>CM002532.2:17204837-19684837 GCA_000338895.3 Oryza meridionalis | reverse complement strand
TGTTTGTTTGGTTTTTAAAGAAAATTGGTAAGAGTGCTAAGCTGTGGAGGGCATTTATCTAAAATGTCACGTGGTTAAGGTGTTCAGGCAAATGATATTCTGCTTTAGTGCCTTGCATGGATATAAAGAAGTTAAATCAACAGCGGTAGATTCTTAAATTATATGTACTACTTCCTGCATAAATGCTCACTCACGAGTCACGACGATGGCTTCACTTGCTTGCTGGAATTCACAGTAGACTTTTAAATCCTAATCTTGTTAGCAGTATTTTCTTGGGGATGGCTACTGTACAAACAACTTTTATCATAGTTTTCCTCTCTTTGCATGGCACATGTTGCCCTGTTATCACCTCTGGAGAGAATAGTGGATAATTGTAAAATGATTGTGAATACAGAGCTAGTTGCTCTGTATTGTCATAGGTTAAAATCGTTTCAATTCTCCCTATTCCAATGTTACTGTATGACTTTCTTCTAGTAGACGTTACTAGTTTTGATTACATGGTATCAGTCACTGAAATTTGTTGCTCATTTCTGGCAGATGATAGTGTACCGGCTATCTCAAGTACCTGTGGAAATGGACATGCAGTTTGCACAGAGGATGTGTCTGTCAGTAGCACTTCTGATCCTGCGAAGAACATTTTCTTGCACGATGCCTCAGTGAAAAATAGCACACAGGAAGATGGGGAGCCTACAAGTGGCATCAATTTTGTGCCATCTGAAGTATTTCTTCCAGCAGAGTTTAGCACAATGCCTACTTCTCAGGATATCAATGCTCTCAAGAATGATGGTAACGAGAAGACTCCACTTGAAGACATAAGCACCAAGGATATGACTGCATCACTCAGTGAAGATAATGTCGAAGAAAAGAAAGAGACTGAAGGCACTAGTGTGAAGGAGATGAATTCAATACTGAAAGCAGACAATGTTGAAGAAGAGAAGTTGACTGATGACACGAGTGCAGAGAGGAATGCAATACAGCACATAGATGACGCTGAAAAGAAGCAGGCTGCTGACACTGTTTCGAGGGAAACGAGTGCTCTACAAAACATAGAAGAAAGGGAAAACGTTGAAGATACTGGTGCTAAGGGAGTGCCGGCAGTAGGGAGCTTGGAAAATGCTGATGCGGAGAATCAGACTGAAGACACCAGTGCAAAGCCAGAATGTAAATCAGATAATGCTGACAACAAGAAGCAGAGTTACGACACAAGCACAGAGGAGATGAATGCCAAGAATCAAGCTCAAGATACTTCCTCAAAGGAGATGAACACCATACAAAACACATCTAATGCTGAAGAAAAGAAGCAAACTGAAGACCCAGCTGTCCAGGAGGGAAACAAGCAGAAGGAAGGCATCTCTCCCACAGTAGCGAAGCAGAGTTCAGAAAGAGTTCATGTCCCTCTCAAGGTGCTCCTAGCCGAGGCGAGTGTGGAGACGAAAGAAAAGAAAACCACTGCCAAGGAGCGTGTTTTGTCATTCAGGCGCCGAGTATCGAAGGACGACTCATCGTCGGCCAAGTCCGGGTCCCCAAAACCTGGTGCTGATGACAACAAATTCTGGAGCTCTCCAGCAAGATTGCCCGAGAACAATGCTGAGAAGAAATCCAAAGCAAGGAAGCAGCCATGGATGCCGTTCATTTGCTGTCATTCGGTGCACTAAGCCTGCCATCCATCTCCAGCAGCACAGAGCTTCTCCGAGCTGCTGCTATACACCATGTGCATGTTGCATCTTGAGTTATTATTGATAGCACTAGTAGTAGTAACAGTAGTAAAGGGCTTGGCTATGCTATGCTATGATGCTCTTTCTAGTATTTGCATTGGTCTACATTTGCCGCTGTAACTAAAGCTCCCCACATCTTTTGTGTAGATAGTCCATGCAAGTAAGATTGTTTGGTAATGTCGAGCTGATACTTGCTGATCTGCATTGATGTTCAGACTTTGTGAATCATGTGCGATTTTGATGTTCATAGTAAACTTGCTCGTGAATGGATGTGGATTCAGCTCTGTGCGTTTCATTGGATCTTAGACACTGTTTGAAACACAATTTTTTTTTCTTTTAACTTATGCGAGAATTGAGCTACTTTCTGGCATACTTGTACAAAAATTTTGTACAGCAAATTTGTGCGTTCCATTCCACAAAACTTGACTAGGCCATGTTATTTTCTGATTCTAGATTTTGGAATTTCGTTTGCATGCTTCCTAAGGGAGTAAGTTGCAACGCGGTGTGTTTCGTGCAATAAATTTAGATAAATTTTTCTTTGGCCACTTTTAATGAACTTTTAATGGCGTTGCGATACAGTGCGGCCCAAACATATGGAGTTTTGGCCCATGTGTAAAAGATGGCAGCAGAGGCCCATCACACCGAACCGAGCCCATCGTCTAGGGTTCTCGCGCTGCCATAAGGCCGACGGAATCTAATCCGTATCATTAAACTACAATACCGGATATCTCGACCCCCCCAACTATTAAAATCGGTGCAATTTGACTCCCTCGGCTGTTTTGGAGAGTGCTTCGCTGACGTGATGCTTTTGTGGCGGTGTTAACCTATTCTTCGTCCAACGTGGCGTTGACGTGGCATTAGAATTTTTCTTAAAAAATATATGGACCCATTTGTCAATCACATAAAAAAGTAGGACCCACTGACACGTGGGGCCCACAACCATCCTCTCCTTCCCTTCTCTCTTTCTCTCCCTTCCCTTTCTCTCCCCTTTGCCGAGCTGGAGCAGCAGGCGGGACTGGAGTGGCGGTGGTAGGTGGGGGCCGAAGCGGCGACGGCGGCGCGTGAGGGCCGAGACGAGAGGACGGGTGAGGGCCAAAAAGGAGACGGGAGAGGCGTCGCCGCCTAGCTTGTGAGCGTCCGCCATCCACAGCGCCGCTGGCCTCTCCATACCACGCTACCGCCGGGAGGATGGGACCTACGTGCGCGAGGGCATGACCACGCGGCTGCGCCGGTGCAAGCGCAGGAGAAGGCACCGGCGAGGTTGCCGCCGCACTTGACCATCTTCTGCCCGAGCCAGAGCAGCTCGGCGGCCAGTTTCTCCCATGCCGTCCGAGGCTATCGCCGAGATCTTGCCCGTTCGCCGCCACTACTCCGGCCCTCGTCCGCCCGTCGTCGCCGCCACTCTCGTCCCTGAACTCCTCGGCCGCGGCCACCGCCACCAGCCACGGGACATGCCGCAGCTGCTCCGGCCCCCGCCCACGGCCGCCGTTGCTTTTTGCTGCCCGTCGTTAGCTTCGTGGGGAAAAGAGAGAGAACGGAGAGGAGGAAGAAAGGAAGGAGATGATGGTTGTGGGGCCCATTTCAGTGGATCCCACCATTTTTTTTTTGTGTGAATGACGAATGGGTCCTATATATATTTTTAAAATTCTAATATCATAAAATGCTATGTCAACGCCACGTTAAACTAAGACTGGGTCAACACCGTTACATGGACGCCACGCCATTGAAACCGTTCTCCAAAACCGCCGAGGGAGTCAAATTGCACCAGTTTTTATAGCTGGGAGTTAAGATATCTGGTATTTTAGTTCACATAGCAAAATGGACATACCAATCAAGTCAAAGCGACTTATAGTGTGGAACGAAGAGAGTAGACGATAAAGCATAAATAGTATTTTATGCGTGATTTTTTCAAAAAAGATTTTTATAAATTTCTCAAATAAGAAACACGAAAATTCGTAACTGCGATTAAAATAGGACAGAGGGAATTACATGCAAGCGAGGGGACCTAAAAGTGAACTTATTCCTATTCGGATTGCTGTGCGCCTGTGCGGGCAAATCAGATAAGAGTTTCGGCTTCGGCTTTGCTCCCGCGATCGATTCCGAGTCGGCGCGGGAGATATCCCAGCAGTATAAGTCTTACGAGCGGCGGGCGCTAGCTCCTCCTCCACAGATCGCTTAGGGTTCGCGTTGCAAATCAATCAATCAAGGCGCGTGAATTTCTGGGACGCTCTTCATCGATCGATCGATCGAACGATCCCGTCAGCAACTCAGCATGTCGGCGATCTTCCTCTGTAGCGTGGCTGCAGCAGCTGCTTCAGCCAATACGTCGGCGGCGATGAGGAGGACGTGCCGCGCGCGAGATGGCGGCGGCGCGCCGCCGCCGCCGCCGCCTGCGGCAGCGGCCGGGTACTCCGCGGCCACGGCGGCGAGTGTTCCGGCGTCTCTCCTGTTGATTCTGGGGTCGTGTTTGGTGGCGGCGTGCATATTACTATGATCGTGCGACGGCGACGTGAAGCCTCTTTGGCGGTGGCCGCCGGCGGCGGGCGCGCGCGGCGTGGCGTTCACGACTAATTTTGATCGGAATTTAAGTAGTAGTTTCTGGGATTGATTGTTTCTCCCATTTTTATTCCTTTTGTTTCTGCAGTTTTATATATGTCGGAACAAGCTAGGATTAATGTCTATATTTAATCAAGATATATTGGTTTTTCTTTTTCTGATTTATATTCATATAGGAAAGATTAATGACCTAGTGTGAGTGCGTGCTTAAAAAAACACGAATGTCACCTAACACACTACCTTGTGAAGCTAGCCGAAGGAGTTTGGCGTTTCTCACACTGTATGCTTACACATTGATGAATTTGCCGAAGAAATCAAGTGTGCGATTTTGCTGTCGATGCGACGATTCTGACGTCGCTAGTAGTAAACTTGCACGTGAATTTGGATTAATTTTGGCATCTTGCGTTGCCTAGCTTGGAACACGAGATGTTTTAACGATGCTAGAATATTATGAAACAAAGAAAATAGCTCTAAAAATCAACATATTATATATGATTACTCTAAATAGCTTATCCATACAATAGTTTTATATAAATATATATTGCACCATTAGTACTTGATCCACTTTTTACATTCACGTAATATCTTGAAACCCATGCTACAGCTAGATATAAATTTATAACTCGTTTTTCTTCTCACCTCTTCTGTCTTATTCACGTGTGTTTATGGTTAACCCTATACTGGCTTGTGTTTATGGTTAACCCTATACTGGCTAGTACAGTACTTGCTCTTAGATTCATGGGTAATTTGGAACCATACCATTATAATTTTTTAAAGTTTGACATATGCCATCGGTATCTCAATAATATGTAGCACCCACATGAGTCAATGACATATGGGTCAAGATGACATATCTCAAATTTTACAAAATTATAAAGGCATGGTTACAATTTTCGCTAGATTTCATTGGGCGTTTGATGCTCTCTCTCTACGGTAGCGAAGTCGACACAAGCCGCAACGCAGGCGATGGCCTTGGGCTCGCTGCACCGAACCGACCGCGACGGCCCATGTACTCCCACAGTCTCGCAGGTTCTCGGCCTAATCAAGACGTTCGCGTGGGCCGTGATTTTCCCGGCCCACTCGCGGCGGCCCATCTCACCGAGCCCACCGCCTAGGGTTCTCGCGCCGCCATAAGAACCCCTCCATTCCCCACCCAGCCGCCGTTCCTTCCGCCGCCGCCGCCGCCGCCGCCGCCGCCCGCCGCTCGCGCCGCCGCAGGGGTTCGCGAAGGTAACGTGCGCTCCGGCTCGCCGCCGCGTGGTTTTCCGGTGACGTTCTCCTCCCCCCCGTATCCCTAATGCGGCTGTTTTTCGCGTGCAGATGGCGGTGCCGTTGCTGACGAAGAAGATCGTGAAGAAGCGGGTGAAGCAGTTCAAGAGGCCGCACAGCGACCGCTACATCGGCCTCAAGGTTTGCATCCCCCTTTCTCAAATCAAATCCCTCGCTCCTCCCGCCCAAGATGCAAGATGCGCTGCTGCTACGCGCGAGCCGGATGCATTTTTTTTTAACGGTGTTTCTGATGGTATAATGCATGCTAGAGTGATGTTGAAATATGATCATCCGGTGCTTAGAAAAACAATTTATATGCCTCTAATTTGTAATTTTAGCTTAGGCAAGTCTACTCTCAAATGAGACGAGGATGTTCGGTGATATCTCTCGCTACTAGCTAAATTGATTCTGTCTAAAGTCTAGACATGATGACTAATCATGTAAAGCTAAGATTTACACATGTAGCTTGAGCAATGTGCTGTGGTTGTATGCTGAAACACAATGGATTCCGAATAAAAAGGCCATATAATGCAGGCTTACTCATTTACATGAAACTTTCCAATTGAATTGAGATTAAAATTTTGAATCGGTCATCTTTTTTATTTTTATGTTCGATTTTCAGAGTGAAAGGAAATGATGGCTTAGTAAAAGGTCTGAGTAAGAAAACATTTTCTTAAGTGAACATTGGGGGTAAAGGAAGAGGGCCCTAGCTCTTGCACTAGTGTAGCATTGTGGCTCTCGCAACCTCTTCTACAGCAATTACTTCATTGCTTTGTGAAGTGGGTCGGATCAAAAGGCGTGGGCTTCATTCTGAGTATGAATGCTTGCCTAGACTTCTCCCGACATTTTTTTCCCGATGTTCACTTAAGAAAATCCTGTTTTCTGCATGATAACAATCCTCATGTCTGATCCTTTCAGTGAAAAACTTTTGCAGTTGCATATATTAGTGGGTGAACTTCTCAAGTGCAGGACTCAAGTTCTTATTATTGTGTTAAATATGAAGTTCCTTATATCAACTGTCATTTGGATGTACTCTCCAAAGTTGCATAATTGATAGTCATTAGTATTTTAGTTATAATATTCATTTATGTTGTAATCCCCATCATGTGCATAGTATACCACTCAGACAACTTTGTTTTAAAATGAACTATTTCTAGAACCAAAAGACTAGCTGCTTATAGTTGTATTTTTGTTTTTAACTGACAAATTATGGATGTGTGAAAGGATAGGATCATAGGATAGGCTAGCTTTTGGGATTTTGGCATGCTAATGATTTGTTTCTAACTTGAATACACTAAACCGTTTATTCCTTTTGTGTGCTGCCTTACATAAACTTTGTGTTTTTTTTTTGCTTCTCTATATGTAGACAAGCTGGCGCAGGCCAAAGGGTATCGACTCCCGTGTCAGGAGAAAGTTCAAGGGATGCACTTTGATGCCTAATATTGGCTACGGTTCTGACAAGAAGACGAGGCATTACCTTCCCAACAAATTCAAGAAGTTTGTCGTCCACAATGTCTCTGAGCTGGAGTTACTTATGATGCACAACAGGTAACATGTGCTACCGATTCAATTTAGTTACTGATGTTGAGAAGTGAATATTCTGAAGTTCTATGCTATGCTGTCCACTCTTGCAAACCTAGCTAATGGTTAGGATTAATTCTGGTTATTGCACATTTCATATAAACAGGACATACTGTGCTGAGATCGCTCACAATGTCTCAACGAAGAAGCGCAAGGAGATCGTGGAGCGTGCTGCACAGCTTGATATCGTGGTCACCAACAAGCTTGCCAGGCTTCGCAGCCAGGAGGACGAGTAAATTGTTACGCTGGTTGAGCTGTTTTTTGGTCGCGTTGTTTGTAGGAGGAACATTACCCTGCTTCGAGAAGTTCACCTAATCGTTGTGTAATTTTCTCATGTAAACGTCCTTAGGATTTCAGTAATGAGCTGTGCTCCTATAATTATTTACTGTATACCTTTCTCCATGTACACTGATGTCGGCAGTCAGATGAGAAAATTGCATGCTTTGGGCACTATAGTCCTACATTTTTACTGCTCTCTGATGAAACACTAATAGAGGATAAATAATCTCTTGTGATCGTCGAGGACCTGCCGAATGCGCATTCGCATTGCTGCGATGTTTGGAACAAATAATCGTTGATGGGCTCTATATTTCCTGCATACTCCGCATTCCTTTGTAAATTGTAAGAGACTGCAAATCATAGTTTGCCATTCTATGGTGTAAAATTGACACTGTATAAAATGTAAATTGCGGATCTCAACGTTTTATTCTAATCAATTGAGTTATGATTACGACAAAAGATGTAATCATAGTTTGCCGTTAAATCCTTCGGATCGGTCGACCGAGTAATGGCATCACAATGTAGTATAAAAACAGTCCGTAAGCAATAAAATATTCTATTCAGCCACCTAACAATATTGTGGAACTAGTCTATACCAAGAAAATAACAAAAGCCACCCATAAGTATATGGGCTGCCCATAGAGGATAAAATATGTTATTTGTCTTTATTTCCTCTCTCCTCCTAACAATATTGTAGAACTAGTCTATACCAAGAAAATAACAAAAGTATATGGGCTGCCCATAGAGGATAAAATATGTTATTTGTCTTTATTTCCTCTCTCCTCCTAATACTAGTTGCTATCTATATATATTGTGAAGATAACAATAGTTATAGTCCATATGTGTGGGTCCTATCTATATGAACTACTTTTACTATATACATTGTTGTTGCCTCGTCCAACTACCTGCTCCCTTCATATTATCTTGCTCTTCCTCCATTTTGTCTAGGGTTACTATGCATGTATTTATCCAAGCATGTATACATCTAACAATATTTAAAATATTTTTTCTTCTAATTTATTTATTTATTCTATGACGATCAAACCATTTTATTTATTGTAATTATCAAATTTACAGCAAAACATCGCACGATTATATTCTGATAAAAAACATATGATTGAAACAATTATAACCCATCAATTTATAGCGATATGTTTTTTTTATCTTCGCAGCGATATGTTTTAACATTATGTATTTTTACTATGTTTCAATTTTTTTAAAATGTTTCAATGGCTGTTTTCCTTAAATCAAATCAAACTACTCTGACAACAAACTTGTTTAAACTCTGCATCTAACGAACTTTAAAACCCAAATCAAAACAGCCCAAGAGATTCAGGTAGAAGGAAAAAAAAAAAAAGAAGGCCCAACGCTACCGCTCTATTAACAACACGACCCCTTCGCTCTCCTCGCGGAAAATCCTAGAGAAAGAAATCGCACTCATGGCGAAGCCGCAGCTTCTTCTGGTCGTCGCCGCCGCCGCACTGCTACTCGTCGGTAAGTAGCCTCGATCCATGGCCATGGGGGGCGCCCCTCACCCCCAACGCAGCGACATCTCTGATCCGATCTGAGCTTGACTCCTCCTCGCCTCGTCTTGCAGTTGCAGCCTCCGCCAAGAAATCCGGCGACGTGACGGAGCTCCAGATCGGCGTCAAGGTACCCGCTCCTCCCAGTACCCTGCCCTCTCGCCTGTGTTTCCAGGCGTTGGTTCTCTTGCGCTCAAAGACTGTTTGTATTCTTGCTTGGGCTGGATCGGCTCTAGTTGACTGACGCAAGAATTGATTGTTTAGAATTTCGGATTTTATTGGGTTGAGGGGCGCGTGTTTCGTGCGTATTAGATCATGTCGCTGTATCGCGAATTGTACGGGAATTAGTTTTTGGTGGAAACAATTTGTGAGGGGTGGTGTTGTGAGACGCGCGAGTTTGCCTGATTCAACTGGATTCACATCTGAATCTGTAGTTCTTTCTTCTTTTTTTTTCATTGGAAAGCGAAATGTTCTGAAGAAAGCGGAAAATTGAGGCTCTTTTGTGGAATTGATTGGGCAAGCAAGTGTTACCTTGGGTTTTGATCAAGGTTTTCCTTCGGGAAGTTTAACCTTCTAGTACTGTATTTCCAGTACAATTTAATTGCTATCAAAATTAGTTCATGGAGAAATGAATCTCTGCGTGAATAATTGCTTCGGGGCTTTTAGGTTCCGTAGTTCTAATATCCCATTTGCCATCGAGTAAAGCTACTTAACAAAGAGAAACACCCAGGGGTCTTCCGGCTAGCTCCACAAGGTGGTGGACTAGACGACCTGGGTTCGAAGCCTCACCCCTTCTAATTATTTGATATTAGGCCCTTCCCTAATATTCGCGTTTTTAAGCTACTTAACAAATCGTAGGAGGAACTACAAACTAATACTCCCTCCGTTTCTAAATATTTGACGTTCGTTGACTTCTTAAAATATGTTTAACCGTTCGTCTTATTCAAAAAATTTAAGTAATTATTATTTTTTTCCTATCATTTGATTCATTGTTAAATATACTTATATGTATACATATAGTTTTACATATTTCACAAAAGCTTTTGAATAAGATGAACAGTCAAACATGTGCTAAAAAATCAACGGTGTCAAATATTTAGAAATGGAGGGAGTATTACATAGTACCTTCCTGTAAGGGACAGGGCGTCTTGAACATATGACCTCGGACATAAATTTATTCTCTACCATAGGATAATCTGAAATATTGGTGTTACGCTGCCATTTCTTATAGGAAAAAAAATAAAACAAAAATCTAGCTTGCCCCAGGCAGCATATCTTCAGAATTAGTACAGCCTTGCCATGGAAAGAACATTGTAATTGTCACCACATTGGTCCAAAAATATGCATTTTATTTATTTTGATGCTCTAGAGAAAACGGTAGCCTTTTACAAAATAAATGGCTCTTTCGAGAAGCTGGATCTCAAATTTATGTGCCATATAGAATTTAGATAGTTTAAATATCATATGCTACTTTCATTTTGATATATTTATTTTATTGGGCTCATATAGTCATATATTTGTGTTGTGACCTTGTTTCACTTGCAGCACAAGCCAGAATCCTGCAGCATTCAAGCTCACAAAGGTGACAGAGTTAAAGTTCACTACCGTGTAAGTTTGATATTCTGCTGTATGGCCTGTTTCCTTTTTATTTACTGGCATCACTTTATTTATGAAGCCTGTAGTTCACTTGGCCTCTGTCATCCATTTACAGGGAAAACTTACTGATGGAACAGTTTTTGATTCTAGCTATGAAAGAGGTGACCCAATCGAATTTGAGTTGGGCACTGGACAAGTGATCAAAGGTAATAGTAATGGTCCCAATCAATAGCTAGCTACTCATTTAATTTTAGTATTGTTTAAAATTTCAATACTCCATTTGTAGGGTGGGATCAGGGCATTCTGGGCATGTGCGTTGGTGAGAAGAGGAAGCTGAAGATCCCTTCAAAGCTCGGTTATGGTGCTCAAGGGTCACCGCCGACCATCCCTGGTATGTTGTTTTGTAGTCCTTGTCTCTTGAGTTTATGCCGCTGTCAAGTTAGAATGGTACATCCTTTTCAAGAGAAGTTGTGTATAATAAAAATAGTTTATCATACAACAGCACATGGCGACATTGTCTGAGGGAGCTGCTAGTCGGGACTTTTTCACTACATATATCATGTATCTGATCTGATCTGATCTGGTGTTGTTATGTTCCGGCCTGCAGGTGGAGCAACTCTCATTTTCGATACCGAGCTTGTTGCTGTCAATGGTGAGCCAGCCAGCAAATCCGACGAGGACGATGATGACAGCGAGCTTTAGATAAGCCAGGATGGTTCACATCTTACGCGCCAAAACAAAGTCTAGTTGTCGAATCAAATAGTGAGTAGTGAAATGCAATGCATTTCAAATTCAGGACCCCATAGAGAAATCAGCTCTTTTTTTTTCACCATGACCTTATCTGCTATTTTATAACATAAGCTTCTATTTAACTTTTAGCCTTTCTGAACAATTGCATGATCTGTGATGCATCTTTTGTTCCAAATTGTAGACTTGTTTTGCGCTTCGTTTTGTTTGGAAAATGGTTACAAACATAACTGCTGTGCCGGTTTGGCTTCTATGTGTGATATAGCATCCGAATTGTATGAAGTTCGAAGTGGACATATCCAGGCTAAAACCTGATCAGTTTGATTTAATTTGAGTTAATTTAGCTTATACTCCCCGAACAAATTTTGGTAAAGAATAGTACCACATGATTAAGGAGATCAACAAACTTTTTCCCAAACAAATACAGACGGAAATCCGTAAACCTGATTCGATTTTCATCAGCTGCCATCGCAATGTAGCCTTTCAGAGGTGAAATCCCAGATCATATATGCAAACTAAATCCGTGAAATTTCTACCGACAGGCCCTCAAACTAAATCCGTTTAAATAACCCGGAATTGCAATTAGAAATTGCATAAAAATGTTCACAGAAGAGGGATGCAAACAAAATGCTATGATTTGCTTGCATTTTTCTTCAGTCTACCGCACTCTCGTTCATCTCGGTGAAAATCAATTCAATTCGAATTCTCATTTCTCAATGTCAAATCTCAGCAAAATCTGGGCCAAAAATCTGAACTCAAAATCTTAGTTGGGCCTTATCGGCCGTGACGGCCCATTACAATCAGCGCGCCTATGGACTCCATTCTAGGGTTCCTGGATATAAGAAAACCTTCTCTCCTCCCGAACTCCTCCACGCCGCCGTCGCCACCTCGCCGCCGCGCCGCCGCTGCTCCGACCGGTCGAAGGTGAAACCTCTCGTCGTCACAGATCCTCCTCGTACAACCCCCCCCCCCCCCCCCCCCCCCCAAGCTTCCGGTTTCCGGTTGTGGTCTCTCACATCTTTGGAAACGGGTTTTCGCGTGCAGATGGCGGTGCCATTGCTGACGAAGAAGATCGTGAAGAAGCGGGTGAAGCAGTTCAAGAGGCCACACAGCGACCGCTACATTGGCCTCAAGGTAGTAGCTCTCTCTCTCTCTCTCGCGCGCGCGCGCCGTTGCTTGTTGCTTTGTGATGAGAGAGCCATGTGGTTTGTTTGTACCATTCTGTTCTGGGATGGATTCCGTAGCTTTGCCCCGGTTGATTCGTGTGGATCCAATTTTGTTTTGCTTATTCCGTATTATTAAAAGCCCCTGGATCATTTTACCTTGTTGCAAAGTAGATTTAGTTCTGCAATTAACTGTAATGCGCGGTGTTTCGCTTTCATTCAGGCGTGTAAAGCGTTCGTGTGCAACAGGATGAATCACTGGATTAGTACATTGCACTGCGACAATAGTTCATAATAGTTGCAAGAAATTACAATATAGATGTGGCTGTGTAGAGTTTAGGTAGTCGGTGTTGGATGCCTTGCCTGTCACGAGTGTATAGAGCCACAATATATAAGCATTTAGACCAGCTTTGTCGTGTCGACTAAATTCGATGCATCACTGAATTAGTCTGTATTTTTTTCGCAAAAAGTCATACGGAGTAATATTTGCTAGGCAAGTAACAGAGATTCAGTACGCTTGATCATTGACACAACACAACCAGTTATCTGTTTTGGTTTGGATCATATTTTGGTGTTCTTTTTGTTCTTAATACGTTTCATGCTATGTTTGCCGAAGCAGCAATCTGATTTGTAATGGCTTACTTCTACTGTTGCGTGTAGACAAGCTGGCGCAGACCAAAGGGTATTGACTCACGTGTCAGGAGGAAGTTCAAGGGATGCACATTGATGCCCAATATTGGATATGGTTCGGACAAGAAGACCAGGCATTACCTGCCCAACAAGTTCAAGAAGTTTGTGGTGCACAACGTCTCGGAGCTGGAGCTGCTTATGATGCACAACAGGTATGCAACTTTGATCTTCATCACAACGGTTGATTCCAGGAGCATCATCTATTTCCTAAGTTCAGTGTTCTGTTGAGTTTCTCAATCAAGTATTATTTGCTAACACTTGTCTTTCTGCAAACAGGACGTACTGTGCTGAAATTGCTCATAATGTGTCCACGAAGAAACGCAAGGAGATAGTGGAGCGCGCTGCTCAGCTTGACATTGTCGTCACCAACAAGCTTGCTAGGCTACGCAGCCAGGAGGATGAGTAGTTATTTTGGACTTGGTTTTTGCCTGCAGTAGACTTGCACATCATGAATATTGTTCTACGTATTTGTTTACATCAGGATCCGAATATTCTGAAAGCAATTTGCTATCTGGAATTATTTGTGACTCTGGCAATGTATGATTGCCATATTACTATTTTGAGTATAGCAATTTTGACGTGAAAGAAATGTCCTTGTTTAATGAATGTTGAAAAATATATTTCCATGAATGCCCTGTCACTTTTCTTTCCTTGTGCAATTATTTGCTGTTGAAAGCATGACTCAATGCAGAGTGATGCAAATTAAGATTTATGACGGTTGTTACTGTTATGCACTGGAGAAGAAGATTTTCAGGTTCAGATTCATGTTTCTGCCTGCCAATTGGAAATTGGGATAAGCATTGTCACCTGAAATTTCACCCAATGTAGCAGCATTGATTGGGGCTTTTTATCTTATGCATTAATATCAGATAGCCTTGACAATGCTTGTTGAATTTTCTGGCTCCATTTCATGCTGATCTTATGCATTAATATCAGATAGCCTTGACAATGCTTGTTCAATTTTCTGGCTCCATTTCATGCTGATCGATTAAGTGATTCATGCTGTGCTTACAATCACCTTCTGGTTGCCACACTGGCATATCCATGATGTCACTTCAGCATGCTTGCAATCGAGACAACATGCCCTGCATTTTCTCACAGAATATAACTTCAGTTAGAGTGTGTTGCAAAGAAGAGTGTTCATTTGTTGGAACCTGTAATCTATTCCAGCAGCGGCCAATTCAGAACTCGTGTAAACTAAGTTTCTTTTCTCTCTCGGTTTTCCAACTCTTCAACCAATATCAGTAGTGTGTAACCATTGACAAGACATCAATTTCCTCAAATTTTTGGTTAACTCCAGTCCAGTCTGCTCAACTGTCGGCTCCTCATTTCTGACAGAAAAATGCACATTGGCCCTGGAAATTCAGAATTAGCAGTCTTGTTCTGTTAGTTCAGATCCACCAAACTTTTAAGCTGTTGGTTCAGATCCAACAACCTCTAAAACCAACAGCAATGACAGAATTAAGGGGCAATAAACCAGATGAAGAAACCATAATTTTATATGGCAAGGCACAAGTTTGGTAGTAACATCCCATTGCTGTTATGATACTAATGAGCCCATTTGCTGAAGAGGATCCTGTCAACTTGCAGCTGCATTTTGCAAGGCCTGCAGGAAAGATGAGAGAAGCTGCCCAATTGATGGCCATAATTTCCTCCTAACCCTTCCCTGATGAAACTGGAATTATTGAGGCACTGAACCCAACCTCCTTGCAAGGCTACTTGATTAGGACAAAAAAAAAACTGTCATGAACAGCAGCAGCCATTGGATTCTTTTACACGGTTAGTTAGTCAATACTTCTGAATAATTAAGCACCCTAATGCAGTAATTAGTACCGTGTTTAATCATAGTACCATGGTTGCTTCACCAAGACACCTACTGGTGCCAGTCCAATTTGCAGCAATTGGTGCTGCTGTCCAGCTGAGCTGGTGGCTCTCGGACACCAACCACTATACCGTCTAGCACCGGCGCCGGCGAGTCGGCGACACCAACTCCGGCGAACAGCCGGCCGTGCCGGTGACAGTGAATTCAGCTACACCTGCTTCTGGTCAAGCTGGTCTATGATCTTATTTAATTTTCTTTGATTGCTTAACTGATGGAATTAGAGTAACGATGCATGTGACTTCGCAGCAGCATCGAGGATGATGTAATTAGAGTAAGAAGCATGCAATTAGCTGAACATACATGCTGCCACAAAAGTCTTAGATTTCCTTGGCGAGAAGGGGAGCAAATCCATTGCATTTGGTACTCCGCTCTGTACTAGATGTTCTTGTTTACTTGGTAAGTGCTCCTGTGCCCTCTTGTCTCCTCTGTAGAGAGAGAGAGAGAGAGAGGGAGAGAGTAGTACTCTTGGGGAATGTATTGAGTAATGTTTTAAATTATGAGATGTACAAATTTTATGGTTCTTGGAGGGTACTATAGGGTACCTTCAATTTAAGTAAACATCCACGAGTATATGCAGTAATTCTTGGGATTAAATCATAAGAAAATGAAAGGTCCTAACTAACCGAACTATGGTCAGAGCTTTTACCACTTAACTTTTTTTTTAAAAAAAAATACACAAGTATAATATTAGATAGGACAACCCTCACTGTATCATTTGCGTATACCCATAACATACAAGTTCTGAACAATAGTTACAGTCAAATTTAGAAGTTCCTTATGCGGATAAATTTAACTTACGTTAACTAGTACATATACATGGTAAAACAGAAATGTTTTACCTGAGGGAGTACCTGCTAAATTCATTCAAACTATAGCTTATTTCTCGGAAGAGAGCACATACTTTAAACAAACCAATGCATACATGTACGGTGCATAACGCCCCTAACTATTTTATTTTTCTCCAAGAAAATTCTAGTAGAACATCAACTTGCACTGCACTGCAGTCTGTGCAGATCCAGCTAACCCCCTCTCTCTGCATATGTTTCAGGTCCCATTTTTTAATATACAATTAGAGAAATCTTCCAAAATCTTCAGTGGTAGTCCAGGAAGGAAGCACTAAATATTTTGCAGGCACAGGTTTGACGATCAATCACGGGACCAATTTAATTTTGTTTACTTATGCGTGTTCATCGCCGGAGATGGCACAGCACAGGGGCAAAGTTTGGCTTGGCCTTCTTCTTGTGTTGAATTGTCAGGGCATTGATCCGTCGCTGTCTGCAGCCTAGTACTGTTCAGATAAGAGAGCCTCTGCATGGGAGCTATGAATGATTAGATTTTTAGCTTTGTATGGTTGGAGAGTTGAAATCTCATCAGTGGAGTGTAAATAAAACTGTAATTAATCAGGTTTGTTCAGAGCAAGGAAGTGAAAAGGTAGAACTCTATATAAATTTTCCCATTTCTGACGAAATTCAGACTTTTCGGTGCACCTGAACCTTTCATTCGGAAGGATATATTTCTCTCCTTTGCTCATGGAATTCGGAGTGTTTTTCAGTAGGGTGTTCAGTTCATCAAAGCAGGGTGTAAACCGGTAAGTAATCAACTTTGTTCAGAGCAAGGAAGTGAAAAGGCTAGAATCCTATTCAAATTGTCCCATGTCTGACGAAATTTGACAAATTTATTTTGAAGACTACCTGAACCTTCACTCAGAAGGCTATAGAATTCTTCGCTTTGCTCATGAAATTCAGACTGTTTTTCAGGAGTATGTTTCAGAATTCAGACAGTCTCGATCATCTAGAAGGGATAAAAATAATCATTTGATATGGGATTCAGACGACCAAGGTTAGCTGACCTTAACACTGCATGGTTAGCTAGAGGTTAGCAGTTATCACAGCAAAAATCCCGGAGCATTGCCGCCGCGTCGCCGAGCAAAAAACCATTCTTTCTTCCAGCTTGCTTGTTGCCAAGGCCCAAGCACAGTGAGACACTGAGACAAAGCGACACACGGCCCTGTTCGAAGGAGCCAGTAGAAATCATAAGACATATTATTAGCTGGATTATTAAAACAAATTATTCATTCTATATTTTAAAAAATATTTTAAAGAAAATTCTCTTACCATATTATTTAGATAAATTGTTTTAACTATTATTCTCTTACCATATTACTTTTAAAATATTTAATTTTATCTTATAATCAAGTAGATAATTTACAATAATAATCCGCTGGATAATTTAAAGCAAACATGGCATTACAAATAGCTAACAAGTTACCAGTTTGGTGAGCATAAAATAGATACCGAGTTTCCTATTTTTAACTGATAGTTTATTTTTAAAGTTTCTAATGTTTATTTAAGATCTAAAAAAAGACTATTTGAAAAGCTAAAAGTTTCAAGAGAAACTGCAACGGCGAGAAGCTATGATAAATTAGGCCCAGACGCTGAAGAAAAGGATTAGAATCCTCGACCTTCCAAGTCACTTGCCTTTCGAACTCACATTATTTTATCATTGACACGTGGATTCGATAGACGCACGATGACTTCGAATGTAGAGGGTCTCGCTCTGAGGCTCTTTTGGGAGCTTATGATAGCTGCAGTTATCCTCTAAACAGTCTAGATTTTCATCCAGATTTTAAGAATGTGTCGTTATAGAATAAAAAATAAATTAGAAGCCAGATTCTAGCTTCCTTAAACATGTCATTTGACTGACTAGTGAGGTGAGGGATAATTTTTTTATTTTTTATATTTTAATTTTATTAATAGACCATTTCCAAAAATATTTCTAAATCTGAACCTGACTTTAGTGTGGCAGTGCTGTCTGCTACGCCAGCCTCTTCTCACGCCACCATTGCTGGCATGGTTAAAAGGTTCAGTTTTCAAAAATATTTTTTAAAAATTGTCTGTTAATAAAATTAAAACATAAAAAAGTCAAAATAAAAATAAAAATGCTGGCGAGGGAGGGGAGGCGGTAAACGCGGTGGTGGTGGTAACCCGCCGCCGCAAGCATCCGTCCCCCGCCGCGCCGTCTATATAATCCTCCCACCCCACCACCACCACCACCCTACCTACCTACCGTCTCCTCCATTGGACTAGCTCCTCTCTCCCAATTCCACTCCTCGCTTCTCCCGCAATTCTTGCGGGTTTGTGTTTTCTTCTTCTTCTTCTTCTTTTGGTTTCTTGATCGATGGACAGCGACTACGTTGCTGGCCTTCTCATGAGCGCCGCCGCCGCGGGGCTCGACCTCGGTGTGCTCGACGGTGGCGGCGGCGGTTTCTTGGACACGCTGTGCGGCGGGCCCGGCTTCGCGGAGCGGGCGGCGAGGTTGTGCGGCGGCGGCGGCGGAGGAGCTGGGCTCTTCGGGCTGCCTGCGGCGGGGAACGCCGAGCGCGGCGGCGGCTCGAGGGAAGGTTCGTCGGTGTCCGACCCGGCGTGGGCGCACGCCGGCGGCGGCGCCAATGCCAGGAAGAGGAAAGCTCCGGCGAGCGCCGCCGCCGGGAAGGACAAGGACGCAGTCGTGGACGGTGGCGGCAGCCCGTGCGAGGTGGGTCGAGCTCAGCTACAGCGAATTCCACCATGGAGTGACTGATCTTGATGCTGAACATGTTCTGCTCCATTTCTTCTTTGGGTTTGCAGGTTGGAGAGGCGAAGGCGCCGGACTCCAAGAAATGCAAAGCGGAGGTGAATCCCAAGGTGGAAGAAGCCGCCAGCGATGGTTCGGTGGGGGACAGAGTGCAGAAGCAGGGAAAGGGGAAGAACTCCAAGCCGGCTGCCGAGCCGCCCAAGGACTACGTCCATGTCCGGGCACGGCGAGGTCAGGCCACTGACAGCCACAGCCTTGCAGAGAGGGTAACAAAGCACACTGAAATCTGTCCAAATTCATGTCAAATTTGGGCTCCAGTTTTTGGGGTTTGAGTGGAAACTCACACACTGTGCTTTGTGGTTTGATAGGTTAGAAGAGAGAAGATTAGCCAGAGGATGAAAGTGCTTCAGGACCTGGTGCCTGGATGCAACAAGGTATCATATAATTCCTGAATGATAAACTGTCGCGCCGAAGTTTCAGTTGGTACCCAATGTGTTGGCTAATTTGAAGAGATTCTCCTTGTTTTAGGTGGTTGGCAAGGCACTCATGCTTGATGAGATCATAAACTATGTGCAATCGTTGCAGCAGCAAGTCGAGGTTAGGACACAGCCAAAACATTTTGGTTATGTTGCTTGGTCAGATTATGAAAATTCTGATAGTAACAATTTGGTACCATTTCAGTTCCTGTCCATGAAGCTCGCGACCGTGAATCCGCAGCTCGACTTTGGCAACCTATCTACGCTCTTACAGAAAGATGTGAGCTTTGAGTTATCCCAATTCGCATGCTTCGGGTCCACTAACAATCTGCTCCTAACACACAATTTTCCTTTGTAAAAATCAGATGTTCCAATCTTGTGGCCCTTCGGTGAATTCCGTATTTCCTTTGGAAAGTGCCGGTACAGCTTTTCCATTTTGTGACCAAGCAGATTTTTTCCAGTCATTTGGTCTGGGAGCCATGGAAAACCAATGTAGCCTAGATCTGGCAAACACAGCTCTACCCCACACAGGGAGCACACAGTATGCTTTTCAGAAGCAGGTGATTGCTGCCTTAAAAAACTTGCAATCTACGGAACAAATGATATTAACATGCATATGATGATAACACTGTTTGCGTTTGGTTTTCTTTTCAGCAAAGGGATCTCTGGGAGGATAATGCTTTCCAGTATAACGACGAACAAAGACAGGAGGATGCGGTTTCTGCACCGAATTTCGATGGTTCGTGTAATTGATTGTGTTCACTTGTATTGTATGCCTTATTCATTATGATAGACTGATAGCCTGTATGGATCAATTGACACAGGTCAGTTGCAAGCAGCAGATCACACAGAGATCGAGTTCTAGACGATCAGTGATAACAGCCAATGATTTTTGTACATAGAAAGCATGAAACCAGTTGCAAAGTGAAGCTCCTAAGCTAACTGTTCTTCGAAATTTAGGCCCGAGGGAACTGATTCATTTTTCATATGCTGGATGTACGGCTATTTGATTCTTCTCATATTTGTGAGACAAATATGATCTACAAAATAGTAGGTTATGTACTAGATATGGTGCAAATATTACAAGCACCATCTCTCTTCCAGTATGTACGAGCCGGCTGGTAATAGCCTGGTATTGCCATGATACAGTGTACTGTTGATTTTGTCTTGAAATGAAAAGGTATGTGTTATTTCAACATGTCAGCAGTGCTTCTGCTCCACTTTATTTTGTGCCCCCACAAAGACCCCCGTTCTTTTCAGATTATTACCACGGATTATTTGCTCCATACTTCTAAAAACATTTAATCAATCCTCATAATCAAGTAGATTATCCACAAGTTTCAATCCACCAATCATCTAAAAAGACGGCTTTTGTTCTTGAAAGGTGAAAGATTAATGTGTTGCAGTTGAGTAGCCATGAATATTACTGTAGCAATTTTTCTCAATTTCCACTGATGTTAGATTGCAAAACTGCAAGTTATACCCAAAAAAGAAAATGATTTCCAATTGGTGGAGAAAGTTTAATCTCACAATTAGACAGCAGAGTAAGTTTAATCTCGCTGGTCACCATGGACAGCCAACACATTTCCTTTTCAGCCAGCTCACAACGCAATTTCATCCGCATAGCCAAAATGGTTCCAATCGATCCATCATCTTTCATGTCTTCATTTGCGCGCAAACAAAACGGCCGTCGTTTTCCCCCAAGTTTGGCAGGTTAGCCATCGCTTTTTTTCATCGCTGCCTGCTGGATCTCATTTCGTGGTACTCAACTGTGCAGCTGCCGTCATCCATGCCGCAACTGAATCATCCCCCCCACATTTCTGACAAAATTTCACTGCACATTTTTCTGATTACTCCAGCCATGCTGAACCAAAACGAAACAAGAAGATGTCAGTTCTTGTCCATTCATTCAATCTTGGTAATTCTCCTTTTACTTGAGCAAGTGTTCATTCTTGTAAATTTCCCTGTTCTTGTAGTTTTGTAGTGTCAGCATTCAGGCTTTGCTGTCTCCCTGTTCTTGTGCCTGATTTGTAGAGGTAACTCGGAAAGACTGATGAAGTTTTTACCGATTCTGTAGTTAGGTTTCCTGTCGCTGTCAGCTCCCGTTTCTTACTCCCCTGGAGAAAATCCATTTAATTTTGTACTACTATTGTAAAATTTTTGTCCTCTCTGAACAATGGACAGGCTGTTGAAAATTGATAGCTTAGATGGTATACAGCTCATGACAAGATCTTATGCAGTATCAGTACTGGAAATACATAATGGTAACACTGTTACTGTATCAAAGACTTGAAGATTGAGGTCGTCCTTTTCTTACAAGAATACCTTGATGTGATACTCAAAAGTGCCAGTTGTCCAGTTTCTGTAGAACAATAAAAATAATTTGTGATCTTCCTGAAAACCGGTGCTTGCATAAGCAAATAGCTCACTGAAAGTTGCTGTAATTTCAGACAGTTCTCACATTCAAAGCTCATAGCTTAGTACAGTTCCAAACAAAATTCCTGTCACCTTCCACTTGTTAATAATCACCTCTAATTTACCATGTTCACTCACACTAACTAGACCTGCCTACTTAAGCCAGGTCATTTTCCACTTGATATCTGTCTGCATCTACCACATTTGGTGATATTAGGCTTACTCTGATCAGAAAGCTATCAATTATCAAACAATTTGCATTCCAATCTGCAAGACTGTTTGGGATCATCACTGCAACACTGTTCATCAGGGAGCCAACTCATTAACTCAAACAACCGCAATTTGCTCATCATAACCAAAGCTGACCAAACCTGACAGGCCCATAATCCCCTAAATTAATTAGTGAAGCCATCGCACAAATTTCAGAGCCTCAGGATGCAAGAGAGGCAGGATGCAGTGAGCATCGCCATCGCCTGCCGAATTTGCCGATTCATGTGATTAGCCCTCCAAATATACATGTATATCCATTGAGCTTTCAAAGTTTCATCCATCCTTCCATGTTGCTGTGGCTCATGAATAAACCCTAACCAAATTGGCAATCATGGCGAATGCGTGGTGAACCAAACGACCGGGTGTTTGGTCTTCTCACGCTCCACATTAAACTCTTTTTTTTTAAATAATAGATTAGATTAAACCCGGCCTCTACACCTTTGACATTAAACTCTTTTGCACCGATAAACAGTGGTCTTCTCCTCTTTCCCCCCTAACATCTCCCTCAATTCGGCTGCGAATGAGTTGGACCGAAAAAGATGACCTCGATCAAATGTTGCGGCAGCTATCATATAATTGTTCTTAATACGATGAAATAAAAAATTATCCCGACCTCTGTATCATGTGATGCACATAGCCGTGCGGATATTGTATTATCGTATATGTGAACCAGGAGTGTGTGTATATTTATATATGAATATATATGATCCATAAATCAAACACATTGAGCAAAACTGTAGCAAACCGAATGGTGATGAGGCGATCACTGTGCGCGAGATCTGAAGCTCCGATCGGATGGATGGATGGATCATGGATGGCCCTAGTCTCGATGCAATGAAGCCTAGCTATCACATCATGCCATCGATCGATCCGTGCAGCCATCATAAAATTCATATAGATGTACGCATTCCCTGAAAAAAATATACAGTATATACTTAAAAAAAAGATTAGAACATATGAAAATTATCGTTCAATACTATCGAAACAATTCAATCAAGTTAAATAAAATTAAAAGTTCAGAAAAGAACACATCAGATTAAAGCGCGGTGGATAAGAGAAATGATTACGAGAAACGGAATGATCGATTCAGACGGCGACGCGACGGCTGCCTCTCCCCCTCGCCGTCTCCGTCGAGCCGATCTCGGCGATCGATCTCGTCTCCCCGACAGTAATTAACTCGGATCAGATCATCAGTTAATATATTTCGGAATTGCTAGAAAACTTGCGACAGTTTTCTTCAAAGAAAACTGTCAAATTTTCAGCCCTTAGATCTGCTCCGAGATTCGTGCGGGCAACAAGGAACAAAACAGAAAACTGTCAAATTTTCAGCCCTTGGATCTGCTCCGAGATTCGTGCGGGCAACAAGGAACAAAACAGAAAACTGTCAAATTTTCAGCCCCTAGATCTGCTCCGAGATTCGTGCGGGCAACAAGGACAAAACAGCAGAAATTTTCTTGGGCCCTGCTCTTACATAGGGCAGCATACCAACCACAAAGCCAGCCCAACTGTAGGTATTCATGTGCTTTAATCTACTTACATAGTATTTATTCTAGTGGTTACATAGCACTTATACCCTAGTTACATAGTAGTACAGGGTAGTTACATTTGGATAAAATTAGGATTTGCAAATTTTTTTCAAGAGCATGTGTTTTACCTTTTGAATTATTTTTCCCTTATACATGTTGACCAATTTCTTACCGTTCAATCAACTTGATGCTAAGATCAGTGGTTTGTACTTGTGTGGACCCATTTCAACTGTTGATGACATATCCTATGGTTAAAATATTTGAAAGTTTTAAGCCTCAAAAACTGTCGACAGATTACTAGCTAGTTCCATATATTTCTCCTTCCTCGCGAGAAGGTGTTGGTTTAGAAAAAAAAACAAGACACAGAAGGAGATACGTCCTTCAAATATTCTTTTTTTTAAGAGAAAAAAATGCGAGAAGGTGTTGTTTAGAAAAGAAAACAAGACATGGAAGGAGAGACGTCCTCTAAATTTTTCTTTAAAGAAATGAGCATGCTAGAAATTGAATATGAGGTGTGAGGTTAAAACCATGTACCATTGACACTGCACTATCAAATGCATCTCGACGGGGTGTTGGGTTAGGGTTTGCGAGAGAGATGTCACGTGGGATTTGGGTTGGTCCACGAGATGGCGCCACTCATGAGGGGATCAGATTGAGCTCATGGGCGCCCATGTGTAGGGGGTCCTAAACTGTTACGTCAAGCCCAAAAAGCCCTAGCTTAGGCGCTTAATTAGCAACTAGGGCAGGGGAGGGTCGCCATGGATGGGTGAGTGCATGGCTGGCCGCGATGCAAGCAAACCGATGACGACGACGATGAGCTAGCGGTGACTGCTACTACCAATCTTATCCACGTGAAACTGTCGACTTGGGCGACGTGGTCAGCTTCTCCGTCGTTCTCCAAACTGGTGTGGCCTTTTTTTCTTGATTGATCATGATAACTTGGTGGATCAATGAAGCTGCTAATAGCTTTAATTTTCTTTTTTCGAGTACATGAAAGATATGCCGTATAAACACCCACGAATACCTCATCCCTAACACACGATCAAAGAGAGAGACTAACAACAGATTCCTACCCTCAGTAAATCATAGTAAAAGCACGCTCACTCGTGTATCTAGAACGACTCACGGGAAAATCATAGTAAAAGCACGCTCACTCGTGTATCTAGAACGACTCACGGGAATTTAAACATTAATAGTAACTCATTCACGACTCCATTACCATATATACTACCGGTGTTTTTCAGTGATGGGCATGTACAAAGGTAGAGCCTACAATGGTCTATTTGTTAATACATATCACTTAGAGACTATTCTCCTACAATAGTTAAGACAATAAGAACTCTTAAAATAAACGTTAAGAGTCGACTCTGACCCGTTGTCATGCGTAGCAACCATGTTTCCCTTTCCTCCACTCTCTCTCTTCCACATCATCAATTTTACTTGCATGGAAACGAAGAGAGACCGTTATTACACACCGTTGTACATGCCCTAATAGCTTGGATCGATGGAGGTAGAGGAGTGTTGGAATGTTGCTTAATTTGCCTTGTGAAAGGGGTAGTACTCCTTCCGTCCTAAAATAAGTTTATTTTTCACCCATCACACACATACCGATACAATACCAAAAATGGTAGAATACCTCTATTTCATCAAATCACAATACAAGCATTCCTCATCACTTTATCTACTCTCAATACAATCATTACCACATTCACAAACTCTGATACTTCGCTTATGCTTAGTCAAGTGAGGATTCCATAAAAGAGAAGTTATTTCAGGATAAATAGGAGGAATAAAAAATAAACTTATTATGAGACGTAGGAGTATTAATTTGCCTTGTTGGAGCAGATGTATAGTGAATTGCTTGGAAAGAAGAAATATTGCATATATTTCACAAGAATTAAGCTAATTCAGCCCCCTTTGAATCAAAGAAAAAACCATAGGAATTCTAGAGGATTTTATCCTATGAGAAATAATCCTTAAAACAAAGGATTGTTTCCTATCAATTCCTTTGAAATTCCTATGGAATGAAACTTCCAAAAAATAAGCATGAGGTCTCACCTCATGTTTTCCTCTTCATGTGTCTAAGGTTCCTGCGTTTTTCCTGTGTGCTAATCAAACGACAGTTTGAAGACTTTCGTGTGTTTCAAAATTCCATAGGAATCCAATAAGTGTGGCATTCAAATTTTATGTTACTCCTATTCCTCTGTTTTCTCAATCCTGCGATTAAGGGGCCCTTTGGTATACAATTCTTGCATTCCTAGGGAACCATAATGAGTATGATAGTATCACGGCATCAACTCATCTATACCTGGGAGCGTACAGTTGTCGCTACGCTCCAAGCTCTCCAGCATGGTCCCTGGGTAGACAGCACAATGCCAATGGGTGCAAGCATTGCCGTGGCTTTGCTTCGGTTGCTGTGACGGTTCATGAAAAACGACCTGGTGTTCTTGAGTGAATTGAGCCGTGTACGTGAGCTGTTTGTTAACTCGGGTCCGAACCATGTACAGTTCCAAAGTTATGTACTGTATATGCAGTTGACATGACAATGATTTAGTCGTGCACTCATTTGATACTATAATAATGGATTGATTTAGTTGTATTCTCATAAAAGAGAAGACGATAATAACTAACAAGTGTTTTCCAGGATCTAGAAAACTTGGAGCACACAGGAGAAACCACATAAGTTTATGATGATGAAAAGCTGAAAGTCTTTTTTATCCCATTGTTGCTAAAACTAGTCAGGTCACTCACAGCAAAATGATGTCCATACGGGCAAATCTAACAGCAAACACAAAATGGATAATAAGGTACCAAGGCACCGCCCTACGAACAATGCAGCCATAAGCACGAAAAACTGCAGAAAATTTCACTCGTCTTCCTGGCTGCGGAGCCTGGCAAGCTTGTTGGTGACCACGATGTCCAGCTGCGCAGCACGCTCGACGATCTCCTTGCGCTTGCGGGTGGAAACGTTGTGAGCAATCTCAGCGCAGTATGTCCTGTTTGCAGCAAATAAGGCATTAGAAAAAGGCTTAACCAGAAGTATGGTATTTCCCTCCATCCCTAAATATAGCCACCTAGTATTGGATTAGACAGCAGAACAGGAAACACTACCAATTGGCTCCCCCAACACACCGCTCGTCTAATGTTAGAAAAATATAATTTAAGCCATCTAAGATGAACACTTGTTACTGTGGTTGAGTTGATGATTGCTGCTGTGCTATTTTTGTTCGAGGCTCCACCCAAATAGGGCAGTACAAACATAAATACTGTTGCAATCAAAGGTTCTATGATTACTCTCAATGTGTGGCACCTTCAAAGTTCTACAAATAAACAAAGTCAATTACCTGTTGTGCATCATAAGCAGCTCCAGCTCAGAGACATTGTGCACCACAAACTTCTTGAACTTGTTGGGGAGGTAGTGCCTTGTCTTCTTGTCAGAACCATATCCAATGTTGGGCATCAAGGTGCATCCTTTGAACTTTCTCCTGACACGAGAGTCAATACCCTTTGGCCTGCGCCAGCTTGTCTACAGAAACAGTGCAAATGAAAATGAGCCCTTGTGTCCACACAAACAAAAAATGACAATACATGACGTGACTAGGATGCAGATTGAAAACGATATAAAAACTTCATCTTATGGGCTAACCATAGAGATAATCCACACCTCAAGATGAACATCCCATATAAAACATAAGTGGATGTAAACATGAGCAGAGCACATTTCAGCATAGCACAATTTGATTTTACCTAGATGATTGATCTGGTACAGACTACAAACATTTTCACCCCCACAGTATGGTTTGTTATCCTCAGTTCCAAATCAGTATCACTATGTCAATATAATTTGATCTACATTCAAAATTAAGAGGGCATTCTCCTATAAGGCTATAAGCCTATAACTATTGCCAATGACTAGGTTATAGTAACAGTAAGAGAGCATCTGCAGAGTTAAGCATTAATACAGTAAATTTTAGTTTACGCAAATGCAAACCAGGTCGATTCTTCTCAGTTTCAAGAGCAAGGCATGCTTAGTTCCAAAATCAGTCCCGCTTCATCACCACAATTTATTCCCATTTCCAACCACTACAGCACTGGTCTGCTCTTAACTGCAGCGTGACAAACTGACAACTACAGCCACTACGCATGCATCGTATTCCTAATTCCTAAATCACTAAATGGTGAAGTATAGGATGATCATTAATCGTGTGCGCGCGCATTCCAGGCTGTGCAAGTAAAAGACTCTAGACCTAACGTAAGCTAATAACCGCCATTAGGACATTCTTGACTGAAAAAAACAAAAACTAGAGCCACATTCATCGCTAAGAAGTAGATCCCGATTCCAAAGTCTCTGCTGCTAACGAATCCTGGGCCACTGCGCGAGAAGGACAGCGAGAGAGAGAGAGAGAGAGAGAGAGAGAGAGAGAGAGAGAGAGAGAGAGATACTACCTTGAGGCCAATGTAGCGGTCGCTGTGCGGCCTCTTGAACTGCTTCACCCGCTTCTTCACGATCTTCTTCGTCAGCAACGGCACCGCCATCTGCACGGAAAAAACAGCCACGTTAGGGATACGGGGGGGAGGAGAACGTCACCGGAAAACCACGCGGCGGCGAGCCGGAGCGCACGTTACCTTTGCAAACTCCTGCGGTGAAGCGAGGCGGCGGCGGCGGGAGGGGAGAAGGAGCGGCGGCTGGTGGGGGAGTGAGGGGTTCTTATCGCCTCTCGCGAGAACCCTAGTCGGTGGGCTGGCCCCGCCATGGGCCTCCACTGCCACCTCGCGCAGATGGGCCTCAGAAACTCACCCAAGGAGTAAGTCTATTTTACCTCCCTCAACTCTTGACCTACGGTTGATTCGCCTCCTTCAACCGCAACACCAGGTATTTAAAAACCGGTATAAATTGACTCATTGGATGGTTGCAAAAGCGGCTTCGTATTACATGGCTAGTGATCTCTTTTGAAACCACCAAAGAGTTTATTTGTATTGGTTTTCAAAGATGGGGAGGCGATTTTCCCGGGGCAAGATAGGAGGGACGTAAAATGAACTTATTCCACTCATCAAAATATCCTGGCCCGCGCGGGATGGTTTAGTAGATGGGCTTGTTGGCCCGCGTGATGGTCAGAACATGGGCTTGTGGGCCGTCGCGGTCGGTTCGCTGCATCGATCCGGCTGCGACGGCGAGCGGCGGGCGGCGGCGGGTTCGTCGTCTCGAACTCAGGCGGGCGCGCATCGCGACGGCGATCTTGTCGACGCTGCGGCGGATGGACGGTGGCGCGGATCTATCACAGCATCGACGCTCACGGGGTCTGGGAGCGCGTGCCGGCACGAATCTCAACACGCACTTTTGGGGACTAATAATAATAATTAATTAACCTCGCCGTTAAACCTAGAGATTAACTAAGCATAGGGAGAAACGAATACGAGCTGCAACATATGCTAAAGTGAGAGGTGTCATTAAACTGAACCTGCAACAGAGGACCGATCTGGCAATGGGATCATCACGTGGGTGCTTACTTGTTTAACGTAAGGTTAACAGTTAACGGTATCGATCTCCTGACCTGGAATCTACCAAAAGGGATTAACTATTCTCAGATTGGATCGATCAATCAAATGATTCAGATTTCAGAATATTCACGCAAAATTTTACTTGCGCAAGTCAAACTCATCCATGTGTAATTAACACTACACAAACACAGAAGAAGCACACTCACAGTCCCAGATTGGATCAAACTAGATTGCTTAACATAATAGTTACGATGCTGCGTAACATATCAAACAACAGAACGATCTTTTCTTATTTCAAACCAAAATAACAAAAAAAATCAAAATAAAAAAAAGAGAAGAAAAACAATTAATCACCAAGAACTAATGCTTCCTACGTCGTCTAGCTTCGTAAGATCATACGAACGCCAAGAAACCCGCCAATGCCAGGACGGCGGCGAGCGCCGCCGGAGCCGGCGCGTGCGTGTTCGCCGCCGCGTTCTTGCCGGACGGCGAGGGGGACGCCGCCGTCACCGCGCTCTCGGCCTCGGCGGACGACGGGCCTCCGGCCGCCGGCGCCGGCGCGGGCTCCTGCGCGACGGCGGCGCCATGGCCGACGAGCGAGAGCCTGCCCTTGGCGTCCAGGTTCTCCTGCGCGAACGCGTGCTTCATCGGCGCGCCGCCGGTGACCGTGGACCCGACCTGCCAGATGTGGTTCACCGTCTCCATCCCGCGCGGCAGCTGGAGCTTGCCGTAGAGCCGCAGCTTCCCGGTGGCGGCGCTCTCGTCGGCGGCGAGGTCGGTGGCGTTGAACGCGATGGGCGTCGACGCGGCGGGGAACGGCTTGTACCCGGTGACGTTGTACGTGTTCACGACGTAGGCGGAGGCGCCGCCCTTGAAGGCGACGAGCGCCTGCGCGCCCTTCATGCCGTCGCCGGTGGGGTTGATCGCCCACGACACCCACCCGCCGCCGCCGCCGCTCGCCGGCGGCTTGGCCACGAACGCCAGCGACAGCGTCGACGCCTTGCCGTCGTAGGTCCAGTGCAGCGTCGCGCCGAGCGCCGGCAGGTCGGCGCACGTCGCGTAGCTCCTCCCCGCCGGGAACTTCTCGCCCTCGCAGACGCTCGCCGCCGCCGCCGCCGACGAGGCCACCAGCAGCGCGACGGCGAGGAGAACGGCACGCAGGTGCGTCGCCGACGATACCATTTTTGGCCGGCGTGAGATCTCCGGCAAGTTTGGCTTCTTTCGAAGAAGCTGGAGCACTGTGATGAGAAGAAATGGAGGATGCATGGGTGGTTTATATAGCGGGAAGATCGAGCTGGGTGCAATGAATTTGGCCGCTTTTTAAAATTTGTTTATGGCATTTTGGAGTTGACTTGGTGATATAAACGGTCAGAAACGAAACCGAATTTAAGTAAATTCAACGCATCTGCAGATTGATGCAGCCGTGTAATGGAGAGGAAAATTTTCGAGACATTTCTTAATTCGTGTACTCTCACATTTTAGAATGTAAAGAAATTGTTGAAGTGAAGGCACGTCGTAGTGCAAATTAAACGGCAGCCGGCAGGTGACCTGAGCATATTCAGAGATTAATTTACGCATATGTGGTTGATAAATATGATGACTTTGCAGGGTCAACTTGTTAATTGGAGCATCGATCAACAAGTATAATCATCCCTTCTAGTAATAAGGATATGTTTTGACACCGGTTACAGTTAATAATCCTGAGCCCTGAACTCAATTATATGGTCAAGTAAATCATCTAGTATGTTGCACAAACATCAACTCTCAACTCAATTATATGGTCGAGTAAATCATCAGAAATCTCAAACTTTTAACCGAGATGATAAGCTCAATATAGACTATCTGTCCTAAATGTACTCCAAATCCAAAATTACCTGAGGTCTGACCTCGTTTCTTCTTAAAATGAAATAGGACGGCACCGACCGATTCAGCTAAAAGAACAAGTTTTAGAATTACCTCTCTTCGATCATATTAATTAGCATACTGATTATTGTTTCTATCTGAAACTGGATTAAGACTCTTGCTGTGAAAAACAAATAAAAATTCAGGTTAATCCGTGAATACCGTCATAGCCAGTAGGTTTTTGTGTCCACATGACGAACGTGAAGCCCAATCATCCGGCAAGAATAAAATGCCAATTAGTCGTCTCTGTCTCTCCCATAGAACACATATGTATCATGCATGATTAGTCGTCTCAGTTGCTACTCATCCTCCTCTTAGCTTGGGAGAGATCGATCGCCTCGGACTTTGCTAAGTTGACCCTAAAACCACGGCGATCAAAAGCATTTTACCATTTGATTAACCGGGCACCAATAAGATCAGGAGCTTAATTAAGCAGTTAAGCTGCGTTCATGGAATAGTTTGCGTCGTCATGACAGGTTGATGACGCAACTCGTCAGTTATGTCAGGTAAAGGAATAAGTTCACTTTAGGTCCCTCTATTTGTCGCCCAGTCTGATTTTTATCCCTAAACCGCAAAACCGGGTATGACCAATCCCCTAACTTATGAAAACCGGGCAAACGAGGTCCCTCGGCGGTTTTGATAGTGGTTTTGGGTGACGTGGCGTCTACGTGGCTAATTTGATTCAGTTTTCATCTGACGTGGCAATTCGATCCGGAAAAATAAGAAAACCCGTGGGCCCCGCATGTCAGTTTCACAAACAAAATAATAAAAAAATAATGGGACCCACGTGGGCCCCACATATCATCCTCACTCCTCCCTCTTCTCTCTATCCTGTCTCCCCTCTTCTCTCTATCCCTTCCCTCTCTCCGGCCGATGGAGCAGGGCGAGCGGCGGCCGTCCCGGGGCAGCGCCTGCACGAGCTGCGACTCGAGGCGGCGCATGAGGCGGGAGTTGCGCCGCGTGACTGCTGCGTACGCGCCGCCGCCGCCGGCGTCGGCGTCGTTGCAGGACGCGCTCTTGGGAGGCATGCCGGCTTGTTGCAGGTGCGCCTCGACGCCGTACGGCTGCTCGACGGCAGCGATGACCCTCCGAAGGTTGTCCAGCGCCTGCAGCAGGTCCCTCTGGAACGCCGGGTTCTTCAGCGGCGACCTCGCCGCGCCGGATGATTCGTACAACGACGACGACGCCATCGACGACGACGATGCCTCGGACGGTTGGTATCCCGACGACCCCATCGACGACGCCTCCAGTTCCTGGGCAATAAGCTGCTTGTGCAATATGCTGCCGAGCTACATCACATAATAATTCTATTATATGACTGTAAGAATCACAGATTATCCAGAGAGGGTTCAAAATGAATTTGTATTTACTCTCTTGTTTATGTATTTCAGGCTGAAATTGGGAGGCAGACAGCATCAGAACGTCAATGGGAGGTCTACAGATTCCTCCAGTTCTTGGGAGCTCAGAGGCGACGCCCGGCGGCAGTAGCTCGCGGCAGCAGACATCGGCACGTCGTTGTCTAAACCATAGCTCGATCCATCATCCCTGAACACACCCATGTCGCCGCTCATCGGCCGCCTGGTTCTCCGCGACGTCGGCCGGAGTTCGCTGATGCGGCTGTGCATCGGCGAGCCACCTCTCTCTTCGCCCGATTGCTCGCCGCTTCTTGAACCAGTCCTAATGCTGCCCCGATCAAATGCTGTGTAGGGAGCCGAGCTGGTCCGCATCGGAGGCTACTCGCCGCCGCCGCCGCGTCTCACGCTGCCGCCGCTCGCCGCAGCAAGGGGAGGGAGAGTAGAGAGAGGGCGCACCGCTGTGCGCGCCTTGCCGACCCGCCGTCGCCGCTCGCCGCAGCAAGGGGAAGGAGGAGAGAGAGGGCGCGCCGCCGTCGCGCCTTGCCGGCCGGCCGCCGCCGCTCGCTGCAGTAGGGGAGGGAGGAGAGAGAGGGGACGGGGATTTAGGAAGAGAGAGTAGAGAGGATAGAGAGAAGAGGGAGGAGTGAGGATTACATGTGGGTCCCACCATTTTTTATTATTTTGTGTGTGAAGCTGACATGTGGGTCTCATGGGTTTTATTATTTTCCGGATCGAATTGCCACGTAAGCGTCACGTTAGTGCCGACTGAGTCAAATTAGCCACGTAGACGCACGTCAGTCAAAACTGCCGAGAGACCTCGTTTGCCCGGTTTTCGTAAGTTGGGGGATGGGTTATACCTGATTTTACAGTCAGGGACGAAAATCAGACTGGGTGACAAATAGAAGAACCTCAAGTGAACTTATTCCTCAGGTAAATGTTTTGCAACAAACACGAGCCATGAGAATAGCCCATGGGCCTATCTCGGTTTCTACATGGGCCTGAACTGAAGTCTGAAGATGCATGCACAGCCCATTACCTATCTTTCAGTCTGTTTGAGAGAGCTCCACAAAAGCAATTGCAGTTGCATATAGTCCAGAAAATAAATTAGAATAGTTATCTCAGCTTTTTTAGATTCTCACCTGTTAAATTTTCACCTACTGATTCTTGGAATATAAAGCTCACCTAACCTAAACGTATCCTATGATGATCTCTGAAGCTCTCAAGAACAGCAGAATAAACTGATCTCTGCACTTGTTCTGCACATGATCATCTGCTCGTACTTGATCGGTTCAGAATCATCAGCAGTAGACAGAGCATTGACGTTACATGGCACCATCTAGAGCTGCAAAAGAACATGACAGTCCAGCAGAAATGGATCAGAATTCAGAACCGAGTTCCTTCGGAGAGATGAGAGATCTACTGCTATCATGCTGCATTGTATTTGTATAGCAACGTCAGCACTCAAAGTGTTCATCACATACTCGGCTCCTCTGCAACAGTGCAACTCGTTTGGGATCATTTGAGGCGGATTAGTTCTTTTCCGATTACTCACCGGATTATCAAAACGAATCATTTGCTTCACATCTCGAAAAAATTTAAACCACTTATTTTAAGTTATTTTATTAAGTTTATTTATCAAAATATTTAATTTATTCTTGTAATCATGTAAATAATCTGCCGTAACAATCGGTCCGATACTATTCAAACGCTCTGCCTCAGTTTTGCTTGATGAGTGAGCTGGAACAAGGCACTCAAGCAGAGGGAGAAGCAAAAGCAGGACGTTGATGGTGTGTCTGGTGGTTTGGCTTCAGGTTGGTAAGAAGTTTTTCCGTATCCCGTCCGTTGTGCACAGTTGTACTACGGCTGCGTTCGGATGGCTGTCTCGCGCACTTAAAACGAAAGGACTTATAGTGTATAATTAATTAAATATTAGCTATTTTTAAAAAATATATTAATATGATTTTTTAATCAACACATAGAATATATTTTGCAAAAAAATATATCGTTTCTCACCGAAGCCCCATTTTCATCCTTTTAACTATAAAATCATTTATTTTTCACCCTTAAGTTTCAAAACCGTTAAGTTCAATACCAAGGCTGAGTTCTTTCCCAACTCATCTGCCTCATTTTCTGCACGCACACTTTTAAAAAATATTCATATAAAAGTTGCTTTAAAAATCATATTAATTTATTTTTAAAAAAATAGTAAATATTTAATTAATCATAAGAAAATGTATCGCTCCGTCATACGCAGGAGGTGGTTCGTGCCACGTCTAGAGTAACAACCCTAATATACCGATGTGGTGCCCCCCTATCTTAAAATATAAAAATATAGCTATGTAGTATTATAAATGTAGATATCATTCTTATAGAAAGTCTGTCTGATTTCAAAAGCTTAGGAGGAAAAATGTTGTAGTTTGCCATTGTTTGGCCAATTACGCATAATATGCCAAATAGTGTATTAGCGATAAAATATATTTTATAGTTCAAACTTTTACATATATGTTAGTAATGATTTAAATGTTAATGTTAAAATAGAAACTACGATAATAAACCTTAAAATCAACTCCAAATTTAAAAAGCAAAAGATGCAAAGTAGTTTAAGGCGAAAAGGACTTTGATGAAAGTTCGAGAGTGGAGATCAATGGACTTTAATTACTTTTGTGTAAATACCGTGTATATTTTTTTTCGCAAGATTTTATAGTGGTACCACCTTCATTTTAGAATAAGCTAATATGTTCATACTGTACTCCCTCCCTATTTCAAAATGTACCCATAAATTTTCGCACTCAACTTTGATCATCCGCAATATTTGAAAAAAAATTATAATTAGTATTTTTGTTGTTATGAGATGATAAAATATGAATAATACTTTACTTGTGACTTATGTTTTTAATTTTTTTAAATAAGACGAACAATTAAAATTAGACGTGAAAAACTATAGCTACATTTAAAGAGGGACAGAGCCACGGAGGGAGTATTACATTTCATATTAAATTAAACTTATTACTATGATGGAGTGACAGTAGTAGGTAGGTGCACTGTGCTGCCGTCGGATTCGCCTCTAGGCTCTCTCTAGCTGCCGCTTGCTGCGACGCCACAGTTCACGAGGCAAAAAGACCTCGTCAACTGGAGCCGGGGGCCCCGCCACTCCCACTCACCTCCACGCTTTAAGCCGCGCGCGCGCGCGGCGCCAACCACCTTGCACTGCACTGTCACACGCGGACGCGGCGAGCTGAGCTGAGCTACGCCATGGCGGGTGCGGTGGTGCTGGCGCTGCTGCTGCTCGCGGCGATGGTGGCGGCGGCGGGGGGATGCGCCGGTGAGGCGTTCACGGCGAACCGCGCGTACGCGGCGTGCAGCGACCTGCCGCGGCTCGGGGCGTCACTGCACTGGACGTACGACGACCGTGGCGCGGGCGGGGAGCTGTCCGTCGCGTTCGTGGCGGCGCCCGCGGCGCCGGGCGGGTGGGTGGCGTGGGGGCTCAACCCGGCCGGTGACGGGATGGCCGGGGCGCAGGCGCTCGTCGCCGTGCCGTCGTCGTCGTCGTCGTCGTCTCCGGGCGCGTGGGAGGTCCGGACGTACAACATCTCCGGGTACGCGCTCGGCGAGCCGGGGCCGATCGCGTTCCCGGCGTCGGACCTCGCCGCCGAGCTCGGCGCCGACGGCCGCGTCAGGGTGTTCGGCACGCTGAGCCTCGCCGCCTACGGCGGCGCCGGCGTGCTCAACCAGGTGTGGCAGGTCGGCCCCGCCGTCACCGGCGGCGTCCCCGCGCCGCACGCCATGGCCGGCGCCAACCTCGCCGCCAAGGCGAAGCTAGACCTACTAACACAAACCACCACCGCCGCCTCCTCCTCCTCCGACGCCATCGCCAAGAAGCGCAACGTGAGCACAAACTCTCATCCGGATGTGGAATTTCATCTAAATAGTTATTAAAAACATTGAAAAAAATAACATTAATAGAAATATATCACTTCACAAACATGCATGACCAAATTTAAATTTTACAAGTTGCAACAAAAGAACAATATAAACTTAAAATAATTATCGTATATTCATGGCTATATTTGTTATTTTTGTTACAACTTATATAAGTTAAATTTAAATTTGTATGTTTGCAAGAAACGAGGGGAGGGATGAAATCACTCTCCCCTCTCATCCATCCATCCATCCATCAAACCACCTCGAATTCTCACCAAACACCATTGCTAAAACCTTCAAAATCAATCTCATTTTAATTTCTTTGGACATGAGAAGATCCATGGATTGCTCAACGCCGTGAGCTGGGGAATCCTGCTGCCCATGGGGGCGATCTTGGCGAGGTATCTCAGGACCTTCAGATCGGCGGACCCGGCATGGTTCTACCTCCATGTGAGCTGCCAGCTGATCGGCTACGGCGTCGGCGTCGCCGGCTGGGCCACCGGCATCAACCTCGGCAACATGTCCAATGGGATCACCTACACTCTCCACCGCAACATCGGCATCATTGTCTTTGCTCTTGGCACCCTGCAAGTAAGCATCAAATCACACATCAAAATCTAATAATTAATATTTAATTTAATCCTACTTGTGTCATTGGCTCACTTCTGTATATGAATGATCATGTACTCGAATATTGATAACTATTTCTTACTACTCCGTTCACCTTTATATTTATTTGGTTTGCCAAGTACTATTCATATCTAAACTTTGACCATTCATCTTTTGTTTTTAGAAAAAGAAATCTAAATACTTAAATAAATATTATATTATCTAAGTGTATTACATACTAAACATAAATGTTTAACTTCCGTTTATCACAATCATCATTTTAAAATTAATAGTGGTCAAAGTTGCAACAGTGTTGATTCAGTTATAAACGAACGGAGGGAGTAATTTTGTTTGAACTTGGCTTGGTCAGTGGTTCAGATCATTTTCTACCACCTTTACTGATAGCATTCTACTACCAGTACTCCCTCCGTCCCAAAAAAAATGAATCTAGAATTAGATGTGACATATTCTAGTATTATATTAAGATGTATCACATCCAGTATTATGTTGGTTTTTTATGGGATGGAGGGAGTACGTATCACTGTAAAAGTACTAAATTTTGTTGAAATCGGTTCAGATTTTTGCGCTGTTCTTGAGGCCCAAGAAGGAGAACAAGTACAGGGTCTACTGGAACATGTACCACCACTCCGTCGGCTACACGGTGATCATTCTGGGGATCACCAACATCTTCAAGGGGATGACCATCCTCGGCGTCGAGCAGCGGTGGAAGACGGCCTACGTCGCCGTCCTCTGCCTTCTCGGCGTCGCCGCCGTCATCCTTGAGGTCGTCACATGGGGCATGGTGGTGAAGAGGCGCAATGCCGAGAGCAAGACCTTCAACAGCGCCTCCAATGGCCACCTGCCTCGCCATGTGTGAATTTTTCTGAAGTTCTTTTTTTGGGCTTTTGTTTGTGTTGTGACAGTGTTCATTGTGGTGTGTACTGTAGCATATCATAGATTTTCGGTCTTGTGAGTTTTTTGGCCTGCATATTTTTGTACCATGGGCATTATGCATTTTTAGTACATTAGAGTGAAGATTGAATGTGTAGTGACTAGTGGCAGTGAGTATGTTTTTGTGTATGTTTGGGTTTACATGGCTGATCCCATTAGCTAGCTTTTTGAGTTGAGGGATTTTATTATTTTTTAAGAGGTACCGAGATATACCACAAATTTTTAGTATTAATTTATGGTATATTTACACTAAGTGACTTCAGGATTGAAGAGGTAACAAATTTTACAACAGAAAATATGGTAACTTTTGATATTTCCTCGAGTACCGTTAAAAATCTATTTTCGAGTTTCTAGAATGATTTTGTGTAGGTTGCAAGCGAGATTGCAGTTACAGGCTTGAGATGCTGCTTGATCAGGGTCATTGTCCGGTAGGATCCTGCATTGATCAATTTGATCACGCACTTGGCGTTAAGGTCCCATGAGAATGGCACTTTTGCTAAAGTTGGGCGAAATGCTACCTGTGAGGCAGAAAGCAAGATGTCGAGAGCTCGAAGTGCAGGAAACGAAATGATGCAATTCGATCAAAGCAACATCTGAATGGCATTTTTCAGTTTCTTGCACCCTTTTTGACAATTACTGCGAATCTTGCATATGCCTCGAAATGAAAGTTTTAGAGAGAATTCATCTCAATCTTTAGAGGAGACGAATCAAGAGATGCACTCATTATCTTTTTATGTACCACTGACAGAGGAAAAGGGAAAAAAGAGGGGAGGGGAGGAGATGTTGATCTTTCTTCAAAGGTGTGACACAATTCATGTTGTTTAATCCATCGTTGCTGTACTCTTTTGCGTGATTTCTGTTGAAAAGAAGCAAAGGTAAAGATTTGTGCTTTCTTCAAAGGGCGGAATATTTGATACGGTGCACTTCTCTCTTACAAGTCACAAAAAGTTCATTTACTTCAGATAATCTGCTTTTAAGTTTGTTAGAAATTCAACACTACATTTTTTATGTCACTGGATTCAATAGGAAAGAAAGAATGAAGTTTTTTATGTCATTGAATAAACTTGATTTGTAGTTTAGAAATAGCAGCGCATAACATTTCCTGGTAAAATTCGGTTGATCAAACCTTTTCCTAATATAACAAATATTTCACAGCTGTATCTAACAAACGATTTTGATCACTCATCTAACATAACCATCACGTTATTAACCCCTTTCCAGTATCATCTACGCAACAATTTGCACCTTAATTACATTCATAAAGTCATAAGAGCATCCGATCCCACATTCCCACCTAATTTAGTCCGTACTTTACTACGCTAGACAATACTAGTCCCGTAGTCACACACTAGACGACCTTTCCCTATTTCCTGTCAATTTCAGACATCCCGGTTCCAATCTAATGCTCTGTTCTACCGCAAAAGCTACCAAGGGAATTGGTTCCCTGAATGTGACAATATTTTTTAAAAAAAAGATATGAAAAACTTGACCGGCGGGGAAAAACAGTCCCCACAGCTTTTCACTATTCCAAATCCAGCCAAGAAAAACTACGAACCCTAGCTCTTGACACACGGACTAGCATCAATGGTTCAGGCCTTAACCTGTGTTTTGAGGCCCCTGCTCAACTTCCTTGGACTTGAAACAAAGCTTCAAGTGGCCACCTTCAGTTGGTGGTTGGAGGGGCAATCTGAAGCAACGTCATGTCAAAGGAAAGAGTTGAGCTGTAACTGAAAAAAAATTAAGTACAAATAAAGCATCTACTAACCAGGACGTATATTATCTCACGTATGTGGTAGGAACAAAGCATCAAGTGAAACAGAAGCATCCGTTCCTTCTCTTCGGATTAGAGGATTCAACCAGAAGAATCCCAGATCAGAAGGGGTTATCAACTTATTATCAAGTATCAATCAACATTGAAAAGAGATCAGGCACTTGTTGGGTAGCAATTTGCCTCGTGTTGTGTCGTTGGTAAACACATTACGACCCAGAAGTTCTCAACTGTCAGTTTCTCACCAACCCTTGCAACCGTTGGTTCTGCTACCATTTACCAACCACTGTTTACATAAAATCGATGCTACACAACCATTCTTCAACCTGGGAAAAATGCCTAACTTCATCCAATAGAAACAGAAATAACAGTCTTAGCATGGTAGCAAAACCATGAAAGATAACTTGGGGTCTAGGGTTTATACAGGAAGAAAATGCAAAGAACAGTGGAGGTTAATTTTCTAACTAGTATTGCATGTACTTACATATAGGTTTATGCCCTGAAACTTTCAGAAATCTCTGAAGCTCATCTTAGGATCATCGTGTCTTGAGCTCCCCCGTCTTCCCCTACTGCTTCCTCTCCCTCGACCTCTACCCCTGCCTCTTCCTCTACCTCTCCTCATAAAAAATGACTTCCCATGCTTCATCTCAATGAGCGAATGCAACAGCTCATCACACAAGATGCAACCCTCATGCAAAGTAGCTCCATCCTTAAGTGGGGTAGTTTTCTTGTTAAAATCAACTTCGATGATAGTAGACTCACATGTTGGGCACTTCTTATCTGTAGTACTGATCTTATGAGCGGCATGTGGGAGCAGGACAATGCAGTTACATCTATTGCAGTAAAGCCGCCATTTGGGTGCGCTGACTGGATCAAGAATTAGGGTACCAGTACACTCAGGACAGGCACAGACTCCTTGAGTAATCATAGATTGTTTACATGTGGGGTGTAGGCAGAGGAAGCATGGCATGCCAGCCCCTTTCCCAACCTTGCCAGTGTCATCGAGCTTGAGAGCACCGAAGAGTTTATCAATGCCCTCAAATGGAGGACTGTTATAGCAAAAAGGGCACAGTGGGAAGGATTTTGCATCAGGGCCAACCATTGAGAACAGTAGCAACTCAAACCCATCAAGGGGGCAAATGATTTCCTTGTAAAGCTGGAAGAATAGGACTATTAATCATGAGTTGACATGAACTGATAATTGACACAACAAATTATACAAAATAATAACACATATACCTAAGAGTTCAACATGCACATTTTATATCGAAGAAAATGCTGAAGTTGTGTTAAGCATGAAAGTAAATAAACAATGAAGTGATGGACATAACATTAAGAGCAACAAATGGAATACATGAAGAAGTAGCAAGCAAAATATGGTAATATGCACTGAGAAAAAAGAAAACTATACAACAGGGACCACAAATCTGGGGAACAACAAATATCTAGCAAAAGTAGCATTGCATGATTCCGTGATATTCTTGCAGTTCAGTTCTTTATGTGCCATCAACCATGCTTGGAAGTAAACAACAAGATGCATACTTTATCTACATATAAACAAGAAAGAAGATTTACATATATATAATGTGCAGTTCAAGCAATCACCTTAATGGAACCATTCTGGGGAAGATAGTAGACCTCTTCACAAGTTACACAGTACAACCTCATTGGCTGAGTGGAAATGTATTTCATATACCGAGCACATTTTCCACACTTGCTCAGTAAACGTCCAGAATCAGCCAAAGGTGAAAACTGTGCTTCGAACAAAGCATCCATGTTTTCAATCTGCAAGCATACGTTTCATTTTAAGCAACTAGATTAGCATATCATCAGTGATCACAGAATGAACCCACTATCAACAAAATGGAAGTTTATCTATGTTAATCATGACTAGCACACCCAGTCCTAATTTCAATTAACTATGAAACAGATTGATGCAGCACTAAATAGGATCAACTAAGGAGGTTTGATTCAGATGAAACACATCTTTAGGCTTGGGCTATATTAGTTTGACCACATTTTTCACTCTGTTTTCAATGAACCATGCATTAATGAATGACATCTAGTGATGATCAATGACACACAAATCATTTATAAGTCAAATTATCCCTCTGACCTATCGAATAAAATTGAAAATGTGATGCAAATACTTTAAATAAGCAAAATTAACAATGCATTATGCACCACATATAAGAGCCCTGTAAAACTAGCAAATGGCAGTTTTCTTCTAATTTAAATATGTACTCCTTTAAAAGAAGGTAGTGGTGGTGGCAGTGAATCTGCCACCCCACCTACTCCCATTGTAAATTTTGGAAGTTACCCCTTAAACTTCTTAATATTAAAAAATATCGAATCTAAATGGATAGCCACATAAAAAAATAGATTAAGATGAATATTCCCTATAGCAAAAAGATAGACAACACATTAATACATTTTTGTTTAACCGTAGCAAAGCTCGGGCATTTTGCTAGTAAGTTGAAAAAGTTCTATACAATCTGTAGATTCTATTGATGGAATTTGGGTTGTGCATTGCACAGTATCAAATGCAACAAAGATTAGTCATTTTGGAGGATCCGTTCTGTTGAGGGTATTAATCAGAGACCGTTTCAAAATACCATGTAGAGATTCTGCAAGGAAATAACCTACAATCAAGAAAATAACAGTGTTACAAATTATTAACCAAACATATTACCTTTTTCACAAAGTACGAGTACTTTTTCATAAACTGCTGAAGAACATGCTGAACAACTTGAAGATGGTCAGCTTCACCTTTTGCAATTAGAGTAATCTGCTGCTCAATAAACCTTCGGATATCTGGTAAGCACAGATCAGCATCAATGCACTGATACCCTCTTATCAATGTAGTTCCCAGGGGTGTCGGTACTAATCTTCTTCCAGAATTCACCTTCAGGAAAGGTAGGTAGCAGCATTAAGGCATTTCACATATTTACACAACGAAAGAACATAAGTGTAGAAGTTCACTACATAAGAACTCACAACGGGATGGGTATAAAAGGATTCAACTAACCTGAACATAATTACGCTCGCAGATGTTGTTTACATGCACAGGAATTGATGCATCTGTACCTATGCCATTCTTCTCCATGAGAGAGATCAATTCACTCTCACTAAGGTAGTCAGGAGGTGTGGTGCTACCCTTAATGAAGAACGATAATTATGAACACTTTCAGACCCAAATAAAACGTGAGCTCATGTGATGCGAGTAAATTCACAAGCCATATGCCGATACCTCATATATGTCAACCTTATGGATGGTAACATTGTCGCCTTTTTTGTATGCAGGGATATTATTCTCACTCACAGCCAGCCATGGCATAATAGAAGTAAATCCTTTAGAAGTGACCCGGTTGCCAACACAGTGGAAAGTCTCTCCACCTGAAGTGAACTCAATGGAAGTCCTGAAAACCATTTGTCAAACGGAAAAAAGTGGTAATGTTCATATAAAGAGATAATGATGAATTTTCCAGACATCAAGATAAGGATAGTGACAATAAGCATATTGCAATAAGATTGCAGTGAAAAAGAAATACAAATTGGTTATTGGTTAATAAAAACAGACACAAATATTAGCACTCTACCTCGTATATCTACAATCAGGACTGACAGTGCCAATAAAATGCTGACAAATGTACTGGTACAGCCTCCAAGCATCAGAGCCCAAGGCTTCTTCTGTTGCCAATCTCATTGGAGTTATTGGGGGATGGTCCCCAGCATCATGACCCTGTTTCGGCTTAACAAACCCAGTGTCCAGTAACGTCCGAACATCATTGGACCACAAAGGATTATGTACTAGTGCAGCGAGTGCACTTCTAAAATCAAATGATGAACGATAGGCAGTGCTCTCTGTACGTGGATAACTGTACAAAGACAAACATTAGAACTTCAATAGAGAAAAGGAAGATGCATCATTAATTATACAGCAAATCAGCAACACCTATGTAAGCAGTTACAATTTTAGTGGAAACATACACACACTGTTCTTTAGTCAAAACGATAATCAGGATTGATTAAAAGATCCAGCAATATTGTTGCATACAGTAAATAAGCCCATGTCAACTTCAAACGTGTTATTAATATTTCCCATAGAACAAAGGGAGAATATGCAGTACAAAATTAATATTTCTGGGGTCCATTTTTGAAACCTGATGAATCCTTGGGTATAAAGCCTTTCTGCCAAGTGCATTGCTGTCTGAGGTCCAATACCCAGTGCACTTGATGCAACCTGGAATGATAAAAATATTTAACAAAATTACACTTCAAATCTAACAAGAAAATAATTATCATATTGAGGTAGAAAATAGGAAAAGATATATATATTAATATATGATCATATGTAGTAGAACACTGTAATATCAACAATATAATTCAAAAGAAGCATGCAAATCAGCAAACATACACCAGTGTATTCTCACAAGTAAGTACAGTGAACTTTGCCGATAACAAAATGGTAAATAGAATTCCTCAGTAGCATCAATGTCCAATGAAGAATGTGATTTAAACAAGGAGAAATACAGTTAGTCGCACCTTAAGCAAATTAACTGTATTAAGGCCAGGCGGGCGGGCTTTGCACTCTTCCTTCACTGATATGTCGGTTACTTTTAAAATACCATCACTAGCCACCATCTTTTGGAACATTACAGTAACCTGAAAAATTGAATGATGAAATGATAAATGCTAGAAAGAAAAGAATGAAATCATTTTGGTTATGTAACTCAAGAATCTTACATCAAAATCAAAAAGTTTCTTCCTATCCCATTCAAGCTGAATTTCATTACCATCCTTGATAACATAAGTTTTCAAGGACCAAAATTTCTCTGGTTTGAATGTGGTAATCTGCTGATAGCGTTGTACACAGAATCCAAGTGTAGGTGTTTGGCATGGACCATACCTGATATATAACAGGGGGAAGAATTGTAAGACAAAATTCTGCAGAAAATTCTATTAACATGGACCAGACAATAATACATATTGCTATGATGAATTGGATAAAAGCAATCACTCAAGAATTAACTTTTGCATTGGCAAAAAAGGGGAAAAGAAAGAAGAGGTGAAGTAGGAATTGAAAACTTCACCTTCAAATCCAGATGAAACAAACAAAAAACATTCAAATTAACTAAAAAATGCCTAACTTCTCAACTTTGTAAAATAAGTTATACAGCACTTCCAATTTCCCTTGCTTGTAAAAGGAGTTGATTATGCAAACTTTTTACATTAATGATATAGATACAAAACTTGGAATATGTACTAAAATTTGTAGTACACATTCAATAAATTATATATAAAACAGGCTAGCATGCAGTTGATTAATGACTTCAGGTTGCCAAAGGGATATAGAGAACTCACGAAATTACTCTTGAGTCGAGATTTCCATATTTTCCTTGAAAATATCTGGTTTGAAATCGAGTAAATGCTACTCCTACCTTCAAGTCAATTTCTTGGCGAGCATCAACTGCTAGTGCCTCGTCTTTACTTGGCAGAACAAGATTATTCATAGCGTCCATTATATCTTTCTCAGTAACAGACGAAAATTTGGCTCGGAAAATTCTTCTGCCAACCTCATTTTCGGGAATTCCAGTGCAATCAATTACTGGCATATAAGAGTGTCATTGTTATTGGATTGACATAAATAGCTGTAGGTGGAACAGAGCAAGATTTATACATGTAAAGAAATGGAGTGAAAAGATTGCATACAGACAGCATCAATCAGGGTCTCAGGGCAGAATAAACTCTCATGCATACAAAAGGTAATTATATATTTTCTCATGCAAAAGGGTAACTGTATACAGCTTTGATGAATCCAGAGCAATCCAGTTCACTGAGCAGGTACCTCAGGCCTGCAAAGCATTTCTCCATCTGGTGTTTTCCGAATTTTGGTCAGGTTGTTTGCATCTATATTTGTTTTCACACAGCATAGAATCCAGATTTTACCCCCAAAAAGGACACATAAAGTTCTTTGTACACCAACCCAGATTTCTAATGCACATACGAACGGTGGTTCTAGAACAGGATAGCATACCTTCATAGCATATGTTTTCTCCTTCTCGGTCACAATCAAGCCAAAGTACCAAGTAGGTGCAGCCTCGAGCTTCCTGAGCTAGATGCCTGCGGATATGAGCCTTCGCAAGAACCATAAATCAGTGATCAGTTTCATACCTAACCATGGGAAACTATGGTGTTTTTGCAGGTGTTGTGATAAAGCTTTATAGAGAGGAATTTTATCCACCATCTACAATTAATCCAAGTTTGTGGGATTCATAGATGAACATGAACTTCATTTAGAAAAAATGAGGGGCAGCAGTTACCACAACATTCGTAACATTAGATTGTGGATACTACAGCTAGAAGCCAAACGAACAATTATGGAGGAAAAGATGAAATAAGATGCTTCAGCATTGGCTAAACTAAACAGTAGAGTTCAAGTGGGAACGTGTGACATTTATGCAGTACTTGGTGAGCTTATTCTTGGATAATGGACTTAATTGAGTAGGCATAGCTGCTAGCTTAGTACTAAGCTTCGGTAAGAACTGTGGAGAAATGCTTTACCTTTGGGTTGCATTCAGATCGCAGAACTGGAGCCACAAATAGATCCATTGGATCAGTCCCTTCCCAATTCTGATATGCAGGTGGAAAATCTACACTGCATGAGAGGTATCACACAGTAAACAATAACAACAGCCTTTTAGTCCCAAACAAGTTGGGGTAAGCTAGAGATGGAACAGAACTCGAGTCACATGAACCAAACAAGATAATGATGATGACAAATGCATGTTTTACGTTCGAAGTCAGCATTGAAAACATTAGTGTCTGCTATATTGACTATTATCCAGCTATATAATGGAATAATAACCAACCATTTGCATCATATATCAACCTTGCAAGTTGCAATTATGCATTGGTCAACTGTTTCTATGTAAAAACAGTTAAATAGAGAATACGCATGTACAACAGTTGAGATATGTAGTTCTTGATGGCACAGAAAAGTACCACATCACGTGATATAATCATGACAAAGGCACTTAGAAGAATGGGAGAAAATATGCACAAACCTCAAGACATGTCCAATGACTGATGTCACTTTGAAAAATGCATGAGAACCCCGAAACATCCCATCAAACTCATGGACATCCGTGCTTCCCTTCCTTGTAGACATCTGCATGAACATTGAAAAAGGTTTTGCAATGACATTCACCTAAGAAAAGAAATGTGTAATGCACAACAACAGTGAAAGTGTGATACTTCTGAACAGCTAAGGCAAACAACCTAATTTCAAATCTGACCCACGTGATATAGATAATGTATTGGCAACAACCACCCAAAATGCATGGCCACCTCATGCCGCAAAGAGATTGGATAATTACATAAAATTCATCAATAGATTTACTAGCTTAAGCAGATGTATTTTGGTGGAAGCAGGGGATATTCGATCATTCATCATAAGGAAAGGCAAAGACATTGTACAATTTTACCATGTCAGTCCACCCAATCCTCTCAGCTCTATAATATCCTTGGATTCTCCCAGTCCCTGAAGCTACCCCTACAGCAGCAATGATGCCCACGGTCTACTAAGCGAAAATCCCTACCCATTGTCCTAATAACATCTCACTATTGAAGTTTCTAGGGCAGAACTTGCGCTGTGAATCTACGGCGAAACAATCTACAGTCGGGTGATAGCAATTTCATGCCATGGAGAGATTGGGTAACTACATAACATTCATCAATAGATTTACTAGCTTAAGCAGAGGTCTTTGGGTGAAAACGGGGGATATCCATCATAAAGGACAAATCCATTTACCATTTTACCATGTCAGTGAATCTAATCCTCTCAGTGTCTACCATCTTTGAATTCCCCAAGTCCCTGGAACTAACCCTACCGCGCAATGATGTCGACGATCAGCCAAAAGCCTCAAACCCCTAGCCATTGCCCTATAAACAACTCACAGCTAAAGTTCCTAGGTTAGAACCTGCTATGAAACAATCCACGGTCGGGTGCTCAAGCCACAGCCGAATTCGAATTCGAAAACGAAAAAAAAAATCAAACAGGTTGCGGGTGGTTTTAGCGGGCGGGAGTGGGGGACTTACGCGGCCGCCGGAGAGGGCGGAGGCGATGGAGAGCGCGATGCTCGGCTTCTCCGCGACCTGCAGAAGCGGCGAGTTGAGAGTGAGAGCGAGAACATCTGTGTGGAGCGGAGAGTCCCCCTCGGGTCGCTGCGGCCGCCACCGACGGCGGCCGCAACGCCGCGCGGTACGCCGGGAGCGGAGCGGCTGGTGCTGCTTACCATCAGAACCGTGGGCGCCATGGGCGCGGGCGGAGAGGGGAAGCTCGCCGCCGGGAGGAGGAAGAGTGGAGGCGGAGAGGCGGCCGGAGACGAAGACGAAGACGGTTTCGGATCGGAGTGTGGTTTTAGTGGGCTGGGTTTTGGGCCCCCATCCACTGTGTTCTTGGGCTTTCCAATTTGGGGATGCTGAATTTTCTCTCTCTTTTTTTTGAAGAGGTTTGGGATGCTGATTTTGGTTAAGAAATTTTGATCTACTCATACTCGTGATAATTTTAAAATATGATCCTACTGACGATGTGCAATAGTATATCAGAACTTTTTAGGTCGAAAAACACTTGGAACAAAATGAGCACTGATATAAAAAAAATGAAAGATTGTCACCAAAGAAAGAGTAAATCTCTCATAGAAAAATGAATAGTCATAAATTACAAGATCAGTTAGTCTTTCAGAAAGGAAAACATCAACAACACTTTTAACTGAAGAAAAGAACAACACTATGAAACATATTACACTGGTCACTGTTCATTCTTTCGCTAGGTAACTTCCCCTGAATTCAACTCTCTAAAACAACACCCTTAAGAATCAGCATGTAATTAAAAAAACACACAAATTATTAGCAGTGGTATATCAATGACTCTACACTCCTTTGTTGGGTTACATTAGAAAGCAGTGGCAGCTGGTAGAGGTAAGTGAAGCATATGTACAGAACATTAGAGCAAACTCCTCCCTGATGTTTTATATATATATATATATATATATATATATATATATATATATATATATATATATATATATATATATATATATATATATATCTCAGAAACACACCTACGAAAACTTCTGAATTCTGATCTCTCTACAGGTCTATAGCTCATCAAGGGCAGCGCATGCGGCACAGGTCATGCACCTCCGAGCTCCCGAACTGAGCGTAGTCCTGCTGCTGCTGCTCCCGCTTGTGGTGGTTCGACTCCCTCTTCTTGGAGGAGCGCTTCGACGGCGGCCCTTCGCTGGCCAGGGCATTGATCGGCGGCGCGGCCGACGATGACAGCGGGTTGCTGATGATCGGCGGCGGCGCCGACGTCGCCGGGCAGCGATGCCGGATGCTGATCGCGTGCGACCTGGTCTCGGTGGAGGTGCTGCCTCTGATGTTTACCGTGAGGACGCACTCCTTGTCCCTGGTGTCCTCGCACCACCAGTTCTGTGGTATCCCGTCCACGAACTCCTCCTGCGTGTAGAAGTCCTCGTGATGGATCGTGATCTCCGCCGTTTCTCCTGGTTTGATAAGACCAACCGCTGGTTGGACCTGTGTAATAAGGGAGTAAGCCAGCAATTGGTTTCTCAACTGAACATACCTATGGAACAACATATTTAGACTGAAGCTTCGACAACAATCAGTTTATGAATGAAGCTTTATGACGTAGTGCAGCAGTGTGGTAACTTTATTTCTTGCTTAGAAACAGAACTAGCAATGCATGATAATCTAAATTCTAAAGGGACAGTAACTAGCATGGAAAATGGCATGGAGAAAACATGATAACTCATACCTCAAGCCAAAGAGGGAAGCCAAACGATGCCCTTGGAAGAATCTCTGATTTTGTTGCATCCTCCTTTTTGCTTGACTGGCCTTCACATGTGATTTCGAAAGCTGCTTTGCTTGTCTCACATTTATTGGTAATCCGAAAGACAATATTTTCTTGATTTTCCAGTATAATCTCGCTTGTGCTAACTGTGGTGTCTGGGACAAAAGAAGACTCCTCAAGCATAGAACGTACTTTTTCATTCGTTTCGATTATTTCTCCATACTCTTGTCTTCTTATTAACTCATCCACTCTTGCAATGTCAACGCTAAATGTGCATCTCACAGGTTTGTGGTCACTCTCTGTGACATCCATGCAAGCTACATACCTATCAAAAGAGGGCAAAAATGATCAATATCAAAGAAAGGGAGTCAAAAGAAGAGAAAAGGAAGTGTTATAGCATCTGACGATGTAATTGAAGCAACTACAGGGCACTCCAGTGAACAGTCAGCTACTGATATAGGACGGCTGTCGCGGTATAGTACTCTATCACACCAAGCAGGTATCCTCTTCTTCTCACCCGAATCATACCCTGCAAGACAAGTGATGTAAAGGCCTCAGAGACAATGACTGAATCTTTTAGCCAAATACAGTCAAATAATTACTCTAAATGAAACATTGACAGAAAATTTAATCTATCACACAATGAATAACAATCTAAATTTTAAGTGTCAAGCTAGACTTACCTCCTAGACCTGGAGCGTGCTTTTGGAATTTGTAGGTTGGAGGGAATTTGATGAGACCTTCACGCATTCCTTGAAACACCTTTCCAGCTTTCATTTCTGCTCGAAGCTGATCCTTCTCTCTTAGCCAGTCAAAACTTCTTTGTGAGACCATGTCCCTTGCTTCATCATATGTGATACCATAAAGCCGGTAGTTGAAATCACCAAGGAAGACAACCATATCAGCTTCAGCCAAGTCTGGCCTGACCTCATCGACCTGGTTCCCATTTACCTGTCATCTCCACAAATCTGAACATCAATACAATTCATTATGATAGATAATTTGAATGTTGTATAAAACACATACATTTACTCCTCTGTGCAATTGGACGGATGTCGCAGAAGCTGCATGAAGAGAAACCAAGAGGGTCAAGGAAACACCTTTTCAGGATTATATTAATGTAGAAGGCATGTAACACTTTTTTTTTAGATAATGAGAAGGCATGTAACACTTAAGACAAATTGAGAGAAAAGAACCTGTGGATCCATGAGGTTTGTTGAAAGACATTGTCCGGTAAATATGATCAAAGTCAGCATTGCGTCTGCTTACAGCTTCCAAATGTGCAGCAAAATGATTGCTGACGAAACACATTTTACGATCATAGACTCTTATTCTTAATCCTACACCACCCTGCAGAAGTATCTATTGTCATCACACAGACAACTGAAGATTATAACTTAGACGCATGCACCATGATATAAAAACTGACTAACGACTGCAATGTGCTGCATCATCCAACGAGGAAATTAATGCCTACACATATATGCAACGACTTCAGGATGTACCTTATTGCCGATAGCACGTCCAAAACCACATGGCACTGCAGCAGCCTCCACATCACCAACATATGGCTTAAGGCTCTTTCTTGCCCTTGAAAAGTTAATGTTTACATGTTAAATAAATTACACGAGAATGGTAATTCATCTAATTATAAATTAAACAAGCTATCATTATGTGACAAGAAATTTATAGTGTAAACCAAATCATCTAATTCATGACAAGACACAATACCATGCGGCAATAAGCAATGCGGCCAACTGCCTAGAACCAACACGATGGAATGATGTTCCCTCATCAAGTGCTTTACCAATATTGTCTATCCACCATTGCCCATTGGCACTGCCTTCAAGTCCTACCTAGAACCATGAACAAGGGAAGCTGAATAAAATGAGTGATATAGAGTTATCTACACACACAAAAAGTAATAGTGGAAAGTTATTACGACAATTAAAGTTTGTGATTTACATAGACACAGCACAGGTAAAAGTATAAAAAGATGGAATTCGTAAACCCCTAAGAAATTCCATATACTTCAAGTCAGTATTGTTATTGACCCCATCAACCATATGCTCCAAAAGTAACATTCCTAAAGCACCGGTATTCTTTCTGCGGTACTTGCTTGTTTGTGCTTATCTAGAATCTAGATGCATTCTTCCTAACACTTAATTGGATTGAACAAAAGCAAGGAGAAATAAATGATTGAAGGTAAGATCAAGTATCTTACAGTTTCTTTTGCTGCAGAAATGGCTAGGAAACCCGCACCCATCTCGACCTCTTGTAAGCCAACGACAACCAACCCAACATCAGATGATACACTACCCAACCATGATTTAAGTGACTCAGCAGATGCCTTCCCCTGTGCTACATTCCAACTTCCAACCATTATATTTATCTTCTCCATTCTGGTGTATGATAGCTCTTTGTTAGTCAATTCAGTCCGCAAAATGTCATCAAGAGGTCCTGGTGATGTCAGTGGCCATCCCCGAATACCACCATGGTGCGCCAACGTGTAAATGTAAGAACCTCCAATTGCCATTCTTATGACTGGACAACTATGTCCAGTCCATCCTGCAAGAAGGTTACCTTCAACATCCATGACTTGAACAGTGCCACTGGCATAGCCCGCCCACACCCTTTCTCCAAGTGCCTTTATGCACTGCACAGAAGAAGTATGATGCTGGAATTCTTGCACTCTGTTTCCATTTCCATCCCACAGTATAATGGAACCATTTGTGCATCCTGACCAAATTGTTCCATCCATTGCTTGAGCCACTGCTCCCGTTCTACGGTTATCTTCGACAAATGTTCCTTTTGTTGCAACCCTGCGCACCGCATCAGCTGCTCCGATCAAGGCATTCCTAGATTTCTGGAAGAAGTTCAAAGAACCCTGGGATTTATCTTTCTTTGAAGGTTTTACTTTGACCTCCTCCTCGATAGGTTGCTCTGGCATGACCGGTGTCTCAAGCCGAGCTGACTCAACTTGCCCGTCCATCCCAAATACTTTCAGCAACTCCCTTGTACGAGCATCCCTGTAACAATATTTCAGTACAATCTGAAGGTTAAAGCAACTAATGAGCAAAGGAAAAACAATCAGTACAATCATATATCTTCATGAAATCATACCAGATAGCAAATGTCATGCTTGTAACCGTCCACACTTTTGCGCGAGAATAATCGGCAAGCATGTGCTTCACATCAGAAGCAGGCAAAGAGCATACATTTCCAACTGTGCAATGGTTCCTGAGATCAATGTATGCTCTTTCCACCAACAATGCAGCCATGTGTCTCTCCCCCGGTGACAATGAGAGCGACTTGGCAATGGCATCGTAAGGCCATGCCTTTATGACACCACCCTCGGATCCCGACCATATCTCCCCTGTTGGATTCAATTGGAACATGAATTTTTTTTTTGTCACAATGATTTGTGTTTGCAATTCACATGCAAATATGCAACGATCAAATTCTTAATACTATGAGAATCTAACAACATAAAAATGCATTGGCATAGCAAGATCAAGGGCAACATATGCTCACCATACGAAGTGACGACCATGGAGAGCACGGGAGTCCGGCCGTACGCCTGCCACGTGAGGGCTTCCTTGAACACCGGCGCATTGCTTGGCCCGCCATGGTTGCTTCCCCCAACGCTCCCACCGCCGTCGCCTGCGCCACCAGGCGGAGGCGCGGGCGCGGTGGCGGCCGCGTCGACGTCCATGCGCCACGACCGGATCCTCCCGTCCTTGTGCCCCGTCCACAGCAGCCGGTTAGCCCTGTCCACGGCGACGCAGAGCGCGGGCGGCGCGGGCATGCCCTCGCGGAACGGCGCGCTCTCCTCGTCGCCGCGCCTCGCGCCTGCGCCCCACCCGGCGAACACCTCGTCGAGCGCCCACACCCTGATCCCGGACTCGGCCCCGGCCCAGAGCTGCCGCCGCTCCGGCTCCGCCGCCAGCGTGCGCAGGAACGACCCCGCCTGCGTCTCCCGGAGCGGGTGCGGCCGCACCTCGAGCGGGGGCGGGCGCGCCGGGTGCATGGCGGCGCGGAGCGGCACGCGGAAGATGCCCTTCCCGCCGCCGGCGCCGACGTACTCCGGGAGCGTGCCGTGGCCGCCCCCGTACTCCGACATGGCGCGCTCGAGCGTCATGGACCCATCGCTCGCGCCCCCGACGGAGCGGCGCGAGCCGGTGGAGTAGGAGGCGCTGGGGTGGTGGTGGTGCTGCTGCTGGTGGCCGTGGGGCGGGAGCGGGGGGTAGTACCCGCCGACGCCGCCGCCGGCGTTGGGGACGCCCGTGGAGGGGTCGTGGTGGACGTAGTTGAGGGAGTGGGAGGCCGGGAGGATGTGGTCGTCGTCGAGGCTGTGGTTGCGGAGCGCGGCGCGGCGGGCGGAGGCGGCGTCGCGCGAGAGCGGCTGGCTGTAGGAGATCCCGCGGCGCTGCGGCGGCTGGGCGCGCGCCACCGCCGCGGCCACCTCCCTCAGCGCCTCGTCGTCGGGCTCCATGGGCGATCGGTGGTTGGGGCGTGGGGGGGAATGGGAGTGGGGAGAGATAAGATGGAAATGGTCAAGGAGAAGGGCGCGGCGAGGGAGGGGGGTCGGACGAATGGACGACTATCGGAGCGCGCCACCCGCGGCCGGCGGAGTCGGGGCCGCACGAGGTGATGAGAGAAAGAGGAGAAAGAGGAGAGAGAGCGGGTGAGCCGGGCTTACTGCCAAGTGCCAACGGTTTCAAAAAGAGATGATTTCTGGTTCTGGGACGTTTCAAATCACTTTTAAAACTGGGTGAAAATGGTCACGAAAATTTCTGATCAACCGTCATCCCTTTTTCTATACTTAAATTTTGATTTTTCTAATTTCTTTCTGTATCTTATTAGTGTCGACACCGAGTATTTTAAATGATAAATATGCTCAATTATCGACCGATCGAATGTCGTTTCTAAAGATATTGTTACAGAATCCGACCATTTTCACCCCCCCTCCCACATCAGGTATTTTTTTTTTCATTTACCAACTACTTCGGAGCAAATTTTACTACAGGACATCAGGACATCGTGACTTTATGATTTTAGTTGTATGACACGACAAAAGTCGATCTTTGAGGGAACACCTTATCAAAATGTGGATATTTGCTACTAGACACCACGCCAATTAAAATATTCATTTTCATTTGAATAGTGAAGGGAAATGCATAGAAGGTCCAAAGTACCCCTACACTATCGGTCAGATTCTTCTTCTTCCTCCCTTCCTCCTCTTTCGCCGTATCCTATTTTCTATCAACTAGTCCATATACGATCTTATCTTAGTCCATATGTACAATATTTAACATCTCTGCAGATGAAATTGTCCCAACAAACTTCACTATTAATTTATTTTATCCATAGTAAAGCATGTGTATTTAACTAGTTTATTTTATCATTTTAACATTCAAATGATTATTTTAAAAAAACACTTATTAAAATACACGTGCTTCTTTTTCGCACTTATTAAAAGCATTCAAATAATTATCCAAAAACCTCAGAGATTCTTTTTCTCACAGTCCTCATCAATGCAGTGCTTGTTTTGGGAAGGATAGTTTAATATAAAATTAACAGGCAAAATGCATGTGCATTGCAACGAGTGAAAAGCAAAGATATTATCACTTGTGACACATAACGCTACGTACTATAGTTCTAGAGTTTCACAAAACTCTATCTATATTTGAATGTTGATTAATTCCAGCATATTCTAAAGTAGGGAAGAAGTAAACTATCAATCTTATTCAAGAACCTAATAATGACAATTTTTGTATACATTTTATGTTTTAGAATTTTAAGTAAATTTGTGCTCAAAATATAGGGTTTTATAAAACATTTAGATCATAAAACTTATTGTTACATGCCACGCGTTATAATACCTGTAGTTCTCATAAAACACGAGGTTTTCTTAAATTTAATTTTTTTTAAAAAGGGAGAAGACGAAACCCGAAGGCCATGCGAGCTGGGCTATTCCGAGGCGTGCACGATACGGCTTGGGCCTAGGAGGGCCTTCTTTGAGTTGGACTTGGATCTGCATGTGGGGCCAGACGGCCAGTTAGTATGGTGGGCCCACTTGTCAGCACGGAAGCCTCCCTCTCCGTCTCCCCGACTCCCTTTCTCCCCGTCCCCCAAATTCGCATCTCTACCCTCGCCGCCGGCGGCCAAGCGCCACCGCCGACCGCCGCCCGTCCTCCGCGTCCTCGACGTTCCTCGACCACGACGAGCGGTGGCCCGCCTCCGCCGCCCTCCTCCTCGAGTTCGACCCCGTTCATCTCATCCGGCGTCCTCCGCGAGATAACCCTCCATCGCTATCTCGGGCGATGTCGAAGCAGCTGGTGTCGCGGCTGCTGGGGATGTTCCGCTCGCGGGCGCAGGTGGGCGCCGACAAGTTCGGCAACCGCTACTTCACCCGCGTCGAGGAGGTCGACGGCGTCAGTACGTCTCCCACATCTCCTTCAATTCAAATTCAGTCTCGTAGGCTTACATCAATGGCGGCGGCTCATTTCTTGGATGGCTTTGACCAGTGAAGGAGAAACGGTGGGTGGAGTTCAAGGGGAGCGACCAGGATCCGACCACTGTTCCAGGTTACCTCTTCTTCTCTTTCGGTCGATCAACTTCAATTTCTGGCCTGTGTAGAGAACCTGATATGATTACTGACTTGGCACTTGGTTTCTGCAGGCATGTATGGTTTGTGAACCTTTGATTCTGATTTCTGAAGTATGAATCGACGTGCTTGGATTTTTCTGATAGCTGTGTCACACTTGTAGTTGAGTGGATTTGCTGGTTGAATGGACAAAGGAAGAAAGCTCCGACGCCAGAGGTAAGAGTATGGCCATGCTCCACGCATGATTGTCTGCAATTTTTTTGAGCAGGCTATTGATGTACGGCATGTCTCCATTTATACTATGTGGAGTAGGTGACATTTTGATTTGATCTGATTGTGATGTATCATTGCTCTATTGTAGGAGCTGGCTGAGCTGGAAGCGAGGCGTGAACGTGTCAAGCAAAATATTGAATGTATGCATAAGATGATTACAGATTATATCCTCTCTTATTCTTTTCTCAACCCTACATTATTAGTAAGAAGGTGTTCTTTACTTTTCTTGTTAAGCCTGTGAAGCGTGGAACTCCTACGGTGAGGAGATTGCGTGTTAATCAGCCACAAATCGGGCAAAACAATTTACAGAGATATATAGCACCGGTCCAGGTTGTTGCGCCAGCAATGATAGCTTGTAGGAGCTAAACTTATCTATCTAAACCAACACAACAACCCGGCCTTAGCCATAGATTACATTATCACATGTGAAGGATAATAACAAACTCTAACACTCCCCCTCAATCTATACCTGTAAGGTTTAGATTGTTTCTAAACATCTCTAATTGTCTGACAGTCAATGTCTTGGTAAAGCCATCAGCAACTTGATCTTTAGTTGATATATACTCTACTTGCAACAGTTTGCGCGCAACTCGTTCTCGAACAAAGTGATAGTCCACTTCAATATGTTTGGTATGAGCATGAAACACAGGATTAGAAGTCAAATATTTTGCACCAATATTATCACACCATACCTTGGCAGTCTTGGGCACATGAACTCCAATCTCATCAAGTAATGTTTGTATCCACATAATTTCAGCAGTAGCATTGGCCAAAGCTTTATACTTTGCTTCTGTACTAGACCGAGATACGGTAGCCTGTTTTCGTGCACTCCAAGATACAAGATTAGGCCCTATAAAAACAGCAAAGCCTCCAGTAGAGCGCCGATCATCCAGACATCCTGCCCAATCTACATCAGAGAAAGCACTAACAAGAGAGTTAGACTTACTGATCTTAAGCCCAAGTTTGACTGTGTGTTTCAAATATCTCAAAATCCTCTTGGCTGCCGCCCAGTGTTCTGTAGTTGGAGCATGCAAATACTGACACACTTTGTTCACTGAGAAAGACAAATCTGGTCTAGTCAAGGTCAAATACTCCAGAGCTCCAACCAAACTCCTATACTTAGTACTGTCAACTGATCCAAGAGGTGTACCTTCATGAGCACTTAGCTTTTCTGAGATAGACAAAGGAGTGTTAACTGCCTTACAGTCAGTCATATTTACTCTTCTTAAAACATCTTTGGCATACTTCTCTTGTGTCAGAATTATACCATCACTCACTTTCTTAACTTCTATCCCTAGGAAATAATGCAACTCACCTAGGTCCTTTAGTGCAAACTCTTGATTAAGGCTCTTGAGCAGAATGTTAGTAGCATCATGAGAAGAACTAGCTACGATAATATCATCCACATAAACCAACATAAACATTGTAATATCTCCCTTACTATAGAAGAACAGAGATGTATCTGATTTTGAGGACTTAAATCCCAATTCATGCAACTTTGTACTTAACCTAGAATACCACGCTCTAGGAGCTTGTTTTAACCCATACAGAGCCTTATCTAGTTTGCACACATAACCATCCTTTTGCTCATAGCCTGGAGGTTGTCTCATATAAACATCTTCCTCTAGAACTCCATGAAGAAAGGCATTTTGTACATCTAATTGACGTAAGTTCCATCCTCTAGAAATGGCTATAGTCAATACAGTTCTAATAGTGGCAGCCTTTACTACAGGACTGAAAGTATCTTCATAGTCTATGCCATATCTCTGTTTGAACCCTTTTGCTACAAGTCTAGCTTTATATCTATCTAGACTTCCATCAACCTTTCTCTTGATCTTATAGACCCACTTACAATCTATTACATTTAACCCTTTCTTAGGAGGAACTAGATGCCAGGTTTTATTTTTCAAAAGGGCTTGATATTCACTATCCATTGCTTCTTTCCACTTTTTATCACCTAGAGCCTCATCCAAATTTTGTGGTTCTCCAGAAGATGTAAAGCAGCTATATCTAATAGTTCCATCAGTATATACCTTTTCTTTTCTAATACCACTCTGTAATCGAGTTTTAGGCCTCATTACCTCAGGGTGTTGCACTGGTTCTGTATGCACAGAGGATCCATGCTGATGTGACTGCCGTACATCAACTGTTGGAGCAATGATGGCGTGCGCCGGCAGACACGCAGGCGAGCGGGAGGCAGGTTCGGCAGCCGCGGCTCCTGGCGACGTGGCGGCAGCTGGATGGCCACTCGGCGGCTGCTGCTGCTCCCCCTGGCTTGGCGATCCGAGGACGGCATCTGCAGCTGCACAGGCGCAGGCGCCTGCACTGGATCCAATGCCGATTCTCCCGCGCGATCACCAGATGCTTCATGTACCCAGCCAAATGTACCAGAGCTTTCTGTAGACACATCACTAGAGGGTTCTGCACATGAAATATTAGTAGCATTTGGCATTGAAATATTAAACATTTGATCATGATGTTCCTCTCCCCCTTGATCACATGTTTCTCTGTTAGTGAGAGTTGGTGGAAGGAGGGATATTTCGGCTTTCAGACGAGCACCAGCGTTAGGATGAAGTGTGGCAAAAGGAAAGACTTGTTCATCAAAAGTAACATCACGAGAGACATAAACTCTGCCGGTTGAGACATCAAGACATTTAAACCCTTTGTGAAGATTACTGAAGCCAAGAAACACACATTGTTTGGAGCAGAATTGGAGCTTGTGAGCATTATAGGGACGCAAGTTTGGCCAACATGCGCAACCAAAGGTTCTAAGGGATTTATAGTCCGGTGTTTGTTTAAACAGCCGCTCAAGGGGTGTATCAAAGTTAATAACCTTGCTAAGGAGACGATTGATGAGATAGGTGGCAGCAAGGAAGGCTTCATCCCAAAATTTGAGAGGCATGGAGGCGTGAGCTAGAAGAGATAGGCCGACCTCTACTATATGACGATGTTTTCGCTCTACGGCCCCATTTTGTTGGTGTGTATGAGGACAAGAGACATGATGGGATATCCCTATATCATTAAAGAAGGTATGCAACTTAAGATATTCACCTCCCCAATCTGTTTGCATGGCAAGGATTTTGCGATCAAACTGTCTTTCAACAAGCTTTTGAAACTCATGAAATTTATGAAACACCTCAGACTTGTGCTTAAGGAAATAAATCCAAACAAATTTGCTGTAATCATCAATAAAACTAACATAATATTTCTTTGCCCCTACAGACTCAGAGGCTGGTCCCCATACATCAGAGTGAACAAGCTCCAAGGGATTATTAGACACACTAGATGACTTTGGGAAAGGTAGCTGATGACACTTTGCCTGTTGACAGGCATCACACACAGACTCATTTATAGAATTGCTAAGACATGGTAACTTATTTTGATTAAGAACCCTAAGAACAACTGGCTTGGAGGGGTGACCAAGACGACCATGCCACCTCTCAAAAGATGGCGTCGCAGCGAAGGCCTGTTTAAAGGGTAGTTCGGCAGGAAGGGGATACATGCCTCGTCGACAGGGACCTTCAAGAATTGTACTCCTCGTGGCCTTGTCCTTAATAAAAAATATTTACCATGAATCTCAAGAAAAGCATAATTATCTGCAACAAGTCTATGGACTGAAACTAAGTTCTTCGATGCTTGTGGAACATGTAATATATTTTTAAGATGCAAGGGGCGACTAGGAGTAGGAACAATAGCATGACCAATATGTTTAATATTCATACCTTCGCCACTTGCAGTGTGGATCTGATATGTTCCCCTATACTTCTCCTTTGTGGTCAGCTTCTCTAGTTGTCCGGTGATATGATCCGTTGCCCCGGTGTCAACATACCAATTTGTGTCAACACCATAGGCATAGTTGGCGGCGCCACCAAGCTTTTCATCAGGGACGTAGGAGTCGTTGTAGCGGTGCAAGCAGTCGCTTGCGACATGGCCTCGCTTGTGGCAGACTTGACACACGGGGCGGTTGTCGTTGCTGTGCCCGCGTGCTGGATTGTTGGCGCCGGGGTTGCCGCGGCCTCCACCACGCCCGCCGCGAGCGAAGCTACCGCGCCCGCCGCCACGGTTTCCGCCGCCACCACGTCCACCACGGCCACCACGATTTGCCACGTTCGCCGAGGTGGTGAGATAAGCTTGTCGAATCCTGATCTTGTTTTCATAACTCAAAAGTTGAGAATAAAAATGAGATATGGAGATGGGGGCAATCCTCGCCGTCGCCATGAGTCCTTCGATGATGTACGCCGCATCGAAGTCGGAGTCGAGGCCGTTGATGATGTACGCCACCAATTCTTCATCGTCAAGCGGCTTCCCTGCAGCCGCCATCTCATCAGCGAGGGACCTCATCTTCGTGACATACTCGCTGATAGACATAGGTCCCTTCTGTGTGGTGGTCAAGGCGAGGGGTACATTGATTGTACCCGCCTTCGACTTGCATGAGAACATGTCTTCAATCATGTTCCATGCCTGGGCCGCCGTCTTCGCACCGGCCACTTGCTGCAGCACCTCTCGTGATAGAGAGGAGAAGATGAACCCGAGCGCTTGTTGATCCTGGACAAACCAGGTTGTGTACTCAGGATTGGGGATGACAGACTTGATCTTCTTGTCGCCATCTTCTCTTTCAATCTCGGCCGCCGGGACTATGGTCGTGCCGAGGATGTGCCCCTCCAGCTATGCACCTCGCAAGGTGGTGAGAACTTGCGCAGCCCAGAGGGGATGATTCTGTTTGTTTAGCTTCTCCGAGATCTGGAGGCCAAACAAAGGGTTTGAGATCGCCGCCGTGGTAGAGGAGCTTGCTATGGCTTGCACGCGAACTAATCTAATCTACATGGCAGGCTCTGATACCATGTGAAGCGTGGAACTCCTATGGTGAGGAGATTGCGTGTTAATCAGCCACAAATCGGGCAAAACAATTTACAGAGATATATAGCACCGGTCCAGGTTGTTGCGCCAACAATGCTAGCTTGTAGGAGCTAAACTTATCTATCTAAACCAACACAACAACCCGGCCTTAGCCATAGATTACATTATCACATGTGAAGGATAATAACAAACTCTAACAAAGCCTACATTAAGCAGCACACAAGTTTTCTTTTGCTGATGTTGCGGTGGTGGAGATGGTGGTTACTGGTTGGCGTGTTTTACGTATATTGCTGATTTATGTTGTGGGATAATTGTAAATGTTTGGGCTCAAGAATAACTCATAACATTCGTGTAATGCGTATTGTTTGTTTGGTGACTATACATCAATTACTGTTACTTACCGTGTTTTAGTAAAACCAACTTAAATGCATCCAGCCATACATCTTGGGATTGATGGCAAAATGCTTTATTGTCTTAACATTCAGTTTATCTTTAAAAAAATGTTACTACAGTATGTTTACTCATGTATATAGCATTATAGGATGCCTATTGGTTCTGTCAAGCTTACGTTTGGAAATGACTATGCTACATGCAACTTCCATTTAAAGAACAATGAAACTACACCATGGACTTTTGTCCTACTTCCCACCTATCTCACTTGTAGAATTATTACTGGTTAGTGGGAAAATGTAAATTACATACATATGTGCCATAGTCATTCTGTTCTTGTGTTCTTAAATGTTCATGGATTTTGCTCCACTAATATATTTAATCTGTTTCAATCCAGTGCTCAAAAAGAAAGAAGAAGAGGAAAAGAAGACCGGTGTCCGACCAGTCAAGACGGTTGGTATGTTCTTTCTGGATCGCTTAAGAGTTGGGAAAATTGACAATTTGCAACTCCTTATAGTGGCACTTGATCATTTGTGGGATTGGCAACAATCAAACCCCTGTTCTTACTTCCCTTCAATGTTTATCTGCATTTTTAGCTTTCTTTGGACTTTATGCATTTCAAGTTCTTTGTGTTCAAAGGCTTAACTGATGTTACATATCTATCATGTCCCATCAACACCAATCAATGTGTTTCTGTTTGCAATTCCTTCTTTCTAACTTCACCAACACTTATAACTTTGGAAAAAGAAAAACAATATTGGCTTCATTCTTTTGTCTCTGCTCCTTAGCAACTCCAGATTCTTAACTGTTACTTCTGTCACTTGATAATATGTATGTATTTTGATTTATTTTTCCTGGGGGTTCTCCCTTTTCTCTTGATGGTTTGAATAACGATATTCCTCCAAATATAGGGAAGTTTGAATCTCCAAATCTCAAAAGTTTTATTCAGCAGTTTCCTGATACTTCGCTAGATCAGAGAAAAGGTATATAATCTTATGCTTTTGTTCCATTTCTGCTTGTGATGCAACCCCTTTAACATCCATGATAACATTTCAATCTCACTGTTTAGGACATGATGAGGTATCTAGATCAAAGGATGGAACTGATACAGAGGATGCCACTATAGATACTGACAGGTGCTTTCCAATTCTCCGAAATATATAAATTGTGATTCGATGTTATTATTTTGTAGCTGTTTCATCTAGCATATAGTGCCACCGGATAGCTACCGTTTGCTCTTGAACTAAATTCTTTTTGGAGGGTATTGCTACTTCCCCATTTAGCATTGCTTTGTGATCTTCTTATGCGGACATGATAATTGTTCTTGCAAGTAAAATATAACGAATCCACCTTGTTCTTGCAAGTAAAATATAATGAATCCACCAAAGTAGCATTACTGTATGCCATCATGGATGATGGATCTGCCAATGTCTTACAGATACCTAGTTCAAATTGTCCCAGTATCATTTCGGTGTTGCAGAATATAGAAGGCATGCTCCTTTTGACAACAGCAACTGTAGTTAATCTGGAGCTAAGAGTGAAGGGACAATTTGATTATTATTAAGGCTATCTCTGTTTGTGTTCTTTCAGGTCTTCTGAACCGACAGGAACTGGTGCTACCTTCAAACCAGGGACATGGCAGCCACCAACTTGAATTACAACAAACATATAATTCTAGCAGGTGAAATGGTGCTGCAGTCAGCATCAGCATTTTCCTTTGAGAGTGTACTATCTTCCAGTTACTGTGATTACCACTGTACACTCCGGGAGTTACATCAACAAATGCAGTATCCGGATGACAACAGATATATACTTACCAATCTTATCAAATACATGATCATTCATGTGCCTGACTAATTTGTTTTGTTATTGAGAATTATGGAACACCATGAGTGAGCTGGTTCTGGAGGAGGCATGCAAATATTTTTGTGCTACATCTAAAAATCTGATATGTTGGGCTGAATTTGTTAACTGTGCGTGCCTTTGGTCCGTTAGTTGAATGGGCTAAACTAACTGGTATGGGCCTTTCCGGCCATTGTTGCGTGTGCTAAATTTCTTGACAAAGCAGATGTATCCTAATCCTATATGTCTCTAGTATGGGCTGTTTGTAGAGTGGCTTTACTCGGCTCATTAGTATATTTTTCTCTTTTTTTTTAAAAAAAAAAAGAAGAAAAGATGACGCCATATTTGTGCTTGACTCAGGTTACATTTTTTGCCATTGCAAATCTTCCTTTGTCTAAGCTCTGAATATAGTCGGAAAGGCACACTATTCTTTCAGAAGCAGCTGTATCAGAAAAGGAGTGAACCGGCTCTACAGAAGATGTGCAATTTTCTTTGTAACATCTAAAAGTTAGATCGATCCAGTTTTCCAACGCAGAATCCACTGCATTTCATTTCATGGCAAAAACAGAATTACATAGCTTCAAATGGCAGAAACAAAATCTTCAGGAACGCACTTTTGACAGGTGGGAAAAACAGGCACAAATCAAACAGAAAATAGAATCTTCAGGAACGCACATTTGACCGGCACAAATCAAGCAGAAACAAAATCTCCAGGAACGCACATTTAACAGACACAAATCAATTAGAAACAAAATCTTGAGGAACGCACATTTGACAGGCACAAAATCAAAATAGTGCTGTCTAGAAGTGTACTCAGTAAATTATAGTAATATTGTTCATCTCATAGATCACAGAGGAACCCCGAATCCTATCAATGTACAGAGGAATCCCGATTCCCGAATACTAATATTTCCGATCGACTATAGCGTAAACTAGAGACAACATGATCAAAACTCGTGCACCCTAGTAATGTAGACTTCCTGAAAGTGACTAATGAGCACGAAAACCATCTACTCACATATGACGCTAAAATCTTCGGCCGGGATTCGAAGCTTCCAAACCTCAAGGACCCTGCGCTTCGCCTGGCGGACGAAGTCGAGGATGGTCGTCTCCGCCGGTGGAGGCGAGGGCGGAGCAGCGCGGCGATCCGGCGGCGAGGTCGCAGGCGCGGGGTCGGGCTCGGGGGCGTGGTCGAAGAGCTCGGCGGGAACAGGGCGATCCATCAGAATCGCCTCGGCCAAGCCCTCGAACAGGAGGCCCAGGCCGTGCACGATATTCTGCACGGTGCCGCCGCCGAGTCGCTGGTGGCGGATCGCGGTGCCGGCGTCGAGGAGCCTGGAGGCGTGGCGGCGAAGCGTGGCGTCGGGGAGGTCGTGGAGGCGCGGCCTGGCGCTGGCGCCGTTGCGGATGACGACCGGGCGGTTGCGGACGACGACGTGGGCGGGCGCGCGCGAGGTCGTCGAGTGCCCACGACGCCACGCTGAGGTGGCGGTGCACGCGGACGAGAAGCTCGAGCGTCTTGATCCCTCGGACCCGCCACCCCCATGTCCTCCTCCTGCTTCTTCAGCAGCCGGTACATGGTGCGCGCGCGTGCTCGACGCCATGGAGAGCATTGACCCGCATCACGTACCCCCTCCTTGCTCCGTGCATCTCAACGAGCCTCTGGGCGTCCCGGTGAGAGCTAACCGAGCGCGTCTTCCTCTTGTCCGCGCCGCTCCTCCTCCGTCTCGCCATTGCCGCACCTTGCGCTTGCGCTTCAATCGATCGCTCGCTCACGACGCCGACACGCGCGCGCTCTCTCCTCGATGTGGGGAAATTTTGGGGACGATTTGGTTTTGGAGGGATGCCGAGAAGGGGAGGCGACGAGACGGGATATTTATAACCCAATGGCGAATGTGCTGCTTCTGGAAGATCCAAGAGCAAGTGGGGGGGGGGGGGGGGGGGTGTTGGATGAGGCGGTTTCTTGCTCCGCACGCCGACGTGCTGTGTGCGTGCGAGCGAGCGAGCGAGCGAGCGAAGCGTGTGTGCGTGCGTGCGTGCGAGTGGATCGATGAGGAGGAGGCAACATGATGCACGGGCATGATTGCAGGTTGCAACGGCAGCGACACACTCCGCCGCCGTGCTGTCGCAAGCCTCGCCGGCGCGCGACAGATTACGCATGAAGACCGTAAGCATGTATATGCGCCGGCGGCCTGTACGGCTGTACGGTGCGCGGTGTGCCTGCGTCGACCGGGAACGCGGTTTGACGCACTCATCCCGCCGTGTTCATCGTAAGAGCTCGCCGTTGCCGTTTCTCTCTCCGTCGGGATCACGTTGTTGCCAATCGTTTCTGCTGTTCTGGTTTTCTTCGTTGCCAACCGCTAGTCCGTCACCATCTATGGACGAGTCAGATTATGGGACACGTCTACCACCTTACTCACCGTCATTTGGTCACCGAAGTACCGTCGCCCATTTTTTCTTCTCTTCTATTTCTTGTTTCGACAAGGAAGGACAAGGAAGGACGATGAACTCGTTTTTACTCCATCTTTTGTTCTTCCTGAATATTCAAGGAAAAGGAATCCCCTCGTACTGGAATGTGTTTTAACGCACTCACCACGCCATGTTCACGACAAGAGCTTACCATTACCGTTTCTCTCTCTATCGGGACCACGTTGTTGCCGGTTGTTCTCGCTGTTCTGGTTTTCTTCGTTGCCAACCTTCACCATCTATAGACGAGTCACAGACACATCCTACCATCTTCCCTCACCGTTGTTTGATAGCCGGAGCACTAGCACCCCATCTTCCCTACTCTTTTGTTTCCCGTCTTCGGCTAGGGAAGATGATGAACCATGCTCATTGGGCACTATTTCTTCTTGGTCTAGTCTAACCATACTTCTGGACCACTCACACACAGTATTGAGACCATAGAAATATAAATAGAACATCAAATCTAATTTATCTCAATGAAACGTGCACACATTTAGAAATTAATGGATCGGATTTTCATCTATGGGCTAAAATTTCTAGCTAATTTAAGTTGTTTTTTCATTTACAGTACTAGTTTTAACACTATTTGATCCAATAAAAAGTATTGTAACTTATAATTTTCCTATGTCTTGAATTATTTATAGCTAAATAAAAAAAGATGATTTACTTATATAATTTTCCTGATATTGAATTATCGTCCCAGCCAAAATTATTTGTAGTTTCATGTTGTTATTTATATAATTATACTTTCTCCGTTTCACAATGTAAGCCATTCTAGCATTTCCCACATATATATATGTCTAGATTTATTAACACCAGTATGAATGTGGGAAATGCTAGAATGGCTTACATTGTGAAACAGAGGGAATATTTCCTTCATTATTTATGTTCAATTATAATATATGGATTAGGATTTTAATTTATGCCACTGTATGTAATTAGAATCCGTTGCAAATCACGGACATTATAGCGCCGCGATCTCCTACTCCCACCCTCGCGCCAAAAGGAGATCCCCACTGACTCCGCCCGGCTTAATTCCTGTCGGGTTGCCGACTTGCAACCCCGATTTGATCGAGGTCGAGGAGGGCACCGCACCGCACCGTCGCTGCTGCTACCATGGGGTTGCTAGCGCTGAGGCGTCTCATGGCCACGCAGCCTCATCGTCGCCGCCGCCGCAGCAATGCCCAAGCCCAAGCCCGAAGTAAGCCCCCCTCGATCCCCTCCACAACCTAAACCGATTCATGTATCTAGGTTGAGAATTGAGATTGATCTAAGTCGGCTAGGCAATTCATGCAATTTAGTGGATAACTCTCTTAAAAAAATTAGTGGATAGCACACATAGGAAGCATCCTGGCTCCTTTTTTTTCCCTGATTGATTTGAGCAGGGTAGTGTAGTGCTCAAGTATTCCTTCCTGTTCCAATGTGAATTTGTTTGCAAAAGAAAAAGGTACTATTTTCATTTTTTAGATAATTTGGTACTATTTTCATCGTTCGCGGCCCGTTTGGTTGGAGGGAGTTTTTAGGAGGGATTGGAAGTTTAGAAGGATTAGGCTGTTAACTGTTTTGTTTGGTTGGGAGACATGGGAATTTTGGTGAGATGGGGATGGGGAATTGAGGAAGGAACTCCCTCCTTTTCAATACCTGAGTAGGGGGGTAATTGGGAGGTAATTCCTCCTTTACTTTGCCTAAATAAATCTCAGCCATCTGTTTTCATTAATGATCTAATCTCTAACTAAACTCCCTATCAATTTTCACCACCTCCACCAAACAAGATATTGGGATTAAAAATGAAATTCCAATCTTAATCTCATCATCAATTCCCTCGTGTAAACTTCCAATCCTCTTCTCTCAAGTTGCCAAACAAGCTGAGGAAAATAAAACAATAGTTTGATCTGTCAAAAAAAAAAAGAGAGAGAGAAGTGGTTCGACCGTTCGAGAGAAGATTTTAAAAGATAAAAAGGATGCAGTGATCGAACAACGGATGGTTCCAGAAGAGGTATCCACTATCCAGTATACAGTAAAACCACAGAGTCTAACAATGTTTAGAGAAACCATATTCCCTAGGGGAAGTTCCGGGAAAAAATAGAACATTTTTTTTCTGTTTGTGCTCATGTGCTTTGACTTTGTTGTTTCCTTCTGTTAGTATCTTTATTAATTAGGAGTAATCATTACCATACATAATATTGTTGCAGATGGAGTGATTACTTCCATGGCTAAACGGAAGGGCACACTCCTCCAAGGGGGTGATAGTAGTTCTCAGGGTGGTAAAAGATTGAGATATTCAGGGCCAGACCTCCCAGAGGTATGCCATAAGAGTTTAGGCTTTGTTTAATCCTCTATGTGAAATAATACTCCGAACACAATAATGATAATGCCTTCATCACGAAAGAAAGAAAGAAAACGTTAATAAGGAGCCTACCAAAATCTACTGAGATCCTTCTTCAGTTAAAGGCAGCAATATGTAAAGATTGCAGCCATCTTTGAGGCATTGTGACCATAAATAATATTTACCCATAACATTTTCTTTGATGCATGTCCTAGTAGGCAACATGCCACTACACTGCGAAAGAGTCCCCAGTGCACCAGCTTTTTCTTTGAAGCAGAACATTTCATGCTAACATTCACAGATCATCTGTGGTAGAATGTTATTCTGTGTGGTTCTGTTTTCCTTAGTTGAGTATTTGACTTTATAGTCTCAATGTTCAATTGTTCTTTCCATGCTTGTGCAGGACATTTGGCGCCATATACATTTCTTAATGCCACTGCGAGATGCTGCCCGTGCTGCTTGTATTTCTCAAGCTTTTCTACGTTCATGGAGACACCATCCTAACCTTATCTTAACAAAGAAAACAATGGGCTTGGAACATAAAGCATATAGGAGGGTTGGTATGGCAAGGGATTTCACTAGCACAGTTCACAGCATTCTGAAAAACCACTCAGGCATTGGTGTGAAGAGACTGAAGCTTGACATCACCTATGATCACCGTGATCTCAACATATGTTATCTCAATAATTGGCTTCAGATTGCTATTACACCAGGAATTGAAGAAATCACTCTCTTGCTGCCTTCAAAATACACTTTCCCATGCTCACTTTTATCTGGTGGCAATGGAAGGTCCCTTCAGTATCTTAAGCTTGTCAGATGTGCCTTCCGTCCCACAGCTAGCCTTGGTTTCTTGAGTAGTCTGACAAAGCTGCATTTATGTGAAGTGCGTATTAAGGATGAAGAGTTAACTTGTCTTATTTCCAAGTCTTTGGCTCTGAAGCAGTTGGAACTCCTACATTGCAGACAAATAATCTGTCTGAAGATACCGTGTTTGCTGGAGCAACTCAGCTGCCTGAATGTATCCTTGTGCGAGAATCTGCAAATGATAGAGAGCAAAGCTCCAAACCTCTCCACTTTTAGCTATAGAAGTAACCTAGTAGTAGAACTCTCACTTAAACAATCATCGCAAGTGAAGACCCTAGATATCGACTGTTATGATGAGTCCAACTTTCTCTGTCATGTTATTACCAAGTTTCCAAATATTGTCCCAAATCTTGAAACTCTTACCTTACATTCAATCGATGAGGTATACTCGGGCAGTCGGGCACTTTATATTTGTAGTTATATGTGTGATGAAATAATCTGTAGGCATGCATTCATTCCCTAGGATATATAATTAATGTGATATATCTTTATGCAGAGGATTAATACGCCAATGGTCGCTTCCAAATTCCTCCACCTAAAGCGCCTGGTGATTTATTTTGAAAGCCTTGATCCCGATAAGGCCTTTCCCCTAGAATATGATTATTTGTCTTTGGTTTCTATTCTTGATGCTTCTCCTGTTTTGGATACTTTCATCTTGTGTGTAAGTTCCCATCCCTTCCTACAATTATATGTAGTATCTATGGTGAAGCAATATTTAGGTGCCATTATTTTTTTTATCTTATATGCAGATACAGCAGGGAGAAATGAAGCATGATTTGGTTTTTGGCGATGCCTCAAATTTGAGGACGATGCCTGGACACAAGCACGAAAGCCTCAAGGATGTGGAAATCATTGGATTTTGCTCTGCGACGAGTATGGTTGAGCTAACATGTCATTTACTCGAGAATGCGACATCATTGGAATATATTATATTGGATACTGTATGTGATGTGGATGATCTTGAAGATATTAGGAGATGTTGTATGACTAATCTACGCAAAACCGGTGAATGATTCCCACTAAGAAGGGAGATGATCTTGGAATCCCATAGAGGGGTCATGGCAATCGAAAGATACATCAGGGGGAAAGTTCCATCCAAGGTTGAGTTAACCGTTCTCGAGCCTTGTACCTGGTGCCATGATCTTTGAACGTTCAGATGCCTTAGACAAAGGAAAATTGATCACATTCCCCACTTCTTGAGTTAGGCGACATTTAACTATTGTTTACACGTGTACAATCAGATGTTTAGTTACCTATGTAATTTATCCAGTATTTAACTTCGTAATTTTTACATGGATGAGCATTGGAATGGTTGGTCATGGTGTCTCTCTCCATCTTGCTTTAATGCTTCCGATGTCTCCCGATGGTACTTAACCAGTGTACAATCTGATGTCCAGTCACCTTGTGATTAAATCCAATATTTAAATTTGTTATTAAGAGTGTGTTGACAGTGCTTCAGCTTTGACTCACCTCTCTTAGAGCTAGAGCACAGCCAAACAATTTTAGTAGAGTGGGCTGGAGTGATATGAAAAAATAAAGCGATTTTAGGAGGTACCATATTTTCAGTGTACCATGTTTGATGAGGTAGTAGAAAGTATGAAATTTGCACTAAAAATTTTGATACGTCTATCTCTACAATAAAATTTCTCAAAAATAAACTAGAGAGAAGCACTGTAAAATTTCTCAAAAATAAACTAGAGATGTGAAGTAGGGTGTTAAGCTGTTGTAGGATCGAGATGTCGACTAGAAGGGGGGGTGAATAGGCGATTTAAAACTAAATGACACATAATCAAAACTAACCTAAGTTGCTAGGCTTGGTAAGGGTCAACTCTAACTAAGCAACTAAGTTATGTTTTGCAAACCTAGGGTGATAGTGGCTCAATTATATCTCTAGGAAAGTAAATCACACTCCTATGTCAATGTTTAGCAATCTTAGGGTGATATGATCTCAAGTATGTCTCTAGAAATGTAAATTGCATAAATGTAAATGCGACAATCAAATGAGACAAGGAGATAAGAGATTTTTCATCGAGGTCCGGAAACTCGCCGGTTTCCTACTCCATGTTGAGGCAAGCCCAACTCCACCACTCAACCACGAAGCCACCGCACGCCCCCTTCGTCAAGGGGTGGGCAAGGCGGGAGCCGGCCCACGGAGAGGACTACTCAAGCCTCGATCACTCGGGGTAGTTCTTCCTTCACTCCGAAGGTGGTGAACTCCAAACCACTCACAAACCGGCACCGGGCCTCCTCCACAATCTTCTCGGAGAGGTCACCGGGCAACTCCTCCACAAGCCGTCTAGGATGCGGCAACCTCCAAGAGTAACAAGCAATGACCCGGCGTGAAGATGATCAATCAAGTGCCACACTAGCTCCACGAATGGAAGCAATGCACTTGACTCTTGGCTAATCAATCCTCTAACACACTAGATGGATGAACACAAAGCTTAAGTGGGTGTGAGAGAGGTGCAATGGATATATGCAATTGAAATGGGTGCCAAGAGAGTCCCCTTGCTGCTGGAGGGGGAGTATTTATACTCCCACCAACCAAAACTAGCCGTTGGGGGTGAAATCCCCCAACTCAGTGCTCTGCCGGTCTGACCGGAGGTATGTGGCCGGTCAGACCGTGCTACTCTACAACGGCTAGTTTTCTAGCCGTTGTAGGGCTTGTCATTGGGCCCCACAGCCATGGCCGGTCTGTAACATACCGAAAATTAGCTATTTTCTAATCTTACATCATGTCGGGTGTTATGTTCTTAATAACCTCTTTAAACTTAGGAAAATATAATTAGCGAGACCTCCTAAAGCTAACCTGCATAAAATCCCTCTTTGATATTCAAAAGCCTTTGTGATTCTCATTTAAAATTTTCTCTCGAAATATTCCTTGATTTGGTTTTAATCTAAAACCTTCTTTCGTCTAAAATTCTTTTATTCAAATTTAGTTTGAAAACCTTTCTATTTTTATGAATTATGGTCCAAGAAATCTTCCCATATTGTCCTAGAACCTAAACCAAAGCAATTCCAGTTTTATTGGAACTAATTGTTAACCCATCCTTTGATCTTAAACCTATCATTTGATTCTCGATCCAAATATTCAAGTTCCTCCTTTCCATCTAGCCACCATTTTAATCCTTGTGGCTTGATTCCCTCTTCGGCACAAGAAATATTATTATTACAAATATTGTGAGTAATTGCTCTTGTGCTAAGAGAATAGACTTTATCCCTCCGCCCCAAATTCAAAACCTCATTTAGCCCATTTCTAATTCTTTAAATTTCATACCACATATTTTGGGCTAGAATTCTATTTACTCTATTCCCTCCACTCAAAAATATTCAAATCTAGAGCCATATTATTTATGGTGTTGAATATTTTGAATTTCTATTTGAGTGCATTAAATAAACTCCCCCTCCAAAATATTGCACTCAAACCAACTGGAGAAATATTTCTTTTGGAAATTATATTCAAATATAATTTCCTTCTAAACTCTCTATCAGTCAATTTTCCTTCAAATTCAAATTATTCAAATCCTTTTTCAAAATCTAGCCATCCAAATTCCTCTAAATATATTATTTGAATCTCTAGGAAAATTAGACTTCCTCCTTTTTAACTTTGGGCCGAATTCTTCTTCTCTCTCGCGCGGCCCAAGTCGGCCCATAGCTGAGCCGCCCCTCCTCCTCCCGCAAGCGCGCGTGCCGTGCACGCGCACGCCGCCGCCAACGCCTTCCGTCGCCGCTAAGGAACCGGCCGCCGCCATTTTGTGCGCCGTCGCCGTTGTCCATTTTGTGCGCCGTCGCCGTCGCCATTTTGTGCGCCGTCCTGCCTTCGCCGCCAAGTTGCGCCGCCACCATCGCCGTGCCGTGCCCTCCTTCTCCGCCGTCCAACTCTGCCACGGCCGCCACGTACGCGCGCCGCAAATGTCGACCAATCGGAAGACAAAGCCGGCACCGTCATCCTCCTCTCCACGCCACTGCCGCCGTGCTCCCCTTCTCCTTTTCCTCCGAAACCGTCATTAGCCACCGCCTTTCGTCGTCTATAAATAGACGGCAAGACTCGCCATTCCTCCCCACAACTCAAGCTCTGAGAGCTTTTTCTCTCTCTCCTCCCATGGCCGATCGTCGACATCGTCGGTCGATCTCCCCATCCGTAGCTCCTCCTTTCCTCTCCTCGCACCACCGGCTTCGCCTCCATCTGGCGAGTCCGTTTTTGCCCTTTCCCCTCTTCCCTACCCACTTCATCAAGCCACCACAGTCACTTCTCTTGCCGCCGGAGATAAGCTCTTCTACTCGCTGTTCCGGCCATCTCCCTCGCTCCCTCTGCTTGCCACCGACCTCCCCGGATGCGCAGTGAGCGGGAACATGCGTGGCCGACGACGTCGCCGCCCTCCAGCCACCGGAGCGCCGCCGCCCCGCTCGCCTTCTCCTCTCTCTTCTCTCGGCTCTCTCTGGAACCGAGAAAAGGAAGGAGGAAGAAGAAGGAGAAAAGAAAAAGAGAAAGAGAAAGAAAGGCTGACAGGTGGGCCCATGAACAGTACATTTTCGTCTTTTCTAGATTTAATTCAAATTCCAATCTTTAGAAGCCCATATCTCCTAAACCGTAGATCCGATTCCAGTGAAACTTGGACATAAATTTATGTAAATTCAAACCCTACCTTTTTATACCAAATTTGCTATTTTAAGATTTTATTTGAATTTCTTTAATTTATTCAAATATCATTTGAATAAATATTTGATTTAAACTTATAATTTAAACTTATATTCACCTTTCAAATATTTCCTTTTATTTTCAAAATACCCTTTAGCCACTAAACAACCACCGTTTGTAACTTTACGGCTTCCATGGGGACGTTCGCATGGTCTACTGACCCTGACGTCGAACCGTTGGTTGTAAAGTCCGACAAAACCCAAACCTAAGGTCGAAGTGCTGCTCCTGACACCTTACGCCTCAATGCGTATAACGTTCAGAGCTTCACTATTTCCTCGACCTCCATAGCACACCACACAGTTAGCTCTTGAGCTCTGTGTGATCCTAACCGCTCCGCCGCCACTCACGGTTGTTGGAGTAACACTTCCACCCTACTAAACCTACACAAACTTCCTATCCCTCTAGTCGTTATATTGTTTGTTGACATCAGCTAGACACCAAACCTAGTCGTCATACTACCCAATTCTAATGATGACTAGCAAACACCCAAATTCCAGTCGATAGTCATCCTACCTCGATATCGGCTTAAACAAATGAAACCTCAGCCAGCCTGCTATCCAAACTTCATACCAGCCATTTACCCTCCAACTACCCATAGCTTAAACATGAAATACGAACCGATATGCTATCCTATTTCAGCACCGACTCGAGAACAACTAAACCCTAGCCACTATTCCACCAAAGCCTAATCTCGATCTCTTCTCCAACCTAGCCTCCAACCCATTAGAGCCTACACATAAAATACTAAGGAGATAGTTATACCCCAAACCTAGCCTTTCTCGCTCTTCATCGTTTTCTTGCTATTTTATGGTTTTTATTGAATTTGGTTCTTCCTCTTCTTTAATAGAGTCTATTTTATTCTGAATGGCAACCTGTGGTATTTCGAGCATCGGATAATCAGGTTGCCTATCTTGGATTTATTTGCGTTGGAGCAAGGCAAGTTATCATTCCTCTCCTTTGAGCATAATTATCCTATACTCTATAGCTTTATTCTATGCATTAGCCATTCATGATTTTGAATGCATAACTTGAACATATAGCAAACCAGATATATGCTAGATTTTGCTTAGCCATGCTTAGTTAGAATATGCATAAAATTTAATGAACTTAGATTGGGTCAGTACGTAAGATTTGGTCGATATAATTGCCACCAAATACTTATGTCAAACGAACGAGTACGACCGCAGCTTCTAGAATGGGGACAGACCTAGTTATTAGGTTAATTAATAATGTGGTACCTCTGCACAGTGGTTCTTATGTAAGTCCTCGCAAAGGAGGCAAACTTATGCCGCGAAGGGCAAATGTGATATTTACCGAGGCGCAGGTAAATATCTTGATTATATTGCGATCGCTGTGTGTGTGATTTTATGGAAACCTGGTTGAGATGACGTGGGGTCTCTCAACAAGTTCTCTCTAAAAACCTCGGGAACGCCAGAACTCCTCTCGCTGCTGATAAAGTTACGTTCAGAGCGCATGGGGACTAGAGTTCATGGAACATGTGCCACTATTGTTAATAACCTAAGGCTGGGCTACGACTAAGCTGATGAATATTAGCAAGTCGTGGACTGCGGGTAAAGCGTACATCTACTGCAGTAGAGTATTCATGAAACTATTTGAATAGCCGTGCTCACGGAATTGAGTATCGGGACTCATATGGTATTTGGTTAGAAACTTAACTCAAGATTTTACTAAATACTGTTGCATAAAGACATCCCAGGCTTTCTTCCTCTTTATTCTCAGCTTCCTGCTAGTAAACCTAGATCTACTTAAATACTATTTCATGCATTCATTATTTGATATAATAGCTTGCTGAGTATGTTGTACTCACCCTTGCTTCAACCCCCTTTTTCAGAGTTATTTTGGAGTTTTTGCTGATGCTGGGAGTTCAATCACACAAGTTAATTCCCTTTTAACTTAGTCTTCAAGTCTAAGTAATTTAAATGGTTTAAGTCTATAGTAAAACAGCAGAGTTAGGTCATTCTAAAGCTTCTGCTGTAATAGTTAGCCATAATCTCGTAAATACCCTATTACTTTATGTAATAATATCTCCTTCAAAGCTATGTCTAAACGTATGCAAAGACGATCCAGATTGTTGAAGCTGTATCAACCTACTGATCCAGGGCTTGATACAATTAAACATGTCGGTTTCCGAATCATTAGTTGTGGGACCCGACACGGTCAGACCGGCATGGGGTGGCCGGTCAGACCGGCCTCGGCTCGGTCAGACCGCCATCAGCTCGGTCTGACCGAATACGGCTCCGGCGGCTTGGAATCGGCACACCGAGACGACACCATCCCGGCCATATGGCCGGCCGGTCAGACCGGCCGACACCCGCCGGTCAGACCGCCATTGCTAGGCCGGTCAGACCGCCACTCTCTGGCCGATCAGACCGGCCAGGGCCGCCGGTCAGACCACCACTATGTGGCCGGTCTGACCGCCCCTGGTCAGGCCAGACGGTGAGATGCAAGTAGATTTTGTGTGTGTGATGAAATGTGAGCACAAGTGAAAAATGTAATGACCTAATGTGGCAATTAAAATCATCTCATTGCTAGGTCATTACCCCCCTTGATAGCACGGCGAAACTAAAAATAAACTAGCATATTTGATCGCCCTTCACCTCGATCAATTTCAAAACTAACGCACTAGTTTTACAGTTTTCTTTTCTTTGCTTCGCGCCATCAAATTTTAATCCATCGATAATCATCCATGTGCACACATGACGTAGACCTAAATTAAAATATATCTCAATAGTAACGGTTAGTCCACAATTAGCACTTGTCATTAATTACCAAAATTAACTCCGGGGGCCTAGATGCTTCAGCTGTTTCACAACTCCAATCTAGAGTTAGCTCCTAGAGTTAGATTGAGAAGTTGGAGCTCCACAAAACATGCGCTAATTTTACATGGATGAGCGTTGGAATGGTTCGCTCGTGTTGTCTCCTGGAGTCTTGCTTTAGCCGATCAGTAAGAATTAAAAGATTGTCCGGATCATCAATGCTAGAGCATGAAAAATTCGGAGTTGTGAAAGAGCATGTAGCCTAGTGGTTGCAGTGACCTAAGTAGCACCCAAAGGTCCTGAGTTCAAATTTTCATAGGAGCGAATTTCATATTAAATTATTTGAGGGCTAAGTTCCATGTCCTAGTTTAAAAATGTTACATATATCCAGTAAAAAAACCTTCTCTAAAAAACAATGAAAAATTCAGAGTTTAATTTTGACACACGATGGTAAAAGGCATGAAACATTTCGAGTTTTTTTCTAGCTTTTGCAGTCTTTCATTGGCTGAAATTAAAGTCCCACTCAAACCGATCGAATCAGGACTCATCATCATCAGGAGAGGCATGCTGATTTCCTAATCTCTTCAGAAGACAGTAGATTGATAAATCGAAACCCCCCGATTGTTCAACCCGATCCGGAGCGAGGACAGTCGTCGTCGTCGGCCTTCTCGCCGCTGCTACGATGGGGATGTTGGCGCTGAGGCGTCTCATGGCGGCGCAGCGAGATCGTCGCCGTCGTCGCAAGGCCCAAGCCCGTAGTAAGCCCTCCCTCCCCTCCTCGATCGGCCTCTCCTTTTTTTAGAAGGGTATTTTTTGCCGGAGGCCATTGAAATAGATAGAGAATTTAGCTCTGTAAATAACCCAATCCCTAAAATTCGTTTCTATGGAGATTTTAACTCAGAACCTAGTACTCAGGTGACTGCAACCACTAAGTTACATGCTCTTTCGTCAAGTGAGGTCTCGTGCGAGCTACAAGCTAGCTAGGCTCGTTTGCATCTATGTTGAGATTGATCTATGTTTATTTGACCGTAACATCTTCCCCATAGCAGAGTGAATAGCAAGCATCCTTTCTAGCTCCATTCTTTTTTTTTTCTGTTTGATTTGATTTGAGCAGGTATTGTAGTGCTCCTTCCTCTTCCAATGTGAATTTGTTTTGTTTACTATATATGAAAAAAAAGTAGCTTAAGAGAAGATAGATGATGCAGTGATCAAACAATGGATGACAGATTAAGATGCAAATTCTACCTTGATTTTCTAATTAAGAATTACCCTGTTCTTTTTTATTAAGATGCAAATTATATCTCGATTTTCATTAGTACGTTTTTTTTAAACTGCTAAATGATGTATTTCATGTTAAAACCTTTTATATAGAAGTTGTTTTAAAATATCAAATAAATCCAAATTTTAAGATTGTAATAATAACTAAAACTTAACTAATCATATACTGCTAATGACTTATCCTGCGGTGAAAAATCTTCATCTTCGTATAAGTCAAACGGCAACTAAGACGCATTTACGTACCCATCTATGTTTAGAGAAACAAAACTCCCCTTAGGAAACGTTGCATGCAAAAAAAAAAAAATTCTTCACTTTGTTGTTTTCTTCTGTTTAGTGTGTATTTTTCATTATTATACATTATGGTCCTGTTTGTTTCCATTATAAGCAGTGAATGAAATTTTGGATTTTCGTGGCATGCTTTTTAAACTGATAAACGGTTTCTGTATGAAAGTTATTCTAAAATATCAGATTAATCCATTTTTCAAGTTTGTAATAATTAAAACTCAATTAATCACACGTTATTATCACCTCGTTTTACGTGAAACACTTAATTTCATCTTCAGAAGATTCAAACACCACCTATGTGTTGCAGATGGAGCAATTGCTTCCATGGCTAAGCGAAAGGGCACCTTCCTCCAAGGGGATGATACTTCTCAGGGTGGTAAAAGATTGAGATATTCAGGGCCATACCTCACGGAGGTAGGACATAATATTGATTATGAAATATTTCTTATACGTAGCAAGTAAAAATAAATCACTGCTCTAACTTGAGTCTGCATACATTGAGTGGACCTATGCTAAGCCAACTAAAAATAAGCGACATATTTTTTTTATAGTATTTTAGTACTTTGTTATAATGTGGGCTTAGCAACCATAAAGTCATAAACCGAAAGAGTTTATTTTTTTAAAAAAAACTAGCATATGAATATTTGCTTTTCATATTTTTCTTGTTCGTGGTCTTACCTGTGGGGGTGCTCCCACTTTTCGTGGGTCTCATATGACAGTTGTGGACGGTAACCACCATCACCACCACTATCTTCTTAAGTAGTCATATCCCCGTTTTTTAATATATGACGTCGTTAACTTTTTTATATCCGTTTGACCATTCATTTTATTAAAAAAAAATATGTAATTATCATTTATTTTGTTATGAATTGATTTGTCATTATAGGTTTTTAAGCATGACTTGTATTTTTTTTATGTTTACACAAATTTTTTAATAAGATGAATTGTCAAACATATGTTTAAAAGTCAACGTTGTCATATATTAAAAAAAAATAGAGGTACTATATGAAAAAAACTGCATGTTTCAAAAAACGGGAATTCCTCTTTTTTTTTCTCAGTTAATAAGAAAGAAGCACAAAAGCCAAATCAACTTGATTTTGTTGCTAATATTTGCAGATCACATGTGGTACAATCTTATCTGTATGGCCGGTCCTATTTTTCGTAGTTGGAGCAAAACTATTTGCCTTTATAATCCCAATCTTCAACTGCCCTTTCCCCCCACGCTTGTGCAGGACATTTGGCGCCATATACATTCCCTAGTGCCGCTGCGAGATGCTGCCCGTGCTGCCTGTATATCTCAAGCATTCCTTCGTTCCTGGAGACGCTATCCTAACCTCATCTTAACAGCGGACGCATTGGGCTTGGAACTGAGAAAAAATTGGAAGGTTCATATGCAAAGGTATTTCGATAGAGTTGATCACATTCTGAAGAATCACTCGGGCATTGGTGTGAAGAGATTTCAGCTTCAGTGTGGTCGCCGCAAGCTCATATGCCATCTGAACAATTGGCTTCAGATTGCTATTTCATCAGGAATCGAAGAGATCACTCTTTCGCTGCCTCCGGAATACAGCTTCCCATGCTCACTTCTGTCTGGAAGGTCGCTTCAGCATCTTGAGCTTGTCAGTTGTGCCTTCCGTCCTGTGGCTGGGCTTGGTTGCTCGAGAAACCTGACGAAGCTGCATCTGCATTCTGTTCTTATCACGGATGATGAGTTAGCTTGCTTTCTTTCCGAGTCTTTTGCTCTGAAGCATTTGGATCTCAGCTATTGCAGAGAGATTGTGTATCTGAAGATACCATGTTCGCTGGAGCAACTCAGCTACCTGGATGTGTCCTCGTGCCGTCTGCAAATGATAGAGAGCAAAGCTCCGAACCTGTCCAGTCTTAGCTATTCTGGTAACCTAGTAGAACTCTCACTTGGACAATCATCGCAAGTGAAGACCCTAGATATAGAATTCTATGATAAGGCCAACTTCCGATGTTGAGGTATACTCGCGAACTTTATATTTTTAGTTATTTGTGTGATGGTATAATCTGTAGCCATACAGTCAGTCCCTAGAATATAACTAAAAGAGAAATTTTACAGTCTTTGAGAAGTATCTCGAGATATCTAAATTTTATACTTAAAATTTTGGTATCTCGAAATACCTTATCTGGAGATACCAAGTTTTATACTAGGAAATGTGATACCTTTCAGTATATTATTTCTTAAGCATATGGTAAAATTACCCTAACTAATATGATGTATATTTATGCAGAGGATTAATACACCTATGGTTGATGCCAAATTCCTCCACCTGAATTACTTGGAGATTTATTTTGATGGTCTTGATGGCGATGATGAGGCCTTCCCCCAAGAATATGATTATTTGTCTTTGGTTTCAGTTCTCGACGCATCTCCTGTTTTGGATACTTTCATCTTGTCTGTAAGTTTCTACTCTTCCCTACAATTATATTTGTATCTATAGTGAACCAAAGCACTATTTAGGTGCCATCAGTGGCGGAGCCAGGAATTTAAACCTATAGGGTCAATTATTAGTTGTTCATATTTAAGTGGGGTCATTTCTCTAAATTCTTTTAGATTTATACATAAAAATTGAGGTTTATAGGATGTTTTTTCAAAAAGCTGTGCCAACCCCATAGAAATGGCCTAAATCCGCCATTGGGTGTCATCATTTGTTATACTATGCAGGTGCAGCAGGGAGGAATGAAGCATGATTCAGTTTCCAGTGACACAACCACAAATTTGAGAACAATGCCTGGACACAAGCATGAGAGACTCAAGGAGGTGATGATCATTGGATTCTGCTCCGCGACGAGCATGATTGAGCTAACATGTCATATACTCGAGAACACGACATCGCTGGAAACTATTACATTGGATATTGTATGTGATGTGGATGATCTTGAAGATGTTGGGAGATGTTGCACGACCACTCTTTGCAAAACTGGCTCATGCTACCCGCTAAGAAGGGAGATGATCTTGGAAGCCAATAGAGAGGTCATGGCAATTAAAAGATACATCAGGGGGAAAGTTCCATCCAATGTTGAGTTAGCTGTTCACAAGCCTTGTACCTGGTGCCATGATCTTGAACGCTTAGATGCCTTGGAAAAGAAAAATGGGTCACATCATTCCCCACCTCATTTTAAGCTTGAGAACATTTCATTATTGTTAAAACGTGTATAATCGCATGTTATTAGGTTATTATGGTTTCAGTCATGTGTTCGGCACTGCTTGTGCGATGTCTAGGATTGGGAGTATTTAAAAAACTGTCGTATACATGACATGTGTGAAATTTTTTTAATTTCTAGCAATTTATTTCCCTTCGTACATCTTGAGGTGATCCAATGGCCAGTTGGTCACAAATCTGAGTTTTGAGGGCAAAAAACTTAGAAGTTTTCTAGCAAATCTGTTTTTAATATGATATAGATATCCTGGATTCAAATAAAAGATCTTTCACATTTCCTCTGTTCCAAAGGTGCCCGAGCATCTTTCAAATACATGGATTTTAGAGGATTTTGATGTAAATTGAATTATCTCGTCGTAGAAAAATTCTGTAAAAATTTTGTTAGGTCTTCTCCTCCTCCGCCGCCTCGTGCGCCGATGCAAGCGGCAACCGGCGAAATCCCCGCGGCAACCGCCGGATTCCATGGAAATCTCGCCGGCGTCCGCCGGTAGCCGCCGCGGTCACCCACCCTAGTCCCCCCCACAGCTCGCTCGCGCCGCTGTGAATGACTTCCGGTTTCTCGCCCGACTCCGCCCAGTCTCCTCCCGGTTTTCCCCTCTCTGAGCTTGCCGAGCAGATCTGCCGGCTGGAGAGCGGCGAGCGCAAGGAGGAGGAAGCCGCCGACGCCGACGACGACGCCGACCGCCTCTACCATCTGATGGTCGACGAGAGGTGGATTTCTGCGGCTCTGCACTTGTGCTCTACTCGATTCATATTTTTTTTTCAGTCTCTTGAATCGAGTTTGGACTGTATTCAACTGCAATCACACGGTTCTCGATCTCAGTGTCGTTGAAATCTCCGGTTACCACTAGCAGTGTTAGCAGTTTCAGAACTTCTATGCTCGGTGCTGTGGTTGCATAATATTTACTGCTTAATTTCATTTCATTTGAGCATGTATGCTTTAGCAATAGAATTACTGTCCAGTAATACCATATTAAGAGTTATTGCTAAGTGTTTGAGCATGTATATGCTTTAGCAATAGAATTCTGTCCAGTAATACCATATCAATAGTTACTGTAAATGTTTTCTGAGAGATTTTTTATTATTCTGTCTATGGTAGAACTGAGGCAGTTGGTGGTTCATCAACTGGAGGAGACACAATAATGGCATCACCTCCAGCTTCTTCCTCAAGGCCACTGGATCCTGCATGGGTTCATGCAAAAGTGATTGGCAATTCAAAGAATGCCTTAGCATGTCTTCATTGTGGGAAGAAGATTGGTGGCGGTGGCATCACCCGCTTTAAGTACCATCTTGCTGGAATTACTGGCCAAGTTCAAGCCTGCAAGAAGGTGCCCAATGATGTCAGGCGTCAGATGAAGCAACTTGTCAATGAGCATAGGTCACGGCATGACACTCGAGATGGCCACTATTCAGGCTTTGAAGAGGATTCTTCTGATGCTGTTTTGTCGAATGGAGGCTCAGGGATTCAACTTAGGCCGTCTAGGAAGCGAAGAACAGGGTGTGTTTCTCCGCAAGCTGCTGCAGGCTTTGAAAGAACAGGATACGCTTCTCCACAAGCTGCTGCAGGTTTCGAAAGAATAGGATACGTCTCTCCACTAGCTGCTGCAGGTTGCGAAAGAACAGCATACGTTTCTCCACAAGCTGCTGCGGGTTTTGAACCAAGCAATGGTGCATTGTTGGTTTCACGAGACTTGGTTCAACATAGCATGGATGGTGTGGAAGTTTCAAATGATCTTTTACACAATGCTCGAGTTGCTATGGCAAGATGGTGGTATGATGCAAATATACCCTTTAGTGCAGCAAAATCTCCTTTCTATCAGCCAATGTTAGATGCCATAGCATCCGCTGGAGCAGGTATCAAGGGACCGTTGTATCATGACTTACGCGGGCCATTGTTGAAACATCTTACTGATGACATTCGTGAATATCTTCATGATTTGAAGAAAGAATGGAATGCATGCGGTTGCTCACTTATTGCTGACAGGCAGAAGAATAATGGAGAGAGTTCAATAATAAATTTTTTTGTATACTGCCGACGAGGTACTATGTTTTTGAAATCCATCGATACTTCAGCAGAGAAAGCAAATTTGCTTGAGATCTTCGATCAGGTTGTTAGAGAAGTTGGGCCGGAAAACATTGTTCAGTTTATCACTGATTTAGATCCGAGATGTAAGACTACTGTTAAGGTTCTGGAAGAAAGGTATAAAACTTTTGTTTGGTCTCCATGTGCAGCACGCTGCATTGACTTGATGTTGGAAAATCTCGCAGATCCTAGATATTTTCCTATGATTGATGAAACTCTAAATAAGGCAAAGAAGATAACCCAGTTCATATATAATCATGCATGGGTTTTGTCATTGATGAGGAAAGAATTCACAGGTGGTAGAGATCTGTGCCATCCAGCCATCTCAAGATTTGCCACACATTTCCTTAGTCTCCAATGTATTCTTAAATTTGAGAAAGAACTCTGCCAAATGGTTACTAGTAACAAATGGGTAAAATCAACTTATGCTAAGGGTGGTGTTGGCAAAGAGGTTGCAGCTATGATTTTGAATGCCCACTTTTGGGCCCAGTGTAAGCATGTAGTCAAGGTCACTGAGCCACTGCTGCGTGTGCTTCGACTGGTGGATAGTAATGAAAAACCTTCAATGGGTTACTTGTACGAAGCAATGGAAAAGGCAAAGGAATTGATCAGGGCACGGATGATGCATAAGGTGTCTCTTTATGGGCCGTATGTTAGAGTAATTGATGCTAGGATGGAGAAACAACTTAACAGTCCATTGCAGGCAGCAGGGTTGTTTTTCAATCCCGGAATATTCTTTAGTCCCACTTTCAAGATGCAAAGCTATGCACATAGAGGACTTATTAAGACAATTTCTTGTCTGGTCCCTGATGATGATATTCAAGATAAGATATTTCTCCAACTTGAGGAGTATAAGAAAGGAACTGGTGACTTTGGTCTACCAATTGCAATTCGTCAACGTGAAAAACTTGATCCAGGTAACAATTTATTCCTCCATGTAATACTTATTACATTGATTATCTGAGGTATTTTACCAGTGTTTATGGAAAATAAACCTGAATTCCTCGAACTGTTTTTTGAATATATGGACTTATTTTCATTCTCACAATGTTACATCTTTGTTTATTAGTTGCATGGTGGGATAACTTTGGCAATGGAACTCTCGAGCTCCAAGGTCTTGCAAAGCGAGTCCTTGGCCAATGCTGCAGCGCAACAGGCTGCGAAAGGAATTGGGACATTTTCCATCGTATCCACTCAAGAAAGATTAGCAGGCTTGAACGTTCAAGGCTAAGTGATGTTGTCTTCCTTCAATACAACCAGAAGCTTCGGGAACGGTATAATAGTCTGGAATTTACTGATTAACAACTAACTATTTGCTAATATGATACTCTCATCATGTGATTGTCTACTTACTGATATTGGTAACAATCTTGTAGGAACCTTCACAAACACAGAGATGCCATTGACCCAATCAGCATTGACAATATTGATGTTTTAGATGAATGGGTCAGTGAAGAGCCTAGCCTTCTTTGCAGAGATGACCTGAACTGGGAGAGCATAGACGCACCATTTGCCGAGCCGACTTCTGAAGACGAAGAACTTGTCGCTATTGATGACGAGGAGGCTCCAACAGCGTCACTGTCCTGGCCGGCAGCGGCAGCAGAAGATTCATATTGCCCGCCACCTGATCAAGATCCCTATCAGTATGTCACCCAGGAGGATGGAATTCTACCTTTCTGAAACCGGGAACTTCTGCTCCATAGCGAACTGAACTGTCATTAGGACACACATCTATATTAGGTTTTGGAAAACTTCCTGGGCATGGATTTGTATCGGTTTAACTGAATCTGTCCAGTTAGGAATTGAGAAGTTTCAATCTACCGCTGAAATCATTTACAAAGCTTATTTTCCCGGTCTGAGGCATGTGCAAAGCTTATTTTCCAACTTTTTTCCCCTCCCGTTGGTTTTGGATGCCAGTGCTTCAGAGTTCAAGGTTTCAAAAAAAAAAAAGTGCTTCAGAGTTCAGATAAGCTGTGATGCCAAAACCTGGAAGGCTGGAACTTCTGTTCCATAGTGAACTGAGCTATCATTGGGATACATATATTAGGTTCTGAAACTTTCCTTGTGCATGAATTGGTGGCATTTTAACTGAATCTAGACAGTTATGAAATTAGTAGTATAATCTAGTTGTAAAATAATTTTCTGTTCCAAGTCTGTCATGTTCAGAGTTTCTTTTCCTTATTCCCTGTATTTTTGGTCTTGGATTGCAGTGCTTCAAGAAAAAAAACACAAGAAGAAAGTTACCTTCGCCCAACTTGTACATTTGTTAGATCTTTCAATCTGTGAATTATGTATGATAATATGATATCAATACCTGTGGTTAAAAAACCAAGAATTATGTATGATAATATGATATCAATACCTGTGGTTAAAAAACCAATACATGTGTGATCACAGCAACTACTTAACGAACAACTCCATAATATAATGCGATTGTGGGTGCTTTTTGTTGTTATATAATGCGAGTGGTGCTTTTCGTTGGAAGAATGTTTGAGCGTATCATCAAATCAAATAAATCAGAAGGAGCTGACGCAGCGCAAAAATTTAGAGCAGCGCTACCAAATTCATTTTTCTTACTGGTTCCAATGTGGGGATCAAACTCAATTCGAATATAGCTAGATTTAACAGAGGAGATAGCAGATAGCTAGAGTAAAATTCGGAAAGAGGAGAAAAACAACATTCGCTACTCTAATCAAACACCACGAGCTTCTGGTACTCCTCCCCGGCGATGGCCGCGGCCATGACCGCCTCCGGGTTCACCACGCCATCGTTCTGCAAGAAGATCTTGAGGAGGTTCTTGGAGAAGCCGCTCACCATGGCCACCCCGGGCTGCGTCGACGTCACCGGCGTCGACGTGGAGTCGCGCAGGTTCCAGAACACGATCTGCGGCACAGCGTCGCCGTAGCCGGCGCTCCCGAACTTCCTGCAGATGGCCTCGTAGTCGGTCTCCCAGTGGTTGGTCGACGCCTGGTCGAACTCCATGTCGCTGAACACGAACACGGTCCTGATCATCTTCTCCGGCGGCAGCCTGCCGTCGACGGCAGTGCGGAGGATCTGGTCGAACACCGCCTGGAAGTTGGTGTTCATGCACCAGTCCATCCTCTGCACGAACCGCAGCTTCTCGGCGAGGGTCTTGCCCTTGATCATGTGGAGCTCAGGCCTCGCGCTGAAGGTGATCACCCTCCCCGCCCACGGCTCCTCGCTGAGCTCCGACGTGAGCACGCCGAGCGCCACGCACACGTCCATCGGCGTGCCGGACATGCTCCCGGACACGTCGCACACGGAGATGCAGTTGCGCAGGGAGCCCTTGGCGCGGAGGTCGTCCACCATGCGGCGCCACTGCAGCTCGGACACGTCGTCCTCCTCGCCGCGCATGGCGGCGGACGCGATCTCGTGCGGCAGGAGCGCGCCCGCTGCGATCTTGGCCTTGCCCTCCTCGACGGCGGCGAGGTACTGGCCGAACCGCTCCTCGTCGTTCTTCTTGAACAGGGCCTTGTAGCGCCTCATGGCCACGGAGGCGACGCGGGTGTAGGGCAGCTCGGACCATCGCTGGGCGCTCATGTACACCTCGGGGAGCTGGAGAACGTCGCGCAGTGGCACCAGCGCTTCCCGGCGGAGGCGGCGGAGGACGCTGTAGGCGTAGTGCTCGTCCGAGAGCTGGGCGTAGTCTGGGCTGGAGTCGCGCGGGAAGAGGCGGCGGGCGATGGCCTCGCAGAGCAGCGTCGTCCTGTCAAACGACGATCCCGGCGTGGGGCACCACTTGGCGGCGAGCCCGATCTTCCTCCGCTTGCCGCCGGGGGCCAGCTGCTGGAGATCCGAGGCGAGGAGCTCGGCGAAGAACTCAGCGACGCAGTCGAACAGGAAGCGGTAGGCGCGGTCGCCGTAGTACCTCTCCAGCGACTGCACGGCGAGCTTGCCCGCCTTACGCGCCTTCTTCGAGACCTCCTTCTTCTCCGGCTTCCCGCCCACCCCCTTCTCCTTCTCCGGCTTCCCGTCCACCTCCATGGCGACGGGCTGCGCCGCCTCTTGAGGCTTCTCGATCTCCATCGCCGCGCCGGGATTGCTGCTGCTTGTCTCGGGCTTGACCTTGCTCTTGCTCTTGGTTTTGGATTTGGAGAGCTCGGCGGAGACAAAATCGGAGAGCAGCGGCTTGGACGGCGCCATGGCGTCGAGGATGCTGCCGCCACCGTAGCCTCGGCTGCGCTTTCGGCCGGCCAGTGTGGCAGCCTTCTTCTCCCTGGCCTTGCGCATCTTGTGGGCAGCCGCCTTGGCCTTCCCGAGCTTGCGGACGTCGTTGCCGTGGATCAGGCGGAACAGCAGCTCGGGGAAGTCCTTGAGGTAGCCGAACTCGGCGAGGGCGGCGACGTTGCAGGCGAGCGTCCTCGGGTGGTGCTCGTGCATCCACAGCGCGGCGGCGTAGAACCCCTCCCTGTCGGACTTGCCGGTGCCGCGCACGCCGCGGAGGTTGCAGACGAGCTTGAGCGCGGTGAGCGGGTCGTGAGCCCACGCGGCGGCGACGAGGCCGCGGACGCGGTCGGCGGGCGTGTCGGGGACGACCTGGAAGAAGAGGTCGAGGCAGGGGTTTCCGGAGTTGGCGTAGGTGGCGGAGTCGTTCTCGGTGCGGGCCTTCCGCGGCGTCGCCTTCGTCTTCGATCCGAAGGCGGCGGGAGGACCAGGAGGAGGGGGGTTGAAGTTGGCGTCGAGTAGTTGGAGGAAGGGGTGGGAGGCGGCGCCGGCGGCGCCGTCGCCGGCGGCATCGTGCGGCGGCCGCGCGGCTCGGATCACCGGAGGGCCGAGGAGGCGGGCGGCGGCGACGGCGACGGCGGCGGCGGAATCCATGGAGGCGATCGTTAAAACTTCAGGAGCTAGGCGAGATTGCGAGAGAAGGGATCGATCTGGATTTCCGATCTATATAGGCCATGGCCTTCTTATTTGGGCCGCAATGAGAGGCCCATGAAGATTTCCTTCCTTATCCTGTGCCGTTGATTTGAACCGACATAGTGCTTGGACGGATGAGATGGATTTGAACCGACTTATTAGTGATTTGAATTGAACCGACCTGATTATATGCATTTAGTCTGGGTTTCATGCGAGTCGTGCTCGCCACGCACGCATCGCGCATCTGCAGGCGGGCGCGGCGGCCATGATAATATCCACATAGGAAAACTTGGGGTAGTGTAAGGTCCTATTTGGTAGGCTCCAAACTCCAACTTCTAATTCTAAACTCTAACTTCAGTGAGAGCTAGCTCCGGTTAGAGTTGAAAACTTGTTAAAAGTGTTTGGCTATACTTTCAGCTCTAGATCTAAAAAAATGAAAAAAAAAAAACCAATCGGCCCCAGCCGCGCCGCCGGGCGCCGGCCGCGCGCGCCTCCCGTCGTCGTCCCGGCCGCCGCGCCGCTCGTCGTACCGGCCGCCGCGCCGTCCGTCCTCGTCCCACCGCGCCGCACGTCCTCGTCCCGCAGCCCCCCGCCGCCGACGCTGCCGCAGCCCGCCGTCGCCGGCCTCCGCCCGCTCGTCATCGTCACGCCGCGCCGCCTGTCGTCGTCCCGCCACCGCCGCTCGCCGTTGCCAGCGCCCGCTCGGGATTGGGAGGGGAGGAGAGAGAACGGGAGGAAAGGAGGATTGTAGGGGTAGTTGAGTGGCATTTTCGTGTAAATACTCTAAAAAATTAGAGGGTAGTGGGTCTTTTGGGGTGGAGTGGAGCTGTGGAGCAGCAAAAACCCAGCTCCACCCCCGTTGTTCATTTTCTAGGAGTAGCTCTGTCAACTCCACTCCAAAAAAAGGTGGATCTAGACCGTTTGGCACAACTCCAGCTCCAGATAAGTTAGAGTTGGGAGCTAGAGCTGTGCCAAACGGGACCTAAGATTAAACTTAATTTTTTTTGGCGAAGATTAAACTTAATTTTGCAATAAATGGTACATTAATGTGCGATTAACTCTTTTTTACACTATATGCAAGATGCAACGTGCACATTAATTTTGCAATAAAACTAGGAGTACTAAATTATTTGTAGTGCTAAACCTTAGGTTAGTAATGGCACTACCAATATTTTGATATTGTAGTATAGTATCAATTGTAATAATTTGGCAAAAATTAGTAACGATCCAAACGTATAGTAGCATATATTATTCAAAGTTACCAAATGGTAAGACAAGTTTTGGTATGCAACAAAAAAAAATAGCCCTATATAATTCATACATTCATACACACATTTTTTTTTCAGAAGAAACAAAAAGAGCAAATAAAAACAAGTACACAACCGTACAACTGTACAAAACACGTTGTGCGCAAGACGATGCACAAAAGTCTACAATGCGTGTAAGGCTAAAGGCTAGATATTTGGGCCGGCTCAATGCAAGGCCCATAGAAAATAAAATGCCTTCCTTAATTATAGGCTCGGCTATGGCAATTAGGGCGGCGTAAATACAGATCCTACGCCGTTGATTTGAACCGACATAGTCGTTGGACGGACGAGATGGCTCGAAAGTTGTGCATGCGAGCCGTACGTGCTTCCCACGCCATCGCATCCGCAGCCGGCGCCGCGGCGGCCATAAATCTCAACTAATCGATCTCTCTCCTTCGCCTAATCTGCTCCCTTCCTCCGATTCAAAAAAAAAAAAAAAAAATCCACCGAAACCTCGCCACCCTCCGCCGCCGCCGCCGCCGCCGCCATGGTTGCGAACCCCATCCTCCTCCTCGGGCCTCCGATCGCCGTCCCAGATGGAGGCGGCGCAGCCGCCGCGGTCCAGGTGACGTGGCTCTCCGGGCGGCCGCTCACCTCGGGCGACCCCTGCCTCGACTTCTTCTTCCAGATCGTCCCCGGCGACACCGAGGTCGCCAGGGTCGGTGATCTCCTCGACGCCGCGTGGGCGCGCGACCCGCGCACGGCGCTCAAGCTCGTGTGCCACCTCCGCGCCGTGCGGGGGCTCGGCAAGGCCGATCGGGAGGGATTCTACGCCGCCGCGCTGTGGATGCACGACCACCACCCCCGCACTCTCGCCGCCAACCTCGCCGCCTTCGCCGAGTTCGGCTGCTTCAAGGACCTCCTCGAGATCGTCTGCCGCGTCCTCCACGGCCCCCGCGACGAACACAAGGAGGAGGAGGAGGAGGGCGATGACCAGACCGAGACCGACGATGGCCGCCGCCGCCGCCCCCGCCTCCGCTTCAAGCGCCGCTGCATCGACCATGCCGAGGCGGCGAAGGCCAGGCTGCAGAAGGAGGCGCAGCTCGCGCAGGCCGTGCTCTCGCGGTACGGCTCGGACATCAGCTTCCGCTTCCTCTACGACGGCGTCGCCGACACGTTCGCCGAGCTGCTCAAGTCCGACGTCGAGCACATGCGCGCCGGCGAGAACGCCAAGATCGGGCTCGCGGCCAAGTGGTGCCCGTCTCTCCGCTCGTCGTACGACCGGGCGACCCTGCTCTGCGAGGCCATCGCCCGCCGCATGTTCCCGCGCGAGTCGAGCCAGGAGTACCTCTTCCTCTCCGACGAGCACTACGCCTACCGCGTCCGCAACCGGCTCCGGCGCGAGGTGCTCGTGCCGCTGCGCAAGGTCCTCGAGCTCCCGGAGGTGTACATGACCGCGGGCAAGTGGGAACAGATGCCCTACGCGCGCGTGCCGTCCGTGGCGATGCGGCAGTACAAGGGGGCGTTCGAGAAGCACGACAAGTCGGGCGTCGCAGGCTTCCTGGACGAGGTGCGGACCGGGCACGCGCGGCTGCATGTCAGCGCGGCAATGCCGCACGAGCTGGTGGCCGCTGCACTCAAGGGCGAGCACGACGAGGCCGCCGAGCTCCAGTGGCGCCGCATGGTGTCCGCCCTGGCGGCGGGAGGGCGGCTGAGCAACTGCATCGCGGTGTGCGGGCTGTCGTCGGGCGGCGACGTGGCGAAGCCACCGGGCGCGGCGGCCATCGCGCTGGGGCTGCTGATCTCGGAGCTGAGCCAGGATCCATGGAAGGGGCGGGTGATCACCTTCGACGCGACGCAGCAGCTGCACAAGGTGTGCGGCGCGACGCTGGTGGAGAAGCTCCGGTCGCTGGCGGCGCCAGTGCGCGCCGCCCCCAAGGGCAGCAGCCTGAACCTGCAGGGCGTGTTCGACCGCATCCTGACCGTCGCGACCTACGGCGGGCTGGCCAAGGACATGATGGTGAGGAGGGTGTTCGTACTGAGCAACATGGAGCTGAACGCCAGCGCGTGGCGGGTGCAGGACGAGCTGAAAACCATCAGGTCCAAGTTCACGGCGGAGGGGTTCACGGCGCCGGAGGTGGTGTTCTGGAACGTGGGCGCGCCGGCGTCGGCGCCGGTGGTGGCTACCGAGGCGAACGCGGCGGTGGTGAGCGGCTACTCCAAGAACCTGGTGAGGCTCTTCCTGGAGTGGGACGGCCAACTCACGCCGGCCGCCGTCATGGCTGATGCCATCTCCGGCCCGGAGTACGACTTGCTCGAGGTGGTGGACTGACCGAATCCATCATCTGCTTCCGTATGATATGAGATGATCAGTAGTAGCTTGTGTGAGTGAGATCTAGTGAGTGTTTTCTGCATGTTTTGGTTGATGATCTCTCCCCTATAATGAATGGAACGAGTTAGCTGGATGCTTAATTTGGTTGATCTAATGAATGAAATCTAGTGAGATATCACGCCTTGGCTGATTTGTCCCACTCTTTTCTTTGATTTTCGGACTGGTTAAATTAGTACAATCATCCTGGCGTAATGTGGTTGCACGTTTCTTGATTTTTTGTTTCTATTAGGAGCTGCATGGGCAGCTTAATTCCCAGCTCACACTAATCAACATACATTGGCGCAAAATGTTATGTTATCATAAGCTCATACGCCTTTGATCTAGGCAGTAATTTTTTAAGTTGCTCAAAATGATCAATAGAAAACTAATTGGTTCAAGATGCTCCAAAGAAAACGAATTGTAAATTTGTAATTGGCAATCCACTCCAGAAAAATGCATGTTAAAGTGCCATATGCGTTGAATTCGAGCAGGCTAGCCGAGCAATAAAAATGTAAAGCGAAATTCAAGTAAAAGACAACAACATAAACTGATAAACATGGATACTTAGAAGTTTTTCAGTTTGAGCACATCCCCTGTTCCATTGGAAGGATCCATGATGATGCACCAACAGGATTTAATTTGTGTGTACTAGTTATAGAATACTAGTGATTGTGCAGTAATTAGCACTACAAATATTTGTGTATAAATATTTGGGATACAGTTAGCTCTACTTTCTTTTCTCAAGCTTAATTCATTCAGTCCAGATCCGCGCAGCATGTTAGACCGCAAACCTCTACTCTCTCTTTTCTCAAGCTTAACTCAGTCCAGATGCGTAGCATGTCAAGTGAAACGGAGAAAAAACTAACGATATCTATATACAGTAAGACGAACTTCTCTGAATATTCTCACGCTAGCTTTACACTTGAACTGGGAAGCCAAAATTCTGGAACGCCCAATCCGCAAGCTGACCAGCGCTGAACATCCAAAGCTCCGATGCAAAAGTCGGATGAGCACTTGAGCAGTGACCTGGACTGCTCTTGGCAGACGATTGTTTCTCGTCAAATTTCAAATTTCGAAGCCTCTAATTCCCCTGTTTTGCAGAATGTCTTCAAATTTCAATCAATAAAACAGAATTCAATCAACGGTATTCCTGCAGCAGATGGTGGCCTTTCGAGCACGGCTCATAAGTTGGGCCGGTAACGGTTCCCCGGTTTCCGATTAGGGCCCACCTCGAACAAACAAACACGGCTGAATTTGGCCCAACCAGACACCTCCAAAGTGATAGCCAGTTGGACAACAAAGCCCAGGCAAATAAGCCCCGAGTTCACACAGTTCCGACGAAAACCAATCGAATTTCGTGAAATTTCGAAATTTCAGCGAGGCTCAAAAGTAGAAACCGTATGAGATTTCGATGAGTTTCATCCTAATTCAAATTTAAATTGATAAAAAAGAAAAAAATCAAATAAAATCTTATAAATAGTATGATATTCATATAATCTACTGGGATATAAATTTTCGAAAAAATTGATGTATTCTGTGTACTTAGTGAACTTTACAGTAGGTAAGAAAATAATAACAAATGAAAAAAAACACTTCCAATTTTCCTCCTTTTTTAGTTACGGATTGAAATTTCGATGATTTCGCTCGGAATTTCGCCAAAGCCGATCAGTTTTCGCGAGCCAGTTCCAAAGTGATAATCTGTCATGTGATACTTCACACCAAGAATTATTATATGGATCAAAGCTCTTGTAGTGCTATAACTAATCAAGGCGGTGTTTGAGAGAAGAGGGTCACAGAATATTGAAAAGATATGCAAGACGAGATAAGCTATTAACATTTGATTAATTAAGTATTAATTATTCCAAACTTAAAAAAAATACTAAATTAATACTCCCTCCGTATTTTAATGTATGACGCCGTTTACTTTTTTATCAACGTTTGACCATTCGTTTTATTCAAAATTTTTGTGTAAATATGAAAATATTTATGTCATACTTGAAGAACATTTGATGATGAATTAAGTCACAATAAAATAAATGATGATTACATAATTTTTTTAAATAAGACGAATGGTCAAACGTTAAATAAAAAGTCAACAGTGTCATACATTAAAATATGGAGGTAGTATGATTTTTAAGTAACTTTTCTATAAATCTATTTTTGTTTAATATAGTTTAGAAAACGTGCTTATCCTCTTTTTCTCACTCGAAGGCTGCCTAAATCCTAGTGTATTACTCCATCCGTTCTAAAATATAAGAACCTATGATTGAATGAGACATTTACTAGTACTATAGTGCTACATATTTAGGTAGCATATGTTTAGATTTATAGTATTAGTAGTAAATAAATGTTATATCCGATTTAAGACTCATATATTTTGGGACGGAGTAACTGTTTCAGCTTTAACACTCTTAGGGCATCAGCAATGTGAGCCACTCCTAGAGTGTCCTCACTAACTGAGGATACCCATAGAGTGGCCCTGGAGAACCAACCTCATAATGTAGGATACCCCTAAGCAGTCGCTTCAAAATCCGTAGCAACTGGGTGAGGGTACTCATGCCACAATGGGTGTCCTAGTCCACAATAGCCCCAGGTGGCAAATTCCTGAAATACCCTGGAATCCTCTAGTCAATTCCGATCGAGACGAGCCCAATCGGACATGTGGGTTAGTTCGTTCCCCTGGTTTGCCCGTTCCCGTTTCAATTCGACACCAACCACACCACACGGCATCGGCGGCGACCGTTCTCTCTCTCGCTCGGTGTCTCCCCCAAATTCCAATTCCACAACATCAAAAAGCAGAGTTCTAACACAGTTTACACACAAAAATGCTTAACTGAATTGATAAGTAGAGAACCAAACATAGTAGTACATGGGCGTAATAGTAGTACACAAGGAAGGAAGGACCAGGCCTAATACTTGCTGATCCATCCAACAACTTATACAATCCATTATCTAAGAAAACAACTTATACAATCAAACATAAACTCCTTAAGACACCAAGCCAAGAACTAGAAGAAAATACAGCAAGCATCAGAAACTAGTAAGTAAGCTACAGGAGGTTCTTACTTAAAAACCTTAACAACCTCCTTAACCTGAAAGGCTAATACGACTTACTTAACCACGCGAAATCAAGATCGAGCAAGAAGTATGGATGGATTAGTGCTTACTCTAATATGGCAACTAATCCAACCAAGACAGGGGCGAGAGGAAGAGATCAACAAGAGATTTTTAAGTATGAATGTCTTCATACTTAGAACTAATCCAATCCTCGTGGTGGTGTTGCTCCTCGCCGTGCGGTTGCAGGTGCGGGTGGTGGTGGTGGTGCTTCTGCCGCTCGCGGTGGTGGGTCGGCGCGACCATCATGCCGGTCTGGAGCGCGTCGACATGGGAGCCGACCTCAATGGCCTTCTTCCGGATCGAGGCCGCGGACAGCGTGCCGCCGTCCGGTTCGCGGGGCTCGCCTGCGCGCCCCTGCCCTCTGACGGCGACGCCAGCGAGGAGATCTCCTCGGGGAAGTTGAGCCGCGCCGACCGGCCGCGGAGGTAGAACACCGCAGGGTCGTCGCCGTCGGAGTGGTGGCGGGGTGGCCAGATCCGGCCTGGGCTTGCCGGATCTGGCCTCGGGCAGCGACGGCAGCGGCTCACCGGCGAGGTCAGCGCCGGTCGCCCTCCTCCCGCTCCCCTCTCTCCCTCCAGCCGTAGCCAACGAAGCTCACCGTCGCCGTCGCCGACCGCCCTCTCTTCGCCCACATCGCCACTGCCTTCGTCCTCCCGCTCTCCCTCCTCTTCCTCATCCACATCGCCATCTCCCATGCCCTCTTCTCCCACATCGACTCCGACGAGTCCACCCTCGACTCTGCCGCCCCCAGCACCCCCGGCCCTGCCCAGTGCCACCTCGTCCACCGCCTCGCCGACGACTGGCTCGCCCTCCTCCTCTTCAAGGCCGCCCAGCTCCTCCCCGCCGTCGCGGACCTCCCCGCCCGCCGGTCGATGGCGGCCGGTGGAGCGGATCGACGAGTGGGCGTCGTCGTGGGAGAGAGGCGAGGGGGCGAGATTTGGGGGGAGCGGTGAGGAGACGGGAGTTCGCAGCGGGTCTCCTCCCAGGGGTGAGGGCCGGCTCTCTGCGAAAAGCGAGCGCTCCTTGCAATGAGCCGCGTCTCCCAAGGACGGGAGGGAAACGGCCGTTTGCGAGGGGACGGGTCGAAGGCACCCATTGCTGATGCTCTTACGCGTATGCGTTGCCGTAATTAGCCAGCTCTTTACTGTTCTACGTGTACACCAGCGACACCGGCCTTAATTTTGTCCTGTAGCTGCCCATCCACCAACCAGATCAGATGTCCTTGCACGTACGGACGGCCGGATTGTCCCTTAAGGCGACGCTGCGGCGGATCTCGGCCGTCCGTGCGTCCGTCCGCTTCGCCTCGCACCAAACCAATTTTCTCCTCCTCCACCGTCAGCTGCAGGCCGTGCGTGCGGCCGCTGCGCCTCACTCCATCCGTACTGCCTCTTGCTTTGTTTATCATGGAGGAGGCTGATAATTAACTAATCAACAAATCAAATAAAAAGTACTTTATAGGTAAATTTTATATCAATTGGTTTAAAAGCTAAGGCAGAAGAAGAAAAAAAAAGCTAAAATCAACAATGAAATTAAGTTTTACAAATTAAATTTTGGCTGCTGCTAATAAAGCAACTATGGTTGACTACAGACTGACCGTTGAGTACTTCTTGCTCTTGGCCCATCTAATTCAATGGAACGAAAATTCAAAATTGAATCTACTTTATTTAGTTGAATTAGGTGGGTAAAATATAAGTCATGTTTAAAGTATATTTAGTGATAAAACAAATCACAATAAAATAAATAATACATGCCTAGTTTTCCTTGATAAAAGAAAAGGCATGTTCTTAATAATAGAGGTAATATATGGGAATTAAGGAGGATCTTCTTAGATAATGCATCCGCATGGAATGGACAATTGGTATCCCAAGATTCTCCTTGTGGCCAAAAGAGGCTCACCGGCGGCTATTGGTCAAAAGCCTAAAGGAGCAGTCGCTTGAGCATCAAGGTTCAGGGTTGTGATCATTCCTTGTCAATACTCATCTCTTGCATAAAATAAATCAAACGCCGGTCTATGATGATGATTTGATCCTTAATTCTTTTAATCTTACTGGTCTAACAACCTGTTACCGACTCTTATCATACCATGTCTGAATGTCTGATGCCTGTTCTCAATTTCTCATTATGAACTTTGCAGGAACAATATGTACTGTTCTGTTTCCTTTTGAGATTAGGGAAAAATTGAGATTACTAAACATCGGTTGTTTCAGCTCCACTGCAACCTGTCCTTAACTCCTTATTGAGAGTTTCAGATCATGAACTCAGATAGACAGACATCTTTGCTGAATCTTCTCAAGTTCTGAAGAAAATGGAAGGCTAGGCTACCAAATGGATCCTGGTCTCCTGGCAAGAACTGCAGCAAACTCACTCTCACAAAAGGACCTTCTTCCTTGTCCCCTTCTACATCTGCTACTGCACCTTCTCTCTCACAAAATCACCAGTGCTGCTGGATCTTGCTCATGTCCATTTTTACTGCTGCCTAAAAGAAAAATAAAAAGGACATGGTTGCAGCTGCTACTGCCATTTGGAGCTCTGCTGCTATTCATTTTGCAGTAGATGGATGCATCGATTAACAGACAGGCACAAAGTACAGAACTTGGGAGTTTTGATTTATTTATTTATTTTAGTTTTGAAATGGGAAAGAACGCAGATAAGGGATTCGAAATTCAAATCCTCTAGTATAGCATATTATTCTGTCACTCTCAATGATATATAGACAATCAAAGAAATTTCACCTCAATAAACCAAACCACCCACCTGATAATTAAATATTATTGTTCAAAAAACTTTGGAAGTTTTTGTTTGCATGGATGTGCTATACTTTGTGCCATATAATTTTCAAGAAAATGATCTCCCTACAATAACGAGCAAATTGTGTGTGTTTTTTATTTCTTAAATAATGGATAGAAATCCGACATCTACATTCATACGCGGATATACACAACCAGCATCTTTTAGGGAGAAAGATATACCTTGGCCAACTATTGGTTTATCCAGGAAGGAGAAGGTAGTTGCAGAAGCTAAAAGCAGCTAGTAGTACTATAGAGAGAGAGAGAGAGAGAGAGAGAGGGCTGGTGTTAGTTTGGTTGAGTAAAGTGGCCACACATCTAGATCTAAAGCAGTAGCTTCTAATTAACACAATGTTTATTGGGTGGAATCATGTGGAGTTACTGTTGCAATTGCTTGCTTTCTAGTGCTCCTATAGCTGTACAAAGCAAGCCCAAAGGAAAAGCCTCATAGCTTCTCAATGATCTAACTTGTGCCTCTTCTTCCAACACTCTCTTAACAAAAAGGGGGTGCAAATGCATGTCTAAATTAAAACTACCAACAAATTGTCCAGAATTCGGTTTATATACCACCAAAAGGTGCACTAATACTACCACTATTGCCATTCACTTTTTTGTCCATGATATTTAGAATGAATTCTTTTAGTAAATTTGGCAAATATAAACTTGCAGTATCACCATTGGCTGTTTTTGTCCATAATTACTCCTATTTAGGAAGAGTTTTCTAATATATAAAGGGGACAATTATAAACTACTTGGGCACACAGCTATTGACAGGCTGCACATATATACTTGGCGCATATTGGGTCCAAATTTGATTGATTTTGACAAAAAAGGCTATACACAGACACACGCTCACACACTCACGACATATGGACAAAACCCATTTGAAATAAATAATGTTGAAGTTAGTTCTGAAGATTGTCCAAGAACGATGTACATAATTTTCCTTCTCCATCCTACACTACAAAAAAATAGGATTCCATACATTACAGCCTTGCTGCACCTGACACAGCACGAAAAGAAAATAAAAACCCTTACAGATAATTGGCATGACAATGGCACAGTAAATGCAAGTAAATGGGTGTAGAAAAATGGAGTGAAATGTCCTTTGCAGCAGTATCTTCTGATATTTACCTCTCCACGCAGTAAGTACCCAGCTGGCTTTTATTACCTGAAGAAATGTGGGTATATTTATATATAGCCAGCCGTTGGGGGAAAGAATTTACTCCTGCAGCGTTTCCATTCTTGTGGAGGAATTCATTAAGAAACATTTACCACAAGCCCAGAGAGAATCCTAGGTTAAATTACTCACTTGCAGGTGTACGTTCTCTCGCCCTTTGACTTCACTGCTGCTGCTGCCATTTCATCTCCCTTTGCATCATTCATTCTGAAATCCAAGTATGCGTCCCAGAATTCTGTCCCTGGCGATGTTCAGATATCATATCACACACCATATTAATAAACATTATAATTGTTTTATCACATATAGTAGTGGTTGTGCAGTGTAGATTAAGAACATAGATCGGCATGTTAGATTCTACTACTGCATTCAGGTGAAAAAGTTTGAGACTGAAGAATGAGAAAGAAAGTTCAGTAATCAGTAATAACTACTACCATTGTTGTCTTATCAGCTGCAGCCAAAGTTTTACGTACCATTTTAGAGTTGATTTTGAGGGTTTTTTCATCACAGTTTATTTTTCAAGATTGGCTTTTAAACGACGAATAATACAGATAAAAGTTTTACCTATAAATTATTTTCGTTGCTTCGTTTATTCTTCTACGGCTTATATAGATGAACCAACCAGACAAAAATAAGAGAGGATACTGAAGTTGCAGACAGGTCGACGTAACAGAACACCGTCTTCAGAATCCTCAACTCTCGCATCGCATCACCTCTTTCTCTCCTAGGATAAAGCGGCATATTGCTGACCTGTTCCTGAGGCAACGGCACAGACCTTAACAACCCATGTGACCTATGCGAGGTGAGCTTTCAGGTATTCATTCTCTCTCATTCACTCTGTCTCTCTACCTATCTCTGTCTTGATCAAGGCCCTTCTCTTTCTGCTCTTTCAGAGACAAGGCCATGTTTGCTGAACTGAATCCTGAAAATAACTGCATGAGCTTTTGATGCTATGGAATTCCAAGTAGCTATCACCTGTCAGTCATTTGGCAAGTTTTGCCCAAGTGTGACTAAAATGGTCTGTAAAACTGTTTCAAATTTGGATTTTAGTTAAACAAGTTGGTGAGAAACATCTGCTTAATTAGCTTCAGTCTGAAGAGTGCCATAATGCAGGAGCACAGTGTTTCATCAGAAAAAGAAAGGACTGCACTTTGATGGTGTTAACTGTAGACTGACAGGCAATGTGTATGTATGGCACTGTTTGTGACTTGTAAACCAGAAGATGTGGACTGACCAATGTAACAGAAGACAAAAGGCCCTGAGAAAGCAATACTTGGAGCCTAATCCTGCCATGATCCATGAACTGCATGTTCTTGTAACTGCAAACTTGGATTTTTGCCCGGTTTTTCGTCATGATACGACGTTTCGTTGCACAGATAAAACCTGGAGGTGTGACAATTCTTTTAAGTAGGTTGCATGGATGAACATGATAAAAAAATGAACAGTTAAAATTTGGACCCAAGGTATTAAAATCCTGAAAAGTTAATATGGTAAAAAGGAGGTTAAAACCATGTCATGTCCTGATCAACAGAAGATTCTCCCTGTCTGTTCTCTCCCCAACACTGGGGCAGCACGGCCAAAATTACACTCACGATCAGAGCTATTTTCTTTGAATAATTGTTGATTAACAGACAGGTGTCCAGTCCACCCCAGAGTTGATATAGTTTAATTAGTAAATCACGTACGGAAAAAATTTCAAACTTGTTAGGATTTCATATGCCAGAATTAACAATTAAGGGGTTACCTGAATTGTAAGAATGCTGCTAGATCTACCTAAATTGTCCATGTTAATTTCACGGTGTTCATGCAGGAGCTAGTTAGATTCACCAAGCTATTAAGAACAATTATCTTACAAAAATTCTTGAAGACAATTAGGACAAGGATCCGGCCTAAATTGTCCTGATCATTTTCAAGTACGTAAAAATCTACAAGATCATACGAAGAGGCCATGAGCACAGAAGAACTGAAGATGATAATAAATGATTTTGGTAGCTATCATAATTACCAAGATTTCTGTGAATTTTTCTTACAACCATTATTTGGCTTTTCACTTCCATCCAGTAACAGCCTCCTCAATTCTACAACTACAAATTCTCCTTCACACAAAGGCATAAAAAATAAGATAAAAAACACACATAAAAATAACACCTTATTTATACGAAGAACTATAATTTATACGATGGCCGTGGACACCAGTAAATTAAGAAGAAAAGAAAAGGAAAAAGAAAGAAGGGGAAGAACTCGAAGAATTCTCCAAGAAATCAACCAAACCAAGAAGCCGGGCGGCCATGGGAAATTATACTGGCCAGATCGCGGCGGCATCACCACGCCCGGATCCGCTTCTTCGGCGGCAGCGACCGGAACACGGCGGACAGGTCTCGCGGGACGTCGACGAACACCACCGGCGACGACTTCCTCTTCCCCGCCGCCGCCACCAGCCGCCGCGGCGGCGGCGGCTTGCGCGGCGCCGGCGGGCACACCGCCGGCGCCCTCAGCCTGCTCTCCTCCGACGTCGGCGTCGACGGCTCTTCCTCCTCCTCCTCCGCCACCACCTCCTCCTTCGCCGGCGAAGGCGAAGCTGAGACCTCCACCTCCACGGTCGTCGTCGGCGGCGACGGGGTCGACAAAGCCGTCCTGATCGGCGGCAGCGCCGGGAGGGCATCGTCGGCGGGGGACGCCATTGCTGCCTGCTCGAATTGGCGGCGAATTCGCGCGAGAATTGGGCGGAGTGGGATCGAATTCTCGTTCTTGGACGCGTGCAAGAAGTGGGTAGAAGAAGAAGAAGAAGAGAGAGAGAGGAGTAAGGTCGGGGCGGTAGCGCGAAGGCGTTAAATAGCGGCCTCTTCAATGGAGGAGAGAGAAAGAAGGGTAAAAGTAAAAAAAAAAAGAAGAAAAGAAAAGAAAAGAAAAGAAAAGGAATTAGTTATGAGGGTGTCATGGTAACTTCTGGGGTTTACAATGACAAATTGTTATAATAGGACACAGACAGTAATGCATTCTTACTCGAGGTGAATTCTACATGATTATTGGAGATTTTGAGGTAATTTTTCAAGTTTTGGGCAGGATGTATATGTACTACATCCCTATATGCATTGCACAAGTTCATATATTGTATGTTTTCAGGAAATGTATTTATTTAGTAAAATATACATGGGCCTAACTTAAATTATTAATGCAACTTAGGTGAACACTCATGTAAACCGTGATAAAAAAATGTCATCTAAAATCACACAATAAAATCTAATATGTTGATGATGATGATGTGCAACCTTTTTCTTTTTTTAAAAAAAATCTGTCCAAGTTGGACTTTGTTTGTGGATCATGGAAATGGCAAACTTCAAACCACAACACAACCATGTCGATTTGGGATTTTTTTTTATGTGATTCTAGATTATCTTTTTTTTTTACCCCAATATATATAGTATTGCCTTCCTTCCATGCCATGATCAATTGACCATTACATTGTGTATAAATCACTTCTCCAACAGTTCCTGTACCATTACACTGTGCCCAGGGTGCAATTGTAGTTAGCCTAACAATAATCAGAGAGAGAGAGAGAGAGAGAGAAAGAGAAAAAAAGAGAGAGATAAATATACAGGAGTATACAGAGAGAAACCATGCATGTATGCATGGCAGCAAGGGAAGAGGACAGAGAGGGTGAGTTGAAAAGGGAGATGATGCAGTACAATAAAGCCATATGCTGTAAAGTTGAGGCTTGGAAGGTAGAAGAGAGCATTATGATGGATGGATGGATGCAAATGCAGCTGAGCATGCAGAAGAAGGAGCAGCAGAGTCTCTTCTTGTTGTTGTTGTTGTTGTTGTTACAGCAGCAAGCAGCAGCAGATGGGGTAGAAGAGGGCAAAAGGAGGAAGCTAGAGAACAAGAAGGAAACAAACAACAACAGGAAGGGCAGGGACCTTTTCTCTGCCATTCTAGTTCTGCAGTTTTTTTTTTTCAGCTCAGGCCTGCACACTGATGAAGCTGTAAACAGTTGCAGTGAGGACTGAGCTGAGGCCGCCACCACCACCTTCCCTGGTCTGCTATGCCCTCACAAATCGGTCATTTTAGTTTTGGTATGACTCAAATTTCTAATAAGATCGAGTCTATGGGAAAATATACCATCTGTAATATATTAAATTAGAGTCAACATAAAATATATGTTTATTGTGTATTTGTAGGTGGATTTAGATGTTGGTGTATTTTTTTCTCTATAAACTCATTTAGAGCCGAAGAAATTTAACCAACAAAAGAATTATAATATGAAACAGAGAGAGTAGTAGCCAATTAGGCATTGCATTGCCAGGCGAGGTGGACCTCTGTATAATTTTTCTCGTGGAAAAAATGGTTAATGCACTTTAATTTATTTTTTAGTGATCAGCAACAGTGAAAAGGTAGCTAGGTGCAGGTTTAGTCTTTTTTCTAACAATGTTTTTCTTCAAACTATCAATATTGGTTTTGGGTGGGGGTGGGGGTGGGGGTGGGGGTGGGGTGGGGTGGAGGGAGAGGCGGAATTGTGGAGACGACTATCAGTGGGGTTGATGAGTTGGCAGGTATGTATCGTCGAATGAATAAAAAGATCAATATAGTCACAACATGACTATAATAGAGTCTTGCTATCTATATAAATATTAATGTGTGTTGGCGCGAAGTGTACTTCAAACTCATAAAATTTACAAAATATGTGCGCGGGCAATTTTCGTTAGTTCTGTCCTCGCTTATCTATCCGAGAAAAGAAAACCAACTAATAAAATTCCACCAATTTTAAAGCTTGGACCATGACCACAAATTTACAGCTAACAAATCTAAGATACCTCATCATACCCATGAAAACATGCATGGCAATGGCATGCAAGAATAGGATGCTTCTCATCCGCTAAAAATGGTGGTTATGACTTCATACATGCAGGGGCGGTGAAAAGGACAGTACCCTCCAATTATGGTGGAATTTACGGCCAAATGCCACTGGCTTGCAGTGGAAGAGGAGGGGAAAGGAAGACCAGATCTGGGCTCCAGCCCCACCGGATCCAAGGGTGGTTGGCAGCTACAAAAGCTGGTGATGCCACATGGGAAGTGTTGGGTTGGAAGGGCTTAATCCTTCTCCTCTCCCTTTGCTTTCTCGAACTTCTTGTTTATTTTACTCCTAATCTTTGATTAGTTAACCTCTCCCTGCACTTTTGGTTTGCAACATTGCACATCCATCACTTTTGTCCTCTCCAAGGAAATTCAACTGTACTATGTGGACAGCCATGCCTACAGCCCACACATTTTCAATTTGCACTAGTGCCGCCGTTCACATTTCGATATCAACATCATTAGAAATGATATTTGGCGAGTTGGAACAAACATAACCAATTATGTATGTTGACAGAGGTCGGAGATTTAGACGAAAGTAGGCCAATTAGGACTTGAGCCCTAAACTTACCTTCAAAATTATGGTTAAATCCTCTTAAATCACCATATAAATTTTGGGAGGAAAAAAACGAGCAACTCATTAGTTAAGCCCTGTTTTAGCCTTACTTTTGGATAATTTCTGACCTTACCACTGGCAGGATAATTTCTGGCCCTGTTTGGATGGGACTAAAATTTTTTAGTCCTGTTAAATCGGATGTTTGGACGCTAATTTGGAGTATTAAATATAGACTAATTACAAAACGTATTCCATAATCTTGAACTAATTCGCGAGCAAATCTATTGAGTCTAATTAATCCATGATTAGTTCATGTGATGTTACAGTAAACATTTGCTAATTATGAATTAATTAGGCTTAAAAATTCGTCTCGTGAATTAGCTCTCATTTATATAATTAGTTTTATTATTAGTTTATGTTTAATACTCCAAATTAGTGTTCAAACATCCGATGTAACATGTACTGAAGTTTAGTCCCTGTATCAAACACCACCTTATCGAACAATTTTCACTATATAATAAAATACCATATGTACATACAGAAAGGAAGTGGTGTGGCATTACTATACTGAAGTATGTGAGATGAGATGAGCATGTTCAAGATTGGAAGAAGAGGAGATATATGTGGTGTGTGTGTGTGTGTGTGTGGTGGGGGTGGGGGGGGGGGACTTGCAATGGAAGCATGCAGATGCTAATCATGTGGGGCCATGTGAGTACGTGATCGCCATGCATGTGAGTGCCCATTGCCTTTTCATGAAGGATCCGATGTATATGGATACGTAAACTAAGCATCATTCCCATCATTAGATAGCGAATAAACTACTTCCCTAATTGGAGTACGGAGAACTTGCATGGTTTGGTCTACTTTTGTGTATGCTCCCTCCGGTCAAACATGTTCATTTTGGATATGTAATTATCTTGATCGTTAATTTTCTACTTAATACAAAACACAATGACAAATTAAATCCAAAAAAAATCATAGAATTACCTATGAAAGTGTGTTCTCTTAGAACAATCTCTACACACATGGTTTTTTGAAGCATTATCCAACTTAAATATAAAATGGTATTGGTGTTAAAAGTTTTTAAAAGTTCGATACGAAACTTGTCCAGAACGACATATTATTGTGACAGAGTACTATGGAGTACTCCTTTGTGTAGCAGCTAATGGCTTGTCAGTAGATCTTGCGGTATAAGTTTTGTTAAACCTTTTCCCCACATTGAGTAGAGTACATGGGCCAGTCCAGTCCTCACTTGACTAAGGTTGTACTATGATAAGGGGACCTTAACTGAAAAAAAAAAACAAGAGTATTTGACTTTGTATGAGGTAAAGAAGTAATTTACAAGAGGCAACATGTTTGAAACAGGTAAAATGGCGGATTATGTATTGTTTATAGGGTTTAATTTAACTAAATATTATAGTACTATAATACGAAGCTACCTGATATTATGTAGACACTACTGACTTTTAAAATTCCTTTGAATATTCACTTTTAATTTTATAGAAATATTTATGCAAATAAACAAACATCAAAATCACACTCCAAGTGGTTTTGGTGACATAGTATGCACTAGTACTCAGGGTTATAGGGAAGTTTAGAGCAACTTAGGCTTGAGGTCTAGGCTTACCTTTATAATTATGCTTAAATCCTCTTAAACCACCATGTATGTTTATTTTAGAAAATCAACTACTAGGATATTGATCTTGTTAGTGATACACGAACTTGTCAGGTGAGTGTAATCTAGTATATGAACTTGTAAAATGCTCGTTTTGGTACATGAACTTATCTTGTGCATGCGAAATAAGGTCAAAAGAACATTACATGACTAATTTTATTGATTTATGTGTTGATTAGGATACCACGTAAACATATATATGAGAAAGTTGCTACTTAGACATACACCTGTTCAATAAAAAGATAGAATGAGATATAATGATTATAAAGAAAGATATAAAAAACCAAGCAATGGTACCAGGGTTAGAAACATACGAAATTCAAGATAAAGTAGGGAACAAATTTATAAATATAGCATGTTTTATGCATACTCACTGTACGTATGTACGCCACATCCTAATCAACATCAACTAGGTGGAATTAACCTTGCCAAGCCATTTTGGACCTAATTTGCACTGATTAGATAAGTTTGTGTACCAAAACGAGTATTTTACAAGTTCATGTACTAAATTGCACCCACCTAACAAGTTTGTGTACCACCAATACAATTTACTCCTTTTGATAATTTCTGACTCTGTCATTGGTGGTTCCTTTTATTTTAATTTACTTAAGTATTTAAATAAATATTATTGATCAAGGTTTAAGGAAAAGATCAATGGTGCCATACATTTAAAATTGGAACGAGTAGGTTTTGGAAAACTACTCTGAGAAATGCTGATGGTGATTTTTTTTTTTGAGACATCGTATTCTCAGAAACGTGGCAAGAGTAATCCGCTCAAAAATTCATAATTCGTCCTCCAGTTTCAACTAATCCCAACGGGACCTTATTTTGCTAGTTAACTGGTGCTGACGTTTTAAAATTATTTTTCCTGGTTTTAATTTGGATTTGCCTTGAGATGTGTACATAAGTTTCTGAAGTTTTTTGTCAGATGATCCATGATGTGAACACACAGTGAACTACATATATGCTCAAGTGAAATCGGCCAGAATATATGCCAATATGGGCGGCCAATTATTAGAGAGCTGCTTTGGTAAACCCGTAAATATGAGTGGATATTGTCATCTCACCAATTGGAAATTTAGGTGTTTTTTGCTCGTGTAATTAATCATGTTGTGACGACGGCATGTGAATTCAGAATGAAGTGCACATGATTAAAAAATTCGATTGGGGTTTGTTGGTTAGCGTCAGGCAAAACAAGACAAACATGTTACATTTATCTTGCTTGCTTACGACATGTGTACAAATGCATAGCACTACTATTAGCTTGCACTGATCAGGTTATCAAGATCACCTCAGATCAACAAAGTAAAAATACGAAAATCTTCAGCCACAAGCACTGTAAATCACAAGCTTTCATCAAACTGTTCATCGGCAGGGCATCTTCTTCTTTCCCTTTGCCTGTTTACTTTGCTCTTCGTCAGAAAGGTTAAAAAAACACACACACTAAAAAGTGCCCAATTAGGCAGCAGGACAGGTTTACTGTTCCCCATTTAATTTTGATTGGAGCCCATTGCATAATAATTCACCTCTAGCTACCTGGTACTCCTATACTCCTAGCTATAGCTGGAGTAGCTTAGTGCCTGTTATTCCACCCTAAAACTTTATACCATATCACATCGAATATTTAGATACATATATGGTGTATTAAATATAAGCTAAAAAAATATTGCATAGATTGCGACTACTTTGCGAGACGAATCTTTTAAACCTAATTGCTCCATGATTTGATAATGTGGTGCTACAGTAAACATTTGTTAATGATGGATTAATTAGGCTTAATAAATTTGTCCCGCGGTTTATTGACAAATACTGTAATTAGTTTTTTTATTAGTGCCCGAACACACTATGCTATACACTATGCTATACCCTATATAATACCCGATGTGATATGTTAAAACTTTACACCCCTAAATCTAAATACACCCTTAGCGCAAGTGTTCCCCCCTCCCCAAAATGATATGATATGAAGATGATGTGCTACGTTTGTCGTCGTGGTCGTCGTCAAATCACAATGATCCATTCCGACGTGTGCATGCATGCAATGCACGCACGCACAATTATTGACGACGACTCGGATCGATCACCGGCGGGGACCGGCCGGCCATCTCTGAGAACGCCCACCAGCCGGAGACGGGAAAGAAGACTCATGGTCCCGTTCTTTTCGGATTATCATTCATACGTTTTTCAAGTTTATGTGAAAATTTTGATATAAAACTTATTAAAAACATGTTTCCAAAGTAATTTTATAATTTTACAGTGTCATATTTATTTCTTTATTTATATTTTCAAATATCTACCATAAAAATCAGATAATCCATCGAATAGCTATCTGAGACCGTGCCTGTGTGGACGAAGGCTCGTTCGAATCTGCTTAGGATGAAGATTAAGTACGTGTGTACGTAAAACGAGAAAACTATTAATACATGATCAATTGTATTTTATTTATTTCAAACTTGAAAAATGAATTTGTTTGATATCTTAAAGCAACTTCTATATACAAAGCGTTTGCACGAAACGTATCGTTTAGCAGTTTAGAAATGGAGTTAGCTAAAATCTAGGTTAAATCGAAGTGGCCGCCAAGGAGAGAAAGCCAAAGAGGACCACCTGAAGAAAAGGCGATGTTTTGCAGCTAGTCACCTCCCTCCCTTTTTCCTGCACGCATGATTCACACTGCAATCCTGCGTGCACTGTGCAGTGGCCGCCGGCAGTGCTTGCTTGTCGTCGCCGGCCGGCCATGGCCGGGGCCCCTCCTCCTCCTCCTCCTCATCGGCCGGCCATGGCCAGCCAGCTCTCTCTCACTCTCATCCTCTGCATGTGCACAGTGTGGAGCCTGATGCAGTAGCCTGAATAATCTGGCAATGTGCTGCATGAAGAATTCAGCACATTCAGATTTTCAGGGTTTGAATTTTTGATGGATTTCTCAGCCTGTCCATGGCTCCATGCGCTAGCTGCGTGTCTCCCAAAGAAGATGGCGGCAGACAGGGACACCTTCTGCCCTTCTGCTGCATTTTGCCTGCAAGGCTGCCTCTCTCTGCAGGCTGCTGCTGCTCTTTTCCTCTCCCTTTCCTGCAACACTGAATTTTGGTTAACCCTGATCTGTAATTCTTTTCAGAAATTTACCTCCTGCCTCTTTGCAGGTTGATCGGCAGTAGATCGCCGAGATTGATTGATTGGTTTTGCTTTTGCAATGGATGGACGATCTATTTTTCCCTTTCGTTTTACTGTTGAGGAGTAAATTCACCGGTGCCAGCCAGTGACTGTGAGTGAGTGGCCTTTTGGTGATCCGATCAAGCTGAGCTTAGGTTCGGTAGCTGCAGAGTATTGCAGTAAGCTGAGCTAAGCCTCTCGTTTGCAGTAGTGCAGTTTATCCCTTGCAGGTTGCAGCTGAATTTACAGTTTGGGAGCTCATTTTGTCGATCTCTCTCTCCACTGTCAATTCCCTGACACGATGGTTGTGTGCAATGATCGACGCCCTAATTGTAGTAGTAAGTTAAATCACCACAGTTTTTTTTACTCTTGTCAGACATAGAGCCTTATTGGTTACCCATATTTCCTAATAAACCAAAACGGCTTATTAGAGAATAAAAATTAATTTATAAGTAAAACTTTTATATATTTGTTCATAACAACTTAAAAACCAATGAAAAAAAGAAATTACGTAGAAAATATCTTAAAATCAACTTTAAATTCAAGTTTAAAAATTAAAAGTTTGGCTTTTGCTTTGGCTTATTAGGTCAACCGATGGGCTCATAGACTAATCAAAGCACTGTTCATATGTTCTCATTGAAAAAAAAGAATAAAGAAAGACATCTGATGAGTAAAACAGTAACTCTGTGGCCCATCGAAAGGCTGCTAGCTCGGGCCATGTGGGCCAGCCTGATTGGGCATCGGCCCAATAATGACACGGTGAGGTCTTTTCATGGCCGGCCCATACAAAGTGAATTTCACCCAAGTCACCAAACCTGAGTCTTCAAAGTTCAAACTGAACAAATTAGCTGACTACTAGTAATTCAAATCTGAATATTTGACTAAACATCAGGACCATAGAACGAGTCTAGGTCAGGAAACCACCTCGTTGTTCCACGACTAACCACGAGTTTAACATCTGGTTTACCAACGTTCTTGGCCATGAATCAGTAGATATTTTCTGAAGAATAAATTTACTAGTACCAGTGTACCACTGATGGCCCATGCATTATTGTCAGCTGCGACCTAGCAATACCTTTTCAGTCCCATCTATAATTACCAGGGGTTAATTCAAGTAATTACTTCGAGTTAATAATCTCGGTAGGTAATTCTGGTTAAACTGGGAGAATTAAACAGCTAGATAGCACAAGGAGAACAGGAAAAGCACCAATAATCTCGGTCAAGATTTCTGGTAGATGCTGTACTACAAGGTTCATGCGTCTCGACGAAGAATTAATGCTAAGAATTAAGAGTAAGGTCAATACTATAACCAACTACTGGCTAATTCATACAATAGTTAACTATAAAAATATACTACACCATTAATATCCGGTCTCATCTCTCATACACACATAACATCTTGGAGTCCGTGTTACTGCTGGCTATAAATCTGTAGCCCACTTTCTTCTCTCTTCTCTTTTCTTCTTGATATATAGTTATAGCCGGCTTATAGTCTGCTATTGTACCTGCTTAATCCTAGAGAGCATCTCCCAAACATGATAGTTAATCACCACCAAACCTAGACTTAGTACCTTGTCTAATCCAAGAAATGCCCTCTTGCTTGCACAGTTATCTTCTCTTGTAGGCCTAATATGCCATGTACGGATCGTTCAGGTTAACTCAAGGCATATGCCTTGGAGTGGTGGCTCATGGCAACTAGGCAAAGACTTGAGAGGAGGAACAAGTCTTGTGTGAGATTAATTGCACATGCTAGTCCTCGTCAGGTAGCGCGTAACAAGGATTAGCTAGCCAGGTCTCATCATTACCTCTAATCTTATTCCATATTAATGCAGCCCATCGCTAGCTATGGTGCCTAGTCAGCATGCAACCCAATTCTTTTTTTTTACTGGGATGCAACCCAATTCTTCAGCAGTAGTAGTACAGTACAACACATACATCGATACTCCCTCCGTTCTAAAATAAGTTTAATTTTACACTTTTTATATTTAATGTTTGACCACTCGTCTTTTTTAAAAAAAACTATGATTAGTTTTTTACTGTTATTAGATGATAAAACATAAATAATACTTTATGTGTGACTATTTTTTTATATTTTTTTAAATAAGACGGACGGTTAAACGTTGGACACGGATTTTTACGACTGCATTTATTTTAGGACGGAGGTACTCCCTCTGTCTCATTTTAAGTTAGCCATGAGTTTCCATACCTAACTTTGATTGTCCATCTTATTTGAAATTTTTTTATAATTAGTATTTTTTGTTGTTATGAGATAATAAAACATAAACAATACTTTACTTGTGACTTATGTTTTTTTTAAAAAAAATTTCAAATAAGACGAACGACCAAAATTGGACGCGGAAAATCATGGTTGCACTTGGAATATGACGGAGGAAGTAGTATATACGGGTAGTACATACTGGTAGTGGATACACATACTCCTACATTGCTAGGTGTACTGGCCTATTTATTTTTATTTTCAAATTACAATACATACGTCACCATTAAATACACACGCAGATCATACTGTGGGTGCGCTACTTTAAAGAGAGGAAAGAAATGGATTAAGAAGATATGAGTCATTAGAGGGTGATTACTAAAGTACGTATTAGTTATTTTAAATTTAAAAATAATTTCTTATGATAATTTAAAGCAACTTTTATATAAAAACTTTTTACATAAAATGGTCCGTTCATTAATTCGTAAAGCGTGAGCATGGAGAATGAGAAATTTTCTTCTCTTGTCTTTTGCAAACAAACGCAACTTAAGCACCAACACGCGTAACGTCGCTAACACATGCTACAGAGACGAAAATTAGCATCATATCAGTAACCTTCCTAAATTCCTATTAAAATTTTACTCGGGTGTGCGTAATATTCATAGTAACCATAATTTAGGTTATGTTTAGATCTAAATTTTGGATCTAAACTTTTAACTTTTTCTATCACATCAACCTATTATACACACACAACTTTTCAGTCACGTCGTATCAATTTCAACCCAAACTTTCAACTTTAAGAAGTAACTAAACACAGCCTTAATCTCGGCGCTATAATATCATGGTGGCCATGATAACTTTCCATAGTACTGGTAGCTATTGGCACAGTCATCGTCAGTCGCATTTAGCTGCCGTAGGAGCAAGTAATAACCCCTTTTCGCCGCATATTCTCACGGAGCAGCGAATATTAGTAGTAGTACGTAGTTTTAGCTCCTCCTAGCTCGTCGTATATCTGTACAGTATAAATACGAAAAGTGCATACGTGTAGTAGTCGACACTTTGTCAGGTAGCGCATACACGTAGCGTTCGGTGATGATGAGATTGAGAGAGAGCAATCGAATCGAATTGAATCGTGCCAAGCCAGCAGCAGCAGCCAGCAACCTCGTCCAAAGGTCACTGTCGCCATGTCAAGGAACGTGTCAAAACGCCTCACACTCAGACCACCACCTCATCGGCCTTAGCCACTCCCCCCACGCTGCGTGGTGGGGCCCACCTGTCAGTGGGGGAGGGATGTAAACTGCCTGTAACGGATAGGGACGGCCTACTGCCTGCTCATCAGCTTTGATCAGCTCAGTTCTCTCAGCCCGGCTGCGTCTGCGTCTTGTACGCCCACAGAACGGAGGGAAGCTGTCGTCTTTGGGTGGACACGGTCCACGCACCGGCCGTGGGGGAGCACATCCGTTGTGTGTCTGCCCCGGGATCCTCTGCGGAGGGTGGTCGTCGATCGGTGGAAGCGCAACCCCGTCGTTTAGCCCTTCAGAGCTACGGGCGTGTAGAACGGCGTTTATTAACGGGCTTTCTCGGTTGATGTGCATATAAATTTGGTGATGTGAGGGAGAGAGGGAGAAAATTTCGTTGCTACGCATGACAATGGCTTAGAGTCGACTCTTAGCATTTATCAAAGGAAATTTCGTTGCGTGATGCAGAAGAAAAGGAAATAAAGTAAATAAAGATTATTTTGATGTAATAATAGTTAAGTCTTGTTTTCTCAAATATTGTAGAAGGATGGTCTCTAAGTAAATGTATTAACTAAGAAACCGTATCGAGCTTTACTTTTGTACATGCCCTTACAATAATCTTTATTAATAGAATTTCTCTATTGTCATGCAAGTAAATTTGCTGACATGGAAAAAATAGTAACATGGTTGTTACGTATGACAATGGTTCAGAGTCATCTCTTAGCATTTATTAGATGAAAGTTTGTTGCATGGGGATGAAAGAAGAGAAAGAAGAGTAAGAAAACAAATGTTTTGTACATTAATGGTTAGAGACCATATTGTCTCTGCTGTTGTAAGCCGTTAGTTTTTAGATAGCGTAGAACTCATACCTGACTATACCTTTGCACAGGCCCAAAAATTTAATTTAAATTCTAAGATTTAACTTTGGAGTTAGTTTTAGATTTGATTTCCCTTGGTTTATTTTTGGTACTAGCTTTTGAATTGCTAAGATATATAGTTTTATAAACTTGGAAATTGGATTTGTTTGATTTTATAATTGCTTGTCTGATATCGGTAAATATTAGCGTTTATATGCTTTTTATGGCTTGCCACTAATGTCCACTGAAAAATAGGTAATACATAAATGAATAATATGCTTTTTTGACTTACCACTAATATCAAATGAAAAATGTGTATTACATAAATCAATTAATTTATGTACAAAACATATAACCACCAACCTAATTTAGCATTATCTTAGACAATTATAAGGGAGTAAGTGGGGTCATAAATTTAAATTCTAAATTTGAAAATTTTGTATGGTAACCGGTCAATTACTGTATTTCACTGGGAACCGGAAATTCTGGACAAACCACCATTCTGGACCTAGGTCGAGATGTCATAGCTATAACTCTTGATTTCGCTGGCACTTCTTGTTTTTATCCACTCAAACCAACATAACTCACTAGTGTCAAACTAGACATTTTTTACACTCAATCAAAAGACATTTCAGTAGTCTCTTCCTTTAACATATTAAACAACCATCAATACATGAAGCAACCGTGCTAGCCATACCATCGTATACTCTCCTTATTAGATGTGTCGTATTATATTACTACCCAAGACAACAATGAAATTCAAATTCAGAATTTTTTTTCTAGTAACCGACTATGGATTATCTTGAGGGGCCAAAAATTCTAGAGAAACCGATATTCAGGACCCCTAGTCAAGATGCTTAAAGCATGAATTAGCTGACACGTTTTTTTTTTTGCTCAAACTAGTGTAACTCTCTCTGGCACCAACCTAAACGTTTATTACACTCGATCCAAAGAGATTACATCAATTCTCTTTCTTCGACATATTAAATAATTATCAATACACGAAACAATGGTACCAACCATGTGAACAAATACTCTCTTCATGAGATGTGTTATATTATATTTGTGTCCTAGACATTTATTACACTCGACTGAAACAGATTTCGTCAAATATCTCTTTCTTCAACATGTTAAACAATCATGGATACACAAAACAACTATAATAGTCATGCTAGCACACACGACCTTTATTCGACACGTCATATTATATTACTACCCAAGACGCCAATAAAATTCAAAATTTGAAAATGTTCTTTTTTTGTCTAGTAACTGGTCATTGGAATTCATAGCCTCGGTCAAGATGTCATAGCTGTAGCTCTTGAATTCGCTAGCACTTTTTGTTTTTGATTTTTTGCTCAAAACCATCGTAATTCGCTAGTGCCAAACTAGATATTCACTACACTCAATCAAAAGAGTTTTCATCCATTCTCTTTTTTCAACATATTAAACAATTTTCAAAACACGAAAACAACCCATGCAAACCATGCCAACATATACTCTTTATTACACACGTCGTATTATATTACTTCACAAGTCATCAATAAAATTCAAATTTAGAAATGGGAAATTTTTTTAGTAACCGGTTATTAGATTTCACTGAGGGACCAGAAATTCTAGAGAAACCAATATTCTAGTCCCCTCATTAGCTGTAAGGCTTAATACTTGAATTTGTTGGCACTTCTATTTTTTTCTTCAAACCAACGTAACTCTCCAGCACCAACCTGAACGTTTATTACACTCGATCAAAAGAGATTTCGTCAGTTATCTTCCTTCAACACATTAAACAATCATCAATACACGAATCAACCATGCCAACCATACCAACACACAATCTCTTTATTAGACACATTGTATTACATTAGTACCCAAGACATCAATAAAATTCAAAATTGATTTTTTTCTTCTTCTTGTAACCTACCATTGGATTTCACTAAGGGAACGGAAATTTTGGAGAAACCGATATTCTAGCCCACCAGCCAATATGTCATAGCTATAACGCTTGGATTAGCTAGCACATTTTGTTTTTTTGGCTCAAGCTAGCATAGTTCTTCCGCTCAAGCCAGCGCAGCTCTTCCGCACCAATCTAGATGTTACACTCAATGAAAAGAGATCTCGTCAACTCTCTTCCTTCAACATATTAAACAAACATCAATACATGAAACAACCGTGCCAGCCATACCAACCCATACTCTCTTTATTAGACATGTTGTATTATATTACTATTCAAGACATCAACATAATTTGAAATTTGAAATTGATTTTTCTTTTCTAGTAACCTGCCGTTGGAGATCAGAAATTCCGGAGAAACTAATATTCTGCCTTCTCGGCCAAGATGTCATAGCCATAACGTTTAGATTAGCTAGCACATTTTGTCCTTTTCGCTCAAACTAGCGTAACTCTTCCGCACCAACCTAGATATTCATTACACTCGATCAAAAAGATAAGATATTTCGTCGGTTCTCTTCCTTCAATATATTAAATAATCATTAAACACACGAAACAACCGTGCCAGCCATACCAGCACACACGCCCTTTACGAGACGTGTCGTATTATATATTACTCTACTCCCACGCAAACACACGAGTCGGAGTAGGTAGCACCCGATATTCTGGCCCACCCGGTAATATGTCATAGCTATAACGCTTGGATTAGCTAGCACGTTTTGGTTTTCTCGCTCAAGCTAGCATAGTTCTTCCACTCAAGCCAGCGTAGTTCTTCCACACCAATCTAGATGTCTATTACACTCAGTTAAAAGAGATTTCGTCAGCTATCTTCCTCGAACATATTAAACAAACATCAATACACGAAACAACCGCTAGCCATACCAACCCATACTCTCTTTATTAGACAAGTCGTATAATATTACTATTCAAGACATCAATAAAATTTGAAATTGAATTTTCTTTTCCAGTAACCGTCCGTTGGAGATCGGAAATTACAGAGGAGGTGATATTCTGCCCCCCTGGCCAAGTAGTTTAATATGACTTGTGAAGTAATTTAGAAATGTGTCAAGCGTTATAGCACGTTTTGGTTTTTTCGCTCAAGCTAGCGTAGTTCTTCCGCTCAAGCCAACGTAGTTCTTCCACACCAATCTAGACCTTTATTACACTCAATTAAAAGAGATTTCGTCAGCTCTTTTCCTTCAACATATTAAACAAACATCAATACACGAAACAACCGTGCCAGCCATACCAACCCATACTCTTTTTATTAGACACGTCGTATTATATTACTACCCAAGACATCAATAGAATTTGAAATTTGAAAGTGATTTTTTTCTCTAGTAACCTGCCGTTGGAGATCGGAAATTCTGGAGAAACTGATATTCTACCCACTCGGCCAAGATGACATAGCCATAACGTTTGGATTAGTTAGAGCATTTTGTCTTTTTCGCTCAAGCTAGCATAACTCTTTCGCACCAACCTGGATGTTTATTACGCTCCATCAAGAGAGATAAGATATTTCGTCGGTTCTCCTCCTTTAATTTATTATAAACAATCACTAAACGCACGAAATAAACTGCTAGCCACACCAACCCACACGTCATTTATGAGACGTGTCGTATTATATTACTCCGCTCCAGACAAACATACGAGTCGGAGTAGGAGTAGGTAGCACACAGAAAGAGTAGTCTATCGTACAGAGGTTGCAGAGGATCCTGGCCATTGCGGCCCCGCCCTGCCTACAAAGACCTCGCCTACCCAAGTTCTCCTTGCTGTCGTTGCTCTTATCCTATCCTTCGTTTGTTGCTCGGTTGCTTCTCTTCTTTCCTCTCTGTCTCTCTGTCTTCTCTTCTTCTTCCTCACCAAAGTTGTTGAGTTGGTGTCCTGTTCTTGGACGGACAAGGGTGTTTATCCACAAGAAATCCATCCGAGATTTGCTTCTCTTGCGCACTGGCACCGTCCGGATCGCTGAATCTTGCTGGTGGTGGTGGTGCACGGCCATGTCGACGGCGGTGGCGGACGTGCCACCGGCGGCGGCCTACGGGTTCCCCGGATCGGCCAAGAGAGGGAAGCCTGAGGAGGTGGTGGTGCTGATGGGGAAGAGGAGGAGCGAAGGGTTCTTCATCGAGGAGGAGGAGGAGGAGGTGCTGACGGAGAGCTCGTCGATCGGCGCGCCGTCGCCGGCGAGCTCGTCGATCGGGGAGAACTCCGGCGAGGAGGAGGGAGGAGACGAGGAGGAGGAGGTGGAGAGCAAGCTCAAGGAGGAGGATGAGCAGGTGCTCGGCCTCGGCTGCTTGGACGCCTTGGAGGAATCCTTACCCATCAAGTGAGTCAAAGATTTCTTTTCTTTCATCTTTCTTATCAGATTTTTTTTTAAAAAAATTATGTATGTATATGTAGGCTTTCACACACGCAAAAATGGCGAAATTTTTTTGCAAAACACATGATCTTGTTTAAGATGTTTAGTGATAGTTAGTTTGGTGATTTTGCTTTTCTTGCATCTTTTCATGTGTACTAGTTGTTAGTTGGTCAAGAGTATTTTGATGATTTGAGTCCATAGCTACCTAAAATGGCGCGGCAAACATGGATTCCTTTCTAGTAATCGTTAAATTGCAGAGCCAAACATGATGTACTAGTTAGCACCAGATTAGCATTAGCAGCAGACATCCTAGTATCTTTAGTACTATCCTAGCCATGTCGGATATAAGAACGTGTACTACATGTTTATTATCATCTCTTCCTGAACAAACATGACAGTGACGGTTCAAATATCACCACTGATCACATCCTCAAACCGCAATTGACAAACCAAGATGCTGCAGAATTAGCTCTAAAATTGCTTATATATTTTTTCTTTTTTTTTCGCGAACTCGCAAAAGGATTGCATGATAATATGTTAGAAGGAAAATAGTTTTTGTTACACAACGCAATCAGCCAGACCTAGCTTATATCAAATGACTACTAAAATTGTTTATATCATTTTTTTTTTGGGAATAAGAAGCTCTAAAATTGTTTGATTTGATTATGTTTTGTTCAGGAGGGGGCTCTCAAACTTCTACCCCGGCAAGTCCAAGTCATTCACCAGCCTCGCCGAGGCGACGGCGTCGCCGGCGGCGGCGGCCAACGAGCTGGCCAAGCCGGAGAACCCCTTCAACAAGCGCCGCCGCATCCTCGCCACCTGGTCGCGGCGAGCCTCCTGCAGCTCCCTCGCCACCGCCACCTACCTCCCACCTCTCCTCGCGCCCGACCACGCCGTCGCCGAGGGCGACGAGGGGGAGGAAGACGATTCAGACGACGATGAGCGGCAGCACCGTGGCAAGAACGGTGGCCGGCGAGAGTCCACGGCGCCGCCATTGCCGCCGCCGAGGCTCACCTTGCACACCCAGATGGGAGGAATGGTGAGGAGGAATGGAACATTCAGGTCGCCGAGGTCGCTCTCACTGTCTGATCTTCAGAACAGTGGCGGTTCATGTTAGTTTGCTGCTAGTACAAAAAAAAAATAATTTTTACAGTTAGAGCAAAAAGCCATTGATCTCCTCTTGGCTGCTAGAGTTGTTACTGCTACAACTGCTTACTATTAGTAACTATATAATTATAATTATAATTGCAATGCATAAGGTCCAAGTTTGTTGTGATCTACTATGATTCTAGTAAAACTCTCTGGTTTTTCTGAATCCTGACCTGATTAAGAAGACATGTATCAACTATGTATATATATGAACTGACCTAACTTTAGGCTATCATTAACTAATGATGGTTTATAATTAGTCAATTGCTTTGCTTTTGATGATCTCTCTTTCTAATTTGTTTCTGTAAATTTGATTTGCTGGATGAGGGATCCTATGATTGTACTAGCATCAAGTTAATTGCTCCATGGCCAGTGCTTTGCTTGCTTTGTGAGTTGTGGGGAGAACTGGTGAGATTGGAATGGCCAATGAGGGAGAATCCAAGTCCAAAATGCCTAATCCCAAGAAGAAGAAGGAAAAAGAAAAAAAGGGGCACTTTTGCATGTAGCTTTGTTTTGATTTGACACTGGCGGCAAATAGATCCATCATTTTCTCTCTTTTTTTCCCCTGAGCAATCTGCGTGGTGTGTAGATCTACCACAACAGAATACTTTAAAATCGAGCAGAAATTCGCCCTCTGTTTTCACCAAAAACAACAAGCAAACAAGAGAAGAACAGCAACGGGTTGCCACATAAACAAACTTGAAAGGCACAACAAGATGATGCCATCCTTTTATTTTAGTAAATTTTTTTTTGTGTGTTTCTTGGGTAAGTGGGTGAGAGGTTAGTAGTAATTAGCATCTTTATTGACGGCACATTGTTTTCACAACAAAGTGTCAGTGACCTTGATGATTGCTCATTCTACTCTATTTATTTTTTATATGATTACTGATATTGGTGATGATAGCTGAAGATCCTGAGAGAACAGACAAAGTGTGTGTATCTGACAGTCTGAAACTTGGGTGAAACAGGATCCTATATCACTATTCTACCAATTGATGCCCTAATCTTGATGGCTTTGTTCTTAAATGTAAGCAGATGTGCTTAGAAAATTGGAGTTAATCAAGTTTGGTAGGGACTAGAGAGAGAAATAGGGGGAGCTGACTGTACATTCGCAATGTGATCTTATCCTGTTGCACAATGGGTACTGTAAAATATTCTATGTGGTACTATGCATTAGCTTTTCTTAATGCTTTGCTTGTAATTTTTAATGCTTGGTAGTTGGGACTGCCTGTCTTTCCAGCCAGGGGATTGGAAAGGTAGGTTAGCTTAAATGAGTTATCTAAAACCAAAAGCTCAAATGAGATTAGCTGTAGGAGCTAGATTTTTTGTTTCAATAATAAGAAAATACTATCAGTAACAAAAGCAAACATGGCTAACATGATAATATGAAAAAAAAAGGGTCTTCCTTGTAAGGTAGAGACATGGTTTATCACCTACTTGAATCTTGTCATTTATATGATTTTTGTGTGCACATGTTGAAAAAAGAATTACTTGAGTATAGCTAGGACATTACTTTCATAAGCGACCACTCTATAGCATAGATAACCAAATGCTTGGTTGAGAATGGAACAAGAGAATGCATGTCTTCTAGATGAGAGTGACCTTTGGTGTGTGCATCACCTGCACTCTGCAGAGGCAACGGACGATGAAAATGAAAGGCAAACAACATGCTACTAGAAATGTGGTGATCTTTTCTTTCTTTTTTAAAAAAATGTGATTATCATTTCCCTGAAATTAAGCATGATAATATTAAAAACAGACCATACATGCCAGCCAATCAGCCACATTGTCCTTGTGATTGTGGGTCAGTACTTGCAAGCTTAGTAAGCAGATTAACTGGATTTAAAATTGGAAAAGTATGAAACTGAAAAGAATGGAGATAGACCACTCATGTTTGGCACAGGCCTGGCTTAGTTTCTAATTTTTTCTTCAAACTTCCAACTTTTTCATCACATCAAAACTTTTCTACACACACAAACTTTCAACTTTTCCGTCACATCGTTCTAATTTCAATCAAACTTCCAATTTTAGTGTGAACTAAACACACCCATATTTGTACATCTCTCGTCATGAAAGAGTACAACAAATGAAAGAGTCCAACAAAGGGTCCACAATTTCGGGGGAAAAAGGAAATCTGAAATTCCAGGGTCTGCTGGTGGGTCCCTATAGCATGTTTGGATGTGCCTTTGGCCAAAATTTTTAATTTTGTTAGAAGTTAGCAACAATCTCTTCATATTCAGCAAAAATCTGGTTGGATTCTAACTCTCCCATTCAAAATCCCCAAATTTCAGAATTTGGTCCCAAAAATTGGACACATGAAACATCTTCCTGCATGCTTCTCAATGCTGTACGTATGGGCAAAAATGACTCCATTTCATCATCTTATAAAATCTATTTATTTATATATATAATGCGAGATGACAATATGTTATTTATGATTATGTTTGTGCACGCCAGGTATAAAACGTGGATCCGCTAGCTCTCTCGTTCACATTTTGTTTGTGGATTGTGGTCAAGAGTTGAGAAACGAGGACAAAAGATATTGTACGTATCGGATCAGATCGACGTCCTACGTAATGTACGATATACCCATCGGCATCTCAGCTTTAAGTTTTTTTTTTCTGGCCTAATTTATTGAGACAGCTTTTGTCAATGGATCGATGCCACTACTGTACCAACCACGAATTACTGTGTGGATGATCTGGCACCAGCTCCACGAATTACTGTTAGTTGTAACCTAACACCAGCTCTACGAGGGTTTCGTTATCTAGTAACCAGGCTTACCGAAGGGTGTTATAATGCAAAAAAGAAAAAAAAAACTTGAAAACCTCACCACTTTTTTAAAGAAACAAAAAGTAAATTCTTAGTAAGTAAATTTCGTCTGGTTTAACCAGTGTTTACCGCGGTCATCGGGTTTATCATCAAACCACGGTAATACCTTCCCTCCTATGTTGGTAAATCATGGTTCTACTACTCCAGGCATATATGCACTCCCTTCATAAAAGAAACAAGGGGCAATTTTTAGAAACGGTGTCAAATAAGCAAACTAAAAAAAGTAGGGTCAAATCGGCAGTTAGGTTTTAAAAGAGGGTCAACTGAGCAATTAGAGCATAATATAACCCTTACCTACCCACCTATCCAGTGATGCATCAATCTTCATCCAATTCTATACGGGTATTCTAATTCTCTGGTCCCATTCTTTTCTCCGACAAGAGTTGGATGAAGATTAAGATTTTCGTGGCACGCTTTTCAAACTGCTAAACGGTGTGTTTCGTGCGAAAACTTTCTATACGAAGGTTCTTTTAAAATATCATATTAATCTATTTTTTAAGTTTGTAATAATTAAAACTCAATCAATTATACGTTAATACCACCTTGTTTTACGTAAAAAAATTCAATCTTCATCTTCACCTAAAAGAGAAAAAAACACCACCACAGAGTATAAGCTGAAAGTACTCGAGGCCCTACACATTTATCAGGATGCAGGTATAGTGGAATTGAGCTGTTTTGGCATGCAAAAAGATGGGAGGAGAGTGCTTGCGTCCACGACTCGACGGCAGATGAGAAGCAGAAGCTGCTGCAACTTGCAAGGCGAGATCAGCTGCAAGTACTAGTAGTAGTGGAGGTGTAGTGGATAGAGATGCACTTTGTGGTAGCAGTAGTCGGCACTGCACGGCGGCGTCATCCCCAGATGAGGAGACAAAACACATGGGTCGTTGCCGCCGAGCTGTCACGCTGATCTCACCTGTAGTAAGCAAGCGACGTCGCAGTGTGGGCCGTGCATTGTGTCGGCCAGCCTATGTTGAGATTGGGCCGGTAAGGAAGCCCACTAGCTCTGTCCTTCAATGCATCGCATCCTAGTGGGCCAAGGCCAACCTCTACTTCCATCGGAATAAGTTCACTTTAGATCCAGTTTACTGATGTCAAATTTACATAGATCCTTAAACCGACCGCTATACCGGATATAAGGTGTACCTTACTTTTAGTAGAGTACCCTAAACCGTAAAACAGTATCGTGCTCTATTTTAACTGACGTGACGAGTTGACTGAGGTTAACCCAGTCCAGTTGGTGTGGATCCACATAGGCCCCACATATGAATGAGCCAGTCTTCTTTCTACCCTCTCCCTTTTTTCCTCATCTCTCACCAAATCGAGAGGCGGGAGGGCACTAATCTTGTTTTAGACCCAACATTTAAATTTATAAAAAATTATCCGTACGTTGCAACGGGCTACTTTTAATCTTGTTATTGTTATACGGTTTAGTTAAGATGAAATTCACTATGAGGATTAGCTTGAATATATATATTTCTATAAAATCATGAGCTGCAATTAGGAGTCCGATCATCTCAAGTTAACATGCAAGTTTTTTTAAAAGAGATTTCTTACATTAGGCCCTGTTTCTTTCAGCTTAAGATTATTATAATCTAGATTATTGAGTCAGATTACTGTAAACTAGATTATTATAATCTGTAGTAGAATAAGCGGTTAGTTGTTTCTTTTCTAGATTGTTAGAGCCTAGATTATTGGGTTTGCAAGTCTAGAGAGGAGTGGGGTGGTATGGTGGGTAATTTTTCACCTAATAATCTGGAAAAACCTCACCTAAATGAGCTTATCAGATTATAATAAGCTGGGCTACAGATTATAATAAGCTACTTCAATAAGTTGTTCGTTTCTTTCAGCTTACTCACAATAATCTAGATTATAATAATATCAAGCTGAAAGAAATAGCGCCTTACTCCTTTTGTATTTCTGTAAGCGAACGAACTTAAAACCCGACTCAAATATGGATCCGTATTTTCAAAAGCAAGCGAACTTAAAAACTAACTCATACTCGGATGACGTATCAAAGTACCGATAAAAACACCTTCAGTTTTTCTAATAGTAGAGAAATGTTAGGTTCTTTACCACTTTTAAATTCAACGTTGCAAGTGAATCTTTAGTAAAAAGAAAAAAAACAACGTTGTAAGTGAATCAGGTCCTGGAGTTCATCTTCGAACTTATATCCGGCGATTTGCCTCGAGTTGAAGTTCAATGGAAGGTCCCGTTCCTTGAAACTCATGACACGCTTTTCAAACTGTTAAACGATATGTTTCGTGCGAAAAATTTCTATATGAAAGTTGTTCTAAAATACTAGATTAACCCATTTTCTAAGTTTGTAATAATTAAAACCCAATTAGTCACATATTATTACTACATTATTTTGCGTGAAACACTTAATTTTTATCTTTTATAATAAGCACCACCGAAGCGTGTTTCCTGTCAAAAGAGATAAAAAAAATAAAATTGCATATGGGCACCGTTTCACCCACGCGCGCGCGCGGGGCGCCGGATTGGGCGGTCGGGGGCGTCCGTTTTTTCTCCTGCCCGACTCCACCGACGCGTGGATTCTGTCGGTAGAGCGGTGTAGTTGCACACAGTTTCCCTTTCGCTTCGCACCGCCGGCTTGCTTGGCAATTGGCATCGCCAACATCTCATCTCCTCTTTGGTTTGCCCATGGCCAATTGCCGTGCACACCCCCTGTCACGTGTCGCCATTATTATTGTCTAAACAAATGAGCATGCAGCAACGAGCGAGATAGAGATATATACTCAGATCTGCATGCAAATTGCGAAGGCCAAAGGGCTTCTGAGTTGACTGAAAACCGCTATAGAAAATGGGGGGAAAAGAACTATAGGCTGCGACGAAAGCAAGAGAAACGGGGTTTAATGCGCCTTCTTCGTCTCTTGTTTAGACAGGACAATTTTGCATGCCGCGGATGGTTGACAAGGTATTCGGACAGGAGTGGGGCTTTTGTTTTGGAGTCATTCATTTCTAATTTTGGAGTGGCAAAGCTTTTACCTTCCTTTAAAACAAATCATTTCAAACTTTTTGTAGTACATATTGAGAAGAGAGTGAGTGTTTATTAGTTCACTACACCCAAAGTCTCAGTCTTAGGCCGCGTTTAGATTCAAATTTTTTTCTTCAAACTTTCAACTTTTCCGTCACATTAAATATTTGGACACATACATGGAGCATTAAATGTGTACGAAAAAAAATCAATTGCAAAGCTTGCATGTAAATCGCTAGACGAATCTTTTGAGCCTAATTACGCTATGATTTGATAATGTGATGCTACAGTAAATATTTACTAATGACGGATTAATTAGGCTTAATAAATCCGTCTCGCAATTTACAGGTGAAATATGTAATTTGTTTTGTTATTAGTCTATGTTTAATACTTTAAATGTGTGTCTGTGTACTTAATAAAAATTTGGTACATGAACTAACACACAGCGTTACTAACTTAAAGTTGTGTTGTTTTGAGGGCTCGCAAACACTTCTACCGGTCGCACGTATAATGAAATTATGGATTAACACATAATAATTAACTATTAGCTAAATAAACTTTTTTAAAAAATAAATTAATACGATTTTTAAAAGTATTTTTTTGTGAATTTTTTACTAAGAAATACATTATTTAACAGTTTGTAAAGCATGTTTGCTAAGAATAAAAGAGTAGAAGTTGATAAAGAAGAGAAAAGAACACACTCACCGTTCATAGATACTTCTACCCTCGTCCCAAAATATTCTTATTTAGGATGGATCAAATCTCATCCTAAGTGGTAATATTTTGTGATAGAAGAAATTCACCCAAAAATACCCGAACACTCAAAACACCGGCTGAACTCTCATCTCCTCGTATTTCTACAGACAAGGTGAAAATAGTCGGAAATGGTAGTATCTTTTCGGAAACTAGTTATGTGGAGCCCACCTTGTGAGGCCCAAATATCAGTGGGCAATGGTGGTGAGGCGGACTCACCACAACCACCACCGCAAGGAACATTTAAAGGAGTAAAGATGACGCTTGTTCTACCGTTAATTGACCATATTTATCATTTAAAGTAACTACTCAATATCAATATTAATATAATGTATAAATAAATTAGAAAAGGTAAAATTTATATATAGAAAAAAAATAACATAAAAAAAGATACCCTTGTATGAAAACGATTGAAATTTCCCCTACTCAGGGGGTGCTTAGATCCAGGGGTAAAGTTTTGGCGTGTCACATCAGATATTATATAGGGTGTTGTATGGGGTGTTCGGACATGAATAAAGAAACTAATTATAGAATCCGTAAGTGAACCGCGAGACAAATTTATTAAGCTTAATTAATCCATTATTCGTAAATGTTTACTGTAGCAACACATTATCAAATCATGGAGCAATTAGGCTTAAAAGATTCGTCTCACAAATTAGTTATAATCTTTATAATTAGTTATTTTTTAGCCTATATTTAATATTTTATGTAGGTGTTTAAACGTTCGATGTGACAGTGGGTAAAGTTTTGAGATGGAATGTAGACAGGGCCTCGATTATTTTCACCCTACACTCCTACCAGAACAGGACAGGCTGGAGAATTTACCAGCGTACAACTAACTGAACTACCACCCACCATTCACATTTCACCTCCTGTCGGCTGTCAGTCAAGAGTGTCAGAACAACAACAAAGCCAGCAGTAAATAAACAAATGAAGCCCCACCACCACCACGCCACGCGAGGCTCCGCGCGCATCGCGCCGCGCGGGTGACGCAGTGTACGCGAAGCCCATTTAGCATCGCTAGCTAGCTAGCGGCAAAGCCGGCACTGACCTCGTGCTTGTCCTCTGGGTCTCTGTCTCCTCCATCTCTCTCCTCCTCCTCACTCCCTCCGGCTGCTCTCCTCCTCTGTCGGTGGTGCTTCGCTCGATCTTCTGCAATGGCGGTCGACCCGCGCCAGGTGGTGGCCGGGTTCCTGACCTTGTCCATGTTCGTCATGCTCGGCAACATGATCAAGCACGACCACTTCACCCCCGTCGGCGCCGGCCAGGAGGAGGTTCGTGCTTCTTGATTCCCTTTCCTTTTTTTTAATCTTTCACTCTGAGATCTCTCTCGTCTTTAGCTAATTGCTCTTCAGGTTCTTGGTCTCTGCGTGAGGAATTCTCTCTTTCGCTGTTGATTTAGCTCACTCTGTGTGTCCGGGTTTCTTTGGTTCAGAGAGTAGTTCAGATGAAGGGATTTAGTAGCTGTTCGTGTTGATTTGGCTCGTCGGTGGAATGCGGGAGTGTGATTACGATTTTGGTTTCTTTGTTTTTGTTTTAGTTCTTGGATAATTGCAAGCGATCTGTGGATCTAGTGGTGAAGGGGATCTTGAGCGTCTTGTGACCTTGACTTTCATTAGGGGTTAACTGGGGTTTATATTAATTATTACCTACTAGTCGATCAGCACGTTGTCTGCAGTCAAAAAAGAATCCGAAGCTCCATAACCGTGAAGAATAGTACTAAAATATATGCCTTCAGCCTTCCTAAAGAAAGGTTAGTTGGTGGGGGACACATCATCAGTAAAGAGAGCATCAATTGCAAAGATGAAACCAAAGGAGGAAATACAATACATCGTTTTTAATCTCTTTGGATAGTGATAGTTATCATTATGAACTTGATATGACAGAGAGAGCTCAGTCTCTCCAGGAAGCAAATCATGTGTGATTGTGTCATGAGCTTACTTGTTCTGATTCTTGTATGCAAATCATTGATGTGCCAGATTTTTGGAATCTTTTAGTGTTCATTTTGTCCAATGCTCAACTGGTATGAGTCAATTGACACTGTCCCAAGCTTCCAGTGATGAACGATTCTTTTGAACTGACTAAATTTAAACTGGGCATTATATGACTGACCCCAATTTGAAAACCAACAGTTGGGCTTGGAGGCGACAGGCTTAGAATCAAACGAAATTAAAATTGCAGATACTACTGAAATGACTAAGGTCAACAAGGCTGGAGTGGATCTCCCAAAGGAGACTGCTGAGGAGATTAGACCCTGCTGGTCTAAACCAAGATCAAGTGAGTAAAATATATTCTTGACAAGTTCTTTAGATCTCAACTCTTCCCTGAAAATTGACGCATTGGCACTTGTAATTTCTGCAGATGTTCAAGAGTCTAAGGGTTTTATTACATTCTCATTGACTATGGGCCCTGAATACCACATCTCACAGGTGAGCCTGCAATTTAGAGTTCATATGTATAGTTAACTGCTACTATATAAGAAAAACAAGTTTTGTGGCTGCATATTCTGTTTGATTGAATTGCTGGAGCACCAGTTGAAATTTTCAGGGCCATGGTTTTGCTTACTGAATATACTTCTGTCTGCAGATTACTGATGCTGTGGTTATCACAAGATATTTAGGTGCAACACTTGTGCTTCCAGAAATTAGAGGAAATGAGTTAGGAAAGAGGCGGTATGTTTCATTGCTAGATGGAACACATTTTTTCCCCTCAAAACTGCATGAGGCTATCGGCTATTGCTATCTTGTAGTTATATTTACTTTAGATATACTGAAGAATTTCAAAATTACAAGCTTTTCTTTTCCAATTTATAAAATCTTCCACAATTCGTTTGCAATTCCTTTCATGAATTCATTAAACAAACGTTTCTTCTATAAACATGAAAAAGATTTCATTCATTTGAACTAATGATATAAGGAATATACACAGGAAATTCGAAGACATGTATGATGTGGATAAATTCATGACGAGCTTGGATGGAGTTGTCAAAGTAGTACATTCACTTCCTAATGCAGTGTCTTCTAAGAAGCCAGCAGTAGTTAGAGTACCAAACCGGGTGACTGAAGAGTTCATCACGGGAACCATTGAGCCGATCTTTCAAAGAAATAACTACTTACGACTTGCGACTATTTTCTCATCAGTAAGTTTGAAACAGAAGGAGTCGGGTAACAAGGACTTGGATTCGACTGCCTGCCTTGCAATGTTCAGTGGCCTTCAGTTGAAACCTGAATTTTCAGCAGTAGCCAAGCATATGTTGGACAGGCTTAAAGAAATAAGCGAGAAATCCGATGGGATGGTTATAGCTATTGATTTACAGACCGAATTGCTAGAAAAGAAGATCTGTAAGACGAACGGAGGCGCGAGAAGAAGAGGCTGTTATTACCCTCAGGAAGTTGTGCACTTCCTGAAGAAGGTTGGCTTCTCTGCTGATACAACCATCTACTTGACGGAGACATGGTGGCACAAAAGCCTGGATACTCTGAAGGAGGCATTTCCAAACACTTATACCAAGGCAAGCAAACTCTTTCACCAATTTTTTAGTTGTTTGTATGAATCATCATCCATCGTCTCCCCCAACAAATTTTACTGAATACCACACTGAATGAATCATCATCCATCTTCTCCCCCAACAAATTTTACTGAATACCACACTGAAAAGCTATTCATAGAGAAACACACTTAAAGTTCAGACTGAATTTGATCGTTGGCTTGTGATTCCAACTTGTGACATACATCAGTTTTGAATTATAAGTATAAATCGATCTGGTGGAATTCTTGACACATAGTTATCATTCTTGCAGGATGATATAATGCCGGCCGCTAACAAAGGCGAGTTCCTGAAATCCGGGGATTCATACCTTGCAAGAGCACTGGACCTCAAAATCTGCTCGGAGAGCGACGTGTTCGTCCCTGCCATCCCCGGCCTGTTCTACGGACATGTCGCCGGTAAGAGGATCGCTGCAGGCCTGACAAACATCATAGTTCCTGCTCCAGTGTCCAGCAGTTCAGCTCTGGCTTCAGAGTTCGTCTCCACATACGTGTCCAAGAAGAGCCATCTTGCCTACTCATGTTACTGCTAGTACTGTTCTTATATCATCATCATCATCATCATCATCAATAAGTTCAACTGAAGTGAGTTGCTTGGCCAAGCTTTGGGTACATATGTAAGCCCTTTTGTTGTATACTAGTTCATGATGTTGTGAGAAACAGTATCATTTATGTGTTGAGAACAAAAGGAGAGAAGCACAGAATTAGTGTGCTGAAAAAAAATGGACACTAGATTAGGCAGGTGGAAAGAGTGTGTGCTTCATGTACTACCAAGTTATGGTTCATCAGCTGGAAATTACTCCAAAATACTGCTTCCATAGAAGATGTGATTTGTGAAATTCTCTGAACTTTCTATGCTTATTTCAGCAATCCCATTCTTTGACAACAACTCAGATTAATCAATTTTGGTCCTAAATTACGCTTATTAAATCTAGTCTCGTGATCACGTGTTGCGGACGGGGACGAAGACGCCGGGCCGTACGGTTACTCAGGCTCGATGTTTTGGGATTGAGATCCTCTTCACTCTTCACACAGTGAAGTCAGAGAAGGTACAGTACTGTGACTTTAGGGTGTGTTTGGAAAATAGGTTAGGAGAGATGGGATTGGAAAATAAAAATGAATAGAGGGATATGACGAATATAAAATGGGGTGAGAAGAATGAATGGCTGATTAAAGCGGTGGGAAATCATGTCCCAAACCCATTTTCCAAACACAGTCTTAGGGTATTCTCAGCCATCTAATCTGCAGCTAACGGATGAGATCGATAGCTACAGTACTTTACAGTAACACGTGAACAGTACATGTACACAGTATATTTCGCACTGTAGCACAAGTTATATTTCGTACTGTAGCACAAGGTACCACTAAAGTCAGATGAGCCAGATCCGATGTTTTGACACCCTTGGTATGCAAGAAGGGACCACCTATACATTTGTCGATAAATTTTCTTCTAAAAATTTGACAGATGTAATTATAATACAATCATAGTGTAATTACACTGTAACTTGTATGTAATTACACTGTAACTTGCATGTAACTACAGTGTAACTTATATATAAGTTTCACGTAATTTTGAATCGTTAGATCTATTACAAAATTTGTTCTGGTGAGGAAGAAAAAAAATCACATCACACACATATGTGAAAGAATTTGTTCTCACAACCTCCATTTTACCGAAATAAATGTTATGGAGAGATTTTTGAAAGTTACATACATGTTACATTATAGTTACAGTGTAATTACATGCAAGTTACAGTGTAATTACACTACGATTGTACTATAATTACATCTGTTAAATTTTTGGTGGAAAATTTGTCGACAAATATGTAGCAAATTCGATTCAAGAAAGAAGTTTTTTTATAGCGTACCAAATTTTTTGTGTTGTCTAAAGGGGTGTAAAGTTTTGGCGTGTCACATCGGGTATTATATAGGGTGTCGTATGGGATGTTCAGGCACTAATAAAAAAAACTAATTACATAATCCGCAGTAAACCACGAGATAAATTTATTAAGCCTAATTAATCTATCATTAGCAAATGTTTACTGTAATCAAATCATGGAGCAATTAGGCTTAAAAAATTCATCTCGTAAATTAGTCGCAATCATTACAGTTAGTTATTTTTTTAGCCTATATTTAATACGTCATGTAGGTGTTCAAACGTTTAATGTGATAGGGTGTAAAATTTTTGTGTGGGTACTAATGAGGGCCTAAAGCCCACATAAAAGAGGACATTTATGCATCTGACATAAAAGAGGATATAAAAGAGGACATGTATACATAAAAGAGGACACGTATGTCTTAAGCCCACATAATGTGCTTCTAAGCTCTCACCGGCCAACACTATTTTGTAACATAGCATCCAGATTAAACATAGTTTGTTACTCATTTCGATTCATATTATAATATGTTTTGAATCCTTTTTGCATCATCAATATATAAGTGAATTAAACTTCTTTAACTTTAACCAGATTTATAGAATAATACAACAATATTTTCAACACAAACTAAATATAATGTTTAAATATATTCAATGTTAGATTTAATGGAATTAATTAAGTGTTATAAATGTTGCTACGTTTTCTTACAAACACGATGAAACTTGAGAAAGTTTGAATAAAAAAAATCAAAATATCTTATAATATAAAATAGAGAGTAATTCCTTTTTTAAGGTCCCACACGTTGAAGAAGAGGATTAGTATTTTTGAAACAGGGATAAATGACCGTGTGTCTCATGCTATCAATAACTACTGCTGGGCAGGCAGCTCAATACACAACAACAAATTAACATTTTAGTAGCACTCCAACAACAGATGACAGAGCTGAAAAGGGCTAGGATTACCCAGGATATTTCATGATACTTCTTGGTCCAAATGACAACTTTATTAGCTACGTACTTTTACAATCGACGACCATAATACAACTAATAATTTACAATCTGACTAGAATAAATACAACTGATTCATCCTATGGTTATTTCAGCAGATGAGGAGAATCCATCTATAAGCTTCTGCTTTATTAGACTCTTTTCTCCTTGGTCAACAGGAAATCTCCATTTGTTTGAGGATGTAGATCCCATACCATTCATGACATTGCGCTTGTCACATGGAACTTGATCGAGCAAGCGGATTCTCTTCAAGTTCACAGCTCGCTCCATAATAAGCCTGGTATAATTTATCATCTTATCATCCATCGCAAATCCTGTAATCTCTAATAGATTCAAGTGGTGATGTTTGAAATCAGATGACATCTGATCCCATAACAAATTGACCTTCTCAGCGCTGTCCTCGCATCTGTTCCTTTCACATGGATGCTGACATAACTTCAAGCAACAAAAACCAGTTAGATAAATAGTGCTCAACAGCCAACATAGGCATACATCATCAAGCTCAAGAATTTGGATATATCTTGAATGAGGTAAGCACAAGTTTCTGGAAAAAGAAAACGTTTTCGCAGTAGATTGGCACCATAATTTTCGATTTTATAATTGAATAATCTAATTTACAGTCTCCTTTCTAATAAAGTAAGAAAAGGAACAAATTACTATGATTAGTCAATATGAAAAATATATCCATATAACCATATTGGTTCTGCAGCGCAACAATGTCATTATAACTTTATTAAAAAAACAATGTCATTATGGAAGTTGCATAATTGATAGAAATGGGCAGAGATAACCAAAGATATAACATGCCTTAAGATAAAAGTTGCTGAGACGAGGTGCAGCTTCAGGGACAAACACAGTCCAGTTCAGGTCACATTCATAGAAAATGTTGCAAAGATAGACATCTCTGACGTTGCTGAATACAGGATAGAGAAGTTTAGGACCTTGTGGCTCAATCCAAATCTGCAGCAGAAGAGGAAAACAACATAAAGCAGCGGATACCGGTCAGCGTAGGACGAATATTAAAACAAGAAAGAGAAGCAGTTTGGGAAAGTTTTGCTGGTAGCCATGTACTTACCATCTGATCTTGGAAATCCAGGTATAAGATAGTTAAGTTTGTGGCGCTTGATATAAGCTCGGTCAACCTGAACGGCGTCTGGTCATTCGTTGCAGAGCAAGAGAGGCTCATGTTGTGAAGGCAAGGAACATTGCCAAAACGGATCGGGGGGTTTGGAAGGCCCCAATCCCAGCAGACTACCCGCCTAAGATTTGGCAAATGGATCAGATCAACTCTGTCAAACCCACAAGTGACAATTTCAAGCGTGAGGAGCTTCGAGTGTGGGGCATCGATCTTGAGGACAACAAAGTCCGAGACACAAGAACACAAGGCAAGGAACTTCAGGTTATGGCATGTGTTTAGGATATGGGAGACGTCCGATTCTTGAAACGCAAGGTTGCGCAGGGCAAGATTGGTGAGCCACCTGAAAGCAACCGGGCAAGACTGAGAGAATGACATGAAGCGTTGTCTGAGCAGCTGGCAATGCTCAAGGGTGAGTTTACCATCTGACCACAGTGAGAACTCGAGCAAGTCAGTTTTCCCGGCATCGACAATGGCCCCAACAGCATCACCAACAGAGCATAGGTAGGAAGGGTCTTCAGAGAGGAAGAAACTGAGCTGCATTCGCTTGATAATTCTTGTGTTGCTGTTGCTGTTGTTGCTGTTGCTGCTGGAGGGGGATGACAAAAGCAGGTTGTTGACTGCAGCCGTGTAGGCAGCCATGATCTGATCTACACTGAAATTCACAGTGCGGCGAGGAGGAGCAGGCATGAAGTGGGTGATATCTATGATGAGATGGGAGAGTAAGCGAGGGAGTTGCAGCCATCTCCTGGAGAGCGTGCTGGTCCGAATTGCCATAGGCAGGTCAAGTCTCTCCAGGATTTGCAGCAGAATATCATCAGGAAGCGCGTTGATCCTGTCATCTCCTACAGTTTCGCCTTCCTCCTCCTCCTAAAGAAAACAAATTATACTTATTTATTCAGTATATATGATCAGCATTCAGCAGCAGTGCAGCACAACACAAGAGCTAGCAGTTTATTCACCATACACATATATATACATGGAAAGAAAAAAGAATCATATTTTTTAACAAAAAGATAAGGACATCCAAATCTAATCTAGCATTCATTATGATCAGCATTCCGCAGCACACTAGGCAGCAGTTTATTCATCATACACATATTATATACATGAAGAAAATTTATTATTTTTAACCAAAAAGCAAAGATGGATAGATGCAGCCAGAAACAAATTAAGGGAAAACCTAATTAAGGAGATTGCAAACGAAATATCCAATCTAATCTAACACTAGGTGAGGTCCAGCTGCGACTTACGATAGCGCGCGAAGAAGCCATAGTAGTGGAGAGTGGAGATTGGTTGGTGTCGATGCAGCAGGCAAATCAAATACTACTCCACTAGGTTTCTTCAGCTTCACATGGAACAACCAAGATATTAGTCCCCCCCGGCCTCGATCAGATCAGATCATCAGAATCGGCTCCGCTTCCGCTTCCGATTCCCCTTCCGATTCCGAGCCCAATACCTGCTCGGGTGGGGTGAGTGAGGATTCATTTCCTCCCTTCTTCTGTTGACTGCTCGAGCTCCAGCTCCAGGATCCTCCCATGGCCAAGGCGAATAGGTGGCGGCTGCAGCGCTACCTCTCTCAATCTCTCTCTCTCTCATAGTGGAGAACTAGCGTAATACAAGTATATATAAGGAGTGTTTAGTTCACACCAAAATTAAAAGTTTAGTTGAAATTGAAACGATGTGATGAAAAAGTTCAAAGTTTATGTGTGTATTAAAGTTTTGATGTGATGGAAAAGTTGAAAGTTTGAAAAAAAAACTTTGGAACTAAACACGGCGTAAGTATATAACTTCCACCCCTCTACCGCCACTGAATTTCTTTTAGAAATAATACTATTTTAACGAAAAATTGTAAAAGTATAGATCAATCGGCAACCATAGTTCAACAGGATGCATATCAAACAGTCTTAATATGATTAGCTATGAGCATGTCACATTCATATACCGTTGTTCAATAGGTTGGTGTTTGACAGATGTATCGAATAATGGTTGTTCGACTGGTTTGCTAGCCTCTTTTGATGTTATTATTCTTATCGCTTTTTAGGTTTGCTAGCCTCGAATAAAGTATTATGCATGCACCGTCACAAAGTAGCATATCGAACACCCTTAGTTCTAAACTCATGTGCCAACATATTGCCAAAGTAAAACATGTAGTACGACCTATGCGTGCATCATAAGTTTTCAATAAATTGTTACCTCGCTAACCCTGTCGCACAACCGACAATAATACAATTGTTCAGATTCGTTGTATTAAGAGGGGTCACATTCCTTTTAGATCGGGCTTTTTAGGACAGAGTGAGTACGTCTGTAATGATAACGTGTGCACGCGCACGCATCATTCATACAATTACAAGAAATTGCGTGTATATTATAATGTTATATTGTAGTTTTTCGAACTTGTTATTATTCTTATCGCTTTTTAGGCCCAGTTCTTTTTCTCAACTCCAAACTTCAAATTCTTTGTTTTCCGTTAACACGCTTTTTAAAATGTTAAATGATGTCTTTTTGAAAAAAGTTTCTATATAGGAATTATTTAAAAAAACAAATAAATTTATTTTTAAAATTTATAATAGTTACTACTTAATTAATCATGTGCTAATAAGATTTCTCGTTTTGCGTACAGCAAAAATCTATCTCCAAAACACCACGTCGGACAGAGCCTTAGACCAAATACTATAATGCTTAATGTATTACCTTAAAAATACCACATAAGATTGGATGATAAGGTGGAGAGAAGTGAGAAAAAAGAAGGTGAGCCAAAACTTATATAAGGAACAACCTCCACACAAATTTCAAGAAAAAATAAAATAAAAGAAAAGAGTGAATTGGACAAACAGATAAAATAAAATCATTAGGGTTAATATGCTAGAGGTAGTGTAGATGTTCTCTTATCTTACATTAATAAAATTAGATGTGACAATTAACCCTTCTATAAAACTTGCTCTTATCTGGCTAAAAGCCATAGCAGGTGACCAGCCAACACCTATGCTTGACAGCAAGAGATGCTTCAGATCACAGAAAGCTCGTGTGACTTGTTCATTGTTCTCTGTAACATTGTTCAAAGCAAGGGAAACAATACATTACAACTAAAAAAGCATAGCAACAGGATGCCACAAATGTCAGGCTTGCAATTGCCAAAGTCTAGCGTCGCCTCTGCCAATTGGTATACATGATTTTGAGTGCATCCGAGAGATGTCCTGCATATTCCAATTTATTGTGCTCTCCTGATGTTTCCAAGAAACTATGCTGTGTCGTAAAACTGACCAGCCAACTTGCATTTCATTGCTTGTGGTAGTAAGCTTGCCAAATGATTTTGCCTAGGTGTTTGTGAAGAAAAAAAAAGGGCAGCCATAATTAAGATGTAAAAAGGATTCGACACAACTAAGTTAGAACTAGAAAACACTCATACAAATAGTAGGCTAACAAAAAAAAGTGAAAACTCACCAAATTGAATTGAACTGGGAATGGTTGTGACAAAAATTTGGATTTCAAGCAAAGACGAGCTAGCTGATTGACACTGCCAGCGTCCTTGCTTGTACATCGGTGGATGGCGTACATTATAATGCAAGTCTGGATGAATAGTCGACTCAGGTCGTCTATGATCCAGCAAGTCAAGACTTACCAGACAGCACAAAAGAACAGTTGCATCTGTGACCAGTGACCACTGATGAGTTTCCTGGAAAAAATCCCTTGTACGACCATACGGAAAATCCAGCTGAAGATCCAGAGCAACATCGACATGCAAAGCACACAGACACTCATGCTTTATGGCCATTTCTTGCACCAGAACAAAAATAATACAAGATTTACATTGATGCAGTAATGCGCATGCGCACGGCTCACATGAAGTGTGAGAAAAATAATTCACATTGAAAGAATGTTCTACATTCCCATCCACATTCATGCCAGTTACAATTGTACATGTGCAATCAGTCAGGGGGGAAACCAACCTGAAAGCTCAGGGCTAAGTTTGGTAGAGACCACAAAAGATGAACGCGTGAAGTAGGCTTTGTGCCTTCTTAGTTTGGTCAGGATCCCCACATATAATAACCAATGCATTTGCATCCCCAGGTTTTGGATGATGGACAGTAATTGTGGCACCTGACATCTGAAAGGTAAATATTAACTCCCAGCGTTAGAACGTCAAAATAACAAAGATGATGCAAGGGATCTTGGTATGGCAAGACATCTAGTACAATCATTGGTTGAGGTACAATCAGCTTTTGTATATAGCACCAAATCAATATGGAAAATTCCAAGAACAAATGAAGATATATAGTTTATGGATTGTCCTAGCACCCTTCAATATTTCAACTTCAAGGACAAAATTTTTAAGATACAAAAAGACAAGTTTGCTATGAATAATTATTATTTCACTTTTCCTTTTAATTTATCATTTGATTGCCTTTTCCCTTCTTTTCAGCCTTAAAACAGAGTGAATTTGAAATAGGTATAGTGAAGAAGAATGTTTTACATGTTCTTTTAATTTTCATTTCATTTTCTGGTACCAGTAAATATGGCATGATAGTGATTGTTGTACAGGCTGTATGCATGGACTTTGTTCTAGAGAAAAGGACAAGGCAACAAGTTGATAAGGGCTTCCACTCCATGATAACAAGTAAAAAAACTGGCATGTCCTTTGCAGCACTGGTGAGGGCAAGGCAACAAGGGAAGTTAGATGAATGCTGAAAACTAATAAAGCAGAGAGTAAGTACCTTCTTTATCTCAGCAAGGTCACTGCCATTGGCTCCACAAATAAAACCTATGTACTTGCGGGGAATAATGACTTCAGTTGCATTAGATGGTGTAGCCGCTTGATTTGTTCTGTTGAGAAGAGCAAGTCAAAACACTGTTCTAAGTAACCTTCTTTAGAAAGGAGAATTTGCCATTTAGTTTTGTTTTTCAAAATGGGTTGCATTGCTAGAAGAGAACTATATATGCTTCGATTCAATCTTTTGCTTTCCACACAAGTTCTCATGCATATACTTTTCAAAGTCTTTTAGCCCCTAAAAGATTACAGAATGAGAAATTGAGAATATTTCCTTTTAGTGAAAGGTCAAAGAGAAAGAAACACCACCAAATGGAAATTAACTTACCCTGCCACTGCTCCCTTTCTGAAATCTGCAGGTGGTACTGTCTCAGGCATATTTCTTGGAGCTTCACTGTTTGGTGCCTGCACAAGATCACGGACTTTATTCTAAGCCTACAACACCTAAATCAACAAGAGAAGTGGTGTGCAAACTTTTACAGTTTTCTAATAAAACTCTGGTGGCAAGGCAAACCCAGGTCCTGGACTTTGATGTATTTTTTTTACGACAAATGGGCTTTGATCTTTTTATGATGCTAAGTTAACTTGAGCCAAAATAAGCTGAGTTGTCCCAGACTGCCCAGTCCTGGATCCACCCCTGCTGGCAAGCATCCTATCGCTTGTCAGCAGGGCCCGAATGTTGGTGGAAATTCATGAAAGAGACCACTGTGCACTGCACACCCAGCAAAAAAGCTGAAGAACTTCTGCCTAATTCCAAACTGCATTTCCCATATATGTGTTTCCTACATTCTAGAATAAACACATAGTAAGTTACCTCAGGAGCCCAGGCTCTTGGTGATGGCTGGTCCAGGAAAGGTCGAGGACCACCTCCCTGTTCACAACCATATGAGTAGGGCATCCTATCAGCACCCATGTGCTCCATTGAATGAGGGGGAGGTGGTCGATGATCGACCATATCAAAAGGACCCATAGGACGATCAGCTCTGAAAGAAGGCATAGGATATGGAGGCATGCCTCCAGTGGGATGCGGTGGTGCTGGTTCTTGTCTTGGATGGTGAGGTGGAGCGTTTCCACCAGGTGGATATGGGGGCATACCTCCACCTGGATGTGGCTTCATGGGAATAATGACATCTCTAATCCTTCCAGTGATATGAAGCAATGCATCCTGAATGGATTGAAAACTACCTGTGACCTGTAAGAAGAAACTCCATAGTTACATTTAACACCTGGTCAGCAATTGTCAAGGGAATAAGAATAACACAGCTATGAATAACCTAAGTAAACTTTCTTAAAAGGAAGATTCAATGAAAGCCACTTGAAAGAGTTGATTAATTGTGATAAACTGTGGATCATTTTTCAAATGGATAACTTGTGATGTGAAACAGGTTGGCCAAAATTACCACAAAAGAGTTACAGCATATGCCACAAAGTAAACAATTCTGCTTTCTTAAATTTAACAGGACAAAGATATTCTGTAGTTTGCTTCTTTGAATACGTATAAAGTAGTTCACTTGGAAATCTTTTTCAAGAGCATGTTTTGCATACTTGACATTTCCCAACATACTTGAATTGATCACATATTCACAGTATCACACCGAAGTCTGAAGACCTTATGCTCTTAGCTATTACTGGTAAACAAAGTTCACCTCAACACTGAACCTTTGATGTGATTCAGTAAGGTGGGACCCTTTATAGTAGTGTTGATACTTTACATTAACCAACACTTGTATCAAACTTAAATTTTTTGCTACAAGACCACAATTAAAGCAAAGAACACACTATAACTAGGTGCTATTAGTAGATTCTATGCATAACGATGAAAATTTCGAATGGACATGTAAACTTAAGAGACCACTGCGGCGCACATAAAACATGGAACTTATTACTGAAAATTCATAGCACACACAAGAACATAAAATGGAGTGGTTGATTACTATAACATTAAATACCTGAACTAGCTCATCATTTCGTTGTGCACATCTTGGAATTTGTTCATTCCCGAAGATTCGGATACCAGCTCCTGTTATTTTTCTCATTTCTGCGATGATAGAACCACCTTTGCCTAGTAAGCAACCGATATGCTGTGATGGTACAAGAAGTCTTGCAGTTACAGCAGAACTTTTATCCATCGATGACTCCGAGATTCTAGAATGCACCCGAAGTACTGCGTCCTGAGCTGGAGAATGCATCATCTCAGAATTCTGCAACAAATAAGATTAAACCCATCAAAAATAACTCCAGACAACTGAAAACCTAAGGACAAAATTAATCGCATATATCCCATCATTGTTGGCAGGACACCGAGGCTGCAATCAACTAGATATGCATGCACATGGCATGCCAGTGTTTACAGATGCACGGATCTATATTGTATGTTGAGAAAATAAAATTCACTCTCCCTGCATAAGGATTTTAATCACTTGAAATTAAACAGATACTTTTATTTATAGGTTCAGAGACACACCTCATGTGCAGATATCACAATTACACGTTCTTCTGAATCAGAATTAGGCTCTATAATCTTAATCGAAGCACCAGTTTCACTTTGTAATGCGCGAATAGTTGAACCACCTTTTCCGATTATGCTCCCCACCATTTCATTGAGACATATCATCCTGAAGACTATCTCTTGTTCAACAAAGAATCTAGGACCGGGGGCAGCCATATTACTTGAATAATTCCTTGCATGATAATCAGGCATGGATGGTGGTAAATAGCCTCTTTGAGAATGAGGATCTATGCCAACTGGGCCAGGAGGCCCAAATGATCTTCCAGGTGGAAAGTTGCTTGCATCTGGCCTAGGGTTATCTTGAAGGCAGGTTGTAACTAACAATAATGCTTTCCTTACTGCAGAAAAGTTCCCACTTATCTAACAGGAAAAGGTTACCATGTCAGAATGACCTGAATTTTTAATAGGTACCCAAGTTAAAGAAGAGACATGTCCATCTTGAGCATTTCAAACTATAAAGCCATCAGCAATGCAACACTTAAGTATACGGGAAAGGTAAAAAGAACTATTACAATTTTAGTATATTTAGAACTGGGACATTATGTTTTCCTAGAACTACATAATCAGAGGTGCGGAACTTGCTCATAATGAATTTGACTTCTATGTCTCTATGCAACAAAAATAACCAACCTTTAATTATAATTTCTCTACAAACTCATTATCAATAAAACACTATTGTAATAAATTATATGAAAGACATCACCCTTGTGTTTTCAATTCCTGAATCGCAATAAGAGCCAATCATAAAGTACATATCAGGCAAGATAGCTCATTTCGAACATATTTGTTCATTTGAACAAGATGCATATGAGCTGAAAGAAATACAGGACCCGTAACATAACCATGAATGAACTGAAACTTATCCTACCACCTATATTAAATTATCATCCTATCAAAAAATTGCCTTTTCATTAGTTTGCATAGTGCAATACACCGCTCAAACTCCCATAAACAATTTTAGCAGTTTTGCAAGCAACTAAGGCACATGATCCACCTCATTATAAGTTTGAACAACCTCATTTCATGATTTCATCATAAGTTTCTAGCTAACTGATGAACACACCCGGCGCACCGAAAAATTGTGATGAATAATCAACCCACGCAATGTCAGGGAGATGAATATAGCACAAAAAAGAAGAAATATCTGTGAGCTGAGTTGAGATGCGTACATGGATAAGCTCGTCCACCGGCGCAGCCCAGGGAGGGAGCTGATCCCTGTTCCGGAACACCCTGATCTGCGCGCCGCTCTCCTGCCGCATCCTCTCCACCGTCTTCCCTCCCTTCCCCAGCACGCACCCGACCTGCCCGCTCGCCGCCAGCATCCGGCAGCCCACCACGCCGGGCACCTCCCTCTCCTCCCCGGCGGCCTCGTCGCCCCCGACCCTGTGCCCCACGACCCGCTCCCACGCCCTCACGGCCACGGCGGGGGCGTCCGGCCCGGAGATGGAGAGCACGGCCTCGTCGCCGACGGGGGGCTGGTCCACGTGGAGGTCCCGCGACGCCCCGCGGAGCGCGGAGGCGCGGCTGGAGGGGCAGAGGATGCGGAGCGTGGTGGTAAGGCGCTTAGGGGCGGATGGGGAGGAGGTCGAGGAAGAGGCCGGAGTCGCCGCCGTGGCGGCGCCGCCAGCGCCGCCGCCGCCGCCGCCGCCGGCGGAGTTGGGGGAGATTTCCATGGGGGTGGACGGTTGAGCTAAAACCCTACAGCTTAGCTAACAGAGAAGAAACGCTGACCTCTGCAGTTTTACCGCGTGCGTTGGCAACGGGCCGGGTCGGGGCCGGGTTGGGCTAGAACGACAGCCCGGATGGACCCCCGAACCCCGGGTCAAGCCCCTTAGAAATTACTACCTCCGTCCCAAAATAAGTGCAGTTTTGCACTATTTATTTCCAACGTTTGACCGTTCGTCTTATTTGAATTTTTTTACTATTTTTGTTGTTATTAGATGATAAAACATGAATAATACTTTTTGTGTAACTATTTTTTAAATTTTTTTTATAAATTTTTCAAATAAGACGAACGATCAAACGTTGGACACGGATTTTCACGGCTGCACTTATTTTGAGACGGAGGTAGTAGGAGGGACTATGGTCTTGTTCAGACGCCTGGACCAGTATCCCCTTGCCAAACAGGTCCTATAGGGTGCGGTGCCCGATTTTACGCAAATCTATATACTATCAAAAGAGATAATAGTATTGGTGGTGGTTATTCTACTACTACTTTTGCATGTTTAAAAAATAGTCCTGAATAACTTTGTTGATACTATACAATAGTCTAATATTTGTTTGAATTTAATATATATTGACATAAGCACGGAATAAAACAAGAAAATTAGTATTTTACCCGTAACAAAGTATGGTTACTTTAAAGGAGACAATACAAATACAGAAGTTCATGATATGATAGCCTCATCCATAATTCTATGCAAACAAAGAATCGTCATCCTCTGCATCTCACGATAAAGTTTCATCTAGTATCACTATCTCTACTTCCTATACTTTTGTACAGTTATTAAGGTAAAGATAATTTGAACATTTTCCCAATAAAGAATGATAGGCCCCAATGCCAGGTGCAAAGTGTGCAGCTTGGAACTACAAGGGGAAAAAACATGGCACCGTTGGCAAACCCATGTTACATAGGGCGCTCCAATAGTTGCCGTAACAAATGAAAAACTTCTAACTATCATCATATCTCTCTACTCCACTTCTTCTTTGATTCAGGAAAAGATTCCATCGGCGTTGAGAGCTTCAATTCGAAAGGTTTGTCAGTTGCATTCCTTCGTGATGCATCTTTTTCCGTTGTTGATATGCACATGTGAACCCTCGAGAAAAATGTATCCTTGATCCTACAAATTCAATTGATCATGTACTCTCTTTCTTCAATTTCCTCTTTTTTTTCTTCTCATTTGCAACGCACATGCACTTCAATAGTGGTCTCTCAATACCGGGTATGAGAACACAACGCCATAATTAGCGGGAACAAGCTTTAATTTGTTTTGATTCCCTGGTTGTTGAAGTGATTTTGTGGTTGGACTGTATTAAGAACTAGAGATCTATATCTCAAGCCATCTCGACCTATCATTCTCAAAGTAAAACTCCCCTGCATGTTTATCTGGACATAAAACTCACCTTCAATCTCGACCAACATTGCCATGTCCTTTTCATGTTATTATTGTCTTCATCAAGGCCGTCCTTCGCCGTAGCACTAACTACTGGAACTCGTTGGTGACGAAAATATTTCTTACTGTCTTGCCTTAGGCAGGGCCAACCTTAGGGCAAGGCAATCAGGGCACACCCTGGCGCCTGCGAAGTGAGGGCCCCCATCCCACATACCTTCATTGTATTCTGCATAGTAGGCTTTGGTTTAATTGTGTTCACAAAGCCCAGCCCACTTCTCCACAGCCCTCTACTTGATTGTTTACTCCCGTTCCTCTCATGATGAGTGATCCCATGCCGGTTTGCTCCAGCCTCTAGCTATTACGCCCTTCAATTGTCCGACTTACAAGTTGCGAGGCTCTATACTCTTAACTTTAAACTTTGAAGTCTGGAATCTCCTTCACACTTTCACAGCCATTGCATCTGGCTTAGGGTAAGAAAGGGCTGAAAGAAAAAGGAAAAAATATATTGCTAATTTATTTTATTCTTCAAAAAAACATCTATCTACATAAAAATCTTTATGGTGTCATTAAGACAAGTAACTGAATCAAACAGGGCTCTTAGCTCAATCATATTTGGCTTGGTGGCATTTGCAGATTCATCTCTGTTTCTTGAGCAATTGGGCTGTGAAATGCTCGCCCCAGAAATGGAACTTTTAACCACAGACATATGCTTATTCTTCTTCGTCTTTTTTTTTTTGGTGATAACTATTTTATTTTAGGGAGCAGAAAGAGAGCAAATCATCTACGAGATTCCCTTCGGGCACCTAGGAGATTCCCTGTGAGCGATTGTACGAAAGTGACGAAGGAAGGACCACGAGATTCCGTGGGCGCTACGAACGGGACGAACGGCCGAGAAAAGAAAGAGTAGCCGTTACGAAATTTGGTGACAATAACTGTTTTGTTCTCTCTCTCACTCTCTCTTTTTTTAAAAAAAATTGCGCAATAAGAAGATTAGGCTTGTGTTGAGTTAATTGGCCTGGGCTGATCAGTAAGAGCTGCCACAGTAGAGTTCCGCTGCTGTCTACTGTGCATTGTTGCTGCAGATCAGTGGCCGTAGCTACAGCCAGTAGAAACTTGCAGATCTCATTTAATTTCAAGGTTTTCTAGAGCTTGCGGTAATACGAGTAATGGTATATGTTGACTTGCCTATCGGGTATAGAAACAGATTATTTGTTATACTCTTCGAAAAGTATGTTTTACTAAACAAAGTTGTACTGTATTTTTAGACTGGTTGGTTTAAGTTATTTGTTAATTTTATTTTTAAATATATCCTTATAATCAAATCAACAATCTGATGCGATAATCCATTTAATAATCCAAATCGGGTGACTTATTGGAGTGGTTTTAACGGTATTTGGGTTTTTAATTATTTTTCTTTGTGGGTAGTGAATATTCACTAAATCAATATAGTTAATGCAACTTTACCAATAATTTGATAGAGCCAGGAACACAGCTCATCCTAAATATCACCCCAAGTTACCAGGGCTTTTACACATCTCACGCACTTGACACTTGTTTTTTCTCTAGAACAGAAGATAAGAGGGCACCTCAGATAAAGAACGTGAATACACCTCACACACACAAAATGGATATCCTCATCCGACCAAATTTTTGGATGAGCTCATCTAGTATTTTTTATAGAATACATTTCTTTTCAAACATCTCATCCACATCTACTCATCGGCCTAATACACTCAAAAGCTAAATGGACATAACCAATCTAGAAATATCTTTTCCACCAAACATACCGTAAGATGTACAGATCCACGTCAGAACCAGTTGCATCCAACAGAAGCCTACTCAGCATCCACGTCCCAGTGAAGACAATTAAAGGCTTAGCTCCCCAAAAAAAAAAAAAAATTAAAGGCATATCCGCATATGTCTGCTTTAAAATCTCATCATTGAAGAATTCCAAACAAAAATACGAAATAGCTTTCTGACTGTAATTTACGTGTTTCAGTGTTTGCAGAATGTTTCAGTGTTTGTTCTGCAAATCTGTCCACAATTCGTAAGCAGACATATTCGATGGCATTACAGTGGACAGATTTGCCCGATTTCTTGTGGGCATTTACAATGTATAATGACCCCTCTATCCAAAAAAAACTAATCCTATCTACGAACCTGAACTAGAAGTTATCTTTTTTTTAAGGACGGACTGGTACTGTAATTTCAAAGCTAAAGGTGTTCATGCTCGAGAGTCTAGAACTAATATACACATATTCAGTTAAAAAGGATCATAAAAGACCCGTCATGATTCTTAAATAGCTAGAGTATGATAGGGTCTGTTCGGCTACACTTAACTTTACTGTTGTGCAGCCAACACAAGCAGTAAGTTGAGTCTGCAGCTGCAGCAGCAACGGCTGCGTACAGTGGCTGTACCAGCCAGCCGAACAGGCCCATAGACAAAACTTTCATGCTTATGTATAGCGTGCAAGACACTTTATAATATCATACTATCTGGGTCACTTCGGTTTATTTCTTAGTCAGCATTTTTTAAGTTCAAGTTTATGAAAAATAAAATAACGTTTTCAACTCAAATCAAAATATATTCAATGTCGCTTTTAATTAAACTAAGTTGGTGTTATAGATGTCACTAAATATTTTTTTTAAAACTTAATCAAAACTGAAGAAGTTTAACTTAAAAAAATCAAAACGTTTTATAATATAAAACATAGAGAGTAAGATTTTACATATTTATGAATTTTTATAAGGGAAAAAGATAGCGATAAGCGAAACGATGACACGGCGGGTTTACCACGCCGCCCACTCTTCGCCAGTTCGTCTTTAAATACGGACACTAGACCAGAGGCCTACCTGTTCGTCCAGCTCCAAAGTCTCAGGCGCACGCGGCACGCGCACTGACACCAACAGACAGGGCGAGCAGAGCGCGAGCAGGGCAGCGGCGCCATGGCGGCGGCGGCGAACAACGGCGGCGAGGGCGGCGGCGACGGCTTCGACGTGATCGTGGTGGGGGCAGGGATCATGGGCAGCTGCGCGGCGTACGCGGCGTCGACCCGCGGCGGCGGCGGCTGCGGCGCGCGTGTTCTGCTCCTGGAGCGGTTCGACCTGCTCCACCACCGGGGCTCGTCGCACGGCGAGTCCCGCACCATCCGCGCCACGTACCCGCAGGCGCACTACCCGCCCATGGTCCGCCTCGCCGCGCGCCTCTGGGACGACGCCCAGCGCGACGCCGGCTACCGCGTGCTCACCCCGACGCCGCACCTCGACATGGGCCCCCGCGCCGACCCCGCGCTCCGCGCCTCCATCGTGAACGGCGCCGCCACCGAGGTCGCCGACGCCGCCTCCGACGCGGCGGCCCCGTGGCCGTGGTCCGGGGTGTTCAGGCTGCCCGAGGGGTGGACGGCGGCGACGAGCGAGATCGGCGGCGTGATGAAGGCGACCAAGGCGGTGGCCATGTTCCAGTCGCTCGCCGCCAAGAACGGCGCCGTCGTGCGGGACAGGACGGAGGTTGTCGGCATCGCCAAGCAAGGTAAGACACCGATCGATCAAGCTAGAGCTTAGCTATCTCGTCGTCTTCTTCCTCTCGCCCAACCAACCAACCAATCTTGTTGGAAGTATCCGGGTAGCTCTTGCATGATTGCAACTTTGCTTGCATCACGTGATCAGTCGCTGCCAACCAAAATGCCAGCGGCAACCACCATGCGAGAGTTGAATGAACTCCTACTCCTTGCGGGACCATATTGTTCTTGTTGAATAGTACCACGGGAGAGAAGATACTGCGAATATAGTCTTAGAAAGCCGGTATATATAGGAAATACATAGGTAGAGATAACTAAGAATTACAGAAATGAAAGAAGTCCATACAATAATACAAATCAAATCAATTATATTCGAATATGATTTTAACTACCTAAAACTCTAACAGTTCTGGTTCGGTCTGGGCAAAGGAACAGGTAGCCAAAAATTAGAGGGAGGGTTGGGGGGGGGGGGTTTGCATTTTTTCTAATGGGTTGCTATTATTGGTAGTTAATTAATATTTGAACAAATTAAGTAATAGTTAATGGCGTTTACTCCATCCAAATTCCTCCCATTCTAATTTTGTCACTCGGAAAAATCAGTTCCTCCCATTCCAATTTTCCTCCAATCAACTAATTAATTAATGGGTGATTTATTATTAAAAAATAATGCATGATTTTCCATCTTGTGTTCTTATCTCATCTCAATGTTTTACACATATGCATATAGTTTACGATTAAAAAGTTTACGATTTACTGTCCATCGATACTACTATAGACACGGAGTCATCCTCCTTTCGTTCTCTCCTCTCACTGCTCGTGCCCAACACAACATGAGAGCATAAAAGGAATAACCATTAAATCACATTCTCAACCTATTCTCAGTCATATAAACCCGTCGCAATGTTCAGTCATGTTACTAGTATATAGTAAAAAAAGAAAAATAAATAAATGTAGGGCCTAACGACCTGACATTAAGCGTGCATCACCCAACTCCCAGGCACGGCCTTGGCTCTATATTCCCAAGTCAGACAAGGGTGAAAACAAAAGATGTATTATATCATTATTTAATAAATAAATAAATCTGGTTAGCATCATTGTTATTGCATTATTACAAAGCATGTGTCAGCTTATTGTACTTTTAACTAGAACTGAACGTCTGTTTTAATTTTATAGCCCCCTATTGCCCACATGACATAAACTCAGATAGGTCAGTACAAGATTCTAATCAAGTAGCTGTTTTTTTCTCTTAAAAAACTTATTTTTAGTTTTTTTATTCAAACTGCAAAACCCATATATATGTTAATTAACAAAGTTCTTGATTTGGTTGGACATGCATATTTGAACCAGCCAATTCAGCAAAACTATATTTTTTTTAAAAAAAACTCGTCTTTTTTAAAGAAACATTTTTCATGGGTTTAATTTCCATTCCATTTTTATTTATGCACTTCAGAATCATATATACTTCAGCTTGCATAATGTCAGTGAAATCCATTAGCTGATTTAGAAGTGAAAAAATCTTTTATTAAACACTTAAATTGATCAGGAGATGGATCGATCGTGGTGAGGACATCGAGCGGTGAGGAGTTCCATGGCGCCAAGTGCATCATCACGGTGGGCGCCTGGGCCAGCAAGCTGGTGAGGTCGGTCGCCGGCGTCGACCTTCCGGTGCAGCCGCTGCACACGCTCATCTGCTACTGGCGGGCGCGGCCCGGCCGCGAGCACGAGCTCACGCCGGAGTCCGGCTTCCCGACGTTCGCCAGCTACGGCGACCCGTACATCTACAGCACGCCGTCGATGGAGTTCCCGGGGCTGATCAAGGTGGCCGCCCACGGCGGCCCGCCGTGCGACCCGGACCGCCGGGACTGGCTCGCCGGCGGCGGCGCCGGCCTGGTCGAGCCGGTGGCGCGGTGGATCGACGAGGTCATGCCGGGCCACGTCGACACCGCCGGCGGGCCGGTCATCCGGCAGCCGTGCATGTACTCCATGACCCCCGACGAGGACTTCATCATCGACTTCGTCGGCGGGGAGCTCGGGAAGGACGTCGTGGTCGGCGCCGGGTTCTCCGGCCATGGCTTCAAGATGGGGCCTGCCGTCGGGAGGATCCTCGCCGAGATGGCCTTGGACGGCGAGGCCAGGACGGCGGCGGAGGCCGGAGTGGAGCTCCGGCATTTCAGGATTGGGCGTTTCGAGGACAATCCGGAGGGAAATCTCGCGGAAAATAAGGTCAAAAATTAGGTCCTCGTGTAGGCATGGTCGCCTGCGAAAACTGGTGCAACGTGTGAAATGTGGTTATCAGTAGGGAGTTTGTTTACCGTAAATCTATTGAACATTGTATTTCATAACTTCTATGTGTGCTTTAGACTCTTGGATATTGGTAGATTGTAATAATTTGCATCTTCTCTGTCCTTGTGTATAAGATTCAAAATAAAGTTGTTCTGTTGCATTTCTTGATCTTTTTGCAAAACACAAAATGTTCCTCATTTTGATCTTCACCTTTTTCCCCCTCGGGAGAGAATCACACTAGTGCTGTTCCTATTCCCAGTCCTATTCATGGTAGATATGCCGTTGGTGAATTGAAAGAGACTTGGTGTTGGCCACTGTCGGATTTGGGCGGTACACGTAGGGGTGGAAACGAGCCAAGCCTAGCTCAGCTCGGCTTGCAATGGCTCGCAACAAGCTAGGCTTGGCTTGGCTCGGCTCGGTTAGGGAAACGAGCTAAAATATGAGCTCGGCTCGGCTCGTTTCCTGGCTTGAGCCAGTTCGAGCTAGTTTGCGAGCCTTCCGTTGAAGTTATATAGTTTGTAATCATTAAGAAAAGCAATAACAAATCATCAACATGTAAAATTAAAATAACTTTATATATTCAATTCATCAAAATCTAGACGATAAATTATATATTGGCAAATAATAACTCCACAACAAAATAAAATCATCCATATAAATATATGATGGCCTAGGCTCACGAGCCAGCTCGGGCTTGACTCGTTTCAGAAACGAGCTGAAAAGGAGGCTTGGGCTTGGCTCATTTGGCATTCAAGCCGAGCCGAGCTAAGCGAGCTCGAGCCAAGCCCGAGCTGAGCTCACGAGCCCAAGCTTTTTTTCCACCGCAAACCTCACAAAGTTAATCCTTTGGAACAAAGGGTTTTTGGAGGAATTTTGAAGGGATTCAATTCAATAGAAAATTTTCTCATGTGATCCTTTGGATAAAAGAAATAGCCATCTAAAAATCCTATGAAATTCCTTTGGGTTGACTCTAATCATATATAGGGGATTTGTAGGAATTTCAACATAAGGTCCAACCCGTGTCTATCTTTCTCTCTTTTAATTCCTGTATTTTTCCTATGCTCCATTCAAATAGTTTTTTTATAGCTTTCAAACGCTTTTTTAATCCATATGATTTGAGATGATAGCTGTAAACCTATATTTTTTTTTGTTGTTCTTAAAATCTATATTTTAAGAATTTTGCATTCCAAATGGGCCCTCTGAGCATGAGGAATATGCTAGGATTTGCATAGCTCCAAAACGTTGAGTCTTTCTAACGTCATCTTGCTGCAACTACTCCCTCCATCCCATTATAATAATGGAACGGAGGGAGTATTTCTTAATTGTAATCATGCATGTTGCATGGTGAAGAACGATCACTTACATGTAGCTATAACAACATGTGTTGCATGCTAGCTGATGGGTCTCATTCCCATGACTGCTTACGAATTTACGCCATCTATCAAGAAATTCCTAAGGTTTTGGGCGGAATGTACGTCAAGTCATGTGCTGAGAAGGTGACAATTCACTTGTTATTTTGTTAAACAATCAAAGAGATGGGCACAATATCTTTGTATATTTTTCAGTCTGATGTAATGTTGCAAGTCCTAAAAAAATCAGTAGTGACAATTGAATTGAGCCACACTTCGGTTGCTTGTCCTCATTAGGTGGCATCGATATCGCACAAGTGAATTAATGCCTATCGATCTGATCTGAAGACTTGGCTGTTTTCTCTTTGCACGGTCATGTTCTTGATCTTATCATTTGATAGATTGTCGCATAGTGCGTTGTCATCTTGATACTATCCAACACTCCATCTGTATAGAGTATCTGGTGAGACAATGATGCTTTAGCTTTCTCAGTACTCCCCCTGTCCTATTAGAGCAGGTACAATAGCAGACTATAAGCCAGCTATAAAGATAAATGGGGAGAGATAAGAGCGGCGAGCTATAGATTTATAGTCACCTGCAGTACAGACTACAAGGCGTAATATATGTATGACAGGTGGGACCATGCATTACTTGTGTAGTACTATATGTTTATAGGTAACTATTGTATGAATTGGCTATTAAATTGGCTAGTATAGTATGTAACTATTGTATGGATGAGCTATTAGATTGGCTATAGATGATTTGGAGCTAGTAGTTGGCTGAGCAAGTTTAATAGTATAGCCAACTACTAGCTCCAAATCATCTATAGCCAATCTAATAGCTCATCCATACAATAGTTACATACTATACTATTAATACATGGTCCCACTTATCATACACACACTGCGTCTTGGAGTCTGTGCAACAGCTGGTTAGAAATCTGTAACCCACTGCTCTTCTCTCTCCTTATTTATCTTCTTAAAATATGTTTGCAGTTGGCTTATAGCCTGTTATTGTACCTGCTCTTATAAGTGCAGCCATAAGTTTCCGTGCCCAGCGTTTGACCGTCGTCTTATTTAAAAAATTTATGAAAAAATTTTAAAAGTTAAGTCACGCATAAAGTACTATTCATATTTTATCATCTAATAACAATAAAAAACTAATCATAAAAATATTTCAAATAAGATAGATGGTTAAAGTTGGGCACTGAAACCCACAACTGCGTTTATTATGAGATGAAGGGAATACAAAGCTGTCTTTGTTACTGATGACTGGTACAGTAGGCTCAAGACTGAAGAACAGCAGGCTAGTGGAGATGATGAAATTTGGAGTGATGGATTGTTGGTGTAATTTTCAGAAGGAAAAATCAGGCCGGTCCTGTGCACAGTGGGCACTTGGCACCATTGACTTGACCTGGACTTGGACTTGTTAACGTTCAGCATAATCAAATCGAGCCAAGACAGACACATGTCGAATCGCTTGGACATCTAAATCAAATGTATAGCTGAAATTCAGTAAATTCAGTTGACGAAGTACATGCATGTGTCTCGTCAATGTGAGCATTTCTGAAATTCTGTCCATGACTACTAATGTTTCTACTATCTAGCAATATATTTAGATCTTCTGAACTTGAGTACAAAGAATAGAAAATTAATGAGTTTAATCACTGCTAATATACACGAAGAATAGGACCAATCTCTGAACTTCTCGATCAACTGATCACTGACAAGCTTTCTTGATCGTGAACTCGTAATCTCTTCTTTGGTGCAGTTAATTACTACTAGGAGGTGACTCCATCAATGGTGTGCTCAAATTTCCCAATTCTTCATGCTTCACTGTCAGATCAGAAAAGGAAGACGAGCAGTAGAAGTAGCAGAAGCCATGGCTGGGTGCATCGTGTGCTCTCCGACGACGCCGTCATCGTCTCAGGCTCATGTGCTCCTCCATCGCCATTGTAGTATATCGGCGGCCTACGGCCGCCGCCGCCGCCATAAACCGGCGGCGCATTTCCACCATCGCCGTCGATGATCTGTGCTCCGAGGAACACGGCGTCCGACTTCTTGATCCTGCAGCAAGAATCACGCACAGATATTAGCTATTTGTTCCATGGCGGTGACAATATTTCTGTCTGTTTGCAATTTCCGAAATTTCAGGAATTTCGAACCCCTCGACCAGAAATTATTTCGGCTAATTTTTTGTTTGGGTAAGACAATTTTCATTCAGATTTAACCAAAATTTGCCCTAACGTAACCTTTTCACTCCGAAATTCCCCGAAAACTCTTCAATTTCCGAAAATTCGATTCTATCGGTAAATCTGAGCAATTCCACTTCTATCGGCAAACTTCCACAGTTTCCCGAAATTCATGCAATTTCCGAAATTTCGCTTCGGTTGGTAAACACCTGCAATTTCCGAAATTTCGCTTCTATCGGTAAATCTGAGCAATTCCACTTCTATCGGCAAATTTCCACAGTTTCCCGAAATTCATGCAATTTCCGAAATTTCACTTCTATCGTTAAGTTTCCACAGTCCCTGAACTTTTATTCAGATTAAACCGAAACCTGTACAAGTAACTTTTTTCAGTCCCAGAATTTCCCAAAATTTCGCTTCTATCGGTGAAATTTTCGCAATTCCCGAAATTTTGCTTCTATCCGTGAATTTCCGAAATTTCGAAAATTTATCCTAGATCTATTGGTAACCTGTCCAAGTGTTAACTTTTTCCCAGAATTTCCCGAAATTTCGCTTCTATCGGAAGTTTTTCGCAATTCCCGAAATTTCGTTTCTATCGGTGAATTTCCACAATTTCGAAAAATTCTCTTAGATCTATAGGTGAATTTCCGCAATTTCGAAAGTTTCTCCTAGATCTATCGGCAAATTTCCGCAATTTCGGAAATATTTGGCATCTGTAGCTGCATGTGTACCCGGAGGTAGGGAGGCAGAAGGCGATGGTGTAGTCGTAGGCGGCCTTGCAGGTGAAGGTGGAGGTGGAGTCGTCGTACGCGTAGCTGTAGGCGCGCGGGCACGCCGTCTTGAAGATGGCCGAGTACGCCGTCGGCCGGCACGCCGCCGGCGTCCCATACTCCCCGGCGCAGCAGTACCTGTCCTGCCCGAACGCCTCGCACGCGCTCTTGCACGCGATCGCCCCGCCGCCGCCACACTCCACCTGCAGCTCCCTCGGACACGCTGCACACATCGTCGTCGTCGTCAGCTCCGGCAATGGCGATGGAGGAGAGCGAGAGCCGAGATGTCATGCGCTTACAGCGGTTGAGGTCGGCCATGCAGCCGGTGGTGTTGCAGGCGGCGGCGGGGGAGGCGGCGCGAGGGATGGCGACGACGGGGAGGTTGTAGCCGTCGACGAGGCTCACGTCGTAGAAGTCCTCGCCGCCGCCCCTCCCGAGGGTGACCTCGAACAGCGTCGCCGGCGGCGCGGCGCCGGCGCCGCGGCACTCCACGCGCCCGCCGCAGTCGCCCGTCTGGCACACGCCGGCGCCGTCGGCGTCGAACACGCACCCCGTCCGCGCCCATATCCGCCCCGACCACCCCGCCGGCGCCGCCAGCTGCGCCGTCTGCCCCGGGTCCAGCCGGAACCCCGTCGTCGACAGCTGCGGCGTGCCGGCGCCGGCGAGCGTCCCTGGCCATATCGGGTGCGAACAATAGTTCGCTATAGTGAACGTCATCGCCATGGAACTGCACGACCAAGAAGCCGCCATTGCCACCACAAGAAGCCATAGCTTGCAAGCTCTTGGCTCTCCCATGGCTCCTATGGCTCAAAATTTGGGAATTGATGTTGATAGGAAGAAGATCGAGAAGGGAAGGGGAAGAAGACATTGAGAGAATTCTTGCAAGATTTAAAGGTGCAAGTGCCATGATGCATTGCATTTTTGCATGTTTGCATGCAAAGAAAGCATTTTCTTGGTGAGCTTGGTTTAGCATGTTGCATGGATGGGGTGGCCTAGGAAAGAAGAAATACCTTTTGGGATGATGCAAGCTTATGATGTTGGCATGATCTTAGCATCAAAAGAGGTGAATCTGGTGATGCTTGTGCTAATGCAGATACCTTAATTACTAGTCAAACATGCTATGTTTTGAATACTCTGTAGTCTCTACACAGTCTGAACATTTGGACAGAGTACATGTTTGTGAGTTTGAGCAGCTGGGAAAATGGAAATGTACAGAATACTTTTCTTATTTGGATACAGAAAAAAGACTTGAGCTGAACTCTTACAGTATTAGAATCAGTTGTCAGAATAACAGCATGAAGATTCTGAATTTGCTATCATATCCATGCGCTGCAAGCCTGCAATTCTCATTATCCTTCTTTTTTCTTAGTCTTTATTTGGGTTTGATTTACTGCTCGAGTAGCTGCTATCTCAGAACATTAGCTCGCAACATGTAGTTCTGAACACTTCAACCTATCAGTAAGCTTGTAAAATTTATGATCAATTTTTGCATCAGACATGCTCTTCAATTCCAATTTATGAAATCAAGGTGCAAGACTGCAAATTCATTTTGTCTACAAAAATGTCATGTTTTTGTAAAAAGCGTACGATCCATTTCATACAAGATTCTTTCAGGAGGCAATCATGCCTTTGGAGGAAAACTGCAAGGAAGGAATCATACAATAAAACTATCAACATGAACAACCGGCACAAAGATCAATGAAGATGACAAAAGGTGCACCTTTTTGCAGTTCCATAAAATCAAATAACCTTGCAACCAGACCAGATAAAGCATCTATTCTGATTTGATTGCACAAAAAGGAATAATCAAGCTGGAATTGTGACGCTTATGGTAACTCTCTGTATATTGCCTACCTTTCAAGATACCCTTAACTGAACAAAACATGTGTGAACTGTAAGCTAGTCCATGAGAACTCAGGAAAAAAAATCCATTTCAAAAGGGGGAGTGTTGAGAACGGCTAACTCATATAGTGCAGCACTACGACCCTGTAAATTATTAGAAAACAATGGAAGATTACATGATTAGGAAGTTTCCATATTGTACAGTACTCATGATCTTATCAGAGACACAACAAACAAGTGGAGACCTACTGCAGCATCACTCCTCTGACACAGGTTCCTCAGCACCACCTTCGGGAACATTGGAATCATCAACAACCGTGACACCCTCAAGATCCAAGGGGCGCCCAGTCATCGGATGAATTGGGTGCCTATCACGAGGTCCACCTTTTCGAGCCATAGCTAGCATTGGAGGTGGAGGCAGAAGCCCAGCCCGAAAAAGGATGCGCTGCACAGGATCTGATGGCTGAGCACCAACAGACAGCCAGTACCTGCAAAGAAGTATAATTGTATGCTGTTACATGGCCTTGCAAGGGAGGGAAAGACATCATAGCATTCTTCTAGCAATTAACTCAAAGAAAGAAAATATTGGGAAGATCAGACTCTTGACTCTCGACAAATGGTGGGCAATGAACACTGGCAACTAGACAATACAGGATCAAAGCTACTAGTTCTGCTATTGATGAAACTAAGCACCATGCTTGAAATGTCTGAAACTTTATATCTGTAATTTTCTTCGCTGTTACGGATACTGTTAAGAAAATCTCACATGCTTAAAATGTCTAAATCCTTTTCTGCTATGGACGGATGCCAGTAAGCACATCTACAAGCTACAAAATTCAGAACCCTTGAATCCATCATTTTCTACCCAGAGAATGGAAGGCAGGGATGGTTGTAAGGTACATGGTAATTAGCAACACAATTAACTATTACACAGAAGCAATAACAGCACCCCAACTGATACTAATAACAGCCTCGAACGAAGATCGCATTGCAATGATATTATGGTCTATAACTGAATCAGTCCATTTTGCCTTACAGACAATCAGTTTCCATCAAAGAATCAGGGTGCTATAGCAATGTCAGTCCTAGACTAGCATCAGCAAAGCTCCAGCACGCCAATTTTTCTCCAGAGGAAATACTAAAACACATCAAACAGTCCAAATTAAGGGCATAAGCAGATGAAACTCACTTGACCCGGTCGAATTTCAGTCCCATCCTCTTGCCACCATCCTTCCCTGCAATCAGCAACAGAAAGCACACACTCATCCATCATCCATCAGGCATTCAATCACAAGCTTACAGCCAAAATACTCACGCACGTAGAAATGTTTCACACTCTACTAATCCCTCTCCAATCTGATCCGATTCACCATTTCACCAAGACGTTGAGGCCAACGCCAACCAACGGGGCAAAGACAACACTCGAGAACAAGCCGATCCAGGAGGAGCGCGAGGGGGGGATATGGAGGAGGAGGGCTCACCGGGGAGCGGGTTGTAGTAGCCGAGGACCTCGAGGTGCTTGCCGTCGCGCGGGGAGCGGCTGTCGGCGGCCATCACCCGGTAGAACGGCCGGTTCCGGCAGCCGAACCGCGCCAGCCGGATCCGCACCACCATGCTCGCCTCCACTCGCGCCTCCGCCGCCGCCGCCGCCGCCTTCCCTTCCCCTTCTCCGGCTCGGGTCGCGTCGTGTTCACTCCTGTGGGAGCAAGGGTTTTGGATTTGGATTCTGGAGAAACCCAAAAAAAGGAAAAAAAAACTCAGCGGGCTTCTTTACCTCTGTGATGGGCCTGATGGCCCATATAGTATGGGCCTTTCAGCTAAAGCTTGTTCACATGAGACTTCTTTCTGGGCTTTATCCCATGGGCCAAATTCCGGCCCACTTATGGTGATACTTGGTTAGGCTTCTCAATAGTTATTAGCCATTTAAGCTAACTTATGCATTGGCCAATCAATAATTCAATAGTAGCTTCATCCATTCGGTGATGAAAAAATTGACACGATAAAAGCTGACATAACTGTCTGTAAAATTAGTGAAAAATTCAATAGTCTGTTTGGACAATGCGCAGGAATACTGAAATTGCACAAGATTCGGGCCCAAAAGAAGGGACAGGGTCAGAATTCATTTGTAGTTCTCTGCTCTTAACACATTTGATAACCTAACTAATGGAATCAGGAAGCCCTGGTCTGTGTTTTGCTAAGTCTGGAGGCCTGGAGAGTATAGCTTGTTGCTCACTCAGTCACACCCAATTGATCATTGTCATGGTTGGTACAGACGAAAGCTTTTTTCCTGCACAAAAGATGGAAGCACACATGCTGAACTTTGCCCAAGAATGAGTGCAGTAAGAGTAAGAATGGAATTGGAAGAGAAGGATGAGGCACAAAAACTGAACAAGCAAAAGGCTTACTTGTTTGTATTGGCATCGCTCTCTTAACAAAACCGAATTGGCAATGGTATTTTGTTGTCTAACAGACACAAAAAGATCCGTACTGGCATATGGCATGCTTTTTCTCACCTAAGAGCACCTAAAAGTGAAACAACCTGCATGTAAAGTCATTTTCTTGCTATGACAAACAGCTAAGGAATCTGTGTCAAAACAAAAAACTGATTACTCCTTTAGGGATTAGCTTCACTGAAATCATGAGAGAATAAAATGATGTCTTACATTCAATGAACTGATGCATCAAGGACCTTGTACCTGTAGAAGTAGGACCCTTCAGATTAGGCTGCTCCATGTTAGAAGAATAAAACTGTGATTTAGTCATCCAAATGCATTCATACATGTTAAAGAAGGCAAAATCTTTTCCATCACATACTTTTCCTAGCATTAGCATGAACAAACAATTGCTGCGAACGTCAAGAAAGTAACAGAGGTTCTAAAAATGATATAAACAAATTTGTAGATGATGCCTAAAAATAAAAATGATAAAGATTTTATATGCATGTCAGGTTGAGAAAAACTCTAAATGAGGAAGATGTATTGGTATGTCTAGGTAGTTTATTTACCCTTCTCCCTTTCTTTTCTCCAACTCCCAATGTTTAACTAAGATAGTCTATCTCACATTATTCCACAGGCATCTATTGCCACCCATAATTTTATGTCCCATTTGGTAAGAAAAATAATTGATTGCTGAACCCAGCAGTACTGAATTGAATTATTGCTAGACAGGTTACTTGTGCTGCCAACAATGTCCATATTGAGTACTCTCTACTATGCTACTGCTAGATATGAACAAATATATATACTCACACGTTTTCCTTGAATGTCTTAAAAAGCAAAGAGAAAGTACACAAATAATACACCAGGAATACGAATAGAAAGAGATGCCATAAAAAATATATGTTCTCTGGAACTTCAGTAATGATCCTGTAAAATCAATAAATCATGAAAGCTACCCCTGTGATGCATTCATCCAGAAGAAAACTAGATACTCCACATTGAAACTTCCAAATGGCTAGCCAATGTGAATTTCGTAATTTTATATCTCTGTTAGTTTCTGTGTGCATATATGAATGCTTAGCTAACAAATCTTGGCAGTGGAGTAAGGATGTCGACAACAAGCGATTGCGTGCCTAAGCTTCTTACAAACAACTTTGATGGCAATGGTTACTCTGATCTGGTCGTTGTTTGGACGCTGACGTTAATGATTTTGCAAGTTTATCAGTAACCCAAATTGACGCGATTCTATCAATCAGTCACCCAGAGTAGTTACGGGTCAATCTCTCTCACGTATCAGTGATGTGCGATTGATCTGTTCAACTTCAAAGAGCACAAATGAAGCCCGTTCCTACTTTGTGTTTTACTCCATGGACGGCTTGCGCACGGAGTTTAATAACGATGTGGTCATAAACATGACTGCCATGCAATTTCATATTATGAAGTGCTTGACAAGTAAATATCATTTTCATCACAAAAGGTTCTTTGATGATATACATTTGAACTTATGCCGTGCATTTTGCAGTGAATCGGGGAGCATAAGAAAGACAAACCTGCATTATGGCAGTAAAACAGGGAGCACAAAAGGGACCACAACCTTCACTACCAGAATATATGAGTCATTTGGATTAAATTGGGGAGCATATAAGGGATAAATCTACATTATTGCAGTAAACCAGGGAGCATAAAAGGGACAAACCTTCATTATCAGAATAGATGAGTCATTTGGGTTGTGCTGTGCACTTCTCTCCCTTGGATAATACCATTGAACAATATGCGTGTCAGCAAAGAAATAAAAGTTTGCTTCTAATTTATTAGATTTTTCATCACATTCTCAACTGCAGTGCTTCACATGGGACACATGCAGGAGATGCTTTAGTCCATAACATTTATAGTTCAAAAGAGAAAAAAACACTCAAGCTCTAGAAAAGAAAGTACAAACTTAATTATAATTTCTGAACGAGTAGACACCAACCCTTTTCTCTTAATTAGAAAAGGAACTTTAACACCAATCTTTGTTTTGCATTAGTTTGAAATAGCATTCCATTTTTTCTAGCCACAAGCTTCATAATACTTTTGTTTCTTTTAGAAATATAATGCTCCTAGTTTTGTATTGCTTTATTTGTAAAACAAGGAATATTAAGAAACATGGATGTGACATAAAAGGCATTCACAAAATCCTTCTTCAGCACAAGTTTTTTTTAAGAGCATGCAAATTGTGAAAACAAGATCATATTTTCTGACCCCAGAAAACATCAGAACAAAATGGAATAGTCTGTCTATTTTAAACCACTGCAGAATCAGATCACATCTAATCAAGGCAACATTCTAGTTCACTTGTCAAAAAGTTTAAATCTGGTAGTAATCCCAGAACAGGTGAATTATCACATTATATGTATTTTCTTGTCTGGAACCAGGGAACTAGCACTTAATCAAAGAAATTTGATTACCTATCTTGGAGCAAAAGTAGAAAAATAAATTACTTGACCAACTAGTATACTAGAACATCAAACATAGAAGAACAAACTCCGGGCTGCAGCAACAATCATAACTCTATATCCAGCTTTAGTTATAACGTCAATTCAACAACCCACATTAACACAGGTGTTTTCTTGCACTGCATTGTTAGGGAAAGAATACAGGTTGCTACTTCATTGACAAAGCATAAACCAGTTGTGCATAACAAACTAGTTCCACCAACAGAAGTAAACATGTACATATTACCTTATTAGGAAGTGAGTCTTGCTGTAAATCTGCACCTCACCCTCTAGACAAACCAAAATGCTGTCTCCAGATTACCCAGCCCAGCAGTGCAGTACACAGCTAGCTAGCAAGAAGTGATCATGAAGCTGAAGACAGAATAGAGATTTCGTTGGCAACTCAATCATTAGACCACTAACATGAGTACATGCCACCTCAAATTAGTATTCATTTGCAGGCTACTTTTTGTTGGTGTATTAAATCCATTTTTTTTCCTTCTGACTAACTCATAAGTACAGTGTTTATTTAGCAAATTACATACAGAAAGAATTTACAACCTCTATACATAATAGTAGAAAGATGTAGGTAATGATCATGATATCAATGCTGCAGCATCATGATAATCTGCAGCAGTAAAAAGTAGGCTCTTTACTTGAATACTTTCCCAGAGATTAGAATTAATAACTTGGAACTTCATAGCAATTACCATTAAGGCTTCAAATTTTATCCCAGTCAGTAGCAGGAGTACCTGTTTCTTCTTGTTTGAACAAAAGAAAGAACCATTTGATTAGCTGAAAATAGTTCAGAATGCCAACATTGGGTATTGGTAGGAAAGGAAACCGGTTTCCTTGTCTTTACTGTACTACTCCTTCTGTCCCGAAATATAGCTACCTTTGTACCTTTGTTTGAACTACAAAGGTAACTATATTTTGGGACGGAGGGAGTATGTGCTTAGTAATGAGATCTAGGCATATCTTTGTAAAATGCCATCTGTTGCTAGAGGCCTAGAAGCATCGGAGACAAGCAAGGTAGCACTTTGTTACAGTGATATGTTTCTTTAATATACACGGAAATTACACTCTACAACTCCACCTGTCACCAAAAGAAAAAATATTACGATCAGTTACCTATCATGATATCTTCCTGCTTGTCATCTACAAATAAAGTTTTCCATCTTCATGGCAGCATCATGTTGGATTAAGTAAAAGGATTATACGTTAAGCCTCCATCTATAATATAGTTCAATGTCTGTGATCATCCGTAACTCTACGCTTCTACTGAGACACTACTGATTACGATGGATACGGCAATGTGAACATGATCTTTGAAGTTTGCAGCCTGTTAGTCTGTTCAGATTAATAAAACATAAATTAGACGAGGGAGGTAGAAGCTACCTTTCAAAACTATAGTAACAAATAGTGTTCCAGTTTTATAACACGACATCTTTCCTGTGTTAGTTAAAATTTATTTCTTGTACTCAACCACCATCAACTTCTCATGTTCAGGGAAAACACAAAATTATAGTAGCTTCCTGTGTTCTAAAATTTTCAGATGGCTGGGAAAAACAGTTCATGATGTTGAATGAAAGGAAATAATCTGCAGATTAATGCCATCAGACACATTTTCAAAACATTTAAGTGAAATGCTCATAAAATCCATTCCTGGTCATGTTATTGTCTATGTCAGTTTGAATCAACTTTGCAAGCATTCCCATCATCCAAAGAGGTCAGTTGGAAATGTAACATCCTGACCGCCTTTTAGGTGTGCGGTTTCAAAGAAAGATATCCATGCATTGAAAGAATTGTAAATTTTTTGGCTGTGGAGAAAAACAGAGGGTGGTAGAAAGCTCCAGTGTACTTTCCTCCAGCAAATGAAGTGCTTCACAAGTTATGAATGATTCACTGAAGCCAAACTAACTAATGTCAAATGGTTGGTTTGCCAGATATGAACTTTCGCTAACGACAATTTTGTTAGCAACAGCATCAATATCATAGGATGCTGTTCAAAATAATTGCTCAACTAGGCTAATACCTGTACTTCAAACATTTCTGTTTCTGAACTAAAAATAATTATGTGATTTGAGAGCCATTAAACCGCCCATTCCGAAAGCTGAATCCCAAGGTTCTTGGCCTTCACCTTCACATTCTTCCCCATCACTACTGATACCGAGACACAACAACCTGAAATGCAGTCCATCGTAAGCAGGGACGGATCTAACTTGGGCCATGGTGGTTCAGTTGGAAAACCCCAAATTCTTTTGGGGAACAAACAAACTGTTACTTGTAGTAGTAGAGAAGCTAGGGTTTAACGCAAGCATATCCGATACAAGAGACAGATGCGGATGCTCACCGGGATGTGGCTGAAGCAGCAGGACGACGGCGCCCCTGCTCCTGCTCCTGCTCCTGCTCTGCTCTGCTCGCGAGAGATGGAAATCGGCGCAGGCGGTGGGCGAACTCGCTGGAGCGGGGAAGTTTTTTCTTCTTTTCTTCTTTTTTTACGCTGAATTTTTTAAAGAAAAAGGAAATTGCGCATAATTAAATGTGTCAGGGGTACTGTTTGCTATTACCAGTGATTTGCTCTGCGCCGTAGGCTGGTCCAGCCGACGGTCCGCAAACTATCGGTAGTGTCATATTTTTTTTTCCTTATGCTTTTACTTATCAGCTAAAATTTAAATTTTTAACCTTAAATTTAGAGTTGATTTTAGAGTTTTTTATCATATTTTTTTTCAATCTTTGTTTATAGATTGTTAAGATCACGTATATAAAAGTTTTATTTATAAATTATTTTTCCTTTGTAAATATGTCATTTGGTTTATTCCCCAGTAAGCCAAACAATGGGGCCACTCGTCTAACTGATCCAATTTTGATCATGGACAGAAAAAATGCATCTAAATTTGAACTTTTTTGGAAAAAGGAAAGTTTTTCCAAATAAATGTGAAATTTTAAGAAAAATGCATCTAATTTTTTGTTAACGGATAAAGATTGCTCGGATTCGGGTAAACTAAAATAAATGTACAAATAAATTACTCATCGTTTTAACTTTGTCATAAGTAAATTGATGATTAAAAATTAGATATATTTAATTTAGGAGAGAAGTAAATCAAGTAATTTGAAATGGAGGGATATAATTTTCATCCAGCCAACCTTTGGTCTGGTCTTTCGTGAAAAAAAAAAAAACTTCTCATTGCAACATGGACACACCTTGCATGATTGTTCAACGCAAGATCCTTGACTCCTTCATGCAAAGTTAGCATAGAGCTTTCATGACGCAATGGAAGGGAAATAAGCACACCACTGCAGTTTAGAAATCAGATGAAATGAAATGTTCTGCTAGTATTTATGACGCTTTAACATTAACCTTTGAATTAACCATAAAAAAAACTGACGAACAGATTGAAATCTGACAAGAGCACAGTGAATCAGTGATATCTTCCAAAATGGTCACTAGTACAACAGCATAACTCATCAAGTAGTTTGTTGTGACACTTGACCTACACTAGTTCTTGCATACTACATCTGTAGTCCATTCTCTCTGAAACAGTTATCATTTTTGTTATATGGTGCATGCAAGCTATCTCCCATGTATATTATACTTCCAAACATTTCCATCATTAGGAGCAGATTAATGCAGACCTCATGCAAGTTGTCACGTGTTTGTACGATTGACAGTGAGGTTACAGCACATGCATGACACATCCTTAATTAGGAGAGGCAAAATGAAGATTAACCCACAAGAAACCTGACATAAACTTGTGAGATTAAGCAAAAATAAACATAAGCTCTGAAGAAAACACATTGCTGTCAGTCAGGCTGCCAACAACAACCACGATCTCTATCAGAGTCACTGCATCTGCAGCTAATTAAGCCTCTCTCGAGCGAACTGTCAATTCCTGAACTTGCTTTTCACAAATCAGCCGTGTAAACCTTACCCTGAAGAAATACACTTTTCAAAAATCTCAAATCACTTGAGCAGTTCTTGACTTCTTCATCCCACTATTTCAGCTATCATCTCTCCTTCTCAGTGGCCCAGTTTGATTGTTCTGAATAGATGAATAAATGACAGACTTTCTAATTATGTGATGAATTTTGAGGGTACGAAGGAATAAAATTAACTAGTGCAAAGTTTAAAGTTATCTTTATTTGAAGCAATTTATATATATAGAAAGTTTTTATAAAATTCACACTGTTTAAGAGATTGGATAGTGTGCCGGCCCGTGATAATCTATAGTCTGTTTGTGAAAAAAAAAATGATGACCTATAAATTCTACAAAATAATCTTGTCAGAACAAGCTCAAGAAACATAAGACACAATCAAAATCTTTACCATTCAGTAAACATACGACACTATCACTGAAACAGTCATCAGATATTCACCTATGTATCAGTGTCTCCCAAATAAAGTGGAGTACGTAGAAAATGAAAGGATGAAACATGACAAAACTGGTCAGTAGCAGGAGCCAGCCCAAGAGGGCAATATGAACGGTCAACATGAACAAGAACCCTAGATTTAGGAAATAATATTAAAGAACAAACTGTTTTTAGGGAATAATTTGGGTACTGTGACCTGGTGAGTGATGACCAAGAATCAGATTATTAATCTGAACCTCTGCCTCGGCCACAAGTGATTGAATTGCTGTAGTCCTTTTAGTCAAGATTGCATGATCCTACTGTCATTGTCGTGATATCCACAAGACCTGGCTCAATATGGATTACAGGACAAGGCAAAGTTCCTGCAAAATGGACAGTACACACCATTGTTTTCTGCTGCCAACAATTGCCTACTTGCCTGTCACTGTTTGCACCAGTGAGCATGCACTGGTGCACCTTTCGTTTTGGAATTGAAGGATGAGATTACACAAATCTGTTGATTTAAAATATCTCACTTTTCAAAATAAATCTGCTAGCTAATCCTTTCTCTAAGCAACCTGTAACAGTCTTCAGGGGAAATTTATATGGTTATATATATATGTTCAGATCATGCTTGCGAATCACACAAAAGTAATTAAGAAGCACTGCTGATTCCCTGTATTGATAAAAATGGGATCTTTGAATTGGCAAACTGATGTGATACATGTATTACATAAGTAATTTCTTTTTTGAAAAGGTCACCGGGGGTATTACATCAGGTAATCAAAGGGAAATAAACCATTCGGCCATCTTGTTAATTACATCAAAATCAAACCACTCCAATTTCTCACAATCTGACCTCCAGGAATTAATGTATGATCATTATTCGTATATCAAATACTACCTCCGTTTTAGGTTATAAGATTTTCTAGCATTGCTCACATTTATATAGATATTAATAAATCTAAACACAATTCATTAGCATATATATAAATATGGACAATGCTAATATAAAAGGGAGGAAGTATATAGCTAAAAAAACACATGCAATATTTCTGATCAAACCTAGCTCTATACGATGAAGCACACGAAAGTACAGTTAATTGGTTCTGCATATCAATACAAGCATTAAATTAAAAAGACAACAAGAATATAACAACAGAAGTTACAAAACCAGACACAAATTAAGGATCATTTGATGTATCATCATCTCTGTATGATCCATGGCTCTCTGAACAGCTAGATTACACACTGGCATAAACACTGTTTGCCCCCCAAAATTATTCTACGAGTTGGTTGGGATTAGAGGAGACCCAGCCCCGGCGCCCCGGCCTGCCTGACCGACTGCCTGCCTTCTTGCCTAGCCCCCGGGTCAAAGGGGCGGGGTGGGCCCATCCGACGTGGGCCCCACACGGGCCCTCGGGCCCCACCCGCACGTGTCCTGTTTTGCTGAGTCACGCACGCTACTACTCCTGTCTACTGTGTTCGTGCTGTTCATTGCCACGACGACTACTCGTCGGTGTTAACTCCACATCAGCTGATTAATTGTGTGTCATATATAAGTACTATGTAATTAGCTTGATCTATCAATCGTTTTGCTGCGTACGATCAGCGAACGCCCACGGAATCAGAAGCAGCGGCTTAATTATCTGCCTCTTGAGTGGTAATTAACGCGGTTTAATGGTAATATATAGTCGATCAGTTTGATGGTTTCTATCGTTTTGACTTCAGAAATCTTCAGAGAGAACTTAACGCAGGCAGGTTGCCGTACGTGCCTGTACTACATACAAATACAATGAAATTATGCAAAAACACAGTTCAACACCGAAGATAACAACTAAGCCCCATATATGATATATATATATATATATATATAACAATTACTACCTCCGTCTCAAATATTAAAACTTACTCATTTTATAATTTTATAATATAATATAGTAATCCATAAGTATCATATATATGTGTACTATAAATCTGAATATAAAAATTGTATAAATTTATAATATTAGAATATCTCACACATAATACTTATAGATCGTAAAAGGAGTAAGTTGAAAGAAGAGTTGAAAAGGCACAGTAGAACCTAGCTACTTTTCCTGGACATTTAGAATACTGTGATTATTCACACATTGATCATTTCTTCATTATATTTCTATTCTCCTATTCTCCTAGGCGAATAGCAACTCGGTCGTGTTGTAGTGATAGGCGATAGCTAGCTTAATTTTGTCCATATAGCTGGAGAGAGCACACCGTCAACTACTGTTGCATGCGACGACGACGAGGACGACCACGCCGCCGGGCTAGCTAGCTAGGCTAGCAAACGGCCGGCGAGGCGAGGCGAGGCGAGGCGAGGCGAGCGAGCGCGCGTACGTGGAAATTACAAGCTGACAAAAGGCCGATCGCTTGTAGCTGACGACGCCCGGTTGGTCCGAGCGTCACCAACACATTTCCGAGCCTCCCCTCCTTTGTCTCCCTCTTATATCATCATCATCCTCCTTCGCCCTCACTTCCATGGAAAAAAACAATTAATCCGATCAAAATTAAAGCCCAAAAGTTGAGATAGATAGCTAGCTCATCAGGAGAGAGTGAGAGACAATATCCAGCTTGCTAGCTAGGTAGTAGATAGCTGCCTTTTGCGTGTTCTTCTTTCTTCGTCGCATAAGCTGTCTCGTCTCTGATAAACTTTTCATCTTCTTTTTTGGGTGGTCATGCTGCGGCCAATTCGTTCTTGAATTCGTTAGCTACTCCATTCCATATATAGATTCGATCTTGTCCTAGCTAGAGCTAGCTGCATCTTCCTCCTTGGTGTTGAATTTGGTTCAGCTGCTGCTATCTAGCTATATCTAGCTTTTGCGGTGTTCGTAGGGTTAGGGTTTTTGCTGTTCTTGGCCATCGACGATGGCTATGGGCATGGAAGGATCAGGAGGAGGGCCGGCGAAGAAGAAAGAGGAGAGCTTGCCTCCGGGGTTCAGGTTCCACCCGACGGACGAGGAGCTCATCACCTACTACCTGCGGCAGAAGATCGCCGACGGCGGCTTCACGGCGAGGGCCATCGCCGAGGTCGATCTCAACAAGTGCGAGCCATGGGATCTCCCAGGTGATTAATCAATCGCTAATTAATTAAACAAACATGTGTTTGCATGCATGATCTAGCTTGTGAAATTTTATACTTCCTAATATCGTCTCCCTCTCTCTGGCTCTCTCTCTCTCTCCTCTCACTCACTCAGCTTGCTTTCGCTGTGGATTAGCTTTTATGTTCATATGATCATATTGAACAATTCATATTTTTTTCTGCAATATATGAATAGTTTGTACTACATATTCAGAAGTGCATGTTTGTTGTTGACTACTGGCTATGCATGTATATGCATGCCCTAGTCCTTTTTTCATGATTTTGAGCATATATTTCTTACCTATCCTTGCCCTGCCAGAGGTAATTAGTCGCGTCTAGATTTCAAACATGCATATATGGTGCAAGTTTTTCAATAGCTAATCCAAAAGTCTAAGCTCTTAAAACTACTACATGTGTGATCCTAAAAGAAAACTATGGGATGGACTTCAAGTTTTCTATGGTATTCCTTTTTTTTTTCCTCACTGAGTCTTGCTTGCTTAAAAACATGTGAATATGATATCATTGGTGATATAATATCTTGGTGGTACACACTCATATATAACATCTTCAATCCCCCCCCCCCTCCTCCCTTCTCTCCTTCCCTTCTATTAGTGTGAGTATATCTAATATCTATAATCTTTATTTGATCTCTTCTATTTTTTTAATTTTCTTGCAAGAGTTGGTGGTTGAAACACATAATCTTCTTATTGTTATTTCTAGGGGTCTTATACTAGAAGCTATCTTAATTCTATGTTCTTTATAAAAAAAAGTAAAATATCAACAGAAATTACAAACCAAAGCTCTAGCTTCAGCACAGTTTGTGTATATACATCGTCCTTACTCTCATATGTAGGAGATGTTTCTGAGGTTCTGAATGTTCAAATATGTGGTCATATTTTTTCACACTTACACATTCACAATCTATATGTTCTATGTATTAATTTTCTCTAATAATTGTGCTCCAGAGAAGGCAAAAATGGGAGAGAAGGAATGGTACTTCTTTAGCCTAAGGGATCGAAAGTATCCAACTGGCGTGCGCACAAACCGTGCAACTAATGCTGGTTATTGGAAAACAACGGGAAAGGATAAGGAAATCTTCACGGGACAACCACCAGCAACACCAGAGTTGGTTGGAATGAAGAAAACCCTAGTGTTCTACAAAGGAAGGGCTCCAAGAGGTGAAAAAACCAATTGGGTCATGCATGAGTACCGACTCCACTCCAAATCGATCCCCAAATCAAACAAGGTAAACAATTCAATTGATAGTATTTTCAAACTCACTCCTATACACATGCTTCACTAATTTTACTTGTATTAATTGAAATGTTTTTGTGATGCATCATTTTGTTTATACTCATTATATGACAGGATGAGTGGGTCGTCTGCCGCATATTTGCCAAGACTGCTGGTGTCAAGAAATATCCCTCCAACAATGCTCATTCCCGATCCCACCACCCATACACACTAGATATGGTCCCACCTCTCCTCCCGGCTCTATTGCAACAAGACCCATTTGGTCGTGGACACCACCCTTACATGAACCCCGCTGACATGGCGGAACTCTCCCGCTTTGCTAGAGGTACGCCGGGGTTGCACCCACATATCCAACCATACCCTGGTTACATCAACCCGGCCGTGCCATTTACACTATCAGGCCTTAACCTCAACCTTGGATCCTCGCCGGCCATGCCTCCACCACCGCCACCGCCACCACAATCCATCCTCCAAGCGATGTCGATGCCGATGAACCAACCAAGTGCTACAAACCAGGTTATGGCAACAGAGCAAATGATTCCAGGACTAGCCAATGGTGTCATCCCACAGGGAACAGATGGAGGTTTTACCACGGATGTTGTTGTTGGAGGCACTGGCATCAGATACCAGAATTTGGATGTAGAGCAGCTGGTGGAGAGGTACTGGCCTGGTAGTTACCAAATGTAGTCCTGAAGGAAATGCTTGGGGTACTGCCAAGCAATTGTTGGTCTATTATGTAGGAAGACATAATTATTTGAGCTACCTTAATTTAGTCTATGGATATTGTATGATTACTTAGCTAATGTTGTACCCTAGCTTTTTAGTTTCTCAGTTCTCTTGTACCTCTAGATTTTGTTTTGGTTGTAACTTGTCAGATTGTAGAAACTAGAGGACTGTTTGCTTGACCCGATTGCTTGTACATACATCTTACTCCCTCCATTCTAAATTGACCTAAATATTTCATAGGTACATCAAGACCAAGAAAAACTAATAACTCTCTCATACTATATTTACTCTAGCAACAAACTCGATGCATGCACCATCCCCACTATTTCTTAGCCAATAGCAAATCAAGGTATTATATGTGGGTTATAAATGCTTGTATGCATGATGCATACATCAATGTCTATTTACTCCAATGCACAAATAACGAATAGACTTAATAAATGAACACAAATATGTAGATCATTTAGGAATAACCTCAAAAGAACTATATGTAGATCAATTTGGAATGGAGGGAGTATATATTAGTGATCAGATCATGGATAGTGCTCCGCTGTGAGATTGCGAGGGGATAGGCACATAGACAACCAAAGTTTAAGGCTAGTTCGATTTGGAGGAAATTTCACGGGAATTTTGGAGATATCAACCTGTTTTCTGTGAAAATCCTATAAAATTCCTGCGTTCCGGGATTAATCAAGAGGATGCAAGGATGGAAGAGGATTATTCGATCAGTATGCGCACGCTAGCTGATTGTTACTCGAGAGTTACTCTTTGGCAGTAAATTAATCAAGATGATGCCAGGATGAACGTGCAAGATAGATTTGTATAGAATGGACATAATAACTTAGCGCAACTAATTTCAATCATCAAATGTCTGAAAAGCTTACGTACGTACGCACGTGCATGAGGAACTAGTCGAAGAAGAAGAAGTAGCAGTATACAGCACTAACTCAGGGCATGCCATGACATGACATAAAACTATCAGAGAGCTGACACGGATTCATTCATGAATTGCGTCTTCATGTAGCAAGGAGGAAGAGAAAATTAAGAAGAACAGAAACAAAAGAAAAAGAAAAAAGAAACCTGGTGCAAAACAAAGCTGTACAAACTTCAGTGCAGAAACAAATCTGAGATCTCGAGTGACAATGGCGGCAACAACGAACTAGCTAGCTAGGTAGCACAGCGGTTGAACCTTATTAACAAGGCAGCAAACGATTCCAGACTGAGCGGTGGATTTCTGTTAGCCCGGTGTGCCTGCAGTTCCTGACTGACTTAAATTTCTCGCCGGGCCCCGGCGTACGGAAGACCTTGCCGGCGGCGGGGGGCGCCGGCGTTGAAGGGGGTCACGACGGCGGGGAGCGGCGGCGACGTGCTTGGAGAGGGAGACGGATGGGGCGGTTCACCAAACCAGGCGAACTACTTGTTAGGGGCCGTTTAGTGTGACGCATCCTACTTGGGCCGAAATATGTTGGCCCAATTTCGGATCTCTACCGCTGGTAGTGGATCCATATTCGGGTGGGCTCAAAGCCTCAAACTCTGGTGGGTGGGCCAATGTGTCGCTACCTTTTATAGCCAAATTGGGATGGGCCAATTGGATCATTCAGTGGTACTATTACTCTTTGGCAGAAAAAATCAAGAGGGATCGACGTGAGACGTAGATTTGATCTGACAGCCAGATTAATCATCATGTCTCCACTCTCCAGAGCTTACATGCATGAAGAACCGACAAAAGTAGTAGTAGCAACTAGCAAGCGCCACATCAGTGCATGAAGAACCGACAAAAGTAGTAGTAGCAACTAGCAAGCGCCACATCAGGGCATGCCATGCATATCAGAAAGAAATCAATCAAAGCCTCGACGCTGAATTCTGTCTGTTAAACATGGAGAAATACAGTAGTACAACAGTTTCAGTAAGTGAGAGCCCAGACAACGAGGCAGGGATTACACAACCACACACAAGCTCTAAGGAAAAAGCATGAACAAAAACTACAAGACACGACCAATAAAATGAATAAGCACATACAACCTCCTTGTCCACTAAATCCTACGCAGCAAATTGCAGATCGACAGTTACAGAACCGCAATTACAACTAGGTCCATACATGGGGGGCAAAAATACATAGTTCTTGTGTGATCTAGTGTAACTCGTTAATAATACAAACCAATGCTTAGCGATGGCCCGGGATATCCTACTCTGCATGCCATCCGAGATCTGCACAAATGCACAGTACAACTCGATGTCAAGCCAATAGCAGAAGCCTATAACAATCTGTTTAGGCCTCTATAATAGCAGAAGTCCTACTCTGGTCTAGCTTTTAGTTCAAAGTCATACTGACATTTGTAACAAAAACCCGTTCAAGCATAGTTTCTTTTTATACTGTATGAATTGAGAAGAAACTCGGTAACTTCAGAGAAAATGAGAAAGCATAGGGTTCGATTGATTCAAGATTCCATGCCACAAGCAGTAAATAGCGAACTGGAGCACATTACATGAATCTGATTTTACCACTGAAATAGGAACAAAGGGTGCAGTACCTTCTCCAACTACAATGTGGCAGACCAGACATGACCAAAATCCAACATATATGGTCTATTTGTCAGCATGCCGGCGTTTGTGTTTCCGATGGCCATGGTTAGCATTAACATTCCGTGTGGCTTTCTTCTGCTTCTTAGAGCTACAAGGAAATGAAAATATTAAGATCAAATAACAAATAAAAAACAGATATACTAGCTGATAAGCAAATAGAAAACAGAAATACCAACCAGAATGTTTCGACCAGGACATTGTAAAAAACATAAATGGGCATAATCAGCAAAGCAGAAGCCTGCAAAGTTAGTTAAGACATTATATTATGGCCTTTCATACTTAAAACCACTTGAAGCACAGTTCTATTAGTGCCCTACCAGGTACCAGGACAACTCTTCAGTCGCAAATTCTTTTGACAATTCATGTTGGTGCAGGTAGTCCAAGACAGTTGCTTGAGCCTGGAAAAAGAACATATCTGAGATTCCGGAAATATATCTTGAAACCGATATGTAGTGTACCACACAGAAGAAATGGTATTCCATGCATCTACCAAACAGTAGACAATAAGACAATTGCAGTAGTTTAAGATATATACTGTATGCAAAGAGAACAAACAGAATGAGGTTTGAGTATCACGACACTGTTTTGTCCAATCAATTAGCTAAGGAAATTTTGGAAGAACTTGCACAAAGGAACATCACACTATGGAGGTGATTTTATCCAAGTACTTGTGTTACATCCATAGCATGATCAACAGCAAGCATCAACCACCAGAAATAATAGAATTTGGAGCATTTATAAGCATTAAAATGAAGAACTCTCAAGAGGTAAGACCTCAGCAGTCACTAGGGAAAATACACGGAATCACTATTATTACAACAATACAAAAGGTGTGTTCCATACAGTCTTATTCTCCAGTAGGATAAAAAAAAACATATGGAAGTTACTTGACATGCTACTAATTAAGATCAATCACAGCTACCCCAGAAGCAAAGAGTTTCTGAATTCAAAAGCAATGGGGGAAGTATGGCAGAAGCATAAAGTATGTAAACCAATAAGCTGCAATGCATAGGAAAAAATGGAAGGGAAAAAATAAATAACAATCACCTGTTGATGATAAGCTGTGGCCTTCTCAAGAAAATTTCCATATATATGGACTGCTCTTTTTGTATAAGGCTTCAAAATAATTCTAATTTTCTCGACATGCGGCTTAGTGGCCTTAGCAACTTGATCAATGTAAGGTTTGGATACTTTCTTGGCTTCCTGAAAAAAAGACGCAATCATTTGATTATAAATCAATGATTATATATATACTCTAAAAAAGAAACTGCCTCCTATCCTATCATAATCAAACTGCCTCCTGGCATGTACAACTGTGAATTCTTGAAACGGCGGGACCTTAGATGTACCTGGAAGTAGGGATCAGCAATCTTATGGGCTTTCACAACATGAGGTAAAACAACATCCTTAGATGCTTGATAGAGCTCTATAGATTTTGCTGAGACCTTTTGCACATAAGGCTCTGTGTTTGTCTTCATGGTAGCCCATTTTTCCTTGATAACAGGTATCCATTTCTTCAAAAGGTGAATGCCATTGTTAGTGGAAGATGATCAAAGAGTCAAAAACTTAACAGACTTGTGATGCTATATCACGTGATAACATCAAGAGTTGTCCATAAATACATGTGATTAATGCAATTTTTAAAATATCTCAGTTTTACTCTGCAACCAATTTCTTGAACTGTATCAGGAACAGGTAATAATATTACCGTCTTGGCAGCTTCTACATGTGGCTCGGCCCATTTCTTTGCCTGAACTGATTTCTCTGATGCCTGCAGTGATTAGTTCACATAATATAAACGACTGCATAAATGACATAATTGACATTTTCAATGTTTAACTAAAGTAATATGCTAGGTAGCACCTTCTGCAATAAACTGTTAACAGCAGGTTTCCCATGTTCATTCCAGTGACTTAACATCATTTCCTGCACAAGTCAATGACTGATGAGAACAAGCAAACTAAGAAGAGATATTTATACTTTATCATCAGTTATACCTTAGCACGAGCTGTGTGTGTCACTAACCAAGGTGGCAACCAAGCTCCATGAACCTGCATAAGTATTAACTGATAGTTCAGTACGACACTTATTGCAGTGATCAGACTGAAAGTAGTAGGTGACTTCCATGTAACAATGGGAAGATTACTTTTGTCTCATTTATTCTACAGATGTAATAGGGGCTCTACCCAGTTAATCTAAGGAAAACAATAGAAATATTACACTCATTATATGCTCAATCATCATCTAACAGTCAGGAGTTCCCAATTCTCAGGTACCAAATCATACATGATACATTCATAATAAGGTTCAGTGGTTAGAAGAGTATTGCGACATACAATTCCGTCCGAATTTAACAGCTGAGATGACCAACTAGGCTGCATTTTGAACCTACTGTTCAAAAGTCACCGGTACCCCTCAAGTCCAGTTTAACATTGGTTTGGATGGCATGCCAAGTTTGCGGAGTAAATAGCTAGGGCAGCCTAAAGTCTGAGTAATGTTATCTTACTGGCATAGAACAAATCTATCAAAACAGATAGCAGATGCAGAAGAAGAATATTTACCTCTTTCAGCTGATTTAATTGTGTTGTTGTTTCTAACTGCACCCTCATAAGCTCCTCCTAAGAACATGAGAAGCAAAGACTGAAGAGAATGGCACCAAGAAACTATATCAGAGTAATCGCATCGATACAAACCTCTGCAACTTTAAGAGCATGTTCAGTCTTCTGAATCCTACGCTTTTGCTCATCACTTGTCTTTTGGAGCTATTAAGAACAGTATAATATAAAGATAAGGAGAATTGTAACCAAATAAGAGAGGTGCTGTAAATATATTAAGAACAATTAAAATATAATAACGTTATTCAACAGATAATTAAAAGATCATGAAGGGATATACCCATGTTTCCACCAAAACTTTTTTACAGGAAAGCGAAAGAAATGAAAACATACAGGCTCATCTAGCCTGTATTTGGAGTTACTTCATGAAGTACTCCATCAACTTTTGGCAATACCGTGCTAGAGAAATATCACCTTAAGTTTTCACAGGAGTGCATTGCGATTCAAGATATTCAGCAAATGCACATGTGCAAATTTTCTTTGCGGAAATAAAGAAATTTAAAACCATTGCAGTAGGAATAAAAAATCAGGGCAGCTGCATACTTACTTTCTCCAGCTTAGCATTCAGCTCTTGCACCTTCTTATCTGCATCACCAGCCCTAGCCTCCACAGTTGATTTCTTGCTATTTTGTGCTTCAATATCCTTCTTCAGTTTTTCAATCTGGAAGAGGTTGAATCAGAAAACACAGTATCCTAATTGTCACACTAGAAATCTGGACAAATCATGCATTTCCACTACCTGCTTCTCAAGCTCAATAGCCCTGGCACTGGCCTTGCCTGCCTGCTCCTCTGCAGCTAAAGATCTCTTTGTCTGTATATGACATGGAAAAGGACTATAATAACTTCAAGATTGTAAAAAAAAATGCTTCAAAAGTATTATCTTTTGACAATAGATACCTCAAGTGAAGTTATCTCACTCTGCAGGGTAGCAATTTTCTGTGACTTCTCCTCAATAAGTTTTTCCAGCTTCTGGATGCCGTCATCCTTGCTCTTCAACTCCTGGGTCTGTTTTGCAATGCTCGACTCTGCAGGATGAAATAATCAAGCTCTTCTACGCTAAACTGATGTCTTTTGGACAAATCATGCGGCATGCATGCTTTAAATGACCGGGATATTTTTTTAGTCCAAAGATCATATGATTCAGGCTTTATAAGAAAGCCCGAAAGGAGGTCCATATAGAATTACCAGAAATTGCTACAATCCACTCTCAACTTGTCGAGACTCGGTAACTAAATATGCATCTGCCAGGGACATGCTGATAGCTAACTTCCTCAGACTTACTGGATTCCCTAAGAGCAGAAGCTTCCTCGAGCATTATAACCTAGTTCCAAGCAAGGGTCACTCATTTCACGTGCATCCTTTTCTAGACTGAAAATTCCGGTACATCTCACGGGAAATTCATGACCCGTTACAGACCAAATCAGCAAATGCAGGTAACGACCACAAGGCTTTTGCTCAGAATTGAAACCATTTAACGAGATACTCCCAGAACAACCTAGCATTCCTCCAACAATTCCAAATCAGCATCAACCCCCTCACTCTAAACCATTGAAAACACCTAAGCCCCCATTCCAAATCACCAAATCACTGAATCACTCCCCACATTGCCCATTCAATCGCGTAAACTCCCCCTAGCCGCCCGCATCTAAACGCCTCCAAAACGCTAACAGGTCAACTAAAACCCATCGAACCCCAAATGAAGCAGCAAAAGCGGGGGCGCAAAAGCGTCACGAATTCGAATCGAGCGTAGCCATCATTACACGGACGCACCTAAGGCGGAGATCTTCGCCCTGAGCTGGCCCAGCTCGGCCGCGAGCGCCGCCTCCTCCTTAGCCCTCGCCGCGGTCGTCTCCTCCGCCGCCACGTCCCCGAGCCCCGCGTCCTGCGCCGCCGCCGCCGCCGCCCCGGCGACGAGCGCGACGAGCAGCAGCAGCAGCAGCAGCCTCGCGATCCGCATCCCGAGATCCGCGCGAACCTGCCTCCCTCCCCGCCTCGGCGCACGCGGCGCGGAAAAGTGGAGGAGGAGATGGGAGCGCTCGCCTTCGCCTCGCCTCGCTCGCTGTCGCTTCCCCTCTCTCTCTCTCGGGTGGCCAAGCCAACGACTCGTTTTATATGGAGCTCACGAGGGGAGAGGGGAGCACGTGGGCGGTGGGCATGGCTGGCACTGGCACTGGCACAGTGCGGCGCGGCAAGTGGCGGTGGCCGGCGTGAGGCATGGGGTCACTGCCCGGTGGGCCCCACCCAACCCGGCCAGCGGCGAGCGGCACCGGCGTTGGGAGAGACCTCGGCCGCGGCCCATTTAGAGCCCATCAAAGCCACACCCCACTCGCCTGTCTTAGGTGGGCGACGCGCGGCACCGCACCGGCGCTGGGAGAGACCTCGGCCGCGGGCCCATTTAAAGCCCATCAAAGCCACACCCCACGCGCCTGTCTTAGGTGGGCCGGGCCCACGGGTAAGGGAGATTTGGCCCGTTTAGGCACGGGAGGTAGCGAAAGAGGGAGGAGGAGGAGGAGGAGGAGCCGTCAGGCCGTCAGTGTCTTTGCTCCTCTTTTTTCTTCTTCTTCGTCCGCCACCACCCGACTCGGCGGCCTCTGCTCCTCCGCTCGTTCCTCTCCCGACGAGGGTGGGTGGGTGGGGTGGGGTGGGGGTTCCTGGTCCTCCACAGTCCAGGGAGCTGAGCCGCGCCGCCGGCCGCAGGTACCTGCTTCGTGCCGCCGTGCCCAGATTTCTTGTGGTTTTGGCGTGGGCGTGTTGTTCGTCTTTGATTCTTTGCTTTATCCGTCTAGACGGGTGCGGTTTGGGTGTGGCGGTGTGCCTTCCCCTTCTCAATCGCTGTGTGATCTCTGCGTTCCCGTGCAGAGGATTCTGGGAGAGAATCTTGGTAGGAACGGGTTGCGTTTGGTGTGGTTGCTTGGTGTCGATTTCTGTTTACTGTTCTTGGTTGGTTGGTTGATTGGTTGGCCGGCCTAGTCGGTTCCACACTTCATTATGTTTGTTTGTCATGGGGATAATTGTTGATCAAGCTAATGTTTGCAGTGTCATAATTGCAAATCCCCCGTTTCTCATCTTATAGTGCGTAGTGCTTTGTTTCATCTTAAGGCAGAGTCACAGAGATGATTTTTCTTACATGTCCATGATGTGAGTCTTCTATTGTTGCTCTGTGTAAGTACTAAAGTGCCCAAAAGTCCAATTTCTGCCTGATTCGGCCTATTCTATGCTGTGTTTAACAAGGAAATATATTGTTCTTGCTCCGATTTGTTCGTGTGGTTGGTCAGTGTAACAGTGTTCATAGTACAGAATGCATAATAAACAGTTAACACACCTTGTATTGGACAATTGTTCAGGGTCACTAGATTTCAGGATTTCTTAAAAAATATCTATGGTTTCAGGATGTCGGATTTCTTAGGGAAAAAAAATCTAAGATCATCTTTTCTCTCAGATGGAATGTAGAGAGCTTTTCTGTATGTGAGTAAAAGTTTTAGCAACTATAATTATGAAACACCCCTTTCATTCAGGCCTGCTTTTGCAAAGATTTTTGACAATAAATACCATTTCTTGAATCATAGAGTACAGAAGTGGTCAGCTTGTTGGGCACTGTGAAGGATCTGTTAACCTCTGCCTATATCATATTTTTGTATCTATTTATGTCATTGATATCATTTGGCAATCTAGTTTCCTAAAAGAATATTTGTCAATCTATTTCTTATTGTTGATCAACAAAATGTAATTTCTAATTTCTAACCTTTATTCTTTGTTTGTTAGCCTTATGACAGACAGGAATGGACCATTTGGTAGGCTCCCTGAACATCTCCTTGTAGAAATATTTATCCGGTTACCAACATGCGAATGGGTTCAAATATCATGTGTCAGCAAGCACTGGGCAAGCATATTTCAAGGAGAATGTATGTGGCAAACTGCTATTGCAAGGAACTGGCCATCAGCTGGTTTACGGAAACGCTGGCCTGGGCCAATTCCCAGAGGTTCTGCTAGAAGGTTAGTTTTGTAATCTGATGTTGCATATCTTCTCCATCATTTGATGGTGTTGGAAATTTCAAAGTTTTGCCAGAGTCTGTCTGACGCATGATTGCTTGCTGCTGTATTTGAGTATCCACTTTAAAACAAATACACAAATCTGAAACAAGATGAAAAAATCTCAGATATCAAATGGTTTGCATCAAGTTTATTACCTTACGTTCCTTTAGTAACATGCTTTACTAGATGCCTAGATCTACTTTAAGCAGCTGAGTTTGAAGTGGCATAAAGAGCTTTGTTCCGCTATGCATGCTCACTATCCCAAAATCTTAAGAATAGCTTCTCTCTTCGGATACGATCTTCCATCTGAACATTCAATAAAAAAAAGTATCTCTCGGACATTTATAGGAGATTCCAAGCATTATACGTCAGCCAGAACCTTGTCTCATCTGGTGGGGATATTGATGAACTTGTTGGCCACACTTATCTCTATTTGAAAGAACAGCTTGAGCGCCCAGTCGTTGCTCCTTCCAGCATACTCCATGGCACCATCATCGGTGAGGTTTTCTGTTCCAAGTTCCAACTAGTCCAAATATAGAGTTTATTGTAGTTCATGTGTTGACGTGCTTTTTATGTTGAGTGATCATGATGAAAATCTTTTCTCAAAGATAAAACACATGGGAAGGATACGATTAAACCATGTCAGGTACAGGAAATTTCGATAGCACATGTTTTGTGTCTGACATTACAGGAAGAAATGGTTGATCTTGTAGGATTGGTAACAATAGTATGAACTCGTGATTCAATTGCATGGCATGTTGAGTTACTGCAAGATTTATGTATGTTCTCACTTTTTTGAGAAAATTTTGTTCTCCAATAAAATGAAACCTGGGCAGATTCTCAAACAAATGAAGTTCCTATTTTTCCTAAGTGGATTCGCGTCTCAAAGAGGCCTTTAAAGCTGCTTCCGATCTAAAACTGATAACCATGGATTGAATTTTGTGGTACAATGAGACTCATTTTCAGCGTCAAGAGTAGAGCTTCATCACTGAGTATTGCTTATACCGACGTTATTGCTCACACTGAATTTAACATTGCCTCACCCTTCTATGTACAGATCAGTTCATTGCTTGTGGTAGGACAGGAGAAAAGGCACATGAACTTGCTTCAAAGATATGGCTTGCAGTTATTGACAACTTGGAAGAAAACCAGCAAACTTTCTTGCTGTTAAAACACCTTTCTCAAGAAGGAGAAGTAAGTTCAGCGTCCCAATTTTATTTATGACCTGTGTACTCACATTTGACATGTCAATACAATGGACGTGTCATCCCTCCCTTTTCCGTAAGTTATCAAAAAGATCTCTTGCGTGAAATGATGCATTTCATACTTCTTAGGGCCTGGCTAGGTGCATCTTCATAAAATAGCTATAGCTACTATGGTGCATTCTGCTGTTATTTCGTTACTAGAATAAAAGTAAATAAGATGAATATCATATTTGATATGCAACTGTGCAAAGTGCAACAACTTGCTGAAAACCGTTATATTTCGCTTTCTGCTTGCAGTTTTTCCTTCCATTCCCATACTCCAGATCATATAAAGTCTTGTGGAGGGTGTTCGACAAGCTGTTCACCGACTTCCGTGACTGCTTCAGCCGAGTGGATTACCATGATGCACTAGCGGGTGCCAAGTCTAGGTTTCAGCCAGTACCATCTGCATGGCTTGGCCACTGACGAGCAGTTGCTGCTCTTGTTGTGCACTGCACATTGCCTTTTAGATGTAGCAGCTATACTTTCTGAAATGCAAAACTGGAGCGAAGGATGGTACTTCCATTCCAATGGATGATTTGTATATCTTTTAGTGTCTTAGCAACTTCAGAAACACCAAACTGTTGTCTGATCGAAAAATATATTCTCTTGTAAATTCTAAACATTCAGAATTACCCGACTACTCCATTTTCGGCTTATGATGGAACTTATTATATGAACTCTTACCTATATCAAGTCAGATGTGGGGTGTTGGTACAAAAATTTTACTTGAATACAATGTGTGCTAGTTTCTATACAGAATTCAGTCCTCTAGTAAAATGATAAATCGGTGTGCTGGAGGTTAACCAATTTGCTGAGACTTTGGAAAACTTGTGCAACCGTTGCTCTTTCCAGCACAATTCACATGCATATGCAATGTTATATGCTTGCACAACAGATCATCTCCAAGCCACACTCTCTGCATGATGAACAGGCCATAGGGCTTCTCACTGATCCTCCCTCCTACAAATTATATAAACCATATGTTCTTGCAATCATTGCTGAACCTCATACCACTCAGTGTTCACCATTGCTGACCTTCCCTCTCCAATCCAAGCTCCAACAATGGCTAAACCATCCTTGCACCTTCTCTTTCTTCTCCCTCTGCTCATCTTCTCCATCGGCGCGGCTCTCGCCCGCGCCGAGCTCATGCTGGACAGGTTCGAGCAGTGGATGATCAGGCATGGCCGCGCCTACACCGACGCCGGCGAGAAGCAGAGGAGGTTCGAGGTGTACAGGAGGAACGTTGAGCTCGTTGAGACGTTCAACTCCATGAGCAATGGCTACAAGCTGGCTGACAACAAGTTCGCCGACCTGACGAACGAGGAGTTCAGAGCCAAGATGCTGGGGTTCAGACCTCATGTCGCAATTCCTCAGATTTCAAATACCTGCTCTGTATGATTTCCACTCACCCAAATTACATTTTGTTAATAATAAGTCAATAACAATCAATTGTGAACAAGAAATTTGTGTTTCTTTGAGTGATATATATGATAAAAAAAAAAACAGGCTGACATAGCAATGCCTGGAGAGAGCAGTGATGATATCCTGCCGAAAAGCGTAGATTGGAGGAAGAAAGGGGCAGTGGTGGAAGTGAAGAACCAAGGAGATTGTGGTGTGTGAGCAATAGCAAGCATGGTAAAGAAAGATTCAACCCTGTGTGAAAATGTTGGAGATTAATCGATGGAAAATCTGCGTCGATGCAGGTTCTTGCTGGGCGTTCTCCGCGGTGGCGGCGATAGAGGGGATAAACCAGATCAAGAACGGCGAGCTGGTGTCGCTGTCGGAGCAGGAGCTCGTGGACTGCGACGACGAGGCGGTGGGGTGCGGCGGCGGGTACATGAGCTGGGCGTTCGAGTTCGTGGTCGGCAACCACGGCCTGACCACGGAGGCGAGCTACCCGTACCAGGCCGCGAACGGCGCGTGCCAGGCGGCGAAGCTGAACCAGAGCGCGGTCGCCATCGCGGGCTACCGGAACGTGACGCCCAGCAGCGAGCCCGACCTGGCGAGGGCCGCCGCGGCGCAGCCGGTGTCCGTCGCCGTCGACGGCGGCAGCTTCATGTTCCAGCTCTACGGCAGCGGCGTCTACACGGGGCCGTGCACCGCCGACGTCAACCACGGCGTCACCGTGGTGGGCTACAGCGAGTCCGAGCCAAAGACGGACGGCGGCGGCGGCGGCGGCGGCGCGGCGAAAGGCGGCGAGAAGTACTGGATCGTGAAGAACTCGTGGGGGCCGGAGTGGGGCGACGCCGGCTACATCCTCATGCAGCGCGACGTCGCCGGGTTGGCGTCCGGGCTGTGCGGGATCGCGCTGCTGCCGAGCTACCCCGTCATGTGAACCTCGTGACCCGATCACACGGTGCGTGTGAAGAATGAAGAACTTGTGCTGTGTGTGTGGCTTGAATTGGGATTGTTTATAGTCTACTTAGTGATGTAATTATTTATGTATATGTATAAACACTAAACCATTGTGTCAACTGTAAAGTTATAAATAAAGCACGAACATCTCTGATATACTGACGAATTAAAGTGTGAGCTTGTTTGTTCAGGACAACTCTGATATACTAATTATGACCTTGTTTGTTCAGAACATCTTTGATATACCGACGAATTAAATTAGGCAAATTTTGATTACAGAGCATCGAAAGATTTCGTTTTTGATCTTATAGCATGGAAAAGGTTCCGGTTCACTTTAATACTTTTGAAAGTTACCTCCGGCTCATTAAAGTGAATAGAAACATTTCAGTGCTATAAAACCAAAACGGAACTTTTGGTGTTAACCGACTAATTTTGCCATTAATATGAACTTGTTTGTTCAGATTGTGCATTTCTATCCTATGGGCATTAGACCACGTTCATTTGGGCTGAATAGCTTTTATTTTATGATGAATAGCGTAATGATTTAGATTTCTGATAATTATTCGAGACTACAAATGAATGAATTAAATAAAGTTGAAAAGTGGATTTAAAACAGTACTTGAAAAATTCATACGAAGAGTTATTATAAAATTTGCACCATTTATAAGCTCAGGAAGCATGGGCATTCTCCAACTTGACCAGTGTAAAACTACATCGCCACAACATTAATATTGTATTGTGCAACTAACGAGAGCTCATAGGAATTACTAATGCTAAGCCTGCAATCAAATTTACTGAATCAGTACCACTTTGCCAAGAAAAATTTTTGTTCAATCTGAATTGAGCCTGGCTATGGTCCGTATAACAGGAAAATGATACATAAACTTTCTGAAGTAAATTCTTGGCCATAAGTTATACAGATACAAAGTTTTAACTGTCTGGTCAATAAACAGGTTAAAACAAAAATTTTGCAAGATGTAGTAATGCATTGGAGCAGCCTAGTTTCCTATCATTTCTTCAGAAGCTTCCTCAGCACTTCCTCAGCATGATGCTCCATCTTTGGTAAAGCCCAGTCATGCTGGATGATATCCAGGTTGTCTTTCTCTGCGGCCAAACCCTGGAAACAGCCAGTTCAAAAATGTGAGATGATTCTGTGTTAATCTAGTCCATTCAAAGAACCATTATAACGTGCATGCATACAGAAAGTTAGTGAAATCAATAGTGGAAAAGGACAACCAAAGGACTGTAAAACATCAAGCAGATTTCAGATGAATTTTTGGACAACAAAATACCTAACTATTCAATGAGGAATTAAAATAGCTATGCATATTGCTGAATATATCTATATCAAAGGGATAATATGACAAGATATGAGCTGCACCACTCTCCCCTGCAGTATTTATTATGTCTGGTTTCGGATCAAGAAGGTACAATTTGCATTGCGCAACAAAATAATGGAACAACTGAAACCCTCAAGTAGCATTTAAGCACTAAAAATGGCCAACGGTCCAATCAAGTCGATACATCATCACAATAATTCAAAATGCCCAAAGTATTTTTTTCATAGACTCATTCAAGCTATACAGCCTATGCTTAAAGTAATTTAATCTAATTTATGTGAAGGTCCAACATGCAGGGCCTATGAAAATAAAAATGCTAACTGGAGTTTTTTTTTTCTTTTGTATTCAGGAACCTGTGCTATGTAATGCATGTTTATATGCATCAGTTCAAGATAAGCATCAGGAATCCATTAAAAGATGGGGAGCACCATACCATTGTGGGATTACCCCCAAATCCCCCACCCATCTGCATCATCTTTTGTGCATCATCAGTAGCTGCAGGTCATGAAAAAAAATCATAAAACCCCAAGACAACAAAGCACAATCAAGAGAACCCATAAATATGACAAAGTTCCACATAGGAGTGACTTTGTTATCTTACCATTTTCTTCACCAAGGATCAGACTGAAGAGACCCCTCAAACCAAACAAATTGAGAAAGTACCTGATAATAACAAGAAACCATTAGAGCACTTCAGAAGTTGTGATTCATATATAACCTAGATCATTCCTTACCTGGCATTTTGACAAAAAAATAAAAATAAATATACGCACCATGAACGGCTGCTAACATAGCTCACATCAACAGTACTCAGGTCTATCCCGTTTTGCAGCATTCCCCTGAACCGCGGAGTCAATGGAAAGGGAATCTTAGCTGAAAAGAGAGCAGGAAATATGTGAGTCCAGGGACACAAGTACATGCCATTGAATTATACATATGATTACAAAAACAAAATAAGTGGATGACACGTATGGCTATATTATCAGTAAACAGTATACCAAACCCATCAACCATTCAATCATATCTGAAAATTCAAAATCATGGATAACACATTTCACTCTTGTAGAATTTTAGTTGTTGTCAAACTTCTCGTCTCAGGGAAGATCACGGTTATAAGGATGATGTACCTAAAATTTTCCAAATGCAACTATAGGAGATGGGATAACTTCAGTATATATCCAGGCTAAAATGATCATACTGTCATAAGATTATTTCATGCCAGGCAATCTGATTAAATGAAAAAAAAAATATACTTCATAATTTCCATGGCAGAATTAATCCTTGATGAGTAAACAGGTTAAACATCGACGTAGAAATATGATATCCACTTTTTTCCAGGCAGTCCTGGATATACTTTTCTTAACATAAGTAGCATGACTGAAGCTTCATGCCCAATAGCTATTCTAGAGACTGGGCAAGTACATCTCAACTAAGTGTCTGCTATGAAAATATTATTTTAAATCTCTAAGTTAACACTAAAATTTCACTGCGCAATCATGACGAACCCGGGCGGCTGCCTGGGGCCACCAGGCAGTGGATCCACCAGTGCATTACATGACAACCATTTCAATGCACTTGTGCCTCAAAAATAATAATAAAAAAAAGACAGATCTCACATGAGAACAACGTAGTACACATCACATCAGTTTGCCAAGGCTTGAATGGTGATGTATTTTTGTACTAGTTAATACTTAATACTGATGATTTTGGAGCAGCATTAAATAAATATATAAACATGGAATCGGCATATCAGAAGAACGGGTCACAGTAGCATACACTATAAAGTGCATACCTGCAACAAAACCCGAAAAGAAGAAGTTCACCCATGCAAATGTAAGTGTCTGCAAAATATTGAAGCAACATGTTTAGTAAACAGAGCCATGGTAGCTAAGATGGAAGAAAATTGAAATGTAAGCCACTGAACCTGAGGAACTATCATAGAGAGGTTCTTCTTCATCATGTCCATGGCCATGTTTGGATCTGAAAACATGGCAGCCTGAGCTTTCTGTGCTTCCTCTTTCGGGACATGAAGCAATCCGTTTTCCTACAGCGCACTCAAGAAAGGTCAAAATAATGTACCCAAAAGGTAATACTCGATTCATAAGTGGAGTAACGCATGTTAGTATCAAATCAAAACATTCAGCAGGCACGAAGTCCATCCTGAGATTTCTTCAATGCAGATTACAACATATACTGATGATGTACAGTCTCTAATAACTATAGAAGGCTAGCCTTTACAGATCCTTACTTAATTGGGATAGTACACTCAGATGCTTCAAGTTGAATTACCTCGTTAGTGTAATAAACCTTGCGTGATTTGAAGGCCTTGGCCGGGATGTACTGCGAATTGATCCTCAGGTTCCTCGCCCTAATTACCACTTGCCTGTGAACAAGCAAAAAAACCTCGCATCAACATCCAAACATGAACAACATCTAAACATGAAAAAAAAGGGAGAGAGAGACGCGATACAGCACGCGACACGCTCGTAGAGGCTAAAATTCTAGAAAAATCCAGCAACGGGGAGGCCTCCGGATCTAGGTCTCGCGGCGGCAGATCGAGCGAAATCGGCGAACAAAAACAGATCGCGGCAGGATCGCGAGTTGGATAAGCAACGAACCCCTCCTTGACGAGCTTGGGGTCGGGGGAGGGCGACGCCGACGGGGAGCGCATCAGCTTGGCGACGAAGTAGCGGAGCACGCCGATGAGCACCATGACCACGGAGAGCGGGACGAGGACCCAGTCCCGGATCGCCGTGTCCAGCACCAGCTCCTCCGCCATCGCAGCCGGTGGCAAGGCCTCGCACTCTAACGCTAACCCCCACCTACTAGCTGCGGACTGCGCGGTGGAGGGCGGCGGCGACCCGGCGACGCCGACGGCGAGAGGAGATCGGGGGGAGAGAGAGGTCGCCGATGCGGAGGAGGAGGACGCGTCGCGAGGATATTCCTAACCAAACCCGCCTGCGGCTGCGGGCCGGAAGGGTTATTGGATCGGGTTGGATCGGGTCGGGTCGGGTCGGGTCGGATTCTTTTCTATAGATTTCCTTTTGGGCTCTGCTGGAGCTTGGAGGAGGAGGCCCATTAGGTTTGGTTGTTGGGCCGAGTTGGATTCTTCCTTTTTGCTCAAAAAGAGGCCCATATTGTTCTCAAAGAAAAACAAGGTCCATGTTGCGCAACACACACCAGTATTTTTCTTTAGTTTTTTTTTCTTTACCAGATTATCCCCATCCCCACTTTCTTAGAGCAGATACAATAGCATGCTATAAATCAGCAGAAAATATATTTTAAGCAGATAAATGAGGAGAGAGAAGACGGCTATAGTACGGACTCCAAGACGCGGTGTGTGTATGACAGATGAGACCAGATATTACTAGTGTAGTATGTAACTATTGGAGCAAGGCTAATAATACAGCCGACCTGCCGGCTATAAGGTTTTTTATAGCCTTCTCTCAGCCTACCCATATAATAGTTAGCTCTTCACAATTAATATAGGGCCCACTTGTCTCTCTCACAGAGTTTCTTGGTTCTTGTGTTCAAGCTGGCTGTAAGTTTACAGTCCGCTTCTCCTCTCTTCTTTCCTCCAACTCAGCATTTAACCGGCTTATAGCCTGCTATTATACTTACTCTTGTATGAATAATCTATTAGCACTGGTGGAGAAACCATCTATTGTCGGTCGGCCAAAATCCACAATAGTCCCGGTTGCAATAAAAACCGATACAAAAAATGATCTTTAGTCCCAGTTAAAAACACCACAACTATTTTATGACTAAAAATCATCTTTACTCCCGGTTCATCCCGTGTCAGTAGTCTGTCAGGGGGCCGAGGATCTTTAGTCCCGGTAGGTGACACCAACCGGGAGTAAAGATCATCTTTATAGTCCCGGTTGATAATACTAACCGGGACTAAAAATTATATTGATCTTTAGTCCCGGTTAGTATTACCAACCGAGACTAAAATTTAATACGTAGTATATAATCCCTATCCCTTATCCTCTCCTATACTTCACAGATCCGTTCCCCTTCCTCTTCACAGATCTAACTCCTCCTTCCCCTCCTCCCCTTCCTTCTCCCCTCTCCTTCCCCTCCTCACTTCCCATCCGGTGGCCGGCGGCAGCGCCGCGCCCGGCAGCGGGGCGGCGGCCGTGGCGGGCGCCGGCGGGGCCACGCCCGGCGGCGGCCATGGCGGGCGGCAGTGGGGCCACGCGGGGCGGCGGCCGTGGCGGGAGCCGGCGGGACTTTTTCTTTTTTTTTCTTTTTTTTGACAATTTGTGATTGATTGAGATGTGTAATTTTGTGATTCATTGCATGCATATGAGATGTATAATCTGTGATGTATTTGATTTGTGTGTATTTTTAGGATTTGTGATGTATTTGATTTGAGTGTATTTTTTTAGGATTTATGATGTATTTAATTTATGTTTATAAGTAACTTAAAGATTTGGGATGTTACTTTGAATTGAGGATTTGGGGATTGATTTAGGGATATACATGGCACTAGATTCGGGAGAAAATATAGAGACTAAATCTGGCAAAAGAAAAAAAAGCGCTACTCTCTCTTTAGTCCCGGTTGGTGTTCCTCTCTTTTTTCCCGGTTGGTGGTTACCAACCGGGACTAAAGATCGATCATTTTTAGTCCCGGTTTTTCAACCGGAGTACGAATCCGGGACTATAGGGAGTTACCAACCGGGAGTAAAAAGGCTTTCTCCACCAGTGTAGATTGGCTATAAATGAATTGGAGTTAGTAGTTGGCTATACTATTAAACTTGCTCTTAGGTCACGAGATCCTAACAAACAAAACAAATTCTAGGTTGGTAGACTTCAACTTGTTTTTTTTTTTAAAATGAGTTTTGGTCAAACCTGATATTCAAACCACCCGTTGCTGTCTAGGATTTCAGTTACTATAACACAGAAGTGAAATTTACAGGATTTTGAGGCCGAATTCTTCGAGCTCGGTACTTGGCAATCGTTAGACAAGCAGTCAAGCTGATAGTCGTGTGCATGAACATACGTGTACGGTGGCAAGTATCTTATGTTGGTGATGACATGGGCATAATGAACAGTTGAGGTCATCTGTGACGATATAAAGTACTGTACGTAGTCCTCTCACCGTACCAAGGCTTTGTTCATTTCATGCCAGACAAGAATATTTGCGAAACGAGAAAACTTATTAACACATGATTAATTAAATATTAATTATTGTAAACTTAAAAATAGATTTATTTAATTTTTTAACAACTATTATATATATATATTTAAAAAATATACAGTTTCGTAGTTTGGAAACGTACTAATGAAAAATAAGAAAGTTGAAGTTTATAATTGGAGTACAGAGCGGGGTCCAAATAGGCAATTTCTGTGCAAGAATCCGACATTAGATTCGTGTTTCTTCCAAAAATACCGAGTCTTTTGTACTGTCTTAGCGTAGCAACTTACTACACACTGAGGTTGACTGGTCAAGTACATGTGCGAGTTTTTAAATTTTTACCCCCTTTGTAAGGGAACTACATAATTTGTCTGAGTTAGTTAACGCATTTAAATGGTTGAATTGCTATAGGGAGACAGCTAATTCAACACACAAATGCATTGCCTAGCTACCGATTTTGTTGACAGATGCAATACTAGACATGTAGATGTAAATGGCAATTGAAACCTCTAGCTAAAGAGTAAATGGCAATTGATTTTTTGCTGGTGCCTAGAAAATATTTATACGGTCTTCTTTATTCAATTATAAATAATTTGGAAACGTATCCTATGCACATAAGTTTTCCATATACACCAACTAATAAATATCACAAAAAATCTATAAAAAGTTGGACATATACTTTCAGTAATATTACACCTATGTGTGAAATATTATCTTAAAGCTATCATATTTTTCACTTTTTTTACGATCAAAATATAATGAATTTGAATATGAGACTTTGCATATATGTCTAATACTATTAGGAGTACATGTCCATCTTTTTGAAAAAAAAAAATCGCGATATTTGATAGTACATGTCCACCATTTCCCCCCTCCTCAACCCATCCCACCCGCCCATCCCTCACCGCATGTATCTCAAAACGAGGGCAACAAACCCGGGATTTTGCCACACCATTCTCGAGACGGAAAGGTGGGGGAGGGAGGAAGCGGTTAGATGGTTTAAAAAGGGAGATGCATGCAACGCCTTCTCCCCCACCCCTATCCACACCTTGGACAAAGTAGAGGGAGGAGAAAAACAAAGGTAGCGAAGGGGACAGGAAAAGCTCAATGACTAAGAGATAAAAAGGGAAAGGGAGGTAGAGAGAGAGAGGGGGAGTATTGGCGGCGTGAGTTGGTTGGTGTGGGGCGCGCGCACAACAAAGGGGAGAGGAGAGAGAGGGGGGTGGCGCTAGTGGCGATTGGCGAAGGCTTGGTGGTTGGTCGTCCTAGGGAGGCAGTGCGCCGTCCTGTCATCGTAGGGGTCAACGAAGGTGAGGCGTTGGTTTCCCTAACTCAATTATGTGAACAATGCATTTTTTATGTCTATATGATGGTATAGTTAGGCATTAAATTATACGGCAGCCATATCGAACCAATGTGAGGGAGGGGGGGTTCAGCAAAGGTGAGGCCTTGGTTCCCTAACTCAATTATGTGAACACTGTATTTTTAACTCAATTATGTGTACATTGCATTTTTTATGTCCAATTATGTGAACAATGCATTTTTATGCCTATAATATGGTAGAGACATTTTCTAGAGGCATTAAATTATATCACAACCATATCAAATCAATGTGAAAAATAGAATATAAATGTTTTCCTTTGCTATTACCAATCCTCCTTGAACTCAAGACCCATTGGCAAATCATTTTTATCTTCAATATGCTAACCAACTCGATCTCATATCATTACTTATATGTTTGTGCATTGTGTTACTTATATTTAGTCCCTTAGTATACATTATCATTCTAAGAAGTATCTCTAGAGAGTTTAAAATGTCTCAAGAAAATGCCTTTACATTTACACATTTCAAAGTGCTAAAAAAATGCCTCTACAAAATGTCTCTAAAGTGTCTCTAAAAAAACAAAATGTCTCTAAAGTGTCTCTACAGTATAAAACTTATGGTTTTAGTGGCAATTTGCAAAACGCCTCTATAGAAGTGCCTCTACATGAGGTTTTAGTTGTAGTGCCATATCAAAGTAAAGCAAGTCCAGAAATAATCACTTCAAGTGTGAAATAGATAAAGTATGTAGTTAACAACATAGAAATGATGAGGAAAGTTTAAAAGTAAGAAACGTCAAACAAAAGATAATTATACATGTAGCAGCTCACCTGCAAAATAGGCACCTAGCGTTGCCACCCGCCAACAAAACAAATGGCGCAAGACCGACAAAACGCAAAGCACCAGTAGCCTTGGTTGCTACCAGCAACGGTTAGTCTTATCGTCAGTTCCAAGAGGCGCTTGTCGTCGAAAGATGTAAGTACACGCAAGCAAGAGATAAGCACATCAAAATGAGAGTATTGTGTGAGCACCAACTTTCCTAACATAAAAACAAATGCTCTAGGGTATAGCCCTTCTCGATGATGTTTACTAAATTACCGATATATACATCGTACATTCTCTAGTAGCTTTGCGTCGTTCCATCGTGTATAATAGTAAAAGAGTTTTATGGTAATATGGATAATCACATAGAATGATGAGTAAAACCTAAAAGTAAGAAACGCCTAACAAAAGGTAATTATACATGTAGCAACCCACCTACAAAACAAGCAACTAACCTTACCGCCTGCCAACATAAAAGATGGCGCAAGACCGACAAAAATACAAAGCACTAGCAGCAATGTTATCGTCAGTTCCAAAAGGTGCCTGACGTGGAAAGTTTTAAGTACACGCAAGCAAGCAATAAACACATCAATACGAGAGAAATGCGAGAGTGCCAACTTTCCTAACAGAAAAAACAAATGCTATATGGTATAGCCGTTCTCGATATACATATCAAATTACCGATATATGCATCGTACATTCTCTAATAGCTTTATGTCGTTCCATTGTGCATATAATAGTGAGAGTTTTATGGTAATACGGAGATACTCTTGAAAAAGTTGAAAGCATGGTGAGGATCAAAATGGCTAAAACATTGAGATTGAAAACAACCGAAGAAAAAAATATTTTTTTAGAAAAAAGTGAAATATAGCACTACCCTACCCTACTATGCGGTTTGAATGCGAGTTGGGTTGGGTTGGGTTAATACCTCGCTTACTGCGAGGATGCTTTCCAAATTGTTAAACAATGCATTGCGTGTAATATATATATATACTAAATGTAGCAACCCACCTACAAAACATGCAACTGACCTTGTCGCCCGCTAACATAACAAATGGCGCAGGACCGACAAAAGAACAAAGCATTAGCAGCCTCAGACGCTAGCAGCAGCGGTTAGTGTTATCGTCAGTTCGAAAAGGTGCTTGACGTGGAAAGTTTTAAATACATGCAAGCAAGTGATAAGCACAACAAAACCAGAGTAACGCGTGTGCGCCAACTTTCCTAACGGAAAAGAAAAAGCTCCAAAATACACCCTACACTACGCAAAAAAAAGTACAAGTACCAAACCATCAACTCATACATCATGTATCATGTATCACTTCATATCATCCCAACATATATAATAATAACGTGGAAATTTCATAGTAGCATGAAGTTGTTCTCGAAAAAAAAAGTTATAGCACGGAGATGATCAAAATGGCTAAAACATATGTGGTTGTGCATTCAGATCAGAAAAACAACCCAAGAGAAACTTGTGTGTCAAAAAAAAAAGAAGAAATGTCACTACCCTACCCTGGGGTACGCGTAGCAGTTCCCCTGGGACCCAGGCAGAATCCCCCCTGCCGTCGCCCAGGCCGGCCTAGGAACGGCCAGGGATCACACCGTACATTAACGACGAGGCCCCTCGCACCCCCACAGGCCCATCCCATCCCACCCGCCCATCCCTCCCGCACGAATCTCAAAGCGGGGGCAAACCCGGGATTTTGCCGCGCCCCATTCCCGGGCGGAAAGGTGGGGGAGGCGGGCGAGAGGCGAGGAGGAGGAAGCGGTTCGAGAGTTTAAGAAGCCTTCTCCCCCAACCTCTCCTCGGACTCAAAGCAGAGAGAGGAGAAAAAACACAAAAGGCAGCGAAGCGGCCGCGAAAAGCTCAACGACTCGGAGATAAAAGGGAAAGCGAGCGAGAAAGAGAGAGGAGAAGCATTGGCGGCGTGAGGCGGTTGGAGCGGGGCACGCGCGCGGGCGAAGGGGGAGAGGAGAGAGGAGGCGGGGTGGCGCCGACGCCGGCGGCGAAGGTTTGGTTGTCCTAGGGCCTTCTCCGTTTGTGCTCTGTTTATGTGTGTGTGTGTTTTTGTTGAGGCTTTGAGTTTTTTTTTTCTTGAGGGGGTTGCTTTTGCTGTACAGGAGAAGATGATGTTTAAGTTTAATTTAATTTAATTTATTTTTTTTTACTCGCTGCGGTTTGAGCGTTCGTGGAGTGGTATGTGTTGCGAGCACACGGGTGCGTTTGTGGTTATGGATGTGCTACTATCGTATATGTGTGTGTGATTCTGTGCAATGCTTGATCAGGTGGCGAGTTCCTCACTTCGGTATGTTTTAATTTTATCCTTTTTTGGGCTTCGTTTGATGTTGCTCTGCGGTCTGCACCCTCTAGCTTGGTTTAGGCATGAGATTGTGTGCAAGGTGTTTTATTTTTAACCAATTTCCTGATTTTTGGGCTAGTTGGAGACTTGTTTCTGTTCAGTAATAAGTATTTGGGGCAGTAAACTTTTCTTTTCTGGAAGATGTAATTTCTGTTTTCGATGGGCGAATGTGTGCGTGATCTCACCAGCAAGTCCCCGTCCTTGGTGTGCTTCACGTGGTGTCCTCCATGGCCTCATGGGGCAGGTTTCTCTAGGCGGTGGATTTTATCTGCTGTGCTGGATCACAAAAACCATGAGTAAAAACTAAAAAGTCGCCTTTATTTGGCATTTTGCTATGATGATTTCGATGGTTAAAGTTCTTGAGATTTTTTTGGGTAATAATGGAGCTTGCATATTTGCTTGCTTTGTAGCATTACATGTGTAGTTAGTCTGTACTATTTTATAAGTTCTAAAATTGAACTGAACTTACAGAATTCAGTTGAGAAATTATCACTGAAAACGATCACCTTTTGTTGTCCAGCAAAATGGCTATAGAGAGTGCTCTGCCGTTGAGTGGAGGAACTGGAGCAGGGAAGTGGCCACCAAGCAAGGACACTGGTTCCTATGATTCTATACCAGCTAGCCTTTCAGAAGATGAGTTAGCGGAGTTGGCCTTCATGCCAAATAGTGGTGGCATTTTTGGGAAGTGGAGGGGTTCTGTCCTGGAACGCAGTGGAAGCGCTCCTCCTACCATGGAAGGTTCTTTAGTTGCACTTGGTCACCTCACAGGTCAGCAGAGTGGGAACCTTGGGGCCATATTGCCAAACTTGGGCACTGAAGCTAACAATTCAGAGTCTAAGGAGAACATATATTATGATTCGGCATGCATCAAATACTATATGTCCAAGGTGAATTTGAACCCAAGGTTTCCTCCACCACTCGTTTCAAGGAACCAGTTTGGCAAGTCTGAAGAGCGAAGGCTGTTCTCCCTTGATGACAGCAGCAGCAGGTCCTTACTTCTTGGTCATTCTACTCTGCCAACACACAAGGAAGAACCTGAGGACGAAAAGTCACCAAGTTTGGATTCAAGTTCGGTAGACGATGCTCAATGTGATTCTGCCCAAAGCACATCTAACTTAGGGGGCCACAGTCCAAATCTTGTAGATTCAATTACGGTAATTCCCGTATTAATTCAAGAACTAGCTCTGATTGTTTTTTCCACATGCACTCAAACAAACTTCATGGTGTTGTTCGGCTGTGAGTTTTGCAGCAGCAGCTGCACCTGGTTTCTGCGGCTGCGGTGCACAGCTGTGGCTACTGGTAGCAGCTGCAGCCGCAGCCAAAAAAATGGCAGCCGAAGAAGGCTAATGTTTTCATCCGTGAGATAACTCCATTTTTGTATCCTCAAATGTTAAAGTCAATAAATCTTTATGCACCATGGCTATACAGTAGCAGTCAGCTTCACAGACCACAAGAATAGAAAGCTAAGACTTAGTAAGGTGAAATAATACAGTACAACATATGATTAATGCCCCCTGCGATATACAAACAAACATTTCCAATATTCAGTGGCTAAGACGTTTTCCAAAAACTCACTTATTTGAAATAGTAACTGGAAATTCTGATTTAAACTGATTGATCTTTATTATGTAGTATCTGCTAAATAAAATCAAAACATGTTTTTGTTTCAAGGAAATGTGATGGCAATCGCACTAAACCTTGCAATTCCTTAATACAAGTACAACAAGAAAAGAAGTATTGATTGTACTCCTCCATGAACATTGTTATTTACCAACTCTCATGCATGCAGATGAACTCCCTAATATCTCATAATCATGTTCTGTTTTGCTACAGAGTTTGTTGCTGCAGTCTGCAGATACTTATTGATAATGATTTCTTTTTGTTTAGGAAAACTTTCATCGGAGCAATGGTTTGTATGATAATTCTTCCGATCTTTTAAATGCAAACTCTGGTGATGGAGGGTCGATTTATTCTGGCATTAGTTCATCGAAGAATTCCTCACTTGATGTTGTCCAGTCATCAGACTTGAATGGGTTTCCACCAGATGCTCATCAATGTTCCCCTAGACCTATCGGGACTCCAGTCAGTACAAAACTTACTAGCGACAGTCTGCCAGTTTCATCTCCTCCCACTTTATCCTGTTCTGACTACAGTACTACTACTGAAGCTTGTCAGCAAAGAAATCCAAGCATAGCCGTTAAACCTGGTGAAGCAGTTGGTACCATGCTTGATAGTTCGGACTTCAGTGTGAAGAATTTGAATATTAGTCCGGATATCCTGACTAGTTCATATGTCATGCAACAGTGGCAGAAAAATGCCCCAGTGTGGAATGGCCTATCAAATGTAGTCCATGGTGATCCTGTGCCAATGATTCCTCCAGGAATTAATCTTCCTCAAGTTCCATTTGTGGACAGTTCCTATTTTGGTCATATGAAGTTATCTGGTGATGTTCAATTGATTCCCCAGATCGGGATGGCAACACCTTTTTGTACACCAAATTCTTTTGGGATACCATGTTATCCTAATTTGCAGTCACCTAGTGTTTGGGTTCCTCCATTCAGAATCGGCGGCTATGGTTTGCCTAGTCCATTTGTCCCACCTGTTATAACTAACTTCACTCAGCTTCCTGGTTTTCCTTCAGCAGTAAATCTTGCTGCAGGAACTGACTTATTTCACCCATATAAGATGTATGAGCATCTTGGGGTACCTATGCCATCCCCTGTTCCTGATCAGAGCCTTACGCATTATTTTCAACAGCCCCCTATCCATCCGTATGGTGTTGGAAATCCATATGATACAATGGTTTCAAGTAATAATTTTGTAGGGAATCCTGCTGGCGTTTTTGGTTCACCAATCATTGACCCATCAGAGCAGAAGTTTCAGATACCGGTTACTACTGTAGCTGCTAATGCCTCTACTCCCATCAAAGGTGGAAAGTCCGTTGGGAATTATGAGACTGCCTCACCTTACGTTGGCGTACCGATGCCTTATCCAGCAGGTCCAACATTACATGGGCAACCTGCTTCTGGAACATATCCTAGTGACAAAAGGAACGATGTCAAGGGATTCCAACCCCCTCAAAAAAATATGCCTGTCAGTTCCGAGATACAAGGTCAGCAAGGGAGGGAGAAGTTTGATGATCCCAAGGCACACTTTTCTATTGAAGAACTAAAGTCCAGCAGAACCCATAGGGTTGAGCTGTCTGACATCAGAGGACAGATAGTGAAATACAGGTCAGTTTTGATTTTGCTTGTTTCATTCACTGTCTAGATGCACATAACCCAATGAAAAGCTTGAGATATTAATTGTTATTATGTTCTTGTCCTCAGCTCGGACCAAAATGGTAGCCGGTTCATTCAGCAGAAACTGGAGAATTGCACCATTGAAGAAAAGGACGTACTTTTTGCTGAGGTCCTTCCTCATGCTTTGGAATTGATGACTGATGTATTCGGAAATTATGTTATTCAGAAGGTATAGTATTTCCTTTTCTTATATAAATCATTTGATGGTAATTTCTTTATGAATAGTACACCTATTGAACTTGAACAATTGCACCCCCTTTTAAGAGATTACAGTACCATAGCAGCAATTATGAAAAAGAATGTATATTTGTATGAAATGAAAATAACATGTAGTACATGCAGTTCTTCGAAAAGGGGAGCCAGCAGCAAAAGAGACATATAACTGATAAGCTTGCCGGTCATGTGTTTTCTTTGAGCCTTCAGATGTATGGATGCAGAGTAATTCAGAAGGTAGTCTTGACTTCTTTATGGGAAGTATAACTTTATTTCTGCTTAATGTTTTGGATACTGTATCATGAAAACCTTTTCAGTGGCACACTATAGCATGTATTGTCTGAGGCGGTCTGAGCGAATTTTCTTCAGACTGTTATGCTATCCATAGACTTATTTATTCTCAATATCAGTTGGCAAAATATTATCTGAGTAAATTTTCTTCAGACTTTTATTCTATCCATAGAATTGTTTATTCTGAACACCAGTTGGTAAGTCCTGTTGGACATCATTTCTCATATTATGCATGGTAATCAGCATACATTCTTTTAATAAGTTGCAATCCCACTGTAGCCAGCTATTCACGGATTAGCATGTGATGGAAATGAAAAATAATATGACTTATAAGTTGCAATCCCATCATATCCAGTTATTCACACATTTTACTTGCTATATTCCTGTAGAACTCATTTTCAGATGAGTTTTGTGTTATTCTCATATATAATGGATACATAGAAATGCTCTCTTACTCCCACACAGAGACTAAGTGGTTGCAAATAAAAACATTAAAGTAATTAAATTGAACCACAACTGAAAAGATGAGGAACACACAACAGACAAGTAGTCAATGTCAGGTTATGTGTGTTCGCATTTTCATCATTCGTCGTAAGTTTTTATGAGCAATTATGCTATTTAGACAGTCCTGTAAATTGTTTGTTGACACTGATACACTGCCTTTTCTGGACGTTATCGCTATTTGAACTCAAATGCCAATTTCACTGCCTACTTCACTGCTACAATTGCAGGCCCTTGAAGTAATTGATCTTGAACAGAAAATTGTTCTTGTTGGTGAACTCGATGGACATGTGCTGCGATGTGTTCATGACCAAAATGGGAATCATGTCATACAAAAGTGCATTGAATGTATTCCATTGGAACATATTGGTTTTCTGGTGTCATCTTTTCAGGGCCAGGTTGCCAAACTGTCAATGCATACATATGGATGTCGTGTTATTCAGGTGAATTGGTAATGATGTTGCATTTTTGTTAACTTCTTGTCATTTTCTTGTGGTGTTGATCATATTCACATTCTGCTTGGCAGAGAATCCTCGAGCGTTGCAGCAATAATTCTGAATGCCTCTGCATAATTGATGAAATCTTGCAGTCTGTTTGCATCCTCGCACAAGATCAGTATGGGAACTATGTCGTGCAGGTGAATTTCTTCTTATTCTCCAAAACTTAGTGGCTGATTTGACTAAATTTTCATTAATATAAGCCATCAGCATCTTGTTGCTGTAATACGGATAGCTATTTTGAGTTAGAGCAAGTGTAACTGAAGTAGCTGATGTTGAATTTGGCAACCTGCAGCATCTTTGCCTTCATTATAACCATGGGTATTTTGCAGCATGTTTTGGAGAAAGGGAATGAACATGAAAGGGGTCAAATCATCACTAAATTGGCTGGGCAGGTAGTGCCCATGAGCCAAAACAAATTTGCGTCTAATGTCATAGAGAGGTGTTTTGAACATGGGGGCAGTGCAGAGCGGGAACTTTTGGTCAAGGAGATTCTGAAGCAAACTGAGGGCAATAATTATTTGCTGGTATGCATTATTACTGTAACTCACCTTTTGTTTTTTCCTTTGCCATTCCATGCTCTTTTGAGCCAAATAGCTAAAAGCTCTTGTTTGTTCAAAATTTGACTAATGTTAAACTCAATTAAAAGATATGGTAGGTACCTTCATGATCCAAATAATTGAGTAGGAGTTTTACTTAAATTGAAACATATAACAAAAGCCCGTCATTTTTTTAGGATAACAGAAGTAATCCTCATAAAATTCTAGCAGGGCCACTGTTTCTAAGGCTACTTGGTGCAATACAAATAACGGTGTTTCCAGCTATTTTTGTTTCGTTATTTGTGTTATTAGTCTAAATCTTTACTCAAGTAATCGATTTACGAATTACTTGCACTGCTATACAGGTGATAATGAAGGACCAGTATGCTAATTATGTGGTACAGAAGATGCTTACAGCCTGCAATGAACAACATAAGGAGATCCTTCTCAGTCGTGTGAAAATCCATTTGCCATTATTGAAGAAATACACCTATGCCAAGCACATCGTCAGCCTAGTCGAGCGCCTCTGCGGTGACGGTGAGTCTGCCTGCCACTCTTCCTCCAGCCCTGCTAAATTTCTCCTCCTGATCCTCTACTTCAATTGGCCCCAAAATTTACTGCTCCCATATATGCCATTTTTCAGGAGCTGTGCAGTCGGAATCTGAAAAAACTGTCACCAAGGGCTGCTGAATTCGCCACAGGGAAGCCGACTCTTTTCTGCCGACCCTGTCAAATTCAGCGTACAAGGCCTATAAATCGCAAAAGTGGCTAACAAAGCAAACAAAAAACCTGTCACCATAGATCATCTTCATACAGATATAATAGTCGTTCCAAGCGGTTTGTCCATGTATTTAAGCTAGGAAATGCTAGTGTCATACTAAAGGAATGGTAATAATCAACTGTGTGGGCTGTGGCTGCTGGCTGCTGCGTCTCACAGAAGAGAGTCTGAGTGTGGTGGTGCGTTGCCGTACAAGTACATATCCCGGAGTCTTGATCCTTGTACCCCTGCTTGGTGATGTGTAGTTATCGCCGCATCCAGCTTGCCTGGTCACTTGCTTCTGTGCGCTTCTGTGCTTGCTCACTGGTGCGCGTGATTGCGCCTGCCACCTCGCCCGGATGCAAATCCTCTACAGCAGTGCTTGCTCACTGGTGCGCGTGATTGCGCCTGCCACCTCGCCCGGATGCAAATCCTCTACAGCACTGCCGATGTAGTAGCAATAGCTGATATATGGGTCCACATCCATACGTCAATGTCTGCTAGTACATCAGTAATACTGCAAACAATCCCTACTGACCTTGCCGGTCGCCATTGACCGGCAGGACAGTCTCTTCTACTCGTTCCATTTCATAATACAAAATGCTTTGACTTTTTTAAGTCAAAATTTCTTAAATTTGACCATATTTATAAAATATTATAGAAAATTTACAATACAAAATTAGTTTTATTAAATCTAACACTAAATATAAATATGTTTCGATATTGTATTTATTTTGTATTGAAAATGTAGCTACATTATTCTATAAATATTATTAAAATTAAAGAAGTTTGACTTCAAAAAATTCAGAACATATGAAACAGAGGGATTAGGTGCCAAGGCAGCAGGCGCCCACAAGCTTGGAAAAGAGATTTGAGAGAATTTCACAGGATTTGATAGTATTCACCTGAAGATCAGGTAGGGTTACATGCCAACATTTTCAGCCATTCTCGTGTGTAAACCCCACGGTTAAAACTTGACAACATGTAATTAATCAGGCATTCCAAATTAGCGAGAAACAACACATGCTCTCCCAGCCACCAGCCAAAAAAAAAGAACAGCGTCTCCTATCTAGCCACTTTTTCGGCGTCATCCAAGGTGGGACTCGAAAACTGGGAAAAGATCAGGAATCCCACCGATACAAGAATCTTTTGTAACTCATTATTGTTTCCTACGATGCAAATATGCAATGCGTCAGGTTGCGCGGTTGCTCGATGCCTCATTCGCCTTAAGCTTTGCGCTTGTCCTTGTCCGCCAAAAGGATGTCCTTACAGGCCTCGTAGAACATCCAGGTGATGCCGGAATTGGGCATCACCTTCAGGCAGCTGGCCCCCCACCCGCGGTAGAGCCCCTGGAGGCCCTCCTCCTGGATCACTTCTGCCAGGGCCGCGATCATGTGGGGTGGGCACTTCCCTTGCAGGGCACCCACCATGAGCCGCTTCCGCGCCACCTCCAGCGGGAAGCTGATTGTGCTTGCGGTCAGGCCTGCAGATTCAACAGCCAGATATGAACAATTCAACCAGCTGTTTGGTCAAATTTCAAGCTAATATTTTGTTTGAAGGAGCAGTAGTTTTGCATCTTCATTGTATGTAGATAGTAGAGAATTGCACAAGTCAAAACAGGGGATAACCTGGTACACAGATTTTAAGACAGTGCTGAACCGGCTAATGAAGATGGTGAAATGATATAGATGTAGATGAAGCAGAATCATTTACCTGACAGAGCTCCAATAACTAGAAGCTCAGGCCGAGTCAAAGACGTCTTCTTATGTAAGCGGCAGTAAGAAGTCTTGATTGTGTCGTACATAAAGTAATAGCATGTGCTATAAGGAAGCATCCCAATTAGTGTTGGACAGAGGCCAGCATAGAGACCACCAATTCCATCAGTTCGGTATATCTTGCTGAAGGCGACGCTAATACTAGGATAGACTTCTCGGTTAATAGTTAAGCGATCCTGTCATAAAATATGGAAGATATCAGGCGAAGTTATACTGTTCCAAAGAAAATGAATATATGGATGACAAATAGTTTCTATTTTCAACAGGTCAGTTCAGCAATCACCTTAATGACTTCAAGAGGATGACACATCAATGTGCCAGCTATTCCAGCAGCTGCACCAGCTACAGCAACTGGAGATAAAAATTGAAGTGGAAATTCAATTTTCAGTTTACCAATTTGTATCTTTGGGCATCCATCTTCTTTCCATTTCTCTTGCGCTTCCGCCATTCTCCTTTTGACACACTCGAATGTTCCGAGCTCAATTGCTTGAGTTGGAATAATACGGATCATGTTGATTGTGTTACCTGCCCAAAGCCCTTGCCATCCATTTTGTTCGATGATTTCTACAAAGCTACCACCGATATGCCTAGATCCTACTCCTACAACCATTCTTGTCCTGAAATTAATAACATACCAACATATTATGACACAGGTACAAATTAGTCTTTGATATGCAACAAACTGCATGCTTCAACAACACAGTTGGGAATCATATATCTAAAATGATGTATGCATACAAAGACTACAATCTCCACTGCTCATAGGAAAGCAAACAATCCTACAAATACTGGTTATGTTATGCACTAAACAAAGAATATGTTTACACGTGAAAATGTGACTATTGAACTTTGAGACTAGAAATATTTCCTGTTTAACTATTAAATGGTGAAAGTTGGTTACAACATTAAACTATATGCCTCAAGGAGTTAATTTACAGATGATGAATTTTGGAGCATATCATTGCGATGGTGTTTGCAAAGGTTGTAGCACGTTATATCTTTTGGTTTTAAAGATTTACATCTAAGTTGTAAGACCATGCTCAAATGCTTTATTAGAGAGAGAGAGAGTTCGATAGATACCTGATAGTCTCGAGAGGAGCAAGAACAGCTTTAGACATAGCACCAGCTAACGCTCCACTGGCAAATTCTCTAACCTCTCGACTCCTAAAAAAGGCCTGCAATGAAAATGAAAGGAAACATCTCAAAAAACAGTGTATATTGTATAGGCATCAAAATCACCCATGGATATTATTAAACCATGCATATCTGTGTGATAAGGACAGATTCAGAGCCATTCAGTTAAGTACTTGGTCAAATTTGTTTTATATAGATAGGCGGGTTCGGAATAAGAACATTTACTACGTTATCTAAGCCCATCATCAATCATCAATATTACAGCAAGATCTCTACCAAAGGTTTGGTTGGTGGTTAAGAGTGAAAAAATGGAATGCTGAAACAAGAGCTAGATCACAATAAAGGTATTTTTAGTAAACTGTTTGTCACATACTATAACACAAGTATGCAACTCAATTTTGTAGTTGGAAGAAGTAATTGTAAAAAGGACTAAAAGACAATTGATTTTCCACATGTTTGGACGCATTCAAGATACTTTGGATGAAAATGACACAGAACTTTAGCACCAAAGAAGAAATATTGTTCCATCTGTGAAAGGAACAGCTTTGTCCAAACCTGTCGTGGAGAATAACCCCAAACGTAGTCACAGTTCTTTATATATGTTGGCTAAGCGTATAAAATTAGTTGACTGAATCAAGTATATAAAACAAAATCAATACTGAAGCTTGTTTTTTTTTCCATTTGACTCTTTGAAGCCCCTTAATCTTTCCTACTACCATTTTCTGCCTCCATAAACCAGGGTATAAAGGGGGATTCCTCCGCCGTTAATTGTTCAGTATCATTCCCGCTTGTAGCAAACACTACGACGACACATCGCTATCTAAAATTCTAAAATCAGATCCGATTTTCACCTAACCAGCAACGTAAGTTAACAAAAAGAATTGGGAAGGAATATGACCACAGGAGTACATGACACATGCGTGTTGGTTGTACACATCAATATGGTCCTAACAAGTAGTAAAGTCTCATCTGCATCTCTTGCGTGTCAACATTAAGTCGGCAGATGATTGGGTCTCTCAACCAAAAGAACAGGATAGAACTTGCTTTTCTTTATGAAGCTAGACTGATATGAACGCCTATATAAGCATAATAGAGAGATAGAGAAAAAGAACTACGCAACATGAGACCACTGCCGTTGACGAGATTAGAGATGCTTGCTGGTTCGAGAGTAATCTCTGCTAAGAACAGATATTCAACCACGGATTCCGGTAGAAATCTTTCACATGTTCTGCAGCAAACAGCTCGTCCATACGACGAAACCTGTGAATCCCAAGCAAATTTTCGAATCGTCGTGACAAAAATCCTAAAAACGAAGCAAACGCGTCGCATGGGGGGAAGCAGCGCCATTCGCCCTCTCAATCGGATTGGAGATTAAAAAAAAATAAAACCGAGCAAAACTGCCAAGATTTCCCACCTTTCGCCGCCTGAGCAACCAAGAAACCAAGCAACCAAGGTCGCAGGCAGGGATGGGCGAGGGCTCCTTACCCTCACGGCCCCTTCCACGTCGGGCAGCCGGAAGCCGAGGACGTCGGCGACCTTGCCGGCGTCGAGGTCGTCGTCCTTGGGGAGCGCCATCACGAGCAGCTCCTTGTAACCCCCTCCCCCTCCACCTCCTCCTCCTCCTCCCACGCCGCCGCTCCCCCCGCCCCCGGCGCCGGCGAGGCCGACGCTGGCGAGCAGCGACAGCTTCCCGCCCCCGGCGCCGCCGCGGCTCGGCGCGTCGTGGAGACCCATGGCGGATGGCGGCGCGCGTGCGTGCGTGAATCCGCTTGCCTCGCGGGGCTTGCCCTTTGGATTTGGGAGGGAGGGGCGAGGTTATTAATAGGAGGATCCCGAGGGGGCGAGGCGCAAAACGCTGTCGCTGACTCAACTTTTTTGGCTCGGCGGCGCGCGGCGCGGGCTCCGCTACCTACGGTCGCGGAAGGATCAGGGATTCAGGGTGGCTGGGTGGGCCGGTGGGGGAGTGATATGTGAGAGTGTAGAGAGTGGAGGGGTGAGAATGTAAAAGGGATCCAGGGCTACGGTTTTGTGGGAACGGGAACTCTGGAAGCGTATACACGTACAGTACAGTGTGTGGGGCGGTGTATTTACCGGTTTTACATCTACGTGTAATCCCTCCGTCGAAAAAAAATCAATTATCTCTCCTGATGCAATAGATATGAATAAATTGAATCTAAATAGAACCTATGTCCAGATATGGTATATCTTTTTATAGTTTTTTTTTACGAAGAGAGTGTATACTTATATCTGGCATATGTATTTTTGTTTATGGGCCAGTCCCATCTGTCAGCCCACTGCAACAATCTAGCTCAGGTGCCACCGTAACAAAATCATCTCGGGGGTTAACTAGTTTAAAATGAGATTGAACATAGCTATAAATAGTATTTGCTATAAAAGTTATATATTTTTCTTTATAAACTTAATGGATTATCCGTTAATGAGCCTGAAGAGCTGCACAGAGTCATCGGCATTGATATCTTTTTGCGAGTTGTGTGGACTTATTTCTTCAATCTATTGGATAATAAATTTAGCCATAAGGTAAGCATGCTTTATTGTGCTAAGATTTGATTAGCAATGTGGTATGCAAAACCATATAACTATAATAGCAGAGTTATGCCATGTGACAGAACCTCATGGTTTACTTAAACTCTATTTTATTTCTATTACACCAAAGATGCATGCACTTGTACTACTGTACATGTGTCATACTCATACATATGCGAATGTACCTTCTAAAAGCATTTCCAAGAGAGGCCTAATTCTGTTTCTAAAAGTTAAATTTTGGGAATTAAGGGTAAAACTAACCCTCCACACAGGCTCCCAAAGGAGGTCCGATAGTTAGGTACATCTAAAATCTATCCAAATAGGAGCTAATTTTAGGCACCTCCACGCACTCTCAATTGGAGAAAAATCAGTTTAAGATGACATGGCAGATTTTTAAGTTCTCTTGGAATCAAGTATTGGGATACCGCTAGAGATAGGGGTGATCTTTGAGCCAAATATCTTTTGGATAGTCCTAATACACATCTTTTAGGAGCCTAATTTTAGACATCTTTTTGAAGATGCTCTAACACATATTTATAGAGCTAGGGATTAGCATATTTATAGAGCTGGAGATGCTCTATAACACATGTAATGTAGTAAATAGTAATAATGATCGTCTTAATCTCGAAAAATCCAATCAAGAGCATATAAGTATACCACGGTTCACGGACTTGTTCAGTTTGCCACTAATATTATTTTTCAACCAAACCAAAATTTAGTACCGTGACGCCAAAAATTGATAATGAAACAATTTAATCATATTTCAAATACCTTATCATACCATTCCATACCAAGTTTTGATAATTTCCTAATATCTCCCACAAAAGAATTGGTAAGACGCCAAAACGAACACCACACCACGCCTGCAACATACCTTCTAACCTTACTAATTTTTTTATCATCAAACTTTGCTAAGTTTTGGGTAGGGTCAATATTGCCATCAAACTGAACCCATCCTATATATGCATGATCTTACCAAAGTTATTTCTTTTTTCATTTGGTGCTGGTGGAGATACGGTCAAGTTAGGCTGTATTTGGCAGCTGAGTTTCTTAACTCATATCTATCGTTTTCCGCGTGTATACCTTTTAAATTGTTAAACCATGATTTTTCACAAAAATTTATATATGAAAGTTGTTTTAGAAAATCATATCAATCTATTCTTTAAAATAGCTAATACTTAATTAATTATATGCTAATAAGTCGTTTTGTTTTTCGTGCGTGAAAGATTAGTTGCCATCTGCAAGGAACGAACGCAGACTAAATTATATACGGAACCCCGGGGTACGAATACGATACGATCATACGGCCATACCCAATTCGTCTCCTCCGCCCGCGCTCCCCTCCCGCTCCCGCTCCCGGCGCGCGCGAGAACGCCCGCGGGCTCTCGCGGATTTCCCCCCAAAATCGCAGCGCCGAAAATCCCCGGAAATCTGCTACGCGCACCCCACCCCCACCCATAACTTCGAATCCCCCCTCCCCCACTCGCGCGCCGCCGCCGCCGCCTCCGCCTCCGCCTCCGCCTCCGCCTCCGCCTCGTCGGAACCCTAGGCCCACTCGATCGGTGGCGCGGCGATGGCGATGGCGGCGCGGCGGGTCCAGCTGGCCGACCGGTGGCGCGGGATCCAGGAGGCCGAGGAGGCCGACGACGACGGCGGCGAGCCGTCCGCGGCCAGGCAGCGCCGCCTCAACCAGGCCAAGGAGGAATGGTACGGCCACGCCACGCGTCGCTCTCCGCTACACATCGCTTCGCGGCGATGGGGGGGGCGTAACGTACTCTACGCGGATTAGCGCGGGTTTAGTTAGTGTGGGGTGTGTGGGTTTAGGAACTCCGCTGATCGGAGCGAGACGACGAGTAACGCCTGCGCTGACGGGGAATCGCCGAATCGGGCAGGGTAGCTGCATGTTAGCAAGCTTGTTTTGTTTGCGTGGTTTGTTTGATTAGATAATGCGAATGTAGGTTGCTATGGGCCGATAGACTCTCACCTTCGTTTCAGACAACAGAGTGGATTGATATATTGGGTGGAAACCTCTGCAGGGCTCACTATCATTATGAGCGGGAGCACTGTTATGCACTTATGCTATTGGAAGTCTTGTCACTCCGTCTTGTTAGGGGTATGTGCTATCGATATGCAGAACTGAGCAATCAGTTGATTACAAGGTAGACTTATTAGGATGTCAACAGCATTTCTTGGAGTAATGTTGATTAGAAATGTACATAGCTGTGTGAAGAGCGACTTATCATGGACCAAATATATATCACTACTCCCTCATGATGGTCATCCCATTTTCCACTATTTCTTACACTAGCGAAGTACCCATGTGTTGCAAGGACGTTGAATATGTTCTTTTTTCTTCTCTCTTTCCATAGCCTGGGAATGAATAATCTACATGCTTCACTGTTCAATGGAACCCACATGTCAGTTTATAGTGGGAGTTGGTGGTGGCAGATTCACCAATTTCAAGTCCCCACATGTTGGTGGGTGGTGGTAGATTCACCGCTCACCATCACCATTAGAGTTTTTTTAAAGAGTGTAGATTACTGGCTTGTTGCTGTACGCCTCCAACACTGTATTGTACTTTGGAGTCATTTGGTTGAAGTAACTTTTAGTTAACAATGATGTGAGTTTTCAAATGTAAGGCATAGAAAGTCACAGAGTATTATTTTGCTTGAAGTTTTTACACCACATGAAATGTGATATAATGTATATGTTTGTGTCTAAAAGGCATTTAGTTTATTTGGAATTTAGCTGTGTTGTAACATCAAAAGTTATGTAAATGGACAGTTACTCTTCTTGCAACATGCCTTGTTTCTAGAGTCAAGAGTCAAAGACATGCCCTAAAATTTCGCTCGACAGTCCTAATAAGATTTGATGTTTGTGTAACCACCTGCAGGTTTTCACATTGTTTTAATTTTCTGGGAAGTTTGCCAAAAGAAGAGCATATTTGGTGTGGATATGCTGATATTATGGGACCATTTCTGGAGACCTTCCTTGGTTACTTTGATGACCAAGAGGAAAACTCACCTCCTAGGACAATATGGAAACGGATTTCTGAAGAACTGAATGTTTGTGCACAATGTGTTTGCGAACACCACCAGGCACAGAAGGATTTTGATTCTGAATATCGGTCTGGCGTTGACGCCCTCCTGAAAGTGTTACAGCTTCTCGATGAAGAGAGGGTTACAGAACATCTTAGGCAGATGAATGCAAAAGCACAACTAAAGGAGTACAAACCTTCATGCCATGATGCAGAAGTTAGCATAATGTTTGAAGTATGTATCGTTTATGCGATACTTTTTAGTTTTCCACATATACCTCAAATAAAGATGCAAAATTCCTTCTAAAACATTTTAATTTCTTCCTTTTCTGTTTATGTTCCTTTTGCATGCATATATATTTATAACAACACACTACGGCTACCAACGTTGTACAAAATCTCTCGGCACTAGTATTTATTTGACCCTTTTCACCGTAATTGCTTTTGTAGACATGTAGTGGCTTACAGAATTGCTCTTAGAGTGAACTGAATAGAGTGCTCTTTTTATCTATCAATATAATATAATGGGATTTGTCCAGTTGAGTTAGTTGGGCTTATTTTGATTAGCAGGATGTTGGTATCCATTGAATCATGTGCATTCCTGTTCTCTGAATTCTCAGAATCACTTTGCTAATACTGAGAATACAAGCAGCACATAATTAGTCTGCGCCTGTGTTTCTGATCAGTAACGGTGCAGCTTATTTTCTTTCTTTCTTTTTCCTTTGATACTTTCTGTTATCAAGCAATTTCAATATCTTAACGAGTCACATTCGTTGTATATACCATCACCTAGGAACCAGAGCCCTAAGTTTCATGCAGCCATGATAAACCATTGCTCTTCTATATTTGCAGGTTTTGATGTATCCCATTTTGTTAGATGACCTGTCACTGGCTAATCAGTTCCAGACATTTATTGAAAGAATTGATGAAATATTTGAAGTGAGCCTTTCTACTAATCAGCAATACCCTGTAAGTCACTTCTTTTCCTTGAAGATAAACTTAGTTTTTTAAATAATCAAGTAATCCAGGATACTATTTTTTTAAACCAGGATACTCTATTTACTTCTCACCGATTGGTTTTTGGGCTGTTGCTCAAAATAGTATATATTAAGTTTCTTTCCTCCCCATCTATCAAGTTCACCTGTCTCACAGTATCTCCAAACTTACAATTGTAGGGTGTTTATGCATTACTTTTCTTCAAAAGCTGTAAAGCTCGAGCAATTGGGCTTCGCTTAGCCCGGTCTATGGGGAAATTGAGGTAATGTGCTTGCTACTTTCCTGTTCATTTTGAATCAATAAAGTTACCAATTAGATCCATACACGGAAATGCATCTATATAGTGTACCATGTAGGAATAGTTAGGCAATGTCATAGAACTGTGCCTGAAGGTGGAAGCTTCCAACCATGTGTTTGATGATGCTGTTTGACTTTGTCACAGTCCGATATTTGTTAATAGCATATTACATTTACAGCTTTTAAACCTATACACCGAACATTTAATTTGCTACCATATTTAAGCAGGATCCCATTTCCCTTGTTTTCCCCAGATCATTACAATGTTTGAACAAAAATACTTGCCAATCTGACTACTGATGTTTTCCGTGGCCAAAATTTGCATTAAACCATGCATGCCTTATATGGTCATGAAAACATGCCAAAATTATCAAAATGCCAATCTTTTCTTCTTTTTCTGCTTTAACTCCTACATAGTGTTTGTGCAACAGCAAAATTAAGCTTTGGAAAGCCAGTCACCTTGTTTCATAGACACGTAACTCTTTAGCTCTTGGCAAAATAAGTAAGATAAGAGGTAGAATTACTAATAGGGGTGGGCGTTCGGTTTTTCCGGTTTTATCGGTTCGGTTTAGTAGAAGATCGGTTTCACATAATTGCTAGCCGAAATTCCTCCCAGAAAAATTAAAACCGAACCTTTTTAAACCGAATTAATTCGGTGCGGTTCTTTCGGGTTCGGTTTATACCGAACTTGATTTTGACCACTCCATCAGTTCATCACGCTGCCAACAATAATCAGGAATCAACAACATATAAAACAAGAAGTTCCATCATCCATCTTAGGGGAAATTAAGAGTATTAGTATACATGGGCTTAATCACCATTGGCCATAGAACCAGAACAACAGCAAGATGGCAGCAAGATGTCAGAGAATCGAAGACCAACCAGGAGTCCAAGATTAGCACCTGCTGGCCTATGAAGGAGGAATTGATCGATATCTGACTGCCACCGCCATGGTTGGCTGCGCCGTCTGGCCGGTCGTCTGCGAGGGCCGAGGAGCCAAGGATGAGCTCGTTGGGCGGCGCTAGGGTTGGATAAAGTTGCGCTATCTCTTGGGCTGGATGGAAGGGGATGAGTTGGGCCTTGTATTACCTTGGACTGTCCCTTCCTCGGTTTTCTCGGTGGACCGATTTATTCTTTTGAAGAAACCGACACGATGACCGAACACCGAGCTACGTTAAAATAAAAACTGATGGAAAAACCGTAGACCGCAAAACCCGCCACTTTGGTGCGGTTCGGCTCGGTTTGGTTCGGTGTCTGGTTTTCGGTAATTTCTTGCCCACCCCTAATTACTAACTACAGTCCTAGAGCCTTATTTAAGATATCTTAGCAAGATCCAAAACAGTGATTACATGCAAAAACGTTGCAATTAAGGACATTTGTTTGAAAGATTGTGGTTATTTTTTCTTAGAAAGATATGATGGTTTTAGGAAACAGAAACGGAAGTCTGAAACTGTGGGTATAATACATAATGCCGCGAAAAAGCTTCAGGATGGAAACCACGATTATATCCAACTTGTACCATTAATGGACTTGCTTCTGGCTTTGGCTTAGATAGTGGTTGGCAATTATTAATTTTATGGACCAAAAACTTTTTCACGCCACAAGATGGTGTTATGTGTAATACTGATTACTCATAAGATTTTCAGATTTTGCACCCTTTTAATCTACAAGAAAAATCAAATGCTTTGTTCTCATATTGGATAATATAATGCCTCTTTCCATATTTAACACTGGAAAGTTCTCCCTGCCATTCCTTTTACATTTGATTCAATCTTCAATGTTCCATTAGTATCACTTATATTTTTTTTTGTTTAGTAAGAATATTAAGTATGTTGAAATCTGTAGTAGGATCTGACCTCTATAATTCAACTCAATGTACAAGTTGTGTTCGATCAAGTGCTCTAATATCATGCCAGGAGGCATGTTGAGATTGGTTTATTCTTGTATGGCTTTAACACATTTGGTCTGATTTGTCCGCTTTAATTTCTTGTAACTGTATTAACATTAACAGCAATATGCAGGAAAGCAGTTGACCTGGACCCTTTGCAACCCTTACTGCAAAAATATATTAATTTTTTGGAAGCCGAAGTTCTTCCATCTACTTCAGAATCTCCAAGGCCTAGGGTGCAGCTCAAAAGAGCCGATATATGGCTTGGATTTAAATCACTGTATGTAAGTTTAACACATGTATTACATATGACTTACCATGTTGCTTCTTCCAAGTTTTGTACCTGTCAATGTATTGACTTTGTTTTTGCAGCCTTGGATTTCTTGATGCACCTGCTTTCGAAGATGGAATCTTGGAGAGATACCCTATATTCCTGAATATTGTACTTAACCATGTCAGTGATGATAGATCTGATTTATCATGTGCTGTTAGTTGCCTGAAAGCATCATTTGAAATGCTTGGTAAGTGTAACTACTATGAGTTTTTGTTGTCCTATGAGGCTATGATGAGCTTTTCCTGTTGCAAACTTACACATTTTCTTGTTTTAGGTTGCAAACTTTGGTTGAGAACAACCCTATCACCTAATGTCATGCGGAACACATTATTGGGCCATTGTTTTCATACTAGAGATGAGAAAAGCCACAAAGAAATTTTTGACCTTTTCCTCCCATTTCTCCAGGCATGTTTGTTGTTCCTTTGAATCCAATGATATTCGCATATACTGATCATTAGTGCATTATGATGTGCTCAATCTTGTATGCAGTCACTTGAAGCATTGCAAGACGGTGATCATGAAAAGCAAAGGAGGAACATACTGTATTTTCTTCTTCATCAAGTAACTCGGAGTAGTAACTTCAGTGCTCTGATGAGAAAAACCGCTACTAAGGTTAGCTTCTTTTGTTGCTAACTGGATATTCACTTTAGTTATTTGACTTCCCATGTAAATGCTTACTAAAAATAACTTGATTGTATTCCCTTATTTTTACTATTAAGTACAGCATATTTGGGACTTTAACCATTTGTAATATCGCACATTGTTTGAAATCATACTTCAAATCTTAAAGATGCTAGCTGTATAAAACAGTACAAGACCTATACCCAGTTCATTAGTTGATTACATATATTAGTCATCGACTTTGCTACAGTTGGTGATGAGGTGGGTGAGTAGAAGTATTCATGGAAAGCCATTAGAGCCTTCTAGGTTTTGTGGCCTGTTATTCCTTCAGTGCTGAAAGGATTATTCCACATAAGTTAAACATTGCTGTCAGTGCTACTGTTGTACTTGTGGTCATCTTTGTTGTTGATTTTTTCACTCACCATGATTGGTGTGCTTGCTGCTCTCCATCGCAATCGCTGGTAACAATTGTCGTTGGCAGCTCCATGGGTTACAACAGCAGAGGACACGCAAGGGGGAGGGAGGGAAGGAGAGATTGCATTTCCCTCTGTAATTGCTGCTGCATGCTGATTTTTTTCCTGCTGTAGTTGCTGATTCATGCTGTTTATATGCTTACATGGTGTCGATTAAGATGCCTTCTAAATCGCCTAGATGCCCAGGCAGTGTTGCAGTGCCTCCCTGCGCTCATGATTATCTAAGTACTACATTTGTATTGCAAGGAGAAAATGCTACAAATCATTTTGAGTAGTTTTGTAGTGCGACATGGTAGTTGACAGTTATAATTGTTTCTCCTAAGTTGTTGCTGTGCTTTAAGCCTGTGGTTTGAACTTTCAACCTTTTGGTAGGTTACATTGAAAATATCATGTAAGTCCACAGTGTTAGAATGCATTCTATCACTGTTTCTAGGAATATTATAAAAACTACAGATTTCTTTTCACATTAATATTTTCATACTTATTTATAACTAACTAAAATATGAAATTCTGACCAAGCTATGTACAACAAAAGAAAATAGCCTTTTTCTACATACTTTATACTGTACCAATCATCAACCTCCCCGCAGTCTTGGTTCACTGGAATATTTATTATGCACACTTGCCATTTAATGCCCTGATGTTTTTCCGTGTTTCCTTCCAGATTGCTCTTCTTATTGTACAAAGAGGGTACACAATGAACCCTCCTTGCCCAGCATCTGAATGTGCCCATATGTGGTAAGGACCAAACATACTTCTCTTCACAACGTGGCAAATATCCTACTTGTTGGATGACAATAAACAAGTTTTGATATGGTGGCTGAAGTCAAAACTGCTTCTATATTTTATTAAAAACTTATCATGTATGAAAACCATTGTTGGAAGTTGGCACACTTCTAGATATCATTGTCCTCATTGTCCACATATTCGATATCTTGTATTCTTGTTTCTAGCTAACCTCCGTTTGTATTTGCTGCTGGATTTCCCTATTTAATTTCTATTACGAGGTTACATTTATTTCTCTACTGTTGCATTTCATCCCCTGACCTGGATTCTGTACAGGGGACCATCTTTGATTGGCTCATTAAAGGACAAATCATTACATAATTCTTTGCGTCAACCTGCACTCGATCTCATCAATATCCTCATAATTTCTGATGCTTCTGCTTTGATCTCTTTTAAAATGAAGTATGAGTCTTTCACAAAGGGCGATGTAAGCAATTCTGTCATATTTGTTGATGATGACGATGACTTGCCTGTCTTCTGTGATGCTGAAGAGATGGATTACGGCTGTTGGAATGATTTCAATGTTCTGTACAAGTTGACATGTCGGGAATGCAAGGATTGGAGATGTGTCCCTTTGTTATGGTACCTCATAATGGTTCAGTTGGAACCTTCTGAACTGCCCATGGCCTTTTCAAAAGCAGTGTTTTGGGCTCTATCTCATATTTCTGTGTTGGAGCCTGGAGTATCTACAGAGTCTTCAGTGCCTGTGAATGATTGGTTGTCATCACATGCTGGAGAAGTATTACCAACATTTTCATGGCAAGTCCCAAATGGTGCAGATGATGGTGGAGTTGGGAAGGAGTGTAACAATACTCTCAAGGTGTCACAATCTTGTACCCTGCTATTAAAAATATTTAAAAGGTTGATTCTATTTTACCAGTTCCTATTCATCTTAAAATCTTTCCATGCCATATCTCGTACTTATTGTAATCCATAAATCCTGATTTTCTCCAGTATATTGCACTTGAATTCTTTCTAGATTTGCCATTCATGTCATCATGCAAATTGAGCAACGTGGGCTTCTAAAGCAATGGGCTTGGGAATCAATGATGGCGGAAAGCTTGATTTTGACACTAGTTGATCATAATGATGTAAGGGTATTGCTCGTCTTCCATTCTACCCCTTGCGCATCTGAGCACTTAGTATTTCTTCTTCTTGCACCCACTGTAGAATCTGCGGCAAGTTGGGCGAGCTGTCTTGGAGCTTGCGTCACAAGGACGGGGTTTGACATCTGGGCTTCAATTTCTGTGCTCGAGTGCATCTTCCCTGACTGCCACATTTTTGGGTCTAAGATATGCAGTTCAATCGGTAAGATTTTGATTTTTTTACATTTATTTTTATTGATGTTGGGAATTTCCTGGTTGCTGGCTGGTGGGTACAGGTTTCTGGCGCTGGCAGGAGGAACCACACCAGGAATAATAGTTAAAAGTTTTAGGCTCAAATTTGAATAAGAAATAATTGCCTGATGAGACTGTCCAGTTATCAACTACAAACCAATGGATACCATGAAAGATCAGAGCACAGAGATTTGCAAACAGATTTCACATTGCAGTTCATTTGATGATTCATCTTTGCTAGTTTCTAATGGTTCATTCAATAATAGTTCCGCAATAGATGTCATATTAGTGTCTCATATTGTTTGCTTTGGCACCAATTTTTTTAGCATGTTTTTTTTAGACAGAAGGCCAACGACCCAGCTTATATTGAAAACTAGAGGTTTTACATCGCTGGGGGTTACCCAGTTCAACAGCAACACAAAAACAGGAGGGGTAATGATCCTCACATCAGCTTTATAGCTGAGAAAAGATTGCACGCAGGCCAAAACACAAAAAAACAAAGCCCTAAGAACCGTGATAACATGTCATCCCACAATCAATCTTACCAACTGCACAGCAGCCATCATCTTCTTTTCCAGCTGCTCCAACTGGTTCCTTGGCGCCTTCCTTAGTCTACGCCACTGTCTCAAAAAGAAAATCACTCGAAAGATCAGCGTGAGAGGTGTAGAAGGGATCTTCTTATTGAAAATCATGTCATTCCTGGTTAGCCAAAGTGCCCAGGCTGACGCCCCCAACAACATTAGTAACAGGTTATTAGATTTATGTCCTGGTAAGCCAACAAACACTTCAAAAAACTGTTGAAAAGAAGCGGGAGGGGCTCCCCAATCTAGTGCATCTCTTAGAATACACCACAGGAAAGTGGCCAAAGGGCAAGTGAAAACAATGTGATCAGCATCCTCTGAGCTGTGGCACAGGGTGCAGCTATCCTCCCCCCCCCCCTCCCCCCATTTTTTCTTAGTTAATTGCAAAGTGGACTGAATTCTATCTTGATGGCCAGCCAAAGGAAGTGCTTACCTTTCAGAGGTAAAGTAGCCTGCCAGATGTCTCCACACACGTGATCGTCGCCTATGGCTTGCATTTCCAAATATTAGTCACAAATCTTTCTGAAAATTGCAAATTGGCAACTAACTTGTTGCAGACCTCCTTGTTATGGCTGTCAAAACTCAAAACAAGAAACAGTTTCCAACGCTCACGTCCAAATTGTCTGGGTTGAGCAAAGTATTTCTAGTCACAACTGTTATAATACATATTGTGCATATGGAACTTAATTCCTTCAAAATCCATTTGCTAAACATGCACTCAAGTAATTTGCTAAGTGTGATTTGCAGGCAAAACTTGGCGATCATTTCCTAATGGTTGAACTAATTGTTGTTATATCAAGTATATGTTCCACAAATTGAAGAAGTGGGTGGACATGGACTGCAGACTTTGTATTCTAAAATAAAAAGATTCAGACTTAAACTTTAAATAGACTGCGTGTAAGCATTCCAAATCTAGCCCAGGAAATCCAGTTTGTTCTGGTTATCACTATGCCAGGAAACTGATCCTTTGCATGAATAACACAGAAACATTTATTTGATGTTCAAAGCTTCATTTATTTACCTGGGTTTCTGAAGGAAAATAGCATTGCTCATTTTAAGGAGTGAGGATTATCAATCTCTTTGGTTCCAAGATAAGCATGGTTCTCTGAGCCTATGGTCTAAAAAAAATATTATTTCAATCTCTCTGTAGCTGTTCAGTCCAAACATTTTTTTCTTTAAACTGGAATTTTTTTTTGAGAATTTTCTTTAAACTGGAAATATTCATGTTCTACCTTATTTGAAATGTTCAGGTGGAAACAAAATCAGTTTTGGCAGATTTTCCTAGTCTTCATCACTTGTTTTTTGTCATATGCAAACTATTAAAGGATGTTGTTGTTCAACAACCTTCAGTTGCACTGCAAGCAAAACCTTTTGAAGGGGGTTTCCTGCGCCAGTCCTTTTCAAATGTATCAGTCAACCTACCACAACATTCAGTTGACACTATTTCTTGGGAGAAGTTCAGCACCTTGCTTTCAGGAGCTCTCTGGCCTTTTATTTTCACATGCCTGCGAAAGGGAGATGATCTAATTAATACCAAACAGTGTCAGGTACATCTCTATTGCTTTGACTTGCTGTATTATTGCTGTGCACATTTTCATTTCTTTGTTTCATCATGATCTCAATTTTATTTCAGATATCATGTGTTCGATTGCTTGAGTTGGTTCCCCTTGTGTATGAAAGGGTTTCTTCATATTCTTCTGCCAAGTCATGTGGCGTGCCAACAATGGTTCTGGACCCTACTGATATTACGTGGCTTTTTCACTTGATTAATTGGGGCAAATCATCACTCCTTGTAATCATTAGACATTGGAAGCAGTGCATGCTATCTCTAATTAAAATATTAAAAGGCTCACTTGGTGGTACTGTTCAACACTACATTGAAGATCTTGGTAGTATCATTTCACATGGTTAGACCTCTAATATTTTCAGTTCTGTATGTTGTTTAGATGTTTCCAGAAATGTTTGGTAGCAACTTATATACCATTCTTTCAGATGCAGTCAATATCGATGAACTCAGCGAGAAAATTTCGGATCTCAAACTTGCATTGTCCAAGGAGGCTTCTGCAAAATCGGAAAGGAGAGTGGTAGCTGGTGTATCAATGTTCACAGAACCAATTGCTGGTATTCCTTCTCCAGCTACTCAGACGGCTCAGGAGAGAAATACTGGCAGGGACAATGTTGAAGCCATGAAGTCTTCTCGATTGACATGTACTGAACATATAATTCTTCTGTCAGATAGTGAAGAAAATTCATTGACAGCTGATGTGTCTGGTGAGGAGGTTTTGTCATCAGTTAGAGATAGTGATGGATCTGGTACTTCAGATATGCAGAAAGAAGTCGAGCATTCTGAACCAAGGATGCCTACAGAAGATAGACATGTGTCACTAAAACAACAGATTTGCAGCCCAGCCAGTGATATTGTAGCATCTTCTAGACCTGTATCAAAAGATAGAAGTATAATTGCTGCCAAAGGAGGATTGGGTAGAGCAAAAATTCCAACTGTTCCAGTGAATACAAATGATACTTCCCTTTTACCAAAGAAGATTAAACCACCCGCTAGCACCATTTCTCAGCCATCGCGTTCTAATTTGTCATCTGGTGCTGAAAAATTTAAATCAATCTTCAGAGATTTATCTGATGATGAAGATGATCCTTTAGAACATGCACTTGATAGCTGCCGAAAGCCACAAATTCGTTTAACAAAGTCATGCTTATTGGTTCCTAAAAGACAAGTAGTCCAGCTTCCTTTGTCTGCTGAAAAGAGACATACTTCTGGAAGACCAGATGCTAGTTCTCGAAGACTGAAACCTCCTAAACTGGACAGCTGGTTTAAGAACATCTTGGAAATGGATTATTTTGCTGTTGTTGGTCTACCTTCTTCTGAGATAATAAAGAAACTTGCTTTGAAAGAAATTCCGGTATGCTTTGATTCACAAGCTCAATATGTTGAGATTTTCCAGCCACTCGTTCTAGAAGAGTTCAAAGCTCAGTTGCAGAATGCTTATGTAGAAACCCCTGCTGAAGACATGAATTGCGGCTCCATATCTATCCTCTCAGTTGAAAGGGTTGATGAGTTTCTTGTTGTACGTGGCCGCCCAGATAAAAACGACTATCTGAAATCCAAAAACTGTATGGAGAATGATTTAATATTGCTCAGCAAGGATCCACTGAATAGCTCTGGACAGCAAGTTCATGTGCTTGGAAAGGTATTTTTGTTGCCATGAATATTTGTTGCCCCAACAAAGTATTTTTGCTATTGCGTAACACATTTACTATATTTTCAGGTGGACCGGCGTGAGAGTGATAAAAACAAGGCGTTAATTCTTGTAATAAAGTTCTTTCTCTCTAATGAGAATGCACGTCTAAATAAAGTGAAACGGCTTCTCGTTGAAAGAAGTAAGTGGTTCCTGAATAGGATTATGAGCATGACTCCTCAAGTTCGAGAATTCAGTGCGCTTTCATCATTGAATGATATACCAGTGCTTCCAGTAATCTTAAATCCTGTTTCTTGTAAGTCAATCCACCATGGATCTGGAAAAGTGCATCTTGATAAACTTTCACACCCTATGCGAAAAGTTTTGAAGTCATCATACAATGACAGCCAGCTTGAAGCTGTTAGTATTGCTATCAGATCAACAAGCTTGAAAGCAAAATTTGATCTATCTCTTATTCAGGGCCCTCCAGGTTTGTCCTTTAGTTACGTTTACCAGCAATTTGTCACAATTCCAGGCATAAACAAAGGAAACTTTACACTTGTGTTTTCTGCAGGTACTGGTAAAACCAGGACTATTGTTGCAATTGTGAGTGCCTTGCTTTCTTTACATGCAGCCAACTCCTCACAAAGAAATGAGTCCTTCGCTAGTGCTGAATTTAACAAGCCAAGACCAAGGCTAAGCCAATCTGTTGCAGTAACTAGAGCTTGGCAGGATGCAGCCCTTGCAAAACAACTTATAAACGATTCTCAGAGAGAAGCCCCAACAGATCGGCTTTCAAAAGGAAGGGTTTTAGTATGCGCACAGTCAAATGCTGCAGTTGATGAACTTGTGTCAAGACTTAGCGAAGGATTGTATGATACTGATGGAAAGCTGTACAAGCCTTATATAGTACGGGTTGGCAATGCAAAGACAGTTCATTCTAATTCAGTTCCTTTCTTTATTGACACACTTGTTGAGCAAAGATTGGCAGATGAGTTAAAGAAGAATAATGATAGCAAAAGTTTATCCGATACTGAATCCTCTAGCTCACTTAGGGCTAATTTGGAAAAGATTGTAGACAGAATTAGATACTATGAGTTGAGGCGAAAACTATCGGAGGCTGATAAAACAGAAAATGACTCACTTGTTCCCAGTGAATACGAGACAGATGAAGTTTCTGATGATGCAATTGGTGCAAAGCTCAACTTTCTGTATGCACAGAAAAGGAAAGTTTCTGCCGAACTTGCCACTGCTCATGCACGTGAAAAGAAAATAGCTGATGAAAACAGATTTCTTAAGCACAAAGTGCGAAAGTCAATTCTTGGAGAAGCAGAAATTGTTGTGACAACACTCAGTGGGTGTGGAGGTGACATTTATAGTGTTTGCTCGGAAACCGCTTCAGCTAATAAATTTGCGAATTTTTCTGAGCATGCTTTGTTTGACGTTGTTGTCATTGATGAAGCTGCACAGGTATTATCGCAATACTAACTTTTTTCTTCTAAATTATGATCGCACTATGTTTTATTGAATTAAAACTAAGTTTGTTTGGGCTTATTCTGTAGGCTCTTGAGCCTGCAACTTTGATTCCACTTCAGTTACTCAAGTCGAAAGGAACTAAATGTATAATGGTAATTTCTGTTACTTCTTTTCCTACACCTTCATGCAATTGTATGGCACTTGCTTGTGCTTACTGATGTCTTGCTTGAAGGTTGGAGATCCAAAGCAGCTACCTGCTACGGTGATGTCTGGATTGGCTAGTAAATTTCTTTATGAGTGTAGTATGTTTGAACGCCTACAACGAGCTGGTTATCCAGTGATTATGCTCACCAAACAGGTTATTTTCTGTGATATGCTCCGTGATTTCTATAGTATAGATTTTTTATCTGTAAATTTTGTAGTGTGGAAGTAAAGATTAGTGAAGTAAACAGGAAATTTTGCAGGTTATTTTTGATTTAGTAAAATACTATATCGTAGCTCAGTGATGCTTGGTTACTCGTGTCAGATTGCATGGTCCCATGCCCTTGTTAGACTGTTCCGGAGATTTAGTTCTATGCGCTAATTTTGTGCATGGACTCATACCTATATATGGGCAAACCTTATGCATACCATTTTTACAAAACAGACTCAGTTGTTAACATGATTAAAAGGAACCAACATGATTTTGTTTTTTTTCGTATGTTAAAAATATATCCATACTTCTAGTTCATACAGAGTTCCAATGTCTTTTAGTATGCAGCTACGTACATCTGTATGTGAGAAGAGCAGTCAGTGTAAACCATCTGCTGATTTATGCCAATTATTATTTTTGACTGCAGTACCGAATGCATCCTGAAATCAGCAGATTCCCATCGTTGCATTTCTATGAAAATAAATTGCTGGATGGTGCTCAGGCTGCTGACAAGTCAGCTCCATTCCATGGTCATGACTGTCTTGGTCCATACATGTTCTTTGACGTAGCTGACGGCCATGAGCAGTGTGGGAAAAATGCTGCTACACAATCGCTCTGTAATCAATTCGAAGCAGAAGCTGCACTTGAAATACTGGGATTTTTAAAGAACAGGTAACAATATTTTCTTCTTTGACTACATGCTTAAGGATTTTCGTTCTGTAGCTAAGTGAGGCTTTATACTTGCTTCATGAACAGATATCCATCAGAGTTCTCCTGTATGAAAATAGGGATCATAACTCCATATAGGAGTCAACTCTCTTTACTGCGTTCAAGGTTCAATTCCTTTTTTGGGCCTGAAATTGTTGCAGAGATGGAAATAAATACCGTGGATGGATTTCAAGGTCGTGAAGTTGACATCTTGGTGTTGTCGACTGTTAGAGCCTCTAATTCATCTGACAGTAGACATCGCACTGGTGAAGCGCGCAGCATTGGGTTTGTTGCAGACGTGAGACGTATGAATGTTGCCTTAACACGTGCTAGGTTTTCTCTATGGATAGTTGGAAATGCAAAGACATTGCAGACCAATTCACATTGGGCTTCTTTATTACAGAATGCTAAAGAACGGAATCTGTTCATCTCAGTTAATAGGCCATACCGTTCGTTGTTTGAGAAAGTTCGTTCACATTCAGAAGATATTCATGGTTCTAGGCATACCTACTATACAAGTCATTGTAAGAACAAGGAAAGTGGAAAAAACAGTATGACCAACTCACAGAAAATTGATGCACGACCCCACAAAGAACATGCAAGACATACTGTCAGGACTGTGGAAACAGCAAATGAACGTTTACCAAATGACCAAGCAAAAAGAGCATCACGCTGGGATCGGAAGAGTCCAAAAGCTCATGAACCCTTCCATAGAAAATCTAGCAAGGAAAAGGAACCAGTAATTCACGATACTGACCAGGACAATGTGGTGAGAAAGGAAAAGGAAGGAGAAGGGCTGACTATCCATAATGATAATAGCCTGGAGCTTGCTAATGTTATAAGGCAGAGGGAACTGAATAAACCTGTCAAACCGAATATTCATACAGATGCTGGTAAGACCTTATGTAACCGAGATTCTCTTCAGAATTCTGAGGTTAGAAAGGATGCCAACAAAGAATATCATAATGGAAATGTGAAGGGCTCACAAAATCATGATACAAAAGCAACAGTCATGAAAATTGATGCTTCTCCACCAGCACAAGACATGCAGAAGTTAATACAAAAGGCTAAAGGAGCAAGGAAGTTCTCTGAAAAACCAAGATTTGGTAATTCGAGTCAAGTTGATTCCTCAGTTAAACATGAGGCAACTCTGGAATCAGCCAATAAGAATGGTGGTGCTTGTACACCAACAAACTCAGAAATGAAGAAAATGGCCCGTAAGGCCAAAAAGGCTAGGAGGTTCTCTGAGCACCCAAGATCTGGGAACTCAAATAAAGTGGACCATTTACTTCCGTCTTTTGATGAAGAAAGTAGCCAAATGCCAGAACTAAAAGAAAACAACTTAACTGCAACTCGTCAAAATCATCTGACTGCATCTAGGAAGCGACAACGGGAGGATATTGAGTCATTACTTTCGTCAGCTCTTATATCATCAAAGAAGCCTTCTTCAAAGTGTCCTTCCAAGAAACAAAAATGAGATCCTGCAGCAAAGGTAAGTTTTTCATGCTACCTTCAATTTGCTGTACTATAACAAAGTTAATCTGTTCTGAAGTTAGTGTTTGCTCTTTTTTTAACCTGATACAGAGGGGGAATCCTTCCATTTCGAAGTCAGTATTGTTGACTTTAGAAGTTTATATTCTTTTATGCAAACGTTTCTTGCACTCTATATACAAAATTCCATACCTGTGGTTGCCGTACATTAAGGACTAAAAAATAGAATTGGAAGAAGTCACCGAAGCTTAGCTAGTAGTGGTAGTAGCCTGTCTGTTATGAGCTACTTCCTCCGTTTCATATTATAAGACTTTCTAGCATTATCCACATTCATATATATGTTCATTAACATATATATGAATGTGGGCAATGCTAGAAAATCTTATAACTGAAACGGAGGGAGTAATAGTTACCAATCATGTTCCTGGTCTATTTTGATTTGCTATTATTTTCTTCTACATGTATCCCCCTCTAAATATTGTTTTTTTTTGTCTTTACATCAAGATTAAATGAAAAATAATACGAGATCACATGTTACTAGCTCGTATGGAGGCTCTACTTACCCTATAACTGTTAATCGGCTATTCCTACTAATTTGACCAGCCCCCATACAGTTGGATATGCGTTTGTACTTTGGATCCACTAAGCTTTATATGCTCAGTTAGACATGTAAATCAGTGATCCTGGAACCTCAGCTTGTGATACAATTTCCACTTTTTTTTGGAACGCATCTGCGTTCCACCTATTGGTGGTTCACTTAATTGCTGTTTGATCTTTTGTGCTGGATATTTTGACATATGCTATCGATTCAATTATCTGAAGCTAATACTCTTTTTCTTCAAACTCAGGTGGCAGCAGATCATTTATCTGCTCATGGACCCTTGTAGCTTTTTTGACATGCTGACGAGTTCATATAATGAGTTCTGCGGTTGCTGTAATGTGATTTCTCCACCGACGCCATGGAGGCACTTGGATTTTGAGACTCATAAGCTAACATAGCAACTGAAAGAGAGCAGGAATTCTTCTGACATTGATAGGTTGTTCTTCGGAGCTTCTCCCTGCCGACCACCGTCCAATCTGGATGTGACAAAACCAAACAAGACAACCCATTTTGACAACATAGAAGGTCATTTTTGGATGCTGCTTGTGTCTTTTGCCTAGTTCAGAGATGATGCTTGTAGATATGCAAGCCAATTTTGCGCTGTAAATTACCTGTACATAGTGCCCACATAGCATGAACATGACGGAACCATACACATGCTTGTCCATGTCCAAAATGAAAAAAAGGACGTGGCTCATCCTCCGACCAGGGTGAAAGCTTGATGCAATGTAGCTCCTCTTGTCTGGACTCCAAATTCATCACTACTTATAGTACTTTACAAACTTTAAAATGATTGCGTTCCTTAACATGGCAAAGCAGTACAGAATACGCACAGGATAATCAGTGTCAACATTATCTGACGGAATAAGATCACTTTGACTCTCTCAACTGACCACCGAATCTAAATCGTATCCCTCAACCATAATACGAGAAGTACTCTTGAACTTACAAAATCGGTACAATTTGACTCCCTTAAAGGTTTTGGATGGTGGTTTCGCTGACGTGGCACACACGTAGCAGTGTTAACATGGTCTTTGTTCCACGTAGCGTTTACGTGACATTAAAATAAAAAAATATATACAGGTCTATTTGTCATAAAAAATGTGTGGGACCCACTGACATGTGGGTCCCAGATGTCATCCTTTCTTATCTCTTCCTCCTCCCTCTCCTACCTTCTCTATCTCTCCCTCTCTCTTCGTGCGTGGGGAGCGGCGTCCGGATCGGCGGCGGTGACGGCGGGCGATGGACGGAGCAGCGGCGGGTGGGAGGGCGGGCGGCCGGCCGTTGGAGTTGCAGACATCTCTTTGTGACTTTGTCAGCTTCCACGCCACGCTCCTACTGCATCTCGCTGTTCCTTGGCTTCAAAACAATTTTCCCTCAAAAACAAAGGTTTTGTTGTAGCAGTAGTAGTAGTGTACTCGCTGAAAAATGAAAATGAAAATGCAATGCATACTTGCTTTCAGTTGAGCTCACTCTCATGGCCGGTGAATCGGTGATGCTTTTGAGGAACCTAGCAGAGGAGATTAGGGGTCCGATGTATCTGCAGACAGACATCGAGATGGAGCAAATGCAGTGATGAGAACAAACAAAATCAAGCTAACAAGCTAATTAACAGTACTCCATTGCCATCGATTACGGAGGCCGGGTGCGGCAAGTGGGTGCAGGAGCGGCGGCGGCGGCTTGTCGCGGTGGAGCACGATGGTGGTGGGCTGGTGGCGCTGTCGATGGCGTCGCGCAGCCATGCACGAGGAGCTCAGGAGGGCATGGCGACTCTGCGGCGTAGCACCGAGCTCCACCAGCCCAGAACCAGAGCTCTGCTCGCTCTGTATCCTAAAGGAGGAGCTGCTCCCGCGCCCGTCGTCCGAGGTCCACCGCACACCGCCGCCACCACTCCGGCACCTGCCGCGGCTCATGTCAAGGGGAGAGGGAGAGATAAGGGAGAGAGGAGGAAGAAGAAGGGCAGTGAGAAAGAAGATGACATGTGGGACTCACAAAATTTTATTATGTGAATGACAAATAGACCCCGCAATATATATTTTTTATTTTAATGCTATATAAGCGTCACGTCAATGCCACGTAGAACAACACTGTCACGTGTGTGCCACGTCAGTGAAACCGCCCTTTAAAACCATAAAGGGAGTCAAATTGTACCTATTTTGTAAGTTCGGGGGTCAAGATTTCTGATATTGCCGTTGAGGGATACGATTTAGATTTGGTGGTCAGTTGAGGGAGTCAAAGTGATCTTATTCCTATCCCAGACAGGGTACGGCCAGTACAGTCCCAAAACGGCCCATGGGTCACCAGACCGTCAGCTCAGTCCCAGAGCGGCCCATGGGCCATCAGGTTAACTGCGTGGGACATGATAAGACATGCAGTCAGCACATGAGACAGGTGCAATGTGCATTATCCAATATCTGGGAGGAAACCTGGTGCTTCACTGACGTAGGGACACCTCATTGTACGTACATCCTAAATATGAAATAGTATGATTCAGACAAGGGCATCTGATTGTTCATCCTAAATTTGAAAAATAGAGAACTCCTTGATAGAAATAATAGAATGAGTAAAAAGGCTTGAGACTGTCATGCACTTTCCGTCTCTTTGTTTTTTCTCTACTACTACCTCCGTTTCACGTATGACTTTCTAATATTGTCCATATTCATATAGATATTAATGAATCTATATATCAAGATTCATTAATATATATATATATATATATATGAATATGGGTAATGTTAGAAAGTTTTATAATATAAAACAGAGGATAAACTTGTAGACAAGAGGGGAAGGACCGTTACGCCCATAAATTTGACAGTTCGGTTGTTGCGAAGCAGCTCACTCTGAGGTCTCAAAGTCGAAGCCCTTGAAGAGCATAGGGATACAATATTTTGCATATTTCTTCAAACCTTTCATTTCCCACCAGACTGAAGATAAATATATGAAGAAAATTGCTAGCCTGCGTCGCATGGTTAACAGGAAATAGGTAAGCAATTAGGCATGAAATAACTTCAACTGCATGCTTGACACATGTCCGACAACAAGTCAATAAGAACACAACCTCCCTCCCTCAAAAAATGTAAGGCGTATAAGCTTTTTTACATGGTCCCTAACTTAAAATTTTGATTATTGATTTCTTTCATAATATATCATCAATATAAATGGTAATTGCATTGGTGATATTCAAACTTATTAGGTGTATGTAATTTAATATACTAACTTGTAAAATACTCATTTTGATACACGGACCTATCTAATTCGTGCGAACCAGGACAAACATAGCTTGTCAAGGTTAATATTACCAAGTTAATCTTGATTAGAATGCGACGTGCACACATATAGTGAATATGCATAAGACATGCTATACTTATAATTGATCTCTACTTTCCTTCGTCATTTGAAATGCTGAATTTCATATTTTTCTATCTCATGTATCATAGTTCGGTTCATATCTTCCTCTATAGTCACTATGCCTATCTTTTTATTGAACAAATCTATGTCTAAATTGCAACCTATATATTTACTTAGTATCCTAATCAACACCTAAATAAGATTAGCAATTAATGTTATTTTAGCCCTAGTTCATACACACTAGATAAGTTCGTGCACCAAAACGAACTTTTACAATTCCCTATTGCACTCACTTCACAAGTTCGTGTACCGTCAATGCAATTTACTGTAACATAAAAACACTTTAAAATATGACGTGGCATGCATAGTTTAATTATTAGTCAAAAGTTAGAAAGGTTGATTTTCTTAAAATAAGGATGCATATGAGGCAAATGGTTTATAGTTTAACTGACGAGAAAATATACTACAAAATGAGTTTTATCACGAACTTTAACTAGAACGAAGATATATATCATATGGTTGTCTGGTTGGTTTGGGATATATAATTTGTGCACATTTTTTATAGGGTGTAGCTATATTTATGGCGCCATATTTTTCATCAAAAAATAGTCGGCATGTATTTACATTGTAAGTCCCTGAATTACATATGTAATTTTAGTGTATTTACAATGTAAGTCTCAAAATTACATATGTAAGTACTAAAATTACATATGTAAATTTGAAAATTACATACTAATTACATATGTAAGTGGAGTGTAAATGAGGTGTAACTACTGTGTAAGTGGCTGAAAAAAAATCGACTATAGCATATGACACCATATTTCTAGCAACTCCGTTTTTTATATGAACCACAGTATATTGTATGTGGTAGGGGTCGTAAACACGTATGGTTACATTGGTGTGTGTTGCGTGTGTCATACATGCATGCATACATTGTCTTACTCCCTCTCCCAATCCCAACAAAAATGAGTTATTCTTTTTCCTGACGGAAAAAAGGAGTTGACTTTTAAAGTTGTACTGACCTGATATAATCAAGGGGAATAATCTTTTTGTGGAAGTCCTTGGCGAGCATAATGATAGTGATTACTGCAATTGGAGCACGCGCATGCCGTCAGAGATCTTAAAAAAAAAGTTAAAATTCCAAATGACATGTAGAACGGATCAACGGAGTATTCACTCATTCCGTTCTACATTATAGTTTTAAGGAAAAAGTACGAATTACCCCTCCGAACTATCACGGTCGTTCGAATTACCCCATAAACCATAAAACCGGACATTCTTTACACCCAACTATACAAACCGGATGAATTACCCCCCTCGACCTAAATCCGCGGTGATTTTGGTCTACGTGGCGTACACGTGGCATTCCTGTCAGCATTTTTTAATAAAAAATTATGGGACCCGCATGTCATACTCTTCCACTTTCCCCTCTCTCTCACCCTTCCTCTCTTCTCTCTCTCACTCTATCTCACTCTTCGTCTGTCTCTGTCACAGGTCGGTGGCGTCGCGGTGACGGCCGAGCGGAGGCGGCTGCGGACGCGGCGCACGGGGGCGGGCCGCGGACGGCGGCGTCGCGGCGACGGCCGAGCGGAGGCGGCTGCGGCAGCGGCTGCGGGCACGGCGCACAGGGCGGGCGGCGGACGACGGCGTTGCGGCGACGGCCGAGCGGAGGCGGTGGCAGGCTCGGCGGTCGGTGACGGCGCTGATGGACGGCGACGAGCACACCGACGAGGAGCAGGAAGGTGAAGGAGTACGGGGAAGGCTGGATGCCGCCGCCAACGCCGCCTCGTGCCCGTGGCGCGCGTGGAGCTGGAGTTGCTCCCGGTGGTGCGCGAGAGCGATGGCGCCCGCCGCCCGCAGTGGATTTCCGGCCGCTGGCCGCCGCCCGCCTCTCCACCACGCTCGCCGCGCCTAGCGCTGGCCACCAACTCGCGCGGCCACATCTGAGACAGAGAGAGATTGAGAGGAAGAGGGGAAGAGAGAGAGAGAGATTGAGAGGGAAGTGGGGAAGAGAGAGAGGTGAGAGAGTATGACAGGCGGGTCCCACAATTTTTTTTATTAAAAAACGTTGACTGGGATGCCACGTGTACGTTACGTAAACTAAAACCACCGCGGATTGGGTCGAGGGGGGTAATTCCTCCGGTTTGCATAGTTGGAGATGAGGAATGTCCGGTTTTGTGGTTCAGGGGGGTAATTCGGATGACCGCGATAGTTCCCGTGGGGAGGGGGTAATTCGTATTTTTTCCTAGTTTTAACGTACTCTTTACTCTTCTAGATTCAGTAATATTCATATATACTTAAACATATATACATGAAGCATATACATGTTAATCTATATATTAATTTATTAAAAAATCATAACATTTTATAATGTAAAAGAGAGATGTGGTAGTCTGTTAGGCTTGATTGCAAGCTACTCTCCGTTTCTCCGTTTCATATTATAAGTCGTTTGACTAAATTTATAGAAAATATATTAGTATTTTCAACACAAAACAAACATATTATCAATATATGTTGAATTTAATGGAACTAATTTGATATTTTAAATGTTGTTAATTTTTTCTATAAATTTGATTAAACTTAATAAAATTTGATTTGACAAAATGTCAAACGAACTTATGATAATGAAAGAGAACGAGTAAAAAATAAAAGGAAATTCTAATAACACCATTGTCCATTGAGGCATTGAATCATGCAGTACTTCGAAATCAATAGCGATCATGAACTTACCGAACTTGAGCCGGATGAGCAGGTCGGGGGAGAAGCCCCGTCGCCGGAGATCCGCCGCCATGACGCTGAGCTTGTAGAAGGCGTAGGCGAGCGCGGCGTCGACGCACACGGCCGGCGCGGCGCGCCACAGCCGCCACAGCCCGAGGCACGCCATGGCCGCGCCAAACGGCATCCCGACGTGGAACTCCTCGACGTGGAGGGCGCTCTCCAGGCCGCGCACGTCGCGGGCGAGCTCCCGGAGCGGGCGGACGGCGCCGGCGGCGGCGCCCCTCAGCGCGGCCGCCGCCTCCCCCGACTCGGGCCGGAACCTCTCGCGCTGCGCGGTGGGGCTGAAGTCCGTGGCCTCGTACTCCAGGAGCTCCTCGAGGCTCGGGAACCACGGCGGCATCGCGCCCCTGAGCTCCGCGGTCTCCTCGTCGCTCATCCCCGCCCACGACGCCGACCTCTGATCCGCTCCCACGCCGGAGCAGCTGCGCTCCACGCGCGCGCGGGACGAACGTAGTAGGGGAGGATGAGGACGCGGCGGCGGCGGCGGCGTGCGGGTGGCGAGGACACGGGCGCACAGAGGCTGCGGCGGCGGCCGGCCGGAGGAGGAATGCGGCGCCGCGCAGACGCGCGCGGCGGCCGTCGCAAGAGATGTCGCCGCCGCCGCCGCCGCCATGATCGATCGATCAGCGCGTGTGCGTGGTTGAACGACGGATCGGATTCGTTCTGACCGATGGATTCACCTGACACCGTGTATATGTCAAGATGCAGCGTTCAGGATTGCATTATCTAACCGTGTATCAAATGGACCCCCCGAGCAGAAGTAATAATAACCTTATAATTATAAGAGTTGTTTGGCAACTACAACTTGATGAAACATCATATGGGGTCGTGGGTGTTCAAATCCTAATGCTTATACATTTTACGCAAGAAAATGGGTGGACGTCCACCCTGTCCACCCGAGATATTAGGATCCATCTCCTCTTCTTTGAGGTTGTGGGTGTTCAAATCCTAATGCTTATACATATTGCGCAAGAAACGGATGGATATCCACCCGAGAGATTAGGATCCATCTCCTCTTCTTTGGCTTTGATCTCCCAACGCTGATAGGTTATCATAAAAACAGTCTGAATTTCTGCCAGGCCATTTTAAGCTGTCTTTCGGGCAACATAATGTATAATTGCATATAAGCAGTCGTATTCTTTTAGCCCAAAATATGCAGTAATAAGGGGCGATACATCATGAAAGCAAATCAGCATCAGACAGACGAACTATGGATGTTCATATCTTATCCAACCTTGCCCATGTTCATATCTTATCCAACCTTGCCCGTGAACTAAACGCACCCTTAGTATATTTCACTGACACTCGATCCCTCTTGTCCACTTGCTCTGCAACCCTCCTCTCGTTGGTGGTGTCCAGAATACCATGGTGTTTTCAGCTTTTTTGAAGGAATTGGCGAGTGGCAACATTGTTGGTTTGGTGATGTTTAGTGACACATAGCGGCGGCCGATGCAGTTCTAGCCCTTCGGTGTGTGGTGATTTGTTTTTCCACATTCGATTCCGCTAAAAATTTTGGCTACTTCGGTAGACCCGAAATTTCAGCACTTTTTTGGACCTTTTTTTTAAATAACATAATTTAATTAAATTTGACTAAATTTTGACCAAATTCACAAAAAAAATTGAGAAAAACCAAAAAATTCAGCCGAGATAATAACTCGTGGGGGTTGGGGGGAGGTTCCAAAGTTTCGAACTGAAATTGCAATCACTGTGTTTTTTTTTTGCCATATCAATATGAAACATCGTGCACTATTTGGTGTTGTTCGCTTTAAGAAAAAAGTATTTCACTGACAGGGTTGCAACATCTCTTTTGACACCCTAAATCTAAGAACAATGATGTCAGGTAGGGGCATCTCATTGGAAATCCTATATATGAAAAACAGAAAATTCCTTGACAGACAGTCGTAGAGCTAGTAAAAGCTTGATACTGCATGCACTTCATGCCTCATGTTTTCATTATTTCTACACTACTTTACAAAACTTGCCATAAAACCAGAGGAGAGGAAAGAGTTATAAAAACTGCCAATTCAGTTGGTCTTGCCACGAAAACATGGGAGATTATCAAGCTCTTCTGGGATGCCCTTGAACATCATGGGAATAAAATATTTCATATATTTCTTCGCGCCTTTGATTTCCGAATAGACTGAAGAAAAATAAACGAAGAAAACGGCTAGCCTGCATCGAGAATATAAGTAAGCAATTAATGTAAGTTACTTCAACTGCATGGATCAAATGTCCGACAACAAGAACGCACAGGTTAGTTTCTAAGGAAGGAAGTTTCAAAAAAAAAAAAAGAGGAAGGAGGATGTATGTGAAGCGTAATTGATATATATTACAAAGTTTTTGGCCACCACTCTTGCTAACCATGCACTTAATAATTTGTGTTTTGAAATTACTGAAAAAATCATTGTGGGGGGGGGGGGGGGTACTTTTGGGTACTTCTTTGATGATAACTAGATAATATCCCACGTTTTGGTGCGCGGGAATATAGAAACTAACTTTCGGTTGAAATTTGAGTGGTATGATAGATTAAGAAGATGTGTGTATGGCTCGAAGTAAAATATGCAATAATAATGGAGATAAACTGTGACAGAATTGGTGATGCATAATTTGAATACATGCATTGTCAGGAAAACCAAACATATCAAATAAAATTCATCAGAAGATGGCCGGAATGGTAAGATAATATGAAATTTTGATGGCATTGTTGTCTAATTGACTGCTAGATTAAATAGAGTCTTTAGATGGGTGGAGCATGGATTAATGGTGCTATTTAATTGGTGTGGAAGTGTAATGGACTTTCATCTCTAATGGCTAATACTACCAAGACTCATCGATCCAACGATTGAAACTATTTTGATGATGTGGCTAAACGTGGTGCCTGATTGTAAGGTTACACTTATATAAAAAGTACAGATATACCAATAGCATTTTCTTGTAGTGAATCGAATTGGAAGAAGAACTCTAATAAATTGCGTATACACACAATGGTAAAAAGTTTATAATTTTGACAAGTAAGAATTAATGCATAAGGCACTTGGTGGTTATATATATTTTAGCACATGATAAAATAGACTATAAAATGAGGTGTGTGCTACGAACTCTAACTAGACCTAAGAGAATGATAGCAATCTGATACCCATGAAAAAATCAGCCTAAGATGGGATGTAACATTTTTTAGCACGATAAATCTAGATAAGCCTCTGTTCGTTTATTTTGAAACGGGAGGAGTATATTTCAACGTTTGTAGGGTTTAGAATGCACAAACAGATGGTCGCAATGGTGTGAGTGTGACGTGTGAATCCTATGCGCATTAATTGTCTTAAAGTCCCTGTCTATCTAAAATAATATAGTTGACTTTGCTCGGCCAACAAAGGTGACTTATACTGACCTGATATAATCAAGGGGGATAATATTTTTGTTGATGTCCTTGAAGTACATAACTACCATGATAACTGCAATTGGAACACACACATACTGTTAGAGATCTTAGACAATAAATTGAAACATCAAATGACATGTTTGATTGCAAGATAAACAAGAAAGATTTCAAATACTATATTTGTCTTAAAATATAAAAAGTTTTAGAATTGCATATGGATATTAAGAATAAGAAAATTGATGAAATTAAATGAGAAAATGTTATGGTTGGTTGAGAAAAGAAGTTAGATAGAGAATTTGAATAGCGAAAATTTGTGATTGGTTGAGAAAATAATGTAGGTGAAGAAATTGTTATATTTTGAGGCAAATTTTGGAGACCAAAAGTTATATTTTGAGATGAAAAGAGTGATACGTTGTTAAGAAAAAGTAATCAACGGAATGTTTGACTCTAGTTAAATACATGAACATCACTGACTTTGAGATATCACTTCTATCGGTTTTATAATTGTTGACGTTTTGAAGAATGACACAATTTTCAAAATATATCTTTTGACTATATTTTATAATTGTAATATATATAATAAATGATATATTTTTTATTATAGTATTTGTTCTAGTGCTTTTAAGCTAAAGTTATTTTTAACTTTAAACTAATCTGAAACATCGAGAACTATTGTTACAGTGCTTTTAAGCTTTATAATAATCAAAGTTATATCAGTTTAACTCTAAACTTATCTAAAACCTCAAGAATTTTATAGAAATTTGTCATTATTAGATTCCAAATACCAATAGAGAGAGATGCACGATGGCCGAGGAACTTACCCAACTTGAGCCGGATGAGTAGGTCGGGGCAGAAGCCCTGCCGCCGGAGATCGGCCGCCATGACGCTGAGCTTGTAGAAGGCGTAGGCGAGCGCGGCGTCGAGGCACACGGACGGCGCGGCACGCCACAGCTGCCACAGCGCGAGGCACGTCATGGCCGCGCCGAACGGCATCCCGACGTGGAACTCCTCGACGTGGAAGACGCTCGCCAGGCCGCGCACGTCGCGGGCGAGCTCCCGGAGCGGGCGGACGGCGGCGGCAGCGGCGCCCCTCAGCGCGGCCGCCGCCTCCACCGACTCGCGCCGGAACCTCGCCCGCATCGCGGCGGGGCTGAAGTCCGTGGTGTCGAACTCCATGACCTCTTCCATGCTCGGGAACCACGGCGGCGTCAGCCTCCTGACCTCCGCGAGCTCGGCGACGCTCATCCCCGCCCACGACGCCAACCTCTCGTCCGCCTCCACGCTGGAGGAGCTGGAGTGGTTGTGGACGTCGTTGCTGCTAGCGACGCAGGATGGCGCGGCCGCCGACGATGATCGTCGTAGCAGGAGACGACGACGCGGCGCCGCCATGCGGCCGGTGGCGAGGCGGAAGGCGACACGGCCGGAGGGGGTGGCGCGCGAGGACCACGGCGCGGCCGGCGCAAGAGACAAGCCTGCAGCAGCGGCTGCCGCCGTCGACGACGCCATGGTTGATCGATCGACGACGTGCGTGTGGTCGTACGGCTTGAGGAGATTTGTTGCTGTAGATTGGATTCGTTCTGATCGATGGACTCGCCTAGCTAGCTATATATAGTGCACGCAGCGTTCAGAATTCCATTATCTAAACGTGTAGTATTTAGGCTGGTCTCGGACCAGCCAAAAATTACTACTAATAAGAGTTGCTTAACAACTACAACTCGATACATCATATATGGAGTCAATTAGGGGTGGAAGGAAATTAAGGAAAAGAGAGCTTGAAGCTCGTTGCTTCGATCGGTTCGGTTCGATTCGAACTCGTAGTTTTAATATAATGAGTCGAACCAAACTATAGCTCATGAGCTTAACGAGCCAGCTGCTCGTTTAACTCGTTAGTACAACATATTACCATTAACTAATATTGAGTCACTTAATTACATTGAAATTATTTCTATTTAGTGAATTATTTGTTAGTTAATGTATATTATTATGTTTATATATATATATATATATATATATGATGAAATGGTAAAATTTAAAATTATAAGGATGGTTTGAACACGCTAACAAGTCACTGCACGAGCCAAGCTGAGCTAGGTTTTTAGCTCGTTAAAAATGAGCTACTCCCTCCGTTTCAGGTTATAAGACGTTTTGACTTTAGTTAAAGTCAAATTGTTTCAAGTTTGACTAAGTTTATAGATAAATATAATAATATTTATAATACTAAATTAGTTTCATCAAATCAATAATTGAATATATTTTCATAATAAATTTGTGTTGGGTTGAAAATGTTACTACTTTTTCTCTACAAACTTAATCAAACTTAAGCAGTTTGACTTTGACCAAAGTCAAAACGTCTTATAACCTGAAACGGATGGAGTAGTTTGTGAGCAGATAGCGAGCTCAAACGTGTATATGATCCCTAAAAGTTCAACGCGTCGTGCACGTTTTTTGCTCGGTTAACGCATCGGTTGTTTTTCTTTTGAGTAAAATGCACTGGCAATCTTTAAACTTGTCATAAGGTTTCACTTAGGTCCACGAACTTGCAAAGCACACATTAATATCTCTAAACTTGGTTTATTGTATCATCCCGGCCCAAAGCATCGTTTGACCGTGGTCTTCTCTACGTGGCACGCCTCGTGGATGATGACATGGATTTTTTTTCCTTTCCCCTTTTCTTTTTCCTCCTATTATTTTATCTTCTTCCTCCACTAGAGCCACCTCGAGCTCCCCCGCGTCGAAGAGGCCGAAGAAGAGAGAAATGAAATAGGAAGAAGGGAGAGAAAAAGAAATAATAATAATAAGGTGCCATGTCGTCGTCTACTTGTCATGCCACATAGGCAACACCACAGTCAAATGAGACTTTGAACCGAGATGATACAATAAACCAAGTTTAGGGACCTCGATACACACTTTGCAAGTTCGTGGATCTAGATGAAACCCGCTTACAAGTTTAAGAACCGCTAGTGCAATTTACTCTTTTCTTTTTATGGTTTTCTTATCCATGACCATTTCTTTATTAGGCTTCGCCATCTTGATTTTCTTACAACCCACATATATGTTTTGTTTTTTTTAAAAAAATGGTATTATTTGAGTTATATGTATAAATTTTTATGACGTGTAAAATATCTATGTTTCTATTATAAAGTTTCTATCTATTGTTCTCTGTATCCTCCTGGGGTACTTCTTGTATTTTTTTTTACCGGCACTTGCCGGTAAATTGGATCATGGCATTATAGTTTCTCCGATTTTAAAATATGTCATTACAATCACGATATTCAAGTTGCGCCATTAAAATTTTACGGGTATTTGAGATATGCTACTACTTACGCCTTCGATGCATTTCTCAATTTTTTGACCAAATTAATAAGGGTTAATTGGATCCATGTCCGTTTTGAAAAGTTATCATTATGATTTGCAAAATTAGAGCCATGCCATTAGAAATTAGTAAGTACTCCCTCCGTTCCTTAATATAAGAGATTTTGACATTTTGCTTACACTGTTTGACCACTCGTCTTATTCAACAAATTTGTGCAAATATAAAAACGAAAAGTTGTGCTTAAAATACTTTGGATAATAAAGTAAGTCACAAATAAAATAAATAATAATTCCAAAATTTTTTAAGAAGACGAATGGTCAAACAATGCAAAAAGTCAAAATCCCTTATATTAAGGAACGGAGGGAGTATTTAAGATGAGTGTGGACATGCCAAGGCCGTACCTCGGCGTTGAGATAACTCACCTCAGCGCCAATCTCGTTGGTGTCGATCCTATAACCACATCGTTGCAACAAGTTGACGATGCCAAGGCCTGGGGCGGGGAGGGGAGGGGAGGAGTTGGTTTCGTAGGGTGTCTGGCGCCGAGTTGGTCTTGTTCAGCTACCATTTTTGTGGTTACAGCTGTGGTGCTACCATAAAAATCATAGCCGAACAACCCTGCAGAGATTTACTCTCTCTGTCCCATAAAAAACCAACCTAGTACTAGATGTGACATATATCTGTCTAGATTCGTTGTCCTAGAATAAGTCACATTCAGTAATTCCTTTTTTTTGGACGGAGAGAGTATTTGTGGAATAAGTTGTTTAGGACCTACTTATAAAATAATTTTTTTAAAGGGTTAAAATGCAAAGATTTCAGGGTTTAAGAAGGAGCCCAAGCCGACCGGACCAACTCGAACCCGAGCAGAACGACCGACCGTACTTCTGGTTCCCCGTCCACCTCCTCCCCACCGCGCGATCCATGGCGTTCGCCGGCATCCGCTCCGGCGTCCTCAGATCGGTGGCGGGCGTGGACGGTCTCTCCGCCGCCGCCGCGGCGCGCCGCACTCCTCTCCTCCCGCGCGTCCACTTCGCCGGCGAGGGCACGGGTAAGTGAATCCTTCCTCTCCTCCCGCGCGTCCACCGCCGACGAGTGTAGGGGGGTAGGCGAAATGCTAAATCAATCAAGGGTTCCCACAGGGCGGACGGCGACCACCGTCGTCGGGTTCTTCCACCCCCGTCTCGCAGCCGCGCCGCCGTCCTGCAAGAAGGCGGAGTCCGACCCGGCGCCATCTCTCCAGGATGCGGTTGGACCGGTGGCGGCGGTGGATGCTGTGCTGCGTGACCCTCCACCTCCCCAAGAGCCTCGCGACAAGATCACGGCGTTTATTGAGTTTCTGAAGAAACACTCGCTCAATCTACTGATCCTTGCCCTGTGCCTCTTCGTGGGTGCGCTCGCTTTCAAGGGAGAGGAGAAGGTGATCGTTGCGGTGACTGATGAAGAGAAGGCGATTATCGCGGTGAAAGTGCGCGACAAGGCTAACAAGATATACAACATCCTCTCCAAGATCGCGCCGATTGTGGTGGACTTCATCCGTATTTTTGGGTAAGCTTCCGTCGATGATCTTGTTACATACTTCTTTCAATTGCTACTAGTTTGGGGGCTTTATGACTAATATATGCTGGTCTTGGCTGATTTGTCCTTTGTGTATGCATGATCTGTTCTTCGCAAGCAGTGGAACTCTTGTATAGTTGTGGTTTGTGAAATACCTAGGGTGATTTGTGCTTCTGTAAATTCTTGTGAGTATATGGTAGTTTGCAATGTTATCTGCACTGCTGAATGCTGTTCTAGGAATGGTATCTTGAATATTTTGTAGTTTTGAAAACTACATTCTGAACATTAGTGGAAGTTCACTCTTGCATTGTTCTTGTGTCACTTGCTGTACATACTAATTCAGGTTTCTTTAAGAAAAAATTCAGATGTTCTGACTGGTTTTCTCCTGCTAGTGTTTAATGGATCAGTACCATTTCCTGTCTGGGATTTAGGTATCTTCTTCAATGAAAGAGAAGGCTGTAGTATCTTAAACGAAAGTCTAGTAATTACTCCCTATGTCTGAAGATGGCACGGAGCTCAAGTTAAAATAATTTGTTAAATACTATTCCCTCTGTTAAACAATTAATGTAAGCCTCTGTAGCAGAGGGATAAAATGGCTTACATTCTGTAACATAGGTAATACATGTCGTCAGATGAATTCCTGACCATAATTTGTTGCTGTGAGCATTAAAAAATGACATGAATTTTATGTATAGTCTCTGATTGAATGAGGTGAAGTACTGAAATGCCTTATCTTCTCATGTGTAGTCTCTGATGAAATGAGGTGAATGTATAATGTCTTTCTGAAAATACCATTATTGTTCAGTCCATGACATGAATACCACATGCAACTACAGCCCAAGTTCTATAACAGTTTTGTGTAGCACAACTAGATGCGAATTTCTGACACTAACCTTTCACAAGTACTGCACTGCATTTGTTTCATGCACAGTTTCTGGATGCTTCCATTTACTTAAACATTTCCTTCCCTATTTCCTGTATAGTATCTAATGGAATTCTCTTTATACAGACGGTAGCTAACTGCCATCGAAGATGTGAAGAGTACTTTGGCACAGGAGTCGACATTATGCAGATAATAGGAGGTTGAGGTTGATACTATGCAGGCAATAGGAAGTTTACCTAGATAGGTTCAGTGGATTTATTAGCTAGATATATTCAGGATTTGATTTGCTGCCCTATGTCACACATATATCCAGTTTGTTTTTGATGGGTAACACCGTGATGCTCGAAGGGATATCGTCATATCGACACATGTTGGCACATTTTAAGCTGGCCCATTTTATATCTGAAATATATGTGCTTTGGTTTTTTTCTGCGAACTTGTTGCTAACTCGATTGGCCTGCGCCCGCTGATGTCGTCGCTCTCGCGCGATCGGCAGTTTAGAAAAGTTTGAGTGATATACGATGGTGCACTTGACTACTTGACTTGAGGCATGTATGTAATACGGAGAAAAAAGAAAATTCGCTACTATAGTAGTCGTTTTATTATTGAACCTGATGATAACATGATTGACTACGTCCGGGATAACACGGAACAAATATGGTTCTCCACGAATCGCTTTGAACCTAATTAATGATATCATGGTTGAGTTTCACTCCTCGACGAACACGTACATTTTGGCATGTTTTACGTTTTTAAGTAGTATTCTCTGTATATAATACGGAGTAATTATAGTAGTATGACTTAACATGATACGGGCTGACGCGACCAACTAGCTAATACCTCTCGCCGGCGCAATGGCGTCTCAGGTTTGCATCTCGTCTCCTGTCGCCGCCGCCGCCGCCGCGCTGGCCTGCACGGCGCCGCGGCCGCGGGTCTCCACGCCGCCGGCGCACGCGCGCCTCATCCATCCGCCGCGCTCCGCCCGGACGCATCGTCCTCTCCGTCTCCCGGGCACCGCCTCCGTCGCAGCCCGGACGGCGGCGGCGGCGGTGCCACGGCGCCCCGCCGCCGACGAGGTCATGCCGCCGTGGGGGCCGAGCCAGGAGGTGGTGGCGGAGTTCTACGCGACGGACTTCAGCAAGGCCGCCGTCCGCGAGAGGTTCGCCCGCGAGTCCAGGGAGGGGGCGCCGCCGCCGGCGTGTTCCGGCCGCTCGCCGACAACTTCGGCGACATGAGGGGGTTCGAGTACGCGCACGACACCGAGGAGTACCACCTGGGCATGCCATTCGGCGCCCTCATGGCGTGCATCGCTGTGGAAGGCCTCGCCGTGGCTGTGCCTCGACGCCGCGCTGGCGTTCGCCTTCTACCAGCTCAGCGTCATCGCGGCGGACGTGCGGAGGCGGGGCTTCTCTGCCGATTTGATCATACGCCTTAAATTAGGTACTCCCTCTATTTCTTAACATATGATGTCATTGATTTTCTAAAGATACGTTATATAATTATTATTTAAATTATTATTTATTTTGCTGTAATTTGATTTATCATTAAAAGTTTTTTAAGCGTGACTTATAATTTTATAGATTTGTAAAAAAAAAAATTTAATAAGATGGATTGTCAAATGGCTTCATATATTAAAAATTAGAGGTAGTACTTCTTTTCTTACAGGATATTCCATCTAGTCATAATATTGAATGTTTTGGAATAGAAATAGAACTTTGGTAATTGCTTTTAATTTAATATAATATGTTTATAACATTATATAATTGTACCCTTCAAGGCAAATCTATGCATATAATTTTTGAACCATGCAATTAAGAAATTATTGCTCGTTAAAGTTTAGAGAGTTTGATCAAATAATCTTGTCCTAAACACAAAATTATTTGATTTTAAACTCTCGAGGACACATGCTGGTGTAAAGTAGAAATATGCGCTAAACCTAGTGCAAATTATAATTTAGTCCATATTATTTATGTTGAAGTTAAAAATGTAAAAGGGGAATATTATAAAAGCAACAATCAACATACAATTGATCGTGTAATTGTGGTATAAAGAAACTACGAAGGTGCTCACATTATGTTCAAATTGCTTGAGTGATCTAATAATGTGTTTTTTATGCAGTTATCCTCTTTTTCATAACCTTCAGGGACTTCCGCAATATGATATCCCCTCTTGATTTTATCAGGTTTGTGTCAAAAAATAATCATCTACTCAAACTCTATCTCGGCATTTGGGGGTTCTTTTTGAGGGATTTGCATTTTTTTTATGCCGTATTTACTTAAGCATGCACTATGTATTATACAAGCTTTGACCATGCTTTCTTTGTGCAATCAGGCTTCCTATGTTTTACATATATACTCTTTCGTTCTCGTGGGACTTGGCCGGGATGAAGAAATACGCAAAATATGCTCTTCCAGCTTTGATAGAGGATCTACCAGCGTGGTTTCTGAAACTGACTTATATATATCGATATGTAGTGAAGAATGAAACGTGAGAAGGAAGATGCGCGAGTTACTTTTAATATATATTTCTATCTATATTCATCTTGATTTATTCACCTTGAATTTATCTTTTTTTTACTCCCAAATCAAGTTTGAACTTAAGATTTAGAGATTTAATGGTAATGGATTTCCTGCCTATATCTATATCTGTAATATTTTCATTTATTTAGAGAACTTTTAGGGGTTTTCGCTGGATATTTCCCTCGACGCCTATTGGGAGAGATGTCCTCTGCACCAAATTGCTCCAAAACTAGTGTGGACGGAGTCATGTGAAACTATCCTATCCTAAGGTTCTTCGATACTTGGTACTAGCTAGAGAGTAATAAATAGTGTAATGTGCAATTAATTTACTTGAAAATCTAATTCGCGGTCTATCAAAAGAGAGTATCAAGCCAAGCTTAAGGATCTTCAAATGACTCAATACAATTTATTCAGAATTCTCACTACTTATTTTGAGTAAAGTGTACGGGCGGTCTTTAAACTTGTAGGGGTGTATCATTTAGGTCTATAAACTCTCAAAATGCATATCCAAATTTCAGAACTTGTCATAGTGTATCATCTAGCTCCCAAATCGCCACATCCCCTTCAGGATCCTATGTGACGTTGATGTGGTATGCCACGCGGACATGACATGGCATTATTTTGACTGACAAATAGAACCCATTTATTTTTTTTCCTTTTTCTTTTTTTCTTCTCTTTTTTCCCTTTATTCTCCTTTCTCTATGACCGAGCAGAAGAAAAGAAAAAAAGAAGAATGAGAAGAAAACGAAAAAGAAAAAGAAAAATAAAAATAAAAAAAGAAAAAAAGAAAAGGACACGTCACGTCCATGTGGCATGCCACATCAGCGCCACGTAGGATCCTAGAGGGGATGTGTCGATTTGGGACTTAAATGATACACTTTGACAAGTTCTTGGATCTAGATATGCATTTTGAGAGTTTAGGATCTATATGACACAACCCTACAAGATTAAGGACCGCCAATGCACTTTACTCTATTATTTTTCTTTCTAACATTGCGTATATATACGCACATTGTCTACCCATGGTCACAAATTCCGAGCTAATTTTATTCTAAGCTTAAGCACAACATATTCAGCTAAAAAGGCTTTTCAAGAAGGAAACTCCACAGGGAAACAGATGCAGTACTAATCAACGAGATGTCGATGTTTAAACAGTGAAGTATGTTTTTTTTGTAGAGACTCACCATACGTTCATAGCTATTAATTCGTTATTATACTTTACAAAACTTTTTGAAGGGGATGGCATCCTTCCTAGAACAAGCTCCTAAGGAGTTCCTTGTGGGCATATCTAAATCCCAAGCAAACTTCTAAGCGGGAACCACTCACACATGCATCACCAGTCAGCAGAATCATCATATGGAGATATATAACCAGGATACCACATAATCCTATATATTTCTTGTATGCCACCTCTAGATTTCAGCAGATTAAACAACGAAATAAGTGAGCGCCTGGCATACTTCTTCATACCAGCAACATCGAATATGAACGCACAAATGTAGAGGAAGAAAACCGGCATTCTGTATCATGAAACAAAGTTTAGTTAGCAGCGAATGAAATATCAACAAGAGAAATAAAATAACTATGACAAAACAGCCCCAGTATTATTGCAGTAGAAGAAGCATTGTCTCTTTGAAATTTACAAGTTAATTGGCAAAATTCTAACACTCCAGCTACTTCCCTATGGCCCTGTGATTCTTTAACCTTTTTCCCATCCTTTTTTTCTTTTTTGCCTACTACCATATGCTGTAAGTCCTCTCAGTAACTTAACTTCTTTTGTCACTCATATTCTTAGTATAAAAGTAACATGACCTCAATATGCAACACTTTTTTGGCCCTAAGAAACATGTAACACTTTCTACAGCATATGGTGCTCTCTTATGTAAGTTCCTCTTTGAATTATACAAAATGTTTCAATAAAAAAATGTGTTGTTCTGGTCTGCTCTTTGCAAACATAATTTTCCATCATTGCTTCTAGGATAGTGATAATCTTCGCAAATAAGGATTTTACTGATGCCAGAAAGAGCTAGCAACCACTGCGTGTATGACATACACATAACCTCTATTATCCACAGCATTAAACATGGAATTTAGATCGATGTGCACTAGAGAATAAGTAACTTCGTATTAACATTTGAAATTCATAGTTGAGGATATCTGGAAATTTTGAAAAATATTTAGTCCTAGAAAGTATCGTTTAAGAGGGCTCTCGGAATTCAGATCCCAGGGGCAAGGAGCTCCAAATGGTAGGAGAAGAAGTTCATTTCTAAACACAGGGGCATAATATTATCTCAGATTCTCAATCTCCAGCTCTGGCTTCACTGCCTAAACAAAAACCAACAAAAGCAGGAAGCATATCAAAACCACCATGAAACTACAGCACTACACTACTATCAGCGCCAGCATTCTCCTATCAGTCTATAACTAGCGACTGCCACCAAGTATTCTTGTAGTATAACAAGAACGAAGGGCTTTCCAACATTAGTATCAGGCAACAAGGAACCATCTCCTGGCAGTCCTGATGGTAGGCCTGTCAATTGCTTTCATTTGAGTAGTTTGACCTGTCAGTTGTAGCAGTGATTTTGTCCTGCAACTTTGAACCTCCTTTTCATCTGTTAATAAGTTCGATAGAATTCCTACCTCTTTCTCTCACAGAGAAAAAGTTTTAAAATAGATACTGACCTAATAATGTCCAGGAGTACATAGTTCTTCTTGATGTCTTTCATAACCATGACAAGTATGGTCCCTGCATTGAATAGTAGTCAATAAATAAGATAGCCTGAGGTTATAATTTCTAGGCATAGAACAAACTAAACTGACAACTACTTGCACCCAAGCTTCAAAACATATCTACCTTCTAACTAAGAAAAGGGACTGTAAGTTTATACCATTTCTTTTATTTGATTTTGCCAACTACATGATGTATCAACTTGATACTATAGCACAGTTGAGCTACGGAAATCCTCCCATCCAAACAGGGTAAATATTCCATCAGTGATTCATCAATACTCAAAATGAGTGATCAAACCTTGGAAAAAGGACAGCTTCTTACTTGAGGTTATTAATGTTATGTCTCTATTTTTTTGGAGATGCAATTCTACATATGACTTAAACTGCTGATCAAATACGAAGGAAATGAATACCGAATTTAAGCCGCGTGATCAAGCTGTTTGTCTTGCGCTGCCGGTGCAGCTCTGAGGACACAACGCTGAGCTTGTAAAACACAAAGGCAAGGGCATCATCAACGAAGACGGAAGGAGCCGCCTTCCACAGCTGGTAACACCCGACATATCCAAGAAACGCACCTACAAATATTGATACACATTCACCGAATAACATAAGTGGTCTGGTGATCAGAAGGATATACAATCGACGGCATTGTTAATTGCGGTATGAACTCAACTCAAACACACCAAAGAGCATGCCGATTTGATAGTCCTCAAAGTCGTAGGCGCTGCGGAGAGAGCAAATGTCAGCTAGGTTTCGCAGCAAGGGCCGGAACATGTCGGCGATGGCTGCCTTCAACGCCTCCCATTCCTCGCCCATTCGCCTCTTCCGGACGCTCTGCACCTCCACACGAGGAGGAGGAGGAGGAGCAACCTGCGAACACCACTGCAGAGGCAGCAACTCAGCATTTCTGCATCGGGAGAGAAATCCGAGAGAAACTTCACCTACCACTGGCCGCCGGCGAGGAGCGTCGACGCGGCGGGGATGCGAGCACGGCGAGAAAGTAGAAACCCCGAGGCCAATGTCGCTGCTCCCGGATCGCGAGGCGAGAACGGCGGCGGCGCCATCTCCACTCCGGGAGGAGGAGCAAGGACGGAGCCATCGGTGGGGCTCCCGCCGCTGGAAACCCGCGTGTCCCCCACTACCCGGAAGGCGGAGCGCCCTCGCCACGGCTGGTCTTGTCGCGTCGCCGCCGGTCATCGGGACCGACGAGCGCCGCGGGTAACCACGAGCCGGCGACGTCTTCCCGGCGGCGCCGCTGGCGCCGGCTCGCCGTGCAGAAAGCATCGGAGGGGGCTCGAGAACGATGAGCTCCGCGGGGAACTTCGACGGGGGCGGTGCAGCTCGCCGGCGCGGTCGCGGTTGCGGCGAGGCGATGGGCTGGCGGCGGCGGCGACCCACCGACGACCGGAGGAGGGGAATAGGCACAGCTTGGTTTTCACCTTGGAGGCCCAGTGAGCAAAGCCCACTTGGCCCAAGGTGATCACCATCGGATTTTTTGGTTTTTTTTTGGGTGGGGCCTTGCCCATAATTCTTTTTTTTTTCCCGTTCTAGTCTTGATTGAAATACTTGTGTAATTGGCTAATGAAGATTTATATTTTGCACATTTGGTATATTGCAGAAATGAAATGGTTGTGTTTTGTGTGACTGTTTTATATATCTATGTCACCTTTCAAGCTGACACTGCTACCTCATCTTTCTAGGATGGATCCGGATCCTCCGTCCTTAAAGGAAAAAAGGCCGAGACACACAATGAATAAGTCTGATGCTACAGTAGGATATGAATTGTAGTTTTGTATTGTAACAATAGTGCAAAACAGTAAAATATACATTGTGCATAGTTACTATTCATGAATCACTAGTGATCAGTCTCGTCCGTTCACTGTGAGTCGGACAGCTAAAAACAGTTCAAAGTCAGTAGGATTACCTAGTCCTTACGACTGTATTATGCTTGGACCATTGTTTGACACAACAACCTTCTAAATTCGTCGTTTGATTAAAACAGTATCGTGCAATCCTTTTCTTTATATGCCTCACTTCTGTTCTCGTACCGATATCCTTATTTTTCCCATTTGGGATATTATCATTGATGTTTTTATATACTTTTGCTTATGTTCTTATATATGTCACTGTGCATCATTTGACTTGGTTACTGACTATTTGTTTCTTGACGCAGGATGCCAGTATTTACTCTATAGTATCTTTCTACATTTTTTTATATATATTGTGAAAAAAAATACGCAAGGCATTATCTGATCCTCACAATTAATCTTCTGAAAACCAAGGGTGAATTTCAGAAGAATGTTTTGTCCTAACTATATATCTCCATATAGTAAATTTACAATTTGGAGCACCTTCTATTGCTAAGGAATTTACTTTGGATCACCCTTCGCTATATTTTCAATTTGGACTCTGGACAAACCCAATGATCTTGAGAACATCTATTCTGACACGCTAGCCAACTCTCCTACACAGGCCGTGTTTAGTTTCCCCCCTATTCCTAACTTTTCATCATATCATATCACATCAAAAACTTTTCTACACACATAAACTTCTAACTGTTTTTTTAAACTCTCAACTTTCTTCAAACTTCTTTTTTTCAGGAACTAAACACACCCATATACGCAGACCTTGCTGCCTTTACCAAAAAAAATGCTAAATATGGCTGTAGAAGATAATTAGGGTGGTCCAAAGTGTAATCAAGACAAACTTAATTATCCAGTCTAAAGTGAAAATATTTGGCAAAGGTCCAAATAATAATTTAAAGTGAAACTTTAACAATATAAAAAGCAGTACAAACTGCAATTTACTCATCCATCAGTCCATGCTCGGACTGCTTCCACGTGAAACAGTAGTTAAATGCCCTTGAGCTAGTTAAAAGAGGATATTGTTTTGTTACAGTGAGTCGCATCTGGAAGTTTGGATCTCATGTCCAAAGTTTTTTAGCTAGTGTAATCGTAATTTCGTGATGGTGTCTTTAGAAAGCAGTAGTTGTATAATTTCGTGATGGAGTATTGTTTTTACCAACTTACTGAAATTTTTTTTGTTCATTTGACAGTCACCGGTCATAGGTTCAAAAACTGGTCAAACACGTAGCAGCGCACCATTGTAAAACACGGTCTCGATCTCAATCAGACAGCAATGCTTTTGTCTATTTACAGTGAGAATTAACTTGTTAACCCCCCTTGTTTGATCCAAACGCATAATAAACTGAACGAAATTACAGAAGCAACTGCACTTCATTGGAGCCTGAATCACATCTTCTGAAACGCAAAGTAATTGATTAACTTTAATCATCTCTCAAAGTGTGCCAAGTAGGGCAAAACAAAATTTCCTCAGCTAATTAAGTAGGATATAGCCTGACTATCCATGAATACACATATATTAATTATTACCATTTTGATAGCCTCTCAGACGCAGGTGCAAGTTCAAACTTGGGCAGCAGCTTGCGCAGCTCGCGTCTTCCTTTTTCATGACTTACCAAGAGGGCAACTGAGGCCAAAAGATACTTCACACACTTCTTAATACCAGCCAACTCAAAAGCAAACGTTAAGCCATAGAGGAAATAGACAGGTGCCCTGTACATGCATGCATGTCGCGTAATTAATTACAGCATTTCAACGCAAGTCAATATGTAAAGGAATATGCAACCATGCATGAAACAATAGTTTGGTATACTATTTTCAATCACCTAATTATTTTTTCCTTCAAATTTTATCTAATCTGGCCTAGTCATTTTGCCCCTTAAAAGGACGTCCCTGATCTTTTTAATTTTTTTTACAGCTCAGAGACATTTTACGTGCCTAATCATGCGTTAACCGTTTTACGTGCGGATAGGAGGGGGCCTCCCAACCCCTCCAAAAGAACACATCCAACGAGTCTTTGGGATGGATCAACCCCTCTTGATCAGGCGGTATGTCTAATTTTTAGTTTGGATCAATATGGCTAAAATTAAAACCATGACACATGTTGTGAGTGCGTGATCATACCTGACAGCATCAAGCCAATAAATGCGGTTGTTGATATCATTGATAGCCATAATCACCATGACGACTGCAAAGGAAAAATCATCGAGAGGCACCATTAGCGATACCAAAAGAATTTGCTTTTAAGAAATAGGAAACAGCTGAATCAGATTGCGGATGCAGTAACTGACCAAATTTAACCCGGATGATGAGGTCGTTGGAAAAGCCTCTTCTCCGGAGCTGCGACGACACGATGCAGAGCCTGTAGAACGTGTAACCGAGGGCCGCGTCTATGAACGTGGTTGGATTCATCTTGAAGAGGTTATAACACCCAATGCATGCAATGAGCATACCTAGTAGTTCAACAGCAAAACAAAACACATTTACTTGCTTACTCATCAAATGATATCACATTACTCGTCGGCACTTGACATCATGCCAAAGAGGCGGAGCGCGGCGGAAGGCCTCTATCTCTTTGAACGTGTGTTAGTATTATGTAGTTTTTCTTCCTAGCTATAATTTTTGTTTTGCCTTTTTTTTTCTTCCCCTGGCATAAGCCGGTCTGGCTGATTGCATTGTGTAACAAAAAAATATTTTTCCTCTAATATATTGAGGTGCAATTTGTTTGCGCGTTCGCGAAAAAAAAGTATGTTATTATTAGGAGGTGTATTCACGAGCGAGTGTTTGATCGTGTGCGTCTACCTTATAATCTGTGTAATAATAGGGAAAAAATTGTGTCGAGTGTGCTCCATAGATAGTTCATAGTTCCATCGCAAAATTAAATTGGGCTAGTTGTAGTTGTAATGTGGTTGCTAGGTAGTACTCCTACAAAATTGCATCACGCACGTAAGTACTTACCAAAGGGCATGCCGACATGGTAATCCTCGGTGTCGAAGACGGTGTTGAGGGAGCGGAGATGGTTGAAGTTGTCCAGCAACGGGCGGAACACGTCGGCGGCGGCGTCCTTGAGCGCCGCGGCGGCCTCCCCCGATTCGCGCGAGAACTTGGCTTGGACGGTGGCGAAGTCGTCCTTCACGAACACGGCGTCCTCGGGGAACTCGTCCCACGGCCACAGCTCGTCGTCGGGGTCGCCAGCTGCCTCCGCCGCCTCCTTGGCGCCGCCGCCGCAGCCGCCGCCGTCTGCCGCCGGAGCGCACCGCTGCAATTTTCCACCGATCCGTACGTTAAGAGAGATCTCTGATCATCAGAGGAGAGGAGATCGATAGCGGCGCGGCACGCGCATTACGTACCGAGCGCGTCGAGCGAGCCGTTGGCGGCCGGGCGTTGGAGGGGAGGACGAGGGCGCCGGCGCGGGACGTTTACTGGCGGCGGAGGCTGACCCGCGCGGCGGCTCGCCGAGGCGGCGTAGTGCCAAAGCGCGTGCCGGCGAGGGAGTACGGCAAAGAGGACAAGACCTGCGACGCCATCACGCGTGATAGGAAAAAAAAAACGAAGCGGTGTCGCTCGCTCGACACTTCGATAAATATACTCCCTCCGGTTAATAATATTAGTTGTAATAGTATTAGACAAGGACACGATCTTTCAAAATAACTTTGGCTACTATTTTTATATCTATATTTATATCTATAATAACTAATATAAATATTTGGATTTTTCCTATCGTCACCTCTCAATGATCGCTGTTTTCGTCCGGTCATGCGACAAAATTTTCGTCCGTAATGTCCGACTGAGCGGTGCCCTCCCTCTCCACGTGAAACCATCCCACGATTGATGGAGGAACAGAAGCAAGGGTGCTCGAGTGAAAGCAGGAGGAAAGGCATAAAAAACAATGTTGGATTTGGACCCGTCGCCCCGCGCCTCCTCCTTCGTGGAGCCATCGCACCATCCTCGCCATGCTCCCTGCCGCCGTGCTGGTCCCAAGCTCAGGGGCCGTTGGATCTAGCCCCCGCCGCCCCGCGCCTCCTCCACCTCACGAGAGAGGAGAGGCCTCGCCGCACAGGGGAGAGGGAAGGAGAGGCGCCGGCCGCAGCGCAAGGGAGAGGGAGAGGCGCCAACCGCCGTGAGGGAGGAGGGAGAGGCGCTGGCGCAACACTGGAGGGAGACAAGCGCAGTAGAGAGAGATGGAGGTGCGAAAGGATAAGGGTGCGGCTGTTTTTTCCTCGCTCCACGCGGCTCGGTATTAGAAGCGACGCGACTCGATTTTTTTCCTCGCTCCACGCCATGTTGCCTTTTTTTTTTGAAAACACACACCACGCCACGTTGCCTGACCGTCCGCTCGGGCTCTCGGCTACACAAGTGTCTTTTTTTTAATATATAAAACGGACACGTATATCCCATATATATATATACCAGTTTTAAAAAAATATATAAAATATTACTGGTGCCAACACTCAACACTTATAATGAGCTATATATAATAGGTGTCACAAAATTTTCATCTGTAAAGTCCGACTGAGTGGCGCCCTCCATCTCCGCACGAGTGTAATCGTGTACAGCGGCCAGAGCAAAAATAAATAAATAAATCTTAACTAACTAAAAGATTAATTTTCTTTCGTCACAAATTTTTGGTCCGTAAATCCGTACGCGTTTAACCGTTTTAATCGGATTTCCTGCGCGCAGGCCTAGACAGAGTCCGGAGCTAGCCTGGAGTCCAGTACAAGCCCAAAATGCCCAAATACGTTCGCACCCAGTCACAACATATCCTAATCTGTTTTCTTTTCCTCTATTATTTTATTATATGGCGTGCCCCAGATAGGTAAGATGATACAATTTTCTCTCCATAAAGCAAAATTCAAACAGGTAAGACAGATCGCAACGCCGCAAGACATTACAGATCGCAACATAAGACAAATCTTATCTTAACTACTTAAAAATTTGTAATTTTCCGTTCATCACATCATTTTTCATCCGTAACATCAATTTTTTTGTCCGTAAATCCGATTGAGATCCAATCAGACAATCCAAAGAAAGAGAAAACGAATGGAAAAAAAAAACCCGTATAAATCTTATCTCAATCTTCATCACCGCCAGATCCACGCACGGGAAGCCACTGTCACCATCGGATCCGCCTGTGGGAAGCCACGTGCCGTCGGTGCCGGATCCGCCATCAACGACGCTCGCGGGAAGTCGCTGTCGCTGTTGGATCCGGCCGTGGGAAGCCGCGGAGGGTGCCGCTGCTCGCGGTGGGGGACGGCGCAGCTTTACTCGCTCGCAAGTGGGGGAGGGTGCCGCCGGCAACGCTCGCGGGGGGAGGGGGAGGTCTCTACCATCGCTTTTTGAGATCTCGAGAGAGAGAGCAAGGGGATCGGGGGAAATGATTTTAGGGTTAGGGTTTAAGCTGCCGAATATTTATCTAGGTCAGGATCAATCGGGACCGTCCATCAGATCGGATGGCCCTGGTTTCTCCCGCGTCAGGTCGGGCGTTGTTCCCAGGCCACCTAACTATTGGGCCGCACATACTTTATATTAAGTTGTATTATTTATATAGACATATTAATATATCCAGTTTAGGGTTTTTTTTGGCAAAAGACTTGCTTTATGCAGATATCCAATTGGACAACGTCATTTTTCAAAAAAAAACAAAAAGCAAAAGTATCAAAACAGTGTGAAAATAACTTCACTTAAAAAGTAAATATTTTTAGTTTTAATACGCCGTAGCAAAGCACGGGCATTTTGCTAGTTACAATATATATAGAAATATCAATAAATATATGATTTATTAAAATACATTTTAAGACTAATATATGCGTTTATCCTCCATATTTATAAGATAAATATTTTAGATGATATTCATAGTCAAAGTTTTTAAAGTTTGACTTATAGCCTCCAAAATAACAATTACTATCAACCCAGAAGGAGTATTATTTCTCGAACAAGACAGTTAAAAAGTTAACTTTGATCGTTATTTTCTATTATATATATACACCCAAATATTAATAAATGTATGTTAGTAAAATACTTTTTAAGACTAATCTATAGACTAGCATAATGCTTGTGCGTTACAACAGATTCTAAATAACACTCATAACATAAATTAAAATCCTAAATAATATATCACAATTGGACATAAATGGTGAAGGAAATATAATCGTAAAAATAACAACATGGAACTACAAATAACTTGGAACAATATATAGCTAAATCTTTTTTTTATCTACAAATAATTCAATACAGAGGAAAATTATAAGGTGCAATAATTTTTAATTGATAAATAGTTCTAAAACTAATACTGTAAATGAAAAAACAACTAAAATTAGCTAGAAATTGAAAAAAATATTTCATCTTATAGATGAAAATCCAATCCATTAATTTTGAATGTGTGCCCGTTTCATTGACATAAATTAGAATTTTTCATGTTCTATTTATATTCCTGGAAGGAATAGTACCTAACAGGCATTGTTCATTATATATCTTCTCTAGCCAAAGGCCAAAAACAAAAAAAAGGAGGGAAGATGGACGCCGGTGCTATGTCGACCAAACAGCGGTGAGGAAGATAGTAGCAATGTGATTTGGTTCATATATGGTGGAGGTTGGCAAAAAAAGAAAACCAGAATAACAAGAACGTGGCCAGCAACGGCGTGGTACTGACATAGAGAGAAACGACAACAGTAAGCTCTGGTGGTGAATACGACCGAATGAGTGTGTTAAAACACGTTCCTGGACAAGGAGAATTTGTTTTCCTTGGATGCTAGGAAGAACGAATAATGGAGAAAAAAACGACTAGCATTGTTTATCGTCTTCCCTAGCCGAAACAAGAAACAGAAGAGGAGGGAAGATGAGCGATGATGCTCCAGCGACCAAATGGCGGTGAGTAAGGTGGCCGGACATGTCCCACGTTGTGACTTGTCCATAAATGGTGGCGGTTGGCAACGAAGAAAACCAGAACAGTGGGAACGTGACTGACAATAACGTGGTCCTGAGAGAGATACGACGACAATGTGCTCTTTTGGTGAACACGGTTGGGTGAATGCACCAAAATGTGTTTCCAGACAAGGGGGTTCCGTTTTCATTGAACACGCAGGAGGGAGGGAACGAGGGAAGAAGAGGGGCGCTAGGACAAGGGGGCGACGGGGAAAAGAAGTGCCAGGGAGGACAAGGACCATGGAAGAGAGGGGCCGCAGGAGGAGGGGGAACATGTGCAGTGATGGAGAGATGGGGGCACCGGGAGGGAGGGAGATGGAAGCTGAGTCGCCGTAGGAGGGAGGGAATGACGAAAATAGGTGCGGAAGCCTTACGTATTTTTTTAATTAGGTATATAGATATAGATATGGTTTTCATATTTCTAAGACAATTGTTTTTCAAAAAATATTCATAGTAAAAAATTATAGTTTAACATTACCCTCATTCAAAATGACAAACATTATTAACCCTGAGAAAGTAGATCTCAGAGAGCTAACGTATGTCGGAGAGGCAGGCAGATAGAAGGCTCCTCAATACAAATATCTTTTCCTGGCCCACATGTCAGTTTTTTTTTCCTTTTTTTTCTCTCCAACTCAGTTTCCTTTCAGACTTTTACCCTTTCCCCATTCTTTTTCAGATTTGCTAGATAGTGAAATTTAGAGATGAATTCTTATAGATTTTAGACCATTAGATTAGTGGTTGATCTTCTCCAACTCCATCGAGCTCATCCTCTTATCTAACACTGGTGATACCCTAACTCCAGTGGAGGACATGCAAACAAAGGCATAAAATCTCTTTCAAATACCTAGGTAGCCTCTCCATATTCTACTCTCCAAATTTTTAGGTCTCACATGTTTAGTCTTGTGTTCTTTTCGCTTCTTCCTCATGTTCTCTATTCTCTCTCATTCTTTGGTGAATATGGGGTCCACAGATAGCAAGCTACTATAGTTGACCAAGTTTGGTAAGCGAGGAAAGGCATTTAGCTAATCGGATGGTTTGGTATTTAGCTAATAGTAAGGCTCTTGTAGATGCTTAGAGTGGTTTCAATAATTACCTTTTTCAAAATCATGGACTCTATCCGTCCAAAAAAAACCAACCTAGCACTTGCATGGGACGTAATGGATAAGCTATCCAGATTCGTTGTACTATATTATGTCCCATCTAAATTTTAGGTTGGATTTTTTTTGAGACGGAGGGAGTAGGTTCCGAGCCACTTTCTTTTTAACTCTTTTTTCTTCCTTTTAAGGGACGTGCATTTTTATAACCTTTAATTTTTCTAGGGAACGTACGGTGGAGTGATAATTTTCTCTTCGGCCCTGTTTAGTTCACACCAAACTTCCCCCAACTCCCAACTTTCTATTAGATCACATCACATCTAAAACTTTCCTACACACATAAACTCCTAACTTTTTTTCCAAACTACCAACTTTCCCCAAATTTCTCCCCAATTTCAAGAACTAAACACAGCCTTCGTTGAAGAGTGAAACTCGTTTGAAACAAAAAGAAATTCACCCAAAACAACTCGATTTTCACTGGACCCGGGGAGAAACTATTCGGTACAGAACTTAAATCTTCAGGGAAAAAAAAAGGACCCGTGTTCACTACGAAGAGTGAATGAAATTTGGAACCCCACCAAAATCTTGTAAAATACGGGCGTTCCTAATACGCGCGTACGCACCGCGAGCAGAACTAGCACGCACGTGGCGCACGTTCTCGGAAGGACGCGGTAGCGTAACTAACTCTGTTAGTTTAGGATAATGACTGTAATTAAGAATATATTTTTTATTTTTTTAGGAGAGTTTTTTACTAATAGATTGAAAAAATTTAAGTTACATTTGAAAACTTTTGACTTAAAATTTAACTTTGAACTCAAATTTTGAAAACTTTCAACTCAAACTTTGAAAATTTTCAATTTGCAAGAAAATTTTGAAAACTTTTAACTCGAGATTTAAAAACTTTCAACTCAAATTTGAAAACTTTCAACTCGAGATTTGAAAACTTTCAACTCGGATTTGAAAACTTTCAACTCGATATTTGAAAACTTTTGACTTAGATTTGAAAACTTTCAACTCGGATTTAAAAACTTTTAACTCGAGATTTCAAAAACTTTCAACTCAGATTTAAAAACTTTCAAATTAAAAAAATCAAAAAGTATATGAAAAAGATGAAAAATACACCCAGGGGAGGGAGGCCAATAGGGGAAAAATCGCGCAAAAAAAGAGAAAAAAGTCGCGCCAAATAAAAAGGAAAAAATCGGCGAAAAAAAAAAGCAACGCGGAAAAATTTGCCTCTCCCCGCAGCGCAAAAAAAATCGAGCGAGAAAAAGGAAAAAGTAACATATGGGCTGCGCGAGGGGTGGGCCGAGTGCGACCATGGGCCAGAAACGCGCGTTGTTAACGCGTACGCGCTAATTAGGAAATTGGTAAAATACGCCCTGTTTCCGCAACTCCCTAAAATCGCGAGACGAACACCGAAAAGTAGGGGGCCCTCTCCTGACTCCAACCCCTCTCTCTCTCTCTCTGTCTCGTCGGCGCCGCGGCGCGGCGGCCATGGCGATCAGCGCCGCCTTCCTCCGCAGCGCTCTCCCGGCGGTGGTTGCTTCCAAGGGAAGCGGAGCGCCCTCGCTGACAGGAGCCGCCGCCGCCGCACGAGTTGCCTTCTCCGCCGTTCCGGCTCGCTACGCCCCCCTCGCTTCCGTTGTTGCTACACGCGGTGCCGGTGAGTGCAAAGCTGACGGAAATGCTTGTCGTTTGTCGAATCGAAATCCTCCCTCCTGCACATCATCGCCGTGTGTTTTGACCCTAACTTTTGCTGATGCAGGAGCAGTTCCAGGTCGGGCTCGTCGCCGTCATCCGGTTCGGTGCGAGTCGTCACCCACGCCGCCAGGTAATCCAACACATTCCCAAATCCCCCATTCCCCATGCGTTGATTCATTGATTGTGATGGTCAATTGGTCACATGTACGGTGAATTGTGCGGAGTTTTGTGTAGCGTGGTACTGGTATGTGGAAAATTTTTTGTTTCATTCGTTTAGTTCTAGTAGATATTCCGAATCGTTTGCAAAAGCAAAGTTGTTTAGAGATCTGCTCAGCTATTTCTGTGATAATTGATGTATTGGTTGTAGACTAGTGAACTAGTAGTGATTTCTCCTGAAGGTGCAGGGTATTGACCGTTATTCAGAGTCTAGAATTTTGAAACGCTGTTGATTTGAAAGGATAAATCACAAATAGAAAACGCACAAACTGGGCAGTTTAGTAATTTTTCTTTGCCAACAAACTTATCCCCCATTTAATTGCTCCATGGTGATCGACCTGCCTGGTTCGCTATTTTTCATCGATACCTGCACAGTGCACACAAATTCCTGGATCTAAATCCGAAAGCAATATTTTCTTCCCTTTTATCTCTTTGTATTGTATGATAAGAGACATGGACCTGGCGATCCTCCATTTCAGTATATTTCACCAATAAGTACTGTGAAAATTGCTTACTTGGTTTAGTACATAATTGTTTGGTTCGCTTCTTGGTCAAGATTAGTTACATGACCATGTTTTTAATATTTACAAAGTCTCATGCAAGATTACTAATAAGTACAGTTTTGGATGGCTAGTTAATCGTGCTTGCTGTGCTTGTTATTCGTTTCCTGTTTTCAAGCAACAGTATCGAGTTTATCTCCATGTTTTGTTTAAATGAAATATCACCTTCTATTTTGGTTAACTACAAAATTACCTATCTAACCCTCCACCTAATTTGTCAACTTAATACCTGGCGCACATTTTTAACACCTTGTCATAGCTACCTTTTATTAAGGGTCATTAGGTTACAAGCGATGAATGGTTGTAGTGTCTTCCAAGTATCCTAGAAAGTCTCGGTGTAAAATGTTGAAGTTAGAGTGTAAGCCAACAGAGAGTTTTTCCTACACAATGATCTTATCAATCGCAGTCTGAGCAGTGAACTAGTGCAGGGCAACACTTCTCCATGTAGCCTCCTCCTCAGTGTTTTACAGGAGAAACCTGCTGTGCTGATTGTTATTCCAACAACTCCACTTGGATGTGGTGCACAACAGCGCTGACCAAAGAGATTTCTCTGCTTGAATGACACAAGCATTGTGTTCTTTCCATACTATCTAATGAACTGGCAGTACCAATGAGGTGATAGCCTCATGACCCCTTTCCTTGCAGTATACCACTCATCTGTAAAGCCGTACACTCCCAATGGGATTGTAAAATCCACAAAAAACTGAATGCATAGCAAGCACAAACCTGCCGTGTGAAGTCACAGTGAATAAAAAGGCAGCAACATATCTCCTATCTCCAAGCTCTGTCTGCGCAATGAGCAATCACTCTATATACTTGTTACCTACTTTTAATAAAATCAACGGCCTTACTATGTAATAAAAAGATGTATTGTGTGAATATATGTTGCCTAAACCTAATCTTATTATTGCCTAATCTTATTGAAATATTTCACTAATCTTATTATTGCCTAATCTTATTGAAATATTTCACTAATCTTATTATTGCCTAATCTTATTGAAATATTTCACTCTCACCTTTTCAGCAGAAGTAAAAGAGCCTCTAAACCTGTGGGAAAAAACCGTGAAAGCACTTAAAGGCGCCACTGAAAATGCTACCTGGAAACCCTAATTTTGCTTATAGGTTGCACAGTGTTGGGGTACTTCGCCAAAAAGGAGAATCAACAAGCTCTATTCATTATTGACGTTCTTGACAAATCGAACAAGGCTTACAAGACCACCTTGGAGTTTGCTGTCTTGATCATTGCAGTAATCATTTCGCTGGGTCGTTAGCTTTGGTAAAATCCTATACACATTTAAATTGTTGTTTTTTTGTTGAGTCGTTACTTAGCATGTTTCGATTTTTTTTTTGCAGGGTTTTGCTTGTGCAGATGAATCTTTTGGAAGTTAAAGTGAGGTAGATAATTGTTGTCCTAGTGCTAAATATTCTTTTGTTACAATAGTATTGCTGAAAAACTGCAAATTAGGATAAATGAACACTTGAAAGCTTAGTACGTAGAAGCTGATGTAGATAAAGAAAAAGACTCACGTTTTGTTGGGCAGATAGAATCATTTTCAATACAGGTGGATAGTATCATTTGTAAAGCTGCAAATTAGGTACTGTAAATGCGGTTTAGTATCCGGCTGAGTTGGAAACCACAACAAATCAATAGCTGTGCTGGCTATGCTGTTGTTGATGACATTGAGAATTAGCTTATATAAGCTTGGTGGATGATTCTGGCAATAGAACTTGTGCATTCATTTTCGCTGTGATTTTGTAAGTTTGCAGCCGTCATTCATTTTCGCTGTGATATTGTAAGTGTGCAGCCTCGTGCGTGTGCATGCATTATTTGGCTTCGACAAGAACGCATCGATCTGCTTGTTTTGAACTACTTTTAAATGGTAACGAGGCAGATTTGGAGTCTTGCTACATTCCAATTCGATCTATAGAGTCGTACCCACGCAAAACCCCTACATTTAGCAAGAGGTATCACCTCCTAGATTCGTTCGGGGGCTTACGTCGCGATTTTACTGATCCGTTCAACCACAGTACATCCACCGACACACATAGGTTTCGATCGTTCTGGGCTCACAAGCCGTACGTCATGGCGTCGTCGTCGGCGCCGCCCATGCTTCTTCTCGGTCCGCATCTTGCTCTCGCCACGCGTGGCGCCGTGCGCGTCGGCGCGCTCCTGCTGCGGCGCCGGCCACCTCCTCCTCCACCCGCGGGCATCACTACCCCACGCGCGTGCCATCGGTGGTGGTGCCACTGCCAGCCGCCGCCGCGCGGGCACGGCGCCGCGCTCGTGCGGCCAGTGCGAGCTTGTGCACCTGCGGCCCCGTCGTGGACTTGGACCGGCCAGCGCGGGAGGCGGTGAGGGACGCCGCCGCCGACGTGCTCCGCCCGCTCGTGGACAACTTTAACCGTCTCTTCTCGCTCAAGACAGCCTTCGATATAGAGGATTACAATATTGGCATGCCCACCGGTAAGTACCTAGAGTACGTACTAATTTTAGCGGTGAAAACGGTTGGAATCAGTAATCTCTTTTAAAACGACGCTCGATCAACTAATAATTGACTATATTTATCGACTTATCGTTAAAACTACTCAATGTCACACATTAATAATGATGTAGAAAGGAATTAGATAAAACAAAATTTATAACTAGCCAAAATATGTATGATCGGAAACGGTATCCCTTATATGAAAACGGCGCTCGGTCGATCGGGAATTTCTGTGACCGTTTTCACCCTTGGTACTATACTTATTGATGAGCACGGGTGCAATTAATCTCAATCGTTTAATCACATACAATTTGAGTGGTTAATTTGATTGCTGAAATTAGGTGCACTCATCGCATGCGTTGGATGCTATCAACTGCTGAAGATGAATCCTTCGTTGTTCGTCGATGCTGTGCTGGGGTACGCTTTCTACAAGCTCAGCGTCTTGTCGTCGCAGGTCCGGAAGCAGGGGTTCCCCAACGAGTACATCACCCGGATCAAAACCAGTCAGTTCGTCATCTCATATATAGAGAATTTACCTTGCGTATATACATGCATGGACCTGAATAATAATAATTGAAGTGATCCACGAGAGTAATGATTTTTTTTATGTGCAGTTATTGCCTTAATTTTTCTCGCCAAGGATTTCCACAAGAACTTCGTGCCCTTGGATTACATCAAGTAAGAACACTTTGCTTGCTAATTCCTTGAATGATATTATGCTCACTTCATGAAACTAAACTGTTCAGATTCAGATAACCTACAGGCATATGAGGATTCTACCAATTAACATACAGTTGTAGTATATATAGTCTGAGTCTTTTTAAATGTACAGATATATAAAACGACTTTCTTTTTAAAAACTAGAGATACTTTACTAGTATAAGACATATTTACATTCAAAATTCAATTAAACGACCATGTAAAACTAAATTATGCCTTATACAAAATATATGTATGTATACTAACAAGCTTCATCATCTGCCGTGGTAATTGTGTTACACAGGGTGCCAGTTTTTTTCTTCTACCTCCTAACATTACTCGTCGAAGTGCATGGCCTAAAGAAAGACGCAAGGTATCTTTTGTCTACATTGTTTGAGCTGCTTCAAACCAAGGAAGGCAGACGCGAGCTACTAGTCGACATCCTCTTAACCAGATGAATAATTCTTGCTGCATAATTCAATCATGAAACGGTTAATTCATTTGTCTCGCTTAAAGCAGATCTCGTAGTCGTATATATAATTATTATTCTTGATTAACTTGTTAGAGGTATGTGTTTAAGTGCCATCCGAAGGTTTTCTTTATCCATAATAAGTTGACCAAGCTTAATTTTATTGAAAGCTAATTAGTCGCATTTTTTTAGTCAATTATGTTAAGTGCTATAACAGTTTTCTTCTCGAATACTCATATAAAAAGTATAAAAAGCTGTAATACTTAAAAATTAACATATAAAATATCTACAAATTAATATGATTTCTATGCAATGAATCTAGAATTTTAAAATGATACTAATGTTGAAAGTTTTTAAAGTTTCATTCTTTTCTAAAACTATATATTTGTAGAGAAATAATTTCTATGCTACTCAAATTATCAAGTTCCCTTATATATATACCACTGGAAATTAGCAATTTCTCCATGGGATTACCTATTAAACATTTGATAGAAAACCCCTTAATCTAAGTCCAATGGCTAACTACATCAAGATTCGTGCTAGTAACCTTAACCTTCCCCTTCCCATTCTTACTCCTTGCCCCTTGGCCTCCCAAGCGTTGGAAGGTGCCAACAGCGCTAGCGAGGTCCCGTTGGCCGTTCTCCCCTCTCCCTACATCTCCTTCTCCCTAAGCATGGCAACGGCGAGGTGCCCCCACCTTATGACATATTCGGATCTAGCAGCCTACCATTGGCCCGGCCCTCCTCCAACCCTGCAGCTCCAATTGTGCCAGCAATACCTTGTCGTTCACCTATATCCGCTACCCACCATATGGCCTCTCTTTCCGTTCCCCAACCCATCCTCCTACCCCTTGCCCTAACTCCAAAGGCAAATATGTAGGTTCATTCCAGGAGTTAGGCGAGAAACTCACCGAAGCTGGAGGAGAAAGAGCCCCCAAAAATTCACCTACACACAAATCGTGACGTAATCCAATGGTTCGAGATTCACAAGAAGTTTCCCCTCTTTTTATCTGAGTGAAGATTATCAATTGTGTTCCGTTATATATATGCCATTGGACCGGAATTTTTCTTCACTCGAGGACATATCCGTCAATCTATCATTAGCATGTTGTTAAACTAACCATAGAAGAAAGAAATGCACATGCCCCTTGTTTCCCCGGTTTTCTCATTGTCCTCCGACTATTCGAGCGGCGAGAGCTGCTTTCTCCCACGGACCACCGTTCCGTGACTCGGCAGCTCGACATAGGCCCCACTTGTCATTGCTGCCTTTCCCCGGGTCCCTCACGCCTGTGGCTGCCATAGCCGATCTGAAGGCCAGCAGCCGCGGGAAAGTCATTTCATCCCTCGAGGGGATATCCCCTTGTTTTGTGCATGTCACCTAAATAGTCATCAAAAAATATGAAAAAAATTGGCAACATAGATTAATATGAAATATATCACTCCACAAACATGCAAGTTTAAATTCAACTTCTATAAGTTGTAACAAAAATAACAAATATAGTTGTGAATGTGCAATAACTATTTTCAGTTTAATTTGTTATTATTTTTTTTGCAACTTGTAGAAGTTAAATTTGGTCTTGCATGTTTGTGGAGTGATATATTTCATATTAATCTATATTGTCAATTTTTACAAATTTTTTGATAACTATTTAGATGGCATGTAAACAACGAGGGCATGTTCCCTCGAGGGATGAAAATCCACATCCCAGCAGCCGCACTTCGATGTCTTTGTGCACGAACCCATCGTTACCCCCGAGCACCTATGCTGCTCTACGTGTCACAGCCAATTATTACAATTTCGAGTCGAGATTCTGGTAATTTTGGAACCCCCCCTTACATTCTCGCGCTCGGAATTTTTAGGTTTTTTTTCTTTTTTAATGAATTTGGTTAAAGTTTACTTAAATTCAGTCAAAATTTATGAAAAAAATTCAAATAATTTCGGTCTAGAAATGCTGAAAATCCTGAAATTTCATAAATTTTGATTGAAATCGAAAGTGCAAACTCTGGTCTCAGCATGCTGGGAGGACGAAGCTCATCTAAGTGACATCATGCCGTGAGACAACGAGGAGAAGCCGCCGCATCGCTTTCAGAGGCCATGGACTCCCATCGACAACTTTATCGTCGTCATCTCATTGGGAAATCAGAACAAGGTTTTTGGTGCCCTAATTGTCACATGACAAGTTGCCTGGGTGAGAATCTTAACAGAGAAACAGCCGAGCTCAGCAAATATGTCAGATATGCTACAGCCTCTGCACGATAACAAATACAGGCACACACCAAGTTCAATTTTTAGAAAATTGGGATAAACCCAACCTCTATATCCAACCGGGATATACATAGCCAAACACACAAGTTGTTTGATCTCTGAATTCTATGGGAGCTGGAAGAGAGGTAGTAATCCAAAGGCAATGTTCAGCACATCAATCATCAGAAGAGCGAGAAATGCCAAGACATTTTCGAGCTGTAACACCAAAAGAAAACAAGAAATGCCAAGAGCCCAAGAGATTAAGAGATTGTTCAGTAATAAAGGCCAGTTTAGAAGGCCAGCCTTCGCTGCAAACCTAAAATTCTCTCAACAGCAGTACAATGTATCATCAAACTCAGAAACCATGAAGTGGAATAAGGTCAAAGATACTACATATTGAGCTCTGTCAGACACCCTCTTCCACGTGTAAACATGATCAAGGACCAAATATTGCTTACAAACTAAATTCAGCAGTGAAGATCATTAGCGTCGTAATGTAGTACGTACCACTAATAGCAACCATAAAAAAACAGAACAATTTGTGAATGCACATTATATCGCAATTTCAGTACAACGTAAATAAGCCAGAACTGAAGTGCAAATTTATGTCGACACATGCATACATAAACTAAGTGAACAGTAAGTCACCAGCAGAATTTCTTCAACGAATTAAGGAATCTTGTTTCAGCCTACACCAGAAACAATTTTAACATGACAGCACCAATGAACTCAGCAAGAAGAAACAAACAAACATATTATGTGTTTATCAACGCATGAAGAGAGTATTAGCATGATCGTGACCACTGGCAACAACAGTTTAAAAAAAAGAGATTTAGAGGGAGAGATGTCTCTCTAAATATTTTTTAAAAAGAAATTGTGAGCGTCTTGAGGATTGAACACGTACGGGACCTCAGGTTTGAAATCACACATCCCTTGCCACTTCACTATTTCAACATGTCTTTAAGTGTATCGGTTAAAATTGACACGCGGTGCAGATGGCTACTTTCGTGGGCTCGGGCCAAATGTTGATGGTTCAGTCCCTCATGCGTGTATCAATTTCTTTTCCTCCTTTACAACATGTATGAATCTCAAAGCGCATCTAACGGTAAAAAATGTAAGCGTACGTTTTTTCTCTATTTTCTGTAGACCGTAATACCATAAAGAGAAATTTTTTGAGAAAACCATCGTAACGATACGTGAGTTGCAAAAAATACTATCGTACGTAAGGATAGGGTTTGAAATTTCCGAAAATTTCGCCCCCCCCCCCCCCACCGGCATGCTCAAATCTCGCCCGAAATTTTTGGTTTTTTGCAAATTTTGTGAATTTGGTAAAAATTTATTCAAATTCATTCAAACTCAGTCAAATTTTCAAATAATTTCGGCTCGAAATTTTGGAAATTTCGGTAACCCCCGGCTTAAAATCTAATTTCGAAATTGATAACCCTACGTAAGTATCGATGACATGTGAAATCTGGACTTACATGTAAATGACACATATGCACTGGTATTTTTCAACTGAGAGATCTTTGTGATGGTACCAAGCAAATCAGCCCGCACCGCACTTCAGCGAAACCGTGTCATGTGTATGCACGCCACCTAAGCAAAACCGCCAATCGGTTAATTGATATGTTGTTTGCTCATGACAAAAGGGACAAACAGAGACACGAGATATAAAAGCCCACTAGGAATATGCCCATGCATAAACACACATATAGTACTCCTAATAAGCAACAACTTGAACGGATAACAACTTTGGTAAAATGACAGCAAGACGCGCTGTTGGATTCCATGTCATATGCATGCAACGAACTCAAGAACGGATTTCCTAGTACCATCTAGGAAGCAACTTATATCGTCCACTGACGTACGTGTTGCTGATCCACAAGAAACTAGCTTTTTCGTCTACGCATGCATATGCACTAGCTATAGAGCCAAATTAACTACCAATGTGGCAGTCTACTGTACCATCACTACACTTATATCACACATGAACAAGCATGCTGCTGGTACCTACCGTGAGGTACCGGTATCTCGAGGTATTTTTTGTTGGACCGGAGCAAATCTCGCTGCAGATAGATCGATCATCGATCGAGCCAAGATTGCTTTGCTTGATTTGCTTGCTTCTTCGTCAGACAAGCGTGCAATCCATGGCGGCGGCGGCGCCGTTCTTGTCCACTGAAGATTTCCCATTGCCGCAGCCGCAGTCGCCGCCGCGATGTGATTTGACGTTGACGACGTCGAGGTTGTAGAGGATGGGGATCATGACGAGGGAGGAGAGGAAGGCGAGGAGCGGGCCGAAGATCCAGAGGAGGAGCGGGACGCCAGCGAAGAAGATGCGGTTGCCGACGAAGTTGAGCGTGAACCCCTTCTCCAGCGTCTCCTCGATGTAGCCCCTCGTCGACGGCAGGCCGAGGAGGCGGCTGCCGCCGTCGTCGCCGTCGCCGGCGCCGGCGGAGAGGAGAGTGGGGGAGGTGTTGATGAGGAAGCTGGCCTCGTTGAGGAAGCAGATGGCGAGGGAGTGGGAGAGGAAGGCGACGAGGAAGAGGAGCAGCAGCGCCACGTACTTGAGCGCCATCATGTACTCGCCGTGCGCGCCGAAGACGGCGTCGCTGAGCGGCTTCTTGATGGTGTACGTGCTGCTCAGCACCGCCGCGATCCCCGTGCAGAAGAGGATCGCCGTCGTCGCCACCAGCGTCGACCCCATGATCACGTTCCGCAGCGACTGCACCACCAGCACCGCCTTCTTCTCGTTGTCCTGCGCATATTCGTCCATCCATCCATGCACCAAGAATTAAGCAAGATGTACAGCCATCTCTCTGTACTTACTCCGGTGATCGATCACCGGCGGCGAACGTACGTACCTTGGTCATGCTGATGGCCCAGAGGCGGCGGGTGGCGGAGTTGATGCCGGCGGCGGTGCGGAGCGGGGTGAGGCGGACGGCGCGCCACAGCCAGACGTGGTACGCCATGGGGACGAGGAGGCTGAGCGGGATCAGGATCAGGTCCAAGAAGCTGTCCCTCCACTCCATGGCGGATCGGATCGGACACACGATTGATGATACTATCGATCAAATCGAAGATCACTCTTTCTTAGATCACGTACTAATTACTATTGCTAGCTACTATTTGCAGAACAAATATATGCTTCGATAGTATAGTACATGATAATATTGTCAAGTTGTGATGATATATTGTGCCTGCTTAGGATTGAGAATTGTTAGCTTTCCGATCTTGGAGATGTCTGTGTGCGGCGTGGAGTAGTTGATATATAGGGGAGAAGGGGATACTATACATGCAAAAAGGTGCAAGAGATCACACCATAGTGGCATCTTACACAAAACCCACAATCTTCAATCAATCAAAAGAGGTATATAAACCTCTAAAGTCGGGAAATTAAATTGCCAGAGTAATCTCGACAAGGAAAAGCAAGGCAGATTGCAATAGAATAGAATGCGATATCCAGCAGCATCGACAACGTGTAGTATTAATTCGCCGCATCCCATTCAGCTACACGCCCTTCCCCTGAATATCTTAGCTTTTCCCCTTAACTGCATCCACCGATTTCTTATTATGCATATGCGAATAAATGAAGACCGGTAAGCATAGCTAAATACTACTTTCTCCGTCTCAAAATATAAGAGATTTTAAGTTGATGTGACACAACTTAGTACTCCCTCCATCTCAAATTAGATGTTATTTTTAACTTTTTCTTACCGCGTTAAACCATTCGTCTTATTTATAAAATTAATGCAAATATAAAAAAGATAAGTCATACTTAAAATACTTTTGATAATAAAGCAAATCACAAACGAAACAAATAATAATTCTATAATCTTTTGAATATAACGAATGGACAAACGTTACAAATAAAAACTCAAAACGACAAGTATTTTGGGAAGGATGTAGTACTATGAATCAGGACAGGGAGCTTGTCCAGATTCGTAGACAGGCCTAAAAATCTGTCCAAATTCATAGTACCGTTACATTCATCCAAAAATCCCGGATGGAGGGAGTAGTAGTAGCTGATGCAGATAGTTGGCTAGCTGCGGTTAGAGTAACTGAAGATCGGGGAGACCGGCCAGATTTCGTGGGCGCCGTTTTTGTCTCGGCGTGCATGCTGAGCCGGTGCTTGGCGTGCGCGACGCGAGCCGGGTGTGTTGCAGAATTCGCCGATTTTCGCCGGGAATTGCCTGGATTCGCGTGGCGTGGGAGGCGTGCATGCGACTCGCGGGCGTACGGCGTTTAGCTATAGATTGCTAGCTTGAAGCTTGCTTGCGTCCTCACGCCTGTAGCGTGCGCGCGCCGCGCGACTGACATGTAACACGTCGTACGTAACCGATCGACGCGCGCGCGTGCCGTGCATGGCCGCATGTATGCGCGATTGGAGCGCTTGTTTGGATGCCACCATGGGACGAGACGTACATGTCACAGATCGAAATGACACACAGTTGCGGATACTCCCTCCGTTTTTTAATAGATGACGCTGTTCATTTTTTCTTATATGTTTGATCATTCGTCTTATTCAAAAATTTTATGTAAATATATAAGATATAAATCACACTTAAAATACTATAAGTGATAAAATAACTCATAACAAAATAAATTATAATTACGTAAATTTTTTGAATAAGACGAATGGTCAAACATGTGAGAAAAAGTCAACAACGTCATCTATTAAAAAATGGAGGTAGCAGGTTATAAGATGTTTTGACTTTGGTCAAAATCAAACTGTTTTAACTTTGACTAAGTTTTTTTTTAAAAAAAAGTAGTAGCATTTTTAAGCCAAGGTAAATTTATTATGAAAAAATATTCAATTATTGATTTGATGAAACTAATTTAGTATTATAAATATTACTATATTTGCCTATAAACTTAGTTAAACTTAAAACAATTTGACTTTAACTAAAGACAAAATATCTTATAACCTGGAATGGATGGAGTATATATGATGGCATCTCAAATTAGTTTTTGCAATATGTTTAATTATCGATAAATTTTCTCTTAAACGTATATTAAATGTAAATATAATACAATTATCGTGTAGTTATATTGTACTTTATATACAATTATAATGTAACTTGTAAATTTGAATCGTTAGATTTGCTTCACGATTCGTGCAAATGAGAAAGGAAAAAAAATCACAACATGAGCATAGATGAGGGGATTCGGTCCCCCGACCTCCATTTTACGGAAATATAGCATGTTACCATTGGATTTTAAAAGCTACATACAGGTTATATTGTTGTTAAATATAAGTTAACTAGCATTTGAAATTGCCAGGCTAACACGGTTTAAATTTGATTTCTACCATTACACTAGTACAGTAGTATAGAAGGTACATGCCGTAAAAGCGTCCCAATCATCAGTGCTTACGGCACAGTTGAGCTAGCGGCGGCTGGTTTGCGTTAATTAGGCATGCATCATAGACGTAAAGAATTACAGTCGCCATTAACCAATCCCAAGTTGTCAACTTGAGTGCAGGATTAAGCTAAAGTTATTCAGCAGCATCCGTATCACCTTCCTACTTTGGTTAACCGTATCGATACCACAACCCCCACATGTGATCAATTAACATTATCTACCATTTACTATCATCCTAATTACCTTAACAGTATCTTGTTTTAGTTAATGGACCAACAGCATGTCCTAAGTCCTAACTACAGTAACTAATTAGGTTTTCCAACTTTATTGGCACTCAACAGTTGTCGGCCCCGATCGATCAACTTCATGCATGTCTCCAAAAGGCCATAATTAATCATTATATACTTTCTTCGTACTTTAGAAAGGAAGTCGTTTTGGACACGGTCTTCGAAACATAATTTTAACTTCTTATTTTTATAAAAATATTGATTGAAAATTGATATATGTATACTTTTATAAAAGTATTTTTCAAGACAAATCTATTCATATAATTTTTATATTTTCAAACTCAACAACTTAAGAGTTGTTCATTATTTATATTTTCAAGTTTTGACTTAAACATTGTCCAAAACGATTTTCATTACGAGTACTGAGGGAGTATTGGCATGAACATTCATGTGTGTGCTATTTTCTCAAGCATTCTGCTGAGAGAGTACTGATTGATGATCGCTTGCAGAGGCATCGATCGATCGTTGTCGATTCGATCGATAGGCTTAGCTGTGCATGTCTGCGTTGGTTTGCAACTGTGGGCTCTAGCTGCTTAACTATCATGCAATTCTGGGGCGCGAAAGCTACGTATCATGCTACGTATGACAGCACTACGTGTGTGCTAGAGCGTTGCAGGTTTTGTGGCCTCAAAATTAAATGCCAATACACTTGGTGTTGTAAATTCACCAAATTATTATTTTCTGAACGAATTGACAAGCTGTCAATTTAATTGAATATATAAAGCAGGAAATTTTCACCAAATTATTACTAGTACTAATAAATAATAATTTGTGGTATGCATGAAAAGGTTAGGTAGCTATAGCTAGTAAATTTAAAGTTGACTCTAGTCATTAGTGGAGTCCAATACATGTTGATTAGTTAAAGAGAGGATCTGACACATTACAGGAATCCCAGCCTTTTTCTTCCATGATAGTGATCGAAGCCATATGCTGAGTATATACCGATCGTATGGGTACATATATATTAGTTCTGCATTAGCTTATGATGCAATGCATGTACGTAGTTCTTTTTTTAAGAAAAAATATCGCTATGTTCATTTGTCTCCTAGCAAAAGGAAATTACTGATGAAAAGCAAGCAGCTAGACAAGTATCTTTACAGCCTGCATTGATTTGTCCTCCAATTGCATTCGAAGGTCACAAAGTAAGCACTGGTATATATTAATTCTACCATACTAAAACTCCTCATGAGGAGTCAAAATCCAGGAGAAAAGTGGCAATGATCGATGGAAAAAAATAGAAGTGCGTGGGGTATATAGAGCTAGATTGAGAGTGAACCTGGCCGAGACGGCGTCCTGATACAATCCAGCCAGAGGCCACATATATATGCCTGGGACACGCATTGCGCCTCACCAACAACCTAATGGTGTAGTGTAGAGTCCAGTAGGCAGGCAATGAGGCAACTGCTTTGATTCGGTGTGAGAAGCAGCTAGTAGGAGATGCCAACGGCCAAGTGCTTCTGCTTTTTTAGGGGAGAGTTGAGAAGAAAACAATTGGAGATAAGGCTCCTTTTTAGTGAGTCAGCAGTTGCAAACGCCCCTAGCTACTGTGCAGATTTCCATATTTCTTGACAGAGTAGTCGTCGGTAATTGTTATTTCTTGCTGTTTTTTGCCACTCGTCACTTTTGTTTATTTTGTTCTCTCTTTTGAAAGGAACTAGTTGCTTAATTCTCTCTTGATGTAATGCTTTCATAATTTCTCGTTTCATCTCTCTTCTATTTCCTTCTTCTTCGATTCTCTCCTATAATTGTGTGCGTGATATGTTGGGAGGGAAAATATGTGGTAAAATTACCATTGGATCGAAACGGACGAATCTCGTATACGTTCATTTTTTATCCAATGATAATTTTCAGGGTCCACTACATATTTTTCTGGGTTGGGAGCGGGGATAGAGGGAGAAGGAGGGGATCAGAGAGGATATGGGTGTGTTTCAATTTGTTTCTATCAATTTTAAAGTTTTTCATTTAATTTGTTATATTTGAAATTGAGTACTTTTTTTCAACGATAGACGAATGTTGACATGTTTTTTTTTACTTCATACTCCAGTTCTTAAAGATACGTCAGAAGCATGATCCGAATATCTCCAAGATGCATGTAAAGGTATGGTGTATGTGCGTGTGTAGGTAAGCGTGTACTGTGTTTATTAAAACAATAAGTCGAGTAAACTTGATTAGAGAAATATCTTAGGGCCGGGTGTATTCCCAACCCCTTTCTCTTCGACTCACAAAACAAAATGCGCATTAGCGCATGATTTTATTTTCGAGACACATTAGCGTATAATTAGTTAAATATTAAAAAATTAAAATAGATTAATATTTTTTATATATATATTTTTTAAGAAAATACACTGTTTAATATTTTAGAAAATGTACGCGTGAATGATAATGAAAATGAAATCGGAAAAGTAGACTAAATAACACACAGCTTTAGTGGCAGACACAGATTATCTGGCTATCAGCACGGCGAGAACACGCACCGGCAAAAGTGTCAAACAAGTGACCGCGTAGCCGGCAGTAAAACGTGGCGAAACTTCGTGCCACAAAACCTCGAAATCCGGCCGGTGCATCCATGACTAATTATTGACCATGCACCACGGAGCGATCAGCGTGTGTCGTGTAAAATCACAAGGAAACCTGTTCCGCCCTGGTTTCGGCCCGATTCGGCCTCCAAACTCTCGGGCCGAGTGGGAGTGGGAGGATACATCATACATGGGCCGGAAGGAACGGTGCTGCCACGAACACTATAGATGGGCTGCGCTGTGGATGATGGGCTAGAAATGAGGTATTGGGACGGAGAAGACGTGGATTAATTAGGCTGAGTTCTCATCTCCATTTTCCTAATTCATCTCTCTCCCATTTTCCACGCGCACGCTTTTCAAACTACTAAACTGTGCGTCTTTTAAAAAAAATAATATATGATAGTTACTTTAAAAAATTATATTAATCCTTTTTCAAATTTATTTTAGCTAATACTTGATTAATTATGAGATAAACGTTGCTTTGTTTTGCGTGCTAGGGAGTGAGGTTCCGAACACAGCCTTAGTCATCAACCTCCACCACCTCATCTCGCTCCTCCACCTCACCATTTACGTGACATCTAGGAGTTGTGCTTAGGTGTTTGTAGCACTTGGGTCCTGTTTAGTAGAACTTCAACTCCAAAATTTAACTTCAGGAATTGAGACTGGAGTGGAGTTGTGGAGCAGCCAAAACCCAGCTCCATCTTTAATTTTTTTGTGAGTGCGCTTTACCCAGTTTTTCTCCCATTTTAGGTGAAGCTAAAACTATTAAAGTTGTGACAAACAGGGCCTTCTCTAATCACCTTTTGTTTCTTTAAACATTGGTTTCAACGACTACGACACATTTTGTTCCATTTTTTCATCTACTTCCTCTATCACTAAATATTTGACGCATTTAATTTTTTTAAACATGTTTGACCGTTCGTCTTATTCAAAAAATAGTAATTATTATTTTTTTCTTATCATTTAATTTATTGTTAAATATACATTTTATGTATACACATAGTTTTATATATTTTATAAAAGTTTTTAAACAAGACGAACGGTCAAACATGTTTAAAAAATCAAATATTTACAGATGGAGGAAGTGTCTTATAACTTTGGCCACCAAATTATCTCCCATCTAGTAATAACATCTCCGCGAATCTAATATATCACGTCAACACGATCTAATGGGAATCTAATATATCACGTCAACACGATCTAATGGTGAGGATTTGTTATTTTCTTCCATCTTTCTTAAAAAAGCACGCTAGAACCAGGAAACGGGAGGCACATACGACAGAATTTTTTTTATTTTTAATTTTTTTTATTAAAAGTTTTACAAAAATAATTTTTCATTTTGAAAATTGACAGAAGTGGTTGCCTACCGCCCTCTGGGAGGGCGATTTTTAAAACTCGCCATCCCAGAGGGCGGCGAAAGTGACGTGGCAGACGGCCGTTCGCTCTCGGGCGACGGCCGTCAACGAAATTTGCAGGCGGCCCCCTTGCCGCCCTCCGCTAGGGCGATTTTGTACTGTGCGGGGGGCCGCCTGCAAATGGGCGGCGGGGGGCCTGGAATTTTGCAGGCGGCCCCCTTGCTGCCCTGGGGGAGGACGATTTTATACTGTGCTTTATATTTTTTTATAAATATCAATAGTTATCAAATCTTTTTATATTGAAAACTATACAAGATTAAAATCTCCAAGACTGGTAAAATACAATTTTATTATTTTTTAGGGCCTATTTGGGATGTTACCGTACAAATATTTTGTTAGTGCCAAAATATAAGCAAGTTTTGGCACTACCAAATATTTGGTAAGGTAAAATTGCATTTGATCATATTTGGTTTGCTGCCAAAATGTAAAATTGTAGTGAAGAATGTTCTACATAATCTCAAATCTAGATTACGTATTACCAATGAATAGGCTTCAATCGAAATCAAACACAAGTACTATTGAAATTACCAAAATATTGGTAGGGCATGTTTTTGGTAGCAATCCAAATAGGCCCTTAGTCTTACGCATACAAAAAATCAGCACCATAATTAAACATTGTAATGATAAGATAGATAAGAAGTGCCATCGATACACGGTACAAATTTGTCGATCCCGACGAATCAAGCATGCGGTAACCTATCGGCCCCTTCTAGGTCGGTCAGAATGCATTGCATTCTCGTGGTCCTTCAATCGTTGATACTCTACTTGTGTTTCTGACTCTGTTATCTTCTGGCCATGATATGATGGAGTGACATTGTCGATCCATCGAGTAAATCCACACATCCTTGGATTGCCCTATAAAAATAGTAATGTTATTCAGTTTGGGTAGTAATTTTGTGCAAATCATAGCGGATTTTGTAAATGGTTAGACATACAACGAAATCGTTGTCTACATTGGGGCAGACAAAATATCTCCTTCCAAATGTTTGTTCAGCAAAGGATGTAGCCACCTGGCAGCGATCTCTGCACCCACACTTTGGACGCTCGGACCATTTAGGTAACCCTAATGGATTGTTCCTCCAGTCTAAGCTTGCAATTTCCACCCGACGTTCGTACTCCATCCAAGCATGAATGAACTGTATGGTCGGTTCAGGTTGCGTTATCGGCCCGCCACTTGAAGTAACTCTGACTGTGTCAATCCATTGTACGAATTGACATTTCCTTACATCCTCCTATGTACATCCATTTTGGGATAGTTAAGTTAATGATAGTACTGAGGAGTGATGAAAAGAATAGTTGTAATTACCACGAAATCATCATCGACAATGTTTGGACACATGAAACACCTTTGTCCTCGAGTTCGGTGCCTTACGGACCTTATGACCTGACAACGGTCACCACAACGACACTCCGGACGCTCACACCATGTGGGGAGTCCTAGGGGATTTACGTGCCATTCTAAAGCCTCAGCAGCAATTCGACGTTCATGCTCATCCTTCCGCCTTAGGTAGTCCGATCTTGTTTCACTACGTGGGTAAGCACGTGTTCCGTCGTTTTGTGGGTTCTCCATGTCTACCCACTCGATGAAGTTGCACATTGGACGATATGTCTGCGTAAGATGTTACAATTGTGTACGAAGAAGTTAGTTTTTTTATCCATTTGAACTTCGAATAGATGAAGCATACCTGATCAAAGTTCGCGCATTGGAAGAATCTCCTGCCCCGAGTTTGTATCATGAGGGAAGACTTGAGTATGCATCCATCCCCACAATCGCACAAAGGACGGTCACACCATGGTGGAAACCAACCAGCAAAAGGATCGCTTCGCCAGTTGAGACGCTCAAGGAATGGCGCTTCCATTTTTGTGTGTTGTGTGCTAGTGGGAAAGAAGATATGAAGAGGTTGCCTTCAGATTGTCAATTATATAGCGTCGTTTTCACTGCAATATATGTGAACTCAATGAGATACATTATTCATTAGATGTGACAAGACGATCACGCGTGGGCGTGATTCACTTTATGTCAACAGGGAGCGCCGAAAGTTGATAGTGACAACTCGAGCTGCCGCTTTTCATGTGTGCTGTTGTGGACTGTGCGCGCTACTGGATCTGACACTATCGTGAAGCGCCGAAAGTGTGTTGTCGTGAGCATAAGTTGTTCTAGCACCATATGAATGAAAAGAACTATGTAGATGAGACAAACACAAGTAGTACTGCAGTAGTAATAGCAAAAGTAGTACTGCTTTACAAGTTTGTAAGCCAAAAGAAACGGTCACATAAGGACTGAAGAGATAGAACACTACTGACGAGGCCTCTTACCCCTGTCCCTCCTACCCTGCGCCCTAATGTGCCCCTCGGAGTACGTGAGTCGGTTCGGGGGTACGGCACGGCCAACCCGTCCTGCCTGTACAGGTGTGACCTCTGGCTGCTCCTGAGTGTGCGCCTCTGGAGCTCCTCCAAGCTGAGAGGAGCCTAGTACGTCGTGGTGGTGTGCACCGTGCAAGTCGTCGTCGTAGAACTGGCTAGTACGACCAGTCCTACTGGCGTGAGACGAAGAGGCCCCAGTACCGAAGATCCCGGCTGCAAATCCTGCTGGACAAGGACCATCAGTTTCATACAGGTATTTAATAGTATTAATAAAAAGTAAAGTACCGTGTGGGCGAGGGATCGACGCTCCGTGAGAGGAAGAGCTGGCGAACGCGCCCGAAGAGGTGGCGAACGCCCCTGCGGAGCTCGCGGAAGCGCCGGTCGTGCCTGCGAACGCGCTTGAAGGCAGACGAGGTCCTGCGATGAGGAAACGTGCGGTTAAAACATGGTGACATATTCGTGCAAAAGCTGAAACAAAAATGAACTAATCTCTGGGCTGAACTGTACCGTGCGAAACCGGTGCTGTAGGTCGCACTGCTCCGAAGCTAGGGGCGCTCGAAGGCAAACGAGATCCTGCGAGGATGGAACATCAAGTTACGACGGGGTGATGTTTTCGTACAAAAACAGAAACAAAACTTAAGAAACCTCTGGGCTGAGCAGTACCGTGCGAAACAGGTGCCGTAGGTCGAGGTCCTGCTCCGACGGTAGGCGCGCGAGGCCGTGGTTGTACCGGACCAGCTGGAGGTACGACGTCCACGGCGCTGCGACAGGAGAAGACGCGCATGACCGCATGCATCTTCTCCTGCATCCGGTCGAAGGTCACCCTCTGCTCAACGTGAGTCAAGTGCAAACCTCTGTTCAACCTCACTTGGACTGCGGTGATATCGGCACTGATATCCCGTGCGGCATCAGCCTATGCAAGATGGAAATAAAAAATTCAGTAATTGTCCTATATTATGCAAGATAAATGAAATAATTGTAAGAACTAATACAAATTCGATGTACCCCCACGAAGTAGTCTCGGTCACGGTGCGTGGGATACGCGTCCGTGACAGCGGCAACGTGCGGCTCTGGGGCGTCTGGAGTGAAGGTCACACGCGCACGAGTGCGAGGAAGGTACCAGCGAAGGTAGTCACGGTAGTTCTCCTCCGTGTGTGGGAAGAGCTCGTTGATCACCTCCTCTGTAGCTAACACCCAGTCGTCAACGTACTGCTGTACACGTGGAGCCCAAAGTGCGCCTGCTAGCTGTCCCCGTCGAGTCAACCTGTGAAGAGAGGTAAATTATATGGCTCGATGAAGTAATTATCATAAAAATTTAGAAATGAACAATCCGAACTCACGAGTGGTCGGCAGGGAGGACGGTCGGCTGCACGTTGCCCGGAAACACCTGCCTAAGTCCGAACTGTCTCATCACACGCTGCGGGCAGTGAGGCTCAACGAAAATGTCGAACACCATCGGCAGGATGGTGAGCCAGTAAGCCTGGTCGCGTGTGCACAAGGACGAAAGTCCTAGCGGTGCTCTCGCAGCGACGGCCTCTTCTGTGTACGGCTCCCAGATGACGTCGCTCGGCTGGAGACGGTCAAACTCGAACACGAAGTCCGGGTAACCTCGTCTCACCTGGACGTGAGCGTAACGACGCTGCAATAAACATGATCGGAATTAGACATGTTATGTGAAGAAAAAAAAGAAGACGACTGATAAACTTATAACGCAGCGAAGTTGCACTAACCCCACGTCGACACCAGTAAGTCCCCATCGTGGGACCGTCCTCTGGCCACTGCGCGCTGCGACCAACCCCGTAGGGTGCGCTGTCCACCACTGGTCGACCTATGGCAAACCTCTCGGCTGCCCAAAGCTGAAGCAACATAGGGCAGCCAGCGATGATCGCACCCGCGTCAGTCTTCGTGCACGCCTCACAGAGGGCACGGTACGTGGCTGCTAGCACGGCAGAACCCCAGCTCCACTGCGGCACGTCCTGTGGCTGAGCATCCGCGATGGACCGTGCGTAGTGGACCAGCCGGAAGTCCACAGCGTGCCCGTGGGTGCTAGTGAACATCACCCACCCGAACAACCACAACAGGTACGCCTCAAGGGAGCGTCGGACCGAGTAATCATCAGCGTCAGGGTGCAGAAGGTCCGCCTACAATTAAGAATGAAATGTTAGTACAAAACACTCTGTTGATCACAAATAAGCATGTATGATAACAACAACTTATTTACTTACAGTGAACTGGAGCAACCAAGCCTTGCTAGGCCCGACTGTAGAGTACGGAGGAAGGGTGTTGGCCGGTCCTAGGTGTGGAAGGCGCATCACCTGCTCGAAGCGCACAGTGATATCCTCCTTCCACCCAAAAACACCGTCCACGGGACCAACTGGTGCTCCCGCCAGCGGTAGCCCGAGCAGGTACGACACGTCCTGCAGTGTCGGAGCCATCTCCCCACAGGGAAGGTGGAACGTGTGCGTCTCAGGTCTCCAGCGGTCTACCAGAGCGGCAAGGAGTGACCGGTCTGCATCCCACCGCTTCGCTGGGTCACGGACGTCCGCCGCCGCCTCAACAAGCCTACAAAGTGGTAGAAGGCCTGCCGCACGCAACCTGTATAGAGCAAACTTCAAACATAAGTACAACACAAAGCAAAGTTGAGTTGAAATGTGAACATACGCGTACCAAGGAACGTGACGGGGGTCGACACGCAACCACTCGCGCGACGTGCGTGGACGGAAGGTGCCGAGCTGTGCACCCTCGACTGCTGACAGGAACGAGCGGTGGTTCCTGTCAATCCCACGGTTGAACAGCGCCGGTGTGTCGTACGCCATACCTGCATCAAATAAATTGATCAGAAACATATAAATAATTAGTTCAACATAAGTAATAAATGTTCATAAGCGAATTACTAACACATATTAAACAAGAGTACAAACAAACAAAAGTGTCACCATACGGAATATTTCTGATTACAACAATAACTGCAGTTACACGATATGAGTACTTAGTCCGAACACTCATCACGATAACATTATGATACAACACCGAATAGTTCGCAATACTACTAGTACAACAATAGTCGGAGGTACTCATTACAACAACATTCAATTGAAATTACACGATAGAAGTATTTAGTCCGAACACTCATCACATCACAACAGCATTTTATTTCCTAAATCGATAGCATTGTTACACCATGGAATCGCCTGCTGCGCGACGACGCCTTGGCCTTGCGCGCCTGCTTGTTGTTCCTTCACCAAGTGGTCGCCTACCATCACTTGCCTGTCCAGATGGACTAGCATCTGCGCCGCTTGGAACTTCTGCATTCTTCGGGCATTTCTTGTAAGTATGGCCGTGCAGATCACACTTGCTGCAGCGTAAAGTCCTCCCACCTGCTTCTGACTCATCCATATCATTTCTGATGCGTCTAGTTTGGCGTCGTCCCTTTTTCACCCTTAACTTAGATGGATCTGGAATATAAAAAACTTGGGCACTCAGCGTTGTGTAAGATCCTGAGATCCCGAACCCATATATCTCCTCACTCCATGTATGAAAGATTGCTTCTTTCCTGAAATAATTTGAGACGTACACATTGGGAGATATGCCACAATCACCGGCAGCAGCAAGAACGTGTGAGCAAGGAAGGTGATGAAGCTTCGGCTTCATACAACTGCAGGTACATCCACCATCCGCCTTCAAGACACATTCCTGCACGGCTTGCTTGCGATAGATACCACGCCTGCTCCTATCAACACACATTATTTCATACCGATGCACTTGTGTGCCTTGAGCAACAACTCTATGTCTCCGTGCCTTTTTGATTTTATCTTCCATGTACTTTGTCACTACGTTGCCAAACACTATGTTGTTATCGGCCATGGACGGACCAATTTTCTTGTATCGATCCCTAAAGTAGGCTTGCGTGCCGTGAAGGATGAATTCAACAATAGCAACCAATGGAAGTACCCGAACTCCTCGCATTACCCAGTTGTACACCTCTGCCAAATTGGTTGTCATTATGCCATACCGAGATCCATCGGTGTCGAACAATAGAGACCACTTCTCCTTAGGCTCATTCTCAATCCACTGAGTGAAATTTCTGATGGACGACCCTGACCTCCTTCTCATTGTTGGTGGGTCATCATGTAATGCACTAAGAGGTATGGGAGGCTCGTCACCTTCAACTTGTGGTCTGCGAGATTGCTCATCTGTTTGCTTCGTTGTCAACTCATCCAACTTGTCCCACAACTCATTAAATTTCTTCTCTTGGTTCTGTGCACAGAGCCTCTTAAAGAGCTCCATAAGATGCTTGTTCTTGAATTGCTTGTAGAAATTTGCACCCATGTGACGCATGCACCACCGACTCCGAACATCAGGCCACTTAGCTGGAAGTCCCTTCTCATCCCAACCGTTCTGCAAGTAGTCAATAGCCCGCAACATACCCGCATGACGATCATGTATAAGGCAAACGTTGGGCCTCATACGCACCACTGCAATGTGCACTCTCTCTAGGAACCAGTACCAGCTTTCAGTGTTCTCACTCTCTACAAATGCAAAAGCCATATGTAGAACCTGGTTGTTCCCATCACACCCAATTGCTGTCAATATCTGACCTCGGTATTTACCTGTCATAAAAGTTCCATCTATGCATAGAACAGGTCGACAATGCACAAAAGCATTGATGCAAGCACCCAATGAGAAAAAGGCTCTTTGCAGCACACTCTTTGTTCGATCATCAACCGATGTAAATGTATGTAGGTCATAGTAAGTATTATTATTCCTCTGGGCAATGGTGGCTAACAAACGAGGCAAATTATCATAAGAAGCTTCAAATGTGCCATACCTCATCTCAATAATCTTTTGTTTGGCTCTCCAGGCCTTTGCATAGCTTATGGTGTACTTGAATTTGTTCTCGATGTGCCTAATAATTGATTTTGGTTCAAAGCCAATGTTACCAACAACACTGCTATACATCTCACTTGCCACAAAAGCTGAAGTGATGTTTCGGTGATACTTCTCCACCCCTTGTAAGTAGCACTTGTGCTCGGTCACAATGGTAACTTTCCAATAATCATTCCATTTACCCTTATATGCATGGACACGCCACGGACAATCTTCCTTCATGCACCTCACTTCATACACATAATTTGTTGACTTGACCACCCTAAACTCTCTCTGCAAGGAAACTGCCCAATGCTTCACCGCCTCCTTCATCTCATCCTTATGAGCATACCTTGCACCCTCAATTACCTCGTTCTCCTTATACTCCCAGGGTACATGATCACCCTCTGATATAACAAGTCCAGAGAAGTCCTCATTTGCCCAATCAGTGGCCATTACATCACCTTCCTCATCGGATGATGCGTCGTCGTCCGCTTCCTCATTATCCGAATCTTCCCTCTCCATTTCATCAACAATTATACCGACTCTCTCCCCCTCATCCGCCATGCCCATGGCCTGCTCCTCCCTTGGTTGATTTTCCTCATTTTGCATCGATGGTCCAACAACATCCCCTGCATTGATAGGACCCTCTACATCTTCGGTTTGCATTGAAACATTTATATCTTTCTCTTGTACCGACACAAATATAACAAGGGGCCATGACCGTTCAAAAGTCATTTCCACATACCGTCTCCAAGCAGCAGTGCTGTCCATCGGCATTAGTTCCCAAAAATAACCTTCTGTTGCACGACTCACTACAACTGATACTGACATTGTGTAGACTTCTTGGTCTATTCTAAATCCTCTCAACAACCAACTATAAATTGACTGAAATGTTCTCTCCGCAGGCCTATCGATGCCCTTAGATGTCATTACAAAATCTGACAGATCAACACCATCTGGACCAAATCTAATATTTCCTTCACCGTGAACTATCTGAAATGTGACCTTATTTGACATTGTGCCTGATGAAAACAATAACTACGTTAACCTCGCATTTCTGTACTACGCCCTAAGTTACATTCTCTACAATATTGTTCTCCAAAATTCTAAAAGTAGGTTACATTCTCCAGATCAAACTAAACTACATCTTACAATTAACACTACTGTCTATGTCTCAATTCATACTATTATATTCTATGCTCTGGATCTACACATATGTGCTGTGTGCTACAGATCTGCTAAAATATATGGAACTAAAACTAAAACGCAACATATATACTCAAACATAACATATTAGTACAAATGCAAAAGATGTATGGGAGCAAACCAGTGATGAAGTGAGCGAACCAGCAGGGCTTCGCCGCTCTCCTTCTGCTGCCCTCCCCTCTCTCTCTTTCGTTTTTTTTTGGATTTTTACTGAATATAATGAAATTTCAGAGAGAGGGCTGGGCTTTATAGGGGGGTGGCAAAAATCGCCCTCCCCTAGGGCGGCAAGGGGGCCGCCTGCAAAATTCCAGGCCCCCCGCCGCCCATTTGCAGGCGGCCCCCCGCACAGTTCAAAATCGCCCTAGCGGAGGGCGGCAAGGGGGCCACCTGCAAATTTCGTTGACGGCCGTCGCCCGAGAGCGAACGGCCGTCTGCCACGTCACTTTCGCCGCCCTCTGGGATGGCGATTTTTAAAAATCGCCCTCCCAGAGGGCGGTAGGCGACTACTTCTGTCAATTTTCAAAATGAAAAATTATTTTTGTAAAACTTTTAATAAAAAAAATTAAAAATAAAAAAAATTCCATACGACACAGGTATAGATGGAAAAGGCCCATGGTTGATGCCCCGATGGCTCGGCCTATAGCACGGGATTTTGGTTTGGCCCAGACATGGCCCGACCCAAACTGGTGTTGGGCCCTTGCTGGCCCGGCCCAATCGTTGAGTCATGCCTGCACCTCTACCTTGGAACGGTGGGGCCGGCCCGGCACGGAATGGTCCAACAATTCGAGAGGCAAAATAGATTTATTCTAACAATATAACACATGGTGCAAAAAAGTCAAGGGATAAAAAATAGACTTGTTCAATCATATAAGATACGACCAAAAAGATGAGAGAGAAAATTAGACTTATTCCAAAAAAATAGGAAAAAGTACACCTAAGGTCCCTCAACTTGTCATCGAGTTACAAAATCGTTCCCCAACCGCAAAACCAGATATCCGGTGTCCCTTAACTAATCAAAACCGGTTACAATAAGTCCTTCGGTGGTTGACCCCGGTTTGGGTCTAGGTGGCTGCTGAGTCAGCGTGGGACCCACGTGGGCCCCACATGTCAGGCTGCCACGTCGTGAGTGTCTCTCTTTCCCTCTCCTCTCCCTTCCCCCTCCAGTCCTTCACTCTCTCTCTCTCACTCCTCTCTCTGCCTGTCTGGGGCTAGGCTGGCCGGCAGGCGGCAGGCGGTTGGGAGGAGGTCGCCGGGGAAAGGAGCTCCGATGGCCGGCCGACGACGCGGCGGCGGCGATGCGGGAGAAGGTGAGGGAGGCAACGGCTGCGTTGTCCCACCACCATGAGAATGCCGGCATCTTGAGGCGGAGGCTAGCGCGCTCCACCATGTGAACGAGCTCGTCGTAGGCCTCCCAGTCGTATCACCGGGGACCCTCCCGCTCCACCACCCCCTCCACGCTGGCACTCCATAGCGCCAACAGGCTCGCCACCATCACTCGCGCCCGCGCCAGCTGCCCTCCCACACCCCCCCCCCCCGCTTCCCCTCGGTGATTGCAGCGGCTGAGGTCGACTCCCCGGCCTCGCTGTGCTCTTCCTCGGCAAGTACGTGCCTGACCACACGCTCGACGCAGTCCACGTCGTAGAGCGTCTCCGTGCCACCGGAGTAGCTTGGGATGAGCACGTCCTCCAGCGTGGCGTGCTCTAGCTGCGTCGCGGCCTTCCGCCCGAGCGCCGTGTTGACGCCTTTTTGTGGTCAACACAGGATCACCTAATGATTTGTGGTGTAATCAACAGAGTCGCTAAAATCGATAGATCAAAATCGGCTAGCGGAACCGATTTAAAGATTAATTCACTTTCGCGGAATCAAACGACTAATTTACAAGCAAATTAGCAAAGAAGATATATATCGTACTTACGTGACGTTGAACGACTAGTTTCCGAGCAAACTAGCAAAGGATAACCTCCTCGCTTTCGTGGAGAAGCACGACCGTTTTTCAGCGTAAAACGGCAAAGATTAACTAAATTTTAGGGTTGCTAGAACTCAGCCATAAAAACGAAATAGAAAAGAACAGGAAAGGAAAGAACAGTAAAATAGTAGATTGATAATTTTGTTCAGGGGTCCTAAAACTGACATAATACGCTGATATTTATAAGAATTCCTGAAGCCCGGCCGCAATACTTGTTGGTACATGGAAACCCCAACTAATTAGCTAACAGAATCTGACTCTATCGAAAAGATTAACAACCCGGCATGCAATCTCATGCCAATCTTCCATTGGACCCTTTTGTCTCTGTGGCGTGGGTCCCGTTCAGCAGCAGCAGCAGCTCGGCAAATTAATCACCAATCAAGCATTGATCCCATCGCCAGATCTCTCCTAAACTGCATGCGTTCAACACGAGCAAAAGTCCATTCTGTTGCACCAGCTGATCCACAGTATATGCCAGACTAAATCAGGAGTATACCCACCACCCTAGCAGCCTAGCTATAATTTGCACACACAAACTTAGTTGATTTTCTTAAACAAATCTCTAGACAATTACACCAATTATTCTACATAATTTGGCCTTTCTAAAATGACCTAACCATAAGCCAAATTATGCTATTAACACGCCGCGTCCAACGCGAGCAGGATGTGCGCCGTCCACAGCAGCGCGAACAGGAACTTGGCGGTGACGACGCGCCCCGAGCACTTGTCGACGGTGGGGACGCTGGTGACCACCGCCTCCAGGAGGTCCCTCTGCTCCACCTCTGACGACGCCGGCGCCGACGCAAGCCGCCGCCGCATCGACCTCGATAGACCGGGGATGGTGCCCCTGGCGTACGACACGAGACAACTCTACCTAGCCTCCGTCCTCACATCGGCGCGCGCCGCCATGGTAGCCATTACCCTTTTGTACATGTCCAGCCTGAGGACGGCGAGGTCGTCGAACCAGGAGCATGACGCGGCCGACGAGCGCGCGGTGGTGGCAAAGGGACTTGTTAAGTGATCCATGTTTTGTTCTTCATTTAAATTCACTCTTACGGCAGTGGTACCGAGAAATGGCAGTCATCCTCTCTTCCGTTTCTCCTGTCGTTCTCGTGCTTCAGAAACCAACAGTGTTTGCCAGTAAGGATGTGTTTTTATGCGTACGAATTTATCAGTTTGTGTATAGCTTCAGACTTGCAGAGGCCTCTGTCTCTCTGTGTCTGTGTTGCTTCGTATTTGTCGACTTTCATCCCCTGCTTGTAAATGTGCTGATGGCCTCCACGCAGCGACCGACAATGCCGAGCTCCTCGGCGTGCGGCAGCAGCTCCTCGCGGGACTTGAGCGCCTTGGTGGCCTCGCAGGGGTGCCGGAGCACTGCCTGCTCCAGGTAGGCCTCCACGCGCGCGGTCAGGTTGTCCTCGGCGTGCTCCTCCGTCATCTCCAGGTACTCCGCCGCGCACCGCAGCGGCGCGACGTTCCAGGCGGTGAGCTCGACGCGGACGCAGACGAGAGCGTCGTCTTTGACGGGCTCCCACTCCAGCGACGAGTCGGTGGCGCGGCCGCCGGGCGGCGGCGCCTGCAGCACCTTGCGGCCCGTTATCCCGAGCAGGAAGGGTTCGTTGGAGGCGGAGAGGTAGCGGCCATAGCAGCTGCGCCGCCGCACCGCTGCCGCATCGCCGGCCGGCCTGCCCCGAGAGGAGTGAGAGAGAGAGAGTGGAGGAGGAAGGGAGAGGAGGGGGAAGAGAAACACTCACGACGTGGCAGTCTTATATGTGGGGCCACGCTGACTCAGCCGCCACCTAGACTAAAATTAGGTCAAAAACACTAAAAGACCTATTGTAACCAGTTTTGATTAGTTAAGGGACGGCCGATATTTAGTTTTGTTATTGGGGGACGATTTTTTTAACTCGATGACAAATTGAGGGACCTTCGGTGTACTTTTTCCAAAAAAAATAGCACAATAGACTTGTCGTATATTCGGGTCGACCCAACATGGCCCGAGTCTTATTGGTCGTGTTTGTACCGTCGGTGCAGCCCGTGAACAGACATGGCACGCCACGCTGGGCCCGACTGATCCTGGGCCGGGCGGCCCACTTGACCATCTATACGTACGGGTATAACCATGTACACGTCCAAGCGCCACGTAGGATTCGAGAAGCGAGCATCGAACTGAAGCGAAAAGCGCGGAAATATTCTAGAGCCCTCGAGAGCGCGAAACGAACCTTCTCCAACTCTCCCTTTCCCTCCTCCTAAATTTTCACCTCCTCCTCTTCCCTCCCCTCCCCTCTCGCCATTGCCGCATCCATCATCGCGAACCACACGAGCTCTCGACGAAATCATCAATCGCCACATCGCTACTGGATTAGTTGGGGTCTCCTGGATACGGGGAGTTTGAGCAGCTGGAGTTGAGATGGCGATGGACGCGGCGCCGGCGCTGAAGAGGAAGGACGCGGACCCGCCGGAGCTGTGGCTGGGCGGCGCCGCCACCGCCGCCGCTTCCGGGTTCCCGGTCTCCTCCCGCGCCACGAAGATCCGCCGCCTCGTATGTGCTCTCTAGTCTCTACCTCATCATCTCCCTTCCCGAATCACACTAGCGGGATGTGCTCGGGTTTGACGACCTGTTTGATTTGGTTTTGGGTGCGCGCAGGACGCGGAGGTGCCGCCCGTTGTGCCCGGCGTGTGCGTCCCGCCGCCGCCGCCGCTGACGACGCAGCAGCTGCAGCAACCGGTGGCGGGATTGGGGGCGGGCGAGGTGCGGGTGTTCGGCGATCAGGTGCCAGTGGGCATGGCGCCCGCGGCGGCGGCGGCGGCGGCGAAGAGGAAAGTCGAGGACGCGCTGGAGCTGTGGCTGGACGACGTCGGCGCTGCCTCCGGATTCCCGGCCTCCTCCCGCGCCACCAAAATCCGCCGTCTCGTGCGTACTCTCTTAACTCGAATCTCCCCCCAAATCACACTAGCGGCGTATGCCATTAACTAACTCGCGTCGTGGTGCGTGCAGGACGCGGAGGTGCCGCCGCCCGTTGTGCCCGAGCTGTGCGCGCCGCCGCCGCCACCGCAGCCGGTGGTGGAGGTGCAGATGTGCGGCGAGGAGGTTCCGGTGATCGCCGTGCCGGCGCCGAACGAGGAGAGGGCGATCGTGCTGTACAAGCCAGACGACGCCGCCCGCAACCTCCTCCTCGGCCCACTCCGCCCGGAATTCCCTCTCCGCGTCAGCCCCGATTGGATCCACGGCCTCAAGAGTACGTAATCCCCCAAATCCACGCCTAATTTGAGTCGAATTTGTTTCAACCTGAAGTTGCTGAGATCAAATTGCCTGTGGTTTGATCCTGCAGGCACCGCGCTGCGAGAGGCGAGAGAGCACCGTGCTCTGTTCGAGGAGCTAGCCATGGACGAGACCTCCAACCTGGCCATGGTACCATGGGTTCCCGCGCCCTCAAACTCCCAGGAGGCCTCCACGTCGGCCGTCGCGGCGACGGCGGCGACGACGGAGATGATGGACGCCGAGGACACGTCCATGGAGGTCGAGCAGGACGGGGGATCGGGAGGATCCCACCTCGCCGCCGCCGGCGAGGCGCCCTACCACCAGTGGCCGCAGCACTGCATGGCGCCGCCGCTCCCGGCGGCGAGCTACCAGCCGAGCCCGGTGACGTGGTCGTGGTGAAGCGCGTGACGCACGCTGTTTGTAGATTGTAGTAGTAGTAGACACACTAGTGGGCTTCCATGGCGGTCTTGGCTTGATTTGCTTCGTTTCCTTCGGTTTGGCAGCGCAGTGGAGACTGAGCAGGAGTTGGGAGTGAGAATTGAGATGAGATCGTACGTGGTGTTCTTCTGTATTTGTACATGTACGGAGTAGTATTGTCCTTGATCAGTTCATCGATCAGTAGTATTGTCCTTGATCAGTTCATCGATCAGTGGACTGGTGATTACGCAGATTTTTGTTCTGCTTGTGCATGGTCAGTGTGATACGGTTGACGCCTCCACGGTCGTTTTTTTTTAAAAAATATCGTACGTACTGTAACGTGAAAGTTGAAACTGATATACGGGTAAAAAGAGTGGTAAGAATTTCTCCGCTATTCATGCCATCTAGTGGTTTTGGTTGTTTTTGGCTCAGTCTGACTAAATTAATGGATGAGTAGTGTCGGTAGAAACAAATGATTTTTTTTTAATCGTGAAACAAATGGAATTTTAACCACACTTGAGTCATACTATTTGATTCTATGCCCTACGCAATTTTTAGGATGTGTTGGATACCATGAGTTGGGACCAACTCCGTGCACATGAGTTGGGACCAACTTCGTACGGAAAACGGAGTGGTCTATTAGCACGTGATTAATTAAGTATTAGCTAATTTTTATTAAAAAATGGAAAACTTTCGTATAAAAACTATTTTAAAAACTCCCCGTTTAGCAGTTTGAAAAGCGTGCGCGCGTAATACAAGGAAGAAGGATTGGGAACCCCTCGTCCGAACGCAGCCAGTAATATCTTCTTTTCTTCTTCTTTTTCAAAGTTAGCTAGCTCATGTTTGGTTTGATACCAATACGAAATACGGTAAATTTTAGTAGTATGGTGAATAAGTTTATAGAATGTGACCAATTAAATATGTGCACTATCAATTGTTTTGCTTTAATCCAAACTAGCATGTTAGAATTTAAGTTATCAAGATTTTGATAGGGCACGTTTTGATTTCAATCAAAACGGCCCTAAGTTTCATAAGTGGACGGAGGTAAAATTGCCTCTACAAAATCAGTGACTCTACAAAATCCGCATGACTACAATAAATTTAATTCAAATAGGCTTAGATAAGCTTAAAAATTTATATGGATATGGTTGTCAATAAGCAACCTGATCTAATGTTTAATCCTACAATTGAAGTGCCTTATTATGTATAGATGGCCAAATGGGCCGTCTGGCCTGGCACAGCCCAAGTAGGACTGGGCCCGGCTTGAGGTTAGTCAGGTCAGGCCATGCCCACCCACGGGCTGCACAAACAGCATAGGCACGACCCAATAAGACTCGGGCGTGCCGAGCAGGCTCGAAGGCATGACAGCCCATTATGCTTCTATATGAAATAAGTCTATTTTCCTCCCTCGTCTCTTTGGGCCATGTGTTATATGGTTGGGGTAAGTCTATTTTTACATTCTTAATCTCTTCGGTTGTGTGTAATATGGTCGAATTATGTCCATTTTGGATTCCTCAACTATTTTTCTTCACGCTCATTGGACCGTGCCAGGCTAGCCCACCATGACAAGGCATCGGCCCAAGCATGGCCTAACTGTCGGGTCGGGCCAGCACGGGCCAAAATATCAGTCGTGTCGTGCCGTGCTTGAGTTGTACCGTGGGCCGGGCTATCGGACCTCGGGCCTTATGGCCATCTATAGCCTTATGGAGAGTATAGAAAGGTCATATAAAGATATCCAACTAAGAAAAAAAAGCAGACCTAGTATTTTTTTCCACAATCTCTATAATTCCTTACTCTATATAATTGGCCTACTGTGATATTAGTAATGCTCATGCTTTAGAATGGTTCCTTTAATGACTATGTGTTTTAAAAACATGTGTAGTAATGCTCTAGCCATATTATTACCTTATTATTATTAGAGTACGGAGACATAATATTTTAGTCACAACATAACACTCCCGAACGGTGGTCCATAGATGAAAAAAAATAGTTACACTATTTAATACATAGTCATGGGCTCATGGCATTCATATCATCACAAGGAGCATATGCCCCGTTAGTATAATGATGGGTTGTTCACAGATGAAAATAATAGTAGTTACACCGTTTAATGCATGGTCATGGACTCATGGCAATTTATATCATCGCAAGGAGCATATGTCCCGTTTGTATATCGACAGTGGTTTATAAATGAAAATAGTGGTTACATCGTTTAATTCATGGTCATGGGCTCATGGCAATTTATATCATCGCAAGAAGCATATGTCCTGTTTGTATAATGACGGGTGTTAGACTAAGGTCTGTAAAACATACTACTATGTTCTAATTATATGATGGCAAGTGACGACTCTAAGAATATAATGAAGAACCGATAACTATGGGTTTGTTTGCTAGGACTTAAACTTTTAAATTTAACTTCCGAAGTTAAGTTTGGAGCAGAGTTGTGAAACTACCTAAATCCAGTTTCACCTCTCTGGTTTATTTTCTAAGAGCACTTTAATTAGTTTTACTCCATTTTCTGCTAGAGGTAAAACCGCTTATAATGGAGCTGAATCTACCCCAAACAGATGTTATGGATTGCGGATGAGCTGAGCGCGGTCATAAGTTCGCATGACGAAACTACCCCTGGCTGTGCCACACACCTCTGCAGATTAGGACCAGTGAATTACATTTTTGCCCGATCCCGTCGCGAACTCCGTCCCCCCCTTGCCCCTCTTTACCGATGCTGCCAGGCACACCACCGTAAGAGTCGTCCCCCGTGCTCCTCCTCCTCGTCGTGGTGCGACCCGCGCCAAGCGATCTCCGGCGAGCCGGCGTCGCCGGAGGCGGCGGCCCGTGGCTCGCGGCCCGCTCTCCCCCCCCCCCCCCCCCCCCCCCCACCGCCGCAAACCTCGTCCGCACCCGCGGAGCCTCTCCCTCTCTTCGTTCGTCGCCGGTGCCCCTCGGCGTCGACTCCTCGCGACTGAGTTCGCTCGCCGCGCCGCCTGCGCCGATCTCCATCCCCGCGAGCTGAGCAGGGGGAGGGCGCCGCCGCCGCCGTCGTCGTCGTCTGTCCTGCTACTTCCGCCGCATCCCCGGTGAGCACCACTCGTCACGCACACCCTCTTCCTCATCTGGCTCTACCGACGTTTTTTTTTTCTCTTCTCGAATTCGCGTTAACCCTAGCTTCGCTTCTAGATCTGGAAGCTTTTTGTCTTAATTTGCCCTAACCTTAATACTGCCTCCCCCACTAAAATGTTTGGGGGTTTCAATTGAACACCCATGTCCCACGATAGATCCGCCCCTATGCTCTTCTCCATTCGAGCAGCTTGGAAATCGTTAAGCTATTACTATCTATGTTTATTCCCATCGTGATGATTATCTGCTGCAATTTATACTGATTGGAATCTATTGTAGTAGTTTAGATGTGTCTGAACAAAAACTATATGGTCTGATTCTGGAGCTCGACAACTCTAATTTACTCACTTGCTAGACAGATAATCCATACGAACCCATTTTCTGAATAACAAGGAGGTGTCACCCCACGTTTTGCTTCTGATATTCACGGTTGTATTTTGGGGGCTGAATTACTGATATGTTGTGGTGTGATTGGGTGAAGCGCAACACGGGGGTAAAACTAAAATATGCTTTACCAGGAAAGCAAATGGAGCTCATCTTGTCAATAACAATTATAGCCACTTCTGTCTAGATTATCTTTATTTATCTCCAGTTTGCTTCTTTTTATCACTGTCAGTGAAGTGAAGTGAAGTGAAGTGAAGTGCGTTTTATTGTTTATTATGAATGACAGTTTTTTATTCATAAGCACTAAATGGATTGGGCTTCTTATTTGCTTTGTATGAGATGACATGTTTGACGTCTCTTATTTGTTTTGTATGAGATATCATGTTCTATGTCAACATTTTCTTATGGTTATCAACTGCAGGCAAATCTTGTACAAAAGCCTATGGGAAATTCAAAAACTCCTCAACCATCAAAGAAGTCCCGAATTATGTTGTCAGATACTGATGGCCACCAACTGGACAATGATGAGTTTTCATCTGAAAGTGCATCAAATCAAATGGTTCTGTTCAACCCTGAAACTGTAGCTAAAGGGCAAGATGAACTTGGAGAGAACCATTCACCATCTTTGCAGAAATCAGCCAATAATCCAAACCGAGGAATGCCATCTATTGGGGCATTCACTGTCCAATGCGCCAAGTGTTTCAAATGGAGACTTATTCCGACAAAAGAGAAGTATGAAGAAATTCGTGAGTGTATTATACAGGAACCTTTTGAGTGCGAACGAGCCCGTGAGTGGAGACCTGATGTAACATGTAATGATCCAGAAGATATATCTCAGGATGGAAGCAGGCTTTGGGCTATTGACAAACCCAATATTGCACTACCTCCTCCTGGATGGGAAAGACAGATCAGAATAAGAGGCGAAGGAGGCACCAAATTTGCTGATGTGTGAGTAATGCTTTTCTGCCACTGATCTAACCTTTTTAGTCCATGTTTCTGCAAGGACATTGATTTCATTATTTATTTCCTGACATTTCTGTATGTAACTAATGCTCTAAAATAATAGAAACTATCCAAGTAGCCCATGCGTTCACATGGCAAACTTTACTATTCTCTTACCCATTAATTGTTTCAATTTGTTTTGTATTTTTATGTTATTTTCCCCCAATCATTGCTTCCTTTGGACTGTTACCCAATTCTCTATGCCTTAGTTATGTACAAACTTTGACTAGTTCAACTTAGGTAGAAGGTAGTAGCTACAGTAGTAGTGAGCACAGGTCACTCCTTGGTACTTGCTTATCCACTCTAGTTCAATCAAATGAACTAAATACACAAATATGCATTAAAAAGTGCATCTTAGTTGACTTTGTATAACAAAAGAACCGTACCAATTAAGTGATCCACGCCCATTGATAAGCTGCAGTATCGTCCTTTCTATTATTGGCTACCTAGGAAAATGTTATACTATGTGTTTGTAGCTGTAATCTCTTTATATGATGGTATTTAAACCTATTGCTTGCTGTAAAATGTGTTCAATTATAAATGAAAATCAAATTATCGCTGACCAGATGTTTAATTAGTCCCTAGCTTTGCAATAACCTCATCCTAATTGGTAATGAAGTGAAAGTTGTATGGATGAACGTACTTAATTTGTTCTTAGTACATCAGTCTAAACCAATGAGAGGCAGTTTTGGCATGATGACGAGAATCAAGTTCTTGAGGCTGAGAAGCATTGGGTGGAATCTTGGTCATTTTGCTGTCTGTTGGTAGTTGCTACATTAGTTGGCTCATAGAACCAAATGGAGATCAATCAGTTGAACAGTTATCCAGTGTTTAAAGTATAATACATTTGGGAATCAAGACAGTGAAGGTACTGAATCATGTAGAAGAGGGTACGTCGTTTAAGACTTCACATCACTGTTAGCAGTATGAAGTATAAACTCCAACATTTCTACTGGCCTTTGTTTAACCAGTGAGCATCTGGTTCATGTAGGGTTCCCTGCCTATGCAATCTAGCCTGTATTATAGATATTTTTATTTCCTCTTGATTTATGTGGGAATTTCTAGCCTCATAGAATTAATATGGTGGTTTTTTTCAACATTTTATTTTATATTTGATAGTAGTACTGCCTTTATATGATTTATACAAACTTTTGTCTTGATATATTTACTGAAGTTATTGTATTCATATGACACTCTTTTACTTTCTTTCAGGTATTACACTTCTCCTACTGGAAGGAAACTGAGGTCACTGGTTGAAATTGATAGGTACATTATTATGTTCGATTTGTCAAATTTCCCCTTTGAATTCTTTCACCGCACATTTTATGTTGCTTTCCTCTTCAGCTCTTATGGCAGGACAAGTGGATATTGTAAATAAATAGAATGTAATTCAGTATGCCCATGCTCTAACTACTCAATCCATGCTTTGCAGGTACCTCTTGGAGAATCCGGATTATGTTGCACAGGGTGTAACATTAACTCAATTTTCATTCCAGATTCCTAGGCCTCTGCGACAGGACTATGTCAAAAAGCGCCCTAAGATAGTGAATCTAAATGATGAAGCAAGTGTAGTAATGACCAAGTCCGTTAAGCCGGAAGAAGGTGTGTAATGGCGTATAAATGAACTCATCATAACTAGTTAGCACATAATCAGTATTAATTCTCAATAAAAACTTTCCATTTGCATGCTGAACAATTAATGGGTAAGTCACCAGCTTCGTGTTTCACTGACATGTCCCACCACCCTGGATTATTATCCCGATTCGTGATGCGCAGTTGATCTGGTTCATCATCCTGATCAATGGTTGGGTCATGAACCGGATCACCACCCCCTATGGTTGCTACAGAAGGATATAATAGATATAGAGGTGGGGTTGGAGATATGTGCCCGAAACTAGTTGACAGCTATAGATTGGGTAATTGACCTGAGCCATCGACCCAATATTACCGGATTCATGTCCTGCATCGCAAACTATCGCGCTGAAAAGATACCCTTCCGTACCACATGTTTTGGCAAGTAAAATCCTGCGGCCGTCAACCCTGTCCCTTGAACTGATTGAACTGGGTTCGCGTTGACCTGCTATGGCTTAAAATGTATCTATACACACAGACCAGCACAGGAGATTGATTGGTTAGTATTTTGTCATTATATGGATTTCTGATCATGTAGTCCAGTTATCTAATAATAAATAATTAAAAGTAAACATAAGAAGTCAAATCAGTTTCCTTAAACTTGAGTTGCATAATAACTGACATGTGCTGGCTAGTGGCGTGTACTAAAAGTTACTATGTAACAAGCTCGTGTTTATGTTATAGAATCATACTACTCACTAGATTTATCTTTATCCAGCTTTGTTTTATGAAATTGGCTTACGCAACAGGTTCTGTAACAGACACGTAAGTCTGTCTTGGATGCATCGTATTAGTCATTTTGGTTCTTTCCAAGACTAACTTGCTAGAGATCGGTACTTCCTGTTTTAGTGAATTGATCGTAGAAACTTATTCAACAATCTCTTCACTCTTTTAGAGAGATATATTTATACTATAAACTACTCGAGCTGCCCTTAATTTGTTACTGTATGTATATCCGCTGAAGGTTAGCTCTATAGCATGCCAAACAAACTGCATCCACCATTTGTCTGATCCTATATGATATTTTTGCCATTTGTCTGACCCCATGTGATGTTTTTTGCTTTAGTGAGCCCCATAGCCTGGGCAGCACCATCGGTACATCAGGAGGGTGAGGCTGGCGAACGAGCTTCTCACGCTGATGAGCCACCTGAAGCAGAAGAACTGGAGCTAACACGAAAAAGGAAAGCGGAAAGCCCTCTGTTCGAAGAGGCACATTCTAACCATGTTTCTGATGAACCAAAAACCAAGTTAGAGGATACTCAAAATGGAGGCCCTTCAGCTTGAAGACTGCAACACAGTGATACCTTCAGCTCCCCATCCATGGTTTTATTGATTCTCTTTTGCGCTTCATAATTTGGGGGCCAGTTTTTCCTGTAATGCAAGGCCTTACTGGCCTTTATATGTATCATGCCACGTTGGTGCCAAGTTGGAGGCTGAATCTGACACAAAATCAAGTTTTCGGACACGTTACAATTGTTGTATCCAAAAGCCATGTTGGAACTCTTTTCAGGAGTGTGCTTTTTTTAGTATGGGCTTAGGTAGGAAACCTGCCGTGTAAGATTAGCTCCTCTCCTTGTTTTCTCTTTGTAAGATAAGGAAATGTTCTAGGGACATGTTTTTCTTGTATGTGGGTTTGATCCCTTTTATTATCTAAGACATGCCATTTCTGATGGTGAAATTTCTGGTGAGCTCGTCAGGCAGTCGAGCATGGTCAAATTGGAGCATGATCCATGCCCTTGTAGCTAGTAATATAATTTCTGTGGCATTTTTGGCTGAGCTTCTTTTGGAAGTTCAAAGTTCGCAATGCTCAACAATCTGGCTCTGCAGCAATACATCAGCTTGTCTTTTTTCACTAGTTCTTTGTTGGCATATGTTCTCTTATTCACTTGACAAATACTCCCTCTGGATTGAAGTGTGTCACTGGATATTATGTACTCATATTTAATTTCGACCGCCTGTCCCTTCTACAAAGTTTATGTACACTTCAAGGTATACGATATTGGCAAGGTGTTGTGCCATAAATACAACCATACAACTTTCATTTATCGTAAATTAATTGTTTATTAATGATCAAAGCTGAAAGATCAATAGCGAGAAGTAAATGAGGACCGAGAAAGTATTTTTATCCAGCCCAAATTATGACAGAGAGCATTACCACGCACTGATGCATGAAAACTATTGCATGCATGCTCTCGCTAGAGGCGAAGAGCACCGAAAGAAATTCAGGCAAGATTAAGAACAAAGGCAATGAGAACAACACATTTCAATAGCAGATATACAACAAAGCTCATCAAAATCATGGTATGTTTATCCTGAATCCTCCTCTTTAAACATGTATATGTGACAAAAATCAAATGGAATGAAAATGTACACTATGGTACAACAAGGGCTACAACAAATTTCCCAAATCCCATAGGCATCACACACACAGTTGACACTTCCCTCAAATCCGCTACTCAGAATCCGTTAATCTGTAGAGCTCACGAGGCAACGGCAATGGCAATGGTTGGTTTGCATTGGCAATGGCGATTGCAGTGGCAAGAAGATGCATACAACAACACATTGGGTGGACTCTTTTACCGTGGAATTGGGGGTGATCTGTTCTAGCTTTGTTGCTGCTGGTCGTCGGGCTTCTTGTAGGAGGGGTTGAAGGCGGCCTGCTCGGCGCAGTCGCGGTTGTCGCCGGAGTGCTCGCGGCCGACGCCCATGAGGTCGAGGTAGTACTGGTAGTGCGAGATGATGACGTTCATGTCGTCGATGTAGCCCTTGCCGCAGATCTGGTCGCCGTAGAGCACGTTCATGGTGGCGCCAAACCCGGGGAGCCGCTTGGCGAGCGTGTCGTTCTTGGTGGGCTTCCAGTTGCCGACGAACACGTCGTGCGCCGACGGCTGCTTCTTCTTCATCGGCGTCATCCACCGCCACATCGCCGCCATGAACGCCATCGTCGCGTTCTGCTCCAGGTACTCCGGGTGGTGGAGCAGGTCCTCGTGTATCCCGTCGCCCGCGGCGCCATAGTTGTAGTTCCTAATCCGAATCCGAATCCGAATCAACCAACCCGAGCACCCGCAGAGAAATCAAATCAAGCGGAGATGGCGGCGACGAAGCGAAGCTTACCAGAAGACGGGGATGGCGCCGCGGCCGTAGTACTCGGCGCCCTCGACGCAGGGATACTGCAGGTTCGTCTTGTCGCAGTAATCCTCCTTAGGGCTCATCTCGTGGTTGTAGCAGAGCCCCCACGCCGTCGGCCCGCCGGTCGCCACACCAAACCCACCTGCATCCACACACACAAATCTCCAAATCCCCATCAATGGCGAGCTCGAAACCTCAAATCCAAATCAAACCATAGCGAAAACGAAGAAACTATATATACATGAGGTCTTGGAGCCGACATGGCCGAGGAAGGCGCAGAGCTCCATCATCTGCATCTGCTTGCCGCCGGTGGTGCAGAAGCCGAGGGGCTCGAAGAGGGCGGCGGCGGTGATGAAGGACTGGTAGTCCCAGAAGCCGACGGCGTGGGCGACGGGGCTGTTGCGCTTGGAGAAGAGGTTCTCGAACTGGTACACCTTGAAGAAGTCGGTGATGGTGTCGTTGCAGCAGTACTTGCTCCCCGAGCACTCCCACCCCTTGTCGCAGACCTTCTCGCGCGACTCCTTCATCTTCACCTTCCATGTCCCCGCCGTCAGGATCAGCGCCACCGTCCCGCCGATCAGGATCGCCGCCGCCGACACTAGCAGCGTCGTCAGGATTATCTTGTTCCGAGTCTTCCTCTTCATCCTCGAAATCAACCAAGAAACTGCCTAGTCTGGATGGATCTCGAGCGAGCGGAGGTCGGGGTGACCGGCGATCTGGATCTTGGGGGGAATGCGGCAGGTGGTGGGGGATCTGGTGGTGGGTGGGGGATGAAATTGGGGGGGAGGAGTGTGAGGTGAGCGAGGGGGAGGAGGGAGTGGAAGAAAGCGAAGTGGCAACTGCAGATGCCGACGCGGCCAAGCTGGTGGTGTCGGTGGCGGGAGGAGGAAGAGAAGAGGCAGCAAGCGAGCGAACTCCGAGCTGGTAAGACGTTGCCGTTGTGTGTGCCTCGACGGCTGAGCTTTCTCCCTTTTTTTTTAACGATTGTCTGGCGTTTTTGTGTATTTTTTCGCGGGAAATTGACTGTTTTAGGGTGAAATTTGGGCTTGATTTTCTCGTTAAGATTCAGATTTTTATCTCGATTTTCGTTAGCACGTTTTACAAACTACTACTAAAAGACATGTTCCAATATGAAAACTCTGTATATAGAAGTTGCTTTAAAATATCAAATATATCCATTTATCAAGTTTGTAATAACTAAAATTTAATTACTACCCATGTTTCAGGTTATAAGATTTTCTAGCATTACCCATATTCATATAGATGTTAATAAATCTAGACACGCGCGCGCGCATATATATATATATATATATATATATATATATATATATATATATATATATATATATATATATATATATATATATATATATATATATATTCATTAACATACATATGAATGTGAACAATGCTAGAAAGTCTTATAATATGAAACGGAGGAACTAATCATGTACTAATAGTTTTCTTGTTTTAAATGCATCAACTTAATTTTTATCTTCATCCGTTTCAAATATCACCTTTGTGTGAATTTTGTTGATACAAAAGGAACGAATATGATTTTTGGAATATCTGTTTCCTCACCTGACTGTCAGTCACAGTTCACATGGGTTTGTGAATAATCTAATGGAATCGAGTGGTTGATGTGGGGTAATCAAATCAGGAGTGCTCCCAACAACCAATCTGATAATGGTTTTATCCGGTGATGGCATAGCCAGTCTGTGAGGACTGGGGAAGGATGACTAGAAGAGAGTAGTTCCACGCTGGATGTTATATATTGCAGAAATCTTCTCGCTGTCACTGTGTATCGTGGAGAATTTAGATTATTTACCATCAAATTCACGTGCCTCAACTTTTTTACCACTCAATCCGTATGCTCTCTATAATATATCACTAGAGCTGCTAATTGTTAGATTTGGTACCACTTTCACTATTTTCATTCCTTTTTATTATTTTTCACATGTTGATGGACATTTTTGCCCCTGGACCCACCTGTCAGATGCAAGATCGGATCGATCCATCTCCCGTCGCCCGTCGCCCGTCGCCCCAGCTCGACACAGCGCTGCCGCCATCGCCAATGTGCGCCGCCCCCGCCCCCGCCACAGCCCGCGCCGCTGCCCCCACTGCCGAGCGCCACCCCCGTGCACCCCCTTTGCCGAGCTGGAAGAGAAAATGGTGGCTGCTGTTTTTTTTTCACATGGAAGAGTTGGAAGAGCTGCCCTTTTTTTTTTAGTTTTTCACACTGATCAATTGGAAGATCAGAGGTTAAGATCAGTTGCACAGTGAATTGAAATGGTTGCAGATTGGTCTGACTAAGCGTTCCGCCACGGCGCCACATCCTGAGGCTAGCTGTTTGATCATGCTGAATTCTGGATGAAGTTTGGTTGATATCTGTAAAATTATTGTAAGCTGTGTTTTTTGAGGCATGATTCTCACAGATGCAATCAGGAGATGCCAAGGTGCTTACATACAAGATCAGTATTACTAGCACTCCTACCAAATCGTATGTGTGCTTACATACAAAAATCAATTGGAAGATCAGATGGACGGTTGCAGATGGATGGTGGGGTGCTCGGCGGCAGGTGGGGTGGCGGTGCTCGGTGGCGGGGTGGTGGCGCCCGGCGTCGGCGGTGCTCGGCTGTGGCGCGGCGTCGCTCTCTGTCGCGGCAGAGAAGGGGCAGGCGACAGGAGATGGATCGATCCGATCCAAAGATCCGGTCCAGGGGTTAAAATGTCAATTAACATGTGAAAAATAATAGAAAGGGATGAAAATAGTGAAAGTGGTACCAAATCTAACAATTAGCAGCTCTAGTGATATATTATAGAGGGCATACGGATTGAGTTGTAAAAAAATTGAGGCACGCGAATTTGATGGTAAATAGTGTAAATTCTCTATATCATGGAGGAGTATCTTGCTTGGTCACTGTCACCGTGTTCTCTTGCATCCCAGCTAAGCATTTATTAACATGATAAATAACTGTTTGTTGTAGAAGAAGATGAAAGTATAGATGGCTATATGGCCCGAGTTCCACAGCCCGGTCCGAAGCACGCCATTTTGGTCTGGCCCAAGCACGGCCTGGTCTGAATGGGGTCGTGCCCGTGCTGGCCCGGCCCGACAACTGAGCCGTTGTTGACGAAAAAATCGAACACATCGGCCTGAGAGATCTGCTTAGCTCCAGTGCGGGTCCAAAAGTTGGTGAGATGCGAGCGTGCCAGTCAGTTTGATCTTGCAACTAACAAAATATGTAAACAGTAGATCAAACAGCCGATCGGCTAAACAGCCGATGGAGCAATCTCAGTCGATGCCGATACCAGCCGATAGCGGTTGGATTTTGAGCTATCGGCTATATGTCCAATGTAGATTCCGATACTTGATGTAAATAATGATATAAAGGCAATCGGCTGATGATGGTGTAATAAAATAGCAATATAATCCAATAGAAACCACTCGGCTAGCAATGATATGATAGAATAAGCACTGATCCGACGGTTAAAACATACATCGGCTGGAGGTCCGATGCCATAAAATCCACATATTAGATTAAATAGTGAAACCTTTGTTGTCATCGGCTAAATCCAACTTGTATATGTATGTAATCCTTATGAGCCGATGCAACGTCCAGATAACTTATCGGCTAGCACTCCAATAAAACATTAGCATGAACCTATCAGCTTCACAAGACTTATATTATCAACAACAATCTAGTAGGTCGAACCTAACCGATGCAGCACAAGATTATATATGATAATCTAATACTCGATGAGCCGATAGATCTGTCTAATGTGATGGATATAACAAATCTATCTATAACAGCATCGCGATTATAGAGATATATCGGCTAAGATAGAAGATCAGACCTAACCGAGACAGTTCCAACTAAACCGATGCGTCTCTAAACACAATGCAATTAGAGATAGAATTGAGATATCAGGTAGACAAATATATCAACCAAACCAGAGCGATCCAAGAGATCGAAGCGATGCAGCCTTGAACAACACCAACGTAGCCGATAGATTCACTAGGGCCGACGGAACGTAGGACTTACCCCTTCGCCGGAGATCGAAAGCCGATGCAACCCCGCGTCAGGTGTCAAGTTCCGTCGGATGATAAGTAAAAACCTCAGTAAAGAGGGTGGCGATGCGCCGAGAGTATTGTTGATCGATAGATTGATAGATTACAGTGACCCCGGGTGTACATATTTATACCCATAGGGAGACACTAGTCCTTATCGGACAAGAAAGAAACTAAAAAGGAAAAGATAAAGTCCTTATCGGACACTAAACACACTTTTCTAAAGATAAAAGAAAACTAACAAACTATGCCTAATTAATAGATAAACTGTCATGTCGCATCCTTCTTAGACTCGGAATCTTCTAGATAAGCTTCCTTTGATTGATTCGACTCCACCAAGAACACGACATCGTGGCGACTTGACTCCCATCGGCTGATTCTAGAACTTTGAAGCCGATACTGACTCTAAGCCGATGGTAACTTTGGGCTTACCAAATTTCACTGTTAACAACCGTGCCTGGGCTGCACCCTCGGTACGGTGGGCTGGCCCGGCCCGGCCCGATCAAATAAAAAAACTATAGGGACGCAAAATAGACTTATTTTCCAGCCATTTCACACAGCCCACAGAGTTGAGGGATGAAAAATAGACTTTTCTGTGGAGAAGCACGATAGGCTATCGTGCCTTCGGGCCGGGCCGGCATGACCCGAGTAGTATTGGGTCGTGCCTGGGCCGTGTATGCCGCCCGTGGGCTGGCACGGCACAGCCTAACGTGTCGGTCGGGCCGTGCCGGCCTGACTAGCCTCGGCCCAGGCATGGCCGAGTTTGGGCCGTGCCGTGCCGGGCAGCCCAGCTGGCCATCTATAGATGAAAGTAGGGAAGCATTATTTTACAGTGTTCTCTTTACTTCCAAGCTCAACATTTAGTAACACTACAAATTAATTTGTTTGTTGGAAAAGAAGATGGAATTAGGGAATCCTCGTTACTTCATTAAAAAAAGGCTAATTATAAAACCAACTAGTGACTATCTCATTGTCATATCATTTACATTTATTTTAACAATTCATCCATAATTAGCTACAAATACGTATTAGTATAACATAATACCATGTCCAATGTGGGGACATGGACTCGAGTCCCCTTGTTATATCACATCATAATATTTCCGCTAGTTCTGCCGAGCAAGTATTTTCTATAAAGACGTTTGTATCCTATAGAAGGCACACGTGCCTTGCAGGAGACACGCTTTAGCATGATGGAGGCATGGCTTTGGAATCACATTGGGCAAGGGTTGCGCCTTGGTGGTTGTTTTACCTGTTGTTGATGAAGAAGTTGAGCTTGGAGAAGTAGTGGACGAAGCAGGTCGATGATGGTGATTGATTAGAACGAGAAATCTAGCCAAATCGAGAGAGGGGATGGGCTGAAGTCGAGGTTGTCGTCACCACAAACTACTCCATATCGCCATAGATTCGATGAGCTCGTGGCCAAATTCAGATCTTGCATCACCGCCTCGATCCGCGCCGGCCGTAGAGCTTACCAGTCTTGCCGCCTTGATCTATATCTGACCGCTGCTCCTTAATGTGCCCTTGCCGATGAAGGAGGAGAAGAGGCGTCGTTGGAGGAGGAAGAGGGACACAACGGCCGAGGAGGATTAAAGATGCGGCGATCAGAGGAGGACGAGGAGGAGGAGGAAGGGAGGTGTGGCGGTTAGAGGAAGGAGAGCTCGGTGGGAGCGGCGGTGCATTAGGTGAAGAGGAGGTGGAGTGCGTACAAGAGGTGCATCATCTCTGTCATTGCGCAGATCTAGTGTCACTGCCTCTATCTGTGTCGGCCTTGGAGCTCACTGGTCGCGCTGCCTTGATCTGCACCGGCCCGCTGCTCCTTAATCTGCGGTTGCCGATGAAGGAGGAGAAGAGGCATCATTTGAGGAGGTAGGGAGGCACAACGGCTGAAGGAGGATTGAAGATGCGGCGACCGGGGGAGGAGGAGGAAGCGAGGTGTGGCGGTTAGAGGAATGAGAGCTCTGTGGGGAGCGGCATTGCATCATAGGCGAAGAGAGGAGGTGCAGTGGCATGGGGCTCTGGGAAAGAAGAGAAATTGGGGATATAGATAGGGAGATGGTAGGAAAAAAAAGATGGGTGGTTGATAGGTGGGTCACGGCTTGATTTGTAAATAATTTATCTCTTCGAATGGCTTTGTTGCAAAATCCACAATATCGTAATGTTTTATAGGCTGAATTGAAAAAATAAGAGAGGAAGGGCTGCTATATATTTTTCCGGCCCCATCTTAAGATGCATTGGAAGACTAGTAGCGAGATATCTGCCTTCATCAGCTTTTGTGTGGGTAAGGCTTGGGGGTGCTAGTTGAAGGCACTAATTGTGTTTGAGAGAAAGGGAAAAAAAGATTGAAAAGATACACAAAATAAGATTAGCTATTAATACATGATTAATTGAGTATTAATTATTTGAAACTAAAAATGGATTAATATGATTTCTTAACACAACTTTCCTATTTTTTTTAAAAAAAACACACAATTTAGCAGCTTAGAAACCATGCATATGAAAAACAAGAAATATTTACTATCTATCTTTCCTATAGAAGACATAGAGAAGCGTTGTTGCAATGGAAGAATTTTATCGAAATTTATTGGGAATTGCGCTAATTAATATGAAATTCTTACATTCCAACAACCTCATTATTTTGCTTATGCTTATGATCCGTACGATTTATTAGTAACAAAAAATAATTTATGGTAAAGTTTTTATACACATTTTAGCAACTAAAAAGGTATAAATGATGTAAAATAAACTATGATGAGGAAGCCATAAAATTAACTTTAAAATTATGTTTTGAAATTCAAATGTAAGCTCACAACCAGCATAGGCGAAATGATAGGGCTGCAAACGAGCTACGAATCATCTTTCTTAAAAGTAAAAAGCCATGAACCAAATTTATCTAGCTATTATTTCTACAAAACATTGCCAAACATTTGGCATATATAAATAAAATATGCGGGGACATCTGCAGAGCCGATTCACTTTGTTTTGCCATACTCAATTCATGAATCATGACAATAAACCAACCATCCTTTTCCTTACCAAATGTTAGCAACTTTGTAAATTTTTTACATACCAAAATTTGATAAGGCTTAAAGCCAAACACTACCTTATACCTCTAACTTACCAAAACTCTTAATCTCAAAACTATACCAAAATTTAATAAGACTTGCGAAATGATTGGCTATGTTCATTGTGGTGGAACCAACTCACTGGGTTCAAATTCTAGATTTAACACATGTGCTCGTATTTACGACTAATTATTCTTCCAGTGCTAAGTGAGGCGTCCGTGGGTGTGGGTTTGTACGTTCATAGACTTCATCTTTCGGAGGTATTCATAGCCTCATAGAGGTAGAATGTGCGTGTGCACGTTCATAAACTTCGTCTTTCGGAAGTGCTCATAGGGGTAAGCGTGCGCACGTTATGAACGTCTGCGTCTGTATCTGTGTTCCTAAAAAGAAGAGCTTTAATAAGACTTGAAACTAAACACTATCTTATAGGCAAATTTTGCTACAGGATACTTGTTATGTGTGGTTTTAGCCCTAGGACACTGCCCAAACTCACTTTTGGGGGAAAATATCCCATAAACATGATAATTTGCCAGTGGACACCGCGCCGATTAAAATAATACTTTCCGGTTGGGGAGGAGAGAGAAATCGCGTGAAATGTCAAAAATTGCCCTTGGGCCCACATGTCAGCTCTATCTCCTATCTCTCTTCTCATCTCTCTCTGTATTCTCCCTCAGAGACGCGCTCGCACGGGGCGGTGTCGGTCGCGGCGGAGATGGTGAGGACGGCGGCTGGGCCGCAGAGTGGAGCGGGGCGACGGCGGCGGTGGACGAGCACGCGGCCGGTAGAGCGGCAACGTCGACCGAGCAGAGTGGCAGCGGCGGTGAGCGAGCGCGCGGCAGGCGATAGCTAGAGGCGGCGAGCGAGCGCACGGTAGAAGCCGCGGCGGCGGGCGGTTGGCGAGAGCGGCGCACACCCCATGGTGACGGCGATGGCGACGCAAGCTCCCGCCTCGCCCGCCGCCGCGTCCAGGCATGGCTCCGTCCTCCCCCTCCTCCATGGCCGCCCCTCCACCGCGTCCGCCTCGCCGTCGGCCGCTGACCGCCGACTGACCTCCGCGCGCAACAGCCGGCGGCGGCATCCGCCCTCGCCGCGCACCCGTCGTCCTCACCACCGCCAACCCGCTCAATACCGCCGCCGAGATCGCCAAGCAGGTCGCCGACGCCCGTCCCGTCCTCGCCTACCGCGCGCTCGCTCATCGCTGCTGCGACTCCGCTAGGCCGACGCTGCCGCTCCGCCGGCCGCGCGCTCGTCCACCGCCGCCGCCACCCTGCTCCACTCCGCCAGCCGCCGTCCTCGCCATCTCCGCCGCGACCGACGCCGCCCTGTGGCCTCTGAGAGAGAATACAGAGAGAGATGAGCAGAGAGATAGGAGATAGAGCTGACATGTGAGTGGTATTTTTTATATTTCACGCGATTTCTCTCTCCTCTCCAACCGGAAAGTATTATTTTAATTGGCGCCCGGTGTTCACTGACAAATTACCACGTTTATGGAGTGTTTTCCCCTAAAAGTGAATTTGGATAGTGTCCTAAGACTAAAACCACATATAACAAGTGTCCTGTAGCAAAATTTTCCTATCTTATATCTCTAACTTACCGAAATTCCGAAATTCAATAACGCTAAAATTTTTGTAGATTGATTTTGATGACAAAAGCCCCTTACTAGTCGTCGATTTGCCTTAACGATGAAGCGTCCATGCATGCAACACCTTGTTTCGGTCACCTCCAGAATGTTCTGCCTAGCTTAAGCCTACGCTAACCTACCTTAGCTAGCTTAACTTACCTTGAATAGTAGGGTACTACTAGCACCTTGTGCACGCACGTTTTGTGCTGGTCATATGGGGGATGGATTACTAGGACAACAACAGCGGTGGGTGAGCTTTATTATGTCGGACAAATCATTTTACACATGTAAACCAGTCCACAATCACTCAATCCGGGCCTCCCTCCCTCCCTCCACCGCTCCTTTCTCCTTTTCCACCGATCCTTCCATGCTCCACGTACGCGTGCGTACATGCATTCGGGAGAGAAAAGAGAGAGTGGAGATGGACTTTTTCAATGGCCATGGACGAGCCTGCCCTTCCATGCCGCGTCTACATTCCATTCCATCTCCACCAAACCAAAGTCCTAGAATTTCAGATGGTTTCCTTTTCGCGTGTTGGAAAGTTATGCGCGTGTTGATTCCGGAAGAAATCGGTTTTTGTGCATACGGGAAAGGTGACGTTTTGTAATATATATACGTCCAGTTAGTATAGTTAAATATTGATTAAATTTCACAAAACTACATGTATTTTACACAATTTATCACAAAACTACAGATTTAATGTCTCTGTTTATCACAAAACTACAGGTATTTTGTATAATCTATAAATTTAGTGTATTTGTTTATCACAGAATTACGCATTTAGTATCTTCATTTATCACAAAACTATAGATTTAGTGTCTCCATTATCCCAAAACTAACCTGTAGTTTTTTGATAAATGAATATATTAAATCTGTAGTTTTGTGAAATAAGTTCTTAAAACTGTAATTTTATGATATATTGTGCAAAATATATATAGTTTTGTGATAAACGGAGACACTCTATCTGTGGTTTTGTAAAAGAAGTTCTGATAGATCGTGCAAAATATACGTAGTTTTATGAAATTTACTCTTAAATATTTGTTTTCAACTTACGAAAATGCCATTGCATGGATAGATATGCAGCCCCATCGTTGTTATATTGGAGGACAAAGCGAAATGGTAATTTGTCAATAAAATTTGCAAATTTGCAAATGAAAAGTAAATTGTCAATAAATTTTTTATATACTTGTTCTTAACAATCTAAAAATAAAGGATGGAAAATAAACTATGGTGAAAAAACCCTAAAATCAACTCTAAATTTAAAGTTGAAAATTCAAATTTTGGTTGATAAGTATAAGCATAAGCGGGAGGCTGATGATTTCTCTCCGGAAATAGCTTCAAAATATCACAGCTTTGCTAGAGTTCTTATAATTTTCAGAGATTTGCTTTGATAAAACAAGATACCGGTACCTTACGGTACGGGATCCAACGATTGGAAACGATTTGGTATCCAACGATTGAAAACAATTTGGTACCATGAGATATTGGTACCTCGAGATATTTTTTTTAAGACCGAGCAAATCTCGAAATTTTATATACCGGTGATTATTAATCGAACTAGTGTCTTTCTAACCATGGTTTAAAATGACACTTATTTCTAACGAAACGTAATGATTTTGCCCTTGTTTAGGCCTTGTTTAGTTACAAATTTTTTCTTCAAACTTCCAATTTTTCTATCACATCAAAGCTTTTCTACACATAAACTTCTAACTTTTCCGTCACATCGTTTTAATTTTAACCAAACTTTTAATTTTGGTGTGGTTAGCAATGCTGATTTGGCCATGGCGGAGTATGTTAGTAAGAAAGTTTTTGCACGTTTTTGCCTTAACCTTTTCAGGAATAATTTCAGACAGAAAGCGGTTAGGAAAAGATAACATGGAGGGGCCAGGGCCCACCGGCCCAGTGGGTTGCAGCGGCCTAGCTGGAGTGGGCCCACGAACTCGCAAATTACCACCAGTAGGCCTTCGTCTCCGACCCACCTAACCACCCGCCCAAGCCGGGTTCGGGGTCAGCGCCCGCGTCGCCTCGCCGGTCGGTCATGTGGTCCACCTACCTGCTACAGGGCGGTGGGACCCCCCCCGAAACCCGCAGATTAGCCGCTAATCCGTGGGGGATTAACCGAAAATCGAGGCGATTTTGGTGGAGGGTTTAAGTTAACCCGAGGAAACCCAATTTGGACTCCCATGTCAATGTGACTCATCTTCCCAATTAAAATAGGAAAAAAAAAACGAATTATTCCAAGCGCTTTATTGTCGGATTCCCCCTTCTTCCCTCCGCCGCCAGAGCAGCGGTTGTTGCTGTGCTTCTCCTCCACATCACATCGCCTCACCACCGCCGCGACGAGCAGCGTGAGATCTCGGTGCCACCGGTCGAGTCGAAGCAGAGGAGGAGCAGGAGGAGAGAGAGAGATCGGGGTTTGGTTTTTTGGGGGGAGAGCGGAGTGGAGGAGGAGGAAGAAGCGGGCGAACGATTTTGCTTCGATGGTAAGGGAGACGGGGTACTACGACGTGCTGGGAGTGAGCCCGACGGCCACCGAGGTGGAGATCAAGAAGGCGTACTACATGAAGGTGATCCCTCCTCTCCGGCAGCTTGTTCATCTTTCGTTTTTGGTTTTGGTTTGATCTCATTGTGGTTTTGCTGTTGCTGATGCTGGTGGTGGTTGTTTTGTTTGCTGGTGTTGGCAGGCGAGGAAGGTACATCCGGACAAGAACCCAAATGATCCGCTCGCGGCGGCGAAGTTCCAGGCAAGTATTGGCTGCATCATAACGTGTTTTTCCCCCTTCTATGCTCCTGTGGATTGTGAGATTAAACCATAGGCGCAGCAACGTGATGCAACTCCTCTATGGCTACGCTGATGTAGAGTTAATTTTTTGGATATAGGGTGATCATGCATTCGTGCTTCCCCATGTGGCACTCAAATGCTTAAAAAATGTTGGTCTTAACTTTCAGGACGTAGCGGAGCCTTTACATCGTTAAATGCCCTGTGCTAGCAACGTTGTGCGATATGTCCTGTGATGATTTTTGTTTCTCGTCGGAAATAAAGTATGCTAGGGTGGATTACTGTGAAATTTGTTCATCCTCCCTAGTTGTACCAAATGACAAACCATTTATGTGATGAGTGGTTCAGAAAGGGGTATGTGTCCTGCATGAGCATATTGCTGCACTCATGTAATCGCGCAGAGTGCATTTTTGAGTAATTTTTGCAATTTATTGAGCATGGCCTCAGAATAGCTATTCTACATGTGTGTAGCTCATTATGTCCATATTGTCATTTTGAAAACCATTCAATGGTACTATTAAAACTTTACACGAAAATAAGGATGCATGATTTTTTGCTCATGTTTGTTAATTGTTAATATTTGGTGAAACTGACATCAGGAATTGGGAGAGGCATACCAAGTACTCAGTGACCCCACACAGCGTCAAGCGTATGACTCATATGGGAAATCTGGTATTTCAACGTAAGTCTAATCGACAAATACGTCCAACGGTGTTACTTATGGAAACAATTCACTAAGAAACTGAAGTCTTTTGTTGTTGAAGTAGTACCGTAGTTGACCATTTACAGAAGGAAGGAATAGTTCCCTCTCTTTATCAGATGTACTTTTAACAATTGAATTGGTGGTCTCATCTTGATATTGTTCGTGGTGACTACCTTCTAACCTGTTTGTCATCAACGTTGTGTAGGGAAGCAATAATTGATCCAGCAGCAATTTTTGCAATGCTGTTTGGTAGTGAGCTTTTTGAGGATTACATTGGTCAATTGGCGATGGCATCCATGGCTTCACTTGATATATTTGGTGACGAAGAAGAGATTGATGCAAGGATGTTGCAAGAGAAAATGCGAGTATGGCTCTTTAACACCAAGTTTTATGGACATATGCTTAACATGCTCATCGTTGATTGGAAGTTTGGCAATATTTCTTCTGCCTACAAGACTATGATCCCCTTGTAGCTTCCCTGTTGTCCACCTCGACCTATAATTTTGATGCAACATAGTTCATTTGAATAAGTTCATTTTACTTCTCTCAGTAGTCTTTAATTGTTAAGGTTTCATACTAAAAAAAGGAAAGTTGAAAGTTGGAATGCTATAATTCTTTAGAGTTCATCTTTTTTTTTATGCATTTAGCCTTTTCAATGCCTTGATAACTTTCTTGCACTTCCGCCCCTTTTCCATATTTGTTGTAGAGGGAATGGCCCATTATAAACTTGTCATAGCCATGAATTGAAACTACAAGTTGATCTGCTGGTGATTGTTAGAACTTAGAATGCAATCGATGGTGCTGATGTAGTTGTATTCTAGCTATATTAAGGAAATATGAGTCATTCATTTAGTGCTGTAGTTTGAAATACTCATTTATGGACTTAACAATAACTGCAGGTTGTACAAAAGGAAAGGGAGGAGAAACTTGCAGAGACACTGAAAAACAAATTGCACCTTTATGTTCAAGGAAACAAAGAGGAATTTGTGCAGTTTGCAGAAGCTGAGGTGTCCAGACTTTCTAATGCAGGTTCTTGTTCAACCCTTCAAACCCCCCCCTCCCCCCCTCCCCCCTCTTTTTTCCACCAAAAGGAAAACCATGTTTGTATCTGTGCAACAATGTAATAGGAAGACCTCTGATATTTTGTCTGCTTTTAGGCCACCAGCTCATTTATGGATAACAGTCTTTTCTTATCCCATTTTGCCCACCCTGCAGCGTATGGGGTTGATATGCTGAGTACTATTGGTTATGTATATTCAAGACAAGCCGCGAAGGAGCTTGGAAAGAAAGCTATATATCTGGGGGTTCCATTTATAGCTGAATGGTTCAGAAACAAAGGCCATTATATTAAATCCCAAGTAACAGCTGCAACAGGTAAACATTGTTTTATTTCATTAGTTTTTGGTTGAGTTACCACAAATACAGATTTGAATATATGCTACGTTGATACTAGAATATATTTGTAATTTAGTCATGAAATTTGATTTTCTGATATTTCTGCAGGTGCAATAGCTCTCATGCAGCTGCAGGAAGACTTAAAGAAACATCTTAGTGCTGAGTGTCACTACACCGAAGAGGAACTTGAAGCTTACATGGAGACCCACAAAAGTGTTATGGTTGATTCCTTATGGAAGCTTAATGTTGCTGATATAGAGGGAACCCTATCACATGTCTGTCAGATGGTCTGTCCTCAAGTCCTGGCTACCTTTCACTATTGTTACGTAACTGTTTTTGTATTCGTCTTACATTTCATTAGCATAAGTTTTAGCATGGTTTTAAATATTTGATCAATATCAGGTGCTTCAAGATAGCACTATCAGGAGAGAGGAACTAAGAGCTCGAGCTAAAGGATTGAAAACTCTAGGCAAAATTTTCCAGGTACCATTCTTGACATATTTATCCATGTACCTTTGATTTTGAAGTTGTCTAGTGTACTTCCATGAACTAAGTTGGTTTTTTATATCACAGCGTGTTAAGTTTGGTTCTAGTGAGGGGGATGTCACAACAATCAACAATACAATAAATAATTCTGATGACAATGATGGTAGTTCTCCTGATTCATCACCAATTTCCCCAAGGGAGCATCCATATGATCCAAACCCACCGTATTACCAGGTGAAAATCCCTCATCTAAGTAGTTAGATCATCGATGCCACATGCCCACAGATGTCTGGTTTACAAGTCTTGCATGACTTTTATAAGTGGAACTAGCTCGGTTCATCTAAGGTTTCGTTATATGCTGCTGCTAAGAAATTTTTATCTACTCCCTCCGTTTCATATTATAAGACTTTCTAGCATTGCCCACATTCATATAGATGTTAATGAATCTAAACACATATATATGTCTAGATTCATCAACATATATATGAATGTGGACAATACTAGAAAGTCTTATAATATGAAACGGAGGAGTAGTACTCCATCCGTTTCACAATGTAAGTCATTCTAGCATTTCCAACATTCATATTGATGTTAATGAATCTAGACATATATATCTATGTAGATTCATTAACATCAATATGAATGTGGGAAATGCTAAAATGACTTACATTGTGAAACGGAGGAAGTAATATTTTTAAATCAATTTCATAAGTGTACCTTGTAGTGACTGAATGAGGTCAAGTTGCATTGAGCTGCACCTATAGATCTCCAGGCAATTAACATGGAACCACTATGAACACATAATTATGTCTGTGGTGCCATACTGCCATGTACAGCAATACATTTAACCAGCAGACCAATGGTAAAATTACAGTAGCAGAAAAACAGTCATTGAGAGCTCTGATATTCAGTAGAAGGATGAAGGATCCATCTACAACCTGCAGTTTCAGCCCACAAATTGTTTTGACTGCCTACCAATGCTAACAAACCTGAATGTGCCACTCATGTTGACACTGTATACTGGGGTCTACCTATAAAAAATGATTTTCAAACCATGCTTCATTTCTTTCTGTGCTTTAAATTAAGGTGTTTATTTGACATCAAAGTTTACTCCATCAAACGAAAGACTGAAACATCTGTTCCTCTCGCTGTCAATGATAGAGCCCGTATGTGGAGGCCCCTCAATTCGTCGGAGGTTACTCTTCACTCAACTTTCCAATGCCAACTGCTCCCCCCGGTGCACAGAGGGATCCAATCCCATGATCTCTATGGGACGGACGCGGTACTAGCTTTGGTTCCAGAACGGGTCATCATTTTGTACAATATTTTTCTTCCTCCTGGTAGATGGTTGGTCACATTGGTCAAGATAATTTGTGCTTAGTCGTAGTAGAGTGCTGGTTGTCCTACTCCTCTGCATGCTTTTTTTTTCTTCAGTTTCAGTTGTGTTTGTGTCGTGTACAGGCAGGTGCGCGTGTTGTGCAAATAGCGCTGCTGTTAAATATGTAATGCTGTTGCTGAGGCGGCAACAGATCGGCATTTGTTGTACATGAACAACAGTCTCCATTTGTCTATGGGTGCATAATTGTTTTTGCCTATGGCCCATAATTGCTGCATATTTTCATCTCATCTCAGATACTAGTACGAATCATTGTCTCATGAATTCTACTAAAAGCTTTGGAACATTTGATTCCCATTTACAAATGTCAAATTGCTGCAGTTCTTGTGTATGCTTCCTAGTACTATCTGCGTTGCGTTGACTGACATGTGGGCCCGAGGGCCGGTCGCGCGTGGCGACGCGCGAAGTTACCGAGAAGACGCGGAGGAGCGTAGGGCCCCGCACATAGCTTTTGTTCTCCGTGGTTGGAGCTTAAGCTTTTGCACATGAGCCACTGACAGGTGGAGCCCACCCTAATGGGCCCACATGTCAGTGACACATGAGCCTCCTCCGTGCTCCGTAAGCTTCGTGTTTTTTTAAGCCGAGGGCGTCGAGTTGACTCGCCATTTCGCCATTTCGTCGAGAGGTTGCTGTGCAAGTCATCAACCCATTCCGGCGGCGGAGGAGGAGACCGAGATGGGGATGGAGAACCCGCCTCTCCGGTGGCCGCCGGGGTTCCGCTTCAGCCCGACGGACGAGGAGCTCGTCCTCTACTTCCTCAAGCGCCGGATCGCCACCGGCCGCCCCACCCCCTACATCGCCGACGTCGACGTCTACAAGTCCCACCCCTCCCACCTCCCCGGTAACCACTCCCCTCCCCCTCCCCCTCCCCCTCCCCCGTCGTCGATTCCTTCTCCTGCACGACCTCACCGTGGAATCGTGTTGCCGGCGGCGGAGCAGAGAGGTCGGCGCTGCGGACGGGGGACAAGCAGTGGTTCTTCTTCAGCCGGATGGACCGCAAGTACCCCAACGGCTCGCGGGCGAGCCGCACCACCGGCGAGGGCTACTGGAAGGCCACCGGGAAGGACCGCTCCATCTGCAACGGCGGCGGCGGCGGCGCCGCCTCGGGGCGCGCGGTGGGGAGCAAGAAGACCCTCGTGTACCACCACGGCCGCGCCCCGCGCGGGGAGCGCACGGACTGGGTCATGCACGAGTACACCCTCCTCGCCGACGCGCTCCCGCCCGCCGCGCGCGACCGCGAGGTGTACGCGCTGTACAAGCTGTTCCACAAGAGCGGCGCCGGGCCCAAGAACGGCGAGCAGTACGGCGCCCCCTTCCGGGAGGAGGATTGGCTCGACGACGACGACGACCAGCTTCCTGCGGAGGCGGCTCTTCCGGCTCCAGCCACAACTAGTGGTAGAGCTGCAGCAACTGAGGAGCATGCTGACTTTGAGCTTCCGGGTGGGGATCTTGATGTGCTCCTTGCGCAAATTGAAAATGATCAGGACATAATCGAACCGCGGTTGGATTTCTCAACTCATGTTACTTCCCAAGTTCAGATTCAGCATCGTGTTCATCAAGGTTGGGCCAGTGATGATGGGGGAAAATCAGATGTTGCGGATGCTACGACTAGTGGCAGTGCTTTGTTGATGGCAGAGAATACGTGCGCTGAACTTCCCATTGATGGTCTTGAGCAACTTCTGATGCAAATATCGGACGATCAACAGACAGTTGAAATGTTCTCTGGTTTCTCAGCATCCGTTCCCCAATCACAGCTTCAACATGATGATCATCAGGATTGTCTTGGTGTTCATAGGGAGGAGGTTGGTGTTGCAGATTCTACCACTGTTAGTAGTGCTGTGGTGACAGAAGAATGTACTGTCCGTGAGCTTCAGGATATTGAAGGGCTTCTGATGCAAATAGAAAATGACCAGGAAAATGTCGAATCACTGCCAGATTTCTCCACACCAGTTCATCTCCATGACTGTCATCAGGTTTATCTTAATTTTGCACTTTATTTTGTACTAGTTTATCATGTAGAGTATGCGTAATTTCTTCTGCATTTATGCTCATACAATTTTTTCCAGTCCAAGTTTTGAAAGACGCAATAATTTAGATGTCTAGTCCATACCTTGAGGACATGATATGTTTCTAAAACCAAAAAAGCATCAACCTAGGGATTGTAATTATGCTGTGACAATTTTATTGCAATATGCTTAAGCTTTTTTTGCTTGGACCTCAGGTCGCCTTCGGAGATTTTCAAGGAAGCCAGAGGACTACATTCAGCATTGCAAATCTTTCTACTATGGTGCACGAAAACCCAAATTTTGATCTGCAAACTGGTCTAAGTAATCAAATTGCTGAGTCTATTCTCACCACCGAGCCAATGAATGGAGAAACAAATGCCATGGAAGAAACAAGTGCTCTGCGTTCTATGTCAGTATTGGGTAATTATGATAGGCAGGGTGTTGATGATGAATTCCTTGAAATCAATGATTTCTTCGACCCAGAGCCAGAAGATTTAGAACAGATTTTGGGCAGTACAAGTCAGAACTTGATTCCTGCTGACGATGGAGTGTTTGATAGTTTGCAATACTCTGATGCTCCAATGTTTCTGCCTGGTTCATTTGACACAACTGGTGTGATGGCTGAAAACCATTATGTTGAATTTGGTGCTAGTGGAATTCAGAACCAGGGATTTCAGCATACAACTGAATTATGGGTACATAATCAAGTCGCTCTAAATGTGCGGAACCATATGAAGGACAACCATGTTGTCTTCTCACATTCATCAGGTGCTTAACAACATCATTTCATTTACAAGCTTCTCTTATTATTACCTCAAAATTATTTCAGAAACAACACTGTCCAACTTCTGATTTTTGTTTTCTCATAAAAGGCAGCCAGCATGCCTCCTCTTTTTATGAAGATGAAGCATAATGCTGCAGAAGGTCCCAACTTCTAATCGAAACTACTATTACTTCTGAACATTGCAGATTCTTCCATTATTCATACAGTGAATGAGCAACCGTCTAACCGGAGTTCAAATGCTTCACAATCATGGTTCAATGCGACTCTATCCGCCTTGCTCGATTCTGTTCCTAGCAGTCCAGCTATGGCTGCTGAAAACATAGGTCTTAACAGAACACTGCAACGCATTTCGAGCTTTAGGTCACAACAACCTGCAAGAGAAGAAGTTAGCAGCACTCTTATCAACACCAGAAGAAGAGGCGGTGGGCTAATTTTCATTTCGTTAATGGTTTTACTTGTTGCTATCACGTGGACCTTTAGCAATGGGTCTGCAGTCAAGCTTAGCAAGGGCTTATGGAAGTTTTCCTCTACATAATAGGATGCACCCGGTTATCCTGGTGGCCAATGCTTCTTACTACTTCAAGTACTAATTCTTGTTTTGCTATCCTTTCCTCTATTCCTTTCCATTGAAAAGGGCAACAATCTAGGAAAATATTAGAGGATTATGTGGTGTTAGCACTTACTTTCAGCATATTATGCGAGAGATGTTAAAACAAAACAAAATGAGAAAAAGAAATATCTGATGTGAACTTTTGGATGTTATTGTCCTCATCATTTTGATGAAAGTGTATATTGAATGTAATTAAACGATGATGGATTGTTGAGAAGTGCAGTTGCTGTGCACGATAAATGAAAAATCCATTTTTGTTGCGAAATTGATTTTCCTATGTGGCTGCCCCTATAAATGTGTAAAAAAATGATAATGATGGACTACTGCTAGTAGATCTGCCTCATTAGAGTTGTATAATATAAATTTAGACTCCAATGATCCAATCGTCAAGTTTGTGCCCATCTTTTCTGTTGAACATGTTTCAATGTTTCTACTACTATATGATGAAATGATTTACCTGTGCTGGATCAGATATTTTCCTTCTCTTGTGTTTAGATTTGACACGGAAATTAGATAGGTGTGAGTTTTGTCCTCCTTATTTTAATATTAATATAGTTTGAGCTTGCTAGCCACAAGTGGCAAAGACGATATTGTTCCTTTTTTTTTCATTCCTGAGGCCAATAAGATATCTAGAATGCTAATGGGTGGGTGATCGCTCCCCCGTCCGCCTAGCGATCACCCGCCCGCCCCCTCCTCTATACGACTTCTCTTTCTATTACAGTACACCACACAAAATTTTTTAAAAAAACAAAAAGTTAGAAAAATTTATGTATAGAAATACTATATATAAAAAATTTGAATTCAAATTTGAATCGGGTATGTAAACTTTTGACTTATAAACTTTGGGTCTATAAACTTTAGGTGTATAAACTTTAGATGTATAGAAATACTATATATAGAAAATATTTAAATTCAAATTCAAATTTGAATCGGGTATGTAAACTTTTGACTTATAAACTTTGGGTCTATAAACTTTAGGTGTATAAACTTTAGATGTATAGAAATACTATATATAGAAAATATTTGAATTCAAATTCAAATTTGAATCGGATATAATTCAAATTCAAATTTGAAACAGGTACGTAAACTTTTGACTTATAAACTTTAGGTGTATAAACTTTAAATGTATAGAAATACTATATATAAAAAAATATTTGAATTCAAATTTCAAATTTGAATCGGATATATAAACTTTTGACTTATAAACTTTTGGTCTCTAAACTTTAGACGTGTAAACTTGAGGTGTATAAACTTTAGATGTATAAATTTACTAAAATAGAAAAGTAATACGGTGCTAAAAAAGAAAACCAGGTGGAGGGAGGGAGGGGATCGATCGCTACCCCCGTCTCCGGGCGATCGATCATCCATTAGGATCCCCCATAAGATATTTAATTAATCAGATGGATTAATACAATTTAGAACCGTGCATTGCATAAGCACCTGCACAGTAGGGATCATCCATGTCTCAAATGAAATAAGACAAATCTAGAGAAAGAGATGATGGGTAGATGTACTGCTGTTTGCACGAATCTAGATGCGCCGAAACAGCGATTGGACCGTTAAAACTAAAATGGATAGGCTGAGGGAAAAAAAACAAAAAAGGAAAAAAAAAAGAAAAAATCTGGCATAGCATATCCCCCCGCTTCAGTCAAGTGCGCCTCCTGCTTATCTCCTTCACGTCTTCACACCCTCTTGCCGTTTGTCTCACTACAACCTCGTCTTCTTCGTCTTCCTCTCCGTCGAGAATCCCGCAGCCGCGGCAGAGGCCACCATGAGAGCCGCCGCCATCCAGACCCACGCCCTCGTCTGCGCGCCGCCCGGTGCAGCGCTGGTCCCGTGGCCGCGGCGCGCTGCCGCCGGCGGCGGCGGGGGAGGGCCCCTCCACCACCACCACCACCACCGGCTGAGGAGCGACCTGCCCCCCACGCGCTCCCTCCCCTGCCGGGCTCGCTCGCCGCCGTCCTCCTCCTCGTCGAATGTGGTAGTAGTCCTCTCGAACACGCTGGTCCCTGTCTTGTTTGTTGCGAAAGCTTCTGTGCTGATCTCTCGGCGTTGTGTTGGCTATGAGCTCTGAGCAGAATTCTGGGAGAGGGGACGACGCGGACAACCTGCTCGAGGATTTGCTCAGCAAGCATGGCGAGGTGGTGTACAACGCCGGTGGGGCTCCGGGCATTGATGCCGACGATGACGCCGAGTGCTTGTCCTGTATGTTGCCTCTCCACTCCCTCTCTAGCTCTCTCCTGTCTCTGGCTCTCTGCTGATGCTTAACCAATCTGTGTAAGGTGAACAAATTTGTTCAAGCATTACTGACAAAAAACCCTGATCCGAAACATTATTCATGAACGTATCCTGCTGAAGTTGCCATCTTATCAAAAATAATATCGATTCATGCTTATCTGTTGCCATCTTAGTCATGAACGTGGTACTGATTGTTCTTTGTAGTCATAGATTCATGCTTATCTGTTGTTTAAGAATTTTTTTTCTTTGGCAGTCCAATTTCCATGAAGCTAAAAATAATCTTTGCATTCTATTCAGTTGCTGTCTCCTTGGCTAAAGTTGCAAGCGAGGTGAAGGCCGCTGATATTCGTGTACTGTTTGTGAAGCCTCTTGTCTACTGGACTAGGTTCTTCATCATTCTCACCGCTTTCTCAAATGCACAGATTGATGCCATCAGGTTCGCGCTGCAGAACTGCTTTACATCAGTTTAAGTTTGCTTGTTTACAGTTAGTAGTACATGTAATTTCAACCAAAGAGGAACTTGAAAAATGCTCTTCTTGACCACATATGACAACTTTAATTCAGGATTACATTTTGCATTGCAGCTCCAAGATGAGAGACATCGGTGAGAAGCAGTTTAGCATAGTTGCATCTGGTGATACAAAACCAAATTCATGGACATTACTGGACTTCGGTTAGTCTTGTATACTCTACTGTCATGCATGAAATGGCTAGATTTTTCTATGCGCAAATCTGTGGCTGACCTATTTACCTTTTCGCTCTTAACAGGCGATGTTGTTGTCCATATATTTCTTCCACAACAGCGAGCATTCTACAACTTGGAAGAGTTCTATGGCAACGCAACCTCCATTGAACTCCCTTTTGAGAAGCAGTTGCAGTGACTGCTGTTCTCATCTTCTCCTGGAGAAATTGCAGGTTTCCACAAAAACCGAGCAGCATTGCACCATGGATTCTCCACGTCTTCCTGCTCATATGTGACGAACTGCTCGGAGCTATAGATTTGCACGGTCTAACTCACCAATGTCTCCTGGTGAGTGGTGACTGCTCGCCAAGTTCAGAAGTGGGGCACCATGATGCCAACACTCTCCTCATCTGTTGTTAGATTACGTGAATCATTGTATTAACTATCACATTAGAGACGATAATTATTGGTGCCAAGAGGAATAGAGGCCAAGATGTAGCACATTGTGTCGGTTCAGATTTCAGACGCGAGGATGCAGTGTGCAAGTTCAACTTAGGCATCCTTTGGAATGAAGGAATTTCAAGGGATCTTTGTAGTATTTGGACTAAATTCTATCAAAATCCAGTAAAATTACTCCGCAGTAAAATTACTTGGTCGAATCCTGAACAAATCTACGCGTTAGATACGTGCCATTTACCGGTGTAATGTTGTTATCTGTTGCTATCTGATAGAGTTCTGACGGGTTGCAAAACTTGCGATGTTCAGAGTGTTCTCTGAATTCTTATATCTGAATTTCTGAAGACTCAACTGCCACGGGAGGGATGGCGCAGGCGGAGACCTTGTCGCTGGCCGGGCGGCGGGTGGCGTTCACGACGCCGCAGACCGACGCCGGCGGCGGCGGCTACGGCGGCCGGCTCCACGCCATCCTGCGGCAGCGCGGCGCGCGGCCGGTCCCGGTGCCCACCATCGCCATCCGCGCGCACGACCCGGACCTCCTCCGCCCCTTCGTCGCGCCGGGCGGCCTCGACGCCTTCGCGGTGCTCGCCTTCACCTCCCGCTCCGGCATCTCCGCCTTCTCCCGCGCCCTCCTCCCGTCCTCCTCCTCCTCCCCCGCGCGGCCGCGGCACCCCGTCTCCGACGCCGCCACCGCGCTCCCCTTCACCGTCGCCGCCCTCGGCAGCGACGCCGACCTCCTCGACGCCGCGTTCCTCTCCAGGCTCTGCGGCGACGCGGCCGGGAGGGTGTCGGTCCTCGTCCCCGACGTCCCCACCCCGGCCGGCCTCGTGGAGGCGCTGGGGAGCGGGTGCGGCAGGCGCGTGCTCTGCCCCGTCCCTGACGTCGTCGGCCTACGCGAGCCGCCGGTCGTGCCGGGCTTCCTCGCCGGGCTGGAGGCGGCCGGGTGGGTCGCCGTGCGCGCGCCGGCGTACGTCACGTGCTGGGCGGGGCCGCGCTGCGCGGAGGCGCTGGTGGCCGCCGCGGCGCCCGACGCCGTCGTGTTCACCTCCACCGCGGAGGTGGAGGGCCTGCTCATGGGGCTGGACGCCGCGGGGTGGAGCTGGCCGCGGCTGCGCGCGCGCTGGCCCCGCATGGTCGTCGCCGCGCATGGCCCCGTCACCGCCGACGGCGTCAGGAGGCTGGGCATCGAGGTCGACGTCGTCGGCGCCAGGTTCAGCAGCTTCCATGGTGTTCTCGACGCCCTCGCCGCGAAATTCGAATCACATTGAAGCACTACTACTGTTCGTCCCAAATCCAAATCGATTTTAGATTTCCATAAACCGAATCTTGTTGCGAGTTCTTCTCCTACCCATCCGCGTCTCGGGGCTCTCGGAATCGAATCCTCGCCAAGTTCGGATCAACGAACCGCCCTCATAAGCCCGCGTCCCCTCCTCCCTCGCGTCGACGCTGTATCGCGCCGCACCGCATCTCCGCTCGCCGCTGCCGCCGCCGCCGACGAGATGCTTTCCCGGATTCTGCATGGCTATGGAGGATACGGCGGGAGAGGCTTCGAGCAGACGTACCGGTGCTACTCGGCGGCGGCCTTCAACAAGCCGCACCTCGAAGGCGGAGACAAGGTGATCATGCCGGCGTCGGCGCTGCACCGCCTCGCCTCGCTCCACATCGACTACCCGATGCTGTTCGAGCTCTCCCACCACGGCGCCGACGCCGCCGCCCACCGGGTCACCCACTGCGGCGTGCTGGAGTTCGTCGCCGACGAGGGCACGGTGATCATGCCGCGGTGGATGATGCGCGGCATGCGCCTCGACGAGGGCGGCCTCGTCGTCGTCAGGAGCGCCAGCCTCCCCAAGGGGAGCTACGTGAGGCTGCAGCCTCACACCGGCGACTTCCTCGACACGGCGAACCCCAAGGCCGTCCTGGAGAAGACGCTGCGCAGCTTCACCTGCCTCACCACCGGCGACACCATCATGGTGGCCTACAACAACAAGGAGTTCCTCATCGACATCGTCGAGACGAAGCCCGCGTCGGCCGTCTGCATCATCGAGACGGATTGCGAGGTCGATTTCGCGCCTCCGCTCGATTACAAAGAACCTGAAAAGGTTCAGCAGAAACCAAGCAAGGTGGCTTCTGAAGATCAAGATCAAATCAAAGATGAGCCAGAATTCAGAGCATTCACTGGTTCAGGGAATCGTTTGGATGGTAAGGCCTCAAAACCGCTAGCAGCAGGCATCTCTACTAATCCTGCTGCTGCAAGTTCTGCAATTTCAGACTCGAACAAGAGGGTGAATCAGGAGACGGTAGCTGCAGCATCTTCAGGAGGTAGCAACTCTACTCGTCAGAAAAAGGGGAAGCTTGTTTTTGGTTCAAACAAAAGCAGCAGCAGCAGCAGCAAAGAACCAGAGAAGGCTCCTCCTGTTAAAGTTGATGAACTTGCAAAGAAGGAAGAACCCAAGTTCCAAGCATTTTCTGGAACGAGCTACTCGTTGAAACGTTAGCTGCTGCTATTAGGGTTAAAAGTTTTGGAATCAATCATTTGTTTCTTACTCGGAGTTCGCCTGGTTACTCTGGCAGCTGTAAATGATTGGTAGCAATGTGTATCTTTATCATTTTCAGTTCTTCCTTTATAATTCTAGTTATTGTCTTGCTAATTAAAAGAATTCCGTGGATTACATGGAACCTGATACTATTTGCTTGACCATATGTGGAGTTTTCTTGCAATGTCAAGCAGAACGCACTGCTAATGTACTCAACCAACTCCCTACCTAGAGAAGATTCTAACTGAATCTACCCTCAACCAACCTGCTTCTGCATCAGTTAATTATGATCACAAAAATGGGGTGATGTACAACATTTCTTGGTCTTCCTTCTCTAGGATATTTCTTTGCTGTGCTTATATGAGCAGGTTGATTTGCTTCAGAGTTCAGCATCATCACTTCCAGTTTGAGAAAATGGTGATCTCATCCAAGGGCAAAGTGTGTGTAACTGGTGCTTCAGGCTTCGTCGCCTCTTGGATCATCAAGAGGCTTCTTGAGGCTGGATATCATGTCATAGGAACTGTGAGAGACCCAAGTATGTGTAGCATTTTCTTGATTATGACAGTGTATCAGTTCATTACTACTACTATTCACAACTGTGAGATTGATTATGATGTGTGTGTTTTGGATAATTTAACAGGCAATCGCGAGAAAGTGTCACACCTTTGGAGATTACCAGGTGCAAAGGAGAGGCTGCAACTTGTGAGAGCTGATCTGATGGAAGAAGGGAGCTTTGATGATGCTGTGATGGCTTGCGAAGGCGTCTTCCACACTGCATCGCCTGTCCTTGCCAAATCTGATTCCAACTGCAAGGCATAATAAAATTACTCCCAGGCTTCGGTTTTTATGATGCATCTGAATGTTTATTTACCTGAACCATTATACTACACTCTCACTGCATGGTGCATGCTATTACTGTTGCAGGAAGAAATGCTTGTTCCTGCGATTAACGGTACTCTGAATGTGCTGAAATCTTGCAAGAAGAATCCATTTCTGAAAAGGGTTGTTCTTACATCCTCATCATCCACGGTAAGAATCAGGGATGAGAGTAAACATCCAGAAATCTCACTGGATGAAACAATATGGAGCTCTGTGGCACTCTGTGAAAAGCTGCAGGTGAAAAGTCCATTTTGGTTTACAGATTATTTACACCTTTTGTGACCCATAAACCTTTGATTTGACAACGCTACTGATATTTATGTGCATGAAGCTATGGTATGCCCTGGCAAAGATATCTGCAGAGAAAGCAGCATGGGAGTTTGCCAAGGAGAACAACATTGACCTTGTAACTGTTCTTCCATCATTTGTGATTGGGCCCAGTTTATCACATGAACTGTCTGTCACTGCTTCAGACATCCTTGGCTTACTTCAAGGTATTTCTTGTTTCTTCTGGAATCACTATTTATCTCTGAAAGGTTGCTGCAAATACAGACCGTTTACTCTTCTCTTCTACTGTTTTTCTTCAAACTTTAATCTTCCTTAGCTACTCAGCTAACGAAATGGGTTGCTATTTGCCAATGGAATGATCTTGCAGGTGACACAGATAGATTCAGCTCGTATGGGAGAATGGGATATGTTCACATCGACGATGTGGCGAGCTGCCACATTCTGGTGTACGAAGCACCTCAGGCTACTGGGAGATATCTCTGCAACTCCGTTGTTCTTGACAACAACGAATTAGTCGCCTTGCTTGCAAAACAATTTCCAATTTTTCCCATCCCAAGGAGGTCAGTCAATTGAAACACTTACATCACTTGCATCTCTGATGCTTACAACTCAATTACAAGCAGTTTTTTTTACTGTATTTTTGTTTACTGAAACTCATGTCTTGGAAATAATTGCTGTGCAGCTTAAGGAACCCATATGAGAAACAGTCATATGAGCTAAACACATCCAAGATCCAGCAGCTGGGTTTCAAGTTCAAAGGGGTGCAAGAAATGTTTGGTGATTGTGTCGAGTCGCTGAAAGATCAGGGACACTTGCTGGAGTGCCCATTGTAACGAAAAGAAGGGATCTTTGGCACAGTACCAACAAGCTCATGGCCAAGCACACACTTGAATCGTTCTGACTTTGATTCGACACTTCGCATGCCACTGCGTTTCTCTTGTAATAATTCGCATGACATTCCCTTACCAAACTACAAATAAATTGTCAATTTGTTGCTCAGTCTTCACAGATCATATGCTAAAAGGTGTAATGCTCTGCTTGCTTTCACTTTGGACGATGCTTAATTTCAAGCGGTATTAAGTGCCGCTGATCAGTGTTTACTATTTCAGAATACATAATTATACCAAGTGTGACCGAAATTTCAGAGATTTCGAATGAAAATTTTCAAAATCTTTCCAAATTTTGCTAAATTTGAACACTTTTGTTTTTTTTTTTAAAAAAAAACTAAAATTTCAGCTGGTAGAACATCCTACCAAGAAGACCCACCGGTAAACCTGAAATTTGAAATTTGGAAATTTTCGTTCCGAAACTGTTAACCCTGTTGCTGCTGACACGTCGGAGGTCTGAAATGATGCCTCTGAAGTCTGAAGTTGGTTTCTTCCTTGTGTATCCTGATGTGCTTGCCTTGGTCACGCAGTGTGGGCGACACATAGGCCAAGTGTGCGAAACAAACGAAAGATCCGGCCCATGTGTCTCCTACGCGGGGCCGAGCGCTCCGATCCGTCAGCCCGAGACAATTTCACCGTGTGACGTAGAGGGCAGCAGGCAGCCAGGTACGTTTGTTCTGGCCAGCGTTGTTTGGCTCCTCTGCTCCGCAGCCATCTCAATTTGGTGACAAGGGTGAACCAAACAACTTCAATGTGTATAACTAGTAATTCACCGACTGGTAAACATATTCTGCACAATTAACCTCTCATCTTGTCATAAACGTTGAGGATAGTTTCAGCTAGCAAATCAATAACGGAATAACATTAAACACATGCACACAAATACACAGTAATTTACATGGAAAAATCTCATCGGCGTGAAAAGTAAAATAACCACCAGACTAATGGTCCTCTCTAACCTTCCGCTATAATCAACAATGAGTACAAATGAAGTATTCACTAAAACATTTAGAGCTTAGAGTTATACGCTTGGTATCATCAACATCAACCATAATAACTTAAAAAGAGTTATAACATCAACTAGTAGATAAATAGTATATTTTGTACCATGCAGTTCTTAGCTGAGATCTCCCTAACTAAATAAGCAAACTGCACAAAACTTGACACAAATGATGATCTATGAGTCACTTGATGATCTATGCTCAATCGGATATTGTTAGACCCCACAACTTGATATTCTACCAAATATTGCAGTCACTCGAGCTGACAAACCACCACCTAAACCTGATGTTTTACTCAATCAATCCTCGCACAAACTGACTTGATTAAAGTGCACTAAGCGATGAATGAATTCGTCAAGTTTGGTGTCAATCCAAACACGTTTAAGCCTCTAATCATTGACTTGATGATGATCGGGTAAGATCCACTAAGCTAGACAAATTGCACCTTTTTTGCTGGTTGCTTCTTCTCATCAATAGCAATCGCTCCCTGTCTCTCTCTCTCTCCCAAGAGGGTTTTTCTTTTCCACCACCAAGTACGAGATATCTCAACCATTCATCAACAATCAAATCAACGGCTCACATTTGTTAGACTCGTGGGCTGGAATGGATTAAGAGAAAAATCTTCATGCGAAGGGAATTTAGCCCGAGACATGGTTACATGTCTCTGAAACCGCTGTATTTAACTGTGACAATTTTTTAAGAAAGGATAAAGGCCCTGTTTAGTTTGCGAAAGAAAATTTTTGGGTGTCACATCAGACGTTTGACCGGATATCGGAAGGGGTTTTCGGACACGAATAAAAAAAACTAATTTCATAACTCGCTTGGAAACCGCGAGACGAATCTTTCAAACCTAATTAAACCGTCATTAGCACACGTAGCACTTATGGCTAAGCATGGACTAATTAGACTCAAAAGATTCGTTTCACGATTTCTCCCATAATTGTGCAATTAGTTTTTATTTTTATCTATATTTAATATTTAATGTTTCATACATGTATCCAAAGATTCGATGTGACGTTTTTAAGGAAAAAAAAATTTAGGAACTAAGCAGGGTCAAAGTACTATAAGCTACGACAAGCTACACTTTATTAAGCACATGATTCAACATGCCATACTGTTTGTGGAATTTTGGCTAAGAATACATGTTCAACGTGTCGTACTCTCACTTTGTAGTGAAATTTTTGGCACTCGAGACAAAATCGTACTGTGACAAAGTTACCATACTTCTCCCTGTTTCATGTCGAGTTCTCGACATTGCCATACTATTAGCATCACAACACAAATCACCTATATTTACACACACACACACACACACACAATGCAAAATCCATTACAAACCCAACCCACGCCATTGCCCTCACCACAAATCCGTTCTTTTACTTACACCACAACGACATCACTGCACATCCAAACCTTGATTTGAAATTTGAATTTCAAACAAAAAAGAAATCAAAACAAAGAAAAGAAGAATAAAACGAACCCATCCTTTTTTTGCTGCCTACTCGGCCAGGTCCCTATGCACAACGTATCTGAAGGAGGACTTGTAGGGCAGCCACTCGACGCACTTGTCGATCCTCCTCCTGAGGCAGAGCTGGATCTCCTGCTGCTGCGCCTCCGAGATGCTCTCGCACACCAGCTCCACCACATGCCGCAGCTCCAGCGCCGCGTCCTTGGCGTAGTAGTGCAGCACCTTGGGCAGCATCAGCGCCTGCCTCCTCGCCACCACGTTCGCCTGGATGAACTCCGTCCTCGCCACCTCCAGCTGCTGGTGTATCTTCTTCGCACTGTACAGCCTCACCTACAAACACAAGATCCAACTTACAGTTTTTATTCCCTTTTTTTACATGGATGTTTGGAGTCATTTTTTTACCGTCCTTGAGAGGTACCAGGAAGTATAGCTTTTTTCTAGCGTCGAATCTGGTACTACCTTGTAGTAGTACCTTGGGTAGTACTACACCAAATTTTGCGATAGAAAAATATGGTACCTACTCGAAGACTGTAAAAATTTCTTGATTGAAGTATGGCTGGGAGTGGTGGCTTACAGGTGGATCTGAAAATGCTCCAGTGGAGAGGGCAAAATGAGCAACTGGCTCTGGATGCTGAAGGGCATATGAATGCCTGGCTGTCCCTGCCATGGATCTCTTCGTTGGTGCGAACAGCGCCCGAACCCACTGCCAAAACGGTGTACAAGATTACGTTGTTAGTTTGCCACAATGACAACTTGTACGGTGGTCTCTGGTTTATGCGTACACTGTTTCTTTCATATGATTGTATTTAACTATTTATACTGTCAAAGTGTTGATGATTTTAGAGAGAAATGTTTGTCCTGTTAATGGAAATGAATGGCAGACATACCAGCGAAGGACGATGGGATTGGCATCCAAGAATTGAGTTCTGGATTATTTGAGCGTTTACTGACTGCCCACCAACATTATACGCAGCCTGGCAATATATTTGTCAGAATGGTCAGAAAGATTCATATCTGAAAATGAGTGAAGTTAAAGACTAGAGTATAGGATGTACCTTCAGAATCATGTCCGTGCTTTTCATGCGTTTATCGTGCAGCCCGTAGGCCAAAAATGCCTGATATATTACAAAGCAGTATAGGTTAAATACCATTATCTGATTTCTGAGGCTAATACTGAACATAGCTAAGGTGATATCCGATTTTAGTATAGAGCATTACATGCATGACTAAAGCATTGTGGATGTTAATCCAAAAGCAGAGTTGCTCCTCGTGTGTCATCTTTGTTGGGTCAATTTTTTCAAGCCGTTGAATCAGGGACCTGGGGAAACAGTATGAACAATTATACAGCTCACTATTTGAAGCATCTAACATTATGGCAGAAAAGTTCACATGATTAAATAAGTGACTTTTTTTGTAATTTTCTTATTTTAAATGCTTACCTGATAGTCTCAAGCATTTTTGAGGCGTAATCAAACTTGTCAGCATCTATTCGTATCCTTGGGACAATTATCATGCCTATGTTTTTTTGTTCATTATTCTCTTTCTCGTATCCATATTGGCGAGGGCTTGGGGTGATATCGAAGTTGTACCGAGGGCTCCAGCTATCATTGCGGTTCCTTGGAGAAAAAGTACTTGAAGATGAAACAGAAGGACTGGGTGAGGTTATGTATTCGCTATCTTGCAGTGGCACGCTTCCGAGTTTACAATAGACAGCAGCTATGCAGCTCAGAATGTCTTCTGATAGTTTGCAAGAGATCTTGGGTACATATTCAGAAATAGATGCACTCAAGAAGTTAACAAGGCTGGAATGCCTTGACGGTGATCTTGATACTTCCTGCAAAATATGAGAGCGGCGTCAGGTGTTTTCAAATACAAAGATAATGTTACTAAAAGGAGATAATGGTGTGGTCTGTGGCGGTTCAAATGAGCTGTTGCATTTTCATAAAATAAATAAATGAAGATAAAAAGTTCGCACACTTTTAGTATCTGAAACTGTTGGTAAGTTGAACGCTGCAGATTGCTTGATGTCTTTCAAACGAAGGGCACCCTCGTCAATGTTTTTCAGCAATTCTTGATCCACCTGTCATGGCATTAATCTTAGCACATGAATATTTGGCCTTTATACTAGCCATCACATGATTTCTGCTGATTTGTATATCAATCCTTAATAATGTACCTCACTCGTAACACTGCCAGACTCCGATAAATACTGATCAAATGCTTTTCTATAGAGGGATAGCAGATGCAATTCCTTTCGGACGACTTCCTGCTCAAGGGCCGCAATCTCCACGACTAGATCTGTGACGGACTGCAGTAATGCAAGATCAAGACTAAGAATACATGAATAATAAATGGCCATAGATTAGCTCATTAGCAGGCATCCCAGTTTTTTTTATAACTTTCAGCTTTCACTGTGCATTGATCTGGATTAGTAATGTCCATGCACACTAGGGGTGTAATTACTGTACTCTATGGTTCTACTAATGAAAAAAAAATTAGAACATACTCCCACATGAATAGAAGGCATGAATTTCTTCATACTTTATCATATTTAAAAATATCGAAACAATTTTCCATGAATTGTATCAGACCTTTGAAGCAGCCTTTTGATTTCTTTCAGTTACTGTCCTCGAGTAATGGCCTGGCATATGCTCTGGCAAGTTAAGTGAGAATCTTCTGTGCAGTATCTTGTCCTGACTAGCATTCTGTATGATGTGATAAAATCAAAATTAAGTACTTGTATGCAATATATGCAAGGGTCTAGTCGGCAATAATAACTGTAGAATAACTTTTTATTTCTGCGCCGAATGGCGAATAAAGTGAAAATGGTATACTTACAGGTTTGCAGTAGGAGAATCGTGGCGATATATCCAAGGCACCTTCATGTATCTTCCGGATACTAAAATGAAAAAAAGAAAATTCATTCAATCAAATTACACAACAAATTGAAAGTTAACTAAGCAATTCAAGCCTTCATCAGAAAACACAAGTCCCAAAAAAAAACAGTACGAGAAGGTAGGTAGAGCGGACACTACATGGATACTACATTCTTGCGCAAAATTCACAAATATATATAAAAAATCATTTTATAACTATATCCTTATGCTTAATTTTGTTCAAAACTATTTTTTGTGTTTGTATACCATGTGGTCAAATGGTGTTCTAGTGAACTCTGAACACCAATGTACAGTGGAGCCGTACAAGAACTACATGTATGTGGTCAAGAGGTATTCAATGTGGACTGAAGAGGGACGGTTGCTGAGTAATGTACCAAATTAATTAGATGCCGAACTAAAGTTCGGCAAAATTACTCCCTATGTGCGTATGAATGATGGGACAGACTGAATAGCACACTTAATTACGGATTGGATTCTAGACACAGCTCCCTTTTCAGTGCTCTTTCATCAGTTTTTTCCCCCAAATACCAATTCAGAACTTGCAAATTACTCGTTCCTGCTTCCTCAATGCAGGAGATAACTTACGAATTGAAATTGACACTGAATTGAACAAGCTCCAGAAGAAAATTAGCATCTTGATGAACTCTGAGAGAAGCGCAAACCTCTGTGACTGAAGATGCTGGAGATTGCAGGACGAATAGATGGACCTCGGAGTGTCGGCGAAAGAAGCCGTCTCTGAAAGAACGCCTGATCTTGACGCCCTATCCATGGCGGCAGCAGCTTAAGTTCTCTGCTTCACTCAGCAAGAACCTGCCAAGCACCGACAATCATAAACAACTCCAGAACATGTGCAATGCGAGCAAACCCAACAGCCAAGAACTCCTAATCGCTCGCTCCAGCGATGCTATCAGGTTGAACTCGCACTAATCCGTTTGGGAAGATGAATCTGACAGCAGGTGTCCTCTTACCTTGAGCTGTGCAGAGTGAGCTGTCCATGAAGAAAGAAGGAAAGGCCCTGAGTTCACTCACTCACCCACTCACTCAATCGCTGTCCAAAGCAGAAAGAACCGAGCTCAAATCGCTCAAGAAAAAGAAACGAACTCGCCTTTCTTGGCTAACAATGCCCAAGAAGAAGAACAAGCAGCCAAGAACAGAAATGGAGGCGAAGCAGAGAAGGCAACCACAGATCACAGAGGAAGACGACGACGACGATTATAAGAATGAGAAGCAAGTGGAGATACTGAGATACTAGCCCTGGAAGACGAGAAAAAGGCTATGGCAGCTAGCCTACAAAACAAATGGGAATGGAAAAGGATGGCCAGGAAAAGCAATGCTTAAAAGGAAGCAAAAGGAGGAGGAGAAAGAATCGAACAATGGCATCAATCCGTCTCTGCCCCACTGCCGTTAAATTCTTTAGCTAAAGGAACAGGGAAAGGCTAACACGACATCAAGAAATCTAATCAGAGCCGACGAGATGGAGAAGGTGGTGGCTACTGCTACAGTTGGGACAGCAGCATCAGAAGCAGGGAGAGAGAGGAGGAAGGGGACGAGCACCGAATCCCCCTGTACTGAAAAATCCTTTTCTTTTTGCAGGAGGAGATGTGAGAATGAGTAGACTATTATTAGGTGGGGAAGCTAGACGGAGAGGGCAGGTGTGAGAATGAGGGAATTAGGTTGCTACCTTCTCTTCTTGTTTCTTTGCTTTGCTTTGGCATACGAAGGGATTAAGCAAAAGTTACCTAGACCACCACCTTTGGTTGATACCTGTTCCATGTATCCACCCCAAACAACTTGTTTTAATTTTTGTTTTGGTTAGTTAGTCACTAACTATGTTCTTTAGGGAATAGGGATGATATGTTAGAGAAAAAATGTAGCCAATGTTGTTTGGATGACAATAATAGTACAAATATTGTGCCTTTTTTAATATTATTTAATTAATCATACACTAATGAATCATCCCGTTTTACATTCGCACGGGAGAATAACCTTCTCTTTCGAACACACCCTACAAAGATAGAAATTTCACATGAATCAGCTCATTTCTGATTAAAAATCAAATAAAATTTGCATTTGCATTTGCATTTGTATTGTGTTCTTGTTGTAGACCTGCCAAGGCCCCGTTCGAAACTGCTGAATAAGCCAGTCTCATGTCAAATTATTTCCTTCACATTCTGAAATGTGATTTCCAAAAAAATGAACTATGTTGCTCAGGCAACTTATTTTGAGCTACTTAATTTATTTCTAAAGATATTAATCCATTGACAAGTAAACCATCTACTATGTATGTTTCAAAATATAAACATCCTGCGTGTCTATATGCGCCAATCCAGATACATTTCAGAGGAAATTTTTAATGTTTATATTTTGAAATGGAGAGAGTACTTCATTTCATCCGCTTTTGATCACTTTACGATGTAACCCCTAGCACTCTCATTTTCTTCATGATGTAAATACCATAATTTTGCTGCTACCACTAGAAGGCCTGGTTCAGTTTCGCAAATTTTTTACCCAAAAACATCGCATCGAATTTTTAGACACATGCATAGGGCATTAAATATAGATTAAAAAAACTAATTGCACAGTTATAGGGGAAATCGCGAGATGAATCTTTTGAGCCTAATTAGTCCATGATTAGGCATAAGTGCTACAGTAACCCACATGTGCTGATGACGGATTAATTAGGTTCAAAAGATTCGTTTCGCGGTTTCCAGGCGAGTTATGAAATTAGTTTTTTCATTCGTGTCCGAAAACCCCTTCCGACATCCGGTCAAATATCCGATATGACACCCAAAATTTTTCTTTTCGCGAACTAAGGGGTTGTTAAGATTGATGCCATTTTCAACCATACTATTTTTTGGCATAGTTGTTAAAAATGTATCTACGTTTAGTTTGTTGCCAAATTTTGATAAATACATAGGAAATCCTGTCAAAATTTTAGCAATATTATCGATTTGCCAATATTGCTAAAATTTTGGTATTATTAAAATTTAGTAAGGTTTATTTTTGTTATAATCTGAATAGGCTCTGAACAGGCCCCGAAGGCGAAATGGATTCCTTGAGGCTACTGCTAGTGGGCAACTATACCTTTCTTTGCAACAGAAGCGATCAGCAGGTTGAGGACGTTGAGTTGAGTAGCAACAGGAGGTTGAGACGAGACGTTGAGTGAGCCTGTGTACGTGACGGACGCTTCAGTTGCTTGGTCAAACTGTACCCATGCGGTTGCCTTCTTCTGCAGATGTATAGCACGTACTCAACTCCGAGATTTCGCGCCACCGCCACGCTAGTGACACACACACGCGTGTTGCATGCGTTGCGTCTGGCCGCCGTCTGCCTCTCCTCGTCCAAACCCAAACCACCGTGACACCAACCAAAAAGAACTAAAAAAACCGGCGTTTCGCATCCACAGTAGTGTACAGTAATAGCACGGCCCGTCTCTGATAAGCCTGATGCGATCTGTAATCTCGGTGCCAATGTGCGTACTCCTAAAATCCGTGCAGTTCGTACTACCAGTACTAGTTGCATTGGATGAGAAGGCAAACATGGCATGAGATTCTGCGCTGGAGCTGATGAGTGGAGGGAGGAGTCGTCGGATGGAGGACGAGCCGTCATTACTACTCCCTTGATTAGTTTACAAATTCCGGCAGAGAAGCTATCGACAAGGATGGGCCGAGATCCGATGGGATCGATCGAGCCACTAAGATTAGATTAGAGTACTCCCGCCTCGGCTACTCTACTTATTACTGTTCCAGTTAAGCAGCAAGCATCTTGGCGTTAAGTACGTGCGCGTGCAAGGAAGTAAAGATGGCACGGCGCGCGGCATCAGCAGCAGAGCGGCGAGGGCTTGATGCGTGGTGATGGCAAATTCATTGTATAAACAAGTGCGAGGGGCCGCAGAGAGAAGGCGCCGAGTCCGACGTTTTCTTTATGCGCTGTACTTGCGTCTTCGCCTGCCTGCCGACACGGCAGCGCGCGCGTGGCGCGAACGGAAAAACGACGTAGACCTGGAGTAACTACAAACCTGAAAAACTACCGACGGATGGAAAAATTAACGACATCCACGTCATTACGTGTAAAAATTTTACTCGTATATGTACTCTGGCGTTACCACTTTTAAGGATTTTTTTAAAATTGTAGCGTGGCTCTGTCCCTTCTCATCGTTCGGAGTTACGTTTAGCCGCCATATTAGTCTTTTCCTATTTTTTGTTTTTGTTTTTGTTTTTGTTTTGCCTTTTCCCCCTTCCTCTGGTATAAGCCGGTCTAGCTGATTACGTTGTGTAATAAAAATCATTTTTCCCTAATATATTAACGTACAGTCCTTTTGTGTGTTTACGAAAAATACTCATAGGTTTACTCGTGTTTACTTATGGTGACGTGGATGACTCCGACGTCTAATTTTTTGATTTAACGGTAGTTTTTATGTTTTCACTGTACATGTGATTTGCACTATACATTTTTCTTGTAGAGGCGCACGTTTTCATGGGTGCAGGTTAGGTTCACCATTCTCATACTGAATAAAAACCTGCTCACGATCAGTATCATCGGATTTCACAAGAACCATGAATAACTGAAAAAACCGACAAAAACCCAAACAAATCTCGTCACAATTTAAAGTTCAGTTTGAATTTTTAAATTTGACCCAAAAACCGGACGGTTTGTAGTCTTAGGAAATCCGAACAGTTTCCACAAGGATCGATCGGAATGTCTGCTGCTGCTGCTGCTCTGTTCCGCTGGGTTTTTCTCCTTGTTCTCACGCCGTGGCACGAGGAGCACGGGACGGTCATTTTGTGCGTGCAATAACGGGGTGGCGACCGCCGCAATGGGCCGGGGCAGAGTACGGTACGTGGAGACGTGGATTCGCGTGATCGATGCGTCGTCGGGGTCGGCGCACCTGGACGTCCTCCCGTTGCCACCCCGCGGCTGATCACGTCGGCGTACGTCGCGGACGCACGCACGCACGCACTCACGGCGGAATCGAGCCAAAATTGGTGTGGGGGCGCACACACCTCGCAAGCGCGGGTGCCCGTGCGCGCGGCGGGGTGTCGGTGCCGGATCGATCCAGAAACCCAAGCGGATCCAGCGATCCACTCATTGCGGCTACTGTGCTGCTGCTGCTGCTGCTGCTGCTGGTGGTGGTGGTGCTACGTGGACGGACGGATCAGCGGATGGCCACGCGCCGAACCAAAAAAAAAAAAGAAGAAAAAAAGCACAGCATCGCATCTCCTATCCCATCCGTCATCCGGCATCGCCAGCGACTCAACAACCCCTTTGCAAATGGAACCTCCACGAAATTTCATCGCGCATGCGGAGTCCTCTCCGACATCGATAGGACCACCGTCACCTCCCTTCCTTTGTTTTCTCTCTGCCATTTCTCATATCATAGGGATTGTTTTCTGAAAAATAAGAAACGTCTCCCATACCATTCTGCTGATCATATTCAGAGTTTCAGGTTTCAAGTTGTTTTCAGACTATTCATCCGATTATTAAAACGGATTATTTCTCCACGCTTTTAGAAAATGTGTTTCGTTTGAAATTTTCTTCTATGGTATTGCTAAGATCGCATGTTTTAATCTGTTTGTTAAGTTCAGTTTTTAAAGTATTTATTTTACTCATAGGATCGAATGGATAATTCGTGGTAATAATATGCTCAATAATATATCTGAACTAAAATTGAGCCACCAATATAAGTACTGATAAATTGATAGCTGATCGGAGTGAGAATAATTTGGTACGAGTACGAGCACAGGATGGCCTCATGGCCCAGGCTTCTTAAGAACAAGGCCCCTGCAGAATGCAGTGGTACTACAGTACCACACCACCCACTATTGCCATCCTCATTTACATCGAACGCACAAGTTCACAAAGCGGTGGAGTTGTGGGACTCAACCGTACTTAACTCCGGCCGGCCGGGGACCGAGAGAATTAACACGCACGAATCAATGAATGAATGATGAATCATGAATGTTAATTGTTACTATCTCCATTTCAGAATAATTCTATTTCTATCATTCAAATTTAATCTTAAAAAATATATTTGTAATTCTCGTCTCATAAGACTTGATCCCTTTTCGATTTCCACCGTTTTCGAATTTCTTTTAGCTCCTCGGAGAGATTTATGCGTATTTTGCTACTTTGCAAAAAGTTTCTTGTGTTTGTACGAAATATCGTATATGTTCTCGAACCACCTGACACACCATCTATTAACTTATTAAAGGAATAGAAAAATGAGTCTCCACATTTGCTCTCAAGGCCTAGAAATTCTCATATTAATTGGAGAAAAAGAAAAACAGAGTCCATATAGAAATACAATTTAGAAATAGTTAAAATTCGGAATTAAAAAATCAGGAACATTGGAAGAGGAGACTAGAGTTCATATAGAAATACAATTTATAAATAACTGAAATTCGGAATTAAATAAGGAATATTAGAAGAAGAGTATAGAGTCCATATAGAAATACAATTAAGAAATAATAGAAATTCAGAATTAAAAATAAGGAATATTAGAAGTAGAGTATAGAGTCCATATATAAATACAATTAAGAAATAATAGAAATTCGGAATTGAAAATAATGAATATTCGAAGTAGAGTATAGAGTTCATATATAAATACAATTAAGAAATAATAGAAATTCAGAATTAAAAATAATGAATATTAGAAGTAGAGTATATAGTCCATATAGGAATATAAAACTAACTAAAATTCAAAAGAAACATAATAAAATTAAAAGTAGAGTTTAGAGTTCATATAAAAATACAATTTACACATAACTAAAATTCGAAATTAAAAAAACATGGGAAGAAGAGTCTAAATCAATATAGGAATACAATTTAGAAGTAACTGAAATTCGAAATTAAAAATTACAGAATATTGAAAGATGAATTTAGAGTCCATATAGAAATACAATTAGAAATAATAAAAATTCAGAATTAAAAATAAATAATATTGGAAGAAGAGCCTAGAGTCTATATAGAAATACAATTTAGAGATAACGAAAATTCAGAATTAAAAAAAAGAAATATTGAAACACAAGTCTAGAGTCCATATAGGAATATAATATACAAATAACTAAAATTTGATATTAAAAGTAATTAATAACTAACACGTATATAAAATACAATATGAATATTACACATTAGTAGTTTCGTAAAGTTAGTACAAAACTTAAAATTATGTTGTCATTTTAATATATTTGAATAATACATTGAGAAAACATATATGCTATTATATGAGTAAAAATATAATGATACTAGCCGCGTAATCTGCGCGGACCACCATGCTAGTTATATTTTATCCGAAAACCTCTTGTAGTAATACAACATGAATGAAAGAAAAATCGCTTACAGGGATAGCGGTGATATCTATCCTGACTTCTGACCTCACATCTCTTCGTCCCCGTCTGCCTCAACCTTTCTTTTGTTCTATATATGCATGTAAAGTTATTATGATCATCTGTGTTTACTGTTAATATATCCAAAATTTTCTAGAAATATAATTACGTTGGGACAGAAGTAGTAACAAGGAGTAGTACCATGCATATGTACTGTCTCCTGCTCGGAGGAAATTAAACGCAACCATGCCATTTACCCCCAAACACAGTACGGTAAACGCCATTGATTAGCCTTTATCCAATGCTGTATAGTAAGGACTATATGCATACAGAATGAAAGTGTATGCTACTTTGTAGTATGAGAGTACGAAATTCGTCTAAAACTCCTGTGAAATCCGTGTTCCAGACACAGGGTACTCACCTTGGGATTCCTATTACTGTTTGATAGTACGTAGTACGAGTGTGCCCGCAAAATGGAGGTTGGCATATGCACATCTGATGACAAATTGTAACATAATCACTGGTATTATAATAGGAGTATGTAATAATTAACTAACTAATTAATCGCTGCTCCTGTAGCAGTATGAAATTAAGAGGGTTGGCAAGGAGACAAGCTAGTGCTAACTAACAAATTAATCGGTCGGGATTTCCTCCCCTACAGAAATCGTTTCTGCAATAATATAATTTGGTTTGTTTGTGACTACCAAACCGAAACTATACCCAATTCTATCAAGCTAAAACTTTTATAGCAATCTCATCACGTGTCTTAATTATTTGCTCGGCTACTTCTTTAATCGTGAGCACATTTTCTAAACTGATAACGATGTATTCTTTTAGAAAATTATACGTAAAAGTTTCTTTAAACAACAAAATAAGTATATTTTTGAGTTTATAATAAGTAGTACTTAATTAATCATGTGGTAATAATATGCTTGCCTCGATTCACATGCGTTTAATGTCACTTCCAATGAGAGTTTCATTCTCATTAAATAGGATGACATATTACTATTTTGTACCATGTGGTAAGGAATTTAACAAAGTGAGAGATGAAATGGGTTTCATTTAGATAAAATCATGTCTACACTGTTTTCAACACAACTTATTTCTTGCATGAATTGTCTATAAAAAAATAAAACAATACATTGGATGAGCTATATTTTAATCAATAATTAGTAATTTATATCTTCTTGTTTATGTGGCGTCCTTAAAAATATAAAAATGACAACTCTCACGGAAATAACCTAATAAGCTAAACCAAACAGCTCCTTTGAACGAAGTATAAGTCAACTCAATATATGTTACAAAAGGACAATTTAGTATCTTCTTGTTTACGACGTATTCTTAATCTTATATATAGAAGTATACAGGTATGTACTTTACAGATTCTGGCAGGATCATATCCGATCCTAAATTCCTAATTCGGAGAGAAAGAACAGCTAGCATATACTCTCACCTTCCCTAAATATTAACGCCATTGATTATTTTAAACATGTTTGACCATTCGTTTTATTCAAAAACTTTTGTGAAATATGTAAAACTATATATATATATACATAAAAGTACATTTAACAATAAATTAAATGATATGAAAATAATTAATAATTACTTAATTTTTTTAAATAAGACGAATGGTCAAACATATTTAAAAAAGAAAACGGTGTCAAATATTTTGTTATGGAGGGAGTATATCCCGATCATGACAACCATACAAGCTTGTTGATTAGTTCATCTTAAATCTTAATCACCATCACTGTAGCTGAACACCAGCAACGACGACGTCGTGTCATGCTTGCATGGAAAAAATGGTCCAAAATATGGAACACCATCTTGCAGTTATAGTTAGCTGGGCCGGCTAGTTGTTCAGCCGTCAGTTCTGCGTTTGTACTATATCCTTAATTAATTATCAATCAAAGCTCAGCAACGCACGTATTATTCTTGCCTGAAGGACGCTGCAAATCGTATATATATACTGCACTACGTATGTGGTATATAATGTAGCTAGTCTAGTAAATCCTAATATAACATCGCATACATATATACGAGTTGGCTGGCAGATCAGATGTCATATATTAATATATTACTTTGATGTAAAGAAGGCTTAATTAGTTCCAACGGAAGACGAATATATATATGGGGAGTACCTAAAATCTGTTGCAACATTTTTTTTAAAAAAAACTTTTAAATGTAATCCTAGCATAATTAATATAATCACACTATAATTGTATAAATATATCAAATTAGAGTCGGTGCCAGGTTAGCCAGTAGCTAGTGATATAGCAATCCTGAGATTGCATGCGTGCCCGTCTCCTCCTTTCAGCGCGCTATTTTTGTATGTGATCTGCTTGCACGAATTATTTCACGCGTGGAATTTTTGTATGAGACTTAACGGCCTAAAATTCCACTTGTAATTTGTATGCGATCTTCTTGCATGAATCTTAGAGCAGATCTAACGACCTTAAAAACCCAAAGTTCTCTTCAAAAAATATGTCGCAAAAAATCTACTAGCAATTCCGATATATATAATGCAGTAAGATAATGATCTTAATATGCAGAAGTTGATTTATTTGGCACCTGATATTAAGCTATTCGGTCCTATGCTAGCCAAGTGAGCTTTGTACTCTCTGTCGTCAGTTAACATCGTCTGAAAAGATGACATGTTTTTGTGTTGAGAGTAGAGAGTAAAAGAATAATGTACTGCTACAGTTGTTAATTCCATTGAGCAGTAACTAGTATAGTTGAATTTATCACGAACAGAATTTGCACAGCTTTACTCCTGGTCTTGAAGATCGAATAAAAGCTACAATCGTCAGGCCTTTCTTCTTTTTTTTTTTTTTGTGAAGAATAATCGTCAGGCTATAAGTACACCTTTTCTTGATTTTGATGGAAAGAGAGATGAATGATGTTTTCTTTTAAGATCTGGTAAAGAAAAGAATCTTGGCGCTTACTTCTGAAGAAATGTTTCCATCTGCCAAGAATATCAGAGTACAATTGGGAATTAAAATGGCGTCTTTTGATGGAGGTTTTGTTAATGTAAACGATCAGAAAAGTACAGTAGTCACACAAAGAAGAACAAGGTTTTTGTTTGACGTCGATCTCAAGACTCTGGATGGGCTGGCTCATCCATTTTTGGCCCAAAAAACGTACAATTAAGTTGGGCCAGGGTTCTCAGCAGGAATACGTTCACTTCGTGACTCTCAAAAGTGATCGAAATCTAATCCGTGACCCTAAACCACAAAACTGGATATCTCGACCCCCAACTCTTAAAACCGGTGTAATTTGACTTCCTCGGCGGTTTTAGAGGGCGGTTTCGCTGACGTGGCGCCTACGTGGCAGTATTGACTTGGTCTTTTGTCCACGTGGCGTTGACGTGGCACTTAGGTGTCATTAGAAATAAAAAATATAGGTGGGACCCATTTGTCATTCACAAAAAGTACGGGTGGGACCCACTGGCATGTGGGACCCACATATTATCCTCTCTCCTCTTCATCCTCCTCCCTTTCTCTCCCTTCTGTCTCTTCCCTCCCCTTCGCACGTCTGCAGGGATGGGAGCTGGAGCGCCGGCGGCGGGGAGCGCTGGAGGCTCGGCGAGGCTCCCGCCCCACGCGTCCCCCTCCTCCATGGCCGCGCCATCGTCCATGCGAATCTGCTGCTCTGCTTGCCTATCTGCAGCTTTGCTCGGTCGGTCAGCCCTTTGCTTGTTGGCTTGTCGCTTGATGTTAGTACACACATGCACTGCCTGTTGCTACCGCTTGCTAGCCGCAGCCCTCATCTGCCCCTTGCCGATTGCCTCGGCAACCAGCAGGAGAATGCTCGACGCAGATGCCTCCCAACTCCTATGTGGCCGTGCCGTTGTCGGCCGGCTCGGCACGCTGACCGCGTCCATCGGTGGTACCGCCGCCTCCCCCGCCCGCGCTGCTCCTCCCGCCTTCAACGCCGCCGCCGCAGGTGCAGAAGAAGCCACCGCCGGATGCCGCCATCTTCGAGAGGATGCCGACGTGAGTCGCGGTGGCGAGACGCAGGCGGCCCTTACGTGTTCGTGGGCGCGGCGGGAGAACGGCGGAGGCAGTTGCGTCGTGGCCGGCAGAGAGGGCGTGGAGCGCAGCGGTGGATAGTGCGGTGGCGGGGCCGAGGGTGGCGAGGACACGGTCGTTCTCGTGGCCTGTTTTCTTCCTTCCGACGGCCAACCTTCCACGGCGGCCTCGATCTCCGCCTCCGCTGCCGCTCTGGCCCTCGCGCGCACGCCGCTGTCGCCGCTCCAGTGCCACTCCCAGGTCTCCGCCGCTTGCAGGCCGCCGCACCGCCGCTGCCAGCAACGACGCCGCGGGGAGGGGGGAGGCTGTGGATGGGGTTGGAGGAGGCGCCGGCCACCGCCGCTGGCTCGACTCGCGAAGAGAAAGAGAGGGGGAGGATATGATTTATGTGGGCCCCATACATGTCAGTGGGTCCCCCCTATACTTTTGGTGAATGACAAATGGGTCCCACCCATATTTTTTATTTCTAATGACACCTAAGTGCCACGTCAACGCCACCTGGACAGAAGACCGAGTCACGTCAGCGAAACCGTCCTCCAAAACCGTCGAGAGAGTCAAATTACACCGATTTTAAGAGTTGGGGGATCGAGATATCCGGTTTTATGGTCTAGGGTCACGGATTAGATTTCGATCACTTTTGAGGGTCATGAAATGAACTTTTTCCTTCTCAGCAGGGAAAGGGAAATTTGCTTCAAGAGTTCAGAGTTCCGACTGCAGCTGATAAGTCTGGCATGAACAAGAACATTTCCAGATCAAATTCTCCATTAAATCCATTGTGATAAAGTGCACAATTTTCATAAGAACAACTCAAACAATATGGCATATAGGGATTTATCCCATAACCTTAAAGTTTTTTATTTAACTTTTAATACTCATTGGTTATGTGTCATTTGGTAGTCTGGAGTTATAAACAATTTCTATTACCTAAAAAAAGATATGGCATACTGCAAAGAATCAGTATCAAAATTGCCTGAACATACTGTACAAGTACGGACTCCTCTATCTACAAATGTGGGAGCACCTAATTAACAACTTGATGAACTATAATTAACAACTAATCCTTTGATCAAACTTGTATATGGCAATTTAACAAGTTGGATCACTATCGCCTTCCGAGATGGCGCTCAACCTCTGCAATCCTGCGCGTTGGCGAGCAATGCTACCACCTCCGTTGATCCTCGCCGTCCGAGCACCGCGCACCGTTTTCTGGGAGTCGTATCCGCCGTACACGTGGTCAGCGTCGGCGGCGACGAGCGGCGCCACTCGAGCCGTCGCCTGCGGCCGCGGCTTGCCAGCGGGGCGCGCGTTCTTGCCCCGCGACGACACGCTGCTGCTGCTGCCGCCGGCGGCGGCGGCGGCGGTGGCGGAGGCCCCGAGCGCCGCGATGGCCTTGACGGCGAGCGCGGCCATGTCCTGGCCGGAGAGCGGGCGGTGGAGCGCCGAGACGGGCAGCACGAAGTAGAGCTGGCCCGGCCGGAGCGCGTCGTGCGCCGCCATCGCGCGCGCGGGCTCGTCGAAGCGGAGCTCGTCGGAGCAGCAGACGAAGCAGGTGGACGCCGACGACGAGGCGCGCTCGCCGCCCAGCGCGTCCCGCACCGTGCTACCCGGCGCCGCGAACTGCGCCATGGAGCCGTCCCGGAACACGACCTTGGCCGCGGTGGTGGTGGTGATCGCCGGCGTCGACGCCGCCGCCGCCGCCGCCGTAGAGCGCGAGACGCAAGAACCCATTGGAGTCGTAATCCGTTGCAGTAGTGAAGTGATCTACCCGCGATTATGGATTGGATTCGAAGTGGATATGGCAAGATGATGATGATGCAGTCGATCGGCCATGGCTGGTTTTATAGGCGAGAGAGAGAGAGAGAGAGAGCAATGAGCGTTTTTGCTTGGGAAAGTGGGAGCAAGATGGGAGGCGACGATGACGCAGGTGAGTGCGTCACGCGTCCTGTGTCAGTGTCCGGCCGTACGTACGATGCGAGCTCATTGAGTTGTGGACTTTTTTTTTTACTTCCTTCTCCCGGTGATTTTCTACGTTTAACTTTGACCGTCCGTCTTATTTAAAATTTTCTTAAAAAAAATTAAAAACATAAGTCACGAGTAAATTACTATTTATATTTTATCATCTCATAACAACAAAATATTAATTATAAAAAAATTTTAAATAAGACGGGTGATTAAAATTAGATGTAAAAATTTATGGTTACACTTGAAATAGAAATAGAAGAATAGAAGGGAGGAAGTAGCGGCTTTGACTGGTGATCTGGCGCCGTGAGAACGAGCGTGACAGGCAGAGACGCGGACGTGCGTGGCGAAGCATCGGTGAACGAGCTGAGCGGACGCTAAGCTTTGGCGGCGTCACGGCTCGCGTTGGGTGACAGCAACGTGCGGCGCTCTGGCAGTACGCACGAATGGTACATCTTTCTTGGGGTACCTGGGAGTAGTGGGCCAATGAAAAGCATGAGCTTACTCCCTCCGTGGTTCGTTATAAAAAAAAATCTAGTATTAGATAAAATTTTTTCAGTGCAACGAATCTGTGCAATCTCCTGCCCAATTTCGTTATACTAAAGAAAATCTTATTTAAAAGTTTTTTTTACGGAGAAGCTTCTTCAAATTCATTATATTAAAAAAATCTTATTTAATATTAAGTTGGTTTTATTTTTTGGAATGGAGGAGTATGATGCAGGGGACTTGTGAAAGCAACAGTGGAATGGAGACTGTTTTTGTGAAGACTCGTCTGTGAAGTTCTGTTGGCACTCATGTGAGGAGTATGATGTCTCGATCTCACTCTGCGGATTGACCGGTTTGCTACACATTTTAACACGGAAGATGTGCTCGTCTTTCTTCGCAAGTCAGGCTTTTCGGATTGATATGAGAGATCTTGCTATCCAAGGCACAACGTGCGACGAATCCTCGCCCTTCGGCTTGTTCGATCGCCGTTCGTTTTGTACTCCACTCTTCAATAGGGATGGCAACGGGTCGGGTCGAACATGGGCAGAGCGAAACCATGCCCAACCCGAGATCTACGTGCTCGTGCCCGACCCACGCCCGCAAAGACTATCGGGCAAAACCCCGTACCCGTGCCCATACCCGTCGGGCACGGGCATGCCCGACGGGTACCCATCGGGCTTGCTTGCCGTGCGCCGCCGCGTTGCCAACCACCGCTAGGCCGCCAGCCGCCGTCGTGCACAGTCGCGTCGCCGGCCTCTGTCCGTGTCACCGTGTCGCTAGCTGCCGCCCCTGCCGTGCGCCACCACACCACCGGCCGCCGCCGGTGCGCAGCCGCTTCACCGGCCTCCACCAGCGCCGCCTGCGCTGATGTGCCGCCGCGTCGCCAGCTGTCGGGCGATGGTGGAGTTGGAGGCTGGCAGCGACGAGGAAGCGACGAAGCGGAGCTCGACGGCGGTGACGAGTTGGACTCCCGCCGCCGCCGCTGACGCGCCGCTCACCGCCCGAGTCCGCCTCGGCACTAGGCTAGTCCGTGTCGCCCTCAGAGCCACCGCCGTCGTCGAGCCAGCCTGCCGCCGTCGGGATTGGAATAGGAGAGGGGAGTGAGGAGTAGGAGAGGGGATTAGAATAGGTTAGGGTTTCTAGTATATATATGTCCATGGTTAGTGGGTTAAATGGGCCAAAAGAAAGGGTACGAGGAATAAGAGATGGGCCAAAATTAGCTTATACATATGTACCGAGTCGGGTATAGATTATTCACGGACAAAAAACAATACCCAACTGTTGCCTGCGATGTTCTCGGGTCTCGGGCGGGCGTGTCCACAGGCAAAATATTATACCCATGCCCGTGTCTATCGGACCGCGGATACCGGACCCGCGGGTAAAATTGCCATCCCTGCTCTTCAATCCGTATCGGCTACGATCGATTCGATCGAGCGGACAAGTAATAGCGCACAGCCGCACACAGACGCAGCCGCAGGAGAGCAGCGATTTGAACTTTGGGGGACATCCTATTAACGGGAAAAATGATTGGTGCTCCCTTCCTACCGCAGGTTATTAGAACACAAATTACCAGTTTACAACACATGTCGATTAGGCATAACATGTTGCTAGACCACATCTTTCTAATATCTTTATCTATTTTCACAAGCCATACTATCGGATAATGTTGGTGCTTATAATTCATCTGTAATATTTAAAGGTTTTGTTACTTTTTGTATGTATCCCTTTATAATTTTTAGAATCATCAATTTCAGGGACATTCACATGATGTGGGAATCTTATGGTTATGGTCCCACATATCAATTTGTGGCATTGGAGGCAGTGATTATAATTTCGGTAATTTCACCCCACTGGCAAGCACTTATCTCGCCCGAATTTTTTGATTTTCCTTTTTTTTAATTTGATCAAAGTTTATTCAAATTCATTCAAAATTTGTAATTTTCAAATAATTTTGACAAAAAAATACTGAAATTTTGGTTCTTTCGGCCCCCTCCGGTAAAAACCTTCATTTCAAAAATACAAACCCTTGTTAAAAGGTAGACTCTAACAGCACCACTAATATCATTTAGGCTGTGTTCCGTTGTTTGGTTCCCAACCCTTCTTTATTGTTTTCCGCGCGCACGTTTTTCAAACTGCTAAATGGTGAGTTTTTTTAAAAAAAGTTTCTATACGAAAATTGCTTAAAAAAATCATATTGATCCATTTTTTTAAAAAAATAGCTAAAACTAATTAATCAGATGCTAAGCACTGCTTCGTTTTGTGTGCTGTTCCAACCCTCTCTCCCGAACGCAGCCTTAAAGTAGTATAGATAAGATATTTTTTTAACTTGATTATTAGCTGAGTTTAAGATTGCGATGAAATGATCATTCATAACTGAATGGCATGCTGCCTTCATTCGATAATTAGTACCGTAGTGTCATTATCGGAACATCGCAATTAAATACACATAGAAAAAAAAAGTTCAAAATGTGCTTTGTTTTTTTTATACGTTCTTACTTACTGTACATGGCTACCTCCTCCTCAAATGGGGGACGAACGACTAAAAATTAACTAAACTAAACCACAAATCCACAATAACTCGTGTGATCAAAAGCTAATCACAGCCATGCTGAGATCGTCGAATTACTGGATGGACGGGTCACTCGCTGGCTACGCTCAACCTTCGCACGCATGCACGACGACGACCACACTTTCTCGTCTTCGCCATCAGCGACGTCGCGTGCGCATCGATGCCGCTCACGACGGCGAGCGGAGCCACCCGGGACGTCCGCCGCCGCTTGCCACTGGCCGCGGCGCCGTCCCGGTCGTCCTTGCGCCGCGTTGCCGACGACATCGACACGCCGATGCTGGAGAGCGCCGCGCTGGCCTTGACGGCGAGCGCGGCCATGTCGTGGCCGGACAGCGGCCGGCGGAGCGCGGAGACGGGGAGCACGAAGTAGAGCTGCCCCGGCTGGAGCGCCTCGTCGTCGCCCATGGCGCGGGCCGGCGCGCCGTAGTCGAGCTCGTCGGCGCCGCAGATGAAGCAGGAGTACGCGTCGCCGCCCAGCGCCACCCGCGCCGCCACGGGCGCCTCGAGCCGCGCCATGGTGCCGTCCAGGTCCATCACCATCGCCGCCGTCGCGTCCACCGCTACTTGCCGCAGCTCCGCCGTCGCCGTCGCCGTCGAGCGCGACACGCAGCAGCCCATGGTCTCCTTGTTCACGTCGCGATCGACACGAACGCACTTTGGCACACTTAGAACCACTTCTCTCAAGCTAATTAATCTTTGACACTTAGAACCACTCCTATGTGGCTAATCTCTACTTATATAGTAATGAGACAGCATCAGTGCATATGTTTTGTGTTGATGACGCAGGCGAATCCGTCACGCCTGTCAGCGTCAACGGAGACAAGGAGAGTACCGGATTGAGTGGTCAATTAAAACGATCAGTGAGGAAATGTGAAGAATCTTTGGACACATTTCGAGTAAACTAAATGAGTTTTCTTTGACTGACAGATCAACGGACTTAATTAATCTTCAGGACCCAAAGGGTTATAGAGGAGCTGAAGTGTTAAAATAACGATCATGCGTGCATACATGGCTCTGTTAATCGTTAACTTTTTAATTTTTGTTAATCGTTATTAATTGGTGCGGTGACATGACAGCGACATGTCATCGATGGTTTTGGGATCATCTGATCATCATGGCTGACGCACGAGCACTACTCGTGCGGTGCAGATTGCAGAGGAGTAAGGAGAGTTGATTACAGTAGGTCGTCGTCAGTCGTCACGGCTCGCGACAGCTGATTACGATTAATTACGACGCATGGGGATATATACAGGGACTTGAGTAGTGCTCTGTCAAGAGGGGATATGGATTTGACAGGGACTTTTTTATGGAGGCCCCCTTAATTCCTCGGAAATAAGTAATCCCTCCGTCCTATTTTAAGTACAGTTGTATTTTTCCACGTCCAACTTTAATCCTACGTTTTATTTAAAAAAATTTAAAAATATAGTCAAAAGCAAAGTACCGTTCATATTTTATCATTTCATAACAACAAAAGTACTAATTATAAAAAATTTTCAAATAAGACGAATGATCAAAGTTGGATACGAAAACAGTTACATTTAAAATGAGAGGGGTAGTAAGAGCACTAGTTTATCAAGCGGACTCGCGTGTATTTTGGAACGTTCGGTTCAGGTGTATCTAAGGAAAAAAAATGAACCATAAATTTTCTAATTATGAGTTGATTCTCATTTAGTTTTTTTTTTCTATTCCAAATGTTGATTTAGTCTCACATTAGAAATTGAAGACAGATTTGAAAGATAAAACATATAGATGATAGTCAACCATCATGTTGTTCACCTGACCGTGTAGGCTCAGGATCTGGACCTGCATTGTTGCAAGGGATAACGTAATTTAGATGGCCAACTATTGGTGGGTTCATGGATTATGCACTCTAACAAGTGTCTCTTGAGTAACTGGTTGTTTAAGTTGATTAACGAGGAAGGTGTATGTCAAAATCTATTGAAGAGCTCTTCAATATCTCTACAATCAGTCTATAACCCAAGTTAATAAGAAACATGGTGATTCTCATTTTTGGTCAGGTCTCATGAAGGTCAAAGATACCTTCTTAGATATGGGTTCTTGGATTGTAAATAATGGGAAACAAATAAGGTTCTGAGAAGATAAATGGCTAGGAAACCTGGCTTTTAAAGACAAATATCCATCTTTATACTCTATTGTCCGAAGGAAAATTCTACTATTGCTAATGTTATGAGATCTGTTCCACTCAATGTTTCCTTTAGGAGGTCATTAGTTGGTCAGAATCTTGCATATTGGCATGAATTGTGTGCTTCTATTGTACATATTCAATTGAATCAATCCTCTGATAGCTTTAGATGGAATTATCATCAGAATGGAATTTTTTCTGTTAGGTCGATGTATCTAGCTTTTAATTAATAATGGTTATGTTGAGAGAAATAAGATTATTTGGAAGCTTAAGATGCCACTTAAGATTAAGATTTTAATGTGGTACTTGCTTAAAGGGGTTGTGCTAACCAAGGATAATTTGGCAAGACAAAATTGGAATGGTAGTTTAAGGTGTTGTTTTTTATAAAAAATGAGACTATTCAACATCTTTTTATAGAGTATCATTATGCAAAATTTGTTTGGAGAGCAGTACAGTTCTATCTTGGTTTATACCTTCCTACTACCATATCTAATATGTTTGATGGTTGGTTTTTGGGGGTAGACAAGAAGAAGAGTAAACTCATACTTGTAGGAGCTTCTGCCATATGTTGGGCTCTGTGGTTGACTAGAAATGTTATGGTTTTTGACAAATCACCATCTATCTCATATATGCAGGTAATTTTCAGGGCAACATATTGGCTCCGATTTTGGGCACAGCTGCAAATGTGTGAAGATGATGGAGAGCTTATGAAGCTTGCATGTCGTACTTGAGACAACAGTCATGCAACTCTTTGCAAACTATGGATGGAGATTCACAAATAGACTTGAATAAATGTGCTCTCCTTATCTTAGTTTGATCTTTTATTTTGTTGGGTGTGTTTAATTCATTTGAACTACACTCAGTGTTTGGGTGTTACTTTTGTAATAATTGGCTGTAACTCTGATGAGCAAAGGCCGGGATGTTTTATTCCATTATCTAAAAAAGATATACCTATTTATGTAAATAGGGTCTTATTAGTGAGCGAGGACTTTTATTTTTGAATAATTTGTGAATTACTAGCTTAGCTAAATTGAAGACTTTCATCCTTGCATTTCCCATAAGGATCAAAGTGTTCTGTTTTGGACTTTGGAACAACATGCAGTAGATGTTATTGTAGCTACCAAGTAATCTAACAATTCATGACATTTCTTAAAGAGTAAGACACTACAAGATATGTAAATTTTGTTATGTATTGAAAATAGAGGGAAATGCTACTGCTTGTTTTTCAAAGCTAAGGGAAATATTCCTTATCAACCGTGTGCAGGAAGTGGCGATGACATGGTACCTTTTTCTAGTTGTTGGTGCTAGACATGTGTAGGAAGCGGCAATATGGTGGCTTTGACTGAAGTTTGCCATGAAAAGTCAGAGCTACTTGATCTTTTTATGATGAGCTCGGAGATGGCAACATACGTTTGTGCTGAAGTCAAAGTTGCTTTGTTTTGGCAAGCTTTAATAACAATGACATGTATTCGCTGTGAAAGTCAGAACTGCCATGTCGCTTTTGCGGAACAACGACAACGGTGACCCATGTTTGGGCTCTGTCAATGGCCTTTAGTGAAAGGGTTGGTGTAGTGTTGGGTTTTGTTGCACATGCTATGGGTTTGTCTTGCCGACTACAGTGGTGTTCGTTGTTGAGGAACTTGGTGATACTTTCTTGTTGAATTTTTTTTAATTCTTGTAAGTTGTAACCCATATGTCTTCTTTAAAGTAAAGGGAGACCTTATATTAATGATTAAACATAGGGCTATATTCTTGGTTCAATAAAGGTCCTGTTCATTTCCACTAAAAAAGTGGATAAAATTTTAGATATTCGTGGCACGCTTTTCAAATGGTTAAACGGTGCGTTTCGTGCGGAAACTTTCTATATGAAAGTTGCGTTAAAATATTAGATTAATCTATTTTTCAAGTTTGTAATAATTAAAACTTAATTAATCATATGTTAATACCACATCGTTTTGCATAAAACACTTAATATTCATCTTCATCTTTATCTTCAGGAGAACACCACCTAAGTCAAGAATTATCTCAGGAGCACATAACCTCCACTCTGCTTAGGTACCTTAACACATTGCCAGCTTAGGAAGAACATGAGCTACCTTACCATACATTGTATAACTCCTTTTGCTTCTGTCATCGTCATCTTGCATGATAATCTGGCCGGAAATTATTTTGTAACCTTATAGCCACCTCAACACTGCCAATCTCTAGTAGTATTGACATGTGCACCTATTGCACTGCGGCTTTTGGGCCCTTTAAGCACACCAGAGCTTCTGGCTGGACTGCTGGGCAGGGCTACATTGGGGCAACGCTTTATGCGCAACCAGTAGCATGCACCAGACCTCGACAATCTCTCATTATAATTCTTGCAGTTGATTCACATGTTTCTTCTCTGAATGTTGCATCTACATTCATTGGTGTTGGCAGTACCGACTACCGACTCCTTATAAAGAGATTTGCTCCGGTCCAAGGTACTTTTGTTGGATCTAACAATGTCCATCTTGTCCAACTAGATCCATTGATCGGAAACGACTTGGTATCGTGAAGTACCGGTACCTCGAGGTACTTTTTGTTGGATCGGAGCAAATCTCCTCCATAAAACATACAGTAGATGAGCTTTTTATGTGCTACTTGATGTATCTAACATGAGCAGCAACCAGTCTGGTCCCGATCTTGTAAGACCTGCTTCCTTAGGTAGAGACCAAACTGATCACACTGCTGCTCTCAATGCTTTGGACTTGGTACACTCTATAGTGGCATGATATCCATCCTCCTCCATTAAACCACAAATTGGACAAATCCCAGATATCACAATCTCGTCTAGGTTTTTACTTCTACGTATTGAAATATAATTATCAACTATCTTGCCAGTTTAGTGTTCTTTCCATGATAAAATAGACTTTTTTTGACTTTTAGGGGCTGGTTCATTAAAGGAAAAAACACTTAACTAGGCAGAATAGATGAGACTAGAGGGATGCTGCTTCTGGCATTTCTCAAGGAAATTTTAACATCATGTTTGGACCAGCTCATGTTAGAACACTTTCAACAAATGGTCAAATGGAGGAAGCGGGGTTTCGAGGCCGAGGTATCAAACGTGCTAAGATCCTTTCACACATCAAGCGAAAAGGTCAGTTTGCTAACCTGGTAAACTGGTAGTTTTTTCTGACCCACATAACTTCACATGCATGCATTCTGAATCTATCAGGAATTAGATGCTGCGAAGCAAAAGAAAGATTTCTTGATGCTGTAACTTTCTCACACAGGAGACTAGACTAGACTTGTTCATCACACAAGCATCAAAACCTAGCTTTACCACATGGTTGTAATAAGGCTGCTGCATTGCTGTGCTCTGTGCACGTAATATCATCAGATCGATCAATAATTTTTAGTAGTAGAAAACGGTAATTAACACCAACCGATCACCTTCCTGATCAAGCCTTTTCCTGTGCATTTGCTTTCCCTATATGTACTCATTGATAATACTATAAGTTCCCTAAAACACCAGTCTGTTTCTTTTCAGCAATGCTAAAGAGGAGAGCTGTAATTAACCTGCAAGAAGAGGTAGAGCAGCTAGCTTGGCTCGAGCAAGATGAGCAGGAGACGCAGCATGTCGCTGAAATCTCGAGAGTTCAGCGGCAGGCTGCCTCCTCCTCCTCCTTCATCAGATCAGCAAGAACACTATTGTTCAGGTCAGCATCAGCAACGAGGTGAAGACGGCGGCGGCGGCGGCGGCGGCGGCGGCGGCGGCGGCGAGATGGTGCATTTCAGCCACCCGGAGCACCGGCTGGCGCGGTTCGACTTCCCCTACCTCTTCATGTGCATGGGGTGCAAGGAGTACGGCGCCGGCAAGCGGTTCATGTGCCAGCTCTGCGGCTTCCAGCTTCACGAGTTCTGCGCCCTGGCTCCTCCGTCCCTCCATGACCACCCCTTCCATCCCAAGCACCAACACCTTCTCTTCTTCGTCAAACCAGGTAAGTATAATAGAAAAGATAATATTAGTCCCTCCTTTTTAATATATGACGCTGTTAATTTTTAGACACATGTTTGATAATTTATCTTATTTATAAATTTTATGCAAATGTACGAGCTATAAATCATGCTCAAAATATTTTTAATGATAGAACAACTTACAGCAAAATAAATAATAATTACATATTTTTTTTAATATGACGAATGGTGAAACTTGTACTCAAAAGTCAATGGTGTAATATATTAAAAGACGGAGGTATAGTATGTACTAACAAGCATATATAGGACAAGGTGATTGCGAGTGAAAGATTTTGAAAAGCAGGTGATAAGTATTCAGTTGGTTATGCGGATTTTTTTTAATATGAGTGGAGATGTAGTGATAGAATTGTTTACCGAATAATATTGTTTTATCCAATATCAGTTAATTTTTTAAAGATAAAGTCATTGTTTTATTTGGTCTAGTTGTCATGGTCAGCTCAAAGGTTACGGATTTTGCTATACTTTTTGTTGAAACAATGGTTGAGATTCCCCATTACCTAACTTAAGTATTCATTTGGTGAGAATTAGATCGAACAAAGTTGGCGTCACACTTTAGAATAATAGTCTATGTTTTTAGATTTTTTTTTAAGCTACCCGAGTCTTGGAATTTGAAGTCAGGCTCTTAACTGTTCAAAGAAGCTGAAGATTTTAAAAATAGCTGTTATAGATAAAAAAAATTTTAGCGACTGATAATTAGCAAAACTGCAAAGAAACTAGCTGTGCTAACACCCCCTTGGGAGAATATTTCTCTGCTTGTCTATTTTGGTTCTCCTTTTCACGAAACTCTTTTTTTTTCTCCTACACTAAAAGTCAATGTTTTTTCTATTAGGTCGATTCCTACGCTAATACAGTAATAATAATAATAATAATAATAAAAGTGTATTCAACACTTTAAAATAGTTATAATTTTTTTTAAAAAATAATAATATAAACTAATATGAGATACATCACTATAAAATATTTAAGTTAAATTCAATTTCTATAAGTTATAAAAAACAACAAATATAAGTGAATGTGTGTATACTAGTTTTAATTTAATTTGTTATTTTTGTTTAGCTTGTAGAAGTTAAATTTAATCTCAAATGTTTGTAGAGTGATATATCTAATATTAATATATCTTATAAAAATCTTTTTTTCTAATTATTTAAGTGACATAAAAGAAACGAGTAAATGTTGTCTTGAGGATGTGAATCCACATCTCCGTACTGACGTGTATATACGAGCATATTCATTTATGATAGGTAGACATGTATAAAGGTAGAGTCTAGTATGCTCTCTTAGATAATACATATCACTTAGAGACTATGCTCCTACAATAGCTAAGACAACAAGAACTCTTAACCATTAGTACACCTAAGATATTTTTTATACCCTTCTTTCCTTTTCTCCATCTCCATGCAACAAAATTTTCTTTAATAAATGTTAAGAGTCGAGTCTGACATGTGTAGCAACCATGTTTCCCTTTTCTCTACTCTCTCTCTTCCACATCATCAATTTTACTTGTACGGAAATGAAGAGAGACCATTATTACACACCGTTACAGTCCTAAGAAAATCTCCAAGTTGATCGATACGATGTTTTTCAGGTGGGTTCCTGCGCTGCAAGTGCGACATCTGCGGCAAGTCAGTGAAGGGCTTCTCGTTCCGGTGCGCGTCGTGCAGCTTCGCCATGCACCCGTGCTGCGCCGCGATGTCGCGGAGGATGGACCTGCCGGTGGCGCACGAGCACCCACTGATGCTGGCGCCGTCGCCACCGTCGCTACCGACGCCGCCGATGGCGACACCGACCGACGGCGTCGGCGTCGGCGACGGCGGCGTGGGGACGAGCTTCGTGTGCCAGATGTGCCGGCGGTGCCGGCGGCCGGCGGGGCAGTACGTGTACCAGTGCATGCCGTGCGGGTACTACCTGCACGCCCGGTGCGCCAAGGACGTGGTGAACGGGCTGTACGTGCACGGCGTCGCGCCGCCGGAGAAGGGGAGCGCGCTCGCCGCCGTCGCCAAGGTCACCATCAACGCGCTGTTCAGCGTCATCGGCGGCCTCATCGAGGGCATCGGGGAGGGGATCGGCGAGGCCTTCGTCGACAACATCGGGAGGAGCAGAGGCAGATCAAGCTTCAGATAAACACAAATTAAACTGATCATCGATCGATACTACTTCATCCGTTTCATATTATAAGATTTTCTAGCATTGTCCACATTCATATCTATATTAATGAATCTAGATATATATATGTGCCTAAATTTATTAACATCTATATAAATATGGATAATGACATGAAGTCTTATAATCTTAAACGAAAGTAGTACCTACATTTTCTACATAACGGTGTACCTTTTTTTTCACTCTCTCTTTAAGGTAATAAAAAGGAACGTTTATAACCTGATACATATGTACAAACTGACAGGTGATATATTTACATTTATTCACCAAATGTGAAAAGGAGAAAGAAATAAAAATAATAAAGATACCTTCGCACAGGCACAAGATATGGAGGTAAGGTTGGAAACTCACCTTCCACGTTCTTTTATAATTAATTAAGTATTTAATTTTTTTAAAAAATAAATTAATATGATTTTTTAAGTCAACTTTTGAATATAAACATTTTACAAAAATCGCACCATTTAACAATTTGAAAAACGTGCGCGCGAAATACGAGGGAGGTATATGTTGAGAAAGCTGGGGGAGATCACAGCCTAAGGCCATGTTCTCGCGATCTCTTTGACGCCACACATGCTCCATCAAAATACATGTAGTTTTGTGAACGTCTATTACCTATCTTAGTTTTTGTTTTGAATTTAAAGCCATGAAAAATGTTTGCGTTCCTAAGGTGCCCAAGTGTTCCATATTAACATGGCAGCCCCCGAGTCATTAATGCATGTATAAGCTGATTTTGATCTACTCGGCTTCAGCTTCTCCTTGTAGAGTAAACGGTTTGCTTGTCTTGTGTTTGCTTCACTCGTGTACATGCGAACAACTCATTAATGAATGATTAATTAAATATTAGCTATTATTTTTAAAAAGAATAGATTAATATGATTTTTTAAAACAACTTTCTTATATAATATTTTAGTAAAAGTACACTATTTAACAGTTTGAGAAGTATATACATGAAAAATGAGGGATCAAAGGTTGGGAAAGTTAAATAAAAAACGTAGCCTTAGACTCCTAAGAGTTCACCGTCCCGTATATGGCCCCACCGAAACCGCTCATGAGTGTGGTATCTCAGTTTTCGTTAGGACTGTGAACCCGTGCTCCCATTACACACCATGCATGGCAGCATGGACCACCACGACCGGTATCTGTTTTTTAGAACTCCGGTGTCTCAGAAACCGGCAGCAGCCAAGGTGTGTGAGAGCTCCAAAACCACGCGGCTCTTACACGGCCGTGTATTTGGTCCTCCAAATCAGCGGCGAAGACAGCTCCCGAGCAGGTCGGACAAACGTTCGGGCTCCACAAACGTTACTGGTCATTCGGGCTTTACGATGGAGTGCTGGCGCCGCCACCGCTCCTCATCCAAAGTTCGCCGCAGCACGCGGCAACCGAACGAGGTCTCGACGACGTGCGTGTAATCACGTTTGTCGCTGACGCAATGTTCGGTTTGGAGAGGATTAAGGAGCATTGAAGAGGATTGAGAGAAAATAATTCCACATCATAATAGATTAAAATAAATCCCCTCCAATCATTCTTTTACGGGGATTAACCGAACCAGACCTGATAGAGGTGAGGGAGCAGAGTCTACCATCAGTCTGTTTATCTATAGTTGTTGCAACTTGCGAGCTAATAGCTATTTTAATCTGGCAGCAGCCACGGGGCCATGTGACTTGCCGGATCCAAATGGTGTTCGTGGTCGTGCATTGCACTTGCCCATCTCTAACCACATACATGTGCGATTGCCATTGCTTCTCCTGCAGTAGCTCACCTGATCTGCCTCTTGCTGCATCTCATCATCGTGAGACCGTGAGACTGACACTGGATGTGTCACTGAGACCCAAGTGGAGAACCAAACATGCGACCGCTGCATTTTTTTTTCTGGGATTTCCTGATCGGATCAGGGCCAAACATATCATTAGCCTCGGATGTGAAGTACTGAAGTCCACGCGAAACTTTTTTTTTCCCTAAGTTCTGACAGAATGACAGATACCAAGGATTGAAGCTTTTAGATCCATGGATGTAACGTTTTGGCGTGTCACGTCGGATATTATATAGGGTGTCGTATGGGGTATTCCTGCACTAACAGAAAAACTAATTACGGAATCCATCGGTAAACTGCAAGATGAATTTATTAAGTCTAATTAATTCATTATTAGCAAATGTGTACTGTAGCACCATATTGTCAAATCATGGCACTATTATGCTTAAAAAATTCGTCTAGCAAATCAGTCGCAATCTGTGCAATTCGTTATTTTTTTAGCCTATATTTAATACTTCATAAAGATATCCAAACGTTCGATGTGACAGTGTTAAAAGTTTTTGATAGGGATTTAAACAGGCCCTAATTAACATGGCCTCAAAATGTTTGGTTCATCTGGAAATGTAGGGCTTGTTCAGATTTGATTATATTTTCAACCATACCATAAAATTAATAATTATATGACTACGTTTAGTTTTTTGCCGAATATTGGCAATGTGTGTGGAATTTTGACAATATTATTAAGCCAATCCTACCAAAATTTTGACAATATTATTAATTTTTTATCATCTTTAACACCACCTCATACGGTAATATACACCAGTAAAAAGGATAAGCATTTGGTAAAAGAAAATTTATTAAGGGAAACAACATAAAACTCTACTTGCACCACCACCAACACGAATTATAAATAACCACCCTGAACCACAGCATTTTTTTTACAGGAACATCACCGACTATCACCACGGCAAGATTAAAAAAAAGATTAGACGAAAAAACAAATTAGCTAGTTACAAAGCTGAAACTGTAATACAAGCATCTCGAGGCAGTAACTGACAGAAAGATCCAGCAGCTGCCGACGACGCGCCCAAGGAAGGGTTGTGAACTGTAATGCAAGCTTGCTTTGGACACAGAACCCAGTGATAGAAGAATTCCCATCGTCCGGAGTTAGCGACTTTGTAGAAGAGCAACTTTGTAGAAGAGCAATAATAAACATCAATAAACGAATAGGCCACATACACCACCAACGGCTTCCTCCGCCTGGTAAATATGGCCACTCAATTCTACTGAGTAGACACCCGTTAGCCTGATGGGTTCTTGTCTTTCTTTCTTTTTTTTCTTCCTTTTTTTTTTTTTAAACTCGAGCATGCCACATGGAATCAGCATGTGAAGCTCTTGGGTGTCCACTTCCAGTCTCTCTCTCCAGCGGGTACAATAAGACAATTAGACAGTAGTTAACATTACGAGGTTTTGTCCATTTCCTCGGCAATGATCCAAATGATACGCTCAAGAGGCGACCTTGGACATATCTTTGCTGGATCTGTTGTATTTCATGTGGCTCTGGACCAAATGGCCTGCAGCTTGAGCAGAGATGAGGGACAACTCCCCAGCAAGGACAGCGCCAGCCACAACGGCGGCCAGGAGCCTCGCATTTGATCCTGGGGATTCCCTGTTTGCGCCCTTCACGCCAAGTAGGTCCAAGCAAGCAGACTGTGAGGCCAGCTGTGTGCCTCCACCAACCGTGCCCACCTGCATTTTGGTTATCACAGAACACCTCATCAATTTATATATAATTGGCAAACATAAGATAAATGCTAATGCATAAATGTCCACCAGGTGTTCCCTACAGGCTAATTAGATGCCTTTCTAAGCAAAAGCAAAATTACAAGATTAAGACATTAATAAAACACACGAGAGCTGTTGATCTAGCTAGCATTTGTTGATTATAACAAGAGCAAGTGAGCAAGTGGACACTGGACAGCATATGAAAGGAATCCTTGTTTCTTTTTTTTTTAAAAAAAAGTGCGGAGGTTATGAATACCAACTGTCCAAGAACATGATGAATTAGCATCGTTAAAGACAAAGAGTTTATTCGCCAGAACATGTACTAGCTAAACACATCATGCAAATGATTTGATTCTGACATAGTACTTCCTACCTCTGCATAGTGGTTTGTCCATATAAATTCAAGATTAAATTTGTGATCAAGTTTACTTTCATGTACATAATTGCTTCTTGGTGAAGTCAAACATATAATACTAAAAAAGGGCATCTGCTGGGCAAAAAAAAAAAGAAGAAAATAATAACCTATATCACGAAGGACATCAAATTGTTTTGAACAGTCACTAGCTTTCCACACAAGACATAGATGATGGGTGTCAAACTGATCAGGGACCACAATGCATGTTCCAAAAGGCTAACAGGACCTGCCTAGCACCTAATCACTAACTAGTATAACGGTGAAGCTTAGCGCAAGGCACTGCCTTTCAGTAGTGTGAGACAAACAAATAGTACTAGGTAAAGATTACTCAATAATCAATACAAACTCTATAGCCTGCAATCTAAGAAAAATACGAAGAAGGTGAGGTTAAAGGACAATATAATACCTCAATTGATGGCATAGTAACGGAGATGTGAAGATCTTTGCCATCATTTACAGCTTCCAACATTGTGATGCACTGGGAGCTTTCCACATTCTGTGCAGGATCCTGACCGGTGGCAATAAAGATGGCTGTTACAATGTTGCTAGCATGGGCATTGAAACCACCCAGAGCTCCAGCAACAGCTGAGCCAGCAAGGTTCTTGATGACGTTCAATTCTACTAGTGACTGAACGTTGGTCTTGAGAACCTTTTTCACAACTTCCTCTTTGATTACTGCCTCACAAACCACAGACTTTCCACGTCCCTCAATCCAATTTACAGCAGCTGACTTTTTGTCAGAACAGAAGTTACCTGTTTGTATGAGGATATAAGTTTAGGAAATTACAAAGCATGAAAAAGTATGGAAAGATTTAAAAGCTATTATGTTGTCATGTACACAAGATACAGTTGTATAGCTAACGGCATATCCTGTTCTAATCATCAACAGATCACCTAAGCTACTAACTTGCTATCAGGAGGTGATCGTGGGGGTAACTAACAGTACTGCTTTATGATGACTTGATGAGCTCAATAGGTTCCAAAGAGCAAAGAAACACCACTCGTAGGATTTTCTAACATAGTATCTCTGGAGATTCTCTCACAATAAGAATCAGTTTAAATTTTAGTGTTTTACAGATGGCAGCCAAGCCTGTGCAGGAAGAAATCAGGATAAGAATATTGCTTGTGTTATGTTGAAAATTGAGTATATGTAGTATGCAAGTGAAGGATGTGTTGGCTTCGTCAAACATCTTTTATTGGCATCTTCTCATCGCTTGAAAGTACTAGCACTAGAACTATCGACAGCTGACAGGTGGAGGAATATGGCAAAAAGGTAAAAACCACACCATTAATAAGAACAGGGTCAACATCAGCTTAGATCAAGTGCAGACATCAAAGAAAGATTTTGCAGTTCAACAAATCACTTTCGCCAATTCCCCTCTCACTTTTGTTGTGCAAAACGAGCAGAGTGCCTAAATTTGAGACCTAACCATCTATCTTGCCCAGATAGTTCATGACTGTCTGGCTGAAAAGTTCTCTTCTTTGTTAATATCAATTAAGCTTTTGCGAAACTTTTCAGCAGTGGTTTACGATGAGCGTATGCAATACACCAATTGGTTATGTTCACTGTTCTGCTTCTGTAGTTAGCCACCGTCTATTAAAGTTGTTTGAACGCTATCTAATGTCTATATGCTACGCACCATTGGAAGAACTAGTCAATCAATATGGTGACAAGAGAATAAGCCGCCGTGCGACCGCAGACTAATAAACTTCAAAAGTAAAGCAAGTATACTGGTTCATGGCATGGCTTAAAAATTGAAGTAAAAACCTGATATGCTGATGACATCCATGTCAGGGAAGTCATCCTGAAGGTAGTCCAGCACGTTCTGGACGCCCTTGGACACCATGTTCATCCCCATGGCATCCCCTGTGCTGCAGCTGAACCTCATGTAGAGGTTCCTCCCGGCCACCGCGCACTTCACTCTCTGCAGCCTAGCGAATCTGCTCGATCTGCTCATATATTTCGCAAATTAGCTTATATTATCTTACCATCCAACCTTAAAATTTGTAAAAAAAAAACTTGTAAACAAAATAGCGGGGAATTAATTATAGGTTGAATGAAATTTATGTCTTGATGTGGACTGATTGCAACAGACGTGTCGTCCAACACAAGAGCCACACTGTCTAAAATGTCATTTTGCTATGCGCGTGCAACATAGAGTGAAAGGGACAAGAGGGGATTAAAGTGGAATGCGTCGTTTATACCTATTGAAGACCATGGCAAGAGTATCGAAGTTGGCCGGGTTCTCCAAGAAGCCCTTGAGCTCGGCGGCGCGGCGCGCGGAGGGGAAGCGGGCGACGGGCGCGCGCGTCATCCCGTCCTGGAGCACGACGCTGGTGGCGCCGCCGGACTCGGCGATGGCCTTGCACCCGCGGTTCGTGCTGGCGACGAGGCAGCCCTCGGTGGTGGCCATCGGGACGTAGAACCGCTCGCCGTCGAGCACGAGCGGGCCGGCGACGCCCACCGGCAGCTGCACGTAGCCCACGGGGAGCTCGCAGCACTGGCCGAGGATGGAGGCGTAGTCGAACCCGTCGAGGGGGAGGCCCCTGATCTCCCTCCCCGTGGTCCGCCGCAGCGCCTCGCGCCGGATCCCGGCGGCGCGGCGGCAGTCGCCCAGCCTGGTCTCCAGCACGTACGACGGGATCTTCCCCGCCACGACCTCGGCCACGATTTCCTCGTCCTCCTCCGGCATTTTCTCCGGGGCGGCGCAGGCGCTCCCCAGCAGCGAGCACGGCGCCGGCTGCGGCGGCGGGGTGGCCTGCGCGGCGGCGGCGGCGGCGGAGCGGGAGTCGATCAGGAAGTCCTCATCCTCCTCCTCGTCGTCGCTGTTGGAGACAACGGACTGCACGAACGCGATGCCGAAGAAGCTGAGGAGGTAGATGAGCGAGGCGACGAGGCCGCAGATGGCGAGGATCTCGGCGAGCCCCACCACGTGGAGCGGCGTCGACGTGCGGATCTTCTCCCGCCACCGCCGCATCAGGTAGGCCAGCGACGCCGCGAACAGCGCCGAGAAGATGAGGTTCGTGTGCCGGATCGGCAGCGGGAGCGCGTCCCCGGCCTGCACCCTCCTCGCCCTCTCCCCCCCCTGCTGCTGCTGCTTCCCCCGCCTCGTCGTCGGCGGCGGCAGCGGCACACGGCGGCAGCGGCCCTCCACAGCCATCGGCGAGGCGCGGCGAGGTTCGTCGGAGCAGGGGGGGACTCCGGGGGGCGGGGGGGGGGGGGGTTTGGGGATCGAAGACCGGCCGAGATGAGATGAGATCCGGGTTCGGCTTGCTTCGGACTCGAGCCGATTTATAATGGCGTCTCCGGGTTCGGAATGGGTCCATGACAGTCTGGTCCCACCACGAGCGCCGTATGTGGGGCCCACATTCCCTGCTGGCCTCCGTTGTCTTCCTTTTCTTTTAGTTTCAACTTCTTATAAAACATATACTAACAATTTTGGCTAGTAACTTCTTTACTAGTACTAGTTTGTTTTGCTACCTGCTCCAGCACATAACAATTTTGGCTATGCTCTATCCTTCCTAAAAAGGATTACTTTTAAACATGAGTTTAAATATAGTCCACGTTCAGATTCATTATAAAAAGGTATATTTATATGTCTAGATTCATTATAAAAGATGCCTTTTTAAAACATGCGGAATATATAGATAAGAACTTATCTAGATGCATAGATAGAAGTTGGTATAATGCTAGATGAGGGAGTAATCATTTTGGTAATACTTCCATATTTGTTTGTTGGTGTATCATCGCAGCCAACATTTAAATGTTGAAACCCAATTTTAGATTTGGTTTTTACCTTTTCCATGTTGTAGTATATTTTTTTCCAGCCATGGTTTTTATAGACTACTAATAATACAAATAGAATATTTTACCTAAATTTAATTTTAATGTCATCGTTCATTTTTAATGGTTTATCAACCATAGTTTGATCAATAAGAACCTATTTGACGACAAATCAAACCCATATAGACAAAACTTTTGTAGTGTAGAATTTCTACTCTTTATGTAAAACTTGTAGCAAACCAAACATCTATGTGATGTTAGAAATTGTCAATTTTGGTTGGATAAAAATTGGCTAGAATCCAAGCTAACCCGCAAAAACATCAAAAATTGGTAACATCAAATTTGATTACTTCAACTACAAAACAAATTGCTTCTTAAATAAATTGGTCAAAATTGAAAAATAAACCGTAGCATAACCTCTAAAAATGTCGGAAAACATGCTTAACCATTTATTTTAATCTCCGAAGGAGACGGAGTATTTCACTCCACTTAACTAAAGAGGACCAGATCAGCATATATAGCATATATAGTTTAGGTTAAATGCCCCCAAATTTAAACATTGAGAGCTAAATAAAAATTTCAAAATTAGACATTTTCAACCAAAATTTGCACGACGTGCAGACGAAACCACAATTCCCCATTCCTTCTCTGGGTTGCCGTTGGGTTGATGGTTTTTGTGCAGTTTGTGGTCTGTTTCTCTTTTCCCTTTTTCTCCCAGCAGTTTCATTTTTCTGTTCTTCTTCTTCTTTTTCCTTTTTGTCTCCTTCTAGCTAGTGCCATTGCTGGAACTGCTGCTGCCCACGTAGTCTTGTTGCTGTGCACACGTCGCAGTGAGGTAGGCAACCGAGAGCTCGAGTGCTGCAACGACGTGTTGGATTAGGGCTAAAGATATCTTATATTTCTCCAAAATGGTAGTAGCATTAGGGGAATTGTATTGTCATCGAGGAAACAAAAATATGTAACAAGTTTTGCTACTCCCTCGATTAATCTAGACAGCTGCAAGCTACCCTCTACATCTCAAAATAAACTAATTCCTATATTTATAACGTAGAAATTGATTATTATTTTTTTATAAAGTGTGTGTATATTTTAGGATAGAGGGAGTAGTGTTGAAAAGGCTATGTGTTGGAAAATAATTTCATACCATATATATACGAGGTTTATCCTTATCTTGCAAAAAGAAAAAAAACAGAATATGTTGTTGTTGTTGTTGTGTGGATGGTAAGTGTGTGAAAATTAATTTCCATGCATTAAGATAAAAAGTTGCCATAATCTTCTGAGGTGACGAAATGAACTTCTGAAAACAAATTTCAGAGGTACTGTTGAATTTTAAAGAAGACTTCAATTACGTGACGAAAATAGAAATGATCAGAATTGTTATTGTCAAAATTGTTTTCTATTTAGAGATAGTATAGACAACATTGGTAAAGTTTAATAAAGAGATAAAGATAGGCACGGTTTAATGGAATTAAATAATAGTACTGTTTATGATATTTGCTTCGCAATTATTATTCTATATCATTACTTCAAAATAACTCATTCTATATTGGGACAGTTGCAACTTTTGTGGTATTGTCGACTTTGAAACAAAACTTCTATTACAAGACACAAATAGAAATTATCAGATTCGCCATCGTCGAAATACGTTCAAAATTGTCAATCCAATAAAGAGAGAAAGATAGTTGTACCATCAATTGTAATTAAGAACAGTAGTGTGTTATGATATTTGCTTTTCAATTATTTTATATAATTGCTCAAAATAATTCGTTATATATTGATACAATTTCACATTTTGTTGTCATATGCTTTGTACATGTTCAGATTGAATTTATACCCTATGTATTTGTAAAAGAAAAATAACAATAATCTATGGCACATACATATAAAATATTTTCAGAAATTATCTATACTAAAAAAAGTTCATATGCACCCAAAGGATTAAAATATTTTTCATACATACTACCTCCATACCAAAATAATTTCATTTTTCACTCATCCCACACATATCAATCCAAAGACAAAAAGAAAAAAAAAACTACAAAGTCATTTAATTGTCTCCCACTTTGACGAAACTCAATGCATTTGTTTCCCACTTTTACAAACTCTATTATTTGAAAGATAAAATTATTTTGGGACAAATGTGATAGTAAAAAATAAATTATTTTAGGATAGAGAAAGTAATATTGTACAATCATCGCACTGATGATTGCTTTGGAGGCCTTTTTTTTCGGAAATACCGAATACGCAAGAGGATTGCACATCTTTGTATTAAGAGGAGTAAAATTTACGCAAAAAACGGAGAAGAGGGAAAAAAACGAAAGGAGAAGAAATTAAGTTTATTCTCGTGCTACAGGTTGGACGACCTGGCGACCTAGCACTATACAAGTTGGAGGCCAACAATTTAGAGTCCAACCCATGAATAAGACTCTTAATCTCCTATAGTCGTGTTAGTACAAAAACCAGCCAGCTGTAGAATCGTTGCAATGTCCAATTGTCGATAATCTATGGTTGAGCTTATCTATTTTTGTGGTAGTACAACTACTACCATGCTTGGAATCAATTTTTGGCACACCGAATTTATCACTGTGATCAGCACTCCAGCGGTGATCACTGTGATCACTGTAAGCAACTTGTACACACTGATGACCAGCAGTGATTATCAGGTTTCTCTGCTTCTATTGTCATACTGAACATTTTGTGAAAAAAAAATACCAACGTATATATGCTATATACACTAGTAATAAGTATGTTGGTCAACAACCATGTTGTTATCAAACCTACTTTAGAACGGAGTGAGTACTATATCTATCTCATAATCTGAATATCATCTTTGTTTAAAAAATATATGATTTATATTAACCTTTGATACGACCTTTGATCATTTCGATTAAGTATTTTTTTATTGTGACTTAATTTACCTTAAAGATATTTTAATTATGACTTATGTTTACACTAACTTTTTTTTTAAGAAAAAGAACTATCCAACGTTAATATTGTCATATACAATATTTAAAATGGAGGAAGAGTATATAAATTTTCCCGGCATAAACAAAAATGAGAGAAATGCAAATTAGTAATAGCTTTTAGCTTTTGCAAAGTAGTATTTGCTAGTTTTAATTAGAGCAAGTTTAATAGGATATCCCACTACTAGCTCCAATTCATATATAGCCAATTCATACAATAATTACTTACTATATTATTAGTATATGGTCCCACCAGCTAGCTCCAAATCTGTAGCCCGCTGCACTTCTCTCTTATCTTTTATCTCATTAAAATATGTTTATAGGTAGTTAATAGTCTACTATTGTACCTGCTCTTAGTTAAGTCAACCTAGCGTCCAACATGCATGTAAATCCTCATCTGTGCCGCCTGCTGCTAGTAGGTGGCCGGCTGTAAAACCCATGCTTTCTTCTGATACAAAGACTCGCAGAACTTTTGTGCTCGCAAAAAATGTGTAGCCAAAGTGTCAATCGAGCATGTACGTGCGCATCACCCCTGGTCTTCGTCAATCGTCCGCTAGCATGAGTCCCGTATGAGCAGGCGCCTGTGCAGTTTTTCTTCGTCAATCGTTCGTCAATTCGGACACATGTTTATTACCTGCTAGCTACGTACTCCAACAATTTAGTAGCATATTAGTCGCGTGCATGCAATGCAATGCACATGCCTCGATCTGCATTGATTCTATTTCGTCATTGCATACAAATTTTCCCTTCCACACAGTACGAATACGTAGTACACAGTGGCATCTGCATTGATTCTATTTCGTCATTGCATACAAATTTTCCCTTCCACACAGTACGAATACGTAGTACACAGTGGCGACTGATTGTGTGTTACTATTACGAGTTTGTCTCCAATCCATATTCTACTAGATGATACCCCGCGCGTTGCTGCGGAACATTTTGTTTCCAAAAATGTCCTTGCCAAGAATGCTAAAAATAAATTAATAGTGAGAGCAACTCAAATATATGAAGAAAGTTTGGAGTTGTAGTTGAGACTACAGTAAATACATATTGATATGTTCTTGTGAAAAAAGATCAAGATTGGAGTATATTACATAGTGACATGTGCACCTTTTACAGCCCACGGAGTCAATTAATATGGATAAGAGTACTATATAAACTCAAAAACACTTAGGAAACCATAGTCAAATACGTTTTTAACGTACAGAAAGTTCATCAAGAATGGAACTGCTTATTAGCCTCCTTTTTAAACGTACATACTTAATTTACTGCATATTGATACGTTTTTAGCAGCAATCTAAGTAATTTACTGTTCCCCGCAAAAAAAATTAATTTACTGATCAAGTATCAAGCTTCATAAGATTAGTCTAGCTTCCCCAGCTAACAATGTGATGACGAATCGAGCAACGATGTAAAAGGTTGCGCAAAGCCAACCTATATAGGACGTGGCACTGCAAAATGATATGAAAATAGATAAACAAATATATGATAATTCTAATATTTATGAGGCAAGGAAAACATTAATGTTGTATTATATGGTTTAAAAAATGTTGTATTCAAATTACTTTTTAGCAAAAGGAAGTGAAATTCAGTGACTGAATCCACTGAAACATCCATTTTACCTCATACTGTAATATTGCAAACTTCATCGGCTGAACTGACGAAATTATCGTAGTAGAGCTTATATCTTTTCGATGAAATAAAAAAAATTATGCAATATTTGATGCATGAAATCCGTAAGGTAAAAGGCTTAATCCATGGTTTTTTTCACAAGGTATTCATCAAGAACAGTAACCATACTAAGTGAATGATGGTAACAAAATTCTGAGAACATAGAAATTGGTCAAAAGAAGTTCTGAACATGCCAAAAATCAAATATGTAACTCCGCACTGTAGCAGTAGCACTCTTTCTGGTGCTTGATCAAATCACTTGATGCCATTATATCATTACGATGAAAAGGAGTTATATTGATCTGAAAGAAATGTGAAATAGATCAAATCCCTTGAATGTTCTGAAATCACCATCATAATTTTCATTAGTGACGAACAGATGAAATGGGAAGGTAGAGAGGTAGGGGATCACAAACTTGTAAGGATATATTATTTAGCATCAAAGGGGAGGCCAATTTTCCTCGAGTGGCCATCCAGGTAGAATGTATCTTTGACCACCTCTGCTTACTGAAGATACTGAAACTTCCAAACAAACCTTTGGTTATTTGTTTATAGGAGGGGGAGGGGGGAGAACAAAGATTTACCTGAGCTAACAATCTATCAAGAGATAAAAAGAAAAAATAAATAAATGAATGAGTAAAATATAAAAGATGATATCGGCTACCTGAAGTGAGAGGATAATGGCACAGTAAAGGAGAAAATTGCTTAGTACCTCTTACAAAGAAGATATCATAGGATGGTTGTATTATAATATCTGGAAAGTCGGTGACCATGAACGAATATGTGGTACCAAATATATTGGGATATTTTCTTGATAGAGAACTCATATGGAGAAACCAAATAAGCCGCCGCTTTGGATGTGAATGTTATGGGGACTGACCTCAGTGATAGCCCATAGCTGCTGCTACAATGATAGTAGGCAATAGGAATAGGAATGAACTGAAATAGGAATAGGAATGAACTGCAATATAAATTCATAAACACAACAAATTATAGCTACAGCAAAGTTGTAAATTTGGTTTATATACCATGAACAGGGTTAGTGGAAACCAAATAAATACCATGAATTGACTCAAATCTGACGTGTTGAATCATACTATATCTTGCATCCAATATTAGTAGCAACGTTAGGAAAATACAGGCTAAAACTTATAATCCTGAGGTTTTATGTTACAAAGAAATTATTGGCAAATATCCCCCACCCTAGAACGATGCATGAATACTGATTTAGGGAGACAAACATTGCTCATATCACTTGTTACCTTAATGTCTTAACATGTATCCATAGGCTGCATCTTTGGACAACTATATATATTCAAAAGTCGTTTGCAGAAGATCACCATAAAAATGGAAACTCAAAAGTGAATCATGATGCCTGATGGCTGATGCTACTTGTCTACCTAAAATACAGGATACATGTGGGCATTTTATCAAACAGAGATACGTATTGGATGGAGAAATTTACCTTATAACAGATTCACTCGTTTCTGCAGCAGCAGGAGCAGACAGCCTGATAGAAACTCCTCAATTTTGATCGATACATGCAGGGACTGAAGATAGGAACCAAGAACACAAATCGCCTGTGGCATCCATCACTCGACCCAATAGATATACGGAGGGAGGAGAAGCGGCCAGAGAATCGCCGGGGAGAGAATCCCGTAGACGAACACACAACCTCGTAGAAGTGAAAGCTCGGATTAAACAAAGATTTGGGGGGGGGGGGGAGGAGAAGTGCCGGAGGGGGGTGGATTGGAGAAGAAGCGCCGGGGGGAGAGGGTTGGAGGAGAAGCGGCGCGGGGATGCGAAAGCGGCCGGCGGCGGGCCTGCGCCTGACGCGTGCGCACGATTGGGGAAAGGAGCGAGAGCAGTCGATGCCAGGCCCGCGCCTGGCGCGCGCGCGATGTGGGGAAGGGAGGAGTCGCGCGCGGGGGCTGGTGGGGAAAGGAGAGGAGCATACGCGGGAAGAGGAGCGCGCCCGGCGGCGGCGGCGGAGAATCCGCGCTCGGTGGAGGAGGGAGGCGACGCTTAGGGAAGGATGGAATACATCGGATCGTCTGTAGCAACTGATCGAACGGCTGAGGTTAAAAGGATGACGTGGCTTCACCAGAACTCAGCAAAATCCTAATAACTACACTAAGTGGGGATCACTTGTATAGTATTATAGGATTACAGTAGACTGATAAATGACAAATACTGTGGTACTGTAACAGTACGGCTGTATGGCTGTTTGTATGACTAAAAGTACATACCAGTATAATAGAAATGTTTATGTATATATATCTGTCACACCCTGAAATTCTTTCCCAAGCCTAAATTGAAGTTATAAATGGTCTCAAGAAAATAGCAGTGTAAGGCAGGAGAAAACCTTAATAAATTAATGCAAATAACAATCGGAATTGGCATGTGGAATTTTTCTTGAGTTCTACATGTCGAAAGTCGCTAACAAGATTTTTAGTGGAATTTTCAGAGCCCTAGAAATAATTTTAACCAATTAAAATTGAGCACATGCAATTTTAAATCCCAGGAAAATCATTTTTCTTTTTCTTTTTTTCCCTCCTTTTTCCTCTCCTTGGGCCGTCGGCCCATTTCCTTTCCCCCCCCCCCTCTCTCCCGGTGGGCCGGCCGAAGGCCGAGGCCCAGCCTAGCTCGCGCAAGCCGGCCGCCCGCCTCCTCTCTCTCGGGGTCACCGATAGGTGGGGCCCACCTGTCGGGCCCGTCTCCCTCCTCGCGCCTGCGCCGCCGAAACCGCCGCGACCACCTCCTCCGCTTCTCCCGCGCCCACGCCGCGCCGCCCCCGCGCCCTCCCCACGTCGCCGCCCTCTCCCCCGCGTCTCTCGCCCGCGCGTGCGCCCGAAAGGGGCGGGATTCGCGTTTTTGAATCCCCCACTTTCTCTCTCTCCTCCCCACGTCGCCGGCGAAATCGGAGGTCCTCCCGGCCACGTCCGCCTCCCCTCCGCCTATAAAATCGCTCCCCCGAGCCTCCTCTTCCCCTTTCCGCTCTCGCCGCTCCCTCCCGTGACTCCTACCGAGCTCGCGCCGCTCACGCCGCCGCTCGCCGCCGTCTGCAGCTGCGCGCCGCCGCCGCTAGAGCCGCCGCCGCGCTAAGCCGCCGCCACCACTAGCTTCGCCCCCGCAAGATCTTTCCCGGCCACCGCCTTGCATCGCCGGAATCCCACCGGGACCCCATTTCCCTCGCGTCGTCGGTGAGCCCCTCCATCCCCTTCAACTCCGGCCGGTCTTTGTTTCTTTCTGCCGCCGCGGGTTTCCTCCAAGCCCCTAACCCCCTCTCCTCTCCCTCCTTAGGTGCCGCCGTCCGCCCCTCCTCGTCGCCGGGTCGTCGCCGCTGCCTTCATCCCCGCTCCGGTCGCCGCCCTCCGGTGAGGAGCCCCTCCCCTCCCTCCTTCCCACTTTTCCCCGCGCGCCGCCACTCTCCGCGCGCTCGCCATCACCTTCGGCCATCCGCCGTCGGCCTGTGCGCCATCCGCCGTCGCCGCTCGCGCCGCCGCTTGCCGTCGCCGGTGGTCGTGTGCGCCGCCGCCGCCCCCCCTTGGCCGCTCGGCCGGCTTTGTGCCGAGCCGAGCCGAGCCAGGCCGCCGCCGCGCCGTCCGATCGGCCCGGGCCGATCCGGGCCGTCGATCCCGTGGACCGGCGGTGGACCACCCACGTGGTCCCGGTCCACGGTAGACCGGCCACCCGTGCGCCGCTGACATGTGGGGCCCGCATGTCGGCACCGCCCTCTCTCTCTCCGGGATTTATTTATTGCGCAATAATTCAATTAAGGATTTTTCTGTTTATAGTAAAAACACAGTGAATCTTCTAAAATTCATAACTAATTCATCCGTGCTCCGTTTAAGCCCATTCAAGTCTCAGTAAATCAAGAAAAATGTGTAGAATCCATTAAAAATGGTTTTGTTCTCTGTTTCAGTAGTCTTATAGCCTGTTTGCGTTGTTTGCCTTGTATGTCGCTTAGATTCCGATTCTTCCGACGCTCCGGTGTACTTCGAGATAGTCACCGAGGTTCCTCCAGCAACAGAGCAAGTCAAGTCATGCTTGTCAATTGAACATATTGAACCTATATTGCAAATGCTCTCTCGTTTTCCTTTAAACACTGCATTGTTTTATAATATCTATGGGATGTTTACCTACGGTCATAGCCGTTCTATTCTGTACCTTGTTCCTTTGTTAGCTTGGGATATAACCTGTCTAGAGATTGGACTAGGGATTGCTTAGCCATGCTTAGTTCAACTAGCACACAATCAGGGAAATCCTATTAATGTTCAGACTGTAGGTCCTAATGGTAATGTTGGATTAGTACCACCGCTTTGGTGTTAATTAATTAAAAGGAATCACATGGTGGGCTGTGGGTGCATGGTTTTGTTGGTCGCACCCATGACAGTTAAGGACCGGTTCGCGGGAAACCCTGGAAGAATTTATCGTGCTTACCACAAGCCAGCGTGGGCAACGGCTGGGCTTGTAGTGTAGCTTTCCTCTAGCCGACGCGTCTAGGCAAGGGTGGGCGTGATGGAGCGGGGCGGGCCCTGCGACGGCCTCTGTCGCTTCCGGATTCACCTAGGCACGAGAGGGGACTGCCCGCTGCCTTGCGAGGAGTGGGGGTGAAACCTGAGGTGTGGTGTGCTTGGTTAGAGGGGGTTATGCGAAGGGTCCTGTCACGGCCTCTTTCCGGTATGTCGTGGTGGCATGTCGGCGCACGGTAACGTGTCGTGGGGCTGTGTCTTGTGGGTACAGTTGTACACCTCTGATCAGAGTAAAACTATTCGAATAGCCGTGCCCGCGGTTATGGGCGGTCAACCAGATTCACCGTGATTAGTTTCACCCTAGTTTAGTCTAATGAAATTGGATAGTCTAGGTGGATGGTTGGGCCTGTTGCAACGTAGGATAGCGTTGGACAGTGGATGATTAATATTGAGTAATTATTACAACTGTTTACTTCTTTCAACTCCTATTTTTAAATGCTCGCTTTATGCTAATGAACCACTTTAGCTCCCCTTTGATAAATCCCTGCATCATACCCCTATTCCGGTATGACTTACTGAGTACAGTGGGTAGTACTCAGTCTTGCTCTATTTTCCCAACCCCAGAGTGCGAGTATGTGTCAGATGGTGGTTTCTCCGAGGAGTAGGCTTCGTCCGTGCCGTCGAGGATGCCTGTGGAGTGGTGTTCCCGTTGCAGTTCTTGTCAAGGCTTAGCTCCTATTATCTCTCGTTTTTCCGCTGCAGTTGTGTAAGACTTTTATGATGTTTGTAAGACGTGGATCTGAATGTCAACATTGTCATTTGTGTACCCCGGCCGGTCCTGGACGGGGATTTTAATGCACATTCTGCTTGGAATTCTATTCGAGAATTTCTGGGCGTGACAATATCCTACCGCAAATATTATTAATTAATCCCAACATGTGCATCTCATATTACTTGTAGAAGCATTCCTCTTTTTCCAAGTAGTTGGACGCGGATAAGCACACATGCACATCTTATCGCACTCACATCCACATAGCCATGTGGTGTGTCTTTTAACACATGTCTAAACGAGATTGGTGGTCAAGTCTCATGTAGCGCGGGCATACGCTTTACCAAGAATGCACCTATATCATGATAAGTTTAGGAATTGAACTAAGATCGGCACTTAGTAGGTTTCACCACGAGGATTCTAGCTGAGTTATGCTCAGTTCATAATGTAGAAGGCCAAAGCAAATGTGTTGGTTCAATAGATTTAGATTGATCAACATATGTATTTTTTTTCTAAAATGACATCAATATTTGGAAATAACAAATTGAGAAACACTCTTTTCTTATCTACCTATAGCGCGTCAACTATTTCATATTGACAGCGTCACAGATATATGGGTCCCACATTCTCTATAGCGCCGGGGCTCGGGTGGGAGTCAAGGAGTTGAGCCCCTCCCCTAGCTTACCAGAAAAAATGAGAACGAAAGGCACACAAAAAAGAAGTTAAGAGGCTCGCAGAAATACTTATCCGACAATAAAAGGATGCACAGAGGGTAACATGTGTGGTACAGTATCAACACTGGGATCAACCATGCAGTGGTTTCTTCGGTGGTCACCACTAGCAAGGCCTCTTGCTAGGTGCTAGCTAGCTACAACGCCATTGGTTGGAGGCTGACGCGTGGTGGTGATTGGGAGCATCTTAGGCTAATACGTTGGACGTCCCTAAATCAACTCGGAGTATGCCCTCACAACTCAAGAGTTCAAGACGAGGCAAAGGGAGCTAGAAGAGAGCCATATTGTCCCCACACCCTGACATCGGCAGATCGTGCCACATGCACGCTTTATCACTATGATCAATGATTTTCTCTCCCTATCTCTCATGTTCTCCCTCAAGCATGCCTCCTAGCTACATCGTCTCATGATCCCATCGAGGACAGCCAACCTGCTCTATTACCAAAATTGAAGGCAACAAGGAGGCGGCGGAACATGTGACGGACGGTAGAAAGTGCAACGATGGGTGGAGAAGGCAAAGAATAGTGTGGAGACGTAGAAGATATATACATCTAAAGAAGAAAGCAAAGTATCATGTAGTGATGTATAAGAGAGAACTATCAAGAAGAAAGTTTAGAAAAGCATAGAGACGTACAAGATGTGCATATCTTAAAAATAACTATGGGACACGTGTTCAGTTTAGAGCTATCCACTAGTGCATTGCTCGGGGGTTGAGTGGAGGCGTCCCACTAAGAGTTGGGCAAGCCCAGATCAACTTCCCGAGAGAGGCCATGTGGCAGTGCAGACAAATCAGGACCATCCAGTGTGCCCCTGCCTGAGGGTGTGTTGAACCAAACATGTATTAAGCTATGGACGAGTATCAACCTAGAAATTTTTGGCGGCGGACAAAGTGGCTTCTGACTTATGCACCAATCTAAGCAAGGTAGCACTAGAGTTAGGGTTTGGACAATCAAGATTGCACACTAATAAGGTTACTTTTTTTTAGAAACTCAGCTTAATTAGGTTACTTTTCTGTGACTCAAACTAATTAATAACCTGATCATTCGATGAATATATATATGCCCCTAGTTGCCATATTTCCGTCTATATACTGCAAGTATGTGGTACACCAATATAACAAAGTAATGCACTACTGAAGAAATCTTTATTGGTATCGGTTGAGAACCAGCTATATATAAATACCGCGTTTTTCCAGCCGAAACCATAGACAGCCGCCATAGCACATCCGGCGCCGGCTCGAATATCCCCACCCCGGCCGACCGGCCTCTCCATTCGGTGGAACAGACGATTAGCGGCTGAGCGGCGGTGTCCTGGACTAGGGGCGTTGAGACACGGAGGGCACAGCTGTTTACTCGCATCAGTTGCATGGCACAAGCCTGGCCCGATTGCTGTGGTCTGCAGTTAGCTTGTGGCGCCGTGGCGGGCCAGATTCCAGAGAGCATCAGGCAGAAGCAAAAACCAGTTCTTGTGTGGTAAAAACACTCGTGACGACGATATCTTTGATGCCAGCTTGCAACAACTTGCCAAATAGCTAGATCGAGTTGGCCATCCCTCAAGAGGGTTTACTGTTTTTGGAATACATAATTGTACCGGGGGTCATCGAATTCTAAAATTTAGAAATTTCAAAAGATATTTTTTTTTCAAAATTTGGGTATTTTTTGCTAAATTTGAATAACTTTTGCTAATTGAAATAGAAATTTCCCCATAATTGTTAATCAAGCGTCCCTCCTGTGGTGAGATTTAGGGCCTGTTTAGTTCCCAAAATAAAAACTTTTTACCCATCATATCGAATGTTTGGACACATGTGTGGAGTATTAAATGTAGATTAAAAAACCAATTAAACAGTTTGCGTGTAAATTACGAGACGAATATTTTAAGCCTAATTGCGCCATGATTTGACACTGTGGTGCTACATTAAACATTTGCTAATGATGGATTAATTAGGCTTAATAAATTCGTCTCGCAGTTTTCTGGCGGAATCAATAATTTGTTTTGTTATTAGACTACGTTTAATACTTTAAATGTGCGTCCGTATATCCGATGTGATATGTAAAAACAAAAAAAATTGCCAACTAAACCTGCCCTTACTAGGATGGAAGAGAGTAGGAAGCTACACTACGCTTGACGGCACATGCTCCAGCATGAAAAGAAAGGGAGTAGTTATATTTATGGCGCCATATTTTTCATAATAAATAGTTAGCATGATTTACAATCTAAGTCCTAAAATATAATTTTAGTGTATTTACAATGTAAGTCTTAAAATTACATATGTAAGTTCTAAAATTATATATGTAATTAGTATGTAAGTATAGTGTAATTAGTATTTAATCATCTCTCATCACAATGCATGCGTGGAAATAGTTTTGTCTCTCACGGATACACTGGGTAGCCTGCGTGGTTGTGTAGCCATAGGAAACCTACTGTAATCAACGGAAGGAATTTTATGATGACATAAATGTAGCAAATCTGGAAAAGAAGAGAGCGAGAAAAGCCCACTTTCAAAATACAGGGACCAATTCAAATAGTCGAACTCATAGTTTAAGGAAAGCTGCATATGTCAGTATAGAGTATGTTTAGAATAGCTTAATTATGAATTACAGCTTCTTTCAAAATTATAAGCTTCTCAAACAGTTCCGTTTTTCATAAAGCTTCTAAAAATGCTAGAATCTTGAGAAACCCAGGTTATCTGGATTCTTAAAAGCTGGTTAATCACCATAGCTTTTTAAAATCTTAAACTCATCAAACACAACTATATATTCGGGCAAACTTAACGAAGCATATTAATTCATGCATCTATATCGATAAAGAGTATACATTCAGATGCAAATGGCACAATCCATTCGTCTCACTCATGCAGTCTCGATCTCAGCCGGGACTCTCGGCGTTAATTATATTACCAGTGCATCAGGTGCATGCACGCGTTGTCGTGGTCTGTGGAACAGTGCACGTGTAATCGTCGTACGTGTACTATATATGTATGGCGCGCGGTATGGCCCCTGGATACGGATGTACTTCGTACGTGGACTACTGTGTGGAAGGCATGGTCACGCCGGCCTCTCCTTGACCCGCCTCTCTCTCCGGTGAGCGACACAAATTAATTAACAAACAGTGTTCGTGTCCTTCGTCAAACACTCACTCATCGCCACACGTACACACGCGTACATATCCAGCCGATCCTATCGATCGAATTATTGAGGTCTGTTTGAATCATCTAGTACTTAAACTAAAATTAGTCTCTGCACTAAAAACTTTGTCTCCTATTTAGATCCAGAAACTTAAATACACGTGAACCGAGAAAAAGAGAAGAGAGAGGATGTCACTTTAATACCTTCAAAACGAACTAATGAATTTTAGTTCCAATATATACTTTTGCTCTCTTTAAATCACCTCCATTTAGATTCTTAGGAGACTAAAATGAAGAGGGCTAATGAATTAGAGCCCAATAAGAGCAGGTACAGTAGCAGACTATAAGACAGCTATAAATATATTTTGAGATAATAGAGGAGAGATAAGAGCAGTGGGCTACAGATTTATAGCCAGCTGTAGCACGGACTCCAAAATACAGTGTATGTATGACAAGTGGTACTAGGTATTAATAGTGTAGTACGTAACTATTGCATGAATTAGCTATTAAGTTGACTATATGTAATTTGTAGCTAGTAGTTGGCTATACTATTATTAAACTTGCTCTCAGACCTGATCCATCGTCCATGCATACATGCAGGTTAGGTCAAACAACGCGGCCTCTTGTCTCCTTCCGCCACCCCGGCCGCCCCGCCCCGGGTCCCGGCCATCTATTCAGTGGTCTGTTGCGGCGCCCGCGCCGCGCAGTGCAGTGCACCAGCCACCATCTATTCTGCCATGTGAAGCCACGTACGTACGTACGTACGTGGCCCATGGCACACACTAAATGCAACGCGTGAGTGCGACGAGCGCCCGCGCGGCGGCCGGCCGGTGGCGGTTGGGGAGACGACGGCCCGCGGATCCATCGATCGCTATGATTTTTACTGGTAGCTGGCTACTAGCTAGCCGTGTGCGCCCCGCCCGCAGCGCACCTACCACCAAGTCGTCCACACCAGCGACGACAAGCTAGGCGCGGGACACACGACGCGGACGCATGCAGCTGCTACACGACGCGATCCACGACGTACGCTGACCCCGCGCGTACGCACGACGACGCGCGCCCGCGGGATGCGGATGCGCCCCGCGGTCCCGTGGCCGTGGACGACTTGTCGTGTACACTGTACACAGCGCGCGAGCGAGCGAGGGCGCGAGTAGAACGGTTGTTTTGTTCCGAGCCGCGCGCGTGACGCGTCACGCATGCACGTATCGTACGTATGGCGCGTCGTCATCACCTTGCTGCTGATGTGTGCTGATCAGTGTGCACGTGAAGAAGCGAAAACACGCGCGGATGATGAGCTAGTAGTACTTACGATCCATAATTTACCTCTTTGCACGGACCACGGGGGAGTACGACAGCGGAAGTCAAGCGAGAAGTACGTACATATGTCGCGCTCAGGCGCGTGTGGTATACGTGGAGAGGGGCCGAGAGGGTGAGGATTCTCTGAGGACGTACGCGAGGTGTCCATCGATCGAGGGATTCTAGAAGCAATAAAGCCCTGCATTACGTGCCTAACAACAACGATAACACATGGCCGGAAACTCGATCGAGACGGATTAATTGGCTACGGGCCTGTTTATATCTCACCCAAAATTTGACACCCTATCAAATCGAACGTTTTAACACCTGTATAAGTATTTAAATATGAGGGCTGCTACAAAATAGGATTCCGTTGCAACGGGATAGACATATTAACTATTTTCTTACACGAGTATCATATGTATCAGGTCCTACGTATCACAGATACCGGGTAACAAGTATCACAGGTATCGAGTAACATGTAGCTGGTACCATAACAGGTATTATAGGTATCAGGTACTGTCTCATAAAATGGTATCACATTCCAACGGGATACCGTTATCTAGGTTTTCTGTTTAAATATAGTCTAAAAAAATAACTAATTGTACAGATTGCGACTAATTTGCGAGACGAATCTTTTAAGCCTAATTGCTCCATAATTTGACAATATGGTACTACAGTAAACATTTACTAATGATAGATTAATTAGGCTTAATAAATTCGTCTCGCGGTTTACCGATGAAATCTATAATTAGTTTTTTTTATTAGTGCTCAAACACCATATACGGACACGCAAAAACTTTGGACCATAATCTAAGCACCCCCTACGATCACCCCATTGAAGCGATTCACTGAGTACATTATTGAGTGTTCCCGCTGGCCGCTGCCTTGGATGAATTTCATGATGGCGATATTTGCTGTTCGTACCACGTGCGGGCGGCGGTGTGGGGGTGCTGGGCTGGGCGCCTGGGCCTGATGTCCTGATGACGGGAACGTTTGTGGGAATCAGCCGCTTAAGCAGACGCTAGGAGCAGTTTCAAGATGTCTTTTTGCCACGCTGGAGCTAGCATAGAATGCAGGAGTCGCATACATGTGTTCAACATAACTCGATCAAACAAACGAACAGATGATTGGAAGCACGTACAGCCATAACCCATTGGTGCTAAGAACTGCATGCCTAATCAACCTGTTTAATGATCTGTCATCAATATTGCTAGTTTTTATAATATGCTTATGGGTTTTATTAGTTGTTTTTAGGGCAAATAGCTAATACGGTACCTAAAGTTTCGCTTCGGGCTCAGTTTAATACTTGAGATTTTAAATCGTCCAAATAAGTCATCCAAATTAATTATTTGGGTTAATATAGTTCTTAGACCTATAATAAGTGCCACGTGAGCATACCAAGTCATCCTCATATACAGTGGTATTAATGAAAAGATCATTCTACCCCTATATACCATATAGAAAAGAAAAAAAAATAAATGGTTCACAGGTGTATGATCGTTTTAATTATTACTTACTATTGCTATAGCCAAACACTGATCGTGTAAATTTCTTAGTCGGCCACCCATTCACAACAATGCTAGTTCTAGGTTGGCCTGTTATTTTTTTGTTTGTATTTTTTTTTAAACTGGGCCGACGGTAACTATCCTGATGTATATTGGTTTTGACTTTCTGGAACCGAAGTAAAAGCGGCGTCGCTGGGGTGATCGAGCCGCCAATCAGCGGCGTCGGCGCGGCAGATTATTTTTTTTTACCGACGGAGGTCGCGATCTTGATCCACGAGACGTGCGTGCAGCCGCCGGCGAAGCAGCGCGCGGTGGGCGATGGCAGCACACGGTGGCTGGCTGATCGATCTCGCGCGTCGTCTCCCTGCTCGGCTACGTGCGTTCCACGTGTTTATGTTCCTTCCTGCGCCAGTCTCTCCAAATTCGTGTAGTTTAGTCCGGCGAAAAAAAAAACAAATTCGTTTATTTCATGGCCGATTTTCTTTTTTTAAATAAAATGGATCGCGGCATTGGATGCTAATCTTGTTCTTGTCTTCGCTCGATTTGATTAATTAATTTCATTGAAGACTTGGACGCACTGTACAAGTGCACTGCACATATCTCAGGAAATTTTTAACCGGGAGATCGACCGGAGATGTCGTCGCCGGCGCCGGCGCCGCCGCGCGTGTGCGTCACGGGAGGCGGCGGGTTCATCGCCTCGTGGCTCGTCAAGCTGCTCCTCTCCCGCGGCTACGCCGTGCACGCCACCCTCCGCGACCCATGTATAGTAACTGTTCATCACCAAATTATTCACCAATATATTGGCACCATTACCGCTCTCTTGGCCTCTTGCTACATCCATTTCCAACCTGAAGATTGAACAGTTCAGCCAAGAAATTGGAGTGATTCATTCATGGCCAAACAGGAGAGTGACGCATTTGCATAGTGTCCTTGATTAATTAAATGGCGTAATGCTCTCTGATTTCCCGTCAGGTGATCCCAAGAACGCCCATCTGGAGCTGCTGCAGGACGCGTCCCAGGCGGCCCCGGCGAATCTGCGGCTGTTCACCGCCGACGTGCTCGACCTCGACGCGCTAACGCACGCGGTTCAGGGCTGCGACGGCGTCTTCCACCTCGCGACTCCGGTGCCCGAGGATAAGATTGTCGATCCGGAGGCAAGTTTGATGCTAATCAATCTGCTACTGCTAATGCATCTTCAGTGTACTATTAACTCTCACTACTAACTCTCACTACTAGAGAAACCATCTTTGGTTGATCGATCCAAATATATAATAGTCCCGGTTCTATTAAAAACCGGGACTAAAAATAATTTTTAGTCTCGATTTATAAGAGGAACAGGACTAGTTTTTCTTTAGTCCCGGTTGTTGTTACCAACCGGGACTAAAAATCATAACCAAGACGGCCTGCGCGGCGGCGGCTGGCCGGTGCGGAGGGGAGGAGGGGAGGCGGCAGGGGCCGGCCGGCTTTTTTTTTTTATAATTTATGATTTATCCTGCGATGTATTTGATTTATGTGTGATGAGAATCTGTGATGTATTTTTTAGAACATATGGTGTAATGTTTTTAAGAGTTTGTGATGTATTTGGAGATGATCTATTTGAGGATTTGGAGATATTCTGTGATATGTGATGATTTGGATTTGGGGTTTCTTGGTATAATTTAGGGATGGGGTGAAATCAATATTTAATGTTAAAAACAATGAAAAAGATAAAAAAGGATAAAGATCTTTAGTCCCGGTTGGTAACAATTTCGGTTGGGACTAAAGATAGCGATCTTTAGTCCTGGATTCGTAGTCCCGGTTAGAAAACCAGGACTACAAAAGGCTACCAACCGGGACTACAAAGCATTTCTCCACCAGTGACTCAGTTCACGTGTTACAGGACGGAATATTGTGCTGATAGCTCAACTGAAGCTTGTCCTGATTGCCCAACTAGATTGCTGAAACTCTGAACTCACAATGTTTTGAATGAGCTTTAAAAAAAAAACAATGTTTTGAATGCATCCGTTGCAGTCAGAAGTGGTTGGTCCTGCTGTGAAGGGAACCTTGAATGTGCTGAAGGCTTGCTCGGTTGCTAAGGTTCAGAAAGTTGTTGTGATGTCCTCCAATGCTGCTGTTGATGTTAACCCGGACTGGCCTCAAAATAGACTCAAAGATGAGAGTTGCTGGTCAGACCTAGCGCTCTGCAAAAAGAATGAGGTTATATATTTAGTTAGTACTTTTCTTACAAATAACTTATACTACCTCGGTTTAAATATATGATGTTGTAGACTTTTATATATTAGACCTTCTTCTGTGCTTGGAATTAATTAGGATCGTTGATCTCTAATGACCTAACGCTTTAAGAGAGAAGGTATTAGGAGAAAGGTATTAAAAGGGTGGGCCAGGTATGGAAGATGGAATGTTAAAATGGTAATTGAGTTTTATAATTGATTTGTACCGGTAAGGACAAAATCGTTTTTAGATCTGTATCCTACTATCCGTTTCAAGACAAGCTGCATTCATGTAGCAGAGGAGGAAGAACGTTATGCTTCTTCCTATAGTTAAACTATGTAATACTTTTACCGATATGTATCTATACATCTGCACACCTGCTGGTCACCGCTGTACGCGCCCGCCGCTCACCAAGGCCGCATGCGCCCACTAATCTCAGCTGCTGCACACGCGCTGAGGTCGCTACTGCCGTATGCGCCCTCCGGTCATAGCAAACTAACACGGCAGTCGGTCGCCGTCTCCACCGCCGCACGCGCTCGTCGCGCCCGCCCATCGCAGCCGATGTGTGCGGTCGCAGCCGGTTGTCATCACCGCCGTCCCACGCGCCCGTCACACCCGCTGGTCATAGCCACTGCTCGCGCCAGCTGGTCGCCGCCGTCGCGCGCGCAGCCCTTGCTCCTTGCATCCGAGCTCGTTCAATTGGGATTGGAATTGATTAGGGTTGAACACTGAAATCGTGGAAAGGAAATCGTGAACGCTAGGCAGTGGATGGAGACTTGGTGATTGGTCAATTACTAAGCTACCCTTGTTAATAATAATTTTTGTTCCTAAATTACCCTTTGTGAATTAACGGTGGATATCAATTGATTAAGGAGGTACCTCTGGTACCTCCCAAACACCGTAAAAGACCTCTTTATATATATATATATAATATTTAACCTTTCATCTTATTAGAAAAATCTAAGTAAGAATTAATTATTTTATTGTGCTTTTTTTCATCATTAAATGTTCTTTAAACATGACTTGTATTTTTAGCATATTTACACTAGATCTTTTAATAAGACAAATAGTCCAATATTATATTAAAAAGTTAATTGTGCCATATATTTAAAAACATAGGGAGTAATACTTTCTTACTGCAACTGATTGCCACTTTGGCAGAACAATAAATACAAATCACTTTCAAGCAGCCGAATGTAAATGACTAGGTTCTGTCCATACAGATGCCCTTTTCAGAGAGAATTTACACGATGACTAAACTGTGATATTTACTGCTTCCTGTTTGCAGGATTGGTATCCTGCTGCGAAGATTATGGGTCTGTTAACTTTGCCAAAATTTTGGCATAGTTACCAAAATTTGATAGCAAACTAAATGTAGCTATTTTATTGGTAATTTTATCAAAATTTGGTAAGGTTGAAAATGGCATCAAAGTGAACAGGCCCTATGGCTGAACAAGCGGCTTTCGAATATGCGAAGAAAAATGGACTGAATGTTGTAACACTCTGCCCTCCGTTGGTTTTTGGTCCGATGTTGCAGCCTACGGTGAATATCAGCAGCAAATTCCTCATCTATGTGATGAAAGGTCCCTTGTTGGTGACTCCATTTATTTCTTCTCGTTTATTGCCTGAATTGTTGCTTTTCTGATGAATACCCTGACAATGCTAGTTATGCTCCCTAACAATTAGTCAACTTGTGTTAATGCAAACCCTGTTACAAGTGTTGAAATGCATTTATTTGGTCCAGCCCAATGCTTTAGATGTGATTGCTTAGTTATTTCCTGTGGTTAGATACTTAGATGCACTTTATTACAACTCAATCAAGAAAAAAAATCCAAATAATGTGGTATGGCCATTATCTAGAATCTGTCTTGTGAGCACTTATTTCTTTGCCTGCCCCATGTTTATCCTTGTATTCTTCAGATATAGCTGCTTGACCTTTTTCAGATGCTCTACAGTGTATAGTTGCAAGATGGGAATAATCATCCCGAGGCAGATTCTCTACAATCTATTCATCTATTGCATGTGATTCCCCACTTAGCTCATTAATGTTCATAACTTGATATTACACGCTTAATATTGAATGGCAATGGACAAAGCAGTGTACAGCTCTACTTAATATAGCACCAGCGTTTGCTGGCTCGTTTTTTTTTTAAAAAAAAAACCAACAACAACAACAAGAAGAAGCAGTGTACAGCGAATTCTGTGCTAAAACTGATGAATCGTGAAAGAAAAGCACTCTTACGTGTCACTGAAAGTTTTTAAAAATGTTGTGTAGTGCTGTAAATGTACGAAGTGATAATTGTCTTGTCATGTTCTTGCCATTGTGCAAGCCATCATGCTACATTGCTACTAGCCTACTAGTTCTGACAATTTGTTTACTTCATTCATGGTGCTACACTTGACTCATCCAGATGCATAGATTCTATGCAATCTATTGCGTGTGATTCCTACACTTGGCTCATTTATTGTAGATATTTCACGCCTGAATGTGATTGTGGTGGCACTGTCAGATTACAACCAACATTCAATGTGCCACTAAATCTTTAGGAAAATGAGTACGCAGTACTGAAAGAAACCTTACAGTTGTCTTGTTACTGTTGCAACCACGAATATTGCTAGTTACTAATACTTGGCAAAATTATTTTGTTTCACTGTAGTTTTGACCCTGTTAATTGGATTCCAGGAGGCCCTGATGTGATGAACAACAAACTGTGGCACATAGTCGATGTCCGTGATGTGGCCGATGCCTTACTTTTGCTGTACGAAAAACCAGAATCATCTGGGAGATACATTTGCTCATCAGATCACATCTGCACAAGGGATTTGGTGAACTTGCTGAAGAAGATGTACCCAAAGTACAACTATCTGAATAAGTAGGTCAAATTTCCCTCATACCAGTTTCTGTCAAGACTTAGAACAACATGGAATAATCCTCATTGTGTCTTCAGTATTTGCATGGCTTGAACAAATCTTTAATTTGCTTCTACAGCATCCCTGATGTGGAGCATAAAGCGTCATTGACATCGCAGAAGCTGATGAGCCTGGGCTGGGCGCCAAGGAGGCTGGAGGAGACGCTCTCGGACAGTGTCGATTGCTACGAAAATGCAGGCATTCTGAACGATTTGGATGGGCATCCTTGCCGACTTCCCCATCTCTTCAGGTTGTCTGCTGATAATTGAACCAGCTGCAGTGGCATATGCGGTGCTTCATATCGTTATGGTATCGTCCTCGCAGAGCCTCAAAGTCCGGCAATATAATTAATGAAGGATCATCATGTAGTGATGACGTTCATGGTTCCAACTCCCAGCTGTTCCATTTATATGTCTTTTAGTATGGAACCTTTGATTCTGTGTGCATATGTTAATGATAATCACGACCTTGTTGTGTCCTTGTAGATGCCATGACGGCTGCGCTTGTCTTTTCCTTCTGTTCTCATCTTCTGGGCCCCTTTTCTATTTCATTATTATTTTTGGAATAAGAGGGCAGGAGGACTGCCTCTTTTTCATTAATATTGGAGGAGAGAAATGGTTTATTTACATGCTTATCTATTTCAGTATGGGTTCTTCGTGATGGGCTTATATATGATTCCTGTTACAGGCATCCAATACCAGGGGCTCCTAACGCGTGCAGCTGCGCCGAGGACGCAAGTAGCATAACGTTTTATAATGAAATAATAAACAAATTACTAAGTTTAATATTGTAAATTTAGAGTTGACAGTTTTAAAAGTGGAACGGAAAGATTAAGATTTGAGTTGAAATTACATTTTTTTTAGGTACAAAGTTTATTCTAAATTTACAATTTTGAAATAAAATTTCAGTTGAAAAGTCTATAAAATATTATTTTACTCAAATTTAAAAGTACTTAAAATTGTTTTTAGAAAACAAAATCAAATATACAAAAATAATTTTCAAATAAAAATTCCGAATAAGGGAAAATTTCATCTATAGTACAAACATTTTGCTAATACCAATAAATACCCCAAGATTCTCCTAACTTCCAAAATTACCACAACCGTTAGGTACCATTGACCGAAATAGACTCCGTGACTTTCCGAGACAGTTTTCTGCGCCTCCTTTCCTCTTATCATGCATCTTATCTCTTACAAGTTGTTCCCTTACCCTAAAAATCGAATCAAGTATCCACAGCGATGTAGGATCGAATAGCAATAACTAAGCCAATCAGAGGAGGGTGAATGGTTGGTATACCCAAAAACCAAAAACTTTTAGCGGAAATAAAAGTTACCCTCGAAATCGATGGATAGCGGTCTGACCGAAGATGTTGCGCCGGTCTGACCGCCTGATGAACGTCGGTCCGACCGATGTAGATCGATCGGTCGAACCACCGAAGTCGCCTGCCGCACCTGCTGCCGCCGCCGGTCTGACCGTACTTACGCCGCCGGTCTGACCTCCGCTATGCCGCCGGTCTGACCGCCGAAACCCGGTAAACACAAATCGAAGAACTATTAAAGTGGATGATGACTTTATTGATTCTCTCTGTGTTTACAAAGTACACCAACAACACTCCTTACAAAAATTTCGACTAAACTCAAAACCCTAACTCAAAACTCAACTCAATTACTCTCAAAAGTGATACCGGGAAGACTCACGCTCCCCCTCTATTTATACATGAGGTAGACAGCCTAAAGCCACGAACCAAACTCATACTAGGAGTCCTAAACACCTTAGGAAACACTCTAGTACAAGAAACAAACTTTACATAACCAATCATACCAAATTTGGACTCCTTCCAAATTCAACTCCGCATCCCATACGCACACAATAACTCCATCGTATGCCATATGGAATCTCCATCAACCACGTGCATCAACTCTAGTCTAAGTATCCCGCATGATCTCTGACCACCACGGACGTCGTCTTATCCCCAAGCCGACTCCCGGTCCATCACAGCAAATACTCTCCCGAGGCATCGAGTCACCTACACATAGAACAAACAAAGAAACCATATTCCGAGACCAAGCTATCACAACTTGACTCATTAGTAGCAAACAACAGTATTACATACGTATAGTATCCATTTAGAAGCCATAATCATGAAATAATCACGAATATCCAAACAAACAACCCGAAACCGAAACCGACACAGAGTCGGCCGGTCAGACCGCGGGCTGGCCGGTCTGACCGCGCGATCACTGCTGGTCTGACCGGCATATACAGCCCGGTCTGACCGGTCACATAAAATGATAAAACCTGCGATTCACCTGTAAATCCAATCATCTCCAAAACCACTTCGTGAATAAATTCCAAATAACAAAACCAATAATCTTCAATGCCAATTGTTCATTACAGAATAATAATCAAAAACACCTTTGATTTTACAATCTCCCTCTTGATGAACACATTGGCAAACTCATTAAAAATGTTTTGGTGTTTGGAAAAATAAAAACAAAAGTGGTAAAAAGCACACTTCGTACAAACGTACACATCGTGCTCAAAAATCCAAAAGAAAACTTCTCCCCCTTTTTAAAAGAAAGAAATTCCTAATTGAACCCTCATGAACCAAAAAACATACTCTTCTCAACAACTCTCCAAAAATTCACCTTGCTTCTCCCAAAAATCCAAAAATTCACATCACTTCTCCCCCTTTTGACAATGATTTCATCAAGCATAGGAATTATGTTCATTAATGTTTAAGAGCTTAGCATACATATAGCATATCAAGTCATGTGTTGCAATAAAAAGAAGATAAACCCATCTATAATATAACAAGCATGCATTAAAGTATAACCATGAACCAAAGATTTTACAATTAAGCTTGAATCAACAATCAAAATTCATGATTTCATACGATTTATAATGCAACATCTTAACAAGCACATAGGTTAAAGAATAAACACTAAACACATATACCTATTGCATTTATCACTCTTTCTCAAATAACCAAGAGAAATTTTTTATAACTTGTTCTTTTCTTGAGCCTTTTTGCTCATATTTTTCTCTGTTATTCCGAGTACGTCCCTGTCGTCAAGACTGTTTCCAGGGATTCGGCACCCATTATTTTGCTCACATCGAATACGTCCATTATTTTGCTCACATCGAATACGTCCTTGTCGTCAAGACTGGTTCCAAGGATTCGGTATTCATTTTTTTTCATATTTTTATTCTCTTTTTCACAATGAGCAATTAAAGCTATTTGAGGAATAACAAGTCAATAAAGCATATATATAAAGCATTTAGAAATCAAACCATATGCTAGCATCAACATTGCATATTTGCTTAATTCAAGTATAGAATTTAAGTGTCATGCATCATCTCCCTTAAAAGCAAAATCTAAATCTCATGAAAAGACTAGAATACATACAAGCTATGCTAGAAATAAATAAACCTTCAAAGTATTGCTAGCATGCACACGAAAATACCATATGTATAAACAAAGCTCTCTTTTATCAATTTTTCTCATTGTCATATTATTGCTTGATAAAACCATGAGGTACAAACTCCTCCTCAAAACATGCCAAAAGGATGAATTATTCCCAATTCACCACGAAGAAAAGCAAATCGATTAGAATCCAAAGGTTTAGTGAAAATATCAGCAAGTTGCAACTCTGTATCCAAAAACTGCAATTCAACATCTCCCTTCTCAACATGATCCCTCAAAAAGTGAAAACGAATATCAATGTGCTTTGTGCGTGAGTGTTGAACATGATTCTTAGCAATGTTAATAGCACTAGTACTATCACAAAAGAGAGGTACTTTCTCAAAAGTAAGACCATAATCTTTCAAAGTAGATAAAAGCCAAAGAATCTATTAACAACAACTAGCAGCAGCAACATATTCAGATTCAGCAGTTGATTGAGCAACACTAGATTGTTTCCTAGAAGACTATGCAATCAATGATGTACCAAGAAAATGACATGTTCCACTAGTACTTTTCCTATCAATTCTAAAACCCCCAAAATCAGCATCAGAATATCCACTTAAGCATATAGAAGATGAAGTAGAATACCAAATTCCAAACTCAAGTGTATGATTCAAATACCTCATTATTCGCTTGACCGCTTGACAATGTGAAGCACGAGGAGAAGCTTGAAAGCGTGCACACAAACACACAGCAAATTGTATGTCTGGCCTAGAAGCAGTTAGATACAACAAAGATCCAATCATACATCTATATTCCTTTTGATCAACAGCTTCACCATTTTCATCAGGATCCAACACAGCTGTAGAACCAATTTGTGTTGAAATTGGCTTGCAATTCTCCATCTTGAACCGTCTCAAAAGATCCTTCGTGTACTTCGTTTGATGCACAAAAGTACCTTGAAGTGTTTGCTTAATTTGCAATCCCAAAAAGTACGATAACTCACCCATCACGCTCATCTCAAATTCCCTGCGCATAGTCTCAGCAAACTCTACAACCAAAGCGTGAGTCGAACAACCAAAGATGATATCATCCACATAAATCTGAACGAACAGTTGATTATCACCATGCTTAAGAACAAAAGGCGTTTTATCAACCTTTCCCATTGTAAAACCTTTCGCAAGCAAAAAGTTCTTAAGCCTATCATACCATGCCCTAGGAGCTTGTTTCAAACCATACAAAGCTTTAGACAATTTAAAAACATGGTTGGGAAAATCAGGATTTTCAAAACCTGGTGGTTATTTGACATAAACTTCCTCCTGTATAAAACCATTTAGAAAAGCACTTTTAACATCCATTTAATACAATTTAAAACCTTTTGAAGCAGCAAAAGCCAACAAAAGTCTAATTGCCTCAATTCTAGCAACAGGAGCAAAAGTTTCATTAAAATCCAAACCCTTCACCTGAGTAAAACCATGAGCAACAAGTCTAGCTTTATTTCTCACAATTAAACCATCCTCATTTTGTTTATTTCTGAAAACCCACTTGGTTCCAATAATATTATGTCTATAAGGTGGTTCAACTAAAGTCCAAACCTTATTTCTCTCAAAATTTTCAAGTTCTTCATGCATGGCGTTAATCCACGATTCATCAGTTAATGCATGTGACACACATTTGGGTTCAAAAGAAGCAACAAATGCAGAATTTGTACAAACATCATGAGTCGTTACCTTAGACTTTGTAGTCCGCTCACCTAGATTACCAATTATTTGTTCCAGCGGATGTCGTCATTGAATGTGCAAAGGAGCAGCGACTTCTGAAGTTGATCCACGTTCTGTATCAGTACTGGTCGAAGTAGTAATCTCTGGAGGACCATCTCGATCAGCATCAACAGTACCCGATCCCGACGACCCTGGCTGGTCTGACCGCTCCTCCTGAGGCGGTCTGACCGGAGGTGTGCCGGCGGTCTGACCAGCTTGGTGCCCGATCTGACCGGCCGTGCCAACCTCGTCGTCGTCGTTGTCGTCGCTCTCGTCTTCAAAAATACGACCATCCTCCCCCTAAACCTGTGACAGTGTACCTGCAATATCGGGTCTAGTTCCTGGACTAGCCTCATCAAAAGAAACTCCGCAAGTCTCAACTATTTTATTAGTCTCCAAAATAAGTACACGATAGCCACGAGTATGTGCGGGGTAACCAAGAAACAATCCATCGGTAGAACGTGCCTCAAACTTATCCAAATTTCCAGATTTCAAGACAAAGCACTTGCAACAAAAAACACACAAATGTGAAACTTTGGGTTGATGTCCAAATCGAAGTTCATAAGAAGTTTTTCCAAGTTTAGATCTCAAGAAAACCCGATTTGAAATATAACAAGCATTGTTAATAGCCTCAGCCCAAAATTTTCTAGGAGTTTTATGTTCATCCAACATCGTTCTAGCCATCTCAACCAAAACACGATTTTTCCTTTCAACAACACCGTTTTGTTGAGAAACATGAGGAGAAGAAAATTCATGTTTAAGACGTCTTTCGTTGCAAAATTGTTCAAAAGAAGCATTTTTAAACTCACCACCATTATCAATTCGAATTCTTTTCAAAGAACTAGGAAATTTAAGATCTAATCGAAGAAACAAACCACAAAAGTGTTGAAAAGCTTCGTCCTTAGTTGCCATAAAGAAAACCCAAGAATATCGAGAAAAATCGTCAACAATAACCAACACATACCACTTTTCTCCAACAGATTGCACTCTAGCTGGACCAACAATGTCCATATGTAATAGCTGTCCCGGTGTATCCGTCACCACAGAAACAATAGGAGCATGTGAAGTAGAAACCATCTTAGCATGACGACACGGTGTACAAACCAAATCAAGATCTTTCTTAAGTTTAGGCAAACCACGAACAAGATCCAAACCACTTAACCTAGTGAGATGATCGAAACCAACATGTCCAAGTCTACGATGCCAAAACATCACATCTTTATCAAACTTAGTAACCAAACATGTTATCACAGGTGAAACGGGATTTTCAAAATCAGCTTTAAACACTCTTCCATAGTGAGAAATATTCAACACAGAATCACCACAAGAATCAAAAACTTTACTTCTAGTTTTCTTAAAGTGAACCTCAAAATTTTCATCAATAATTTATGAAACTGAAAGTAAATTGTACTTTAAGTCCTCAACCAAAGCTACATTCTTCAATTCAAAATTTTCATTTACCTTAACCAAACGTGTAGCGAGAACGGCACTTGTAGAAGCATCACCAAAGATAATCGATTCAGTCTTGGATGCCTTCTTGAGGGAGGAGAACCAATTTTTATCACCGGTCATGTGCCGCGAACAACCGGAATCCATGATCCACACGTTCTCCTTCCTTGCCACCAAAGCCTACACAAAAGCAGAAGTCGAAGCCTCAGTACTGGGGTTAGAAGATAATAAAAATTTAGGAATCCAGTACTGAGACACACGACCAGAAGATCCAACAGGCATATATCCACGTGCAAAATCAATTTTAGAATTTTCAGAAAAATTCCTCCGAGGCCGGTCTGACCGAGGTACAGTGGCCGGTCTGACCGCGGGACCCACTGCGATCTGACCGATTTCCTCGAGGGAAAACCAGATTTTTGCCACTTTGATTTTACAAAAGCAATCTCTCTCTCCTTTTTCTGTTTATGAGCTAATCCGAAACAAAAACCAACAATATGTCCATCTTTTCCACAAAAAGAACAAGTATATTTTTCACGATGATTAGACACATTGGTAGCATTAGAAGATTTAGCAACACAGGCAACAACAGGAGATTTTGCATGCACAACATTGGATTTTGAAGAAGATGCACTCAAGGTAGACATGATACCAGCAGATTTAAACACAGTTTTGTTAGTGTCAGGTTTAACCAAAATCTCACCACTTTTAGCACCAACACCTAGCATAACAGGAGGATGTCTAGAATTATGAGCATAAGGATTAAAACCCAAACCACAATTATTTATGCTAACCTTTGATTGATCTAAAATCAAGTTGAGGTTCTTTTCACCATCAGAAAATCTTAGCAAAGAATTTTTCAAATAAGAAACCTCTTTTTCTAAATTAGCACAATTTTCACAATCTACCATGACACCTTTGCTTTTACGACATTTAGGGCAAGAAAGCATTTCATTGTTTTTTCACAACATTTTCCATGAACTCAACACGATCTAAAGCATCTTTCAATTTCAACTTATTCAAATTACATGTTGAGCAATCCAAAACATCATGAGGTTGTTTTAACTTCTTAGCAGAAATTATGTTAAACATTAAACTAGCATGAAAAGCAATTTGATATTTTTGCAATAACTTTTTAGTTAAAAACAACTCATCCAAAGTACGTGTGTGCAAGGCAAAACTACAAGCAAGAGAAGATCTATTTTTCAAATCAAGTGCAGCATTAAAATCTCTAATTTTTGAAAGGTCATTCATTAAAACCTCACAATTTGAGCAATCATCATCATTAGGAATAAGAGATTTTAACCTATCAATTTCAGATTTAAGAGATTCAATGATAAATTCCTGTTTTTTGTACATCTTCTCACACTTCTTATTTTTTGCACTCAAAATATTAATAGCTTTCTCAAAAGCACTTACCTCATTATCTTCATACTCTGTATCTGATTCATCACGCGCCATGAAGCAAACACCGGAGATGTTCTTTCCCTTGTCATCATCTCCACTCTCACCATCTACATCACTTAGTGGCTCGAAAGCGGCGCAAACTTGTTGAAAAGCCTTCCTGAGATTCTCCAGCTTCCTCCCTTGAGATGAACCCTTCGGCTTGTTGTTGTTGGTCTTCTCACCATCTTTGTCTTCTCTTTTGCCTCTCCCAAGCTTAGCACAATGCGAACAAAGATGATCAATTGAACCACATTCAAAGCAACGATTTGGACCACCTCTTTTCCTGTTCCTGCATTATTCATAGCTCGAGCAATTCTGTTAGCAACCAAAGCCAAATCCTCCTCCTCGATCTGTTCGAGTTGATCATCGGATGTGGCATTAAAACTAGCTAGAAAAGAAGGCTTAGATGAAGAAGCATCAACATCCAAAGAAGAAGAAGAAAAAACCAAAGCACTCGACTTAGAATCAACTTTCCGTGAAAGAACATTCATCTCACGTGTTTTCAATTTTGTGTAAAGTGAATCCAAAGTCAAAGTAGACATGTTAATAGACTCCTGAATAGATGTAACTTTCATCTCCCAAATAGACATATCAAGACCATTCAAAAAGTGATGAGAAATCTCAGATTGTGGATAATTAGCATCATAAGAAGAATCAACAGATCGAAGATCACTCAAAATTTTATTAAACCTAGAAAGATAGTCATCCAAAGCTTCTCCAGGTTTCATCTCAAATTTAATGTACTCCTTTTTGAAAATATCACGATGAAATTCTTTAATGTTATTTGTTTCTTGATGAAAGTTACTCAAAGTATTCCAAATTTCATGAGCAGTTCGAAAATGCGCAACACAATCATAATCCGAACAAGAAATACCACTCAAAAGAATGTTGCGAGCTTTGCAATTTTGTTCAAAGCAGTTTTTTCAGCATCAGTATTAATAGCTTCAGGAATCACATAAGGATGAGAAACTTTTCTCCAAATGTCATAATCTTCAGCCATAATGTAAGATTGCATCCTACTACACCAATGAGAAAAATCTGATCCATCGAAAACATGAGGCTTAGTTGAAAACCTAACAGGAGTAGCCATGGCAAAAACTCTAGATCGATAAAAATCTAAAGAAGAAAACAAGGCTCTGATACCACTTGTAGGATCGAATAGCAATAACTAAGCCAACCAGAGGGGGTGAATGGTTGGTATACCCAAAAACCAAAAGCTTTTAGCGGAAATAAAAGTTACCCTCGAAATCGATGGATCGTGGTCTGACCGAAGATGTTGCGCCGGTCTGACCGCCTGATGAACGTCGGTCTGACCAATGTAGATCGATCGGTCGAACCGCCGAAGTCGCTTGCCGCACCTGCCGCCGCCGCCGGTCTGACCGCCCTTACGCCGCCGGTCTGACCTCCGCTATGCTGCCGGTCTGACCGCCGAAACCCGGTAAGCACAAATCGAAGAACTCTTAAAATAGATAACGACTTTATTGATTCTCTCTGTGTTTACAAAGTGCACCAACAGCACTCCTTACAAAAATTTCGACTAAACTCGAAACCCTAACTCAAAACTCAACTCAATTGCTCTCAAAAGCGATACCGGGAAGCCTCACGCCCCCTCTATTTATACATGAGGTAGACAGCCTAAAGCCACGAACCAAACTCATACTAGGAGTCCTAAACACCTTAGAAAACTCTCTAGTACAAGAAACAAACTTTACATAACCAATCATACCAAATTTGGACTCCTTCCAAATTCAACTCCGCATCTCATACGCACACAATAAGTCCATCTTATGCCATATGGAATCTCCATCAACCACGTGCATCAACTCTAGCCTAAGTATCCTGCATGATCTCTGACCACCACGGACGTCGTCTTATCCCCAAGCCGACTCCCGGTCCATCACCGCAAATACTCTCCCGAGGCATCGAGTCACCTTACACATAGAACAAACAAAGAAACCATATTCCGAGACCAAGCTATCACAACTTGACTCGTTAGTAGCAAACAACAGTATTGCATACGTATAGTATCCATCTAGAAGCCATAATCATGAAATAATCACGGATATCCAAACAAACAACCCGAAACCGAAACCGACACAGAGTCGGCTGGTCAGACCGCGGGCTGGCCGGTCTGACCGAGCGATCACCGCCGGTCTGACCGGTATACACAGCCTGGTCTGATTGGTCACATAAAATGATAAAACCTGCGATTCACCTGTAAAATCCAATCATCTCCAAAACCACTTTGTGAATAAATTCCAAATAACACAACCAATAATCTCCAATGCCAATTGTTCATTACAGAATAATAATCAAAAACACCTTTGATTTTACAAGCGACACGATAAATCCATTCCCAAGCCCTAAAAATTGACTAAAGCATCCATGGTGGCGCTAGAAACCCATCCCCAAGCATCAACTTGCGCCATCGCCATAGATGTGGACTCAAGGCTGGCTCGAACAGAAAATTGGTGAACAACGAGAAGAAAGGGAGAAGATACGACAGATTAAAGAAAAGGGCGAAAAGACAACTCAGTCTTTGGAAAGTACCGTCGTATCCTTCTCATTAATTTCGTTGAGATTTGTGGTATTATTTTGGAAGGAATAAGGTTTCGTTGTGGTATTTCTAGAAGGTGATAGAATTTTGTTATATTTATTGGTATTGACAAAATGTTTGTGCCATAGATACAAATTTCTCTTGGAACAACTAGTTCGGTTTTCGACAAAAGATCGGTTGAACTAGGGAATTTGAATTCAATTCTTGGTTCGTGAAATTTGTTTGAAATCTGATGATTTTCAACTATATTTCACGAAAACCGATATACTACCAGCGCCCGGCATGGGAGACCATTTCGGAATTGTGATCCCGGAATCCTACAAGTGATGTAGAGAGAGGGACATTTAATTATTTACCACTCTTAAGATGTGCGAATTAATGATTTGTCACTCGATGTCTATGACATATGGATCTTTATGTGTTTATGATATGTGTTCAGTGACAAATCAATCTTTTAGAACCACTCGTAAGAGTGGTAAATAGTTAATTATTCTGTATAGAGGTGTTGAACCGTCTAATCTGTGCCATGCGATAGAATGAGCATTTGGGCTTTATGACATGCAAATGCAATCCACATTACGATGTGTTGGCCCGTTACAGTTTCACGTGAGGCCATGTGCTTTTTATGGCCGGTGAGGCCCAAGGGCTAGGATCTCATCAGACGATTCTTGGCGCCAAAAACATTTCATTTTTTTAAAGTAGTAGAGAGCCAGAGAAACATTTCATTGTACTGTTTCTTTTCTAAGAAAATGGTTTTTTAGAAACTTTCTAAAAAACAGTTTCATTGAAAAACCTCAAATTGGCCACAACGTTCCGTTCGAATCAGGGATTAAGCTAATGGCACGTAAAATGAGATAAGTTATTAACTAACTCACAATTTATTAACCAGAAAATAGAAACTTTATGTTAACTAGAAATTTGGCGCACCTATTGGTGAGCCTGTCAAATTTAGCCCGTTTTGTGTTACTTAGAATTATCATATAAATACCACACTTAGCCTTTGTATTACTTAGCCAATTTAGCCCGTTTTGTAATTAATTTCAGCAAATAGCTTATATTTGTGTGCCATTTTTTGTTGTTAAAAATATATTTGTTTTTCTTTCAAACTATAAATACCATACCTTCCACTGTGTTTGTAATTCTACTTTGTGATTATAACTCCCATTGTACTTTCACTGTGCTTTTTATGGAATTAGTTCAACTCCCATTAAATTTCTTCTAAGACTTGGAAGGAACACTTGATGGGTTATTAATTTATAACTTAACACGTAATAGTAGATTTCTTTAATTGAAAAACCTCAAAATTCCCTTCACTAGCTCTCGTGAATCTAAATATTGGGGTTGGATCGATTGGGGCACCTTCCATATTCTGATTGGAGCTAGTGACATTCTTCCACATCGCATTTGTTCCCATTCTATTTATGTAAATCTCCTTCAGAATACAATAACGGAACACTAAGCAGTAAAATAATTAGTGAAGGGAATTTAGCTTCCAACTTTAACCTATATGATATATCGAGGTTTTCTTATTATTCTTGGAACCAGAAATCTTGATATTTCCCCTATTCAATATATTCTATTTTTTCGCATGAAATATACAGTATAATTTTCAATAGATTTTTTAGTGATGTATGGAAGATAGAGAGTTTAATTTCTCTTCAAACATACTCAGTGTTGGACTCATTTTGTTTCTTTCATTATCTCAAACATAGAGACGTAGATAAAAATACTTGCTATATGTATGTGATTTATTAGATGTGATATTAGTAATTTTCAAGCAATTCAAAAAGAAATACAAGCACTATATTTTTTTCTTTTGATATTATTTTGTCGACCTCAATTGGGAACTTTTAGTAGAAGTTGATGGAGATATATTGTTGTTGTTGAAGCGCAAAGGAAACAATGCAAGAGAAGAGTATTTAGGACTTGTAGCCTAGAAGACTACAGAAGTCTGTGCTCTCAAAAGTTTTTTTTTCATATGACCTTTTTTTTTTACCTTAGAGCATGTTTGGCACAGCTCTAACTCCTAAATTTAACTTTAGGAGTTGAGTCTGGAGTGGAGTTGTGGAGCTGTCTAAACCCAGCTCCACAACTCTAGTATATTTTATGTAAGAGCTTCACTCAACTTCACTCCCAGTTTTAGTGGAGCTGAAACTGTTTGGCTGAGCTCCAGCTTCAGGAAGGATGGAGCTGGAGCTAAAGCTGTGCCAAATAGACCCTTAGTAGAATCCAAGATTTATCTCCAAGATAAGCATGCCACGTGGTCCAATCATTTTGAGGGCAAGGCGCCGGCTTGAGATGGTTAGCTCTCAATTTCCCTGCAAACCGGACGTCCCTGTCGATGATGCAGTGTTTTACATCGTTTTGGCCTTTGGCCCTGTTTAGATACCACACAAAAATTTTACACCCTATCACATCAAATATTTGAACATCTATATTAAGTATATTAAATATAGTCTAAAGAAATACTCCCTCTGTCCTAAAATATAAAGAATTTTGGAGGGATGTGACACTTTATAGTCCTACGAATCTAGACAAGCTTTTTATCCATACTCCTAGTAAGTGTCATGTCCCTTTAAAATCCCTTATATTTTAGGACAGAGGGAGTAACTAACTGCACAGATTGTGACTAATTTGTGAGACGAATCTTTTGAGCCTAATTGCTCCATGATTTGATAATGTGGTTTATAGTAAATATTTACTAATGACGGATTTATTAAGCTTAATAAATTCGTCTCGCGGTTTACACACGGATTATGGATTATGTAATTAGTTTTTTATTAGTATCCAAACACCCCATACGATACCTTATATAATATTTAATGTGACACGTTAAAATTTTACACGTCCCTAGATCTAAGCACCCCTTTATTGTGGAAAAATTGAGTGGCTGCCGATGATATCTTCGTCAAATTAACCACCTTGTGGCAAACTGGCAATGGACATGTTGCAACCAAACTCAGTGCCTGCGTACGAAGCGACCTAGATTTTGACACGGCGGGGCAGCAGGAGCAACCGGAGATGACGCCGCCTCCGCCGCGGCGGCGCGTCGTGTGCGTCACGGGCGCCGGCGGGTTCGTCGGCTCGTGGCTCGTCGAGCTCCTCCTCTCCCGCGGCTACGCCGTCCATGCCACGGTCCGTGACCCAGGTATATGTATAAGCCGTTCATCTCTTGCTCATTTTTTTTTCTTTTCCCAATCTTTGTACTGCATCTTTCTCGTCGGGTTCGGGGTTTCCTAGAGCGGTAACGGTGCAAAATGGAGAAAAAATGGACAAATTTTATCAAGTTATAATTTTTTAAGAAAAACTAGTTGATATGTCTGCCCCTGTTCTGCTGCTATACTGCTGCAGCTGCTGACTCTATTGCAGTCACGTTGGCTACTTACAGCCGTCAAATCAAGTTTGATGCACGAGATCGATCGCTACAGTAATTCCAATAAAGTAAGTCGGTGATTTTTCGCTGTTTGCTACTGTAGCAATGGTAGAACACTGTAGCACTACTCACAATTCACTGTTCCCCTCTGCCATTTACCCCCTTATGCGAACCCACCAAACAGACCCTCTGGTAGTTACCATTACTGTACACAAACAGTAAACCCGATTACCGTGGGTAACCGACTGTAAGGAAACTCATCATCTATTGCAAAAGATCAAAGAGCAAAGTTGGTGTTTTTTGACGGCTTAATCATCTGCACAATATGGGTGGGATTTGGCTTCAAAGATGATCGAGTTTTCAATGGTGCATATGGATCAGTGCAACAAGTAGTAAATTCCATCATCGCCATGTGCGAAGCATACGATGAAGCCAAGTTTGGTTAGATGTCTTCACAATGTCTGATGCTGTTAGTTGCTTTGCATTTTCTCAAATTACCTATGCCCCTCACCTCTTTTAGTGGCATCTCTTTGTGTCACCCTGTTGGTTTGTTGGAACCATGTATGTTGAAATTTTGTTTTCTCTTGTATAATTAAAATGGCAGAGCTGCCCGTTAACTCAGAAAACAGAACTCATCTTCAGGTGCTCATTTTTCTTGTTCCCCTTTTGGATTGTGTTTCTCTTTTTCTTGTTTCAGACGATCCCAAGAACGCATTTCTGAAGCAACTGGAGAATGCTCCGGATAATCTGCAACTGTTCAAGGCCGACGTGCTCGACTGCGGCTCACTGACGGCGGCGTTCGCCGGCTGCGAGGGTGTCTTCCATCTGGCCACTCCGGTGCCGGAAGAAAAGATCGTAGATCCACAGGCAAGTAATCTATCTCAACAACCCAAAATCCTCTCGTGTTTTTGGCCTTCTGCAATCTGCATCTCTGCTGATCTTGTGTGCTAAACACGAGTATATATTCAGAAGGAGATGATGGCTCCTACCGTGGAAGGCACCAGAAATGTGCTCGAGGCTTGCTCAGCTGCGAGCGTTCAGAAACTCGTCGTGGTATCCTCCATTGCTACTGTTTGCCTTAACCCGAGCTGGCCTCAAGATATGCCGAAAGATGAGAGTTCCTGGTCAGACAAGAAGCTCTGCATTGAAAATGAGGTTAGAAATCGCCAAATTAAGCACCAAGCATCCATGATCCATCCCAGAACACATGTTAACATGAAAGACCAAGAACGGCTATAGAGGGGGAGTGAATATAGCAATTCAAAATTCGCCATCGAAAATACTCATCAAAACGAGATCTTATAGCCTAGAAAAGAAGAGAGAAGAAATTCCCGAAACTAAAAGAGGAAGAGAAAAGAAATTCCCGAAACTAAAAGAGAGGTGAGGAGATAGCAAAACTCGTCATCGCAAAGTTCAAATCGGAAGCGGAATTTAAATTGCGAAATTTAAATGAACAAGGCAAAAACGAAATCCTTCAAATCATTTCATTCATAGGTGATGCAAAATAACCGCTCAACTAGGAGCAAACATACACCTTCAGAGGAACAATAACACAATCTTAAAAATCTCTCGGACAAACACACTCCAAACTAATTCTAATATAAAAGCCTCTCGGGCAAACACACTCCAAACTCATCCTAATACAAAAGTCTCTCGAGCAAACACACTCCAAACTCACACCGAAATTCTCTCACCGAGCATCTCAAAAGGATTACAAAAGGAGCAACCTCCACCCTTGCATCCATTTCTCTATTTATAGTCTAACACCCCTAAAACATTGTCTCAAATATCCCTAGGGCGAAACCCTACCCTGGACTTGATCTTAACCATCCGCTGTTCCTTAGACTCGAAGGAAGTAGTGCAGATTGCTGCCACGTAGTCGATCCGAGCTCCCCACGCTGTGCGGATCCGCGTGCTCATCACTTGCACCAATAGGAAGCCGCCACGCGGCCACGCAAGACCGTGCCTTGCCCCGCGCGCGCTCGCGAAACCGCGTGGGTCCCACGCGGGACTCCTCCGCATCGAACCAGTGAGCGCCACGTCGTCTTGGAGAGCGCCCTCGCCAATTCCCGCACGCGCCTTCTCCTCCCGCGCGCGCCGTCCGAATTTGCGTGGGTCCCGCGAGTAGTCGATCTCCCTCGCGAGAGCGCGCGGTCGAGTCCGCGCCTGCCGCGTGTCCCTCACGCGCACGCCGTCACCGAAACCTCCTGCCTTGACGCCCTTGCTTGCCGAGTTGGGCCGTCGTTGCTTGGATCATGCTGGCCTGCTTCATCTTGGACTGGGCCAGTCCGGTCTAGCCGTGTGGCTTCCTGGCCAAGCCCAGGATCACAATGGATTTGTGGCCTCCCTGCCAACCAATCACAGCATACATGCACATCACCTCGTGCGTGCATGCACTGCTCAAGCCAATGCACACACATGCACAGCTCGCATGCTAGCTTGCTTGACAAAGTCTTCCGAGCAAGTGCATGCACGTGCACTTTCCTCATTGGCTGCATGCTACAGTACCACATGTACTGTAGCACTTCTTGCTCTTTCCTCCGTTGGCTTTCTTCGCGAATCCCGGCACTTACACTTGACCTTGTGAAGCCCGTTGCAAAGACCTCCTCACACGGTGTCCGTTCACCGTGTACAACCTTGTGTCCAATCTTGTCACCCGGCATCCTTGATCGTTCTGGACCTCAACTCCTCTCTGAGTCTAGTCCCGATCCGCCGTTGACCAAGATCGACTCCAATCACCTGCACACACATGAACCAAACAACCGTTGTCTTGGCACAGATGTCGCAACCTGGCCAATGTTAGTCCACGCACGCACTTCTAGCACTTCCGGTACTTGTCAATTTCCCATCACAAAAGAACTATAACCACACATGGTTTTACAAAACACCAGTGATTGCAACTTTGGTTCGAAATTTTGGTAATTTTAGACCCCACCGATAAATCTATATATCAACCGATTTTTTTTTCAATTTTTTGTTGAAATTGGTTAATGTTTATGCAAATTCAATCAGAAGAATCTGTCAAAATTTCAAAAAAAAAAAGAAAATCGGTTGGAAAAGTGCCGAAAATCCCTAAATTTCGGTGCTACCAAAATCGAAAGTGTAAACCCTGGTTAACACGTGAATGTGCACCTGAAATTGTTTAGATGTATCTAATCCTTTTATCCATGTAGTACTAATTAGTTCTTCAGCTCTTTTTATTTTGTGAGAAGCATTAAATAATTAAGTAGTTCTTACTTCTTAGGACTAATATACTACTCTTCACTTGGTGTGTTGGCACTTGGCAGGATTGGTACTCTGTTGCCAAAATTGAAGCTGAAGAGATGGCCCTGGAATACGGAAAGAAAAATGGGCTTCATGTACTTACGATTTGTCCTGGAATTGTTTTGGGTCCAATGTTGCAGACAGTGGAAATCAACACAAGCAACAAAGCGCTCCTCTATATGATTAAGGGTTCACCATTTTAATTCTTTGTTCTTTACAGATGATCGGACATATTATGGTCAAATATGTAATAGGAGCGAATTAAACTTTTATATGTTGCAAACTAAAAAATAGCAGATACATGAATTTTTAGAGAAATTGTAGTTTGAAAATCATGGAACGCAAAATCCATAACTCCATAATCTCCATTGGACAGATTCTTATACATGATAGTTTCTATAGCATTCCCTCCCCGCTGCTAACTATTTCATCTGTTTTAAATTATTTGTTGTTTTATCTTTATCATGTGTCAAACATTTTTAACTTTAATCATAAATTTTTAGAAATTTATATAGTTTAAAAATTATCATAATATTTATGTATTTAGATTCACCATAAGAAATACTTTCATAATACATAACTTATATGCTGAAAACTATATAAACTTCTAGAGAAAATAATCGTCAAAGTTAAAAATATTTGACTCTTAGACATGGCTAAAACGACAAATAATTTAAAACGAGGAATCACCAAGGATCTAAGAGCAAGTATAAATACTTCAACCTTCCAGGTTGATTTTAAATCTTGAACTTTGGTTTTAAGATTAATTAATTTGATTGGAATGCAGGAGGCGATGGCCCTTACGTTATGAACAACAATTTATGGCCCATGGTAGATGTCCGTGATGTTGCTGATGCTTTACTTCTAGCATACCACAAGGCAGGGCCATCTGAGCGGTACTTATGCACACTAGAACAGATGGACCTGAAACATTTGTTGGATCTGATGAAGAACATGTACCCTAACTACAATTATGCAGACAAGTAAGTGAAATCTCCCTATCATTGTGTCAGCATCATCCTATATATAATACCAGAGTTAGTCTCAACTCTCAAGGGTGTTTTGTGCAATTGTGCTCACGACATGAACACGATTAGTTTGAGCAGCAGCTTTGTTGTTTGACAGGATGGTTGATGTGGATTACAAGGTTGAAGTGACATCAGAGAAACTGAAGAATCTGGGCTGGAACCCAAGGAAACGGGAGGAGACACTTGCGGACAGCATCAAGTTCTTTGAGAAGGCAGGCCTTCTAGATGGGCGACCTTGCCGGCTTCCCTATTTCGCTGTCCAGGAATGAACTGAAGATGGCCTTGGTCCCAATTCTCAGCTAATTAATCTTCCCCATTTAGTATGGATGCCCCTTGTAAAAAAAGTTAATGCATGTTTTTTTATGTATCTTGTACTGATACTTAGGAGGCCGGTATCATACTATCATGTATACTTACAAAAAGTTGATCATAGCTGCAGTTAATACCGATTTTTCTTCATAGGTTATCATGAACAAATCTATTGATCAGTGTTCATTCTTCCTTCTTCGACATCAATATATTGAGAAACAGATTTTTTTTTTATCTGCACAGATGTTTTCAGGAATACGCAAGGAGTGTATTTTTTCCATTAAGAGAAATAAAAGTTATTTACAATGTGAAATGAAAAACAAGCACGAGACCGGTATTGGATGCAAGGGAACTAAGGGGGATATCTCGCACTAAATTTGGCTACCACGACCTCACAGAGGTAAAACAGAAGGAACCCCTGCATTTACCGACTTCCAAAGCATGGCCTCTTCCGCCATCACTTCGCCACGTCAATCCAAGACTTGCTCTGCTGATAGAAGACCCGGTTGTTCCGCTTCTTCCAAATCGACCAAGCCACCAGAGTTGCAATAGTGTCAAATCCTCGGCATGCCACTCTCTAAACTTCATCCGGCTTCCGCAAAGCCAGAGGTGGAAGGATGATTCGTTGATGGGTAGGCAGTCTGGACTGCCTATCGCTCTTAATATCCACCACCATAGCTGTCTCGACTCTAGGCAGCCTACCAGAATATGGTTGATGCTCTCTTTTTGCTGATCGCAAAGAACACAGTGATTTGGGTGAGGCAACCCCCGGTTCCGTAAACGATCAACGGTTCAGCACTTGTTCATCGCTACCAACCACAGGAAGAAACGACATCGAGGCGGAGCGAGCGATTATCTGCACATATGTTAGTTGTTCAAGAACCAATCTTATTAATTGGCATCACGAATCCACGATGGACTTGTTTATTTCATGTGTATCCCACTGTTATCTAGAAAACACATGTAATTCTATGGAAGAACAAGCAAAATTATTGTAAGATAAGAATAGGAAGCAAAGATAAATTGAACTATGTGTACTGGTCTCTGCCTTCACTGTATATTGTTGTTATTAACACTCAAGAAATTGAAGTGAGTCTTCCCATTTGTTGTCCTTATTAGGTTAGCCTTCATACTCCCTCCGTCCCATAATATAGCAATCTAGAATTGGACGAGACATTTCATATTACAACTAATCTAGACAGATTTATATCCAAATTCATTGTACTATGAAATGTCCCATCCTGTCTTAGGTTGTTATATTATGGGACGAAGGGAGTAGTTTTTTTTCCCATTGTAATGCACAGGCACCTAACTAGTTATTAAAAATTGACAAATTCCCAATGAAATCTTATATGCAAGTACTATTTAGGACAACTATAAAGGTGTGATGAGAACAAGGAACTAATATATACTGCGTGCCAGAAGCTAGAGACAATGGTCATGCAGATATTTGTCAACTTCGGATGGGGATTTACAAATAGATTTGAATAAATGTTTCTCTATTTTACATTGGTATTATTAGTTCTTGTCTAGTCCTTGATGTTTTTTATGCTCTCCATTTAGTGAATTATGTAATAAGTTGATATGTAACTTGTTTGAAGCAAAGGTCGGAAATCTTTCCATTATCTAAAAAAATAAAAAAAATGATAAGGTAGATTAATATTTGATATATCACTTCACAACATGCAAATTCAAATTAAACTCTAGCTAGTATGTGTATATTCACAAACATAGGAGTATTTTGTTTTTTTTCAACATAAGGATGTTAAATTTATATGTGTATATTTGTGAAGTGATATATCTCATATTAATTACTCTCTTCGTCTCAAAATATAAGCACTTTTAGACCCTGACATGGTCTCCGAGATGATACTCTGACCAACAATCTCTACTATTGTAAAAATTTAAGATGTTTTTACCGGTATTTTGGTAGGTCATCCGTATATGAGTCGGTTTTGAAGTTCGTTTGCTTTCGAAAATACATATTCATATTTGAGTTGGTTTTTAAGATCGTTCACTTTTGGTAATATAGAAGGAATCATATAAGAAAATTGTTTAAAAAAACTCGCATGCTAATTTGAGACAATCGGACTCCTAACTGCAGCTCATGATTTTCTAAAAAAAATATATATCCAAGCGAACTCCCACAGTGAATTTAATCTTAACTAAACCATATAACAATAATAAGATTAAAATAGACTTCACCCGTTGCAACGCACATGTATTTTTTTTTTCTAGTATATATAAAAGTAAGATGTTTTAAATAAAAGGAGTTGCATATTATGATAATTTGGTTAATGATAAATCTAGTAACATCGATTTTACATGATTGATCTTTTTTTTGCTATTAATGGTCAAAGTAAAAATATGTTTGACTTGTCACTATACTAAAAATGCTTATATTTTAGGACGAAGGGAGTATCTTATTAGAACTTATTTAATTTTTTGTAATTATTTAGATGATATATGTACGGTAAGAAACAAGGGAACATCTCCTGCAGGGATTAAAGTTTTTTCCCACGATGGTGTGGTGTGCTCTTTTTTTTTCTTTTTCTTGATTATAACCTTCCAGGGTAGTTTTATTTATCTTTTTCATGACATATCCATATGAAAGATCGCATCGTGCAAACTGAACATCCTTGTGGATGTACATAGTTAAGGGCATGAGCAATGTATAATGCCTAAGTAGGTCTTAAGGTCAGCCTCAGGTGGGTCCCATTGAGATATAACACCCCTCCCACAATGTATATGGCTAGGAGGGGTGTTAAGATGGGTCCTACCTTCTACCATCTCAACCACCAAGAGTGTGCTACTAGAGAGATGAAAAAATGTTTTTTTATTCCTTATGGCTAGGCATTAGCCATATGGGTAGCTCAACCAAAAGACCTCTATAAAGATCACTTCCACAATGTATAATGTATATAGACTAGTGAGAAGGCTTAAAACCCCCTCTATTTTCACATTGTGGTCGCCTTATGGCCAATTGGACAGGAAGAAAATTTGGTAAGACTGAAGTCTTACGCTCCTGCAAAAGACTTAATCCCTTGTGCAACACGTGTCCTGTCACAATCTCAAAGCACATAACTCCCTCAAACCCTCTTAACTATGCATCCTGACGTCGTTAGCACGTGAGAAGACGAACGGACGCGGCGCGCGCTGCTGCGGGGAGATGGACGAGCGCGGCGCAGGAGATGAACCGGTGCTCCTGCGTGAGGTGCGGCAAGTGGGCGAATCAAACCCTGAAGCCGGCGAAGCAAGCCAAGGTGAGAAGATGCTTGTTTTTACTATCCATCTGCTGTTGATTCTTCCATATGGCTAATAGATTGATGACTTAAACACGATTTTTGTTTCAATTTGATTCCATCTAGTGTTGGTAGGAACCGGTTTTATGTTCAACTCTATTGGCCATCATGCTATGGGTGAAAGCTCGGATTGCAATCTTGAGGGTCATAATGTAGAGTTCAGATCAGATTGTGAGAAATCTGAACAATTTGCTCAATCAAATATAAAGGTAAGATGCTCTTTTTATAACAAATTGACCACATCCGTGTAGAAGTCATCTATAAACTCATTCAAGAAAATATTCAATTTAATATATGCTTCCATTGTACTTATAGGCTACCAATCAGAATGCTCCTTGCGAGCAAGTGCCAAAGGTTGGCATGACCTTTCAATCTGAGGATGATGCATACAATTTCTACAATTCATATGCTAGAAGAGTGGGCTTTAGTGTAAGAAAGTGCCATGTTAACTACAGAGCAGATGGTACTTTATCATCCAAGTACATGGTTTGTAGTAATGAAGGTCACAAGAAGAGTAATCCAACACACCAGCCTAAGAAAGAACGTGCTTGTACAAGAACAGATTGCAAGGCTCGTGTTCAGTTCTTTATTTCCCGGGAAGGTATTTGGAAGGTGCAGAAAGTTGAATTGGCACACAATCACCCTTTTGTAAGTCCTGACAAGGCACACATGCTTAGATCACAACGGCGTATGTCAAATGCCGATGAACATATAATTAGCATGATGCAACAAGCAGGAGTTAAGCCAGCTGAGATATTTGAATTTTTTCAACAGTGGTCAGATGGAGATGAAAATGTGCCATTCTTACAAATGGATTGCAATAACTTTATTGGTCGAGATCGCAAAAAATATTTGGAAACTGTTACACTAAAATGATATCTGTTACACTAAAATGTGGAGTTTCGAATGAAGTCCTCCAACACTTGGATCATGGTTTTGATAAACTGACCATAGAAGTAGAAAATTTACTAAGCAAGGTCAATCTAGATGAAAATGAAGCTCCACAATGTTTTCTTGAGTGTACAGAAGAAGTTGCAAAAGAGCGCATATCAATTAGAGCTCCTCCTCACAAAAAAGGTCCACTGCAAAAAAATCTAGAAGTTTGCTTGACAGGGGAAAGAAAACAACAACAAACAGAGATACTCTATTTTAACATGCTTGTCTTTTTTTTTCATTTTCCTTTTGTTCATTAAGTACCAAATTTTGCCATATGAACTTTGCAGGAGAAGAAACCACACAGCCATCAAACATAAATATAGCTGGAGCTTCACAGCCAACTGCAAGATCGATAAGAATTAAACCTCCATCATAATTTATCTGCGAGTGTACCTTAAATTTTTTCTTGTTATGAATAGGTTCAGGAACCACTTGACTCAAATATTGTGATGCCATTTGGTGACATTTCAATGATGTTTGTTCCGCCAATTCGAGGAGAATTCACAAATCTATTATTTCAAGCTCATCATGAAACTACTGCAGCAGCATCAGCTTCTCGATGTTTAGAGTTTAAAAATCAAGACCCCAATTAATCGATATCATATGACTGATGTTAGAATCATTTTGAGTTCTACTTTGTCAGAGACACAAGCATCAGCTTCTCTGTAAGTTTAGTTGTCTTGTTATTTTGGGTTTTTGCATATGGATATTAAGACATCTTCTAATCTGATGAAGTTATGTACGAGTGCTTAAGCTTGTTCTTCTTGTTCTGTTTCACTGTTGGAGCTTGTTATCTTAATTCCCAATTTATATAATCACCAACAATCAAGTTGTTATCGGAGCTTCAATAGCAGAGCTCTGTACTTAATTTATCTAATCACCATATAAGCTCACTATATGTATGATGCTGATGTAACTGTTAGGAGTCACAGCCGTATTGTTCAATGTCATATGCCGGCATGCCACTACCACCGCGCACCGTCCCTCAGGCATCGCCGGCGTGGGAGCTTCAATCTCACGTCGCTGCCCTAGCTACCGCAGAGACTCTGACGCCGCCGCCGCCGCCGCCGCCAGGGCTTTCACCGCCATCACCAGCACGCCGGGCAACCACCACTGCATCGAGGAGCACCGGTTCATCTCCTGCGCCGCGCTCGTCCATCCCCCCGCAGCCGCGCGCGCCGCGTCCGTTCGTCCTCTCACGTACTAACGACGTCAGGATGCAGTTAAGAGGGTTTGAGGGAGTTATGTGCTTTGAGATTGTGACGGGACACGTGTTGCACAGGGGATTAAGTTTTTTGCAGGAGCGTAAGACTCCGTCTTACCAAATTTTCTTCCTATTGGATATCCTTGTCCATGTGTAAGAGGTTATGGCCACGTCCCACGTGGCATTGGACTTGAATTCTGTGGCTGCAAATTAGGGATATCCTTGTCGATGATACGTGTACGTTCGTGCTACTTCATAATTTCATATACCCCGTGGCGATGGACTTTGTTGCAACCAAATTCTGTGGCTGCGTACGAGGGGGCTCGATTCCAATCTGATCATAGCGGCAAAGTTCAACCGGAGATGCCGCCGCCGCCGCGCGTGTGCGTCACCGGCGCCGGCGGGTTCATCGGCTCGTGGCTCGTCAAGCTCCTCCTCTCCCGCGGCTACTTCGTCCACGGCACCGTCCGCAACCCAGGTAGGTGTGTTCAACTAAATCATCTTGGTGTGATTCAATGTGTGTGTGTTTTTATTTTTTTTCCTCTTCTTTTGTTGTTGCAGATGATCCCAAGAACGCGTTTCTGAAGCAGCTGGAGAATGCTACGGAGAACCTGCAGCTGTTCAAGGCCGACGTGCTCGACGGCGGCTCGCTGACGGCGGCGTTCGCCGGCTGCGAGGGCGTCTTCCACCCGGCCACTCCGGTGCCGGAACAACAGATGGTTGATCCAGAGGCAAGTAGCCATCTAAACAACCAAAAACCTCTCGCGATTTAGCTTTCTGCCTTTCTGCAAATCTGCATATCTCTGCTGCTGCTGCTGCTGATGATGATGATGATGCTAAACACGATTAATTACGAATTCAGAAGGAGATGATGGCTCCTGCTGTGAAAGGCACCAGGAATGTGCTCGAGGCTTGCTCAGCTGCAGGTGTTCAGAAGCTCGTCGTGGTCTCCTCCATTTCTGCTGTATTCGCTAACCCGAGCTGGACTCATGACAGGCCAAAAGATGAGACTTCTTGGTCAGACAAGAAGCTCTGCATGGAAACTGAGGTCAGAAATTAATTTGTCAGATTAAGCAACTTAAAGCATCCATCATAGAACCCCATGTTAACACATGAATGTCACCTGAAATTCTTTAGTTAGACATGTCCAGTTCTCTCTCCATGTCACCTTCATCGTACTCTCCTATTCGTATTATAAGTCATTTTGATATTTTTCTTAGTTAAACTTTATTAAGTTTGATCAAATTTATAGAAAAATTTAGCAATATATAAAACACTAAATTAGTTTTATTAAATCTAGTATTGGATATATTTCAATAATATGCTTGTTTTGTGTTGAAAATGTTATGTTTTCTTATAAACTTGATCAACTAGAAAAATATCAAAACGACTTGTAATACAATATGTAACGGAGGAGGGTGTTTTTTTTTGGGGGGCGAGCATTAATTAATCAGTTCTTAATTACTCCTTCCATCCCAAAGTCTAAGTCATATTTTTTTTCACCAAGACTAAGAAGTAATTAATTCATTCACTATGTGACAAAACCAATGAACATGTAACCAATTAAATACTAAAATGTTTTCTTGAGTTGCGATCAACAATTTAATTTAGCACATAGTGACTACAAATAGAATTTAGACTTTTGAAAACAAAAAAATGAAATACTAGGTTTTAGACTTTTGGAAGGAGGGAGTAGGACTAAATACTACATGTCTCTACATGTGTTGGCAGAACTGGTACTCTCTTGCCAAAACTGAAGGTGAAGAGATGGCCCTGGAATACGGAAACAAGAATGGTCTGCATGTTGTTACGGTTTGCCCTGGAATTGTTTTTGGCCCAATGTTGCAGACTCTGCAACTCAACACTACCACCAAAGCTCTCCTCTATATCATCCAAGGTTTTTCTACCCTATTTCCTGAAGTATATGCATGATTCTCGTTTATTATTTTTTTCTACTGATAGTAGAGCTCATAAATCAGTAACTAAGATTACTATCATTGATGATAATACTGGTAGTACAATACAACTCCTGACGTAACGAACATAACACAATGCAGGAGGACATGGCCCTGATATAATGAACAACAAATTCTGGTCCATGGTGGATGTCCGTGATGTCGCTGATGCTCTACTTCTAGCATATGAAGAGGCAGGGCCATCTGAGCGATACATCTGCGCACTAGAACAAATGGACCTGAAGGATTTGTTGAGTTTGATGAAGACCATGTACCCTAACTACAATTATGTAGACAAGTAAGTCATTATCTAAAGAAAATGTACAAAAGTAGGTGCAATATTCCTATATATGGCTGTGTCAACATCAACCTATTATTCCAGAGCTTACCTTAATTTGTACTAGTGTTTTCTGCTGCAAACATGAACACGGTTAATTTGAAAAGCTCATCTATTGTTCGACAGAATGGTTGATTTGGATTACAAGGCCGAAGTGACATCGGAGAAACTGAAGAATCTGGGCTGGAACCCAAGGAAACGGGAGGAGACATTCGCGGACAGCATCGAGTTCTTCGAGAAGGCAGGCCTTCTGGATGGACAACCTTGCCGGCTTCCCTATCTCTACCGTATGGCTGCCTAGGAATGAACTGAAAATATGTGTAATAATAAGTTGGCATCAGGCCCGATTATCAGCTAATTAATACATCCTCTGTTTCACATTATTTTTTTATTTTGAATAAATTAGTATATAGATTCACGTATGTGCTTTGTATATTTGTCTAAAATTCATATAAATATTAGTGAATTTAGATGAGGGATGAAGATACCAGAACATAACTGTTATATCACTCACCACCAGCTAGAACTACACCGTTTTACTAAATAAGTATAGATGGTACATCCACCAACTCTACTTACTGTGGAAAGGAAAAAAAAAGACAACGTACTAGAGAGCTCACATATCAGTAACAAATTTATATAATAACGGGTTATTGATAATTTTTATTAATTAAAATTTCGTTGCAATGTGCGGGTAATATCCTAGTGTTTTTAAAATAACGATGCAGCGTGCATGTTTTTTACGTACCAGAAATATCAAATGGGGCTGGATTGGGCATTCCTATACTATCTACTTCCTCCGTTTTACAATGTAAGACTTTCTAGCATTACCCACATTCATTTAGATATTAATGAATCTAGACATATGTATGTGTTTAGATTCATTAACATCTATATGTATGTGGACAATGCTAGAAAGTCTTACATTGTGAAACGGAGGGAGTACTATGTTTCCTTAGTAACTCCCTTAGTTCAGGATGGGAACGATGAAGATGCAAGGTAATACAGCATATTAACGAATTACATAAAATCAAACTATGTAATTGGCAACCGATGTTTATTGAGAAAGTGACCAATGTTGGCACGAACGGTAAGAGAAGGGGAGACGACACCCCTCGTGTGGGAGGGGATAGGGGAAAGGCAAAGCAGCAATGCGGCGAAGAAACTAGCGGCATCGGCCAAGCATGAGTGTAGGACAAGATGCATTTGTTTGTGCCAAATGCCCCACCTTATCTTGTCATCCATCAATACGACCTCACATTCATCCATCCCTTATCTTACAATGATAAATGACAGTCTTACCCTTTCACCTCCCCTTCATTATGGAACATCACTTAGGTTTTGTTTGGCTAATGGGATAGAGAAATGATTTCCCACCCATCAGAAGACATCTTTAAATCATAATCATCCATTCTCCCTCTTCCATTTAATCCTAACCCTTCATTCATTTTCCAATCTCAATCCCACCCCCATTTCCCATTATCGAAACACACCCTCAAGGAATTAAGTGGTACTCCATCCGTTTCACAACGTAAGTCATTCTAGCATTTTCCACATTTATATTAATATTAATGAATCTAGACATATATATATATATATATATAGATTTATTAACATCAATATAAATGTGAAAAATGCTAGAATGACTTACGTTGTGAAATGGAGGAAATACCTCAATGTACATACCTTTGCCAACTGTTGAATCCAAAGCAACAAATGACCACGATTTGGTACCTCCTCAGCCTACTAGACTGTAAGAAAACTCATTTTTTTATACATGTATTATGCATGAGTATGATGGCCAAACAAATAATTTAGGCATGAATGTGAGGTTTTATGAAACATTTTTCTCTAAAACTTGGGGTTTCTTAAACCAGGTTACAAAACCTAGAGTTTTGTGTCACAAATGCCCCAAAACAGTAAAACCTATGGTTTGTTGAAATTTGCATCAGAAACACCCTGACTTCTCCAGGGTTGCTGGCGACTGCCAATGGACTTCATGCTCCACTCACCACCACATTTTTTTCCCCAAATCCGAACGGAAACAACCACCTATCTATCTCACAAACGCGCCAAAGCAGATAAAATACGTTTGGCCATGGTTTTCTTGTCGACTTGCGCATTAGAGATTAGTGGTGCGGTTTTCTTATCGATTTGTGCATTGGACACCATCCGGTCGGCCGGCGCCATTGGAGGAGGAACATGGCGGCGATGGCGTCGCCGCCGCTGAGGAGAGTGTGCGTCACCGGAGCCGGCGGGTTCACCGGCTCGTGGCTCGTCAAGCTCCTCCTCTCCCGTGGCTACGCCGTGCACGCCACCCTCCGCGACCCGTGTAAATCAAAGCTGCTACCCATTCCGATCGATTCGTATGTATACACATCGTCGTCGTTGTGATTGAGCTGAGGGAATTTGGTACTGTGCTGCTGTGTTTTTTGTTCAGGTGATCCCAAGAACGCTCATCTGAAGCAGCTGGACGGGGCGTCGGAGATGCTGAGCCTGTTCAAGGCCGACGTGCTCGACTCCGGCGAGCTGGCCGCCGCCATTGCCGGCTGCGAGGGGGTTTTCCATGTTGCCTCTCCCGTGCCCGGAGACAAGATCGTCGATCCTGAGGTAAAGATCCCATCATTCATCAATCATCACCCCTGTGCTTCAGTTCAGGCTTTCAATTAAAGTGTAGTAGGATCATCAGTAAATTAGTGTAAGAAGACTATTAATAATTGTGTCCATTTAAAATTAATTTGCTATAACATTTGAAATGGCATTAACTCCAAAAGAATAAAAGTACTGTCAAGACTTGTCTGTCCAATCTGCTCGCTTCCTTTTACAAGTTGACTGCCATAATCCACTGGCAGACTGGCTCACTGTTATATTGATGTCCTGCACTCCTGCTAACTAGTATTTGAGCACCAGAGATTCTTCATGGTTTAATCATAACATATCAATACAAATATCCAAATCATGCAGTTAGAAGTAATGGCTCCTGCTGTAAAGGGAACACTGAATGTTCTTGAAGTTTGTTCGTCGTCTAAGAAGGTTCAGAAAGTTGTGGTGGTGTCATCTACTGCTGCAGTTCATTACAACCCCAATTGGCCTCCAGGTAAGCCCAAAGATGAGAGCTGCTGGTCGGACAGAAAGATATGCATGGAGAAGGAGGTTAGTAATGTCAGAAATTAGAGCTTCATGTTGTTGCTACGACAGAACATTTGTTTTCTTATTTTACTGAGGGAGAACAAAAGTTCATCATTTTACATTTTTTTTGAAAATTTCATTTTACAATTTCTGTGTTTCAGGAGTGGTATAGTGCTTCCAAGGTTATTGCTGAAAAGACGGCTTTGGAATATTCAGAGAAAAAAGGTCTAAACGTTGTTACAGTCTGCCCTTGTTTAGTTTTTGGCCCACAGTTGCAACCAACTGTCAATACCAGCAATGAACTCCTCATCTATATAACAAAAGGTTTCCACATTATCTCTCCATTTGTTACTGTTAACTCTGAGGATTACCATTTACCAGATGAAAAATGTTTCATGCCCTTTATTGGGAAGTTTTCTGTTTTTGTGCACCACTTTATTTTATACTACAATTCATCCTTTTGACAGCAAGTTCAGACTTCAGACTGAAACATTTTCCTTGCCTCTGTTCAAACTGCGACAAATTTCATTGCAGGAGGTCCAAACGTAATGAGGAACATGTTGTTGCACATAGTAGATGTCCGTGATGTGGCTGAAGCTTTGCTTCTGGTATACGAGAAACCAGAATCATCTGGAAGATATCTTTGCGCACCGTATCACATCAGCCCAAAGGCTACTGTGGAGTTTCTCAAGAACATTTACCCCAACTACAATTATGTAAAGTGGTAGGTCTCTGATCACTTCTGCTAATACGTACTCTCTCCGTTTTATACTATAAGTCATTTGACTTTTTTCCTAGTCAAAAGTTTGTATAAAAAATATATTAATATTTTCTATATAAAATAGACATATCATCAAAATATATATTTAATGTTAAATTTAATAAAACTAATTTAGTGTTATAGATTTTGCTAATTTTTTCTATAAACTTAGTTAAACCTAAAGAATTTTGACTAGAAAAAATAACAAAAGATTTATAATATGAAACGAAGGGAATACTGCTATCTTGCATTGGCATGGCTGTTTTTAACAAACTCTCTTTGCTTCTGCAGTAGTGCTGAAGTGAATGGCAAGACTGAAATATTTACACCAATTTCATCTGAGAAATTGAAGAGCCTGGGCTGGAAGCCAAGGAAATTGGAGGAGACACTCACAGACAGCATTGAGTACTATGAAAAGACAGGAATTTTGCAGGATGCTGCTGGAAGACCTTGCGTTCTGCCTTACCTTTTTCACTTTCTTGTTGAGAACTATAGTAACTGAGCACTTCAGGAGCTGTGTTTCTCTGTATGCTTAAGACATTTGCACTGAATATGTGTGGGAATAACACAAATGGCCTATCTTGGCACGACATATAACTTCCATCAATCCTTCAGTTCTGCGGTGACAGTATATCTTTCAGTACAAAGTAACGTGTTGTCGCCAATTAAGCTTATCCTGTTGTGCTCCTATGCTAAATGCGTACACCTTTCATCTTATAAAAAATAAACTTCTGGTTACAAATTTGAACAGAAATTATATCTAGATTTGTAGCTAGAATTTTTTTTCTTTTTAACAAAGAAAGTATTCACCTCTGAACATTGTCTGCTGGTTGAGATTGTCATTTTGTGTGTAATTTTGACTGAAAAAATATTACTTTGACAGTTGGTCCTCTATAAACCATCCTGCCTTCATTGGAAACTGTTACTTTTTTTCACTTATTTATGTTAAAATCCTTTTCTTGTGTTTCTCAATAATGCTTTTTTCGTGTGCCAGTAAAATAGTGGTTTTGAAACTTTTCCATGTCTCCAAATTCCATAGAAATCCACAAATATAACATTTTATTATTACCTTTGTTTCATATTGTAAGTTGTTTTGACTTTTTTTCTAAATCAAACTTTTTTTAGTTATGATCAAGTGTATAGAAAAATGAGTAAAGTGCATTGGCGGTTCTTAAACTTGTAGGGTTGTGTCATATAGGTCCCTAAACTCTCAGAATGCATATCCATGTCCCAGAACTTGTTAAAGTGTATCATCTAGATCCCAAATTGACACATGCCCTCTAGAATCCTACGTGGCGCTGATGTGGCAATGCCACATGGACGTGACGTGTCCTTTTTTTTTCTTCTTTTCTTTTTCTTTTTCGTTTTCTTCTCATTCTTCTCTTTTTCCCTTTCTTCTGCACGGGTCACAGAGAAAGAGGAAAAAAGAGAAGAAAAAAGAAAAAGGAAAAAAAATAAATGGGTCCTATTTGTCGGTCAAAATAATGCCACGTCATGTCCGTGTGGCATACTACATCAACGCCACGTAGGATCCTGAAGGGGTTGTGGCGATTTTTGGGACCTAGATGACACACTATGACAAGTTCTGAGACTTGAATATGCATTTTAAAAATTTAAGAACCTAAATGACACACCTCTACAAGTTTAAGGACCGCCCGTACACTTTACTCAAGAAAAATATAGTGATACTTTTACCACAAAACAAAAGAAACTATCAAAATATGTTTAATGTTAGATATAGTGAAACTAAATTAGTGCTATAAATATTACTATAAACTCAATTAAACTTTTAAGAATTTTGACTCGAAAAAAATCAAAATGGCTTATAATATAAAACGGCAGGAGTACTACATTTTACCTAATCCTATGTACACGTTTCTACTCGTTTGCCTTTTGGCGCGCATGATATAGCTTGTGCATATCTTTTTCATATGTTATTAACAATTAGAAGTTTGGAAAATCTTTTAAATTTTATCTTTTTTGTTAATACTATTTAGGGTTCTTTTGTTGTGTAAAATTATAATTGAATTTTCTATTGAATGATAAAATAGGTGATTATATCTGTAACGGTGTTATAGGTTTTGTTTGCAAATGTATAGAAATCTTCCTATAAACAAATACTAGAATTTAGGACTTTTTTGGCACAACTCTGGATCTAAAATTTTTAGATTTGGGTATTCGCAGTTTCACAAATCTATAGATTTGGATCTATGATTAAGTTGATAATATTTGGATAAGTCATTTTGTTTCTATTTTAGATTAAATTTAAAATTTTAAACCACTATAATTTAACATACAAACTTCAAATATATCGTGTATCTAGGATCTGAAACTGTACCAAACAAAACCTTAGTACCGGTATCTATGCCGTAACAAAATCTATATTTGATGAGAGCTTCTTCTGTGCTTGGAAGTTATCTAGTCCATTGATCAATTAAAATCTAGTAGTCTACAAACAAAGGTACGTTAGAAAAGGTAGCAAAAAAGTGGGCCAGGTACTTAATTTATAGATTAGGTGGAAGGTTAAATAGGTAATTATGTGCCTCTTATCAAATTAGATGACTGAGAGAAGGCAAATCACGGTGTATTTTTTTTTCTTTTGATAGTATGCTATACATATGCACCAGGTTATGGAAATTAACTATGTTGTGCCACTGCATTCCCAAATTTCACGTCAGTTGATTGTGGGGGCTGGAAAAGTGCACTTAAACATGCGAATGCTTAATATTTTCACAAGAAAAAAAAGTGAACACCTGTAGATTGTGTAACAGGCGATAAATACCACTTGATTATCTAACATAGTCAAACAATACTAAATTGTTGTTTTATAGGAAACACAAGTTAATTGATGCGTAGTTTATTATTATAACGAAACAAAACAACGTATTTAATACACTGGTCATGTAATTAATGATAAACTAAGTAATTAATCAATAATTGTGTATTTCCCTTCAATCTATATGATCAGATTCTAGTATTGTTCCCAGAAAAAAAAAATTCTCATATCAATTTGTCATGCCTTATGCTCAGCGAAATGGGAACAAATTAACGATCATTTTGAAAATTTGGATAAGCTCCATGCATGAGCTGGAGATGCAGGTTAATTTAATTTATGTGAGCAACTGATGCCTGAAAAGTAGATGGACAGTTATGGCTAAGAGCTATTACTAAACTACCCATGTTTTTAATAATTTTATTTTTAAAATATTCTTATTGAATCAACGGTGCGTATTTACTGGAAAGAGAGGTACCTAAGGTACCTCAAGCACATTAAAAGGCCTCATATTTGATGGTACCATAGTCTCACCAGCTCCACTGATAATTGCTCCTCTATTGAAAATATTTTAAGACCCCATCGATCCTTCTAAATTGGGAATTCCCATTTTTGGTTTGCAATTATCTCCTTTGTGTGTACGATAGATCGAGTGATGTATCATAGTGGCCCACTTCTCCTTTTCTATTGTTTTTCTCGACAGATCTTTTTTCTTTCTCCATCAAGCCGAGTGTGTGAGTCTGGAGATGGTTTGGCAAAGTGACCACATCTCGGTGTCATTTTTTTCTCTCAATAAATCCCGATATTTATTTGCAAAATGAAAGGCACCACGTTGCCCGATCAAAACTTGCAAACACTGTTAGCATTAGAGCAGTGCAATAGCAGACTATAAGTCAGCTATAAACACATACTCTCTCTGTCCCAAAAATAAATAAATCTAGGACTAGATGTGACACATTCTAATACAATGAATTTGGATATAGGTATCCCATATTCGTATTACTAAAATATATTATATTTAGAACTAAGTTGATTTTTATAGGACGGAGGGAGTATTGAGAGGATAAATGAAGAAAGATAAGAGCATCAAGTAGTCAGCTGACTATTAAACTTGCTCTTATTTCTTTTTTCACCAAGACTAAGGAGCAATTAATTTATTCACCATGATAAAACTAATGAACATGCAACCATTAATTACTACCCTGACTTTTTAGGTTCTAATAAAAAAATTAATTTTTTTGTTTAGATTTTTGGAAAAATCAAAAGGATGAAATAAGTCATAGACTTTTGGATGGATGGAGTACGGCACACCATCAGCCGCCCTTCAATTATTAGTAACTAGGTGAAACCCCGCGCATTGCTGCGAGAATTTAGTATGATAACAATAAAAAAAATAATGTGTAAGATAACTAGATAACATCAGATTAAGTAAATTAATGTGGTTTATGATAATTTAAATTTAAATAGTATATAGAATGGTGATTCAAACGTAAAAAGTAAGCTGGTATGATTTTATGAAAGAAGAAAAGTAGGGAGATAGTTTGGACCGTAAATTAATCATCTAAAGGCTAAAAACAACTGATATGATATGACTTAATTTGATGAAAAAAAGGAGAAAAATAATTTGAACCATTGATTAATCATTTAAGCACTAACTAAGTGAGGATGAACTATAAAAGTATATAGGATGTCATAAAACATAATAAAGATATACATTGAAATTGGATGATAATTTAACATGTTTGTATTTGAAAAACTCTTAAATTATAAAAAACTATAAAGATATAGTATGTTTGCATGATGTTTAAATGTGATGATTGTTAGTGGATGATGATGTGGTATCTTGTTAATTAGTGGATGATGATGTGGCATCTTTATATGTCAAGCTTAAGGAGTTAGTAGGGGATATAGGATCTGCTCATCGTGGCGGCTGCGCGCGAGTTTCCTAATCTAGTCATCTGCCGATTAAACAAACGCTTGCACAGTTGCAGCAGTGGACTTAATTTGCTGCAGGCTGCAGCCTGCAGCCGACGCTACATACGGAGGCGGTGGCAACCGGAGATGACGCCTCCGCCGCCGCCGCCGCCGCCGCCGCGGCGCCTCGTGTGCGTGACCGGCGCCGGCGGGTTCATCGGCTCGTGGCTCGTCAAGCTCCTCCTCTCCCGCGGCTACGCCGTCCACGCCACCGTCCGCGACCCACGTATTCTTGATTTCTTGTTCTGTTCTTCTTGTCAGTTACAGTAGCACCTTGTGCTGCGTCTTCTTATATGTGGTTTAATTTCTTTATCCATTTGCCTGTTCCAGATGATCCCAAGAACGCGTTTCTGAAGCAGCTGGAGGACGCCCCGGAGAACCTGCGCCTGTTCAAGGCCGACGTGCTCGACGCCGGCTCGCTGACGGCGGCGTTCGCCGGCTGCGAGGGCGTCTTCCATCCGGCCACTCCGGTGCCGGAACACAAGACGGTTGATCCGGAGGCAAGCACTCCATTTATACGCACACTGTCTGAACATTCACTCTTTTGCAATCTGCAATTTTGCTGATACTGCAATATCTGCTAAACACGGTTATATATTCAGAAGGAGATGCTGGATCCTGCTGTGAAAGGCACCAGAAATGTGCTCGAGGCTTGCTCTGCTGCGAGTGTTCAGAAACTCGTCGTGGTCTCATCCATCGGTGCTGTTTGCTTTAACCCGAGCTTGCCTCGAGACAGGCTCATAGATGAGACTTGCTGGTCAGACAAGAAGTCCTGCAAGGAAAATGAGGTCAGCAATTGCCAATCTTTTCTCCATCCAATAGTATTTCCTTAATCATCAGTTTGTTTTAAAAAAAAATTCTAGGAAGTACTAGCTAAGAACAATTTATTTCATGAGAAAAATGTTGCCAAACTTAATTAAGAATGGGCATATAGCAAGAGGAGAAGTAGAGTTCTGCAGCTAACAGAAAGAAGGTAAAAATACAGTCACACTTCAGAGTTCAGAAAAACTGCAAAAAGAAAAAAAATCCTCTTTAGTCCTGCATTGACCACGCTAAGTCTACTTAATTAAGCTCCTGCACTACTAGGGTAGCTAGGATTAATTCATGAACCTCTCCAATTCTTGTGTTGGCAGAACTGGTACTGTCTTGCCAAGACAGAAGCTGAAGAGATGGCCCTGGAATATTCAGAGAAAAATGGGCTGCATGTCATTACAGTTTGCCCTGCCCTTGTCCTTGGGCCACTGTTGCAGACTGTGCTACTCAGCACCAGCAGCAAAGTTCTCCTCTATGTCATGAAAGGTTCACCTCACCCTCTAAATGCACTATAGTTTCTGCAGTTTTTGTTTGTTCTGGTGGCTGGTGCACTGATTCCATCAGTTTTGGTTGCAACGCAGGAGGCCCTGATGCAATAGGCAACACATTCTTTCCCATAGTCGATGTCCGCGATGTCGCCGATGCTTTACTTCTGGTGTACGACAAGGCAGGGCCATCTGAGCGATACATCTGTTCTCAAGAACAAATGGACACGAAAGATTTTTTGGATTTGATGAAGAGCATGTACCCTAACTACAGCTACACATTCAAGTAATTTCCATCCTATCATTGTACCACTATCATCGTCAACTAATTATTCATGTCAGAGAAACTGAAATGACATCAGGTTGTTGCATCAGTATCACAACATGAACACAATTATTTTTTGCAGAGTGGTTGATGTGGATATGAGGATTGGATTGACATCAGAGAAGCTGAAGAAGCTGGGCTGGAAACCTAGGAAACTCGAGGAGACGCTTGTCGACAGCGTTGAATCCTACAAGAAGGCAGGCTTTGTAGATGACGAACCTTGCCGGCTTCCCCATCTTTGCCGTGCACCAGATGCTCAGGAGTGAACAGCAGGCGCCGTCTTGCTGCTACTGTTCTTGATCTAATTGTCACTGAAAAAAAAATGTTTCCAATAATACTGTAATAGATGAGGGATCAGGTGTTCCTGTCCAGTGTCCACATTATCATCTGCTCTGTTCCATTAGTGAATTGATTCAGCCTGTGATCAATGACACAATTTATGCCTGGCGATAATTGAATATTGTCTACTGATTAAGATGGACAATTGTGTGTGTAATTTTAATATATCCGCCGCCCGATTAAACAAATGTTTGATGCTACTAGCAGAGCAGTAGCAATGGACTTTTGTAGTTTTGTGTTGCAGCCGAAGCGGCATATATACAGAGAGCATCTGTTCGTCGCGGCAGGCAGGGCAGGACGGAGGAGGGAGACGAGACGGCCACCGGAGATGACGCCGCGACGCGTGTGCGTTGCCGGCGCCGGCGCCGGCGGGTTCGTCGGCTCGTGGCTCGTCAAGCTCCTCCTCTCCCGCGGCTACGCCGTCCACGCCACCGTCCGCGACCCAGGCATGGACCTCTCGATCGACTTCTTGCTGATGTTCCGTCTTTTTCGGCTTTCTACAAACGCGCGAAAGAACTGCACGTCAGTATATTTGCTTATGTTCATCGATCTTTTCCTTTGTTGTCAGGTCAGGTATGGTGTGATTATACGTGTTCTTGTTTCAGATGATTCCAGGGACGCGTTTCTGAAGCAGCTGGACATGGCTCCGGGGAACCTGCACCTGTTCAAGGCCGACGAGCTCGACGGCGACGCTCTGACGGTGGCTTCGCCGGCTGCGAGGGGGTCTTCCATACCGGCACTCCGGTGTCTTCTCGGTTGATCCACAGGCAAGTGTGGAGTGGGATCCTCTACAGCACTACATATGCAGTGGGTGTCACTGATGAACCCTGATATGCGTATCATGCGCCATTGACATGTGGGTCACTGGGTCTGGGTTTGGTGCAAGTACGACCCACGTATCAGTTACACCTATTGTATACGCAGCACCGGATAGGATACGTGTCCGACAAGTATATATATATATATATTTGTACAATCGTGAAAGGATATGCAGTCTAGTGGTTACAGTGACCTGAGTAGCAGTCTAAGGTTCTGAGTTCAAATCTCCATATAAACGAATTTCAAATTGAGTTATTTGTGGGGCTAAGTAACTAAATGTTGCATATATCCGGTTGTATGTAGAGGCCGGATAAAAAAAAACCCTTCTCTAAAAAATATATATATTTGTACAATCACTCTTACAATCTAGCTGGTGATCATATATATACATGCGGAAGGAGATGATCGTTCCTGCTGTGAAAGGCACCAAAAATGTGCTCGAGGCTTGCTCAGCTTCCGGTGTTCAGAAACTCGTCATGATCTCCTCCATTGGTGCTGTGTGCTTTAACCCGAGCTGGCCTCAAGACAGGGTGAGAGATGAGACTTGCTGGTCAGACAAGGAGTTCTGCAGAGAAAATAAGGTCAGATATTGCAAATTAAATTGTTCCTTCGTGCAGCATTAATTTATCTTTCGGGGACTAATTTATAGTGGACTCCAAATATTTTCTTGTGTTGGCAGAACTGGTACTGCCTTGCCAAGACCGAAGCTGAAGAGATAGCCCTGGAATATTCAGAGAAAAATGGACTGCATGTCATTACAGTTTGCCCTGCCCTTGTCTTTGGCCCACTGTTGCATACCATGCAACTCAACACCAGCAGCAGAGTTCTCCTCTACATCATGAAAGGTTCACCCTCAAACTCAAAGGAAACCTCCTCCTCCCTTCTTCCTATGATAAATCAATTTGTGTAAAGGAATCTGAACGTATCCTATGTTTAGATTCGTGTACAAAAGTCAATTTATTTTAGGACGGATGGAGTAGTTTCTAGCTTTCTACTATATAAGTATTTCCTCTTGTACACTGACTAAATTAGTTTTGGACTTTTGGTTGCAATCCAGGAGGCCCTGATGTTATGAACAACAAGTTTTGGCCCATAGTGGATGTCCGTGATGTCACTGATTCTTCACTTCTAGTGTATGACTCAGTCAGGGCCATGTGAGAGGTACATATGTGCTCAAGACCAAATGAACATGAAGGATTTGGTGGATTTGATGAAGAGCACGTACCCTAACTACAGCTACTCGTTTAAGTAAGTGTCATCCTATCATCAGCTACAAATAATTCTGGAATTTTATACTCTTAAAACATCTATCAAAATTTGGCAAAACCTCAGGCCATACACCACCTAACTTTAACTTATCAAAATTTGGTATTGCCATAGTTTTGTAAGTTGTTTTTTTTCTCAACGAAGGGAACAAACCCTAAGTGTTTTGTGCTCAAAACATGAACACGATTTGAGCAGCTCCTCTCTTTCTCTCTTTTTTCCTTGGTCAGATTGGTTGATGTTGGCAACAAGGTCGAATTGACATCGGAGAAACCGAAAAAGCTGGGCTGGAAACCTAGGAAACTTGAGGAGACGCTCGCCGACAGCGTCGAATCCTTCAAGAAGGCAGGCCTTGTAGACGATGAACCTTGCCGGCTTCCCCATGTTTACCGTATGCCTGATACCCAGGAGTGAACACTGAACTTGTCACTGAAACACTTTTTTTCAGTAAATGTGTTTTCTGTCCTCATTCTCAGCTGCTCTGCTCCATTCAGGGTACAGATGCAGCTTTGTGATCAGTGTAATGCATCCGTTTCAGGCTTTCATCTCAACCTGTTGATCCGTGGAAAACTGCTTGTGATTTATAGCAGTCATTTTCTGATGCTCTATGCAGCAGCAGGTAGCACTTCTTCAAGAGAAGTGTTACTTACTCTATGGTCTTAAAACTCCAGCACGGTAACTAACGGATGGAGAGTTTATTTCTGAGAAACAGTTTGATAACTAGCTTATGAGATTCTAAAAGAGCTAGTTTCTAGTTCATTTTCTGACTTCCATAGCTACAGAGTAATTTGGGTGAGATTTGCTTCTATCCAACAAAAGGTACCTTAAGGTACCAAATTGTTTCCGATCGTCGGAAACGATTTGTTAGCGTGAGGTACCATACCTCGAGATATTGATAGATCCAACGATCGAAAACGATTTGATACCGTATCTTAAGATACTTTTTATTGGACCAGAGCAAATCTTATTTGGGGAAGCTTCTAGCAATCACAACTTCTTTCATAATCTCCAGCTTTCCAAACAGACCCTCGAATGCTGGTAAACAAAAATTCAGTTAGAGAAGAGAGGGTTTGGAGGCCTTAGAAAGCAGAGCTTCATCTCGTGTGCCTTGCAAGTGAGCACAAGAAAGTCGGCCATAGTGAGATGGATCACGGAATTTATGGGCCAAATGTTGAGCTGGGCCTAGGAGATTTAATGGGCTGCATTTGCTTGAAATCTTTAAGCAAGTCAAGAAATTTATCTATCATTATTGGGCAAATGTAATAGAGATTGGAATTTTTATGCTATTCGATTCGGTGAGAGCATCCAAAAAATGATATTTTTTTTTTAAAAAAGATAATCAACTTTCTACCGATCTGACCCTAGGCGGCTAGACCCGAATTCGGTATATCGTGATCAGGGTATTCTTGCAGTTCTGCCGTAATATCTGTCGGATTGAAATCAAACTTCGGGTGTGTTTTTCATGCTAAAATTAAAAGTTTGGTTGAAATTAGAACGATGTGATGAAAAAGTTAGAAGTTTGTGTGTGTAGGAAAGTTTTGATATGATAAAAAAATTAAAAGTTTGAAGGAAAAGTTTTGAAACTAAACTAGATGCATTTGATTTGTTTGTCGCATTCTTCATCAAGAAAAACACTACTAGGGTAGTACCAGTATTCCTTCGCAAGAAGAAAAAACAAATTCAAACAATTATTTTGACTTCGCCACCTATCGAGAGCTAAGATGCGGTCTAGAACCTTCTCCCCCCGACCCCCGACCCCCGGGCCCACTGTCAGTCACACAACCCGACCCCACCGAAATGACGGAAATGCCCATGGCCGCACCTTTCTTTCCCCTCCTGCAAGCCAGAGCCGCATCCCGCGAGGGGTTTAAGAGCGAAGCCCTCGCCGCCACCCCGCCTAGGGTTTTTCCGGATCTCGCCGCCGCCTCCTCTCCACCTCCGCCGCCACCACCGCCACCGCCATGGCCATCGGATCTCTCATCGCGTCGAGGCTGGCCAGGTCCACCGGCCACGCCCTCGCCTCCGCCGCCTCTCAGGTTCCGCTCCTCTCTGCTCTTCTTTTTTTTTTTTTTGTTTTCTTGGTGAAGTGGTAATATTTTTTGGGATCTGTATTGTTGATTTGCCTGCGTGCGATGGTTGAGGTGATCTGATGTAATGTATTTTGTTTGTTTGATTGATCTGATCAGGCTCCGATGGCCCGTCACGCAGCGGCGTCTCCTCTGTTGTCCAGGCTTGGATCAGTGGCTCGTGCGTTCAGGTAATTTAGTAGTCGTCTTTTGTGTTGATCTCAACTTCTCTTCTTTGCGCTTGATGGGTGTTTGATTGGATTCGCTCTGTGTACAGCTCAAAGCCTGCCGCCGCGGATGTTATTGGGATCGATTTGGGAACGACCAACTCGTGTGTCTCCGTTATGGAAGGAAAGGTGTGGTTTTTTTTCCCCCTGTTCCATTCGAATTTTGTCTTCTTTCCTTGTTTGTAAAACAGTTGCTACGTCCATTTGTTATTGATGATTGATTCAGTAGCATATCTTGGACTGCAATATAGTTGTTGAATTGGAACAATTTGTGATTAATAGGATATTCCGACTAGTCATGAAATTCTTTTAATTAGATAGTGATACATTCAATTGGTAGTGAATTAGGGATGTTTTAGTATGGTAGTGATGAATATAGTTGTTGAGTAGAATCAATTTGTGATTAACATGATATTCTTACTTACTGTTACATTCTTTTAGTTTGGTATTGATATATATTCAGTTAATAGTGAACTAGTCATGCTTCATTATAGAAGTAATGAATCTGTTTGTGCAGACGCCACGAGTGATTGAGAATGCGGAAGGCGCAAGGACGACGCCCTCCATTGTTGCCAAGAACCAGAATGGTGATCTTTTGGTTGGCATAACTGCGAGTCGGCAGGCAGTGACCAATGCCCAGAACACGGTCCGGGGGTCTAAGCGCTTGATTGGTAGAACTTTTGATGACCCACAGACTCAGAAGGAGATGAAGATGGTGCCTTACAAGATTGTCAGGGGACCTAATGGTGATGCTTGGGTGGAGATGGGTGGGCAGCAGTACTCCCCAAGCCAGATTGGTGCATTTGTTCTCACCAAGATGAAGGAAACTGCAGAGGCTTTCCTTGGCAAAACTGTCTCCAAGGCTGTTATCACTGTCCCAGCTTATTTCAATGATGCTCAGCGCCAGGCTACCAAGGATGCTGGTAGGATTGCTGGGCTAGAGGTGATGAGGATCATCAACGAACCCACTGCCGCAGCTCTGTCATATGGGATGAACAACAAGGAGGGTCTGATTGCTGTATTTGACTTGGGTGGTGGCACATTTGATGTATCAATCCTTGAGATTTCCAATGGAGTTTTTGAGGTAATTTTCTTTCTCATGGCATGTGCATATACTCTAAAAATGAACATATCTGTTGAACATGTGTGCTGATCATAACTTTATTTTTACCATTTTCAGGTCAAGGCAACCAATGGAGATACTTTCCTTGGTGGTGAGGACTTTGATGGTGCATTGCTTGACTACCTGGTTAGTGAGTTTAAGAAGTCTGACAACATTGATCTGAGCAAGGATAAGTTGGCCTTGCAAAGGCTCAGGGAAGCTGCAGAGAAGGCCAAGGTCGAGCTTTCCTCAACCACGCAGACTGAAATCAACCTCCCCTTTATTACTGCTGATGCCTCTGGTGCAAAACACTTCAATATTACCTTGACCAGATCAAAGTTCGAGTCTCTTGTACAGAGCCTCATTGAGAGAACTCGCATCCCCTGTGTGAACTGCCTCAAGGATGCAGGCGTATCTGCAAAAGACATTGATGAGGTTCTACTGGTTGGTGGTATGACAAGGGTGCCAAAGGTCCAGGATATTGTTTCTCAGATATTCAACAAGACACCAAGCAAGGGTGTCAATCCTGATGAGGCTGTTGCCATGGGAGCTGCCATTCAGGGTGGCATCTTGAGGGGTGATGTGAAGGAGCTCCTGTTGCTGGATATCACTCCCCTCTCCCTTGGTATTGAGACTCTGGGAGGCATCTTCACAAGGCTAATCAACCGGAACACTACCATTCCAACCAAGAAGAGTCAGGTCTTCTCCACTGCTGCAGATAACCAGACCCAGGTTGGAATCAAGGTGCTCCAGGGTGAGAGGGAGATGGCCACAGATAACAAGCTTCTTGGTGAATTCCAGCTTGAAGGTATTCCACCAGCCCCAAGAGGTATGCCTCAGATTGAGGTCACATTCGACATTGATGCCAATGGTATTGTCAAGGTGTCAGCCAAGGACAAGTCCACTGGCAAAGAGCAAGAAATCACTATCAAGTCTTCAGGCGGTTTGTCTGAAAGTGATATCGAGAAGATGGTGAGGGAGGCTGAGCTACATTCTCAGAAGGATCAGGAAAGGAAATCATTGATTGATCTGAAGAACTCTGCAGACACCACGATCTACAGCATTGAGAAGAGTGTCAGCGAGTACAAGGACAAGGTTCCTGATGAAGTCACCAATGAGATTCAGTCTGCTGTATCTGATCTAAGAGCAGCAATGGCTGAGGATGATTTGGAGAAGATCAAGCAGAAGCTTGAGGCTGCAAACAAGGCAGTTTCAAAGATTGGAGAGCACATGCAACAAGGTGGCGGTGGCGGCAGTGGCAGCGGCGGCAACAGCAGCAGTGGTGGTGACCAGACTCCTGAGGCTGAATACCAGGATGCTGCTAAGGAAGCTAAGATGTAGATTTGGTCTACATCTAGTTTCTGCCTTTTTTGTTCATGTAATAGGAAGTTGACATCTTACCCACCCCTGGTTTCTTAGGTTTCTAAGAGGGTTGCTATACCTGTAGCTTTTTTGGGCGGAGAATCGCTGATAAATTGTGAGCGGGAACAAACTCATTGGTTAATTGAGCCATCCACGAAATATTTCATTATGTTTCGTCAGATGTCCAGCTTGCTCAGTATTTGCAGTGCTGTTAATCTGTTGTGCATGCTTGTGCTCCCTGATTTCTTTCTCATGTTTCTTTTGTTCATGTTTTTTCCTTTTCCTTTTCCTGTCATCTGTTATCGAGTTCTTTCGTTCAGATGATTGTTATTTGCAGTAGATGTCATCTTTGTGGGTTCTTCGGTTGTCTGAGATATGAGAAATAGGCAATATATCCTATCAGTGGAACAATCAGTTATAGGAAACATATACTGGTATCATGGACGAGGCCGCTGCTAGCTTGCTCCTAGTCGCTGAAGATGTGTAGTTCGGCAGTGTATCATCACAACTCACGGTGCTAAAATATGCAAAACATAAGTTCAGAGGTTACAAATGAAAAGATCCGAAACATCAGAAAATTCAGAAATAAATATGCGAAACATAAGTTCAGAGGTTACAAATGAAAAGATCCGAAACATCAGAAAATTCAGAAATATAGCTGGTACGTCGCTCTTCCCACCTGCATCTTAGTTTTACCTGCACAGGTGCAACATACTGAAACGTCTGAATGATCAACTACTACATCTGAATGATAACTTAAAATGATCTCACCTGTAAATCATTTCATCTCACTAACAGGTGCTAAAAGATGCAACATGCTGAAACCTCTGAATGAAAACAAAAAACAATTGGTGCTCCAAGCTGCAGTTCTCATTACAAGTCAACAAATTCTACTGCAGCTAGACCTGATCACATGCACAATAACATACTACCGAATGGGGAATGCATTGTGGATCGTGATCACTCGAGATTTACTCAACCATTCAGCTAGTCCTGACCACATGCACAAAAACATACTGAATGCTGAACAAAACCGAAAGCACACAACCATCAGTACAAATATAATTTAACACCAAATAGGTCCAGTTAACACATGCATCTGACAGAAAATTCAAGTTCAGTAAGAAAAATCTCGAGTACATCCAAGCTCAGATCATTAAGATAAGATATGATGCTAATTTAATCTAGGGCTACCAGTACAAGATGAGAAACATGGGCCGTTGCAAACAGCAACTAATCCAGAGATCACACTTGTGCAGCCTCCCTTTCACGGTTCCACTGCTCAATCTGAGCTCTCCTCTCCTCGCTACCATCCCTGACAGGACTCCTAGTCTTGGACCTGTGCCGCCGCCTGCTGCCATCGCTGTCGTAGCTGCTGCGGTGCCTCTCGCTGCTCCTCCGGCTACCTCCATGGTAGTAATCGTGGCTACCTCCACGGTAGTAATCGTCGCGGTCCCTGGACCGCGATGAGCTCCTCCGATCATAGTCCCTCCGGTAATGGTACGGGCTCGGGCTGCGGCTCCGGCCATGGCTATGGCTTCTCCGGGACCTATGCAGGTGCCCAAACAACCTCTTCCTCAGGTTTCTGCCGATCTCCTTGACGTGCATGAAGTTGCAGTACCCACCACGGTTGCAGCTGTTCTCTTCATACTGCCGGCAGGTGGCCTCCCGGAAATCAGTCACCGGCGAGAACTCAACAATGATAGGGCGGCCGGAGTAGTACCGCCCCGTCAGCGCCTGCAGCGCTCTGGCGGCCTGATCCTCCTCCCTGAATTGAACATACACATTGCCGATCATGTGGTCGGCGAAGTTGTCACACACGTGGAGGCTCTCGATCTCGCCGTACTTGCTGAGCTCCTCAAAGATGTCCTCGTAGAAATCCTCAAAGTCAGCCTGGATCTTCTCAGGGTCGATGGGGTTGCCCTGAGCATCAATTCCAGGGGTGATCATGTCCGGACGCAGGTACATGTTGGAGAGCAGCAGCGTCGGCGAGACCGACGGCTTGTTGTGCAGGCGGGAGCATCGGTCGCCATGGCGGCACGCGCCGATCTTGAAGTAGAAGGGGCAGTTCACGCGGTCCTTCTCCGTGCCAAAGATGGAAGCGAGGTGCTCGGCCATGGATTCGCTTCGCTGCTGAAAAGGCTAGAGATTGCTCTGTAGTATCAACAGTACACCACAAGGGTCAGAAATCGCACAAACAGATACAGCTAGGGATTTGGATGAGAAATTGGACATTCTGAGTATTTGAAGCCAAGGGCAAAAAAGTTGATTTATAACGGCATCCATTGCTACTGTGATTCCCAATCGGATTCGAATTCCAGTTCCAAAACCTTCAAAATAACAGCACTTAAAATTTCGACTCCGGATAATATAGCACAAGCGATACAACAATAACAATAATAATAAGAGTAAATTTCACAAAACTACATATATTTTGACCAAATTATCGCAAAACTACAGATTTAAGGTCGTATATCATAGAACTACATATTTAGCAACAAATATATCACAAAACTACAAGTTTAAAACTAACTATCACAACACTACATATTTTAGAATAAAATTATCACAAAACTATAGATTTTAGGATTTAAATCCTTTGCAATAATGTAATGTTTGAGTTATAAATATCCAAGTTTTGTAATTAAATTGACATCAAACCTGTATGTTTGTGATAACTTTGTTATTAAATCTGTAGTTTTGCGATATTTTACCTTAAATCTGTAGTTTTGTGATAAAATTAGTGTTAAATCTGTAGTTTTGTGATACATCATGTTAAATCTGTAGTTTTGCGATAATTTAATCAAAGTATCTGTAGTTTTGTGAAATTTACTCTAATAATAAATCAATTGGAAGGAGAGCTAATCCATATCTTATTTTTGCTTCCGTATAGTTCGATTTCGGCATGATTTTGTGTCAAAGATGAACACCCTAACTTCCAACCTGATAAGAATCGATAGATAGAGATAATAAGACACGCAAAAATACATCATCAATCAATCCATCCATCCATCACAACCGAGAGAGGAACAGTCAATCCAAATCCGAATCAAATCTACCACTACGCTAACAGGTAGACACCTCTCGAGTCAGGAAACCGCTGCGACATGCGCAATCGGACGCGGGAGACGGAGACGGAGGAGGCTTACCGGAGATCCGCGCCGCCGTCGCCGGAGGAGGAGTACGGACGATTCGGTGGTGGGTTGGGTTTTCGGTTTTCCTGCTTCGAGTAGCGTCTGGAAGCGGATATAAAGGCCTTCCAGGGACATCCAGCCGTCGTTGGTCGTATGGACGGTCCAGATGCGCTGGACGGGCGAATACTAGAAGGTTCCTGCGGTTGTGGGCTTTTTGGGTTATGCTCGTGGGCTGGGCCGGTTCTGAAAGGTTCGGATAGAAGTTTTGGGCTTTGACATGTTCAGGCTTTGTTGCCCATTAAAGGCCTATTGAGCAAAGGAATTTTTTTTCATTTTTAAATTTATTTTTTAAATATTTACAGAAATATTATATCGGTGAAAAGATTTAAAAAATAGACCTTGCAAGCTGACGTGCCACACGGACGCAGGACGGTCTTTTTGGGGGGCTGTGAATTTTGCATGTGGCCCCTCGCCGCCCAGACACCTTTGTCTGGGTGGCAAGAGGCCTCCGTGAAAAATGCGCAAGGGCAATGCGCAAGGGCAGCAATGGGTCAGATGCAAAAAGAACTAGCCAATTGCTTTTTTGGCAGGGCAAAAAAATACATTTAGCCTCTTGCCTCCCTTCAGAGGGCTGCAAGGGCCTAAACACAAAATACGCACACGACGCCGTCACGACGCCGTGTACCACGTCAACTTGCCGCCTAAATAGAGAGCGGCAGGGTCTATTTTTGTAAATCTTTCTACCGTTATAATATTTCTGTAAATATTTAAAAAATAAATTTAAAAATGAAAAAAAATTCTCGAGCGAAGTAGTTATACTATCTCTTGTGAGTGTTATTCAAACTTTCTCCATCGAAAACTTCTTTTTTAGTTAGTTCTATTATTATATTTTTTGCACCTTAGCATGTACAGTTCTATATCATATTAGATCATAGTACTATACAATTTTAAATATTCGAATTATACAAGTTTAAATATTCGAAGGTTTATTGATGAAATAATATTTCCTTTGTTCGCTTGAGTAGCTTTGTGATCCTGCTTAATGAATCTCTATTCGAAGATTCTTGTGTTTTCATGTTCTGTATATGTATTCCTACCATAGTTTTGTGTTCTTTATATTCTTATGTTTTTTCAAACTTGCATTTCGAATGAGCACTTAGTCATTCATCTTATTCAAATAAAATATATACTAACAAAAATATAAGTCGTATGTAAAATACCTTTAATGATAAAACAAGTCACAACAAAATAGGCCGTACTCTCTCCATCCCAAAATCTTTTTCGCTGGGACCTCTCCATCCCAAAATAACTTAGCATCTACGCTTTGTCCCAAAATAAGTTTGCTTTTATCCATTTAATCTATCCTTGATTTGTAAATCGATAAATTTTATTCTTTCGGGACACCTTTACCTATCACTTAGCTACCAGAGACATTTTTTTACTCTATCTTATTTTGGACACCTATGATCAAATATAAAGTTATTTTTGGGATAAATAGAGTATTTACATTGTTCTTTTATACTACTCTCTTTGTCTCTAGATAAGTATAGTTTTAGTCCAATAATTTTATATATATATATATATATATAGTATATTTCCAGTGAGAAAAGCCTCCGACCACACCCTCGAGAGCCCGAGCTGGAGAAGAGAAGAAAAGGCGGCCACGGAATCGTCGGCCGCCGCCGCCGAGCTCCGCCTGTATCGGCCAGGTGGCTTTTTCTCTCTCGGAATCGAAGGCTAGCTATAAAACCCCGCGAGCGAGCGCGCGCTTCATCTCCTTCTCCTCCATCTTCTTCATTGGCGGCAGTGACGGCGGCGGTTTGCGGCGGCGCGTGCAGGCCAGCAAGAAGCTAGGTACGCGTTCCAAACCTCCTCCCGTCGTCGTCGTCCTCCTCGGCCGCATGATCCCGGAGGAGATCTCGATTCCGACATGTGCCCGCGTTGCTATCTACTATCTGCATCTGTTTATTTTTTTAAAAAAAAAATTCGTCCTTCAGTCAGAGCTAGTACTCTCTCTATTGGACTGTGCTCATTTGATCAGTCGATGATTGGTAGATATGAGCTACAGTTTAATTTGTCAGTAAATAGTATAGTACAGTGCAAGCTCCGTCGACGATCTGATCAGGCTACTGATGCCATTTGCCTGCACGGCTGTGCGAATGAGCTGCATGCGCTTGGAGTTGATATTAGAATTTGTTATATGAATTCGGCTAGGAACTTAGGATTCCTCCCTATTCTTTCAATTCTGTTTCTGTAAGTCGGTTAGAGATAAGGTAGTCGAGCTCTAGTATTAAGTACATTTGAATCCTTGGAAAGTTGTTTTGATCTTGCGCTTTGCATTGACTCAATTCAAAGCTGTTTTGATCTTGCACTTTGCATGGATGAGCATATCGATATAGGGGTGGATCGGAACCATGTGAGGTCTGAAACTCTGAAGCTCACTTCACATGCTTCTGTAGTGTTCTTCTCCTTTGAGAGAATCTCAGTTACCTGCTCTTTTTAAAAGCTAATCTTGTGATACTTCGCTGCATCAACTTCTTAGTTTATTTATCCTCTAGCCCTTAGTTTTTCTTCCTTGTGGTAGACTGGTAGTTCGCCCTTCTTCTTGTTTGGTTTCGCTTGTAGTAGAATCATTGGAGACAAGGAAGAAGTAAAACAGTTGTACAATTTGCAATCTCTGTACCATGGGCCTGACATTTGGTCCAATAATGGTCCTTTTCTCATCATTGTAGCAAAAAAAAACGTTTTTTTTATTTTAGAAGTTTATCTTTTAGACGATCAAATACGCATTTCTCGACATGAAACATGAGAACTATTATTAGTTGCGATGCACTTAGCATGTTTGATGGTTTTACTTTTCAGGACAGGGAACAGTGACTGCTTGTTGAACTAAGCTACAACAATCATGGGCCTCCTGGAGCTCTTTATTACAGCATGTGTGCCGGTTCTGAACATGCTTCTGGTTACTGGTGTTGGATCATTCCTGGCAACTGATTTTGCTGGTATACTGAACAAAGATGCAAGGAAGTATCTAAACAATGTAAGTTGTGGTGATTGGGGTAAATTCAATTGTGCAAAATTGTAGTAAATATTCTTGCTAATACAAGCCATACATCATCTCTGAATAAATATACTTTTTTGCCTGCAGATAGTATTTTATGTATTTAATCCATCTCTTGTTGCGACCTATTTAGCACAAACAATCACATTGGAAAGCTTGGCTAAATTGTAAGTCTCCCATATTTCTTTGCCAAACTGTTATCGAACAAGTGAAATAAAACAATTAGTTTTTTAACCCACAATGCAGGTGGTTCATGCCTGTGAATATTCTTCTTGCTTGTACCTTTGGGTTAATCCTTGGATGGATCGTGGTACATATCACCAGAGCACCGGCTAGGCTAAGAGGCCTCATTTTGGGTTGCTGTTCTGCTGGTAACTAGGAGTTCCTCTGCTCTTGTAAATCGACAGCACATATCTTTTAAAATTCATGCCCTTATAGTAGATAAACATAGTACAAATCCTTCACATACATATTTATTGTGTGGATGTTTGGGCCCATGTACGTTAGTGTGGAAAACTCTTTGCTTTATGAAGTGCTAGCTTCTCATGCTTATGCAATTAAAGCTCCACTTATAGTTATAAAACTCTTGTATTTCTTTTCTGTTGGTTATTCCTCTGGAGTTTATGGTACTACAAGTCAATGTCAATCTGAGTATGCAACGCATCATGCAAGTGTCATTGTCAAAAACTTTACCTCTTCATGGATAACCAAATGGAGAAGCTGAGAATCAATTGTATGTATACAGTAAGACATTACCAGTACCAGTCCAATGATCCAATCTTAAGGTGTCCCAGCATCCCAGTAGGCCATTATTGACACAATTCAAATCAGCCAATATGAGTACAACAGACAAGGCTGTCTTTATATTTCAGATGGTATAGATCAGGTAGTCCTGTTGGACCATTGTACTAGCCATAATACTGATAACCAACCACCTCTGCTGGACTTGAACCGTACATGTAACAAAAAGGAGATCTTAGGACAAGATCATGATTGAACATGTCGAGGATTTATAACATTGTTTGTACAATATTTTCTGCCAACATTGAATGGGACACTTTAGAGGACTAACTGAACTTGGACAGTTACACCTTACTAAGAGTCTGTAGTCAATTGATACTTGATAACATTGAATGGGACAATTTAAAGGACTAACTGAACTTGAATAATCACACCTTAGAATACTACAACCCTCGTCTTGTTTATTCCGGTGCCTAACATTGCTCATTTCCCTTGGTTGGATGCAGGCAATTGGGGCAATATTTTTCTCATCATCATTCCTGCTCTTTGCAAAGAGAAAGGAAGCCCGTTTGGAGCACCTGATGTTTGTCACACTTATGGATTAGCGTATTCTTCACTCTCAATGGCTGTAAGGCTATATCTGTTTTTTGTATCTAAAATATTCTGCAGATAGTCGATGCAACTGTCTTATGTTTGTGAGCTGTAATTGTGATTAAGAACACCGGTGTCACAATCGTCAGTGATTTGCTGCAGCTTGGTGCTGTCTTTCTGTGGACTGTCGCGTATAACATTATGCGAGCCACTTCAAAAGTTGCTGATGAAGGTAATGCTCGAACAAATGATACAAAAGTATCCAATTCAGGGAGCAGTACAGGAACAGCGTCAGAAGAGAATTTATCAATTCCAAACGATAACAATCAATGCACACTCCCTTTGATATCCAATTCAAGTGTACCTTCAAGCAAAACTAAGGTCTCTTAATGCTGGAAGAAATATTTACCTTTTACAAGTTCAAGTTGTACACTGTTTTAGTGCACAATGTTGTTATGACAATTTGTTGAATTATAAACTTTAAATTTTCATAGGTCACGTTGTCAGAGAGAGCGAAGCGATTTGTATCATCAATGTTCAGAGCAATTGACTTCAAGAAGATCTTTGCTCCTTCAACCATTGCTGTGGTATGCTGAGTATTACAAACTTTAACATTGTGTTATAAAACTATGCTGAGTATCATTTTTCATTTTGTATAGATTATTGGGTTTATAATTGGAGGAACGCCTCTAATTAGAAATGCTATTATCGGAGAAAACGCTCCTCTTCGTGTCATTCATGAGTCAGCTGATCTAATAGGGTAACACATCCACATCATTTCTATTGTTTTCTGAACATTCTTTATGGTGTTCCAAATCCTATTGATCAATGATAATGCTGCCTTTTTCTCTTCATTTTGTCCTTTTGGATTAACTCCGATCTCTAATCATTTTTACGTGTTTTTTTTCCTGCACAGTGGAGGAGCAATTCCATCTGTCACACTGATAATGGGAGGGAACCTCCTCAATGGTAAGCATGCTACTATTCTCACACTAAACAACCTGACAGAAATACCAGTACATTTTACTGACGAAAAGAACAATGCCATTAATCTGATGACCTGAAACATTAACTCTTTTTTTCCAGGATTACGAGGAGAAGCAAGCGTCCAGCCTTCAGTGATAGCGAGCGTAATCGTCGTCAGATACATTCTTCTCCCTTCGCTTGGCACCGTGCTCGTCAAATCGGCGGTTCGCCTGGGCCTCATCCACCCTGATCCCCTCTACCAGTTCATCCTATTGCTTCAGTACGCCGTGCCGCCGGCGATGAACATTGGTAGGAAAGAAAGAATGGAATAATCTTGAATGAATAAAATACATTGCCAGTACTTAAACTTAAGAGCGAATGTCACTTGGGTCCATAAACTTGAAAACTGCATATCTAAATCTACCATCTTGGTTTAATAAACTATAGTAGGTCCAAATCTTATTTGACCAGAGCTGACCGCCGATGTGGCATTCCACGTAGGCAATACATTTACAGCCAGCCCCATGTAGCAGCGAAGAATTGCAATTTGCCCATTCGTTCTACGGTACCACCCTAAAACCCACAAAGAAGATGAGGGATTTTGTGGGTTTTAGGGTGGCACTGTAGCGCGAAGGGGCAAATCGTAATTCTTCCCCCACTCATCTTGAATCTTCATGTCAACTGAAGAATTAATACTGAATCTTGGTTGTGTTTTTTTGGTTCAGGGACCATCACGCAGCTGTTCGGCGTGGGGGAGAGCGAGTGCTCCGTCATCTTCGTGTGGGTGTACGCCCTCGCCTCGGTCGCGGTGACGGTGTGGTCGGCGTTCTTCATGTGGACGCTGTCGTGATAGATCGATCGATCGATCGGACGCCGCGTGCCGGCGTGAGGAGGTTTCAGGGGGTTCAGAGACGACGACGGCGAGACGTACGGTCCGTTCCTCCGGCGAGACAGGCTGAAGCGACCGGGCAAGATGACGCCGGCGAGAGGGCGGCGCGGCTGCTGCTGCATCGCATTTGCGTCGCTGGAGAAGATGCAACGTGGCATCTAGCTAAGGCAATTCATGGCGTCCGTGTTCGTTGTCTCATTCCGAGCAAATAATGTTGTGATTTGTATTACTATCTGTAATTCGGTGTGTGTTTGCCGCCACATTTTGGCTAAATTAATCGATATTTGGGCCGGGCCGGGATGGCCCAGGATCCAACGAGAAACGGTTATCCGCTAAGTCCACTATGACTAATTTAATTCATATCCCTAAACCATAATACTAAATAATTTGACTCTTCCAACTATTAAAATTAGTGTAATTTGACTCTTTCAGTGGTTTTTGTAGAGTGGTGCGTTGACCTAGTCCAACATGTTGAGTCAGCATGTGGGGGCCACCTTCTCTTTCTTCTTCTCTTTCTTTTCTTCCTTTGCTTACGTCTCCTTTTATTCATCATATTTCCTCTCGGCTACATAGCATCGGCGGGATGTTGTGGGGCAATGGCGGGCGACAGTAGGGCGGCCCTCTAGGCACCCGGCTTCAATGAACCTTCTGTCACCAAGTCCACTGTCGTAGCATGCCCCTCGCCTAGAGTAGCATGGCCATGGGCACCGTCGTCATGGAGCTCAATGCCGTGGCGCCTGCTGATGGCGTTGCACGGGAGGTGGGAGGACGGAGGGACTAGTGCACGGAGACGAGAAGATGGAGTTGGGTGGTGGCCGTCGGTCAGCAAGTCTCCTCGAGCTCGTCCACTATCACGAGCTGGAGAGAATAGATCCCACTGGATCTGCGAACACAAAAAGGAAGCTATCGTGCTCCGGTGAGGTCTTCCACGCATGCTGCTCCCCCCCCACTTCCCCTCCCCCTACCGGCGAGTCCCACCCTCTCCCTTGACCCATTCCGTTGCCCCTTGCCATTGGTTTCCGCATGTTCCTCTATTGTGATTACTGTCTTCCCTCGCCGCCATGGTGTTTCAGATGCGAGAGGGGCAATGGCTACCACGGTGCTCACGAGCCTCACGGCAGAGATGTTGTCCAGCAGTGGCCACTGTAGAAACCATACCTTCTTCCTCCTACCATTGGTAGTGCTCCCCGCCGACTGCCACTCGATGACCACGCCCTATGCTGCCCGCCTTCCGCATCCTCTGCCGCTCACCGACCGCATCCTCCACCGCCTCAGCTGATCCCTCCCCCTCCTCAAATGACGACAATGCCTCCCCCTCCTCAAATGACGACAATGTCAGAGTGAGGCTGCCCGCCCCCTTCTTCCTCTTACCACAAGCGATGCTCCCCGCCGATCGTCGCTTGACGACCACATCCTCCACCGCTGCGGCGGATCCCTCCCCCTTCTTCGGCGGCGACGATGCTAGGGCGAGGCCGCCGGATCCAGACTTGAGCTACGTGGTTGCGCAGCTGTGCCGACCATGTGGGAGAAATTGCTATGGTCGGGGAAAAGATAGAGCCTAGAGAGTGGAGAAGGGGACTAACACACGTGCCCTACAATTTTTTATTTTTCTTCTTTGTGACTTACATGTGGGCCTCACTTTCATTTTGTGATTAGGCTGCCATGTCAGCACAAGTCGGACCAGGTCAACGTGCCACGTCAGCGAAAAGCACTCTCAAAACAATTGAGAAAGTCAAATACACCAGTTGTAATAGTTGGAGGCATCAAGATATCTAGTATGGACCTTTATAATTAAGGGACTCAGAGTGGACTTATTTCTATCCACTAATGGAGTGAGCTACAGCTACCTGTCTGAATGGGCTAAACAAGTGCAGGTTTGCGGTGCAGCTTCCTCTACCCATCAGGCCATCAGCCCATTTCCTTCTTTTTCTTTTAATCTTTTTTGCGTGGGATCAGTCTATTCCTTCTAGGCATGTTTTTTCTAAGGTGAAATGAGGACGATGGCTAACAGATGATCGATCTGTTTATAAAATAGATAAACATTATACTCCCTTCCTTTATTTATATACGACGTTGGGTTAGTTCAAAAATGATCCAGCTATATCATCGTGGAGTATATAAGTGGAAGGAGAGAGTAAATTATAAACCTACCAGGTACAACCTTTCGTTTCAGATTATTTGTTGTTTAGCAAGCTTCACAGTTCACACCAAAAAAATGCTTTGGAATGTGATATTTTGATTATTAAAAAAAATCTGAATACTAGGATGACAGATAATCTGAAGTGGACGAGTAGTTTAGAACTAAGAGCATGGCCAGCAGTTCATCGTTCCATTTGGCGTATAGAAGGGAAAAAATTGACTCCAGCAGATGCGCCAACCCATCCTCCAAAAGTGGCGGATGCGCCAAATTAGGAGAGAGAAAAGGCAAAAATGGAGTGTCTCTCTCCTCACGCCATTTCTCAACGGCCGGGATCCCGCCCCCATCCGGACTTCCGCGAGCTCCTTCCCTCCGACGCGACCTCAACTCCGGCACCACCTCCCCTCCATCGCCGTCGTCACCGGCCGGCGATGTTGAGTCCCCGTGCCCGATTTTGGTTGTTTTTTTAGCGGATCGTGGAGAGGGAGGGTGGAGTGAGAGTGGAGCGTACCAGATCTGGAGTCGCGCGGCCGCCGTCTGCCTCGTCGCCCTGCCCGCGGCTAGCCGCCTGCCGCCATCGCCATGCGCGTGCCGGCCGACTTCCGCCGTCGCGCTGCCGGCGGCAGCCGCCTGCCGCCGTTGCGCGCGCGCCTACCGCCGCCCCTCCCCCGCCCGGCCGCTTGCCTCCACGGCCGCCCCTGCCCCTCGCCCGCCCGACCGCTCGCCTCTGCCCGGCCGCTCGCCTCCGCCGCCGCCCTAGCCACTCGCCCGCCTAGCTGCCGCCGCCCCTCGGCTGCACGCCCGCCGCCGCCTCGCACCAGCTCGCCCACCCCGCTGTTGCTGTCGCCCACGCCGAGGAGCAGAGAGAAAAGGAGAAGAGTGTAGAAGGGGAAAGAACGGAGAAAAGTGTAGAAGGAACAGAGAGAAAAGGAGGAATAGAAAAAAAGAGAAAAAGAGAAATATAGTCCGGTAGAAAGTCACAATTTAATGCATTAAATTATCCATTAAAAATATATAGGTTAGAATACACTTATTTAGATTATCGTGATAAATAACACAGTTAAAATTTAGATGTTCAATATATAGCCCTTAAAAAATAATACAAATATATTTCTGATTAAGATGTAGATTATATCTCAATTTCTATAGCATGATTTTTAAATTGATAAACAATGCGCTTCGTAAAAAAAATTTCTATATAAAAGTTGCTTTAAAATATCAATTAAATCTATTTTTAAGTTTATAATAATTAAAACTCAATTGATCATACTTTCTCGTCTGCATACTATTACTTCAGCTTAATCTTAATTTTCATTTTCATCTAACTCGAATTGGGCCACACTCACATGGCGTCTGAAGACTGAAAGAACAACTACTACGACGACGATCTTGCGGCGGCTTGTGACTGTAACTATACTGCACTGTACTGTACTGTCTTCCCCGGATCGGAGGCGATGGAGCAGAAAACAGTTGGCGACTTGGAGAAAAAGGACATTCATTGACGACGGCCCTACGTTGCTCATCTGATGAGTGATTGCATCCACGGGTTCATCCTTTTCCTCTTGGAAACGCCTTTCATTACTGCTGCTACTTTCCACTGCCCTCTTCACTGCCGCTCAGATTTACTACTCTCTCTCTCTCTCTCAAAGATGTTCATTGAAGTGGTGAACCTAGCTAGAGTGTCTAGGACTAGGTTGGCCGCATTGAAAACACATTGGAGCAGACGATCAGGAGTACTCTCTCCATTCCAAACGTTTAACCGTCCATTTTATTTGAAAAAATTATAAAAAAAATAAAAAGACAAGTCACGCATAAAGTATTAATCATGTTTTATCATCTAACAACAATGAAAATACTAATTATAAAAAATTTTTATATAAGACGGACAGTCAAACGTTAGATACGGAAAAACAGGGTTTGTTTTTTTTGACAGAGGGAGTAGTCTTCAGTCAGGGTGGTAATTAACTCTTTTTAACTACTCCCTCCAGTTCTATAATAATTAACGTTTTGGACAAGGTTGAGGTCAAACTTTATAACTTTGACCATTAATAACTTTAAAAATATTTAGTTTAAAAAAACTAAAACAACATATATAGATTTATCTTTCAAAGCATTATAATAAAAGTAAACATGTATTTATTTATTGTATATATTATAATAGAAAAATAAGGACAAAGATATATTTTGTAGACCGTGTCATTGTCCAAAACATCAATTAAAATAAAACTGGATGGAGTACTAGGTTATAAGGCCTGATTTAGTTCCGCAAATTTTTTTCCCAAAAACATTACATCGAATTTTTGGACACATACACGAAGCATTAAATATAGATTGAAAAAAAAACTAATTGCACGGTTAGGGGGGAAATCGCGAGAGGAATTTTTTTGAGCCTAATTAGTCCATGATTAGCCATAAGTGTTACAGTAACCCACCTATACTAATGATGGATTAATTAGGCTCAAAAGATTCGTCTCGCGGTTTCCAGGCGAGTTATAAAATTAGTTTTTTCATTCGTGTCCGAAAACCCTTCCAACATATGGTCAAACATCCGATGTGACACCCAAAAATTTTCTTTTCACGAACTAAACAGGCCCTAAATATAAACTTTTATAGGTTATAGGTTATTTTGTAGTAGTAAAAATAAGTGGCGGAGCGATTTTCATCATGGGTTCAAACTCTGATTTGGATGGCGTTATAAGAAAATAGTGATATTTATCAATAAATCATCAAACTAATTTATATCGTATAGATTTGTGAAAGTTTAAATCTAATAACGCAAATGTCTATTTAACTTTCTTGAATAGATAGATTTCTTATTTGTGTATGAATTTTATTGTACATTTTTATGGTATTAAAATTATACACTTGGTAGTATTGTGTAAAACATTTTGGGGGTAAAGACGTACCCTCATGTACCTAGTTACCTCTCTCACTGGCAAACGTTAAGATAAACTGAAAAGATTTCATTTCATTCTTATTGATTAATTTTGAGTTTTGAGTTGCTTGGATTTCTCTACTGAGCACATGATTGCCTAAAAATATTTGGATTCCTGTATATTGGAATCAATGTCTCAGAAATATTTATATTATGTATTTGATTCCTGTAAATATTTATATTTAGTACTGTAACAGGTAGAGTACAGTCCAAAGTCCCTAGGTAAAACGAAGATTCTACCGTTCGTTGGGAGCTTTGTCGAAAGATGATTGATCTTTACACCGACAAACCAATAAAAAGCCGGGAGCTCACGAGCAGAAAAAGCAGCAACACAAAACTTTGAGGTTAAAAGTAAAACCGTAGATAAATTTACAGTTCATGAGCAAACAAAATTGCAGATGAACAAACTGAAAGGGCTTTAATTTTGTGTCATGTGCAATAATCGCATTTGAGCTTGTATTAATTTGGTCAAATGAGATATGTAATAGCAGTCTAGTGGTATTAAAATCAGGAACGGATTGTTAGGTTACAAGGCTCCAAAAGCCATCATGGATGGCCGGCTGTTGTGAAAAAAAAAAAGATAAGTGGAATTTATCAAAATTCAGGGGGAAGCTCACATGGGGGGTGAGCCCTCCTTCCTTGCTGCTTTCCCTTTCTCTTTCCTTTCCTTCTTTTCCAGTAGTAATCATGCTTTTGTTTTTTCCTTTCTCTTGTGATTTGACAATAACCCTCTACTTAAAAGAGTGTCCATTTCTTCTAAACATAAAAGACTGTTACAGTTTGTTGTATTGCATTAATGCATTTTGTTTTATTTTTATATGTGTGGAATTGACATGCCAATTGGCTCCACCATAAGTCCCTACACTATTGGTGTGCTCAATTGAAGCAACAATATCATATCACTTTAATTGAGTATAGCATTTTTTTCTCCTTTACCTAATAGGACCAATTTCTTGATGAGGGTGTGACTCAATAGTGTGTCACCACATTAGTATTTGTCAACAAGTACATAGTTTCCAACAAATGTCTGCCTAACAGGAGAAAATGCTCTACTACCTAATTAGCATGCGCAATTGTGCATACCCCCTAGACACAAAAACACACCCTTCCTTTATTTTTCTTCAGAAAAATATTCAGAACATAAACAGGAGAAACAGTCAATATAAGTGGTCGATTTTTCTCCAACCTTTTCCAGTTTTCCCCACCAATAATTGATTTGCAAGGCAACAACACCACACCACAGTGGAGGAGGATTTAGAACCACACATCTACTCACTGTCGTCTCTCACTTAGCATGTTAAAATAACAAAAAGATTCCATCCATTCTCTAGCATAAAGAAGATATTTTTTTTCCTTGGAAATTTGTGGCTAAATCTTGTTCTTATCTTCTTCTCAATGCTTGCTTCAAGAAATGAAAAATTATTTTACAAGGGTTACTTTTGATAAAGATTTTCTTTTTCTTTCTTTCTATCTCATGGATAAGCTTGGCCGCACTAAAACAGAAGAAAGTCTGAAGGTGAAGATACACGAAAATAGACGGCTTGTTTTTTGTATTAAAGAGAAAAGGATGGCGTGTATGGCCATCAAGAAAAATTATATTGGAGCAAGTTACAATGCTCATTTGTTCTCACTTTGCTTTGCTGTTTATTATGGGAAAAAAGTGGTCAATAAGTGCACGCAAACATCACAGTATGCAATGGTTGCACGCTTTCGGCAAGAGAAATATTTCACACTAGAAATTACAGTGAATTAATGTGTATGTATCTAAAGATGATTATGACACTTACAAATATTAATTCTGAGTGATCCTCTTCACCCAGTTTTATTGAAAAAAAAACATTCTTTGTCTTTTGTTTCTTGTTGAGCATTTTGTTAGTTTTCACAAGTAGGTTAGGTTATGTTAGCTTGGACTTATTAGCTAATCCCTGCAGTACAAAATTAATCTGAATTGTGTACCCAGCTAAATAAATTATCTGAATTAATTGGTTTTTTTTTGGAATATGAGTACTGACATGAATTTTTTTTATACATGAATTGATCATAATAATCACGTCCATCTTGCTTCAAAGTTCATTTTGTAGTGAATTCCTTCTCTCTCTTTTTTTCTCAAGGAAAACACATAAACACTGAGTATATTGATATATTCTTCTCACTTTTCACGGGAAAAGTTCAGTATATTCTTGCTGGCTCCAGCGACAAGGTGCCAGCAGGATGCAGAATTGCAGATGCATCCAGTACAATTTCATCGTTTTCTCCGTGTTTTGCTCCACGTAAATAAATTCACCATCTTCATTTTCTGTACCAATGCAGTTAATACATGCAAATGTGTTAGCTGAAGTCACTGCTTGCAAAACTGAAAATAGTGAAGTCACTCTGCTTTAATTTTTCTCTGTACAGATGGAGCTCATTCTGTCACACTCACACCTCCTCAATGTACCATCCTACTATTTTGAATAAAAATATTTATTACATCTCAACTGCCTATTTATGTTGAAAAAAAAAATACTACTACTACATATTCCAAACAATTACTTGTCATGTCAGACTGGCGTGATAATCCAAGCCAGTACATAAATTGCGATTTCTCAGCACAGCACATCTGTATTATATGGTTTCAGTTACTTAAGACTAAGAGTAATATTGTTATAATCTCAGATGTATGTACCAAAATTATTTATTTATTCCCTATAGTCATATATGAAACTGTGACACTTGGATTTAACCATCATTTATTGGACTGATCAGTCTAGAGCTTGGACGGCAAAAAATATATATATATATGCAACAACAATAACAGCCCATCTCACAACGTCAAGGCGTCAAACAGGGATTAAATTATTACTTCCTCCGTCTCCAAAATATAATAATTTCTAGCAGTTAAAATTTATCCTAAAATATAATAATTTCTTCACCAATATTTATTTCTCAACCAATCATAATCCTTCACCATTCATTTTTTTCTCCTGCCCTTTTTAACCAATCACAACATCTTCCTATTTAACTTTTTGGCTGTGTTTAGTTCCTGAAAAAAAGTTGAAAGTTTATGTGTGTAGAAAGTTTTGGATGTGATGTGATGTGATGGAAAGTTGAAAGTTAGGGTACTTAAGAGTGAACTAAACATAGCCTTTGGCTACTTTCTTAATAATCGTTTTCAACTCTAAAACTTTTTATATTTTTATATTTAAGAGGAAGATAGTATAAAACAGTAAACAAATTAAAGTTTTTAGAATGAAAAAATCTACAGACGGCGATAAGGACGATGCAAACGACACGTGGTGGACAAGTTTGATAAAGAGTGGTGGTATAAATAAAGTGCAGAACTTTATTCGATTTGCAGGCTAATTCTTAGCAGGCACTCAATCTCTCCTGCTTAGGCCCTCCTCTTTCTTTTTCTTTTTGGTAATTCCAAATAATTATTATTCCTCTAGTGACTGCAATTATTTCAAAGCATCATGGACATGAGAAAATTCATGTAAATATACTCCATTTACTTTGCCGTGAAGATGGAGCATTGCATGGGACAAGAAAAGCTAGAAATTTTGGGTGCAAAAAGGGGCCATGCCTAGCAATTGGTACTGCTTGTGTTTGGATCTTTAGGGGAATAAAAGTGCTCGACTTAATGATGCCGTGTCCTATTTCGATTTCGTTTCTTCATCAAAAATTTTGTTGACCTGGTCCAGGGTTGTGGTGCCGACTTTTTCTTTCTTTTTTCTTTTTTTGTGTCACCTAGCAAAATACTAGAATAGCTCAAGCTAGAATTTCCTTGTAAATTCGTTACTGGGATGGTCTTTGTGGTCTACACACTATGATTATGTTATGTGTGAGGAGGAAACTACATCAATGATGTTTTTAGGACTGCATAACTTGGTTGGTGATTCATCTTCTTTAATCTGAAAAGTATTGTTTGCTTTTTGCTTTTACAAATTTACAGATTTATTATGTCACAACAACTTTTCCAAAATGAAAAGAATTGGTGCATTTGTAGGAATCTCAAGTGCCTTGTCCAGTTTATACTGATGGTTTCACTTTAATATTTTTTTGGAAAACAAAATGTATTGGTCACGATTTTTTTTCTGTTTGAATTTTGAAATCGAGAGCGGAGGCTCAAAAAAGCGAATGCCTAATGAGCATATGAATGTGTAATGCCTAATGAGCGAAAATCATTTTAAGTTTTCAAATGATTTTTAGCTATTCACATCCTACTATTTTGAAACAGAGAGCAGTTACTAAAACACGTAAATGTGTAATGGCTGGACACAATTGGTTGGTACAAATAACAGGTTATGAGCTTCCTTCTTCGGTGAATCGATAAAATCGAAACGTTCAGATGGCATATATCCATTCACATACTACTATTTTGAAATAGGGAGAGGATAATAAAATATGCGAATACATAACGGTTGCACATATCCGATTGGTACAAAGCTTATGGGTTAAGAGCTTCCTTCTTTGGTTGCATAAATCAACAAACTGAAAGATTCATATATAACCATTTGCATCCCACTATATTACTTCACCATTCCATCCATTCTTCATCTCTCCCAGCAAATTCCATTTCAATCTATTTTACTACATATCTACTTTGTAATGTCATAGAAACCTATCGTTCACTTTGCAGGGGATGATACGAAGCAATCACCAATACAAGATCTATAGACTTTTCTAGGTATCTCTTATCTCACCACTATATAATATTATTGTATCTTGTTGTTATAACCATGTTTTTATCATAACTCTGCTGGTCAACAACGATGTTAGAATTATCTATGTTTTACAATTATTTTCGTAGGACCTAAGGTCGAGATATAGTGGTTTCTAAGAAGGATATGTGCGACTATTGCGCCCTATTTCATTGTCATCATTAGTATTCTTGGATTTTTTTTTCATAGTCATGACTTTTTCATGCCATATGATTTATAATTAAATGATAAAAATATTAAATCATGTGATGGTCAAAAATATTAAATATTACCTCTTGTATTTTTACAAGCATACAAAGTGTACAGGTGAAGGCATATATATTACATGTAATGACATACCAGTTTAAAACATCAACTTATCATGTTTTTCACCTCAATATGAATCTGTTCAAAACAAAACTTCAAAAGGCATGCTCTTTTGTTTTATGAGATGTTGCAAGACAGTTGGCATGTGCTTGGCTGGAGTTTGTGGGCAGATTGGAAATGGTTTTGGTTAGGTCCATGGGCACAGTGAAAAACAAACAGAACAAAAGAGGAAGATAAAAAAAAGAAGAAGAAATACATAAGCAGATAAAGCCAAGAGCAAAGGAAGGACACAAAGTAAATAAAATAAAGTCCCCTGGGGTCAAATAAGGTAGACCCTTTACCAATGCAATCCTGACGTGCTTCACCTCACCTGCTCATTTTTTATTTCCCAAATTATAAAACCTTTTCTTTTTTTTTCCCCAAAGATTACGTGCTAGTAGGGGCGTTAAGAAAAGGAAAAGAAAGAGAAGGAAAAAAAAAACGGAGAGAGAGAAAGAGAAAAATTGGAGAGGCGGGCGAGTTAGGGGAATTTACGTAGGAGACAAGCGAAATCCCTAAAATTTCTCTCCTCTCCTCGCGAGTTGTTTTGAGTGAGTTTCTGCGAGTGCTCTTGAGCTTCCATCTTTCCGCATAAGGCTTTGCAAGCTTTGCTCTAGCTTCTTTTTCTTTTTTTTTGTTCTATAGATTATTTTCTTGCGGTTTGTTCTTAAGTACTCGCTAGTGTCCCTAATTTCCTGGTAATTTCTTGGTAATTTTTGCTGCTTACTTTGCTCGAGCTGGGATCTGTGTTTCAGTGCTCACTTGCTAAATCCGAACCAAATTAAACCTTGGATTTTAAAACTCCTTCCAGCTATTTTTCCGTTTTATTTGGGAAATTGTGGGTTTACCATTTCTTCCTCCGATTTTCTTTTCCATTTTCTCCCCTCATTTGAGCTTCCTTCTCACCCATTCCAAGAAATCACCATCCTTCCGCTGTAAAATCGTTGAAAAAAAAATTGTTCCACAGCTTTGAGCAACGCGGGGTTTATGGTGGTTTTTGCAGCTCTCGTCTTCTTCCTCAGCTTGCCTTGCTCCGGAGCTCAAGAAAGCTGAAATTTCGGTCCAAGAAATCACTGAGCTAAGTGAGTTGCTGAGCTGAGCTTCTGCGAGAGAAGGTGTGGGAATGATGGAGGTGACTCAGGTGAGGGCGTCGTCGGAGATGGCGGGAGGAAGGGAGCCGTTCGGGCTGCCCAAGAGCCCGCCGGCGGCGGCGGCGCCGCCGCCACCGCCGTCGTCCGGCGGCATGCAGAGCGTGCGCATGGCGTACACGGCGGACGGCACGCCCGTCTTCACTCCGGTGAGCTCCGCCCCAGCCCCGGCGGCGACGTACCCGCCCGCAGGAGGCAATGGTGCGGCGGCTCTCGACGCCGGCGAGCCGGTGGTCAAGAAGAAGCGTGGCCGGCCAAGGAAGTACGGCCCTGACGGCTCCATGTCGCTGGCATTGGTGCCCGTGTCCACCGCGGCGGCGGCCGCCTCCGGGCCTTTCTCGCCTGCGGCCGCGAAGTCGCCGGACGCCGTGTCGTCGGCGCCGCCGGCGGGGGGGAAGAAGAGGGGGCGGCCAAAGGGCTCCACGAACAAGAAGCACGTGCCCTCTTTTGGAATTGGAGATATCGGTACATCACTATATCTCTAAACCTGTAATACTATTCCATTTTTTGCTAAAGTTTTTTGTTATTTTGTTATGTTCAAGAAGAGGAGGTGAAGTTTTAGAGGAAACTCTTTTGGTTTTTCATTTTGTTATTGTTTGTTTAGAGGATAAAAAGTTACTGTCAGGAGTACTTAACTCTGCACTTGCTCAGGTTTTGCTGGCTGTTTTTACTAGATCTGAGATGGTTTACTGTATGTAGATTGCTGGTTAAGTGGTTAGGAAACTTGTTCTTTTGTTTCTAGCAGGGAAGGGAACCCTTCTTTAGTGCAAAAATTTGAATAGGAAAGTTTTGTTTTATTTTTTCAGTAATTTTTGTGGGACTTCGTGGTTACTGTTTAGCTGTTAAATTACTGAACTATGATTTTTATGACTGGTATTTTGGAATGTGTCTTTTTCACTTCTTTTCGAGGTCAGTAAATGTGTTTGATCATTATTGGTTGAATTGCAATTTGCAGGGTCAGCAGGAGCTGGATTCACACCTCATGTTATTTTTGTTAAAGCTGGAGAGGTAAAGCAATGTTCAGTCTTTGCTTTCTGTTTTTTTCTTTTCATCCATCTACTTGCTTTTGGATGCAACATAGGACATTTGGTTGTTGTTGATTGTGTTGCTGTCTTGATCAGATTACTGGTTTTATTGTCACTTGAGCACATACTAACACCTGGGCATTTTTTATCTTGTAGCTAATAATTCCAATTAAATGTGTGAAAAAAATAGTCTCATGCTAACATAGTTCCATTTTACATTTCTACGGGTGAGCTGTGTCATTATGCATGGTGTATGAATGGAATTCTATCTTGTGAGATCTTCAGATTTTTTTTTAACTACAGTACCCATTATCTTAGTTATTGTACTTTACATATCACAAGATTATATTCTATAGAAGCACTTGGCAAGTTTTGGTTGTGTGTAGATACAAGGATAAGGGTGCAGAAATCAAATATGGACGGTCTTCTAATTGGAAATGACTTGAATTCTACATTTCAGGATGTATCTGCAAAGATCATGTCATTCTCCCAGCATGGAACTCGTGGAGTATGCGTTCTGTCAGCAAACGGCGCCATATCAAATGTGACACTTCGGCAAGCTGCTACTTCCGGTGGAACAGTAACATACGAGGTATGTGCTTCTGACCGTCAGAAGATATCGAGAAAATCTATTTTCAACATCAAATGCAACCACTTCATAAGCTGTAAATACTAATACAAGAGTTTGTATATGGTAAAACTGTGGGTGTTAATGAATTATCTAGCTCGAGTTTTAGGTTTGTGTAGAATTACCACAGTGGAAATTCTTATTCCACCGTTGAAGAATTAACCAGGAAACCTTCTTATTTTCTGTGAACAGGGACGATTTGAGATACTGTCGCTGTCCGGTTCATTCCTTCTATCAGAGAATGGAGGCCATCGTAGTCGAACTGGTGGGCTCAGTGTTTCTCTAGCAGGCCCTGATGGTCGCGTTTTGGGTGGTGGAGTTGCTGGACTTCTGACAGCTGCTTCACCAGTACAGGTATTCCCCCTTACATCAACCATAAAGTATGCAAATTTGTTAATTATAGTTTTATGATCTTGTCTATTTTTACTAACTACTATAGTATATGGTTTGCTAAAATTCATTCATTGTCTTGGACTTCCTTTGAAGTTTTTTGGCTTCATGTAGTTTTCGAAAAGGAAATGATTGTCTGAATGATGCTAGGTGGACATCATTGGAATTTTTTTTAAATTATTTACTTTTGAAGCTGTAGCTTATGTCAGGTTGTTCTATCTTCTAAAGTGTGTGACACACTACTACAGAATGAACAATTATGTGTTACACACTATGTATAATGAACAATTACCATTCCTGTGTCCACAGATTGTGGTGGGAAGCTTCAACACCGAAGGGAAAAAGGGGCCAAAGCTGCATGCTCCTTCAGACCCAATGTCTGCACCACTAAAGATGGTGCCGATGAGCGGGACGGGGCCAAGCAGCCCGCCGTCGAGGGGCACATTGAGTGAATCATCGGGCGGCCCGGGGAGCCCGCTGAACCAAGGTGTCACAGCCAGCAACCATGTCCAGCCAGGGCTACCCAGCTTATCCTGGAAGTGAGCTCCTCCTCATCATCATCATCAGTGACCAGACCTTGGTCCCGTCTGACCGCCGTAGAACTTGCGAAAGGAAATGTCGTGGCGGTGGTACTCGAGGTACTCCGGTGCGACGCCATGGATCCTAACTAGCCCCCCCTATCTAGTGTAATGTCTGAACCTGAATCAGGGAAGAAAACTGTAGCCGTTGCATCTCTAGCTAGCTCTTCTGGTGTAGGTGCTGTTACTATTGGAGACTAGACTCAATGTGTTATTAGGTGGTTAAATTAAATTGTTTATTATCTTCCAGACACCGATGAAAAAGCTCATTGCTTCTATGTAACTATGTTGGCATGTTGCGGTTAGCTTGTGGCTCAGTTCTTTTACCTTCTGGTATGCTCTCTCTGTGTGAAGCTGAAAAATGTTCTGCACATTTTTCCTTTTTCTCTGTTGCTGATGCTAACCCATTTGCCACTATGTCTTGCATTGTGTGACTGTCTCTGAAGTTGGGAGATCATGTGTTTTCAGTTGGCAAGGACATGCCAACAGAAGAGGCATCTCTTTTATGCTGCATCTCTGATGCTGATACCTTGGATTCTTTGGAACATTAGAAAGAAGTTAGCTCAATTTCTACCAAAATCCTAAATAAAAAAGGAACTTCAAAGGAGGTCATAGGTAGGATGAAAATGTCACGAAAATTCTCAACCGATCGACTAAAGCCCGTTTCTTATTTGTACCTACCCATCCGTCTGGAAACGGTAAAAGAAAAGGAAAAATAAAAATAGTAAAAAATATAAATGAATTTATGTGGTTATAATAGCCACGTTAAATTAAATATGTGATTTTGATTTTTTTAATATTTTCTAAACCGTTTCTGTTTCCGAAAAAAGTACCCATCCGTCTGGAAACGGTAAAAGAAAAGGAAAAATAAAAATAGTAAAAAATATAAATGAATTTATGTGGTTATAATAGCCACGTTAAATTAAATATGTGATTTTGATTTTTTTAATATTTTCTAAACCGTTTCTGTTTCCGAAAAAAGTATGGCTACTAAAATGGTCGAAGGACGAAGGTGTTTTCCGACCGTTTTCATCCCTGCTGGCTTGTTGCAAGTTTACAAAGAGTACGTGTTCACTGGACGATTACGGTTTTCTAGGAATACGTCTTCTACGGGATCTCGCATTCGAAGGCGTACGGACCCAGGAGAGTTGCTGACTCAGCAGAGGCTGGGCTCTCTCCCACGACGAAACCAGCGGCCCACGAAAATTCCGCCGCGCCGCGGCCGCATCGGAGGAGCCCTAGCCCAGCCGCCGGAGTCCGGCGCCAGCGGCGGAGAGGTGCGGGGGAGGGAGATGTCGGTGCGGATCAAGGCGGTGGTGGACAGGTTCGTGAAGGAGCTGCAGGAGGCGCTGGACGCGGACATCCAGGACCGCGTCATGAAGGAGCGGGAGATGCAGAGCTACATCCAGGAGCGGGAGCGCGAGGTCGCCGAGCGGGAGGCCGCCTGGAAGGCCGAGCTCTCCCGCCGTGAGGTCGGTGATGAACTGATGTTGATGATGATCCCCTTCCTTTGCTTCCCCCCTCACTCCAAATCCGCCCCCTGTTTTTTTTTTTGTCTCTTTTCTCAGTTTTTGGCATAGAAACAACTAACAAGTCAAACAACTAATCGGATATGGATGTAATGCCTAATTCCTTATTAGATTTTTCTGTAGTTAATCTTGTAGTGTGCTGTACAGAGTAAGGTTACTGGTTTGAGATGGGAGTTGGACTACCTCGGGCCATTGTCACGATTTTCAGTTCGACAGTTAGTACACTGCTAATGGTGAAGAATTTCATTTGGTGGAACTGCTGCCAAATGTGAAGAATATGCATATGTAGACTAGAGTGTAGGAGTAGGATTGCCATATTATTTATGACTACCTTCTCAAGGTTTCAATTTTTAAGGATGAATAGGTTTGAACCATGTTGTGAGGGAACAAAATCTTTCCTAGATAATCTAGACTTATATTGGTTAGTTCATGGTTGTTTGGGATCTTTCCTCAATAGTCATACCTGCTTCATCACATGACATGTACAGTTACATGAATTATATTATGTCAACCGATGTTTATTGCATACATTTTGGCTTGTTTCTTCTTTACATGTTTGGTTGGCGTTCCTATTATCATGTCGTTTTCTCTCAGTAGTCAGTATGTTACCCTCCTATCCATCGATTATGGTATGTCAGCAAGTCCCAAAAAAGTCTGAATCCTATCATAGCTCCGTTTAGGGACTGCTGTTGAGATATAAGCAATATGGCTGTCATGGCGGATTCTGATCTTAATTCAGTTGGATAAATGTTACCCATATGAAAGTGTATCTTGTTGGTTAAGAGATTTGTTAAATGTTGCCGTCCTGAGTCCTGACTGTAATAAGGTATTTGATAAGGAAATTTAAATGCTCGGTCACTTGATTCTTGCCTATCTAAAAAAATCATTTGGTTCCATTCTGGTTAATTGTCAATTTGTCATGCCGACTGATTTTGGACCCTGTATTAGTGCAGACAGAGTGACCTGTTACCATTATATCTTTGCCAGATTAGTAGAAAGAATAAGTTGAGAACACATTCCTCTTTCAAATGGTTGGAAGCTTGAACAAACTTTTTTGGAAGACAGAGTGAACTGTGCTTAATGACTTTACTCATATTTCTTTCTTCACAAATGAAATGATAATATGCAGTATCAGCAGTAACTTCATGGCCTGCAGCATGACTTGATCCAATTGCATTTTTCACAGGCTGAGATTGCGCGGCAAGAGGCAAGGCTGAAGATGGAAAAGGAGAACTTGGAGAAGGAAAAGAGCGTGCTCATGGGCACTGCTTCGAATCAGGACAACCAAGACGGTGCACTCGAGATCACGGTTAGCGGTGAAAAGTACAGGTGCCTTCGTTTCTCCAAGGCAAAGAAATGAGATATGACTTAGGCATCGAGAAGCTAGTTGTGTAAGACAGATTCATGGTAATGGTAAACCTTATTTTGTTTCAAATTGGATTCTTTTGTACAGGGAATTCTGAAACGTGCATAAACTCAGTAAAATATCCACAGTAGGCTGTGTTTAGATCCAAAGTTTGGATCCAAACCTCCAACCTTTTCCATCACATCAACCTGTCATACACACACAACTTTTCAGTCACATCGTACCAATTTCAACCCAAACTTCCAACTTTGGAAGGAACTGAACACAGCCGTAGTTTGGCTACATGCCTTTCATATTTGTATGCATTTTGGGGGGAGTTCCCTTAACAGCTGCAATCAGGTTAAGATCATGGAAGCTTGCTTTGCCAGTTATGATGCCTACTACTAAACCCAGCTATGTTGTTAATAGGTGATTGCCAATTAGAGCAGCTATATATCCGTTTTATGGGTACTAATTGTCTAATTTGTCAGAACGTAGAACTAGTCTTGTGATATTGTGTCGGTATTCCAGCACTCCGTAGTCTGGAATTCTGGCTGCTGTTAAGAAGCTGTCATGGCCCCTCATTACCAGGTGCCAACTTCTGAAATCCAAAGCTTTGCCGTTCATAACTAATGATTTGGAAGAACTTGTTGATACTATATTATTAAATATTATTCATCTCCCAGCCATTTTTATTCCAAACAAAACTTAAGCCCAGCAACTGGCACACTAACAAGTTTGATTTGATCAGGTCACCAAATGCAATCAAACAGCCTGTACTTCTGCTCTTCCCCAGCTTTGATTATACGCATCCGGAAACAATGCCGATATGCTTCCATCTCGGATAACAAATCTTTTGTTTAGCATGGTGATGCCCACTAAGCAGCAGTACTAACACGGATTAGAGCTCATAATAAAATTATTAAACTGCCTCTGGTGGTGGGCCCACCTGGCAGCTGGAGTAGCATCGAACAGGTCCTCCTCCCCGACGGGTGGGCCCCACATGCCAGCTGATGAGTTTATAAAAAGGAATACACGCGCGCACGAGTCGGAAGAGGAGAGGCGCGTTTTTGGAGATGGGTGCGATCGCGTACCGGAGGCTGACGGCGTGCGAGAGCCGGCGGCGAGGAGGAGGGGGCGGCACGGAGGTGGCGGTGGCGGCGGCCGCCGCCGCGGCGAGGGCGTGGTGGGCGGCGGTGAGGCGGGCGGCGGCCGCGGGGCTGTACTGCGCGGCGGGGCAGCATCGGTGGCGACGGTGCGCGGCGAGGAGGAGGCTCGCCGCGCCGGCGAGGTACGAGTACGACTCGGACAGCTACGTGCGCAACTTCGACGACGGGGTGTGGAAGGCGGAGGAGGGCGTGGTCTGGAGCGCCGGGGCCGCGGCGGCGGCGGCGGCGGCGTCGTCGTCGTTGGCGGCGTGCAGGCACGCCGCGATCGTGCCATGCCCAGTGAACTCAGAATTGTTGATCCCTCTGTAACTGTTGCTTATGCTTAGCAATTGGATAATTTGAACTCTGAATTGTTGATCCCTTTGTAACTGTAGCTTATGCTTAGCAATTGGTTAGTTTGTTTAGGATTTATTTCCTGGAGGATGTTAGGCCAGTTTTGACTGCACCGTGTAATGCATTTTCAGTTTTTCACCCAAGAAAAAAAAATTCAGTTGGATGGCCAAGGTTTGCAAAATGGATGGTTTGTAGGGAAAAAAATAATAATGAGATTTAGATTTGACTATTTGAGAGTACAATTTTGGGCCTAAAGGCCATATCAGGAATTGATGACTGGGCCTGTCATTAGGCCTTTCTTAGACCATCATGGAGGGATGTACTCACGATCTAAGATGGTGGTGATGTGCACGGTGGAGTCCAAACACAGCAAACTAAACAATTAACTTATGCACATGTGGATTATTACGAAAATAATCTACTGAGAAAACAAGATTTGCTTCGCAAACGGTGGATTATGAACATATATGTTTCTAAAATATAAAAGATTCCATATTTTTTTCATAGAAAAAAAAATCTAAGAAATGTCATTGACAAGCAATCAATTTCAAGGAATGATATCGACGAGTGTGAGTGCAATAAAATGTCATCGTACAAATGACTTGTCCTATAAATACCATCATCATAGGATTCCGTTGGTAGCCCTTCGTTAAGTGCTATAGGATGAACTATGCATTTAACAACGCGGATGGATGACGATGAGATTTCTAAGAAAAGTTGCTTGTAGAATGACATTTCATAGGACTCGTACTTATCGATTACATTTTCTTGGAATTGTGTGCTTATCACTAATATTTCTTGGATTTTCTCTTTTTATAAGTCAAACTATTATAAGTGCTACAAGGTTTTGTTGAGAAAAGTATTAGCATATGCTATATAAAAGAAGTAAATTATGAAATATATTTCACAATGAATTAATGATTTTCATTTAATATCATAAATATTATTGTTATTTTCTAAAATTAGTCAAACTTATTTAACTTAAACAAACATAATACCCTTATATGAGACTGACGAATTATATTATAATAAACCTACACTCGAGTGTGTGTGGTTGGGACGATCAATTTTATCAAATCTCAATACAATAAGTTCTCATAACCTTAGTTTCAATTTTAATATATTTTATATTTTCACAAAGTCTAATACAATAATTATTTTAAAAATAAATTTGTTTTAGAGTAAACGTCACGAGCAATAATTGCTTTAAAAATAAATTATTTTAGAATAAACATAGGAGCTAAAAATAAACTTATTACAGGTAGGAAAGGGAGTAAAGAAGGAGAGTAAAAACGGTCCATCCAGCTAGAGAGCCATCCAACCCAATCCCGTCCCCCTTCCATTTCCGCTTCCTCCCCACAATTCAATCCCGCCGCCGACGCCCCCGTCCTCCGAAATGGCGTGACCTCCGCCCCCTCCCCCAAATCCCTCACCTCCGCACTTCAAAATTCCCCCACCTCCACCGCCGCTCCCCTCCCTCAACCTCACCAAATCCGGCGAATTCCCCCATCGGCCAAACCCTAACCCTAGGTGGCCGGCCATGAAGGCGTCGATCAAGTTCCGGGACGACGACCGCCCGCTGGTGCGCGCCAAGGTGCCCGTCGGCGTACTCGGGCTGCCGTTCCTCACCGGCGTCTCGGCTGGCGGCGGCGGCGGCGACTCACGGGATCTCCGCTTCGACCTCTCCACCGCCTTCGCCTCCGGCCCGGCGCTCCGCCTCTCGTACCGCCCCAACGACCCGCTCCAGCCCTTCGCGCTCTCCGTCCGCACCGGCCTCGGCCCGCTCGGGTCCCCCGCCCGCGCGCCGTTCGCCATCTCCGCCGAGTTCAACCTCCTCTCGTCCAGCCCGCCGGCCTTCTCCCTCCTCTTCAAGCCCCGCATCGGCGACTTCTCGCTCGCCAACTCCGTCATCTCCCCGCCCGCGTCCGTCTCCCCGGCTCCGCCGCTGCCGCCGCCGCCGTCGTCGCCGTCGCACAAGCTGACCGACCTCGCCAACGGCGACGACGACCACAAGGCGTTCTCGTTCAGCGGGAACGGGTTCGCAGCGAACGTGGCCGCCGCGGGGAAGAGCGGCGGCGGGGTCGGCGCGCTGCTGTCCGGGATGCGCCTCACGACGAGGAGCGTGCTGCCGCTGTGGAGCAAGGCGAGCCTGCGGTTCCAGTGGGGGCTGCGCGTGCCGCCGGAGCTGAAGGCCGCCCTCGCTGACGACGGGTACGGCCGCAAGGCGGGTAACCTGGCCATCAACAAGCTACCGCTGCTGGTCATGAACAAGATCACAATTGAGCACACGCCGCGGAATCCTCCACATTCCGATGCCGACAAGAAGGGGAAGAAGAAGGATGCGCCGGAATTTCAGACTGAAGGGTTCTCGCTCGTCAAGAGGCAGCTCGAGGTGCTCAATGCAGAGAGCATCATGCTGCGGCGCGCCGTGGAGGACCTGCGGGCCGAGATCGGTGGCAATAGAGCCGCCTCAATGCCCGGTAAAGGCGACGCCCGAAGGATGCCGTCGTCACTGGCACCACCACCACCACAACCATTCCTGGCGAAGCCGGATCGCCACGGGAACAGCAAGGAGATGGTGGACAGTGGACCGAAGCCGGTGTCGAATGAGGCGAGCGAGGAGTTGAAGAAAGCACTGGAGGCTCGCCGGAAGTGAAGAAGCATCAGAACTTGCTGAAATTGCAACCCCCCTGCAAGACTGCAACTTGACATGGCTGCTTGGTTAAAATTTTGCGCTCAATAATACATTTGGTAGGTGCAGTTTGCTTCCCCAGGGAAGCAAATGGAACTCTCATAAGGTGATGTAATAATCTCGCCTTATTTTCCAGGCCGTTGCTTGTGCTAGACTGCTACTAGTAGTATTTATCTCCAATTCGCCATGTATAAACTCCCGCTTTTGTTAGTTGAAGTTTCAGCTCTATGGAGATGTATGAAACGCTTTAGTTTTCCAGATCATCCTTTTTACAATTTCAATCCATATGATCATTATCTTTGTGCTTGTACCTTTGATCAAAGTTCCTAAACAAAAATTTGATGATAAACAGAGTGCCAGCTTTTGCATTCGGTATGAATGAATTTGAGAATTTAGGGAATAGTTTGAAACTATGAATTCTGACGAGTGGTATGCCCTGTTCGTTCAAATCTTTTTCTCCAGATTGTAACCGCACAGTGAAGACACGGGTTCAGCACGGAAGCAAGGACAGGTTCATTGGCGAATCACCAAGGAGGCCCAGTCAAACAGTTCACCTGTACCAATCCAACGCAGCCGATAATCCGGGCCAAAATCATTCAGATCCCACGTGTCAGCTCACGGGCTAATCCGCATCCTGATGAATTCTTGGCATACTTTATATTATAGGATCATGCACCTTCAGGATCAAGCATTTTGTTGCCGTCCGTGTCAAAAAAGAAAGAAAGAAAGTGCACGGTCTGACTTTGCTTAGCTCGTTTACACGTTTACTGTGAATCAATTTTTTTTTTAAAAAAATTACTCCCTCCATAAAAAAAAACAGTCATACTGTTTTTTTTTTTTTTGACCGAGGGAGTACCGCGAATCAAATTCGCTGTTTGGAATTGGAGCAAGAATTTTCCCCCATAAGAAATGAACACGGTTTGTTGCGACATTTGCGTCTCATATATAGTACGGGATAATAGTATGCGCAATCAGGGGCAATATGGGAATCGTACAATAAAAAAGAAAGGCAGAAGGTGGGCCCCAGTTTGAAAACAGCACGCTCGTCTTCTCCAAAACACCCCCCTGAGAAACGCGAAATTTGTCTTTTGGGTGCGCGAGGCCGCCGCGCGCTCGAATCACAGAGGCAGAGACTATCTATCCATCCCATCCATCTCTCCGAGATAAAAATCGAACAAAGAAGCGTGCGCGAGCGAGAGAGAAGAAAAGGGGGGAAGCAGCCGGCGACGACGACGAGCACCCACCACCGCCACCGTGCAGGAGCGAGCTCATGGCGGACGGATCGGACGGCCCCGGCTTGTCGCCGGCGGCGGCGGCGGCGGGAGGAGGAGGTGAGATCTGGGGGACGTTGGAGGAGCTGCTCTTGGCCTGCGCCGTGAGCAGGCACGGCACGGGGAGCTGGGACTCCGTCGCCATGGAGGTGCAGACGCGGAGCCCCCTCGCCGCGCGCCCGGGCCTCACGCCCACCAGCTGCCGCCTCCGGTTCCGCCATCTCCACCGCCGCTTCTCCGTCGGCGGCGCGGCGGAGGAGGAGGACGACGACGAGGAGGCGGAGGAGGGTGGCCCCGACGCCTCCGCCGCCGACGGGTGGATGGACGAGCTCCGCCGCCTCCGCGTCGCCGAGCTCCGCCGCGAGGTCGAGCGATGCGATCTCTCCATCGGGTAAAAAAAAAAGAAAAAAAATATCTAATCACCAAATTCTCTTTCAAAAAGCCTGTAAACCGCGCGTTTCGTGAGCCGTTTGATGCTGATCTCTCGGTCTCCAATTATTGAATTCTTATTAAATAAATAAATAACTATTTTATTATTATTATTTTGCTTGTCTCAGGACGCTGCAGACGAAAGTGAAGCGGCTGAGAGAGGAGAGAGAACAAAGCATCCACGGCGGCGGCGGCGAGGGGAAGACGGAGACGGCGAACGGCGACGAGCGGCTGTCCAGCGAGGAGCCCGGCCGGTCGTGCAGGGAGTCCAACTCCACAGATCTGAAACCAGCGGCGCGCGCCGGTGACAACAGCGTCAAGGAGGAGGAGGACGACGAGGACGAGGCCGCGGCGGCGGCGGCGAAGCAGGAGGCCTCCGGCGAGTCTGTGGCGGCGTCGAAGGAGAGCAGCGACCTGCGGAGCTCGGCCAGCCTGCGCCGCCGCCGCCGCCACAAGCCCGGCGCCGACGAGGACGCCGACGGCGAGGAGGCCTCCGCGCCGCGGCCACCCTCCCAGTCGTCGTCGTCGCAGCCGCTCGCCGCGCTGCTCGACACGTTCGCCGCCAGGTTCGGTCCCCTGCTCGAGCGGCTGCACGAAAGCCAGGTAAAAATGAATTTTACCGCTCATTTACAATTTACCCTTTTTACCCTTTGTTTTTTACCGCCGCCGGTCAAAAGTTAGGGGGGAAGGGTAAAGCGGGGAATTTCAAACGATATGTCAGAGAGTGGGTCCCGCTCGTAATTAACGGGCTCCTCTAGATTATTATGGATTAGATTAGGGCCACGCATGTGGCATGATGACATAGCTGTAGCACTAATCCGAATTACGTGAACAGAAAAAATCGTGTGCGTCATCGCTTGCTTATGGATTCGGGTTGGTTTGTTGTGTGGTAGGTAGGTGAGACGCATGTGCACACCTCATATTTTTTGTGTCCTTCGAACGAACGCGAAAGTTTCAAATCGGATTAGCTCATGGTGAATTTGAAAATTCCTAGTTTTTTGTTCGATTTTTGGTTTGAATCATTCTGCGTGGTTGGTTGGGTGCAGCGTAGCAATCAGTTGGGCGGGTGGGGTGCCTTCCAGCCAGATGCCCCCACAGATATTTTCTCCTTTTTTTCTTTTCTTTTTCTTTTTCTTTATTTTTCATTTTTTTTAAATCCACTTGCAGGAGAGCGACGCGTACCGTGGCGCGATTAGGCGCCACGTGGACATCGAGATGGTGCGGCGGAGGCTGGACGCGTCGCCGGCGGGTGGCGGCGGCGGCGGCGCCGCCGCCGCCGAGTTCTACCGCGACCTCCTGCTGCTCTGCGCCAACGCGCTCGTCTTCTTCCCGTGCGCCGGGCCGGAGCGCGGCGCCGCCGGGGAGGCCCGCGCGCTCGTGTCCGCGTCGCTCCGCCTCTGCGAGCCGAAGCAGGAGCCTGGCGCCGCCGCCGCGGCGGTGGCGGCGATGGCGGCGGCCGGGTCCCCTCCGGCTGAGGATACGCGGAGAGCTGAGGGCGTCGTCTCCGGCAGCGGCGGCGGCGGCGGCGGCGCTGGCATCGTCGGGTCGCTGATCGAGAAGGGAGGGAAGCCGCTCATCGTTTGCCGGAAGCGGAGCTCCATCGCGAAGGCCGCGGCGGCGGCGAAGAAGGAGGAGAGCGCGGAGAAGGGTGAGGTCGCCGAGGAAGGGGAGGGGAGCGACGACGGCGAGAAGAAGGTCTCCGTGTCAGCGTCGGCGAGCAAGGACAAGGCGTGGGGGTTGAGGACGAAGAAAGGCCGCGGCCCCGGCAAGAACTCGGCCGCCGGCGGCGGCCGGAAGATGGCCAAGCTCTCGGAAGCGACGGAGGCGGCGACCGACGGAGGCAAGAAGGGCGACAAGAAGATCGCCACCGACGCAGCCACGCTCGCCAAGAAGCGGAACGCGGTGGACTTCCTCAAACGGCTAAACCAGGGCTCGTCGCCGTCGAAGAAGAAGAAGAAAGGCTCACCAATGGGGACACGGAAGCGTGCAGCGGCAGCGGCGGCGACGTCGCCGGAGCAGCCGCAGAAGACGCGTAAGGGCCCCGGCAGGAAGGATGCCGGCCGCGGCGGCTCCAAGAAAGGCGGCAAGAGCGCCACGCCGAAGAGAAGCGTGGGGCGGCCACCGTCGAAGCGAGGTGCCGCCGCTGCAACGACGCCGCCGCCGTCGAAGAGGGCCAAGGTGAACCGGTCGGAGAAGACGGCGGCGAAGAGGGGTGGGAGGAGGTAGAAATTTGTCAATTTGGGGGGCAGTGTAGCTGTAAGCTAGTAGAACAGATGTGACCTGTAGCAACTAGCAAAGGTGGATAGTTCAAGGTATGAGTAAAATACGTAGTATTGCGTCTGCAGCATTTGGAGGCTAATGTATTGCATTCCGTAGTCGACTAACAGATCGTCTGTGTGTTGTAGCAACACCATTGATCACTTGCAAATTGATGTTTGAATTTATCGTTCCCCATCACCATGTGTTTGTAGCAACACCATTGATCACTTGCAAATTGATGGTTTGAATTGATCGTTACCCATCACCAGGGTCTAATTCTCACATCGTTTGGTTTATTCCCTTCTCAATCTCAAAATTTTGGGTTTTTTTTTTGAAAGAAAAACAAATCGGCTTCAACAGTTCCATATGCCCAAAATTGAAATCCACAACCACATTCATATTTTTTTAACGACTCACACAAAACGGTGCGAAGTTCTATTGATAGAGTAGAAAAAAATTGCAAGATTACCAAGAAAAAAATACCACCCCTACACATCAACAGCGCCACATTCATATTTCTCGCTCTCTACGAGTTTAGTCATGGTTGCTCGCTCCCACTCCATCAATCTCAAGGTGCTAAATTTTAGAAATTTTTTTAAAGATCGGCTCCAACAGTTACCCTATAAAGAAATCTAAAATTGAAATCCATAACCCCATGCTTCTCAGCTCTCCACAAGTTTGGCGTGCCCGCTCACTCCTAAATTTCCAATACGTCTATCCGAAGGTGTTACTGTTCGCGGGAGGGGATCGGGGACAATTGCGCCCACGCAAGGATGGGAGTAGGCTAATGATTTTGTTGGTGTGAAAGTCGACCTACTTTTTTTTTTATCTATTACTGGAAGATAATTTTTAGTTATCTTAGAAAGGGGAATATATTCACACCTTGAGAATGTAATTCGTTATCCTTCTTTAAATGAGAGAAGGAAAAACACAAAATGGTGCATTGAATGAATGCAGTTAAAAAAAATGCAACGCTGAAATCAAGATGAGAGGAAAAGAGAAGGAAAAAAAAATGGTGCATTCAAAGAACACAATTCAGAAAAATAAATGCAATGCTGAAAAGGAAAAGAAAGTTCAATGCACAATTCAGGAAAAAAAATGCAATGCTGAAAAGGAAAAGAAAGTTCAATGCACAATTCAGGAAAAAAAATGCAATGCTGAAAAGGAAAAGGAATTTCAATGCGGTGAGCGTGGATCGAACACGCGACCTTCAGATCTTCAGTCTGACGCTCTCCCAACTGAGCTATCCCCGCATTCATGTTCCCTCAGCATTGGTTTTTTTTTTATAGTTGTTTACCATAAAAGTGCCAGCCTATCACAACCTGATCACTGGAAAGCAGGATACTGTCTTGGTTTTCACGTTACATTCAAGTGGAGTTTACAAATCCTGCACTAGAGAGACAAGAAGATTGGAGATGGTGGCAAAGGGTTTAACAGTTTTGGAATGTTAATAGTCGGATTAGAGTTCCTTCAAGTCTGTTAGGGGGCAAATACAGCCACCGTTATCACTGAAGGAAAAGCGCTCTGCGCCTTGTGACCTGAACTTTTCGCAGCCTAAAGAAGAGGCCCTATCTGCCTATCAGGGACATGTTCAGTACATCCACTTTTGCCATGCCAAATTGCCAATGCCCCATCGATGATTTCTTTTGACCGGTGATCTACACAGGCGCTTCACAAACACAATCTTCAAAATCCAACACTTTGCCAGTTGTGTTACTAACAAGCAACGCCGTTCCTGCCCATGTGATCACCAGCAGAAATCATTTAGGCCCCGACTAGTTAGAATAATAGTTAGAATAATACTCCCTCCTTCCCTAAATGTTTGACGCCGTTGATTTTTTTAAACATGTTTGACCGTTCGTCTTATTCAAAAACTTTTGTGAAATGTGTAAAACTATATGTATACATAAAAGTATATTTAACAATAAATCAAATGATAAGAAAAGAATTAATAATTACTTAAATTTTTCGAATAAGACGAACGGTCAAACATTTTTTAAAAAAAGTCAATGGCGTCAAAATGACATTTTGGGATGGAGGGAGTAGTTGATAGCTGTAACAAATTTGAAGCATCAGACAAGGACTACACAAGTGGGTGGCCAGTAAAGACTGACAAATTTTTGATCAAAACATACTGTCACATCCAAAATTTCTCAATGTTTGGGCAGAATTTGAAGTTCCAGGTTTCACTCTTTCTAATTATTGGGTTGTGTATTATAAAACCAAATATACTAATGTGGCTAATACTCATCACCCTTCAAAGATACTATTAACAGTGCAAGTAGAGTCTGCCAGTAACTTACCACTATCACTATCTGATGCATCGTCAAGTCTGGCTATAGCATCGAGTAATGACTGCTCCTGGTCCTACAAGGACAGCCATTTGACCTCACAACTCTCAGACAAAGGATATCTATAAGGAGCTCTTCTCCAGCATACAGAATTCTGTATAAAATTGCATAACAACAGACAAGCGAACTCACTTGCAAAAGTTTCTTGGCCTTTTCGATCTGATCACCCATATTTGGATTGGACAAAACCCTCTCCACCTGTGTTGGAACATGTTAGATTTAATTGGGTAATTGATCCATTTAAATCAATTAAATCAAATAAATTCCAAGGCTCATTATACTAGGAATTCATGTGAATTCATTCTTTTATGCGATATCAATGGGATGAAAAGTTTTGAGAATTAATCCATTTGATTAGGGAATTGGTAACTTATATCAATTAGTCCTAATTGATGGATGGTTGATGGTTGTGTAGTGGAGGATGGTTCATAGCTAGTTGATGACAATTAGTTGCTCTATTCCTCTTCCTATTCCATTGGTAACTTACATCAATTACTCTTAATTGATTGTTGGTTGATGGTTGTGTAGTGGAGGATGGTTCATGGCTAGTTGATGACAATTAGTTGCTCTATTTCTCTTCCTATTCCATGACTCTTACTCTTCATCTTCCATTCCTCTTATAAAATGAGAATGGATTTGATCTCCCGCGAGAAGAGTGAGACACACTTTCATCCATTTTCCAACGCTGTTGCTGCTACGGTAATCCCATCCCGACGAGTGTGTGCACACGCGTTGGGAGAGTAGGCCTCCGAAACCACGCGCTGCTGCGACGTTTGCACAGACGGGCGAGCGATCAGGTTTTTGGGGAGCGCAAGGCGCGACTACTTACTATTCGTCAACATCTACTTCACCTTCACCAATATGTCGAACACTGGAGACAACGGCAACACTGGATATAAGGAGAAGGAGGCTCCCGTCAACATCAACGGAGGCAATACTGCCTCAAACTCCAACGGAGGACCATTCTTGGGGTATAACCTTCTTACATTATTTTAATTAGAAGCTTTACTGTTAATGTTCATCGCAATGTCAACATTGTGTTATTATGTGATTGTTGATGCATATTCTACATTAAGCATGCTCATGTTAATTACATTCACCACTGGATCAAATCCCATTGTAAATACCATGTTTATTATCTTGTTATTTTGGATTAAAATATGCCGAATTATGACCAAATTTCCAACAGAACATACAATCGTGAGGTAAAAAACCAATACCTGAATGCATAATATCTGATCTCATGAGATAATTTACCTCTATGACAACACTTCGAGTGTTAGGTACATCAATGTGACCAAAATTCATGTTAATTCCATTTTGGGGAGGAGCACAATCCTTAATTAGTAGGCTCTGTAGGATCGAATCACAAGAATTAAGCCAACCAGAGAGGGGGTGAATGGCTAGTATACCCAAAACCGAAAACTTTTAGCGGAAATAAAAATTACCCTCGAAATCGATGGATCGCGGTCTGACCGAAGTAGATGCACCGGTCTGATCGCCTGGTTGCCGCCGGTCTGACCGAGATTCAATCTCCGGTCTGACCGCCGAGATCAGCTGTCGCTTGCTGTCGCCGCCGCCGGTCTGACCGCCCGTATGCCACCAGTCTGACCGCCGCTTGTCGCCGATCAGACCGCCGTTGAGTCGCCGGTTAGACCGCCGCACCCGATGAAACACAAATCGAAGAACTCTCAAAGTAGATGACAACTTTATTACTTCTCTCCGTGTTTACAAAGTGCAACAACAGCACTCCTTACAAAAATCTCGACTAAACTCGAAACCCTAAAACACAACGCTATGAAAAGCGACACCAAAGAGATACCGGGAAGCCTCACCCTCCCCCTCTATTTATACATGAGGTAAGCAGCCTAAAGCCACGAACCAAACTCATATTAAGAGTCCTAATCCCCATAGGAAACCTCCTAGTACAAGAAACAAACTCTACATAACCAATCATACTAAATTTGGACTCCTTCCAAATTCAACTCCTTATTCCATACGCACACAATACCTCCATCGTATGCCATATGGAATCTCCATCGACCACGTGCATCAACTCTAGCCTTAGTATCCCGCATGATATCTGACCACCACGGACATCGTCTTACCACCAAACCGACTCTCGGTCCATCACCGCAAATACTCTCCCGAGGCATCGAGTCACCTACACATGAAACAAACAAAGAAACCATATTCCGAGACCAAGCTATCACCAACTTGACTTATTAGTAGCAAACAACAGTATCACATATGTATAGTATCTATCTAGAAGCCATAACCATGAAACAATCACGGATATCCAAAGAAACAACCCAAAACCGAAACCGACACAGCGTCGGCCGGTCAGACCGTGGGCCGGCCGGTCTGACCGCTCAACACAAGCCGGTCTGACCGGCAACCACCGCCCGGTCTGACCGGTCCCGACAAACCAGTAAACCCTGTTCATCTCCTGAAAATTGATTATCTCCACAACCACTTTGACGATAATCTCCAAATATCAAAACTGATAATCACAAATGCCAATTGTTCATCACAGAATAAGAATCAACACACACGTTGATCTTATAGGCTTATTTCGAGAAAACCTTCCTCCTCCCCTACTTGCCATTGCCATTGTACCGTTGTTGCCTGAGTGCCTCATCCCAGGATGAGGACCCCAACCATCTCGATTTGAGATGCCTTGATCAGATCAAGGTCCCATATTATATCTTCAGGTGCCAACTGAGAAATGATTTATCATCTTCTTTTGATTAAATGTTAAACAAACAGTGGCAATTAGCCAGGACGATTCAACAATTTTCATGTTCTAGCTAAAAACAAGTAGAACTTAATAAATTTATAACAGAGGACATGCTATTCTAGACTTTTGGATAGAGGGCGTAATTATTAAAATTTAATTAATTGTACGTTAATACCACCTCGTTTTACGTAAAACACTTAATTTTCATACTCATCCCACCTACATGAGTTTCAAACACCACCATATCTGTATCTTATTGAGAAAAGAATTTTGTTCTTGCACTGCTTATTATCTGATGAATCCAATTGATCTCTGGATGGGAGTACCTGATCGCTAACTGAATTCTGGCTTGTGTACCTTGAGGCACATGTTGAGGCAATCTCTGCAGAATCCTGCACGGATTTGAGCGGTTTTATTGCTGCTATAACATGCATGTTGAATGCAGAACACAAGAACGTCCTTTACATGTAGTGAAGAAACGAGAATCTGATGCACAAGCTAATTTCACGGCGATTTCTATATATATGTAGGTGGTCAAGTTCAGTGCAGATCACACACAGTAGCTTGCATTGCTGCAAGAAAAACCCTAAAAAACCCAAGAAAATGGACAATGCAACAGTAGTATCCTCGTCGTGGATTCCACTGCTCTATCTCGTCGTCGTCACCTGCGCCGCCGGCGTCTCGTCGGCGGCGGAGTGCAACGGCGACGACCGCGCCGCGCTGCTGAGGGTGAAGGCGCAGCTGGGCGACCCCGTCAGGCTGTCGTCGTGGCGGCCGTCGACCAACTGCTGCGCGTGGGAACCCGCCGTGTTCTGCTCCGGCGAGCCCGGCCGCGTCACCGGGCTGGCGCTCTTCTCCCTCGCCGGCGTCGCCGCGCCCGTGCCGCCGGCGCTCGGCGAGCTGACGGGGCTCGCCGTCCTCCAGATCGCGTCCGTCCGGGGCATGTCGGGGCCCATCCCGCCCTCCTTCGCCAACCTCTCGCTGCTCGAGGACCTCGACATCACCGGCACCTCCATCTCCGGCCCGGTGCCGGCGACCCACCTCGCCGGCGCCACCAGCCTCCGCACCCTCGTCATAGCCGACAGCAGGCTCGCCGGGCCGATCCCACCGTCCCTCGCCGGCGACCACCCCAACCTCCGGTACCTCGACCTCAGCGGCAACTTCCTCACCGGCGCCATCCCGCCGGGGCTGGTGCACGGCAGCTTCAGGTTCTTGATCCTCTCCCACAACCAGCTCACCGGCGAGATACCGCGCTGCTACGGCGACGTGGACACCGTCGACCTCTCGCACAACCGCCTCACCGGCGACCCGTCGCCGCACCTGTTCGGGATCGCTTCGCCGGCGGCCAAGATCGACCTGTCGTGGAACGAGCTGGCGTTCGACATGACCGGGGTGAGGTTCCCGCACCACCTGAGGTACCTCGACCTCAGCCACAACCGGATCACCGGGAGGGTGGCCAAGTCGCTGATGGACGTCAGGCTGGAGCACCTCAACGTCAGCGACAACGAGCTCTGCGGCGAGATTCCGGCGGGGAGGTTCATGGCGGCGCACGGCGCGGATTGCTACGCCCGCAACAGGTGCCTGTGTGGTGCTCCTCTGCCTCCCTGCGACGGCGGCCCATAGAGTTTAGAGAGTAGAGAGATGGTAGAGCTCGATCTACACAGTGTGACAGGCATTGTCCATTCCTTATATCTGAACTTGTCGACTGCTTTTGTTTCTGTGCTTTTGCAACGATCAATTAGGATAGGAAAGCCCAAGGCGGAGGCCGTTTCAGATGTGGCAATTAAAAATTTACCACTCACAATTTATAAAATATGGACCCTCATATATCTATGATATATGGGTCCAGTGATAAATTTTTAATTGCTACTTGTAGGAGTGGTAAATAGTTAAATATCTCCCTTTTGGTCTCTCTCAAAAAAAAACTATATCTTAAAAAACTACCATAAGTTATTTAAAAGAAACTTTCAAATGTAATTATAAAAAAGAATAAATTTTATAGAACTACATGTATTTTGCACAAATCACAAAACGAAATTATCTAACTAATTAAACTACAGATTGAGTATCTCCCTTATCACATAATTATAGGTTTTAGCCTCTTGCTTGTAAGATGCACTTTGGAAAAACAAATGGCATGGAAATATTCTACGAGATCAATTTCAAGTCTTATTCTCTTTTGCAAAAGAAGATGACATGTCTGTTTTTGGCTCAACTCACACGACATATCTGAGCTCTTTCGGCTCCCTCTCTCAACTCACGCTGCACATCAGTGGTCTGAGTTACATTGCATCATAAAAAACACCCAGCAATCATGATCAATGGGTGTACAATTGGAGCACTACGAAATATTTATCAAAGAAGGTCTATTCCCTCCTCTTCGCTCATCTACAGCCAGAAAATACCATTGACATACATCAGGAAGAGCAAATGTACTGCAAAACCTAAACTCTTTGAGACAATCCCTTATATACCATTCAAAATTAACTGGTTCCCTTATATGCCACTTTAAATTGGCTTCTCCCTTTTATGTCACCGGTTCAAGTTTATCCTTCCTTTTATGCCATTGCCGTCACTCCACCGCTAGTTGATCCTTAACTTCATAGTAAAAAGACGCATTTGCCCTTTAGAGTTGGTATACAACCAATAATAAGTATTTTAGTACTAATATAGCTACTGGATACAACATATGAAAATTGATTTTTTTTTCATCACATGCAATTTTAGCCATCACCATCACAAATAAATTTTCAATAAAAGTATGAAACATGCAGTTTTCCAACAATATTTTTAATACAAAGAGCATTGTTCACTGGTTCTGACAAAATTTTGTTCACTCAGAAAGGATTTAAAATAAATTAGTTATGATTTTTTTTTGAAGTTTACACATTTTTTTAGTTGAGAGGGCATATTGGTCATTTACGAAAAAACTAACCTTTGACTAACAGTCAACTAACACTATAGTGTTGGGAGTGACATAAAAGGGTGGAAAAACTTAAACCAGTGGCATATAAGAAAGAAACCAATTTTGAGTGGCATATAAGGGAACTGGCCAATTTTTAGTGGCATATAAGGGATTCTCTCAAAGTCTTTCTCTGGCTACTCTTCATGGATCGCCTAAACACAAGAGATCTGCTTCAAAGAAAAAAAAATCAAACTAGAGAGACAATTGTGATAGTTTATAAAATTTTTTTAAAAAAAAACTGTGTTTAAAAGATAGGAGTAGTATACCATAACAACCAAAAGGAACGTGCTTCCCCTACATGTAGGCCCATGGGGACATTGTAGGCCGGAAGCCCAATGCCCTTTCAGCTTTGTCGGACCCTCCTCCTCATGGGCTTCATCAATCATCCCCCCAGTAAATTCCTGTGACCCTGTCCTTCCTTTCACTTCAACGGCGCATCCGCATGTGACCGTGACGACGACGACTGCAAAAGAAACGAGACGAGAGATTAGCTAGCTCCTCCGTGATTGGGGATCCTCTCCCCACTGTCGTCGTGCCGACCAAACTGACAGATCATTGGAGCCCTCCCCTCCTCCTCCACTGTTCGAACACGGGCGCGCGCGGCCGCAGCAGCAAACCCACACCACTTCACGTACGCGTACGCGCGCGCGCGTATGATGGTTGGTTTGAAACCGGGGAAAGCGATCGAATCGGCGATCGCGCGGCGCGTCTGCAGGCGTTGGCACGAGGCCGTCGGCCGGCCCGCGCAGGCAGGCAGGCAGGGAGGCAGACACGCAACACACCACCACCACCCACCAACGCTGCCGCTAGCCTGCTTTGCTCGCCACTAGCGCTCGCTCGGTCGCTGTAACTACGTAGACTCGTATGTACGTTTATCGTCGATATCTCCTGCGACTCTGCGAGGCTGTTGAGTAAAATTCATTTACACACGGCAGTATGTATCGTTATACTCTTAGGGTTTCACCTTTATATATACTTTCTATAATTATAATCTCATATGATATAGTGAAGATTTGCTGACTAGCGTTCGTGATTTTCTCTTTCCTATTTTAAAAGAGTTTTTCATAATAAATCTCGTGTCTTATGTGATTGATCTGTTGTTTTTCATCGTTTATCTTGCGATCGTTTCCTAACCGAGGCGAGAAAGGGAAAGCACGTCACAGCAGCAAGCGCCGCCCACACCCACACCCACACGAGCTGAGGCTGAGCTGAAGCTGAAGCTGCTGCTGCTGCCCCTGTACCTCTCGCAGTCGCTGCAGCATGTTTCAATTGGCATGTCACGATGGCAGGCAGGCAGGCAGCGGCGTAAATGAATGAGTGCATCTGCTGCTGCCGCGGCATGGGCTCGGCAGCGCAGTGAGTGAGTGAGGAGGAAGCCACCGCCCACCGGCGGCGTCTTTCCGTGCGCCGGACGCGATCGTCGCACCACCACCAGCACTAGCAACAGCAGCAGCATCGCATGATGCGTCGTTGGTGCGGTGCGCGCCTTCGCTGCTGCTGCTGCCTGCCGGCCGCTTCCCTTTTTCTCTCCAAAAGAGAGCGTTTTTTTTTTTTTTTTGACTCGCATGCGAGAGGGAATCGCGTTTGGTCGGGTATTGGAGAGAGGTGGTTCGTTTCGTTGAGATTTTCATCTTCCGTGACAGGCAGGACCATCAACTAACCACACCGTATCACTGCACTGCACATCTGTACATCATTCACAGAGAAAATCACGAAGAAATAGGCAAACACAAGTGGCCCATAATTAGCATAAGTTCTTACTACTTGCAAACAGCCAGTGTACCTGTACCAGTGCATTATTACACAGTACCCTGGTGTTTCTGTGTGGCTGCACAAGGTGGCCCACAGGTCTGTGATACATGCAATAAACCCGGTTTTGTAGCAGCACCAGGTATTTCTCGAAACCATCACCGATTCGATTCGTCCATCGTGCAGATGGTAACTGGCTTCTTACGGCACATGCATTTGGTGGGTGTGTACCACCAAATTAAGATGCCAGGGTTAGCTACTGTTTCTTCACCGTTTCATCGATCTCGCCCTTTCACCAAACAATATTTGGATTAAAGTGGCACGCTTTTCAAACGGTTAAACGGTGTGTTTCGTGCGAAAACTTTCTATACGAAAGTTGCTCTATAATATCATATTAATCATTTTTCAAATTTATAATAATTAAAACTTAATTAATCACACGTTATTATTATCTCGTTTTACGTGAAACACTTAATCTTTATTTTCGTCTTTATCTTCAGAAGATTCAAACACCACCGAAACCAGCAGGTGCATCAGCAGTGTACATATGTACTGAGCCAGGGGGTGCATTTCATAATTTCTGTGTCTGTATATCTCGTCCCCATCTTAGAAGTTAGAACTCGCCATTGTACACACACTTGTACTCTTTATTACATCTCGCAGTAAATCATCAATAATTTAATAGGGCCAGACACTGGAGCTCTACGAATTTCATCCTGGTTGTAACAGTAAAAAACCTGAAACAGAGATTCCACTCTCCAAAAAAAAAACAAAGAAAGAAAGTAAGCGAGCAGCAGAAATGCATTCACTGTGCTATTGCTGTACCTGAGGGCCGTACATTCCTGCTGCACGTTGTTACCACGGCTTCGTGGGTATATCACCGGCAGCCAAACCAAGCAAGCAAACTCCCATCTCCATCTTTTCTACTTCTCATATCTCTTTACAGTCTCTCTCTCTCTCTCTATCTATCTATCTGCAGAAATGGTGTAGCCAGTTCTTCTTCCTGCTGCCTCTTGGTTCCTCTCTTTTCTGTGTGCACAAACTCGTGTAGTCTTGTGCACGATCTCAAGCTCTCGACTCGATCTCGCCGCCCTGTTCTTGATATCTGAATCTCCTCTGTTCTTTCTCTCTCTCTCTCTCTCTCTCTTGTTCATGTCCTGGTTGGTGGTTCTTGCCTGATACCAATAGTAGAATAGCTCAGCTAGCTAGTCTCTGAAGATCTCTTTGCTGCAAACTGAAACCTCTTATTAATCCAGGAGGAAAAGGCTTGTCAAAGGAAGTTTTCGGATTGCCAGACATCATAGCAGGTCAGTTACATGTTTTTTTTTGTTCTTGTTCTTGATCGTTCTTCTGATTTCCAATCTCTACCTACCTAGTTAGTACTCGGGATTGAAGTTGGACTTGAGGTGGTTATGACTTTTGGATTGAAGTTCTACTAGACAGTGGATAGAAGATTACAGGACATGAATGAGTCTGTTCACATGGTTCTTGCCTTTGTGTTAGGCTGTTCCAAACTTCCAATAGTATTTCTGTGGTTGGTTCTCCTCTTGTATCCATCAAACAAACTTCTTTTCCCACTGTAATAACTGGCTCAAATCTTTCACCCCACAAGCCTCGAACATGTGATGCTTATAGGCTTGCAGCTTTTAGCTGTAAGAATCAGTTCTTCGTATTCTTTCACACGAGCATAGATGCAAATCTAGTCAGCTATTTGTGTTTGTGAGTTGTGACTAGTTGAAACTAGCAGCACACAGATTACAGATAAGTAGAGAGAGAAAAAAATATCCTAACTTCGATTTGTTTATCATATTATTTTGCAGTTACCAACTTAACATCACCACCACCTCATCCCCTGATTGTTTGGTTCGCCTGGATGGGAAGGCCGAGGGGCGGGAAAGGCAGGAAATCCACCGAAGCTGCGAAAGCCGAGGATGGCAGCAGCAGCGGCGGCGGCGAGGAGGTGATCCCGGCGTACAAGAGGAGGGGAAGGCCACAACAACAGAAGCATCACCACCTCAAGGACGACCACGCCGCCGGCTACGACGAGGACGAAGACGACGACAGCGTCGCCAAGACCGAGGAGGAGGAGGAGGAAGAACACGACGACATTGCCAAGATCGACGACGACGCCGCGAAGACGACGGCGGCGGCGGCGGCGGCGGCGCCACCGGCCAGCAAGGCGGGGTCGTCCAAGGCCGCAGCTCAGAACCCGGGGAGGAAGAGGCGGCGGCAGCTGAAGCGCGGCTCCGACAACAGCGCTTCCGCCATTGAGCGGCGCCGGAGGAAGGACGGCGGCGAGCCGTCGTCGTCGTCGTCGTCGCGGCAGCAGAACGGGTTCCGGCAACACGGGAGCCGGCGGAAGAACTCCACGCCACGGAGAGCCGCCGAGGCCGGAGTCGAGTGCAAGTGATGAAAGTTTCTGAAATCTTGATCACCATTTGTTACATGTAGATGAAGTTGTCCATGGTGACATCTCTGCATTAGCGCACACCAACATGCTAGTACTATGTATGTATGGCTTGTGAGAATGTGTGCTAATGATAAGCTGCCTAATGGCAGTAGGTAGTTATATATAGTATAGCACCTAGTTTGTTTACTAGCGGTTTAGCCTAAAATTCAGTAGCTTAGTCCTAGTGTTTAAGATTTTTTGACAGTATGAATTAATGAGACTTGATGTCAGACAATACTATATTAAATGGTAAGTAAGTGTGTACTCCCTCCGTCCCATAATATAGCAACCTAATACCAGATGTGACATTTCATAATACAACGAAACTGGACAAGAAGCATGTCCGAATTCGTTTTACTATAAAATATCTCGTCCGGTATTAGATTGCTACTCCCTCCGTCCCACAATATAAGGGATTAAGGGATTTTCAGTTTTTACTTATAACGTTTGACCACTCGTCTTATTCAAATTTTTTTAAATATAAAAAGCGAAAAGTTATGCTTAAAATACTGTAGATAATAAAGTAAGTCACAAATAAAATAATTAATAATTTCAAAAAATTTTGAATAAAATGAGTGGTCAAACATTGTAAGAAAAACTCAAAATCCCTTATATTATAGGACTGAGAAAGTATATTATAAGACGGAGAGAGTATCAATTAATTTTGTGAAGGGACTTCACCCTGAGAGATTGGTTGCTTCCATCGTTCGTTGTTATGCACGGCATCTGTGTGACTGTGTTTTTAATAAAAGAAAACCACAACTGCAGTTGGTCAAAGATGGTTTTCCTCCGGACTTCAGTTTTTTAAAAAATAAACCTCCGAAAAGCTGAAAAACTAGCCTTCCAAACACCACTTGAAGAAGAGGTGAGAGAGAGAGCGTCATTGGAAAAAAGATCAACTCATTCTCTGTATAACCCACCGCCGTAAAAAAGTACCAGCTCAATTGACAGAAGAGATAGACATGGGACTTCCTATGCAACGCCTCCCGGGAGGATACGATGTCGCCCGACTGGGAAATTTAACAAGGTTTTTTACTGTGAATGTCCTGCTAAGAAGATAGTGAGGTCCGTCAACAACGCTCTAAAGAGTGATCATGGCATTCGTGTTGCCATTGCTAGCCAAGAAGTCCTTTGAGCTAGGCTTTTGTCTATCAGCTCTCGCCTAGCCACCCCCTATAGACACTGCCACATTGCTCCACTAGCATCCACTCCTATTGGCGTAAAGACACCGGTACACCAACACTCATCCGCTAGCTAGCCTTCGCCTATCTTTGCATGCCAAGCGCCCCCTACATGCCACCACTGTCATATCACAGCTTGAACCGTCACGAGGGTCGACCACAAGCACCCTTCCTCAGTGTTGGTCTGTCATGCCAGCATGAACATTGCCGGCAAGCGCCATCATATCGCAACCGACAGACGCCATCATATCGCTTTGTTACGGGCCAAATCGTGGTAGAGCCGAGCACATCGCTCTCCTCACGCGTGGATTTGGTCCATCACCTTTGACATTGTAGACCGCCGCCACCTAAGCCACCATCAACCAGATCGTCTTAGGGGCCAGGTACACCCGTCCTTCCCTAGCAAGCATTTGGCTCACACCGCCTTCGCTAGCTCACATCTCTCCTCCTTCGCGTACTGTAGAGGGTTGGACGTTAAATCCAAATCCATCCACCCATCATCACCACTGTCGTCGAGGTCTATGCTCTGTCGTGCGTTCTGTAGATATAGGTGCCAAATCCAGATCTAACCACCCATCATCACCACCGTCGTCGAGGTCGAGAAAGGGTGTAACATCCCTTTCTCCATGGTCACAAGATGTTGCATCGCCTCACGCCAGGTTGCATGTTGCGTCGCCTAACACGGGAGAAAAGTCCCTACCAGACATATCATTCTTGATGCTGTTTGTGGAGAGAATGTTTTAATCAGATCTAGTGAAAATGGGTAAATTGTGCGTACCATGGACAATAAGACCTCTTATCGATGACTACATTACAAGTTAGCTTTCGCTAGCGTTTTTTTTTTAAAAAAAATATCGGTTCATAGGACTTCCAAAACATCCTAAATTTATCAAATATTAATAGTTCACAAATCGTAAAGTTCTGCTAGGGCTGATGTTTTGTAAATCCATAGGTCTATGCATAGTACTCTCTCTATTATAAAATATAATCTAAAAAAACATCCTTCTTTTCCACAAAGCCAATATTTGAAAATTTTGACTAATAATTAAACTAAAAACATATTATAAAATGTAGTATCATTATGTTCGTATTTGAAAATATTTTCATATCATAGTAATTTTATAATTGTTGATAATATATTATAAAAGAAATTAATAATCAAAGTATTGGAAACCATGAAAAAGAGAGAAGAATTATGTTGATAATTAGGAGAGTTGACCGAAATTTTCTGTTAGTCTCTTAAAAAAAACAACCACCACATCCCACTTCTTGAACTGCCTTTCTCCGTTTGTATACTTTGTTTTCTACCTGTTGGAATACAAAATGAATTACCCATATTTTCTCATTAGTTTAAACTTTTGTGTTGAAACTGATCGGTGCATGCAACTCAATATGGTATCAGAACCAAAGATCTCAAGTTAGAATCATGGCTAATGCATAATTAAATAAAAGTTGCAACCCACTTCTATTTCACGCTAGAGGCTTGAGACGGCCTCACATGAGAAGTGCTGGAATATAAAGTGAATTGCCCGGATTTCTTCATCATCTTAAGCTTTTGGATTAAACTGGTTGGTGCATGCAACTCGATACTACCATTCACATTCATGTAGGTATATAAGTGATAGAGATCATAGAGTAGGCATTTACACGGCAGTAAGTTCAGAGAAAAAAAGGAGCAAATGAAAAAACGTTACATTTGGGCAATCCGATCTAGTGGCGTTTACCAATTGGGCCAATGCACCAAGCCGCTTCATGCTGGTGCGATCTTAAAAAGCCTGAGATCAACAGTTCAGAGACCCAATAAGCTTTTTCTTTCAAAAAGACATTAACAAACAATGAGGCTATTGGGCTTGTCCAGACATGGCCTACTTCATTCGATTAACATGGAGTTTTGTACTGGAACGACAGATCAAAGAAAGAAAAAAAAGGACACACAAAGATTACAACATATGGCTAATTATCGCACGACCAAGCTACTACATACATTAGGGCAGCAAACCAACAATGTACTATAGCGCCGTGATGGTGGCCTCCACGCGCTTCAGCAGCCGTGCTCGCTTCTTCGCGCCAGGATCGTTGTTGCCGATTGAACAATCTGTTGTCCCTTTTTCCTTTGAGATCGATATGCTCCGGTGCTGTAGTGCTCTCTGTTAATGATCCGAACCGGTTCATTTTTAAAAGTAAATTAGTAATTTACTAATATCAGTGATTTGGAGTAGCTTTGTCATTTACGTTTTTCTTCTGTCTATCGTGGTCATCCATTCTGCTGGCATCGCTAATTTACCATCGAAAAAGCTAAAAATAAGAAGAATAAGGTTTAGTCAATGCAAAATAACGATTATACCCTTTTCACACATATTTTTTTAAAACAATAATACCCCTTCACATTTCTATTATCGCTAACTGGGGTAGTAGTAAAAATAGATCCAAATCTTTGATCAACTAAGATCAACGGTTCAGATTACTTTCTACTACCAGTAAAGAGCAACGTATTGACTCTAAGAAAACACAGAGAGAAATCGACCAAGTTGCAAGGATGGCCACTATGTCGGGAGCCCATGCCATATATGTTTGGCAATCTTTTCTTTTCATTTTGTCGCACCAAAGGAAGCTGGCTTATTGATGAAAATCTAAAAGAGTTAGATTTTTCAGATTAAAATTCTATAACTACATATTCTCATAATATGGGTGAGGATATGAAACTGTTTGAAGTACCTGGAGATTCTGATAGAGGTTGTTGTAGTTCCTAAAAGCTTCCCAAATACTCCCTCCATTCTAAATTAATTTACATATAGTTTTTTTGAGGTTATTCCTAAATGATCTACATATTTATATTCATTCATTAAGTCTATTTGTTATTTGTGCATTGGAGTAAATGGACATTGATGCATACATCCATTCACAGAAGTATTTATAACCTACATGCAATATCTTGATTTGCTATTGGCTAGGAAATAGTGGGGATGGTGCATACATTGTGTTTGTTGTTAGAGTAAATATAGTATGAGAGAGTTATTAGCTTTTCTTGGTCTTGGTGTACCTATAAAATATGTAGATCAATCTATTATATTATTAAAGGAATAGAAAAAGGAGCCTCCACGTTCACTCTCATGGCCTAGAAATTCTCACATTAATCGGAGAAAAAGAAAAATCAGAGTCCATATAGAAATATAATTTAGAAATAGCTAAAATTCGGAATTAAAAAATAAGGAATATTAGAACAAGAGACTAGAGTCCATATAGAAATACAATTTAGAAATAGTTGAAATTCGGAATTAAAAAATAAGGAATATTAGAAGAGGAGACTAGAGTCCATATAGAAATACAATTATTCGGAATTAAAAATAAGAAATATTAGAAGAGGAGACTAGAGTACATATAGAAATATGAAATTCGGAATTAAAAAATAAGGAATATTAGAAGAGCAGACTAGAGTTCATATAGAAATACAATTAGGACATAACTGAAATTCGGAATTAAAAATAAGGAATATTAGAAGTAGAGTATAGAGTCCATATAGAAAAACAATTAGGAAATAATAGAAATTAGGAATTAAAAATAAGGAATATTAGAAGTAGAGTATAGAGTTCATATGAAAAAGCAGAGTCCATATAGAAATACAATTTAGAAATAGCTCAAATTCGGAATTAAAAAATAAGGAATATTAGAAGAGAAGACTAGAGTCCATAGAGAAATACAATTTAGAAATAGTTGAAATTCAGAATTAAAAATAAGTAATATTAGAAGGGGAGACTAGAGTCCATATAGAAATACAATTAGGAAATAACTGAAATTCGGAATTAAAAATAAGAAATATTAGAAGTAGAGTATATAGTCCATATAGAAATACAATTAAGAAAAATATAGAAATTCGGAATTAAAAAATAAGGAATGTTAGAAGTAGAGAATAGAGTCCATATAGGAATTTAAAACTAACTAAAATTCGGAATAAATATAATAAAATTAAAAGTAGAGTATAGAGTCCGTATAAAAATACAATTTCCAAATAACTAAAATTCGAAATTAAGAAAAACATGGGAAGAAAAGTTTAAAGCTAATATAGGAATACAATTTAGAAGTAACTGAAATTTGAAATTAAAAATTAAAGAATATTGAAAGATGAGTTTATATAGAAATATAATTTAGAAATAGCTGAAATTCAGAATTAAAAAATAAGGAATATTAGAAGAGGAGACTAGAGTCCATAGAGTCCATATAGAATAAAATTTAGAAATAGTTGAAATTCGGAATTAAAAAAAGGAATATTAGAAGAGGAGACTAGAGTCCATATATAAATACAATTAGGAAATAACTGAAATTCGGAATTAAAAATAAGGAATATTAGAAGTAGAGTATAGAGTCCATATAAAAATACAATTAATAAAAAAAATAGAAATTCGGAATTAAAAAATAAGGAATATTAGAAGTAGAGTATAGAGTCCATATAGGAATTTAAAACTAACTAAAATTCAGAATAAACATAATAAAATAAAAAGTAGTGTTTAGAGTCCGTATAAAAATACAATTTATAAATAACTAAAATTCAAAATTAAGAAAAACATGGGAAGAAGAGTTTAAAGTCAAATATAGGAATTCAATTTAGAAGTAACTGAAATTTGAAATTAAAAATTAAAGAATATTGGAAGATGAGTTTAGATTCCACATAGAAATACAATTAGAAATAATAAAAAAATCAGAATTAAAAAAATATATTAAAAGACAAGTCTACAGTACATATAGGAATATATATAATTTACAAATAACTAAAATTTGATATTAAAAATAATTAATAAATAACATGTATATAAAATACAATATGAATATTACACATTAATAGTTTCGTAAAGTTATTGCAAAATTTAAAATTATGTTGTCATTGTAATATATTTTAATAATATAATGAGAAAACATATATGCTATTATATGAGAGAAAATATAATGATGCTAGCCACGTAATCTGCGCGGGCCATCATACTAGTTTGGAATGAAGGGAATAGATCCTAGTATGATCCACCAAATTAAGTTAGAGGGATTTCGAGCATGCTATAAGAATGTGGCGGATGGTTTTCTTTTGTGGATCATAGAGTATGCAATTACTGAGATTAGGTCATCCTCTCCTCATCCTATCGTTTGTCACCCATCATCGACGTGCAACTAGCCCAAGTGAACCTGCAGCGTGAGGCGCTAATCAAGTAGGCTTTCTCTCAGATTGGCATAGCCGGAAAGTCTCTGATCCTATGAACAGTGCTTTGTATGTATGCCGACCCTGACGCGACAGGCATCTCCATCGCAAAGCATCTTGGTGATTGTGAGCTAGTCTTGTGCCGTTCCGCCTTGCCCAGAGATTCAGTTATTCAATGATTGCTTCGACTCATCCATGGTAATCTGTGATCCAAAGGTGATCCAGCAAAGGTTCGGTGTCCGTCCTTTGAAAACATGGCGCCCTATCGGAATAATGGTATCGCCTTATACATTCTCTCCCTGTTGACAAAATTTTGGCACCAAACTCAACATCACAAAACCAACTTAACGGTTTTCCATTGAAAAAAAAGTGGAACTCATAAGGGCATCCACAATATTGTCTAAAAGTAGTCCATAGATAATATTATATTCTTTTCAGCTACCTAACTACATTGTGCAAGTAGTATATAGCAAGGAAATAGCAAAAATTGTCCATAGCACTATGGATAGGCAATAAGATGTTTAGATTCGTTGTACTATGAGATGTCCCATCGGATACTATATTGCTATATTATGGGACAGAGGGAATATCATAGTTGAATGCTCTAAACAAATTGTTACACATGTATGGGGGGCAACCAGAGTAGCACAGCTGTAGGGGTGGCTGAATTTTTTTTACCTTTGGTGGGACCCACTCTAATTACTCACATTGTGGTGGTTTCTATAACTATGGACTTCCAGCTACGGGTTCCACATCTATATATTGGAGTTGCCCTAAGTTCAGGGGAGGCTGAGCATGATGATGGATGGACGACGGAGTCCTTGTCGCTCCCGTCACTGCTACTATTACTGTTCCCCGTCCTCCCACAAGGTACAGGCCCAACAGCCAGGAGTAACAGACCGAAAAGAAAACACGCAGCCCAGAAAACGTACACACAAACAACAACACACGTAACACGTAGTACGTGCACGTACCCCCCCAGCCCAACTGTAAATGCGACCGAACCGGTAACCCCTCCACTTCCGTGTGCCATCCAATCCTGAATCCCGTACTCCGCAGTAGTGGATGGGGGACCCCGGCCAGCCGCCCCTCCGCTGGGCCGGCCGCACGCACGCACGCACGCAGTAGCATCACTGCATCGCTGCAAATGGGAGAAGCCCAACCAACCAACCAACCAGCCGCCCGCTCGCGCCCGCGCGCGCGTGGGTACGTGCGGTGGCACACCGGGACAGCTAGCGGGGGGGGGCGGTGGGGGGGGGGGGGGGGGGGGGGGGAAGCGGCTTTTCCGCGCGCGCGCGTGGGGCGCGCGGGGGCAGCGGCGTGTGCGCCATCGCGCAAGCCACAGGGGGCTACGGCTACGACGCGAGCCGGGCGTGCGGGCGATGGTGGGGGATGGGTGGCGGGTGGCGTACGTGTCCGCGTCGTGGGCGCCGCCGGGCTCAGCCCGACGATTGAGATTGAGAGGGGTGGGATCATCTGGCTACACATGTGGATGTACGCATCAGGAACAGGGGTTAAGAGAAAGCGAGCGCCGAGGCTAACGTGACGGACGAAGAAAATCCCAAAAATACTCATATACCTTTCATTCACACACATGATCTGTCCTTAAATGTTCGTGGTCGCGGCAACTACTGTTGTACGCTGAATTCTCAGCCTGTAAAACGTTACACAAGATTATCCTGATAAAAAAACTCTTGAATTATCGGTGGAAAACTCTCGGCCTATCAAAATCCAAACCAACCGGAAACCCAAACAGAGCTACAGTTCTCGAGGGATACAGTCACAGGAACCATGTCACAGCTTGCTTCTCGGCCCAACAAGCAAGCACAGTCACAGGCACACATTGGGAGACACTGCTCACAGGCAAACTACAGTCTCACAGCCACTCACCCCGTCCGTCGCCAGCATACACGGTTACACACGCAGCAGCAGCAGCTGCTCACACACAGTACGTGTCACCGGTAGCATCAGCAACAGTTCGTGGGGAGCACCAGCGTCCAACGAGAGCCCACGGCCTCCTCCTCTCGTCTCGTCGGCCTGTCTCGAGTAGTAGTGGAGTACTCGCTCTCGCTCCCGGCGATCCGTCACGTTCTCCTGTAGCCGCGACTGCGAGATCCGGCCGATGCCGACGGCCGGCGATCTGGCCAAGATTCGGGTGCATGGTGCTGTCCCCGGCACTGCACACCCCCGCGCCGTATTACGTCGGTGTAGACGACGTCACGGTGAGTAGCCAATCAAAGTAGGGATCGCACGTACACCTGCCATGGCACACTGTGGAGAGAAAGTTTTGATGCTTGCTACCGGTAGCATTTATATTCGGCCGGGAAACCGCAGGATCACGAGTTCACGACATGTCGATCGTCCCTGCAAATAGGCCTAGTCAGGGTATGTTTAGTTGGTAAAATAAAATGTTTTAGGTGTCATATCGAACATTTGACTGATTGTCAGAAGTATTTTTCAGACACGAATCAAAAAATTAATATCATAACTCGTCTAAAAACCGCGAGACGAATCTTTTGAGCCTAATTAATTCGCCATTAGTATATATGTTACTGTAACACGTGTGGCTAATCATGGACTAATTAGGCTCAAAAGATTCGTCTCGCGATTTCCATCATAATTATGCAATTAGTTTTTTTACCTACATTTAATACTACATACATATCTCCAAAGATTAAATGTGATATTTTTAGAAAAAAAAATTTGGAACTAAACAGGCCCTCAGTCAGTCCGTCAGTCGATCAGTGGTGGGCTTCTGTTTGGGAGTCGTCGTGAGTCGGGTGGCCGTGTAGTACGTCGGGCCGATGGTTCTGCTAGTTTTCTGTTGTAACAGGAGCATATGCGTTTTTTAGAAGGGCGTGGGTGATGTTCTCGGAAGGGCGTACTGTGCACACCTCTGTCCTAAAATATTGTTGTGTTACATGGAGAACTAAGGGTGTGTTTAGATCCAAACTTTGGATCCAAAGTTTGTAAAATTCCATCACATCAATCTGTCATACACACACAACTTTTCAGTCACATCATCTTCAATTTCAACCAAAATCTAAACTTTGATGGAACTAAACGCAGCCTAAGTAGCAATATTTTATAATGGAGGAAGTAAAAAAAGAGTTATTGACTGTGTTTGAACCGAGACCGGTGCCTTCCTCCCAGCGGCTCCCTACCAGCTAAGAAGCTTAGGGCTTATTTAGAGGAGCTTAAAATTCTGAGAAGCAACTAGTTGGTAACCAGTTTCTAAGAATCTGGAAAAATTGAGTTTTTCAGCTTCTGACTTCTACATCCACCGTCCTAAAAAAACTCAAACTAGGAGGGGGCGTGACCCTAGTCCAAATTCATAGTCCTAGGAGGGGTCAGGTTGAGTTTTTTTTGGGAGTAGTTCATTTTTTGGATTCTACAACTTCAACTTATCAGAATCTGCACCAAAAACTAGATTGTTTAGGGAGAGCTTTTGATTCTGGAAGAAGCTGCAACAATTAGAAGATCCTCAAACAAATCCTAGGTATCGTTGTATCGAAAAATAAGCAACATTAATCCTGTCTAGAATTTCATTTTAGTAGGTGGTGAGCTCATAGAGCAGCTCTCTATCGGCTGAGCTATGCACCGTTCTAGAAAAAACTCTAAACGACCAACGGAAAAACTTAGTACGGAATATTGAATAACTAAAAAAAATGAGTGTAAAAAATCGGGCATTAGATTTTAGGATTAAAATGCACACCCCGACACTATATACTAGCAGCAAGTACACTTAAAATATGTATAAGAATTCCGAGGAAGAGCTTATTTTTTGAGACGGTGAGCACCTGGCTTCAAACCTTGGTCAGTAGCTTGCTGTTGGCTGCTCCTTACTCACACATACTCCCTCAGTTGGCTGCTCTTTACTCACTCACACAGACTGTGTTTAGTTCGTGTGTTAAATTTTTTTAAGTATAAAGACACACGTTTAAAGTATTAAATATAGATTAATAACAAAACAAATTACAGATTCTGCCTGTAAACAGCAAGACGAATTTATTAAGCCTAATTAATCTGTCATTAGTAAATGTTTACTGTAGCATCACATTGTTAAATCACGATGTAATTAGACTTAAAAGATTTATCTCACGATTTACATGCAAATTGTGCAATTGATTTTTTTCGTCCATATTTAATATTCCATGCATGTGTCTAAACATTTGATATGGCAGAAAAGTTGAAAGTTTGAAGAAAAAATTTTGAATCTAAACACGGCTACAATCTCTCTGTATCAAAAAGAAATTTAATCCTAAAGATTTGAGTTTTTTTTATAGAGAGAGCAGATAATTTTTACATTGATTTTAATTTTGCCTACCACCAGGATGTCTCACTCACACACACGTAAACCCAAACACGATATTTGTTGTGAGGAAACTGGATACGATGTTTCCATTAGTATGTACTAGTACAGACTATGACTAATACAGTATTAATTCTCATAAGGGGAACGGTCTATATCATGGACTCAACCTTATTTTCCCACCTGCCGCAACTCTTAATTGAAACATTGATACTCCTACTTTCGTCATCCAAAAATATTTGGTCCGTCTCCGTCGTATACGTACTCACCCTCGTCCATCATCTTCGTCCTGTTTAGATCCAATCTTAAAATTTTTTACCCTGTTATATCGAGCGTTTGAACACCTGCATGAAGTATTAAATTTAGGCTAAAAAATAACTAATTGCATAGATTACGACTAATTTGCGAGACGAAACTTTTAGGCTTAATTGCTTTATGATTTGACAATGTGGTGCCAACTTTGCACCCCCTCCTAGTCCGAAACACGCACGTCGTTCTGTCTGTCGTTCGGGCCAAATTATCTGTGCACTAGAATCTGTTTCGTTTTCAGATTGTTCGCAGTGGGAGATCTTGCGCAATCAGCTAGCTATGCGCCCTCGCGAGGCCAATTGCGAGCGGACCTGTGCAACGGCTGCAATCGCTACCGCTCTCCCTCGTCAACTAACTGATCTGCTCCCGCCGGCCCAGCCAGCGACCTTGCGGCGGCCGTGGGGATGCAAAAGCTTTTCGGTTTCTGTCATCATCGTCCCTTCGTCCATGTACCCGGGGTTTGCCACACACAATTTTTCATCTGTTTTCCCAACTTCCAAACCGACCCGACACAAATCCATTCCCCAGTGAAGGAAGAATGGGGTCGCCGAACACGCAGTCAAGTGGGTTTTTGGGTGACGTCGTCTGTGCTGGCGGTCGACGGGATCGACCATTTTCAATCAAGTGGGAGGTAAGGGCATTGATCCGTTTGCCACCATTTTCAACTATGCCAAATTTTAGCATTTGTAAATTTTAATAAGGCAGCAATCCAACTAAATTCCAAATACTGTTACCATACCTACTGTACAAATATTTAGTGATTTCTAGAAATTTCTTCACATAATACAATAATATTTGACAAAAGTAGAAAATTAAATAAATTTTGGTGTTGATAAAAGTGGGTAAGATTTATTTTGCATTAAAATAACGAGCCCTAAAGCAACTAGCCATCATCAGAATGCGTACAACCTTTGACACTTACTAGAATGTGTTGTCCTGAAACGGAAGAGTTGGGTAGCGACAAGAGGGTTTGCATCGGAACTTTAATAATATACACATCATCACAAAACTAAATTAAAACTGCCAACTTTTGTTACACATGTGTCCTTGCATTGTGTTTTGGAGCATTTTACACATGTCTTGGTTGTTTATACGTCCCTTGCCTTCGGAGCGTACGACTGCATCGTCGATTTCACAGACATTCAGTAAGGGTATCAAACTGTGATGCGTGCCATCATCAGCCTTCGTTTGGACATGACGGGAGTAGCGACGGGAGCAAGGTTGCCAGTAGTACAACTTGGTTCTGAAGTTGCAATAGGGGGAGCAGATCTCAGAACTAAAACTTGGTCCCTGTCTGGAGATTCTGAGGTTGCAATAATAGGGGGCAGATATGAGAAACAAGTGTTACATTTATCTTAGCCGTTTCAAACTCTAAACTAAAAATATAGGCCGTTTGAGAGTGTTAGTTATTCTCAGAGTAAAGCTGCCAGAAACTCTCTAGGGCCTTGTTTCTCTACATTACTTAATTATAGTATAGTTTGGTTCGTTTCATACTAAAAACTTCGGTAACATGCCTGGAGCTATAAAATATTGGTAATACCAATGACTTATTTAATTAACGCAGATTCTAGTATACGTGTTTTCTTTTGTGCTAATATAAAATCATGATTATGAAAACTAATACTCTAAATATCACCAAAACTTTATAGGTGGAGTTTATTAATGAAGTGTTTGAATTTTAAAGAGCATATTTAGTTTCCTGCTATAAGTCGCACGAGAAATACTATACATGTCATATATTATTACCATGTGTTGGTTATTACAACTATAACAATCAATACTTTACTAATTTATATTGTCCTAGTATATGATATATCATACACTCAGTTTTGAGCCAAACTTAGGCACTTTTGAGTCGCGACAGCCAAATTAAACAACACCTAAGAGCATCATCAATGAAGGTTGCCCAAAGTTATAACCCCTAAATTTTTCTTGGAAATCTATAATGAGAATTTAAAGATTAAAAGTTATACATCTCACCGAGAGAGAGAGAGCATAAACTCAGCTCCCTAAATTAAAAAGAATAAGTTTTACTTTGGGTCACCTTTTATTATCAGTGTTTTATTTTGAAGCAATATTTAACCATTTTTTTAATTTTGAACTAGAAATCTTATCTTTATACCACTTTAGATCACTCTCAACTCTTTTATCTATCTACATCAAACTATATCATATATCAAATAAATTATCTATATAAAATGGTGGGAGTTCATTGACAAATCGGAGCTAGCATACTCGAATTCGTTTATACTTTAGAAATGAGTTAGGGTAGTTCAAAGTGCAAAAAAATAAATAAAAAAAAGATTACCCTTTCTAAAATGAAAACATTGGTTAAAGTGTGATACAAAGCAAAACAGCGGTAATGAAAATATGGCCTAAAGTCGTTGTTCCCCTCTTCCCACGAGAGCGTGTCCCTCTCTTCGCACAATCAGGACTAGGAGCGAGTGCCCTCCAGCCGATGTAGAGAGCGAGAAATACATATTTGGGGATTTTAATTCGTTGGCATCTACATAGGAAAACTTTTAGAGGTTTTCTTTTACATAGAAGCCTAGTTTTAGGATTAAAAAACATATTAAGTTTATGCTGGTAATGTTAAAACACTCAGTTTTAAAACACTCATGTTCGCAACTAATTATTATAATTTCTCAGTGGTAGAAGTCTATGGAGAATTTGTGAATTTTAAGATAAGCTGACCTAATTTTAAGATTTATTCATACTGCATATGATAGGGGTAAAAAAGTTTACAGAGATGAGAGCGTGTGCGGCAGTATCATGTGTGAAAAATAACATCCCTAATGAATTCCGAGGCAATTCCAAAACTTCACCACCAGTGGAAACTCGGGCTCAAGACGAAAGATTCTTCAGCAATGGTAACACGCCAAAGGCGTAACTCGGCCCCAGGCAAAGGACCAACGGTTAAAAGAAAACCCAAGAGCCGTCTTGTCCAACTCAAAAGTGGAAGGCTAGAGGCCAGTTAAGCAGGCAAGCACGTGCATGCTCCATGCCTCCACGCATGAAACCCTACGCTTCGTTTGTCCACATGATTTTAGCTTGAGGGAAGGGATGTACTCCTAGTACCAGTAGACTGAGGCTAATTAAAATAATTAAGGAATCAAAAATCATAAAATGTCAGCTCTTATCCTTGTACTGGTAGTCCACTTAGAAGTACTCCTACTATAGTACACTAGTATAAAAATATTATATAAGGCATGCATTATTAATTTTTTAATCTTAGTACTACCTTGAATATACTAGAAAGAAAAGAACATGGCATATACCAATAAACTGAATAGCTGTTACCTTGTTTCACTCTTGTAATCCATATCATCTCAATTATTTTTACTATTGATTAATCTATCTATTTCTCTCTCTTCTTTTTTTAGAACCACATCACCTCAACTTTTCTTTTACATTGGATGATCAATCTATGATCCAAGTTGCCTTTAATCTCTTGTAAACCACATCACCTCAAATATATATTTCTAGTCTTAGACAATTAATCAAGATGCAAACTGCATATGCCCACAATATTAAATGTGTAGTTTTGTTATAATTTCATATGCACTCATTCGAAATTTAGTCAAGAGAATACTTCCAACATATGACTTAAAATTGTAAATACTTTCTCAAAATATACAGTTGTTTAGATAATGGAATTGAACCCAACATATGCATCAACTAAAGATGCATATGCATGAGCCAAAACTATACGTGTGTGATTTATGCGCGCACGCACACACTGCACTATAACACTAAAAAGAAGACAATTGTCTTGTTAGTAGAAAAACGTTTAGATTTCACTTAATTTGTTTTTCCTAACAGACAGTTTACCATTGATAGCTACTTATCCTAACAGATCAAGTGTTTCTGTACCTATGTCGTGGCGTAGTGACATCACTAGATATACACACCACACTCACCCACACATGGGTGTGCACTTTTAATACAAACCCGATGACTCAGAAGTAAATCCACGAACCTTTACTTACATGTGCGTAATTGTAGTCACTAGGATAAAACATGCTTGTACAAATTCACTAACACATCTCTAGGGCTTTGAAGCAAACCACATATAGATCCATTTATTTCCTCCAACAAGAGTTAGATGAAGATTAAGATTTTCATAGCACGCTTTTCAAATTGCTAAACATTGTATTTCGTGCGAAAATTTTATATATGAAAGTTACTCTAAAATATCATATTAATATATTTTTCAAGTTTGTAATAATTAAAACTCAATCAATCATACATTAATACAACCTCGTTTTACGTAAAAAAAACTTAATCTTCATCTTCATCTTCAGGAAAAAAGAACACCACTATACTTAGCACTACATTTATCAAGTACTATCGGTTAAGAGGTTATATGCTAGCATTGTTTGGATTATCATGTTGCTATACTTTCGTGATAATTTTCTAAGAATAATTATTTTTGAAAGCTGATATAGAATTACGATTTTTTTCTCTGGACGTTAACATCGACCAAACATATATGACCAACTATGTAAATCAGAAGATACTAAATCATATATATATACTACCGTCTAGATCTTTCTCTGACACATAGTACTACATAGGACAACTCATATCTTTCTCGAATAATCCATGGTTCAACTGTACGATTTTATCCGCCTATCTATCCTAAATAAGAAGGGATCATACATCTGTGCCAAAAAAAAAAGGACGCTAAAAAGCAGCCACTGAATCAAAACCAACCTGAGTGAAAACCTCCGGAAAAGAGCCACCTTTTAGCCTTTTTTACATGCCCAACCCTTGCTCGGTTCTTCCCCCTTCCAAGTTCCAACCTGTGGGGAAGCACGTCTCCCCAATAGCCCGGAACCGCCGTTCCACCACCAATCGCCATCGACGCTGCGCCCCCACCTTCGTCGTCCCCGTCCGTGTCCGTCTCGACCCCAATGCAGCTGCAGCTGCAGTTGCTGGTGTGGTGTGGACGTAGCGGGAGCGGAGGCAGGGGGAGGGTTGGCTCCATCGTCACATCGATGTGAGTCGTCAGCTACTGTGGCCCAGCGTCCGTCCAGCGCGGCAACGGATGCACAGTGACGCGCGCTGGTCGCTGGCTGCTGCCTCTGTGCTTGCTGCTGCTGCTCTTGTCACTCGCTCTCGCCCGTGGCCGTGGCCGTGCTCCTGTTCGCTGCCGTCTCCTCTACTGTAGTACTAGTAGTAGTAGGAGTAGGTGTACTCGATACGCGAGATTCCCCCATCGGCGACGCCGCCGCGGCCGAGCCCCCGACACGGCGCAAAGGCCTGTTTGGTGAGAAGCAGTTGTAAAATTCAGAAACTGGAAAACCAGTTTTTTAGATTCTCGAAAGCTAGCTACCAACTACTCCCTCCGTTCTATAATATAAGGAATTTTGAGTTTTTGTTTATACTGTTTGATCACTCGACTTATTAAAAAAATTTTGGAATTATTATTTACTTTTTTTGACTTACTTTATTATCCAAAGTACTTTATGTATAACTTTTCGCTTTTTTATATTTACATAAATTTTTTCAATAAGACGAGTGGTCAAACACTACAAACAAAAACTTAAAATCCTTCATATTATAGAACGGAGGGGTAGCTGTTTTATAAAATCTTGAGCTCATCTAAACAAGCCTAAAATTTCCACGAGAGCATGTGGGCCGCTGTTCCACACCGGCCTGTGGCGCCTATATATTGGTGGAGCCGCCAACCCACGTTTCACTTTCACCCCCACCCCCCGAAACACACGAGTTAAACCGCTACTCCCCCTACTACCACTAGTAGGCAGCCTTGAAGGTGGTGGCAGCAGTAGCAGGCTAGCTACTCGGAGTAGTACTAGTAGTACTAGGAGTAGCATCTGGGAGTGTGAAGTGGTAGTACTAGTAGTGCACTGGTGCGTCACACACACACTGTCACGCACGCACAAGCAGCAGCAGCAGCAGCTGAGCTTTTATTTTACTCCTTTTAAAAGAGGGGTGTGCCACCACTGTTGTCGCCTCCTCAGCTCCGCTCAGCTCAGCTCGCCTTCCTTTTCACTCACACGCGCACGCTCGCTAGCTAGAGAGAGAGTGGGGGAGCGGCAATAAAAAGAAGAGAGAGAGAGAGAGAGAGAGAAGCTAGGCAGCTAGCAGGAGGAGGAAGGGACCGACCACCGCCTGCCGCAATGGCGACCGGCGGCAGCGGCGGCGGCGGCGGAGGTGGTGGTGGTGGTGGTGACGATGTCCACGGGCTCAAGTTCGGCAAGAAGATCTACTTCGAGCAGGACGCGGCGGCGGCGGTGGAGTCGTCGTCGACGTCGTCGGGCGGCGGCGGCGGCGGAGGCGGCAAGAAGGGGAAGGGCGTGGCGGCGGCGGCGGCGGCGGCGGCGCCCCCGCCGCCGCCGCCGCCGCCGCCGAGGTGCCAGGTGGAGGGTTGCGGCGTGGATCTGAGCGGCGTCAAGCCGTACTACTGCCGCCACAAGGTGTGCTACATGCACGCCAAGGAGCCCATCGTCGTCGTCGCCGGCCTCGAGCAGCGCTTCTGCCAACAGTGCAGCAGGTAAAAAAACAAAAATCTTCTTCTTCCTCCTCGTCGCCGTCGTCCAGCCATTGCCTCTGCTTCGTCTGCTGCTCTACTGTTCCACCTGTGAGCGCGTGAGTGTGACAGACACTCACCAATCCACCGTGTGATTCGCCCAACTTTCAAACGGTTCCTGCCAAAATTCAAAAAAACTCCCCACTAGATTTGGCTACCTCAGCAAGCTCTGATTTTAGGACAAGAAAAAAGAAACAACCTCTGCAACTTGCAAAAACGTAGCAGCAGCAACGTTGGATTTCAGGCAAATTAAATTTTGCTGTTTTGTCCCTGGCCAGATTGAGAGATTTTCATGCCCTGTGTGTAGTGTACTGCTGCTGGGTTTGATAGTAGTAGCGATCAATGTGAAATTTAGGACATGTGGAACCTGACTAGAATAGTAAGGGACATTAAAGTGTCCATCCAGAATATCTTGTCTGAGGAGCACACATATAGTAAGTCTAGATCTCCTTTTTTTCTATTCTAGTAGTATATGGAGTGTGGTAGGATATGAAGTATATATGGGGTAGTAGTAAGGTACTACACTGTACTACTATGCACTATTTAATGCCCTAAAATGGAAGTAGGGCAGCAGAGAAATTGAGGTGGAAAACAAATCGGATGAAATAGTAACTACAAAACTTGCTAATTAGGAATGTTTTGCTGACATGGATGAGAGAGAAGCAAGGAGATGCAAACATGGTTGCTACGATTAAACAACCGCTTAGCAACGACTCTTAACCTCTATAGAATGAAAACTTTGCTGCATGAGGGTTTTAACAAGGAAATAATAGTAATAATTTTGTTTTTTTATCAATGAATGGTTTAAATAAAGTCTTTGTAGTCGATCTCAACAGTTGTAAGGACATAGTCTCTGAATAAACATGTATTATTTAAAAGACTATATGGGTTCTACCTTTGAACATGCCGAGCAATAACAAAGTTGGTCACTCATGCTAACCAATAATTCTCATTTGGTTCATCAGAAATCCCATATACTTACTCTAATTTTGTCCTATATGTTTTCATTTGGTATAGTAGATACCAGAACACAAACACTTATGCTTATGCTACATAATCTAAAATATCAAAATGAAATAACATCATCTGCTATATTGCATCCAACGATTTGTGTGAAAAAAATGCATACTATTTCATACAGTGTTGGTGGCTTGTAGAGTTGTGGATATATGCATTACCGGAAAATAGAAGCTTCTGACTGTTGTGTTATTTATAAATCTGCTCTGCCGTAGATAAAACATCTCTTGACTATTTGATGTACTAATTAAAGCCTTTGTTTGTGCTAAAGTACTATGGGAATGATTACAGGTGCTCTGTCCACATGGTTAGGTAACCTTTTTATTTTCCTGGTCGTGGTGTATGTGTATCTAATCATGAAAGGTGTGTCTTTGGTTAGTGTTGCTACTTAGAACAAATACACATTAGTCTAGGATTAAAAAAAAGTTGTTATGCTTGCATCAACGCAGCTTTTCACATGGCATGTGGTTTGATTTATTTGTCTGATGCACGCTCCGTATTAAGATAAGCAGCAGGGGTAGCTGATTCTTGATTACAGAGTTGGCACTCCTACTTTTCATGTGCTTGCAATTTTCTAAAGTAAGGTCACTACAATATGCAATAGCCCCACCAAAAATGCTCTTCAGCGTGCTTTTTTTTATTGAGTTAAATTGATTATTGCTTTTCATTGTCAGTGTAGAGTATTTTTTATAGCATGACATTCTTCATTAGGAAAACTCATTGTATTCAATTATATCCTGCAGTGGCACTACACTTGTGGTAATTCACTAATATTTTGGCCACTTCAAATCACAGGTTCCACCAATTACCTGAATTTGATCAAGAAAAAAAAAGCTGCCGCAGACGCCTTGCAGGTCACAATGAACGCCGGAGGAAGCCGACACCTGGACCTCTTTCTTCTCGCTATGGCCGTCTTGCTGCATCCTTTCATGGTAAAATGTGGCTCATGTTTGTCCTGATACTCTGAACTTCAGATGAGTGTATTGACTTGTTGCCCCTGCAACTTTTGGTTCAGAAGAGCCAGGCAGGTCCAGAAGCTTTGTGGTAGATTTCTCATACCCAAGGGTTCCAAGCAGTGTGAGGGATGCGTGGCCTGCTATTCAGCCCGGCGATCGCATGTCCGGTTCAATCCAGTGGCAAGGGGGCCATGAACTCCATCCTCACCGCAGCAGCGCAGTTGCGGGATACGGTGATCACCATGCGTTCAGCAGCCATGGTGGCTCAGCGGCTGGGGCACCAATGCTCCACCACCCTGCCTTTGAGCTCACCTCAGGTGGATGTCTCGCGGGAGTCGCCACCGACTCCAGCTGTGCTCTCTCTCTTCTGTCAACTCAGCCATGGGATACTACCCAAAGCACCAGCAGCCACAACCGGTCCCCGCCAATGTCGTCAACGGCCAGCGCCTTCGGAGGCGGCAACAACCCGGTGTCGCCCTCGGTCATGGCAAGCAACTACATGGCGGCGAGCCCCGGCTGGAACAGCTCCAGCCGGGGCCATGACGGCGCCAGGAACGTGCACCTGCCGCCACCGCACGGGGTTGCGCTGAACGAGGTCCCTCCGGGCTCCGTCCACCACGGCCATTTCTCCGGCGAGCTCGAGCTCGCACTGCAGGGAGGTGCCCTGTCCAACCGGCCGGAAGCCGAGCATGGCTCCGGCAGCGGCGCCTTCAGCCACTCCACCAATGCCATGAACTGGTCTCTGTAGAGACCATTGATCTTCTTCTTCCCCACCGTCACTGCGCCTTCATGCCAAGAGACATGGAACATTGGGCAGCCTGGTTTTGTGCTCCTTAACATTGCCATTTAGGTTTTCAGGACGGAGAGGTAATTCTTAACTGATTAGGCCAGTAATTTCCTCTTGTTGAGCCTGATGTGTCCATGAACTCAAAACACCCGAAGAGATCCACTACCTGTAGAACTCCATAAACTGGGAGAATTGATGTGTTTTACTTGACCTATTTTAAACTCGGATTCATCTTAAGTTGGTTTTTGAAATCGGTACGTACTGGAAAACATTACGAGAAAGGTAATCGGGACCTGTCTTGGGACTCTTGGTCTCCTTCCTCTGGTTGAGAATCCTTCTCCGACACGGACACACGCCTCGGTCCCGTGTCGAACACCTCGTGGCGCGGCGCGATATGTACCATCGAGAGTCTCCGTTTCCTCCGTGTGAGACGCAACTCGCCATCACACGACGATGGATTCCGGCGGTGGCGGTGGCAACGATGACACGGGCGGCGAGGGCTCGACGTGGATGCCGTGGTCCGGAGTGGACGCGACGCCGCCCCGGCGCGGTGGCAACGGCGACACGGGCAGCGAGGGCTCGACGTGGACGCCGTGGTCCGGGGTGGACGCGACGCCGCCCCGGCGCGGTGGCAACGGCGACACGGGCGGCGAGAGCTCGGCGTGGACGCCGTGGACCGGGGTGGACGCGACGCCGCTCCGGCACGGCATCGACACCACCGTGGACGAGATTCGCGAGGCGCTGGGGCTGGCGCCCGTGTCGGCCGCCATGGCACGCCGCCGCCGCGCGGCGGAGCACCTGCGCCGCGCCGCGGAGTACGTGGAGCTGCGCGCGCGCGGGGGTTGCCACCGCGACGACGCGCGGTGCCGCCGGGTGCAGTCAGCGCTGGCTGCGCAGGTGCGCGGCGCGTGCGCGCGGTGCGGGTCCAACTTCTGCGTCGTGCCCGTGGTGGAATCCATGGTTGTCTCGGGCGGCGGCGGGCGCACTGTTCGCTGTGGCTGCTGCGGCGAGCGCGTGGATTTGGAGGCGGCGACGGCGCCGCCTCCCGCGGCGACGAGGCGGCAGCAAGGGTGGCAACCGTGGGACCAAGGCTACAACATGTAGCAGCGATTCTCTGACTTACTGACATATAAACCATACTACTGACGGGCATAATCCATTCGTTTCATAAAAAACGAATCTAAAATAGAATGTGACACATCCTAATATTATGAATCTGAATATATGTATGTTCAGATTCATGGTATTAGAATATATCATATTCGATATGGTTTTTTATTAGATGGATAGAGTACGTTTCAGCGATCTGCGTCAGAGAAGTCCCCTTGATGGTTTTCCGGTGGAGTTTTACGTGCACAGCGTGAGCTGACTATTGTTCATTGATCTATCGTTCCTCATTTTATGTTGAAGTGAAATATTCTGTTACTGTGCATGGCATTGCTTATTTTAAGATAGTTTAATTCAAGTGAAAACCTACGGCATATGTGCCAACTAGGAATACAAGTAATAGTTTGTACATTGTGGGCTTGTGGCATTGGATCTACCTGTTGGTTGGGCGAGATTATTTCTAGGCGGAATAAGTTCATCTTAGGTCCCTTAACTTGTCAACGAATCCGATTTTTATCCTTCAACCGAAAAAACAGATATAACAAGTCCCTCAACTATCAAAACCAGTACAGATGAGGTCCCTCGGCGGTTTTGAAGGCGGTTTTGGCTGACGTGGCGCCTACGTGGCTAATTTGACTTTGTCTTCATCTGATGTGGCATTGACGAGGCGCTTAAGTGGCAATTCAACAAAAAAAAATAAATAAACCTCATGGGACCCACATGTCGGTTTCACGCAGAAATTTAAAAAAAGTGGGGCCCACCTAGGCCCCACATGTCACTCTCTCTCCCCTTTCCTCCATCGCCCTGTTCCATCACATCCTCGCCGCCTGCGCTCGTCGCCGCTCACCGATGACGCGACCCCAGCCGCCGCCGCAGCCCGGCGACCGGTGGCGCCACCCGTCTCCCTCACCCACCGCGGCCGCTCGGGGTAGGCGGTTCTCCTGTGGCCCTGTCCGGCTCTCGCCGAAGATACGCGGCGTTGCCTCTTCTTGTTCGTTTCCCCGTGCTCCGGTGATCTTCTCGCCGTTCTCTGATTCCTTGTTGGGGTTGGGCATTTTGGCTTGATGGGAGACGCCAAGGAAGGAGAAGAGGAAGCTGCGTCGACTGCGGCCGGGCGAGGATGGGCGGCACACGGTGGGCGGGCGAGGAGTTGGTGCGGAAGAGGGGGAGTCATCGTTGCCGCTGGACGAACGGCGGCCGGAGGCCCGGAGCAGAGCGGCGGAGCAGGCCGACTTCCACCGCAACTGCCTCTTGCCGCTACGGATCTCCGCGGCCGCCTCCTCGTCGGCCATCCCGCTCGAAAGCGACGGTAGCCGCCGTCTTCTCGCTACCCCAACGGCCGCCGCAACATCGCGCATGGAGGATATGGGGCGCCGCCCCTAGCCCCGCCGTCCGTCCACGTTGGATACGCGACCGAGAAATTTTCCCCAAGCTCTGCATGAAATTTGGCCTGTGCTGATGTCTGTGGCCCAACGATTGCTTGCACATTGACATTTTTCAGTAGATTGACACCTGCAGCATTGGTTTTACACAGAAAGTTAAAAGGAAATTTTGTAACAGAAGCTCACCATCTAACAACTGAAAGAAGAAGAACCAGCACTAAACAATCTGAGAAAGAGGAGGAGAGGGATGGCGGCGGCGACTCGCCGTGGAGATAGAGATGAGTGTGGCTGGGCGCTGCCGGTCTTGAGCTCCTGCGAGAACTGGAGCAGCCACCGCACCCGGCGGCTCCACCGCCGACGACGACACACCCAACGACGACGCCGCGGCCGCTCCCCCCGCCGCCGGCTCGACGCTCCTCTGCACGCGCTCGCTGACAGAGCGCGACGCCCATGGCCTCAACGGCTGCGGCAGCCAAGGCCACCTCCCGCCGCCCCTTCCTCTCCCGCCGGCCGCCGCGCGCCGCGAGCCGCTGCTTCTCCGCCGCGAGAGAGGAGAGGGGAGAGAGAGAGTTGAAGAGGGAGCTATGTGGGGAGAGAGAGGAGGGGCTGTGAGGATGACATGTGGGCCCCACCACCATTTTTAATTAATTTCTGTGTGAAATTGATGTGTGGGTCCCTAAGGTTTATTTATTTTTCAGGTTGAATTGCCACGTAAGCGCCATATCAATGCCACATCAGATGTAGACCAAGTCAAATTAGCCACGTATGCGCCACGTCAGCCAAAACCACCGTCAAAACCGACAAGGGACCTTACCTGCACTGGTTTTGACAGTTAAGGGACCCATTGTATCTGGTTTTCCGGTTGAAGGATGAAAATCGGATTCGTTAATAAGTTAAGGGACCTCAGATAAACTTATTCCTTTCTAGGCCGTGTTACGTACAGGCATGTGTTGGATGGGCCGGCAGTTAGGCTTCAATTCCTCCATCACCTTGGGCCAGGTTAGTGGGCTGTAGGGAATCCACAATGCGATTGGTGGTAAGCTTGTCATACTCAATAAGAACAAGTTCACAAGGTCCCTCAATTCTTTTTTTTGAGTCTGAAATGCGTCCCTATTCTGCAAAATCGGATACAATACATCCCCTAACTTATAAAACCAGTGTAAAAGAGATTCCTTAGTATATTGTCCCTAGTTTTGACTGATGGCACCTTTGTGGCTTCTTTAATTAAGTCTTCATCCCACGTGACATTAACGTGACGCTTACGTGTTAATTCGATCTGAATAATAATAAAAATCGTATGGCCTACATGTGAGATACACACAAAATCCTTTTAATTATGGGATGGAGGTAATAGGATGGTGTGGCAGCGCATGGTTACCACTTAACACTAAGGGCCTCTACTTGGGAAATTAGTATTTCTTTTCCCCTGTAAAACCATTACACATGTTTTCCTATCTGCTTGCAAGGTTGTTTGAAAGTTACAGAGATAATCTGAGGGGAAAGAGGGAATTCTTGACCTCCTTGGGGAAGATGATATGTTTGCTGGCTCTTGCTCGCCATTGACTGGCCGCGCGGATCGACGCCGAAAGAGCACTAGCCAAGGACATCGACGATGAACAGAGACTGGTTGAGCGGATCAATGCTAGGGACTGGGAGGCAGCTGGCAATGAGGATCGAGATAGTACTCGTGCGGAGAAAATATTACTCCTTCGGTCCTTCCATTTTAAATGTACGGCATCGTTGCATCTTATAAGAAAATAAGCATCATTTATTTTGTTGTGATTTATTTTATCTTCAAATAAAATATAATTTTAACCTATTTTTTTTACATATTTATATTAAATTTTGAAATAAAATAAATGGTTAAACGTTATAAGAAAAATTATAGCGTCATATACTTTATAAAAAGAAGGTAGAAAAATTTTCGTAGTTGGGCTGAATAAACCCGGAAGATTACATTGGTTTCGGGCTGAAAATCAGCCATCCAGGCACTAAGTTTATGCGTCATTTGAGGTCCTCATCTAGTCATCTTTGATCACTAGAGTTTATGCTGCTTTGCTCCTAAATTAGTCAATGGCTGGATTTGGTTAGGTTCTAAGAATCTTAAGTCAAGGCATCAAAGCAATCAAAGCAAGGTTAGAGAATGATCAAAGGAATATAATCATGGTAGAGATCATCAAATTAATATAAGTGATTCATTAAATATAAGTGATGTAGTAGTACTAGCTATTCAAAAAATATTCTGTACTTGAGTTGACTTTTGGAAGGGAGAAATTAGGCCTATTTGATAGGAATTCCTTATGACCATTGCTTATACACGGAAGATACATGATCGATGCAATAAAAATTAATTTTGGGTTAGTACTAGTACACTTATATTATAGGTGATCCAAAAGTCAAGACCGAGCGATGAAAACGACTAAAAAAACATGCAACAATTCTAAAATGAACTCCAAAAATCCAGATTAATGCAACTTACAAAATCAGCAGGCTCTAAAAGCAAAACAATTTGGTCCCCTTCTCTTTTTTAGGAAAAAAAACGTAGTATGTTAAACAGAAATGCAACTTGTGGTCCTTTGCATGTAGTGTGTAGTTATACAACATTCGATAGATTTTAGATAGATTAGTTTGAACAGAGGGGAAAGAAGAAGATTAAGATACGTAAAATGAGGTGGGTTATTAACATATGATTAATAACTTAGTATGAATTATTTTAAATTTAAAAATAATCAATATGATTTTTAAAACAGCTTTTATATAGGAATTTTTTTTAAAAAACACATCGGGCATCTACGGGCCTCCGCTTTGTTTCGACAGAAGCTGCCTTTTATTATGTGTAAACAAATTTAAATCACAACTCAACACGCGTGTTAAAAACGATGGATTTTTCTCATGTTTGTACTTGGAACAAACACAGCCTTAACCCTTAAGTAATTCCGTAGTGTGAAAGGGCACGTAGCCTAGTGGTTGCAGTTACCTGAGTAGCACCCCAAGATCCTGAGTTCAAATCTCCATAGGAGCGAATTTCAGATTGGGTTATTTGAGAGCTAGTGTCACGCCCAGAAATTCACCAACCAGAATTTCTAAGCTGAATGTGCATTAAACCCCTGTCCAGGACTAGCTAGGGTACACAAATGACAATTGTTGACATACAGATCCACGTCTTACAAAAACATAAAAGATTACATATGCAGCGGAAAAAGATAAAACGAACTAAACTTGGAAGCTTGACTTCTGCAGCGGGGCGACTCCACTCCACAGGCAGTCCTTGACGGCAGCGACGAAACCAACTTCAACAAGACAGCTCCCACTAGGGAGATCTTCAGCTCTGGTGTGGTGATGCGGCGGCGGTAGAGGGCGCAGGAGAGGACGGCGAATGGGGAAAATGAAAGAGGGGGCTCGGGAGAGTGCTTTTATGTGCTTGGGAGGGGAGGACGTGGCCGGGAACCCTCCCGATTTGGCCGGCGACGTGGGGGTGGAGAGAGAGAGGGAGAGAGAGGGAGAGAGAGGGGTGGGATTCAAAATCGAATCCCGCCCTCTTGGGCGCGCGCACGCGGGCGGGAGCGACGGGGCGTGGGCGGTGACGTGGGGAGGTGCGCGGGTGCGGGGCGCGGAAGGTGGAGGAGGTGGGCGGCAGCGGCGGCGGGAGGTTAGGGACGACCCCGACAGGTGGGGCCCACCTGTCGGCGTCCTGAAGGGAGGGGGAGGGGGCGCGGGCCGGCCCAAGAAGGAGAGGGGCGCACGCGGGCGACGGGGTGGACTGGGCCGACGGCCCAAGAAGAGGGAAAAAAAGGAGGAAAAGAAAAGGAAAAAGAAGAAAGGACTTTTTCTGGGATTAAAATATTGCGCTTGCTCATTTTTAATTGGTTAAAATTATTTCCAAGGCTCTGAAAATTCCACTAAAAATCTTGTTAATGCATTAGGGCATGGGGAACTCAAGAAAAATTCCACCACGCCAATTCCAATTATTAATTGCATTTATTAATTTAGGATTCAACTCTAGGTTAATTCAAACCATTTTCTTCGGATGACTTATTTAACAATTTTTTTAAGGAAGAAGAAGGGGAAACTTCAGGGCGTGACAGCTAGTTCCCTGTTCCATAGGCTAAGTTCATATTTAAAAAAATACTAAAAAATGTTGCATATATCCGGTTGGATATAGAGACCGGATAAAAAAAATACCCTTCTCTAAAAAAAAAAATTATTCCGTAGTTGCATGTTATTCCATAAGCTAAGTTCATATTTAAAAAAAATACTAAAAAATACTGCATATATCCGATTGGATATAGAGACCGGATAAAAAAAATATCCTTCCCTAAAAAAAAAGTAATTCCGTAGTTGCATATATACATCAGTCGGTCTCTGATGTGCGCATCTGAACCTCCACCTCTATGATATCCAAATCAAATATCCCTTATATTTCAGTGCAACAGTTACTGCATTGGTACTTTACAGTTTCCACGTTGCAATGAGCTAGCCAATTAATTATTGCCGAAAATACGCTAACGATCGATGGTTTCGACAAATATGAGTTCAGAGTATCAGTTTCTGATGGACAACCGGATTAGGTAGAGGGCATTCTTCAGGAGGACAATTAAGAGATCAATACAAATCCGACTTGATGTTTATCTGGCAATAGATAATAAATTTTCGACCACGATGTTTATCGAGCAATAGAGATCAATACAATTATGTTTGATAGACAACTACTATATTTTTTATTTATTAAAACACATTTGGGTTTATAATACGGTTATAACAATACTCTAATACAACTTATACTGCTATACACAATTAACAGTTTAGATTTTTGGTGACTACAGCACTCCCTCCGTTGTTAAATATACAATTTATTTTTATTCGGTTAAACTCTTGAAACTTTGAAGCTTTCTAACAATATATTTAGTTTGAAAGCATAAAAATCGTTTAGGTATATTATTTTTTAAGATATTATCATTATATCCTAGTAAAGCAAATAGTGGTCAAAATTACAAACTAACTGGATAAAGTCAGCAGCGCAAATATATAGGAACCATTTAAATAAGGTCGTAATTGACAGCTTCCTGAGTATAAACATGGGGCTCATTTTAGCCTTGTTAGTGATGTAATAGATAAATACGAATATCATGTCTTCTGCTAGGTGCTAAGCTTAAATTTCAGATAACAGTGCAGAAATTTTCTATCTTTTTGTTACTTTCCCAATTCACGTGGTAGTTTTTAGTCCTTGAGAGCAAACGTTGGCTCCTCTTAAGTGTTAATTTCCACGTGATTGTGCACGGCTATGCTACCGTTTAATTGAAAGTAAAAATGTATCGTTTGATTTGAGGTATTTTCAGTAATCGATAAAATAACTTAAAGTGTTTTTGTGGTGCAAAGGTATTGAGAATTGTAACAAAGTAATACTAGAATCAAATTATACTACAATCCTACTTATTCTGTTTCAAAATATGACAACCTTCGAAATTAGTGTCGTAGATATTAAGAGAATATGTAGAATTAAATGGGAAAGAAATTCAAAACAAAGTATAAGAAGAAATTAAATAAAATATGGTTCTGATCAACTAAAATGAGAGAATAGATGAAGAAATCATTATATTGTAAAATAAATTTTGAATTCTAGTTATATTTAAAACAGAGTAAGTAGGAAATATATATAGTACTACTCTTTCCGTGTTTGAAAATATAACTACTTCTAGTATTTAAATTTGTCTTAAAACATAGCCGCTCAACTTATCTCGTCATATTAAACAATTATAATATTTCACCATTTAATTTATCCACCTACTTAGCATGTACAATACATCACCTATGTACTAACTTTAGAGCATTGCTGTCAACAATTTCATTTTATTTGTTTTAAAAAAAAAGATAATTTAGACCATAAATCAATCATTTAAGAATTAGAAATAATTGAGATGGTGTGGCTTAACGAGAAAAAAGAGAAATATCATTAACTACATTAAGTGAGGATTTGCATTGGATTTAGACTCCTATGCGTGTTAATTGTATCTCCACAGGAACGGGGATGGAGGATCGTCCCCGTCCCCGCCAGACCCAACACGGACGTGTTTTTCTTCCATTTGATTACTCGTAAACATCTCCATTCTTTCATCCTCATCTCTAATGGAGAATTTCCCGTGGAGAATCGGGAAACAAGCCCCATTCTCATCCAAGATGTGTTGTTTGGTCTTAGTTTACACGCATCACACAAATTGAGAATTGAGTGTAGCTTAACTTATTAGATTCTTTTTGTTGGAACCAGCCAACTCAGGTTCAAGTCATAGACTTGACACGGTGCTTACATTTATGACTAACTATTCTTTTAGTGGTATGCGACACACCCATCGATAATGATATGACTATGGTGATTTCGTCAATCTCAACATATATTGGTCTGATGTATATGCTTCTATGTTTGAATTGTGTTTTGAAAAAAAAGGAGCATTTTGTAAATTCATGTCCTTATTGCATTATTCAGTAGAATTTATATTAGATAGAGACATGTTAGCACGCGCCTCATGTGTTTAATAAACAATTCCTCGTGTGGATTTCGGCAGCATGTTCCATCTTCTTCTTCCTCATCGATCGCTATTGTGATGAAGTGAGATCCTAATTACACCAGCTTACCATGTCTGCAGAGAAAACACTACACTGAATTGATGGAGTGTCTCCTGCCAGCACGCAGCATGGTCCTTAGTACTCCCTCCCGTTCATCACTCTATAAATACCCGTCAGAGCTGCAGCTACTGGAGGCAATTCAGCTAGCTCATTCTGGACCCCATCTCTCGCTGGAATGGGGATCAGAATGGGAAGGCGACTCCTCTTCACCTTGTTCTTGGGAGCTCTGTTCTGCAATGGCGTTTACGCCAAGTTTACCCGGTACAGCTTCCCCAAGGACTTCATCTTCGGCACAGGTTCAGCAGCTTATCAGGTACATGTTGGAATTCTGAAACTCAATATCAGTCGTGTCACTGCTCAGTTAGCCATGTTTATGTTATGTACTGATGTAATTTGTAGCTGGATACTCATCAGTTTATCCTGTGGGATTGGTTTTGATTACTTGCAGTATGAGGGCGCCTACAAAGAAGGGGGCAAAGGTCCTAGCGTCTGGGACAACTTCACTCACATTCCAGGTTAATTAGTGAAGAAGTTCATCACCAAGCTTGTAAAAATTTTTTTTGAAGAGAACCAAGCTTGTAATTAATTCTTCCGGTTTATCTGACAGACAGAAATGACCAATCCATATGACTGCAGGTAAAATTTTAAACAATGATAATGGCGATGTGGCAAATGACTTCTATCACCGATACAAGGTGACCTTCCATTTTGACTGACTGACGATGATTAACATCGAGTGTCTGAATTCTCTGAAACCGTGAAACGAGTCATGTTTTGACAAATCCGATCAAATTTCAGGAGGATGTGAGTCTCCTGAAGGACATGAACATGGATGCTTTCCGGTTCTCCATTGCGTGGACCAGGATCCTGCCAAGTGAGTCTCAAAATTTTCTCCTTTTTTTTTTTTGTTTTGCGAAACACAATATAAACGCAGACATGTGAGTTCCAAAGCTTGATGTTAATCACATAGCCACTGCGTGCAAATTGTAATTACTGCAGATGGATCCTTGAGTGGAGGAATAAACAAAGAAGGGGTTGCTTTCTACAACAGCTTGATCGATGATGTCATAGCAAAAGGTGATCACTAACTTTTATTCCAAAAAAGCAAAAAAATATGAACTAATTTTGACAACATTTCTGTATCACATAGGGATGATCCCATTTGTCACTATCTTCCACTGGGACACCCCCTTGGCTCTGGAAAGCAAATACGGAGGATTCCTCAGTGAAGACATAGTGTAAGTCTTTCTTGCTTACTGTACTTTCACAAACATTCTTCAATCTCTCGAGAAAAAACCTCTAATTCCCGAGTGATTTTACAATACTATTTAGAGAAATTTTATTGTCTTTAAGAAAATACCTTGAGATACAAAATTTTACACTAGAAAATATAGCACCTCACAATGCATTCTCAAGGATGATAGTATCTACTGATAGTATTTTACTATTCTTACTATCAGTATTATCACCACCAATACAAGTGATCTCAACCGTTGATTTTCATTTAGTTCTAATACTAATAGAAAATATTATTATTATATATCAATAGTTGAGATGATATTATAAATAGGTAATATTATTATTATACCATCATTAGAGATAATATTATAAATAGATATGACCCATTATATTAGAAAAATATAAACTATCTTTCAATTGATTTTAATATTAGAAAATACCATTTTAAAACACCCTTGCTCAACATGTGCAGGAAAGACTACGTGGACTTCGCGGAGGTGTGCTTTCGCGAGTTCGGCGACCGTGTCAAGTACTGGACCACATTTAATGAGCCATTCACATACAGCGCCTACGGCTACGGCAAGGGCGTGTTTGCGCCGGGACGATGCTCTCCGTATGTTTCCAAGTCATGCGGCGCCGGTGACTCCAGTCGCGAGCCCTACCTCGTGGCACACCACATCCACCTCTCCCACGCTGCTGCTGTCCAGCTTTACCGCACCAAGTACCAGCCAACACAGAAGGGACAGATCGGCATGGTGGTGGTCACCCACTGGTTCGTGCCGTACGACAACACTGAAGCTGACCGCGGCGCTGTGCAACGGAGCCTAGACTTCATCTATGGGTGGTTCATGGACCCTATTGTGCATGGTGACTACCCGGGCACCATGAGAGGTTGGCTCGGCAATCGGCTGCCAGAGTTCACGCCTGAGCAGTCGGCGATGGTGAAGGGCTCCTACGACTTCATCGGCGTTAATTACTACACCACCTACTACGCTAAGAGTATACCGCCGCCTAACTCCAACGAGCTATCCTATGACCTCGACAACCGCGCCAACACCACCGGCTTCCGTAATGGCAAACCCATCGGTCCACAGGTGCGTATGTGACTGCGTGTACACATATACCCACATCGATCCATCCATTTTACTGAGGAATTCAACGTACGCGAATCCTTGTCATGTCTAGGAATTTACACCGATCTTTTTCAACTACCCTCCGGGTCTCCGCGAGCTCCTCCTCTACACCAAGAGGAGGTACAACAACCCGACCATCTATGTTACAGAAAACGGTAAGAACATATAATCTTTCAACACTGGTCCTACAAAATTCATCCAAAATTAAACTTAAATATAAGTTGATCGACAATAACCATATCCTCAATTAACTCAATTAACAAGTATATATACTAAATCGTTCGCGAACATCGAAAGGCGTAAAATTTGTGTGCAATGTGTACAGGCATCGACGAGGGTAACAACAGCACACTACCAGAGGCGCTCAAGGATGGACACAGGATCGAGTTTCACTCAAAGCACCTGCAGTTCGTCAACCATGCCATCAGGAACGGGGTGAACGTGAAGGGCTACTTCACCTGGACGTTCATGGACTGCTTCGAGTGGGGCGACGGCTACCTCGACAGGTTCGGCCTCATCTACGTCGACCGCAAGACGCTCAAGCGCTACCGCAAGGAGTCCAGCTACTGGATCGAAGACTTCCTCAAGAGGCACTGATCCAGCCCCACAAAATTTCGGATTGATCACGAGATTGATCGGCAGGCCACCAGATTTGTGTTTTGTCAGTCTAGCTTTCAGCTGGTTAATTTGTGATTTGTGCATCAGTGGTTGTGACCGATGTGATGGCGTGATGAATTATGCTGCATTACTATTGAATGTGTACCTGTGCATCGTTGCTGGCTGATCCCATTGAGCCGGATAATAAGAAGAAGAAACAATAATGCTCCCTGTCGAGCAGTGTTGGGCTGATTCAGGCTTAATTAATATCGTCATTGATGAGATCAGCTGAACCCTCCTCCAATCATCTTTGAATAATTGATGCTATATACTCTAGCTCAACAGAATACTCAATATCTCACACAGCTATGGTGATGTTTTTCTTTCCTAATGAAGATAAAAGTTAAAGTTAGAGCAAGTAAAATAGAAAAAGCCATTAACATATAGGGTGTGTTCGTCTGTGCTGTATATACAGATGTTGGGCTGAGCTGGCTGTATTAACAATACAAGTAGTAATAAAAATTTACTGCGCAAGCTGTAGCTGTTGCGCTGTGCAGCCACGCTATGTCCTCCAAACACATCCATAATTAATTACTCCCTCAATCCTAAAATATAGTAATCTTACACTGCATATGACACACATTCTAGTCTAATGAATCTGATCATAAGTATGTCTGGATTTAGATGCGTCTCATCCGGTTTTGGGTTTAATTATTATAAACTTAAAAAAATAAATTTATTTGATATACTAAGTAATTTTTATATAAAAAGTTTTTGCACGAAACATACCGTTTAACCATTTGAAAAACGTGTTAAACCAAAAACCGATGTAAAATCTATATCTCAATCGAGGAAAAAAAAACCACTGACGAGCGATGACCGATGAGTGCTGCGCTGCTTGCCTTTGCTGCATTCCATGTGTGCCAACGGAAAGTTGCAGACGTTCTCCGGTCCGGCGGTTTTGGCTCTGCGCGCCAACAAGTTCTTCGCCCCTCTCGCGCGCGCGGCGACAAGTGCACCACCGGCCGGGCCCGTGCCAATCGCCTTCGCCTACGGCACCAACTACGTACACCGCCGCGCGCACCTCGCGCATGCGTGTACCGTATACGGAAACGCGCGACGCGGCGCGAGGGCGAAGGCGTGTGCCGCGTCCAATCGTCCACGCTCTCGCTTCGCCTCGCCTCGCGCTGCAGGGGCTCCACCTCCACCGGACACCGATCGAGACCGACGAGACGCGCCGGCCCGGCCGCGTGTTCCGCGTGGTGGGGAAAAGGAAGCGCAGCGCGCGTGGGCCGTGACATGCTCGCGAACTGTTGGTGCCATCGGCATCGGCATCGCGCGTCGCGGGTGATCTCATCCGATCCGCCCGTGAGCCCCCGGGCCCCGTCCCTCGGCGTCGGTCGGGCTGCCTCCCGCGTACCTACCACTAACTTTATCCGTCTCGTAAAATATAGGGTTAATTAGATCCATGCCTTATAAATTCTCTAGTTTAGAAATATATCATTACAAATCGTCTATTTATAATGATGCCATTACAATTTTACAACAATTTAAGATATGCCACTATTTATCCCTTCAGCACATTCATAAAAAAATTTGGACTATTTTGCCCTCGTCTTCTTCCTTCTTCCCTTTCTTCTTTCCCCTCTCTTCCTCCAGTGAAGCTCGGGTTTGCTGGGCCTCCGCCGGAGCTCATCCTCCTCCAGCTTCTACCATGTCTCTAGGCACTCCTTCGACCCCACCTGCCCGCCCAGGAGGACGAGCAAATGATGCGACGCGAGAAGGATGAGCAAACAATGGCGGCATGAGGATGGCGAGCGGACGGCGGCAGCGACACAAGGAGGATGAGTGGACAACGCTGGCGACTCGAGGAGGATGGGCGGACGCTGGCGGCGCGAGTATGATGAGCAAACAGCGGCGGCGATGTGGGGAGGACGACGCCAGCAATGCGAGGAGGATGGGCGGACGACAGCGTGATGATGGTGACCGGATAGTGATGGCGACGCGAGGAGGACGACCAGATGACGCGAGGAGTGCCGACGAACGCCGGCAGCACGAGGACCACGCATACTCGGATCTGGCGGTGGAGATCCGGACGGCAGAGTTCGGGCGGGAGACGGAGCTCCAGTGAGATGGTCTCGACGGATCCATGCGAGAAGGCTCGAGCGCAGCTGCTCCAGCAGCCCGCGAAGGAGCTCCGGCGTGGTGGCCTGCTCCGGAAGAGGTCGTCCGGACATGAGGGAGAGAGAGAGAAAGGGGGAAGGAAAGGGAAGTATGAAGAAGATAAGGGTAAATCGGTCCAAAAATTTTTTATGAATGCATTGAAGGGGTATCTAGTGGTATATCTCAAACTACTGTAAAATTGTAATGGCATCATTATAAACATACGAATTATAATGGTATATTTCTAAACTAGAGATTTTATAATGGTATAGATCTAATTAACCCTAAAAAATAAGAGCTTGTTTAGTTCTCAAATAAAATTTTTCACGCTGTCACGTCAAATGTTTGGACACATGCATGAAGTATTAAAATTACACAGTTTGCCAGGAAATTGCGAGACGAATCTTTTAATCCTAATTGCGCCATGATTTGACAATATGGTGCTACAATAAACATTTGCTAATGACGGAATAATTAGGCTTAATAAATTTGTCTCGCAGTTTCCTGTTGAAATCTATAATTTATTTTGTTATTAGACTAAGTTTAATACTTCAAATGTGTGTCCATATATCTGATATGACATATAGAGACAAAAATTTTGCCAACTAAACAGGCCCTAAATCGAGAACGCGATAACGATGTACTCCCTCCGTCTCAAACAAAAACTAACCTAGTACTATAATGGGACACATCCTATTACAACGAATTCTAGTACACGTCGTTGTACTAGGATGTGCCCCATTCTAATAATAGGTTGGCTTTTCTTGGACGCTCTATGTCCAAATTCGTTGCATTAGAATGTGCCCTATTCTATTACTAAGTTAACTTTTCTTTGGGACGGAGGGAGTACTCTTCATAGTTTACACTATGAATCTTGTTTAGTTTTATGGGATGGGGGAAGTAATTACGTGTTACTCTCTCTATTTTGTATTATAAGTTGCTTTTGAATTTGTTCTAATCACCGACATGATGTTGACTTCAGGAATGAACCCCCGAGCCTTCACTGACTGCTTCGCCGCTGCATGGATGAAGCAACCATCTGGCTGGAAAGAATTAAGAACTCGGAACGCTTTGTGATCTCTGCTCGCAAACAAGCTTTCTCTAGCCCTACTAACTCTAAATCAATGTAAAGGCACGATGCTGCCGTTCCTCGGAACCTGTAACTCCCATATTTTCACCTATCAATGAAATATTCAGGTGTTGAAAAAAATTCTAATATTTTTTCTAAAAAGAAATTAATTAAATATATAGAAAAATATAGCAATATTTTTAACACTAAACAATAATATTATTAAAATAATATTTAATTATTTTTAATGAAACTAATTTGATATTGTAGAGGTTGCCAGATTTTCCTATAAATTTGATAAACCTAAAATTTAGCTTTAAATGGTTAAAATAACTTATAATATAAAATGGAGGGAAAAACTAACACTATTGGAGAACTGATCTTTACTCGGATGGCAAAAATCATATTTGTTCTATTTCGAATAGGATCCGGTACTAAAGAATATCTTTAGCCCGGTTTAAAATCCCAATGGCAATACCAACAGGGACTAAAAGATCATTTTTAGCCATAGTTCAATAGCTGTCAGGCCGTGTCAGCCCCCCAAAAATCTTTAGTCCCGATTGGTGTTACCAACTAGGACTAAAATTGCATTAACATGAGCTAAAAATTAATCTTTTTAACCTCGGTTGGTGTCGGAGTAAAACTCTCTTCCCCAGCAGTGTAACTGTGTGTGTTTAATGTGGGTTTGCGCCGACAGATCGATGGAAGGGGTGAGCGATGAGCCGCGTTTCAGTTTGCTGCACGGCGCCAGTCAACCGATACTCTGTTCCTGCATTCCCTACTGGGTGGTGTCGGCGTCGGTGTGCAGTGTGCTGAACTTGCTGTCTGCTGATATCTTACAAGCTGGGGGCCGGATAATTGAAAACAAAACTATTGCGATCTAGTATAATCATGAATCGATTATTGCATAACAGTCAATTATTGTTAGAGTCGCTGCTTCATCGTACCAATGCCACGCAACGCACAGTGTTCTTGATAGATCTGAGAAACTCCAGCCTACGTACGTCGGTTGGTTCCTGGCGTGACTAGGTTAGGATTGATTCGTTTAATTCTATCTCCTCATTCGGTTAGAGTTTGCGTTGGATAGTAGGTGATACAACGTGAGTTGCAGCGGGCAGATAAGTGAATTTGAAAACATATGCAAGCTAAAGAAAAAGGGACGAAAAAAATGATAAAAGTACTGATTTTTCGGTTGATTTAGGACATCAATATATATAGTCTTCAGTTAAAAGCTGCAGGAAAGAACGTCCCGTAATTACGATGATGAAATGCACTTATGAATGTGAACAGAAGAGAATTAAAGACAGTTTCATATCAGCTGAGATCTTCTCCTAGCCCTTTACCAAGATGATCCAATGATCAAGATTTTTTGGTGTTGTGGTAAACGTATGTTGAGATTTTGGTCCAAGTATGTATGATATATAGGCCATGTTTAGGGAGCTTGTCCCAGCTGCAGCTTTTCTGCTAGAAGCTGCCCCAAACAGTTCACAGCTTCTGAGAAACTGTAGTTACAGATTCTAAAAATAAACTAAGAAGCCAGAAGCTGGAGAAGCTGAATTTCAGAGCTTTTCCAGATTCTCAGAAGCTGGCTACCAAACAGCTGCTTCTCAGAATCTAAAGCGACCCATAGATAGATATAGACATGAATGGAGTTGATTACTAGGACTGAGATATACTTAGTATGTACTCCCTCTGTTTCACATAAGACTTTCTAACATTATCCACACATATATAGATGTTAATGAATCTAAACACATACATACTAAGTAGATAATACAAACTTGATCGATAACAATCCTGGAAGACATGTGCGCACGGGGCCACACCACCAGCCCAGTGGTAGACACAGGATTTTCATGATGGGTATTAAAGATTTACACCGTGACATTCAAGAGGACTATTCTTTGTGTTATCGATGAAAAAATGCTAGGTTTTTATTAATAAAAAAAGATGATAATGTGTAAAAAACATAGTAGAAAATTATATATATGTTAACAGTGAAATTTGGTAAGCCCGGAGTAGTCATCGGCTTAAAATCAGCATCGGCTTTGAAGTCCTGAGATTAGCCGATAAGAGTTGCCAAATCGTCAGTTGTCGGATTCTTGCTATATTCGGTTAAGGAAATTGATCTACTAAAGGAAGCTTATCCAGAAGAGACCGAGTTCAAAGAGAATGCGGCATGGCAAGTTATCTATTAATTAGGAATAGTTTGTTAGTTTCTTTTATCTTTAGGAAAGTGTGTTTAGTGTCCTATAAGGACTTTATCTTTTCCTTTTATCTTTAGGAAAGTTTTTTTCTTGTCCGACAAGGACTTGTATCAACCCATAGGTATAAATATATACCCCCGGGGTCTATGTAATCTATCGCTACGATCAATACAATTCGGCGCATCGCCACCTTTTTTTACTTCTACTTTTGTTTTTACGTTTCGGCGGAACTTGGCACTCAACGCGGGGTTGCATCGTCTTCGATCTCCGGCGAAAGGATAAGTCCAATGTTCCACTGGTCCAGGCAATTGTATCGTCTACGTCGGCGTCGTTTAAGGCTGCATCAGGACATTCGACCTCTTGGATTACTCTGGTTTGGATAATATATTTTCCTGGCTATTTATCATATGTCTATGTTAATCTACTCCTAGCATCTCAATTTAGCTCTATCGGCTGTCTCTCGCTTTAGGGTTTCTGCCGGTATCGGCTAAATCGCCTTGCTAGATTAGATTAGCCTAGGCATCTACCACCCTAAAAATCAGTCAACGGCTTATTGTCTAGATATTATGTTTCTTTTCATACTTAGTGCTGTATCAGTTAAGTTTGATCTACTAAGTCGTGCTTAGAACCATAATCTTTAGCCTACTTCTTGATTGCCAATAAGGGTTTCATCGGGGTTTCAGCCGATGAGTTATCTGGACGTTGCATCGGCTTACAAGGATTGCATACATATTGGATTTAGCCGATCGCAATAAGATTTAATTGTTTAATATAATCTTGTGGATTTTATGACATCGGACCTCCCGCCGATGTTGCTTTAACCTTCGGATCAGTGCTTATTATATATTGTTTCTAGCCGATTGGTTTCTACTCGATTATATTGTTATTTTATTACATCAGCCGATTGCCTTTATATCATCATCTACATTGGACATATAGCCGATTGCTTAAACCCTATCGCTATCGGCTGGTATCGGCATTGGCTATTATCGGTTATTGGCTGGAACTACTCCATCGGCTTGTCAGTCGATCAGCTGTTTTGATCTCCTATTTGCATATCTTGTCAGTTGCAGAATCAAACTGACTGGCACACCCGCATCTCAACAATTTTTGGACCTGCACAGGAGCTAAGCAGATCTCCCAGGCCGGTGTGTTCGATTTTTTCGTCAACAATATATTGCCGTTTTAACTTGAATTTCAGCATGGCATTTGAAAGATATTCCTTATGTTATTAATGAAAAAAATATAAAGTTGGTGATAAAGTGCAGAAAAACACAGTAGGAAATTACATATATCAGTGGTTTAATATTAATTTCAAACATATGGACGTACTTTTAAAAAAAATAACAAAAGGAGATGATAAAATGTAAAAAACTAAGTAGGAAATTACATATATTGCTGGTTTAATATGAATTTCAAACGTATTGATGTACTTTAAAAAAATCAGCATATAGAAATTGAAAAAAATAGGAGAGGATAAGCAGCAGAAAACAGATAGAAATTGAAAAAATAGGAGAGGATAAGCAGCTACCGGTCACAACTTTCATTGGCTAACCAACTGAGAACGTTGATGATTGTGCCTTGATGTGTTGCTACATTTTAAAAATATATGAGTATTCAGCGGCTAATGAGGCTGGTAACAAAACGGAGTCGTAGTATGCACGGATCAGGCGCTCGTGTGGATAAAGCAGATGACGGACGAAATTTTTTTATCGGAAACCTTAGGTATTTTTTTAATTATATAGGTATAGATATAGATATAGATATATATACTCTGTACTTATATTATAATCAATACAACTATTCCTTTTTTTTAGTAATCACCAGAGGGGAGAGGTTCCCCACCTGAATTTTCATTGCCATTTGAAGAGGTTTACAAGTATAGAGTTCAGTTGTAACCAGTGGCACGTCATTACATGTGAAGAGAATTAATTACGGTGTTGAAAATACATTTCCAGTTATAGCAACTAGACGATCGTCGTGCGTAAGTCGTTATAGCAACTATTCCTTTTATTGCAACGTACATTATATATTTATACACCTACCAATCACAAAATACTTTAACTAAAAATTAGGTGGTGCGTCCTCTTCAGAAGAATGAGAATGAAATCAGCCGCTATCATATATACATTCTATATATAAAAAAACTGTACTTACATGTCTCAAACCTTGAGCAGTTGCCCTCTCATGCCCCTCATGCTGAACTAAACAAATCAATTTCAACGTCTTCTTGCTACTGTAGATGACAAATTCAACCGGTTCCAATCAAATATAATACGATATCTCTTCTCGAAAGTCTTGACGAACTCGATCTCGGAATAGTGAGAATTGCCAATCAGGGAAGCAACGCCAACACATCTGCTGGCCTATGATCTGTTCCGTTTATCTGCATCGCCAACTCTTCTCTATAAATACCCTTCTGAATTATGCTTCCTGCAGAGCCACTGCCCAGCTAAGCTGCTTGGCCTGATCAGTTCCAGCTTCGAGATGGCCTGGCTCGGAATCGGAATGGGAAGGCAGATTGTTCCTGTTCTTGTTTTCGTTGCTGTACTCTGCAGCCGTGTTGATGCATCGTTCAACAGGTACAGCTTCCCCAAGGATTTCATCTTCGGCACCGGCTCTGCAGCGTATCAGGTGATCCATACACAGATAAATTTGTCCAAAACTCTACATCTGCTTGCAAGAATGGTTTGAATCAAGTGCAATGCACATGATTCTTGGTTAGTTCCTGAACAAATTCAGTGATTTATCCTTGCATTGCTTAATTACTTGCAGTATGAGGGAGCTGCTAAGGAAGGAGGCAGGGGTCCTAGCGTGTGGGACACTTTCTCGCACATCCCAGGTTATTATTATTATTAAGTGTTAACCTTCCACTATTATTATATAGCTGGCATGTAAAATTTAAAATAAGTGATTAAGGGAAACTATTTTCATGCCTGCAGGAAAAATCTTAAATGGTGACACCGGCGATGTGGCAGATGACTTCTATCATCGCTACAAGGTAGATTCTAGTTTTTCTTTTAAGCAAAGCAGGAGCTCTTGCTCTTGCAATGCGTTCAAGAAAACACAATGTTCGGTATTAACGCAGTCTTTGGAATATATATTTACACACTGTAGAAGCCTTTTCTACAGTAATTTTCCCAAAAAAATCGCAGTCTTTGGAATGCAATTTTAATGATTAATTTTTGTTATAGTATACTCCAGCCTCTAGTAAAAAAAATATTTGATATTGGAAGAACTAAACTCAGTTCTCCCAACGTCAAATAAATTTGACCGAAGTGAGCACATTATACAAAACCTGATTTTACTATGAGATTTTACCCATATGATTTCCATGTGTCAGTTTAATTATTTAAAAAGATATTAACTCAAGGTTTAAATCTTTGACTTGTTGTATGTCAAAAAATAAATGTTTTCATGACTTGATGGACCGAATAAAAAGTTTATCTTGGACAGGAGTCTTCTTGAACTGATCATTCATTTCTTTTGTTGAACCTTGAAAATGCAGGAGGATGTAAACCTTCTCAAAGACATGAACATGGACGCCTTCCGGTTCTCCATTTCTTGGAGCCGGATCCTGCCAAGTGAGTGAAGTTAATTCTACCACCTCCAGACTGAATTATTTGACGTTTTAACAGTGAAGATGACTTGAACCTAGTATATGGCTGTCTAAACCGTCATATCAGCAATTACTTTTCAGATTTTTTAGAGTGAAATTTTCCTTTTCAAATGCTTGTTAATGCAGATGGGACATTGAGTGGAGGGGTGAACAAGGAAGGAGTCGCTTTCTATAACAACCTGATCAATGAGATCATAGCCAAAGGTGAGTAAATTTTTTCAGTTATGTCCTATTTACAATCATGTGCTACTGTTACTACAAAATTATAAATATTTTTTTTGGTATTTTTCAAGTAGTAAACTTTGAATTAATTACAAAATTTTCATAACAGGGATGAAGCCATTTGTCACAATCTTCCACTGGGACACACCACAGGCCCTTGAGAGCAAATACGGAGGATTCCTGAGTGAGAATATCATGTAAGTTTTTTAGATAGAGACAAAGAAAATCCATAAACCTGTTAAAATCACTCAACTTGTTAAGCTGATGATGAGGTTGATTAAAGGTAGGCCATTCACCTAAGTTTCAAAAGAAAAACCAGTTAGATAGAACAAGGTAGGTAATTTGGTCATCTGAATCAAAATAAATTGCTTGTCGGTTCTGCAAATTTGGCTAGAATTCATCAATGACTCACATTAGAATTTGTCGATTATGCAAATTTGCCTGTGTGCCTGTCGAAAGACACCGGAGATGTAAACCATTTCCATTATCTTAAAAAAATACTCATATTAGATATTTGGATTGTCAATATTTTCAGCAAGGATTATGTGGACTTCGCCGAAGTGTGCTTCCGGGAGTTCGGCGACCGCGTCAAGTTCTGGGCCACTTTCAACGAGCCATGGACCTACTGCTCCCAGGGCTACGGGACCGGCATCCACGCCCCGGGCCGGTGCTCCCCCTACGTCTCCACCTCCTGCACTGGTGGCGACTCCAGCCGCGAGCCCTACCTTGCGGCGCACCACGTTATCCTCGCCCACGCTGCCGCCGTCCACCTCTACCGCACAAAGTACCAACCCACGCAGCATGGGCAAATCGGCATCACGGCTGTGTCGCACTGGTTCGTTCCGTACGACGACACGTCTGCCGCGGACCGCGGCGCCGTGCAGCGCAGCCTCGACTTCATGTACGGGTGGTTCTTGGACCCCATCGTGCACGGCGACTACCCAGGCACCATGAGGGGATGGCTTGGGCGCGGCTACCGGCGTTCACGGCAGAGCAGGCAGCAGCGGTGAGGGGATCCTATGACTTCATTGGTGTCAACTACTACACCACCTACTACGCCAAGAGCGTGCCGCCGCCCAGTTCGAACAGGCTCTCCTACGACACCGACATCCGCGCCAACACCACTGGCTTCCGCAACAGCAAGCCCATAGGCCCGCAGGTACATACGTAGATCGACGCCTCCTCAACACCAACGCATGAACACAACATCACGTTTTTTATTTTCTTGAGACCGATCGATCGATCGATCCACGGCTGATTAATTTCTTCCAACATTTTGGCAGGAGTTCACCCCGATCTTCTTCAACTACCCTCCGGGTCTCCGCGAGCTACTCCTCTACACCAAGAGGAGGTACAACAACCCGATCATCTATGTCACAGAAAATGGTAATTAAATAACCATCTTTCTTTTCATTACACACGAGATAAATATGTGCACTACACTCACACACCCACGAGTACGCACACTTCTAACATATGCTCAAATAGACTGGGACTAACAGCTTATCCTAAGCTATACTAAATTCCTATTGAAAATGTATTCACGTATGCATAATATTCGTGAGCATCAGGATTTATACCGCGCACTTCCCAATTAAATAACTTTCTCATTATAATGGCTTTAACTTCTTTTTATATACTAGTTGAATGCCCGTGCATTGCAACGGGAATTAAAAAAAAGACTTTAAAACCTCAAATATTAAAATAAAATTATCCCCATTATAAATCATTCACATCATATTTTTCATCATTTTGTATCTCACTTTAAAATAAAATTTCCTTGTTTAATAGCTTCTAGTTGGGGAAGGGATAAAAGTCCACCAATCTCATTATTTAGGGGACCCACATGGTAGTGAGGGTGGATGGTGGTACATTCACCACTCACCACCACCGTTAGGGTTTTTTAAAGGAGTATAGATAAGTAGTACACTCTTTGTATAGATTAATTTGAACTTGAAGTTACATGTTTTGTGGGCTCATACATTTGAACTACATTCTCAATTTTTTTTCTCCAAAACTTTTTCACAACTCTTTGGATAACATGGAAATGAAAAAAAAAAACGAGGGGATCGACATCCTGCAAGATGACTTTCATGTGTGATTGCAGGAATCGCCGAGGGGAACAACAAGAGCTTGCCGATCACAGAGGCGCTCAAGGACGGGCACAGGATCGAGTTCCACTCGAAGCACCTGCAGTTCGTCAACCACGCCATCAGGAACGGGGTGAACGTGAAGGGCTACTTCACCTGGACATTCATGGACTGCTTCGAGTGGGGCGACGGCTACCTCGACAGGTTCGGCCTCATCTACATCGACCGCCTCAACAATCTCAAGCGCTACCGCAAGCAGTCCAGCTACTGGATCGCCAACTTCCTCAAGCAGAAGAAGTACTGAGTGAGCTGATGGTTCTAGCTAAGCTAAGCTAGCTCTCCGTGAGATTTTCAGTTTCAGAGTGATTGGTGAATTGATATGTACATGCTTGACCACCGTTGCCATTGTTGAGTGAGGGGGATAAAGCTCATTGTTGCTTGAGCTATTTGATTTACCAATTGAAATTCAGTTTCAGTTGTTTGTTCGTCGATCTGGAGGAAAATAAAACAAAATTTTCGTCTCTTTGTTTCATGGTCTCGTTTTCTGCTGGAATAAGTTCATTTTAGGTAATTTATCTTGTTGTTGAGTTCGAATTTCATTCTCCAACTGTAATATCAAACATAACATGTCTCCTAACTTGTAAAAGCAGTGTACCTGAGATCCTAAGCAATATTGCCCGGTGTTAGCTGACGTAGAGAGTGGGTCCCACATGTCATGTCATTAAAACAGACAAGAGACCTCCTTGCTGATTAGGATGGAGCAAAAACCAAATCTTTGGAGAGTATCATCCAAGAAAATACCAAGAACTCTACCAAAACTAAAAAGGAGAGATTTATAATTTCCGTGAGCAATGACAGGAGGTTGGAGAGAGAAGAAATATGCATGACATGTGGGGCCACCTCGTTACGTCAGCTAAAACCGGACACTGTACTGCTTGGATCTCAGATACAACGGTTTTACAAGTTAAGGGACTCATTGTACGTGGTATCGTGGTTCGAGAACGGAACTCAAACTCGGCGATAAGGTAAGAGCAAGTTTATTAGTATAGTTAACTACTAGCTACAAATCATTTATAATCAATCTAATAATTTATTTATACAATAGTTACTTATAAATATATACTACACCATTAATATATGGTCTCACCTGTCATACACACACAACGTTTTTAAATCTGTCCTATGGTTGGCTATAAATCTGTAGCCCGCTTTCATTCTTTCTCTGCTCTTATCTCTTCCACGTGTGTTTATAGCTGACCTATAGCCTGCTGCTATAAGGGACCTGCAGTGAACTTATTCCTTTGCTGCTACTGCTCTTTGTTTGTTCCGGCCTGAATAGGCTCTTGGCCCAGATTGATGGACAAGGCCCATGAGAGGCCCGTTGCTGGGTACAGTGAATCTGGACGGCTTCCTCGGCGCCTAAAGAGGAGGTCCACGTTCAACGAACCTGCCCTTTCAATGAACCTTGGCAAATGGCCAAAAAAAACCACCAAAGGTGCCATGCACGAACAAACAAGCTGCTACCAGCAGTACTCCTAGAATACTACCAGCTAGAATACTACCATTAGGGTTATTACTATCTTAACCATACTCTGTGACCCCTGCAAGTTTGTGTTACTTGTATAACTTTGCTTAATCTTATTTTTTGTTTTGCTAAATCAAACTCCTTGATCCTTAATAAACGTGTGGCTCTGAATCTATTTGACCTCAAACTTAAGTAGTGTTAGTTTCTGTGGCCACTTGACGATGACACGTCTGACGACGTCTCTGCCAGAGTATAACCACAAGATCTTTTAAGGTGTGTTTAGTTCACGCTAAAATTAAAAGTTTGGTTGAAATTGAAATGATGTGACGAAAAAGTTGAAAGTTTATTTGTGTAGGAAAGTTTTTGATGTGATAAAAAAGTTGAAAGTTTGAAGAAAAAATATAAATCTAACCAAAGCCCAAGTTTCATGGTCAGGACGACGAATGCCTGACGCTCACCGTTCTCAGCGCCGCGCGCCGCCGCCGCCGCCGCCGTAGAAAGGATGGAATCGATGAGAGGGTGGTTGAGACGGGCGGTCTCCGGGTCGGCAGCGACGGGATGGGGAGGGGTCGTAGCCGAGCGAGAATCCGAGATTCCGAGCATGGGTTGACGCTGGAAAACGGCTCTACGGAAGCGGGAGAAGTCACTCAAGGAAGGAATGTACACAAACACTAGCTTGGGGGTGTCCAGTGAACATTGATGCATCATGGCTGACCCCTTGAGATCGGGATCCTTTGTGGAGAGGAAGAGGTTTCACATTTCTGTGACTGTTTGTGTTGGCTGAGTTATACAGGCTGTGTTGATTTGGTGGGGTTGGGAACCCTAGTTTATACGCAAAACGAAGCGACGAATAGGTTATAGTGATTTAAGCGTGTTTTAGGGACACACTTGTGGATGTGGGAGTAGTGTGCGTCTTTTGTGTAATAAAAAAATGATACTCCCGTAAAAAAATAAATTAACTCCCTACATTGATGTCTAGATTTAGGACAAAAGTTGATTTATCTTGACAAGGAGGGAGTATATTATATTCTAACAATAATGAGAAAACCACTATATTTGAAAATCACGAACAAACCTTCGCATCTTTCTAAACAGCTTAACTATTTTAACTGTAACTTACGACAAGTAGTTGATAAAAAATACATATTCTAACCCAACTATCATGTATTATAAATTAACTTGATAAATGAAATTTATGTGAAATGACACACACTCCAACATTTTTTTTTTCAAAAAACTAGCTAAAACCTGTGTGTTGCAACATATATTATGAGAAATAAAAGCAAAAGCAAAAAAAATACAAGTTTATAGCATAGTTAGATGATTAAGCATATAATGTCATCTCCAAGGGCAGCCACACTGAAAATATGCTTCTAGATCACCTCGTTTTATCCTCTTCGACTATGTTCATAAGTCATACGGTCGGATCATACAAGATTGGGGACTCTTATAATTCATTTGTTGGTAGAACGTGAATTTGAAGGTTTTGTATGTAATCCTTTACAATTTCTAAAATTAGTAATTCTGGATCATTTACGTAAAGTGGTATATAGAATTAGCTTTCCCAACTCACTTTTCTCGTTTTCCGTACACACGCTTACCAAACTACTAAATAGCATGATTTTGCATAAAAGATATACAAAAGTTTCTTTAAAAATCATATTTATTTATTTTTTTTAAAAAAATAATTAATTCTTACTAATGGATAGCTCTGTTTTACGTGGTTGGAGGAGAGTTCCTAACTCCAACATAAAAAAATAGCATGTTTTAAAAAAAATAGCAGTATCCACGCTGGGTCTACCGTTCGGGTCGAGCAATTTTTGCTCCTCAGATTTAACGGCGGACTTCGTGGAATCTCTTTGCTGAGCCCGGTGATGCCTACACCAAAATCTACGGCTCAGCAGTTAACCTCTGATTTGTGCTGTTTTCGTGGGGGCAGCTGTAGGAGTTTTTCAGTCTGTCAAGCGGGGCGCATGTTAATGGAGGCGCAAGGATCCAGTCGTCGCGGCAGTGCCGCTGAGCTCCGTCGACATGGTTCTTTACTGCTGTTTAGTTTCATCTGGAAGTTTGGTTTCTTAGATAGGCTACCCTTTTCTATGTTAGAGATTGTCTTTATGTTTGATTTGTATCCGTTTGCGATGTACTGGGGTTTATCCCCTTAATTCTGTCTTTCCTTAATAAAGTTGATATAAGTCCTAAAAAAAATTACTAGACAACACAGGGCTGTGCACAGAGTGGACCGGAGCAAAGGGGATCTGCGAGCCTTTCTTTCTTTCCTTCCCTACCCCTGCTCCCTTCTTCCTCAGCGCTAGCCTCCCTCGTGTTTCCTTTCCCTTTCCCCATTTTTTTTTTCTAAAAAAAGGGAAACACGGAAGAGAAGCGAATCTTTTCCACCTCCACTGGGCAAAATAATTAAAATAAATAAATAAAATTCCCCATTCCCCCGAACAGATTGATTCGCTTCGATTCGAGGGAGGAGGGGAGCACAGCGATTTCTTCTCTCTCTTTCGCCGTCGCATTCGCCTCGCACCGCGCCGCGCACAATCCCATCCGCTGCTGCCCCAAGTACGAGCCCGCCTGCTGATTCCTCCGATTTCTGTTCGTTGTTTCGGTGTTCCTGGATGAGTCGGGGTGGATGGGGTTTTGGTTTTTTGGTGGCGTTAATCCTGTATTGGTCTTCGCCTTTTGCAGGGCTTGTTTCGCGGATTCGGATTGGTGCTGACTCGCTCCCGATTGGCACCGGGAGGTATGAATTCTCGCTAGGATTTCAGTGAGCGGATTGCTGACGAGGAGGGGGTTGGTGGGGAGAAGGAGTGGAGTTGGATGTGATCGGGTTGTGGGAAATCCCTAGTTTCTGTTTTGTGATGGATCATCTGGCTATCATTGCGACGGAGCTGGGGGATTCGTCGGACTTCGAGGTGGAGGGCATCCAGAATCTGACGGAGAATGATGTCAGCGACGAGGAGATTGAGGCCGAGGATCTGGCCCGGCGGATGTGGAAAGACAGGATCAAGCTGAGGAGGATCAAGGAGAGGCAGGACAGGCTCGCCCTTGCGCTGCAGCAGGCTGAGCTGGACAAGTCCAAGGGGAAGCCGATATCCGATCAGGCCATGCGCAAGAAGATGTCGAGGGCGCAGGACGGGATCCTCAAGTACATGCTCAAGCTGATGGAGGTGTGCAACGCGCGCGGGTTCGTTTACGGGATCATCCCTGATAAAGGGAAGCCCGTGAGTGGCGCTTCCGACAATATTAGAGCTTGGTGGAAGGAGAAGGTGAAGTTTGATAAGAACGGGCCAGCGGCAATCGCAAAGTATGAGTCAGAGAACTTGGCGTCGGCTGATGCTCCAAGCAGTGGGATCAAGAGCCAGCACAGCTTGATGGATCTCCAAGACGCCACTCTCGGTTCACTGCTTTCGTCATTGATGCAACACTGTGATCCACCGCAGCGCAAGTACCCATTGGAGAAGGGCACTCCACCCCCGTGGTGGCCTTCAGGGAATGAGGATTGGTGGATTGCGTTGGGCCTTCCGAGGGTGCAAATTCCTCCGTATAAAAAGCCACATGATCTTAAGAAGGTCTGGAAGGTTGGGGTGCTTACAGGTGTGATCAAGCACATGTCCCCAAACTTCGATAAGATCAGAAACCATGTTAGGAAATCAAAATGCTTGCAGGATAAGATGACTGCAAAAGAGAGCCTGATTTGGTTGGGTGTTCTACAGAGAGAGGAAAGGCTTGTTCTCAGCATTGACAATGGCATGTCAGAGGTTACTCACCACGGTGCTCTGGAGTACAGAAATGGGGACACACACAGCAGCAGTAATGAGTATGATGTTGATGGTTTTGAGGAGGCTCCCCTTTCTACATCATCTAGAGATGATGAACAAGATCTTTCTCCGGCTGCACAGCTGAGTGAGGAGCATGCCCCAACAAGGAGAGAAAGAGCTAAAGTCAAACGCCCTAATCAGGTTGTTCCTAAGAAGGTAGGAACAAAAGAACCACCAAAGAGAAAAAGACCACGCCACAGTGTCACCATAATTGAGCACGAGGTACAAAGAGCTGATGACGCATCAGAACATTCAAGGAATATGATTCCAGATATGAACCGACTGGACCAGGTAGAAATCCAAGGCATGGCTAACCAGATTACCAGCTTCAATGAGGAAGCTAATACGAGTGAAGCTTTGCAACACAGAGGAAATACTCAAGAACTGGCCCATCTTCCTGCCGATTTTAATCACTATGGCAATGCGCAGGCAACAATTGCTACTCCTGTAAGCATATGCATGAGAGGCCAGGCTGTACCTTATGAAAGCAGTGACAATTCCAGGCCAAAAACTGGAAATATCTTCCCAGAGGATTCTGATTCAGGCTTTAACAATATGCCTAGTAGTTACCAGACCATACCTCCTAAGCAACCACTTCCACTATCTATCATGGAGCATCATGTGGTTCCCTTGGGTATCAGAACACCAGCTGACAACAGTCCTTATAGTGATCAAATAATTGGTAGTGGGAATTCTACTTCTGTTCCTGGAGATATGCAGCTCATTGATTATCCTTTCTATGGCGAACAAGATAAGTTTGCTGGCAGTTCCTTTGCAGGATTACCTTTAGACTATATCAGTATCAGTAGCCCAATCCCAGATATTGATGATTTGCTGCTGCATGATGATGATCTAATGGAATACTTGGGAACATAACATAGGTAAATTCATTAAACATATCCATTTATTCGATGTTGCTTCCTCTTTGACCATTTTTTTTTTCATTTTTCCTTTTCAGGTTAGGCTACAATGCCTCCTTGCGTTTGTTTCTGTCACCCATTTTGTCACTAGGATTACCATCGTAACTTGAGTATGGAAGGCTATACTTCTTATTTTGCCATCAAATATCAATCTTGTTAGTTGATACCGTTTCTAGTATGGCAAATTATACCTGACTTGCATTCTTTGGAAATGATATATCAAATGATGACCGAATTGTAAATGGGAAAGGTGTATATGATTTAAGTTTGAAATATGGCCTTTTCTGAAGAAATATATCTAGTGAAGAATGAACATAGTTTTTGTAATTTTTTTAGCTTGCGAGAAATGAAAGTTTTGGTCTCCTGCTTTCTCTCATTCTCTCCCCTTATGCATTCTACAGAAACATTGGGAATTCGCCTCAACATTTTATATGCAACTAAGAAATGAAAAATCATCAGTTGGTAGGAACCTCCTGTATCCGATCTGTCCATATGTTCAATTACAATGAAGTAGAGAAACTGTTGTAGCAGATCAAAAGCTCTTTTCCAGTGCCATTTTCTGATAGTTACAAAAGTGAAGCAATTCTATAAGTGCATATAAAGTTTTAGGATACTCTAATGTAATGGCACTATCTACCAGGCGGCAATGGGGGCTGCTACTAAATCACACCAACACTATCCTCCTCTGTCCCCTTGTGCTATTTGGCAATTGGCATAGTTATTTGGCAATTTTTGGAGATAGCTGAGAGAAAAGAACCCTTGATGCAACGATACATGGCAATATGGCATAGTTACTTTTGGTGGTCTCATGCAGCTACGAAGTTAGATCGATGTAATTGAACATCAGTACCAAGGCTTGATGCGATGATAGACAAGTCTATGTGCATTCCCTAAAAAAAAGTAACCGTTAAATCTGTATGATACTATGATAGCTTGTCCTGCTGGACTTTTGGTATGACTGGTACATTTTCCAATTTGTAAAATCTGTTTGCAATCCTGCTTGCTTTTCAAAAAAAAAAAAGGTTAAAGAAAGCATTCATACGCTGAATAAGAACCATGGAGTGTCTTCTGTAGTTCTCTTAGAGGCTGTCCCTTTTTCTTGAGAGTGCAGATGGTCTCGTACCTAAAAAACTAAAAACATCTAATGTTAAGGAAATGTTCTGGTGCTTATGGCTAAACACTGGGAAGCACAAGTTTTATCTTAATTTTATTAATACTAATAACTTCAGCTAAGCACAGTGCTGCATGTGGTTAGATGATGTTTAATTGGGCGAAGAAACCCATCAATCTATGGCTAGAGTTGGTCCTGAACTGATGCTCTTATTATGAAAGTATAATCTTTGAGTTTTGACTATTACATCAAAGAACCTGTTCTGCCCAAATGCCATGAGCATGTAGAATGTTACTAGGTTCTTGCAACATTGAAAGTAACTATATCATCATGGCTGCTTATTTTTATGAGATGCTTAATTTTGAGAGCTGCTTACTTATGACCCAGCACAATTTCTTGGAAAGTAGAAATTGCTTCCAGTACAATTTTCTTTTCCTAAACCATGTATCTTGGATCCCTTGCGCCATGTATCTTCTATGCTTGATTATTCTTATCTAGAGGCTATCCGTAAGTTTTCTCACCACAGTGCATCTATGTGACTATGCATGCATCCAAGATCTGCGAGCTGTAGCTTACATATCCTTGAGAAGCATGTGAGTTGGGAGTAAGCATGTGAACTTGAAATGGTCTTGATAAATATTTCACGAAGAAAAGCTTTGTATGCATAACAGCCAAGATAGTTTCAAATGCTAAAAGTTGACATACTATTTTCTGTTCGATGATAAAAGTAGAGATCAATCCAAGCAATGAATGGCTGCTGCTATTTTTATTTTCAAAAAATTCGAATTGATAATGGATTGAGATTGTCATTGACTTACAACATGTTTGTAATGCATGAATTTAGGAAAAGGTCAAAGTGAAAGGATTTTTCTTTGATCGCATTGGGGCAGTTATGTGCGTGAAATACTATTTTTTGTTACTGTCAAGGTCAACAGTACTTTTACAAAGTTTGCCATATGACTTCTAATTGTGGAGAGCTTCATGTAACACATTCATCTCATCATGGAGCGGGTTCTGTTTTTGCATAATCATGCCACATTGCTGTTATCTGTCATCTGCATTTTTGTTTTGACATCGCAGTGATTTGCATTGTTCGGTTGGTTGTTTGAGCTTTGCCATTGCTGTTCAGTCCATGCTGGAATGTTGTTGCTGCCCCTCGTTTGTTGTTCTTTTCTGTTCGTGTGTTTTTAGGATGATTTTGTTTGATTCCTTTTGCGTTAAAGACACAAGATTCATACCTCTTGGCTTGGAGAGACAATGTTGTTCTTGACTTCTTGTTCCCTTGTTTGACTGTTGTTCTTGTGCACAAAATAGCAGGAGCCAACTATTGTGGGTCCTCTGGTCCTAATCCTTTTGCAGCAGCTGCAGCTCCATGCCTCCCATCACATGGCAGACCTGCTACCCGCTGGAGCATATTTTCAGAATTCAGAACGACTGGATCAGTGATCAGTGAAAAGGCTCTGTTGAGTAGAATATCGACTTGCGAAACGGGATGTCAGTAAGTAACAGTTTTGACTTCTACCGGAGATGCAAGTACTCTTTACGCATGGAGAATTGTCCTCCGTAAGTCCTTTCTACTACTCTAGAGTACTAATCTTTTATTACTCCTTTTCACCTATGCTGTCAAGGTTAGTCTTTTGGCAAGTGCAATAACGCAGTAACGCTATGCTGTACAATTAGGCTAGGGTTGAAATACTTTTTTTCTTCTAGCACATCAGGTAAAGAAATAACTCATGGACACTTGCATTTTCATTTATTTTCACTGTCGTCTTGACCTTATTTTGTAGCTGAAACGAGCGTTATATAATAGAAAAGAATCTGATTCCAGCCGTTTGTACATACTAATATATGCTGCAAACTTCCCAGTTTTTCCTAGAATATGAATTGTCATAAACGAATGATACTAAATTAGTAATCTCGTGAGATTTTCTCACCCTGTGTTTTCTTTAGCGAGGAGCTGACGGAGTTCCTGTTTCGTCGTCATCAGGCGAAGGTTGACGGCTTCGCTAAACTGGGTCACAACTCACATGCTGCAATTTCCAGGAGCGTCCTACCACAGGCCGCAAGTCTCCAGATGACACGAGCAGCAGCAACTGCATATTCAAAGTCTCAAAAGGAACAATCTTTTTTTTTATAGTACACGAGAAGACGAAGAATTTTTACAAGCCATGAGGCTGAACTGATCGAGTTACCATCTCGAGACTGCAATTTCCAAGATGTCAGAACTCCCTCGGTCCGGTCCTCCTGGTCCGATCGACGATCCTCTTGCCAGTCACTCGCTAGCACATTCACTTCAAAGTTAATGCGTCCAGTCGAAACTTTTCTCCCCTGTTCCTCCAAGAATTCAGGCCCCTTTTTTTGTAACGTGTGCACCAATTCAATTGGGTCCGGTGCAACAAAGGAATTCAACGAGAATTGAACCAATTTCAACAAACGTACTGTTAGATATAAATGTGATTCGAATTTTAACATGCAATATATTCAGGTTAGTTTGCTAGTAGGACTTTAGGATTATGTCTTTTCTCTTTATATATTTCTCGTAAGCTACATGAAAAGAATGCAACAACTCAATGATCATTGTTTGTCGGCGCAGGTGGTTTTATCTACTATGTTTTTCACGTAAAAATACGTGTCTTTATTTCTATTATCTAATTTCATGACACAAACTACAATCTGTGTTGTGATTTCAAGATGATAGATGTACTATAACAAACTACTCCTACCTGTATTCTGATCGAGATAATAGAAACAAACCGAAACTGGAGATGATGATGAGAAATTTGCCGAGAATTTGGGGGATAATGCATCGCAAATTAAGCAAAGATGCACTGGATGGGAGGAGGTAGCGGCCACGTAAGGCGATGGCCATTCATTCATTCAACAGACTGATGATTTTGGGAGTTGGGGACGGTATACGTGCCTCGAGGGCAGCAACAGGAGCATTCACATACTCGGCGAATAATTCTTCTGCGTCTCTTGTGCGTCTGATCCCAGGCGCGGCTCTCAATCTTGGACCATGCCCACAGCCAGCGCGAGCGAGCGGGCGGTTCTTTTGTCGTCGCCCGCGCGATCCTCCACTTCGCTCGACCAACCTACCTATACTACCAAACCAAGCTCTTACCTTTTTACACCACACTAATCATAGACGGAAAATATAATTTTGCAGAATTTTCAGGAGAATTAAAACGTAGATATCCTGTAAAGTTTTTATGTTATACTCCCTCCGATTTCAAGTTATAGCGTGCTTGCTCAACGTTTTCCTTCTCAATTTTGTCATAGGTAGGAAGTTCTACGGGAATTGGGCTGATTCACATGACATTTTATATTTTCTTTAATGTTATAGGCTTTTGTCAGATTTTTAAGTCATTTTATAGCATTTTTAATATTTTCCTAAATGTAAGTCGTCCTAAAACTTCTAGTCATTTTTGCGGTCTTCTTTTTTTCTGTTTGATATTGCTAAACAAACGCTTACTACCTAACTCTGGAATTATGGGTAGTAGAATTCAACGAGAATTGAACTGATTCACACACTTAGTTTTGTAAAATTTTCACGTCAATATTCCCTCATATTCTAAATCATTCTAGACTTCTCAATGTTTTCTTAAATATGAGTTATTTTGGAATTTATAGTAACTATTTTGGTATTTCTTCCCTGGTTGTCATTGCTAAATAAATGCTACCTCACTCGTAAGTAAATGAATCATTTTCCATGTATAAATGAAGCACGATAAAGTCATTTGTGTTGTTTTCTTAGTTCTTTCTTCCGTTTAGAATTAAACTATATGTATATTTTTTTTGGGACCATGGCTAGGAAGGCGGGTGGTTCTTTGTTCGTCGCATGCTTCTGTTCAGTCATGCTACCTACGTTACCTTTTTACACCACACCTATTTAGTTCTTCTCTTTAAAATCATGGGTACAAAGTTTCATGGAGTTCTATGGGAATTAAACTGATTCACATGACATTTTGTAAAATTTTCAAGTTAATACTCTCTCTGATTCTAAGTCATTTTAAACTTCTCTATGTATTATTAAATACAAGTCGTTTTGGAACTTCAAGACACTTTTTCGGTTTTTCTTCCCTGCCCGTCATTGCTAAATAAATGCTACCTACCTCGCTCACAAATAAACACGCTATTTTTTCCCCGCAGTATAAATGAAGCACAATAAAGTCGTTTGTATTGTTTTCTCAATTCTTATCATAAGACTAAAATGACTTATATTTAAAATCAAAGATAGTATTAATTAATCTCTACAACATCATATCGACATGATCGAGGCTGTGAGACAAACGGGCAGTTTGAACTCACTTTACTTTTACAAGAGGCCCGGGCTTTTTGGCGCAAGGCATTGCTTACTTTTTCTAGCTCACTTTCATAGAAAAATTCTCTCTCGCAATCTTTGGGTGGCTCTGACCAACTTTTTTCATGGCAGTACGTACTACTGACTTTGCTGTTGGGAGTGAACACATCAATATCGGTTTCTACCGAAAGTCAAAACAGGGACAAAGACAAGTTGAAAGGATCACACATCTCAAATCGTTAATTGGTGCATGCATGCACAACTGCACAACTCTACCGGCATCTCAAATCGTAATGCGTAACAGTTCAGTTTTTAGTTAACAAATAGTACAGTGGCTAAATGGCTAATGCAATTTGTCACCGGGGGTTTGAATCGAAACGAGAATAAGAGAAACCACGAGTGCTTCGGTGCAAAAGTGGCTGAAAAATTAAAGGTGGCGACGTCTTCTGCTTCACCTGCCCCTCCATCCATCTCTCTCTACTTCTCTCTCAATCTAGAGAGAGAAAATTGAGAGGAGAGGAGAGAAGAGAAGAAGTCGGCTGTTTGTAGCAGTATACCATTAGATGCAGAGGGAGCATGGAGCCAAACAGAAAGTCTGTTTCGCCATTAATGGCTCTCTCACTCACCTCTCTCTCTAGAAACCCATAGCCAAGATCATCAGCAGCAGCAACCATATTAGTGAATTAAGAGGAAAGAAATCAAAGCAGTAGCAGCCCAAGAACAGCATCATCAAAGCAGTAGTAATCAGCAAATTAAGAGAGGGTAGTTTGCAAGTGGTGCTAGTGTCCAAGGCGCCATCACGAACTAGAGTCCTAGATAGAGCTAGAGGTCATGCATGGGGTAGTTGCTGGTGTGGAAGAGGAAGAGAGAAAGTGAGTGAGAGAGAGAGGTGGCGCCTTGGCTGCTAGCCTCATAGAGTCAAAGAGTATTTAGGACCTTGCAGCTATGGCTATAGATAGATAGAGAGATAGGCGCATACGCATACGTATATAGCTTGCTACCTTGCCTTCTCTGTGTATGTGTCGGCGTGTGTTCTTCTTCTTCTCCTTCTCTTCTTCTTCCTCCTCTCGATTCTGAAGAGGTTAGCTTAATTTGATCGATCGATGATGAGCGGGAGCGAGAGCCAGCAGGAGAGGGAGCATCGTCAGCATCAGCAGGAGATGAACATCTCCTTTGGGATGATGATGAACCATGGCCACCATCACTACGGACAGCATCAGCAGCAGCACCATCATCATCCGCCTCCGTCATCGTCTTCCTCTTCCTCCATGCATGCCGCTGCCGCAAGCTTCATGTACGGCTTTGTTTACTGAATCTCTCTCTCTCTCTCTGATCCTGTTTGCTTGTGTTGGTTTGATCGATGCATATATATGTCTCTTTCTTGTTCTTGATTTGGGCCGTGTCTTGGAGTTTGATTTTGATCTCTGATTTGTTATTCATGCTCATGCATGGGTTGTTTTGGTGTGGTTCTTTCTTGCTTGCTCTCTTTGTTTCTGCTGGTTCTTCTGATCTCTTTTTTGCCATGGTTTCCTCTTCTTCTTCTTCTCCTTCTTTTTATGGAAACTGGTTTAATTTCCTCTTCTCCTCCTCCTCCTCTTTTAACAAAACACTAGCCATGGAGAAACTAGGTTACCAATAATCTTCTTGTGGACTGAATTTTGCATTCTACTGTTCTACATGTTGAAGATTTTGCTTCTTTTTTTGCTAGAATTTTGCATTTTACATGCAGACGATTTTGCCTTTTTGCTTCCTGATTGGGAATTCAGTGATTATTTGACCGGATGCAAACAGATCGGTCCTTTTCTCTTCCTTCTTCCTTTCCTCCAAGAAAAAAAATGTTAGACGATGATCAAACAAGTTCAGATTTAAAAATTCAGTACTTGTGATTTAATATCTGGAGCCAGATATAGTTGAATTGTTGCAACAACTCGCTAGTCTTTCTTTCAAATTTTGGGAGGTCAGCGATTCATTTCCGCATAAGTACAAGAGCATTACCTAAGACATATTTATGACCAACTGATAATACATATCTGCCCAAGTTTTTACATTTAATTTACAGTGAGCATGACTTGCACACATGAAATTTGGAGAGTACATGGCCATGCTTATTTTCTGGGCTGTGCCAAAATAAATGCTACAAAGGTAGAGTAGATTCATATTATTCTCCTGCTCCTACTCTTGCAGTCTTGCAGAGGTTGGACCAGACAAATAATTAATATAGCATCATACATAATTGGCTTATAGAAGCATGATTTCATGATGATGTGTGATGCCTTCACTACTTCCTCAAACTTTGTGCATGCATGCTACTACCTGCATCTATCTCACACATACATATAGCTATACCTCATCACCAACAATTTTGCTTCTTGCGCTGCTCCTAATTTTGCTTCTTGTGTTGCACCACCAGGAGCAGCAAGGAGGCATCTGCAGGAGCTTATGATCATCTGGGGGAGCTGGACCAGGCCTTGTTCATGTACCTGGATCATGGCAGCCATGCGGCGTCGCACCAAGAACAAAGGCGTACGTATACGAAAAAAACCCGTAAATTTAAATTCACAAGCCGAAAATTCACCACAAATTTTCTCAAACATGCATTCACAATTTCCTTGCAAAAAAATTCCAGTTTTTTTTTCAAAGAGTATTAATGCAGGTGATGAGATCACTAGTAACAGTTTTCAGTTATTCTTCTTTTGGCATTTAGCATTAGTAGTAATAATAGCATAATAACAGCAGTATATATAGCTTAGGCACAGAAACAAATGTGCCAAGCATACACAGGGAGTAGCAGTAGACTGTAGTATAGGAGGAGGAGGGATATATTCCTATAGTTGCAGAAAGTTGCATCCTTTTTCTGGGGTCATCAGAAACGATCATGGTATACGGCCGGCCGGCCTGCATGCAGCAGATTCTCAGGTACTCCATTTTGACCAGGATATCTGCTAGCTGCAACAAATCTCTGCAGTACTACTGCTGCTACTACTACCACTGCACTCCTGTGGAGATCACACATCTCAGGACCAGGGAATCAGCAACCCAAAGTCCATGCATATGAAACCAACAATCTCTCTAGCTACCCTCTCTCTTCTCTTCTCTCTCTCTATCTCTGACTGCTAAGATCTGGCCGGCTGGTTTGGACTGTGACATGTAACAAACTGCTCAATGATTTCGCCGAGATCGGGCTGCATCTGCATGTGGCCTGGTTCAGAGAAAGAGGGACGTACACACACACGCCGAAGAGATGATCGATCGATGAATCAATCGATCTCCATGCTGCTTATACGGGAGTGGATTTTGATCCCTCGAGGGAATGTCCCCTCGTTATTTGCATGGCACTCAAATGGTTATGAAAAAATTTGAAAAAAAATTGAGAAGATGTATAAACATTTGATATATCACTCCACAAACATGCAAATTCAAATTCAACTTCTATATTTCGCAACAAAAAAACAAATTAAACTACAACTAGTTAACGTATATTCACAGTCAAATTTGTTTTTGTTGTGAGATGTAGAAATTGAATTTGAACTTGCATGTTTGTGGAGTGATATATCATATGTGAATACATTTTCTCAATTTTTTTTTAATTTTTTTCATAACCATTTAAGTTACATGCAAATAATGAGGGGACATCATCTCGAGGGATTAAAATAGTTTCCTGCTTATACTGATCGTTCTTGTTGCTGCTGCTGCTAGCTAGTTGGAGTAGCAAGATGTGTACATTTGTTGGGAGTTTGACCCGATCGATGCTATCCACTTCTGTTGTTTCCAGCTTCAGGGTACAGTGATCAGTGTTGCAGTCTAGCTGTGCAGCTGTGTGATATCTGTCCTTTGGCTCCCGTATCTCTCGTAGCCCCCAGCTTTCTCGTGTTGCCTGTGTGCCTGCAGTACTGCAGCTATAGCTAGCTTTGGACGTACCTAGCATGCATATATAGTACACTACTCTCTGCCATGCAAAGCATGATGAATTTGAGCAGCAGTAGCAGTAGCACAGTAGTGTCTTGTTCCAGCTGCATGCCTGCATATATACAGCCTACCTCTCTTCTTCAGTAGCAATTCGATCAGTTTGTGAGTTGTGGTGTGTGAGTCTCAAGGTTAGCTGGTCTTCTGCTTTTGCTCGATCGATCTCTTGATTTGTGTTGTGCTCATGGATGATGCAGAGACCCTCAACATCTTCCCTTCCCAGCCCATGCATGTGGAGCCATCACCCAAGGTATTTAATTAATTTTACTTACCTTCATCTGAATCTCACATTGGTTATGTCATTTGTCTTTTCAATGTAGCACTCGTGCGTATATGAAATCAAGATTGGTTTAATGTTTGTGGATGTGATGATTGATTGATTGATTTGGCAGGGAGAGATTAGTTTAGTGCTGTCCCCAGCAGCTGTGGGAACCAAGATGGCGAGGTCACCTGATCATCACCACCACCATCAGCAGCAAGCAGCAGCAGCCATGGAGGAGTTGGCGACAGGGAGCAGGAGACAGGATCACCACCACCTGCAGCACCAACCTTTCGCTGCTGAGCCTGCAGGGATCAACAGGGATGTGAAGCCGGTGGCCAAGGTCAGCATCATCACTTAACCACTTAATTAACCAACTAATATCTAACCCTGCTAGCTAAAGAAACACCCTGATTAATCTATTCAGAACACTGTCCTTGCATTGATTGTTTTAGCTTACATTAATGTGCATATTGTTTCTGTTTGTTTTGTTTTTTTTTTATTGCAGAAGGATCACAGGAGGGGTGTATCTACTGGTGAACGCGACCCAAAGGTACTATACTAGTGATATTCTCATGATATAATTAGAGATTAGTTGTTGTTCTCTTTTTGTGCAGTGTGCATATATATCAGTGGAGTTAAGGACAATACTAAAAATGATTTGGTCTGATCATGCTTTACTATTTGCGTATCATTTTGTGATTAATGTAAATGCAGACGCTGAGGAGGCTAGCCCAGAACAGGGAGGCAGCAAGGAAAAGCAGGCTAAGGAAGAAGGTGAGTGAAGCAAAATTAAACAGTAATTAAACACAGAAAGAAAAAGAAGAAAATGACAGGCTATATATATTCAATATATTCAGAACAAAAGCAATCACCCAAATTTGATCAAATTAAACCAAATTAATTTTGCTAGTTAATACTACCACTCTTCTTCAATTCAGCCACTGTGGATTAATATACTTTACTGAATTTTTTACTGCAACGACAGGCTTACATCCAGCAGCTGGAGTCCAGCAGGATCAGGCTTGCTCAGCTCGAACAGGAACTGCACACGGCGAGAGCCCAGGTAGGCGAATTTCATAATTTCAAATTCGATCACCATTCAAACTGCACCCAAATCAAATCAAACACAATCAATCAGATGATCTCCTTTTTTGCTTGTTTGGGGCCTGGTTCTGCCTAGCTTAGCTAGCCATTGACTTTCTTTTCTAAAATTCCCTCTTCTTCTAAATTCTAATACAATTATATTCTTGCGCGATCGAAAAAAAAAAGAAATCGGATGATGTACCGATCTATACATGGTGCAGGGGGTGTTCTTCCCCGGCAGCGGCGGGCTGATCGGCGAGGGAGGCGGCGGGAAGGGGGTCCTGCTGGGAGGGATCGACGGCGTCGGCGGCGGCGGCGGCGGCGGGGGGCTGAGCTCGGAGGCGGCGATGTTCGACGTGGAGTACGGGAGGTGGCAGGAGGAGCACCACCGGCTGATGTACGAGCTGCGGGCGGCGCTGCAGCAGCAGCTGCCGGAGGGGGAGCTGCAGGTGTACGTGGAGAGCTGCCTGGCGCACCACGACGAGGTCGCCGCCATCAAGGACGGCGCCATCAGGGGCGACGTCTTCCACCTCATCTCCGGCGTCTGGATGAGCCCCGCCGAGCGCTGCTTCCTCTGGCTCGGCGGCTTCCGCCCCTCCGAGGTCATCAAGGTACGCACCCCCGCCATGGCTTGGATTGGATTAACCCTAACCCTAGATGCTTGTAGCGATTGACAATGGCGTCGTCGGGAGGTAGAAGACAAACGGAACAAAGTGGGGAAAAATAATTTGGATAATTATGCTTTGGAACCCCTCGAATAATTGTTATATTGCGTATTAGTCCCTCAAAAGAAAAGAAAAGAAATTACAGAAACAACCTTAGTGCTGAAGATGAACCATATATACCGATGAAACATACGTACATCACACTAAATGGATATAAATTAACTAGCCCTAGAATTTTCCCTCTTAATTTGTAAACACATTCATTGTATGGCAATGGCATTGCTTCATTCAGTTTTATCATTGTGCTTCAGATTTACAAGCCACATAACTGCAAAAAAAAAAAGATGCCCGTTATTCCTCTGAAATAGATCAATTTTTGTGGGGTTAAAACAAACATTAGCTTCTTTTATTCGCCTTGAAATTAAATTATCATCGTGCATTACATTGTTTGCAGATGTATAAATTTGATCAACAATGAAAATAATAGCTTAACGAAAACAATCTCGATAAAAAAAATTGAAAATATATACTACCTAATTATTACAGTTGGCTTCACTATATAAAAAATGATTTCTATTGATGCCCCTCTGATTGCATTGACATTGATCGCATACGAAAACGTAGTTTCAGAGATGGCTGACTTAAGGCGGATGCACGGGAAACTGTTTTAATCACTCAAGTGGACGTCCACCCGTTTGTTGCATATCATCTAAATAGTTATACAAAAATTTAACAAAAACTAAAAGATAGATCAATATGTAATATATCACTCCACAAACATGCAAGTTAAAATCCAACTTCTACAAATTGTAATAAAAACAACAGACAAAACTCAAATTACTATATGTATATTTGTAGTTAAATTTGTTATTTTTGCTACAACTTATAGAAGTTGAATTTAAACTTGCATGTTTGTGGAGCGATATATTACATATTGATCTATTTTGTTTTTTTTTTTGAAATTTTTCATAGCCGTTTAATTGATATGCAATAAACGGGTGGACAGCCACCCGGATGATTAGAATTCATCTCCGTGGACGCACACACAGTTGAGTTAAGCCAACTGCTTGTGGAATGGGAAAATTTTCATTGGCCTTTTGTTAGGGGCGATTCCGTCTTTTGTAAATGCATTCTAGTCGTCTGTAAAGAAAAATGTCAGTTTTTTTAAAAAATAAAATGGTAAGCAATGTCAATATAAACCCCATTCTAGTTTAGTGATTATTTAAAATACGAAACGGAGGGAATACTTAGCAACAGTCGTACTATCAAGTGCATCTCGGCGGTGAATAATATTCATGTGACAAGCCAAAACACACCTCGTCGTCGTTTCCAGCAATGGGTAGGAGAAATTGTGCACTTGCTCGGCAAGCTCATCATACCCTCTCCTTCCATGGAGAGCTGGACGACGACAACGAGTAGTGGATGGATAGCTTCATCTGTCGCGCTCGCTCGCGTGCGAGCATGCCCCGCCATCTTCGCGACGCGCGGCGCATGCGTCGATCGAATCGATCGATCGACGCATTGAATGATCGATCTGATAATATTCAGATCAAGAAACTGGGATTTCAGCTTTTTGAAGCCAAGCCACAACTGAATCCAACCAAATGTAGAACTGTACGTATACGTCCGTAGTAGCAGTACTGATAAACCAACAAAAAGCTATTACGGATTCAGGATTTTACATACATTCGTGTTTCAAAACAGTTATAATTAAACTGCTCCATCGATCGCGTATACTGAACTGTTATATCAGCTGTTACCACATTACCTGCATTGGCATATACTACAACTCCTGATATACTGAATATCTGATCACTAGCTGACAGAGCAACGGTTGTGTGTCATTTGTTCTCTTCTTTTTGCTTGATTGCACAATGCAATTGGTGATGTGATGAATGTGATGGATTGATTAATAAGTACTAATTGTGATCAATACGTGGGATGTGGATTGGAGGGGATGCAGATGCTGGTGGCGCACGTGGAGCCGCTGACGGAGCAGCAGATCGTGGGGGTGTACGGGCTGCAGCAGTCGGCGCTGGAGACGGAGGAGGCGCTGACGCAGGGCCTCGACGCGCTCTACCAGTCGCTCTCCGACACCGTCGTCTCCGACGCCCTCAGCTGCCCTTCCAACGTCGCCAACTACATGGGCCAGATGGCCGTCGCCATCAACAAGCTCTCCACCCTCGAGGGCTTCGTCCGCCAGGTTACCCTAGCTACCCCCCCCCCCCCCCCCCACTACCTTGCGTGATTCTCACACACTCTAGCTCCCTCTGCATCTTCTTCTCTCATGATTTGATCGAGCTCAGTAACCAAACCAAACCTAACCAAATTACCAACCCTTGCAATCAGTTCAGTCATGCATTGCATGCACTCTTCATCATCAGTTAGTTGGTTTCTCTTCAGTTCCATCATCAGCTGTAGGCCCATTAATTTGTACTTCCTCCTCTTACAGATTAATTATTGATTATCGCACTACACTTTCCAAGCTGCTGGACAATACGATTTTTTCTTTCAATAAATTATATACAGATTGCCTAGAATATTTTTTTAATAAAAACCACATTTTAACTTTATAGTAGTTAATTCATTCGTTTGTACGTCGAGTATCTCAAGAAGAGTCAGATAATATATCATCTGTTCATTTAATTATTCGGAACAATAAAACTGGGTTGTACTACATGTTTATGACTTTATTATAGTTTATTTGTTAGTTAATCTCCTGTCACTTCGATGGATTAGTTAGAGCTGGAGCCAATGGGAGAGGATCACATATTTGATAGTAGTTGAGAAGGTTCAATGGATGGTTCACCTAATTGAAATCGACACTGCAATACTGAATATGTTCACGATTAAATTAGATCATTGCTGTCGCCTAGCTAGGTGTTGTGTCGATCGATCGACAGAAGCATATGTGGATTAGGTTTTTGAGCTTTTGAAAAGCACCCGACTGTCTCCATCCCAGAAACGGGAGAGAGCAGAGGTTGGATTTGATATAAAAACCCTGAAAAGGCTGTGTAACAAACACCACAAACATGTATAATTTATAAGGGTTGTTGCTTGACTAATTGTTAATTAGTTTGTTCATCGGTCTTTCCATGTTTCGTTCAAAAAAAATCGGTCTTTCCATGTTGGGTAGATGTGCCTGGCTGCTCGGTTTTTATGGGCCGCCCTTCACCTGCTCATGGATGCCACAAACAGATCGACCACACATTTCATTTCATATCACACTTTGCAACTTGCTTAATTGGTTACTGTTTGTGCTTAGTATAATTAATCAGCCAACTAATGATGTCCACGTATGTGTAAAGTAATATTCCTACAATGCGTGTAACTAGTTTGTTGCTTTTTTTTACAATTAAAATATACAGGAGGATAACTTCTTATATCCATTTGAGATGCAAGTATGAATTAATATATGTTTTGTTTTTGAAAATAGAAAGGATTAGTTCCGGCCTCTAGTCTCTTATCCGCGTCTAAAATATAATTTTAAAGTTAGAATTGCAAGACTATCATTCGAGTATATCCTTTCAAAATTGAAAAAAACAGTAACAAATTTACAAACATCCAATATTTATTTTTACTTTTATATCGTGGATCACGAATATAATAGTTTTACCATATAGAACTCCAACTCCACTCCAAGTCTTCAACTAACTGTGCTTCTGGATGATTAGCGGCTGATTTTGGCATGACGGTGGCAAAGCATCAGACATTCCGATTAGTAGGTTTAATTCTAATGTTAATTAATTAACTGGATGTATGCATGCAACATGTGTATGCAGGCTGAGAACCTGAGGCAGCAGACGCTGCACCGGCTGCAGCAGGTGCTGACGACGAGGCAGATGGCGCGGTCGCTGCTCGCCGTCTCCGACTACTTCCACCGCCTCCGCACCCTCAGCTCCCTCTGGGTCACCCGCCCCAGGCACCCGCCTCACGACCACCAGCCGCCGCCGCACTCCGCCGCCCCCCACACCTGATCACCGCCGCCGCCGCCATCGCCGGCAACGCATGCAAACACCGTAGCTCTTAGCTAGCAGCTTAGATATCGAGAGATCAGAAATTAAGCGATCGATCGAGAGAGGACGACGGACGACTGTGAAACCCCCATGGAATGGATGGATGGATGAACCGGTGTGTGTACTGTGTTTGGGCATTAACCTTTGCTGTAAAACAAAGTAGGCGTGTTTGACTGCTTGGTCGATCGATCGAGATCTCTGTCGATAGGATCTTGAATTAGCGGATCTTACCTCAGCTGGTTCATCAAGTGTTGATGCAGCTCAATCAAACTTTTTCCTGATGAAAACGCAACCTGCAGTCGTTGTTAATTCGTTTAATCTGCAGGAGTGTGCGGGGGATGGATTTTAATCACCCGAGTGGACGTCCACCCGTTTATTGCATGTCAACTAAATGGTTAAAAAAAATTTAAAAAAATTGACAAGATAAATCAATATGTAATATATCACTCCACTTTCAAATTCAACTTATACAAGTTGTAACAAAAACAATAAATTTAACTACAAATATACCTATACTAGTTTGAGTTTTATTTGTTATTTTTGTTACAATTTGTAGAAGATGAATTTTAACTTGCATGTTGTGGGGTGATATATTACATATTGATCTATCTTGTTAATTCTTTTTAAATTTTTTCATAACTATTTAGAAGACATGCATTAAACGGGTGGCCATCCACTCGAGTGATTAAAAGATTTTCCCGGAGTGTGCGTGCTCCCTCGATCAAACCGCATTTGCAGCGTGAGTTTTTTTTTTTGAAGGAAGCAGCGTGAGGTTTTTCAAGATTTTCGCTTTTGAAACCTTCAATCCGACGAATATCCAGAAGTCAGGGGCATTTTGAAATGGATGATTTGAACCGATTACAAAGTTATAAGAGTAAATTTCACTTTAGGCTACCTTTATTAACTAAAATTTTATAATGGACTAGGGGTAAGCCTAACTTTCTACTTAACACCATCTATCATTACCATTTTTGCACTTTGGACTAGGGTTCAAAATTTGGGCCTTCATCCCTGCTTCAGATGTCTGTGCTGAGTTTTTCTTTTGAAATTGAGCATCACACAGGTAAAAAGATCGTAGGGCAGCAACAAAAAACACAAAAGTGCAATGAACTGTTGTTGCAGTTGGGTGTTTCAGAAAAGTCTGAGGTAAAAAAAAGAGAGAATAATTTGGTATTTTGGTATTCGGTGACACGGGCTTTGGTTGTGCTGTAGTCCCACAGGTCGACCCTGTGAGTTATGCCAGCAAAAATGCAAACTTTGTAGCACAATCTACGTTCATTCTTAGATCAAAGCCATGGTAGCTCAAAGTTCTCTAACCCGGTCCAAAGTGCAATGGATGGTATAAACATATATGGTGTTAAATGAAAAGATGGACTTGTCCCTAGTCCATTATGAAACTTTGATAAATAAAGGTAGCCTAATGTGAAATTTACTCAAGTTATAATAATATATTTTGGTTAGAACAAGTTGTCTAAACAATTAGGGTCTCATTGCTTGGTGCTTAGGCCCTGTTTAGTTCCAAAGTTTTTTTTCCAAACTTCGAACTTTCCATCACATCAAATATTTCATACACATACAACTTTTCTATCACATCATACCAATTTCAACCAAACTTCCAAACTTCAGTGTGAACTAAACACAGCCTTACCTTATAAGCTAAAATTTGCATTTTAGAATTTAATTGTGAATTTGTTTTTTTTTGTTTTTTCACCCTAGTTTACTTTAGTGTATTTTGTTATCTTTGTATTCTTCCTTCCTTGGCATAGGCTGGTCTGGCTGAGTGCGTCGTGTAACAAAAACTCTATTATTCTAATATATTGACGTGCATTTTTTTGCGTGTTCACAAGAAAAAACTTTAGTGTATTTGCTTTTGAGTCGATAAGGATACTTATATAAAATTTTTACTCATAAATGAATTTTTTATTTGCTAATAAGTGATTCAAATAAGCATATGACTAAACAAAACAATGTTGTTGTTAATGCTAATGTAAAAGGTTCTTGAATAAATTGTATTTTTTTTTGAAACACGACACAAATTATCCGCATATAACTCTCCATAAGCTGAAAAGAATGCAAGAAACATTGATTTTCTTTTTTGTTCTGAATTATGTGGAGCTCATAAGAAAAATAATGTGAAATTCAAGCGTGCGTTTGAAATTGGGCCTCAATCTAAAAATTTTGGGCCGATTATGATCGATATATTACTGGCCCAATTATTTTAGCCCATTAACGATCTGTTGGTACCAGCTGACATGGCCCTACCATATATTGGGCCAAAAATTATGGGTGTACAGTGGGCCCAAAAACATAATCCTATCAGCAGGGCCCAAATATATCGCCCGTTAATGGGCCAACGTATGTTTTCTACTAGTGGGCCCAAAGCATATGGGCCGAACCCAACCATTATCTGTCCCAAATTAGAAAGTCATTTCGTGATATTAGCATACCAAACGGAGTAAGCAAATATCCCCGTTGAGGAAAACGGAAGCATCCGGAGCAGAAGCAACGACGACCAGAAAAATATCTCCTCCGCTTTTTGCGCTTTTTTTTTTTCTCTTTCCACCCCGATGGCCGGCGGCGAGCCGCCGGCGACGGCGGCGGAGGAGGGGCGGAGGGCGGCGCTGCTGCGGGAGATAACCGAGGAGGGCGGGTTCGCGTTCGTGGCGTCGGCGGAGAAGGCGGCGTGCGGCGACCTCCGCGCCGCGGAGGCGGCGCGGGAGATGGCGTGGGAGCAGCTCCACTCGGGGCCCTGGAGCGAGGTGGGCGCCGCGTGGAGGGACGCCTACGCGCTCGCGTGCCTCCACGTCGCGCGGCTCCGGCGGCTGGGGGCGGCCGCCGCCGACCGCCGCGCCGCGCTCAGGGCGCTCGACATGGGCCTCATCATGGGGGGGAACCTCCTCCGCGCCGACCTCGAGGCCGCCATAGCGCGCATCGTCGCCGACCCCGGCGACGGCGGCGACGCGGAGGCCGTCGACGAGGAGACCCGGAGGTGGAGGGAAGGGCTCGAGAGGAATCGAGACGTCGCCGATGTGAGATCGCTGTTGCCTTTGTAGGATTCCGTGTTTGTTTTGCGCGCTTTTCTGCGCCAATGCGGGTTCCAACTTAGCTTAATTTTTTAGGAGCTCATTGCAGTATGCGTAATTAACTATGACTGCAACTAAATAATTTCATATAGTTAGATCAGGCTAAGGAACAAACTGGTGGCGAAAAACTGTTAGGGGTGAACTGCCGTATACCAACTCATAAATTGTAGGAATATCTTTTTTTCTGGAATGACCAGTGAAGATTTGTAGATTACTCCTTATGGTTTGTACCATTCGTTCTAGTTACCACTTCGCTTACTCATTTTCTGAATTTGTTGTATGGATAAGGGCATTCAAAATCATTACCTTCTGCTCATCTTGTATTACTACTGACAGTACTTTTTTCAGGCACTTAACATTCTTCCGGCAAAGTCTTTATCTTGTAAGAAGGTTGAGAGGCGATCGTGCATTTCTCTGGAGGAATTTATATGTGATTACTTTTTACGCGGGTCCCCTGTTATAATCAGTGGAAGCATCGATCATTGGCCTGCAAGGACAAAGTGGAAAGACATCCAATACCTGAAGAAGATTGCTGGAGATCGAACTGTTCCTGTAGAAGTAAATGCCTTTTGCTCTTTACACTAGATGCTGAAAGACTATTATATGGAAACAAACCATTTCTGTTCAGTTAACTTTGTTTAAACTATTCGATGCTTATAGTTTTTATAGTGCATTAATGATCATAGTAACAAATTCGAGCATCAATATTATGCCCTTTTCAATTGAAGTAAAATAAACAAGTGCATCTAAACTTGGTGCTAAGTTTTATTTCTTATTTGTAACAAACAACCTATATACATCAAATTTTGTTCTTTAGCGAACTTGGTCAGCTGTCTTCAAGTAACATTAAGTTACAGTAGATTATTGTTGTATCTTGTATTTGTCTCTGACTCAACTTGCCTGTACAAAGGTGCAATTTTGAGAAATGTGTTACAATCTATTCTTCCGGTTGCAAGTTGGAACACTAATCTTTTGCATTGGTGATCAGAACACTAGGTAGATTGAACCTATTTTAAACTGTTCCATTCATATATGTCGGTTTCAGTTTGATGCCATGTTGCCATGGTATTTGGTTCAGTATTTTAACTTACTCATATTATGTTCAATGCTCTTTCTGTATGAACTTATTTTGCCGAAAGATTTGGTTTATATGATTGTGTGATTGTTTAACATGTACAGCTAGATTAACTTTACGGCGCTCTTGCATGAACAATCTTTTCATACATACATTATTATTCACAAGATTTCTATGTGATGGAACATTTTCCAGAAATTTGATCACAGCAGAATAGTTGTGTCGTAACATATTTCCCCATTAATTTAGTGTCTCAAAAATGCTATTTATTCAACTGAATTACATGGCTAATCCAATTAGTATGCAGCATTTATTGTCCTGAGTTACCTTTTTCATGCATCGAGTAATTGTGCTTGCTCGAAGACATTTTATGATGAAAGTTCCTCCTGTATTGACCTACCTCTGAATACTTATATAGCACTAATGTAATTGAATATCTGTCAGGTTGGAAAAAATTATGTGTGCAGTGAGTGGAAGCAGGAGCTAATTACTTTCTCTCAGTTCCTTGAGAGGATGTGGTCAGCTGGCTGTCCTTCAAATTTGACATATCTGGCTCAGCATCCCTTGTTTGAACAGGTAGCCATGCTATCATTGTGGATTCTCTAGTAAGTATTTGAGCCCAATTGTCAGTTTTTTTTTTTGGGTGCCATTTGCAGATAAAAGAGCTCCATGAAGATATAATGGTTCCTGACTACTGTTATGCTGGTGGAGGGGAGCTTCAGTCACTTAATGCATGGTTTGGTCCACACGGGACAGTGACACCATTGCACCATGATCCGCATCACAACATTTTAGCTCAGGTATAGTGTGAGTACTCCTTTTCATATTTTTTTCCCCGTTTGGATCTGTTGTCAATAATTTTTTCTATGAGCAAGTTCAACTGTTCACACTGTTTATGCTATCATGTTACTCATCACGTTATGATTAGGTGCTGATTGACATGTCATCTATGTAATGACTAAATGCATAAATCTACTCAGAATTACTTCGATGATACATGCTTGCATTCCGTAGTCAACTACCAGGTAGAAATAATTGAAACAGTTCTTCAAACTTGGCAACAATGATAATCTGATAAGTTTAATTGATTGAAATAATTGAAACAGTTCTTCAAACTTGGCAACAATGATCATCTGATAAGTTTAATTGATTGGAGCAGTCAAGAAAAAGCTAATATTAGAGAATCAATCTTTGTAAATGAAACATTGCAGTGCAAAGGATTGGAGTGTCCAAACATTTAAATCCATCTGATACTCCTTTTCCAAAACAAAATAGCGATCTGATACATTTATGAGTTTAGCTGACAAATTCAGATGACTTTCTGCATATCATTAATCCATTGATGGTGGACGGCTGACCCATTTGAGATGTTTGCATAGTACTATCATAGTTCATAACTGTCAGCAGTTCCTTTTGGTAACTTTTATCAACAGTTATTGGTTAATAATAACTTTGCTTTCTCCTTGATAGGTATTGGGAAGGAAGTATATTAGACTATATCCTGCTTCCGTATCTGAGGACTTGTACCCACACACAGAAACTATGCTAAGTAACACCAGTCAGGTACATAACTCCATTCAATCGGTTACATATTTGGCAAAAATATATATTTGCAGGTCATCACCATTTAATATGTATAGATCGTGAGCCAAAGATTTGCATTCTTGGGCCCATTCAATTGGGCAGTTTGGCAGAAATTTTTGATGTGACCCGAAATGAGACAAGCGATTAGCGCATGATTGATCGAGTTGTATTAAGTATTACAAACTTAAAAAATGGATTTGTTTGATTTTCCTAAAGAAACTTTTCTACAGAAAACTTTTGCACGAAACACACCGTTTAGCAGTTTGGATGCGTGCTAACGGAAAATGAGTTGCTGAAAAGAACTCAGCGCTAGTATCCTCTTCTTGATGACTCTTAAGCATGAAATTGCAAGCTGGATCTACTTATCAGAGAATTTTAAAGAGCTAAATTAGGAAACAATATGCTTGACTTCCATTTTCTAGGTCAACCTTTTCAGTTACCTGCTAGTCATAACCATTTCTCAGATTATTTGGTTAAAAGCATTATGTCCAATCCTGTTGTGTGCGATGTGAGGATACAGAGTGTTCTAGCCCCATGATAATTTTAGCACTGCTTATAGTTTCTACTAACTGTCCATTTATCAACACAGCTCAAATTTTTGTGCAGGTAGATCTTGACAGCATTGATCTGAAGGAGTTCCCACAGGTAGAAAATCTTGATTTCTTGGACTGTATATTGGAGGAGGGTGACTTGCTTTACGTTCCACCAAAATGGTGGCATTACGTCAGATCTCTTTCTATTAGTTTCTCTGTTAGCTTTTGGTGGCGTTCAACTGTTGTACCTTCAAAGGGTTCATAGCATCACAATTCTGATCTTTGTACATCAGAACCGGACCACGGTACCTTGGAAAACCTGACAGAACCTTTTGATTCAGCATCCACTATTGCATGGATGTGGCCATACTATTGCAGATGTACATTGTTACTTCCCCTGTTATAACTAAACATGTAGTTGCTACTATACCAAATGTAACAATGCGATGTATCTTCTGGTAACCTCTGATGCTTGGCATTGAGCTTGGAGGGTTGGATTTATTGCTCCTGCAAGCTTCATGTTCAATTCCTGTGGGCTTATTACAACCCATTTGCAGATGGGGTCCCATTTTCCCAACAATTATCAGTAAGGTTATTTTCAGTGTTTCTCTACATGAGGTGATCAATGCTGTTTTAGACAGAAGGTGGTCACATCCCTGTCCTCTGCATCATATATACACACCGGCAATGCCATCGATGCTATTATGCATACTCCAAAATTGAGTGTACAAGGTATGTCTGCCAGTGAGTACATTTCCCCCCTTTTTTGTGGTCTTGGGGGTATGGCTGCCTATCAGATTTATGACATTATTTTCATGTATCAGATTGTTCAACTGCAACAGTAGTGAGCTACATAATCAGTATACTACTGTGTTGAGGAGCAGCAAAGATTTTACTTCCAATAATGAATAAGTAGTCTGAAGTCTGAAACTTATTATATATTGACAGATCTATTCAGAGGGGAAAAAAACCTCGAACATAATGATCTATTACTCAGGTTAAACTTGTGGGCCTTGCATAATGAGTGGCATTAGCTGTTAGCATGCTAGCACGATGTGCTCACACCACACCACCATCCTGGAAGCTCGGACCTAACCTACCGGCTAATTACACAACACATATTATCTTACTATTCCAATTCATTCCCTTGGAAGGATTGCAAAGGCATTCTGGTGCTAATCTAGTACTTCCTCCGTCCCAAAATAAGTACGGTTTTATACTATTTATGTCCAACGTTTGATCGTTCGTCTTATTTGATTTTCTTTTATGATTGGTACTTTTATTGTTATTACATGATAAAACATTAATAGTACTTTATGTGCGACTAATTTTTTTAAATTTCTTTATAATTTTTTTAAATAAGACGGACGGTCAAATGTTGGATACGTATTCCCACGAGTGCAATTTTGGGACGGAATACCCTTTATCTTACTGTTTCCAACTCCCAAGAACGACACTGACTGTGACTGGGCATCCATTCTCTTGAGACGCACAAATGGAGTACTGTACTCCTACTACAGTTGCAAAGAAAGAGGAAGAAAAGATGAACAAGAAAAAAACAATATAATAGGGCCCATTAGTAACAGTAGCCTCAAAGCCTGCCCTGCCATGCGTAATTGCTTAACCACAGTGGACAGTAGGACTGTCAAGACAGCCATCAACATTAATTCTTTTGGCACCTTGTCTTTCGGCAGCATCCTGATATCTCTGTCCCTGAACCATTGCACACATGTGGCCCTGTTTAGAAGAGTTTTTGACAGCTACAACTCTTCCTAAATCTCTACTCTTTCGAAGAGTCTAGTTTTGATTCAGATACTAAAGGCTATAAACTAAAAGGAAGAGGCTAAAAAAATTATTTTGGTATTCTTACCAGTTGCTTATCAGAGTCTTCAGCTACTCAAACATGATCTATAATGTCCGTGAGGAATTTTAGGTTTCGAGAAGGAGAATCAGGAGAAGCAAGGGAAAAAAAAAACTAACTCCTTGTTTTTAGTTTATTTTTTATCCCATAACTACAACTTGTTAAAATCTAGATAGACAAATTAAACCATTTAAGTGAGCTTTTAATTTAAAAGAAACAGCAATCGTTAGAAGCTCTCACGCAGATCCTAGGCCACCATCGTTTGGCCGAATACGGATAATACGCCATACGATGTATTAACAAAATAATAATAATTTATGGATAAAACTTTTATATATATATGTTCTTAACACTTAAATGCTAATGACAAAAAATAAACTTTGATAAACAAACTTCAAAAATCAGCTTTAAATTTAAGTTTTAAAGTTCAAAATTTAACAACAACCGATGCTGAATGGGGTAAACTATGGGAGTCTCTCTCTCTCTGGACCAGGCGGCGAAAGGCGCCGCGGAAAAGAAGCTGCACCAACCAAACACACCTCTTTGCGTTGCAAATGCACCTGACCTGCATCTGCAATTGCATGGCCACCTCCGCTGATCCGACGCCCTTGTCCGCCTCTCACAGAATGCAGTTATATCTGTCTCCTGGACCTGCTTTGGCTTCGCACTCGCGGCTGTAGCTTTTGTCAGTCCTATGCAACCATTGTACTGTGCACGCTGCAATCTTTTGCAGCAGCAAACACCTCACAAGCTGTGCTTCCCTGTACTCCTCTGGCCTGAAAGATACACTGCTTTTCTGTTCGATTAAAGGCGTGTTCGGTTTGATGCCAAAATTAATAACTCTGTTAGTTTGGTTTGATACATTATGAAATTTTTGTGCAGAGTTATGTGAATAAGTTGATGAAAAATTATCAAAATTTGGTATCGCAGTAGCGTACGCTAGGGGTTTTTTTTCCAGCTATACTTTATCGGATTATTTGCTCTGCATCTTTGAAGTATTTTTTTCTCATAAGTTTTATTTCAATTTCTAAGCTATTTGTTAAGTTTGTTTATAAAAATATTTAATTTAGCTCTATATGTAGATAACCCATCCATGGCAATTATCCAGTGAATAATATGTTTCAAACAGGGTAAAAAATTTGGCAATAGGAGTAATAAAAATTGGTAAGGTTGAAGATAGCAGTAAACCAAACATGCCCTAAATTAGTTTCTGCACTTGTTTTTTTAATTGCATTCAGGCTCATATAAGCTATTAGGAAAGGTTACTATGTTTTTCTTTTATTTTACTTCTTCCGTTTCACAATGTAAGTCATTCTAACATTTTCCACATTCATATTGATGTTAATGAATCTAGATAGATATATATATGTCTAGATTTGTTAGCATCAATATGAATGTGGGAAATGTTAGAATGACTTACATTATAAAACGGATGGAGTAGCAAAACGACCGATGATTGAAGGATAAGAGGGAAGAGATAATTAACCTAACCTAACCAAGAGTGGACAGAAAGCCAGAAAGGACTAGGAGCTCACATGCACCTGTCATACTTAAACTAAGGGGTGAATTCCAAATGACCTTAACACCACCTTGTCCTGAACAGCAGCCCGGACAAAAATGGATTCTAAGGCTATTTTGTTGTGATTTGTAAAATCAATCACAATGGATTAATAAATTAATAACCCTCAAACAAAATGGACTCACACATCCCTAGTATAATGGATGGGCATCACTGGAGGCCATTTGGATTAAACAAACACCATCATGGACAGAGACATCCATCCCTTCCAGGTATACAACCTGTGAACAATCTGCAGCTACCCTTGGCTTCGCATACTGCCCCCTAGCTGGAGTATTTTGTTCCTTGCTTTGTGCCAAGACAAATGCCTCTTTGGGGGTATTGCCTGCCTGGTTTCGTTTTCTTGCTCTGAAAACTCCTTTTAAAAATTTGCAGATCAGATGCATGCAAGACAATAGAAGGGTTCACATCAAAGGTTATTTTAAAAATAATTTTGAAGTTGATTTTAATTTCTTTTTCATTGTAGTTTATTTTTCAGCATTAGCTTTAAAATTGCTAAGAACACACATATATTAAAAGTTTACTCACAAATAATTTTGTTTCTATTGATAAGTTTATAATCTGCTCTTACTCAATCGATGGGGTTGTAAAAGGTTAAGATAAGATACGCTCAAAGTGTTTGGTTTAGTGCCTTTTTAGGCTTTAGTAGCACGCAGCCCCTGTGGTTAACTTGACAATGAGACGTCCAATCTTGTTCCTTCCATGCATGTATGCATGGCCATGGTGAGGCCAATGTGCAAAGATCCATCTAGCTAGATGCCATTGGAAAAGCACTTCGATACAAAGGAAAATTCAGTAAAGGTGTAAAGAGGAGAAAAGGAATGGATAGATCACCTTTTTGTTGGTTGTGTTGTCTCTTGCAAAAAACCTTTCACAGATCACTTGTTGAGAAATTTCCATGGATAAAGTTAAGAATGATTAACCTACCCCCTTAACATATCTTGAGTCCTGGCATAAGATTCTTGGGCCTTTTGGATTGGACATATGTACAGCTAGGACCTTGAGCTTTACATCTATGCTCTCTGCTTGACACTTCCCTGAGGGTTTAATTTAAGATTCAAGATAGGTGTATAACTTGGATCTTGTAAACCTTTTTACAGCTAACTTTTGACCAATCATGCACTAAGCTCAAAACAATGCGAAGAATGACGGACTCCTTGAGATCCTCCCCTTAAAAAAACAATCAAGGAAAAAGGAACACCTAAAAATCTCTGACTCTGCTTCAGCAGTTCATAAGTTCCAGAGGATACTATGATTTTAAAGCCATTAGGGCATGATAAAATGTAGAACCTGATGTGGCTCTTAAAGCACAACTCAGTTAGAGATTATCATCATATAATGATTGAGATAACAAATGCTCTAACCATTAGTATACGGATTTTTTTTATTACATTCTTTCCTCTTCCCTACTCTTACACAGCAAAATTTTCTTTTATAAACAATAAAAATCATTGTTAAGCCTAACAACATTTCTCTCTACTCTCATCTATATCATGTTAGCAAATTTGTATGGTTGTTGTATATTCTTCGCTTAAGATGGTATATAAAGATACTAAATTTTCACTAAGAAAAATAGTACCTTAATGTTTGTAAAGTTCATTATGGAATACTGACATGGAGAGATTTCAGAGTGCATTTTAAGTTTTGAGGAAATGGATCATCAGCAACAACTGCATCTACCCAAAAAAATACCAACAACAACAACAACTGCATCTTATACGCTTCATTTTTTTCAGAAATGGTGGTTACAGCCAGGTTGCATTCCTGACGAAAGGTCCATCCTTTTAATAGTTTATCTTTCAGAAGATAAAATAAAAAGATTATCAGTATTCCGTCCGCGTCGCGCGTGATAGCTAGCTGAGCTAGGCAGAATGTCTGTCTCGTGTCTGAGCTAACCATAAAAAAAGAAAAGAAAATGTTCAGTCCGAACTCCAACCAGAATGTTGCCACGAGCTTAGCCTGACACGGCAGCGTGTGCCACCGGCGGCGATCGCGGTGGCCGCCGCCGGAGAGGAGAGCGACGGCCGGGAATTTAATGCGCCGTCGCCGCCTCGGTTGGACAGCAAATCCGCCACCGCGGGGCAAGCAAGCAAGAAAGCCTGCAGGGCATCGCTACAGAGATGTCCATTAATGGCTGGGTTGTTGTAGATAGAGGCAGTGTTGGCATTGAGATTTTTGACCTACCTCCAACTACCAACCATAAACAGGTGAAAATAGTGACAATGGCTCGAAATTTGTGCAGATATAAAACTCTATTTCAAGTGTATTTCACTACTCAGCACTGCAGTAGAAGAAAGTTTTAGAGAAAACGTTTTGTTTAAAGCATAATGCAAATACTAGGTGGATCGGTACCATTTTGTTTTGTAGAATCGTAGTATCGTAAGGTATTAGCATACGGATCAGGATACTGATAATCTTGGTCTCAATAATCCGATAAATAAACCGAAAAGAACGTAACCTTAATCACCAACTTGTCCGCTGATTCTTTAACATTGGTCGGTAGCATGTAATACACCTTTACAAGATTTTTGGCAAAGGAGGCCCGAATTTGAGGGGTACTCCTACCAATCAAGCAAAGTATACACAAAGCAGCATCGAATCTACATAATGCAGCTAAAAGCAAAAAATAGAAAAGAAAGCCAAGAAAAAGCTCAAAAGAAAAGAGGGCTTTGCTTGCAGCAAGCACTGGCAAATCTCTTCAAATGTGCAGTTCCCTCCACCTCACTCTCACTCTCTCTCACTCTGTCACTCTCCTCTGCAACGACCACTCTCTCTCTCTCTCAAGAATCTACTGTTCATTTCCCCCTCCATTGCTTCTCCTCACCCGTGCTCGCTTGCCTCGCTCTGCGTTCCAAGAATCCAGTGGCGGCATCGGGGCAAGCGAAGGCGCAGCAGCAGCAGCCTTTGACTCGCCTGACATGGCCATGGCCGCGGCCGCCGCAGCAGCCGAGGCGTTCGGCACGGCGGCGGCGACGTCGACGCCGCCGGTGCAGGCGACGCGGCAGGACGTGCAGGCCGCCATCGCCAAGGCGGTCGAGCTGCGGGCGCTCCACGCCGCGCTGCTGCAGCGCGGCGGCGGCGCCAGCGCCAGCCGCAGCCCGGCCATCATCCGCCTCCCGCCGGCCGCGTCCCCCGCGCTCTCCAGGACGGCGGCGGCGGCGGCGGCGGCGGTGGCCACCGTCGACGAGGACTACCCGGTGTTTACTCCGGTGAGCGAGCTTTTCTTGCATACAGTCACAGTGTCACTGCAATCTTTGATGCTGCCATGGCGATGTGCCTTCTTGGTTCATCTCTTGTCGTTTTCAAGGGTCATTCGTTGGTGACGAACTTGAGCCATTCATTAGTTCTCCTTAACTTGCATGCTCTTCTTGCTGCTAGCATGTTCTTCCTCTTCTTTACAGGCTACAGCTAATCCAAAATGTTACCACTATTACGCTGCAATTAGTAGGGCATGGCATGCAGTTAAGCAACAGTAAAAGTTGTGTTATCTCAGATTCTTTTGATGTCACATTCTCACCTTTTTCTGAAAGAAGATTGATGTCACATCTGTGGAGTAATCTCTTGCTCCGCTTTAACCTATAGCAGCAACCTGTACTTTGCCTTGGTAAAAATTGGAAACATTCAGTTGCAACTCCATGCAGATTGCAGAAAAGTTGGGGTGCAATGTGCCATTCTGTTTGGATTTCTTCACATTTCTTTCTCAATCTCACTGTCCCTGAATTTGTTCTGTTATTTTGCAAGATTTTTGGCTAATTTTTGGCTTGAATTTCTTGTTAAATTGGCCAGGCTTACGATGAGGAGCAAATGGCCGGACTCAGCCACATTTGCCAGGACAACCGGAGCCGGTCGGAGAACTGGAGCGGCATCGCGTTGGGCGGCGGCGGCGACGACGACGAAGACGCGGCCTTCTCCGACTACGACAACCTCAACGCCTTCTCGTCCTCGAACAGCGAGCTCCGCTTCCCGTCGTCCACCGACCATCACCGGCGGCACAAGGTCCACCCGGCGTTCCTGCACTCCGCGCCGTCGGCCGACCGCTTCCTCGCGTCGGCGGGGAGGGCGACCATGGCCAGCACGGCGGAGCTGCTCAAGGCGCCGGCGACGTGCGGCAGCGCGTTCCGGCCGGCGACGATCGGCCGGGACCACGGCATCGACGTCGGGGCCCTCAAGTTCCTCGCCAGCAGCGGCGCGCCGCTCTCGGCCGCGACGGGGGCGGCGCAGCCCCGGCCGGCGAAGCACAGAGGGGCGCAGATCCTCTCGTGGCTCTTCCCGAGGGCGAAGAAGAAGGCGAAGCCGATGTCGCCGAGCGCCATCGAGCGGGAGAACATGTCGCAGCTGCTCAAGGAGTGGGGTTTGCTGTCGCTCGACTCGCTCCGGCGAGAGCTCGCCGACGCCAACGCGCACCGCGACGCCGCGCTGCAGGAAGCCGCCGAGATGAGGTCGTCCCTGGGAGAGCTCACCACCAAGCTCGCCGGCCTCGAGGCCTACTGCTCGGAGCTCAAGAAGGCACTGCGACTAGCGACGAGTTCAACCAGCAACGCCCAATCATCGTCATCCATGTCAAGGAGATCAACGCGGTCGATCGGAGCAAGCCGGGAGCTCCCGGGGCCGGTCAGCCATGAAGCCATGGTAGAAGGCTTCTTGCAGATCGCCTCCGAGGCGCGGCTTTCGGTGAAGCAATTCTGCAAGGCATTGATCCAGCAGGTCGAAGAACCTGACAATGGATTGATAGAAAAACTAAACATTCTTCTCCAACCTTACCAGCTCATGATCACTGACAACAAGCATTGCTCCAAGCTGGTGCTGTACCATCTGGAAGCTCTGATGAACCAGGCAATGTACCAGGACTTCGAGAACTGCACGTTCCAGAAGAACGGCTCGCCGAGGTGCCTCGATCCCAAGCAAGGATCCCAGGAGAGCTTCGCCTCCTTCGTCGCGCTGCGCAACCTGAGCTGGAACGAGGTGCTCAGGAAGGGCACCAAGTACTACAGCGAGGACTTCAGCCGGTTCTGCGACCAGAAGATGAGCTGCATTGTGTCCACCCTGAAGAATTGGTCCCGGCCATGGCCGGAGCAGCTGCTGCAGTGCTTCTTCGTCGCTGCCAAGTGCGTCTGGCTGCTCCACCTCCTGGCCTTCTCCTTCACCCCCGCGCTGACGATCATGAGGGTCGAAGAGAGCCGCATGTTCGATCAGATGTACATGGAGGACATCCTACCTGACAAGCAGCAGCTGCACAATCCTTGTCAGGTAAAGATCATGGTAATGCCGGGGTTCTATGTCCAAGATCGAGTGCTCAAGTGCAGAGTGCTCACAACTTGATAAGTAGCATAATTGAGATTCATAGCTTAGCTCTCATTGACCAATAGCTTGTGTGGTTTAAGTGTAACAAACTTTGTGTTCAGTACAAAGTACAGAAATGTCGGTGTTGAACAATATGTTTGGGTGTAACTTAACAGGCCCATAATTGGGATAATCCTTAGATAATTATTGAAATGCTTATGTATTCCTCCAATGGTATGCTATGATCAACAAAAACATTGCATCACAACATAATGTTTCAGATGTTATGAAAGCCTCTCCCTTGGTATCTCCAGAAACCTAGTAAGGCTCTGGACATTTCTAGCCAGGCTTCTACACTTAAATGGAACAAAACTGAGCATACTGCCCAAGAGAACTATGTAAATGAAGACATACATATGCACATTAGAAGCCTGCAGCATGAAAGGATCACACCCAGCTGGTTCCCACTGAAAGATCATCAATCCGAAATGACAAATCCCCCACATAGTCCTCATCAACATCTACTCTAGGTTCAATGCTCTCAATTAGGTTCCAGGGTACTTGAGGTAGCTCAGATTGTGGGGGAAGTTTCGGAGAGCGAATGATCCTTTCTACATGACCACTGGGCTTCTCCCACATGAGCAGGTGGAGCTGGATGGGGCGCACCGCAAGGCGGTGCAAGGAAAGCTTTTGGCTGAGGGAGATGGTGTCGAAGCAGCGGATCGCTCCTGAGCTGGAGATCATCCAGGGGAGGACCTTCTCGTTGGACACCCTTGAGATGACTAGCAGTTTTGATGCCTCCCTTGCCTGGTTGAACAGATCGCGGAGCCCTGACCGTGTCGATGGCGCCTGATTGTCCTTGTCGTTGTCAACCACCGAAGATATGAAGATAAAACCCTGGAAGAAAGAAATGTGTTACAGTGTGTCCCGTGTGTAGTTCTAACTGTTCAAGTACACTATTGTCGGCATTGTGTACAGTGTCAAGTGACAAAGTACCTCTTCAGTACGGCTGATGGCGAATCCTAGCCTCGTGTCACCTTCTTCAAGTGGAATCTCCAGCGGCATCTCTTCTGCTATGGAGCTGTACCAAAGTCGGGCTGCTTTCACCACCCCAATATCTACCCCATGGTAATCCTCAAAACCATACAGGGTCGCATTCGTGACGTTAGACAGATCAGACAAAGAACCTGAGTTAACAGTTGCAGACGCTGTCTCTCCAGATATCTGTACATTTTGAAGTGCAAAGGTCACATCTTAATAAGTAGAGTTAACCAAATCAACTCTTATCTGGGATTTTATGTTCATAGTCAGGTTCAATCTACTGAATGTTCACTTAAGCAACAGGAAATTTAGGCTGCGAAAAGCCTGAAGCAGGGAGATTGTATCTGCACCTTGGTGAGAAGAGCCTCACTCTGCACATTCATGAACTCGATGGGGATTCCTGAGACCTGCGAGGAGTAGAGCCACGCGTTGGCACGGGCAAGGGTGTCCTCAAAGGACTCGTATCGACATGAATTCAGGTCCAGAGCTTTGGGGAGGACGAGCATCGAGAGGTAGCTGCTGGAGTTGGGCATGCGCAACGAGTCACGCATCTTCTTCTCCCATGGGTATGCCACATAACCATCCTGAAGCTGTGCCCTGCTCAGGGCAGATGCAACTCTTGTGCTCCTAGTGCCTTCATGAATCAAGGGAAAGTCACATACTTTCCATAGAAAGATAATCCAAAAAACCACAGCAAAAGAGATTATATGTTTCATTACCCAAAAGTTCACAACGAAATAGATTATCTGTTTCTTGCTTAAAACTTCAAGTCAAGGATGGAAGCATCTACCATTTGTTCAGAAGCGCTGAATTCTACAGGAAAACGCACATGCTTGACAAATAAAAGTTGCACCAGGGCACTAACAGTCATAACTTCTAGCCAGGTAGATCAAAAGCCATATATGTCAGTCCTGACCAACCTAATCAGATAATAGTGCAGTAATAATGTCCCAACAGTAATGAACAGAGTTTCCAACTAATCAGGAGGCCACAAACGATGACTGTTTACGACGACTACCAAGTCTAGTCCACCAAAAAAATTCCATCCTCCCCGGATATGAGAATTGAGAAAACGAGTGAACATTACGAGGTATCTAGAAATTGAGCACCACCTAGACAACGACCAATCTCTACCAAAGCAATTAGCCTGACATTGTTTCCCAAACGTCTTCCATATTCTCCCATACTTTACTACTATTTTCTTTCCACTTTGCTTCCATTATCTTTTGTCATGTAGCTATCGTTCTTATCATTGATAACTACAGGCAGATTAGTTTTCTCTCCGTGAGAGAAAGACACACACTTATGCAAGGAAATTAGGCCTGCAACAACGCGCTGAAAGATCAGCTTATCAGAATATTCTTGGTGGGGGTTTTGAACCTCAAAGAGTTGACAGCAAACTTGTCTTTTTCACAACAGGTGTAAAAACACATGTAGAGGCCAAGAAGCACAAAATGAAAACAAGATTAAATGCCGCTTCTGTCTTGTGTTGATACTCCTGTTTCGTTCATTTCACTCTTGTTTATATTTACCAACACACTGAAATGGACACACAAAAAAAAAAGTTCTCCTAATGAAATGAAGGCACCGAACTTCTCTGAAATCGATTTGATCAGCAAAAAGGTTCAGTTCATAACACCAAGGATTGAGCTGAAGCGGCAGAACATTTCTATACTTGAATCAACTTGAAACAGTAATATATTTTTTGGTTGAATTCGTCTGGAACAGCAAAATTGCAAAATGCGCGGCAAAACGGATGAACTGTCCAGATTTCAGAGCGATGAGCAGTGAGAAGTAGTTTACCTTGCAACAAGAGGCACTCGCTCTCGAGGCGATCGACGAAGCCGAGAACGTAGTTGGGGTCGTGCAGGGAACGCAGCACGTACTGCTTCTTCCCACCTCCGCCGCCGCCTCCTCCTCCGCCTCCGCCACCGCCTCCGCCGCCGCCGCCGCCGGAGTGCGGGAGGATGCAGGCCTGCAGCTCGCTGCCTCCGCGGACGCGGACCTCGACGGAGGTGTCCCCGCGCTTGAACGCGGCGTGCATCGCCTTGTGCAGCGCGGCGCGTCCCCCCTTGAACGGCGCCTCCAGCACCGCGGCGCCGGGGCCGCCGCGCCCCACCCGGACCGCCTCCACCACGTCCCCTCCCTGCACCACCCCTCCGCCGCCGCCCCACTCCTCCGCCTTGGAGCTCCCTGCCACGCACTCCAGCACCACCACCTGCCCCTCCCCCGGTGCCCCCGCCGCCGCCATCTTCCTCCTCACGTCCTCCTGCTCCATCATCGATCGCCCTCGACCTCGAGTGATCAACCTCTGCAACGATCGCGTGGGCCAAGTGGGGCGGCGACTTTCTCTAGAATACTCTGCGTGGCCTCGTGCTCCCCGCAGACTTTGCGCCCCGCGCGGCCGCGGCGGCGCGCGCGGCGAGAGGGAGGAGGGGTTAAAGAAGAGGAGGAGAAGGGGGCAAGTCGCCGTCGAGGTGGTTGACGACGCCGACCAATCGCGCCGCGTCACGTTTCGTTTCGTTTCTCACCTCTCGCGCGCGCGAGGGCCGCTCGATCCGTTGCTGAGTGGCCCACATGTCAGGGAGAGGGGGTATTGCGAAGTACTCCCTTTATCCAAAATGTCACCGCATATTTCAATTTTTTTTTCTTTTTATTAAGAATCATAGTATAAACGCAGTCTCGCACAACACGTATACAATCACCCTATTACCACAGACGTTTTGCTTTTGACAAGTACACCACTTACCACTGAATGAATAATTAATCGTAGATACAATACCGGGTAGGCTGATTCCACCACCACAGTTAAGTTACGCTCACTTCGTGCATATTTTATTTTTTTTGTTTTTTTCGAATGAGATTAGTATATTTACAATATCTATGTTCTAGATTAAATTATTGATCATAACTCAAGAAATTATTTTAATACTTATTGGTTATACGGATGTATATTAGTTTCTTGGTTTTTTTCATATGATCCACGGGTGAATTCCTTTTTACTTTTACTTTTTACTTTTGGTAATAAAAGAAATACAGTATAATTTAAACTTTTAGATGGAGTACAGTTGGAATTTTGATGGATTGATGGATCGGCGGCCGCCTCGTTGGATTATCTGGCCTTTGGATTTGATGTGTCCACCTCCGACTCCGAATGCCATTCGGTGAATTCCTGTTCACTTGTTCAGGTTGTTCGTACAGTGCAGGGCGTGTTTTGATTACTCCGTTTTTTTTACGGTCACGAGTTGATTTTGACTCCTGTTCTTTTCCTCTTACCGATTTAAGAGTATTACTATTAAGGGTATGCTTGCAAGCTTCTTAAACGTTGCGAGTTCTGCAAAAACTAAGTTTCTTATGATACTTTTTTTTCTTAACGAAACAAATTTTCAATTTTATAGTACTCTCCGTTCTAAATAATAGTAGTCTAGTATTAAATTGGACACTTAATCCGGTACTACAAATTTGGATAATTCGAAATACCAGATGATGTCTAATTAGTTCTACGTAATTGGGGTAGCTAATTTATTCAGTTGTACACCCTTGAATATTATCTCAAAAACCAGATAATCCATAATCGATTCAGAGCTGATTCCTTTGTAAATTTGACTACTATCTATCTATTATATTATTAAAGGAATAGAAAAGTTAGCCTCCACGTTCGCTCTTATGGCCTAGAAATTCTCACATTAATTGGAGAAAAAGAAAAAAACAGAGTCCATATAGAAATATAATTTAGAAATAGCTGAAATTCGGAATTAAAAAAATAAGAAATATTAGAAGAGGAGACTAGGGTCCATATAGAAATACAATTTAGAAATAGATGAAATTCGAAATTAAAAAATAAGAAATATTAGAAGAGGAGACTAGAGTCCATATAGAAATACAATTTAGAAATAGATGAAATTCGAAATTAAAAAAATAAGGAATATTAGAAGAGGAGACTAGAGTCCATATAGAAATACAATTAGGAAATAACTGAAATTCGGAATTAAAAATAAAGAATATTAGAAGTAGAGTACAGAGTCCATATAGAAATACAATTAGGAAATAACTGAAATTTGGAATTAAAAATAAGGAATATTAGAAGTAGAGTATATAGTCCATATAGAAATACAATTAAGAAAAAAAATAGAAATTCTGAATTAAAAAATAAGGAATATTAGAAGTAGAGTATAGAGTCCATATAGGAATTTAAAACTAACTAAAATTTGGAATAAACATAATAAAATTAAAAGTAGAGTTTAGAGTCTGTACAAAAATACAATTTACAAATAAGTAAAATTCGAAATGAAGAAAAACATGGGAAGAAGAGTTTAAAGTCAATATAGGAATACAATTTAGAAGTAACTGAAATTCGAAATTAAAAATTAAAGAATATTAAAAGATGAGTTTAGAGTCCACATAGAAATACAATTAGAAATAATAAAAATTCAGAAATAAAAATAAATAATATTGGAAGAAGATCCTAGAGTCTATTAGAAATATAATTTACAGAAAATTCGGAATTAAAAAAACATTAAAAGACGAGTCTAGAGTCCATATAGAAATATATATAATTTACAAATAACTAAATTTAATATTAAAAATAACTTAATAACTAACACGTATATAAAATACAATATGAATATTACACATTAGTAGTTTTGTAAAGTTATTACAAAATTTAAAATTATGTTGTTATTTTAATATATTTGAATAATATAATGAGAAAACATATATGCTATTATATGAGAGAAAATATAATGATGCTAGCCGCGCAATCTGCGCGGGCCACCATGCTAGTTTACTATTGATCACATATGTTCCAAATTTCCAAGCTTAGACTTTGGTGGTTAGATGCGATTGGAGAGCTCCCAAATGGAGTCAACTTCATCAGATTGCCCCTGGATTTCCCAACCCAATGGCTATATGTAAAAACGATGATGAAGCTTGGAAGCAATGGCATATGCAGAGCCCGCCAGCGGCAAGCAATCCAGGTATCAAATTGTGCAACAAATTGCAAATACATCGGCACATAAGTTGTACTACTGGAAGAAAAAGAATCAGGAGCTCCTGATTGACAGAATCCAGGAATATATATCTTTACCATCTGGCACCTCGTATGAAGAATTTTTTGTGTACCTGGTAATAAACAAATTATATAGGAAAAATGCGCAGGTATGAACTGCCGGATTCCATTTGATAAATTAAGCCACTAATTAAAAAAGAGCGATAGATTCAAGAGCAGAGAGACGCTGACTGTGCAGATCCAAATGGCATATTATACATCGGAGCAGATACCAATGACGAAGATGAACAGCTTGAATTGGTCGGTTTCACCATAGACATAAATAAAGTATGTAGCAACTTGCATCGATATTTTTTGTTTACAGAAACAGCAGGAGCCAGGACGCATCACCCTGACAGATCATCCCATCAAGATCGACATGAAGCTACCAATTTCGTCTCTTCCTGCTCTGAAATGCCGAAACAATGGATTGGTCAGCGTATCAATCAAGTTTTTAAAAGAAAAAAAAAAAAGAGCTGTTGCACCCGGTTAAAGAAAAGGGGACATGAAGTTAACTGACGTTTAACACGATGTGCATCTTAAAAGAAATACTATGGATATATAAGTATCAAAGAAGCTGACTGTATTTGATCCCTAAAAAGCGGGCAAACTGAAAGGTTACAGTCGATGTGTTCTCAGATGTAATTTAACGTCCAAAAGTCTTTCAGTAATGAAGAAACAACTAACAAAAAGAAATAAAGATCTAGAGAATAAACAGATATATACAGTGTATCTGGTAACAGAATACTGAGCTACAGTTAATACACAAATCAAAATGTAATTTGCTGTATCTGCTGATCTGGCAAAGGATGTCAGCCTATCAACTAGAGATGTATTGCACTAATATTGGCTACGGTTCTGAGGACTAGCAACAGCAAAGATGATGGAAGAGGAAGACAAAAGTACACAGTACAAAGAAAACGAATATACATTGAAGAAAGATGCACTTAATAAAGTCACATATTTGATAGTAGAATAAATTTAACAAAAGCTGTGGAACTTAATTTAGTCATGTATCCAGTGTACCTGTAATTGGTAATAACTGCAGTCTAAACTCTACATCCATCTCCTTGTAGCTCTGTTCCTTGAGTCTTGCTGGCTTTGCCGTCTAGTCCTTTTAAAGTCTCCATTGGTGGATATACATTGCTTCTGTCTACCGACCAAACTTGTTTCAACATTCCGATCTATACGGTTCTCTCTTAATGGACTAGTCGACCGTAGCTTGCCAGCTGATGGTTTTTTTGTTGGAAAACATGCGTTTTCCATTGAGAATCTAGAACTACCCTTGTATTCAGAGTCTCCAGCAATGCCATCATCAACCTTAAGATGCACATCAAGGTACTCTCTTGGTGCTACAGGAGACTCAGAATCCGATGATGATGGGCTAGTGCTGCTCATATCATAAAGAACATTACTTGACATCACTGGCAGTTCAGAGCAGCTAGGACTTAAATTGACAGAAGATGTTCTTTTAGCCCTTGTTAATTCAACAACCTTGAGTATGAAACATTGAAACAATACATGTTACAACTTTACCAGAACACACAGAGTAAAATCACAAGATGTAAGTAGCAATGGACCACTTACCATCTGCTTTAAAGCTGACATGTCTTTCTTCAGTTTAGATATCACCATGTTTTTTCTTTTAAGAATTTCTTGCAGCTCTGCAATTCTCTGCATATAGATAGATGGATAAATAAGTATATATAATTCACATGGTTGGCATACCACCGAGACAATTTGTACCTTGGCATCAGCAGTGCTAGATGTATGTGCAGTTGCAGCCAGTTCCTTTATGATTGCATCCTTCTCTTCACATTCTTTCTGAAGGTTGTACAATTCCTGTTCTGCCGCCAGGGAACTTAGCTGGATGCGATTGACCACAGTGTCACCAGTCAGCAACATTTAAAGCGGGAGAAGTGTTCAGATTTTATCAAAGCACTCCACTCCGTAATGAAGGTAATACTGAAATGTTGATCAATAATTCATACATTGAAAAAATAAACTGTCCGTGAACAATTAACAATGATGAGGTTGCACATAAATAAGATGCTTTCACCACAGAATGGTGTAGGATTTACCTGATTGTCCCCATTTACATGATTATCCACCGATGACACAACACTCCAGCAAAAGTCTGAGAGGTCTGACATCCGGCGCTCTTCATGGTCCATATGACTTACGCTGGACCTATCAACAACATCAGATTTTGCATCGTCCATTCCACAGATGTCCTGCACTTGTCCACCATATGAAAAGGAAGTGAGAGGAAAATACCTCATGGAACAAGCTATCTGTAAACCCATCATACCTTTGTCTTGTGAGGAATAGCAGCAATCTCTGGCTTTGCACACGCACAGCATCTAGCTCCGTCATCATCTCCTACCTTCTTGCTACCCACCAACTCAGATTTTTCCTGCTCCGAGGAAATGAAAGTGTTGCACTTGACATACTGCTGTTGCAGGGAGTTCATCTCGTCAAACAGATCATCAAGCTTCTGCTGCATGCTTTGAAGCACCTCATCCTGCATACCATAAACATTTCTTCGTACGATTACTTAATGCTGCAAGAACAGCATGTAAAAGCCGAGATATCGTGCATATAGCGCATTACTGCAAACATTAGAATATGCAACATTCAAGTGGAACCTAATCACCTACGAAGTACTATAATAAAAGTCATATACGCATAGCACTTGGGCGAAATGACAAGAACACACAGGCTTCAGTATATATGAGATCACTAAAATCAACAAAGGGGTTCAACACTTCAATCTATTAAGTATTAACTATGTGACTAATAAATCTGGGATAAGGCGAAATATATGAGATCAGTAAAACCAAACCCTAATATGAATCGATCGCTGGAGTTGCTCGATGCGGCGGGCCTCGTGGGAGCGGGAGGAGGCAGCCGCGACGGTGGCGACCAGGAGCACGCGGTGGAGCGGGCTGAAGAGCTCCCACGCCACCGCCTCATCCGGAGGGAGCCCCGGCGCGGCCGAGGCAGCGGACGTCGCCTCCTCGGCGCCGACGAGGCGGCCCTGCAGCGACACCCACGCGTGCCGCCGCGGGCTCGCCGGCTCGCGGAAGCGGCTCGTGAGGGCGGCGCACCGGCGCCGGGGGGTGGACGAAGAAGAGGACACGGACACGCGGGAGGGTGGCCCGCCCGGCGGAGGGGTCGCCTCGGCGGCGGCGGCGGCGACCATGGCGACGGCTGACGAATCGCGTTTCGAATTGGGGATTTTTTTTTTTTCGTTTGAGCGGGTGATTTTGACGAAAGTGGTTTTCGAAATGTGAAATACTGGAGACGACTTGTCGAAACGAAACGGCTGAGTTGTGGAGACCAGCTGTTGCCTTGTTGGGCTTTGAGATATCCAGCCCATTTTGGAACGGGCCTCAAGGCCCAAACCCATGTAGCTTCAAATGGGCTATAGTAAAACTAACCGTATTGTTTTGCACTCAGTTTCACCCAATAAAGCATAGGAAAGAAATAAGTCTACTTTCTCTCCCTCAACTCATACCCATAGTTGAATAGCATCCCTCAACCGCAAAACCGGGTATAACCCATCCTCCAACTCACCCGTTGCAAATCAACTCTTCATACGATTTGGGAGATGGTTTTGTCCGACGTGGCATCTGCAACCCCGATGACTAGCTGCGTCAGCACGTGACACTACAACATAATTGAGCTATTGCCACCAAATTATTACAACAAAAAATATTTTGTAGAAATATATTGTACTATTACAATGATAATTTTTCCGTGGCAAATAACTATATTTTATTGCAATGATTTACAATTATTGTTTCATTTAGTACTTTTGTTGCAATAGAAAATGAGATATCGCCACAAAAAATCTTATTATTGCAAAAAACATGTTCTATCACCACAATTTTAATTTTTGTGGCAATTTACATAGTACATAGCTGTGAAGTTACTTTTCACTATTTTTTGTTGCCACGATCAACAAATTCGTTACAAAAAAAATGTCGTCTTATAATTTACTTAATATTTTCATATGGACATGGATTGAGACAAATTTTATATGAAAATTATAGCTCTCGATGAGATCTACAATTTTATAGGTGATAACTTTTTCATTTGAAATCTTTTAGATACTCAAATCTATGATTCAAATCTCAGCTAGGTAGGCTCAAATGGAGGATGGGTTATACTCGGTTTTGCGGTTGAGGGATGCGATTCAACTAAGGGCATGAGTTGAGGGAGGTAGAGTAGAGTTATTCCTTTTCTTATCATCCGCACGTCGGCATGGGGGCGTTCACGTGCGAACGAGCGCGCAGTTGATGCATCCTCCGCCGTCCCTCCCCTATCTCGATCTCACCCGCGGCTGCCACTCTCCGCCATCTCGTTAGCTGCTAACCATCCCTTTTCATCCCCAAGTGCCACTGGGAACATTCTTCTTTGTCTCGGCAAGAGCCGCCAAAGCCGCTTTCCCTCGGTTCACATCTTTCTAGGGATGAAAACGGTCAGAAACGATCGGAAAACAGCCTCAACCATTTCCATAACCATATTTTTCTCGGAAACGGTAAAGTCGAAAACGAAAACGATATCAGAAATATCGAAAAACCGAAAACGGAACAATACGGACGGAAACATGTCGGTACAGATCGGAAACCAGTAACAAATACGGAAACATTAAACTATAAAAACATATATTTAACTTTACATAAGTATGTTATATGTATACGTAAATTCAAGCTTATACTATATAAATTATAAATTAACTTCATTTTAGCTATGTACAAAAGTTAGAGATTTGATTGAAGTGTCAGTCAATCTGTAAGCTGTGGGTCAAGTATAGACATGCCCTATAAATATCGATATATTTAGAATACAGTAATTACCATATTATAAGAAACGGTAATTTCCACAAGAATACGGTAAATACGGAAACGATCGGTATAACAACAAAACCATTTCCGTTTTCATTTCCATATTTTTTACCATTTCCATTTTTGTTCCGGTCGATTACCATTTCCATATGGCTCGGCCGGTAGAAAGTCAAAAACGAACGCCGGTCGGCCGGTAATTACCGTTACCGTTTTCACCCCTACATCTTTCCTTGCATCCTGCATACCAACTATAGCGTGAAAGAAAGGTAAATTTGCTTCCTGGATAAATAGTTCTTTTGTCACCTTTTCTTTATTTTGGTTAAGGAGATGAGCAATGGTTGCATTTTATTTTGTATGCATCAGGTTGGTTACAGATATTTTCTTTTACTTTGGTTTGCTATGTAATATTGTGATTTTGGGATAAAAAAGAAATGAGATCCATGAGGTATTGAGTGATGAAATTGACATTTGTTGTAGCAGGGGTAAACTCCATCCCCCTATTCAGTCTAAACACCCTTAGCGAACAAGTCAAAGTGATCTTTAACTCTTGGCAAATACTTCTCGACTCAATGAGCCTGATCAAGGCGGTCTCTAGTCATGGTAAACTTCATTCAAGCTATTTTACATAGCTGATGAGGTGTTTGGTCATGGAAAACTGTATTCGAGCTATTTTACATAGCCAATGAGGCGTTTGGTCATGGCAAGTCACATTTGAGCTATTATATACAGTCGGTGAGATTTTTTTTTGCTTATAGTAGACGGACACCCAAGGAGCTAGCCAGCGGAAGAGTGTGTTCGAGTCCTCGAATGGGAAATGTCTTTCGCCCAAGGCAATAGAAGATCAAGGAAAATGCTCTCGAGCAGAGAAGATTCCATGGGGACTACTTCAACTACTCTTGCAAGCTGGCGCCAGAAGTCTTTGGGGACCATGAAAATGTAGCAATATACCCTTAGGGTTATAAGCTTTACAGGGGTATTATAGTAACTCCCTATAAGCCTTTGAGGGCAAATTTGTAATCTTAGTGTATAGTTGAGGGCTATAAAACCAACCCTAACCTTGTTACAGAGGAGGAGAAAGAGGAATACAAACTTCAATTCTTGGCATTTACATTCGAGCTCATATCCCAAATCTTGTCTGTGACCTAAGGTCACGACAATATTGTTTCCTGCCTACTTGCTACTATGATAGAAGTAAACATTATAGATATTTGCATGCGGTTTATGTTGTGTGTGATTGAAGTAGGGATACACTGCTGCCTACTAGGCTAGGCTAGCTAAGTGCTTGATTGGACTACTATTGGGTTGGATTGTGATGAATAGAGTACTCTACATTAGTTATTTACATTCCCAATCTTTTATCTTTTCTCTTTTTCATTGCAGGTAAAGAATGCTAAAAATATGCTAGTTGGTGTGTAGTACTTACAATGTTGATCCTTACGTAAGGCCAAATATAAGCACTCTTACTAGAAATGCATCGCTTCAAACAAATAGACAGTAAATTATACCTCTAATGTATCATTCTTTGATTTTAGAACCCGAAACATGTGTAATGGAGAGGTAATCATATTATTTAACTGCCTTATAGTGACTGCCTTGTAGCGATTTTCCATGGTTTAGTGATTACGATCAAGACATCTTTAGTTCTTAAGATTTGTGTTACTTCATCGAGAATACATTTATACAAGATCTTGTTGATTGTTTTCTTGCAAGAGAGATTACTGATGAAATTATTATAATTTAGTTGTATTTTAAATCTATTAAACTTTTCTCACCAAACACGTTATCTAATTGATTATGATTCTTTTAGTGTCTGATTTTAGGGTGAATTAGAATTAGAATCACTAAGAATCGGAATCTATTAATAACTGTGCAAAATTGAAATTAATTTGTTAGGGATGCGATGCAACTAAATCATAATGGTTGCAAGAATCAGGTGGTTCTGATAGAAATTGTTATGAGATTGAACAGTCTGAAATCATCATATCATCTAGCACTATGTTTTGTTATATCCTCATAATTAGCATATTGGAAATTCATATGGCTATATCAATTCCTATATGATGGTATGATGTAGATATTTAGGGCATCTGAACTTTTTATTCGTCATAGGCACAAATTATCTATTATATTTGTTGATAGAGGAGTAACAACTGTCCAAAAGATTCAACTCACTTTAATGAGCATGAAGCGCTTAAAGATATCGTTTTATTTATTTTGGTAATGATACCCACATTCGATTATTCTGACTATGCGGTATAGTGTATCACTAAAGGGAATGCGATGTACACAATGCATTGATAATTTGATATGTGTTTTATTGATAAAACATTTAAATTTTAGTGACATAACTGATGATGACAGCTTGACACATCTGAAATATGAGCACATGGTATATTTTTAATTGTTCCTTGGGTGGAGTTGCCGAACCTAGCTATGCTGTTTTGGATGAAAATTTTAAAGTTGTTGGCATCAACTTTAAAGCATCAGATGGCTACACAATGGCTCTCTCGTTGGAAGAAATTAAATATCAATTTGATGGGTTGTTTGACGGACTAGACAGGAAAATGGTATATTTCTTGGTGTTCCATATAAAATTGAAATAAGTTTTTATGAGTTAAATAAATATTATTGATTTCTTAAAATAGACTTTTGAATAGATCAACTCACTCTTGGAGTATAGGACTCAAAGAGCTTCGAAGCCAAATACAAAAGTTATTTAGCTTTGACTGAACTGCCAATTTGTTTTCCAATGTGTTATGTGTGTTTCTATCACATTATATGCTGACGATTCACCTAAAAATCCTGACTGCATGTCAGCAGCCTTTTATAGTCTTCACCTACAAACCTTTGTCTTGTTTGTGGCTTATGTGTGCTTATTTTCTGGTATTTGTCCAGGGCACGTGTAAGGCCAAAAGGGGTAAAAAGATGATGATAGTATTTACTATCTTAAGCTTATGTACAATCCACCAAATATTTTTGTTAATCATGAGGTTAGTTTCGACCACATCATATACAAGTCTCACTATGGTTGATTTGTGTTGTTTATAGAAAATAAATTGGGATTCTGATGGGAGTTTAGAGGTTTGTTAGTTAAGTTGGGATAAAACTGATGAACTCAGCTTTGTGCCGGTTGAGGGCAAAAGTACCTCGATTTCACTTGCTGTGATATAGGACATGGTTGCTATATTATTGCCAGTAAATTGACCACTTGCTTGTTGTAATTGATTAGGACATAATTTTATGCTTGTTTGATCCTATTAATTGTAGAAGTGGAATGGAACTGAAATGGTGAGAACATATTGTCTGGACACGTAACATCATACAAAAGGAATTTAAATATCAAACTTATCTATATATCATATTGGAAAGGAAAGATTTTTAATCAATTATGTTCATAATATAATAGCAATCCGACATGGCCATATATATTTAATTGTTCCGTAGCACAAAGATTGGGTTGCTTATCACTTCTCATGCTCCATCGTTTGTTCAAGTATCTGCGTATTACCTCGCAAAAAAAATATCTGCGTATTTACCTCATGACTGAATCTGCATGGAATGGTTTATTTTACTCTGCTTTATCCTTGGTTCTCTCTTTATTGAGTAGACAAAGCTCCAATATTTCCATTTCAAACTAAAGATATTCCATCAGTCTAAATCTTCAAGAGATTGTGTATTTTATGCAAACTAATTTTACCATTTTAATATTCTAAAGCGTCAATCATACTTTATTTGATCGTGGTGTATTTTGTACTTGTGGTGTCTACACGTTACTACTTTTTGTTTATTCTGTACTTTTTAGTTTTGGTTTTGGGCAAGTTCTCAGTGAAGTATGATGATGATTTAATGATACTAGAAACCGTGACATCACCTTTATATCCTGCTAGCTATATACAACCTTTAAATTTATACTGATAATATTTAGATGAAATATAAAATTTTAAACTACTATAATTTAACATACAAACTTTAAATCCAACTTGAATATGAGATCTAGAGCTGTGTAGGGGGATGCCTGATCGGCGACTAGCCGCGCCGGGCTGCACCCACGCGGTCAGTCCTGCCCCTCTAGTCCCATTAGTATCTACGTATATAAGTTTGCATACACATATACAAACTTTGCATTCGTACGTATAAAAAACAAAAAAAGGCGAAAAAACAAAGAAAAACAGAAAAATAGAAAAAGCCGAACGGGGACACGTGTCCCCTCTACCGCGCTCGTCCCGCCACCGCTCCCCTCCGTGCTCGCCATGTGTCGCGCCCCGCCTGGGGGGTGTTGTTCGCCGATTAGCTTTTCTGCTTTGCAGGACCTAAAATTCCTTCATTCGAACCGAAAGCCCTAACTGAGTACGAAGTTGGAACGTACTCCCTCCGTCCAAAAAAACCTCTCCTAGTATATTAGTAGGGATTACATCCCCACTTGAATTTTTTTTTCCGGAGGGAGTAAATTCTAGAGGTGTCTTCGAAGCGAAACGGCTGCCAAGGAGACCAGCTGTTGGGCTTTAAGAAATCCAGCCCATTTTGGGCAGCTCATGGGCTTCAAGGCCCAAACCCATATAGCCAGAAGTGGGCCCATCCTAAAACTAATCGAATTGGGCCTCATTTATGTCCTCAAATCGATTTATTTTCATTTTTAAATTTTTATTTTTTAATATTTACTAAATATTGTACCATCCAAAATATTAAAAAAAGACCCTGCCGCCCAAGTGGAGAGCGGCAAGGTGTGCGTATTTTGCATTGAAGTCCTTTGCCACCCTCTACAAGAGCTGCAGGAGGGTAAATGTAATTTTTCTCTGCCAAAAATACATTTTTCTTTTTTTTTTCATCTCGTCCGTTTCTCACGTCACCTTCCGCCCTGCTTGAGGGCTTTGGGTATACTTCTGTAAATATTTTCGCCAGCATTATATTTCTGTAAATATTAAAAAATAAAAATGAAAAAAGTGAAAAAAATTCTCCTCGAATCTTCTGACAGACGCATCGACGAGTGGCACGCATGGAACAGCCGCTCCCCACCGCCGCGGCGGAGGCGGCCGCCGGCGGCGGCGACGGCGACGGCGAGGCCTACCGGATCCGGCCGCTGGAGCTCGCCGACATCTCCAGGGGGTTTCTGGGCCTCCTCAACCAGCTCTCCCCCTCGCCGCCCCTCACGGAGGACGCCTTCCGCGCGCGGTTCGAGGAGCTCGCGGCGCTGGGCGCCGACCACCTCGTCCTCGTCGCGGAGGACGCCGCCACGGGCCGCCTCGCCGCCGCGGGCGCCGTGCTCGTGGAGCGCAAGTTCATACGGCGGTGCGGCCGGGTGGGGCACGTCGAGGACGTCGTGGTGGACGCCGCCGCGCGCGGCCGCGGGCTCGGGGAGCGCGTCGTGCGCCGCCTCGTCGAGCACGCGAGGGGGAGGGGTTGCTACAAGGTCATCCTTAACTGCACCCCGGAGCTGACGGGGTTCTACGCCAAGTGCGGGTTCGTGGAGAAGAACGTCCAGATGGGCCTCTACTTCTGAATTCTGATCTAGGTTTCGTCCTCTTGGATCTCTCTGCCTACTATTGTTGTACTTAGTTAATAAGGAATTTTATGTCAGTTATTGCTCCTTGTATGGATGGATGGATCACTGATCAATGTGGCTAATTCCATTTGCATTGCCAAGATGTGCAAGTTTATTTAATTGAATGGATAGTTCTCTGCATTTATGTGCAAATCTCATTCTTGCAAATGATTTCAATGAGTAAAAGTACCAGAGTAATCCCAAACAAAATATATAGTGCAAACCTGTGACGGTATGGTTTCGTATTACATGGCACCTGCCTTTGAGAAATTGAGAGTGAAATAGTATCACTTTTAACAGTTTCTGAGTCGTATGAGGCCATCAGGGGGGTTAGCGTGGCTGATAAACAAAGGTTCAGTTATGTTGCAGCACTTAAATTGTTGGAGGATATCAATCCTTCCTTATTTCCATCAATGGCTTGATACAGTGTGGTTTGATCTGATCACCTCTTTAGTTTGGAAACATTTAGGTAGAAAAGATTTCAACATTCACAAGTACTGTTGTAATTGAACTCAGTGTCTACTTTATGAGTAAGTGCTGTTTTGAATGTATTCTTAGCTTTAGGTTGGCGCTAATTACCTTCTCTTTCTGACAAAAATGCTCATTATGTTCATACAGCATTCTTTCATCTATATCAGAATTTTTAGCATAAGTTCAATACCACATCCAAAGTACCCTTTAGAACAGTAAAGTTCAGTAGTATACAAAGGTGTATCAAACCAAGGAGGTGCATTTGATACAAGTTAGTCATTATTCATGAGGCTACAAGTAAATCATGGATGCTTGTGTTGGAAGAGCAAAACTTCTAGACCATGCAATGCCTAGTTTGAAGTTATGAACAATCCACTCTTTGCTTGCAATGGGGAAGTTTATTTATTCTTGTAAGGTAACACTTACTTTCATCTCTCTTAATCCTCCGCTCCCTTAGTGTATTATTATGTTTAGTTGTTGATTACTTGATTTCATACTCCAGTTTGTTGACAGAGATGGTCCTGTTAATTAAGGCATGATCATATCTTAAATCAGGTCTAGAGGCTAAGATTCTTTCCATTGTGTTATAGTAGTGGCTCAGCGAGATTGTGTCATACTAGTAACTACTATTTTGAATGCACAAGGGCAAGCCAACCGAAGTCCTAGTGATAGATGAATATTCTGTGATTGGCTGGCATTATACCAAGGAGTAGTGGGAATGTAAAGGTGGAAAAATGTCTGAATAGCGTCAGAAAGGTTACATAATTCGAATAGTATGGTAGTGCATCCCTGAATCAGCTTGTGCTGGATTGCTTCTTTTGCTTTCTTTTACCACCCTGGTTTCCAAAATTTGAATTGACCTGACTTTTGATCATAATGATCTTTCAAAGAAAAAAAAACTTTTGATCATAATGCAACCAGCTGGTGATCTTGCCTATCAGCCTATGCCACAAGTGCTCTCTGAAATTCACAGTTCATGAACCTCATTTGGAAGTAACATTATTACCAAAAGTTCACTTTTAAAATCTTCTAGAGGCAGGGAGCCAGCTTTGACTGCTTATTGTCCCTATTAGTATCTGCTTTGCATAGTACTCTCGCTTTCGTGTTGTACCGTCAAAAGGTTTATCGTTACTGTTTATGCCATTGTGATAGATCATAGATGGCCTCTTTGGCTTTGTCATGATGTAGGTGCAAGTGCTGAGTCGCCCCTTATCATAGATGGCACCAAAGCAGGTTCTTCCCAGACTTTGATAACTCTGGAGCCTGGACCTTCACACATGGAGAATCCCCAAGGTGGAGGAATTATTGAGGATTTTGCTGGCACTGCATCCCCTGCGTCGTATGTCTGAACCACCACAATGCATTGCATCGTATTCATTCAGAGGATGAGCCAGCCATTCTCCATTGCCAGATCCACGCGACAGTACATTTTTCCATCCCAATCAAGACCTGACAAACCTGAAGGTACCGTCATGTGGCCAGCTCTTTCTCCTCCCTTGTGCCGTTCAAGTTGTCACAGACTCACAGTGCTTTGCATTGTAGGATCCGGGACATGATTTCTCTGTGGTGGCCATGGCAACAAACAACTTTGCTGCTCGGTTGCAGCACGAGGTGTAGTGTAGTGTTAGTTGCGGCCCACTTTTAACTGGCTTCCACTGTTGCAGTGGCTCTCCTCATCATCCTTCCCACTTATTATCATAGGCACGCTGCTGCCCTTTTTACCACTCTTCGTCGCTCATCCGTTCCAATTCTTGTGCATGTAGGGCTGCAGGCACTATCTCTTTCTCATCTGCTTCATACCAAACCTACGCTTTTATCCTGAAGAAAGACTGGCAGGCAATATGGGTTTCTTGCAGTGACTAAAACCACCTTTGTTCAGTGTTCATCGAGGACATGGAGGTACGGTACCGTTGTCGCGTTCTGCACTTCTGCGTTGCATGCTTGTTTGTAGACTGTATGTATTGCTGACACCACCACGGCATGGCGACGGCTTGCGTGGGTAGGGGTGTAAGTTGGTAAGCCGTAAACCCACTTATAGATCAAAATAAATGGGTTAATGCCTTGTTTTCTTCTATAAGTGAATTTTGCGGGTTAGCCACTTACACCTCTATGTGTGTGCGTGCGTCCAAAACCAAATGCAACACAATGTTGAGCTTTTTTAATAATGAAACTGGTGAATAGGTATGTAGCCTAGTGCTTGCAGCTCTCTAGTAGAGCTTATCAGCTCCTGAGTTCGACTCTCCTCGGGATGAATTTAGCAAAGGATTATTTTATGGCCCTTTGGTTAAAACATGTGTTAAGAAACGAACTTACGATGAATATGTTCTTGAGTACGGAGCAGTGACCTTAAATCACGGGTTAAGGCTCAACCATGGGGAGCGAAACCGTGTGTTAAGAGACCAAGGTTTAAGAAATGATCTATGGTGGACAGGCCCTCATGTACGGGGTAATTAAGGACCTCAAAGCACATATTAAAGCTCTGTTTGATTCAGCTTAGGATTATTATAATCTGAATTATTAGGAATAAGCTGAAACAAATAGATAGCTTATTATGATAGATTATTATAATCTATAAGTCAAATTACTATAATCTAATCTAGTAATTCACTCTAAAGGTGCTTATTTTAGATTATTAAGTGGCTAACAGCTAACAAACAACTTATAATCTAGAGAAACAAACAGCTCACAGCTTATTCTATGTCGGTTTATTATAATTCAGCTTACAGTAATCTGGCTCAATAATCTAGATTACAATTATTTTAAGCTGAAACAAACAGGGCCTAAGGCTCGAATTATAGAGGACGGATCCACATGTTAAGGATCAGGTTCGTGATCTTTCTTAGCCGGCTTTGGTTAAGATTATTATTCTTAGCTTAGAGCAAGTTTAATAGTATAGCCAACTACTAACTTCAAATCATCTATAGTCAATTTAATAGCTAATTTATATAATAATTATCTATAAATATATACTACACTATTAATATCTTAGAGTTCGTGCTGTAGTTGTCCCTATAAATATGTAGTCCACTACTCTTCTTTTTTCTCTTTCGTCTCCTTGGCTTATAGTCTATTGTTATATCTAGGCTTATAGTCTATTGTTATATCTACTCTTAAAAAGCAGTGGGGTGGTCTTTCTCATGCTGGTCTGAGCTTGTCAGAGTTTTTTTTTTCAAGGACGAAACTATGGATTCCCCAAAAATATTCTCAAAAACATCACATCGAACCTTTGGACATATGCATGGAACATTAAATATAAATTAAAAAACTAATTACACAGTTAGGAGGGAAATCACGAGACAAATCTTTTGAGCCTAATTTGTCCATGATTAGCCATTAGTGCTATAGTAACCCGCATGTGCTAATGACGGATTAATTAGGCTCAGAAGATTCGTCTCACGGTTTCCAGGCGAGTTATGTAATTAGTTTTTCTCATTCGTGTCCGAAAACCCCTTCTAACATCCGATGTGACACTTTTTTTTCGCGAACTATATGTCGTGGTGTTTGGGCTTATAGATAGAGCTAAGCTTGTGGCTGGTTTTTGGTCGGTCGCTGGTGGCTTGCCTTTCCGGGCAAGAGCCAAGAGGGAAAACAAAAGAGCGGCAAGATGGCTGGGGTCGGTGACGGACTGACGGCTGCAAGGTGACGCGACGGCGACGGCGACGGCGACTCAGCAAAAGTTCCTCCATGATCCTCTCAAGAAAAGAGAGAAAAGCTTGTTGATGTTGCCTGCTCGGCCTCCCCTTTTTAACCGTGTGGCTGGATCGTCTTCTGACTTGTAATCACCGGCCCGTGAACGATCAGTGGCCGAGTGTGAGTGACACTCTTTGCGATTGCTCATATTCCTATAATAAGTCAAAATAGCTTATTAGAAAATACAATTTATATGTAAAATTTTTATATATTTATTCGTAACGACTTAAAAAATTAAAAAAAATATTGAAAATATCTTAAAATTAACTTTAAAATCAAGTTGGAAAATTCAAATTTGGTTTGGTTTATTTGGCTAACTGATGGGGCTCTCAATCTAGAAAAGAAATTCTATCAGTCAATCACATCATGATATTTACTTGGTGCTTTCTAGTTAAGACATTAGACTTCTCTAATTGGCACCCAAGAAGATTTGGACATGATGTACAGTACGTCCTAAAGAGACGTGAGTTAGCCCATGACTCCGCACCGTTTTGTTTCTGCATGGGACGCAATGATCGATGGGCATAGTCCGGTTAACCGCAGCTACTAACTAAAAAGTTCATTGCAAAGAGTAGCAGGCAAGTCCTCACCAGGGTATTTTTATTCCATAATCTTAAAATTTTAGTAGTAATAGTACCGTAGTAGCTATAGTAGCTAATTAACCGCCTAGCAAGTTAATAGATAACGACGATTGCAAAAATTTGACCTTGAAGATAAAAAAATAGCTTTTGAAGCTTGTGCAATCTGCTAAGTACTCTTGATATTACCGTGCCGACGTGTTGATGATAGACTTGCACTATCTAATCATGGTGTCTTTTGTGACCATCATTCACTTAATTACCCTGCCTTTTTCTTTTCCAACTTCTACATCGGCCTTCCAAAGCAGTAATCTACATAAAACCGGAAAAAAGAGAGCACTTTTTATACTTTGATGAAACACTTTACATCATGAATAACCAAGCACTATAAAGTACTCCAAGAAGCAACAAAAAAATTTCAAAAGTCCGGAGGAAAGAAGCGAGAAAAATATTGGTTGGCGCAGTTGCGTCGCTTTCATTCACCGGGGTGGCCCTCGCGCGCACGAAACAGATGGGGACCTTATCGCCGTCGTAATCACGGGAGCGGCTTTCTCAGCCGTCGGATTGGCAAGGGGCACCGATCCGACGGCTGATGTTGCGCCCACAAGATAGCCTGTGATGCAGACGTTCACTCAAAAGATACCGCCGCCTCTAGGAAATTGGTAGGTACATTCACACATGCAGGGACCACTTTGGGTTTTCCACTCCCCTACAAGAAATGAAAGTTTTCTCTATAATACATCTCCAATAAATATATAAAACTGCTAGAGGATGTGATCTTCTACCATGCATGCATATGTATGCCCCTCGCCCGGAGCCCGACGAGAGTACACGTCACGCTACCACTTGATTGACTGGGGAGCCGCCTACCACGGACCATGGTGTCTTCCCTCCTCTTCTCCCTTCCTCTCCTGAACAATCACAGTGGGTCAGTGTGGCTGGGTTTACTGAACATTGTCGGACAATGGACACCCCATGTCGTAGTTTGACAACTTTTGCCTAGGCCCCATCAAGGTGCCAACGGGGTGGTCAAATGTATGTAGCCGTGGTGAGACTATTCTATTGAACTCTAACGAGCACACCAGCAACTACTACGGTCTACGGTGGGATGCTGTGGTGTAACCCCCTAAGTGTAGCGACACGGATGCGCGGAGGAGGCAACCTGGGTGAAGGTGTTGGAGATGACGCTAAGAGGGATATCGGTGATGCACTTCAATAACGTGAGCTTGGTGGATGGGTTCAACGTGCCGGTGACAGGTGGCGTCGGGTTAAGAGTGGTTGATTGGTTAAAGGTAAGATGGGAAGAAATTCGAATAAAGGTGATTAGAGGGAACATTAAAATAATGAAGGGGTACAACATTGCTACGTGGTATGGTTTGAGGATTTAATTTGATAGTATCCTCTATTTCTCGAGGTGTACATTACAGGTGCGCTCGTAAGGTTTGTGGTGTACGTACATGCAGTGTGCACGTATGTGCATCTTTTGTGTAATAAAATAAATATGTATATCTTCATTAATTTTTGAAACTTGGTAAGAAAAAATCACAAAAAACTAAAAATGCACTGTCAAACAGCATGGTTTTCCTTGTTATTTTTTTAGGGCCCATTTGAATCATAGGAATGGAAAAACAGAGGAATAGAAAAAACACAGATTTTGACATGAATGCAAGTACAAAACAGAGAATTAGAAAATACAAGAAAAATATAGGAATAATTGTTTGATTGAAGCACAGGAAAAACAAAGGAATCAAATAAGAGAGACTAAAAAGGAATTTTTACAAGAGGTTGAGCCTCTTGTTAACTTTTCTCTAAAATCTCTATAGAATTATCCATTCCATAGGAATTTTAAAGGATATGTAGGATTCAATCATTTGTTTCAAAGGCTTCTATAGGAGTTTTTCTCGTATGATTGAAATCTTCTAAATTGCTTCTCCTCTAAATCAAAGGGGCCCTAGATCTTTTCCTGAGTGTATCTGGATATGCGCAACGGGAAGTCAGTTAGTATTTGTTGCCCCCCTGATCCCGCGCCGCGCGGGTACTTGTGCAGTTGTGCTAGTAGTACGTGGGGGAGAAACCGTTATGACCGCCGCCGCGGCCCCCCCAAAGCGTGCGCCGCCGCCGGTTTTCTCTCGCCTCACAGTTCGTCCAATCGAATCGACAGCAAGTACTACTCCTACCAGTAGCAGCAGCAGCATCAGACTGAACTTTTCTCACAGCACTAGTCTCAGTCTCTCGGATCCCCGTCAGTCACTTGCTCACCCGATCGTGCTGCCCACGCATTCATACCGTCGACGCAACCAGCCGACGTCGATCGCCGGCGAAAACCGGCGAGCCGACCTGGCCGGCAAAGGCTGCTGCTACCGCCCGTGGTTTCGGAGGCGACCCCGGTGGCCGGATAGATGAGGACGTCGTACACCACCGGATACAGAGGCCAGGAGCCAGGTTAGAGGAGTTGAGATCGACAGCGACGAGAGGGACAGGAATTCGCCAAACAGCTTCAACGCAACCACCGTTCGCTGAACCTGAAACTATTCAGCCTCTGTTTGGAACAGATTTTGGTACAGATTGTTAAGACAGACTCGCTCTGTTTTTAATATATAACGCCATTGTTTTTTGTTTTTTTTAAAAAGTGTTTGACCATTTATCTTATTTAAATTTTTATGTAAATATAAAAGAAATTCAAGTCATGCTTAAAAAAATCACACTAAAAAATGATAATTACATTTTTTTAAATGAAACAAATGATTAAACATATCTCAAAAAGTTAACGACACCGTATATTAAAAAACTCCTAAATAGAAGCTATAATTGTACGAGATATTTCTTATCCAGATCGTATTGCTTAAAAAAAATATCCTAAATTTTTATGTTTTATGTTTTAGGATGGATGTGTTTTGGAACGGTGGTGGTACTGTATACTTAATAATGACACGATAGATTTATTTTTTAAAATAAACTTTACTAGAACAACACACGGTGGATGGATTTTTTTTTAATATAAATCATATTTTTACCAACGTTGAGCAAATATTTTGTGATAAAAATCTGAAAAAAAGAACATTAGACTTAGATCATGTTTATGAAAGCTTTTGCAAAGCCATAGTTTCTCCCTAACGATCCGGATTCTATTACCAGATTACGAGAAACTATACTTGTAGAATTTAGAAAGTGAACTAAAAATAGCTGAGATTTCAACATATAGATTCTATGAATACGTACTTACATAATCCAAATAAAAAGAGCTATGGGACTGCTCAAAACAGTGACCAGGATTATTCGTGAACATTGTTGCGATGCATGTACTTCACAAAAACAGGGTGTAGCAACGAGAGGAAACAGGATATGGAGGCTGTCTGGATGTGTCATTTGTCAAGCAAAGGGGGATGCAATGTACATGGGCATGCATTCTTGCAAGCAGACACAGCTGCAACTTGCACTTGGTGTGTACTATGACAAACAGAGATGAGACAACCATCTATACACTTGTGAGTTACTCTCATCTCCTTCATTATCAAAAGAACAGGCTAATTAATTAATCAAGCTTTGCAGCTACAGTATTCTACCACTACCATGTGGGACCCCAACCCATCATCTTGTGAACTCTGAAGAATGCATGCCACTGCTCCAAAATCCAATGCCCTCATGTTCAATTTACCAGATAGACCAGCGAATTCATCAGCAAAGAAGGAAACGAAGCTTAGAAAAACTGCCGGTGCAGATGCTTCTGCTGCATGCCTTTTGCGGCCGTTCGTGTGTTGCGCACTGCTGCACCGGTCATGGCGATTGATTGATTGATTTAGCCGGCGAAGTGTTTCTGCTTGCTCGCCGAGCAGGTGCAGCTGGAACGGCTGTCGTTTAACACCTTCAGATGAATCAAGAACAAGAACACCGTCAGCAACTTGGATGATACAGTATTTGATTGATTATGTATTTATGTCTCAGTCTCAGACAAGACTAGCTAGCTGGTTTGTTATGTATGGTTACTGACCGAACTGCAACCTCATGTGAGCATCTAAAAAGTGTTCAATAGAAAAAGAACAGGCCTCTTTTTTTAATTAACTAGAGTAACTAGGAGATCGATGCAATCTGGATGTGCCCAGCTAGCCACTACTACTACTCCTACTAGCTAATTACAGTTACCCCTGCCCTCATCTGGAGGGTAACAACTTGATCTAAACATCACCTATATATCCCGGGACAATTAGGCAAGTCGCAGTTCTGAATTTTGATCAAACAAAATTGGGAGTTTCAGACTCATATATATTACCTTGACCTGCTTCTGGAGCTCCTTGATGTAGTCCACGGCAAGATCCAACATGTCAGCAGTGTTGGTTTGCTGCAAGTAAAACCAAAACCCAAATTCACAAACGGTCAGCTCATCAGCTAGTACTAGTACTAGTAGTAGCTCACACTGGAGTACAGTGTTAGTAATTAACGGATCAGAGAGTCGTGGTCCTTCCATGGCAGTAGCAGCAGCAGCCAAAATGAACCCAAACAGGGGAAAAAACCAATCATGGAGTATAGCACACAAGGTGTTCGACCGATGGGATCCCCCTCACCTTTTCCATGTTGGGGACGAGCTCCTGCAGCTTCCGTATCCGCTCGCTGATCCGCGTCCTCCTCACCTGCAAGCGGAGACGATTTTCAGCTCGGGAATCGAAGGAAATGGATCGCGTGCCACGCCACGCCATGGCGTGGCGTGCGCGTGGCGGCGAGAGGTGTGCGCGTGTGTAAGGTACGGTACGGACCCGCTCGGCGATGCTGCGGGGGTGGGTGGCGCAGCCGCGCTTGGCGCGGATCTTGCAGGGGACGGCGTCCTGGAACTGGAGGAACTTCTCGATGGCGGCCATCTCCGGCGACGCGGCGGCGGAGGCGGAGGAGGGGGGCTTGCTGCTGTTCTTGGACGCCGGGAGGCTGAGCTGCCGCGGCAGGTCGTCGCGGGGGCGCTTGGACGACGGGAGGCTGCTGTCCGGGAGGAGCGACGTCGCCGGCGGCGAGGGCTCCTCCCAGGCGGAGGACCCCATCGCGTACCCTCCGTAGCCGCCGCGTGCGCCGTTGCTGCCGGCCTCCGGGCTGGCGCCGCCGCCGCCGGCGGCGAGCTCCTCGTCCTCGCTGCCCATCTCCGAGATCTGGGACATCACCGACCCCTGCCGCGACGAGAAGCTGAGCTGCCCCTTGAGCCGCGGGTCGCCGCCGCCGCCGCCGCCGCCCATGCCCGCTCTTAGCATATTCCCGTATCCTATAATTGGTAAGGATATTAATGGCGCCTTTCGAATTCCAGAAATGGAAAGGCTAGCAGCCACCTCATGATTGCTACTACTTCTTACAAAGATCGAGTGATAGGCTAGCTACTAAGATCGAGGTGGAGTGGAGAGGGAGGTGCACCAACCGTTGTCCATGGTCAAATGGTTGAGGAAGCCGGCGGGGGAGCTGCTCTGCCGGAGGAGGCTGTTGCCGGCGGCGGCGGCGGTGGACTCCGTGCCGCCGGAGCTGACGGTGCGGTAGAGCCCCTCCATGGCGGAAGCCATCTGCTGCTGCTGATGCGACTGGTACATGAGCTGCTGCTGCTGATGCTGCGAGGCCATGGAATCTTCCGGTGGGGCGAAGTGGGCGGCGGGGCGGGGAGGCTTGTTGTCGTGGCCGCCATGGCCGGCGAGGAAGCGCGCGAGGACGGTGTCCGCGGCGTGGTCCGGGCTCGCCGGCCGCTGCTGCTGCAGCTGCAGCTGCCCACCACCACCACCGGGGAGGACGAAGTCGCCGCAGACCTCCCCGAGCAGCGTGCTCGGCGCCGACCTGTACCGCAGCAACCCCGGCGAGCTCATCTGCGGCGGCGTCCGCACCCCGGCTGGCTGCAGGCTCAGGTCCTTGGACACCGGCGCGCCGTACATCACCCCACCCCCACCCCGCTGACCTCTCCACACACCAAACCAGCAGCTCAGCTCAAGCTCAAGCGAGACGATCGAGACGAGGGCTTGTGATTCCGCTACGAAATTTCTTGTGGATGCGGAGAAGAGGAGGAGAGGAGAGGATTTAATAATGGCGAGAGGTAGGGAGGAGGTGATTGGGGAGGAAGATGTGGGAGTGAGAGCGGAGAGGGGTATTTATAGCGGTGGAAGTTACTGGAAGCAAGGGGAGGGGATCGAGGCGTGCGTGCCCTCGTGGCCGGGTCAGCTCGTCGTCGTCGACGACGACGACGACGGCGACGTCGGCGGCGGCGGCTGCTGCTGGCTTTTGCCTTAGCTACAGCCACCGGCCTACTTTACTGCTTTATTCCTCCTACACCTCTTGTGGATTATTAACACCCTAGAATTTGATCATTCTTTTTTTTTTCTCTCCTAATTACTCACTTAAAAAAGACGCATGCACCCTCAGTGCAATAACAAACGTTTAAAGAAACGACGAAATACATGTAAACTATCATTTTGCATAGAATGATTTTTTTATTACATAGGAGACGGCAGACGCACACGCACACACTAAGACACATACAACACCACACTCGCACATCTATGAATGTGTGCGATAATACATGCTCTAGAAGACGAAAACTAGTGGCGCATAGAATGATTTAACGGCTAAATAGCTGAATTATTTATGATAATTATTTGAGAGTACGCGTGAATGAATTAAATAGTATAAAGTTAAAATTTCGATTTAAAATAGAGTACTTAAATAAATTTATGTAAATAAAGTTACACAGAAATTTATTTGCAACATTTACCTTTGGTTGTCTGTTTCATTTCTACTCCAATTTTGATGTAAAAAAAATATACAAAGGGTTACTCGCATGCACAACACCGGAGCAGAGTGGTTTCGGCCCAACGACATTTTCACCGGCCCGGCCCAGCAAGCTCGAATACGTGGACCCACCGTAGCCACGACCTCTCCTGTCAAAAATACTACTTTTTATTTAAAAAATACTAAATATGGTAAAGAGAGAAGATACAAGAAATGGGGAAAAGGCAAAAATAAAATCACGTTCACGAGGGGTGCACATGTGTGCAGGCAAAGATACAGTGCTGTTGCCTGCTTGTAGCAGCTGCACCTCGCTGCACTGACTGACACCTTACAAACAATTGCATGCTTAATTAAAGATTTTAAAGAGCCCAAAGTGACATAGAGTAGTGTTTATTTGTTTAATTATTCAGTTAAGTCACTGTCAAGCTATGCTGTGCATCCACTCTTCAGTTCAGCATATGCTCAATCACCACTGGTCAATGGAAAGCATGCTACTTTCCAGTTTCCACAAGAGGGAGAAATTAAAGACTTTTTCCCCCTTTACTAACATTTTGTCTTGAGAGAATGGATGTTCATAAGTTTGAGCAAACAAAATGGCCAATGTGAGAGCAGCAATATCTGCAGGACATGACAGAAGCAATACTGAATTATACTGATGATGCAGTGGAGACCATCAGCCCATCACAAGCTGTTTCCTGGGGATACTCTTGTCTTGATATTAGGTCCATATTTGGCTGCCTTACTCCTCGTTGCTTTGGAAACCTTTCATGCTTTGGAAGAGCATATGAACGCTGTGGTTAGATTTAAAGTTTTTCTTCAAACTTTACATTTTTTCTATCACATCAAAACTTTTCTACACACACAAACTTTCAACTTCTCCGTCACATCATTCCAATTTCAACCAAACTTACAATTTTGATGTGAACTAAACACAGCTGAAATTCACAGCAATTTCGTGGATTTTCAAGAATATCTGTGAGGCTTAAGGTAATTAAGATTATTTTCTTTATTGGATGATTGATATATTTTGGACAATTTGTTTATAGTGATGAATTAAATATTATATATATATCATGAACAAATTGTCTAAGCAAGTATTGATGTAGAGAGTTTTACTAAAAAAAATAGTTTGAGAACAGTGGTACGCATATATTTCATTTACATAGCCTGGAAAGAACTGGTTCTAAGCAAGCTAGGACTAGAGTACTTGTTTAGAGATGCTGTCATCTTATCAAGGGCGACTTGGATGTACTTGTAGCCTCATTAATTCTTAATACATAACAATCTTGGTCCTACCCTGTACTACAAAAGAGGCTGGATCTGGCTTAACTAAATAGTATATTGATCATAATGAGTTGATGACACTGCAATCAAGTAATCAACTACTCCTGCCCTGCTGCCATCTCCCTCGGTGCGATTAATCAAACTCTTCTCCCCATTTGATTCCATCTGAAGGAATCAAAGGAAAATGCCATCCTTTTCACCCAACTCACAAGATCTTGTGAACCATGTGGCTCCACATGTGTCTCCAATGCTAGTGTTCTATCCTTCTCTCTCTATAATCAATCTCTCTCCTACTTTGTGCTAAGCTTGTATTTTACTGTTCCATTATCCATGCAGAAATGAGAGGCAGGAAAAAGGTGAGCAAGGAAAAAGAAAGGCAGGCAGTGTGGCTCCCTCTGCTTTTGTTGGTGAGCCAACAAGAGACAAAAACATGGCCACACTTTGGAGAGTTTGGGAGGGTGGTCTCTCACGGCATAAAGTCCTAAAAAAGGAGGGAATAGGAGGTGATACGGTTGGGTTTGACACCGGCTGGGCAGCCAAGAAGCAGCCACTAGTCCTCCAGCCCTGGCCAGGAGGGTCTTCATCAAGAGGTTGACCCTGCCACTTGGATGATGACACAATCAGTTCCAACATTTCGTTCATAGTTGATTATAAACTAAAATGCTTATTAGACATATAAATTAATTGTAGGTAAAATTTTATACATATGTGTTCTTCGCAATCTAAAAGCAAATGTTGGGAAAAAAATATGATAAAAAAATATAAGAAAACTTAAAATTTAAATTTTGATTATGGCGGATAAGCTGAAAAGCAAACAATAGGGCTAGATAATAATAGGACATAGTGCTACACTATTTCTTATGCGGTTTTATAGAGAGTTAGATTTTAAAAGTAAAATTAGATTTGATGCGTAACCCTTACTCTCTTTATATACACAATTTATTTTCTATACAACATTATTGATCAACCTACATCATTATAATCTAGGTTTACCACGGCCAACGTGTGTATGTCTCTCTGATTTTTTTCAAGTAACATATGATGTTTTTATGCTTCTATAGTGAAAATGGTGGCTCTTTTTAGCGCGCGCGCTCTCTCTCTCTCTCTTCATAGTACATCATATATTGCGACTTGATTCCTGTTCTCTCTTTTTTTTAAAAAAAAAGTCGGTGATTATTCCCATCCGTCTTGGCATATAAAACCTGGCGTGTTAACACATTCCCATGTAGCAAGTGTCAGCAGCATGTTTTTTGAGATATGTCAAATATGAATGGAATAAGTTCAATATGGCATGCAAGATAATGTAATATGCATGTTTGAAGTCGGTATATGTTCATCCTATATTCCTATATTATACAGCCTGTTTTGGAAAAAGTTGCCATGTTTATTTTTAGTTCGCTGTAGATCATATACTCCCTCCGTTTCTAAATATTTGACGCCGTTGAATTTTTTAAATATGTTTGACCATTCATCTTATTAAAAAAATTAAGTAATTATTAATTATTTTCCTATCATTTGATTCATTGTTAAATATACTTATATGTATACATATAGTTTTTCATATTTCACAAAAGTTTTTGAATAAGACGAGCGATCAAACATATGCTAAAAAGTTAATGGTATATTTAGAAAACGGATGTAGTACTTTTTTACCCTGTTTCCACTTTTTTGAAGGATTTTTTTTAGATGCACTTTCTTGTAGCAGTTAGAAAGCTTCATTTGAATTTTACATAGGTAGAAATTGTATTCGGATGTTGCCAAGCTAAGATCGAAGACCCTTGTATCATCCATGAACTAACGTTGACATGTTTGTTTGTTTGATAAACCCAATCTTCAAAGGTGCTCATAAGAATAAGGTCTATGTATTCAAGGGTAAGTGCGCTCGCGTATATATGAATGCACTTGTAATATGTTTAGAAAATGTATTATTATGGGCATGTACTAAACAATACTCCCTCTATTCCATAATATAAGGCACAACTACTTTTTTAGATGTTCCATAATATAAGACATGCATGCATGTAGGCAATTAACTATGATTTATTCTCCATTAAATTATTACTTTTGAAAATCCTCCACTCTCATGTTCTCTAATTCTATTGGATGCATGCATTGTATTTATTAGGATGATCCAAACTACAAGATGATAATAATTATTTCTTGGTCTTTGGGTTAGGGGTGGTTATGCCTTATATTTTGAAATGGAGAGAGTAATTCTCTTTATGAATCTATTCTTGAGAATAGGCGTATCAAGAATCGTGTGCTCTAATATTGATAATGTGATGAACCATATCCGAGGATGCTATTCCTCGAGAATCCAACGGCAGTAAAAGGTCCCCCAATGCATGGAGTCATCGAGTGTATGTGCGTTTGTACATAAAATGGCATAATTATCGTGATAAGGATCTCTTGATGGCATAAGTATCTTTGATCAAACGAGAACGACCTCACCATGGATGAATGGATGAAGGTGTTGCAAGCAAGAAAAATCTTATGAAGTTATCTGCAAGAACAGTGGATAATACCAATATACCATCTGCAGATTAGTGCCAATGGATTTGTGAAACGTATGTGTCGCCATGAGCGCTTCATGATCTTCACGAGAACTTGGCCGTTTCTGGAACCTAATGTTCCCATTATTCCTACCGGTGGAAATTCCTCAATAATGCTCACATTTTGTTCGAATATACAGAAGGATCTATGCATTATTATCTGAAGCGGTCTATACCACTTATGTACTAATGTTCTGTGATATATTCTCCTGAGAATAATCTCCTGAATCCTGACAGCAATTGCAAATTTTTATGTCTTAGAAAGGTCCAAAGGAAGGTACTCTCAGCAGCCAATTACCAAAGTGATCGTGGTGCAGGAACACTATTCCTCTCGGTAGCTAAAATCACGTCACATTATTCTTTCATTGGGATAAGCTTCACATTATTGGCACCTTTGGTCAGGGCGTATCACTACAGGAGCATGAAAGGATGAAAAGACAAAGATAACGGAATTATGTGTAAAGGTTGCATAGATATTTATTTTGCAAAAGGAATTCAATTAGTTAGTGTGGTGGTCTCAATATTTTGCTGTCCAAATAATAATATTTTCACAACCCGGTATCAGATTCTAACACCCACCTTAGATAATACTCCCTCCGCTCCATAATGGATGTTCTAGTTTTGTTCTAAGTCAAACTTATCTAACTTTAATTAAGTTTATAATAAAACATAACAACATTTACAGTACTAAATTAGTTTTATTAAATCAACATTTTAATATATATTTTTAAAAGCATATGTTTCGTGTTGGAAATGTTGCTATTTTTTTCTATAAACTTTGTCATACTTGAAGTTTGACTTTGGACAAACCAAAACATTTTACATTATAGAACAGTGGGAGTATAATCTAATATTGTTTTTTTTTACATTCAAATAACCATTTTTTCTCTCTTAATTACTTGGACGCTAGGGCATGGCTCTTGCACAAATTTAGTTAGGTGAAAGCCCTCTACTTCTTTGGGGGACAGGGAGGACTCCAATCTGATCTCTGATCTGAACTGAATGCCCACATAAACACATGAGAGTTAGACAACCAGCCCTGACCTGAGTAGCAGATGCCAAGTCCAGTTTTATTGGCCTTTCAATGCACAAGAGGTGGTAGCTGCCCACGTAACTGCAGGACCCCCGTACTGCATAGATGTGAGGGAAGTGAAGCCGGAGCCGTACGGGGAAACACCGGCCCGGGCAGGCAAGCATGGCGCAAGATTGAGATCGCCAGCCAGCGCTAAGCTTCCCTCCCGGTTGACACAGCAGCATGCGGCTATAGGATCTAGCATTCTAGCACCAGTGCAAGCACACCACGGTGACGACGACGACGACGACGGTGGCTCAGGTGGGTAGGCCGGTGGCCGGATACCTCACAGCCTTGACCAAAGACGGCGTCGCCTTGTGGCCACCGGCCGGCTCACGCGGCAGGGAGGTTTGCAGGGTAAGCAAACTCAAAGCTGCTTGCAGCCAGCCAGGGTGCATTGACAGATGCAGACAAAACATGCAAGTTTCTTTTTGACATGTACTACAAGGGAGGCTAGTGCAACCAAAATAGAAGAAGAGATCAATTCAGCGGTTGGAACTTGCAACGTACAGCATTTTTAGTTTGTTGAGGGGTAAATTCTGGTTAGATTTGGACAACAAGTTTATTGGGGAAAGAAAGGGAACAAAGGTTGGTTTAAAACATACCATATGGAATCTGGGCTGCAAATATTAAAGCCTTGACCTTGGACCACCCTTTCCTGGTATCTGTAGAGCGTCATAATGGCCAAAACCATGAAAAAGAACTTGAATTGGATCTTCTTTCCCGTACTCCTGACCATATTCTGCGATTGCTATTAAACCACCAGTTTCCTTATCATACATGTACACAGTAATTGGCATCCTGGCCACATTGGTAACGGCATATTAGAGCTTTTGTTACTTCCCGTTTTCAGAAGGACAATACGTTCGGATGGGTGTTCACCCCAAAGTGTTCCCAGATTGCATGCATACATCCGTAAGTAACTTAGTGCAACATGGCAAATTTCATTGAGAGGAATTAGCAAAGAAAAGAAATCTTCTTTCTAGTCTATAAAACATGAACTTCTTATTCTAAAGTAATTTATCCAAATATTTATTAATATTCAAGATGAAAGGAAATGCAGGCCAACAACTACAACTAGCCAGCACCCTATTGACTCGCCTCTAGTGTCTACAATACATTTGATTGATATAGTACTAATTTCATTTTGACCAGATCGACAATTTTTATGTTGAAAAGGAAAATTTATAGATCCAATGTCACATCCCGTAAAAAAATATGATACACGTATAGGATGCACTCAATGTGTACGAGCTAACAAGACTACACATATATGAAACTATCCACTATTGCTGTTGAGCTACATTAATAAACTACGGTCAAAAGCCTAAGAAAATGGCATATTAATGACTTTTGGGAGTTGTGTTTTGAAAAAGAAAAAAAAAGGTGCTAAACAGTCATAACATGACAAAACAAACAGACAAGAGAGTATAAGTGGACAAACTTATCCCAGGAATCCTAAAATGGATTAAAAGCAAACCAACTAACCATCAACCCTATATAAGTATGACCAAGAGGGCATAAGTATTCTAACAGGTTACTGCACAAATGTATACTGCATTTGAAATAGTGAGAGTAAATAACTCCAAACATCATGGCTAATTCTCACCGAAGAACATGCGAAGCCATTAACAGTTCTGGTTCACCTCCCCACACATGTGGCTTCCTAATCCGAGAGACATATGCATCGAAGTCCCCCTCAACAAACCTGTGAATTAATGTCATAGCGAAGCATAAGAATGCGTAACTCAACAATATTTAGATGCAGAGTAACTAACAGAATAATGAGGACAGGTAGAACTAACCATTCAGTCTCTGCCCGTCTCTTGATAAATTCATCGGCGACCTAACAGTGGCACCATTTAAATAGATCTTTTACATGACATATTCACCAGAAATGGTTGCGTTGCTTCCAGAGCAACATTTAGTATCTAAGAACAGAATGGATCAACAGTAGTACATCAGCAGAACATTATAAGCATACCATTGCTCTTAAGTCATCAGCCATCTTTCTCTGGAGATCATCATCAGGTGTGGGCTTACCTGACCTAATACATGCACCATGAGCCACAGATCGGAACAAGCACCTTCCATCTCCAGGAATGCCTGAGGGTTACCATGTGAACAAACACAAGTGAGCAGACGATGCATGCTTTAACCAAATGCATATTGTATAGTAATTAGAAAAACACGCACACGCACACACTGTCTCACCAGTAACAGAATAATCCGTGCAAACTTTTTTCCCATGAGCATAACTAGTGGACGATTCAGTAGTTTGGGGGCTATCAGTATTATTGTCCACAGGACCCTCAGCATTTGCCTTCGGAGGAACTGCAAAACTTAGGAAAAGTCCAGTGCCTGTAGCTCCAACTTTGTGTCCTATGCTTCTTGAATCCCAGAGAATACTATACAACTTCTGGCGTGAGGGCTCATCAAGCTTTAGCTTTAGGATATTATCCCTTGCAGGTTGTCTGCCGCACAACTGTTTCCCCGAACTGGCAAAACATGTTCGCGGTGATTTTATGTTCATCTTAGGAGGCAAACCAACTAATCTGGTCTTTACATGATAACCGACTGCTTGTGAACGAGAATACTTCCATAATGTCATGCCCTGTGTCAGCCCTCCTTGTAACTGACAAGACTGAGAATACATGCTATAAGTACAGCGTTGTAAACAGACAGTAGGTGTGTAGATAGCCATCTGCTTCAGGCAGCACCGCGCCACCAAGTATAAGCTGAAAAACATGTTTGGATGACCAAAATTAAGAGGAACATGAGATAAATCTTACGAAAATCAAATAAAGCAAGCCACCACCACAATGAAGTAGAAGATCCACCATGACACAACGGACCTATGATAGATATGATTGATGTCAACATTAGTATCAATTGAAGAGGATTAAATTATTTTTCAGCACAAAAAATAGTTTCATCGTTGACATATCCAGGAAATAAATGTGTGGCAGACAGTTATTAGTGAGCATAAAAGACTGAATGTCTCCAACCTCTAGCAATCGATCACTTTCTGCTGAGATTCGACAAAACAATGGGAAGGATGGGCATGCTAAATCATAAGCGCACACTTGCTAGAACAAAAGCAATTTGTCCTCCTTTTCTTTGTAATGTTAAGTCACACTTGCGTAGGGAATCCATATTATCCTCGTGAACTTCTCAGGATGTGCTACAGAGGGAAACTGCCCTCCCAAATCCCGAGCATTCGAGGGCATGGGCAGCAACGAATCACTAGAAAACTATTCTCATTAAGATTATTTAAATTCCTGTCTTCGCCACGAAGCCGAGATTTCGTGCTACCAAGCCATCTCATGCCCGAATTCACAAGACTACAACCCTAAGCTGGTGGAAAATATTGCATTATATGCACAATTGAATTTAGAAAGTGCCAATTCACCCAAACCATTCCCCTCACCCGGGAGAGCAGATAAATTGGAAGATTAGTCATAAATTGCAGAGGATAATGAAGTAAAATCCGCACCTTAGCCTTCGGACTGTCCGAAGCGAACGGAGCCGAGGAGAGACGCCTGCAAGAATGGAGCTGACGAAAGCGGAGGTTATTGGGGACGGGAGTGTGAGCCGAAGAGGAAGGGATGGTGGTGGCGGGAGAGGCTTTATACCTCCGTTCCCGCGAGGGGATTCGCCGGTGCACGCCGCTCCGCGACTCCGGCGCAGAGTCAGTCACGGCCACGGGCGCGCCGCCGCCGCCGCACGCGAGGAGGAAGACGATGAGACGACGCCTAATCGATATCCACCGCGCATGGTAGATCGGACGGTTCGGGTGGACCCTTCGGATATGATAGCGATCCTATTCCGAGGAGTCCCACACGGAGGCCCAGCTTTGTTTGGTCTTTGGTGGCCCGAGAAGAGAAGAGGCCCGATTTTGTTCGGCGGGGGAAAAGTCTAATGTGAGTTCCTCATACCTTTCAAGTGCAAAACTGGGTATATCTACCACTTCAATTATTAAAATATTTTAAAATAACCCCCTCGACTATTTTGAGGATAGTTTTCATTGATGTGGCATCTAATGGCAGCCATCATAAGATGAACCAAAAATAGATATAGGGTGTGTTCGGGAGCCCTTTTTTAGCAGCGATTGTGACTGGAGCAGTTCAAAGTACCTGCAGCTCGCAGCAATTTTGAACTGCCACAGCAACAGCGGCTATGGTAGGTATGGCTGCGGGACAGAGCCATAGGATCCAAATGTAAGTGGTAGAAAAGAAAGTAAACAACTGTGGTGCCCACTTGTCATAAACCCACTCTTATTCTCCTCCTCTTTATTCTTTCTATTGCAGATGGCAGCAAGAACCCGACAAGCGATGGAGACGAGGTTGATGTGCCCAGCACCAATGCCATCTCCCTCGCTTCCACCCCCTTCCTCTCTGCCTCATGGAGGGCCACTGCCTGCCTACCTCCTCTTCGTGCATCTACCTCTATCTCCTCCGCATATCATCCCTCTTCTCCATAGCGGCAGTGGCGGGGCGGCAAGGTGGGAAGTCAGAGTCGATGTAGGATCCTCAAAGCTCTGCCACCCTTGCTGTTTTGGCCTCACTGGCCACCGCTTGTTGTCCACCCAGAGCTCCACACCCCATCTCCCTCAACACCGATGGTGATGCTCAGGGTATCGATGGGGAGGGGATGAGGTCCTCCAACCTTGCCACTTCCAGGGCTCCGTCGTCTCTCCTGGTAGGGCTCTTACAGGATGCGATGGCGACGATGAGGGATCGATAAGGGCGCCGACGATAAATTTTTATACTGCAACATGCTCGCCTACTCCATCGAGATGGCCTCCTGAATGTACCTCAACGCCATCTACCTCCTCACCGGCATCGAGCGTCTGCTCCGAAAGCACCTCGACATCTGCAAGCATCTCAAGGTTACCAACCACCGATCCCGCAAGTTGGGGAAAGAAAAAGGGGAGAAAGAAAGAGAGGATTGTTGATGAGGAGGGCAAAATCTCCAATTGATGAGGATTGTGCTACGGGGAAGCTATTCACTCTTTTATTATAAGCATGTTTCCCATATTGCTAAATGGTATTTTTTTTTTTCAAAACCATCTATATCGACATTTTTTAAAAATAAATTAATTTTTCAAGTTTATAATATCACCAATTGTGTTTTCCGTCTCGGTGAGTTGCTACTACAGAAACTCATACCATTCAAAGCACGAATGACTGGTCATTTCACCCATGACTAGGGCTCCATATCGAGCCAGTTCAGCTCGGCTCGTTATCCTACGAGCCAAAAGCCTGGCTCAGTTCGAACCAACATCATTTCAAAGTTACAAATGTTTGCATACAATATAAGTATTAAATCATCACAAATTTAGCAAATGCACTATTAATTTCATACTTTCATATAATCATCTAAAGTCAGTCTAAATATTTAGGCCTATGACCAAGTGGAGTGGTGTGACAATGAGTGGATGGGGGATGAGTTAAGTTGAGATTTACGAGTAGGTTAAACTTTAGTTTTGACTTGTTAACAAACCCAAACAAACCGAGCTGTGCGAGCTAAAGTGCCATCATCCTTTTTCCCCAGCCCTATCCACGACCCATCCAACCTGTGCAACCTTGGCACCACATTCTGTGATGTTAGGAAAACTATGTCAGAGGGCAGTGGCGTATCAATCCACTCCACTGTCCTCCGAGTATGGAATGCTCCAAAAAAAAGCCAATGATGCCATCGCTCGCAGTCACTATCATGTTCGCTAGCGTGCGAGCAAGGACAACATTGGATTTTTCTTGGGAGCGTTCCATATTTGAGAAACGGTCGATTGATGGGCTACTGACGTACTCCCTCTGTTTCAAAAAAAAGACAACCTCTATATCCAGATTCGTTGTAATATGTTGCCTTTTTTAGAACGGAGGGAATAGTTTTCTCAACTTCAGAGGATCTGGTTCCGTGCAACCTCGTACCACAACTCTCAAACATGTACAAGCAACCTAGAACTCCATGATCTACATTATGAGATTTGGTAGTATGATTGATCCATGAATTCCATCATCCATCATCCTCGAGCAGGGACAGATCCAACATGGGTGCAAGGGGGATGAGTCCCCCCTACACCCACAAGACCCATAGATACCCCCTGGAGCACCCCCTTTGATTTTTTCAACATGAATAATAAACTAAAGGTCCTTAGACGGTTAGAGGTTGAAGAAACTGCGTAATTGAGCCCCTCAAAATTTTTGTTCCTGGATCCGCCCCTGTCCTCAAATGAGAGTCCAACACGAAAGATGCAGCTAACATGAGAATTTTCAGAATATAACACCCAATACGCACTACTTCTAGGATTTATCACCTAATTCGCACTACTTTCAGAATACACCACTAGAGTGCGAATTTTCTTCGTTCCGTAACACTCCGTCTCCTAGCGTCAGTCGGCCCGTCGTCCTCCGTCCTCCCGGCGCCGTCGTCGTCAATCCGCCGCTGCTCGCGCCCACGTCAGCCCTGCCGTTGCCGGTCCGTCGCCGCCCGCGTCAGCCCCGCCGTCGCTCGTCCGTTGCCGCTCGCGTCAGCCGCGCCGTCGATTGTCCGTCGCCACCATCGGCGCACGCGGTGGAGGGCCGGCGGAGAGGGGAGCAGCGGTGGAGGGCGGAGGGCGTCGAGCTCCAGCGGCGGAGGTTGGACCGGCGCCGGCTCGAGGCGCGGTGGCGGTAGCCCGGTGCGGCGGCGGCTGAGCTCGGGGACGAGCTCGCTGGCGTGGGGAAGGACGGGCTCGCTGGTGTGGGGAGGACGAGCTCGCTGGTGGGGGGAGGACGAGCTCGCCGGTGGGGGAGGACGAGCTCGCCGGCGTGGGGGACTCGCCGGTGGGGGGAGGACGAGCTCGCCGGCGTGGGAGAGGATGAGCTCACCGGCGGCCAGATTCGTGCGGGCAAACGACGCGAGATGGATGAACTGACGGGCGTCTTTGGGTGGACGGAGTGTTACGGAACGAAGAAAGTTCGCACTTGATGTATTCTAAAAGTAGCGTGAGTTGGGTGATAAATCAGTGCGTATTGGGTGTTATATTCTGAAAATTCTCAGCTAACACTCCAGCTTATCCATCTCATCATCCATTCCCCTCGCAACGAACTCCCTGCCTCTCGCTCCGATCGTCCGCGCCACGGCGGCGACACGATGAAACCCCGATCCAACTGACAAAATTCCCAAGCGAATCCTGTGCAGCTCGAGTAGGAGAGAAGAGAGAGTGCTTCTTGGCGAGTCAACGTCACAATGGCGTCTCCGCTGCTGCTGCTTCCGCTCGCCATCACTTCCCTTCTTCTGCTGCCGCCGCCGCTCGCGGCCGCCGCCGCGCGCGTCTTCTCCGTCGCGGACTACGGCGCGGCGGGCGACGGCGTGCGGTACGACACGGGGGCCATCCAGGCGGCCGTCGAAGCGTGCGCGGCGGCGGGGGGCGGGCGCGTCCTCCTCCCGGCGCCGGGGGACTACCTGACGGCGACCGTCCACCTCCGCTCGCGGGTGGTGCTCGACGTCGCCCCCGGGGCGCGGCTGCTGGGCGGGACCAGGCAGGCGGACTACCCTCCCGAGTCCCGCCGCTGGTACGTCGTCCTCGCCGAGAACACCACCGGCGCCGGGGTCACCGGCGGCGGCGAGATCAACGGCCAGGGCGGGGCATTCGTGGTCACCCCCAACCCGCAGAAGAACATCATGGTGAGCTGGAACGCCACCGGCGACTGCGAGGGCGACGAGTGCCGCCCCCGGCTCGTCGGATTCATCGACTCCAAGGACGTCACGATCCACGACATCACCCTCAACCAGCCGGCCTACTGGTGGTGAGCATTTCTTGATACCTCAAATCCATTGCTCAATTCGTAGTAGAACAACCAAAACATGACAACATTTCCCTTGTCATTTCATCCTAAAGATGATAAATCCGGCTAATTTGTACTCCACTGCCCTATATATCATCTGATGAGCAAAAATTACACTGCATTTGTGTAGTGATGAGGTATTCAGGGAAAGTTAACAGGCTATATACACTTGCATTCCCTGCAGTCTGCATATTGTCAGGTGTGACAATACAGTGATCCACAATGTGTCGATATATGGGGATTTTGACACTCCCAACAACGACGGCATCGACATTGAGGATTCAAACAACACGGCCATCACTCGTTGCCACATAGACACCGGAGACGATGCGATATGCCCCAAATCAACCACAGGTCCTGTTTACAACTTGACGGCAACAAACTGCTGGATACGGACTAAATCTTGCGCTATCAAGTTTGGCAGCGCTAGCTTCTTTGACTTCAAGAAGCTGGTATTTGACAACATTACAATAGTCGATTCACATAGAGGACTTGGGATGCAGATTAGAGATGGAGGTACTGACCTGTACTTGCTGTTGTGTGTATTGCCTTTCTGTGATATTAGGTAGTACGTACTTACTATTTTCTCTAGCAAGCTCTAAGATTTCCGCAGCAATTAAAATATATTAGATTGTTTTCACGGACATTTTTTTAGGAAAACTGAACCTTATGCTGCATTTGTACCCCGTGTTTATATAGAATTTATAAATTGCTTTAGCACCATGAAATTTTTATACAGCAGAAATATTTCCATTGTGAATTTTCATCAAGTAAAAACTGCACCATTAAGGTCTTTGGTCTAGAAATGAGATTTGCTTTAAGCCTCTTCTAAACTGGAGTTTTCATTCCTGCAGGAAATGTGAGCGATGTGGTGTTCTCAAACATCAAAATGAGCACCAGGTACTACCATCCTTTATGGTGGGGGAGAGCTGAACCGATATACATCACCACATGTCCAAGGCACCCAGATTCCAAAGAAGGCACCATTTCAGACATTCAGTTCATCAACATCTCATCGGTATCAGAAAACGGAGTATTCTTGGCTGGATCGAAGCACGGGCTGCTTCGCAACCTGAAGTTCAAGAATGTCGACCTAACCTACAAGAGATGGACAAACTACTCGGGAGGGCTGTATGATTACAGGCCTGGATGCCAGAAGATGGTGAAGCACAGGACCGGTGGTATGATGCTGGAGCACATCTCTGGCCTCGAGATCGACAATGTGAGGATGAGATGGTCAAGAGGAAGCCTCAAAGGCTGGGATGTTGATCCTCTCCTCTTCCAGCCATCGACAGTCGACAAGCTGTCATTCCATGACTGGCAATCGCTGGATGTCAGTAGCCATTAGGCAATGGAAGAACAGGCTGACTGAACATCACATTTGTACATGTATCTGTATCACAATCTGAGTGGTGATTCTTTTCTGAAACGTGTAAATAAAGATCACATGAAAGGCAATGGTCTTACCATGTTGATAAACATCGCTTGAATGGCATAAGGTTCTTACCAGTCAATAAAATCCTCTAGTCCCAACTCTCTGTAAGCTTCAGCGAATGGGTGAGAATGGCTGCTGAATTGATTTCTGAGTACTGAACTGAACTGAATTAGATACAGTCAAATTCAATCTCAATTGTCTATAATAAACCTATGCTGTCATTCTGATCTGGATTTCGAATTTTAATGTTCTTGTCTGTTCTTTTTTTTTTTTTGCCGGACCGGCAAAAGGATGTCGGCCAGAGTATATTAAGAAAGAGTGCAAGAATGTATATTATTACAAACACGCCACCGAAAACTAAGGGTGAGAAGACAGAAAAGAAAAAAGGCTACAGCACACGGCCGCCTTCGCCGCTTACGAAGCTACAATCAAGCCCGTTGCAATCCAAGTTCTCCATTCATCTTCTATGGCCGCACAAAGGTTGACAGGCGAGCAGGCTCGTCCCTCAAATACACGCGCATTGCGCTCCTTCCAAATCAGCCAGGTCACCAAAATGACGCCCGCATCGAACGATCTCCTATCCTTTTTGGCGATTGCCTTTCGCACTTTACACCACTAGGACGAGAGGACATCATCCGGTGCTGCGTAGAGAAGGCCGACACGACCCCTGACCAGCCCCCAGACCTCCCGAGTGTAGGGGCAACCATAGAAGATATGGGAGCAGGTCTCTCCATCGTTGGAGCAAAGGTGACAGATTAGGGCAAGGCGCCACCCGTGGCGTTGCAGGTTGTCGGCGGTAAGGCAGGCACCCTTCATAGCACAGTACATGAAGAATTTGCAGCGTTCTGGCGCACGGGATTTCCAAATGATTTTCCCAAGCGCACACCGCGTACGCCCGGCGGACAATAACGAGTAGGCCGATTTGACAGAGAAGACGCCCTTTGCCTCCGGCCACCAGCACACGACATCCTTCGCCCCCTGCTCAAGATGCAAAGGAGACAACATGTCCCAGAGCGCAAAATACTCCAGGAATCCATGAATGGACAGCCCGCCCCGGATGTCAGACACCCAAGCGTTTTCATGCAGCCCTTGAGCCACCGTTTTGTTCTTGCGGCAAACGAAGGAGAAGAGAACAGGGAAACGGTTTGCAACCGACCCGCCACCCGGGAGCCAGTTGTCCGTCCAAAAGTACGTTTCTTCGCCATTGCCAATCCGCACCTTACAGCCAGCCGCGATGCAGTGAGCCACTTTTTTGTCAAGCGGCGGAGCCAAGCTGACCCAGGGCTTATTCGGCTGAGTGCGGCAGAGCCATGGCCAGCGAGATCTCAAGGCGACGCCCATAGAACGAAGGTCCTTGATGCCGAGGCCCCCGTTCTCAATCGGCAAGCACAGCTTGTCTCATGCGACCAAGCTGCAACTTCCACCCACGTTTTCATCCCCTTTCCACAGAAAGCCGCGGCATTTCCTTTCAATCTCCTTGATCGCCCAAACCGGCAATTCCAACACAGACATGAAGTAGGGAGGCAAAACCATAAGAACATGCTTGATGATTGCAAGACGGGCGTCTGGCGCAAGCAACTTCGGTTTCCAACCAGCCAGGCTTTTGGCGAGTCGATCCAGCATCAGTTGAATCTCGGCTTTGCCCGGTTTGCGAACCGAGAGGGGGAGACCCAAGTAAATGATGGGGAGCTGCCGAACCGGGCAGCCCGGCACTTCGACCACTGAATCAAGTTGCTCGCTTGAGCAATGGATGGGAGTAATGGAGCTTTTCGCAAAGTTGAAAGTCAGGCCGGTTGCATCACCCATCATTTTGAGGAGAGCAAGAACTGTCGTGGCATCTTGGGTAGAGGGGTGAAAAAAGATGATGGCATCGTCCGCATAGAGTGAAGCTCGCATAGGCAGCGCCCCACCCACTAGCGGCGTCAACGCGCCCCTGTGAACCGCAGTGGCACATAGGGCAGCGAAGGTTTCCATAACCAACACAAAGAGCAGCGGCGAAAACGGGTCACCTTGCCTCAAACCTCTTGCCAATCTGATCCTTGGAGTGTCGCGCCCATTGATGCACACAGAGGTGGAGGAAGAAGCAAGAAGAACAGCAATACAGCCCCTCCACTTCACCCCAAAGCCGAGGTGGCGAAGGAGTTCCAACTTCTTGTTTGCCTGTTACCTTGCTTACTCCAGAAAGAGATTTTGAGTTCAGTGAGTCAGCTGCGCTGTGCATTCTCCATGGTATTTTTTTGAAAAAAAAACATCAAGTTCAATGGAGTTTCGTCGTTTTAGTTCCAGATCTTGGTCCCGCTGAACTGCAAATTTTCCCTAGAAAATAAAACAATTCTCCATAGCTGCTGTCAGGATGTCAAAAATTTCAAAAATCCTTCGTTCCAAACAGTTCAAATTTTCTGGAATTAGGACATAACTAGTAATTCCAACCTTGCATACAAAAAGATCTCATTGTTTTTCTTATGCTTATGCGAACTGCTTATTATAGTAATTTAAAAATAATTTGCGAGTAAAAATTTTATATACGTGTTCTTCATAAGCAAATGTTGTAAAATAAACTATGATGAAAAAAACATAAAATCAACTCTAAAATAAAGTTCTAAAATTTAATAATTAGCTTATAAGTATAAACACAAGCGAAACAATGGAGCTTCAAAATCGAAGAGAAGAGTCCAAACCTCCAAATCCGGCCTATAACGATTATTAACCCGACCTTTTCAGGCCAGCCCGGCCCAGTTTACTTGACCAAAGCCCAGCCCATTTTGCAACCCCTCACCTCTGCCTCGTCTCCGCGTAGCTGAGCAACTCTTCCCCTTTCTCCCCCAAATCGGCGGCGGCCTCTCTCCGATCTCCACCACCACCACCACCACGCGGGCGCGCGCACCAACCGGGGGGGCTTCTATGCGGGCGATCTCGTCGGCGGCGGGGGGGATGCTGCGGGCGCGGCTGCGCGGCGGGGCGCGCGTCCGCGGCGGCGGCGGGCACGGGGAGGGGGGCGGGCGGTGGACGACCCCGGGGCACGAGGAGCAGCCCAAGGGCTACCTCTTCAACCGGCCGCCGCCGCCGGCGGGGGAGTCGCGGAAGTGGGAGGACTGGGAGCTGCCCTGCTACGTCACCTCGTTCCTCACCGTCGTCATCCTCGGCGTCGGGCTCAACGCCAAGCCCGACCTCACCCTCGAGACCTGGGCGCACCAGAAGGCGCTCGAGCGCCTCCAGCAGCAGGAGCTGGCCTCCGGGGAGGCCCAGGCCGAGTGATCTGCGCGCCTCAGGTCACCTCGAACCCTAGAGTACTGCATCTGTTTTACTCCCAATAAGATGTTTGAGAATTGAGATGTGCGGGATGAACACTGTGCTCTTGTTTCTGTTTTTGTTCTGTTTCCTCGTGGAATTTGTCCGATGATGGCGAATGCCCTGAACATTTTGAAATGCTTTGTAATTCTATTATTTTCTCTTCCTTTAGTTGTGCTGCTCTGAGAGTTTTCGTGAATTTCACTTGTCTCTCCCGTTCCCAACTAACTCAGTTGCAGATCGCATGTTGGGGTTAGGTTGATCAAATAGTTGAACGTTGCTTAAGCATTATCTTATTCTTGATGAATGCTGAATCCAAACTCTAAACACGAATAACTATCCCTCTTACCAGATACGTTGAGCATCATCCTGATGAATGCTGAATCCAAACTCTAATCACGAATAGCTATTCCTCTCCCTGAATATGATGGTTGTTGCCTGGTTGCTAAACTGATCATGGCACTGTTAAGCTATCTCAAAATAACTTAGAAATATGCCACAATGAATGATTTTATACTGTAGCACCGGTGGCTGTTGCATATACTTACCTCTTGTTTAAGGTGCTTAAATTTCTCTCCAGTTCATTCGATGCCAAGTTGCCAACTAGTCTATCAATTTATTGAACACATCCAATTGCATACTATCACTTAACATGAAACATGAGTATATCAACGACATGCACTATAATATCATTAGTTCTAAAAGACACACTTTCACCATCGCCTGGTGAACCATGAAAGCATATCACATATTAAGGTCAGATAGCATGATATCGAGGGTCCTTAGCTACTACCCGTAGACCATGACCATAGTGCTTTGTTTTTGTTTTCCATTTTCTTGGTATCTTGCTAAACACAACAATTGTAGACACGCATACAGAGAAATATTAGGGTTCCTTTGAGTAGGAAGATTTACATTGTCATTACTTCATTTGCCTAAAACTAACAATGAGGTTAGGGAAGATAAGAAAATATGCTCTCTCTTTTTTCAATTTTGAATATTTTAGCTGATCAGATTTGTTATCATGATGAATAATGCCCATGAATATAATGTCCGCCTTCCCAGCAAGGCTTCTGCTGTTTGAATGTTTTTCATGTATACATAACCAATATGGAGCTGATGATTCTTCAATGTCGAGTTCCAACCTTGTTCTTTCATGTTGTACGAGATGTAGAGTTCTTCCAAAAATTGTCACATTCACATTTTTTTGGGGAAATAATTTAAAGCCCTGATTTATCTCCTATTGCCCATAGGAGCAATTCCATTTTACTGTTTTAACTGATCTCTGGGTTACGAAGTTTGATTGACTTTGTAGAAGCTTCAATCTTTTATGAAGCAATTTGGGAAAATAATCAGTTGTGCGCTGTACTCTATAAGGAATTAGTTGCCTGCTTCCTGCCATGTGTAACATGTTTGCCTAGTAATTTTACTTTATGAGCAAATAAATGGAGGGGAAAACACTGCCCTAGTGAAGGTTTCATAGACATCTGTTTAGGCCTACTTGCATTAGTTTGTTCCTTCCTACAATGGAGCATCCTGCAATTTATGCTTTATATTTGAACAAACCTTGTATCTTTTTAAGGGTACGCACTTCACTTTATGTTTTAGTGTCTTGGCCTGTGTAGACTGTAGACACTAAACACCATCCCACCACTGCAACTCTGTTACATATTTCTTCTTTACAAAATGCAACCTGTGTTTTTCACATATGCCATGTATTGTTACTACTGTAAGCAAAAATATTGTCAAACTGTGTTAGCATTCTAACTTTTAGCAGACCATGGACTGCTAGATGAATTTGAGAACCGAAGGGGTGAACTGAAATTTTTGAGGTCTAACTAAGCAGATGAGTGAGATATAAATATGCCACTAAAATATGAAACCGGATTGCTAGTCTGATATAATGCGCATGAGGAAGAGGCATATCTGCATATGGTATCTATTTTCTTCTTACATCAAAGCTAGTAACATAGAGAATCACACCGTAAGGACTATTTCTTGTTTCCTGGCGATTTCTTATGCTTTGAGCAGCCATCCTAGGCTCCTAGCCAGTCTCAGTACTGTAAGACTGTTAGTTACTGCTCAAAGTGGAATGTAGTTAATTGGAATTTGGGATCTACAAAACAAAGATGTTTTCTTTTCATGCTTTACCATTTATCTTACACTTTAGACCTGGATCGACAACCTATTCATCCTTTATGTCAATGTAGATTTATTCTGCTTTCTTTGTTCAGGACGCATCTTTATGAGACCTCTTTCCTGAATTATTTGTACATACTCATAGCCTTCATCTGAGTACAGATGCTAACTTTTGCGTAAATCCAAAGCTATATATGTCTTTCATGAACTTTTGAACAGTTCTGCCATTCCTTTACTGGATTCCTTTGTATTTTGTTATGTCTGCCCTGCATTTTATTAATTTTTTCCTTGCCTATTTGCGCGACACTAGCACATTCTTCTGTTTCTCAAATTTCCCTGTAGTTTAGATCTGCTGTGTGACCTCCATGCAGATGGTCCATAATTTGCAAGCACGGTATTTTTAACTCCGAACTTCAATTTCCGATGAATTTTCTTATAAAGCCCCATTTGCAGTAATCTCCTTTGCCATGAAATTCCTACAGAATTTCTGGTGATTCAGATGGAGTAGTCTTCTCTGTGGTTCAATTACCATAGCCTGATTATTGTCATGTCCTAGAACTTTTTGGTGTGGTCCATTAGGTTTAATGTGCAGATGCGGAATAGGGAATAGCTGGCAAAGCTGTTAATGACTTAATGCTAACCAACCACTGCCCACCGTCCATTATCTGTGATGACAATTCTTTTCTGTATACTACTTGTACTTGTATCTCCTTTTCTTCTAGCAAGATTTCACCTTAAGCAGCTGGAGTATACTACTATAGAGAGATAAATGTTTGGAACTCCCTACTACTATCTTCAGTGGAGACAAAAATGCATTTATATCAAAATTTAGTGCTTACTTTTGCATTCCTAATGGTATGTAGGATATGGTCACTCACTCGTATTAGGAATTGGTTTCATATTCCATTGAAATTCACTCCATCCATAAAAGACATGCGTGGGTTCCTGTATGCTGGGGAAATTTAAGGCCCAGTTTGTTCGGTTTGAATATAGATGAATGGGTGATAGGTTTTCTAATTTTGTGATGACGTTCGAGGGTTTAAGCGAATGAATTACCACCTATTACAAAGTATGAATTACATATTACAAAGTTGAAAAGAGTTGTTTCAAAAAAAGTATTCTAAGCAAATTATATATAGATTTTTCTTTTAGAAAAACATACTTCCTCCGTTTCACAATGTAAGACTTTCTAGCATTACCCACATACATATAGATGTTAATGAATCTAGCCACATATATATGTCTAGATTCATTAACATTTATACGAATATGGACAATGCTAGAAAGTCTTGCATTATGAAACGGAGGGAGTATGTCGTTTAGTAGCTTAGGAAGCATGCCATGGTATTTTGTTAGAGGAGAACTCAACTGGCCTAGGTAAATCAGTGCTACAAACAGTGTCGGTAGCAATGTAGCATGCCATGCCGTCGCGGTGAGTAGTCGCAACGTCTGCATCGCTGCATGTCATCTCATCTCTCTGTGTCTCCGGCCATTCTTTTGGCCTAAAATTTTATTGTTTGGCAGCAGTAATGGGCGAAGCAATGTTTGTAATCCGATAAAGCTGTAATGCGAGACAATTCTTCCTTTAGCATCAGAGTTCTTTGTCGCCAAGAACATTCCATTTCCACCGTCCAAGTGTCATGTAACGTCATCACATCACCCTCGTACTGTCATACAGGAAACTTTTTATATAATCACATTATTTTTACTGACATGTGGGGCCGGCTCCAAGAGGTCCCCGGACAGTGGCAGCTGGACTATAGTGAAGTCCTTACCGCTTAATTATGCCTTGGCCTCTTGTGTGAGCAGCTAACCATGCAAGCGAAGCGTCCCTGTACTAGAAGCCATACGGCGGCGCTCCGTACGTAGATGCGTCTGCTCTTTGGTCACACTGGGATGTAGTACTAATGCTGTCAATCATTTCGTGCTAATTTCCAAAAAAACTACTCCTATACAGGTAAGGCATACGGGTATCAGTAGTACATCTCTTGAACATGAGCTTCATTGTGTGTCTTGACTCTGAATATTTGACGGCGGGATAACTACGTGTATGGATTTGTTTTAGGGTGTTTTTTTTTTGAATAGCCGAATGATTTGTGATAATTATTCGAGGGTACAAAAGAATTGTTTAAACATAATTGAAACTAATTTCGTAAGAAATTCATATATACTAACAAAGCTTTTATGAAAATATCACTGCTGAGAAGTTCGGGGAGCGTGCCGTTAAATAGAATGGTCTCATTCTTTATAAAAGAACATCACCTTAGTGGGAATTAATCGGATGTAATTTACTCTGAAAAGTTTCAAGGGCATTATTTGTTGTTTGTGTGAATTTCACACAAACTCTACCACTCCATGGTGACATCGACAACAAATAACAATAGATCTATTTTTGCGGGGTTGTTGGAGAGCCCGTACAGCCAAAATGCAAAGCTACAAAAATGAAAGGCACAACGAGACAAAGACAAATAAAAAAAAAAGGTTCACAATTATACCATAATCAAACAGAGACCACAAATATAGATCAGAGGGACCGCATAAAACAAAGAGGAGACCTACTCAATTTATTCTAGCGCATGATAGTGTTTTTAAGCAAGGGAATTCTGTTGATATTTTTTGTTTAGTAAGATAAAGAAATAAATATTCCGACCACTAGATCTACACTCTACGGTGTATCATGACCATTTTCGTCGCAATAACACTGCCAGGTGGTTAGTGGTTAACCTGAGCTTTCTGCCGATTTTTTCTAGTACACGCGTGTTAATTTGGAGTGTTCAGGCTTCAGGGGCGTACAGTGTGGAGCCCAGTGAGCTGTGACGGTGAGCTGGAGCGTGGCCGCCGGCGGGCAGCCGGCCGGCCACCGTGTGTGCTGTTTGGTGCTCGCCGTTGCACGGCTATCACACAGGCGGCGCATGACAACCGCGTGTAGCTTTGTTTAATCACCGGCTAATCCGATTCTGTGACGCCGGTGGTGACCTACCAGGCTACCACCACCGACAGCCTCTGCCTAGAACGACCAAGGTCGGGGATCCCCAGAGACCACTGACCAGTACGTTCCCCTCATGATCAAAGTGAATAATTTCGAATTCTTCATTTCCTATCTTTTTCATTATCACTGCTTTTTTTTTGAACGGTCATTATCACTGCTTTAATTGTTGCCTTGCAAGGGGATGTTCTGCTTTCTTATTGATCGTGAGCCCATTTTCTAAACTCATAAACGATATTATAACGTTTATTACTCAATTAATCATATCCTAATTACTTCCATCCGAAAGCTTAAAGCAATTTGCTTGTTTGAGTGCAGCTAAAATGCAAATTTTTAAATTTAATTTTAAATTATTATAGGTACTTTTCAATTTTAATTTCTGAACTTAATTTGAAATTACTAATAGTAGAAATAAAAAAGTCATATCCAAAATTATGTTTCGTTGCCGCTATTAGGCGAATCCAATAAACGACACTATATATTCTGAAAATATCTTTAAATATAGGGAAAAGTCCATTTTACACCCTCAAACTCTTATGCTTGTCTAATATACACCTTTGAACTCCAAAACCGGATATAATATACCCCTCAACTGTCAATACCGGGCATTTTACCTCCAGAGCTGTTTTGCAGCATGTAGATGACACTTCGGATGCCACATCAGTCCTTCGCCCGGTCGGATGAAATAGAGTAATATAGCCTGCGTTCTCTCTTATACCGTTCTTTCTCTCTCCATGTTCATTGTTCTTTGAAATAGCGAGGAAGCAGGCGCGTCTTGCGTCTTTGAAGCAATGAAGAAGGCGTGGGGCGGCGGCTGGGGTTCTCACCGCCGGCTCAGGTGGTGGCCGAGACTGGCTGAAAGGAGGCCTCCCTATTGTGTCTGACGAAAGTACTAATATGCATGGATTAACATGCTTAATTATACTGAAGAACCAACTGAACTTTTATCTTTTTGCACTTTGTCAGTAATTAGAGATTCAGAATTCAGAAATCATCTGTTGTGTTTGCCCATCCTACACTGAATTTTCTACTCCAATGATGAGCAGGGATTTTTGTTGGCACCAGCACGATCCCTTCGCCGGAGAACTCATCGTCAGTGTTCGCCAAGATTGTTCAGTTTAAGCAGACCAAGTATGTGTGCGTGTTCAGCAGCGGCACGGACCATCGGCTGTTGCGATCGCTGGTGAACCCCGGAGAGGAGGTTATCCTCACCGTCCTGAACGAGCAACTGGAGCATGTCATGCGGTTCCTCCCGGCAACTAGGATCACGCGCATCATGACCAGCGACGACGTCCTGGTTAGGTCCCTCGGGAACGCGTATTTCCTCATCCCCACGATGGTGAACCTCCACCCCACTCTCGCGGCGGCGCGCCTACAGCCGCGTGAAGGTGTCGACGTGCGCGGTGCCGCCAAAGCTTGTTCCGTCGGCCAACTTAGCTGCAAATACCACTTGCTTGCTGTGGCTTCCTCCCCGCGCGGAGCTGCTTCCCTGCTCAGCCATCTTCGCTGGCGCGCAAACCTCCTCCGCCGATGACCGCAACAGCTTGTCGCCGGAGATGCTCCTTCCCCGCGCCGCTGCCGCTGCAGCTCGTGAAAAAGTTGGTCAAAACATCCTGTGCGCTGATGTGGCATCCAAAGTGTCATCCATGTGTGCAAAAACCACCGCAAAAACAGCTCTAGGGGGTAAAAGTGTCCGGTATTGACAGATGAGGGGTATATTATATCCGGTTTTAGAGTTTGGGGGTGTATTTTAAATAAGCATAAGAATTCGAGGGTGTAAAATAGACTTTTCCCTTAAATATACTACCTCTATTTCAAATTGCAAGTCATTTTAACTTTTTTAAGTCAACCCTCTTTAGATTTGATTAAATTTATAGAAAATTATAGCAATGTTTTCAACCCAAAACAAACAAATTTAGTGTTGTACATATTGTTATATGCTTTATAAACTTGATAAAAAATCAAACGACTTAGCACATCCCAACTCAGTTATTTATATTGTGCTTTTCAAATTGCTAAATGATACTTTTTTAAGTAAAAAATTTTTATAAGAAATTTTTTTTAAAAAACATATTGATCTTCTTTTAAAAAAATTAATTAATAGTTAATTAATCACGCGCTAAGGTCGTTCCGTTTTTCGTGCGGAGGCAACCTTATAATATAAAACAATATAAAACAGGGAGTACATATTAAAAATAAGAAAGGACTCGTTATTTAGAGAAAAAATGGTTGAGATGCCGTGGAAAGCGGCAGGTAGGCTGACCGCGTGCGGTGAACCGACTCGAGAGAGGGTGTGGCCTCGAAATGCACGTTGGTATAAACAGCCCGCAGCGAACCATCCCAAAAAACCAAAAACCCACCACCCCCACGCGGTGCCACTGCCACCGCCCCTCGCCGCCGTAGTCGCGCCGCATCCGCCGCCGACGACCGCCGCCGCACGGACATTCCGCACACGCCCGCGGGGGGCGGGCGGCGCCGCGTCGCTGATCCAACGCACCATCCTCCCGCTCGGATTTGGAGTCGGCAACCGCTCGGGCTCGCGTCGCGGCAACTGAAGCAGCAAAATCGCAACAGGCGCAGGCGCAGGTGAGGTGAGGAGCATTCTGTTTTTTTTTTTTTTTTGCCCCCACCACCTCCGCCGTTCCGCTTCCCCGGTCCGAGAATCATCATCCTCCAATCTAGTTCGTGTGCACTGTTGTGCGGTGTGGGATTTCGCGGTGTAGTATTGGATTCGAGATTGGGTTGGTTGGTTGGTTTGGCCTCGAATTGCTGTTTTGATTGTTGATTTTTCTTCTCCTCGTAATAACTGCACGCACGCTGATCGCTTCTGTACCTGCGACATGGATGAGATGTCCGCATTTTTTTTTTGTTCGTAATTGGGGAGGGGAAGTCTAGCCGTGTAGCCAATTGTTAGTATGTTTTGATCCGCATTTGTGCATTGATCGGAGATGATAGTTTCTCCTGTCACCTTTCTGTTTTTTTTTCCTTTACTTCTTTCGCGCATATGATTGGCTTGAATTCTCCTGCACTAGCGGTTACCTGATAAAAAAAAAATTCTGCGCGTACGGAGCATCCGAATGTGAATTTTGGGGACCATTGGTGGCATCCGAAATTTCAATATATATACACTAGTATGTGTTAATCTTGAACTTTTACATGGTGAATTGCTCTAGCCATTTGCTCCATCCATCCAAAGTAGTATCACTGCACTTGCCTAGTATTTAGCTGCTTCGTGTGGTGATTGGTGAATGTGGGCAATGACTAGGAGGACTTGGGGTAATTTGGTATGGAATCCAGTACTGTAGGAGGACTAGGAGCTCACTGTCACTGGTGGCCAGTATGCATATTCATCATGGATTGTTGTTAGCTTTTTCCAAATCTGCGGCTTGTCAGATCTGCCTGTATTATAGTTATTGTACAGCTTTATGTCTGGGGCTCTTTCTCCCCGTTGGTACCTCAAATTCTCCAATGCAATCCAAGTCGCATGATGGTCCAAGACCAGCGTGCCCCACTGCCATGTGCTTAACAACCACCTTCTTCCTGAGATCGACTGGACAAGGAAGCATAATTGTACTGAATTCTCATGTTATTACGTCGGTTTAAGGTGAAAAATCTTGCTTGAGATGCTTCTTTAAGGTGGAGATTCTGCTTAGCTGTACAGCTGTTGAGACAAGCTGGAGATCAGTTATTCATTTGATGTCCTATCACTTGTTCAATGTTATGAAGTTATGAACATGGGCTTCTTAGCGTTTTACTCTGGTGCAGTGGAAGTTATTTATCTTCTCTGAACTTGTACTGCACTTGTAGTACATTTTCTTGATCTCTTCAGTTAAAGCAATTTATGTACAAGCTGTTTTGTGCGTGACTTTTTCCTGTCATAATCATTATGTTGCAGGGTCGGACCACCCTTGAAAGCTCTTTTGCTATCTTGCTCATTGACCTGATCAAGTTGCTAGACCTTTGTCTTGTTACTAACTTTCTTGGTGTTATTTACAGGTTTCAAGTTTCTAGTGCACTAAACAACCTTTGAGATGGGTACTGTAGAGAATACGGAAGAGAGAGAAGAGCGTTCGACTGATGTGGAACGGGATGGTAAACAAGGAAAAGAAGTTGAATCGGACTATGAACCAGCTAGAGACTCTGTTTCATCTCAGGGTGAGGCTAACAGCAATGAAGATACCAGAGCCAAAAGAGTCTCAAGGGTTCCAAAGAAGCTAGTGAAGAAAGATTCAAAGGAAAACAGCCCACGCTCAGGCAGAATTAATTCCAATCGCCAAGTGCAGACTAAGCTGCAATATATATCGTCAAACAATTTGCAGAGCAAATCTCCAAAGCCAAACAAAATATCTGATGGTGCTAAAACCATTGAGATAACAAAGCCAGAAACAGTGACAGTTCCTTCTTGTCCTTCATCTGAGGTGTCTGAGGAGATGGATGATAAACCCATTGAGAATATAGTGACGGATGATAAATCCATTGAGGATGTAGCTGATGATAAGGCCACTGAGGACACGGCCTCTTATGATAAGGCCACTGAAGGAAAAGCTGCTGATGATACGACCGTTGAGGACAACACCACTGATGAAAGGAGCATTGAGAGTGGCACTGACGATAGGACCATTGCGGATATAGCAGCTGATGTTAAATCTAGTGAAGAGGCAAAGGAGATTGATATATTGGATGAAGCCCCAAATTGTGATCAGAGTACTGGTACTGACGAGGAAATAGCTGATACTGAAGAAAGCATAGCTTATGATGGTAAATCAGCTGCATATGAAAAGAGTGAGGAATTAGAATCTAAATGTGAAAGGTTGGAGCAGGAACTTCGAGAAGTTGCTGCCCTTGAGATTTCTCTTTATTCAGTAGTGCCAGAGCACGGTTGTTCATCGCATAAATTGCACACACCAGCTCAGCGTCTGTCCAGGCTATATGTTCATGCATCAAAGTTTTGGTCCTCTGATAAGAAAGCTTCTGTCACAAAGAACTTCGTTTCTGGGCTTGTCCTTGTTGCAAAGTCTTGTGGAAATGATGTTTCAAGGTAAAGTATCTGTAATTGGATATAGTATGTAACTCTGTGTAGCTTATATTTCCACATACCATCATTTTTAAAATAAATCTTTATGTAGGTTGACATTCTGGCTATCAAACACCGTTGTCCTAAGAGAGATCATTGCACAAACATTTGGCATTTCACGCCAACCAAGTCTTGCTATGAAGGCTTTCAGCACAAATGTTAATGCAAAGATGCTCGGTAAGAACTCTTCACCAACGCGGCAGAAAAACAACTACAGTGGCAAGCATGCTAGACCTGCTATCTGGCCATTACCTGATGATTGGCGGGAAACTGGTACACTCGTGGCTGCACTGGAGAAGATTGAATCATGGATGTTTTCTCGGATTGTTGAGTCAGTGTGGTGGCAGGTAAAACCTTTCTTATGCTTTCTCGGCACTTTTTAGGAAATTGAGTACATTTTATTCTCTGTAAAACTAGGATAGCAGACAGCTTTTTCGATTCATTTTGTTGTCAATTTTCTGAAGGATGTTTCCTTTTCAGGCATTGACACCCCACATGCAAACACTGGTGGAAGATATATCAAGTCCAAAGGCTGGGAGTTTGTTGGGACCTGCTTTGGGTGATCAGCAACAAGGGAACTTCTCCATTCATCTTTGGAAAACTGCTTTCCAAGATGCCTTCAGCAGAATATGTCCTCTTCGTGCTGGTGGACATGAGTGTGGATGCTTACCAGTGTTGGCAAAACTGGTATGTTTAATCATTGATATTTAATTTGAGAAGAATAATCATTTTTGTGAAGTTTATGCATGAGTTGTTTTATTATTGTCAGGTGATGGAGCACTGTGTAGCTCGTTTAGACGTTGCTATGTTTAATGCAGTCCTGCGTGAATCTGCAAATGAAATACCATCTGATCCTATATCTGACCCAATTGTCGACTCAAGAGTTCTACCGATTCCAGCTGGTGACTTCAGCTTTGGATCAGGTGCACAGCTGAAGAACTCGGTATGTGCCCAAATTGCAAAACAACTACGTTCTTAGTTTAAAACTACTTACGTTGGAACGTTTCCTGTAACTGCATGAAGAACAAACCAGAACATGTGTTTTAAATCATCTCTTCCTTGCAAACAAAACCAAATGTTAATGGACCAAATGCTTCTTCAGATCGGAAATTGGTCCCGATGGTTGCAAGATAAGTTTGGCATGGTTGCTGCTGCCCCTGAGAAGCATTGTCAAGCAGGAGATGAGAGTGATGACAGAAGTGGTGCTGCTGATTTTTATTCTTTCAAGCTGCTCAACGAGTTAAGTGATCTTCTGATGCTCCCAAAGGACATGCTTCTTGAAAAGTCCATCAGGAAGGAGGTCAGTATTCATGCTTAGTCACTCCAACTCTTAAGTTGGAACATATATTCAGGTTCAGTGCTGCAGTTAAAATTTTGTCATTCTGTTTAGGTCTGCCCTTCTATTGGCATTCCACTGGTAACAAGGATACTCTGCAACTTCACTCCTGACGAGTTCTGTCCTGAACCTGTTCCTGGAATGGTTTTAGAGGAGCTGAATGCCGAGGTACGACGTCTATTTGCTAAATGATATTATTGCATTGTAGCATTACAAAGTCCAAATACAATCTTGCTCACCATACGTAATGACTAACCAAGATACTTCCATAGTTTCACTCTACACCTTCTCAATCAGTGTTGGTTGCTAAATTTTCACACAGAGCTTGCTGGAGCGCTTCACGGAGAAAGATGTGATCACCACATTCCCCTGCGTCGCGGCTCCTGTTGTCTACTGCCCCCCTTCACTGGAGGATGTCGCGGAGAAAGTAGCAGACGCAGGCGGGAACGCGGAGCCGGACCTGAGGGCCTCCATGGTGCAGAGGAGAGGGTACACAAGCGACGACGACCTGGACGACCTGGACAACCCCCTCGCGTCTCTGTACGACAGGAGCTCTCCACCCTCACCCTGCAACGGGGCCTCTCGTTCGACTACACGGCAAGGAGGCTCTATGTCGAATGCGAGATACGAGCTCCTGAGAGAAGTATGGTCGGAGAGACCTGGTTTGAGTAACCAGTGAAAGAGAGCCTCTTGTTCTTGGGTTGCAGATTTGCTGTGAGGTGAACAAAGGGTTGGAAATTGGTTTTGAAGGAACTGCTTTGCAACAGATGCTGAATGAACGAACAGGTCGGATGTTTGATTGGGTTGCCCTCTTGGATATCCTCACGGCAAAATGCTAGAGAGTTTATAACCCATCCCCCCCCCCCCCCCCCACCCCTCATTCTTCTCATGTATATTTGCATTTTGATTATGTTGAAGTGATTGGTTTACTCTTGGCAAAAGGGGATAAATTTATTTGTTGGTGGTAGTGAGGAGAAATTTTAGTGAGTGGTCAGAGTGAGCGTGATTTCTGCGTCAGCCATCGTTCGATGGGCCGCCTAACTGATCACAAATACGGAGTAGGAATAAGTTCACCTGGCGTCCCTCAACTTTACAGTTTACACCGAGTTCTTTATGATATCTCTTAATCTTCACCCCTAAACTATATAAAACCATCTAATTTAGATCCTATCGCAGTATTGAATTATTGATGCCTGGTTTTGTTGACGTGGCATCCTAGTCAGCACAAATAAAATAAAATAAAACGTGGGGCCCACATGTCAGTGAGAGAAAATGAGGGGGGCGCCACATCTCTCTTTCCTTTTTCTCTCTTCTCTCGAGCGGGCGTGGCGTCAGATGGGGGGAGAGGCGGTCAGCGGCGGAGCGGCGGCCGGCAAAGCGAGCGCGACGGCGGGCAGAGCTGGCGCAGCGGGCGGGCGAGAGCGCGAAGAAGAAGCTGGGCGGCGGCCGGTGGAGCTGGCGCGGCGGGCAAGCGAGCGCGCGGGGAAGAAGCTGGGCTGCGGGTGGCGGCAGGCAGAGCGGGCGCGGTGGGGAAGATGCTGGCGCAGCGGCGGGCGGCGGAGCGGGCACGGCGGCAAGCGGAGCGGGCGCGGCGAGCGGACGAGCGCGTGGGGAAGAAACTGCGCGGTGGGCGGAGGCCGGCTCCCCTCGCGACTTCGTGGACGTCCAGACCGCCGCCGCCGATGTCCGGTCCCTGCCTCCTCCGTCGCCGATGTTGTGCTCGTCTTGCATGGAGATCCCCTCGCGACTTCGTGGCGGCGGATGAGCGCGGCGGGCGGAGCAGCGGGCGAGCCATGGATCGAGCTAGTACTACATGCTATGGCCACTAGCTCTGAATTATGCTGCTGCTAGAGCTTAGGTGGGTATCGAAGAACTGGACACTGCAGATAGCTTTGTATTGATAATATTAACTTGTGGCAAATGATGATCAAGCGTATAGCAATGAGTGAGAGCGAAGAGTTGGTAAGCTAATGCTACTCTTGATTTGGAACGAGACATGTCAGTTCACATATATATATAGAGAGAGAGAGTTATAGACATCGGCCGCCGGGACAAGCATCCACCAGAGCTCGTTCGCAGGGCGAGGTAGCCCAGGTCGTCGATGGTGGCATCACTTCGCCACTCCACGCCATGACAAAAATCGCTGGGGCTCCAGCGGCAGCTCAGGGCTCAGGTAGCGGCGCGAGGAGCGCAAGCAACGGCGTGAATCCTGCCGGAGCGCTGCCGCGACGAGCTCTGCCGCCTCATGCTTCCGCGGCCATGCCGCTCTCCTCCGAACACAAGTGGGAGAGAGAGGAGGAAGGTTAGAGAAGAGCGGAAATAGAGAGAGAGGATGATATGGTCCCAGTGCATTTTTTTTATTTTTAACCGAACGCTAGCTGACATGTGGGTCTCATATTTTTTCTAACTTTATCAATATTACGTAGACGCCACGTCAGTCAAAACCGTCTTGGGAGTTGGGACCTTCTTTGCACCGGTTTTAAGAATTGGGGGACTCGTCATATCTGGTATTGCGGTTTAGGGACGAATTTCGGATTCGGCGACAACTTGAGGGATGTAGAATGAACTTATTCCTTGTGTTGGAGTCCCTACCTCCGACCTGTGATCCGACGCAGCTGAAGCACGCGGGCGCGCTGCCGCCAAACCGGTCCACGGGCCACAACGCCACGCGCGAGTACTCTCCGTGCAGCCCGCGCGGCGGCCGCCTCGCGCGTCGTCCATCCCGCGATACGATCCTCTCGCGTGGCGCGCGCGCGATATCCCCCCGAATCACCACCGAACCTGCACTGGTTCTCTCGCGTGGCACGCGCGCGTTGATCCAAACCCGTTGTTGTGGTTTGCGGCCGAGGCAGCTGGCAGCGCCCTGCGCGGCGCGGGGGCTCCGCACAAACAAACGCGCACACATTACGCATGCGACGCGCGCGATCGGTGACGAGTTGACGACTCCTCCGCGCGCGGGAGTTGATGATAAGAGATCGCCGCCCGCAGGCCGCATGCGCGTCGCCATCGGGGGCGGTCGTAACTTTGTCCATCCTCGCGTTGGCAAACAACATGGCAAGCAAGCAGGACGTGTTTGTGAATTGGCTGGCAAAAATAAAAGCGCGCCACTTTAATTACGTACTCCTCCAGCTGTTACGTAAAGGACGGACGCCGCGGTATCTCCGTGTACTGTTGTAAGGCCCTCTTTGATTTTGTAAAAAAAAGCATAGTGATTTTTTTTTAAAGTTTGAGTCCTACTTTATTTTCTTATTTGGTCCTTATGAAATGGCTCGAGAGAAATAAATGTGAGGAAAGTTAACACATGATATGGCTAACTTTATGGGAAATTTTCTTTGAACCTTTTTCTCTCCTCTAGTTTCTTCTTTTGTTTCCTTGTGACCAAGAGAGGATCTACAGTGTTATCACCGATGTCAGGCAACACTGACGGCTTTCAACAAGCTATGCTTAAATTGCTTGTCTATATATTATAACACTATATTCTAAATATAATTAGTATGCTATGACACCAATGAACAAAATTTCTGGATCCGCCACTGCTCACGATCTATTGAAACGATACTTTATTTATTTATTTCTGTATTTTGCAATTCTTTATTTAACAATTGCATCTATCTATCTATTATATTATTAAAACGGCTTCGAAAAGAGGCACCACGTTCGCTGTGGGGGCTACAAATTCCCACATTAATCGGAGAAAAAGAAAAAAAATGAAAAGGAGAGTCCAAGTAGAAGTACAATTTAAAAATAGCTGAAATTCGGCATTAAAATAAGCAATATTAAAAGAAGTTTCTATATAAGAACCCAATACGAGATTAATTAAAATTCGAAATAAAAATAAAATAAAATCCAAAACTAGAAACAGAAAGGAGAGTTCAAGTAGGAATACAATTTAAAAATAAGCTGAAATTCGGAATTAAAAATAAGGAATATTAAAAGAATAATGCATATAAGAACCCAATACGAGATTAATTAAAATTCAGAATAAAAATACAAAATAAATCCAAAATTAGCAAAAGAAAATAAAACGAAGAGTTCAAATAGGAATAAAATTTAAAAATAGCTGAAATTCAGAATTAAAAATAAGCAATATTGTAAAAAGTTTTCATATAAGAACCCAATGCGAGATTAATCAAAATTCGAAATAAAAATAAAATAAAATCCAAAATTAGAAAACGAAAGGAGAATCCAAGTAGAAATATAATTTAAAAATAGCTGAAATTCAGAATTAAAATAAGGAATATTGAAATAAGTTTCCATATAAGAACCCAATACGAGATTAATCCAAATTCAAAATAAAAGTAAATAAAATCCAAAATTAGAAAAGGAAATAAGAGTCCAAGTAGGAATAAAATTTAAAAATAGCTGAAATTCGGAATTAAAAATAAGTAATATTAGAAGAAGAAGAGTACATATAAGAACCCAATATAAGAACCCAATACGAGATTAAATAAAATTCGGAATAAAAATAAATAAATCCGAAATCAGCAAAAGAAAATAAAAGAAGAGTTCAAGTAGGAATACAATTTAAAAATAGCTGAAATTCGGATTAAAAAGAAGCAATATTGGAAGAAGTTTCCATATAAGAACCCAATACGTGATTAATTAAAATTTAGAATAAAAATAAAATAATATCTAAAATTAGAAAATCTAAAAGAGAGTTCAAGTAGGAATACAATTTTGAAACAACTGAAATTGAAAATAAAAAATAAAAACATTAAAATAACACAATACGATATTAACTAATTTTTTTTTAAAAAAAAATCTGAAATTAGAAAAAGAAAAATAAGATTTCAATTAGGAATACAATTTATAAATAACTAAGATTTGTGATAAAAATAAAGATTTTTGAAAGAAAAGACCATCTAAAATACATGACGAGATAAATTAAGTAACATGCCTATAAAGGGGTAGAGTGGTGGCGGTTGATACGAGATATAAAAATTGTTAATAAAACACCAAATAGAATCCTAATGACGATTAAAGGGAGGGACGTCAGGCAGGCCGTGAAGCAAACTAGTAAGGCGGTTGCCGGGACTTCTAGAAAGTAAAAAAAAAAACAAATCCCATTGATAATCATTTTTAATTTTTAAAATCTCAATGACAAAAAAAGGAGAAGCAGCGGGCGGGGTATATAAGAGTATAGTTGCAGAGCCGCCGACGGTTGAGGGGACTTCTAGAAAATAAAAAATGAATTCTAACGATAGTTATGTTCAATTTCTAGAATCACAATGACAATAAAGAGTTGGCGGCGGACGGGCTGTAGAGGGGCATAGTGGCATTGTTTGATGGGTCTTCTAGAAATTATAAAAAAAATAAAACTACAAGTCCAATTTTTAAAGGTTTGGAACTTTTAAAAACTAAAAATAAATCCAATGATAATCATATTCGATTTTAAAATCTCAATGACAATAAAGAAGGGAGGCAGCGGGCGAGCCGTAGAAGAGTACAATGGTAAAGCCGCTGATGGTTTGGCGGGACTTCTAGAAAGTAAAAAATGAACCAAAACGATAATTATGTTCGATTTTTAAAATCTCGATGACAATAAATAGAAGAGAGACAGTGGACGGGCCGTACAGGAGTATAATGGCAATGTTTGACAGGACATCTAGAAAATATAAAAATGAAACCCAACTTGACAATAAACTCTACAAACTATAAAATCCAATTTTTAAAGGTTCCAAGAAGAATGAATAGAAATAGTGGTAGATCAAGCAAGCAAATAAATAAGGAGATGACATAAAGGGTAACAACTGGTGTGACTTTTAAAAACTATATAATTAGAAACACGAGAATGATAAGGTTTGGTCTTTCAAAGTCTTAATACAATGAGATAGCTAGATAGCTATTTAATAAATTTTAAGTAAAATCATACTTAAAAAAAATATATGATTTTGTTTAGGTGCTAGCCGCGCAATTGCGCGGGCCACCCAGCTAGTTTATATTATAATCCTAACCTTTTCATGTCTGTTTTTATCAATTCTACTACATCCGTGCATGTTTATTTCACTCGTGTCTTTGGTCCCTTTTTTTCTCAACTTCCGCTACGCGCGCGCGACCACACAATAGATATGCAATCACACCACAGCGATGCAAAGGTTGTAGTTTCCTGCAGTTGTCATTGTCCAAGCTTCTTTAATTTCCACACATGCTTTAATTTGTTGCGCACTGCACTTACGAGTTAGGACATCGTATGATCTACTCCCTCCATTCCATAATATAAGACACAACCACTTTTCTTAGATGTTTTATAATATAAGACATGCATGCAAGCGTGCAATTAACTATAGCATCTTCTCTATTAAATTATTACTTTTTTAAATCCTCCACTTTCATGTTATCTAATTTTATTGGATGCATGCATTATATTTATTAGGATGATCCAAACTACAAGATGATAATAATTATTTCTTGGTCTTTGGATTAAGGGTGGTTGTGCCTTATATTTTAAAATGGAGGGAGTATCTTGCACTGAGGTAATTAAACTCATTTCCAGTTGATTTAATTTACATATTTGAAGCTTTCAGTCCCCCTATATATGAAACTGATTATATATAATTAAGCCGCAATACTTATTAGCGACTTAAAAACTAATTTATCGTGGTTAAAATTTTATATATGTATTTTTTGGCTTAAAAGTCAATGCCGTAAAACAAACAATGATAAAAAAAACATCGAAATCAACTATAAAACTAAGATTTAAAATTTAAATTAACTACTACTGATAACCCGAAGAGTGGAAACTGTACTATGTAGAACTCTCTCTATATAGCATAAATTACTCGCTAGCGTAAAAGAAAGCTACTTGCAGCATGCATGTACCCATGTGGCAACTACGTGTGCAGATTGAAGACAAAAACTTGAGTTGCTTAATTAGAAGCTAAGCTCTCAAACACATCACACGTGTGACATCATGTAGAGTAAGTAGCTAGTGCAATGCACTTCACGAATCAAACGAGTTGACACGGCTTGTTCGTCCAGTCTACTCAAATAATTGCCACATGTGCCAATGTCAAACCATGTACCAGTAGTACGTAATATATCCAAGTGGCTACATATTGGAGTTAGCTACCTGATGATCGATAGGAGATCGATGAAACAACTCAGGCATGCCATGATAAGATAATGATGCATATAAACACGTCGTATTCATTTGGGTAGATATGTGAGAGCTACCCCAGTAGTCATTAGTGGCACACATTTGGCTAGAAGATCGAGAGCTTATAAACCCCTCCCCTCCCATTGGGGACTGTACGATAGGGTCTAACATTCTAGAGAGAGAGAGAGAGAGGGGGGGTTTCTAAAATTCTGATTTTAACAGTTTCAAAAGGGGTAAAAATTAATTTTATACCTGTAATTAATTTGATGTAACATCAACAAGAAGTTAGGATGCTTACATTAACTTAGAACAGGTACGATAAAGTGATGTACGCGGGCTGTACAATTTGCTACATCAGATTTGTGCTAGAGGGGAGAAGAGGAGAGATAAGAAAAACGGCTACAGATTTATAGTAACTTTAATAAACTATGTGAGAGAGATAGAAGAATTATATATTAATGATACAATATATATCTACATCTAACTATTGTATAAGCGAGCTATCAGGTTGGCTATTGGTGATATTTCAATTTTTGGAGCTAGTTGTTAGCTATATTATTAAACTTGCTCTTACGTTGATGAATTGTAAAATGTTTTTCATAGGTGGAAAATAACCAATGTGAGACACAATATTTTTACAATGGTTATTCAAGAGATATTACAGGGTTTTTTTTTATTTTTGGAAAGAAAAAATACTATAGCTAGCTAGGTGCACGGGATTGGGATTAAATCCATGACCCGTTGAATGAAACATGCGTGGACTAACCAACGTACGTGATCGATGTGACCAATGATAGAGCCATCCATCCATAAGTCCATATGTTATTTGGGTATTGATCAGGCAAAGCGAACATTTTACATTAAACAGCATAGACGACAACCAAATATTTGGGTATTGAGCTAATATGTTGGTTAATTAAGGGGCGCTATGCTAGCTATCTGGAGACAAATCCTGCACTTTAAACACAACCGTGGGGGGAAAAATATCCCCTTTTACGTCCAGAACTCCAGATACTAGATCAACCATGGATAGTGTTAAGCTATGACCTCGAGAGATTGATGCGTCAATGAAGTAGTACAAAGTAAATTTTACGGTCTTTCTATAGTGTCATTTTAATCTTTTTAAATTACTGAGTCACTCATAGTCATAGGTACAACTTAATTAATATGCTATCCGAGTTAACTTTTATCGCGAACGTGCAACTATCCGAGTTAACTAAAAGGTATCAAGATCAAATATTGATCAATGAAACTGAACAAGAAAAAATATATTGCATCTTCGTTTCACTTGTTAAAGTAATCCACATGTGTAAGATATTTTTTCTTGTTCAGTTAGTCAGATATCTGACTAACAAAAGGTTCCTTCGACATAACTATGCGATGTGATCGATGTGACCAATGATAGAGCCATCCATCCATAAGTCCATATGTTAATGAGTCACAATGTCATGGCGATGTTACATCAGAGGATTATGATATGTGGCATGACTGGTATGCAGCGCGGCTGCTGCTACAGTTATGGTAAAAATTATAGTACGATGCTTCTGTAGTTGTTGATTGCCATCTAGTTACACCGAACAGGTCTATAATTCCTCCTTCCCTGAGTAATTTTTCTCATAGTTTTCGGTGCTCAAATTAGGTAGTAGCTAAAAAAAAATCAAAGTTTTCCTCGTTAATAAAAAAGTAGTGTTGGTATACTAGGTGGATATATGTAAGGGTTGATGAGGGTTATTATATGAATCAACTCGATCATCGATTTACGGACTGATAGAGGATAGAAAATAAAATTATTTTGGGATAAACGATAGATGCTAAAAATTAACTTATTTTGCTATAGAGAGAAAGTACCACGTTATTTTTTTTTAAATCGAAAGTACCACGTTATTTTGAAAAACACAGAGGTTACCGGAGGAGAGTTTTCTCACCTGGATTTTCATTGGCCAAGGGATGCGTCAATGCGTACGTACAAAGCGTAAGTCGTTGCACTGAAAATTTACGTTAGTGCTGTAGCTGCTAGTTGAGGCCAAGTTAAGCTTGCATATGCAAGGGTACGTAGCTAGCCGTGCTGGAGAACGTGCATGCAGGCGCGCGTACGATCGAATTAACAGCAGCAAGGGGCCTCGCTCTCCGGTGTCTTTTCTTGCCGGACAAAGTAGGTCGCCACACCTCTCGCGACGTGCGTGCATCATGCATACGCATGTCGTGAGCTAGCTAGCTCCATCTAACCCGTTTAGTTCAAAAAAAAGTTTTTCCCGAAAACATCATATCGAATCTTTAGGCACATGTATAAAACATTAAATATAGATTAAAATAAAAATTAATTACACAGTTTAAGGAGGAAATCGCGAGACAGATCTTTCGAGCTTAATTAGTCCAAGATTAACCATAAGTGATACAGTAATTCACATGTGCTAATGGTAGATTAATTAGGCTCAAAAGATTCGTCTCGTGATTTCCAGACGAGTTATGAAATTAGTTTTTTCATTCGTGTTCGAAAACCCCTTCTGATATCCGGTCAAACGTCCGATGTGACAACTAAAAATTTTCATTTCGTCAACTAAACACACCCAGGCGTGTATCGTGGCATCTTTTTTTTTTTAAGGAAGGCAAAAGCATCGCGGCATATAGTACGTACGTACCGTTGCCTTGCCTTGCCTGGACGAACGGAAGCAACAGTAACGCATATGAGATCTCCGGCCATGCATGAATGCGGCCCATCCTTGATTTGTGCCAATTGTCGGCCGATCGTGTACCTAGAAACCCAAACGTCGTGTGGGAGAAGCATCACCGGATTTACCATTGTTCAGTCTCCTTCAAGCATCTGCTCTCTGATCTCACTGTTAAAAAATAATAATTCTAATTTTTAAGATGAGTCTGAACATATATGTCAGGCTCTAAACACTCCAAATAGTAGTAGTACGAGTTTGTAAGCCAGTACTCCCTCTATCACATTTTAAGTGTCCAATTTTGACCATCCGTCTTATTTAAAAAAATTAAAATATAAGTCACGTGTAAATTACTATTCATGCGTTATCATTTTATAACAATAAAGATACTAATTATAAAAAAATCAAATAAAACGAACGATCAAAATTAGACACGAAAACTCATGGTTGCAATTAAAATGGGACGAAGAGAATAGTTATGTCGTGCCTGTGCATGTGCATGTTGGTTATTACTACCTCCGTCCCAAAATATAGCAACCTTTGATAGAGTAATGATTATAAAGGATTGATGACTGATCTTGAAGACAATATATATGCACACATATGTATATGGCGTGTTTAGCTGCATGGTACAACCGCTGTGTAGCGCAGCCAGCGTATCGGTTATTAGGGCAGTCCCAACCCATAGTGTCCATAAGCAGTGTCTATGGTGCCATGTCAATAAGACATCACAATAGAAACTACACTTTACAACTCATGATTTCTTAAAGTGGGCCATTAATAAATACATCATCTCTCTTCTCTACCAATCATATTTATTCTTCATCTATTATAAAGACAATATTCTATCCCAATGCAAAACTTGATAATGTCTAGTGTATAGGTTCTCGTGTTGAAACTGTGTCTTGTATGAGACCCGGTTTCTTCCTCTCTTCACTCTCTCTCTTAATTAATATAGTGCCACATAAGCTAAAAGTTCTACATAGTTAATACCATAGACACCATTCTAAATGGAGAGTTAGGAATGACTTACAGCCACACAAATCACTGTTGAGGTTGTTGGTTGCGTTGCGGAACATGCCCATAGCCATTTAATTACGGGTAGTGGTTTTGTATAAAGCTATATACAGCTATACTTTCATGCTAAGGATGGTTTCTTTATGTGGTTTTCGTAAATGGCAAACTATTGGCTTACATAATAGTTGTGAAAATGCAGTAGGTACAGTGGCAAAGCTAGGTGTGATGCACTTGATAGGGCAGTAATCAGAGATGTATAATTTTAACCCTAATATCTCATATTTAATCTGTAACACACTTATATTTTTTTTCTTAAAATATATTGGAGGGACGTCTCTTCCTCCAAATCTTGAAAAATGCCACAGGTAATTATAGGCTGTTCTCGGCTTTCGCTGGTTTACTCAAATGTTATAGTCCAGATTTTAAAATGCATGTGGACAGCAGTGGAGGTAGCATATAGTAATTCGGGTTTTTTTTTTTTGGTCAGAATAGTAAGCACTACGAGCCTGCAAATGACTGAAGCTGTGTGTATAGTGCATAGCTATGTGTAACCTAGCTAAAGCCTGAATGTTTCAGCTCTTTCATAGTCTGAAGGTTTATAGAAAAGCAGAGCGTACTGCACAGAGCTGAAATTTAATCTCAGCCCCGTCGTAAATAGAACTTTGCATGCATTGGAAAATATTGACATGTAGTTCTTCAGATCAACAGCCAGCCTTCAGCCACAGCTCAAATCAAGTACAGATAAACTGAACAGCTGTACGAACCATGGATTATAGTATGAATTAGTGCACGTACATGGTCAAACATTGAGACGAGGTTTAATGATTGATCTAGCAAATCAACACTGCTTAATTCAGGGGACATCTTTTCCGAATATCGAATCCTGACAGATCGGGAAAATGGCATATTTCCTCAGCTGGTAGTAACTCCTCTGTCAGATGTCATAGATCAGCAGCAACATTGTGCCATTTTGTGCCATTTATTGTCGACTCAATTATTCAGTAATTAGATTCTGTATTTTGTTGGCACAATGTTATTACTGAAAGATGTAATTCAAAAATAGGAATTACATCCCACGAAAATTTTGGAGTCGTCCTTGTGTCATCATGCAGAGAGAATCAATAACTACAATTATCTGAACTTTTTTTTTATCGAAACACATACAACTATCTGATCGAAAATGCTTCCGCTTGGGCGTCCGAGACCAACAAATCGAACACTGTACCGTAGTCAATTAGACTGCAGGGATTAACCCTTGTGAAGTACAGTATTTTCAGTCACTCTAGCCTCTAGTGACCAGAAAAGGATTCGGATTTTACAGTCCCCTACCGAAATAGTTACCCTTATTTCACAAACCTACCCTTACCATGTCACAATTTTACAGCACAATCTCTTCTACTCAATTTTACCACCCTTTCACCACAGGATCACATAATTAATGATTTTCTTGAGGAGCAAAGTGAAAAAAAAGAGAGAGAAATACTGTAGCTTCGAGTGGAACACCGGTCACCGGAGACCGGACGTCAGAACTCCGGCAAGAACTCCGTCAACTCCTCCTCCTCCGGCTCCGGCGAAGGCTCGTGAAGCTTGTTGAAATACTCTACCACGCTGAACCCCTGGCACGCGGCAATGTCGTCGGCCGGCGGCGGGATGTACGGCGGCCGGGACAGCTCGCCGAGCAAGTCCCACGCGACTCCGGCGAAGAACGGATGGGCGCGGACCTCGTCGGCGCCGCCGGCGAAGCCGAGCCTCTTCGTGGGCTCCTTGTCGAGCAGCCTCGCGATGAGGTCGGTGAGCTCCGGCCACCGCCGCCGCGAGTCGGCGGAGAACTCCGGCTCCCGGAGGAGCACGTTGCGGAACGTTTCCTTCCGGCTCCGCCCCCGGAACGGCGTCCTCCCGTACGCCATCTCGTAGACGAGCACGCCGAGCGCCCACCAGTCGACGGCGAACTCGTGGCCCTCGCCTCGCACCACCTCCGGCGCCACGTACTCCTCCGTGCCCACGAACGAGAACGACCTCTCGCACGCGCCGCCGCCGCCGCTCGCGGCCGAGCAGAAGCTCGCCTGCTGCTTCTTGCCGCGGCTCACCGGCGACACCCTCGCCGACTTCGCCTTCTTGAGGTGGTCGGCGCCTCCGCCGCCGCCGCCGCCGTCGCTTCTCTTGAGGAACCAGGCCAGGTTGTGGGTGTCCTGCCCGGACGATGACGTCGATGTCGTCGCGGCCACCGACGACTCACTTCTCGCGAAGATTCTCCTCAGCTGGCTCCGGCCATGTCCCTGCAGCTGCTGCGGCGGCGACGACGTGGCCGAGCACGACGACGAGGTGGAGGTGGAGGTGGACGCGGAGGGGGAGACGGGCGGGAGCAGCCGGGAGAGGTCGAAGTCGGTGAGCGTGACGTGGCCGTCGGCGCGGAGGAGGACGTTCTCGGGCTTGAGGTCGCGGTACGCGATCCCGGCGGCGTGGAGCTCGGCGAGCGCGGAGACGAGCTCGGCGACGTAGAACCTGATGGCCGCGGGAGAGAAGACGCGGTCGGGCTGCGCGTGGCGGAGCTCGTTGAGGTCCCCGCCATGGCAGTACGGCACGGCCCACGCCACGAGGTCGTCCGTCTCGGCGCGCCCGAGCAGCGACGGGAGGTGCGGGTGCGCGAGCCCGGACAGCACCGACACCTCCCACCTCGCCCGCCGCGCCGCGTCCCCCTGCCTCGCCGCCGACGCGACGACGGACCTCTTGTCGAAGACCTTGAGCGCGTAGTAGCACGCCCCGCCGCCGGCGTCGTCCGCCGCCGCGGCGACGAGGAACACGGTGCCCATGGCGCCGCGGCCGAGCACGCGGACGGCGCGCACGGCGTCGAGGTCAATGTCCGCCATGCGCGGGTGCTGCTGCTGCATGGGCGCGCGCGCGCGCGCGCTGTGTGTGTGTGCTTGGGAGTGTGTCGCGTTGCGAGCGGCGACGACGTGGAGGCGAGATATATAATAAGATGGTAGTAGGGGGCCGGGCTAAACCCGCGAGACGGTTGCCTAATTTGTTGTTTTTGTCTTGTTTAACCTGCGGAGATTAATGAAACAAAGTGGCAACGCCACTTCAAGATTTATACTAAGGGGCTGTTTAGTTCCCAAAACAATAACTTTTATCCATCACATCGAATATTTAGACATATATATGTGTATTAAATGTGAAAAAAAAACAATTACACAGTTTGCGTGTAAATTGCGAGACGAATCTTTTAAGCCTAATTGCGCCATGATTTAACAATGTGGTGCTACAGTAAATATTCGCTAACGACGGATTAATTTGGCTTAATAAATTTGTTTCGCAATTTCCTAACGGAATCTGTAATTTGTTTTGTTATTAGACTACGTTTAATATTTTAAATATGCGTCCGTATATCCAATGTGACACTGAAGTGTAAAAAAATTTTGCCAAATAAACAAGGCCTTACTATTGTTGTCTCCGGCACAGCTTTGGCGTTTTCTCAATTCTCATCGGTTCTGTCAAAGAGACGATCTTCGGAGCATATACTGGCCTAGGGTTTCAAAAACGGCTCGGTCATCGAATACCGCCCGCACGGGTTCTTTTTTTTTTTCGATAAACGCGATTACCGTATAGTTGCCGACAAAATTTGAACAAAGGTAGGAGTATTTGAAAGTTATTCCCAGTGAAATATACCATTTTTATATTTTCGATGGTGCCATATAAGCAACAAGTCATGTAATTGATGATTGAAAAACACATGGTTTTATTTTTGTTGTTTGATAGGTAATACATACAAGACACTGTATATTAGAAACAGTTTGGACATGGTTTCATTCTCTAGCCTCTGGGCACGTCGGAACAGTTTGGATATGGTTTCATCTAGATGAAACCCATCTCATCTCTTACTTTATTGTATTTCTTACATAATCATTAAAAAAATACTAACATAACATCCTATTTAAATAGAATTAAACTAATACTTGGATGGGCCTTATCTTAACCTCAGTCGTCTCCTCCGATCTAATGGCTAGAAAATTGTCTTCAAGATTCAACCAAAAAGAGAGCAGTGAGATATGGAGAAGACTGACTCCTCGGCAATGACAGTATTGTCGCTAGAGCCGCGAGGTTGGAGGAGGGTAGTGGATGAGTCGATGATAGAGGAATTAGATCAGAGTGGTTAAGAGGCAAGGGCGGTAGGAGAGCTAATGGGGGCACCTTGCCGCCTCCCATACTGTGTAGGAGGAGAGGCGGGGAGGGAAGGGGAAGGTCGACTGGTGGGTCTCGTTGGCATGCTGAGGGCAGGGATGTGGCGACATGAGTAGAGTCGACCAACAAGTCACCGACGAGATAAAGATTGGTTGGAACTGAAGGCCACTCTGGAAGGCCTTCCAGGGAGACCAGTGACCCTATAACGACATAAGTCTAACCTATGAAGACCAAAAATAGGTTGAAGAAGGGGTAAAAACCCTTGTAAATATTTCTATCAAGGGGTTATGCATGTAAAAGTTTGTGTAAGCAAAATCCTAAGGTTAGTTAGCAAGGCTATAAACCTACAAATAGATCGTAAGTATATGATGTAAGGGCATGTTGTGAAAAATTAATACTGTACACTTTACTGTTTTCGTCTATACTTTTAGGATAAGTTTTTGTCTTTGAACAACCATAATTATTTAATGGTCCCTTCAACAAACTATACTAAACTTTTGAATTCTCTTGAACTAGACCAGTTTACTGACTCAATACTTAATAATTCCTACGCGCTCAATAAGACTGATGAAAACTACTCCCTCCATCCCATAATATAAGGCATGGTCAAGCTTGGCACAGTCTTCAAAACTAATCTTTGACTTATAGTATCTCACGTACTATAAGGTTTATTGCAACAAAATTATAACCATCTTATAGTAAATTTAAATGTCAATCCAATTATATTAATTTTAGTAAAAAAAATTAATATATATTATAATAATTGTTGGTCAAATATTTTCAAAGTTAAATCTTGAAATGTGTGCACATCTTATATTATGGGATAGAGGGAGTACAATAACTGAAATACTGAACATTTGCCATCGCATTTTCAACCATACTTCTGGCTTGGGTTTTAGCACTTCTAGGATATTGTATCCGAGGGAAAAATGTGTAATTGTTTCTCTCTTCCTCTAGTCAAGAAAATACATTGTTTGAAGATATCTTAAAATAAATCTTTCCATATTTACATGAAAATCATATGGTGGATTTAAATAAAAAGCAGTTTAATTAGTACTGTAGAGTTGTTTATTTGTGGAACATTTGAAAACTAGCTTTATCACTTCAGCATGTAGTAAGTGGGTGGTGGATGCCGTTGGTCCACTCACTAATACGTGTGCATGATAAGCTAAATTATGTCAATTTTGTGCTGCTTACAAGAGAGATCATTTGGCGTGGAGCTCAAGGTGAGAAAGGTGAGCTTTACACGTGTGCACAGTATCAGCAACCGAAGAAAAAAAGATATTTTTTTTACAGTGACTCTACACACAGGCACTTCAGATATACTAGTAGTATTCAAAACAAAATTAAAACTGCTGGTCATCAATCATATGATGCAACACGAACGGGCATATTCCAAATCGGATATTGTACGGGATTATCGAGAGACTTTGTGTTTCGATTGTACATGACAAAAGATTATGATATCGATAGGACGAACTGTACCATTATATTGTGCTTGGTATGCTGCTCATGAGTCGTAGCTTGTGTTAATTTTGCATATTTGTACGATGTACCTAACGAATTTTGAATGCAAATTTACGAGCTAAATTAACTGGCCAGAGCAGAAACCGTCCTTCAGCGACTTCTTCACGTCGCCAATATTGACTTCGAGTCAAAATTTGATAGTACGAATTCGGTTTGATTAATGAGACAAAATAGAGTGCGATTGATGCTTACCTCCTAACATGATAATATTTTGTTTAATTCTGAAATCAAGAAAGTGAAGGTCACAACATATCTTTTCGTGAATCAGCTTTGTCTGTTGTTTAGTTCATATGGTTAGCTTTACCTTTTGAAAGTGCTACTATCTTTTTTGGTGAAGTTCGCTCCCATGGTGAGCTGCACGCATGTGACAGAAAAATCAGAATTGAAGTTGACATTGTGCTTACTGCTTACGTGCCACCAAATTACAGTGCTTAACTTCGGTTATAATTTAGAATAATCAGGGATCATATTGGCTTGCTTCAAACATGTCCAACACAGAATTTGAGCTTGAGTACTTGGACTGTACTTGTTTTTTCATACAGATATTTGTAGATTTCTTCAGTTAGTTCTTTCAAATGTGCAATACGAGGAGCTTCATGGCAGTATACCATCAGTATTACAGTCATCAACAGGTGTGCTTGTATGGCAGAAATGGGTCCTATATAATTGAATTACTAATTAATTTTAGCTGCAGTAGTACCAGGGTACCACCTGGTCCACCAGTCTACCAGGAACACTGTTCGTCCGTAAACATGTGTGTGATAAAGAAGATACTCAGAGCCGTATTTATTGAGGGCTTTTACGGAACATTTTACTTGAAGTATATACTACCAGTATATTTGATCTAACGGTGTAAATTCGTCTGATCTTTCTCCCAATTATTCTGCAGTATAAATTAAATAGGGTATATTTGTCTTTTTATCTATTTGCGTGGAGGGTAATTTTGTAAATTCGCGTTTCTCACTTAGTCAGATCCGGCCTTTAGGCGCTCAGTCAAAGCGAATTTTTCTCGAAGCCGCGCATATGGGCGACCGCCGTCGCCGACTGCCTCTGTGAGCACGCTGCGCTGCGCGGCCGTCGACAACCACAATCGGCGCCGCCGCCATCGGGAATCGATTCGATTTCCCTCCCCCTTTCTTCACCCAAAACCTAGTTCTTCTAAAAATCCCCAAATCGTCGGGTCTGCGGGAGGCAGCGCCGGCGGGCTGCGGAGGTTTGCGGGAGGCGGCGGGGCAGTTCATGGGGCTCGTCAACTTTGCCAACAACCGTAACGTGACCAATCACCTCTTCGCCGTAGAGTTCGACACCGTCCTCAACTCGAAGTTCAACGACATAAGCGGCGCCCTGTCTGCGGGAGGCGGCGGGCAGGCGGAGCTGCAGAAGGGCGCCGGGAAGAAAGTGTGCAGCTGTGGCAGCTCGCAGCGGCAAGGGCAGCCCGGCGGCGGCATGTGGCAGCGGCAGGGCGGCATAATTAGAAAACTAATGTAATTAGCATGGTTATATGCCAATATAACTAATGTATGAACAATTTTGTGACTACTATCCATTCAACTCCCACGTTCTAGTCTTCCAAAGAAGGCCTTGAAACAAGAATGTTCATACTCCAAAACCATTAACATCATTTCGAACTTTAGACGATATATTAGAGAATCCAATTTAACTGCACAAATTTTTGGAGCAATGCAGTATAGAGTTGGGCTGAAATAAACAGCTGTTACAAGCTCAAATTACGCGGATGACGAGATCCAGAAAAACACAACCGAAGGAAAATTCATCCGATGGAAATAAATCTCTATTTTAAATGACTAAACAACCATTTTTCAATTTTTAACAAATATCAAATCTACCCTATCATATACTGGTAGTATATATTTTAAGTAGAATGTACTATAAAAGTCCTTTATTTCAGTATGGCACAGGAACCATCCAAAATGGCCTAAAATCCAGCGTCAAGTTGCAAACAAAAAGTATATATATTCAACTAAGTTTGCTGACAAAAACCAACATAACCATCAGGGAACATAAGTTTATATGTTAAAGGGTGGGTGGTTCGTACTACAAAGACGGTGTACTTCTCTGAAGAAAATCTTCATGGAGTCATGTTTAAGTTGAGTGTGTTAGCTACTTTTGTTCTCTTTTGAGAGGAGGTTTGATTGCTAAGTAGCAGCAATACTAATTGCTCCAATTCTGTCGTTTCTGAAGATAATATAATTCTTCGTGGAGCCCAGCGCCTGAATTTGAGGGTTACCTTACATAAGCACATTATTGAATAACCAAGAAACCTGTCCCATGGTCAACAATCTGTATATCGACACTTCAACCAACAACCATAAACTCCAACAATGCTAAGTTCAAAACGAGTTATTGGAGTTATTGGGTAAATGGAAAAAGGTTGGATCTAAGAAATAACTTGGAGTCAATGGTTTTAAAAAGAAAGAGATAAAAATTTCCCCTGGTGAGCGTGTTCAACAAGGATAAAGCCCGGGCTGGTGGGGTGCATGCCAGCGACCCTTGCCACTGCGCTACTAGCACATCCCTGTTATTGGGTAAATGGAGATTAGAGTTTTTGAAGGCCTGGTATAAAATGAAATTGTCACTCCTTGTTCCTTTTATTTTAGATAATGAAATAAAAATTTTGGCATTTGCTTCAATGAAGCTACAACTACTTATTACAATATTCTCTAAACGAAAACAAATATTCAGTTAACAATTAAGCTGAAATAATAAAGCTAACACGTAAGAGTCACTTCTTGTTCCTAGTGTTGCCTAACTCTAGAAAATCTCCGTCTACCGTTGATCGTGACAGGGACGGATGGAGCAATTTCACAGGAATTAACTATCTCCTATGAAATTCCTGCAAAATTTCTACGTTTTAAAGGAACCACGAGTGGGTGGACGGAGGACACCCGGCAGTTTCTGTTCTAGATCATCCCCTGAGTCGGGATGTGAGAAACATCACGTGGCATAGGCAAACCATCCTATCCAACACCATCTGCGCGGCACATGTATGATGAAATTATCAACAGTGAATCAGTGTGATGGTTTGGATGATGCTCTGAACTTGAGCCATGGAGAGGGACCAGTTCTGGATGATCACTTCTTGATCAGGCGCCGGTCCGGTCAAGGCCTCGATCGCTCGTTTCGTTTGGTGGTTGTCTACCACTCATTACCAAAGCTCTGGGACGAGACCGAAAACTTCTTTGTTTTCTCCTGAAACAATGATTATCTGAAAGCAAGATTAGCTATAACAAACGTAACGTGGATCCCTGGCTAATCAAAGCATATGGCGTCTTGTGCCGTTGTTGCTTCATGCCACTGTGCACGCAAAGGCCATTCCTTCCTGCCAAGGGATACCCAGCTGGGAATGTCTCTGACAGAAGAGAACCAAAATGGAGACGTGAATTCAGACGTAGTATCTGAACATGGAGAAGAATTGTGGATTTTGGTGTGTCTCTGCAGATGCAGAGACCGACAGATACACATATACGTATAGGGATATGCTCAGTGTTCAGTGTTGTTGCCACCTGCCAATCCGTCAGGTTAACGATCCTTTTGGAAATTCCACCCGTGCATTCTTGTGTGACTGTGTGCGCGAATCATGCTCTGCTCCATTATTGGAGCTGAGCTTGGCGTTTGGCATCTTCCTGTTTATCTGGTTAACTTCGTCGTCACCTACTGGCTACTCACTCCCCCTAGTCTTTAACAAGTCGTAAAGCTGAATAGTTGCTAACATGTTAGCCCACAACAATGCAGAGGGTTAAGAGTATTCAAATCGGAGCTTGTCACCCATTTAACAATAGGTGTCTAACTTGGTCGGCCATTACACGGGAGTATTCTAGATCAAAGTGAGGTAATCAGCACTAAGTAATTTCATCAACACAAGAACAGATGCATCAACACAACAACACATAGGGACATAGGATAGGAGGCTCTTTTTTGCAGCTCCTGGGTGCGTGATGAGCCGATGATTAGTGAAGCTCAATTAGTAGCTCCTTGACCTTTGCCGCCAACGACGCAGATTCAGGCATCGTTTCAGCCATAGGAGCCACTAAACTGAACAATATCGCTTTTGTTCATATGGGAAGTTACTAAAGATCACCCCTGTGTGCGATCACATCAGAGAAGTGCAGTCACGTCACGTTGGATTGTGGCGCAGATTGCTTTATGCAAAAGCGTCTCACTCTCTCACACAAAAGGGGGTCAAGGCCGACGCTTAGCTGTTCAACTCTTGGTGAAGCTTCAGATCAGATCAGATCAAGATCAGAACTACCGCGATGAACTGCTCTGCAACAACCGACAAACGCGGTTAATGTTCACAAGTTGTACAGCACTGTTCGGCGGCGAAGCAGAAACAAACAACGATCCGTGCAGAGAGACGAGCGACGACACCACCGGCGCCGCGTGAATTTCGCTTCTGCCGCGTGAATTTGCGGTAGCCGAGCCGAGGAAGCCGTGAGACGCGACGAATCCGCGGGGGATGTGATCAGCCGTGCGCCACCGATGGCCCCGTGCGAAACGCCAAAGGCGAAACGGCCGAGGCCGCGCGGGACGGGCCATCGCTCGGTGGAGTTCGTGGAATTCGCGGGATTTCACGGGGAATTTGGCCCGCGTGCGTGTGGGTTTACGAAGCCATTCAGCCCACCGTGGAAAGCTACTGGCTGGCTGGGTTGATGCCTTGATGGGTTACAAGTTTACAACGGTTGTTGGGTTTGGATTCTAGAATCAGGAGGACGTGTCACTCCGTGTCCAGTTCTACTACTTTTTTCTCTTTGGAAGCGCAAGGTGCAAAGCATGTGTACTCTATCGTTCATGTCGTGACGCTATACAGGTCAAACATGGAGAATTGGAGATAGATTATGGTGTTCTGACAGTACTTTTGTAGTCCATATGCTCACTGTTTGTTGATGGTGATTGTTGGTAAAGGTGATCGATCGATCCGGGTATACAGAAAATGATTCAGAAAACGAAACACACACTAAAAGTTGCTGCTATGTTTCTTTTTTCCCTTCAGTTACTACCAACAACAGCTAAAAACACTTGCTCAAAAAAACTGAAATTGAATTTGGCATCTAGATGATATTTAAAATTAAAATGTTCATTTTGAACTATGTGGATAATCTCAAGGAAATACTGATCTAACGGTGGAGCAATTAGCAAGTGTTTTTTTTTTTTGGCAAGGAACAATGAACATGCTTGCCTGATTGGGAGGGAGTAAGAAAAGATAAGATTGAACTTTCCTCACCAAAGACCTCGATGAGAATACCATGTGCTCATCCATTTTGCCCGTTCTCCGTATTGCCACATGAAGCACGCTAAACTCCATTTCAACAACAAAAAAGAATTAAGTAATGTAAACCTCAAGGGATCAGTTTCGGCACAAACAATAGAAAAGCCCAACTGGCAAAGCCAAAATAACGAGAAGAGAGAACTATATCACGAGAACTCTTGACTATTGATTGCGCATCACATCGAGCGGCCTAAGGAATCCTAATCATCATCATCTACAAGAACACAATTCGCCTACCACCACGTATACTCTATTACTAACAGTTCGTGTTAGACCAAATAAAAAATATAATCAGAAGTAATCAAAGACGAGTGAAGAACAGGTCAGAGTGAGACCACAACACTTGCGAGAAATAAGACGACTGGCCATCACGAGCAGGAGGATGTGGACGTGGCCATGTGAAGAGTCAGGCCGTGTGGCCTCCACGACAGCAACCCGTGTTCATGCACAAATCGCGCCGTATCTTTTACTACTCGCGCATAATTTCTCCGCACAAAATGACTTATCTTTTTGTTGAGAAAAATGAAAAGTTTATGCTACTTGGGTGTAGTAGTACTATGTTGGCTGATCTTTTTTTTCCCTCCCTTTTTAGCGGTTCATGAGAGTTGCTTGGTTGGATGAATAATTTGCAGTTTACAAAGTGTGGAGAAAGGTTCCAGTTTGAGATGAACACGGAATGTGTCGGAATTGGAATTGGATGGATTGTTTATAGGGCAGCTACCAGCTATCAAGTGATTGCTAATCAAGCTACTCAATTCCATTCCTTTCAATGATTGAGCAATAACCATATGCCGAATAATTTTGTAAAATTGGAGCAGAAAGTGCGAGACAAATACGCACCCAATCCATTTGTTCTTCAATTCTTTTTCCCTCAACCACCTCACATCACCATTATTGTTACACTATTCCTTTTCCACCACTTTTCCTCCCGTTTGCAATTAAAAAGAATAAAAAGGGAAAGACAATTGCCAGAAGAGAACAGCATAATAATAACATCCACACCTTCAATTCCCAAATTTTTTTCTCCATTTCTTGCTAAAACAGTAGATTTTTTTTTAAATCTTTTTTGCCTCTCAGAACCTAACGATCTTGGCCGCGCGCACCACCGGGTTGTCCCTGGCGATGGCGTCCCTCGCCGCCGACTTGTAGTCGTAGCTGCAGCCGTGGCGGTCGGAGTACCGGTGCTCGCCGCAGAACAGGTGGCCGCACCGGCACCGGAACCCGGTGAGGCCGACACGCTTCCGGCACCTGGAGCACCGGTTCACCGCCGACGTCTTGGCGACGGGCGCCGGCGCCGGCGCGAGCGCGGAGGCCATCTCCTCCACAGGCGGCGGGAGAGGAGCCTGAGGCTCTACCAGCGGCGCCGCCGGCCTCGGCGGCTTGTCGAGCACCGGTGACGACAAAGAAGACGGCGACGAGGTGGACGCCGTGGCCGCCAAGAAACAGTTCTGGCAGAGGTTCTGCGTGGCCGGGTTGCCCGGGAATCCGCAGCTGTTGGCGCACAGCGTGATCTCCGGCGCCCTGAGCTCCGTCGGCTCCTGATCCTTCTTGTCGCGCTGTGCCATCGTCAATAACCAAAAAAGAATCCCCCTCTTGGTCTCAGGTTCTCTCAGCAGCTGAGGATTCCGCTCGCGGTTCGGGTTTGCTGTGATGAGGATTGGAAGAGAGATCGAGGAGAGGATTTGATCGGGAATGGCGGCGAGGCGGGGGGCTTTTTATGGACGCGGAGGCGCAGCGTGTGTGGGGGGGTGGGGGCAGCGACCTGCCCCGCCTGCCGCGCGGGCGCGTGTTATTTCCGGTATTGGCCTCGTTGGCGTGGCGGGGGGGAGTTGGCGCGGCCCTCGGTTTCACGGGTGGATTCCGCAGCCAAAAAAGCGGTAAACGGCGTGCACGGCCGTTGGGTCGGTCGCCTCGCCTCGCCTCTCCCACGGGCGTAGTACTACGGTAGAATCGTCACGGCGGAACGTGACATGCCGCCACTCGTGGCTCGCTTCGGGCCACAGTTTGGCGCTGGGAGTGGAGGAGCTGGATCCAGATGGGTAGCCGTGGCTCACTGGCTCCTGTGACCGTGTACTGGATGAGTAGTACAGTACAGTCTAATGGAGCTATCATTTCGCTTATTCTGTGACCAAGCGAAACAGCATATTTATAAACGAAAAGTAATATATAAATAAAAATTTTATATACGTATTTATAGCGATCTAAAAATAAAGATTGAAAAAAAAACTTTGATAAAAAAACCTTAAAATCAGCTTTAAATTAAAGGTTAAAAAATAAATTTTAGCTAATAGGTATAAGTATAAGTAAAAAGATAAGGTGCTAAACGCGTGGAAGCGTGTAGCGTGTGGGTGGAACGGTCTTTTTCCCCGTAAGATATGTGTGGTGTTTCTAGGACACGGGACCCGGGCAAGTAGCCAAGTAGGCCGCCCCGCGGGGAGGAGATATGCGCGACCGAAAGAGGAGGGGGGTGGAAAACGGGAAAGCGAAGAACCGGGGCAAAGCGGTAAACCAAACCATCGGCAAGCCGCATCGCCGTCTCGGGTCGGCTAAGCAAAGCTCGTTCTAGCTGGGAATTGGAAGTTGGAACCCGTCGTCGTCCTCGGCCTATCGACCCGTCGCGTGGCGTGGCGTGGCGTGGTGCGGCGTGCCCCCGTTCACCGCACGTTCTCGTTCTGCCTCTGCCTGACGCCGCGATGAGAAAAATTAAGGAAAAGATCCCCCCTTTCTGCTGCTGCTGCCGTGGAGCTCTCCTCGCGTCGCTTTCCGCCCGTTGAGCTGTCTGGATTAGCATGGCCATTCCTTTCCTTCCGGCCGGCCTCCCCCCTCTTTTCTCCCCCTCCCTCCCTATCTAGACCGTGCCCATGTCACTGTCACACATACGTACGTACACACTCAAAAGCCAAATTGCAATCCGAGAATTGAGACTACTAAATCACGGCCTCTCTCTCTGTATATGATATATGCATCAGCTGTACGAATGTCGACATGGAGAAGGACGATTCGTGGACCGGTTTTGGTCCAGCTACGTACGCAATACATTGCCCCGTACATACGCGCGGCGCAGCCACGCGCAGATGGCGTTTTCATGTGAAATCACGGCTTATTAGCTGTTGCCCGATTTTACAGGGAAACTTCACGGATCGCTGAGCTTAACTCGTCCAGAATTAACAAGTACAAGGCGGCCAACCACGAGGGGACACGCGAACCGGAGCGCACGAAGAGAATCCCCGGATAAGCGGATTCCCTTCGCCCCAGAGAGAACGGAAAAGACGCCGGAACAGCACGCGCGACGCCACGCGAGAGACGGAGCGAACCGAAACTTTCCCCACATGAGTACATTGACAATTCGGCAACCGATCGATTGATCGATCACCTCACCCGATCGAATCGAATTGGGGTGAAGGAGAGCGAGGAAAATATGCCGGAATGCGCGAAATATCTCTCTGCCCTTTTATAGGTAGCAGCAATAGCAGGAATGGATGGATGGATGATCCGTCGGGTTCTTTGGATAGAGCATTGGAGCTAACTTGCAGAGGTTGGAAGATGCATGGTCGTGATCATATGATCAATTGATCATTCAGGGGAAGCTTAATTGCGCACGCTGCCGACAACGGGTCGACCGGCAGCCGGCCGGCCGGCCGCCCAATCGATCGACCCGTCGACCGGCAACCAACTCGACCAATGATTTGTCCTGCCGATATATGTACACGTAATTTTCGGCTAATCATGAGCTACGAACGAACCGGGCTGTTGACGAACACATGTTATATATACATACATCATAATTCGATGTTAATTGTGCTTAAATCGGTCCCTGAAATATAACCTACGATGCTTAATACTTAATCCTTCATGGTTTATTGAACTAGCTGGGTGGTCCGTGCAATTGCGCGGCTAGTACCCAAATAAAATCATATATTTTTAGTATGATTTTACTTAAAATTTAATAAATAGCTATCTCATTGTCTTAAGAGTTTGAAAAATCAAACCTTATCATCCCTGTGTTTCTAATTGTATTGTTTTTTAAAGTCACACCAGTTGCTACCTTATGTCATTTTCTTCTTTATTTTCTTGCTCGATCTACCACTATTTCTATTCATTCTCCTTGGAACCTTTAAAAATTGGATCTTATAGTTTTTAGAGTTTATTGTCATGTTGGGCTTCGTTTTTATAATTTATAGGCGTCGCGTCAAACGTTGCCATTATACTCCTCTATGGCCCGTCCACTGTCTCTTCTCTTTATTGTCATTGAGATTTTAAAAACGAACATATTTATCGTTTGGGTTCATTTTTACCTTTTAGAAGTCCCGCCAAACTGTCAGCGGCTTTATCATTGTACTTCTCTATGACTCGCCCGCTGCCTCCCTTCTTTATTGCCATTGAGATTTTAAAATCGAACATGATTATCATTATTTTTTTTTTACTTTTTAGAAGTTTCGAACATTTAAAAAAAATAACCTTGTATTTTTAGAGTTTATTGTTTTGTTGGGTTTTATTTTTTATAATTTTTAGAAGTCTCGTCAAATGATGCCACTATGCTCCTCTACAGCACGTCCGCCGCCTACTCTTTATTGTCATTGTGATTCTAAAAATCGAACATAACTACCGTTGGAATTCATTTTTTATTTTCTAGAAGTCCCGTCAACCGTCGGCGGCTATGCAACTATAGTCCTATACACCCCGCCCGCTACTTCTCATTTTTATTGTCATTGAGATTTTAAAAATCGAATATGATTATCAATGGGGTTTATTTTTTTACTTTCTAGAAGTCCCGACAATCGCCTTGCTTGTTTGCTTCACGGCCTGCCTGTCGTCCCTCCTTTTAATCGTCATTAGAATTCTATTTGGTGTTTTATTAACAGTTTTTATATGTCGTATCAACCGCCACCACTCTACTCCTTTATAGACCTATTACTTAATTTATCTCATCATGTGTTTTAGATAGTATTTTCTTTCAATAGTCTTTATTTTTATCACAAATTTTAGTTATTTATAAATTGTATTCCTATTTGAAATCTTATTTTTCTTTTTCTAACCTCAGATTTTTTTTTCAGATTTTAATTAATATCGCATTGTGTTCTTTTAATATTTTTATTTTTAATTTCAGTTGTTTCAAAAGTGTATTGCTACTTGAACTCTCTTTTAACTTTTCTAATTTTGGATATTATTATTTTAAATTTCAGTTGTTTCAAAATTGTATTCCTACTTGTACTCATTTCTAATTTTGGATATTATTTTATTTTTTATTTTGAATTTTAATTAATCTCATATTGGGTTCTTATATGGATTCTTATTTCAATATTACTTATTTTTAATTTCGAATTTCAGCTAATTTCAAATTGTATTCCTACTTGAACTCTTTTTTTTCTTTTGCTAATTTTGGATTTTATTTTTATTTTTATTCCCAATTTTAATTAATCTTGTATTGGGTTTTTATATGGACACTTCTTTTTATATTCCTTATTTTTAATTCCGAATTTTAGCTATTTTAAAATTGTAGTCCTACTCGGACTATCCTTTTCTTTTCTAGTTTTGGATTTTTTTTATTTTTATTTCGAATTTTGATTAATCTCTTATTGGATTCTTATATGGAAACTTCTTTCAATATTGCTTATTTTTAATTTCGAATTTTAGCTATTTTTAAATCATATTTCTACTTGAACTCTCCTTTTCTTTTCTCATTCTGGATTTTATTTTATTTTTATTTCAAATTTTGATTAATCTCGTATTGGGTTCTTATATGAAAACTTCTTTAAATATTGCTTATTTTTAATTCCGAATTTCAGCTATTTTAAATTGTATTCCTACTTGAACTCTTCTTTTATTTTCTTTTGCTAATTTCGGATTTATTTTTATTTTTATTCCGAATTTTAATTAATCTCGTATTGTGTTCTTATATGGATTCTTCTTTTAATATTCCTTATTTTTAATTTCGAATGTGAGCTATTTTTAAATCGTATTTCTACATAGACTCTCCTTTCCTTTTATAATTTTGGATTTTATTTTATTTTTATTTTAAATTTTAATTAATCTCGTATTGGGTTTTTATATGGAAACTTCTTTGAATATTGCTTATTTTTAATTCCGAATTTCAGCTATTTTAAATTGTATTCCTACTTGAACTCTTCTTTTATTTTCTTTTGCTAATTTCATATTTATTTTTATTTTTATTCTGAATTTTAATTAATCTCATAGTGGGTTCTTACATAGACTCTTCTTTTAATATTTCTTATTTTTAATTTCGAATTTCACATAATTTTAAATTGTATTCCTACTTGAACTCTTCTTTTGCTAATTTCGGATTTATTTTTATTTTTGTTTCGAATTTTGATTAATCTCGTATTGGGTTCTTATATGGAAACTTCTTTTAATATTGCTTATTTTTAATTCCGAATTTCAGCTATTTTTAGATTGTATTTTTAGATTAATCTCGTATTGGGTTAAACTTCTTTCAATATTGCTTATTTTTAATTCCGAATTTTAGCTATTTATAGATTGTACTTTTAATTGGACTCTCCTTTTCTTTTTTTTTCTTTTTCTCCGTTTAATGTGGGAATTTCTAGCCCCCACAGCGAACGTGATGCCTTCTTTCAAGGCTGTTTTAATAATATAATAGATATATAGATAGATAGATAGATTAGCTGTTCCCTGGAAAATTGAAGTCGGCGTGGAATAATATCCATGATATAAAGGCATCGAAAGGCTGGACCCTTGCTCAAAAGGATGAGGTCGAGTACCGCTCAAGTGACTGACAGGTCAATGAGCTAGTACCAGATAACTAGCTGCAGGTATAACTTTTGAAAGCCGCCTTGGCTGGCTGTACCAATCCTTTACCGGAAGCACGAGAACCAGGAAAACCACATCCAACCGAAGATATCAACATGACTGTTACTGTATATTACTGCCGCAACACGTCACCGTCTTGCAAGCAACAGAGAGCGTCGGTGTGTCAGTTTCAGTTTTCCAGACCGACTAGACCATAGAATCACCTTTGCCAAGTGCTCCTTTTTCGCTCATAAAGTTCCAGCTCAGGATGATGCTAACTAGTGGCTTTGCACTTCAGGAGTTTACTGCATAATTGTTTGTGGAGTTAGACGTGGCGATTGTGGGTGGATGGCCGGCAGCTGGTGTGATATCCTCCGTCGAACGGCGGCGGCTGTGATCGAACCCGGCGGCGACGCTGGCGCTTCACACGTGTGTGAAGCTGGCCACCGCGTGTCTCCCGGCCACTGAGCACGAGCGCCAGCCCAGCACGGGACAGTTCAGGGTCGCACACGCGTCGAGCCGTCAACCTTCGTTTACTCGCTCCCGGGGGCCGATGTCCGCTCCCGGACGACGCCGGTTTGACCGAACCTTCCGGCTTCCAGGAGAGTCGCCGTGATATGCCCGCGTGCGCGTTTTGCAGATTGGGCCGCGTAGGGGACACGCAGAAAACTGGGCTGCCTTTTTTGGTCCAACGTGAAATGGGTGGTATCGTGTTGGGTTGTTCGATCTATCGATATTTATGGGCTGAATTAGGCTTACAGGCTTAGGACAAGCCGAATTTCGTGGGCTACTAGAAAATTGACGCGCGTCCATTACTTCTTTTGTTTGCACTATAAAAAAGTATACATTTTACAGACTATCAATAACATTTTTATTTTTTAGGTGGAACCTACAATAGATAGTATTTATTAGAAGATTTACAGTGTCATATATTTCTATGCCACAAAACTTATATATATGTTTTCACATTTAACCCATATTTGTATTATATTTCCATATTCTTATTTGAAGTATATATTATATTTGTATTTCCTGAACATAGTAACATAAATATTTAAACGTATTAAATATTTGACTTATTTTTTTCTCAAAACTAAAATACAGTCAAGTAATTATTTGTTTGATACAATTCATTGCCGATACTATAATAAAAAAAGAAATATATTCAATGAATAACATAAGATCCATTGAGTTCTCTTGGCACTCCTTTGTGAAAGAGCAGAATGATAAAGCTAATGAATCTTAAGCCTACTAATATAAATAAAGGATAAATACTAGAGTTAGGAAATGAAAGAGGGTTTGGGGATAGAGGGGAGTTGAACCCTCATGACTTAGAAAGTCGATGAATTTTCCTTTTAATAGAAACTAGCATGGTGGCCCGCGCAGATTACGCGGCTAGCATCATTATATTTTCTCTCATATAATAGTATATATAGTATGTTTTCTCATTATATTATTCAAATATATTAAAATGACAACATAATTTTAAATTTTGCAATAACTTTACAAAACTACTAATGTGTAATATTCATATTGTATTTTATATACGTGTTAGTTATTAATTATTTTTAATATCTAATTTTAGTTATTTGTAAATTATATATATTGACTCATTTTTAATATTTCTTTTTTTTAATTCCGAAATTTTTGTAAATTGTATTTCTATATAGACTCTATGCTCTTCTTCCAATATTATTTATTTTCATTTCTGAATTTTTATTATTTCTAATTGTATTTCTATGTGGACTCTAAACTATTTTTTAATTTCGAATTTCAATTACATCTAAATTATATTCCTATATTGACTTTAAACTCTTCTTCCCATGTTTTTTTTAATTTGGAATTTTAGTTATTTGTAAATTGTATTTTTATACGAACTCTAAACTCTACTTTTAATTTTAATATATTTATTCCAAATTTTAGTTAGTTTTAAATTCCTATATGGACTCTATACTCTACTTCTAATATTCCTTATTTTTTAATTCTGAATTTCTATTTTTTTTCTTAATTGTATTTCTATATGGACTATATACTCTACTTCTAATATTTATTATTTTTAATTCCAAATTTCTATTGTTTCCTAATTGTATTTCTATATGGACTCTATACTCTACTTCTAATATTCCTTATTTTTAATTCCGAATTTCAGTTATTTCCTAATTGTATTTCTATATGGACTCTATACTCTACTTCTACCCGTGTTTAGTTCCAAAGTTTTCTTTCAAACTTCCAACTTTTCAATCACATCAAAACTTTTTACACACACAAACTTTCAATTTTTCCGTCACATCGTTCCAATTTCAACCAAACTTCCAATTTTGGTGTGAACTAAACACAACCCTAATATTCCTTATTTTTAATTCCGAATTTCAGTTATTTCCTAATTGTATTTCTATATGAACTCTATGCTCTACTTCTAATATTCCTTATTTTTAATTCCGAATTTCAATTATTTCCTAATTGTATTTCTATATGGACTCTATGCTTTACTTCTAATATTCCTTATTTTTAATTCCGAATTTCAATTATTTCCTAATTTTATTTCTATATGGACTCTAGTCTCCTCTTCTAATATTCCTTATTTTTTAATACCGAATTTTAACTATTTCTAAATTATATTTCTATATGGACTCTGCCTTTTCTTTTTCTCCGATTAATGTTAGAATTTATAGACCATGATTTTAGTTAGTTTTAAATTCTTATATGGACTCTATACTCTACTTTTAATATTCCTTAGTTTTTTAATTTCGAATTTCTTTTTTTTCTTAATTGTATTTCTATATGGCCTCTATACTCTACTTCTAATATTCCTTATTTTTAATTCCAAATTTCTATTATTTTCTAATTGTATTTCTATATGGACTCTATACTCTACTTCTAATATTCCTTATTTTTAATTCCGAATTTCAGTTATTTCCTAATTTTATTTCTATATGGACTCTATACTCTACTTCTAATATTCCTTATTTTTAATTTCGAATTTCAGTTATTTCCTAATTGTATTTCTATATGGTCTCTAGTCTCCTCTTCTAATATTTCTTATTTTTTAATTCCGAATTTCAACTATTTATAAATTGTATTTTTATATGGACTCTGCGTTTTCTTTTTCTCCGATTAATGTGAGAATTTCTAGACCATGAGAGCGAACGTAGAGGTTCCTTTTTCTATTCCTTTAATAATACAATAGATTTCATTGCTGTCAGTATTGACATGTAGAATATGACTCTCTCTTTATCCTCGTCCAATTAATCCACTTTTAAAAAGGTTTTGTAAACTATGAATTGAAGGATTTGATTACTCAATATTCGATTGAAACAGATTCACAACTATAAAAAATTTATGAATTTTCTATTTCATAATCATTCGTATTTTCATTTTTAAAAAGAATTAAATAACCTATATTATGATATGAGTTATGTGATTAATTGTTTGCTATGTCAGTATCTATACGTGTGTATTAAATTTCGAAAGGAGTATATAATTACATATAATTGACTGAAGATATTGTTATGAACTTAAAAAAATTACAAGGACCATTTTACAAATATGAAGTGAAGATGCTGCCCGTTTGCTGTGTTGAGACCCAAGCCAAAACGCAGCCCATTAGGCTCAAACAGTCAAGGCCCAGCTGCCACTGCCTGGAGGCTGGAGCGCACGCGTGTGGACCACGGCTGAGGCGGCTTCTGCCATCCGTTGCGCGTCAGGGGAAATTGCTGAATCACGCCGTGCCACGTGGCAGGGCTCTCCGGCCGAAAATACGCACGAAATTCGTATTATAGAGATTATGGCAGCTTTTCTCGTGCACAAATATGGACCTTTATTTGGCCCACCGCGACCCCACGGCATAACGGAACAGGCAGAGAGCCCCCCGGAAGGATTTCAGCAAGACCTGTTCCGACGACAACGTGTGCTCTGTTGTTCGATTTCCGTCCGCATATTCGTCGTGTGATCGTGTCCACGCCTGGAGTTTTCTGGCACAGGCCGCGCTCTTCTCACCTCAGCCTCAGGTGATCGTGTCAACGTCCGGAGCTCTCAGGCGATCGTGTCCCACTTCACTGGTTGACAGGTCGGCGCATTCGATGCCGTTCCAAACGCAGAAAATTTAGAGAAACATCTCGGGACAAAGGAGGGACAGAGCGGCGCTCCCACGCGTTGAATCCCGCAGATGTAAAAACTTCTTTACAATTTACAGTGTTCGCAACAGCAAGAAACGACATTTTTTCATTCGAAAATGCTGCAGATCTGCAACTGGCAACCTCTAGACAAATCCTTTCGCATTCGATGCCGAAGCAGAATTGAAGTTTGATAATGTTCTTCGTCTAGACTCTAGACCGAGCGGTCAGTGATCTGCAAGCGCGAGGCGTTCACAGATCGTCTCGACGACCTCCCTTCCCTGGGACGCGTTCTGCGTGAACCTCTCCGCGCACCGCCGCTCCACCATCTCGGCCGCCCAGGCCGCCACGGCGGCGAGCGGCGCGCACCGGATGCTCGTCTCCTGCCGGAACAGCGTCCACTCGTCGGGCCGCTCCGGGTGCGGGCGGTAGCTGCAGGTCTCCTCGACGTGCACCAGCGCCCGGAGGTTGGCGTTGCGGGAGACCACCCGCATGGCCCGCGCGGGCCCGTCCACGGTGGTGTGCTCGACGCAGAGCACCACGTCGGCGGCGGCGGTGGCGGCGACGAGTCCGCGGAGGAGGAGCGGGAGCGGCGGTGCCCGCCCCGCGATGGCGCGCACGGCGTCGATGCGCCCCGATCCGGCGTCGACGCGGCGGGACAGCGTGTGCACCTCGAGGATGTGCGACAGCGGCGCCGCCCGCGCGTCCGCGTCCGTGAACTTGCGCCACGCCGCCGCGGTCACCCGGTGCCACGGGTGGCGGTACACGTGCTCCTGCGTGTACGAGACCACCATGCCGGCCGCACGGCCGGCCGCCGCTTGCCTGTGCGCGCGCGCGTCGCGTCGCGCCGAGATCGAGCGAGGCTAGCGAGAGCGATTGCGACAGCAACTGCAAGTAAAGAATGGGAATATGATTGTGTGTGGACTCCGGAGGAAGAGAGGAATATTCGAGTTCCACGGGGAATTAAACCCATTATTTTGGGCTCAAGTTTGCTTGGACTGCAAAGCTACCAGACCTGCAGCCCAGCGCATCTACAAAGGGCCAAATTTTGGCATGATGCTTAGTGGGCCTAAGAATTCATTAACTGGGCTGGGCTTAGGCCACCAGCCCAGTGAGTCATCACCTCGCGACCTAAATGTCTCGATCCAACGGCGGAGATCAAAACCCTAACCTGCGCCATCGTCGACTATATTAAAAGCCCACTCCTCCCCGCGCCGCCGCCCTTCTCTCGAGCAAGCACCCAAACCCTCCCCTCTACCCCGCCGCCGCCGCCGCCGCCGAGGAAGGGGCAAGAGGAAGCCGGCGAAGATGAAGACCATCCTGGCGTCCGAGACGATGGAGATCCCGGAGGGGGTGACGGTGCAGGTCGCCGCGAAGGTGGTGACGGTGGAGGGCCCCCGCGGGAAGCTGACCCGCAACTTCAAGCACCTCAACCTCGACTTCCAGCTGCTGGAGGGCGGCCGCAAGCTGCAGGTGGACGCGTGGTTCGGCACCCGCCGCACCATGGCCGCCATCCGCACCGCCATCTCCCACGTCCAGAACCTCATCACCGGCGTCACCAAGGGCTACCGCTACAAGATGCGCTTCGTCTACGCTCACTTCCCCATCAACGCCTCCATCACCAACTCCAACACCGCCATCGAGATCAGGAACTTCTTGGGCGAGAAGAAGGTAAGAAGCCCACCTTTGGATCACTTCCATTTGCCCGCTGTTCACGGATCACCCTAGATCTCCCCCACAGATCTCTCAAGTCTGATGCGTCTTTCTGTATGTTTTGTGTTACAGGTGAGGAAGGTTGACATGCTCGAGGGGGTGACCATCTTGCGGTCGGAGAAGGTGAAGGACGAGCTCGTCCTCGACGGCAACGACATCGAGCTCGTCTCTCGCTCAGCAGCCCTCATCAACCAGGTGAAAGATACGATCCCGTTTCTTCTCCCTATAGATTGGAGATTTCCTGGTCTTCTAAGACTGATATGATGCAATATAACCTAATTAGTCCTGATCTTTGCATGTGTTATGTACTCATGTTGCCATGGTTGTAGGAATTAGTTCTCTTTGCTCCAATGATCTATCTATTGTTGTAATTGTTTAACAAGTCATGATTGCCTGCTTGTTTCCGTTGTTTGCTTAAGGTTATATGTTGAATCTGCTAAGGCGGCATGAGGTTCTATGGCCTTAATTTGATCATTGGCAGTTGTGAATGCCATTATTTACAGTGCTCTACTTAGGTTTTTAGTAACCATTTCACCATCTGTCTGTTAACTAGTAATGTCTAGTACAGAAGTTTCGTAAACACATTTGTGACGAACAAATCCATTTCTTGAACAACCAAGATCCCTTTTGTAGTTGGGCATTGATTTGGCATTGGTAGGTTCTTGGTTTGGAAACCATGACTGGTGTTGGTTCGGTGCTCAGGGTACAGTTTGTTATCCACTGTCTGATCCCTATTTGAATTTAGCGACTGCACAACACCGTGATTATACATCAAACCTTTTTGCCATTGTGATTTATCTTCTATTTTTTTTATCAATTATACATCAAACCCAGTACTTTTGTTTCCATTCTTTCAGTGAAACAATACATATTTTATCAATTATCGTGTGTTTTCTCTTGTTGATTTGTTTGTGCACTGGTTGTGTCGTTGAGCAAAAATCCCTTTGCTTCTAAACAGAAATGCCACGTGAAGAACAAGGATATCAGGAAGTTCTTGGATGGTATCTATGTGAGCGACAAGGGTACCATCACAGAGGATGCGTAAACTCCTATCTCCACCTAGTATCAAGAAGTGCTGTTTCTGTCTCCTGTGTTCGATCATCCTCTGAGTTGCAATTTTCTGAGAGACTGAATTTTGTAATGGTGGGTTATTTAGGATGTAATGGAGCATGGTATCTTATCCTACATATTGTTTCCGTTTGCGATTATGAAGTCTATTTATCATCCCCTAAAGACAGTTTACTGGAAGCATTCGTGGTTAGATAAACGGCATAATGCTACTTAAAGCTGATATTGTTTTCCCCTGCGTATGATGAATTGCAAACTAGAGTGTTAGTAATATGGTGGTTTTACCCTGCCCTTCAACTGTTAGTGGAAGCAGGGGTTTACTTTTGAGACATTGGCTTATCTGGACATCCATTGTTAGCATAATGGAAGCTTTGTGTGATTTAGAGCAGCAATTCATTTGATTACCTCACTTCGCATCACAGATCGGACACTGACATACAGAATCCTCATCTCGAATGCTTCTTGTTGTTGCCTCACATTCTGGCATACTACATGTTTGTACTTCAGAGAGTGCATCTAGTAGAGGGTGAAGCCGTCGTCGTAGGAGACGTGGCGTCCGCGGCGGCAGGGCGGCGCGGCCTCGTCGCGCTCCTGGCAGCAGCTCCACCTCGCCTTCCAGTTGGCTCTCCCGGTGTTGGGGCGGCTCCCCTTGTCGTTCCACCTGTACACGATCACCCCGCTCTTGTCGCTCCACTCGCCGTCGATCCCCTGGTGCGGCGGCGACAGCGAGAACAACCCCTTCTCCCCTGCAAACCCGTCAAAAGATAGATTTAAAATCTTATTTAACGGTAATACTTATATAGCTAATTATTATTTCAGTGCTAGATGATGTATATTTGATATAAGGTCATTTCGTTAATTTTAAAATATGTGGATCTCATCATTTGAAGATGCTTATAAGTGTCAAAAGTGTTGTGGGCGTCTATCCAAAATGTCAGACACACTTCACACTACACTAGCCCAAGATAGCCACGAACCAGAGAAAGAAGATATTTATCGCGAGGTTAGCTACCTGTGACGTGGCCGTGGAAGGCACAGGCGGTGGGGGAGTTGTCCTCGTCGAGATACATGCTCCCGCACCGCAGGCATCGCTTCCTCTCCTTCTCCTTGCTCCTACTGCCCTGCTCCGCCGCCGCGGCCGCGCCGTCGCCTGGAGACGCGCCGATCCGCGCTGTCAAAGGCCGACGCGCCGCGGCGTTGCGGTGGCGAGACGGCCCGCGCGGCGGCAGTACCGGCACCGTGCGGGTTGGTGCGAGAGCTGGGCTCCCCGCCTTGGCGTGATGAGGCGACGGGATTGGCATCTTGGTACTAATGGAGCTCGCACTCCACACACACACGCAGAGGCATTCCCGCTGAGAATTGCTGCCTCTTTTTCAGGATGTGGCTTGGGGGTAATGGGCCAAATACAAACGGCCCAAACTGCACTGGACCACGTAGTAGTGATTCAGGGGAAGAGATCTGGCCCAAATTGAAACTGGCGATGTGAGTAGTGCCGTACCCGTACTGCCATGTCTCTCTCCACGCCCAGGACGGCAGCACCAGGAGAGTACAGTACAGCAACTTCCTTGTGATTTTTGAACCAACCCTAATAATCTCCACGTTTTTCTAGTAGTACACAGTGCATAGGTAGTACTTACAGTCAGTCGTTGACGTGCCAATAACGGTGGCTGTCACGCAGTGTCATCATGGTCCTCATCACGCAGTGGATGTGGTCCAAACAAGTATCATAAGCATCATTCAGAAGACTCTGAAGAAACTGCGATTAGTTACAGCTCGCCGACGACGACGGGCGAGCTTCCGTCCGTCCGTCCGTCCGTCCGGCCGCGCGCGGTCGCAGAGCAGAGCAGGGAGGGAAGCTGCTGACTTCGCCGCGCTGCGTCGCGTTCGGTTCCTCTCTCTCTCGGAGCCTCTCTCTCGGTCATCATCCTTCAGCTCCTGCGGCTTTGCTGACTGGAGTTGCTCCAACTGTTTGTTTACAGTTTGACTCTTGGTCTCCACATATTGGTTTTACATCGGCGGCTAGAACACGCACATTTCACTCAAGTTTCAGCAGCGTCGTTGGATGGTCGACAGATAGTAATGGCAATTATGCCTGTATCTGCAGAGATGGGATCAGATATGTAAGGCCCAGTTTAGTTCCCAAACAAAAAAATATTTTACTCTGTCACATCAAATGTTTGGACACATACATAGAGTAAATATAGAAAAAATAATAATTACACAGATTGCGTGTAAATTACGAGACGAATCTTTTAAGTCTAATTGCTCCATGATTTGACAATGTGGTGCTATAATAAACATTTGCTAATGACGGATTAATTAGGCTTAATAAATTCGTCTCGCAATTTACATGTGGAATCTGTAATTTGTTTTGTTATTAGTCTACGTTTAATACTTTAAATATGTGTCCGTATATCTGATGTGACACGTCAAAACTCTTCACCCTTGGAACTAAGGCCCTGTTTAGATCCCACCCCAAAATTTTTCACCCTGTCACATCGAACGTTGCGAACACCTGTATAAAGTATTAAATATAGGCTAAAAAGATAACTAATTGCATAGATTGCGACTAATTTGCGAGTCGAATCTTTTAAGCCTAATTGCTTCATGATTTGACAATGTGGTGCTACAATAAACATTTGCTAATGATGGATTAATTAGACTTAATAAATTTGTCTCACTGTTTAATGACGGATTCTGTAATTTATTTTTTTATTAATACCCGAACACCCTATACGACACCCTATATTATACCCGATGTGACACGTCAAAATTTTAATGCCTGGATCTAAACACCCCCTAAACAGGGCCTACATGGGTGAATGTCCTATGCCCTGTGTACGGGTGTATCGAATTTCCCCGAGCGGGCATTTAAACTGGCCGGTCTGCCTCCAAGTAGCTTTGACGAAGTTGGAATTAATGGATGAACAAAAACAAGATGCGTTTAGTTCGCGAAAAGAAAATTTTTGAATGTCATATCGGATGTTTAACTGGATGTTGGAAGGGGTTTTTGGACACGAGTGAAAAAACTAATTTCATAACTCGTCTGGAAACTGCAAGACTAATTTATTAAGCCTAATTAATCCGTCATTAGCACATGTAGCTTACTGTAGCACCTATAGTTAATCATGGACTAATTAGGCTCAAAATATTCGTTTCGCGATTTCCATACAAACTGTGCAAATTAGTTTTTTTACTATATTTAATGTTCCATACATGTGTCAAATATTCAATGTGACATTTTTGGGAACTAAACAAGGCCACAATCCTAGATTGCATGGAGAGATACTCAATTTGACACAATGATCCAGCACAGACGCTATTGGCCATATCCAATCGTCCACCATCTTTGCTCCAAACTTGACGCCATCGATGAATGCCCTTTCTGGGGGCATTGACTCTTCCCTTATAGTTAGCAGGGAAATACTGAACTATGACATGTCCATCCCAATATACAGGGATTGTGTATGCGAAGTCTTATTGCTTAGAGCAGGTACAATAACAGACAATAAGTCAGCTATAAACACATATGGAGAAGATAAGAGATAAGAGAAAAGAGAAGCGGGCTACAGATTTGTAGCCAGCTACAGCACAGACTCCAAGACGATATGTGTGTATGACATGCGGGATAAATTATTAATGATGTTGTGACATCCCGGCCTGGGGCTTAATAGGATTACTAGAATACTCATATTAACAAGTTGCAACTTCTTTCCGGAAGCCGATCTAGAAAGAACTCTAAGGTTAAGCGTGCTTGAAGCTATCAGATGTAAGCGGGCCCGGCCTAAGGGAAGGTAGCTATCAGATGTAAGCGGGCCCGGCCTAAGGGAAGGCGGGACGTTACAGATGTAGTATATATTTGTAATTAACTTCTATATGAGTTGACTATTAGATTGATTATAGATAATTTGGAGCTAGTAGTTGACTATGCTATTAAGCTTGCTCTTACTGACGAGTGGGCCTGGTTATCGGACCTTGGGCCCCTCATGGGTCTACCTCTAGATTTTTTGAAAGTTCAAAAATTATAACAATATAGTAGTTTTGAACCGGGCACTACAAATTTGTTTCTTAATTTTCAAACCATTGAATGTACATCATCAATCATCCAACATTGGTGGGCAGGGCAACAGGAGAGCTCGGAGATCTAGTTTGGTGATCAAAGATATTAGGAATGGGAGGCGAGGACATATTAGGGGGGAATGCTAGGTCAATTGGGAAAGAGTGTGTAGAGTGTAGACCCAAGGAGCTCGATGAATTGGAAGTGCTAGACTTATATCGTTTCGCTAGATCACTAAGATTGTGGTGGCTTTGGTTCAAATGGATGGAACCGAATAATTAGCATGGGTAATTAGCATGCTAGTGCCTTGCGACTAGCTCAACATAGAGCTTTTTGCGGCTGCAATGACAATTAACCTACGCGATGGAACCGTGGCAAGTTTCTAGCACTCCCACTAGCTAAAGAACCAAACTCCAAAACTCATAGCACCTGGCATCTTTGAGGCCTCAAAATAGAAGAACAGAGCTGTGGCGAATGCATTATACCAGAACACTTGGGTCAGGGATCTAAACACACTAAATATAACCACAGAGGACCATTTGCAACCATTCATCGATCTTTGGATGAAAATTCAGAACATAGACCCGCTTCGTTTGGGAGCTATTATGCGAGCGGAACACTAGAGTCTTTCGACACATCGCCATGACCCCAACCTCTGTGTTGCAAAATCAAATAGGAGGCTAGGGCTTGGGTCAAAGTAGGAGCATCCAAGCTCTAAGAGTTCCTATTTGGGGAGAGATTACGTACTTTGACTTTTTAAGTCGGGCGAGGACTTTCACATGTCCATATACATACTATAATTTTGTTTACTCCCTCACTATTAAAATTATTAGGATTCGGAAGAGGGTGGAAGAGAGGAGAAAACTAATGAAGTGACATGTCGGACGCGGATTCATCTTTTCTTTTCTCAAAAGATCGATCCTCTTTTTGTTATGATTGGAGTCATATAGGCCAAATTAGGCCGGTTAAAGCAAGGGATATAACTTAAACAGTTTGAAAAGTAAAAGAGGCATAATATATGATTTGCATATATTTATGATTGATGTTAGTGTTCCATGGAATTTTAGGGTGCCGTTTTACAGTTGATTTTTGTCATTTTGCTTATTTTGTTCCTTCAAAATATTTCCTAACTCTGAATTATGCCTAGTGTAGCTGGTTAGGTTTCATTTGGTGAAACCTATAAACTATGATTGAAATCTTAGATTTGGCATGGGTGTCCGCATTTATGGCTAATCTTTTTAGATGTAGGTGATGTATATGTTGATAGCAAGGCACTTATGATTATTACATTAATCTCAAGGTACATGTTGATTGTGATGCGCTTGTACTTACTTCGTAAGCCTTAAGGTATATGTCGGTAGCGAATCGTCGGTGGTGGCTTCATCAATCGTAAAATATATCGGTTGCTCATAGAGAAAATGTGTGTATGTATATGGGGCTACTGTGTGGGCATGCATGTTTATAAGCGTTTGTGTCTGTAGTGTGTTTTAAGAAAAAAATAAAATAGTCAGCTCTATGATTTTTTTTAAAGAAAAATGTTTTTATGTGTTGAAGGAAAATTACTGGGCGCGGGAGGGCCGGCCTGGTCAGCCAGCCAGGCCAGCGGTAGCGGTAGGTTGTACTTTGGGGCACCGACATATCCAACTTTTCAGGGCAAAGACGGAAGCTGTTGCTGGTGTTGATTAGACTTTGCATAGCAGGGCAATAATTTCCATATCTCCCAAAGTTTCTCCCCACGAATTATTCAGGCAGCTACCGATACACATTTTGGCAGGGCGCGAAAAAGACACCAATGTACTTCAGTACTTGCAGCCAACGCAGTACGTCTGTGGCCAGTGTCCAGCGTGTCTGCGTGTGTGTGTGCATGCGCAACGCAAGAGAGCGTCGCATTGATGGTGTGTTTCTGCGTGGCAGATGAGATATGGGTAGTGAGCTAGTACTACTACAAGGGGTACGTGGAGTCCGGGTCACGTTGCTGGCCTGCCCGGTCCGGCCGGTCTCCCACCTGCAAAATCTCACACACTCGTGCCCGTTGAGGTGACCCGTCGTCCTCCAGCAGCTACCGCGCGCCGCGCCGATCGACTGCTCCCCCTCTCGTCTCGTCCTGCTTTCGCACGCCGGATCAATCGCAAGCTAACTTCCCATGGTATTCGGTGTTGTTTTGCCCGAAAGCAATTTATTTACACCTGAAACTGCATATAAAACGCATGAGTTTGTGTTAACGAGGGCCGGGTAAAATTGACAAAAAAAAAAGGAGGGCAATTCTGCATGCGGTGCCCATGAAGTGCACGTTACACCAACCCTCCATCTATCGATCCGTCGTCTAGATGAAGCTAAGGCCCTGTTTTGGGTTGTAAGTTTTGAGAAGTATAAGTCAGAATCAATTGGCAAGGGGCCGACGATTACGAGAATTACGGAAGTTGGTTTTTTAGCACCGGACCTAGAGAAATCGCCATATACTAGGCCATTATTTAGATATGGGTGGAGCCCAAAAATATCGGAGAGGGTCTAACACCCTACTATTCAGTTTATAATTACCTAATTAATTAGATGGTCCTATTATAAAAAAGAGGGAGGTACCCATGGTACCTCTCAAGCACACTAAAAGACCTCTATAAAAAAAGAAATTATTTGAGGGAGCTTTGACACCATCCATTCCCCCTTGTCTCCGCCATCGCCTGGTGAGTTGTCAGCTAGTGGGAGTATGTCAAAACTAGATTTCCCAACTTCTTGCTGCTAGCTGGGTTCATTCTGAATCCTATAGCTATTGATTCACATAGTCTAGATGAGTATATGGACCACTTCCCTCGGTTTGAAAATGGTTTACACAAATGAACAATTTTACGGTACTTAAGGAGGTACCATGAGGTAAAAAAATTTAGTGTAAAATTTGGTACATCATAGTACTTAGGTACCACGAGGTACCAAATTTACAATAGAAAAAGTGATACCTCAAGGTACCTCCTCAAGTACCGTAAAATTGCTCTTACACAAATAAATACTAAGGTTAGGTCAAAAGATTCCATGTAAATAACTTCAGTTGTCAATTTTGAATTGCTTAGTATTTTTTCAAGCATTTCATTGTCTTAGGAATCATCAATAGAATGATAGGAATCATGGGAATAAGTGCAGGAATCCTTATAATATTATGATGTAAAGTTTGAATCATAGAAATACTTACTCCATCCATCCCAAAATAAATTAACTTTTATACGAGAATATAGACATAGACTATATCCAGATTAATGTATAAAATTTTATATTTTATAGGACAAAGGGTTAATATTTTAAATTAGATGGAGCATTTAGAAGAGGTGGTGATTCTATAAGAAGCTGTAAGCGTTGGAAGCTAGAATTAAGGGCACGGTCATTTCAACAACTCAGGTGAGATTTTTCATGGCATGAAAACGAAAATCATTAATGAGTGACTAATTGACTACTAATTATATAAACTGAAAAATAGATTAAATTTATTTTTAAGAAACATTTACATATAAGTTTTTTTTAAAAAAAATGTACCGTTAAAATAGTTTGAGAAGTATATCCAGATCGAAACGAACGGAACCTGGCAGACAACTCGTAATTAAGGTAGGCAATCGCATACAGTGTGTCGTCCCGGTCTGCCTTACGGCAGAAGAGCAACTTCCTCCATGCCTGACTAGCGGCAATAATAATATTCCAGGTCCCCCCATTGATTCCCTCTCATGCATCTTTCCCTTTCAATCCAAGAGATGCATGAGAAAAGCTCATCATTTGACATGAACATCTCATGGTATTTGTGTGTGCAGCGGCAGCAGCAGGTAGCAAGCATGTACATCTGATGTTCCATCCATCCATCAACCTTGCCTAGACATACTTTTGTCGGCCATTCCGTGAGCCTTCAAGTGCGCCCAAAAAGTTGATCTCCATCTACACACATATCTCCTCTCCTCGTGAAAAGAAGATCCCCAAGCTTTTGTTCTCTCTCACTTACACACAGTGACACACACATACTACTCATCTCTGTGCTTTGTTTCCCTCTTTCTCTCTCTCTTGTTTCTTTTACAGTACATGCAATGCACAGGTAGGTCAAAGCTCCATGCAATTGTAGGATAGGAGTATAAATGTTTGGGCAAGCAAAACATCTTTGTTTTTGGAAGTATCTCCAGCTACAATACCCCATTGCTCCCTTTTTTTTTCCCTTTTCTAGGGCAAACAAACAACTGAACATGTCTCTCACAGCCTTTCTGCAGGGGAGGTTCGGATGCTTGCACAGGAAAGAACACATAGCAATAGTAGAAGCTTGACCGATACAGGGTTGGGAGGTTATTGTTTTCCAGATGTAGACGAAGAGATGGTGATAAAATTGGCCCCATCCCAAACGCATAGCGTTAGCTTAGCTAGCAAAACCTGTCGTTGTTTGAACCGACAGGCCGGTTCAGTTGAAATTAAAAAAGAGAGCTATGGCAAAATTATCCACTCCTAGCTAGCTTGAATTTGCTGCCACGAGTTAATTAATACTAGTACTAGCTGGTATCTAAAATCTCAAAAATCTTGGGGGAGGATCCATTTACTAATTAACTTTTTTTCCCTAGAAACCCCTTTAGGACTCATTTGCAATGTAAACATTTTCTAGGGTTTAGATAGGATGCTAGCTCAATTCCTCTAGCTAGTACAAATCCATCAGTATTCCTTTATTTCGAAAAGAAGGCCATGGTTTTTTAATTAATGGGCGAAGATTACAAAATTCCAAATCTTACACACAACGTTAATTTTTTTAAAAAAATTCCACGGCCGGGGAGGACCTAGCAAGAAAAAACTAACCATATTCATTGCAGCGTGCAACCTTTTTTCCTCCACTAGCCCAGATCCTCATTTTCCCTTCTCTCCCTTCGCTTGCCCTGTCTCCCCTTGTGATCCTTCACCATTGTCGCCTCCAAGTAATTAACATCCTCCCTCATGATGCACCATATCTCCTATTTGACCGGTGTCATCCACCACTCCTCGTTTGCTCTTATGACGTTTGCTCCGCTACCCTTTTACCTACTCTAGTTTAATACCTATAACAGTTTGTGCGCTTTCGATCAATGTTATCTACCGCTCATTCGTTTCCATCTCAAGCACATCATCAAGGGCCACTTTCCATGCATGTCCAGGTGATGGTACATTCTTGGTGGTTGCTTTTGTCCAGACATAAAATGCCAACGAGAACACTGTTTTGGCAAACACATGGAACCCACATAAACACACATGCCACATGTATACACATTAGCTAGTGACATGAGAGCCATGTCCCCTTAAGGCCTTTAATAACACCCTCAAGTTCTCAACAGACAATTTCCATGAACAAATCCACTAATCTCATAAAATTCCTCAATTGTACTATATCAAATATTTATAAACGTAGGCACCCACGACCCGACCGTATATACCAAATACGTTGTTTCGCCTATGGTAATATGGAAACAACATGCAAACGAAAAACAGTATGTACAAAGCTTGAGCCAAACTCTGTACAAACATTTCGTCTGAATGTGTATAGTATGATAGACAAACAAGAATAAAAACACCATTATTTTCCATGCTTTCTGAGAACGAAATACTAGTAAGCAAATTGACTGACGCACACATGCATCACGTCCTTGTAACGCAGCATCTCATATTCTAGATGAACGAAGTACATACGACTGTACGAGTTGATGGAAACAAATCGATCGAGAATATCAGATGCTGGCGAATACGTACACACATTGCATTCACAGGAAATATATGCAGCTTACAGACCACTCCACGCTACAGCACCCAACCAATTAAACAAGAAAGATGATAATAACAAAACAAAACAGAAAAATCTAGACACGATCGATCGATCGATTCCTTGATCGCGACAAAGCTATGGGCGCGATCAATTTGAGATATCGCCCTAGCAAAATTAAAGCTAGCTCCTACTATACCAGATCACGGAGTTGCACTAATAATCAACAAGAGAACAAGGCGTGTACGTCCCACCAGATGGCGACACCACCACCATCAACAACAGTGTGTACGCCGTACTACGTACCACGAAGAAGAAGAAGAAGAAGACAATCACCAACAGCGAGCGAAACCGATGAGCAAACTCGTATACATCCACGGTAGAACGTAGTAGACTAGTAGCTCATAGTAGTAGTGTTGTTACAATGAAGAGATTTACTCCGGTCCAATAAAAAATACCTCGAGGTACCGATACATTACGGTACCAAATCGATCAGAAACGATTTAGTACTGTAAGCTACCAGTACTTCGAAATACTTTTTACTGGACCAGAGCAAGTCTCTACAATTAGAGGGATCGGGCGGCGGGGGCGGTGGAGGAGGAGTCGTGGTCGAGGTCGGAGACGGCGCCGTCGTCGTCGTCATCGAGGGCGGCGGCGCCGCCGAGCGCGCCGTGGCCGTGGCCGAAGGCGCGGGCGTGGTCCTTGAGGGACCGCTTGTGCTTGAACTCGGAGCCGCAGAGGCAGTACCAGAGCTTGCCGCAGTTCTTCTCGTGGGTGCGCCAGTCGCCCTTGACGGCGAACGCCTTGCCGCACTTGCGGCACAGGAACGGCTTCAGCCCGTGCTTCCGCTTGTAGTGCGTCTGCAGCGTCCTGAAGTCCTTGAGCGGCTTCGCCCTCGGGTGGTCGATGTTGTTCCGGCAGCCCGCCGCGCAGCAGTAGCACGGCAGCCGCAGCATCGCCGTCGGCTGTATCCCACGCAGCGACTCCGGCCCCTTCCTGTACTGCGACCCATGCCCCCACATATGCATCTGCATATTTATCATATTGTACTCATCATATTACTATATATATTACATATATATTGTAATCCCTCCATTTCAAAATGTTTGACACCATTGACTTTTGTACGTGTTTGACCATTCTTCTTATTCAAAAAAAATTTAAGTAATTATTTATTCTTTTCATATCATTTGATTCATTGTTAAATATACTTTCATGTACACATATAGTTTTACATATTTCATAAATTTTTTTAATAAGACGAACGGTCAAACATGTACTAAAAAGTTAACGGTGTCAAATATTTTGAAACGAAGGGAGTATCAAATAAACATTGTACAATACTACTACGCCATAAGTTAGAAAAACACAACACACAGCTCCTGAAAACTACGTACGTCGTATATATGTACGTACACGGTACACCGCTAGTAACTCAGACACAGATGTCAGGTTATTGTTGTCTGTATGATCGTATGCTGGATTTGCAGGCTGGGTTCAGGAAATGGTGGTTTCCATGTGAACATGCAGACTTGTACTGTTACTGCTGCTGTTCATTTCAGTGGTACTAGGACACCGTATACTGGCTTTCTTTTTAATGCGTTTGCTTATCTTGAGATATTTGCAGACATCTAGTACGGATGATCAGAAGGGAGTCGATCTGGCTGGACCTGGCCGGCTCATGCATCAATCTCTCCTTGCTCTTTCTCACACAAACTTTCCGGCTTTCCCCATGCATGCAGCTGTGATAAACCGGAGAAGCCGCATGAGCGCAGAAGAAACGCCGGCCTTTTGAAAGTGAGGGCTATATATGTAGCTCTTCAGATCAGACAAGGCTATGGCTTAGCTAGTAGTAGGAGTAGACCATTGCTTGTGTGTTTGTGACTGTTGCTTGTGAGATGAGAGAGTGTGTGGCGTGCTTGTGCCTGAGGAGCACAGTGTGTGCGTCAGGGACAGTGGAGCTAAGCTACAGCAAGAACACTGCACATCTCTTGCAGTTCTTGGGAGAGGTAAACGGCAGCTGTAGCAAAACCACTAGCTCTTGACAAGTGAGAAACGAAGGAAGAAAAGGTTAATGTGGCTTGATCAAACATCCAACCTAAGCTAGCTTGGCAAAAAAGCTTCATCATCTGAAAGCTAGAGAGATCAGTGTCATATGGTAGTGGACTGCATGCTGGCTTCTGTGAGATACTACCACACACACACTTCACACCATTGGAGTAGAAGAAAGTAGCTAGCACCAGGAACACCTGGCCCCTGCCCTGCCTGCCTGTGCATGCAGCTGAGCTGAGCAAAGCTAGCTTTTTCATCAGAGATATCATCAGACACACTATAGCTAGCTGCTGCATGCATGCTAATGAGATCTCTTTCCATCCATCAATAGATACACCAGGACTCATCTAATCTACTTACAAATCTTATTCATGCAGATCATGCAAAGGTGAAGTCTCTGGAGAAGAGATCTTCACTGGGATCTCTGCTAGCTCTGACGAACCACCACTCTCGTATAATAATGCGCGCATTTCTAAAGAGAGCCCCCTGTAAAAAGCAAGAGCGCCCCCAGAAAAGCATAAAAGTCGCATGCATGTATGACTGCATTTGCATGGCATGGCTGCCCCGGCCTGGCCATATCTGTCTTGTTCAATCACACGAAAAGGCGGCCACTGTGCGTGCAACTGCAACCTCTCCTCCTCTCCTCGTCTCAGCTCAGCTCAATCTCCGGTGATCTCAGAGACCAGACCAGACACCAGCACGTGTAGCTTGTATCCACTACTTCTCTTATAGCTTGCTTGCTAGCAGTTGCTAGTACTCGTCGTCTTTCAACGATAAGCTAAACAAAAAGGTACGAGCTAGCACTAGCAGCCATGGAATCGAAGGAGAGAACTGAACTGCTCTCTAGCTTTCATGTTCCCTCCGTTTCAAAATATAATACAGCTGATAGTTCAAACTAGGTGGCTTTGAAAATAGGTTGCCCGTTTCAAAATATAGCTATCTCATTGAATGGGATTTTTTTTCGAATGGAAAAAAATATAGCTATCTCTGTAGTTCAAATTATATGGCTTTGGAAATAGGAGCTTCATACTTTGTCGTTCACAAAAATACGGTGTGCGTGTATGCATTCATATGGATGAATGTACACGTGTTATGAGTGATTACGTTTATACTGTGTTTCTAAAAAAAATTGACTTTGGAATAGGAGCTTCATCGTTCATTGGTCTGACAGATCGAGCAAAAGAACAAATTAATGTTCAGAGGAAGAAAAGACGGGATTCATGTTCTTAAGCTAGCTAGCCCGGCTATGGAGTGGCAAAACACACTTGATGATCGAGATTTACTGGTGTACGATAATTCTGCATGTTGTGTGGGACGTTTTTTGTCAAGAATTTCTCAGATAATATGTAGGTTTAGCAGCTAGCAGAGTACCTATAATGCAAAGAGAGGTTGGTGAATATATGGATATTTTTACATAGATACATATGTATATCACTTAATTAATCACTGTAAACAGATAGCTCTTAAGTAATTAATTAGGTTCAGGTTTTCTTCTTACCAATCCTAATAAAATTCGGTCGGCCTAATTCTTTCAGCCAACCCGGCAAAAATAAAATTCAGTTTTTTGTTTTTATACAAAGGTAGTGCAGGTTTTCGTTCGCATGCTGATCGAGGCTGAGTAACTAGCTAAGTATAAGAAGCATACGTTAATGGGATAAAGAGGTATATATAGAACAAGTGAGACGCATTGTCAAACATTATTCCGACAAAAGAACTAGCAAGTAATTACACCCAGCTAGATATGCAGCGTTCGTTCAAGAGCCATAAAGCTTTCCTGAACTACTACTGTAGAAATTTTCATAGCCAGATGCCCAGATCTTATAAAGAAAAGGTAAAATTTGCGTTGCCTAGCTACTGTCGGTATCATTTACTACCTCCATCCCAAAATGTTTGACGCCGTTAACTTTTTAAATATACTTTTACGTATACATATAGTTTTACACATATCATAAAAGTTTTTGAATAAAATGAACGGTCAAACATATTTAAAAAAGTCAACGGTGAATTAGGGAGTATTTGTTAGGTGATTGCAATTAGGATATGCTTGAAAGGAAAAAAATCAGTTCTAGCTAGATCGGATTTATTATATTCTGGCCTAAGAAAAGGGATTTATCTATCTACATGAAGAAGACATATGCTTTGTCATACCATGACGACAAAAACGGGGGAAGACGAACAAGAGGACCACTAGTGGTACAGTTTGGGGATCACGCATGATGCTATGTCTAATTCTAAGTAAATTAATCACTTATTAGTCGCGAATTGCGACAAAACTAAACAGCAATAGCCCACAAAGAATCGAAAAAAAAATTAAAGACGATAATCTAGAACACGCAAGAACAGTAGCAGCTAGCAGAATTAAGCTGTGAAGAAATGAAGAAATTGAGTGGTGTGGTGGATTGCTGACCTGCATATTGTTGTATCGGTTGAAGGTTTTGAAGCAGACGGGGCAGGAGAACTGCGTGGGGCCGATGAGGATCTGCGACGGCGTCGGGATCCAGTACTGGCCCTTGTTCAGACGCCCGATCGGCGTCGACGCGAACCCTAGCGGCGCCGCGGCGTCGGCGTCGTCGTCCCTGCTCGCGCCGCCGGCTTCCTCCTCAGCCTCGTCCTCTTCCTCGTCACGACGCGCGGTGGAGGATCTTCTCCCGGCCGCCGCTGATGAGAGCCCCGAGATGAGGTCGGCGGCGGCGGTCGGGCTCGGCAGGCCGATGTGCAGCGCGACCGTGACGTCCGCGTCGGCGGCGCAGCAGCCGGAGCCGGAGCCCTCCACGTCCATCGGGTCTCCCGCCGCCGCCTTGGTGTTGAGGTCGGCGAAGAGCCGCCCCGCGCGGCGACGACGGAGCTGGTGGTGTCTATCGCCGCCGCCGCCGGGCGTCGAGCCCGGCACGTCCTCCTCGTCCGCCCCCTCCTCCTCCGCGCCGTCGTCGTCGTCGGTGCAGTCCTCGCCCCGCTGCCGCGCACGCTCTTGCGCCGCCGTCGTGCCGCCGCGCGAGGCGGGCGTGAGGGACAGTAGCGGTAAGGCCTCCCGGAGCGGAGGCGACGGCGGGGCACTCGGCGTCGGCGTCGCGGCCGTCGTCGACGTCACCCCCACCGTCGGAAAGAACGGGAAGGAGGAGGAGGCGGAGGAGGAGTAAGCGCCAGCCGGCGACGGCGACGGCGACGGCGGGGTGGAGAAGCAGTAGCGGCGGTGGTGATTCTTGAGGAAGCTCGCGTAGTAGGGGTTCTCCATGGCTGGCAAGGTAGCTTGCGCCTCTTGCTATGGAGAGATCGACACAGCTCGTGTGCGCGTGTGGTGGCGTGGGCGTGGTAGTTGGCGAGGGGTTATTATAGGGCGTGTGAGTGTGAGAGGGAAGGCCGGAAGGGGATTGGGAATGAGTATATTTACTATTTACTGTGGAGGTTAATTAGCTAATGTGTGCATGGGATGACGTGGTACGTACGCACGATGTACCGGGAGATAACTCTTGTTTTTTCGGATTACAAGATGGACGCGCACGCGCGTACACACCACTATACACTCTTCAAGAGTCGGAAACCAACAGCATATTTCTGATCTCAGTAAAATTTTGTTGGAAGCCCAACTGCATGTACGTACTATTCGTGGACATCAGGATTTAAATCCTGATGGGTGAAATCATGCACACACGACTTCACCACCGTATCAATAGTGCTTCCCCTCTTGTTTTTTTTCTTTCTCGTAAGGAGGGATATGCTCTTTCTGCAGAGTAAGGCTTCACAGTCTTAACAAATTTTGATCGGATTTCGTGAATTTGGATCATCTCGAGTTATCATGTTCGGAGTTTATGGAAATTCATTCGAAATGTGTTGATTTTTCTAGATTGGCGAAAAATCGATGTCTCTCTGGGCTCAAATTTCACTGGCCAGTCAGTACCTCGTGACCTTATCACTTAAATTTTGTATTTTATATATTCATTAAAAGGTTTATGAATACAATTAAAATATAGATAAGAAATATAGGCCCTCTTTAGGGGGCTTCTAGCAGCCATAGATACTCCGAGAACCTCGGCTAGCTCCCCCAAACAATCCAAATGTTTGCTCAAGATTGTGACACTTAGTAGCGCTAAAAATCCAGGAATTAATTAGTGTTATAAGCTAGGGGATTATATATATACTTCTCTATATTCTCAACAGCTCGCCACATATATTATAAGAAATGTTCTTTTTCTGGGAAAAAAAGATTTGTAGTCAAATTTCCATTGATCGATTCATTTTTCCATATGTCCTTATTTGAAACGAAAACCCATTTATTGTGTGTGCCCATAGTTACAAGCTAGTGATGGTACATGTACTATTATTATGTGTTTGGTTTATAAAATTTTGATGGAGAAATCTTGTCCGGATGGGTTTTCTTTCTTTCGGCCCGGTACTGTTGTTCCATATATATACACATTATTAGCATTTTGTTATAGGTCAATTTGTTTTGTCCGGGGCCACAATTCACGGATTATTGATGCTGCTATTTAAAGATGAGCAATAGCTTGTGTCAAAAGACAACTAAGAACATCATCACGGTCTTGACCAAACTACAAACGTGCAACTTTACGAGTTCTTACATTAATTTCCGAAATATTGTAATAATGGAAAAAAAGATGTTTTCTGAATCGGTTAAAAAACGAATAAAAATAACTAAATTAAGGAAGTATGAAGCACCTAGAATATGAATATATATGGGATGAGGGATCCTAAAGGACAAATATAGAAATCGAGACGAGAGATCCGAGGATGATATGGGAGCTTAGAGAACAAATATATATAGGACCCAAGAGGATAAATATATGTGGCCCTTTAGAAGAAAACTAAGAAGACAAATATTGGACTTTAAAAGGAAGGCTCAAGGGACGAATAAGAAAATCCAGTGGAAGATTCTAGGGGCGCAAGGCTTTGTTTCGTAGGGAAAAATTTTTGGGTTTGGTTGTTACATCAAATATACGGACACACATTTGAAGTATTAAACGTAGTCTAATAACAAAACAAATTACATATTCCGCCAGAAAACTACGAGACAAATTTATTAAGCCTAATTAATCCGTCATTAGCAAATGTTTACTGTAACACAATATTATCAAATCATGGCGTAATTAAGCTTAAAAGATTTGTCTCGGAATTTACACACAAACTGTGTAATTGATTTTTTTTTGTCCACGTTTAATACTCTATGCATGTGTTCAAACATTCGATGTAATAGGTGAAAATTTTTGTTTTGGGAACTAAACAACCCCCTATATGAATGTGGCTACAAAATAACACGGATATTAATTCTTACAATCTTTTTTCGATATGCATCTTTGGAGCATAACTTTTATTACATATGTACACTTGTCATATAAATTGAATATATAGCAAAATTATAATCTATAAAATATTTTTGTAGTGGAAGATTCGCATATACACTGCTGGAGAATCGCTTTTTAGTCTCGGTTGGGAACCCCCCTATAGTCCCGGTTTCCCAACTGGGACTACGAATCCGGGACTAAAAATGTCTATTTTTAGTCCCTGTTGAAATAACCGGGGACTAAAAATAGATCTTTAGTCCCGGTTCGTAATACCAACCGGGACTAAAGATATAGTATCTTTAGTCCCGGTTGGTATTACCAACCGGTACAAAAGTTATTTTTTTTCTTTTTTTCTTTTCTAGCGCCAAATATCACATATTTGTGTTCACACGTCACTCATCACATATTGTTCACACATCTTAACATCCCAAATCATCCACAGCAATAACCCAATATTCTCAAACATCCCAAAATCATCCACACATCTCAACATCCTAAATCATCCATAGCAACAACCCAATATCTCAAACATCCCAAATCATCCACAACAACAAATCACACATCATTCTCAAATCACGGATCAAATCAACAAACAATTATTCAAATTATTCACACAACGAGAAGGAAAAAAGAAAAAAAATCCATGGAGCTGTCGCTGCACGGCCTTCCGCGCTGGGCCACCGTCGCTCTGCCACCGGCTGGCCGCCGTCACTCCGGCACGGGCCCGGCCGCCGCCGCCCCTCCCTGGCACGGCCTAGCCGCGGCCGCCACCGCCCCTCCTTGGCACGGGCCCGGCCGCGGCGGCCGCCGCCCCCGCTCGGCACGGGCCCGGCCGCCGCCGCCCCCGCCCGGCACAGCCCGGCCGCGGCTGCCGCAGCCCCTCCTCGGCACAGGCCCGGCCGCCGCCGCCCCCGCCCGGCATAGCCCGGCCGCGGCTGCCCCTCCCCGGCACGGGCCGAGCCGCCACCTCGGCTGCTTCTCCCGCAAATCTGAGGAAGAGAAGAGAGGAAAACTTCATCACATGTGGAAGAGGAAGGGGAGAGGAAGAGATGAGAATGAAATAGGAAGGTGAGGCAGAGATAAGGGAGAGATAAAGAGTGGAGGGGAGGGAGAGATAAGGGTGAGGACTGAGGACTCTGCGCGTGGAGAGAATGATGGAAGAGAGAGATACGTGGGAAACTGATTTGTAGTCCCGGTTGGTATAAACAACCGGGACTAAAAATCTGATCTTTAGTCCCGGTTGTTTATACTAACCGGGATTAAAAATATTAGGAGACCTGCCACGTCGTGCCAATGAATAAACCGGGACAAAAGATGATCTTTAGTCCCGGTTGGTAACATTAACCGGGACTAAAGATCATTGCACTTTTAAACCGGGACTAAAAATGCTTTTTAGTCCCGGTTTTTTAAGCAACCGGGACTATTGTTGTTTTTGGACAACCGACGAAAAATGGTTTCTCTAGTAGTGATACTGGTCTTGAATGACTAATCTAAACATTTAAAAGATCCCATAGTAAAAATGTCACCACATCACATTTTCTGTACATTAGCTATGTTTTAGTGTGGAATTTGCGCTCGTCGTTCCGAAATGATCACAACTTTGCCCTTTCGAGGGAAGGTGTTGGGTTCCATTCCATCGATTCAGCTAGTAGTATCTTTTTAATGCCAACATATTCAATTTTGCTTGCTTGAAATTATGAAATGTTGTATAGCATATAACTATAATTACCGTTTCAAGTACCAAATGTTGAGAGGCTGATTTAAATATTCTTTCCGAACTTCAAAACTTTAGATATTACAATGCGAAACTGCCCTATATAAACACATACTCCCTCCATTTACTTTTGATAGCCATATTTCATCTTGGCACACAGAACAAGAATAAATAATTGTACTTATCATCCATTTAAACATGCTACTAGTCATTCCTCGTAAACAAGCAATTCGTTAATATTTATATTTCTCGATGTAGTCAATCTTGTGTGGATGAATGGAGAGTCAAGCATTAAATCCGAGAAAGTCATTAAGATGATATGTTGTTGGATTGAAATATGCCTATCAAAAATATTTTTCTCCGATTTAAAAATATGACTATCAAAAGTAGATGAATGGAGTATATATAAGAATATGAAAAGGGTGTAAAATGTGACATCAATATAGTATTTGTATTTTTTTGAGAATCCATTTTGCTATTGTTAATTAGAGTCTAGACGTCATAACACTCGGTGAGAAAAAACCGAAGTATATATTGATGCCTTAGACCTCTTCTTGATGGCATTTTCCAAGTAATTGATTTCATTTACTATATAAACATAATGTAAATTCTCCTTTTATTTTTAACATGGCTCAAGTTGATCTTGATGCAGTTACTAGTACTTATGTTCTTAAGAGGATGATTTGGTTGGACATTGACACAGTCTCCAATACATTTTATCATTACTTTATCAAACTATATAATTATAAAAAATAAATTATGAAAGAGTTTTTCATGACACAAATATATCAACATTTTTCATATTTTGAATCATGATACCTTTGAATTAATCTATTAATAACTTAAGATTTTGAGGTTTGACTGTACATATTTTAGGACATTTCTAAGAACGGGACATATATAAGTAATAAACAGGGAAATATATATATAAACATAATGTAAATTCTCCTTTCGTTTTTAACATCGTGGTGGGAGATACCTGCTAATTGAGGGAGCTGAGAGTAACCTGATCCCGCTTATGAAAAGAGCCAGACTAAAAACAAATTAACAACTGTTAGCATGATTAACCGGCAGAATTAAAAACATTATTCTCGATGGAAATTTATTTACCTTAATTAATTTGGCTACGGTAGAGATGTAGAGAGAACATGTAGCAAGATTTTAGCTAGAGAGAAAGAATCAGCAAGGGACCAACACTGAATTAATGTGGCTTTCGTCTTTTCGCCATCTGAAAGCAAACGGCGTACGTGGTTCTTATACGGGACCATTTGTGAATTGTGATCGTAGTAAATATATGGTCGAGGCGAATGTTTCGCACTTTCGCTGGCTGCACCAAAGAAATCATTGGATCATAAGGCACATGCAGGGTTAGTGTCTTTTGCTTACAAATTGAGAAAAGAAAAATAATGGAAATTAATCTTTTTGGCCATCAAGTTGTACAATTCCAACCTGATCGTAGACATTCTTTGGTACCTAAGTAGGAGTAAGATATATATATAAGTATATTTACAAAAAAAAAACTATATTCCTTACGATTACACAACCAACACTCTTAATTAATTCCAACATGCATTGAGGGCAGGTCATTACTCCATTTTTTTTAAGATAATGAAAATGGACTATAATGCTATGACAGATTACTACATATACATCGCTTAAACAAATTATAGACTTACAATTCACCTATTAAAGTTATTCAATGGTGGTCTTTATTAATAGGTTTTATTTCTCTCATCCTTAGCATGGAGAGAGGTATATATTTCCTTATATTTGAGATTTACCTCTTTATGAAAAAGGAGGTATCATAATTAATCTTATAGATTGGAGTTAGAATAAGATTGAAAACTCATATTTATATACTCCCGCCGTTTCAAAATGAAGCTATTTCTACCACTTGATCTTTGATAAAGCTATTTCTTCACCTATCTCCTCTCAACCGATTACAACCATTTTCTATTCAATTTCTTCTACTTTCTCTTATCAGCAAATCTAAACATTCCCCAAATTATTTCCACCTACTTTCTTAATAATCGTATCCAGAATTGCTTAATTGTTTTAGACAAAGGCAGTATGTTTTTAATATTTCCTTCTGTTATACACCTTTGGGGTAAAGGTATATAACACTGACTAGGTTGTGTTCTTTTGGAGGGATTGGGAACCCCTCCCCTCCACACGCAAAAGGAATGATAGATTAACACATGATTAATTAAATATTAGCTAATAAAAAACTTGAAAAATGGATTAATATGATATTTTAAAGCAACTTTACTATAAAAACTTTTTGCAAAACACGCACCGTTTAGTAGTTTAAAAAGCGTGCGCGTGGAAAACGTGGGAGATTAGTTGGGAACTCAGGGGAATGAACTCAACCTAAGAGCATGTACAATAGCAGGCTATAAGCCAGCTATAAACATATTTAGAGGAGATAAGGAAGGAGAGAAGAGCAGCGGGCTACAGATTTGTAGTCAGCTGCAGCACGAACTCCAAGATACATGTGTGTATGACAAGTGGGATAAACTATAAATCGTGTAGATATGTTTATAGGTAACTATTGTATGAATCGGCTATTAAATTGACTATACATGATTTGGAGCCGGTAGTTGGCTATACTATTAAACTTTCTCTAACACTAGTTTATCTATACCTCTTTATACCTCTCGGAACAATAATAAAAGTCTCATCATTGTCAATTGTAGACTTGTCTTATAATTAGTTCAACCGGTTTATATTTTTTTACCCTCTTAAACAATAAGATGGTTGCACCGTTGCACTATAGATTTCATTTATATATAGCCTAATTTCCTCTGCTCAATTGTCTGTAAGATCCAGAATCATATATGATTGGCCTTTTCTGGCCACAACTATGCATACATTTAACACCTGAAAAGAAGAATAAATTTAAAGGCCATTATTAATTACACGTGGAATAGGATATATTCAAACCAGCATTCAAGGAGCGAACAGTATTACTATAGATATAGGCGGCCTTACCAGCAAGTTACTGTTCAATTAGCTAGTGGCCCGTGCAATTCCTGTAGATGATCGATGTGAGATTGCGAGTGAGTGCTAATCCCAAGCCAGGCAATAAATCGGGGAGCATGGACAGATCTAGTACCATTCATGTTCAACAATTATACATGCATTGATTGGAAATTAGAGGAATTAATCTTAATTATTGTTCAGGCTAACCTGAACTCAATTAATTAGCATAGCTAACTATTGAGCAGTACAATAATACTAATAACAAAAGATGCTCACTTGGAAACTTGCCAGTATATAGAACAAACAGAAACTTGATAGAACTAATATAGTTAATTAATGAAATAATTTCAAATTAATCGGGAAAAATCATTAGCTCAAGCACTGGTGGAGAAACTATCTTTTGTCGGTCGGCCAAATTCCACAATAGTCCCGGTTCTAATAAAAACCAGGACTAAAAAGTATTTTTAGTCCCGGTTTAAAAGTTGAGGGGTGCTTTTTGATCTTTAGTCCCGGTTGGTGTTACCAACCGAGACTAAAGTTCATTTTTAGTCCCTGTTCAAGAAGTTGAGGGGTTCAAGATAGACCCTGATTATTTTTACTCCCGGTTGGTATAAACAACCGGGACTAAAAACAGATCTTTAGTCCCAGTTGTTTATACCAACCGGGAGTAAAGAGTACCCTGAACCACGCGCCAAATATTATCCGCGCGCCACAAAAATAATTGTTTATACCAATTATTTTTACTCCCAGTTGGTATAAACAACCGGGACTAAAGATATCTTTAGTCCCGGTTGTTTATACCAACCGGAAGTAAAGAGTACCCCGAACCGCGCGCCACTCAGTTATTATCCGCGCACTCCTCTCGATCTCCTCCCCTCTCATTACTCCTTCTCCATCCCTTCCTCTCCCCCTTCATCCCCTTCCTCTCCCCTTTCCCCTCCCATTCCTCCCCTTCCCCTCTTTGAGCGGCGGCCGAGCGGGAGCAGCGGCGCCTGGCGGGAGCGGCGGTGGCCGGCCGTCTGGGTGCGGCAGGCGGGCGGGCGGGCGCGGTAGCCGGCTGGGTGGGCCGCCGCGGCGCGGGCTGGCGCGGCGGCGGGCGGGCGGGCGGGCGCGGCGGCCGGCCGGCCGAGCTCGTGCGGAGGCCGCAAGGACGGTGGCCGGGAGGCCGGCGGCGCCCTCCTCTCTGCTGCCGATTTTTTTTGAATTTTTGATTCATTGGATTTGATCTGTGATGTATGTGATATTAGATCTGATCTGGAAGTTGTGATGTATTTCTTTTAGGATTTGTGATGTATTTTTTATTTGAGATTTTGTGATGTGATGTATTGTGATCTGTGATGCATTTCTTTCCAATATGTGATGTATTTCTTTCCAGATCTGTGATGCTACTTTGATTTGGGGATGATTTGGGAATATGATCGGGGATATTTAGGGAGCAGATCGATTTGAGAAAAAAAAATAACCGAGACTGCTCCAACCATCTTTAGTCCCGGTTGGTGACTAAAGATGGATTTTTAGTCCCGGTTATTTTACCCGGGACTAAAGATACCCATCTTTAGTCCCGGATTCATAGTCCTGGTTGTATAACCGGGACTATAAGGGGGTTCCCAACCAGGAGTAAAGCCCCTTTCTCCACCAGTGAAGAGTCAAAACCTAGTTGTTGCTCAGGACCACCACTGATTATATTGACTAGTCAACCCATTCCGTGTTAGTCTTCCTCTAGAAATAGCTCCATTAATATATTACACTTGCCATACAATGTTATTATCATTGTTACATTTCAAATATACAAATATGTTCCATCCTAAATATAAGGCACAACAATTATTAATTATTTAGCTAGATCACTCTAGTAAATACAATCCAGGTACCCAATGGGCTTAGAGATTTTAAGGGTGCAGAATTTAAAAAATAAAATAAAAGGAGGAAGATGTTCTAGCTAATTGCATGCATGCAATGCCCCTCTTGTAATAAAAATGGTTACACTTTTTATTTTAAGATGGGGGAGTATTGTGTAAGCGTACATAATATTATCTCCCTCCCGAAATAATTGTATTATAAAAAAAATGAACATATTAGTACATATAAATAACCACAATAACCCTACATGTATAGAATAAAAAAAAGGTCGAGGCAGATGCGAATGGAAAGATGAGAAGGTAGAAGGCGGGATACCTCCATCTAACCAATTGGATGTGTTTCAACTTATTATAAATATATTTTTTAGATAAAATTAATTTGATAGTTAATTACAGATATACTGTATTAGGATGGACATAATTGCGCCTTGTATGTCTCGTCCAGTTAATTCGACTAGCTGTATATAAACAGCTCACAAAGACTTAAATACATTGTCCACGCGATTAACTATCTGTCATATATATATATATATATATATATATATATATATATATATATATATATATATATATATATATATATATATATATATTGGTTTCTCCTATTCTGCCATAATGAAGTAACTTATTGCATGCATGTACTTTATAGCCACCCTGCTTGAACATTTGATCGAGATCACAAGCAAATAATTGGTTAAGAGATTATTGTTGCATTGGGCTATATAATTAAGAAGCCATAGACAGATCGAATTGTCGGGGAAGGAGCATTGAAACCCGGTGCCCACACACAGTGTGTGCATAGGTGGCCTAGCTCGACGGCTAGCCGTCTACTGTTCCAATTAATTAGGCAGCTGGTGCGATCTCTGTACATAGCCGGTGGGGATTTAAGAGGTAATTGATCTGATCCATGCAGCTAGCCTGAGGAAACACATGCGTCTTAATACATTTGTGTGCCGGGTCCACTGGACCAAAACGAGATGCCGCCGTGTGTTATCAATTGGGTTTGGGCATTCATTCATACGCTATGCACACATTGCACCACCTGCGACTGCGACCTCTTCGAATTTTGCCGGTATATATGTTTTTTCTTCAACTTTTGAGAAGGAAAAAGGGCAGGAGAAGTTGGTTATATTGCTCTAAGTAATTTGCTTGAGCTTTTATCAACCTAAAATTGTAGTGCTCCCTCTATGTATAGGTTCTGGGTGACATCGGCTGTATTTCCTTTATTGTCCTAGCAACGGCTAGCTCGGTGCTAACCTTCTTCTAGGTATTTGTGTTGGTGTTGTATGTGCTTTTTTTTGGAGGGGGAGGTATTTTTTTCTTCATTTTCCTGGTTACGACCTTCTAGGTTTGTAATCATGTAATTTTTTCCTATTCTATCAATATAAACTTCACACACTGTTAGGTGTTAGTTGTTCAAAAAAATTGTAGTGCTCCCTGTAGCCAAATATATTTGATATGGAGAGAACTAAATTCTATTCTCCCAACGTTAAATAAATTAGCCTAGAAGTAGAACTGCTGTATGGCCAACAAGATGAGTTTTAGTAATTAGAGCCCCCCGCTGGTCTATATCGCAGTGACTTAAAAATGACGTGGAGCCACTAAATTTCTGACAGACAACATGCTTGTAAAGAAGGAATTGTCGTGGGTTGATAGGTCGCCAAACAGTTATAGTGACATATAGTTTTTCAGTATAATAGATTTTACCTGACCAATGACAGACGGTAATTCTTGGTCATGGTGTAGTGTTTGAGTTCTGTATTTGTACGTCTTACATAATTTGTTTTAGCAATAGGGTTATTATCACTTTTCTTACGTAGTACTATTATGGACGTCCTATTCCACAAACATAATAATTATTAGCTACCTCTTCTTCAAAAAGTTGAAATGAGACAGTCTGCCTTAAGTATATATATTTATTTTGATTTAAGCATGGCATCCAATGGGCATGCTCCATGCAATGCATTAGATTTGAGAGGTAGAAGATCCCAGCAGACAGAGTGGGTTCAAGGTATAAGCAATAAAGGACCCAACAGTGGTGGCATTGAATTGGAAATAGTGGCCAGAGAACAAGGGGTGTGGTGGTGTGATGCGTACAATAGTGATGTGGTTGCACGGTAGGGCAAATGGGTGTGTGCATTTAATCAAAGGACATGGAAAAGGAGAGGGGAAACCATCGATCACAATCCCCTTCCCCGGCCGTCGCGATCCAGGCAAATTTCTTCTCCGTTTCTCTCCGGCCTTTTCTCCCTTTTTTTCTGCATGCTAGCTACCAATACCTGCCTGCAAATCGGTTTCTCATGTGAATTGAATCAATTGGGTTATCATCGGTTGCCCTAGCCTTGAGGGTTATCTGGAGGTTTGTGCTTGCACTAGCCAGGCATGCCGATATATACAAATCTTGTCGGTGTCGAGACAGCTGCATATATGGCCTAACTGTAGAATTCGCTGGCATGCATGCATGGAGATGATTTTTTTAGGGTTAATTTGGTGACGGCCGACTAGATAGAAATCGATGTATTTGACGTGACATGTAGTTTAAGGTTTCATTTCGTGTGTGGTTTGGCTGAAATTTTTGGTGACATGCAAAATGAGAAAGGATATTGTTGTATGATTAATTAAGTGTTCACTGTTATAAACTTGAAAATGGATTTATTTTTTTAAAAAAGTTTTTACCCAAAATATGTTATTTAATAGTTTAGGAATTAGCTAGCGCACTCACAATAAACAAGAAAATAAATGAGAAAGTAATCCAGCCAAGAAGTTAATTTAGAACCAGGCCTTAGCTAGCTAGAATGAACATACCATGAACGGTTGAGTTCAGGGGCAAAACGCCACATCAAGCACGTAAAACATGCTTCCTTGGAACATTCCAAGAGGAAAAAAAAAAACTCGTTTAATTAACTGCATCTGCCAGAATTGGAGGATGGAAAATTGACCCCTTTTAAGCTAGTAGCCGCCATGATCTATTCACGGTTTTTACTTTCTTCCAGGACCATTCAATTCCCTTTTCTACGTTTGCTGGAGATCGTTGATATCTGCATTTTTAAGGTGAGGGGCAGTTAATTTACAGATGGCACTGACTAGGTAGAGATATATGCATTTGACACTTTGACTGATGAGTAGATGAGTCTGCCGGCAGAAGGCCACATCAGAGGAACATGCTCTCCTCTCCAGGAGCATTCCGGAAAGAGAAAGGATTACTCCTATTACTGTACTGTGGCAAAAGTATACTTCAGTGCTTTAATAGTTAGCCGCCACCATCTATTCACGGTTTTCCCCCTTATTCCAGGAGTATTTCCTTCGAAGTTTTTAGTAGTTAGAGCATCATATTCATCGTGAAGTGTGGATGATACAGATGCAGAACTATGTATTCTTTCAGTATTAAAAGATATCAACCTGAACGTGCTAACCAAAGATAATCAAAGCATGGTCCTCGCTTTGATGTAATCCAATTTGATTGTTAATGCTCCTCTTTGTTCCCTTGGCATGTTAAATTTATTTTTTTTTACTCTGAAACTCTAATTTTACATGGACTAAAAAATAATTATATTCATCAGTAGTAACTTCCGAATAGTAGAAATAATTGTTCCCTTGACATGTTAAATTTATTTAAAGGTGGATTTTGTTTTATAAAGGATTGAGAATTAATTATGCCATCTGTTACTTAATTAAAAGCGCACTTGTTTGTCCTCCCTTCACGTGCAGCGCAAACTCGCATAACGAAAAAAATTCCCAGATAAAAAACGGTTGTTTAATACTCCCTCCGTCCCTAAATATTTGACGGCGTTGACTTTTTTAAACATATTTGACCGTTCTTCTTATTAAAAAATTAAGCAATTATTAATTCTTTTTCTATCATTTGATTCATTGTTAAATATACTACTACTACTTAAGTTTTTTAATAATATTCACAAAAGTTTTTGAATAAGACGAATAGTCAAATATGTTTAAAAAAGTCAACAGTGTTATATATTTAGTGAACGAGGGAGCTTTTAAAATTGGAGTCGTTCATCCTTTCCTCCCCTCTTTCCCATCGTGCGCAGCACACTCTCTCGCATAACAAAAGAAAATCCCCAAATAAAAATCGGTTGGTTAACAACAAAAAAACATGCATGATTTAGGCTAGATCCGCACCTAGATCAGTCCTAATGGTATAGGATGGTTGCAATGTACGGACATATTAATTACTAGTATATATGTAATACCTCGCTATTTGTCTTCTTTTTTCTTATGATGGTTCTCTAGTTCTTTTAGCACTTGTTTTTACAATTAAATATCAATTGCTAGCTAACTTAAGATACATAATTGAGATTCAAAAATATCTAATAAATTCGATATCTAGAGTTAGAACAGCTGCTCTACATCTAAAATTACAACACTAAGAGTGTTATTAATTTTTTTTTTCAACAGAAATGATGAAAAAATAAATAATCTAGGCAATAATCTCCAAGCCTCAAGTTCTGTATAATTATGGATACTAACACCAAACTTGCCCAATACATATATGTAGTCAGCAATAATCATGCATCTTCCTTTTTTTTTTACTTGTAAGTAAAAAAGTGTATTCATGCATAGCACGATGCACATTGCACATTGCACAGTCACTCCGTCCGGACGCAGCGAACAGTAGGAGGAGCACAATCCGATCGAAATGAACAAACATACCCTGTCGATAAACAACAATCCTATTCCATTATTGCCCATGCCATTGCCCATAACGGCTTCGGCTTCCATCCAGCAGCGAGCTAGCACGGCATGTGATGCATGCCTGCATATGCTCCTCTCGATCTGCTCTATATGCCTCCTCTATCACATCTGTCAGTTACTCGCCATAGTCTGCATCACCAAACCGTTTGATCGAGTCTGCCGCTGCATGCTTCTACTCGTCTTCTACTCCTGAACACCCCCCTCCCCCCGGGCCTCAGAAAACGGCCGGGTACTTAGCTCGTTTCTTCCTCCGTTTTTAAATAAACCAACTTTTATATAAGGAAATCAAGCGTACACACCGGCTGGTACACAGATACACCGATGGATGGATCGGTGAGGAAACGAAGCATGCAAGCAGGCAGCAGCAGCAGCATCTGCTGACTGCAATGGCCATGGCCGATGGCTCTGCATGTCCTGTGCCCTACAACACCCTGCATCTGCATGCTAGCTAGCTGCACGCGCGTCGTTGTGTGCACACACACGCTATGGATGCGTTGGTGTTGCATGGCGTGTTAATTTTATCCGGAGTCCCCACAGACAGACACATCAATTATATAGGATCTACAGTGTATCGATCGATCGATCAGCAGACAAAAGGAACAAATTAAGTACGCGGGGGAGAGAGTAGGTGGCTAGAGAGGGGCTTCGCCTTCGCTCCTCCCCTTCGCATCGCATGTCTACGTACGCACATACCGCCTCGCCTCCTCAATTATGAGCTGAGGCGTGTACGTGCGTACTCTGCTGTTTGCTGAGGACTCTCTACGTGGTGGGATGGCCCACAGACAAGCTCGGCAACCAATTAACGTTTACATGTACGTATCTACGGTTGATCTCCATGTCGATCTGGAAGATATAATTAGGCCTGGCTTAGTTCCCATTTTTTTCCCAAAAACATCACATCAAATCTTTGGACACATGTATATAGTATTAAATATAGATAAAAACTAAAACTAATTGCACAGTTTCTATGGAAATCACGAGACAAATCTTTTAAGCCTAATTAGTTCATTATTAGCCAAACCCACATGTGCTAATGATGGCATAATTAGGCTCAAAAGATTCTTCTCGCAGTTTTCAGGCGAGTTATGAAATTAGTTTTTTCATTCGTGTCCAAAAACCCTTTCCGACATCCGATTAAACATCCGATGTGACACCCAAAAATTTTCTTTTCGCGAACTAAACAGGGCCTTAGTTGATGACGCTCTCTCTCGTGGCCCGATCTTCTGGTGAGGGGGATAACTCTCGCTTTGATCGAGTGCGACGTTTGCGACGTGGCTACCAACCAGAACAAGTCCAGAACACCGTACAATCGCTACACCACAAACGATGTCGTACCAACCGTGACGCGCGGTTGATGATCCCTGCAATGCAAACGAGAGAACACTGCAATAACAAGATAAGATGCTATCTAAATATTGCGAATAGGGAATTAAGCACAAAGGAATAGTTGCGATTGAAGTGGTAGATCTAATCGACCCGGCAAATCAACACACCAACTATTGGGGGCTCTGAATTTATAGTCGCCGACTAATCGAGCGAGGACTAGAGACAAGGTGAATGGCACTTGGCAAAATTCAACTAAACAAAACCCAAATGTTTTTGAGGATGTACAAAGCTATTTATAGAGGAAAATAAAGTTAGGGTTCAGTGCTAATTCGTGGAGGTGGAGGGTGACACTTCCGAGATGGGCCTAGTCTATTACAAGGCCCAAGGCCCAAGTTCGGTTTCAGCAACAGCACTGTCTTGTTTTGGTGATTCCCGTTGACTCGAGATGAATTTGGACATGAGACCAGATGCGTTTGAAAGGTAGCGAGATAAGCTTTCCACGAAGTCCAAGATCACCCAAATCGAAGTTGGTATGAAGGCACTAGGTCCGTTTGAAGTCAGTGCTGTCTCCGGAGGCCGAACTGGACTTGGACTTGGAATTATCATTGGAGTGTGTGAAGTTATGAGCGTATCCGACGAAGTGATGTCCTCATCATTAGTTGAGTAGTTTGCATAGGTGTTCAACGATGTGGAGATTATGGGTACCCCATACCCACACGGCATGGTTATCCGACTAATTTTAGGGGATAACTTATATCTATGGAATATGTAGCGGTTTCCTTATATATTACGGAACGGCCTAAAGTTCTGGTTTGATAATAGATTTAGGAAACCAATACCATATTGGTGAAGCTTTTTATCTTATAATCCTGCCCCCATCCTATATAAGGCGGGCAGGAGGCCCTCTAGGGCAAGATGATTTACAGCTGATTGTCAGATCAATACTACACCCGATGGATTCAAATTCCCAAACAGAAGTAGGGTATTACCTCTCATTGAGAGGGCCTGAACCTGTCTAAATAATATAAGGCACAACCACTTTTTTTGATGTTCCATAATATAAGGCACAACCACTTTTTTAATGTATGCATGCCATTAACTATGATATATTCTCCATTAAATTACTACTTTTTAAATCCTTCGCTCTCACATTCTCTAACTTTATTGGATGCATGCATTATATTTATTAGAATGATCCAAACTACAAGATGATACTCCCTCTGTTCCATAATATAAGTCACAACTACTTTTTTTAGATGTTCCATAATATAAGGCATGGATGCATGCAAACAATTAATTAGGACCTCTTCTACATTAAATTATTACTTTTTTAAATCCTCCATCTCAAGATCTCTAATTCTATTGGATGCATGCATTATATTTATTAGGGTGATCCAAACTAGGAGATGATAGTAATTGTTTCTTGGTCTTTGGATTAAGGGTGGTTGTGCCTTATATTTTGGAATGGAGAGAGTAATAATTATTTCTTGGTTTTTATGTTAATGGTGGTTGTGCCTTATATTTTAGAACGGATGGAGTAATTCCATAGGCGCGCGTTTGGGCTCGCATCGCAGGCATGCAGGAATCAGCCGGTCGTCCGTCGTCTCGGCGAGAAGAGCGGATCGCTGCTCTGTATGCCGTTGCTCTCACCAGAGGGCAGAAGCCATGCATGATACTGTACAACGCCTGCTAGGTTAGCTGCCGGCCTGCCGCATGCAGCATTGCCGCCCCAAGAAACACGGAAACACATAGCCAGACCACCAAAAACGTTCGTGACATTCCGCCGCGGGCATCGCGGCGGTGCGCGGCAGGCATACGCAGCCGGGGCATCATGGGGCATGGGGCCGCGGGCCGGCATATCTCCTCGGCTCCTCGCCCCGAACCATCCGCGCCGCGCGGGCAATTACTCGGTTCGTTTTTGGCACGATCCGCGCGCGCGGCGCGCGCAAGCGGCAACACGGCGACACCCACCATGTCAAGTTGGCCGCTCTCCCACTCGACCTCACGCGAATGCTTCGGCGCAACATGTCCAATTGTCCGTGTACCCGCCGTCGTCTCTGCTTCCCGATCGTTACGGCGTGCAGCGGGCGCCGGTCGATCGAGTCGAGATTCGCGGTTGAGTCCGTGCCGTTGATCTGTGTTTTCGGTAGAGCACGGTGGTATCCATGGGAAGAGGAGGAATCACGTTGTACTTGAGTGGCCAGATTGCTTGACGTGGTTTGGGCCTTTTAAGCTGGTTGTGCTTACATAGGGCCTCTGGGCGGAAAGGGAGGTGTAACTAAACGGGCTTGCCCGTGGCACCAACCCCACGTTTTTGGAGTCTTGGACTTTTGTTAGGCCTGGGCTGAGTGGACGCGGGATGCACGTGAGCTGCCTCTCGCAATGGAAAAAGTGCATCGAAGGTCCCTCAACTTGTCATCACGATACAAGAACATCCTCGAACCGCAAAACCAAATATACGAGATCCCTTAACTCTACGAAAACAGTCACCCGAGGTCCTTCAGTAGTTTTTACGCTGGTTTTAATCTACGTGACGGTTGAGTCAGCGGGAGACTCACGTGGGCCCCACATGTCAGGTGGCCACGTCATCTCTCTCCCCTCCTCTCCCTTTCTCCTCTCTCTCTCTCACACACACACACTCTTCTCTTGGGCGACTAGGCGAGCAGCGGAGAGGCGGCGTCGGCGGGCGAGAGCAATGGCGGCGGCGGGCGAGCGCGACCGCGGATGGGGAGAGGCAGCGCCAACGACTTCGCGCCGCTCGGCCTTGTCGGCGGCGGCGGCTCTAGGCGCAAGGGACGAGGGCGCGGGCCTCGTCGTCGGCGTTGGCAGCGGGAGTGGCCTCTCCGGCAGCGTCGGCGGGCGAGAACGGTGCGGCGTCGGCGGGAGAGAGCGGTGGCGGAGACGGGCGAGCGCGGCCGCGGATGGGGAGAGGCGGCGCCGACGACTCCGCGCCGCTCGGCCTTGTCGTCGGCGGTGGCTCCAGGCGCGAGGGAGGAGGGCGCGGGCCTCGTCGTCGGCGTTGGCAGCGAGGGTGGCCTCTCCGGCGGCGGCGGCGGCGGAGGCGGGTAGGGGGCGGCTCCTCCGGCTGCGACGGTGCGGGAGAGGCCGGCGGCGAGGGCGCGAAGAGGCCGCGGCGAGGCCGTATGAGGAGGAAGGCGCCGTCCGCGGGAGAGGCCACAGCGAGGGCGTATGAGACAGAGGCCCTTCCGCCCGTGCCGCCGGACTCGTCTCCGTCGCCGGCATGGCTAGAGGAGGAGGGGCAATCTGGGTCAGAGGCGGAGGAGGCGAAGGACGGCACTGTGAGCGAGAGGCGGCGGAGGAGGGAGGCGTGCAGGTCCTCCCCGGCGAGCGGCGACATCCCGCGGACCAGCAGGTGTCGGAACTCGTCCTCTAGCCGCGCCATCGCCGCCTCCGCGCGCGCGCCCCACGCCCCCACGAGGCGGGCAGCCGCGTGCAATTAATCCCCCTAGTCTTTCGCCGAATCAAACACCAGCCTATCCCCCTCTCCGAATCGAACACAAGGCCGACGAGCTCCGCCGCAAGTGGACGGGGACGACGTGCCGCCGCCCGCTCGGGACTTCCGCGACCTCCGCCTGCCCGAGCCCGTGAGAGAGGGATTGAGAGAGAGGAGGAAGGGAGAGAGATGACGTGGACACCTGACATGTGGGGCCCATGTGGGTCCCACGCTGACTCAGTCACCAGTAGACCAAAACCGGGGTAAAAACCACCGAAGGACCTTGGGTGACCGGTTTTGTATAGTTAAGGGACCCCGTATATCTGGTTTTGCGGTTCGAGGACGTTTTTTTTATCCCGATGACAAGTTGAGGGACCTTCGGTGCACTTTTTCCTCTCGCAATTGACCTCCGCCAGCTGCGACGCCACCTACGGAGGCGCTTCCACCTTGCAGCGAAGAGTGTAAGTAAATCGATCCATGAAACCATTAAATAAGTGGATAAGTCATTAAGTGGATTCGTGAATCAACTCGTTTGCTTGTGGCATTCTATATAGATGGAGAATAGAGAGGCCCGTCCAGTGGCGGAGCCACCTCCTCAGCAGGTCGGGCGACCGCTCAGGCTTCATCGCTGCCGTCTTCATAGTCAATAGCCGTCGATACCTATAAAAATTAACTAATCACGGAAAACACTAATAGTCGTCCAAACTTGACGACGCTGCTGACTTCATCACTGGGTCCATCGATGCTTGTCAATGACAGACGCCTGGCTTGCTGTGACTCCAACCTCTGATACAACCACAAGTTCCCCGATCAGGACCGGGACAAGAGGGGGACAAGAGGCATAGAGGATGGACTTGGACGACAACGCGAGTAACAGGAGCAATGGATTTTCGCCATTTTTTTTATAGGGAGTGTGGGGGCAGTCGTGGCCATCTAGGCGTGTAGGTTAGCGTTGTTGTGGGTGATGGGCTGATTGGGGCAAGGGTTCACGGGCAGAGTTTACAAAAAACGTGCGGTTATCGACTCATCGAAAGGTTATCACGTGCGATAACCTTTTCAGTTTTTGAAACCACAGTATAACTCGTAGTACCTGTGCGGTTTGGCTGGCTCTATAGTTGGCCAAATGGGCTGCCTGGCACGTCACGGCCCAGGCCCGGGCGTGCCTGGGCCGAGGTTAGTCGGGCCGACACGACCCGACCGACATGCCGAGCCGTGTCGTGCTAGCCCACGGGCTGCACACACGGCCCAGGAACGGTCCAATACAACTCGGGCCGGCTCGAAGGCACGACAGCCTATCGTGCTTCTCCATAGAATAAGTCTATTTTTCATCCCTCAACTCTGTAGGCTGTGTTCATATGGCTGGAAAATAAGTCTATTTTGTATTCCTCTTCTCTTTGGGCCATTCCTTATTTGGTTATTTAAGTCTATTTTGCTTTCCTATGCTATTTTTCTTCGATCATGCCATGCCGGGCTAGCCCACCGTGCCGAGGGTGCAGCCCAGGAACGGCCCGGCCGTCGGGTCGAGCTGGCACAGGCACGACCCTGTTGGGACGTGTCGTGCTTGGGCCGGGCTAAAATAGTGTGCCTTGGGCCGAGCCGTGGGCCTTTGGGCCATATAGCCATCTATAGCTGGCTCGCTAGCTTGTGGGCTAGCCTGAGTTGGCTTATCTTAATAACGAGCTAAAATGCTATCTTCACTCATTACAAGATGGAAACGAGCCGAGTCGAGTCGAGCAAGCTAACCAAACACGAATTTTTGCCTGGCCATATGTGAAGGTCATATTTTTTTTGCCCGGCCATATGTGCATTGTCTAGATCCTCTTGGAGATTCTGCAGCTAAGAGATGAAGGTTCGTCTCCACTACGACACAATGACACATAACTTATGAGTTATGACTCTGAAGTCTGGAGCATGATTGTTGTGGGAGATGATAAATCACTTATTCATGCGTTCAAAATGACATCCTCAATAGCGTGATGACAGAGAAGTACTTGATCCTAGAAAGGCAAAAGCGCATGTAGGTGGGTAAAGTACAAATATTCTAACAATTGAGAATTTGTAAGTAGAGGCTCTAATATACTGTCCTACTTGAAATATGATACAGAGAAAATATCACAATTTTTTATAGGAGTAGCTAGCTGGATGATAAGGTCCATTGCATCATTCCAGTTGTGGCAATGTTGAGATGACTAGGCAACTGGTCAATTATAAAGGGATAGTTTAGGACTTTCTGCAACTTGCTCCTCATTATGCAGTTGTTTATAGAGTGAACAATTATACTGTCTGCTAATCTTTATCCCAATTTTCCTATTCTGTTCTCCTGTTTTTGTAACCGAAACGTTCTTTGCTTTGTTGTTTAAGCTATAGTTCAGACGAAAGAAGTTTCAGACGACTCACGTGTAGATCAAAATGTCAACATGGGGCTACGAAATCGAAAGATGTATTAACATGGAACAACTCCATACAAATACAAATCTCTATATTTACTCATGTATGGCGCAAAGAATATGACCCCATGTTTTTCATGAGGCAAGACAATGGGATCGACTACACGCTGTACAACAATACAACCTATGCAACTTACTACTATATTATCCACGTAATAACCTACAGCCTACAAATTGAAATATTCAAAAAACATCCAATTGAACTTTGACTAAAGTTTCTATAGCTTCTGATCCATGCCAAAAACGACGGATCCTGCATGACATCAAGAAAACAAATCAGTAAGTTTTTTGCTTCGCGAAAGCGCAAAAGGATTGCACGTCAATCAGTAAGTTACAAGTATGATACGGCAAGTATTTTCACTGTCTGAATTCTCGGTTGTGTAGAGACTAGAGAGTTGTCACTTGTCAGTTAATTTACCTAACGTTGGCAGTAGGATGGTGAGAGCTGCAACCCCGACAATTTTCAGGGGCGTTCCGGCGATCACCATGTCCTTGATGCTGATGTAGCCCGTGCTGAAGCCGACGACGTTGCCCGGCGAGCCGGTGGGCAGCAGGTAGGACAGCTGCGCGCCGACGGCGCCGGGGACCATGAGGAGGAGCGGGTGCACGCCGATGGACTTACCCAGCTCGGCGAGCAGCGGGAGCACCAGCGTGGCGGTCGCGTCGTCGGAGGTGAACTCGGTGATGGCGCCGCTGAAGACGCACGCCACGGGCGCGATGGCCAGCGCCGGCGCGCCGCGGAGGAAGCCGAGCCCCTCGGAGAGGATGTCGGTCAGGCCGCTCGCCCTGAAGCCGTCGGCGATGGCGAAGCCGGCGCCGAGGAGGAGGAGGATGTTCCACTGCAGCCTCCGGCACTTGCCCCAGTCCATGAGCTTCTCGCCGTCGTTCTTGCCGCTCGGGATTATGAACAGCAGCGTCGCCATCATGATCTGCATTGTCACCAAGTTGTTGTCCCGTGAGATCATGTGACAAATCGTCTGAGAAAACAAATCAGAATTTGTTCGATCCTTGGTGCGCTTACAGTGACAGTTCCATCCCCAACTTCGCCGTGGAAGAGTGATCCCCACCCAGGAATATCATCTGTCAGGCTCCTCGTCATCCATAGGACAATCAAACCCTGCAAGAATCAATTATGGATGCATTAAAATTTTGTCACACTAACAGAACACTGTTTCCAGGTTGAGATAATTGCTATAACCCCAGAAATGGAAACGGAACTTACCCCAAAAACGGCTAGAACCATCTTCTCTGCAAAAGCCATAGGACCTGTCACAAATCAAGATGGACAGCCGAATCAGAATCCATTATGGCAATAATTATCATGGTAATGATATTTCATTGAGTGCAACTGTGATGGAGAAAAAGACCAAAACGAGGTCAATTTCAGAGTTACCCAGGTTTCAGGAAATATTGGCCGAGAAGCTGTCAGAGTTTCAGAGATAACCCCAGAAAAACATTGACCACGCCATTGATGAGCACTGGCCATTGCCGTCAAGTAACAAACAAACAGAGCAAGAACGAGAACCTACCAAGCAAGCTGAGCTCCCTCCTGAGATGGCTCCTGTCCAGGTAAGCTGAGAGCGCCCTCCCGGTGTTCTTGGAGCAGTACAGGACGCAGAGCGTGGCCCAGAGCGCGACGAAGAGGACGAGCGCCATGGGGAGCCCGAACGACATCCACGAGCTGAAGGTGATGGGCGGCTGCTCCGGGAAGTAGGTGGACCACATCCCCACCAGGATGATGTTCACGCCGGTGCCCGTCAGCGTCGCCATCCCGCCGATCGCCGACGCGTACACGACGCCGAGCACCACCGCCTTGGAGAACCGCTGCACCTCCCGCGCGTCCGCGGCGCTGCTCGCCGAGGACGACGCCCCGTCGACGCGCGGGAACCGCTGCAGGATCCCCGTCGCCACCGGCATCATCATGACGGTGCACGGCGTGTTGTGGATCCACATGCTGATGAACATGGTGGTGCCGCAGATTCCCAGCAGCAGCAGCGGCGGCTTCACCGGGTCACCGCAGAACAGCGACGTGATCTGCAACAAAGTTTCGCGGGGTTTTCCTTGGATTGTTAGTTGCGCGGTTGGGACGAACGGGTTTGGGTAAAGACGGGCTCGCGGCGCGCGGCGCGGGCGCGGATCACGTACGTTGAGAGCGAGGCGGCGGTGGATGTTGTAGTGCTCGATGGCCAGCGCGAGGATGAAGCTGCCGAGGACGAGGGAGATGACGTCGTCCATATAGGCCTTGGCGACGGCGTCGGAGGAGGAGATGCCGAAAACGGGGAAGAGGAACAGCGGCGCCATGGACGCGACGGCGAGCGGCACGGCGTCGGTGATCCACCACAGGAACACCCAGGCGAGCACCCCGAGCATGTTGCGCGCGGCGCGGTGGCCGCCGAGGTCGACGAGCCCGCAGATCAGCGCGCACGCCACGGGGCCCGACGCGACCGCCAGGTACTTGTTGGCGAGCAGCGACCTCAGCGCGGCGCAGGAGCGCCGGCCCGCCGCGCCGTCGTCGTCGTGCAGCGGGAGCAGCGGCCTCGTCACGTCCTCCGACGAGCTCTCCCAGTGGCTGCGCCTCGGATCCATGGCCGGTTACAAATTTTACAAAAATCGTTACGCGATTCGCCTCTTCCGCCCGCCGCGTTCGACGACGACTGATTGATTTTGCTTTCTCGTCTTCTCCAGCTGCAGCGTCCCAAAAAGCTTGGCGCCTTTATAGCCGGCGGGGGAACAGAAACGGAGAAACTGTTTGTAAAACTGAAAAGTACTTGTTGCGAACTTGTGGTTGTCAGGTTGTGATCAAATGATCATCGGTCATTCGTGGCGCGTCTAATCAAAGGCGCCACGTCGGATATTATTTAACCAGGAAAAGCCAAATTAGTAACATGGAAATTTTTCATGGCTATCCAACGACCAGTAGGGAGCATTAATGACGTTTTTTAATTAACAAGTCAGCATCCAGATAAGCACGGTCAGCAGTACAAACCCGCGGATAAGACTCCAGCCATCGACTGCTGACGTGTCGTCCTCCATGCTCGTGCCCCATCTTGAACCAGCCCTTGAGTGGACGAAGAGCTGGCCGACCGTGGTTGGTTGGTCGGACGGAGACGGGGCGACCCGCCGACGCACCGCACGGCCGTCTCACGGCGTCGAGCAGCTGCAATTGATCACGTACTACTACGGCGCCCGGGTCTTATCCGGACATGTCGACATGATCCATCGGCTCAGACGACACGGACGCTTCCTTGCACTCGCTCTCGCGGAATCATCTCTAGCTGCTGCTATCCACGCACGTCTTGACGTGGGCACACGGCCGCCCACGCCGCGGTGGCGCGCGGGCGATCTGCATCGGCGGCACCGAATGTACGAGCGCGAGCAACGGAACAACGTTGGTTTGGTTGGCAGCGGCATGTGCACGCGTCGCGGTCGCGGTCGCGCGGGGGTGGCGCCTCCCTGAGATGCAACCGCGCGCGCGCGGCGGCGGCGTTTAATCGTTTTGTGTTTCTCGTGCTCGCGCGGCGGTTACAAATAATTTCCACGGTTCGGGGGGCTCGAAAGCGATCAATCTCCTCCGCTACTACGACCGGGGCACAATCGATCGAGCATTATTTGTTGGGCGGCTGGTGGATGCATTCGCCGCAAGATGCACCTGCACATGAGGTGGGGTGGATCGCGGCGACGCGGCGTGTCGTGGCCCGGAAGCCCACCGAAGCAGCAGGGGACGTATCTCTTTCCCGATCGGTGCAGGCTGTCTCGCTATAATTTGTTTTGGGTCCATTGCTTCGTTTCCTTTGCTTCCCCTGGTCGTAGTAGATGGATAATGTCATCAGGTACGTACGTGTCTGCCATCGAACAACTTACTCTGGCTGGGGATGGGATACGGATCCTGTTGTTGCGTGAGGGATCTCGAGTTACGCTCCTACAAGCGAGAGGCAAATGGTCACTGCTTACTGGCTGAAGCAGTTTAAGCGAAAAATAAAAAGGTCTAATTACTGGGCTGAGAGGGAGAACCGGGAATATTGACTCGTGCTGATTCATATCGAGCTCGAGTCGTGTAGCTAGCCGTACACGTTATAAGCTTGACTTGTTCACTACTCTATTCGCACACACGCCTTCAGGTACATGCATGCACACGGCTTATATTCTTCCGATAATGCTATTGGTCGGTCGACCGACGGAGGGAGCAAAAAATCGGGCGCTCCCCCCGCGGCCCGTCCCCGCGCAGAGTGATACTGTTGGACCAACCATAATATATGTCCCCACCTACAACAAATCAACCATATATTTTGAAAACCCTATATTAAAAGAATTTGGTTTATTTTTTGTTCCAAAAAAAATGTTGCACCTAATATACTCACAATGTTTCCCTACGTATAGACCTAATGTTGCAGTGAACTGAAATATTCCATTGTAACGAAAAAACCCACATATTTTAGAAACTCCCTATTAAGGGAATTCGTTTTATTTTTTTGTTCCACCGAAAAATGTTTCACCTAGTGTATTTATAATGTTTCATCATATATGGACCAAATGTTGCAGTGAACTGAAACAATCTTTCGCTATTTGCTGAAACATTCTTTTTATATAAGGTGAAACAACACCTGATTTAAACCAGTGAAACATTTTCGATCTACTTAGTGAAACAATTCCGATATACCTGGTGGAACATTGTACAACATTTAAAAATAATTTAATAATAAACTAAAAAAATTTTCGTATGTGATCTTGTTTTGAAGATTTAATTGCAACGAATTTAATAGTGTAATCGGATCATAATTTGGATAAGTAATTTAAGAGAAAAATCAGTTTAAAGTAATTTTTGCACGTAAATCAGGCGCTGACGTCAGCGCCCGATTTTAATCGGCTCCCATCCGGCGCCCGACGGGAAGTCACGTACATATTCTTCGGTCGCATTCCTAGCTGCTTCCGTAGCGCATGACGTCAAACCTATAGCAGCCGGGTCCGGCGCCGTCTATATTGCTTCTCTCTGTTCGCAATTTCGCAGGCGATTCGATCCAAAAGTTGGTTCCAACCGAGTCGAAACAGGGACAGAAGGTACCAAATCCTCTTTTTAACAACACGACCTGTCTGCTAAATGAATATTCGGCCTCAATGATTGATTGTAGATCTGCCTCTGGCTTGCAATCGTGTCGAAACCAACACTTCGAAAATAACGTCTCGTGGCCGCGTAGCCGCTAGCTTAGCTTGGGATCGGTGACGACACAGAGTGGAACACGAGAAGATTTACACGAAAGGCGCGCCTGCCTCGCATTACACGTAAGTAGACGGGACGCCACACGTAGACACAATCATCGTTAGTCCGATTACGCGAGGACAGGACACGAGTACCGAGTATACGTATATAGGAGTACGACGTACGTAGGTCTCGATCGATCGGTCGGCGGCGACAATCATCATCCGGGGCAGCCGCGATCGGTGGACGACGAGTCCGAATCGCATTTCTGTGCGCGCGCGCCGGATGCGGCCTGCCCGGGGTCGCGCCGCGCGCCGAGCACACGCGCGCGCAAACCGTTTGATATGATTGCGGCGAGCAATCGAGCAGGAGATGAGCAGGTTTGCCACGGGAGCGATAGCTCGATATCTTCCACCAAATTTCGGGCGCAATCGGCTGCCACGTGAGTACGTGACTAGCTAAGGTGAGGTTTGCAACAGGATGAGCACGAGATCAGCCGATCGACCGTTTCACGGTAACGGGTTTATTAACTGGTGACTAGTCTTTTCTCGTACGTGTGTGTGGTCTTCAGATTCCGTGTTAGAAATCACATATGTTGCTTATGTTTGGTGACGGTCTGACTGACCAATGATCACAACCACACGTTTTTTATTTTTGTATTTTCAATGTCTGTCATGATCAAACCCCTTTCGTGTGGAAAATTATCTGTCTTGTACTCTTTTTTTTTTTTTGCGGGGATCTGTCTTGTACTCTTGTTTGTTCTAGAGAAAAAAAAATTATGTGAGCTAGAACCGAGAGAGAGAGGAAGATCAGAACATATTATCGGAGCGTTTTCATTTCATTGGATTGTGTTAGGCCCAATCCATCACCATTTGTGAGGTTTTCCATACCTGAAGCCGAAAAGGACCAATTAGACTCAGTTCCAAGGAAAAAGTTTACTTTAGGTCCCTCAATTTGTCGCATAGTCTGAATTTTGTCCCTAAACTGAAATACTAGATATCACCCATCATCAACTCTCAAAACCACTGCAAATAAACTCTCAAAACTACTACAAATAAGATCCCAAAGCTGTTTAGACAGTGGTTTTGGCTGACGTGGCGCCTATGTGTATGGTTTGACTTGTTCATCGTCCCACATGGTGTTGATGTGCAATTACAATCGAGATTAAAAAATTAATAAAATATATGGACCCAAAAGCCAGTCAAATAAAACAAAATATATAATGGGACCCACATGTCGGTGGGTCCCACTTCCTCCACCTCGCCCCTCTCTCCTCTCCATCTCCTCCTCCTCCCTTTGCTTCCAAATTCCAAATGAGTGTGCGGCGACGGCGGCCGGCATGCAAGGCAGCAGCGGCAAATGAGGTGAGTCCCGTCAAACATCCTTTCCATGGACCAAAATATACAACCCATATAAGGCCCATATTACACGTCGATGATGTATTCTGTTTCTCAGGCCCAACAAAGGACAGTCTTGGACGTCGTAATATTTTTTTTCCCAAACGAACCGCATAGGGAAGTTTCAGGGCGTTATAATAGTTTTCCAAACGAGCCGCATAAGAGAGTACGAGATTTTATATTGATAGAGTAAGAGAAAATTATAAAACCATAGCCCAAGCGAACTACAATCAGAAAAAAAACACTCTAGGCACCTATATCGTAAACTGTCGGAGCAAGTAACTCCTCTAGCGGGAAGGCTAGACACCCTTCCTTGAGAGTTCGGCCAAAGTGCAAGCATCCGTGCTCATGTTCAGGTCGTGCGAGAGTACGTGGACACATGATTTATACAGGTTCGGATCGCTGGGAAGCGTAATACTCTACTCCTTTGTTCTAAGACTATATGATGGAGTTTACAATGAGTTATTGGTGATGTTTTATGTGGGAGAGTATCAACCCTTCTTCACTATAATGTGGCTAGAATCTTAATAAGAATCAATCAAACTGATCGAACCGGAATTAGAAAAAAAAATCTCAATGGCATGGATCCTCCTGTCATACGTCAGGGGGATTTTACAGCGTCCATGCATACAATAAAAAAGGGACCCCAACCCCGTAGGAGATGGTAAGCTTAGTCTTGTCGCTATCCCTCCAAGCAAGCTAGCTGGATGTAACGTGTTCACCTATCATCTATGTAACATCCTGGTCCAATTAGAATTTATCCTGTGTGGCCCATGAGAGCTGTGTGCGCATGTTTAGTATCACCTTACTAGTTTAGCAAAGGTGGAACCAACTTATAAGGCTTCTTCCCTCTAACCATATCACTCCCGGGTTAACCCTTTTACACGAATCGATTACGAAAGTGTAAGTGGGGTGGTATGTGTAAGTGGACCCACACGTCGGATGGCTGGCTAAGCGGTTCTATAGAGAGTGCCGTTACAACCTAACAAGGGAGCAGGGTAGATGAAGTCTTCGTCCCAACTGCCAATGGGCCCACTCGTAAGCCACTAAGGCTGATAAAGGGGGGAGGGGGGCACATCAGGTGAGCACGGAGCATGCGTTGCGTCGCCCACCTTTTCTCCAGGGCAACGTGGGCAAGCGAGGGGATGCAATTATAATAGGGTGAGGCTACATACATGACCGAATCAAATCTCCTTGATGATGTAGATTCATCTAGAGAGACCTCAGGCCTCAATGCCAACCTCGGGTCCCTGTCCTACTTGCAGTGGTTGTTGTGGCCCCGAACGGAAGCTAGCTCAGCCCCGAGCTAATGTTGACGTTGGGTCATCTTCTTTCGCACTTGGGTCCCTACATTAGTCCTTGCCTTGACCATCGTGTGCCCCGTAGTGCCCCCAAGCAGCTGATGGAGTGGGAAGCCTCGTTTCCACTTATCCGACACAAAGCACACACTGTTAAACAATAATCAGGAGCATGACATCCCAATGCACTCAACTTCATCCATGCCTTTGGGTTTATCGGGAAGAGGACGAGAGAGAAGAATGAATCTGCTATCTCTCGTGAGGCATGCAAAATGTGGTTATCTTGTGATGGCAAGGGCGTCGCGATAAGAGGAGAATCCATCTAAGGTGGCTAATGGACCTTCAAAAAGACATCTCTAGGGAGGTTGCACTGCCGGAAAACATGGGTTATTTTTCCCAATGTTGCACCTGCCGATGTTTTTTTGTAATTATCCTATATAATCCAGGTTATAGTAGAAAAACATACGGTATAAATTTTGAAAGTTATGTTGCAAAATTTACTATGTAATTACAATGTTACTGTACATAATCTATAATATAAAAAATCTACAATTTCTCTTTTTATAAAATATGACGTTGTAAACATAAAAAAAATGTGGCATCATAAATATAGTCCCATACGGCAAACAAGCAAAATACCATGATATGCCAACTTTCAAGATAAATTTCACTGGTGTGAAGTGAATGGTTCCAAATCAAATCATATATTTGCCTGCTTTTAAAAATGCAACATATACAAACTTTCTAAAACTAAGATTAATACTAAGAAATTATTACAGTACTTATAAATCAGACACATTGAAAAATTTCGTGGGCCTCGATAGGACATGCTGCGTAGAAAGGGTTGCTTGTTTCTCATTTGGAAAAGATAAAGTTTGTATTTCTCCATATCTGGATACCAAAAAAAAGAACAGGGTAGGGTACTACACCTCCGGTTGGTCTGAACCTATATAGACCATTTGGTTCATTTGCTTAGCGGGGTGCTCGGGCCCCGCAGATTTATCTTCTTGATCGTTGTGCGCAACTAACCCCCTAATCAGATCTTATTTTTTGGAAGGGCTCTGCACTTCCCCGCTGCCGGAGAATCGCCACTCCGACAGCCAACTTTCAAGATAAATTTCACAGGTGTCAAGTGAATGGTTCCAAATCAAATCATATCTTTGCCTGCTTTTAAAAATGCCACGATATGCCAACTTTTTGACACTTTGACCGTTAATACTAAAAAAATGTTACCAGTACTACTTCTAAAATGGACACATTTAAAATTTTCGTCAACATAACATGAAAAAAAATTTAATCGAAGTCGTGCATTAGAGTTCTAAAAAAAAAAATCTTGCATTAGACACAGTGAAAGTCCAAAATGACTTGTTTATGAACTTGTGGAGTAAGTACATGATTTTTAGTCATTGGGCCGAAGATTTGAAGCACCTGCCTAATTGAAAAGCAAGTAGTAACCTTATGCCGGATATGTACACAAAGTGATCGCTATTTGTTTGGAGGAGAAAAAAAAAATAAAACAACCTCGTATCATGAGAGAAAGAACTATTCCCTTTTTTTTTCACTTCCTTCAGAGCATATATGTCGTATCGTGCCATGGTTGCACCCTACTCCTACTACTCTAAGCCCAGCGCCACCAGCGCCTGAGACTTCCAGTGCTTGGCCTTCTCGAAGCCATTGATGCTGAACTCGAAGTCGTTGATGGTCATGTCGATCTCCTCCTCGGTGTTCATGACGAAGGGCCCCAGCTGCGCCACGGGCTCGCCGATGGGCTCGCCGGCGATGAGCAGGAACCGGAGCGGCTTGTCCGACCTGTTCCACACCTCGACGCCGTCGCCCTGGCCCAGCAGCAGCAGGTGGTGCGCCCCGGCCTTCTCGCCGCCGCCGCCGCCGCCGAACACGCCCTCCCCTTCCAGTACGTACGCGAACGCGTTCCACGTCGCGCACACCGGCTGCCGCGCCGCCGCGTGGGGGCGGACCGTGAAGTCCAGGTACATGGTCGGCGTCCGCGTGCACACCGGCGACCGCACGCCCATCGACTGCCCGGCGATCACCCGCACCGTCACGCCGTCCGACGTCGTGCTCGCGATGTCCTTGCTCTGTATCTCCTGGTACCCCGGCTCGATCCTGCACGCACCACACGCGTGTCAACCACCATGCCAATGCAGCGACACGACATCCGAGAGTGGGGAAAAAAAACGAAGGAGATGACAAGGACGGGTCGTGACGCACATCTTGTTGTGGGAGGAGAGGTTGACCCAGAGCTGGAGGCCCCTGGAGGTGCCGGGCCCCGCCGGCATCTCCGAGTGCACGATGCCGCGTCCGGCCGTCATCCACTGCACGTCGCCGGCCTTGATCGTGCCACGGTGGCCCTCGAAGTCCTCGTGCGTCACGGCTCCCTGAAAAACACCCACCATTCACGTCAGATCCAATAAGAACACGGTCAATGCACTGGCCTAAGTTAGCACGTAGGTTCTGAGCTTAAATCTTTATTATATAAGTGAATTTTAGATTGGATTGTTTATGAGGCTAAGTTTTCAATTTAAATGGTTGTATATTTTCGGTTGGATGTAAAGAAATGATAAAAAATACTCTTCTCTTAAGAAAAAGAACAGGGTCAATGCAAAACCAGACTATCAAGGCCATCGTGCGTCTTCCTGTAGAGACTGTTTCTTTCTGGTTCATTTTACACGGCTTGGCTTGACTGATGTTGGGTTTAGGCGAAGATATATATTACTAATCGATCTGCCAATGATGAGTTCAAGGTGTGAAGCAGAGTTTTGAGCGCGGAAAAGTATATGCGACGCGAGGTGGTTGACGTAGGAAGGCTACCAACCAAAGGCAGAGCAAGGCAGGGCCCCGTTTGGATGGGGTAGATTCTTCAATTTGACGGAAAGAAACGTTCTGAATTTGCTAAAAACTACTACTCCGTATCAGCCTATCAGGTTTGCGTTGTTGACAAATGAAACGCGTTTAATTCGTTTCTGCTGATCCGTGTGATGTGGTTGTCAAAAGACGCTGCTGTCTGTACGTATCAACGGGGAATTAAGCAAGGAATGGTCTCGGGTGTTGGCCGCAGAAGCTGCAAGGAATTTTCATGGCCGCTCTATGCAGTTGGACGTTCTACTACCGACGAACAGAATGTGAACTGTGGTAAAAAGACTCTGCCTACCTCGAGCATGTAAGTGACGGTCTCGAAACCTCTGTGTGGATGGTCAGGGAACCCAGCCGGAGCAGACACTGCACAGGATTTGATCAACAAGACGATCAAAAAATGCAAATCTCTATCACTCTAAACCAGATGATCAAAACCGAGCCAGAAGCAATTCACTTACCTGAGAACTCATCCAGGACGAGGAACGGATCGAAGTACCTCAGCTCAAACCTCCCGATGCTCCGGCGAACGACGGCGCCGACGCCCTCGTGCTGCGGCCGCGCCAGGAACTTCCGCACCACCTGCCGGGGCTTCTCCATCGACGTCGTCATATGTAGCGCCAGTTACCACCTTGCCGTCGCCGGCGAACGATCGACTTGATCAGAAATTCAAGGACACCTCGACGACCCTTGCCGCGATGCCTATGGTTGTAGTAGGGTATGGCGGTTTGGTTTGGGGCCTCTTTATATAGCGCCAACACACCTCGATTCCGTTACGCCCCGATACGCCGCCGCCGCTGCCGCTGCCGCTGCCGCTGCTGCCCGGGGTCAAAAGCGACAGATGGTTTCTTGGCGTTTTTTCCTCTCTCCGCTACGGGGAAATATATAAAAGCTCGCCGCATAGCTCGCGCTCTCAACAGAAAAAGTCTTTCCTTTCGAAACGCTGTGCCAGCTGCAGCTGTTGCGGCCGGCGGCGGTCACGCTGACGCCATGCGCACGCAAGCCGCTAGTCCGAGCCCCCGTCGCGCTCGGGGCTCTGCATACGTGTGCCTTGTGACAGCGTCGCATCAGCACGCGGGGGTGGTGACTGGTGAGTGAATGGAAGACCGAACGGTGATTGGGTGATCAGCGAACTGACGCCTCGCTGTCAAAACGCCACGTTTACTGCCGTGATGGTTCAGCTGCTTTTCATCTTATTTACCAAATTATTAAAACAAATTGTTTTTGTTGCATTATTTAGGCTGTTTTTTAAATAATAATTATTTAGGCTGTTTGATTAAGTTATTTATACTAAATTAATTTTATAATATTCAATTTGTATCTACAACCAAGTCAATCATCCGCCGTAATAATCCTAATCCGCCCAGTAATTTAAGTCAAAGTAGTCTTTTATTTAGTAGTAACTCTATCGTGGTGTTTGAGATATATTAAAATGAAGGTGAAGTCAGCATAAAACGAGAAAGTCATTTTGATATTTTAAAGTAGAAAGTTTTGTAAGAAATATCATTTAGCCGTTTAAAAAACGTGCTAAAAATCGAGATAAAATGGGTGAAAACAGAGCAGATTCGGACGGATGGCCTTTATACCGTATTCTAAACCATATTTTTTAAGCGGATTCGGAGCAGGTGCGGATAGTGTACTGATGCGGATGCGAATGCGGAGCGGATTGTTTCGGATGTCGGAAATGGTGCGGAGCCGGTGCGGAATTGGTTCGGAAATAGATTAAATTTATCGGGTGTTACATGTATATGCAATCAATACAACATCGAGTTAGCAATACAAGTAACAATAATACAATAGTTAATAAATGACCCATTGTAATAATTATGTACTTAAGTGCTAAACAACATAAATACATTATGTCTATAATATAAAAATATATATACGCAAGTGTGACACGAGACAGTGAAAGCCTTAGGCTAACAAATCTAGGTTAATTGATAAATTAGGTCATTGGATGAACCAACTTATATTATATGCAATATATAGAGTGGTTACATTTGTTGATAATTTTGGATTATCTGACAAACGGCCTATCGGATAATCCAATAGAAATGTCGGATAATCCGCATCCGCCAGATTTCTAAAAGTGCATACCATATCCTCGTTTCGGACTGATTCGCCTCTAGATCATAAAATCTACTATCTTAATAAAGGAATAGGGACTATAAATTACCACATGGTAAAAATTAAGGGCCCCTTTGAATCAAAGGAATTATGAAGAATTTTCATAGAATTGAAATTCTATAGGAAATTTTCCTATGTAGCTCTTTGATTCAAAGAATTAAAGTTTTCCAAATCCTACAACATTCCTATGGAATGGCTTATTGCATATAGCTTTTGGAGGAAACTTAGCAAGAGTCCAACCTCTTGGTAAAAATCCTTTAAGTATATCTCTCTCATCCGATTCATGTGTTTTTCCTGTGATCCAATCAAACGATCATTCCTGTGTTTTTCCTATGTTTTGCAATCCTCTATTTTACACTTACATTTCTATCAGAATTATATGGTTTTTTCTATTCCTCCGTTTTTTTATTCCTACGATTTAAACAGCCCCAAAAAGGAGTTTTTATTTTGCGGGCGTGATGTTAATTAATTTTTAGTATTTGGGAGGAAACGGGGCAGAGAAGACAAGATCATGGCCCTGAGGTATTTTTACCTTCCAAGCGACGGCTCCATGATCCTCAATTCAGTTCATGGCTCTGACGTCGAAAGGTAAGATTTTTCACTTGGCTGCAGGCTGGTGATAACATGACGTCCATGTGAGCTCACTCCCTCTCCCTCTGACCTCTCACCTCTCTTCGCCTTCGTGGTGCTTTCGCCTAATCACCATGTGCCTATGATACGTATCATCCACAAGCCAAGCGTTGACCTCGTGGATACCGTCCTGATCAAATCATTAAAAAAATCTCATTAATGAGCAGGTTCTAATCGTGGTTAATTAGACCAAGTTCTGTAGTACTAAGAGCAAGATCAATAATATAGCCCGCTGCCGGCTCAAAAAAATAGCCACATCATCTGTAGTAGGCAGTATAGCTCATACTTACAATAGAACTACTATAACACAATTATTTTATTATTTTTATGGGATCCGCCATCTTGCCTTATCTCATTCTCTTTCTTCCTCTTACCCCTTCTGTTTTTGTGTTCGTCTTGCCTGTGGCCTGAGTGTGCGGGAGTTGGAGATGGGCATTTGGGCTTTGGGCAGATGGCCATGCGACGGATACGGGACTACGGGAGACACCGGTGGCCGTGTAGAACGAGGGCATCATGCGACAGACGCGGGAGACGACGACGGCTCAATGATCGTGGTGGCGCGGCCACGGTCGTGGTTGGTGAGGGCCACGACCAAGGCTGAAGCAAGTGATGGCGACAACGTGACGGCAGTGGCCGGGGTGGACGATGGTCACAGCTGCGGCGAACGTGGCGACGACGACTGCTGCGGCCACGATGGACGAGAGCCACGGTTGAGGATGCAAGTGATGGCAACGGCGACGGCCGGGGTAGACGAGGGCCACAGTTGCGGCGGACGCGGCGACGATAACGGCTGCGGCCGCGGTGGACGAGAGCCACGGCCGAGGATGCAAGCGATGGCGGCGGCACGACGGCGACGGAGGCGGCCACGGGTGATGAGGACACCGGCGTAACGAGGGCGGTGGGACGGCGGCGGTGCCGGCGAACGCAGGTGAGGGTGGCGGCGCCGGCGGACGCAGGCAGACGACAGCGGCGGCGCCGACGGACGCAGGTGAGGGCGATGGCGCCGAGAGACACATTCGACGGTGGCGGCGCCGGCAGATGTAGGCGGATGACAGCGGCGACGCCGAGAGACACAGGCGGACGACAGTGGCGGCGTCGGCGGACGCAGGTGAGGGCAGCTACGCCGAGAGACGCAGGTGAGGGCGGCGGCGCCGACGGACGACATCGACGGATGCAGGCAACAGCCGTGGCAACGATGGCGGCATATCCCGATGGATGTGGTCCCACGACCTTGGGCCGTGCGTAGAGCCGGGCGACTAATTAGTCGCCCGCTCGTTCTCTCTCTTCCCCCCTCTCTCCTCCACGTCACCGAAAAATCTGATGTGGACATCCTATCGCCGGTTATTGTACCCGCTCTAATGCGCAGGCCGGTGAAATATCTAACTGAATTGTGCAGGGTCCATTACATCTTTTTTTTGATAAAGCTTATGACCAAATTGAGCCTTAAAGTGGGGAACAGAAACTATAATTAGTAGCCGGTAGAACCCTTCTTTTCTGGCCACCAAACGGCCCCGCCCACAGATTAATTAGTCATGTCTACTTCCTTTACAACATCCTGGTGAACTTAATCTACGGGCAGCGAAAAAAAGCAGCCATGAAAAGACACCGATTAGGAGATGTCTCGGAGGATTTTGATTGAAACGTGTAAAAATATCGCCACACCGTCAAGAGGCAAGAGCCCACAATCTTGTGCTGTACACAAAATCATTATTTTGACTGCAGATTGCCCCATTTTTTGAACTCAAAATAAAAAAAAACAGCTTGGAAGGTGATCGCAAACATGCCTCGATGTGACGCCATCTGCCGGACCATGACGAAATGGAGTGGACAATTGGCAAATTGGCGAAGAAACTAGCTTTCCTGAAGACGAAAATGAAATGTAATTCGGTGGGCAAAGTTGATCAAAGTATATAGTACGTGTTCTTATCAGCTTACCCGATAGGCAAAGAGTCTTGACGTATCCATGAGTCATGCCTACGTTCTCAGCTTCTTATGCTTGGATGCAAGACCAAATAGAAGAAATTAAATTGGTACTTGCAGAGAAAAATAATGCGAAAGGAGAGAGGAGAATCGTAACCACCCAAACAAGTCACTTTCATTCAGGGAGTCCCACATACTCCTCATATCTTGTTTTGGATCAATAAGCACCCTGCAAGTAGTTTCCTTGTGTTATCTTGTCTCCTCTGGCAATTTTATCATTTCACCTTTTTTTATCCTATCATTTGTGGCCATTTTATTTTCCAACCTGACACATGACTCAGTGTTTGTACTTTGTGTAAGTGCTGGTAGCCTGGCATGGCTGGATTCCAGCCCCTACCTCGTTGGAACAGTTAACCAAAAGCCCATGTAATAGGGAATAATTTATACGAAAATATCAAGACATCTATAATACGAAAAGGTTATATGTAAATTTTAGTACCACCTTACTTACTAGTTTTAGAAGAGAGTGACACTACTTTAAAAGAGATTGTCTCTTCTTACTACTTGAGCTATGTGTGTGAGAGAGAACTGGAGAAACACACGAGCTCATTTGTTTGCCTCACCTTCTGGTTGCTTGTATGGACGTAAGTTCCTTTTACAATTTTATTTACTACATTGGAGTAGTGAAAAATCTGGATCAGTTACATGTGACTTGATTACATTTCCTGATTTTTCTTTAAATACCGAGTAGTGGTCTCCACATAAATTTATGGTAAAAAAACTAGGGTTTGCCTTCATATGTACTACACCATCACACGTCGTCTGCTCCATTATGCTAACGAGTGTGCACTAGCGATTGGGAGAGCAGGTCTTTGGAATCATCGTATTTGTGATACTGCAACGGGAGAGCGCAAATAAGGTTTTTTGAGAGCATGGGACGCAATTGGTCACTGATGGCTGCTCATCCACTGCGATTTGTCTATATCGTCACAAGAGCGTCGCTCATCGACGTCTACGTCTAGTATTGCAAGTCATTATCATGGTACCTACTATGCCGGTTGCTACGAACTTCCCGAATAGAATCCTCAGCATGCCGCTTTGATTATATGAGTATATTTGATTTGTTCGTATGTACTATTTTATACATATGTACAATATACTCATACTCCATCCGTATCAAATAAGTTTAATTTTGGAATGAATGGAGGCTATGTTCATATTCATGTATATAAGTGAACTTATGAGATAAAGGAAGTATTCTAGTTAATTAATCTATACGATGTCATCTTTTATTTATAGAACAACCTATATATGTTTATACTATCAACGGCCTTATCCTCGAGCACCATCTGTATCAAGGCTGCATATTCACAAACTTCACTATTGATCGATCACCTCCACACTATCTGCTTGGGAGCATGCGATCAAAAAATTGTCAAAACCGGAATTTTTAGCAATGCTAAACAAATTTGATTTCCACTAGTTTAATTGGTGTCAAGTTTTTTTTGTCACATTCTATTTAGATTGGCTCTCTACTTCATTTTGTGAATAAAACTTTGACAATATGTTTCTAATTTGTTTGGTATCCATGTGTAACTATAACCCTACACCTTATTGTTGCTAGGCGTGCCAACATTAATTGTTAGGTGCACCGATGCTTGCTAATATCTGATGGTGGTGTAGGATGAGTATGAAAACCACCATGGATGAATGCAGGCTTGCAAGTGTGGAAATGTAGGAAAATGGAGGTAGTGGCAAGACCCAAGGTCCCAAGAAAGAGTAATTTTATGTTTCTTGAGAAGGTACCATGAGGTACTAAATTTAGTACATCATAGTTTCTAGGTACCAAATTACAATAGAAAAAATGGTACCTCATGATATCTCCTAAATACCTCCTAAAAGACTGTAAAATTACTCTCCAAGAAAACCACCTACAGGATATAGTTGAACCAAATATACAGTAGAGGGACGTAGAATGAACAATATGATCTCTAGAGGTTTTTAGATTTTCTCCTATCATGAAAATGATGAGGTGAAACATCAATATCTACTAATCATATGTCTTTCTTCTGCCAAAACATGGCGAAATAGTGACTAATTAGCTTACTTAAAAGGGTAACAGCTAGCAGTGTTATTTTTTTAGAGACAAAGACATTATGTATGCCACTTTTGCCACTTTATGATTGGAGTTAAGCTTGATCCGTAATATACACATGGTGTGGTTCCGGACATAGCTATTTCGAGTTGATGGTTTTGAGTGATGCGGGACTGAAAGCGTTGGTGAGGGCATGAGCATCAGCACGTCATGCATATGTGAGGATATTAGGCAGCCAACAAAGTTTTTTTTTTTGTTGTTGTCATTTGTCAGAGACCCCCTATAATCTTGTGGATTGTGGATTTTGGAGCACGAAACGCAAAGCAAATCCTAAGATTAGAAGTTTTCAAGGTTTTAGCCCCAATTTCCCATCGAATACCATTTAGCAATTCCTTCTTTTATGCCATTTCCTGAAAGCACCCTGGACAAATTTATTACTCCACTCATAAAAAGAACCACTACCTCCGTTCAATTAGAACATTGGTTAGTTTAATTTGAACTAACTAATTTTTAACTAATAAAGTATGAACTAACAAGCGTCAAACAAAAAGAAATGGAGGGAATATTATTTTAGGTTAAAGATTTATCTCAAAAAACTATGTTTTTAGAACGGGTTCACTAGACCTCTCTAGTACAACCTTAATTTCCTTCTCGTTTTAGGCATTGAACCAATAGTATCTACTCCTCCTCATTTTTTTTAGGATTTTTACGGTACAATATCCTACCAATATATACTGCAAGTATATATAACCTAACGGTGTCGAATGATTTGATTTTTTAGTTAATTAGATGGTAGTATAAAGTTTGAAAGGGTAATTTTGTCTTTTCTTCGTTATTCTATCATCAAAACGTGCTACCGTCACGTGCTTTGTCAACAATGGCGCTCAGGATGCTTCTCCCCTAGTGCACGATAAGGTTTAGGACCGGGTACTCCCAATTAGATTCAATCTGAACCAAAAATTACTAAAGTGTTATTTTATTTTCTAGCAAATTCCTAGCATGCCCTTCTATATACTGGCAGTATATTATACCTTAAAAGTTCTCTTTTTTTTCATGTCCCCCTTTTATCTCTTTAATAGCATCTCCAACAGTATCTCTAAATTCAACTCTACAAATGCCTATTTAGCCAGTTTGCTAAAGAGTTGGAGAGTCAAATTTGTATTTCACTCCAACAGTCTCTCTATTATCTTCTCCAATTTTAATACTGGGTTCCATATGCCAATCTCTGTCATTCTTCATCTCTCTTCACGTCATTCCCTTTCCCTACTCTTTCCCTTTCCCCACCCACCCACTGGTGGATGCGCAGGTGATGGCGTGGTGACTGCTGCTGCTCGAGGCAAGGGGGCTGACGGCGATGATTGGTGGTAGCGGCAGCGGTGATGTAGATGGCGCCGCACCGCCCCCGGCCCACGTGGCGTCCGCGTGGAACCCCTCAGCCACACCGACTACGGCCTCCACGTCGCGGGCAACATCCAACGGGAGCTTTTGGAGGTCCAGGAACAAAGGGTCATCCTTCTCGCCATCACCACCGCCGTCAGCATGGGAGGAATCGATTGGGACTTGCGATTCGTCTTCCTCACTGTGTGCGTCGCGGTTTCGCCTCTTGCGGTGGCAACGGCTCGTGCGTGAACCGTGGCACGGCGACGACGACGATGACTGCCGCGGCGGGTGGTGGCCTAGACGTCGGTGGCACGCTCGTGGCCGATGTGCCCTCCAGTTCACCCCCGGCGATGCGCTCAAGTTGCTGCCTTGCTAGTGGGTGGACGATAGAGAGAGGAAGGATCATACTGGGAGTGATGGTGGGACCCGCCTTTGTCTAGTGGAGGAAGCTGGCTACATTTGGTCAGCCGGAGGAGCAATTTGGCATCCGAATCTAGGTGGAGAGTCTGTTAGAGCTTGTTTTTTTTTCTGTATTGGTTAAATTTTAATTTGGAGAGCTAAATAGATATTGCGTTGGAGATGCTCTAATAAGGGCATGGTAATCTCTTTTAGCCCCTTGCTTAATTAGTCTTTGACTAGGTAAAAGCGGAGCAAGATCAAAAGAGTATAACACAGATAACAATATTAGGGTTGTTGGTCGTGTACTCCTGTTGGTAGATTAGACTGTCTGTTTAACTAAAGAACCGACAAGAAGATTAAACATGATAACAGAAGAAGAAAACCTTGATAAATCGTAATTCAGAAACTGAATCGTGAATTAGTAGTTAGGATATAAGAGGTTGCTCATAATTGTTTTTTGTGACTTGTGAGCCCATCCATCAATCACCCAGGAGAGAAACTAATTTCCTGCCTGTGACGAAACATGGAATGGAAAGCCACGAACATTGTGGCTTTTAGGATAAACACGCATGACGCCCAAACACCTCATGTTTAGCCGTCTTTGCCGCCTTGACGCCGACGGCCGATATCTTTGTGTGGAGCCGGATCGGAGTGACGGCGAGCGTCATGCATCAATGCGCACATTCCATTCCTGGTTACACTTTCATCAAATCAAATCCTCTCCTTGATCAACGCCGGCATGTACGTACGTGTCGATCTCACCTCACGCCTGCGATCGATTCTGCGATGCCTTCTCGTGTCCTTTGCTGCTGCAAGCTAGCCTGGCATGCTACCGCGCTGGAAAGCCGTCGGGATCGGCCGGACCACACCCGATCGGTTTCGGCGACGGCGACGATTCGGCACCGTATATCCGCGCAGATCGATCGATGGAATCGACGTTGGGATTGGGCACAGCGCGAGGGTGAACGAAAGGTAAGACGTACTCGAGCTCGAGTTACGGTTGGTTGGTTGGTTTGGTTTCCGCCCGCCGCCCGCACGCACCCGCAGCGTCACGTTGCCGTCGCCCGTCGCCGTCGCGCGGGCAGCGGCTGTGCGGCGCCCACGCAGACGCGGCTTCGTGGACGGACGCGAGGTGCGCGCGTGCGGTAAAACGGTGGGTTGCCCCTGGGTGCCGTCTCGGGCCGCGTGAGGAGAAGGTTGGGCTGCGGTTTGTGGTTTTTGGGCCTTTGACGAGGGGAGACGAGCTCGGGAAAAAGTGCACCGAAGGTCCCTCAATTTATCATTGAGTTAAAAAAACGTCCTCAAACCGCAAAACCAGATATACGGGGTCCCTTAACTATGCAAAACCGATCATCCGAGGTCTCTCGGCGGTTTTGATCCCGGTTTTGCCCTACGTGACGCTTTGACCACGGTCATTGTCGGCTGAGTCAGCGTGGGACCCATATAAGCCACACATGTCAGCGTGTACACCTCACCCTCCTCTCCTTTTCCTCTCCTCTCTCTCTCAATCTTCTCTCTGCGGCTTTGGGCAGGCCGGCGCCACCGGCCGACGGGGCGAGGCCAAGCGGCGGGGAGTCGGCGGCGGCGGTGTCGAGGTGGCTTGCTCGTTGGAGCGCTACTTCGTCCTCGGCAATGGCGAACTCCCTGGGGGCACATCACGGCGGTGGAGGGCGGTGACCACGTCTGTCGCGCCGTGGCGGCGCTTATCCACCCGTCCTCCCACCACCAGCGCCGCCACGCCGCCTTCCGCCCTCACCCAAGCCACCTTTCTGCCATGTCCGTCGCCGCCGCTGCCTCCGCCGCTTTTTTTTTTGTTTTGTTCATTACAACACTCCGGCTCGAGGGAGGGGTGCGCCGCCACCGACGAGGCCGAACGCCGCCACTCTCCATCCGCCGCGGCGGCCCGTGGGAGGAGGACATGGCGGCGCGACGATGCGGGAATAGGAGGCGACATCTCCCCTGTCGGCCAAGCGCCGCCACTCCCACTCTCCCCCGGCCGTCGTCGTTCTTCTCCCTAGCCTGCTTCCGCCTCGCTGCTGTTCTTCTCCCCTACCGGTCGCCGGACCTCTTCTCCTCTTCCACCTCTCCATCCTCATCGGCGCCGCACCAAGTCGCCACCGCATCGCCCGTCATCACTCCACCAGACAAGGAGCAAAGTGAAAGAAAGAGAGGAAAGGAGAGAAGAAGGGAAAGAGAGATGACGTGGCATCCTGACATGTGGGACCCACGTGGGTCCCACGCTGACTCAGCCGCCACGTAGGACAAATCCGGTGTCAAAACCGCTGAGGGATCTCGGGTGACCGGTTTTGTATAGTTAAGGGACCCCGCATATCTGGTTTTACGGTTCGAGGACGTTTTTTATCTCGCTGACAAGTTAAGGGACCTTCGGTGTACTTTTTCCGACGAGTTCGCGGGCTGCAGCTCGGAGGAGATTTCTTGTGTGGACCGCGGGAGAAGTGGGCAGCGGCGCTGGTACGCCGGATGGACCGGAGAAGGCAAAGTCGCGGCCTGCGCGTACTACTATGTGGAGATCGCGGGCCGTTAATGGGCTGGGTCGATTGTCCTCACTTTTGTCGTGGGTTCCTTGTTACGGAATGCTAAATTTTCAGGGGAAAATGTCGTTAAAATCTTGGGTTTAGTTTGGTTTTTATTTGGTTCGAGAGTTTTTCCCTTTTGGAAAATTTTATATTTAGTTACTAAATTATAGTGTTGGTCTGATCGTAGTCTCTCAACTATGAAATCGTTCACTTTTTGATTCATTAACGCTCAAAATCTTCTAGATTTCATCCTTGTGTCTATACCTGGATGGTTTTTGATGACTCCTGCTTTTTAAATCCACATGGGTTAGTAACGATGACATCAACATAGTGATAAATAATTAAAAAAGAAATAGTAAGAAAAAAATTGAAGGAAATACTACAATCTACATTTCAACCCTGTCCTAATTCCTCCTTTTCCCCCATATCTTATTTTAAATTGCTAGGATGCCCCGTGGCACCACGTTACGGGAAAAACCACATTTGCTTAGGATCTACGATAAAATATGAATGGTTTTAAGTGTTAAGGGATGACTTCGTATTTAAGTGAAAAAAATCAAGGCTATAGTTGAAGGAGTACTAAATGTGGACATTTCTCTCTATTTTTGCTTTTATGTATTAGAACAAAAACTTTATCTTTGACCTTTTTTTGGGGCTGAAAAGCTATTGGCCTGTAAACCACGATGGTCAAAAGGCTAGCTAAAAATATTAAGTTGAAATGTTAAATTTGTAGCTTACTATATGAAGCATTTACGCATTAATTTATTTGTTGCTTAAGGATGTAAAGCCTTTCGCAATACTATAAATGTATGATGTAGCCCTATTTTGTCTAGTAGCATACTAGCATGTTAGAAGCTAGGGACTCGAACAAATATATGTTTTTAGCAATATCGATTTGTCCATTCAACAAAAATGTTGTTATGAGATCACATTTTATTCTTGTGAAATTACCTACAATCTTGGTCTAAACACATTTTTTAAGTAGATTAGAAGCTCTAAAACTTTTTTAAAAGAAAAACTTATTTAGTAAAATCAGACAACTAAGACCCCTTTCACACTGTATATAACATAAATACAGCTCTATGGCGTATGACGTAAGCGGATAAGTTAGACGACTTAGAGCTTAGAGCAGGTACAATAGCAGGCTATAAGCCAGCTGCAAACATATTTTAAAAAGATAAATAAGGAGAGAGAAGAGCAGCGGGCTACAGATTTGTAGCCAGTTGTAGCACGGACTCCAAGACGCATTGTGTGTATGACAGTTAGGACCAGATATTAATAGTGTAGTATGTAACTATTATATAAATAAGCTATTAGATTAGCTATAGATGAATTGGAGTTAGTAGTTGGCTATACTAAGCTTGCTTTTATTAGGTAGAACCTTCACTATGGGGGAACCAACCGTTTTTTTAATGAACGAGTTTGACTGTCCTACACGAGACGAAAACTAAAAACATATTCTTAGCCATCGATAAGGCATCACATCGAGGTACCTCCGTACCTACCGCCGTGAACGATGAAGGGAGACTCTACCCAAATCGCACTAATATAATCCCGGTATCTTTTGCCCAACCTGCGTTCTTTTCACATATGAAACGATCTCTCTTTGCCGGTGCAACATTTCTGGGTAAAACATATAAACCCGTAGCACACCATCCCCTTTCTCTCTTCTTAAACGGCGAGAAGATGGCAACGGAGTTTCCAGTTAATGGACCCGTCCTTTCAGGAATTCGTCACTTGCTCAGTCGTACAAATGTGGTCCGTTTAGGTTGATACCTTGAGACAAATGTACCTGATGAGCGATTGATGTGAGGTAAGCAAGTAGAAGGTGTAAAAAAGCTCACTGTAATATATTAGAGAATACTATCTCCTAAGATATTTTTTCGAAAAAAAGTAATCTCCTAGATCGTTTTAGGATCAATTTAATGCCGTTCTGTTGATAAACTTCGACATATCATTTCCATCATTTCCTTTGTTATTGCATCCCATTATACCTACTCTCACTGTTTGATTTTTTTTCTTAGTCAAATATTTTAAAATTTGATTGAGTTTGTAGAAAAATATACTAATATTTATAATATAAAACAAATATGTTATTAAAAAAATATTTAATATTAAATTTAGTGAAACTACTTTGGTGTCGTGGATGTTGCTAATTTTTTTATAAACTTGATCAAATTTGTAGTACTTTAACTAAGAAAAAAATCAAATGATTTATAATATAAAACAGAGGGAGTAACATGGTATGAGATACCACACCATATTAGAGAAAAAAAGAGGGTATATTAGAGAGAAAACAATAATACCTAAGATTGAGAGATGCCACTCCTTCCATTTCAAATTATAAACATTTCCGATAAAATTACACTAATACTTTCGTCACTAACAATCTCTCATTTAATTTTGTACCGTACCATAAACTCAATCATATTTTTATGAGTAAATTTCACAAAACTACAACTATAGTGATAAAAGTATCTGTTTGCTGCAATATTAGTGACCTATTTCAGTTTGCTGCACAATAGCGTGGAAAATTATCACAAAACTGCAACTTTTACGTGATATGTTGCTACAGAACATATAAGTGACAACTATAGCAGCATATCACGTAAAAGTTACAGTTTTGTGATAATTTCCCACGTTATTGTTACAGCAAACTGAAATAGATCACTAATGTTACAGCAAATTGATAGTTTTGTCACTATATTTACAGTTTTCTGAAATTTACTCTATTTTCAATTTTTTTTAACCATCTATCATATTAATATAGGGTATTATATTTTTTAATAACTACTCCACATCTCATAATATAACAACCTATCTGATTATATGTTACTATTTTATGGGATAGAGGGATGGATGAAGTATAATAATACTAAAAACTTATAAAATAGTTGAGAAACGTTCAGGGGTTTTCTGGTTAGCTCCACAAGGTGGTGGGCTAGATGATCTGGGTTTGAAGCCTCACCCCTTCTAATTATTTGATATTAGGTTTTTCTCTAATATTCGCATTTTTTTTAAAAAACTTATAAAATAGTTATATTTAGGAACAGGGTTTTAAAACTTATAAAATAGTTATATTTAGGAACAGGGAGTATATGGTTTATACTAGCACAGATTAGATTATAGAAGGATAATAATAATAATAATCTCTATGCTGTGAGGGGCCAACGGATTAAAGCACTACGAATCCAGCGGGCAACGAGCCGATGACTGGTTCGCGCGCGCGCGGGGCGGTGAGCCGGTGACGACACACGGCGCCGCTGGACGCGACGCGATGCGGGGGCAAACCAAACCACGCGGCGGTAAAGCGAGCAAAAAAACGCCCCAAGGAAAAAAAAACCAGAAAAAAAGTAGAAAAAAACAAAACGGCAAAAGCAATCGAAGGAGAGAATGGCAAGGTGAGCTCCTTGGTTGTTTCACACTCCCAACCTCCTCCTCGTCCCCCTTGCCCTCGTTTTCCCCCAAATTCCGCTCCTAAACCCTCCCTCTCCTCTCACTCCGGCCGCGATTCTCCCGCCGCCCCGGAGATGGTCCCGATCTAAGCATGTCCGACGCCGACGGCTTCGGTTGCGAGCACCGCCGACCCTCCAAGCGCCGCCGCGACGGGCCCGATCATGCCCTCCTCCCGGTGTCCAGAGAGGTGCTGATGGGCCACCCCGATGACCCCGCCGCCGCCGCCGCCGCCGACGCCGACGCCGTGGGGGCGGAATCCTCCTCGGCCTCGTCGTACCTCGGGGTTGTGGCGTCCGCCGCCTCCGCGGCGGGGGGTTTCTCCTGCGGGGCCCACTTCTTCGTGCGGGCCACCGACTCGAGGACCGTGTCGATGCACGCGGCGTGGGGGGACACCGTGGGCGCCGTGCTCGCGCACCTCGCCGACCGGGGGTACGGCCGCGACCTGCGCCTCGTCTACGCCGGGAGGCAGCTCGCGCCGGAGACCGCCCTCGCCGACCTCCGCCTCCCGCCGGACTCCACGCTGCACCTGCTCTCCCGCCTCCGCTCCACGCCCTACCCGGACGCGTGGCAGCTCGCCTCCTACATCGCCTCCACCGCCGCCGCCGCCAAGTCCGACCCCGCCCACACCAGCTCCGCCGCCAACATCAACGAGCTCGTCAAGGAGTTCATCCTCTGCGCGCACCGAGCCAACATGCGGCAGCGCCATGATCGCGACTCCCCCCTCTTCGATGCCCAGCCCACGGGGGACCACGCGGCGCAGTACCTCGAGATTTTCCGCCAGGCGGGCGCCCCCTTCGCGCTGGTTCGCCTCTACGCCGCTAATCCCTCCTCCGCCTCCCACCATCACGCGGAGAACGCCATCAAATGCTTCCTCACCATGGATCCTTCGGCCTTGCCACCCGACGTGCTGCCGGTCATGGCGCCGGTGCTGCTTGAATTTTGCGGGTTGCTCTCTTTTTCTGTGGGCAAGAGGGATGAACTCTATATATCATCCCGTTCTATGCTTGCAACAGTGCTCAGCTTGCCTTCTGGGCTCCCCCCTTCCATCAAGTCACCTTCCAAGCTGATCGAGCAGGTCCTTCCGTTTGCTGAAGAAATAGTGGGAGTGGTTATGGACGAACTTGCATCACTGGATATGACTGTGTCATCCAAAAACCTTGAAGACCTCGCAAATTTCTTTAAAGTGCTGCGCCAGCAGGCACTCCGTTGGGTTCCCAATGGGGGGCCATTGCCCAAGAATCTGTATAACAGTGAGCGTGGGCATAATGACACTTGGGTGTGGAAGTTGCACGAAATGTCAATGAACCTATTGAACAGGGTGGATGAATGCTTGAAGAGGTTGGAAATGGATCTGTCCTTGTCATCGGAGAACAGAGGGGTCAATCTAAGTCAATCTCGATGGGTTGCCCGGTCACATATGCTGGTCATGTTGACACAACTAGATTTTATATCGATGATTTATGAGGATTTGGCACATAACCTACGGCTTGTGTTGCTGGCACACAGAGATCCTCTCAATGCCCTAGTGCACTGTTCCAAGAGGAATGAGCATCTCCACTGGCTTGTGAAGCATAAAGACCTCCTTTGCTTTGAATCAAGAAGGAATTTAGTCTTGATGATGCTTCCTGAGGGAAAGGATGAATATGGGGAGCTTCACGAGATGTTGATCGATCGGCAACACTTATTGGACGAGTCCTTTGAATACATTATACAGGCCAGACCCAGTGAGCTTCGCAGTGGGCTATTTATGGAGTTTAAGAATGAGGAAGCGACAGGCCCTGGAGTTCTGAGGGAATGGTTCTGCATGGTGTGTCAAGCTCTTTTCAGCCCGCAGCAAGTTCTCTTCTCGCCTTGTCCTAGTGATCGGCAGAGGTTCTTCTTGAACGGAAGTAAGTTTCCTCATCCCCAGTATTAAATTATCACTTAAGACCCTGTTTTTATGTTATGGCACTATGATCGTACATCTTGAAAGAAAAATCCTGAATCGAATAAGCTGATGATGACTTGAGGGTGGATCCCGTAATTGGCATGCATGGTATAATAGAAAACAAAATATCTTGGCGAGTGAAATGGGTTCATTAATTTATTAATTTCTATAGTATGGAGCATATGCTTTTCTCCATAAGTTTTCATATATGTGATTGTGCATGACATACATTGTTTAAATTGCCTCTGCCAGTGGTTTTAGATTGAAGTCGAACCAACTTCTATTTTTCAATTAGGAAAGTTTAGTGCTGCAAAAAGCACTTATTTTAAGCAATTTATTGAAACATTCACGTTTGGATTCGGATTCACAGTTTTTTAGTTGTGGCAGATCCTGCAAATCATGACTGCTTAAGCATTATATTGTGCAAATAAAGTTCACTCCTTATTTTATTCTCCACCCCATGTATTAGTAATGTAGTTCTGTTGCTATGCTCTATGGCACTGATAGGACATACCAAATTGAAGTTGTGCTAGTATTTCTTTTTGAACTTAAGTTGGCCTAGTATTAGTAAAGGCTTACCTTTGCATGTCTACTTGGTTTGGTACCTCTTTTTTGTTTTTTCTTTTGATAAAACTTGGTTCAATACTGCACTAATGAGATGCTGCCACTTTTTTTTTGCGAATTTATACTATGATGCTATGACAAACTGTTTTCCACTTGTATGTTCTGGCACTTAGTAATCTGGAATGCAATGTGTCATTGGCACCACACGTTATACACACAAATTTTGGTGGACTGGAGAAGTTTTGTTTGAGCAACCATTGCTAATCTCCAGTTATATAGGTAGCCAACCACACACCAGAGCAGTTCCTGCCAGGGCATCGAGAACCACCCATTCTGGTGGTGTGAATTGTCACGGCTGTTTCTCTGTAGACTGTTGGTGCCCAGACCTATGTGGAAGTTGGTACTCACCTTACCTATGGAAAACTTTGCTTCGTAGATTTCTTTCCGTTGCAAGTCTGTAGTGAAGTCTAACGTGCATGGAACGAGAAATAGTGAATCATTAGTTGGCCAGCTGCAATACATGCTCATTCCTCATTGAGACTTTCCAAACAGTCCAACATATCGAGGCTATGCTAACAGTTTGTGGATATCATCCAACTGGATCAGAAAGTTCCGATGACAACAACCTTCAAGATGAAAAGTATCACTGCAGTTGTTGGAAATTGTGTCACACTGTTAAAGGAGCTATGGGAAATGCAGTAAGCCTGTGACACAGCTGCACAACCATAGACTTCCCCAATGTGTCTCCTATGTACACAAGGGACAAATGGAATAGGTACATAGATATTAAGATGAGTTTCTATTTTATGCTGCTAACGAAAATGCTGAATTTCCAACTTTTGGTCTACAAGCTGATAAATAAAAGCTGGCTTATTTGATAAGCCTAAGCTTGGCCAGAGAGGTAACTTGACACTGTTAGGTTGAAAGTGAGGCATGCTTCATTCAAAAAGGAGGATAAGCCCTTGCTGGCACAATATGCAATTAGTATGTTATCTTGAAAAGTTCTATGAGAATACCATAATTTTTAACTTGGTAGTTTATTCTAGCTCTAGCTGTTTGAGCCATTTTCACTTTCTTAATTATATTTAATCGATTCTTATATATTCATTATTCATGATACAGCTGATGTCTACAAGTATGTTCACTGAATGTCTGAATCTCTTCTAATTTTTTTATGCTTATTGTATGTTGCAGCATCTGCTGTGGATCCACTGCACCTGAAATACTTCATATTTTCAGGACGAATAATTGGATTAGCATTGATGCATAGAGTTCAAGTAGGGATCACATTGGACCGCACATTATTCTTGCATCTTGCTGGGAGAAGTATTAAATTGGAAGATATTTCTGCTGCAGACCCTGTCATGTATGCAAGCTGTAAAAGAATTTTAGAGATGGATGCTGCTGTTGTTGATGGTCTTGAACTAACATTTTCCCGAGATGTTCATGAATTAGGGTCTCGAAGGACTATTGAGCTTTGCTCAGGAGGGAAGGATCTCCATGTAAATATCAGGAACAGAGAGCTTTATATTGACCTTCTTATTAAGAGTACCTTCGTGGACTCCATATCAGTTCAGTTAACCCATTTCGTGCGCGGATTTAGTGACATTCTAGTTGATCCGGAACTCCAGAAAGTATTTTTTGAGTTTTTGGATCTAGAAGACTTCGATGGAATGCTAGGGGGAAGCAACAAAACTATAAATCTGGAAGATTGGAAATTACATACTCAATATAACGGGTACAAAGAAAAAGATCGCCAGATTATCTGGTTCTGGAAGGTATGCCATGTAACATTGTACAAATGCATTCAACCATGATTTTTTCTTCATCTGTTTTATACCATGATATTCTTTGATTACTTGCTCATTGTAAGCAATGAGAGCTTTGAATGCATGCTAGACTTATGGGGGAAAATACTGCTATTATCATTGAAGACCAATAAGGAGTTTGAATGTGGGTCATATCATTTTCATGATTTTCTTTTCACAATCTCAACAGATTCTGAAACCTTAACCAGTAAGATTTCAAACGGTGCCAAAAATATTAGCTACTTTTGTCCTATAGTCTTGTTCAGGTTATATTGTGTGATCATGTGGAGTCTTATTATGGTCTTTTTTGTTCACATGTGCCATATCTTGAAATTTGAACCTGTAGACATCAAATGGAGTAAAAAATGTTATTAGTTTCTGAAAATTAAATGAAACTAAGGTTAAATCTTGTTTGTGTCTTTGGGGTTAACATTGAAGCTGTTTCAACGTGATCCTTGTATTTGTCACTTTGTTTTGATGAGAACTGTGTGCATTTTTTTCTTTCACTTTACTGGTCCGGTGCTGTTGTATACCTATAAGTTGAGGTCAATCGATGGTATCCTATACTGGGTTTTCTGTCAAGTCTCAGTTAACCATAGACGTGGGTTTTTCTTTACCTTACAGCACCAATAGTATTTTATCTTCTCAGAGCTGTACAACAACCACTCTTTCCAATTTCATGGAACTTCTGTTACTTGATACAATTGTTGTTGCTCCTTTGTGTGAAATGATGAGAACAAGGAAACAATTTTCTTCACTTAGTTCCGCATCAATCAGGGGTTCCATAACCCAGAGCTAGTGCTACTGCCAATATTAGCTATGGAGTAGCATATTAAATCCAGTGGAATGAGTAGGTAATAAAGTATAGTGGCAAAGATTGCACTTTGTCATCGTTTTGACACTGACATAAAATCAAATACGCTCCTTAAATCTTGCATGCACTTTTCTAGAACTTCAATAGAAACTTACTTTGTACACTTATCTAGCATAACCATACACTTATCTAGCATAACTATTGTGTGTTTCCGATTGATTTGGTGTATGCTTGGTAAGAATTAAGAAAGTTTGTTTATTCACACTGCAGGCTGTTGAGAGCTTGTCAATCGAGCAACAGAGGCAGCTGCTGTTCTTTTGGACTTCAGTTAAATATTTACCCTCAGATGGTTTTGGTGGGCTGGCCTCAAAACTGTACATATATAAGGTATCTGAGTCAGCTGACCGTCTCCCGTCGTCACATACCTGCTTTTACCGGCTCTGCCTCCCTGCTTATCCATCCTTGAAAGTGACGAGAAACCAGCTGCAGAAGATCACACAAGAGCATGTGAGCTGCAGCTTTGGCACATGGTAGATGCCGCCCTTATGGGAACCCAATATGGTAAATTCTGTACATACCCAAGTTAGTGTCGATTTACCTGCCTCAATTGAAGCTAGAAATTAAAAGTAATAGGCTATCTTTTGTTTGTTTTGTATATATTTAAAGTGTTCTGGGCCATTTAATCTAGTTAGGCATAATCAGAAGAGAGCAGGCTCCTTTCATTCCCCTTCTTTTGAACCAGCCTTCCATTTTTCATATACTTTCTGGAGAAGTGTGGTGGGAGCATTTGCATCGTGCTATGCTCACAAGCTCTGGAAGCCAGTTAAGGCTTAAACCATGTCATAAAGGTAATTGCAACGTGTAGTGGCTATGTGGCTTGGTGTTCCTGGTGGAGCGGAAATTCTGCATGGAGTCGAGTAGAGGTAAAGTGATAATCTGTTTCTGAATCTGGACAAAATCGGTACTGAAACTTTGAAGGTATGCGACTCTGCTAATGTGAAGTTAAAACTCGGATATGCTTTGCTGTTTAGTACCAGCAGGCAGCAGAAATTTTCTGGGAATCAGCCAGAAACCGGTGTCTCAGCAGCTGACAAGTGATATGGACCATACTCTGCTAGAACATATGAATTCCAACAATGTCTTTGGTATATGAATCACAATTATATGTTGACAACTACACCCGGTGGAATCGGAAGCCTAGTTGATGTGTATTCACACCTTTCAAATGTTTTGCATCTGTGAGAGACATTCCATACCAAATCCCGCTGAAACTCTGGCAAATTTCCACGGGATGCTTGTGCACGGGTGCACCTGCGGTTTCTCCACCTTTGCGAGCCGCCGATGGAGAGATCATTGCTACGCTTTAATCATCTATCCTCTGATTCATTTTGATTTCACACATCTTCCTCCCCTCTTCAACATTTTGTACAACCAATGAAAACCAAGTACTTGGCAGCGCTGAAACACAAATGCCGAATAATTTTGATATGACGCAATTGCCTCATAATTCTGACATGACACTTGCATTGATCCCCCTGTGATTTCTTCTGTGGAACCTTTGAGAGGTGAATCTGAACCTGCCTTTCCCCCTAAAAAAAACACTTGCATTGATCACCTTAGCTTATCACAGAGCAAGAGCTGATTGCATGGGATTAATGTACAAACATCATGATGCCATCCTTAAATAGGTACTCCACCGTACTAAAGTAAATCAACTAACTATAGGTATGTCCAAAGCTAGAATTTAATTCCTTTTGGACGGAAGGAGTAGGGTTCACGATCAAGGGCCCCTTTGATTCATGAACCCGGAAATGAACTATTCTTATGAAAACCCCATAAAATTCACATATTTCAAATAAGGCCCATTTTTATATGTAGAAAAAACCATAGGATTTTTTGGATTTCAATCCTATATAAAAAAAAGTAGGAAGCCGTTTATTTCCCAATCATTTTCATTGAAATTCGTAGGATATCCTAAGACTTTGGAGAAAAGTTTAAACAAGCTTCAACATGTCTCTTAATTATCCGATTCATGCATTTTTCATGTTGTCTACTCAAACAATCATCCTTGTATGTTTTGAGCTTATCCTTCCTGTTTCTCCAATTTTTTCAATCCCGTGTTTGAAAAGAGACCTAAACATGAAGTATATATGGAGCTCGATTTATCTTAAGATATCATACACATACGCTGCCACCATTGCTGGTCGCTCTCGACATTTCGGTAGGTTCACCGACGGCGAGAAATGATTGGCACATGCCCATGAACGGCTGAGATCGGGCACACAACCTGGAAGGTGGAAGCACAGTGATAATGTACTCTCGGAACGTGACACACCCATATATACACGACGAACCGATCAAAACAACAACACACAAGACGGTAGGTCGTTCACCGACGGCGAGAAATGGTTGGCACACGGCCATGAACGGCTGAGATCGCACACACATAGACACAGACAATGTACTCTCAGAAACCGCACCCATTACACGATGAAAACCAATCAAACACGAAAAAAAAAAAAGCACAAAAGACCGACAAACAACGCCTGCGACGACGGAGGCATGTGGGGGCCAGAGAGGGGCACCGCGTCACTGACGCTGGGCCCCACCGCCCTCGATGACAAACTCTTTTATTTAGCCCCACGTCACGCGTACCCACACACACCTACGGAGTCGAGTACACTACCACTCCAGCTCACTCAACTCATCACTCGCTACACGCACACGTACGTACAACTCCGGCGAGCCGCCGCCGGCGACCGGCGGCGCGCGCGGGCCATGCATGTACTCCACGGTGTACGACGACGGCGAGCCAGCCTTCCCCGGCATGCACTCACTCGCTGGTCTTCTCGGCCTCCGGCTCGGCGACCGGCGCCTCCTCCACCTTCACCTCCTCGGCGGCCGGCGCCGCCGCTGCCTCCTCCTCCTTCACCTCCTCGGCCACCGGCGCCGCCGGCTCGGCCTCCGTGGCCTCTGGCTCGGCGGCGGCGGCGGGCTCCGGCGCCACCTCCTCCTTTGCGGGCTCGGCCTCCGGCTCGGCGGCGGCGGCGGGCTCGGGCTCGTCCTCCTTCACCTCCTCCGCCGCCGGTTCGGCCGCAGCTGGCTCCGCCTCCTTGGTCTCTGCTGCCACCTCGGCCTCGGCCGGCGCCGCCTCCTCGGCCACAGCCTCGGCCGGCGCCGCCGGCGTCTCCTCCTTCGGCGCCTCCACCTCGGCGGCGGCGGCGGCCGCCGGCGTCGCCTCCACTGGCGCCTCCTCGGCCAGCACGGTGGTCGGGGTCTCAACCTACACATCGATCCGCGCGACGAGATCAGCACAACACGATGATCAATCAGCAAGATCACATAATTTTCACATATTTTCCTAGCCTAATAAATAATTAACCATTTTCAATGATGATTAACAAGCAGATCAACGAGCTAATTACCTCTACGGTGGCCATTGATGTCGATGAGGAGGTGTGCTTACTAATACACCAAGAAAAAGTATATGTGTGTGTATAGTAGAGTGGTCAGCTAGAGGAGCAAGAGCTAAACTGATCAAGTGTCCAGCTCAGTTTGTGTGTGTGGAGCTTTGCACTGAGGTGGAGGGCTATATATAGTGCCCTCACAAGGGTCAAAATGGGAAAAACACACCATGCCCAAAGGATTAAAATAATTCAGGATTAAGCTCAACTTGTAACTCCCATCCATCTCATGCAAATTCATGATCAGGAATCTTTGGTACATGTACTACATGTCATGCAAGAATGCAACCAAAAGTTGGCCATGAGTCATGGCACATGGAAAGTGTCCAAAAGGGTGCAACAGTGCAGGGAGTGCTGTTTGTTTATTTATTTATTTATTTCACTATATTTTCACTAACATTTGTGTGATGGATCAGAGGAATCATATCATCACAGATCCATATACATGGCATGCATACACACACAGTCACTCGGTACAGAGTTGTCACAGATGGATCGATCAGTGTGCCAAGAAAAGGGCCAAGTGAGAGCTGGCCAACCAGCTAGCCTGGCCACAGTGGCAGCAAGTTGGAGATATAGCTTTTGAGTTGTACCCAGGTTTATCTTTCCGACGGACGGTCGGATCCCGACTCTATGAATTTGTCAAATTTTGACTAAATTTTGCTCGAAAGTAGCAGTTCAGTTTTGAATTTATTAAAAAAAACATTTGGAAATTGCATCAAAATATGCTTTTATCCTGCGTTGAAACCTTAAAATTCCACGGTTTTCAGCTTGTTTATGTTGAAACGGTGAATCCTAGTTGTACTCTCCTGCTCCTAAATATAAGTATTTCTGGCTATATAGTTGTGCATAGGTAGAAATGCTTTTGTTTATGGATGGAGAGGGTACTAACTAAGCTGTTTGTGCTCAGTGCATGCAGGGCTTTGAGGTGTACATCTCAGTGTTCCTGCACGTTCTGCCTGCGTCCCAAATCAGTCTGAGATTCGATCGAGATCTGTAAAAATTTTGATCGTGTAAAAATTTTGATCGGGGAGACGATTGAATTGATTAGGGTTTGTTTTGTACGAGATTAATTAGTGGTGGCATGAACAGAGACGGTATTGTCGGGTTAGCATGAGGACAATGCAATTGGAACCAGTGAATGTGCCCCTGAACAGTGGCTGATGTGATTTGGGGAATTTAGCTTAGCTCACAAGGTGGCCACCTATAGGTTGATGGATATACTTTTTAGTGGGTTAGATAAGATCTTTAATTCTGTTTGTTCTGAGATATGGTTGTTATTCTACTCAATGCCTTGTTTGGGACATGCCTGGTAATTTTACAAGAATCATATATTGTTTCATGTGGCATCAAAGTCTTCCTTTTCTTTTTATTTTTAAGATAATGGAAATAACTTATGCGCGATGTTTTGTTGAAGTAAATTTTACTAAAACTAGAACAAGAATGACGCGAGAAGTATTAAAATTGATCAACTATACTTATTTACTTAGAGGATTCATTATTTCTTTTGAGCACACTTTTTTTTTTGAACGAATCGGCGAGCCGCCAATTTCATTGAATAGAGAAGGAGTAAACTGTAGTCTTTTGAGTACATTTTGAAATTCCCCATTTGATCAACACTATTACAACTAGCATCCTGTGCCTGGTTAAGTGGTTGCATGTGTGATGCTTGAGAGTTCATCAGCCACAATAATTACAGCAAATGGAGACCTCTATAACTTTGGAGTTCGTCCTCTTTGCTTTAGACGCCTTTATTGAAAAGCTAGCATAGAAATATGCAAAGACGATTGTACAACACCTCAGGAGTAGTTGTCCGTAGATCAACTTTGTCTTGCAAAAATAAAGAGAAAGGCAAGAGGGATATCATCAGCAAGACAGCGAGATCAGAGCCGTCTGCAGTAGCACTACATTGCCGTGGGGGCACAATGCCACATCATTGTCACCAGCAAACGAGCATATCTAGTAATGCATAATGGTGATGCATAATGTTAGCTGCTCAAGGTGTTTCATCTACTATGCCTTTTTTTTCTCTCTCAATTGATCGGCACAGCTCCTGCCATAAGTGTTCAAGAAGGAAAAATGATGTTTCACACAAAAAAAAAAGGGAGGCTAAATACCCTTTGATTTCATACATACCAAAATCCAGATCACGATTTCGCTTAACTTATCTAAGATGATGCGCGGTTCTCTTGCGTATTCTCTGAAAAAAAGAAGAAGAAAGAGATAAATCTTTGTACATGGTGATTTCAAATGTTCAACAGGAACTCCTCTTCCACTGTACTAGTAAAAATTTTCAAATTGATTCGTTCAGAAGTCCTAGCTAGTGGTTGCAGAGAATACTGAAGCTGGGGGCAGCTTTCTTCTCCCTGAAAAAAGAAAAAGAAGAAGAAAAACCCTGCTGTCTCTGTGTCGTTTTCGTTGCTTTAAACCGTCCATTTGAGATGTTGATCGAGTTGATGAATGAAGTGTACAATGATGAGCAGCTTTCGGGGGTAGAGTCCACACCGATCGTCCAACATTGCCCAGTAGGATGGCCTGTTTGGTGCCAAATCACTCGAGGAAAATGAAAATATCGACTTGGCCGGCTGTCGGTGTGGGCCCCACGTGCCACATCCAGCCGGATCCTCCGTGGCATCGCCTCTCTTTCGGCCGCCTTTTCTGCTAGGATGAGCTAATTTGTGAGACCCTCATTGATTGCTAGGCTAGATTGAGAGCGAATTTCCGCTAAAAATAATATTTGTGTTTGATCAAGAGGAGACTAAACTGCACCTTGCGTGTTGTGTTGCGATTCAAGTTTTAGTTTGCACCAGGTTTAAATGGTACTTCCACTTTGCACCAAGCCAACATGACCAACCTAAGACTCTGTTAGTAAGTTTGGGTTCCCAATACAAACAGTATTTATGGAAAACAGAGTGGTCAATTAGCACGTAATTAATTAAGTATTTGCTATTTTTTTAAAAAATGGATTAATTTGATTTTTTAAGCAACTTTCGTATAAAAACTTTTTGCAAAAAATACACCGTTTAGCAGTTTGAAAAACGTGCGCGCGAAAAACGAGGGAGAGTGGTTGGGAAAAGGGGCATCCGAACACACGGGTGCGTTCGTTCCAGCGAAATTGGGTGAGAAAACACCTCGTTTTCCGCGTGCACACTTCCCAAACTACTAAACGGTGCGTTTTTTGCAAAAAAATTTCTATAGGAAAGTTACTTTAAAAAATCATATTAATCAATTTTTACAATTTAAAATAGTTAATACTCAATTAATTATGCGCTAATGGCCCACCTCGTTTTGTATATCTTCCAAATCTTCCCAATCCCCTCCTCCTCAAACACACCCGACGACAAAGGATATTATTTGCATCAGTCGGAGCTCAATCACGGTTTACCAAACCGTTGGATACTTGGATGGGTTACCACTATCTAACGGTTTAGTGGTTACCGCGAGGTATATTGTTGTTTTCAAAAATCTAAAAAGGTTACCACACGTTATAACTGCCTGAGCTCAATCCGAGGGTAATTGGTGATAGCTCTATGACCTCTAATTTGAAGGCCCCATCGTTTGGCTTTTTCCTAATAAGTCAAAACAGCTTATTAAGAAATAAAAATAAATTTCTAGGTAAAATTTTTATATGTGTTTTTGGTGACTTAAAAGCCAACGTTGAAAAAGAAACTACGTTAAAAATATCTTAAACTTAAGTTTGAAAATTTAAAATTTGACTTTTTGTTTGACTTATTAGGCCTTCCGACGGGGAGCCTGATTCTCTTGAGCAACCTTGACACTACGCTACGGATTACTATGACTTAACCGGGTTTAAGCGGCACTTCTGTTTTTTAACGAAAACAATTGTTCTGTTATGTGCTAGTACTTTCGAGACATTAGTTGTCGATTACCTAGAGTAAGAGTTAAATGAAAAGGTTAACAAACCATGAAGTGTAGATGAAAGATTACATTAAAACCGTTTGATCTTTTTAAAGAACATATGCTATATATATATATGACAAATGCCTTTATTTTCAACCTTTTGTTGCCGCGCCACATTGGTGGCCATGAAATTGCTGGCCACAAAGAAAAGTGAGGCATAATTGGAGCCCATGACCCGGAAGCAGATACTGACGTGGCGGCATAGCTAGGGTCGGTGGAAAGGGCCCCACTTCACAGTGCTCCTGAATTGATTTGCTCGGGTGTTGCACTTGTGAATGACGTGTAATGCTGCCAATATACGTGCGTCCAGGTCATCCTGCCTCTACCTCCAATTACTATAGTGGCCCGACCAGTAATTTGTAATTTGTTCATCTGCAGAAGCGACGAGGAAAATTTTATGGTAAGAGTTACAAGCCTCACAGTATATTCACCAACAGTATTTTAATATCATTCCCTATCCTATAATTTTTGATTTTTTTTTATCAAAAATCGGTTCCACCTAATTCGCTAATCTCATTCCCAATATTTTTTTATTCCGTGTCTTACAATTATAGTCTAGGGGCACACTTCAGCTCCCAATCGAATAAGGGAACGTGATATCGCATGAGGGAGGGGCGATTTCCATTGGAAATTTTGTAGGAGGCTCACTTTTTAGTTATTAAGAAGTTAATTTTAGCCAATGTCCTGAGAGATAAAAATTTTAATCACTCAAATTCTATTTAATTAGGTTCTAAAATTTTATGGATGGAAATTTCGGATGCGGTTGGTGATGCTCTAATATAAAATATATATATTCCTTAATTCCTATATGTAGAGTTAGAAATGAATCATATACAAATAGAAAGGTTTATGGTAGATTGGTTATTGATACTGCCAACTAACCATTTATGTAAGCCAGCGTAATCACTTCCCCTCACTGCTCCACCTCCTTGCTGTTTATTGCTAAGTGCTAACCCACCCTTCTAATCTTAGAATCTCATGAAAATTATTTTGTCAACGGGTTATAACCGTAGACGGTATTTGTATACTATGAAAATCATTGGAGCAAGGGTATTCGCGAGACTAAAATAAAAGAGATAGGACAAGTTCAGGCCCCTTAACTTTTTTTTTTGCGGGGAAATAAGGATATATTACTCAGAATAGGAGTTCTCACACAGCAAATGTGAGATAGCAGTACAAGAATCATCCGGCCAGAAGTGAGTTAAGGATTCACTTCGGCCTTTATTTGCTAAGAAATGACTAATGCTGTTCTGAGACCTGTGCACTTTATTAAGTGCAATCACCCTTGCTCCAGCCATAAGATCGATCACCTCTTTGACTACGCACGCATCAGCAGACAAAACCTTATTCATTGACTTGATCAGCTGGATTGCTTCTTGGCAGTCGGATTCCACGACGATGGGCAGCAGAGTCCATTGGAGGTCTAGGGATAGTCCATCTCTGCAAGCTAGCAGCTCCGATTCTAAAGCTGATCTGCAGCGACTAATATGGCCGCACGCAGCAAACACCACTGACCCCCAGCTATCACGTAGAACAGCACCAATACCTCCCTTGCCTGTGTCCCCATCAAAGGAGCCGTCGACGTTCAGCTTCATCCATCCCGGTCGTGGTCTCTTCCAGATTTCCTGGGGGCCCTCGCATCGCCTGTGTATCCGATGCACCTGTTTCAGTGCCGACTGACTTACCACATGTTTGCCCTTCACTAAATTCGCGTCAGGATGCTGCCTGATCTCAAGCAAGGAGTGGGCATAGCTTAGAACAAAACGCACTGAAACCTGTAAAGGAGGCACAGATTTACCATGTGTGATTTCATTGCGAATGAACCAAATTCGCCACAAAGTCAAGAGAAAAAGGGACTGTTCATGGTCCGGCACGCGCCCCATATGATCGAAAATCCAGTCCGCATTAGACCACTCATTGCTAACTGGATCCGTGAGATGATTTTCTTCACACATCATGCCCCACATATTCCTAGCATGAGGACAGCGGCATAAAGCGTGCGCAATATCTTCAGGTTCCTAACCACACAGAACACATATATCCGACCCTTCTAGCTTCCTCTTTTTCTTGTTTTTCATCGTGGGCAGGCTATTAGTTACTGCACTCCAGGCAAAAATTTTGACCTTTTGGGGCACGGTACACTTCCAAATCCTCTTCCAAGCTTTGCTTAGAGCAGCTGCAGAGGAGCTGGAACTATCTTCTTGGTTCTTTAATTGGACAGCCAGATTATAAGCACTGTGAACAGAAAAATTGCCCAATCTATCTGGATGCCAGGCAGTGAAATCATCCCCTACACGCGCGGAAGTTCTTATATTGAGGATTTCTTCAGCATTTATTGGCAGAAACACACGGGAAACCAAACCCTCGTCCCAGGAACCATCAGAATTCATGATATCATGCACCCACTTCAGTCTACTATTTCTTTTTGGTGTGATAGGTCTACGAGATAAATCCCTGGGAATCCAAGGATCACGCCACAACCGGATAGATCTACCATTCCCCACCCTCCATATGATCCCCTTCTTCAAAAGCTCCAAACCATATTCAATACCTTTCCACCCTGGTGATGCATTTCCACAAAAGCTAGTATCAGTCAGGTTACCATTGGGATAATACTTTGCCTTGAGAACACAAGCACAGAGAGAGTTTGGATTGTTTATGAGTCTCCAAGCCTGTCGAGCTAGTAAAGCCTGGTTAAAGAGTTTTAGGTCTCTGAACCCCAAACCTCCACTTAACTTAGGTTTCAACAAACAATCCCAAGCTTTCCAGTGGGCTTTCCTCTTCCCGTTTTCAGCTCCCCACCAAAAGTTCCTAATGAGTTTTGCCAAGCTTTCACAAACCATATCCGGTAACCTGAACAACCCCATGACATACACTGGTATTGCCTGCAAGACTGATTTGATAAGAATTTCCTTCCCACCACTGGACAAATAATTTTCACCCCATTGCATAATTCTCTTCCAAATCTTCTCCTGAAGGCTCTGAAACTTCCCCTTGTTCATTCTCCCTTCTGGCGTTGGGAAGCCCAAATATTTGTCCTCAAATTCATTGTTGGCCACTTGTAATATGTTCTTGATGTCTGACTGAACAGTTGTAGGGGGTACTCTCCCCAAACATAATGGAGCATTTTTCTGGGTTTATTAGTTGGCCCGTACCTAGACCATAATCTGCAAGGACCTCCTTTACAACTGCTGCCTGTGCTGTAGATGCCTTGAAAAAGAGCAACGTATCATCAGCGAATAACAGATGGGATACTCCGGGGGCTTGTCTGCACACCTTAACAGGTGACAACACACCCAGCTCTACTTTCTCCTCCAGCAAGAGAGACAGACCATCTGCCACTAGAAGAAAGAGGAAAGGGGACAAGGGGTCCCCTTGACGTAATCCTCTAGACGGAGCAAAAGTACTCAGCAAGGTTCCATTTACTGCAAATCTCACCGAGGTTATGCACGCCATGATCCAACTAACCCAACGGTGAGCGAAACCTAGTTTATACAGAGTTTGCTCCAAGAAGATCTAGTCCACCCGGTCATATGCCTTTGACAAATCTAGCTTGTAAGCACAAGCAACATTTTCCGGTTTTCTATTCTTCTGTATGGCATGGAAACACTCAAAAGCTATGAGGGCATTATCAGTAATCATCCGCCCCGGGACAAAAGCACTTTGATTTGGGGACTCAATCTCATCCAGGACTAGTCTCAATCTATTCACCAAGTATTTTGACACCACCTTGTAGATCACATTACAAAGACTAATAGGCCTATAGTCCTTGAGGTCCAGAGGGTGAGCCGTCTTAGGAATGAGAACAATAGCAGTTATGTTCACCTCGTCCGGCATTATCCCTGTTTGAAAGAATTTTTTCACTGCCTGAATGACGTCCTTCTTCAGGACACTCCAGTTTCGCTGATAAAAACGCGCAGGGAAACCATCAGGACCCGGGGCTTTGAGCGGACCAATCTGGAACAGCGTGTTAGCTATTTCATCCTCATCGAAATCTTTACACAGCACCCCATTCATCTGCTCAGTTACCTTCTCCTTTATCAGCCGAGTGACTTTCATATGGTCCAAACACTCATCCGCTGTGAACATGGACTGAAAGTAGTCTGTTGCTAGCCTCTCCATCTCTTTTGTCGAACTGTGCACAGTGCCACTCGCATCTCTAAGTTTGCTAATTTTATTCTTTTTTTGCCCGCCAAACTGCTCTGCCGTGAAAGAAACGGGTATTCCGGTCCCCTTCTTTGAGCCAATTAATGCGGGAACGCTGAAGCCATAGCATCTCCTCGCGGTAGAGCAGTTCGTTCATATGATCCGTGGCACTTCTTACTAGAACACTGTCTGCATTTGATTCAATAAGGCTAGCAAGATTCTTTCTCGCCTTCTCCAACTCTCTCCCTATGTTCTTGAATTTTGTTTTGCTCCAAGACTGAAGCGCTGACATTACCTTGTGCAGGGCAGCATTAACATCCCCCAGATCATCTTTCCTCCCAGCCAAGTCCCAGGATTCTTTTATGACCTCCTCCGCCGCAGGCTCCCTTTCCCAGCAAATCTCATAATGAAGGCATTTCCTTCGATTGTTATTGCACTCATCCTGTGCAAACATAAGGAGGATTGGACAATGATCAGACCGTGGGGAGGTGAGATGAGAAACCTGTGCATTACTGAATAGATCTCTCCATTGGTTTTCTGCTAGAGCCCTATCCAAACGGACCTTTACATTATTTCGGTCCTCCCTCTTATTATCATAGGTGAACGGGGTGCCCGAAAAACCCAGATCATGAAGTTCACAGTGCTGCACAAGATCTCTGAACGCTTGCATCTGATTCTCACTACGATGTCTGAGGGAAAGATGTTCAAACTGCCACAACGCTTCATTAAAATCCCCCATAACCAGCCACGGAAGATCTGAGGATTGTCTAAGAGTTGTCAGCAAGGACCACATATGGTGACGGTTTTCCACTCTAGGTTCCCCATACACAAAAGTCACATGCCACAAAGGGCCATCCACAACCAAACGCACATACGCATCAATATATCTTTCATTTATTCCTTTTATTTCCACGTACAAAGACTCATGCCAGAAGAGGGCCAAACCTCCACTAAGGCCATCACTACTCACACCCACAAAACCTTTTAAACCCAACCTCTGTCATAGCCTACGAACTTTCTCACTTTTCTGTCTCGTCTCGCAAAGAAAAACTAGCCGAGAACCTGCCTCACGAACCAAAGGCACACAAATCGCAAATTGTCGCAGCGTTCCCTATACCACGACAATTCCAGGTTAGGCAACTCATTGCCCCTGACGGGCCCGCATCGCAGGTCCCGTCAGTTGACCAGTAGCCCCCGGGCTGGTTGCTTCCAGATCATCCCTATTGGTTCCCCCCTCTGTCTTTCTGGACCTCTTCAAAGCTCTTACCGAAGTACTCCCCACCGCTTGTTGCATCTTCAACTTTTCGGAAGTATGCTGAAGTTGCAGAATAGCTTGCTGCACTCTCCCCGACTTCTGGCCAACAGCATGTGAATTTGTCTTGATTTGAATACTCGTGCTTTGCACCTCCACCGAGCCATCACCAAAGGATGCTTCCTGATGCAGCAATCTCATCGCGGGGATCATATCCTGCGAAGGAGGGTCCCCCGATGGCGATATAGTTTGGATCACACCTCCCGACAAAATATTATGCACAGGGGATACCTGTACCAAAGCTGTAGGATTTTGATGGTCACCATCCACCTCCATCTGCATCTTCCCAGCTTGTTCAGCTAGTAGGGCATCAGTTTTATCATCACCTGCCTTCTCATAGCTCTCAAAGTCATCGCGGGCATCCGTCCGCTGCGGTATAGCTTCATCCCATTGTTCCCTTGCATTCTTCTGTGCTGACGAAGAGCTGGCACTTCCTGCACCCCTAAAGAACAGACTTCTCGCTACCCCGGTGTTCTGAACCGCCTTGATCGTGCATACTTTCCTCTCAAAAGGTTTAAGTGGGGAGCATCGTAGCTCTGGAGAAAAGAGGAAAGGATTTTCAGCTCTTGTTCCCTTCCTGTCGCATTCTTTATCTGAGTGACCGATATATCCACATATAAAACAAAAGTGGGGAACCCGTTCATAGCGGAGGTCAAAACTTCGAACAACTGCTGAGCCTTGGATTGATATCTTGATAGCTAACTTTGTTTTCAGAGGACGTTTAACAGAGAGATCCACCCGGATTCTAAAGAAATCATGCTTATTACGGCCATCATCACCTACGTCCACTTCACGTACCCTGCCTAGCTTGCTGCCATACAAAGCCCCCCTCTCTTTTGTCATTAGGACTAACGGCAGGTCGTAGATGCGAATCCAAATTGGAACAACCTCCACAGGAACATCTGATGGGCTAGTAATAGCATCAAATTCTGCTACCAGAAGTGCATCCCCCCTGTGAATCCAGGGACCCCCCCTGCAAGACAAATTTGTAGTCCCCTTCAGCACTAAAAGTGATTATGAACATGTTGTCCTTCAGCGCTTTATACTTCATATCAGCCCTCAGACGCCAAGCCCTTCGCATATCGTCAAACAGTGCCGCTTGAATTGGGATTCTGAGAGAATAATACCTAGCCAAGATTGTCCATTGACCCGCTTGAGCAACTTCTTCGTTCAGCAATACCTCGATCACCTCATCATCAGCTTCCTCCTCTAAAGCACCTTCGGTGAAGACCTCCGGACCTCCCGTAGTCCCTAAGGATCCACCAGCCTCCAGATGATTGGGTTTAAAGGCCTGCATACCTTCCTCTACTACTCTTTCCTTTGCCTTCAGAACTATCTCCTTCGTTGTCTTCCCTGCCATGGAATCGACATCGCCTTCCGTGACGCCGTCGAACGGTTTCGGGTGGGCAATCGTCTTATCGACGATCCCTTGATCACCCCCACCACCGAGAGCGTCCATCTGGCGACCGACGAGAACTTGTGGAGAAAAACCAAAGAGGCTTACAAACAAAGATCTTCGGGAGGAGATTATGCGTTGTATCTTCCCCTGGTCCCAGACTTCATGTTTATACCCATGGGAAACCGAGTCCCATAGCCTCACGAGATTATTTCTCAAGGAAATCATACTTGCCTTAGGATTACCTAACCCATCCTGGTATGGTAGGAACGAACACCAGATTAAACCTTTCTTTGACATATGAGCAGATCGGATCGCACACGAAGTCGGATGGGAGTCCTTCCAACTTGCGTGAATTTGACCGACCCGGAAAGGCAGTTCTTTCTCTCTTCGCGAACAGATCGGAGCAGGCGAAGACCCTGCAAAATTCTTAAGCAGATCGGAGACGAGCTCCATCCATAGCCATCTCAGAGCGAGAGGTAGCGCCTTCGCCCCCCGGTCGCCCGAGGAGCGCCCTAGCCCTAACCCTAGCCCTAACCCCAGACATCTTTCATTACTCAGGCCCCTTAACTAACAGGACCCCATTAACTTTTTGACCAACTTTTGACCATTTGTCTTATTTTTTAAAATATAAGAACATTTATGTCATGCTTAAAGAATATTTGATGATAAATCAAGTCACAATAAAATAAATGATAATTACATAAAATTTTTGAACAAGACGAATGATCAAACTTATTTCAAAAAGTCAACGACGTCATACAATAAAATATAATATAGAGGGAGTAATAGCCATACTCCTGTTGGCTGAAGCCGGTGTTATTTTTATATGTCAGTGTCATATAAGTACAATATTTGGGATGACCTAATCTAGTTTCTATCGGCTCGGTGGCATCGAGCTCTCGCACGTAGTCGACGGCTGGTGTAGTCTTCTTCCTCGAATATGAACTTGGCGAGATTGGATGTACTTCTAGATCCTTCACGTCGGTCTTTGTGGCTTCTACATTGGGTTTGTCTAGATTTGTAATGGCTTGTCTTCTGTTGGTGTGTTTCCTCTTATCCTAGTGGGTCTTGTATTAATAGTGAAAATCATATTTCATTTCTATCCAAGTAGAACTCGTAGGAATAGAACATAATACAGGTTAAGTAAACCATATCTTTCCTGATTAGGACTTTAACACTCACACTTTCTATTCCGGGAAGATAATTTTCTTCTTTATCCGTTGTTTTCCTTAATTAATTAAAGGATATCTTCTTGTATACTATCATATATATATATATGGTATTTCTGTATACCACTAACCTATATATAGGAGGTATGGCTTATTCTTGATACTAACATATTGCACTACTCTTAGCCCTTCTCATCTACTACCTCCGTCCCAAAATAAGTGCAGCCGTAGATACCCGTGCCCAACATTTGACCGCCCGTCTTATTTGAAAAAATTATGAAAAATTTAAAAATATTTAGTCACACGTAAAGTATTATTCATGTTTTATCATCTAATAGCAATAAAAAATACTAATCATAAAAAATTTTTAAATAAGACAAACGGTTAAATGTTGAACGTGAATAGTGCAAAACTACACTTATTTTGGGGACGGAGGGAATACTAGCGTAATAAATTCAATCAAGAGTTGGGATGTATTTCCTATGTTTGCCTTTCTCTAGACATTGGGTGAAGTCAACACAACTATATATATGACGTGCTTGCTCGGATGTAATTAAATTGACCTGGAGCTCCTGCTTAGTATACTAAAAATTACTACAAGCTTATGGCGCACTGACACGTTTCCAACGTAGCCACCGTTATATGTCAGTGTGTAGCAACTGCCTCGTTGCCATTGGACAATGAGTGAGCTCACTGTAAGTAGGTCATACCCACAACTACCTTATATTCTATAGGCTTTCACAAATAAATAGATGAATCAAAATAAGTATTTCCATAGGTGATAAGAGGGAGCTTGCATGCTCTATTGAGTACTGACCGACAAGGCATAATTAGGATAACAATTCTTATTTATGCCAGGGCAAAATAATGGAGTTGTCTAACGAATGATGATTGATGAATCCTTTGTTCTTTTTCTTTTTCCATCCATTCAGCCGTTTAATCCGTCATTTTTAAGTAGTCAAACAGCTATAGATCATAGGAGTAGCAGTTAGTGGTACAAGATGTAAGAGGGCCGTGACAACTTTGGCACTCTAGGCCTAAGTCAACTGCTAATCAAGTCCTAATAAGTCTTTCCTTTTTTTTAAGGGAATGCGTAAGGCCTAAGTCATTGCTAAAGACCAATCTTCGATGCCATCAAATTAAAGCCCATGGGCCATGGATATAGTACGCTATAACTTTTGGCCCACTCGGCCAGCTTCCGCTGCGGCCTGCCTGCCTTCATCTTGAACCGCGTGGCGCCGCCGCCGCCGCCGTCGCCGGGATTCACAAAACCAACGGAGCGTAGTAGCACATACGGACTAGAACCGCCGCCGCGGGGACCAATGGAGCGCGCAGTGCGGGAGCTGTGGGCGGAGTCGCGGGACCTGCTGGGCCTCCACTCCCCGGACGACGCCGCTGCCGCCGCCGCCGCCGCGGTGCCCCGCGCCGAGATGCCCCCGACGCCGCTCGCGTTCCTCCGCGACCACGTCTCGCCGGGGCGCCCGCTCCTCGTGTCCTCCGCCGCCACCAGCCACTGGCCGGCTGCCTCGCTGTGGCCGACCGACTCCTACCTCACCGACGCGCTCCGCTCCACCGCCGTCTCGCTCCACCTCACCCCCGACGGCCGCGCCGACGCCCTCGCCCCGCACCCGCGCCCGAGCCACCCTGGCGCCAAGTGCTTCGCCACCGCGCACGTCCGCCAGGTCGACTTCCCCACCGCCGTGCGCCTCATCCGGAGCTCCGATCCGGCCTCCGGCCTGGTGGCCTACGCGCAGCAGCAGGACGACTGCCTGCGCGGGGAGTACGCCGCCGTCGCCGGCGACGTGGACGCGCACGTGCCCTGGGCCAGCGACGCGCTCGGCTGCCTCCCCGAGGCCGTCAACCTCTGGATCGGCAGCGCCTGCTCCCAGACCTCCTTCCACAAGGACCACTACGACAACATCTACGTCGTCATCTCCGGTGAGAAGCACTTCCTCCTTTTGCCCCCCACCGAGCACCACCGCCTCTACGTCCGCGACTACCCCGCCGCCCACTACGCCGCGGAAGATGAAGCGGAGCTGAGGCTTAAGCTGGAGGTGGAAGAGCCCGAGAGGATGGTGCCATGGAGCAGCGTTGACCCCTACCCGCCGTCGCCGGAGGAGGCGGCCGCGCAGGCGTCATCCTTCCCGCTCTACTTCGAGGGGCCGAGGCCGATCCGCTGCACGGTGCGCGCCGGCGAGATGCTCTACCTGCCGAGCATGTGGTTTCACCATGTGAGCCAGAGCCCTGGGCCGAACGGGCTCACCATTGCAGTGAACTACTGGTATGACATGCAGTTTGACATCAAGTATGCCTACTTCAACTTCTTGAGGTCGATGGAGATCGACGGTAATTCGTCGAAAAAGATTGATGCTTGGGAAGACGATCTCGAGGAGACGAATGATTGAATTGAAGTTTTTGCGGTAATTTCTGGATCTATGCAGTAAGAGGCCAGTCGGAACATATAACTTGATTCAATTGTTGTGACTTGTGAGCATTGTCTGACAGTTCAATGTTTGGAGGCAAAGGTCTGGGCATGGATCTTGATAACCTGTGTTTATGTTGTACCAATTTTCAGGGCCAATTGGCTTACCAGGTTTGATTTAGTTTCAGAGTCAACATATTGATGTCAACTTTAAAATTTTTTATTCAGACATAGGAAGGTGAATTTTGTCTAAAGATTTACTCTCCACTAGTCATGCTTACATTATGCAGGTCTGAGAAATGGCCATCTTATGTGAATTATGCATGTTTTAGTGCCAGATGGATCAGATGTTGACAGAATGAATATCAAGCAATTACATCTTCTGAATCTGTGAGTGTTGTGTCCGGTATCATAAACTTGCTGCCAACTCTAGATTGCAAATACATACTATATTCATCTTTACTCCTATTTATGAGAACTAGTTTAATTTCAATTCCTAGACATGGTCTTTTGTTTACCTGTTGTTGTGATAACATATTGTCATCCTTATTACTGAACAAGTGAACATGCAATGCTTTCTATTACTCAACAATCAGATAATTCACTGTGCAATTTCCAGAACTGTTAGTTTTATTCCCAAATGTAGGATTTCACAAGCATTCCGCACAACATTTCCATTTGTTCAGCTAGCTTGTGTGATATGTAAAGTAGAGTATTACAACCTCCTGGTTTCTGCCGTGTGCCAATAATAACTAGCAAATGAAATAGCTCAATCCAGAATAAGAATGCAATGACAAATTATAAATAGTAGACATGTAAAAAAAATATTTCTGCAAAACTGTTGTGCTTCAGGCAGCCTTGGCCAGCTCCCTGTCCACAGCCACCTTGAGGAAGCTGCCTTCCTCCACCACCATCTGAACAGGCAGGAACCCGAGGCCATTGGCGACGGCGAGCATCACCTCCTTCATCTCGGCCCGGAACTCCTCCAAGTCCACCGTGCCATTGCCGTCGTGGTCAAACCGCGCATACAAGCCACGGTACATCTCCACGAGTTCATCGGAGCTCATGGCGGCCTCATCAACACCGAAATGCTTCTCAAGGACCCTGAGGCTCATGAGCTCCTTGGCCATCTCCGAGTAGGAGAGGAGGCCATCACGGTTGGTGTCGAGGGCGGCGAACCGGCCATCGACGGAGGAGTTGAAGGCGCCCTCGTCCTCGACGAAGCTCCTGATGGTCTTGCCGTCAAGGATTTCTACACTCATGTTGCCGGCTCTACAAAATGTGGCGATCTCAGAGATGTTTTTGGTGTGTAGCAGATGAGTGCTACAAAATGTGGTTGTATCAGAGATGTTGGTTTGAGCAAATGTTGAGCTTGTAACTTCTACTTATATAGAGAGGCGTAGCAGCTGGTTTTGGAGCCACTATGACCGGCAACATGGTATCGGCATTTCCAGTGCAATGTTCCCAACCCCTACTGCCTTCGGCGTTGTTGATGATTTTACACTTTCAAATGGAAGATTCGGATGTGTACTTGTGTGCTAAACCAATGGATGTCGACTCACAACTTGTGTTAGCACCTGGTTTCATTAAAAGCGGCAAAATATGGACGAAGAAGTCTTAAGAAGTCGGTGGTTAGATGCACCAATAAAGCCTAGCCCACTGGTATTGACGCCCGCGTTTTCTGCTGGACTCGTGACCACAAGAGTCAATCCCGTTTGGACTCTGCTGGATTCTGATAGTGTTTGCTTGCCAGTTTTCAATTGGAATGTCTAGATTCTACCATGTCGGCTGATAATTCTAGATTAACCTTTTTTTTAAATAGTTTATATAGATCTACTTGTCCGATTAACAGGTTGCTCAATGCCTCATACGTAGTTGGCCGCAATTTCGTCATTGCAAACAGTTCATCACATTGGCAGATGTGGCAACGAGTTAAATAAACAGATCAACCAGAACAGAATGAATAAAAGCAAGGAGATTAAAAATTTACTACTAGAACGATAACTTCATTCATCGAGTGATGATAGAGGGTTCAACATCCCAGTCGCAGCTTCGCAGGGTTACAAATTCTCAACAACCCAGAGTTCTCAAGCGTACTAGTACCACAACTACTACTAGACTACGGACATAACATGGTACCTGGGCATACGAAGTTCTAAGAGATTAACAACTACTTCTAAACTGGAAGTAACATTGGTAGCTGCGCACACGGAGATCCAAGAGATTGATTCAGCTGGTGAACACTTTCCAGTGCCTCACGCAATCGAAAGCGAGTTGATGAACTTCTTCTTCAACCTCAGCTGAAAAAGAATAATAGAAATGGGGAATAAATCAGACATTCCAACCAAAGTTGAGCAAACACTGTATGCAAGATTGCAAGTAATTGTACGGCTCCATGCATTTGTGAGAGAGAGAAAAACTGTACAGCGTGTATTGCAACCGATGCAGAACACCGTAATCACTAGAATAAACACAATTCGAAGGCAAACCAAACTGAATTTATGTTCAAACTGATGCGACTCTATCCAAATTTCCAAATCCGTGACAAGCGCACACGGAGGCAACCAATGACGATTTCAAATTTCCAATACAAAGTACAGGAGTATGACAACTACCTAAGACAAATTCATCTCCAGCATTCAGACCAAAGCAAAGCCAAGAACATGAACAATGGTGTGTTCACATACGAAGAGGAACTTTAGAAATGCTCACCTCCTTGCTGTGGCCACACTTCTTCTTGCGGCAGTGGTGAGACCTGATGGGAAGGCGTGCATAGCACCTGCATCAGGAGATGGAACAGGGTTGAAATCAAATCAGTTCATGTTAGCCGCGGATGCAAAGCTAGTATCATCTGGAATCAAGGTGCGGGCGGATGGAGGCGTGCGTGAGTTCGTACTTGCGGCAGACCTTCTTCTTCTCTCTGTACTTGAGCGCAAGAGCCCGGAGGGTGGGCTCCTCGATGGTGTAGCCGCCCCTGCTGCCGCCGCGGAGGCGGAGCACCAGGTGAAGCGTCGACTCCTTCTGGATGTTGTAGTCGGCCAGGGTGCGGCCGTCATCCAGCTGCTTCCCGGCGAAGATGAGGCGCTGCTGGTCCGGCGGGATACCTGTACGGGTTGTGCAGAGATAGATTCAGTTCATCAGCTTAAACAGCAGAGAGATTCCACCATGCGCACACGCGGCGGCTCAACAATCTCTAGCTTAGCAGAGCGTGATATGAAATTGATACAACCGGAGGATCAAATCAATACAGTATGTTTTAGGAATCGATTCAAGTAGTTCGAATCAGATTATAAAACAACATACTTTTTAGCTTATTGTCACAAGAAAACAGGGTACTTTTTAGATCTAGTTCACCGTGCAGTATAGCATGACAGTTGTTAAAAAAAAAAACATGCCAACTTCATCCCCTCCAGGGAAATTGGAAAGGAACTATTCAATCGAACACTACCCCTAATCCGAAGGATTTGGGTTTTTATACGCTTTTCAAGATGGACCTACTCTGTTACAGATCTATAAAAATGGTAGAAACGCAGCAACATGGATGAGCGATACTACTAGAGTTCACGCATTTTGGTCAGTACTCCACTAAACCAACAAAAAACTTGCACGTATATCCACAGCACATAAACTCCACTAAACCCACAGATTTGCACACAAACACAGTAACATTTCAGCACATCGAGCACACCAAACAAAGCAGCAATCAATCATCAGCAGATACAACGAACACCGGCGACGTCGCCCGTGCAAGCAATGCAGGTCAGCGAGAACGGAGAGGGCTAGGAACGGAGCGTGCGTGCTCACCTTCCTTGTCCTGGATCTTGGCCTTGACGTTGTCGATGGTGTCGCTGCTCTCCACCTCCAGCGTGATCGACTTCCCCGTCAGCGTCTTCACGAAGATCTGCATCTTGCCGCCGTCGAACGATCTCCCCGCGCTCTCGCCGATCGGTGGAGTGGTGGTGGTGGTGGTGGTGGTGGAGTGAAGAGTGATGCGCCGCGCCGCAGTCGTGGTCACTCGCTCTTATATATGGGCGAGGAAACGCAGCCGCTACGAAAGCGAATTATTCCCACAAAAATAAATAGAAAAGGAAAAAGGAAAACGCAGCCGCTACGAAACCTATAAGAGAGCTCACCGCTTTCTATAAGCCAATAAGCCAATATTAAAACTAACTTATATAATAGCTTAACTTTATTTTTTCCATTCTCTCTCTTTCTTACTCTATAAATTTAATATATATTTCTTGAAGCTTGTGTAAAGCTGGCTCTTGCATGAGAGCTAACACTATCTACTTTTTTTTTCTCTCTTTCACACATAAGTATATAGCTTGCTTATAGTCCATTATTATCTTTGCTCTAAATGTCGTAAGAAAAAAAATAGATGAAAAAGAAAAGAAAAAAAAGAGGAGGAAACGCAGCCGCTACGAAAGTAACGAAACCGAACCACAGGATCGAAACGTGGCACGAGTACGGGCCCATGGAGAGCTACAGGCTTCTGTTGAGCTGGTCCGTGTATGTGGCCCAAGCAAACACGGAACAAGCTTAAATTGTGCAGAAAAATTATTTAAAAAAAAAGAAATGGAAAATTGATTTAGTCACGGAGTTCAACTTGTGAATTCACCGTTCATATTACTGATGTAATCCAAAAACTGATATTTCATTTCCTCACGTAGACATCCGTAGAAGATCCTAGCCAAAATAATACTCCCTCCGTATTTTAATGTATGACATCGTTGACTTTTCGAACAACGTTTGACTATTCGTCTTATTTAAATTTTTTTTTGCAAATATAAAAATATTTATGTTATACTTAAAGAATATTTGATAATAAATCAAGCCACAATAAAATAAATGATAATTACATAAATTTTTTGAATAAGATGAATGGTCAAACGTTGATTAAAAAGTCAACGGCGTCATAAATTAAAATATGGAGGGAGTAATAATAAAAGACTAGTGATTTGAGAATAATATGACAAACTAATGCATTATTACACCGTGTGTTCTTCCGTGTATATATAAGTATCAATGAAATTACTCAATAGAGTGTCCTTCTAGTTATTTTAGAAAAATAATGAATCGCAACAGAAAATCGTGGAAGTGTAAAGTATGAAACTCCATTTTTGCTCTGTATATTAATTCAGTTTAGGCAGCTGCTCCGGCGACGGCGAGCTCCCTGTCGACGGCAACCTTGAGGAAGCTGCCTTCCTCGACCACCATCTGCACCGGCAAGAACCCTAGCCCGTTGGCGACGGCGAGCAACACCTCCTTCATTTCCGCCCGGAACTCCTCCAGGTCGACGCCGCCGCTGCCGTCGCGGTCGAACCGCGCGAACAGCCCGCGGTACACCTCGACGAGCTCGTCGGCCCCCATGGCGGCCTCGTCGTCGACGCCGATGTGCCTCTCCAGCACGCGGAGGCTCATCAGCTCCCCGGCCATCTCGGCGTAGGAGAGCACGCCGTCGCGGTTGGCGTCGAGCGCGGCGAAGCGGCCGTCGACGGAGGAGTTGAAGGCGCCCTCGTCCTCCACGAAGCTCCGCACCGTCTTGCCGTCGAGGATCTCAACACTCATGGTGGCGGATGCTAAAACTGGAGTAGCACTGGATGTAGAGAAGCTCAGAGTAAGTGAGACTCGGTTTGCTTGGAGTGGAGTGGCTAATTTGAGTGGAGATTGATGCTTGCGAGTGCTGTTTATATAGGGGAATTTGCTAATGGAATTGATCGTGTTACGCTGCCAATTGCCGACCGGCTTCGGCTTGGCGCGTGGTGGTCTAGTGGATGGATGGGTGGGGCGGGCCAATGGGTTTTGGTCTTTTGGAGAGAGTCGTATGCTATGGGCATTAGACACATGACTTGCCTGGAAAGCAACCAATGTTATAGCCGAACGACTGCGTCGGTATTGACGTGCACTGATCCGTGTAGATACCGGGAATCAGGAGTCGGCCACGGTTGGGATCTGGACGACTTAGTATAAATTCTGGTGATCTTTGCCAGGATTTCTGTGGATTGATTAGCCGAATTTAGAACATGGTTTTCTGTGGATTGATTAGCCGAATTTAGAACATGATTCCCTTAGTAAGTACGAAATAGGCGTGGCTGTTGCAACTAGCGGAATCGAGTTCTAATAGCTACTTGGATCGGTTTTATGTATGTTTCTTAAAAGGAATTAATACATTAAACAAGGAATTAATACATTATTTTTTTAAAAAAAAACACTCGCACAAAATAGAGCGACATTACGCTTTGATATATAAATTCAAGTTTACATCCTTGGGAAAAAAACCAATGTTTTATGTTTACAGTAATAGCTAATAGTACTATAATAATCTTGTTTTGCCTGCCGAAAATCTCAAACGAACATATGTTGTGAACTAGCCTTAAAGAAAAGAATAGCAGGGGAAACACTATGTCAAACGTTCATGGTGAGGCAAAAAAATAACAGGGGAAGCATTTATGGCAAACGTTCATGGTGTTTAGTGGCCTAGCGCCACTCCGCCATCAATAGAAACGGGGAAGCATTCGTGGGGTTGCCAGTAAAACAAACGGCGGAAGCATTATTTGTGTACTGGAGTCATAGATTATTTTTTTTATCACTAGGAACTTAGTGAGATTAATAATCTATCATTGATGACCTCAGTTAATTCGAATGTGTTGAATTATATTTAGTGAGATTAGTCATTTGCCATTGATGACCTTGGTTAATTTGAATGTGCTGACTTTTGTGAGATCGGGCAAGTTATCTTGCCAGAGTTGGAAATTCGGTCATTTCAGACCTCTCCGATACATTATTATTTCGGCTGAAATTTTCTAACTTTTAATTTTTTCATGAATTTTGGTAATATTTGTTCAAATTCAACTAAATTTTATTCAAAATTTTAAAAATTTCAGAAATTTTGGTGAGATACGATCAAATCGGCTAAACCTCGGTTTATTCTAGTCTTCGCCGGGATTATATATATGTGAATTTGGAACATGCCCACTCCTTCCGTTCCTATTATATTATATATAAGAGGTTCTAAATCAAACTTCTCTACGTAGTTTCTCGTAGCAATTCATGCAAAAGAAGAGGAAATTAAGCAACCGTAAACTAAATTAGGTGTCTCGCAGTAGGGGCACAAACAGAAATGGCATAAACAGCCAGGCTAACATTTATGAAGACTCTTTGACTCAACTGATGCTAACATATGAGCTAATAACTGAATAGGAAGACTCTTCGACTCTTTTATTCAGTTGGCAGTCTTGGATATAAACCTCTTCTTTGGCCTTATCTGAAAATTCAGATGGAAGAAAACAACATTAGGTCAGCCGTACAACCAACGTACAGCAATGTATACAAATCGAAAAAAAATAACATGTACAAATAGTGGATGGATTTTATATCTATTACATAAAAAAAAATTGTTTCATATTATAAAACTTTCTAGCATTGTAAGCATTCATATAGATGTTATATGTCTAGATTCGTTAACATACATATGAATATGAACAATGCTAAAAACGTCTTATAATATAAAACGGAGGGAGTAACACGAATTATGTACATGACTGATGCAACCAAACGACCAATTTTGAAAACAAACTATCTAAAAACGTTAAAACATTTCTTTGACGACAAAACTAAGTAAAAGGCCCACTTCACCTGGTTGGTGTGGCCACACTTCTTCTTGCGGCAGTTGGTAGACCTGGCGGGAAGGCGTGCGTAGCACCTGCGGTTAGGAACTTAATTAGGATGCATCGTGGAACAGGAATACACGTACGAATTAGGTGTTAAAATTCAAAGCTGAGATCTTTGTTAGTAAGCATTCCGTAAAGTTTTTTTTTAAAAAAATTATATAGCATTACTCAAACAGGATCAGGATGAGTTCGTACTTGCGGCAGACCATCTTCTTCTCGTTGTACTTGAGCGCCAGGAGCAGGAGGGTGGGCTCCTCGATGGTGTAGCCGCCCCTGCTGCCGCCGCGGAGGCGGAGCACCAGGTGCAGCGTCGACTCCTTCTGGATGTTGTAGTCGGCCAGGGTGCGGCCATCCTCCAGCTGCTTCCCGGCGAAGATGAGGCGCTGCTGGTCCGGAGGGATACCTATACAACAGTGAAAGAGATATGAATGAATTTTAGCTAGTCGAATGGGCTCGGAAGGTAATATTAATCCATGAAAACAAGAAAAAAGAGTCTTTAATTACAGTTATGCAGCAATGTCATCGATGAAGGCACTCTCTATCAAGAGATAAAAGATACTAGCATATCTTTTTAAACTACTAAGACAGAATAGAAACATGTACACAGCGAAGACGAACTATAAGCAGATGGCTAGATTGGATTTGTTTCTCCGTGCTTACTGCAACTAAACACACGCATGCTTGGACCTATGTAATGTAATGGAAAAGTGCAGGTTTCTTTTTTGGTTTTCAAACCGATCTAATCTACAACTACAATACTGAGCAAGATTGAACAATTTCGGCAGTATCAACCGCCACGACGCATCTAGTGCAAAAACACACGATTTCTACTATCTAGCAACACGCGATGCGCAAGAGAGCAATGCGTACGAAACAGAGGATGCGTCACTAAACGGGACGAGCAATGCCAGCAAATTAATGTACGGCGTTCGTACGTGCAGTCGATCATCGCGACCACATCAAGACATCAACAATTAAACAAGATGAACATGCAAATGAAGAAGCTAGGGATCATCTTGATATCGTGTTATATTACCTTCCTTGTCCTGGATCTTGGCCTTGACGTTGTCGATGGTGTCGCTGCTCTCCACCTCCAGCGTGATCGACTTCCCCGTCAGCGTCTTCACGAAGATCTGCATCTTGCCCCTCTGTCTCTATGCGTCGAACGATCTCTCTCGAGCAGATTTTGATGACGATAAAATAACTTGCAGAAACGCTGCCTTTATATAAGGGAGGAGGAGACGCGGCCGCTACGAAACCTGTATTAATAATATCGCAACTACTAATAAAATTCGGAAACAGAAAGGAGATAAATCGCACGATTCGGAAACGGGAGCGGCATTTGCGCTACGTGAGTTCGTGGCCACTACGGAATTGATGAGATCGTGTCATGGGCTCTCTCGTCTGCCTACGGCCCAGATCAGCCCACGAAGAGTTAGAGGCCCAAAGATTTTATTGTTCCTGACACTCAGAATCCAAAACCTGGTAGCTAGCAGGGTTCAAAATTTCGGATCGAAAATTTCGGTTCTATCGGACCCCAGAAACGGCATTATTTCGGCCCATTTTTTTTATTTTTTCTGAATTTGGTAATATTTTATTTAAATTTGATCAAATTTTATTTAAAATTTATATAATTTCGGACCGAAATTTCTAAAATTTCGGTATTTCGGCCACCCGATACCCAAACCGAAAGATTAAACCCTGGTAGCTAGTAGACACACACAAGCTTTCAAACTGATTCTCTTGATCAAAACTGGTTTTTTATATCATATTATCGTTCTCTCTCAAGGAGCACAATTATACAAGTAACAATGAAATATAGCTCAACAGAGGCTATCAAATAACAATGATCAATATTGTGAACACAAGATATCAATTAAAATCGTAGCCGTGTGAAAATTTAAATGCAAATGTTTGCCGGTTCAGGTATATTAATTTAAGCAGCTTTGGCCAGCTCCCTGTCGACGGCCACCTTGAGAAAGCTGCCTTCCTCGACCACCATCTGCACCGGCAAGAACCCGAGGCCATTGGCGACGGCGAGCAACATCTCCTTCATCTCGGCCCGGAACTCCTCCAGGTCCACCGCGCCGTTGCCGTCGCGGTCGAACCTCGCGAACAGGCCACGGTACAGCTCCACGAGCTCGTCGGCGCCCATGGCGGCCTCGTCGTCGACGCCGAAGTGCTTCTCCAGCACGCGGAGGCTCATGAGCTCCCCGGCCATCTCGGCGTAGGAGAGCAGGCCATCGCGGTTGGTGTCGAGCGCGGCGAAGCGGCCGTTGACGGAGGAGTTGAAGGCGCCTTCGTCCTCCACGAAGCTCCGGACCGTCTTGCCGTCGAGGATCTCCACACTCATGATGGCGATGATTCTTTAGCTAATTAAGAAGCAGAGGAAGTTTTCGGTTAGATTTGGTTGATGAATCATAGTGAAGCTGGTCAAGGGAATTTATAGGTGCTCGATCTTCAGCGAAAAAGAACGCGGACGTAGCAGCTGGTTTTGCAAGTCGGCGATGGCGAGCTACCACCATACTAGTCCACTACTATGGCGGCGTGCGTGAGTGCGTGACCAATTTATTCAGTAGCAAGCGGATCGGTGACTTTGCCGGTGCTATGGGCGAAGTCAGTACAGTGTAGCGGAGCCAACCGATGCTTCCGTTGGTTGGTTGGCTCCGGGCCGGCGGTTTGCGAATTTGCGACGGTTGTAGCGGCAAAATGGGCAGGACGTACGGGACGAGGAGGAGGATATCGCGCAGAATATGCGGAGTGGGCAGCCAGACGCGTATGAATAATTTGTCGGCCCCAAACCGTGGGCTTTGTGGCTTGTATCTGGAGATGATACCCAACGGATGAGGCCACGGCGCCCCCAACGTCGGCAAAGTTCAATGAGAGCGGTCTGCTCTGTGATGGATTCTAATCCCGGATGTACGTTTACCCGAGTGATTAAAAGAGTTTGCCTGATATATTTATCGTGGGGTCTTTTGGAACAAAAGGATTTTAGAGGAATTTTGCAGGGTTTAATTCGTGAAAAGTTTATAAACATGTTTGTTTGGAATAAAGGAATAGTCATTTCAAAATCCTATGAAATTTCTTAGGATTTTCTCAAATCATAAGGATTTTGAAAGTTTTTCAACATAAGATCCAACCTCTTGAAAAAATTTACATTGTGTCATCTAATTCTTATACTTTTCATACGTTACTCTGTATGTATAAATCTCTTCTAATTCTTGCATTTTTCATACGTTACTTTGTGTAATTCCTGTACTTTTCATACGACTTCATCCAAACAGTTTTTCCTATAGTTTTTCTAAGCTTTTCCATCCAACAGGATTTGAGATACAACGACACTTGAATCTGTTTTTTCTTCTTCTATTTTGTGTGTTGAAAATCCTGTTTTTCAAATGAGCACTGATTGTTTACTGTTTACTTTTTAGTGCCCTGGTCATGTTTGTCACTTTGCTCTTTTCTTATTGGTAAAGAATCTTGACTATGCTGGCACAGTGCGTCCTGTCGCAACCTCATGTCAAGTGATAAAGACAAGATCTAAGGGTTTACCCCCGCAAAAAAAAAAAAAAAAATCTAAGGGTTTACCTGTCGAGCAAAACATTTGAAATCTCTCCTATGAACAGTAGGAATAAAAAAAAAGAGTAATATGAAAAGCATAAAATTCTGACAGAGATATCAGTGTAAAACGGAGGATGCCAAACACGGTAATAATCGTTTGATTGGACCGTATGAAAAACACAGAAATCGGATGAGAGAGATAGACTTAAAAGAAAATTTTCCAAGAGGTTTAACATTTTGCTAAGTTTCCTCCAAAATCTACATGTAATGATCTATTCTATAGGAATTTTATACGATTTGGAAAACTCTAATCCTTTGAATCAAAAGGCCAAATAGGAAAATTCCTATAGGATTTCTATCCTATGAAATTTCTCCATAATTCTTTAATTCAAAGGGACCTTACTATGTGATAAATTGCCACAACCCTGGACAAGTCTGGTAACCGCTTCTGTGAGTGGTTCGCGATGCCAGCACCGAATACCTCGACACGCTCCTACCGGAGGAGTTCGGGGTCGGTGGGGAGGGTGTCGTTGTCAATACTTTTTTAATAGTGAATAAAAACCTTGCCTCTATATCTAAAAGAGAATATATACGGCTATTTCATCAATACACAGGTGCCCCAGCAGGATGTCCCTTTCCACCTTACAACCGACACGTTTGTGACGCACTACGGGTGGAACTTGGTGCAAAATGGGATCATTACAGGTATGCCCATGCTCTACTGGCCGCTGTATGTGGAGCTGACGATTAACAAGGTGCTCAAGGTTGAGTACATGGGCATCGACGTGGAGATGGAGGGATGGCTGGTAGGGCTGGTGATTCCTGAGGATGGGGAGCTGAAGGTCAGGCTGGTCATAGAGTCTGAGCATTGAAGCAAGCTTAGAGAGTGTTGAGGCGCACAGAAATGACGACGCACCCATGGCCTCGAAGGATGGCAGCTTGTTATTGTGCCACGTTTGCGCAACTCATATTCGAGTTAGACGACGCATGAGGATAAAAAAAGATAGGAGTATGAAATTTACTAACGGTAATTACTATTTTTGTATTATATATTGATTTCTTTTGTGCGGATAATTAAATATAATGTCTTAGAAAATGGACTGCCACTCTAATACATGCGGCTTTGATAGGTTAAGTTATGGCTTATCGATCAACCATAAACATAAACCAAACAATTATAATGGTTTGTGGATAATTATTATATTTTCATTCTTAATAGTTTAAAAGAAATGCATCATATCAAATAGCCTTAGATGAAAAACCTAAAATTGAGTTTAAAATTTAAAATTTTAGTTACAATGAGACATTATATTATTAATCTTACTAGCATGCGTAGAAATATTCTCAAATATGTCTTTTTAGAGGACTAGTTTGTTGAATATGCTAGAGAGTACACATTTTCTCTCTGATTTACGAGTCTAATGACTGATTCTTGAAAAAAGTTGTTTCTATAAGCCGTATCAAATAGGGTTAATTAGAACCATGCCATTTCAAATTTACCAGTTTTGAAAAATGTCATCACAATTCACCTAATTGAAAATATGCCATTATAATTCTTCCTCTATCTGACACATGCCATTTTTCTACGCCCTGGAGACCGTTGGGCCCACGTGCAGACCATTGTAATTTCGAATTGCCCAAACTGCCCTGTCTCCAACTCGCTGACATGTGGGCCCTGTCTTCCATCTCTCCTCTCCCACATCCGAGTCTTCTCCTCTTCTCGTTGCCGGCGGCGTCGCCAGCGTCGAGTATCGACGCCGCCGGCTAGCCGCGCTGCCCGTCATCCCCTCCCCGAGCTTCGACGCTACCAGACCCACTTGAGCTTCAACGCTACCAGACCCACTTGCTCGCCGCCGCCGCCGGGAGTGGCGCTGGTGACTGGCGGACGCGGTTTCCCCCGAGGAGGTAGGCGTGGCTAGAAGCCGGGAACAGCGACGGCGACCTCTACGCCCCATTACGGTGCGCTACTCCTCCATCCCACCACCCACCGCTGCCGCCATGGAGTCCGGCCACCTCCCTAGATCCAAATGCGAGCTCGGTGATGGCATCAGAGCTCTCCAAGGTGGGGCGGGCACTACCCACCCATTTGCAAAAATCAATTTTAACCACATAAAAAAATCAAAATTATGTAGTAGTGCCAGCACAACTGTAGTATTAAATTAAAGGAGATTGTGAGCGTCATCAATGATTCAGTGTTAACTATTTCTAGAAAACGATGTTCATTTGAGTCCAGATCAATCTTCCTAATACGTTGTTTTCAAGTATCGACGTACGTGAGGTGGGTGTGTCCAGATTATATAAATAAGATTATCTAGCTCCACATGGAACATGGCTAGTTAGTATTGTTGTTTGAGCCGCATATTTTAGACCAAATGTAACAAGTCTGCCGACAAATATCCAATTAGATTGTAATTTAAATAAACAATAATAATATAACTTTAAAAATAATCTCGTGGTAACACGTTGCTTCCACAAAATGAAGATCGTGGGATGGAATCTTCTCACGTATGTGCACGCTATAGATGTTTTCCTTTCCCGCTTACATAAATCTCGAAGTAAATTTAATTGTTCGAAATTATATAAAAGCTACGTACAAGTTATATCCTAGGTACATATAAATTATAATTACATTGTAATTTACATTTGATGATTCTTTTGAGAGAATTTGTAGAAACTTGAAACCTACTCACTTCATCCCATAAAAAACCGATCTAGATACTAGATGCGACACATTCTAATACTACAAATCTAGAGATACACATGTTTAGATTCGTTGTATTAGAATGTATCATATCTAACTCTAGATTTTTTTTATGAAGGAGTACTCATCCGTCTAAAAAACCAATTCTTACATACGAACCTGATCGTAGCTAGGAATTCGTTTTTTTATTTTTTTGAGGGAGCAGTACATGACAAGAGGGTAGCAGGATGAAGTTCCTCCCAGTCCTACTCTTATGTAGAACTGAGAGAACTCGAGAGGTTTCATTCAGTGCCGAAGAAAGGACGAGCTATTGATCCACCATCCCGGGCCACCCGGCCTGTGCGTTTGCGATGAAGAAGACGGTGGTTCTCTAACCCGGCCTCGCCGTCGGCCACTTCAACCCCATGATGGTGCTCGCCGACGTCTTCCTGGACCACGGCTACGCCGTCGCCGTCGCGCTCATCAACCCGTCGGTCAAGGACGACGACGCCGCCTTCACCGCCGCCGTCGCCCGCGCCGTCTCCTCCAAGAGCTCGGCCACCGTCTCCTTCCACACGCTCCCGCGCATCCCGGACCCTCCCTCGCTCGCCTTCGACGACGACAGGTTCTTCACCAACTACTTCGACCTCGTGCGCCGCTACGACGAGCACCTCCACGACTTCCTCTGCTCCGTGCAGGGCCTCCACGCCGTGGTCGTCGACGCGTCGTGCGGTTTCGCCATTCAAGCCGTGAGGAAGCTCGGGGTTCCGGCCTACGAGCTCTACCCCTGCGACGCCGGCGCCCTCGCCGTGAACCTCCAGATCCCTTCGCTTCTTGCTGGGTCCAAGAAACTGGGAGGAGGAGAAGAAGGCAGCGCTCCCGTCTAGTTGTTGGGCGTGCCACCCATGTCGGCTTCTCACGTGACGGACTTGTTCGGGCGCTCGTTGAGCGAGGTGATCAGCAAGGATCCCGAGGCCACCACGGTGGCCGCGGGAGCGCGCGTCATGGCGGAGTTCGACGGAATCCTGATTAACACATTCGTGTCGTTGGAGGAGCGTGCGCTGCGAGCTCTCGCCGACCCACGTTGCTGCCCCGACGGCGTGGTGCTCCCGCCGGTTTACGCCGTGGGGCCACTGGTTGACAAGGCCGCCGCCGGCGCCGGTGACGAGACCAGCCGGCGGCACGAGTCCCTCGTGTGGCTCGACGGGCAGCCCGATCGCAGCGTCGTGTTCCTCTGCTTCGGGAGCATCGGCGGGAACCACGCGGAGCAACAGCTGCGGGAGATCGCCGCCGGTCTGGACAAGTCCGGCCACCGCTTCCGGTGGGTGGTTCGCCGGGCACCCAGCACCGAACACCTCGACGCGCTCCTACCGGAGGGGTTCTCGGCAAGAACCAGCGGCCGCGGCCTCGTCGTCAACACCTGGGTGCCCCAGCCGAGCGTCCTCCGCCACCGCGCCACCGCCGCGTTCGTGACGCACTGCGGGTGGAACTCGGTGCTGGAGGGGATCACCGCGGGCGTGCCGATGCTCTGCTGGCCAATGTACGCGGAGCAGAGGATCAACAAGGTGCTCATGGTGGAGGACATGGGCGTCGGCGTGGAGATGGAGGGATGGCTGGAAGGGCTGGTGACCGCCGAGGAGGTGGAGACGAAGGTGAGGCTGGTCATGGAGTCCGAGCATGGAAGGAAGCTTAGAGAGCATGTCGAGGCGCACAGAGATGGCGTGGCCATGGCCTGGAAAGATGGTGGCTCGTCGCGTGTCGCGTTTGCCCGTCTCATGTCTGAATTGCTCAACGTGTAAGGTTGAAAATGGTATGGAATTTCCCAATTGTATCTTACTACTCCGTTTAAAAATATAATAATTTTTTATAAGAATCTTGATATGCAGTTGTTTAGATTTATAGCTAGTAATTTTTATATTTTGAAACCTAGTAATTCTTATATTTTGACGAGGAGGAAGTACTATTTTCGTTTTTTATATCAGTTGTCGTGTTCCGATTATTTAAAATAATGAAAATAGAAATAAAAATGGTACAGGATTTTTGAACTGTTCTATCGATGTACTGTTTTCATCTGAAATTTCAAAACGATACATAGTATATAGCTCAACAAATGCAAGAAGTAAGAACAATAAGAAGCAATCCAAAATCGTAAATGGACATGTGAAAATTAATTTGCTCGCTGGTTGAGGTATATTTCAAGCCGCTTTGGCCAGCTCTCTGTCGACAGCAACCTTGAGAAAGCTGCCTTCCTCGACCACCATCTGCACGGGCAGGAACCCGAGGCCATTGGCGACAGCGAGCAACACCTCCTTCATCTCCGCCCGGAACTCCTCCAGGTCGACGGCGCCACTGCCATCGCGGTCGAACCGCAAGAACAAGCCGTGGTACAGCTCCACGAGCTCGTCGGCGCCCATGGCGGCCTCGTCGACGCCGAAGTGCTTGTCCAGCACGCGGAGGCTCATGAGCTCGTTGGCCATCTCGGCGTAGGAGAGGAGGCCGTCGCGGTTGGTGTCGAGCGCGGCGAAGCGGCCGTCGACGGAGGAGTTGAAGGCGCCCTCGTCCTCCACGAAGCTCAGGACCGTCTTGCCGTCGAGGATCTCCACACTCATGATGGCGATGATTATTTGGTATAATATAACTTAATTATCAGAGGAATGTTTGTTTTCGGTTGGTTTTGTTCGGCGAAAGTGTGAAGCGGGTGAATGCAATTTATAGATGAGTTTGCTACGTAGCAGTGGCATTTTTGCAAGTCGGCGATGGTGTGCTAGTCCACCGCGTACCATAACATAGCGTGTCTGACCATGTGAGCAAAGGTACAAGTAAGTACCAAGCAGATCGATGACTTTGCAGACGATCTATGGGCGGGCGAAGTGCAGTGATGCGGATCCAAGCCAAACGATGATGCGGCTCTGGGCCGGTGGTTTGCGATGGTTGATAGCTGCAAAATGGGCAGAACGGGGCGAGGAGAGCAGAGGATTCACGCGGAATATGCGGAGTGGGCAGCCGCGCATGAATCTTCTCGGTTGGAAACCGTGGGTCTTTGACGTGTGGGTGTGGGAACTGGGAGGGCCCATGGATCGGTGCACCCAGGCACCCATGTCGTCGTGCTGTTTATGTCCCGTGGGCAACGCATACCCAGTCGGGGCAGTGCACCTGTTTAGCCGTACAACAATGAGTGCGTGTAGTGTGTGCTTGTGCTGTTACTGTATGATGCCATTGCCCATTGGTCACGTCACTTTGGTCTTTTCATAGTATTATTGTGCTAATCTTGGTCATGCTGGCCACTGGCTAGCTGTCATCGTTTAAAAAATGAAAAAAAATCCTCAAACGCAAACATAAACTTCTACATTGTGTAAAAGAGCCTGCACAAAAGTTTTGTTTTTTCAAAACTGTTAGTTGGTCAATCAATTGCCCAACCATATACTATAAATGTAGTGAAGGGTGTTTTAAGTGTTTTATTTTAAATTATCCAATTCAATGACGAATGAAGAAACAGTTGATACAGTCAACATCGTATTATAAAGAAAGCAAAGTGGATGATAAATTGTTGAATTAGAGAAAAAGCAAACTCGTAGCAAAGTGGATGATCGTAGCAAAGTGGATGATAGGGAGTTGGCGAATAGATACAGCGGAGGAGAATGCACCTAAGAGTCAACAATTGGCTCCAAATCATCTATAATCAATTTAATAACCAATTCATACATTAATAACCAATTCATGCAATTGTAACATATAAACGTATACTACACTATTAGTACATGGTCTCACCTGTCATACATATATTTTGTCTTAGAGCCTGTGCTGCAACTGGCTATAAATTTGTAGCCCACTGCTCATCTCTCTCTTCTTTCGCCTCCTCGATATGTGTTTATAGCTGGCATATAGCTTGCTACTGTACCTGCTCTAAATCGATCAGCGAGGAGGGAGTAGGGCACGAGCTACCCCGCCAGCTCTGCACCCTTGAATCAAGCAGGGTGAGAACGATATCGTGAAGGAACCCAGAAAACTCAAATCATACCTTAAGGGGAAATCCTCTCATTTTTGCATGTCACTTAAAAAGTCATCAAAAAAATTGAAAAGATTTGATAGGATAGACCAATATGTGATATGTCACTTCACAAACATGCATATTCAAATTTAACTTATACAAGTAGAAACAAAAATAACAAATTTGACTATGAAGTGAACATGTAATTCACGGTCAAATTTGTTATTTTTGTTTAGAATTGTATAAGTTGAATTTTAACTCGCATGTTTGCTTAAAGATATATCATATATTGATCTATCTTGACAAAAAAAATTTTAAAAAAATGTAAAATTTTAAACGACGTACACAAAACGAGAGAATATTCCCACTCGAGGGACAATAATCCACTTCCCAGGATTCCCGTGTTTCTCCCAACGCCCTGCAACAGCTGTCGTCAACGACGATTAGCACTGAGCCTACTGTAGAGAGGAAGGGGAGAAGAGAGGGGGGCAATATAGCTTGTTTTATCACTCCAGCTAGCCAGAACCACCGGCGGGGAGGCTGGGGTTGCCTCCTCGACCTCCACGTTGGTCAATGTTGTGGCGGCGGCGCACTCTTGAGCGGGGAGAGTGAGGTGCTAGTGGTGGACGACACTCTCATCAGCTACTACAAGAGAGTTAGGAAAGAGTGAGAGAGAAGGAACGAGAAAGTCAGGAAAGAGTGAGAGAGAAAGAACGAGTGTGTCTATCTCGGGAAGAGGAGGCACCTCAGGGCTCAGGCCTCGACTTAGGCTCGGTTTAGATGGCAAAAATTTTTATTTTAGGATGTCACATTAGATATATGGTCCTAGTTGTAATGCTGCCAGCGGCCGGCTAGGGCGACCAGTAGCAGGCCAGGACGGCGAGCAATGGTGAGTCGGCGACCAACGGGTGAGCGCCTGAGCGTGAGTGGCAGGAGTAGACGGCGACTCGGCGAGCAGTGGCGAGAGGAAATTGTGTTGGATCAAAGACGAACAGACACAGCCGTGCAGATGCTGTATTGCGGTTAGGAAAAAGAAAGAAACAAAAGCGAAAAACGGGAGTCGAGAAGGTGTGCGGCACCAGCGTGGCTATGAGCCTGTTGTGATTGACGCTCCGAGGCGTCGTCTCGCTTCCAGTAGCCCAGACGGCGCGCCATTTTCATGGGTCTTAGGCCTTCCACGACTTGCTCATAGGCCACGGGTGATGCACGAATTTAGGCCGAGGGGTTTCTCATGTGATGAAAATACGGGGGTAAATACTAAATCTAAAAATTGGACTGGGTGGCTGAGAACCCCCTAGGTCTATTGGGCTCCACACCTACAGCCACGGCCTCCTCGTCAACAGCTGGGTGCCCCAGCCGAGCATCCTCCGCCACCGCGTTCGTGACGCACTGCGGGTGGAACTCGGTACTGGAGGGGATCACCGCGGGCGTGCCGATGCTCTGCTAGCCGCTGTACGCGGAGCAGAGGATGAACAAGGTGCTCATGGTGGAGGACATGGGCGTCGGCGTGGAGATGGAGGGATGGCTGGAAGGGCGTGTCACCGCCGGCGAGGTGGAGGCGAAGGTGAGGCTTGTCATGGAGTCCGAGCAAGGAAGGAAGCTGAGAGACCGCGTCGAGGCGCACAGGGAAGCCGCGGCCATGGCCTGGAAGGACGGCGGCTCGTCGCGCGCCGCGTTCGCGCAGCTGCTGTCCGACATTGACGACGCCCATGGCAAGCAGAGTAGTGTCAGCGTTTAGCTCCACTTTAGAACATGAAAATAATTTCTCAATTCCCACTGAAATCGTGTTCGTACTACTCGAAATCGTTTCATCGAAACGTTGATTTTATTGCTGACACCAAATAATTCAGATCAAACAAAATTTTCCATCCCGGATTACATAGCTGAAATACCATTTCAGCAAGAGGACAGTACGCACTTAATTAGTATACACTCTGTAAATACTACAAAAATCTCTCGATACACCTACAAATCTGTAGGCAGAATCTCTGACGCCATAGCGATGGCGATGGCGATGGCCGATGGCGATGATCAGGCAGCTTTGGCGAGCTCCCTCTCGACGGCCCTCTTGAGGAAGCTGCCTTCCTCGACGACCATCTGAACGGGGAGGAAGCCGAGGCCGCTGGCGACGGCGAGCATCACCTCCTTCATCTCGGCGCGGAACTCCTCCCGGTCGACGGCGCCGTCGCCGTCGCGGTCGAACCGGGCGAACAGGCCGCGGTACAGGTCGACGAGCTCGGCGTCGGTGGCGGCGGCGCCGTCGACGCCGAAGTGGGTCTCCAGCACGCGGAGGCTCATCAGCTCGCCGGCCATGTCGGCGTAGGACAGCCTGCCGTCCCGGTCGCCGTCCAGCGCCGCGAACCGGTCGTCCACCGTCGAGTTGAAGGCCCCCTCGTCCTCCACGAAGCTCTCCACCGTCCTCCCGTCCAAAATCTCCACGCTCATCTTGCTCGATCGAATTCTTGGCTAGCTCTCAGCTGGTTCAGGTGTTGTACGTGTTTGATGAAATGTGAGAACGAGTTGCCGCTATTTATACTGTCGAATCCGCGTGTCTACGCCGCGTTAATTAATCAGATTATTGCGCATGGTTTTTTTTGGCCCGGTAATATGCTGTGGGATGTGCCAATGTTGACGAGTTGTTTTCGCCAAGTGAAGAAATGTTAAACGTAAGCAAAGTTCTTGTTCGCCTCGAGGGAGATACGCTAGCTGTCGTATAAAGAAAAACAGAGGAAGCCCATGGATTCGGGCCGGTTTAGGCAGGTTGCAGATCATATGACAGTGACAGTGAGTTGGAATATCATTGACAGGACGCGGCGAGTCTGCGCCTTGCTCTGTGCGTGGTTAAATTAAACTTAGCATTGCTGCAGAGGCAGAAGAAGCGAAGAACTTTTCCTTCATTTATTGTTGTAAAACCAAGCACTTACGCAAAGCTTATGATAGCATGTGAATATAGTACGTGCAGTTGCAGTTGAGCCAAATAGTAATTGGCAAGCTAATTTTGGTCCGTAGCTCAAATCAGGTTTGGCAACTTCATCACTTTCAGGAAAGGCGTCCGGCAGAAGCAGGCAAGCAGCAGCAAGTTGGTCGAGATAGAGGATACCATGAAATGAAACAGCATGTGCCAAGCCTACTTTACCACACCGATGGTCCTTACTCCTTAAAACTTGTGCCGATTTGTGGTTGGTCTGCCGACAGACATCACCTCGATCGGCCACTGGTTTCTCTCGATTTCAAGAAGTTTCTATGATGCCCATGTACTCTCATCATGTGAGAGGCCCATACGGTGACCAACCAATAGGACTCCTACGGCCTCATCTTTTAGTGTATACTTATACTTATTAGCCAAAATTTAAATTTTTAATTTTTAATTTAAAGTTGATTTTGAGACTTTTTTTCATTGAATTTTATTTTTCCAGCCTTTATTTTTAGGTCGCTAAGAATACGTATGTAAAAGTTTTATTCACAAGTTACTTATCGTTTTGGGTTTGTTTGTGGGTCCCAATAGGATGTGCTTTTGGCATAAAATTACAATTTGTCAATTCAAAAGCATACATATTCAGTTAAAAAATGTTTCAAGTTGACTTTTATATTTAAAATATTCGGTTTAAATTTTGGTCCCCAAAATTGTTTGCATTAAACCATGCCAATGAATGAAATGTCTACCACGCATCTTGTTTTTTTTTTTGGCACAGTTTGCCCCTAAAACAATTTCGCCCTAAAAGTGTGTGCGTAGGGTAGTTTAGACGCCACAATAGAAAGTTCATAGAATATTTTTTTTTCTTTTTGAAATTGTTTTAAAATTCTTCTAAAATTCATTAGCAAAGTGCATATATCGAATAATTTAATACACAAAGTTTTAATATATAAGATTTATGTATAAATTAGGGCATGTTCACTTTGATTCTATTTTCAATCTTACCAAATTTTGATAAAGTTGTTAAAAAAAGTAGCTATATTTAGTTTGCTGCTAAATTTTGGTAACTATATAAAAAATCATGTCAAAATTTTGTAAGTATTTTTTTATCAAAGTGAACAGGCCTAGGTGTACGTGTTAGGCTAGTATAAACCCACTCAAATTCCATGGGCCAACGGGCCTCCTAAGGGAAAGGGAAAACGGGCAGGAAACAAATGGGCCACAAAAGTTTATGCACGTGGGCTGTATTGGAAATTTGGAATGCATTTGCGTAGGCCTCGGACACGGCCTACTAAATAGAACTGGACTGCAAAAGCCCATGTCCAACACGGCGTACAGTATAGAAATCCGAAACCCAAAAATCTGTGAGCCCAATAGCCTGCTTCCTTGATGCTCTGAAGTCTGAATAGACAGGCATGGCATGCCTTGCAAGAGAAAGAAAATTGCTTTTGATTTGCCTTTTTCTTTGCGTGGATGGATGCATTGGTTGATCGATGGCGGCAGATGTGGATGTTTGTCCAGCAAAGCGTGTGCTTCGTGACAACCATTTCTCCCCGTTCTACGTCAATCGTCTCCTTTTCCCGTGTTCATTTCCGGTGGTTATCGTGTCATTAGTCCACAATAATTGCATTCCAGGGACATCTCCTGCCATGCTGAAGAATAAGGCATCGTCATCTGCATGCAGGAATGGAAACACATAGTATTAGTTTTTTTTATTTTTTCTGGTCTTGGATTCATTAAACAAAGCTGTCAAATGCAATGCTCTTCTTTGGTGTGATGGGAATCATGTTTCATGTGGACAAACATCCCTGCTACGAAAATGCAGAGTCGATTATTTAGGAGATGTAGTAATTGTTTACTGATTTGTTTCCTTCTGATGGCCGTAATGTGACCTGAATATGATGTTAAAGATTTTGGGTATAGTCAAAAAGAGAAAGAAGGTTACATGTGAAGTTCTCAGGGATTGCATCACCCTACAGTTTAAGGGGGTAGGTTAACTAGAAGTGATCCATAAGGGCAGCAACCACTTAAAACAACTGTTCTATTCAAGTTCATTAGGGCATTCCCAACCCAATGACTAGATGGTGTCCATAGCATTAAATAAATTACTACCTAAGACAAAAAAAATGATGTGGCAATTGAATAAATGAGGAAAGAGAAGGAAACCATGTCTTGCATGAGACATGGTTTTTACACAACATCCAAGACATCATGTGAGATAAGTAGTATTAAATTGAAGTATAGAATAGTGGTGTTTGCATTGGAAGAGTAATGTCTAGTACTAGTTTTTTAATGATGTGGAGTTTATGGAAACCATATCTAGTGTTATGGGTTGGTAATGCCCTCGTAGAAGTTAGAGGTAGTGAAAGGAGAAGATGACTTTATGCTACTGAGTAGTGAGTACTAGTATAATCTTGAAGTAGCCATTGATTGTTTAATATTATGGAGTAGTGCATTGCTTACTGCAGTTCTAGAAGAAACAAAAACAAGGGCTCTGTTCTTGGCAGAATGATTTTAAATGGAAGAAAGAGAATATTTTAACCAATGTTCACGTTTCTTGGAAAGGAGAAAAACAAGTTGAGAATTGGATTGATTTCATTAATTATAACCTGCTGGCCTCCAAGGAATTTTATTTCCACAATGTGATATATTAATTAAGAAAGCTCAATGTAGCTTGATATGCACAAAAGATATGATATTGTTGAAATGTATTGGAGATAGTCTGTACACAAATTTATTTTTTTATATATAGGAATAAAAATCATTCTGTCGGTAGTAATTTTTAACTGAGTCATCGATATAGATATGAAAATTCCAATATGCTGTCAGATCCGTCGATTTTGTAGTCAATGGATTTTAAGGATCTCACTTGATTGGAAATGACGAAGCGGTACGAAATCTATTTTTTCTTAAAGCCTAATTGGCAATGACAGCTCAAGAAATGAGTTTTCATTTCTCGGATGATTAACGAGTTGTTACCTACCGCTGAACAATTATTATTCTACATTTGATGCAAGGGAAGATGCTTAATCCCACCAGATACAAGCTGCATCAGGCCATCACACGAGTCAAGTGGTCATCTCACCGACACTACAAAATCAGCTCAAATAGCTCATTCGGTTATGATTTCCAATTATTCGAATCCATTTTTTATATACTATGTTCAGTATATTTTATTATCCTTGCTGCATTTTTTTTGGGGGGGGGGGGGGGGGGGGTTCACATGAAAGAAGTACACAATTAATCACAACAATACTCTATGAAAATTAAAAGTGTACAATATTTAATTTGTCGCCGGGCATTTTCTGTTTAATCTGCAACAAAAGCTGCCAGTTACACATAGGGTGCAGTTGAAAAGGTAACTAGAAATGGAAGCTATCGTACCTTTTTAATGTGATTATACTTTAACATGAACTCTATTCAAGAGATGTATTCTTTTCTTTTCTGGAAATATCATTATCGGGAAGCAAAAAAAGCTAGCTGATAGCAGTTTGCCACATTTTTTCATGGAAAAAGGTTCTATGTTTGGTTCCTTTAAGGAGAAAAAAATGAGTTTGGTCTTAGTACTTTGAGTATCAAGCAAGTTGGGGGAATCCTTGATAGAAATGGAGCATTGGTTGCGTTGTCAAATTTATAAACCACACATGATGCCCTAAGGCCTAAGCTGAATTGGATTCTTCCGAGAAATAGCCTTGATAATCAACTTCTATACTATACTCATCAGTGTCTTCTGAAGTTTGTAGTACATGGTCTGAGCTCCAGCAAAGAGTGATTCCCTTTCACTGCAGATAGTACTTCAAATTGGAATTTCTGTGCTCTGACCTTTGAGGACACACCCTCACTTCTCAGTACATTGTGCAATCTTCTTTGTCCTGCATGCATTTGTACTTGCAAAATATGCTAAAATATTTTTGTTTGTCTAATGGATCTAGGTGCCAGACAGTGAATAGAAAAATTACATTAGTCATCTTACAGTTTTGAACAAGAACAATTAAAAAATGCCAAAGCCTGCAAATTGGTTTTGAGAAGTCAGATTTGCGAGAAATACAACAGTGTACAATTACAAGTTGGACTTTACATTAAAACTAGTATCTTGGCCAGACAGTACACACTCCAGGGAAAAAAAAAAAGAGTGCGAAAAATACACGTTTGCGCCATTTGTTCCCATATTACATACACCAAGAAAAGGCAAAACATTACAAACATCAAATGTGAAGAGGAATTTATCAGTAAATGTGAGATAAATGCTACCCTATTTCTCTCAAATAAATCGAAACAAACGGAATGGAAACTATCGTGTACACTTATGTATCGGTGATCCGTACACGATATGCGCGAGGTACAAAAACTTAAAACTAATTCTACAAGCACTTAATAATGGTACTAACACTAAACAAGCAGTGCAATTTACTCAAGAACAGGGAGGAAAGAAAGCTAGGACAGAAAGAAAAGGGCAGCTAATACCTGGCCAGCTTTCATTATGCACCTCTTGGTTGAGAGGTGTGGTGGTGGTGGTGCCTACTGACCTGCAATGCAATGGCCGCAACAGCCGCCACCCCCCATATGAATCTCATAATTTATTCTCTTCCTTTCCACACAAACACCAACCTTTCTATATAGCATCCCCTCCCCTCAAGTCTCAACACTCTTTGCCGGCCAGTTGCCCTCTTCTTCTCTTCTCTTCTCCTTCCCCTGCTCTGCTCAGGTTTGCAGAATCTGAATTCTCCCCTGCATTTGCAATTCAATTTGGAGTTGTTGTTACCTTTTGCAAATTTCATATTTTCATCTCATCGAGTCATTGTGATTAATAGCTTGGGGCTACTTATTGTTGAATGTACTTTTATGCTTATGGTATGTTTTGATCTTTTTCATATGTAGTTCTTGAATGATCTTGAGAAATTAAGATTTTTTTTTTAGCACATGAGGGTATCTCTTTTTCTTTAAGTCGAAGCGAAGATTATTGTGTATGCTTGGTGTAGACTCTTGAATGTTCAGCTTTGGTAGTTGGTCCTTCTCTTTTTGTCTTAGTGATGTGCTGAGATCTAAAAGACATATCTTTTTTGTTGTTGAAGCAACCAGTTTATCATGTGTTATGGTTTTGGTAGGTGACACTATCAGACTACTACTATAATGTGACCACCTAAACTAGATCTAATGATCGTGATGTCACTGCAGTTCAGTTCAAATACAGATAGATCTCAGCCCCCCAAAAAAAAAAAACATTTTGGTTTTTATGATCAAGAAAAATCATCTTGCATTGATCACTGTACAATGTACATTGCTTAAATGATCTCAGGGATCAGGATCAGAGGAGAAGAGAAGATGGAGTTCAAAGCAGCCATGTTCGCGGCCGCCGTCGTAGCCGTCCTCCTATCGTCGTCGTCACCGGCATTGGCTCAGAAGAAGAGCCCGCCGGCGGCGCCGTCGCCGGTGTCGCTTCCACCGAGCTTGGCTCCGGCGCCGGCGCCGGCGCCGCACTACGTCGACCTCGCCGAGCTCCTCAGCGTGGCCGGGCCGTTCCACACGTTCCTCAACTACCTGGAGAAGACGAACGTCATCGAGACGTTCCAGAGCCAGGCGAACAAGACCAAGGAGGGCGTCACCATCTTCGTCCCCAAGGACTCGGCGTTCGCCGCCATCAAGCAGTCCACCTTCTCCAACCTCACCGGCGACCAGCTCAAGACGCTGCTGCTGTACCACGCGTTCCCAAAGTTCTACTCCCTGGCCGAGTTCAAGAACCTCAGTGAGCTCAACCCGGTGAACACGTTCGCCGGCGCGCCGTACACGCTGAACCTCACCGACGACATGGGCACCATCTCCGTGCAGTCGATGTGGTCCAAGCCCAAGATCTCGAGCAGCGTGTACGCCACGAGGCCCGTGGCGGTGTACGCGCTCAACAAGGTGCTCCTGCCCATGCAGATCTTCAGCAAGGACCCGCCGCTGGCGCCGGCGCCCGCCCCGGCGCCGGTGTCCGGGGCGTCCGACCTCGCGCCCGGCCCGGCGTCCGGCAAGGCGGGCGCCGGGAGCGGCAAGGCGGACTCGACCAGCGCCGCGTGCGGCGTCGGCGCCGGCGTCGTCAATGGCTTGGTGATGGCATTGGCTGGTAGCTTGATGCTCCTGTGGTGATGATCAGAGAGAGAGAGAGAGAGAGAGAGAGAGTTCTTGGAGTCAAATTTGCAACAGCAGCACATTGTTCATGCTTCTCCACACTTGATTCTATTTTGAATTGATTTGAAAGAGCCATTCTTTTGGACATAGTAGGCAATGTTTGTAGGATCGAATTGGAATATTTTTTTTTACAACGTATTACGATCATAATCCATAATTACTCATCTGCTGATGGATGAATGAATATGAAATGGGGTCTCTCTTATACATTTCTACTACATCTCTTCTACTCCTCTGTTTGACGATGACATTTCACTAGTTCATTATTCAGAAAAACAACTACTACGTAATTGATTTTTCAAGAAGGAAAGGATGATCACTACTACACCGTTGCGACCGACAGTGTAGGTCTTTGATGAATCAGTCCCTTCCATGTACGAAATGATTCATTTCAAATCACTCCCACTGATGCTCACCATCACCAGCCACGTGAGCCATGTCACGGTAAGATATGTTCAGTCTACTACAGTACACTGATGATGATGATTGATGAGGTTGTTCCATCTTAGCATAAACAACAAGCGTAAGATGAACCGTCATTGGCGAGTGGTTGTAGCACGTAGTTTATGTTCGAAATTTTGAAGGATTCTTCGCTTGCCTTTGGCGTGTCGATCGTCCGTAGAAATTTAGAGGCCAACCATGTGCGACGAGCATAAGGTGTGCTCGTCTCCTCACATGCGGTTAGTTTTTTGCGTGCCCAGAGATTCTGTTCCGGTGAGAAATTAATGTTCTCACTAGTTCAGATCTTCGGTTCGATCCCCATTTGACTCGTGAATTATTAGTCTAAGTTTTTGAACATGTGTTCGTTTCTCTACTGGAGTACGAGTATAGTAGTGGCAGTCAGTCAGTGAAACACTCGGGAAGTACGTTTCTGAAGTCAACTTTACTACAGCAAGCACGGTTATAACTCTAGGAATTTATCTTTTCGCTTATATTTATACTTATCAGCTAAAATTTAAATTTTTAACCTTATTTTAAGGTTTTTTTATCGAAATTTATTTTTTAACCTATTGCTTTTAGATCGCTATGAACACGTAAGTAAAAGTTTTATTCACAAATTACTTTTCATTTACAAATATGATGTTTCACGAAACGATGGCTCCGTACTAAGGCTGTTTAGTTCCCGAAAACTTTTCCCCAAAAATATCACATCGAATCTTTGCACACATGCATGGAATATTAAATATAGATAAATTAAAAAACTAATTGCACAGTTAGGGGAGGAATCGCGAGACGAATCTTTTAAGCCTAATTAGTCCATGATTAGCCATAAGTGCTACAGTAATCCACATGTGCTAATGACGGATTAATTAGGCTCAAAAGATTCGTCTCGCAGTTTCCAGATAAGTTATGAAATTAGTTTTTTCATTGGTGTCCGAAACCCCTTCCAACATCCAGTCAAATATCCGATGTGACACCTAAAAAATTTTCTTTTCACGAACTAAACAGGCCCTGACTTTACTACGGAAATCACCACCAGCAAGCAAGCGAACACCGGCGTCGACTCTTCGGTCGGCGGCGCCGAGCCGTCTCTGCATCCACTCGCACACCGGTGGTGTCGTGCGCGCGGCGCGGAGACAGTCGCGGTTACGAGGCCGTGGGGGCCTTTTTTCCGCGAAAGGGACGAAGATGATGGTGCGCGGCTGTTACAGGGGCTGTGGCCTGTGGCGTCCGCGAACGGAGGCCCATGTGCAAACTCCCGGAAGTTCATCAGCGCCGCGCGTCTGCACCCACCCGCGGGATCAGAGGCAGCGACACGCGCGGGCCGTGGGCTGGTCGGGTGAACCATCCGTTGCCGGATGAGGGCTCCTTTCTTTCTTTTCTTTTTTTTTTCAAAACTAATGGAGGAGCGTCGATATTCAAATCAAGAAAAAAAATGTACAGTAAGGAAAAGGAGCAAAAAAATAACGGAATTGCTAGAAAACTTTCGTAAGGTTTTCTCTCAAAACTTTCAGATTTGTGGTCATCGGATCGCTTTGAGATTCGTACATGCTGGAAAAAAATTGCTAGAAAAAATTATCACACATGTCATGTCCAAGATCCCGGTGCTAGTCAATCAAAGTTAAATACAAGTTTTATATAAGTTGTATCATATTTACGGTGTAGTTACAGTCACAGTGTAATTATAATACAATTATATTTCAAATATACTACTATAGTTATATCTAAAAGTTTTTCAATCGAAAAATTTGCAGCAGTTTTTTAATACTCCCAAAAGTAAAAGCTGAATCCTGAAACCCAGCTAGTGACTAGTCAGCCAAGCAGCCAATTTTCTGAGGCCCTTGGGCTCCTCCATGATCTTCATGACTAGGCCGGTTGCCGTGAGCTACTTGTGCTGAAAGGTTCTTTGATTCATTTACTTCCAAATCCCTCACGAGACTAGCAGTATTAACGTGCGGACTGTTTGTTTTGGTGCTCCTTTCGAACACATGAGGAGAAAATCACAAAAATAGAAAAAAAATCATACTCCCTCCATTCCAAAATACTCCCTCCATTCTAAATTGATCTACATATTTCATAGGTACAATAAGACCAAGAAAAACTAATAACTCTCTTATACTATATTTACTCTAACAACAAACTCAATGCATGCACCATCCTCACTATTTCCTAGTCAATAGCAAATCAAGATATTGCATGTGGGTTATAAATACTTGTGTGCATGGATGCATGCATCAATGTCCATTTACTCCAATGCACAAATAACGAATAGACTTAATGAATGAACACAAATATGTACATTATTTAGAAATAACCTCAAAAAAATTATATGTAGATCAATTTGGAATAGAGGGAGTATAAGAGTAGGTACAATAGCAAGCTATAAGTCAACTATAAACATATTTTAAAGAGATAAAGGAAGAGAGAGAAGAGCAACGGGCTACAGATCTATAGCCAGCTGCAGCATGGACTCCAAGACGTAATGTGTGTATGACAGGTGGGACCAAGTTTTAATAGTATAGTAGTAACTATTGTATGAATTAGCTATTACATTAGTTATAGATGATTTGGAGTTAGTAGTGGGCTATACTATTAAACTTGCTCTAAGGCATAACCACCCCCAACCCAAAGATCAAGAAATAATTATTATCATCTTGTAGTTTGGATCATCCTAATAAATACAATGCAAGCATCCAATAAAATTAGAGAACATGAAAATAGAGGATTTAAAAAAGTAATAATTTAATGAAGAAGGGGCCATACTTAATTGCCTACATGCATACATGTCTTATATTATGGAACATTTAAAAAAAAATGGTTGTGCCTTATATTATGGAATGGATTGAGTAGTAATTAAATGTTATGGCATATGCTATTATATGAAAATTTAAAACATTGTAATTTGTCAAACGAGTTGTTTGGATGCTCAACATGAATTTTACGAGGAAAATATCCGCGTGGAAGTATGACCGTCAAACATCTAAAGGAGTAAAGTACTCCCTCCGTCCATCCATAAAAAAGTTAGATATATTTTATATTTGAGTTTTTCTAAATAAGTTGTTACTATTTATAGTTTTTATATATATCTAAGTATTAAATAAATAGATAAATTAAATGTTTGATTAGAATCTAAGGAGTTATCTGAATACTCATTGGTTGCATACTTGCATCCACTTCTTGATTTTACAATATGCAAGGTGATTTAATTTCTCCTTGGTCTTAGTGACAAAACTAATATATGTAACTTTTGTGGATGGAGGAAGTACAACGTATTATCTCTATTTTATACTATAAGTCATTTTGTCCTTCTTTTCAGCCAAATTTCTTTAGGTTTGATTAAGTTTATAGAAAAATTAGCAACATCTATAACACTAAATTAGTTTAATTAAATGTAACATTGAATATTTTAATAATATGATTGTTTTGTGTTTAAAATATTGCTATAACTTTTTATAAACTTGATCAAACCTAGTAAAAAAATAAACTAGTAAAAAAAAGTTGAAACAACTTATAATATAAAAAAGTATGACGACAGTACGAGACTACAATGATTAAAGGGCATCACAATCAATAAATCAAATCAAACCCATTAAAAAAGAAAACTCAAACCAACTAATTAGGGCCTGTTCAGATCTCCCATGTTAAAATTTTTTACCCTGTCACATCGAATGTTTGGACAAATGCATGAAGTATTAAATATAAAACGAAAAAAATAACTAACTACATATATTGCGTGTAAATTGCGAGACGAATTTTTTAAGCATAATTGCTCCATGATTTGATAATGTGGTGCTACAGTAATCTGTTGCTAATGATGGATTAATTAGGCTTAATAAATTCGTCTCGCAGTTTACAGGCGGAATCTATAAATTGTTTTGTTATTAGTCTATATTTAATACTTCAAATGTGTGTTCGTATATCCGATGTGACACGTTAAAACTTTACACCGATGGAACTAAACACCCCCTTACTCCCAAAGGAGAACTGGAGATCGTATAGTCGTGCAAGTTTCTGTTTTAATTGATTAGGATTATACTTCCAAGAGCACGGCTTGACACATTTTTCACATATGCCATATCTCTACACTACACATGACGCCTATTTCATTATTTAAAAATATCTTCACCACAACTATCATATTCGCACGAACAGAGAGGTATGGAAATTAAACGCACTAATAGCCCTCTGGACTCTGGAGCATGGGCATCTGCATACCCGTTTAATGCCATCAGCATCAAAACTAAGGTGCTGCTAGGCAAATCTTCATATAAGTTTTAAAATTTTATTTCAGATTGATTTCAGTGGTTTACTTAGTAATTTTCATTGCTTGTTAATCTACCTAAAATTACTTATAAAAAATCATATTCGAAAATTCGAAATCAATTTAGCTCGTAGTGCATGTCGAAACCAAGTGCGGTATGTTAAGGGCCTATTGGGTTCACCGATTGAAAAAACAGAACTGAATAATATTTCCTTCGTATCAAAATAAATAAAATTAATATTGTATATGACATATTCTATTAATACAAAATTTAGATATGAAGTAAGTGCCTACTTTTTTTTAAAAAAAAACAAACCTAGAACTGGACAGCTGGATGTGACTAAACATAGTATAATAAGTATGGACATGCTCTTATCGAGATTCGTTATACTCCCTATGTTATAAATTATAGGCCTATATTTTTTAAAACGGTCTTCAATGATATACTCTGACCATTAATTTATGTCATATTATATTAGCAACAACTATAAAGTTAATATTACATGAAAGTATTTTAAATACAATCTAGTAATTATTAACATACATAATACTTGATGTATATATTGTTAGTATAATTATTAGTCAAAAGTTACCGACTTTGATTTTTCTAAAAATAAGGGCGCTTTATAATTCGAAACGGATGGAGTATTAGGATATGTCACACCTAATTTCATTTTGTTTTACAGAGGGAGTATTATTTAGTTGCGTATGTTTCTTTTTTCTCATACACCTTAGAGAAAACGGAAAAGGGAGGGCCGGGTTGCACCGTGAAAAGGAAATATTTGGTTGCTCTTCTCTGTAAGGAGAACCAAATTCTCTATTGTATAGCTCGGCTCGTTTTCTAATTCCAGCCTCTCGTAGAGAGCAAGAGGTCGATACTCGTAGAGTAGGCAGCTGGCTTCAATTTTATCCAGCTCACCTATAACTCTTTTAGTAACTTGTGAATATAATAAGGGGTGCTTAGATACAAGTAAGCTGTAATAATGCTCGGCACACCAACTTTACATCATATTAAAATAACTTTTACACATGTAGCTCTCTCTCTCTCTGCACTCCACTTTTCTCTCGAAGCCAATGCTGATCGTCCCCGCTCTCACTCTATCCTTTTCTCTTCTCTCCTCTCTCATCCAACTTACCACTGTAGCTGAAGTGGTTTCTCCTATCGTTAGAGCAAGTTTAATACTTTATTCATCTACTTTTGATAGTCATATTTCATCTTAACACACAGACTAAAGATAAATAATTCTACTTATCATCCATTTAAACATGCTACTAGTTATTTCTCGTAAACAAGCGATTCATTAATATTTACATTTCTCGATGTCCATGTATCCAATCTTGTGTGGAAGAATGGAGAGTCACGCATTAAATACGAGAAAGTCATTAAGATGATAGGTTGTGAGATTGAAATATGCCTATCAAAAATAAATTTTTTAGATTTGGAAATATGACTATCAAAAATAGATGGAGGGAGTAGTATAGATAACCACTAGCTCCAAATCATCTATAGTCAATTCATACAATAGTTGCTTATTATATTATTAATATCCGGTCCTACTTATCATACACATATTACGTCTTGGAGTCTGTGTTGCAGATGACTATATATCTATAACCCGCTGCTCTTCTCTTTTTTCCTTTATCTTTTTAAAATATATTTATAGTTGGCTTATAGCCGCTATTGTACCGTCTATTAGTCCAGGTTGTACTGCTATTGTGCTCGCTCGTGGCAGCAGCAGGCATCGAGATGGGCGCAGCGGTGAATGCCCCCTGAAACGGAATGGAAGCCGCGGACGAGACGACGACGAGGCATCGGAGCAAGAGCCGGGCCGATGTTGTGGGATTCGGTCCCGCCAGCGTACGACCAACCCCGGCCGCTCCGCGCCCGCGCGACCCGCACGTGAGAGCACCGCGCCCGCCCGCACCACCACGCGCTGGAAACGCTCGCCGTCTCTACGCTAGCCAACGCGGCCATAGCCAAGACGGCCATCCATGTGGTGTGGCGCAGCAAGCTGAACTGCTGAAGTGGTAGTGGTGGTGTGGTCCAGGGCGGCGCGCGGCGCCGATCCATCGATCGATCTGTGCAGCAGCAGCATCAGCAGCTGCTTGGTGGTGCGCTCCCCTCTGCGCGGCGGACCCGCCAACGTTGATCATCATCAACAGGGGCGCGATGCTATCTATCACCAAACAAAGCCTGGCCATTGTTTGTCATCATCGATGGATCGTGTGGGGATATTGAATCAGAGCTAAGCAAACACAGACAATGGTCCAGTGGGGGAGGGTAAAGAGATTTATCCTGGCGATCGATGGTCGGGTACTGGTGTCTGGTGCAGTAGTAGTGGTTTTTGCAACTTTGCATGCAGTACTCCACTTGCATTGGGAGGGTAAGGTGGTGTTTCATCCGGGGACTTAATTTTAGTCTCTATATTTAGACACTAATTTAAAGTATTAAATATAGACTACTTACAAAACTAATTATATAAATGAAAGCTAATTCGTGAGATAAATTTTTTAAGCCTAATTAATCTATAATTAGAGAATGTTTACTATAGTATCACATAGGCTAATCATGGATTATTAATTAGGCTCAATAGATTCGTCTCGCGAATTAATCCAAAATTATGGATGGGTTTTATTAATAATCTACGTTTAATATTTATAATTAGTGTCCACACATCCGATGTAACAGTGACTTAAAAGTTCAGGCTACGAGGGGTCTGAGGATTGGTGTACGGCACCACCCCACGCATGCTTTTCCACGCTTTTCCAGGACAAAGATTTTGAGGAGCAGGGACGAAAGGTCACCACACCGGTTCACCACTAGCATACTCCATACACTTCACACTAGTACATGTCTACATGTAAGAACGAACCGTCTCCATTTTTCATCTTTTTGTTTTCGTTTTTGCTATTTTACCTAGTACTCCGTACGATATATTTTTTAGGTTTTTGTCTTTCAATTTTTCACCTTTACATCAAGATTCGTGCGTGTTCCTATACAGAGCACTTTTATATACTTGGTTATAGAGCACTTAAACTTAGTTACAAAGTACTTCCTCCGTCTTAAAATATAGGTATTTTTTAGGTTGGCACGGGTATTAAGAAAATATGTGAGAATGACTGGAGAAGGTGTGTGATTGGTTGAAAAGAAAAGGTATGTGAATGAGAATGGTTGCGATTGGTTGATAGGAGGAGGTAGGTGGAAAAATAGCTTTATTTTGGGACAAGACACTGTGCTAGAAATAGCTATATTTTGGGACGGAGATAGTACTTACATTGAGTTACAATGAATCAAAATTAGATTTTACAATTGTTTTTGTCTCTAGATTTATGATTTTTGGCATATTCATCATATTCTTTTTTTAACGAATCGGCGAACTGCCAATTTCATTAAATACATGAGTAAAACTGTATAGGCACAAGACGCAAGAATAAAAAAAGTGCAAGCTCAAGGCCTTTGGTCCCAGTTAGCTGAAACGTAAGTCAGCCACCGAAATGCTTCGCTCCTGCCAAGGTTCATGTTTTTTGCTTCCTTCTTAATTTTGGCTGTTAGGCTGGTCGTCAAGAGCTCTTTTTGCTGGAAAACCTGTGGTTCCTTTTGTTCCAAATCTTCTAGGCGACCAGCAGCATCAGTGTTCGAAGGGTCTCCTTCGGCGCTTCGCTGGCCCGCGCGGTAGCCTCCCACCACTCAGAGCAAGTATAATAGTAGGCTATAAACCAGCTAAATATAGAGAAGGGAAGAGAGAAGAAAGAGAAGAAGCGGGCTATAAACTTACAGCCGACTTGGACACTCTTTTTATTCACGACGGAGATCAGATAAAGAGGCGTTCTTTTTTTTCCCTCCCCCTCGCCTCTCTATTAAAATGTGGCCCCATGTAAACCCCGCTCTTTAATCCCCCCGCAGCGAAATCAAAGCGTCGGTACCCAGTACATAATACCTCCACGGTACTCGTACTCGTACTCCCCAACTCATGTGGCAAACAAACGTAATCTTCTCATCCCACCGACGGATCGATATCCATCAATCTCTACCAAATGCGCCCCGCGTACGTACGTATCGATCGGTGTACGACGTACGTGCAATCCGCGAATAATCCACCCCTGCCCCTGCCCCTGCACCTGCCTGTCACGCTACGAAATTTAACGTGCCCCCGTACGTAACGGTGGCGGTGGCTGTTCGCTCCGTTTGTTCAACCACGCACGCTGCGCACGCATTCGTTCGTGCGTTCGTTCGTTCGTTCGCACGCATTGATGCGCGGTCCGGATCCCGACGCCGCTGGCACGCGCGAGGACATGCCCCCGTGCAGCTGCTGCTGACCTCGATCGCGCCCGGTTTTTCCTCCCCCGTCTTTATAACCCACTGAAAGCCGAGTATTATTCCAATGCAGCAGCAGCAGCAACAATCATAAAATCGCAGAGAGAACGAGAGAGAGAGAGAGACCATTCTTCTTCTTCCACGGCCTCGCTAGTAGCAACGCTACTCTCTCATGAGCAAGGATGAGGAGGGTGTGGAGGAGCAGCAGCAACGGTCCAATGCCATCGTCATCATCATCTCCTGCAACAGCATTGGGATCGTCGCAGGAGTCGCCGGCGACACGGGGATGGCCGGCCGGTGAGCTGAATCCAAGATAGGATATAGGGAGGATCGATATATAGGCGAAGAAATATGGAGGGGAGTTTTGGTGATGGTGATGGTGGTGGTGGGTTTTCGGTCGACGGCCGGCGCTGCAATGCGGCATACAAGGGAAAGCCAGGCATTTTCTCTGCTGTTCCAAGTACTACCTTTCCTTTAGCTTTCCTCTCCATGGAAGAAAAAAGAAACGGTTGCATTCTTCATGTGTTTTCTCTGTTGTTAATTAACTCTTGAGGTTGATTAATTACTTCGTTTTTTAGCTAGGCAAGTTAACTAGTAGTAGTAGTTTCTGCTACAGATGGTCAATGAAGATCATGCTAAGACGACAGTCACACTGTATATCTGCATTGATTCCTTCTTTCTAGATTGTTATGCATTTTCAGATCTCTCTCTCTCTCTAACCAATACGTAGCTATTGGAAGAATTAATGTATGTCCAAATCTCATCATCTGTGTTTGTTGTTGTTGTTGTTGTACGAATCCCTGCTTTTGCTCAGTCACTACTACAGTTTCTTTCGGTGTCGGTAAGCACTCAGAGTGCTACTAGTATGTACGTTTGACAGAAAGTTAATTAATTAACGCACAGAGAAGGAGATAATTTACAGAGATCATGGACAGTCCCGGTCAGATTTTGCGGTGCTTGCATTTAGATTCATCATGGTTCATGAATCAATTGTCCTTGAAAGAACCATTAATGTAGCAAAAATATGTGGTAGTACTGCCATATATGCTGGTACTTGTGTTCCAATCTGTCTTTGCTTTCTTTTTTGTCATTGGATTTTTGAGGTGCCTTTAGCGTGCAGCCTTCGCTCTTGACTATTGCACCCCGGTACCACGTACCATTGATGTTCAGTTGGGAGAAGTTCATGATTAGGTGGTAGTTGACGAATGCTACTACAATTCTCGAGTGTAATTATATATTTGTATCGTACTTTCTATTATTGCACCCTTTTGATGCAATTCTTTTTCTTTCCAAGTTCCAACCTAATGGTACTTGTTGATGTTGATGATATATTCATTCTAGTGCCTGAGTATCTAGGCGCCTAGTCCTGGACACAATTCTGCTGTCTTCTTCTGTACTGCTTGCTGAATGTTGCCTGCTCTCCAAAACTTTCTGAATCCTTTCCACTAAAGAGGTTTCTCTCAACTGCACACTCGACTAATACGTAGTATACGAATACGTGTATATATTCAATTTTAGTTGCATTTTTCCTAATATTGAAGGTATAACTACTTTTGGTCTCTACACCAGGATTACAATTTAATCTCAGGGCTACACAAAAATAGCATCACTTGATCTAATCATAGTTAGGGGGTAAAAACCATATATCGTGCTGTGAGCATTTGGAGCCTGATCCCACGTGTTGTGGTATTGTACCGTGAACATAATCTAAGGGCCTGTTTAGATCCATTTGGAATGGGCAAATGGCAAAAGTTTTGGTGGCAAAAGTTTTGGTATTGTAAAAGTACTAGTTGATGTTTAGATGCATCCTAAACTTTTGTCATTCTAGCACTAAATTGAGAGAGAGAAAGAGAGAGGGAGTGGTCCCAAAGCACTTTTTGGCACAATTTGCTACTATGGACTAGCAAATGCCAAATGCCAAATTGCCAAGTTTTGCTACTAGTGTTTAGATCCAAAATGGCAAAAAGTGCTTTAGGATTTAAACAGGGCGAATTCATGATAATGACATGAGAGAAAAAGCTCCGAATTGAAATTTGAAAGGGATGCCCTAGCTCTAGTGTCGGTACGGTGCTTTGTACATGCAGGGGTCATTGCCATCCTTCATAAATCAAATATTTATGGCCCCTTTAAAACACAGAAATAAGAAAAAAAAAACTTCATCCAATAAGACTGTTGTTTTAGAAAGTCAGAATATAAATAAAAATGATGAAATGGTATTATATTAAGAGGTCTAGTGGACCCTCTTTGGGACAAATCTAAAACCTATAAACCCCTCTTTTAAGGACGGAGGGAGTATAGGATTGCATGTATAAATATAAAACGAAGATGAAAAATGTAGGAAAAATATAAGATGGATTGTTTAGAACAAATGAACTTAGTAAAACACAATAATCATAATGTCATTGGTCAATTTATCCTCAAATTATGGTTCTTTAGAGCTTTCATTGTTTTATTTAACTTGGACTTAGCTAAGAAATGAAAAAAAAAAAGAGGTCTTGGTAGATGTTTGAATTCATATGGAATCTCTAGCAAAGGAAAATTTTCCCTCTACCCTTCCTATGCCCAAATCCTTCATTCCAAACAAGCGAATAGTGCGAAATCCATTAGAAATTGAAATCATCCATATTTCCTACAAATTAAAATTCCTACAATCCAAAGGAGCCCTCAATGTGGCCCTTAACATGAGGGTTGGATCTCATGAGAACTTTTCTCGGGTCTATCTCTCTCCCAAAATCATATACTTTTTCTATGGAGCATCCAAACAACAAGTTTCACACAATTTCTGCATTCTAAAACTCCTATGGATCAACTAGTTAGTATGCCACATCTTCCTATATTTTTCCTGTTTCTGTGTTTTTGAATTCATACGTTCCAAAGGAGCCCTAAAGAAAACCAACTTTCATTCCAAATGAAGCATGCTAATTATTAAATAATACTACCAAATTTTACATTCAGGACATGCTTTTAGCGACATGTACACAATTTTAGGCCTCCTTTGAATTTCAGAAATTTAATTTGGACGATTTCAATCCCTGGGATATTTTTTTCTATTAGGTCATTCTTTTTTTTTCAATTTTCAGATCGTCCTTTTGCACAAGAGAATATGATTGACAAAATCCTAAAATTTTATTTTATATACCTCCATTCCGTGCGGAAATTTTCATATCATAACCCCAATGCACTCTCTCACTTTCTCTCTCTGCTCTTACGAATTTTGTATGGGAATACTATTGAAAATAAACTAATTCCAAAGAAAATCATGTGCTCCATATATATCGCTCCAAATATTATTTATGCATGTTGGAATCCTATAGATCAAGTTGAAAATAGCGTTATACTCGTACATTTATCCTTTTCTTCTGCATTTTTAGCATACTTGTGTTTGTTCAAAGGAGCCTCTATAGACCAATAAGAAACTTTTTTTTACTGTGACCGTGAAGCTTATGTCTAATACAGGTGAGGATCCTTTACCGTAACGTCAGCATCATTACAGTCATTGGTACGTGGGTCACTATCTCTTATTACCCCACGTATGTCAGTTCAATACTCCCATGGCCAATGGCTGCACGCTTTGGCATTGGTAGGAAACCTTCAGGCCCAACCAAAGAGGCATTTGACCAAACCGTCCGGAATTCAGTGGCCTCGGGATCCGTTCTTTTTCCCGAGCAAGCGTGCGGCACCGCGAAATTAGCTACTCCCAGCAACAAAGATGGATCGTTACTCCAACTTGATATGGTTTAGCTAATTAGCTAGCTTTACACAGCATCATACTATCATATACTATTACTACTATAATCACCATTGATTTATTTAATCAAGCTATCTAATCCTATGTGCCCCCTGTGTTGTTGAGCTGCTGGTTTTGACTTTGTTGGCACCGAGATATATGTCATGAGAATTGGTGTCCGAGACTTGAATGGTTGGTAGCTTTGACGCTAGCTTTTAGGATAGATACTCCTATGATATCAGTAAAAAAAACACATATACAAAATGAAATATTAACAGTGTTTGGATCGTTCAGATAGCTAGCTAGCCCTTGAATACTTCGGTTGTATGTATCTCAGCTGCTTCATTATTTCTTAATCCATCATGCATTATTCTAGTATCTCGTGGTGTTCTGTGTCAGATGGGCCTCGTTAATTATAGCTTAGCACTGTTGTTTCAAAAATCTGCGGCTTGCTTCGCGCAACACATTGACTTTCTGCCTGCATCTGTAGGCGTAAGATCTCCTTGGTTTGATGATCCATGCGTGGCCATGTTAATTTGGGACTGATAGGGATCCGTGCTTTTGTCAGACTGTCAGTGTGCAGAATTGATCATGAGTTAGTACACCTACTGTTCATGTTCATCGATATCTCAGACATCAATTAAGAATAAACTGAAATGGCCATACCTCTGTTAAGAATCTGTATCTTATCATGATTCATGCCTTGTTATTCTGACTGTCTCATAATCGGCCCGTTTTGAATATTAAACCATCTTTTATGTTAGCGACCGACGGTGGAAGAAGAAAGGTGATCATCCCAACAACTAGCTAGCTACTCACCATTTTTTAGAAAAAAACAAAGAAAAACGAAGAAGAAAGAGAAGAAAATGTACGCCATTATTTCGCTCCGGTCAATAAGCCGTAAAGAAAAAAGCGAGACAATGGAATAAAAGTTAGGATTTCATTTTTAGGCTTTTATATGCTTTCGAGGATTTAAAAGCAAAGACTAATGAAAACAATAAAAAAAACACATAGAATAATTTAAATTAAATGTTAGCTGCGGCTTAGACCTTGTTTAAGAGAGTTTAAAATTCTGAGAAGCAGCTAGTGAGAGACTAGAAAAACTAGGTTCCAATCTCTAACTTTTAGTTCATTTTCTAAATTTTAAAGTTATATATTCTTAAAATTTGAATGAAAATCTGAACTGTTTGAGAAAATTTCTGGTAGGTGTAGCTGAAGATTCGGGGAGAAACTACCGTTACCAGAAACTCCCCAAACTTACCACTCCAACGAGCTGGGTGCACGTACACCAGTACAGTTAGTACAGCAGCGTACAATGTACTGCGTGTCTGGAGGATCGCCCGCGTATACGTATATCCGGCTTGATGAGGGCATGGCCCATGCTAGATCGCCTTGGCTTTCCATATCAAAGGACACAGGGTTTACTCGAATCGGCATAACGGTGACACCGTGACAGAATGCAACCCAAGAAGCAGCTGCCTGACGACTGTAAAAAAACCCGGAACATCTGATTCTTTTTTTCACCTGTCGTACGTACGATCAACAGGCAAACGGAACCGACAAATCTGACATCCAAAGGAACATATATACTCCCATCTTATCGCGTCCTGGGCCTCCTGGCTAGTTAAGGGGACGGATCTCATTCCAGGAGGCGAGAAGATCCTCTTCTTCCGTGCTGATTGTCACCAGCTTGTGAGTACCTATGATTTGCTGTACATGTGTAGTAATTGTTGTATACGGGCATACGGCATTGAGGAGTGAGGACCATGTTTTACTGTGTGTACGTACTTGGTGCATGTAAAACCGGTTTATGCTTCATGGCTTACACTATGTGCAGTAAACAGATAAAATGTTGTACACGAACAGGGCAGAATTTATCCAGGACAGGGACTGCCGTGCTGGCCCTGTGCCTGTCTGTAAGTAAAATCCGGTCATCCAGAGTTACAGACAGCTTGCAAATCTGGACTAGGAGAGGGCATCATTCACAGGGTGATATGGTCATATGGGAGAGTCCAACAAATTTGACAAGGGCATGACGCCGAAGGGAACTCTCACAATGGCATAAGGAGTGTTTCAAACCAACTGTGTACAAACATTCACACCAAATAAAAATAAATGAGATCACATGAATCAAAATTCAAGAAAAAGAGCGTACGTGGATTGAACCACATACTCTTTTGCATCAGAATAGTGCATCAACCTGCCTATTCTGCAGCACTCAAAATAACTCCAGGTACAGGTTTTATTTTCTATTTTTGTAATCAAACAAAACAATCAGGCAGACAATGTACATCGCGAGAGCGGGCTGGTTACGATCGCTTTGCTTTGATCACAAAGCGAGGCCTTCCTTCCGAAATGAGATTCTGCTACACCTGTGCACCGCGCCGCTTTTCACAGGCCCATCGACCGTTTTCACGGGCTTTTCGGCGTCAATTATCACGGTGGTATTTTGTTTGGAGTCGATTGCCTTTTGTTCCTTTCTGCTCTCCAGAACAGATTCAAGCCCCTACAACATGCACAACACAAGATATGGATTGGCATAAAGAAACCGAAATTACCTGAATGGAGGACAAACATCTGCATATTGATTGTGTATTACCTTCACTGCCTTTCTTTCAGACTGAGCCAACTCTGTGAGCTTGAGTTTTTCATTAGCTTCCTGCGGAATGGAAAGCATAGAAGGATCATTACAGCACAATGAGCAGTATGAGCCAAAAGAAAAGCTAACTATCCAAGATAAGGCATCCTTAGACCTTGCATGCAATCCTGAACCTTTATAAATGATATCTACTCACCTGAAAAAACTTGGCATTTATTCCATCTTTTAGACCTCCAGCTATTTGGCAGAGGTACCATACACCAGCATTAGTTGCATCCTGTCGGTAAACACAAGAGGTTAGGCAAAAGGAAAAAAATCAGCACGTCAAATATTGATGGGTATGTTTAGCCACCTGTTTATTATCAAGCAACTCGATCTTCCCTTCCTGATATTGTAAAAGGAGAACATAAAGGTCAGGATAACCAAAGAAGTGTTCTGACACAGGTTCATGCTCAAGGGTTATAAACTAATAAGACTCACCAATCCAGCTACCATCTGTTGGATTGCTGCAATATCAAATCCAATTTGAGACAGATCATCTTTGACATCATTCACCTGTGCATAGAGAACAGAATCATGTCTTTTGCAAAAGTAGTTCATATAGATGGGACCTACATATATGGGCTTTAACTATTGAAACCTTCACAATGTATATAGATAGCAAATAGTATTAGGAGGAGAGAAGAAGTGGAGATAAATAATATATTTTATCCTCTATGGGCAGCCCATATGCTATGGGTAGCTTTTGTTATTTCTTTGCTATGAACTAGTTCCACAATGTTACTAGGTGGCTAAATGAAATATTATATTGCCTATGGACCACTTTTGGACTACATTGTGGATGCCATAACATTGGGAAGAACATAACTTTTCTGCTTTCGAGAAGAAAATGAAAAATGCTGTAAAATTATCTTTCCATGCATGAGTACTTGCAGATTTACAGTAGCTATTTTTAAGAATGTACATTCTAATGCAACTAAAGACCATTCATTGATGACAAATATCATTATGCTTATGCTTGCGCTTGTATATATTCTTGGCTTCATGATGTTGTTTTATGGTTTATGGGCAAAATCGATCACTTGGAATATGCTGTCAATGATTATAGTAAAAGCCAGCAATTCCACCATATTTCAATGCATATCCTATAATAGCCATGTCAAGTGCTTCCTGGCTTTATCGAGGGCACAGTTTTTAGCTTGAAACAAAATTGGCATGACAAAGAAAATCCTGATCCACCTTTTCAGATGCGACTACAAAAATCAAACTAATAAGAGTTATGCACCTCAGGTAGAAACACAATTTAATAATAAAGTTATCTGATGTTAATTAGACTTGATGTAATGAAAAAAAAAGAAACAATAATTATTGCTCCAGAGAAAAAAAAAGGAACTTCAGAAATTTCCATGTGTAAAAAGTTGAAGGGCTAGCAGCATCACAAATCAACAAACCTCGTTTCTAATAATTTTGGAGACCTCCACTTGCTCATCCATTTTCCCATCTAAATTTTCCAGGCGCTGAGTTAGATGCCTTTTTGTTGCCTGAAATTAATTGAATTTAGAAAACGCTAGTCAGCATATGTGAAGGACAACTACTTCAAATATGTAACGATTCAACATGTAAAGCATACAGCTAAAGCTGAAGACACTTGGTCCAATTGCTTCGACATACTCTCAACAGCTTTGGTCATGTTGCGTTTGGTGACAAACATGACATCCGATAAGGACAATCCCTGCAGGAAGATACTATAATGTAAGAAAAGTTCAACACATACAGTTTATCATTGTACTAGTAATTTAGTCTACAAAACACCATTAGGACAAGACAGATTTGATGGTTTTTCTTAAATACTAGGGCCTAGGGATCATGAAAAGAGTCTCTCAACCCGAAACTGTGATTCTTGATAGAATATTTGGTCACAGAATCAAAGGTGTTACTACATGACTAAGAAAGCAATTTAATCCCCCCCCCCAAAAAAAAAAAAGAATGTGGTTTATTCATGATGTCCCAAAATACATACAAGGGTGCCAAATGCCAATTATATATCACAGTTGGATCCACATAGAACCACTGGGACTGCATGGAAATACTTTACAGGGAGACTTAGGTAGCATAGTTCTTAAGACATATAACTACAAGAAACAAGGTAAACAAGCAAATGGGGAACATCATATTACTCTCTTCATTCAGTTACTAATTTATTGAAGGCTGTAAGTATAATAAAAGGAAAAGAATAGTAAGGAGTGTTTGTGGAGAAAGAAAGCAAGGAAGAAAAATCAGAATATAACAGCTGATAGATCAAAGTGGCATTGTATATTCCTGATTTTACCTTCCACCACATATAGCAGTAACCCATTGCTCCAACTGCAGCTGCAGGCAGTATGTAGGAGGATAAACTGCCTGCAAAAGGGATGCAAATGCTAGTGAATAAACAACACGAGTAAGAAAAAGATACATGTCACATGGGGACAAGTAGCCAGTGAGATATGTTCATGAATGTTGTGAGAAACAGCTGAATGTACCAGCATTCCTATCCCATTTGTCATTAAATTACTATTATTGACCAATCAACATGATTCAAACTGTAATCGCTGAATCATTTCAGCTTCATGAATTACTCAATATTGAATTAGAGAATAGAGATTGACACTCTTTAACGGGTTTTAGCAAAAATATGACTATTGACCACTTTTTCACCAAGGGGTTGTAGCCTTGTAGAGGAGCTGATACAAGCCAATAATTGTCTATCTGAACCTTAAGATTGATGGATAATCTAAGTAAAAAGGTGTAACAAAAGCTTTATATAGATAGACTCTTTGCATGACTGCTAGAAGAGTGAAACTGAAAACAGAATTGGGAGAGGATCAAACAAGCACAAACCTCCAGAGTCGGAGTTGCCACTCAATATGGTAATAGGCCTTGATATAGTCAAATCTCTAACTTCTTGTGCTAAATTTCGAATCTGCAGTCAAGCACCAGCACACAAATAATAAAAACAACAAACTGCAGTGGTTTTTACTGAAACTTGAGGCTTTACTGAATTTGAAGTCATTTGTAACTTCCATTCAACTGTTGATTCTACGGAAAATATGAAATGATGCATACCTGAGATTGAAGAATGGCGATGTCATAGGCACTCGAACCTTCTCCTTGGTTTACACCCTTCATAAGCTCCTAAAAATAGGGAAAAAACCATCTACTTCAATAAACATCTGCGATTTTATGAGTTACTACAAATTATAGATGAAGAACGCATCATTATAACCATTGGGTGATAACTGATAACTTAGGCATGACATTCCAATTGGTGCACCGAAATGATTCAACATTGAAATTAAGCGACAAAAAGTTATGCTCATGTGCACGCCCAACGTTTGATCGGTGAAATGTAGGTGTAGTGCATTTGATAAATTGGAGTCCCACAAACAGATATATATATAAATCACAACATCGCTTGAATCACACACGGGCAACACTGACGCACCTATATCAGCGTATTGGTAACTTACGATCGATAACGCGAAGCAATCAACAGAATTAGATGCCTAGAATCCAACTACTCTACTCAAGAAACATCAGACAATCCACCGACCTGAAGCTCCGCCAACACGTCAGATAGCCGGCCATTCCGCAGCACGATCGAGCTCGTCAACCCTGCAGCTCGCCGCCGGCCAAAAACCACCGCATCAGGATCAGAACACAGCGGGGCGATCCGCATCTCAAATCGATGCTAGAAAATATAGTAGAGCGGGAGGAGGAGAAGGAGGAGGAGGAGGAGGAGGAAGGGGAGGTTGCGGGGACGACCTGCGCCGACGAGGATGAGGACCTTGGAGGTGGCGAACCCCGTCTGCATCGCCATCCCCTCCCGCCGCTCCGGCCTCCGGGGCTCCCCCCCGTGTTCCTCGCGTCCGGCGGCGGGGTCGGTGGCGAGGTGGTCGGCGACCGCGGGGAGAGAGAGAGAGAGAGAGAGAGGGGAGATTGGCGAAGCTTCGGGAAGGGGAAAGCTGACGTCGAAGGCGGAGCCGGAGAGAGGGGTGCGCGGACAACTGGGCGAGTGGTGGGGTTGGACCCGGCTTCGCTTCTGACGATGGTTTGGCGAGCCCGACCCGAGCCGGTTTACACGTGGACGGACCGGATTTACCCATTGGGGTATTTGAACGGGGATAGCGCATGCCACGCTGTTCTCTAGAATGCCAGTCAGTGCACGTACCACGGCATTACTGCAGGAGGCATGAGCGTGGATTTTTTTTTTTACTAGCAAAATGCCCGCGCCTACGGTGTATTAAAACTAAAAATAATTATTTTTAACCAAAGTTATTTTTCACATTGTTTGGTACTTTTGCTCGCTAGAAAAAGTCTCAAATGATAGGTGACACCGCTTTTTTTTTGGATTATTAGTCGGTTTTTATGTTATGATTTGTACTCCATACATGATTAGGATTTTGTACCATCTTTGATTTTTTTTTAAGAAAAAGTGCCCACGCGTTACAACAGGAAGAAAAGATGAAAAAATTGAGGATGAGTTAAGAAAGATTTACATTACTTAATTAACTAAAATGCAAATTTCCGGAATACTTGTATTTTTTTTAAGTAGGTAGGTGTTTAAATTAATTGAAAAGTAAAGTAAGTGTAGGAAATAAAATTGATATGGCTGGATTTAATTTTTATTAAATTATTCATAGTTAATTACACTATCTTGAATTTTTAGAGCTTAATTGCTATTTTTAATAATACAAATATCATTTCAGTATTTATTTAAATAAAAATCTAAATAAAATCCTCATTACACCTGGGCCATTTTCAGTCCGTAGCCTCGCTCAGCCCACAGCCGAGCTGGCCAGCTTTCATCCCTTATTCTCCCCTCCTCCTCGGCCCGCAGATACACGTCCGACCCAGCAAGAACGAAAGTGTAATTACCCTCCCCATCTCAATGTCGTTTGGGCCCATCGCTACAGTGTCATCCCTACCTCCGTCAAGTTCCTCATCTACCCAACGCCTCCTGATGTCGCCGCCTCCATTAAATCCGACCGCATCCTTAAAAATAATATGAAATTGATTGAGGATTTCAATCTTTATATCCTCCTCTTTCCTTTTTCCAAAAATCAGAGCAAATCCGCTTCATATCTAACTGGGAATAAAGCCCTATCAGAACCCTATTTTTCCTGCTGTAATACGATGCGACCTATATTCTTTTTTTCCGAGCTAACTATCGGAGACGGGCAACGCACACACGCGCGAGAGGGGGAAGAGGGAATCACATGTTTGACGGACGAAAATAAGTGTGATGAATGGAAATATATGAATCTTTATATTAGTTGAGATGTTCTGAACCTTTTTATTTTTAATTTAAAAATAAACCAATTGAAAAAAACTTATTTTAAAGATTTGAATCTTTTTTCCACGCACACTGTCACGTCGGTCTGCGTAACGTAACATCGTTATTTGGTCACACCGGTCTAACTGGCATGACAACGTTATTAGGCCACGTTACCCTCACTAGCATGATAGGATAAAACTATCACGTCCGCTATAGTGCGTGTCAATGTTATATTGCCACGCAAGACGGAATAGCGTGGTCAAAAGATTCAGATTTTGAAGTAAGTTTTGGAATGGTTGGATGAAAATTTGGATATTCGTGGCACGCTTTTTAAACTACTAAACGGTGTGTTTCATATAAAAACTTTTTATATGGAAGTTGCTCTCAAATATCATATAAATATATTTTTAAAGTTTGTAATAATTAAAACTCAATTAATTACACGTTAATACCATCTCATTTGATGTAAACACTTAATTTTTATCTTTTATCTACATGAGTTTCAAACACCACCTCATTGTTATACTGTGTACTAGAAAAATGGATATATTTTTTTTGAAAGTGAAAATGGATATCTTGTCATCAATCATGAAATGTAGGGCTGTTTTGGTTTAGTGCCAAATCTTGCCCTACCAAATATTTGGTAGTGTAAATAGTACTGGTGTGATTTTTGAATTATGACAAACCAATAGAAATCTCTATCAATATTTACCAAAACTTATCTAAAATTTAGCATTACCAACAAATTGATATGGTAGCAATTCAAACATGCCCATGAAATTATTTTTTTTTCAAGAGAATATACCCAAGGTATGGAGCCATGGACAAGCATTTTACCCGCCGCTGTTCCCCGCCTAGCCACGTCTCTGCCACGTCACCTCGGCCACTCCCCGGAGAAGACGACCGTTCAAACCCGCCGCGACTACCCGACGGCGGCGCCCATGCCGCCGCCTTCTCCCTCACGCCACTCCCACTCCGGCCACCGCCACCTCCTCCTCCCCAATCCCTAGCCTCTCTCGCCTCGCCGGCGCCGGCGTCGCCATGGCGGCGGCCGCCGCCCCTCTCCCCACCCTCCCCCTCCTCCTCCTCCTCACCTTCCTCTCCGCCGCCGCCGCCGCCGCGTCGCCCCACATCTCCGCCGTCATCTCGCAGTCGGGCCTCGACTTCGTCAAGGACCTGCTGGTGTCCCGCGCCGCGGAGACCATCGTGCCCCTGGAGGTGCCCGACATCGAGAGGTCCGTGAGCATCCCGGTTATCGGCACCGTGGACATGGTCGCCTCCGGCATCGTCCTCCACGGCGTGGAGGTCGCCGACTCCACCGTCGCCGTCGGGGACGACGGGATCGTGGTGGCCGCGTCGCTGTCCAGCGTTAATCTGACTATGGGGTGGAGCTACTCCTATAGCGCCTGGGTCGTTACGATCTCTGACAGCGGTAATGCCTCGATTCAGGTAGGGGTCGCGGTCTTCATGCGTTCAATTGTTGTTGTTTTTTTTTTCACAGTTGAGAGATGATGCTAGATTGTAGGGGGACTTCCATGATTGACAAGTTAATGTTCAAAATTAATGGTTTAGTGTCTGAATTCGCGCTTATCAACATGTATGGAATGAAACATGTATGTAAAGTAGAATTCAGCACGCTATGAAATTGAGTAGCATTGAAGATACTTTCAAATCTAGTTCTTTAGTTGGCACATGAGTAACTTACATTGATAGGCACAATAGCTGGTTACTTCTTGCACGGTGCGTATTGTGGTGACATGTGGGCTGCCTATTAGGAGCAGCTGGCATTTGTTCTTAGGATTTACTTCAAGATGATCTTAACTAACTTTTTGTCTAGATCATTTTAGCTCAATGGAGTTTATAATTCTAAGCTCATTGCAGCAGGCAAGCAACATTTCAATAACATAGATATCCTATATGCTCAGTTAATTTGTTGGAATTATAAGCTGCTTCTTTTTTAAAAAGTAAAAACGTATCAGTTGTGTTTTTGAAAGTTTACACCGAAACAATGTCACCTATGACACTTACACCTTATTTACCTGCATTATTTGAGTACTAGACACCCTTGACATGTATATATACGAAGGTACAAGATGTATTCATGATTCCTTTTCGCTAAGGTTGATGGAATGGATGTTGGGATTTCCATGGGGATGAAGAATCGAAATGGGTCTCTCAAGCTGTTTGTTACAGAATGTGACTGTAATATGAAGAGCTTGGACATATCACTGAATGGAGGAGCATCTTGGTTTTATCAGGGGTACGTGCTTCAAAATTTTACATATGCAAAAACTTGTCAATTTAACTGAGGTTGCTCTGTAAATTGCTTGTTTGGTACTCCCTCCGTTTCATAATGTAAGACTATCTAGCATTGCCCACATTCATATAGATATTAATGAATCTATACACACATATGCGTCTAGATTCATTAACATCTATATAAATGTGGGCAATGCTAGAAAGTCTTACATTATGAAACGGAGGAAGTAGTTAGATCAGAGGCCCTTGCTCAGTTAACATAGGCTTGAAAATGAGATAAAATAAGGCTTTTGATATCTGCTTTGTCAACAAGCCCTGGTTCAATCCCTGCTTCCTCCTGCCCTTATCCCGACTTCCCCACTCATCTTATTAAGCCTTTTTCTTTGCCCGCTTAGCTTCCGTGCCCAGATAGACTTTGACTATACTATAAAAGAGAGCTAGATGATCTGTTATCAAGTGAGAAGAAAGGCTGGTCCAGAACCAAGCGAACAAGGGCTTGTACTGTCGGAGGCTCCACTTGTTCCATTTTGAATTGATTTCTCGCTATCTTATTCGGTGGCACAATACAAAACAAAATATGACTCCTATAATTGCCCGATGTGGGTAGCCATGCCCGCTCTAATTCTATTTTTCTGTACATCAGCAATATATATAGGAAACATGCGTTTATATCTGTGGTTAGAATATCTGCAATTTTTTTTTGTCAAAATAATTGCCCTATACATTCCTGAATACTGTTGATATTTATCTGACCCAACATGGATTGATATTTATTCCTCTTACCTTTTCTAGGTTTGTAGATGGTTTCAGTAATCATATCAGATCATCAGTAGAAAATGCAATTACGAACAAAATAATGGAGGGTGCATCAAAGCTTGACTCATTCCTTGGAAGCCTTCCAAAGAAAATCGATGTTGATAGCATCGCTGCTATGAATGTGACATTTGTTAGTGATCCACTCTTCAAGAGTTCCTCTGTGGAGTTTGATATCGATGGACTGTTCATTCCATCTGATAAAACTGCAGTTTCAAGACACGTGCATTTAAGAGGTGTAAAATATGTACCACCTCTTGGTAGCTCTTCAAAAATGCTATGGATTTCGTTGGATGAAGATGTTTTCAACTCTGTTTCAGCTCTCTATTTCAAGGTATATCAGAATTCATAAGTCATAATTCATAAGAAAGTGGTTGTTATCATGGTTAAAGGATTAAAGCCTTATTGCAGATGTGTAAAGTTGAAGGATTATCTGAACTTGTTTTTGTCGAAAGATATATATTTTGTTTTTTTTTGGTGGAATACACAAAAGAAAGATATATATTTTGTTGATTGTGTCAGTCCAGAGTGGCTAACTTGAACACATGCGTTCATGTTTGAATAGAAACAATTAACAAGTATGCTAATAGCTGTAAAAAAAATATTCTAATTGATATGATACTTGGATTGTTCAGGCTGGTTCACTACAACGTATGGTGGATAAAATTCCTGATCAGCTCTTCCTGAATACTGCTAGTTGGAGGTTTTTGATTCCAAGGTTATATCAGAAGTACCCCAATGATGATATGCTGCTGAATATTTCAGCTACTTCACCTCCCTCCGTGAGGATTAATGTGGGCAGGATTGATGCTGCAGTTGACTTAGATGTCACAGTTAATGTTTTGGATTTTGATGAGATAGTTCCAGTGGCGTGCATATCAGTGGTAAGATTTTTCTAATAATTTCCTTTCCTGATTTCATTTGATTTCATTGCTAGTTGCTTGACTTATGGAAAGTAAACATATTGAAATGTAACAATATTGCACCATCTGGCAGCACTGGTATACTGTCTGTGTTGTCTTTGACCTTCAGCATTTCATATTTTTCGCCCGCTGAGAATTTTAGAAATGAAAACTATGGCACATTGAGTTGTGTTCATGTTTTCTTCTTTTGTTTCATCCATTGATTTACAATTGGACATCCATTATACATAAACATTTCTACACGAGGAAACACGTGGAATTTCCACCTTGTTGATACCGTTGTCGCATATTGTTTCCACAGTCAGTTACTGTCTCTGGAGCCGCAGTGGTTTCTGGGAACAATCTTGCTGGAAGAGTCGAGTTAGATTATTTCTCATTCACCTTGAAGTGGAGCAAAGTTGGCAAACTCCATACCTTCATAGTTCAGGTATTATATGATTTAGGAATTTAATGACATTCCACAGTTTGCAATTTATGATGGTGTAATAGAAAAGAGGTGAGCTTGGGAATCTTCATCCTATATTTATGGATATGCCTAATTTCCAAGAGGGACTTTGAGGGGCTAACTAAGACATGTGTTATCCTATTGGAAAGAAAAAAGTAATTTCGGTTGAAAATGCCTTCATAAAGTTCTTTTACCTAGTATCAGCAGAAAGTCCTAATTTCTGAATAAAGTTGTTAATTGTGGAGCTGCACATGTATTTTATTATCATGGTGAACATTTGTTTCTTAACTTCTGAATGCCTAATTGATTCTAATCTTTGTATTGGCAGAGTGTGATGCAGATCTTGTTGAAAAAACTGTTTGTGCCCTATGTGAATTCATATCTCAAACGAGGCTTCCCATTGCCTATCATCAAGGGGTTCTCCATCAGCGATGCATACATCCTCACTTCCCAGTCAAGAATAATTGTTAGCTCTGATGTTGCCTTCATCGGAGGTCATACTCCCTATTTAAGCCAATGAAAGCATCTGGCAAGAAGTAGGCTCGTTGCTCAATCAGCAAAGCATCAGAAATAGGCATGTCCCATGGAACGTGTGGTGTTACTTCCTCAACATGTTAGCATTATTTCGTTCTGCTGTATAATGTTCTTTTGTAAATAACCGTAGGAGTTGTACATATGTAAGTATAGGAACCATAGAACTGTAGAAATAGGCTGCTATACTGGAGAAATGGTGGGTTGGTTGTGATGTACCCACAATTCTTCCAAATGAACTGGCAATAGACTTGTACACGTTCTGTCAAAAAAAAAAAGTGCACTCCACTGTATAGTATTCAGTTATGTAATCTATGCTGAATGTGCTGTATCTAACCATGATCTGGAAATGTATCATCGTTCCAGTATCAATTCCTGACTTCTTGTATTGGAAATGTATTCGCACTTCAATCTGCATCACTGAATCTGTAAGCACAAACTGATCTGTCTCTTTGGCTTGTTTGGTTTAGTACCCTATCAAAATATTGGCAGTGCTAAATTCTAGGCAAGTTTTAATACTACTAATATTTTGGTAGGTAGGGTAGAATTGTAAATAAGTGTCTTTGGATTTATATCAATTAAGAGCCAAATTTTAAATTGGGGTGAAGAATAATTTAGAACTGTGCCAAATTAATTATAGGCATTACCAAACATTTGACTTCAAACCAAATCATTACATTTACTATTTAAACTAAAAAAAATTGGTACGGCACATTTTGGTATCAAACCAAAACGCCCCTTTATTTTCAGTGTAGCGAAATGAATTTGGCATTTTACACTATCAAATAAATAAATAAATAGAATTTGGCATTTTACAGGAAGCCCCTTGAGGCCTTGAGTAATCAGGAGTCAGTGACTCTCTCTCACCTCCTCCTCCTATATTGGAAAAACAATTTTAGGATAAGGCAGGGGCTCCCCCGCAAAAATGACTCTTCGTTATCCTCGAGTCGAGTTCACCCCAAAACCCAGAAGAAAACCCCACGACGCCGTCGCCGCCGTTCGTCTCCGCCTCCGCCTCCGGAAATGGCGGCCACCTCCCTCCTCTCCCTCCCCTCGCTCCGCCTCACCCACCGCCTCCTCTCCCCCGCGTCGTCGTCCGCCCCAGCCTCCCGCTCCCAGTTCCAAACGCTCGCCGCGAAGAAGGGAGCCGTCGCCACGGGCACCGGTGATGGCGGGGGGCGTGGAGCGGGCGGCGGGCTGCTGTCGGTGCTCGACCGGGCGATGGCGGACGAGGAGGAGTACCGCCGGGCGCGCGCGCAGGTGCAGCGGAAGGGGGTGGAGGTGGAGGGGTACGCCATCGAGGGGGTCTCCGTCGGCGGGCACGAGACCTGCGTCACCGTGCCGTCGCTCAACGTCGCCTTCGACATCGGCCGCGGGCCGCTCTTCGCCGTGAGCCAGGACTACCTCTTCATCACCCACGCCCACCTCGACCACATCGTGAGCGCCCCGGGCCCTGTCCTGGTTTGATTCATTCCCGTGCTGCTTGTGCTTCGTGAATTTCGTGTAGAGGCAACTGCGCTTCTAGCTAGGCTTGGGTGCGCCATCGGTGAAGTTTCATAGAAAAGCTGATGTAAGGGGATTGATTCAGTAATTTCAAGGGCTTGCATATAGAATGAATTGTCACCGGGAAATGCCTGCTTAATTTACTATTTGGACTGTGGCCTTTAGTAAATGTCTGCTTAGTTTATTTGTTCAACAACATGCTATCGTGAATTCGTGATGGATAGGATTTTTATCACCAATTCTTCTGATAAGTTGGCCTAAGTTAGTCTGCGTGTAATTCTTAAATAATAAATAGTCTCATCTTGCTCTATACCTGCTTTTACTTTGGAGCGGTGTCAAGAAAATCATGATTGTGCCAACATATTTCTCCTTTGCATAGCAACGGGAGAATTTTCCAATGTTTTTCCCTTTAAACTGACGAATATGCTTCACTGTCAGTTTTTCCATTTGCTGCTCTAACAGAATCACAACATAAATGCAGCCATATCCACCTCAGTTTTGTTATTTTGATTGTTCAGGGTGGTCTCCCAATGTACATAGCAACTCGTGGCCTCTATAATTTGAAGCCACCCGTTGTATTTGTACCACCATGTATCAAGGATGATGTTGAGGATCTACTTCAAATCCATCGTAGAATGAGTCAAGTCGACCTTAAAGTGGAATTGGTTGCGCTTGATTTGGGTTTGAGCTCGTTTCCCCTCTTCTTTCTGTGTTTCTCTCTCCTTTTTTATTTCTAATGTTTCTACGATTGCATTCAGGGGAGACATTTGAAATACGTAATGACCTTGTTGCCAGACCATTTGAGACTCACCATGTTATACCCAGCCAGGTATAACTCCCTAGGTCAATTTAAGTATAGTTAGCAAGCCGAAAGTTCTAATTCTCACCTTTCTTGGACAATTTAGTGCTTAATAACTATTTCGCCCCTTGTGCGGGTTGTGTACATTCACAGGGTTATGTAATCTACTCTGTTCGGAGAAAGTTGAAAAAACAGTATGCTCACTTGAAGGGTAATCAAATAATGAAAATGAAGCAATCAGGCGCTGAGGTGAGCTAGCAATCTGCTCTATATAAGAACTATAATCTGCACTGTTACTCACTGCCTTCTTTTCTGTCAGATTACAGATACCATACTATATCCAGAAGTTGCCTTTACAGGTGACACAAAGTCTGATTTTATTCTTGACCCACGAAATGCAGATGCCCTGAGAGCAAAAGTCCTTATAACTGAGGTATTGGCTTTAGATTTTAGTTTCCTTGATTATTGCCCTTGCTCCCAAACCTGTCAAAAGTATTTGTTCCAGCTGTATGTAATCAGTCACATTTAGAGATGTAATCACTCTCATGGAGCATGTCAAAGTCGGCGAAAAGGGTGTGAAGTATAATAGTATAATACAGCTATATTCTTGAAATATCAGAGAACGGTAAAAGGCAGTCTAAGTAAAACCACCCTATTATATTGATTTGTCACATCTTCAGACTGTAAAATAACAAAAGAACTTCCTTTTTATTTGATCAAAGGGTCCATCAAATCTGAAACATGACAAAATAATTTCAAATATCCTCCCTATTGAATGCTTTGGCACCAACATTATTTGACCTTTTCACAGGCAACCTTCCTAGATGACCAAATTGATGTTGATCATGCTCGGGAGCATGGCCACATGCATCTCTCTGAGGTAAATGATGATGCACTTCTTGTCACTTTCTCCCTGCCACGCTATGATTCTAATGAGCTTTGGGACAATTCTGGTAGTTAAATGAGATGTCTGTATAAAGTATTACTTTATTAATGCAAATCTGGTATGTCGTCTACAGATAATGGAGCACTCCCAATGGTTTAGAAACAAAGCCATTGTACTGACACATTTCTCGAATCGATATAGTCTTGAGGTATGTATTCACTAACCTATAAATCATTGGGAATCCAGTGTTTCCTAAAAATAATAATTGCGGATTCTAGACTAATCTGACCCAAATGATTATTTTGTAGGATATTAGACAAGCTGTTTCCAAACTACAGTCAAAGTTATCTTCAAAGGTTTTTGCACTGACGGAAGGCTTCAAATCTGACTATAGATAGTGTATAGAAGTAGGTCAGCTGTGCTTCTCACCCTTACTTGCTGAGAATAACTTAAGTTACTTACACTAGGAATTGGCCATTCATGAGGAAAAAGGGACAGAATTCATAGGTTTGTGCTGTTTGGCTTTTGTATGTGGCATTTATATCTCCTATCTTTCTATATTAGAAAATAAAGTTTATATAGCATTATAACTAAATGATTATTGTGATGGAAAAATCTATATTATACATGCCAAAGGTGATTCAGTAACATACATAACATTTTCTTGACACTCTCCAGTTTCCAGAATAAGAAAAGGTGTTAAAAGCTGGGTATTACAATAAGTTGGAGAATCTGAAGGCCAAATACACTGAAATCATGAAATGCATACATCTGCATGAAATCCAATAAGTTGTAAGATATCGTACAGTTTCATCAAGCAACAAGCAGGCATACACTTCTATTACTGCGTACTGCGTACCATGAGTACGTTCTCTTGAAAAATAGATCAGGTTACGAGTTTGTTCTTAAGTATCATACAGTATAATCCTTGAGAAGCAACAAGCAGGCACACACTAATATTACTGCATACCATGAATATCTTCTTTGGAATAGATCAACCAATGAGTTTGTTCTTTGAAGCTTCTTTTCTTGTAGTCTTTTTTGCTAGGTACATGAGAGCAGTGCTGCTAGTATCTGGTTTTAGCATAACGGATTTTCCTTGCATCAATTTCTTCTTCACTTACATGTTCAACAGATTCGTCATCAGTGGAGAAACTTTCAGGATCTTCACGTGCGGGAATGATGAATATGTCAGATTCATCAGGTAATCTGAAGCTAACTCTCCTGATGCTGTTTTGGCTCCTAATAGAGATTCTATCGATGGAAAAGCTGTCCCGGATGTTAGGAGAATTATTTTCATAAGAACAATCCGGGTTAATTGGGCAAACCTTTGGAGAGTGCCTCCGAGGTGATGGGGCTCCAATTGCCTCCCCCTGAAAGCTCTGAGGAGAATACAAGATGTCTTGAAGAGTGTTTTGCCTTATTTCTGCCTTGACTGTTCTGGTCTTGTTATGCTGCTGCTCCTCTTGGAGGCATCTGGGCTTCATTCTGTTGAATAGTGCTTTAGCATGGCAACAGCTCTGTGAGCCCATCTTTTCACTCTCTTCTTTGGTGATGGAACGATAGTGTCATGGGCAAATGCGTTTATATGTGTGTCCATGCTTCGTATTGTGTTGGCCAAGTAAAATAATCCGTTTTGCATGGACTAGGTTGTGTCAAACCTTGGTCGTGTCAAAGGACTAATTATGGTGATTGAATCAAGGAATGTAAAGGAGAGAGAGAACACTTGGTATTTTGGATTAGGTTTGGGGGAGTCATTGATGTTTCCAAACTAACTTGAAAGATATTCATCTTGTGATATTATTGTTGTCACTAGTGGGGGATGTCAAACATGATAAGCCCTGCTTACACTTGGGACTTGGTATACTCCTTGAACATGGTTATTAAGAAAGTATATTAAAGTGAGTGGTGGAGGATTGTGATTGGATGCGTAGTGGAAGTAGGTTAGAAAAATAAATGGTGGAGGGTTTTGATTGGATGAGTAGTAAAGTTGGGTGGGAAAAGTGAATGGTAAAGAGTTGTGATTGGGTAGGAAGAGAATGTTGGTGGAGAAGTTGTTATATTTTAAGACAGAAGAAGTAGACATTAGCGGAGTATATGATGAACTTACTAGAATCCTGACAAGAAATATGTGGATGGTACTAGAATGCAACTAGGCAGCTTTGTCTGTACCTATATAGTGGATACTAGTACTAGTAGTATTTAGGCTCGGGCGCTCGGCACATTCGGATAGCTCGAGAGAGATCGTGCCACACTAGTGCGCGGCTGCACTTCAATACTAATATATCACTTCCTTTGATTTTTTCTAAGTTAAATTTATTTTTAGTATGATTAAATTTATAGAAAAAATTAGTAACATTTATGATACTAGATTAGTTTTATTAAAATTAATATTTAATATATTTTAATAATATGTTTATTTTATGTTAAAAGTGTTGTTATATTTTTTATAGATTTGATTAAAGTTGAACAAATTTGTCTAGAAAAAAAGTTTAACCATCTATAATATGAAACGGAAAGAAAGTGGGGGTAGTATACTCTACTCGAGTAGCTAGTTCAGTGGTGCACGCACCATCACGGCGCACCCGGTCAACAATTCAACAATTAACCTACCTCGCGCTCGCAGCCACATATCATGCGCACGCACGCGCCATCCGATCCGATCCGATCCGACCAGGCGACCACTACCTGATTATTTACCTTCCGGCACGCTCGGACGTGTGACGACGTCGCACGCGCGCGCGCTTATAAATGCAGCCCATACATAATGCGATCGTTTCGTGGCCAGCCAGAGAGCAGAGCGTGCAAATAAAATAGTACACTAGTACGAGCAATCATGTGGTTGCCGCTGATCTGCTTCGTCTTGGCCTTGCTGCTGCTCGCCGGCGTCAGCGGCGGTGGTGCAGCGACTGGAGGAGGAAATGGCGGCGGCGGCGAGCGGTGTGGGGTATACGTGGTGTACATGGGCGCCGTGCCACCGCGGACCTCGCCCAACATCCTCCAGGAGACCCATCTCCGCCTCATCGGCGCCGTGCTCAAAAGGTCCATCGTAAAATAACTAATTTTAACTCTCTTGCTACTGCTAATGTCTCTCAAGTTGCAGTTGTAGCATGCATGGCAGTCACTAAAAAGGCTTACCCGCTCGCAGTTTACCGATTGTGGGCTTGTGGCATGGCATTGAATATATTCCCTCCCTTTTATATTAGAAGATGTATTAATTTTCTTTAATATCTGATCAAGTTTATAGAAACAAGTCTTACAATATTAAATTAGTCCCATTAAATAAAAATATTGATATATATATATATATGACAGACGAACACATATTATTATACACGCAGCACCACACTCACATCCTCCACGAAGTGTCCCCTACCATATGCTCTAAGATACATAAATCAGTGGTGCATCCCTGATCTCACTAAAATCTTGTTTAAAGCACATGCAGACCAGTAACACATTTATGATCTCACTAAAATCTTATCGAAAGCACATCTACATGTGCATAACATTCGTGGGTACCACTGCACCAGGATTTGAACCTGTTGAATAGAGTCATACACCTACGACTCTATCACCATACCCCCGGTGCTTTCACAAATATTGAATATATTAATACAATATGATTGTATAGTATAAAAAATATTTATATATTTTTCTATAAAAAATATTTATATATTAATACATATAGGATTCGATTTACAAAATTCAAAACATCTTATAATGTAAAATGGAGGAAGCTGTTTTCTAGAAAAAAATATAAATTAAAACAAGCAGACTTTGTTACGTTAATTTAAAAACACAGTGTACACTTCTCTCAATTTGCTACAGTGTTGCCCTTCTCGTTAATTTAACATTGTCTTTCTCTTTAATTTTTCGCTGAACGGTTCTGAATTTTCTGGCCAAAGATATTGAGATGCATATTATTGGATTTAAAAGAAAAACCTAAGAATAGTAGACCATTAATTAAGGAGCTACCGTACAACGGAATCATGTTCGGACGATACCTATCAGGTATCATGATATCTTAAAGATACCAGTGTCCTGATATCTCAGAAGTATCATACCGTTCGAATGATACACCGTTACGTAGCATTTTCGGTTAATTATAGCCCCAACTAGTAACCTCAGGCCGTGTTTAGTTCACACTAAAATTAAAAGTTTGGTTGAAATTAGAATGATGTGACGGAAAAGTTAGAAGTTTGTGTGTGTAGAAAAGTTTTGATGTGATAAAAAAGTTGAAAGTTTAAAGAAAAATTTTGTAACTAAACACGTCCTCAGCAGCACAAAGTGATGAGCAACAAATGTTCTTGCGCGTGTCACGTCACGTCGCGTCGACGTCATTGTGCCACACGTTAGTAACCGTGTGCATGTGTGCACTCCGAACAGGGGGCAGCCGGTGGAGAGCGTGGTGGTGCAGCAGTACAAGCACGCCTTCTCCGGCTTCGCCGCGCGGCTGTCAGCGGCGGAGGCCGCCGCGCTCCGCCGGAAGCCCGGCGTCGTCTCCGTCTTCGCCGACCCTGTCTACCACCTCCACACCACCAGGTCATGGGACTTCCTCCAGCAGCAGGAGGCCGCCGTCGCCGTCAAGACCGGCGACTCCGCCCGCCGCCGCCGCTCGCCCCGCCCCCGCGCCGCCGCCGAACCAGCCGCAACATCGCCGCCGTCGACGTCGTCGTCCCCGATGGCCGACACCATCATCGGCCTCCTCGACTCCGGCGTCTGGCCCGAGTCCCCGAGCTTCGACGACGCCGGCTTGGGCCCTGTCCCCGCCAGGTGGAAGGGCGTCTGCATGGCCGGCGACGACTTCAACTCCTCCAGCTGCAACCGGTGAGTCGCCGACGCCTATGCCAGAGAAATTTGGTTTTCTTTTTCTTAGTTAAAACTTTTGTGTTTAACTAAGTTTATAAAAAAAACTAGCAACAGCAACATTTATATATGATACAAAATTAGTTCATTAAATTTAACTTTTGATACAATGTTGATTTTACATTGAAAAAAAAACTACTCCTTCCGTTTTAGGTGATAAGATGTTTTAACTTTGATCAAAATTAAATTGTTTTAAGTTTGACGGTTTATAGATAAATATAGTAATATTTACATTACCAAATTAGTTTTATTAAATTAATAATTAAAAATATTTTTATAATAAATTTATCTTGGATCGAAAATATTACTATTTTTTTATAAACTTGACTTAAAACAATTTGACTTTAACCAAAGCCAAAACATTCTATAACCTGAAATGGAGAGAGCATAATTTTGATTGGCTTAAAAAATTTAACTAAGAAAAAAGGTCAAACTAACTTATAATACGAAACGGAGGAGTATATATCCGGGAAACTGTTTTAATCCCTCGAGGGGATATCCCCTCATTCTTTGTATGTCACTTAAATGATTATAAAAAAATTTGAAAAAAATTGGGAAGGTGTATTAACATGTGATATAACACTTCACAAACATGCAAATTTAAATTCAACTTCTACATCTCGTAACGAAAAAAACAAATTGAACCGCAGCTAGTTAACGTATATTCTGAGTGAAATTTGTTTTTTTCGCTGCGAGATATAGAAGTTGAATTTTTACTTGCATGTTTGTGGAGTGATATATCACATATTAATACATCTTCTTAAATTTTTTTAATTTTTTTCATAATCATTTGAGTGACATGCAAACAACGAGGGGATATCCCTTCGAGGGATCAAACTCCTCTTCCGTATATATCCTGATGTTTCCCGGGCGGCGCATGCAGGAAGCTGATAGGAGCAAGGTACTACGATGTCGGCGGCGAGGCGAAGCGGCAGTCAGCACGGAGCAGCGGGAGCTCGCCGCGGGACGAGGCAGGGCACGGGACGCACACCTCGTCGACGGCGGCCGGGAACGCGGTCACCGGTGCCTCGTACTACGGCCTCGCGGCGGGGACGGCCAAGGGCGGGTCGGCGTCGTCGAGGGTGGCCATGTACCGCGTCTGCTCCGGGGAGGGGTGCGCCGGGTCGGCCATCCTCGCCGGGTTCGACGACGCCGTCGCCGACGGCGTCGACGTCATCTCCGTCTCCCTCGGCGCGTCGCCCTACTTCCGCCCGGACTTCTCCGACGACCCCATCGCCATCGGCTCGTTCCACGCCGTGGCCAAGGGCGTCATGGTCGTCTGCTCCGCCGGCAACGCAGGGCCGGACGCCGCCACCGTCGTGAACGCCGCGCCGTGGATCCTTACCGTCGCGGCGAGCACGATCGACCGCTACTTCCAATCGGACGTCGTGCTCGGCGGCAACAACACCGCTGTCAAAGTATATACTCCCTCTATCCCTAAATATTTAACGTCGTTGATTTTTTTAAACATATTTAATCGTTTATCTTATTAAAAATATTAATTAATTATTAATTATTTTCCTATCATTTGATTCATTGTTAAATATACTATTACTTAAGTTTTTGAATAATATTCATAAAAAATTTTGAACAAGACGAACGATAAAACATGTTTAAAAAAGTTAACGGCGTTAAATATTTAGGGACAGAGAGAGGGTATCACAGAATTAAATTAATTATCCTCACACGCTCGCTCACTCACATACAGTATAGTATATAGTTTTACTCTCTTATGATCAGAAATTTAATTAACTGCCCCATGCATGCATGCATTTTTATGGAATCTGTAGGGTGGAGCAATAAACTTCTCCAACTTGAACAAATCACCAAAATATCCATTGATCACCGGTGAATCAGCCAAGTCCAGCTCAGTTTCTGATACCGAGTCAGCAAGGTACGTACAAGGCAAGCTTAGAAACGACACAAAATTAAATTAACAGAAAGTTTCAGCAGAATCTGAGAAAGTGGTTTCATGCCCAATAATCAAATCATAACCACAAAATAATTGTAGCCATTGTGAGCCGGGGACGCTGGATGCGAGCAAGATAAAAGGGAAGATCGTGCTGTGCCACCACTCGCGGAACAGCGACACGTCCAAGACGGAGAAGGTCGGGGAGCTCAAGAGCGCCGGCGCGGTGGGCGCCGTCCTCGTCGACGACCTTGAGAAGGCCGTCGCCACCGCCTACATCGACTTCCCTGTCACGGAGATCACATCCGCCGGCGCCGCCGACATTCACAAGTACATCGCCTCCACCAGGTACGATACATATAGTCCTTCACACTATAGCAATTATATACGTACGTTTTTTAATATATGGCGTCATTAACTTTTTAACAAACATTTAATTATTCATCTTATTTATTTATAAATAGAAAAATATTTGAGTTATGCTTAAAAAACATTTAATAATAAATCAAGTTACAATACAATACTCTCTCCGTTCTAGAATATAAACATATATTCTTAGAGTTGAACACAGCTATTAAAAAAGTAGATATAACTAAATAGGAGAGGGTTATGATTGGATGAGTGAAGGTAGGTGGAAAAATTAAATGGTGAAGGATTATAATTGGTTGAGAAGAAAATGCTGGTGTATAAGTTATTATATTTTGAGACAAATTCTAAATGTTAGAAGTTGTTATATTTTTAGGACGGAGGGAGTAAATGATAGTTACATCATTCTATTAATGAGATGAATGGTTAAACGTATCTTAAATGTGAATGATGTTATATATTAAAAAAATTGGATGAAGTATACCCTAATTAGTGGCAGAATTAATTAAGCTCGATCGATCTCATCACATCACTCTCTCTTCCGTGCATGGTGATCAAACTGAAAAGTGAGCCTGTCGCGACCATCACGCCGACGGTCACCGTGACGGAGTACAAGCCGGCGCCGGTGGTCGCCTACTTCTCCTCGAGAGGCCCGTCGCCGCAGACGCCCAACATCCTCAAGCCGGACGTGGCGGCTCCGGGGGTCAACATCCTGGCGTCATGGATCCCGACGTCGACGCTCCCGGCCGGCGAGGAGAAGCCGTCGCAGTTCAACCTCGTGTCGGGGACGTCCATGGCCTGCCCGCACGTGGCCGGGGCGGCGGCCGCCGTCAGGGCGTGGAACCCGGCGTGGAGCCCGGCGGCGATCCGGTCGGCGATCATGACGACGGCGGCCCAGCTGAACAACGACGGGGCGGCCGTGACGACCGACTCGGGGTCGCCGGCGACGCCGTACGACCACGGCGCTGGGCAGGTGAACCCGGCCGCCGCGCTGGACGCTGGGCTGGTGTACGAGCTCGGCGAGGAGGACTACCTCCAGTTCCTCTGCGACTACGGCTACGACGCGTCCCAGATCAAGCTGGTCGCCACCTCCCTCCCCGGCGGCTTCAGCTGCGCCGGCAACGCCAGCAGCGACCTCATCTCCGGCCTCAACTACCCGTCGATCGCCGTCACGGGGCTCGGCAAGGCCGGCGGCACCAGGACGGTGAGCCGCGTCGTCACCAACGTCGGCGCGCAGCAGGAGGCGACCTACACCGTCGCCGTCGCGGCGCCGGCCGGCCTGGACGTGAAGGTGGTGCCCGGCAAGCTGGAGTTCACCAAGAGCGTGAAGAAGCTGGGTTTCCAGGTGTCCTTCTCCGGCAAGAACGCCTCGGCGGCGGCCAAAGGGGACCTGTTTGGGTCAATAACGTGGTCGGATGGAAAGCATACAGTTCGTAGCCCATTCGTTGTCACCATCTGAGAGTGAGATCACACATCAGTGCGCAAGAGAGAGCACTTATCAATATCTAATGAAATATGGGACTGTATGACATTTGACAGAAAAACATCTCACAAATCATGCAAATTTTGGACTGTTGGACCATTTTAAGATTCATGATTTCGTGTGTAATATTTCTATCCCTAACCCCCCTCCCTCCCCCTCATCATTCCAGCGCCGCCGCCACCTCTAACGAGCTTGCGCACGTGCGATGCTTTCGCCGTCCCGCCCCACACTCCGCTAGTACCCAGCCTCGTCGGCTGGCAGGAAGGGGTCAACGATGCAGGTGAGCCCCCTCCCCCCACCCTGACCGACCTCCTCCCCCTCTACCTCTCTTCCCCAACCGACGGCCTGAATGCTCCCGCCCCGCCATCTAAAACTTGAGAAGTGAAGCCACGCCACATATTTCTTTTGTCGGCAACCACAGATTTCACAAATGGAGACTTCCCTATCGTTTGATCGTTGAAGTGTCTAACGGGTCTAGCCGTGTTTCAGAGCTTATTTGGTGGCTCCATGAACTAGATTTTTTTATAACGAAAATAAGAGTAAATTTTAAAAAATTATAGATACTTTGATCAAATTACCTTAAAACTACAAATTTAATAATAAAATTATCACAAAACTATAGATTTTCGGTTTAAATCCTTAGCACCAATGTTACGTTTGGGTTATAAATATTCAAGTTTTGCGATCAAATTGACATTAAACATGTAGTTTTGTGATAAGTTTGTTACTAAATTTGTAGTTTTGCAATATTCCAACTTAAATATGTAGTTATGTGATAAATTTAGGGTTAAATATGTAGTTTTGTGATACATCATGTTAAATTTGTAGTTTTCTGATAATTTGGCTAAAGTAATTGTAGTTTTATGAGATTTACTCTAAAAATAATTTACATATCCGACTTAGTATAGCATAAGTTATAAGTTTTAGTATAGCATAAGTTATAAGTTTGTTTAGAACTTAAAAATTTCGACTAACATGGCGAGGCTGAGTCAGCGTGTGACATGTCACCCCCATATGTCAAGGACCTGTCTTATTGGTTTCCCTGCTCTTCCCCATCTTTCCAGGGCGGCCACACGCCGAGGAGAAGGGCAGCGGTCAATGGTTGGGGGCCGACGATCGACGGGAAAGGAGTTGTGCACGCGGCGGCACCGAGCTCGAGCGGCCGCCTCATCTCCTCTCTTCGCCTACGACTGTGACCACGCCCTACCCCAATAACTCCTCTACGCTGCTCAAATAGCCACCTAGTGAGGACGCCAAGAGGCCCAAGATAAAGATTGAGACGACGACAATAGCAACATAAGGTAGAAATGGTGCGTGCATATGAGAGAGAAGAGATGGAGAAGCTAGAGGAGAGGAGGCAACTGGTTCTTCGTTGCTCTCCTAGACTATCAGTCGTGCATTCTAAGGAGAGATTGAGAAGAAGATGATGGAGAAGACGGGACAAAGAGAATGTTTTCCATCCTCAGTCTATGTTGGCAATACGATGAAAGTGGCAAAACATGGTAATATAACTCTAAACGTGATATATAGAGATTAACCACTTTGGCAAATAGCTATATAAACATTTGATAATTTTGGGGTAAAAAAACTTTCAAATATAACTATAGTGTAAATGAGATGTAATTATATTTTTTAACTATTTATAATGTAACTTATATGATTAAAACCAACCATATTTCCAGATGGCTAGAGATGGAACTTTGCAACTTGCTGGTCGAGGGTTTGATTCCCTTTTGTTTTCTCCTGGAACGAATGTCGACGGTCATAAAATTGAAAGTTTTGGAAGATAAAAACTGATTTGTTTTTTCCTTTTTGTTTTGGAAGATAAATCCGACGGAAACAAAATTAAAAGTTCTGAAAGATAAAGGTTGTCATCGGTTGGCCAATTGCTAATGATACGCCAAATAACATTTTAATGATAAAAAATAATTTATGATTAAAACTTTTACCAATGTATTCTTAATGACTTTAACACCAACGTTAGAAAAAAAATAAGATAAAAACATCAAAATTAACTTGAAAGATAATTTTTAGTTCTGACATTAGCATATACAACTTTGTCTAAAAAATAAATCCTAACTACGAATCTGAACAAATGCGTGTCAAGATTCATAGTTAGGATTGAGTTTTTTATGAGACGGAAGGCCGGAAGGGGTACGTTTTAGGGGGAAAAGACGTGGCCCAAACACTTTGGAGGGTTTTTTTTTGCAACTAGAGAGGAAGCCTATGCAGATATGTGGGCAATTTATTTATTGTTCATAAAAAGAATACTAAAAGAAATCATATCTTACTATATTCATTATAAGAACTCTAGATTAATATATAATGTTTAAAGAAAAAAATATTTATACTATTAAATAGATCAAAGATATGTACTAAATGAAAATGGCTATCATATTCTAACAGAAATCACTTTGTAAACACATCAGTGTTTTTTTTATTAGGTAAATTTAAACCCAGTCACATTTTGTTAAGAAAGCAGCTGGGTTACCAGGCGTTCATGATAGGCCAGATCGTTGCTATGATGGTTCATACATGTTCATGAACTTATTGATTTTCTCGCTTATTGAATGTAGTTTTGTGTGCTGACTTTTTTCTCACAAATGAGTTGTTTGTTCATAAGTATAATTTTCAATGTTTGCATGTTCTCTGTAAAATTATATGTTTAACACTCATACTAAATTCTTATGTTGTTGCGCGCCTCCACTTAATTTTAGGGCTTATTCACTTTGCTACCATTTTCAATCTTACCTTTTTTTGGCAAAATTATCAAAAAAGTGGCTACATTTAGTTTGTTGTCAAATTTTAGTAAGTATATATGAAATCTTGCCAAAATTTGGCAACCTTGCCAAAATTTTGACAACCTTACCTAAATTTAGCAATGCTAAAACTTGGTAAAATTAAAAATGATAGTAAAGTGAACAAGCCTTTAGCCTTTAGTAGAAAGTAAGAGTGAAAGGTCAAAAGGTATAGGTTTCTTCACTGTCCCAACATCATTGGTGTTTACTCATCTTGGTGTATTATTATTGTTAGATGCATGCCTTTTAAATTGTGGGGTAAACGTGAAAGCGTCACTCATACGCATGCATACTGCTATTCTGGCGATTTACCAGTTACTAGAATATCCTGCATAGTTAATCAATAAAAACCATTGTTTTATGTGGATAAACATATAGTTCATCCCCACTAAATGTAATTAATACTATTTCTTTCTTTTATCATTAAGTCACGTCACTCCAATTATTTTTAGCCATTGGATGATAGATCTATAGTTCAAATTGTCTTCTTTCTTCTCTCTTTTTGGGAATACGCAAGGAGCGTATTTTTTTCATTAAGAGAAATAAAAGTTATTTATAAGGATAAAAGGAAAACAAGCAGGGGATCGATATAGGATACTATGGAAAACTATAGGAATATCTCGCGCTAAATTTGGCTACCACGACCTCGTAAAGGCCAAACAGCGGGGATCCCGTGATTAGCCGACTTCCAAAGCATGGCCTCCTCCGCCATTGCTTTCGCCACTTCGGTCCAAGACCTTTGTTGTTGATTAAAGATTTGGTTGTTCCGTTCCTTCCAAATTGTCCAAGCCACCAGTGTCACGACTTCACGACAGTGTCACGACCAGTGTCTCTTCTTTCTTCTCTCATAACATCAAGTAATCTCAATTATTTTTAGGCCTCAAATTTCATAAGTACCATTTTGTTTTAGTTTTAATATTCATATTTTATCTTATTTGTACATATTGTGTAACTTAATTTCCCGCAACAACGTGACGGAGTATTTATCTAATTCATATTACGAATCAGATCGAAATGATGATTTAGCCAAATGGTATTATACTATTATTGATCTTTACTTGTACTTTTCACAGGCATCTACTCGACCAAATCAGCAAAACTGAACATCTTCTGTATCAACCTGAAATTACGCAGTATTTGTACTTCAGTACTGCTAGAGGCAAGATCAACAAAGAAAGCCATCGGAGTTGTGGAAGCGGCAGCGGCAGAGGCAGCAACATTGATGCTACAGAGCTGCTTGTAGTTGTAGGGTTGTATTACATCACGAGGTCATGACTCATGTCAAATGAATAATTGGGATCAGGATAGTGCAGTCATAACAGAGACTGCAACTTTGCCAGTAGAAACTCTTTTCCATCCTTGGATCAAGGCAATCAAAGACTGAAACCGACGCTACAGTGTAGTTTTAAACATTATCTGCTACAGTTCTAGCTACAAGGAGAAACCTTGGTACTGTCTTTTGTGAACAGTATTCAGGAAGATTTCTTTTTTTTTAGTTGATTCAGGAAGGTTTCAGATATCACTTTCTATAGCCACTGCAGGTGATCCCAATTCGTCTAACACATCTCACCTCATCTTCAAATCAAACACATGCTAAACAACTTTAAGTGATAAGGTTGTATGCAGTCTGTACACATATAGTAAGATCACCGTAGGAAGCTCGCCGATAGCAAGATATCCCGTTCCATGCTGTATATCTTGCTAGTAGTGTCGGTATTGCTCAGTTGAGGTCGTAGACAGTGCAGCTCAGCTGAAAGCCCTTGCAAAATGTCACCGTTTGAGCCTAACAGCCTTTCCAGCATTATCTCCACTTGCCTCATTGTTGGCCTCTCTTCCCCTTCAATCTTAGGCATGCCGATGCTAGCGCCGCGACTTCTTTCACATTGTCCATGCCCTCCGAAATTACCTGAGGGTCTAATATCTCGTAGATGTTGTCCTGTACCATTAGCAAATTGAAAAGTGCAATTAGAGTGACATTAGCCGATGATTCAAAAATAGTAGGCTTCTTCCTTGTGAGCATCTCCACGAGTATGACACCAAAACTATACACATCACTCTTAACGGTCAATCTACTTGTTTGATAGTATTCAGGATCAAGATATCCAAATGTGCCTTGGATCACTGTTGTCACACCGCCTTGATCAACCGGAATGCCTCGAGAGGCTCCAAAGTCTGAAACTTTTGCTGTTAAGCGACCATCAAGCAATATGTTAGCCGACTTAACATCCCTATGAATTATTGATACCGAAGCGGATGAATGTAAGTAGGCTAAAGCACTTGCAGCTTCAAGAGCAATCCTCAATCTATTTTTCCATGATAACGATGTAGGGCCTTCAACATGGAGATGGTCGGAAAGAGTGCCGTTCGATATAAACTCGTAGATCAGTAGTGGAACCTATGTTTCAAGGCAACATCCGAATAACCGCACAACATTCCGATGGTTGATCTGCGAAAAAATGACAACTTCGTTTATGAAATCATCGATCTCCTTACGAACCGTAATATTCGATTTCTTGATGGCAACGACACGTCTGTCTGGCAAGGTGCCTTCGTAGACAGTGCCATGGCCGCCGCTGCCGAGCTTTCTCATCTCGTCGAATCGATTTGTTGCCTTCTCGAGCTCTTCCAAGGTAAACACCATCCTTTCAGCAATCACCTTATCAACAAGTTGCTGCAGCAGTAAACCCCGGTTCTGCTTGAAGAATACGGCTCTCAGTTTCTTGGCCCTCCGTGCCTTGATCATGTTCGTCATTGCCATGCCTATCACAAACAGGGATGGAATTCCTAAGCCGATGGTTCCTCCTATCGCCACAAGGAGAGCTGCCAGCAGAAGATATGGTCAAAATTCTGAACCCTGTTCGTGCAAAGTTTTGCAGAGAAGATTGCAAGGATAAATTTAAGTTATGAAATGAAGAGAAATTTCTATGTACTCGTTGGTTCACATCCTCCTTCGTTCATAGCATCACCGTGCGTCCCACCCGGACACATGCACGAAAACGATCCTGGCTTGTTTGTGCATTCACCGTAGCACGGATATTCTTCTGGCAGAGTGCACTCATCGATATCTGAAAAAAATGTACCATTCTGTTCTAAATTCCACTAATCATCTGAACTATGATTGGTAAGCCATAGAAAAATAAACGAAGCGAACAAAAATAATTTATAAGTAAAACTATTAATAACGGTTTAAAATTTTAACGGCAAAAGATTGACTACAATGAAGAAAAACTAAAATCAACTTTAAAATCAAGTTTTAAATTTTAGCCGCCGCTCATAATCTAGCGAGCAAAGGACAAGAAGCTACACTTATGCAACTTCAAGTGTAAATGACTAATCCGTTAAATACACTTGTAAGCTCAAATATTAGGAAATGATTTAATATCAAAGTAAATAGAAGGGTGAGGCATCGAACCCAGAACAGCTAGCTCACCACCTTGTGAAGCTAATCGAAAGACCCCAGTTGTTTCTCCACTCACACCCTTATACTCCCTCCATCCCTAAATATTTGACCCCGTTGACTTTTTTAAACATGTTTGACCGTTCGTCTTATTAAAAAAATTTAAGCAATTATTAATTCTTTTCCTACCATTTGATTCATTGTTAAATACATTTTTATGTATACATATAGTTTTACATATTTTATAAAAGTTTTTTAATAAGATGAATGGTCAAATATGTTTAAAAAAGTTAACGGCGTAGGGAACGAGGGAGTAACAATTTACCTTGACATCCATTTGCAACGTACGGATTGCCTTGGTACCCGTTGTCGCACTGGCACGAGTAGCCGCCAAGCGAGGTGCTGGTAGAGTTGCGGCAGTAGCTGTTGCTGCTGCTACAGGCCGTGTCGTCGGACCCATGCGGCGGACACCCCGACTTCCCGATCGCCCAGTCCAGCACGGCCGGCGCCGCCGGCATGTCGCCGCCGCCGCCGCCCGGTCGCATCGTCGCTGCTGCTGATCCGAGCTTACTCGCGTTCCCGCCGAACCACTCGTTGTCCGCGACGAACACGAGAGCCGAAGCCGATTGGTTAGACGACGAGGCAGAGGAGGTCGTCGTCGGCGGCGGCGGCGGCCCGGTGCTTGTGCCGAACGGCGACAGCCGAACGCCGTACGACCTGAGGCCTAGGTAGATGGAAGCCTGGCAGCAGCCAACGCCCGCGCACGAGTAATCCGCGAACTCGCCGTCGGCCGCTGCTGGCCAGGTGGCGCCGGCGCCGGCGCCGCCGCAGATGGTGGTGCACGCGGCGGCGATGTCGTCGCCGTCCAGGAGGACGGCCTGCAGGTTGCACCCCACGACGACGAGCCGGTTCCGCCGCTCCCTGAGGCGGAACGCGCCGGCGAGGCCGCGGCCCCACGCGCCCTCGCCTTTGGCGGCGTCGTACCGGACGGCGCTGCTGACGATCACCGTGGAGTTTACGAGGGATATCTCGAGCACCTCAGCCGGCTCAGCGGCGTCGGCGTCGCCCAGGAAGAGCTTCGGTGGGTGGTAGGTGTGGTTGCAGGTGACGGCGAAGGCGCCGGAGAGGTGGCAGCCGGCGCCGACGCCGAACGGGTAGGGGATGACCATGCTGCCGCACGAGCTCGGGCAGCCCGGCAGCGATACGGTTAGCGCGGTTGTCGCCGCCATTGTAGCAGCTTGGAGAAACAGTACGGCCATAAGTACAAGGATTACAGGAGAGGCCGCCATGGAGCTGATCGATTCAGTGGCTCGATCAGCAGAAGAAATACTGTAAGAATGGCTCACCCAACACTACAGCACGGTAAGCAATTTGAGGCAACCTATTTAAGGCGGATTAAATAACACTGTCTCAAAAACTTATTTTGAGGCAGAGACGTTGGCCTCGATTTCTTTGTTGAGGCACATGTGGCAGCCTCAAATATTTTGAGGCAAATTTTTGAGGCGGACTTACTGTGTTGCCTCAATAATACTTTTTGAGGCAATGGTGTAGCCTCAAATACTAAAATTGAGGCAGACCAAGCTTGCCTCACCTAATAGAGCCTCAAAAAAATTTTGGGCTACCAATTTTTTTTCAGCTTAATGTGTGAAATTCCCTCCAATTTTTTCACTTTCCCTCTTCTTTTTTCACAGTTCCTCCAATATTTTTAATATTCCCTCCTGTTTCCACCGTGACCCCTTATCCACCGTCCAATCACGATCGATCTGACGGCTGTCGTGAGCTTCACCATTCTGACCTTCTTCTTCCTCCTCCTCCTCCTCCTCCTCCACCCACGCCGCCATTTTGACCTCGTACCCACCTATGCCGTGCGGCGGCAAAGGATCCACCTCCATCTCGCTCGCGTGCAGCAGAGAACCATCATCTTTGGCCTCATCTCAGGTGATTAATCTGACCATCGTTGCTTCTCTTTTGTTTTCTGTTGCTGTGTTGCTCCAAATCGAGGGGATTACCTGCCCTAAATCCATGTGTTTTGCTGGGCTAGCCCCAAAATCTTCATGTCTTCCATGGTCTCCTTCCTTCCCTCCCTAATCGTCTTGCGACAGCTGCGGCGGCAGCAGTGCTGTGGTGCCTGAGCAGCTGCCCTTGACCTAGAACTAAGAACTCAACATACAGCGATCTAGAGTAGCTCCCTTCCATTCATCGTTTGGTTGTTCATCAGTAATCCATATGTTCAGGGAAAAGTGGTGTTGAAACTATTATTTTCTTCTACTATTTTTTCCTTCTGTAGATTAGATGCAATGAGGTAGATAAGTCAAGAAAGTATTCTTGTCTTGTATTTAGGCTTGGGAAAAGTAGCTTTGTGGTAGAAGCTTGGCATTGTTGTGGTCTTGAACATCAGGCCCTTCCTAAAGAGCTTGAGTGCTTTTCATTTGTGCAGATTTAGAGTATGGAAAACCAATCAAGAACAAAAGAAGAAAACAAATCAGTACTAGTTTTTATTACTATTGTTTCCAAAAGTATCTATTTCTTGTAAAATCCACTTCTCCACCAAATACAATTTATAGTTCTCCTAAATAGATAGCAACAATCCATTCAAAAAAAAAAGATAGCAACAGGTTAAGATAGCTATGTTTATTTTCCTATTCTCTGATCATGTTAGTTGGAATGCTTCGTGATTGGTTCTTTGGATTTTGTGTTGATAATCGATCCTGAGTATTATTCTAGGTTACGTTATACTGCATGTACTTGTATTTGGTTATCTTGTTAGGATTCTTTGTGATATGTGGGCTATTTTTAGTACCATGGATGCGACATATTAATTTGTATGCAATTGATTTATTCAGGTTTCTACTGCACCTAGAGGAAACATAGCTATTTGATGTCAACCTGTGACCTATTTGCTTTCCCACTCCCTGCTGCCAACTAGCTTCAGCAATTATTTTTACAGAGGTAATTTCTGAACATATGGCAAATCATCTATATTTTCTTTCTTGTACAGACTGTTAAAAGCTTAGCATTTCCTTTATGTGATTTTGCACTGTTGGAATGGATGCATAGAACTTTTGGTACATGTATGGACTGAATGCACTTTCTGTACAGATTCCTAGCATGGACAAAAGCTGGTTGAAAAAATCTAGGTAATACAGGGCTATAACTTACTAAAGCACTATTATACTAGCTAGAGGAATTACATATATAAAAGTTGTAACATTAATAACATGACAACTGTAATAGGTGGACAGATGAATATGAAGAGGGCTTAGCACAGTTCTTGCAGTTCGCTTTTACTCATTCAGCAAAAGACAACAGTATTCTTTGTCCTTGCAAGAAATGTATGAATTGTCATTGGCTAAATACTGAACTAGTTCGCGAACATCTAATATGTGATGGATTTATGAGGGGTTATAGTAAATGGTTCTTTCATAGGGAGGGCTCAACTTTAGATAGAACCAATGTTTGCATGGAGTCAGAGACAGAAGGTCAGCAATTTGATGATATGGATGCAATGCTACGAGATGGACTTGGATTTAATGATTTCAATGCTGTAGAAGGTGCACATAGTAAAGATGCTGAAAAATTCTATAAGTTAGCTGCTGATGCTAGCCAGGATTTATATCCAAGGAGCAAGATGTCAAAACTTCAGTTTATCATAAAACTTCTCCATATAAAATTTTTGGGTGGGTGGAGCAATAGTAGTTTTGATGAGCTCCTTGTACTTCTTAAGGAGGCTTTCCCTATGGAAGCACAGTTGCCAGACAACTTTCATGCTGCTAGCAAGATCGTCAAGTCACTGGGTCTAGGATACATCAACATTGACGCATGTAAAAATGATTGCATACTATTTCGGAAAGAGTATGAGAATGCGAAGACTTGTCCAAGATGTAATACCTCTACGTGGAAGGTTGAAAAAACAGGGATTGATGGAAAACGAGTTCATAAGGTTCCTCAAAAAGTTCTTCGTTACTTTCCCTTGAAGAAACGGTTACAGAGGCTTTTTATGTCAGAAAAGACAGCCTCAGATATGCGTTGGCATGCTGAGGGCAGGACAAAAGATGGCTTATTACGACATCCCGCAGATTCTCCTGCTTGGAAGAATCTGGATCAGCAATGCCCGATATTTGGTGCTGAGAGTCGTAATATTAGTCTCGCGTTAGCGACAGATGGCTTCAATCCTTTTGGAAATATGAGCGTTAGTCACAGTACATGGCCTGTTGTTTTAATTCCATACAATCCCCCACCATGGTTGTGCATGAAACAACACAATTTTATATTGTCTTTGCTTATTCCCGGGCCAACACAACCAAGAAATGATATGGATGTGTATTTTGAACCTTTGGTAGATGAGCTTTTGGATCTTTTCGAACAAGGTGTAAAGACATACGATGTCTCACGTGATATACGTCCACGGGTTTTGCTTGACCTGACTGAAGAAGTGAAGCCACGCCACAGATTTTCTTTTGTTCGGCAACCACAGATTTTTCATAGATGGAGATATTGATATCCGATCAGTCACTCAGTCATCGTGCTAGATCAGTACACGCCGCGTTTTCTGACCGTGCTGTTTAATTTGTGACTTTACTAGTAACATTATGTGGGGACTGGATTCTAATAGTACATGGGGAGTGTCTAGATAGCTACTCCCTTCATCTCAAATTGATTATCATATAATGTTTGTGCACCAAAACTAAGGATTATTTAAATTACATCAGTCAACACACCATACAAAATATACACACATTCTCCCACAATGCATATTGTATCGATTAAAACACAAGCATGCACCACATTATCCGATGTTGCATTAATTGTATTCTGATGAAATCCATGTGTCCATATGGTTATATGATGATCATTTTGAAAAAAAAATTGATTTTCCTTATGTGATGTTCAATTTGGGAAGGATCAGAGGGAGTATAATGTTGCGATGATGATGATGATGATGTTGGAGTAGTAGACTATTTGCTGTTACATGCTAGTTTGTTCTAGCTCATCCTTATTCTTTGAAAAACAAATCACGAAGTTGTGCAAGAAAAAAAATACACCAATGCTTAATCAATCCTAAAATCTGAGTGAATTGTTACGATTTTTTAAAGAGATCCTAGCTTCGTCACTAGTAAGTAGTTACAGATCAGATAAAGATGATGATTTAGCCCAAAAGGTGTTACTGATCACATTACTTGTACTTTCCGCAAGTCATGTACTCGATCAAATCGGCAAAACTTAACAACTAGTATATCAAATTATCAACCAGAAGCTACACAGTATATATGTACTTCATAAATACCGCTAGAAGCAAGATCGCTGAAGAAAGCCATTTGCAATTCTGGAAGGAAGGCCCGGCTCTTCCTTCCCGCCGATTCCATTCCAATCCACCCGCGAATTCTAGGTACCGGCCCAGTGGGCCCCCCGTTCCAGGCCCAATCTGACCCGTCGGATCGACAGGCGAACGCATCTGGACCGCCCGTCTCCGCAGTGGGCCCAGCCCACAACGGGAGGGAGAGGAGAGAGGAGGCGACTCGCCCGCATCCGCATGACGCGCACGGGAAGCGGCCGAGGCGAGCGAACGCGAACGCGAACGATCGAGTCGGAGGCCGCGAAGAGGAAGAGGAGCGATCGATCGATCAAGCGCGAGGGGGAGTGGGAGCGGAGGCGGGGGAAATGGTCGCGGCGGCGGCGGCGGCGCCGGCTCCACCGCATGACGCCGTCGCGGCGGTGGCGGTGGGGATGGTGGGGGCGGCGGGGACGGTGGACGAGCAGAAGGCGGCCGGGGTGGGGATCCTGCTGCAGATATCGATGCTGGTGGTCTCCTTCGTGCTCGGCCACGTCCTCCGCCGCCGCAAGGTCTACTACATCCCCGAGGCCAGCGCCTCCCTCCTCATCGGTATGTGTGCCCGCCCCCTCCACCCTCAGTTACAGCATTTTGGGCTCGTGGAAACTGAAGAATGCCGATCGTCGCTTAGGGTCCTGTCGATTCATGTGTCTGACTTCGCGATCGTTGTGTATTTGCGACGCCGTGGGATGCTTTGAGCTAGCGCATTTGATGCGGGGTTGATCGTGTTTGGTGTTGTTTACTGACGCCGAATGAACTGCTTATTCACACGATGTTTAGTGGCGAGCAGTAAGCCAGTAACGGTGTGAGTGTGTGATTAGGAGGAGCGGCTTCGACTGTGCGTTTATGCACAAGTCAGACGAACAAATTTTGCATTCACGACGCGCGCTGTAGTCTAGTTCGAGCTGTGCTTTTCCAAATTTACTGTCGATGGTTGAGGATTGGTTGCAACAGTTGAGGGCTTTGGAGGATAAAATGAACCTTTAAAAAGTTGGCATGTAGCGCAAACAGATGTCTTTTCCTTCAGATAAGCGTATTTCCGTTACATTTCAGTATCTTAGCTTTTACTGATATCTGATTATCTAAGATAAGTGATGTGACATTTGGGTTTATTCTAGCTACGTTTTATTTGGATCATCCGGTGGATTATCATATACTATTTGCCTTGGAAATAAAACACCCTAGCTAAGATGGATCTTACCATTTTATTTAATAGTTTGTAGAGCCTAGAGGTACATTGAAAATGTTAGAATCGTATGACACCATCTTATTACGAAATTATTTAATAGCTTTTCTTGTCAGGGATGATTGTTGGCGGCCTTGCTAAGATATCAAACACTCAAAGAAGTATTAGGTGATAATATTTCTTATTACTTACTGTATACATTTTTTCCCTGCAAAATATGACATCGCTGTTAAGTCTGAACATTTTGTGACGTTCATTTGCTTTATTAATTCAGGAGATGGTTCAATTTTCGGGAGGACTTCTTCCTTCTTTTCTTACTTCCTCCAATTATATTATATCCTTTTTTGTATCTTGATTTTGTTTTTTTAAAATTACTTGTATGGAAATTTACCATGTTTTACTTGACTGAATCTTACTCAGTCTGGATTCAGCTTAGCACCAGTAAGTGTGGAATTCTTGGTTCCTCTTAATTGGTTAAATTCTACTCTTTGTTAGTTAAATTCTATCATTCTCAGCTAATTATATCATATTTTTTCCTGATAGAAACCATTCTTTTCAAATTTTGGTGCCATTATAACATTTGCAATCTTGGGAACCTTCATTGCTTCTATTGTCACTGGTCTTTTAGTGTAAGAGTATCTTCTATATTGCCTCCATTCCTATTCGCTGATATTCATTTCATCTATAAAAATGTAGTTTATATTTTTCTATTTGTCACAGATACGTTGGTGGGTTAATATACATTGTCTATAAGTTGCCTCTGGTTGAGTGCATGATGTTTGGTGCTCTGGTGTCAGCAACTGATCCTGTTACTGTACTGTCCATATTTCAGGTTCCTTCCATATCCCTATACAGACTATATTTACAAATTTTGAAATAAAAGGATAACATAATGTCCATCAAATCGCAGGAACTTGGCACTGATGTGAACCTCTATGCGCTGGTTTTTGGAGAATCAGTTCTCAATGACGCTGTATGCATAACCCTATAATTTATTTAATACTAGCTGTTTATTTTTTTTATTTCTACTGATATGTGAATATTTCTTCGTGTCTAACTACGGTTTGGAAATTAAGGTGGCTATATCCTTGTATAGGTGAGAATGTATTGCCTGAGCTCCTTCTGCCTATATGGCTCCTTCTCAGAATCCTGTCATTAACACCTTGAACTTTTCAGGAGTATGGCTTCACTGAGAACAAGTTCTTCTGGACAGAACTATTTTCTAGCTATCCTTAAGTTTCTTGAGAATTTTGTTGGTTCAATGTCATCAGGTACTGTACCTTAAATATTTACAAATGCCTTTAGCAGAATATTTCGAGCCGCCTATGTATTTTGCTTTTTCCATTGGATTTCTTGACTTCGCTTGCACTTATGATTATATATGAGTATCTATTTGTAGTTTAACATTTGATATTTCAATTCCATTTTTTTTATGTGCAGGTGTTGGGGTTGGATTCATTTCTGCCCTCATATCCTTTATTTTGACATTTTCTATCAGTAGAGACCTAATGTATATTTTTTATTTGGAAAAATGTCACCTCTTTGGTATTTCCACAAAGTAAAACTGATAAACTTGTTACATGTATGTGATGGTATCACCTAGTTTTTTATAACATATATTAAATTAGTTTAATATCTATAAAGAAATGTATACCTGTTTGCACCCTCCTGAAAAATTATTTTTGTTCCAAAACACTGTAGGGGAAACCCCCACAGTTAAAGCTTTATTAAATTGAAAAGGAGGAAACAATTACAAAAGTTCAAGCCAAGAGTTAAATGCTACTCTCTCAGAGGGGTTTAGTCTATGTAATCATCCTGAATTCCCACTTTTTACTATCAAAACTTAGAATACTCCTGCTGGATCCTCTTAGAAACCAATCTGTTATTGTTGCATGCCTTAAGCATTACCTTTCCAGGGTTGACAAGAAAATTCAATATGTTTAACGTGTAATCATCTTTTTGGTCTATTTACAAACGTTTTCCATTTACTCTGGAGAACAAAAAAGGCAACCCCCACCATGCAACAATATCTAGGCTATGTACATGGCCAGATCAACAACTTCATTGCCAACGATAATAAGTCGAAAAAGAAAATTTAAAAAATTTCTTGCGAAGACAAAACTAATGCATTTTTTGAACTTCATTTTTGCTTATATTATGTTATCCCCGTTGAGACTCAATTGTCAGTCCTTAATTCTATCAAACCTCTTCAAGTATGCAGCTCTAGGTGTTGAGAAGTAAGTACATTCCGGTTTGCCCTAACTAGTACCCCACACATAAACTGCTAATTTCATTTTTTTTTCACTTCCAGCCTTCATAATCTGGAGAGTTGCTTGTTTGTCCTTTTCCCTTACTTCTCGTAAGCCTATCTTTGAAATTTGTTTCATTTCATGTTCTCTTTAAATATCTGCTGTAAATAATTGCCAGTTGTTTTTAGGTACATGCTAGCTGAAGGCTTTGGTTTGTCTGGCATTGTCTCTATTCTGTTTACTGGAATTGTAAGTTAGCCTGTGACAATATTTTCTCTAGATTTTATTCTTATTACATATTATAGATAAGCAACTTTGCAGGAAGATATTATAAACATGCTTACAAGAAGTGAATTTTTATTTCAGGTTATGAAGAGATACACCTTCTATAACTTATCAGAAGATTCTCAGCGTTTTACAGCTCGTTTTTTCCATCTACTTTCATCACTAGCAGAGGCTTTCGTGTAAGCAAGACCTTCAAGTGCAATAATTTAACAAGTCCAAATACTGAAACTGTAATGCATTTACACAGGTTCATATACATGGGATTTGATATTGCGATGGAGCGTCAAAGCTGGTCACATATTGGATTCATTTTTTTCTCAGTTGTATCCTTCGCATTGATTAGACACCAACTCTTACCCATGCTTGTTACGAATACAATAATTTCTTCTTGTTTCCTTAATTTTTTTCCTTTTGCTTATGCATCCAGATCTTTATATTACTTGCAAGGTATTTTCTTCTCCAACGGAACTGTCTATATTTTGGTCTGATGTTGGACTAGTTGCTTAGTTTTTGGAGATGCTTTCTGTGTATTTATACAAGCTTAAGCCCCATAGCTATATAATCGTGCCGATTTTCTGATATTATCTCATTTTAAAGGGCTGCAAATGTCTTCTCTTGTGCATATATATTAAATTTGGCACGACCGGTGCACTGCCAAATACCTAGGCAGTATCAGCTGGCACTCTGGTATAGTGGTATGTAATTATGTATGCCCAAAAATGTCATAAAATAAGTTTCATGTTTGTACTGCTAATATTGTTGGTTTTTTCTTTTTCAGGTCTTAGGGGGGCAATGGCTTTTGCCCTTGCACTTCAGTCTATTCATGATCTTCCTGAAGGACATGGCGAGACAATTTTCACCGCTACCACGTCTATTGTTGTTCTAACTGTAGGTTACCGGTTGTAATTCTTGTGATGTTACATAATAGCCACGACTATTTTTATGCAAAGGATTTTGTATGTATCAGTTCATGCTATTCTATGAATCATTCTAAATGTCTTTTTATGCAAACATTGCAGGTGCTTCTAATTGGAGGCTCAACTGGAACAATGCTTGAATCCCTGCAAGTAGTTGGGGATAGTAATCGCTATCGCCATCCATATGAGGCAAGTACTTACACCGCGTATCATAAGTACATGCAAAAAACATTATGTTTCTCTTTGTTTGCCATTAGGTTAGTTAAACAACGCAATCTTATTTATTTGCTGGACATTCTCAGCCTAAATGTCAAATGACATTGCAGTTCTATGGAGGATGTAATTCCATTGCATTCCATGCACTCTCCCCATAAGGGCTTATTTGGATAGATAGGTATTACACACAATCTTTGGATGGTCACGATTTTTTTTCCCTTTTCTTGTTCATAATGAATTAGATCTATTCCTTTTTTTTAAAAAAAAACTAATTGGTTCTCTCTTGAGGTGCAACCTGCTTGTTCTACGTACAAAAAACCAGATAATAGTTATGCTTAAATGATCATCATGGGTTATTATTTATTCAATAAGAGCACTTACTATCGGACCGTTGGTGTTGCTGAATGCCATATGCACCCTAACTATGTAGCTATTATCCGTCCTTGTTTATCTTTCTTACAGCTCATGGATTAACACCATAGCATTCCGGTAGTTTGCCAGTTATTGATGCTGTACTTACAATATGCAGCAGAACTTTGATGGGAACAATGCTGGCTACCCTGGGCAACGTTATGGGGAAGAAACATCAACATCAAGCAATTTCACAATGAAACTCAAAGAGCTCCAGAGAAGGTACAGCAGTTCACATTTGATATTGAAGTTGTATCAACTCATTGCTCTTCTTTAGTTTGATTTCTAAAATGGTAAACTTTTCATTAAAAAATTTCATTGTGTTAAAGTACCAACCAGTAGTAGCCTTTAGTTGCAGAGTGGTACTTTTCTATAATTTATTATGTAGTATTGCTGAGGAGCTGGTGATCTCCTAATCGCTTAAATATATTTTCCTGCCATTACAGCACCTCTTCTTTCGCTTTACTGGACAAGCATTACCTTACTCCCATTTTTACCTCTCAAAACGAGGACGAAAACAGTGACGGCGATGAGGATATTATCAGTAAGACCAAACCTGCATTCCATCTTTCTCTTAACTTTATAGTCAAGCAATATCAAAGATGCTTTCCCTCATCAGAGGCAAAGCAGTACTGGCTTACTTTTTTCTCCATCCTTTTCCGTTCAGCATTTATTCCTGATAAATAACTATTGTTCTGGTAAAACAAGCAGATGAATCATTGAGGAATGAGGATATGTAGAGGTCCTGCAGATTTGGAGGATCATGAACTCATGATTATTGAATGCAAACATGACGCACAACAATCTTTCAAGAGCTGCGCATTCCAATCAAGAGCAAATGTTGAGCCATCAGCCATGTATACGTCACACACTAGGATAGTTCGACATGTATGTAAGTAAAGAGGATCATAGGTGGGATTGTGAGATTCGCTAGGTTATCTGCTTTCTTTAACGAGGAAGATTGATGAAGCCACTTTTGCTCTAATCCTATTTTTGATCTGTTGCCATGCATCGTCATGGAGTTCGGTGATAAAACTTGACAGTATTGCTTTTCGTCTAGTTATGTAGAATCAGCCTATGAGAATACTAGGATTATAGCATCAAGGAATGCTTTGGTTGATTTTCTGGGGAATTTTACCCTAACTAATTCCTGCAAAAATTTTCCATTCCAAACATCCACTTGGCTTCCGGTCACAATAACCCCACTTTTGTTTTTTTTTTCCCGTAATGTATCTAACCAAGAGTTCCTGTCTCGTCAAAATATATTACAGTAGTCCAAAATAAATTTTTAAAAAATGTTTACTATAAGATGTGTTACACATCCTTTTTTCTATTTGCCTTAATTTGATGATTTTATATGTAGCGAAGATTTTCTCTTTTTTTTCATATTTGATTTGATTGTTATAAATATTAAGAAATCTATAAGAGGTATAAGTGTTTCTTTTATATGGCCTAGCACCAAATATTCCCAAATTTCCGATTTCCAGAAGCTTCCATAGTGGATCAGAACAAGTTCATTTGCCGTTCATCTTTTCATCGAGTTTGATTGGCATCCCTAAATTGTAATACCATACATCTTCACTCTTTATCTTTGCAAAACCATTCAAGTCAAGTTCTAAAATAGTATGCGTACTTGTTTTAGCTGACATGGCCTAACATGTAATTTGACTCCTTATCTTTCCCTCTCTTCCCATCTCGCCTCCTCTCCCCTCTCTTCCCTTACAGCTTGCCGGCGGAGAGAGGGTCGGTAACCGATGAGTCCGTCTGCATGAGGTACCAATGGACCACCTCCCACGAACTACCGGTGCCTGCTCTTCTCCTCTGCCGTCACCTGCACGTCTAGCAGGCTCAGGTCGTTCAGCGTCGCCACGGCATCGATCTTGCCATCTTGGGCGGGCGTGACATGCTCTGTGAGTGCGCCATGGCGGTGGAGGCCTCCCATCGCCCCGCTGCTCGTGTGCCCAATCTTTCATGATCGAGGGCTTGGCCACGCCAGGGTACCAATCTTCGTTGCCGATGAAGGCATGGGGCTTGTTCAGATTGATGCCATTTCAAACCATATAAATTTTTTGGTAGAGTTGTCAAATATGTATATTCATTTAGTTTATTGCCAAACTTTGGTAAATATATAAGAAATTCTACCAAAATTTTAGCAATTTTAGCATTGCTAAAATCTGGTAAGGTTTATTTTGGCTACAATTTGAACAACCCCATGGAGCCAAGGCACTGGGGCACTTTGCGTGGTGGGTGATCGTCCAAAACTTGAGCAGTCGCTTCTCCAACCTCATGAGTCATGATGTAGAACCTGCGAAGTAGAGGGAGAGGAGATCAAAGGAAGTACCCCATCTGTTTTACAATGTAAGTCATTCTAACATTTCTCATATTCATATTGATGTTAATAAATCTAGACATATATATTTATATAGATTAATTAACATCAATATAAATGTGGGAAATGCTAAAATGACTTACATTGTGAAACGGAGGAAGTAAAAATCTTTTGCCAAATCAAGTACAAGAATCAGAGATGCAGAGGACATACTACTCCCTCTGTATTTTAATGTATAACGTTGTTGACTTTTTAATTAACATTGACCATTCGTCTTATTCAAAAATTTTATACAAATATAAAAATATTTAAATCATCCTTAAAGAACATTTGATGATAAATCAACTCACAATAAAATAAATAATAATTATATTTTTTTAAATAAGACGAATGGTTAAACGTATCTTAAAAAAGTCAACGGTATTATACATCACTTATGAAAACCTTAGAATCATTTTTTCTGACTAGGATGCCTCACGCTGCCTTATGATCTGGTTGGTGAAGATTTATGGTACTGCAGTTTAGGAATGCCAATTAAAAATCGACGTAAAGCTGAGGGACAGCAAGTGGACTTATGCCTAGCGGATCACAGATTACTGAAGGCCCGTGACGCCCAAAACTTCTCCGAAAAGGCCCAGCGGCAACTTAGTCAAGGGCCACTACAGCCTCGCCGGCTTCTAGGTTCGTGTAGATGCTTCTAGAACCACAGGTTCCCTTAAATACTCTCCCTCCCCTTCCATCTCGCGTCCTCTTGGAAACCCCTCCAAACCCTAGCCGCCTCTCGTTTCACCTTCTCCTCTCCACGCCCCCGAAATCTCAGGAGCACGCAAGGCGCGCGGCCATGGCGTCGGAGACCGAGACGTTCGCCTTCCAGGCCGAGATCAACCAGCTGCTGTCCCTCATCATCAACACCTTCTACTCCAACAAGGAGATCTTCCTCCGCGAGCTCATCTCCAACTCCTCCGATGTAAGTTTGCGCCGGCCCCGAAATTAATCCCCTCTCGTCGAGGAATCGAAATCGGTGCTTGTTTATGTGCTCTTTGCTGTTGATGTACGCGTCGATCTGTGGGCGTGACGGCATCTGAGGATCATATACTGAATAGGGCGTAGACCTGTTTCAAATCAGTGAGGTGTGTGCATTGACTCGTCATTTGTAGAGTTTGTGCTAGTTTATTTCTTTGTTTTACTCATCGAAATGTGAATATGGCCACATCTGAGCACTAGCATAAACTTATTACAAATTAGCGAGGGTTGTGTGTTTACCCGTGCGTGTAATCTGTATAGTGTGGGAATGTGCTGATGCTTTTACAGATCTGTGTGTTTGGGCGATGAATTCGATGTGACATGGGTGTGTGTGGTTTCTGCAGGCGTTGGATAAGATCAGGTTCGAGAGCCTCACGGACAAGAGCAAGCTCGATGCGCAGCCGGAGCTGTTCATCCACATTGTCCCCGACAAGGCTAGCAACACCCTGTCGATCATCGACAGCGGTGTTGGCATGACCAAGTCGGACCTCGTAAACAACCTCGGTACCATCGCCAGGTCGGGGACCAAGGAGTTCATGGAGGCGCTCGCTGCTGGCGCTGATGTGTCCATGATTGGGCAGTTTGGTGTCGGCTTCTACTCCGCCTACCTCGTCGCTGAGAGGGTTGTTGTGACCACCAAGCACAACGACGACGAGCAGTATGTGTGGGAGTCCCAGGCCGGCGGGTCCTTCACTGTTACACGTGATACCTCTGGTGAGCAGCTTGGACGGGGTACTAAGATCACCCTCTACCTCAAGGATGATCAGGTATAAGATTCAGCACATTCCTCTTGTGAATTCCTATTACTTGTGTGATATATGTTGCTGTCCATGTGATGTTTTTTTTTTTGTCAGAACTTTAGATGTTCTGTACATATGACAATTGGATGAGTTCGGGCCTGTATGGTTGAGTTGCATGCTACCAGTGTACATGATCTTTCTTGACTGTTAGCATGTTCTGTAGAAATATTCTTGCGATTTTAATAAGAGGTTGTCTTGTTGATATGGTGCTCATTTTGTAGCACAATAAATTCATTGTATAGATTTGGGGTGTACAGCAGTTTTTGGAATAGTGGTATCTTGTTCTCTTGGTTACATTTACTGAAAATCAACAGTACTGCTAACCCGTAATTTTGAACTAGTGATATGGGTTTCTTTGGTAGTAATAATCACTTAATGAAACAATAGTATTAGTTGTAACAATGAATATTTTGTGTTGTATACATCGTACTGTTTTCCATTAACATGAAATGAATTTTGAGATTTACTGATTTCAGCTTGTCTTTCTGTTCTTTTGTGCTGTAGTTGTGACTTCCTTGTAAGCTACATTGTTATGAACTGTGACTCTTTTTTGTTGTATTCTGCAAATCAATTTATATATTGTTTGTTCCAATGTTCTTATCAGAATGCATAATGGCATAACACCTTGTTCCAATAATTAGCTGTATCGTTTGTTTTGTTTCTTGTCTCTTCTGTTCTCTTGCTGTTTGTTGTTTAATAAACAGTTGCAATTTTTACTTGCAGCTGGAATACCTTGAGGAGCGTCGCCTCAAGGATCTGGTGAAGAAGCATTCTGAGTTCATCAGCTACCCTATCTCCCTATGGACTGAGAAGACAACCGAGAAGGAGATTTCTGATGATGAAGACGAGGAAGAGAAGAAGGATGCTGAGGAGGGAAAGGTTGAGGATGTTGACGAGGAGAAGGAAGAGAAAGAGAAGAAAAAGAAGAAGATCAAGGAAGTCTCTCACGAGTGGAACGTGATGAACAAGCAGAAACCCATTTGGTTGAGGAAGCCAGAGGAGATCACCAAGGAAGAGTACGCTGCTTTCTACAAGAGCTTGACAAACGACTGGGAGGAACATCTGGCTGTCAAGCACTTCTCTGTGGAGGGTCAGCTTGAATTCAAGGCCATCCTGTTTGTACCAAAGAGAGCGCCATTTGACCTCTTTGACACCAGGAAGAAGCAAAACAACATCAAGCTGTACGTACGCCGGGTGTTTATCATGGACAACTGTGAGGAGTTGATCCCAGAGTGGCTCAGCTTTGTCAAGGGCATTGTTGATTCTGAAGACCTTCCCCTCAACATCTCACGTGAGATGCTCCAGCAGAACAAGATCCTGAAGGTGATCCGCAAGAACCTTGTGAAGAAGTGCGTCGAGCTCTTCTTTGAGATCGCTGAGAACAAGGAAGACTACAACAAGTTCTACGAGGCCTTCTCCAAGAATCTCAAGCTTGGCATCCATGAGGACTCCACCAACAGGACCAAGATTGCTGAGCTCCTGAGGTACCACTCCACCAAGAGTGGTGATGAGTTGACCAGCCTCAAGGACTACGTAACCCGGATGAAGGAGGGCCAGAGTGAGATCTATTACATCACTGGTGAGAGCAAGAAGGCTGTTGAGAACTCCCCCTTCCTTGAGAAGCTGAAGAAGAAGGGTTATGAGGTCCTGTACATGGTTGATGCCATTGATGAGTACGCTGTTGGCCAGCTTAAGGAGTTTGAGGGCAAGAAGCTCGTCTCTGCCACCAAGGAAGGTCTGAAGCTTGATGAGAGCGAGGACGAGAAGAAGCGGCAGGAGGAACTCAAGGAGAAGTTCGAGGGTCTATGCAAGGTGATCAAGGAGGTGCTCGGTGACAAGGTGGAGAAGGTTGTCGTCTCTGACCGTGTGGTGGACTCTCCCTGCTGTCTAGTCACTGGGGAGTACGGCTGGACTGCTAACATGGAGAGGATCATGAAGGCCCAGGCTCTTAGGGACTCCAGCATGGCCGGCTACATGTCTAGCAAGAAGACCATGGAGATCAACCCGGAGAATGCCATTATGGACGAGCTCCGCAAGCGTGCCGATGCGGACAAGAACGACAAGTCCGTGAAGGACCTGGTGATGCTGCTCTTCGAGACTGCCCTCCTGACCTCCGGCTTCAGCCTTGAGGACCCCAACACCTTCGGCACCAGGATCCACCGGATGCTCAAGCTCGGCCTGAGCATCGACGAGGACGAGTCCGCCGAGGCTGACTCAGAGATGCCACCGCTGGAGGACGACGCCGGCGAGAGCAAGATGGAGGAGGTCGACTAAACGCCATGGGCCCATGGATGCCATTCTGTCCCTTCTAGTTATCCCTCTCCTAGTTATCTCTTCTCATAGCTATCCTGACTGCTGCTGTTCGCTTTCTTTTTGGTACGTTGGATGCATCGGTTTTGTTTTTATTTTAGCTCTTAAACAATGCGTGGTACCTTGTCACACTGTTTGCGTTGCAATGCTACTAGCCGAAGTATATGCCAGCTTCTTATTCATTCTTATAACGTCTTTTTCTCAAATTATGTTGCCTAAATCCCTTGGAGTGTGCCAATTTCCATCTTTAACTTTGAGTATCCCAAGTAGCTGTTGTGACTTGTAAGCAGTATTCTGGAACTTCTTAGTAAGCCTGGTTGCTGCAAATTGATGGAATGATGGACCATTGTTTGCCTGCAGTATTCTGGAACTTCTTCCATTTGTTAATATATGGCTAGACAGTGGATGGTCAGCTTAGTATGCCTGGTTGCTGCAAATTGATGGAATGATGGACCATTGTTTGCCTGCAGTATTCTTGAACTTCAATATGTTAGTACAAGGCTATTTAGTTTGAATGAGTGATGAAAATGAGTGATGGAATGTTTGTTCACTGCTGATGCCTGCAAGATAGAATGCCTCGATTGTCCTCTTGCTTTGATCAATTAACCATCTGCAGGGAATTTCGTTGTTTCAATTATCTTTGGTCGACCTCGAGAGCTTTCTGTTTCCGTTTCAATCATCTTTTCATTGTTTCAATCATCTTTGGTCGACCTCGAGTACTACTAGAAAGTAATTTCTGCCGCTCCGCTCTAGCACAAGCCCAACTGACGAACCGAAGAGATGGAGCACATATGCGTTTTTGCGTTGTGAGGACATCGTGAGGTACGTGTCGGCTGATCTGCTGGCTGATAGAGCTCACGTGCATCCGCATCGGATCGGAGGCAGAGAGGTACGTGTCGATTGCCCGTCGAGAGTACTTCCTCTGCTTGACACCTGGTGCACTGCCATGGCGAGGTGGCCATGAAACCCGAATCCCTAGCTCTATCCACAATTCAACACACATAAACTAGTCTTGGATTCTACTAGTAGGCCAAAAGCAACATCCATTATAAACAGTGCTGGATACTACCAAGGTCAAGTACACATTCAGAAGATACAATCATACAAGGCTGCACTCTTGCTGCAGATCAAGCAGAGGAGTTGCAATGGAGGCAACCAAGGAGAGCCAGCAGCAGCAGATGAAGCCGGACGCCGGCGACACGGTGCAGCTGCCGATGGAGACCAGCCCGTACGTGCAGTACAAGAAGGACGACGGCCTGGAGGACTACAAGCTGCGCGCCTACGGCGCCCGCGGCCACCTCCCCGTCTCCGACGTCCCCCACGGCGGCTGCGGCACCGACGCCCCCACCATCCCCGGCACCGCCGTCCCCGTCGCCACCCAGCCGCGCCACCAACAAGGTGACACCGCCGCCGCCGCCTGCACCGGCCGCGTCGACACCGCCACCGACGCCATCAATCGCCATGGCGTGCCATAGACCACCGTAACATCTTTTCGGTTTTCAGTGTGTGAGCTTCTGCCTCTTGTGGTAGTAGTGTTCACTGTTCAGTGTCCAAAGAGTGATAAAAAAAATAAATAAAGCCTGAAATGTGCTACTATCAGGCACACTGTAATACTGTTACTAGCTCGAACTGGTTTGCATCAAAAATATTTTTGACGGTTTTCAACTTCTTCCATGTCACTATCGATGATGCTTATTTATTGCAGTTTTTCACTAATTTTTTCCCCATATGTCACTGTAACAAAATGATCGATTAATTCATCATCTCGGATTGTAATCAGCTGCATCCCTTGGCGCCGAAGCCGATCCTGTGGTTGGCGACGTCGTACGCGACGGCGAACGTCTTCTGCTGCGTGTTGCCGAGGATGGCGATGGACGAGTCGTCGGCGTTGGGCGCGAACGCCAGGCACGCCTGCGACACCTTGGAGACGTAGAGCACGCCGGTGAAGTCGAGGCTCACGGTGGCGCCGCCGGCGAACGCCAGCTCCACCGTCGGTATCTGCGCCGTCCGGTGGCCGGTGAAGTCGTAGCACGTGTCGAGGATGGACAGCGCGGGCGCCTTCTTGTACTGCGCCATGGAGCGCGCGAACGCCGCGCGGAGCGGCGCGTACGCGCGCGGCGGGAGGCGGGTGATCACCGTGCCGGAGTCGATCACCGTGCCGCCGGCCGCCGCGAACGCCGTCGCCGGGATCCTGATCGCGCGGCCACCGACCTTGATGCCGACGAGGTCGATGTAGTAGAACGACGGCGTCGCGCCGTCGGCAAACGCCGTGAACTGCGCGTTCGCCGGCGGGGCGCCGCCGAGGGACAGGTAGCCCATGCCGCTCGACGACGACGGTAGGCAGTAGGTGAATCCGGGGCCGTAGCTCGGCGCGCCCTGCGACGGCAGCGACACCTTCTCCCTGCCGAGGCCGAACAGCCCGTCGACCTGGCCGAACAGCCCGGCGTTCTGGTCGCCGCACCCGAAGACGAAGCCCGGGAGCTTGTCCGACGCCGACAGCGTCAGCGTGTCGCGCACGAGGTTGCCGTCGGTCTGCGACTGGTCGCCGTACTGGACCTCGTAACGGCACCTGCTGTCCGACGAGCAGCCCGACGCGTCGAGCTCCTGGCATTCCGGCGCGCCGCACGCCACGGCGGCGTACGTCGACGACAGCGACGGGTCGAACAGCGGGTCCTGCTGCTCGTAGCAGTCGGCGCAGGGCTTGCACTGCACCCACGACAGGTCGCTGCCGGTGTCGAAAATCACGGCGTACTGCTTCGCCGGCGTCCCGAGCCCGACGGACACGACGTAGTTGCCGGTGCCGAGGGAGATGCCCCTCTGCGCCGGCAGCGACACGCCCTGCTCCGAGGCGCGTGCAGGGTCGACCACCGACGGCGCGCCCCCGGCGCCGGCGACCTTGCGGTGGATGGAGTCGACCCTGGCCTGGTCGCGTTCCAGGATCTCGGCGTGGGTCACAGCGCCGCCGCCGCCGCGACGACGAGCCTGCACCGGCGAGCACGGCCCGTGCCGGTGCACGACGCCGAGAGCCGACGAGTTCGACGCCGCTGCAAGAATCACAGAATCGGAAATGAGCAATGCAATTTGTGCAAATGCAACTCGAAGCAAAGAAAGCTTTTTACTGCACTGAAAATTTTTTGTAGTGATCAGTCATCAGCATGCCAAAAGTTTACTGGCATCAATCAGCAACAGATTACCTGATGTAATTCTGATCAATACTACTGTAAAACATATTATGTTTCCCTTAGAATATCTTGTAAATTCGATATATGCTACATATGCCATTGCTATCACGGTAGCTGAGTTTCAGTGGTACTAAAATTTCAGAGTAATGCAGATGCTACTTCAGTCACAATACTTGTTTACAGGATACAGACTAACCATACTCCAAATTGGCCTAACAGATTGCTTATTGGAAATTCGATTTATATGAAGCAAGTTCGATCGAGATGGTTAATGGCCGACCAGGTTACATTATTCTTCAGCAGTAACTGCTTCAGTTTCAGATACAGTTGCGAAAGGAGACAGGCTGCAAAACCCCTGCCAGTTCATGTTCAGTTGTTCTACGGTTAGATAGATGGTCACATCAAGAAATTCTCTCTGCAAACTGAAATTTTCGTCTCGTCTGACCATTCCTTCCTTTTTGACATATGTGTGTACCTAACAGTAGTTGTTAGCTGTGAATTACTACCCCTAATGTCAAAATTAGATTCTTCGTTGTCTCGATCTAAAACCTAATTAATATACTCCAAAGATAATGGCATGTCAGCAAAAATTCAGCAGCCATTTCGATTTGAAGGCCAAAAAAAGAAAAACTGACACTACCTTTCGATGCAGTGCAGGCTGAGCTCGGCAGCAGCGAGCTGACGCTGAAGACGTGCCAGTTGGGGTCGTTCGTCCTCGCCGCCGGCCCGGCGAGGCCGCCATTAATCCGGCGAGGAGCAGCCACCAGAGCTACAGCCACAACCAGCGCAAACGCTCTCCCACGAACAAGAAGCGACGACGAGGACGCCATTGGTGATCACCTCGTCACAGCTCGCGATCAGTTAGCTGAGCCTGAGTTAGCTCTCACTCTCTCGCTTAATTTGTCCGTGCAGCTGAAGCGATGGCCATTGCTGCTGCTTATATCGCATCTTGTCAGTAGTTGTTGGCAACGCGTAAACCACCACTGCTGCTGCTGGTGCCCTGGTCCACACCACACGCGGGCGTCAAAGTCGTCCTCGTCGTCGTCGGCGGCTCGTCGCCGTCAGCCGGCCGGCCGTGCGAAGGAAAAAGATTAGGTTGTGCGCCACACACGCTGCTGGCTTAGCTAGCCGGTGTCCGATCAAGGAGCACCATGGAATGATGGCATTACACGGCGATGACTAGCGAGCGATCGAGCTAGTGACGAACTGTCAACTCCAACTCCCAACTCGATCCAACGAGTGATCGCGAGAGCACGAACACGCGCACTACTGAGCGTAAATTGCCGTTCAGATCAGTCGTCCGTCAAGTCGGAGCCACTTAAATTAAGCGGATCACCAGCATCGCTCTAGATGTAAATGTTTCTAAGATGTTTAGCAAAGATTAAGGATAACAGAAAAGAATTCCGGTCAAATTTTGAATTGTCTGGATTCACCGTATAATATAAGCACTGATTGATTAGAATGCTTGAATTCTCATCCGCTGGAACCAGTGTGTTAGAAAGACTTGTACTGTATTCAACTTGAATGCGAAATGCTTATATTTCGGAACGAAGGGATTACGTTGCCATGTATGAGTACATATATAATTTCTTTGAAATCTAGATCGATTTGGCTACGATCGAAATGGGCATAGGAAAATGACACCTCTTCCCGTTCCAAAAGGCAGGCAGAGACCGACCTTGTGTCACAATTGTGTAGTAATATATTGGGTGGTGAATGCTGATATGTTGGAGGTTGCTTTCCTGCCTCCACCACGCCAGAAAGCAGGAAATGCGTATGCATGCAGATGCAGTGCTCGATTTGCTGATGCACTGACAAAGTGACAGACACAGCTGGTGCGTTGCAAGTGTATGTCATTGCTGCGTGAGATGAAACGAAGCACACATTGCTAAGCGCTCTTCATATTGTTCAGTAATACTCCGTAATTGTTTAATTGGTTCAGTTTAGCCTTGGTTAGGAGTAGTGCTGTCAACGAGCCGAGCTCGAGCGAGCTCGTCTGCCTAGGCTCGAGCTCGATACAAGCTCGAGCCGAGCCTATAAAATGTTCGAGCTTTTTGACAAGCTCGGCTCGAGCTCGACCAAGCTCGAGCTCGACTACCGAGCTCGATTTTTAAGTAAAACAATATATATTTCTAAGATAATCTTTTAAAAATAATTTAAAAATAATTATTTTCTAGTTCATCATATTAATAGAAGAGGAAAAAAGAATAAAATAAATATATGATGTCAATATAAGTCATACAAATAACATATTTGATCTCCTAATTTATTAAATAGTAAAAAAATCATATTACTAGGCTCGTTGGAAGCTCAAACTCGGCTCGACAAAGCTCGCGAGTTTAGGGAGAGGCTCGGGCTCGGCTCGTTTGGAGCTCTAGCCGAGCTCGAATCGAGCCTAGGACGAGCCAAGCTCGAGTAGCTCACGAGCCTCGAGCTTTTTTGACAGCCCTAGTTAGGAGTTAAACTATGTAGTAGTAGTACATAAAACATTGCTTCTTGAGAAGTTACAACATTGATACATTCAGGACAAGACAGAGGATGAGACATTAGCACACAAAGGACACCAATAAGTTACACACACTCATATGATTGATGCATTCCAATATGCTCCTTAGACAGCACCAGATTTAATTAACTTTGATTGGACTTACGAACAACACATCGCATTTTCTGCTAGCTTCCATGCAAAATATTCGCAAATGGCTAGTGCAGTGCAGAAGAGCAGAAACCTAACAAGGACTGTCACTTTGTGCAACATCCTGCCGTTTGTTCAGGCTCGTAGGACAAGTAGGAAAAGCAGCGTTTGCTCGTAGTTGCCATGACAAAATCGAGATAAAAAAAATAAACCAAAAGAACTGTACCTAACATTATACTTGTACTACTGCTGCATACAAGAGAAGATATACATAATTACATACTATATCCTTTTGATTAACCGGGAATGGATCGAAGACCGCCTACCAAACGTAGTGTACAAGTGCATTGCATCTGGTCAGTCAGCCGCGTGCAGAAATGGGCGAAGAAACTGTACAAAGTGCATGGCTAGCTAACATTTACTGTCACTTCATCGATCGCACTGAGTACGAAAGACCAGTAGACGACGACCATCATTAGTGACGTCCACGCTAATTACCCTCTCGAGTCAAACATAGGTGCAGGACATTATATTAGTGCGGTTAATATCTTGGAGTAGTTAATTAAGGCATTAACCATAATGTGCAACCGCCCGATCTGTCGATCTCTCGTTCCGTCCATCTGTCGTGCTGATCACAGGATGGTTGAAGGGTAGAAACAGCGTACTATGCTAAGGCTCTGTTGGTTACTTCACTTTTTACTTGTTTTTCGCACATGTTTCTTTAACTACTAAACATTGCGTTTCTTTTTAAAACTTTACTATAGGAAAGTTGGTTTTTAAAATCATATTAATCTATTTTTATTTTTTTTATTAATACTTAATCATGTGCTAATGAACTATATCGTTTTCTGTACAGGAAGAAGAAGAAGAAGAGCCTCATCGGTTATCCTAATAAACCAAAGCAAAAGCTGAAATTTGAATTTTTAAACTTAATTTTGAAGTTGATTTTAAGATATTTTTCAACGTAGTTTGTTTTTCAGCATTGACTTTTAAATCGTTAAGAACACATATATAAAAGTTTACCTATAAATTAGTTTTTTATTTTGTAATAAACCAAAATGGCTTATCAGAGAAAATATGAGTAACCGATGAGGCTGAAAGTTTCCAACTCCTACTCTTGAACACATAATATTAGAAGGGGTTTATTTGCAAATATCCATCTCCAGCTTCACATGGTACCATCTTAAGTGGATGAAAGTGGTTAGGATGTCAAATAATCGAAACCCATTTTAAGAAGTACTTCATCCGTTTCAGATTATAAGATGTTTTGACTTTGGTCAAACTCAAGCTGCTTTAAGTTGCTTTAAGTTTGACCAAGTTTATAGAAAAAAAGTAGTAATATTTTCAACCCAAAACAAATTTATGATGAAAATATATTCAATTATTTATTTGATGAAACTAATTTTGTATTATAAATATTATTATTTTGGTATATAAACTTAGTTAAATATGAAACAGTTTAATTTTGATCAAAGTCAAAATGTATTATAACCTAAAACGGAGGGAGTATTAAATTATCAAATCTCTCCCTTTGACCCTCCCTTTGTTTCCATGAGCTTCACCGGCGACTGGACCCTCTCTTGTCTTGACTGAGCTTCATCGGCCACTTGACCCATCTTGTTTTCATGGGGTTTACGGGCCACTGGACCCTCGCTTGTTTTCATGGGCCTCATTTTCTTCAGAATTTCATGGCCTTCCATAGGCCCAATACACCTAATCACGCGCAAAAGGAATAAGTTCACTTTAACTCCCTTAACTAGTGAAAGAATTTTGATTCGTATCCCTGAATCACAATACCGGATCTCTCGATCCCCAAACTATTAAAATCAGTGCAATTTGACTCTCTTGGCGGTATTGGAGGGCGGTATTGCTGACGTAACGCCTACGTGGTAGTATTGACCTGGTCTTTATTCCACGTGGCGTTGACGTGGCGCTTAGGTGGTAATATAATTAAAAAAAAATCTGTGGGACCCATTTGTCATTCACAAAAAGCATGTGTGAGACCCCCCCTTGACATGTGGGGCCCACATATTTATGCGCTCTCTTCTTCCTTCTTCCTCCTCCCTCTCTCACTTTTTCATCCCTTCAGCGAGCATGCGACGGGGGCCGGCAGCGGCGGCGCCGGCGGGCGGGAGCCAGCGCCGGCAGGAGGGAGGGCGGTCGAGGGCCGGATCCCATTTGCGAGTTCGCGACTTCGAGCAACCGTACCACAGTGATGTCGTTCCCTCGCCACCGCTGAGCTCCACGTCGGCCGTTGTCTCGCGCTCGATTCCCCCTCTTTCAGTCCCCAGTCAGCCAAGCCACCACCACAGTCGAGCTCCTCTCCTCCCAGCAATCTCATTCCACCCCTCGCTGGCGCCCAATCGCCACCACAGCCGAAACCCCCAAATCCGGTCTCTGTCGATCGCCATTGCCGAGCTCGAGCCATGACTTGCCGCCGCAATCCATCTCCTCCGGAAGGCAGTGCTGAGGAGCGGCCGAAAGGAGCGGCGAGGAAAGGGGAGAGGAGTGGAAGGCCGTCGCCTTCCTGCCATCACAGCCGAAACCCCTAAATCCAGTCTCTGTCGATCGCCATTCCGAGCTTGAGCCATGACTTGCCGCCGCAATCCATCTCCTCCGGAAGGCAGCGCTGAGGAGCGGCCGAAAGGAGCGGCGAGGAGAGGGGAGAGGAGCGGAAGGCCGTCGCCTTCCCTCCCAGAACACCTCTGCGTGTGTGTGTGTGTTTGTTTATATATATATATATATATATATATATATATATATATATATATATATATATATATATATATATATATATATATATATATATATATATATATATATATATATATATATATATATATATATATATATATATATATATATATATATATATATATATATATATATATATAAGCAATAGTGCCCATGCGTTGCAACGGGAAAAAGACCGTTTGATAGTGTGACACCTTGAAAACCTCAAATCTGTAAAAATCAAGTCTAATTTGATTTTTAGATTTATTTTTTGAGTCTACTTAAGAGTTTATCCGACGGACTTTAATTTGAAAAATGTGAGCCACATTGTTTAATCAAATTTGCTTTCGGCCCAGGTCTTCCTAAGCCGGCCCAAACTTGGGCTGGCCCATCTTCGGCGAGTTGAATCAATTCGACGGCCTGCAAGCTGAGCAGCTGAGCGCGGCCCATATATGCATGGATGGTCCGATGCACTTCTGCGGCCCATTGGGTGCAGCGTAATCAACGGCGGCGACGGCCCGACGCTGGGCGAATCTGAGCCGTCCGATCTAATGGACGGCTCCAATCGTCCCCGCGCCGGATGAAGCGTCGACCGGGGAGAGCGGCAAAACCCTAGCTCCCAAATCCCTCTCTCCTAATCCTATTTCTCTCCGTCGATGAGCGAGCGGAACGACAGTGGTCCGGCAAGCTGGTGCGCGCATGCAACGATGACCGCTGAGCGGCTCCTGCTTCGCCGGCTGGGGAGTGCACCCGAGAGCGGCGCAAAGTTGTGCCACGATGTCGGCAGTCCGGCTAGGTGGGCGTGCAAACGACGACGAGCGTCGAGCGGCCTGGACCTCGTCGGCGGTAGGGGCGACGCCAAGCCGACGCTTCCTGTCTTCGGCAAAGGACGGTGGAGGGGTGCTCCAGGACAGCACGCGCAGGGAACCCGACATGACTGCTGTAACGTCCCGCCTCCCCCAGGCCGGGCCCACTTACATCTGATAGCTTTTATAGGTCATAGACTGCCCTCACAGATTTCCAGTCGGTCACCCATCCCAAATTACTCCAGGCCAAGCACGCTTAAACCCTGGAGTTCTTTGGAGATTGGCTTCCGGAAAAGAAGTTGCAACTTATTGATACGAGTATTCTATTAATCCTATTAAGCCCTAGGCCGGGATGTTACAACTGCGAGGAGGTGAAGGTGCGGTGGTGCCGCTTCCCAGAAAGCTCCGGTGAGCTCAGGGCTTCAAGTCCGGTAAGTAACCCGAACCCTTAGCTTAATTGATTTGGATTTGACTCTTATGGTTCTTACCCGAAATTAGGGTTCTTTGAATTTAGAGAATTTTGTCGGGAAATTTCAATATATTTTATTCCCTCTTTTCGAGTTAGGGGCTCTTTTAATTTTGGGAACTTCAATCTAGTTTATCCCTTTGCTCAATTTCGTTTTTTTCTTTAGCTAGCGTTTCATCGCGGGGGGGCGGGGACGGAGGGCGCCCTTTTTTTTCTGTTTTAATGTTTTTTTTGCCCTTTTTTCGTTATTACGGACAACGGAAACGTTTTTAATTTTTTAAGTAGTAGAGATAGAAGTAGTAGAGATAGAGAAGATAGAGATATATAGTACCGTGTCAAATATAATAGGATTCGATTTTTTTATCGCGTCACATATAATTCTTTTTTTTTGAATCCGACAGATTTGTGTTTTTTTTTTCTTTTTTTACCGCGTCCACGTGGATTCGTTTTTTTTTGCCGGTCTTTTTTTCACCTGTTTTTTTTGCGCCCCTTTTTAAGGAATCGGACAGATTCCTTTTTTATTTCTTTTCGCCTTTTTTTTTACCGCGGAATCGGATTCGATTTTCTTTTCCATTTTTAGCCCGTTTTTTTATCGGACAGATTTGGTTTTTCTTTTCCTTTTTTCGCCCGGTTTTTTTGTCCGGTTTTTTTCGCCCGTTTTGTTTTGGATCGGACAGATTTTTTTCGCCCGGTTTTTTTTGACCTTTTCCTTTTTTCTGCCTGGTTTTTTGTCCCGTTTTTTCGCCCGGTTTTTTTACGGAGGATGGAAGCACCTCTTATATATATATATACATATATATATATACATATGTATATATAATATTAAGTTGCATACACCAGCCAGTTGTACCTAAAAGCCTAAGCTGATAGGGAAAAGCGGGCAATTCACTTTATACACTCCAATACTCCCCCTCACGCGAGACCCCCTCAAGTCTCAAGCGTGGAACCCCCAAATCCGGTCTCTGCCGATCGCCATTGCCGAGCTCGAGCCATGACTTGCCGCCGCAATCCATCTCCTCCGGAAGGCAGCGCTGAGGAGCGGCCGAAAGGAACGGCGAGGAGAGGGGAGAGTGTCACGCCCAGAAATTCACGAACCAGAATTTCTAAGCTGAATGTGTATTAAACCCCTGTCCAGGACCAGCCAGGGTACACAAACGACAATTGTTGACATACAGATCCACATCTTACAAAAATATAAAAGATTACAAATGCAGCGGAAAAGATAAAACGAGCTAGACTTGGAAACTTGACTTCTACAGCGGGGCGATTCCACTCCACAGGCAATCCTTGACGGCAGCGACGAAACCAACTTCGACAAGACGGCTTCCACTAGGAAGATCTTCAGCTCTGGTGTGGGGGAAAGAGAGCAAGACTGAGTACTACCCACTGTACTCAGCAAGTCATGCCGGAAGAGGAGGTATGATGCAGGATATATCCAAAGGAGGCTAAAGGCTCATTTGCATAAAGCTAGCATTTAAAAGCAGTAGTTGAAAGCAGTAAAACAGCTGTAGTGATTTATCAATATTAACCGATCACTGTCCAACGCTACACCACATTGCAACAGGCCCAAACCCCTCCTGAACTAATCAGTTCCATTAGCTAACTAGGGGTGAGACTAATCACGGTGAATCTGGTCGACCACCCATAACCGCGGGCACGGCTATTCGAATAGTTTTACTCTGATCAGAGGTGTACAACTGTACCCACAAGACACAGCCCCACGACACGTTCCCGTGCGCCGACATGCCACCACGACATACCGGAAAGAGGCCGTGACAGGACCCTTCGCATAACCCCCTCTAACCGATCGCACCACACCTTAGGGTTCGCCCCCGTCCCCAGCAGGCAACGGGCAGCCCTCCTTTCATGCCGCAGTGAATCCGGAAGCCGATCAACCGGACACCCCGGCCGACCCAACTCCATCACGCCCACCCTCGCCTGGGTACGTCGGCTAGAGAAAAGCTACACTACAAGCCCAGCCGTTGCCCACGCTGGCTTGTGGTAAGCACGATAAATTCTTCCAGGGTTTCCCGCGAACCGGTCCTTAATCGCCATGGGCACAACTAGCAAAACCATGCACCCACAGCCCACCGTGTAGTGTATTTTAATAAGCCCACACCATTACGGTGGCACTAATCCAAAGCTATTGCCAAAAATCAAAGTCTATGCTTTAATGTGATTCCCTTTTTGTGTACTAGTAGAACTAAGCATGGCTAAGCATTTCCTAAACCAACATCTAGTCATTTTAATACCCGAGTTAGCAATGGCATAAGGTAAACAATATATGGCTGAGTAGTAGGACTCATCCCACGTGATATTGTAAAACGATGCAATATTTAATAGAAAAGCGGGACATTTGTAAATTGGGTACAATATGATCGATTATAATGCATGACTTGCCTTGCTCTCGCGCTGATGAGACCACAGCAACGTCTTCGAGAAACCGCGGATCGATGAAACGGCCGAAATCTATGCGACAAACAAAGCACACAAGCAAAACATGCTATAAGACTACTGAAACAGGAAACAAAACCATTTTTAATGGATTCTATGCATTTTTATGAATTTACTGAGACTTGAATGGACTTAAACGGAGCACGGATGAATTAGTTATGATTTTTAGAAGATTCTCTGTGTTTTACTATTAAAGAAAAGCCTTAATGTATTTACTGAGCAATATTGCCCCAGGGCTGACGTCAGCAAGGGGGGCGGCGCCGACACGCGGGACCCGCGGGTCAGTGACTCAAGGAGAGAGAGAGGGAGGGGGGTAGTGGCAGGCGGGGCCCACCGGGCGGCGGCTCATGGGGAGGAGGTGGCACCGGCCGGGCTCGGCTCGGCTCCAAGCCGGCCGACCGGTTAGACGAGCGGCGGCGGCAAGCGGCCACCGATGGCGGCGACCGGCGAGAAGACGGCGGCGGCCGGCGACGCGGGCGACGGCGCATCGCGGCGTCGCGCATGCGGGGAGCGGCGGCGCGCACGAGAGGAAGAGAAGGGGAGGGAGTTCTCACCGGGGTTCGGCCGGCGCGGGAGGAGACGACGACGAACGGCGACGGTGAGCGACCGGAGGGCGACGGCGAACGGTGGCCGAGCTCCAGGACACCCTAAGAGAGGAAATGAGAGAGGTTAGAGGGAGAGAGGGTGTCCACGGCGAGCAAGAGCCTTGGCCGACGGCGGCGGCTATGGAAGGGCTCACCGGCACGCGACGAACGGCGGCTCCGATGGCGGAATTCGACGGAGGAGGGGTGGACGAGGTGGGCCTCGGCGGAGCGAACCCGAAGACGACGACGACGCGGCTCAGCGGCGGCGCTAGCGGCGGCGAGCGGCGGCCGGAGGAGCGGGAGCGGCGGCGGCGGATGGAGAGCACGAGAGAGTTCGACGAGATGGGGGAAAAAGAGAGGGGGGTGGCGGTGGAGCTTAAATAGGGGAGGGGGAACTCGGACGTGGCCGGTAGGGGCGGGATTCACCGGCCGATGTGGGGAGGTGGAGAGAGAGAGTGGGAGTGGATTCAAAATTTGAATCCACCCCTTGTGGGCTCGCGACGCGGGCGGGAAGGCGAGGGCGTGGGCGGCGTCGCGGCGACGTGGGCGCGGGGCGCGGAGTGGGCGTGGGAGCAGCGGGATATGTGGTGGCGTGGGCGGTGATTTCGGCGGCGGTTGGCGCGGGCGTGGGCGGCCGGAGGTTAGGGAAAGGGCTGACAGGTGGGCCCCACCTGTTAGCGCCCGAGAGGGAGAGGGAGGCCGGGTGAACTTCGGGAGTAGGAGGGAGGAGCGGGCCGGCGCGGGAAGAAATGGGCCGGCGGCCCAAGAAAAGGAAAAAAGGAGGGAAAAGAAAAGGTAAAAAGGAAAAAGGATTTTTCCCAGGGATTTAATATTGCACTTTGCTTATTTTAATTGGTTAAAATTATTTCCAAGGCTCTGAAAATTCCACTAAAATTCCTGTTAGCATATTTCGACATGTAGAACCCAAGAAAAATTCCACATGCCGATTTCGATTATTATTTGCATTTATTAATTTGAGGAATTAGCTCTAGGTTAAAATGAACAATTTCTTCGGACGATTTATTTTACAAATTTTAAAGCTGGAAAGGGGAACTTCAGGGCGTGACAAACCTACCCCCTTAAACGGAATCTCGACCCCGAGATTCGGAAGAACTGGCGAAGAGGTGCGGATGGGCGGCCTTCAATTCATCTTCTCTTTCCCATGTGGCCTCTTCCTTTGAGTGGTGGCTCCATTGGACTTTGCAAAACCTGATCACCTTGTTTCTGGTGCTCCTTTCACTGGTCTCAAGGATACGAACTGGCTTCTCCACGTAGGTCAGATCTTCTTGGATGTCAATGTGCTCCGAATCGGCTTGTTCTTCGGGTACCCTCAAGCACTTCTTTAACTGGGATACATGAAACACATCGTGGATACTAACCATATTAGATGGGAGCTCAAGCTGGTAAGCGACTTCACCTTTGCGTTCCAAGATCCTGTATGGTCCCACAAAACGTGGTGCCAATTTGCCTTTGGTTTGAAAGCGGTGTACTCCCCGAAGCGGAGTGACACGAAGGTACACATAATCTCCTGTTTCGAAAGTGAGTTCTCTTCGGCGGTTGTCTGCGTAGCTTTTCTGTCGAGATTGTGCAATTCTCAGCCTTTCTCTGACAGTTCTGATTTTTTCCTCTGCCTCGGTTAGCACCTCTGTCCCGAACAGTTGGCGTTCTCCAGTTTGATCCCAGAAGAGCGGAGTGCGGCACTTTATACACTCCAACACTCCCCCTCCTCAAGTCTCAAGCGTGGAATATTGGAGTGGGCTGCAATTATTTTATTTAATTGCCTGATACCATATTAAGTTGCATGCACTAGCCAGTTGCACCTAAAAGCTTAAACTGATAGAAAAAGACGGGTAATTCACTTTATACACTCCAACGTATATATATATATATATATATATGTTTACCATTCCAAGCTGGATCGATCAAATCTTACTGTACGTGATATAGTACTAGTTTGATGCATGCGAGATGGGCATAACTCGACGACGACGACGAGGAGATGGTGGTGTTGCTGCTGCCGCCGAGCAGGCGGCGTCCATGTTCTCCAGTGGCGATTCTTCGGCGACGACGCTGCGGTCACCGGCACCGTCGAGCCTGACCGATGATGGCGTTTGGCGCCGAGGCGACGTCGTCAAACGTCGGCTGACGGTGGCGGTGGTGGTGGACTGGTGGTTGTGACTGCTCGTTTTCGTGTTCGTCGGAGTCGAAGTTGGAGTCAGACGAGGAGGAGGAGGAGATGATGCAGCTGGATGGTGGCGGGCACGCGCGGCGGCGCCGCTGCTGGCACAGCTTCCTCTAAGGTATTTTGACACCGAGTGGTTTTCTAATTATTAGAAAATTTATTGCACAACGTGATGTGTGTGTTCTGTGTAATAGACTTTTGCAAATTCAGGTTTAATCTCTGAAATTGCCGAGAGTTTAGATGCTCTTTGATGTTTTGAGGGAGGGAAGAGGAAGAAGGAAGAAGAGAGTGGGTCCCATATATTTTTTTAATAATAAATGGGTCCCACAGATAATTTTTAATTCTATTGCTATCTAAGCGCCACGTCGACGTCACGTGGAATGAAGACCAAGTCAATACTGCCACGTAGGCGTCATGTCAGCGAAACCGTCCTCCAAAACCGCCGAGAGAGTCATATTGCACCGGTTTTAATAGTTGGGGGTTGAGATATCCGGTATTGTGGTTTAGGGATACGAATCAGATTCGGTTACTAGTTAAGGGAGTCAATGTGAACTTATTTCCGCGCAAAAATCTCACTGCCGGTCCAGCCTGGCCCAGCAAAAAGTACTACCCGCAACGACTAGTCAACACGCGCTGCGGCCTCGCCGGCTTCTAGGCCCACGTAGAAGGTTCCGGAAGAACAAGAAGGACCGCATAAAAGCATCTCCCACCCCCACGATCTCTCGCCCTCTCAAAACCCTCTCCTAACCCTAGCCGCCGCCGCCGCAGCCGCACGTCGTCTCCTCCTCCGCTCGCGAGCTCCTCTTCCCTCCGGCGAGAGATCGGGAGCACGCAAGGCGCGGCCATGGCGTCGGAGACCGAGACGTTCGCCTTCCAGGCCGAGATCAACCAGCTGCTGTCCCTAATCATCAACACGTTCTACTCCAACAAGGAGATCTTCCTCCGCGAGCTCATCTCCAACTCCTCCGATGTAAGTTTGCGCCGCCCCCGAAATTAATCCCCTCTCGTCGAGGAATCGAAATCGGTGCTTGTTTATGTGCTCTTTGCTGTTGATGTACGCGTCGATCTGTGAGCGTGACGGTATCTGAGGATCATATACTGAATAGGGCGTAGACCTGTTTCAAATCAGTGAGGTGTCAGCGTTGACTCGTCATTTGTAGAGTTTGTGCTAGTTTATTTGTTTGTTTTACTCATCGAAATGTGAATATGGCCACATCTGAGCACTAGCATAAACTTGTTACAAATTAGCGAGGGTTGTGTGTTTACCCGTGCGTGTAATCTGTATAGTGTGGGAATGTGCTGATGCTTTTACAGATCTGTGTGTTTGGGCGATGAATTCGATGTGACATGGGTGTGTGTGGTTTCTGCAGGCGTTGGATAAGATCAGGTTCGAGAGCCTCACGGACAAGAGCAAGCTCGATGCGCAGCCGGAGCTGTTCATCCACATTGTCCCCGACAAGGCTAGCAACACCCTGTCGATCATCGACAGCGGTGTTGGCATGACCAAGTCGGACCTCGTAAACAACCTCGGTACCATCGCCAGGTCGGGGACCAAGGAGTTCATGGAGGCGCTCGCTGCTGGCGCTGATGTGTCCATGATTGGGCAGTTTGGTGTCGGCTTCTACTCCGCCTACCTCGTCGCTGAGAGGGTTGTTGTGACCACCAAGCACAACGACGACGAGCAGTATGTGTGGGAGTCCCAGGCCGGCGGGTCCTTCACTGTTACACGTGATACCTCTGGTGAGCAGCTTGGACGGGGTACTAAGATCACCCTCTACCTCAAGGATGATCAGGTATAAGATTCAGCACATTCCTCTTGTGAATTCCTATTACTTGTGTGATATATGTTGCTGTCCATGTGATGTTTTTTTTTTTGTCAGAACTTTAGATGTTCTGTACATATGACAATTGGATGAGTTCGGGCCTGTATGGTTGAGTTGCATGCTACCAGTGTACATGATCTTTCTTGACTGTTAGCATGTTCTGTAGAAATATTCTTGCGATTTTAATAAGAGGTTGTCTTGTTGATATGGTGCTCATTTTGTAGCACAATAAATTCATTGTATAGATTTGGGGTGTACAGCAGTTTTTGGAATAGTGGTATCTTGTTCTCTTGGTTACATTTACTGAAAATCAACAGTACTGCTAACCCGTAATTTTGAACTAGTGATATGGGTTTCTTTGGTAGTAATAATCACTTAATGAAACAATAGTATTAGTTGTAACAATGAATATTTTGTGTTGTATACATCGTACTGTTTTCCATTAACATGAAATGAATTTTGAGATTTACTGATTTCAGCTTGTCTTTCTGTTCTTTTGTGCTGTAGTTGTGACTTCCTTGTAAGCTACATTGTTATGAACTGTGACTCTTTTTTGTTGTATTCTGCAAATCAATTTATATATTGTTTGTTCCAATGTTCTTATCAGAATGCATAATGGCATAACACCTTGTTCCAATAATTAGCTGTATCGTTTGTTTTGTTTCTTGTCTCTTCTGTTCTCTTGCTGTTTGTTGTTTAATAAACAGTTGCAATTTTTACTTGCAGCTGGAATACCTTGAGGAGCGTCGCCTCAAGGATCTGGTGAAGAAGCATTCTGAGTTCATCAGCTACCCTATCTCCCTATGGACTGAGAAGACAACCGAGAAGGAGATTTCTGATGATGAAGACGAGGAAGAGAAGAAGGATGCTGAGGAGGGAAAGGTTGAGGATGTTGACGAGGAGAAGGAAGAGAAAGAGAAGAAAAAGAAGAAGATCAAGGAAGTCTCTCACGAGTGGAACGTGATGAACAAGCAGAAACCCATTTGGTTGAGGAAGCCAGAGGAGATCACCAAGGAAGAGTACGCTGCTTTCTACAAGAGCTTGACAAACGACTGGGAGGAACATCTGGCTGTCAAGCACTTCTCTGTGGAGGGTCAGCTTGAATTCAAGGCCATCCTGTTTGTACCAAAGAGAGCGCCATTTGACCTCTTTGACACCAGGAAGAAGCAAAACAACATCAAGCTGTACGTACGCCGGGTGTTTATCATGGACAACTGTGAGGAGTTGATCCCAGAGTGGCTCAGCTTTGTCAAGGGCATTGTTGATTCTGAAGACCTTCCCCTCAACATCTCACGTGAGATGCTCCAGCAGAACAAGATCCTGAAGGTGATCCGCAAGAACCTTGTGAAGAAGTGCGTCGAGCTCTTCTTTGAGATCGCTGAGAACAAGGAAGACTACAACAAGTTCTACGAGGCCTTCTCCAAGAATCTCAAGCTTGGCATCCATGAGGACTCCACCAACAGGACCAAGATTGCTGAGCTCCTGAGGTACCACTCCACCAAGAGTGGTGATGAGTTGACCAGCCTCAAGGACTACGTAACCCGGATGAAGGAGGGCCAGAGTGAGATCTATTACATAACTGGTGAGAGCAAGAAGGCTGTTGAGAACTCCCCCTTCCTTGAGAAGCTGAAGAAGAAGGGTTATGAGGTCCTGTACATGGTTGATGCCATTGATGAGTACGCTGTTGGCCAGCTTAAGGAGTTTGAGGGCAAGAAGCTCGTCTCTGCCACCAAGGAAGGTCTGAAGCTTGATGAGAGCGAGGACGAGAAGAAGCGGCAGGAGGAACTCAAGGAGAAGTTCGAGGGTCTATGCAAGGTGATCAAGGAGGTGCTCGGTGACAAGGTGGAGAAGGTTGTCGTCTCTGACCGTGTGGTGGACTCTCCCTGCTGTCTAGTCACTGGGGAGTACGGCTGGACTGCTAACATGGAGAGGATCATGAAGGCCCAGGCTCTTAGGGACTCCAGCATGGCCGGCTACATGTCTAGCAAGAAGACCATGGAGATCAACCCGGAGAATGCCATCATGGACGAGCTCCGCAAGCGTGCCGATGCGGACAAGAACGACAAGTCCGTGAAGGACCTGGTGATGCTGCTCTTCGAGACTGCCCTCCTGACCTCCGGCTTCAGCCTTGAGGACCCCAACACCTTCGGCACCAGGATCCACCGGATGCTCAAGCTCGGCCTGAGCATCGACGAGGACGAGTCCGCTGAGGCTGACGCCGACATGCCGCCGCTGGAGGACGACGCCGGCGAGAGCAAGATGGAGGAGGTCGACTAAGCGCCATGGTTGTCATTCGGCTCCCATCTCCTGGAGTCGTAGTTCTCTATAGCTCTATCTGACTCTGCTCTTAGCCATTTTTGCTATGCTGGATGTATCGGTATTGCCGTATCTTCGCGCCTGAACATTGCGTGGTATTTGCTCAAACAGTTACGTTTTTAATATGCTAGTTAATTAATCCTGAATCTGTATTTTCTTGTTCTGCATTAGCCTTTTTTATAGAAACTGTTTGTTCTTTTATTCTGCATTATCTCCACTTTGTTCTGGGCTTGAATGGGCCTTCTGCATTTTCTCTTCACAATTTGTTGATGCTATTTCCAAGTGAGCTTCTTGTTGACACTTGATTACTTTTGATTGCCGCTGAATAGCTTGTCGACTTGTCGTACACTGCTCATGTCTTCTAGACTGATCTAAAATATTACCATCACTTAACACATCTGTGAAGGATCCCATGTAATTTGCTTAAGAGAACAAAGCACAAAGCAGCCCAATCCGCAATCGGCCACTCACTTTGCCTCTCTGCTTTAACAAAAGCAAAGCATAACGCATTCCTTAACCTGTCAATCTGTCCATCCACACGCAGCCGCTTTACCTACTCTCCCAAGAACACACACAAGACAAACTGAGATGCTCACCTGTTAGCGTATTTTGATTGCTGCTGTATTTTAAGCATGCCGTCTCCAACCTCGTCGGCGTCGGCAGCGGCCAGGGGGAGCGCCGGCGCCGGCGCCGGCGAGACCCTACGCAACTCCTGCCACGACTTCGCGCGCAGCCTGGCGCGGCTGCCGGCCAGCATCATGGACGGCCTCTCCAGGTCCATGGCTCGCCGGAGCCGCCGCCCTCGCGGCACCCAGCCTCACTCTCCGCCGCTGCTGCCGGAGGTGCTCGTCTTCTTCGCCGAGTTCGAGCGGCGGTACGGCGGCCGCCACCCGTTCTTCTACGGGTGCCGGCTGGCCGAGGCGCTGGGGATCGCGCGGCGGGAGGGGAGGCTGGTGTTCGTCTACCTCCACGACGCCGGCGGCGGCGGCGGAAACCCCTACGCCGACCAGTTCTGCACGGGGACGCTGTGCTCCGACGTGGTGGTGGAGTTCCTCGACGCCAACTTCGTGTCGTGGGGCGCCGTCGCCGGGAGAGGGGAAGGTGCGGCCATGGTGGCGGCGCTGCGGCCCGGCAGCTTCCCCTTCTGCGCCGTCGTCTCTCCTGTCTCCGACGAGAGCATCGTCGTCCTGCAACAGGTAGTTCAAAACCCCATAATATCACAGAAGCAATAGCGTCTAAAAAGTTATTTTGCTCCATTTTATCAGCTACAACGAAAATTTGAATTTTAGAACTGGACTTAGAGTTTAATTTAGAGTTGATTTTGATGTATTTTTATCGCGGTTTATTTTTTTCAGCATTGCCTTATAAATATTTAAACCACACATAAAAATTTGCCCACAAACTATTTTTTGTCGTTAATAAACATCACAGCTTATAATCAAGTATTGTCTCTAGTGGTTTCATCTATAACCATCATAACTGAGCGAAAACCAGTGAAATCGAATTCTTTTGCGCCAAAATTTTGAATTTTAGGATTTTTTAAATTTGGCCGGTTTATCGAATGGTTTCTAAATGCAGACCAGCTAGACAAGGCCAACAAAACCGTGATAACTGAGCTGTTATCGTCGCATTTTGAAACGCTAAAGCAAGTAGCAACAATACTAACAATTATGTCAACCTATTTGCACACTAAACTCTACAGCATATTGGTTGCATCGATCTATCTTGGCATTTTAAGTTTTTGTATTGATTAAGAGATGACACAAACTGTATCTTCTTTCAGGTAGAAGGCCCGGTTTCGCCTTCGGAGCTGGTGGAGATTCTTCAGAGAACAATCGATGAGCAACGTTCATCCTCCAGACAGTATTGGCCTGATGAGCAGCTAGCTGCAGCAGTGAGAGCCTCAAGGGCTGATGAAGAAGAGAGGATGAGATCAGTAGCTCTACGTCTAAGACAGGAGCAGGATGCAGCTTATCTCGAATCACTTCGAAAGGATCAGGTAGACACATACATGTTCATCATGTTGAGGTGGTGTTCTTCATCATCAGTTCATGTCCTGTTGATCAGGGTGAGCTCACTGACTCCATTGATGCAGGAGAAAGAAAGGTCCAGGAAGAGTGTTCAGGAGGGATCTGCAAAGCCAAAGGCGAGCAATGGGCTTCGTCCAAGATACCCTGGTCAATCTGCAAGGGAGCCTAACAAGGCAGCTCAGGCCAGAGCTCCTGCTCAGAATCAGAATGGAACTGTGGCTTCACACAGAGCAGAAGCAAATACCAAGGTATGACAAAAAAAAGGGATTATCTCTTGTTCTTGTGTACAAATGTACAATGCATTTGTAACTGCTAACAACAGTATTTTGAAAAAAAAAGTTAATTACTCAACAAAAAAATTTCTGGGGTTTAGCTATTCAGTTGACAAGTGTTCAGATCATGCATTCAGGTTTTTCTGATGTCTGAACTCCGGTTACAATGATAAAAATATCAAGTGTTAATGTGTTATCCATCTACTAGTATCATTGTGCAAAGGATTTTTAACTTTGGTGCAGAACTTTTTATGGGAACTTCCCTGAGTTAAGACCAGATTAATTGTAGAACTTTTTATGCAGATACTGATAAGATTTCCCAATGGAGAGAGAAGGCAGCAGGCGTTCCATCATACAGATACCATCAGGGAAATCTACAGGTATGTTGATTCCCTAGGCATACCAGGCATCGGAAATTATCAGCTCGTGAGAAGCTATCCAAGGAAAACTTATGGTCGGCAGCAGCTGGAGATGAGTCTTCAAGATGCAGGCTTCTATCCAAGTGTAACACTGTACATTGAACAGCTTCAGTAAACATGCTGTAACCATGAAGATGACTGCAAATTTCGTGTAACAAATTACGTACAAACATCTGCATATGTGCATGTGTTTCTGCATTCAACTCTACTGAATGCGTACTGCCACTTTGCATACATCGAAACAAGTTACAGTATGTTGCAAAGGAAAAGCCACAGGCCTGAAACTTCAAAGTTCAGAGCATGATGTTACATGTTGGGAAACTTCAAAGTTCAAAACAACCCTCCATTTCCTGGGCCGCATATGAACCGTCCGATTGTATATAAGTGGCTTCAGATCAGCGTAGTAGTTGTAAGGGCATCCTTAATGATTATTGCAAAAGTACTCCAAGAAGTAAAGTGAACCGTGCCAAATAGTAACAGTAGATTGAAGATACACCATACTACATATATGCGAAGAATGGGTAATAAGGTGAGACTATCTGGAAAAAAAGAAAAGAAAAACCAAACATAAGTCATACCACAATTAAAAAGTAGGTAGGACTCACTACAAAATGCTTACTATAATTTAGTAGTAAGCCTATGATTTGATAGTAGTTAAGAGTATTTACTATTTCCTCAATTTATCTTAGCTAGTAGCAATACTTTAATCCCTAACTTTGTAAATACTTTTTCAATACATTGTGATGACCGGTAACTATATTGAGGAAATAGTAAATACATTGAGGATGAAAAAGTAAATACTATTTTCTCAAGTTACCGGTATCCACTATTTGGATGACCGGTAACTTTGTAGAAAACACCCTAACACAAAATCGTATGTTCAAAATAGCCCCGGGCTAGCCGACCGCTACCACTGTTCGCGATCCGACCGTCGAATTTGAGGTCGACATTTTCCGCTAATAAAACAGCGCCTCTTACCCTTCAGAACAGATAAGGGGCCCCACCCGTCAGTCTCACGGTTTCTGCTTTCCACATCCGCCGCGGCCATGGCGTTCGTCGCCGTCCACGCGCGCCTCGCCGCCGCCGCCTCCTCCGCCTCGCCGCCGCTTCGCTCCGCCGCCTCCTGCACCCGCCTCCGTGCCCTCAGTACAGTCACCGGAACCCGCCTCAGCATTCGGCACCAACAGCGCCGGCGCTGGCGGCGGCCGAGGCGCGCCGCCGCCATCGCCGCATCGCTCGACCTCAACGAGGACAACGTCCGCCTCGCCATCGACGAAGCCAAGGCCGAGGCAAGCTTGAGTCCTCTCCTCCTCCTCCTCCTCTTCTTCCCTCGCCTCGTCCCCAATTGGAACGCCATTGTTTGCTGATTTGCTGAATCTCTGCGCGAATTCTCGCCTCTGCTCCTCCTAGCTCAGCTGGGTCAGCTGTTCGACACATCGGTTGGAATCACAGGTGAAACCCAATCGTCCAAACCTGCGTTGCTTGCGATGAACACGGATCAAGAATCCGGGAGTAATCTGCGTTGCTGTTGATGATGGCAGGGCAAGTTGATCTCGCGGAGCTGGACGGGCCGTTCGTGAAGCTCCGGCTCAAGGGCAAGTTCTGGCACACCCGCGCCACCGTGCTCGCGCGGATCGGCAACTACCTCAAGAACCGCATCCCGGTGAGCGTACGTTGGAGTATAAAGTGAATTGCCTGTGTTTCCTGATCAGTTTAAGCTTTTGGGTTGAACTTGGTTCATGCAACTCAATACTGTAGCATCTTTCTCGCTTCTATCATGTTCTTGGCTCCTGCTTGCGTGTGGAGCTGGAGAAAGTTTTGTATTTTGGACTTGTTAAGAATGTTAGGTTAGTGTTTTAGTGAGTGAGAACTGAGAAGTGATTATTGATTTAGGCTGTGTTTAGATCCAAAGTTTGCATCCAAACTTCCAACTTTTCCCATCACATTAACATATCATACACACACAAACTTTCAATCACATCGTTCCAATTTTCAACCAAACTTCCAACTTCACCGTGAACTAAACACAGCCTTATTGTTTGGGCAGGAAATCTTGGAAGTGGAGATAGAAGATGAGAAGCAGCTTGATGATAGCCCTGCAGCCTTCTGAGGTAACCACCATACATGAATACTGTAGCTGCTGACTCTCTCAGTAGTTAAATCTTGTCATGCAGTAAAATTTGAAATCTTACAAATTTCAGGTCTAGAAAAGTTGTGGTGAAAACTGAAAGCACATTTAAATCTTCCGTTTTATTCACTATGCACATTTTACTTACTGCTCTCTCCAATCCAAAATACAAGCATTTCCAGGTCTTTAGCAAAAACTAAGGTGGAGTAAAAGAAAAAAATTCTCTTTCAGTAACTTCAATGGTTAAATTTTGAATTGCTTCTTCTTGCCTTCTTTCAATAAATAAATAAATTTTGAATTCCCTTCCCAAACATCCCATTGATTGAAAATCTATAGATTTCCGTGCATTGGAATTAGTGCGGAAGTGCCTAGAAATGCTTATATTGTGGTATAAATTTTGAATCGTAGATGCACTTATTTTTTGAAACAGAGGGAGTAGTTAGTATGGCAATATCATTCATGACGATGCGAACTACCTGTTCAGCCGGTAGTCACTGTGGGCATAACATAGCTGCATATTGCAGTGGCATTCACCAGTCAATGGCTCCCTCCAATGCACATTGCACAAACCTGAATTTCTGAAGTTAAGCTGAAGAACCAAGTCTGCTGGAATGCACTATCCCACATTCCTACCTTACTTTTCTGGTCAATATCGCACAAATTCAGGGATCTCCAATTCCCCTACATTTTGATTGTGGAGATGCATATGATTTGAGACTATTCTATTTTAGCACTCACGAGTCGCAAGAACCTGAAAACTGTACTGACGGGACCTACTTACGGAGAGGTTTATTAGACGCTTTTCCTGATTCTGAGCTTGTTGGTATCACCTTTATGTGTATTTATTTAAAAAAAGGGTGTAGCAATGATGTGCTGCTATTCTGAGTACTATATTTGTGTTCACTCTTTCAAATTATGTTTAAGTTGTTGTGGTCATCATGTTACATTTGAAATACCACTGCATCAGTGTGCTTCTAAGTGTTCATTACTACAGTATATGTCATCTCATGTGGACAGTACTATGGTAGTAGAAGAAGTTGGCTGCTCGTTCACAAAAAGTACTGGTCATCCATCCAATGAGCGTCATGGTAATTCAGTTTCTTCCATTTGAAATCCTGATATCCTGATTTCTCACTTCTTAACCATTTGCGTCATATTTTTTATGTTTTGTGAACTCATTAAATAGGGTTCTTGGAATGTTTTTTTATCCTAAAACTGAACCACTAAATCTTGCGTTGTGGCAACGCAGCTGTGGCCATTTCAGTGCTCTTGTCAATCTGTCAAATGTTTGGGCAGCAATGAACTAGGAGTATCTGAAGAGAAAGCAGTTTACAACCCTAGGCTCTAGCTCCGTGGAACAAACCATTTCGACAATCTTGTACTGAAATGTACTGAAATCAAATATATTCGCTCTTTTCCTTTGAGAAAAAGTTGTTTGAGGCCACTTCTGGTTCCTAGTTTGCACGGTCACCGATGTACTTATTGGATGGTGTCAATTGATGATGCTGGAAACTGTTGCTTTCAAATTACAGGGAGAAGTTGGGCTATCATGTTTCAGACCAGAAAAAGGTGAGTATTTCATCATAAAAAGGGACATATTTGACAAAGCATGTCAGTGCCTAATCCTCAGTAGAGTGGAGTACTAGCAAGAAACAAGAATTCCGAAAGAATTTTGCACGGAAGCTCTATCCAAATGTCCCTTCATCCATCAACGTATTGGACTGATTTTTTTTTTCAGCGAATCAACTCGTTGCTAGTATCTCTCAGTCTCTCTTGATGAACGTCATTTTTACTAGGAAAATACCGCGATTGCCAATGTGCTCCTGACTAAAAAAGTGCGAACCAATAAAGCAACAAACCTCGATACAAGTACTCACTCTATCTCCGAATATAAGGGATTCCTTTTTTTTTTTTAGAAACTTGCTAAGGATGAAGATAGAATACTATAATGCCTCTCGCTGTGTGGTGAGTGAAAAGTTGGATGGGGTAAGGCTGGAAGAAAATTAGAAAACAGATAAATGATTGGACCAATAGTACTCCAAGTCCCTTATACTTGGAAACAAATTTAAGGGCCCATTTGAATCGTAGGAATAAAAAAAATAAAGAAATAGAAAAAAACAAGATTCTGATAGGAATGTAAATACAAAATAGAGGACTGCAAAACATAAGAATAACCGTTTAATTGTATCGCAGGAATCGGTTGAGAGAAATAGACTTGAAGGAAAATTTTTAAGAGGTTGAAACTCTTTCTAAATTTCCTCCATAATATCTATAAGATTGTCCATTCTATAGGATTTTCAAAGGATAGGATGGGATTCGATCCTTTGTTTCAAAGGCATCAATAGGTTTTTTTTTCTATAAGATTAAAATCCTTCAAAGTTACTATGTTTTTCTCCAAAATCAAATTGCCCCTAAATGTTTATATCCCTTATATTTGAGGATGCAGAGACTAGTATTCCATTTCTAAGTACTTGTCATTAAGTTACTGCTAGTATAACAACTCGGGTTACTCCTATTTACTAATACTACTCCTAGTTGAGAAACTGCCCAAAATAAAAAAGACGGATCATGCGTGGTACTCCTATCTTAAAAAAAACACTCTCTCCGTCCTATAATAATACTATAAGAGATTTTGGAGGTATGTGACTGTCCAGATTTATTGTCCTAGGATATATCATGTCTCTCCAAAATCCTTTATATTATGGGATAGAGAGAGAGAGTACTCCATCTGAAGAGACTGAGATACTTCTGGACTCTGAATTCCAGCATCCAATGAGCAAGGATTTAAACTGAGACAGACAGCCACCAAACACCAAACTGAAAATCCCCAGCTGCTCAGTGTCAGACCATCATGTGACTGAACAAACACACGGATTATTCTCTTCCAACTCTCCAGAAATGTCCTGCAATCCTGACAAGACAAATGCACTGCAAGTACTACTCCTAGTAGTACTACAGGTACTCCTAGTAGTAGTAAGGTCGAGTTTAGTTCCAAATTTTTTCTTTAAACTTTTAATTTTTTTATCACATCAAAACTTTACTACTATACATAAACTTATAATTTTTTCATCACATCGTTCTAATTTCAACCAAATTTCTAATTTTGATGTGAACTAAACACACCCTAATAGTAGTAATAATCAGCTCAGGACCTTGCAGATTCTTCGTTGCAAAGTCCAAACCGCCATGATCAATCGCTCTTTGGGATCATCCATTGTGCAATGCACCTCACCTTTCATGTCAATCGCACTGTTCGTCAGAATGTTACTGCAATGGTGGTCCTCCTATGATCCTATCAGTTCGCCACTGGTAGTTAGGGCATAATTCAGTATACAGTTCTACAGCGATGTGTTTGGGCTAATGGCTAATCATCTGGGCGGTGGTCTCTGCTCGAAGAAAGAATCTTTGATTAATCTTACTACTAGTAGTATTAGTTGCTTCCAAATTGTGCTTTCTTTCTGTATTTCTTTTTTCTTTTGGGAATTGGGATTGCAAACCCAACCACATCATTGAGCCGGATTAATTCTTGATTTTCTTTTGCATGGAAAGCAGCAAAGAGGAGAGTGCACTGGTCGCCCTGCTCCTCAGGTTGCTTCTGAATAATCAGGGTCAATTAGTTATTCTAATCTCAATCTGTCGGCCAGATTAGCGAGGATCTGGTTCCATGTCAGGCCAAAAGGAAGGGAATAATTAATCAATCAGGAAGCTGGAGGAGGAAGACGACGACGAGGAGGCGTTGGTCTTTCCATGGATGGAGTAGCTAGGTTGAAGAACTACGCAAGCAATTATACGAGATTAACAATGCAAAGAGGAGATGCAAATTGCAGATTTTTTTGCAAATATCTAACACACTTTCATGTGATCCCACGTGAGGCAATCTTAAGATCAGAAGAACAGTAGTAGCAGCAACTAGCAGCTTGTTTTACGGGCGCAGAATCCGCATTGTTCATCTCGCATCTTGACCATGTCCAGTTTCTTTCCTCTAGCTCTGAATTTTCAGCTTCTTTTCGTAGCATTTTTTTTTCTTGTTTGAAATGAAACATTTTGTGTCGTTTTCAGCAGGTATCGGAGTGTTTGGTGACCTATAGGATTTATTCATGATGAGCTAAAATTAACTCCAGTCGCTTGCACCATGTGTGTGGCAGCTAATTGGACCGACCAAATTAAGGAGACCTTTTAACCGTAAATCAATATTCAGTCGGCGTCAATCCATCGCATTCACACCAGATTAGCCTCCTCCGGTGATCATGTGACTTGTACAAGACAAATACTATACTTATCATTTCACTAAACTGTGATATTCATGCAATCATATATAGTTAGATCACTAACCGTGTGGCAATTATTTTTATGGTTCCTGATTAAACTAGCTGATCAGCTAGAAGTTTCTTCTCCTTTGCTGCGTAATATTCAGTAATGTGTTTTCTCTTCCTAGGATCCCTATCTGATGGTACTATCTGTTAGGGATATCTCTTCCTGGGATCCATCAATTGGTAGCTCCAAGAAAGATAAGACGTAGATTACAAGGCCAATGATCCATTCGGATTTTAATTTAGTTTATATTTAATTAGTTGCTGTTCTTGATCGATCCCTGGATTCTGGATCCTGGTATGGGCAAATCTCTGTTGGTTTGTGCAGAGATACGCGTCAGATGGAAGGGAATTCTCATCTTCAACATCCAACTGTCCTCAAGACTCCTCCATGGTTGGCGCCAAAAAATAAGTGTTGATCGATCCAGCTTGCTGTCTTCGGAGAAGCTTAATTTGGACGAATGCAACATGCAGAATTGCCATCCATTGCATGCATGGAGAATTTGGACCACTGTTTCAGAGTCTTGTAGTATAGTTGTCTTTGTGCGGATTTCTCCTTTTGCTTTTCGGCCTTTGTCTGAGTTGCATGTTTCTCTCCAAGGGTAGGCTCTGAACTGAACGGGAAATTTTACGGTTCTTTAGAGTTATCAAAAAAAATTTAGTGTAAATCAAGTACAAGAGGTATGGAGAGGTACCAAATTTTGCAATAAGAAACATGTTACCTACCATTATCTCCTTAAGAACCTAAAATCACTCTAACTGAATATAGTTACACAAATCTCTCTAAGAATTCAATCATGAAAAAATAAAAAGTTTGGATGAAATTGGATTCAGTTAAGTGGAGCTGATCATGTTTTAGGATTGGTTAGGTCCCTTTCTTATCGAATGCTACAATTTTCTTCATTTTTTTGGGAGAATAGAAAATAAACTCTGAATGCTGGTAGTGACGATGGGAGTGACGAATCCAGTGAGAACAATTGGTGGCATGGGAGATATTCTCTGTCTCTCTCAAGTTTGGTACACACAAGCTTTGGGTTTGTTCCATTTATTCAGCTTCACCTGAGGATGCTTGGGAATTATAGTGCATTTTTCTAAAAGAAAATTCTCTATGAGCTGTAAGTTCTGCACGGAGAATTTTAGTTAGGATTTTCAGGAATTGGTGCAGTTTGTTTATCCCTGCAAAGTTCCCTCTCCAGATCCAAGGAAGCTTAAACAACATTTCAATTTTTTTCTTAACAAAATGTTTGTTTAGAATAGCATTTCCTACCAGCAAAAGAAATTGAGAGCCAACCTTCCAATGTTAGGAGCAAGTCCTAAGTCCTAACATATTCTATTTGCTACCAAATCATGAAACCCAACTTTAACCTTTTCTTTTCTTCCCCAAAATATGACATTGGAACTCCTACTTGAAAAAAAAAAAGGTGCCCATTCACCAAAAATGCATTCATGCCAAGTGGCATATTTTCCATGACAAGAGAAAGGCATGGACCCAAAGAGGCCCTTTTCTGGCCTAATTTGTTGAAACTTCTGGCAGAATCAGAAAAGTTCCATTTTCAGTTGGACATAAGACATTATCTGAATTCTGAAAATGACCTCCACACCCACAAATTTACAGACTTCATATGGGCATATCTAGATGATTGAGCTGATATTGGATGACACATGTTGGCATCTCAATGTAAATTTTTTTGTGTACATCATGGATAATTCACAGAAGCACAGTCGACATCATAATTATTTTTCCTACAGTCAAACTTTCCATGCTCATGTTAATTTGGATGGCTCATAAAAAAGGAAATATTTGGCTTACAGTTTCTGACGGTTTTGATTAATGCAAGGTGATGCCGTGATGGTACCCCCCCGGGGGGGGGGGGGGGTTTCCAAATATTTTTTCCGTATTGACTATTATTGTTTTGACTTTAACCGTCAAAATTCTTAATTTGACAGATTATTGTGTAAGGACTTAAAAATTATTTGTCCATATTGTTTAAGGTGCGTCCATCACATAAATGATCCGTTTTACTATTCATAATTTTTTTGTAGCATTGTGCTTGGTTATTGCAGAAAATGCATATTGTTTTCATTTTTCAATGGCTTTCTGTCATTTCCTATTCTACTAGCATCTATCTAGATCATCACATGACAAGTAGTATTTTATTAGTCAATTTCTTTCTGAATGGTTGACCATTTACACATCGGAGATTGAAAATTGAACCTAGCACAGTTGGTAGGAAATATGGTGTGCACACCTACCATACCATGGTAGTTTAAACTCTTTAGCTCAATTTAGATTTCTATTTCTTCTCACTTAAAAATGGCATCAAGCTCCTTTTTAATACCTACTTCTAACGTATTACGAATAAAGAGTGAAAAAGAGCCACCACGTTTCCTCGGTGTAGAAATTATCATCGCGAGATATGACATGCATGACGGTGTGGATTGACCGATACAAAACAAACTATATTTATGAATAATGTGTATCAAAATGAGATTCTATTTTTAAAATCTAGCTACATACATGATTGCGCGGGAAAATCCATTAATTCTCATGCATTAACACACTAGATAAAAGAAATAAATCCAATAACTTTGTCTTTACCCCTTTAAACGTTCCCAGTGGTGATGGCGGTGAGTCTACCTCACCACCATCAACTGATGATTGGGCCCCACAATGTCAGTAATAAAAGGTAATCCAATAACTTTATTACTAGTACAATTCAATAAAACCTTGATGTATACACTACTACACAACGAAAGAAGCAATTCAAGTTTATAGAATCCGAAACGACAGTCAAATATAAATATCCATTTATATTATTAAATTTTAGCTCTATATAAAATTGCACGGGAAGTCGCCCTATCTCATAAGATAACACACCGACGAAAAAAAAAGTTAACCAAAATAAATACTTGCATGCAGGGTATAATGCAATAAATGATCATAAATAAATCTCGATATGCAATATACAATGGCCTCCTAAGAGCTTAATAGTATAGCCAACTACTAACTCAAAATCACTTATAGTAAATTTAATAGCCAATTCATACAATAGTTACATATAAAAATATATTACACTATTAATATATGGTCCCACATGTCATACACATATTGTGTCTTGGAGTCTATGGTACAGCTAGCTACAAATTTGTAGCCCGCTGCTCCTCTATCTCCTCTTTTATATCCTCAATATGTGTTTATAGCTGACTTATATTATGCTATTGTACCTACTCTAAGTAACTTATGCGAGTAAAGCGATAAACATATATAAATACCAGGCTCTAATTTAAATTCTAACTCCACGTAAAATTGCACGGAAAATTAAGTAGTAATTTCTCACAAGACATAACAAAATAATAGCATATAATATATAGGTCTGTCACAAGACATAACAAAATAATAGCATATAATACATAGGTCTGGATAGAAAGCTTGTGACTCGTTAACTTGGTCGATTCGAGACCAACTCGGCTCGTTATTTCTGAAACGAGCCAAGCTGCTATTTTAGCTGTTTGACATAACGAGCTAGGCTGATACACACGAGTCCCAGACTGTCAGTAAGCAAATATACAGGAGCAAAAGAAAACGTCTGATGAATGGTCCATAGGTAGAGAGGAGAGGAGGCGGCTGTGTCCAGTAGAGGACAGCTTTTGCCATTTAGAGCCCATCACTGCCAACAAAATCCTTCACTTCAGCTTCTCTTCTCTTCACCTTCTTCTCATCCTCTTCTTCTCCTCCTCGGTCAAACCGCCTTTTCTTCTCTCCCCTATCCTCCGCTCCTAGGAAAAAGAAAACAAAGAAGAAAGAAAGAAAAAGAGTACTAGTAGCACCCGGAGAGTGGAGGAAAGGGAGTAGGCGGAGCCAAATCTCGTTTCTCTTTAGTTGTTGTTAGTACCCTTAGTGGAAGAATCTCTCCCCTTTTTTGTGTTTCTTGGGTTTTGAAGTTTTTTTTTGTTGTTGAGAGGGATGAGGAATGAAGGCCTAACCTGAGGCAAGATCTTCGTTTTCCTTCATTTGTGGGGGTGTTTGTCCGTGGAAACGGATCAAGAAAAGCCGGAATTTCGGTTCTGAAATCGGTCGGTTTTGATATCGGTTTCTCTCTGTTGATTGGAGAGAGAGGGAGAGAGCAAACGCATGATCTGTGTCTGATTCTGACGGCCTTGTCGCGCTCCGTATCAGTTCATCCATCCCAACTCGCTGTTCGTTTTGTGTGGTGGTGTTTCGCTTTTTTGGGAAGAGAGGAGAGGAAGCAATCATTCGGCAGCGACGGCCCCGCCCACTTGAGGTACCAGTTGGAAATTTCCCCCCTTCTCTTTGTGCTTTTGTTTTTGCTGGTTTGTGCTTATCTCTTACTACTTGAGGTACATCTTTTTGACCAGGTTTTTTTTTGTGGTAACGGCGATTTTTGGGGATAAAGTTTGCATCTTAGGTCCGGATTTTTTCTTGTTTCAGTGGTGGAATGTCTCCATTTTGAGCGAAATTGCGTCTTTTGTGGGTTCATGTTTGGGGATTTGGGGGAAATCGTGCGGCCTGGTTTGCTGTGGTGGGGAATTTTTCTTGTTTCAGTTGATTGGATTCTCCATTTCATATCAAACCGTGTCTTTTGAGTTTCTCGTGCATATATGCAGAGGATATCCATGGTTATCTAGAAAAAAATGCAAAGTTTTCAACTTGCTCTGTAATGGACTCTTCCAACGTTTTGCATTCATCTCTTGAGCTCTTCACCTTGGTTTTCTTCATTATTGTGTTCAAACCTACTCTGATCTTGGTTCTGAACTTCTGATGTTTGTCTGGGTACTGGTCATGTAGGATTGATGGCTTTGTGGCCTGGTCTCTTGCTAACTTCTTGTGCTTATGTGATTCTGCTTTTCTCCGTGTTTTGTGTAGCGATAACAGTTTTTTTTCTTATCAATTATGCTATGAGATATTCCATGTTTAATCAGGACTAACTAATGCTGTATTACCTGATACTTGTTTCAGTTAAACTTGATTGCTCTGTCGCATGGCCAGCAGTAGCGACCATGGATCCCTCATGGAGGACTGGATGCCACCACCCACACCCAGCCCGAGAACACTCATGTCAAGCTTCTTGAATGAAGATTTTGTCTCTGGTTCATTTTCCAATATTTTCAGTGACCATGAGAGCAACAAACCCCAGGATCAGTTTGAGAGAAGCAGAGAGCTTGTGGATTTGAGTAAGGAAGTGCCTTCGCAATCCGCAAGACCCGCATTCCAGAGGGATGCTTCCCTGGATCATAGCTTGGTCAGTCCTACACAGAGATCAAACTCGCATGGTGGTTTGGCAGAGCGCAGGGCTGCGAGGGCTGGTTTCAGTGTCCCGAAAATCGATACATCCCGTGGTGGTTCGTCCACAGTAATTCGATCGCCCGTGGCAATTCCACCAGGTCTTAGTCCAACAACACTTCTCGAGTCACCGGTTTTCCTTTACAATGCAATGGTATGTCATGTTTCCACAATTGGTTTGTTTATGCATTATGCCCCGATAGGATGTCTCTAGCAAGGTTGTGATAAGCCATAGTTAGAGTTACTGAGTTAGCATCAAAGACTTGCAGGTTGCAATTACCAGGCATATGAGTTTTTCTTATTTATTTATTAACGAACAGACCATGAGGTTTGGCAGTAAAGAGGACATTGATTGATGTATATTATGTAGAACATGATTGTGGGCAGTATCAAAGCTTGTAAATACAGTAAGTACTGAATGATGCTTACTGTTAGGAACACTACTAGAAATGATTTTATGACATCTTACAATTTTAGACATTTGTCTTGTGATTTTAAGTTAATTTTTAATTCAAAACTTAACAAATATGTTTGTGCACTTCTGTTGCGATATTTGCTATACAGGCACAGCCTTCTCCAACCACTGGCACACTGCCATTTTTGATGGCTTCAAATGCTAAGTCAACAATACCGTCAGCTACCAAGATGGACGAAGATTGCACATTTGGCAATGACACTTTCTCCTTCCAACCGCATGTAGGGTCGAGACGGCCAAATTTCTCCGCTGCAGAAAAGGTGATTCTTTGACTGTCGGTCTCCATTTCAGTTTTCCTTCCAGTGTTATGTAATACTGTCTCTGTTCTTTTATTGCAAACTTCACCGCCAAAATGACCCACCTCATTCCTTTTAATCCTTTTGTGTTTATTGTACAGGGTCCCAATGCTTGTCACCAAAACCAATCGCTGTCGAATATCCATCAGCGGGAATCCAGTCTTCAGTCAAGCTTTACTGCAGTCAAAGATATCACTGATGAAAAAAACATTAAAACAAAGACATCTGACTCCATGTTTGGTGATAACCACTCTTCTGATGAACAAGATGATGAGACTAACCAAAATGGAGAATACTCTATGCCACCTCCAAACCACCGTTCAGGTGTCCCTCTGTCACATACCAATGATCCAGAAGTGAATGTCCTAGAGAACCGCGGTTCACAGACATGCCATAACTCTGCATCCTTGTGGGACAATGCCAAAAATGATTGCCTTCAAGATGTTCAAAGTGAAGTTATTGAAACGAGAACAGCTGCTTGTCTTCCAGTATCAACCAATTGTGATACATCTATCATGGAGTCCCAAGATGCAGTTGATGTGTCGTCAACACTATCTAATGAGGAGGATGATAGGGCAACGCATGGCACGGCTTCTATAGAGTGCAACGGGGATGGAGATGAGACTGATTCTAAAAGAAGGTTAATGCCATCTACCACTTAATTACTTAATGTAGGCATGAATGCATGATAATTCACTGATGGATCTGGTTCTTTTTCAGGAAGCTGGATGCTTTGACAGCTGCAACTGCTGCTATTACCACCACCAGTAACATTGACATGGGAGCTGCGGCATCGAGAGGTGTCCGGGAGCCTCGTGTTGTTGTTCAGACAACAAGTGAGGTTGACATCCTTGATGACGGTTACCGCTGGCGCAAGTATGGACAGAAGGTTGTTAAAGGAAATCCAAACCCAAGGTCAGTTTAGTGTCACTGCATTTCTTGCAGTAATTGATCATGCGGCATGCATCCTTTGATTAATGTTTGATATTCTTGGTACCATCCTGAGATGAGTAACATTATTTCATTTGTCTGCAGGAGCTATTACAAATGTACGCACCAAGGGTGTTCGGTGCGCAAGCACGTGGAGAGAGCATCGCATGATCTAAAATCCGTCATCACGACGTACGAGGGGAAGCACAACCATGAAGTTCCAGCTGCCAGAAATAGTGGACATGGGAGCTCCGGATCTGGAAACGCTCCATCTGCACCGCAATCTAACGGCTCTCAGCGCAGGCAAGAACAAGGGCAAGCCAGCTTCGGCCAGTTTGGTGGCGCGGCTCCCTTCAGCTCCTTCGTTCTCCCACCAAGAAACCAATTTGGACCATCGGCGAGCAATTTCCCCTTTGGGATGGTCCCGCCAGGCATGGCGATTCCCATGCCATCTCTAGGGTCTCTTGCTCCAGCAAAGATGGCTGGTCATCCATCCACCATGCAGGGCTACCAGGGGCTCATGATTCCGGAAGGAGAGATGAAGACAGAGCCCATGTCGCAGCTCGGCTTCCCCGCGGTAAACCAATCTTCATCATCCTTCCAACAGATGATGAACAGGCCTCCATCATTTGGACCTCAGATGTAAATAATAATAGGAAAGAAAGAAAAGAAAATGATAGATGTGCTTCAGCTTCTATACATGGTAGCAATGCTACAACATAGCTTTGTTGTTCTAGCTTTTACCTGTTATTTTTCTTTGGGCTTTTATTTTTTGGAAGCAAAGAATGCAGAAGATGTTACCCGTTTTGTTTATGTTGTAATTGGAAAAACAAAAGGTGGTGGTAGTGTTCAAGACAAAAGGCAAAATCATTCAATTGGAAGTGCTGATGGTGAAAAAAGAACCATTTCTGTTGTGTGAAATGCATGCGTTCTCCACTCTGAACTTCACAGATTCTGAGCTCAGTGGTTGCAGCTTGTGATCTACTGACCTGGCTTCTGGTTGCTATGACAATAAAAAATCACTGTGATTTTTCGAAAAAATCTCTACTCCATTCGTTCTAAAATAAAATAAGTGTAGTTTTGTATTATTCATATCCAACGTTTGACAGTTCGTTTTATTTAAAATTTTTTAATGATTAATATTTTATTGTTATTAGATGATAAAACATCAATAGTACTTTATATGTGACTATTTTTTTATTTTTTGAAAAAACTTTTAAACTTTTTTAAATGTTGGATACGGATTCCTACTGCTGCTTATTTTGGGACGGGACGGAGGTAGTATTATTTTTCGTGCAACATTCCGAAGCCTGAAGATTGCTGCATGCGTTGTCTTGTGTCCATGGAGCAGAGAACGAACTACTAGGTCGGTGGTCTGGTCACCGAGCCTTCGAAGACGACGACCTCGTCGCCGGCGGCCACGCCGTGCCACTCGAACGACCGGGACTCGTCCATCACGCTCTGCCGGTGGATGAAGAAGTAGGCGCCGTCGCGCGGCAGCGGGAACGCCCGCTCCTCCAGCTCCCGCCGCAGCGCCGCCACCGCGCGCCGCGCGCCCACCGCGACCTCCGCCCGCCCGCGCCCGCACCGCGACACCACGTTCACGCGCACCGCGCCGCCGCCGTAGCTGTCGTCCCGCCTCTTGCTCCTGCCGGCGACGGCGACGGCGAGCTCGACGTGGATGACGGAGCCCTCCACGATGCCGTACCGCTCGGCGCCGCCGCCGGCCTCGCCGCCGCCAGCGTCCGCCAGCGCGTCGCCGTTGTGGAACAGCGACACCGCGGCGGCGGGCCACCCCCTGCGGCTCTGGAGCTTCTGCTTGATGTCATGGACGGTGTCGAAGAAGCCCACCTCCATCTTGAAGCTCTCCTCCCCCGCGCACACGAAGGTCACATCCATGGCGAGTAGCTAAGGCAGTGCAGCAATGGCGGCGCTCAGCTTGGACATGGACATGGCAGCGGGTATATATCTCACAGCTTGGCCATTCCGCCATTGTCCTTGACTCCTCACACGAAATGGCATGGACGAACACGCCATTCTTTGCAGATGTACTCGGCGAGGAAGAAGCATCGCATGAGCAAATTGTGATGGAACAGAGAAATCAGGGAAGCCGAAGGTGAAGAAACCGGCCTCTTCGGAAACTCGCTTTTGCTGCTCTGAAAGCGGCCATATTTGAAATCTGCTACATGCCTCTGAAGGCGGCAACTCGGAATACGCCTTCTTGGACGGACAGGTGCAAGAAGAGATTTGTGATGTTGCTTGATTAGGGGGAGATGACTTCAGTTCTTGTTTGATTATGTTTCAGACATTTGAAAAAAAAAAATCCTCGGACAATTTGACATTTCTGTGTACTCTCAGATGCAGTTTGCTTTATGCTGAGAAGTCAGATGCGCCTAGCACTAGAAAGATTCATTCCTTCAAAAGAAGAAAATTCAGTTCATCAGTCGAGGTGCAAGGTTGCAATGATTCGGAAGCAAGCACCATCATAAGCAACGATTGTTTATGCTTTTCTTTCAGTCAAGGCATCATTGTTCAGTCAAAGAATGTACCATTAGTGAATGTCACACAGGAAAAAGATCGGCTTGAGGACTCAACAGCAACAACCACACATTTCAAGGAAATACAGATGCTTGCCGAATGCTGAATATGCTGCACTGCTGTCATTTTCATAATGGTCAGCAGAAACATATATTTTCAGCAAATAGAATGGCAGTAATTTCTCCTGGTAAGTGGCAACATATCCTAGTCATATGAGTGCCATCACCCAACATATCCCAGGGCTGAGAATTCTACACTGATAACATGTTTTTTCCTGAATTTTTCATCTGCAAAATCAGTAGTGGAATACAAAGAGCACAACTGTACAGATCAAGCTAGCAACTCATGTAGTCAAGTTACATATGATCTCAAAAAACTCGCTACTCTTCAGATCGCCCAACAAAAAGTGTCGTGAATTATACGGTTTGTACCACCATTCAACTCTGAAGTCTGAAAGGTTTTTCGCATTGTTTCAGATTTTACTCCTGTATCTAACCAGCTTTGCCAATGTCTCCTGAGCAGCCAGTGTCTGGGAATGATCATGCCCAAGCATGACAGTCCTGATGCTGATGCAGGTTCTGCAGAGCTCCTCGCCGCTGTCGAATAACCCGCCTCGCATCAGCAGCTTCGCCCTTGTCTCGAGCAGCGTTGCCTTGAGCAATGTCACCTCTTGCCAGATGAACTCATCGGCATGGTTGTTCGTCTGCAGCTTCTTCTTCCAGCACAATGGCCCCTGCTTCAAGTCCTGTATCCGCGATGCGAGTGACTTCTCTGCATCCTCAAGGATGTTTGTGCACACCTTAAGAAGCTCCAATGCTGAACCGCACCGAGAGAATGTCATGAAGGCTTGGATTGCGAGGGGAAGCGCCATCTTCTTGATGAAGAGCACCATATCACCCGGCTTGAGCTGAACAACAGGTGGTTCAGACTTGAAGCCGAACACGAGAAACGCGCTAGCCCACATGTGGTCTGAGTACACAGATATGTTTCTAGACCTTATGACACCTGATACAGCTGCAGTTGCAGGTGCCAAACCACCCCTGATCTTGCCAAACAGCTGCATGATTGGGTGAAACTGGATCCAGAAGCCCGGGTGATGCGTTGTTCTTCGTGCCAAGCCGAGTTTTACTAGTAAGAGGGATGACTCCACCTCAGCCTTCTTTGCCTGTGGAGCTAGGAAGCAGTGTGTGCCGCATAACAATGCAGTCTTGAGGGATTCACCCCACAACTGAATGCTATTGGCTTTTGTTGGTAGCTTGCTGGCCATGGCAGCTAGTAGGGTTGATGACATGGGAGCTGGAGCTAACCAGGAACCAGCAGTGATCATTCTCAAGGCAAGGCTACCCCCTTTCACCCTGTCCATCAATGCAAAGCAGAAGACTAGTACCTTAATCAGGAACAAATTGTTCTGCCATAAGCTTTCATCATTGGCACCGAGAGCGAGCATGGTATCGCTCAACGATATCTGGTCAACAGCCTCAAACAGCGTAGAAGGAGCGATCATCAACTCGGACAACAGAGAACTGACAATCCACAAGCCAAAGCTCAGTCCGCCCAACCGCTCATCGAATTTTCGAAGAACTTCAATTTCCTCGGAAGGGTAGTCCTCCTTCATTTTCCTCTTCATCAGGATCACAGCTTCAGGAAATGAGAGCTGCAGAAGCTGCATTGGTTCAATGTTCATCACAACAGGTAGTCGTGTTGTCACGATGACATGGCTTGTTCCAGTGTTCCTAGGTATGAAGTCATGGAGGTCCTTACCTTCCCACCAATCCCTCTCATTGTCGATGTTGTCGATGATAAGAAGGTAAGGAACATCCCTGAAAAGCTCTCGTTTCACCCTTTGAAATGCATCATATTCTTGCTCCTCGAAGCTCCTGATCCTGCCCCTCTCCTTCTCAGCCTCAGCACTGATATCCAATCCCAAAAACATCGACAAATTCAGTATATTCTGCCTCAAGTACCTGGCCTCACCTCCAATCCACAACACCATCTTGTATCGTTGCGAGTATCGGTACGCAAACTCCAATGCAAGCTCCGTCTTGCCGATGCCTGAAACGCCATTGATGCAGATCACACCGGCATTGCCATGGCTCTTGCTGCTACACCTGAATCTTGACTTCTTGTTCTTTGATCTCTGCCTCTGAATGCTTCTCCCTTTACCCGAGAACTTCCCTATGACAGGATCAACAAATGCCTCTAACATAGGTTGCTTGCACTTGCGCAAATCCAAGCTGATGAACCTGCCATTAGATGTCCTCACAGTGTCACTATCCTCATCAGCAAAACCATCTGAAAAACCAACGCTTGATTCACCAGTAGTCATGGCACCTCTTGGGCACCCCAAATCTTCTCCGGCATCGTCTGCGCGCCCGAAGAACATGCCCTCAATCTCAGAGAGCTCCTTCTCCCTCCCAACAAAATGCTTGTTCCGCGGAAACGGCAGGCACTCAACCCCATTGCTCTCCTTCTCACCAATGCACCTTCGGCCGAGCTTCGATTGCAGCACGGCTGCTGTTCTTGACACACAACTTCTCCAGTTGCTCTCATCAGTCTCGAGCTTGAACTCATGACATCGCATTAGCCCCTCAAATGCTTCCACACCTTCCTTATTACCTTCGAATTTGTCATCATCGAACAGCCCGGCAATGTCGAGCACCTCGGTGTCGAACAGGATGGGCACCAGGTTCCTCTTCTGAGCAAAGAACCGGATCTCCTCGAGGCTGAACGGGTTGAGGAAGCTGGCCATGGTGACCACCACGACGCCGAAGGCCACCGAGCAGATGACCCGGTCTGCGACCTCATGGCTCTGCGCGTCGGAGTACCTTGCCCGGTCGGCCATGAACGAGGCGATGCCCTGGAGCTCGAGCTCGGATTTGAGCCACTTGCAGAACCTGGTGAGCGCCGCGCCCGCGCCCGCGCCGCCATGGAAGCCGATGTAGACGTCGCAGCTCCGGAGCTTGGTGGTGGACATGGGCGACGCCACCACGCCCCGGGTGAACGAGACGCGCGGCACCGGGAAGGTGAACGACCCGCGCGGCGGCGGCGCGCCGCCGCCGCCGCGGGAGGCGCTCGGCGCGTCGGTGTCCTCCGAGTGGGACACGTCGGTGCACGACGTCGGCGTCGACGCGGCGGCGGCGGCGACATCGGACGCCTTGGTCTCCCGATGCTGCCGCTGTCGCGGCGTCTGCGGCGGCGGCGGAGGAGGAGGCGGGTCGACGAGGCGAGGGGAGACGTAGGGTGACTGCAGCGCGGAGACGAACGCGGAGGACGGCGGCGAGGGCGAGTTGAGGTAGGGCGAGAAGGAGATGGCCGGCGAGATGGGGTTCGACCAGTCGCCGCCGCCGCCGCCGCCGCACCCGCCATTGGTGTTCGTCTTGATGGTGAGGGACTTGGTGGCAATGGGGATATCCTTTGGAACATCAAGAAATGGTGAAACCTTTTCTTCTCCCTCCATGGCTAACAACGAATCAAATTCAGAAATCTTCAGTTTTTTTACAACAACATCATGATGTAGTCCTGCATTTCCTGACACAATTGGCAGCAAATCCAATTCAGAAATCACAAGTCATATACTCATGCGATTCATCAAAAAAAGAACTGCCATAAAAAAAATTGAGCTCGCAAGAACTTAGTAGTATCAATCTACAGCTCATCAGCAAAATAAAATAGAATCATATTGGAGGAACATACCAGTGGTCAACTAGCAGTCTAGCAATCAAGAATCCAATGCCACAGAAGGTTTCTTGGTATCAAAAAATTCAAAACAGACGTGAAAAGGCTTGGATTTGGACCCTCAAAATGGTCAACTTCTCCTATTCAAACCATACAATGGTGACCCTCTTATATATGTCAACTTGTGAAGCAGTTTTCCAGTTTGAACTTTGAAGTGTTCTAGGTGAAAATCTTGAGGATGGGGAATTGGGTATGATAAAAAAAACAAATTCTGTGGCTAACCACATGACATCAAAAGGCGCAAAGAGAAAGGAGCAGGTGCTAGAAGCCCAGAACCGCAAAGACCAAGGCCATTTCTAAATATTCAGAAAGGAGAAAAGCAGTGAAAAAAGCCAGTGACCAAGACCAATGCAACCAGTGGGTGTCAATTTGCTCATGGAAAGTTAAGAGAGATTCAGGTAGAGGCAGCTCAGGCAGGTGCCCGTTGTGGTCGTAGTGTTTTGCCCTGAAAAAGCATCGAATCAAAGATCAAATGCGACTAGTACTGTAGCTGTACTGGTGATTCACAGATTCTCACTTGAATGAGCATCCTGGTCCCGGGAAAATAACCGTGCATGGCCACAGCATGGTCGGATGGACCATATATAGATTAATCACTGCCCGTGCATAATTATTTACTGCCCCCCAAGCATGTCAATTAACACATCTAGTTATATGAAGCACTACTCTACTTCCAAGCTTAATTTGGTGAACACCTCAGTTGGATTTTTTTTTTAACCGAGCTATGATAGATATTCACTCTGTTCCAAAAATAAGTTTATTTTTTACCCATCTCACATGTTTTTTAAGATAATGGAATAAAATCCGGCATTTGCTCAACTAGCTACATCCAATTATTACACAAATTCGCTCAAAGGCGACCACACGCCAAAGGGTTCACAGGAACACACCAAAATTTAACAAAATGCAGGCACAAACTAATAAGCACCAACACAAGATAAAGAAACCACAATTTATTGAATCCTATTTGTGAATCTTCACCCGAAGTTGGCAAAAAACTACATAACCGTAGACTCAAGTCTCCGACATGCATTCTCTATTAGCTTGATGTCGTCATCACAACTTTGTAGTTGAGCCCAATACCGGAGCCAATATTTTGTTCTGAAAAGTACCTTCATATAAGATTTTGATGGTGATCTATCAAAAACCATATCATTTCTACTACGCAATAGAGCCCAGCACATAGCAGATGCTCCCAGCCTCCCACAAGAATAAGCTTCTTTGTCTTTGTATCGATACCCACAAGCCAATTCCAAAAAAATATGAGATATACTATGTGGAGGATATAACCCAAAGGAAAACTGTATTGCTCTCCAAAGAAATCTTGCAAAATGGCAATTCACAAACAAATGATGTATCATCTCATTTTTCATAAAAAAGAACATTTCATACTACCATTCCAATTCCTTATAACCAAATTATCTTTTATTAACACCATCCCCTTAAACAAATATCACATAAAAATCTTGATCTTAAGAGACATCTTAAGTTTACAAATAATCTTATTTCTCTCAACATAACAATTATTAATTAAAGTTAAGTATATAGATCGAACAGTGAATTGACCATTTTGATGAAAAATCCATTTAAAAATATGTTTTTCTTCTGACAAATGTATTTGCATAATTAAAGCACATAAGTTATGCCAATTGACCAAATTATTTGCATAAGTTATGCTCTCTAAAAAAATATTAATTGGAATAGAATTCATAACATTTGCAATCGAAGAATTTCTCCAACGAACAGTAGAGTAAAAAACAGATATATGTCACACATCTCACATGTACCAATACAAACTAAAAATACTAGAATACTTTTATTTTATCAAATCACAATGTAATTATTATTCTCTTTACCTACTTCTAATGTATTTATCCCCTTCTTTTATAAACTCTAATGGAATGACTACTAGAAATAAAATTCTATTGGAGGAATAAAGTTCTATTGCAGCAGGTGAATAATGCTACTAGCAGGAAAGAAACAGGCAGTAAAGAATTTTCACGGTTTGTGTCAGGAAAATGAAAAAAAAAAAAAACTGGGCCTAGTGGAGAGAAGAGAACGACGACTCGATCAGAGTCCAGTAAATGGCACTGCTCTCGCATCAAATTCCGCTGCTACTGCCGACGAATTCAAGAGCTCGTGCAAGGACAGAGACAGAGAGAGACAGCACCCTCGCTCTGCCTCCTCGCACATGCAGAGCTGCAGCGATGGGGGCACGGCGCCTGAATCCCATCACGGCATCACCCCTATCCTCTCCGGTGGGGAAGACGACGACTCTCGATCAATCACTGATCGATCTGTGCGTTGACTGTATGTTGTACATTCTCAATTTCTCATCCATCTTCTGAAGCAAACTGTTTGGTAGAGGAGCTCGAGATTCTGAGAATTAACCGATAAGTAGACGGTTTTCAGATTCTATGACTACACGTTCTTATAATCTATTATATGAGAACCTAAATTGTTGTAGAGGAGTTGAGAGTCTATCTTTTTTTGAATTGTGTCTTTGATTCTTTGCATCGCATGTGAGCCGTCCTATCTGAGCAGTGATCCTCTGCGGCCGATCCATCCATCGCATGAGACAAGATTGTCTGAAACCAGGGACCGGCCGGCCGGCCGGCAATGTCCCTCAAACGCGTGAGCGCAATTATGCATCGCAGCGAACTGCGAAGACTGAACTCGTAAAGCCAAAATTCAAAGGCAAAGCGAGCTGGAGCTGGGGACGGAAAGGCTCACGTCAGTGAGCGCCAATTCAGTCTCGCGGGGAGGAATCCGTCCGTGGTGCCAATGACTCTCAACTCCGACTGCTCCATTTTAGGTTATCGTTTGGCTTAGGCTGTGTTTAAATTTCAACATTTTTCTTTAAACTTTCAACTTTCCCGTCACATCAAATATTTGGACACATGCATGAAGCATTAAATATGGAAGAAGAAAAAACTAATTGCGCAGTTTGCATGTAAATTACGAGACGAATCTTTTGAGCCTAATTACGTCATGATTAATTAGGCTCAAAAGATTCATCTCGCAGTTTACTGTCCAAATCTGTAATTTGTTCTGTATTAGTCTACGTTTAATACTTCAAATATGTGTCTGTATATGTAAAAAAAACTTGACACTGGACTAAACACGGCCTTATTCACGGAAGAAACCAAACGGCATGATTGTAAACTGAAAATAATTTATGAATAAAAATTTTATATGCGTGTTCTTAGCGTCTTAAAAGTAAAGACTGAAAAATAAACTAGAATTAAAAAACTTCAAAATCAACTTTAAATTTAAGATTAAAAATTTAAATTTTAGCTTGTATATGCATAAGCATATGTAGTACCATATGCCATATCGCTCACTTTATTTTGTGTGCATCAAATTGGAAGATGATTCTAGTGAGTATATGGGTCTGTTATACAACATGACAGTACTTTCTTCAGATTAATATTACTTATCGTTTTTTTATGTCACAATTTTTAAAAAGTAACTTTGAAACTATTTTTATTACAATATATAAAAATATCAATAAATATATACTTTTATTAAAATATTTTTAAGATAAACCTATACATATGATCTTCATTATATAAGACATAATTTAGATGTTATTCATAGTCAGTAGCATTGTCTAAAATAGTAGCATTGTCTAAAATGTTAAATATTATCAACATGAGAGAATAGAATTTTATTATTAGGTTTGCGGGTAACTTTCTGATAGATTTTTAAGGACTGTTTGGGAAACTTTAGATTCTGAGAAACAATCTGGAAAGCTCTGAAACCCAGCTTCTCCAGCTTCTGTCTTCTTAGTTCATTTTTTAGAATCTGTAACTACAGATTCTCAGAAGCTGTGGACTGTTTGGGCAGCTTCTAACAAAAGCGCAGCTAAGACAAGCTCTCCCAAACAGATCCTTAGATTAGTGAGTAGTACACACATGACAAAGGCACCAGTCAAAAAATACAACAAAGATGAGGGGAAAAGCTCAGCAACAGTAGGACTTGATTAAGACAGAGTGTGATATCTATATGCAGTGCAGTAGTTAGTGCACGTTGGCCATGGTGATTAGTATGTGCCGGATTTTTGTCGCAACTGACAACCTTATATATCTTTCGTCGAAAAAAGAAAAGAAAAGCTGTTAGCCTTCGTATTTGTCGGTCCACATCTCTGGGCCTAAAAGAAGGCCCAATAAGGCGTGCTCTGGGCCTAAAAGAGAAAGAACTAGGGCTAAGTGTTTTTTTAAAAGGAATAAGTTCACTTGGACTCCCTTAACTAGTGACCGAATCTGATTCGTATCCTGAACCACAAACCGGATATCTCAACCCCCTAGCTATTAAAACCGGTGTAATTTGACTCCTTCAACGATTTTAGAGAATGGTTTCGCTGACGTGTGGTGTTTGAAAACAAACTAGAGATTGATATCCCACATATTTTCATGAGTTTTTGTTTTCATGAGACGGGTGGTGTTCATGCAAATATCAATCTAATCAAATCAGCCAAGTGGCTGGTTTTGTGATCTATATCATCACCAAGATCAGGAGGAGCTAGCAAGATCAAGTCTCTACTTCGACTACCACGGGAGACTTTGTGCCAGAGTTTTAAATCTTCGGCTATAGATGTTTGAGAAAGTGTTGTTTAATTTACTATAGTTGTTTAATAAGTCCAACGCTAAATATCTTAGCCCGCTATTTAAATCACTGATATGTGCACATGTAGGTAAACGCGTATAACACATGACAACCACCCTTCCTTAGCTGTTGGTACCACACCCGTCATATTCCCTGTCCACGCCCTTCCTAATAAGCTGTTGTAGTGATGCAGGTCGTCTGCGGTAGTGCCCATCAACATGTGGGCCCCACATCCTCTCGGGCCCACATGTCAATGATGCAGGCCGTCTGCAGTACTACTGCAGCTCACCGACATGTGGACCTCGTATCCTCTCGGGTCTACATGTTAACCTGCACTAGCGCAGGGGATCTCAATTGCTGTTGGAGAGATAAATCGGGGCAAGCAATGCCACGTATGTTTGTCACAGTTTGCAGGAAATACAGAATGAACACCAACTTACTGCTAGTACTACTGTTGCATCAACCCACCAAAACTCACGAATATTCCGGTGATTAAATGCGCCGCATTGTATTAGGAAATACTACATATCGTTCGATCTTATATTAAAAAAAATGGCATCTTTTTAAAGAAATGGGTGCCTTAACTGCAACATAGCTTGTGGCGAGCGCAACGAACCACAAGGAAGAGCAGATGGCGGCCACCGGCGCCGGAGAAGGCAAGGAGACGGCCGCCGCCGCCGCCGTCGGCGGCGGCGGAGGCAGCCTCCACAGCAAGACCCTCCTCAAGAGCGAGCCGCTCTACCAGGTAAATTATCCATCTGAACAACCAAAAAATGAAAAACAAATTGATGACCGACGGCGAGCGACGCCTCTCTCTCTCTCTCTGCCAGTACGTGCTGGAGTCCACCGTGTTCCCGCGCGAGCCCGACTGCCTGCGCGAGCTCCGCCTCGCCACCGCCAATCACCCCATGTAAGTGAGCCGATCCGATTCCGAGGAGACGTGTTTGCTTTGTTCGTGTCTTGGTGCGGTTCTTGCACGGTGCGTGTTCGACGTTTTGTCTGTACGGGCGAGGCGTGCTTTTTTTTCACGTGCAGGGCGGTCATGGCGGCCTCGCCGGACCAGGTGCAGCTGTTCGGCCTTCTGGTCGAGCTGATCGGCGCCAAGAACGCCATCGAGGTCGGCGTGTTCACCGGCTACTCGCTGCTCGCCACAGCCCTCGCGCTCCCTGACGACGGCAAGGTCAGGATCGCTACTACCGTTCGTTCCTTTGCTAGCAATAGCATCATCTTGTTCTCTTGATGTCCGTCCATGGTGGCAGATCGTGGCCATCGATGTGAGCCGGGAGAGCTACGACGAGGTCGGAGCGCCGGTGATCGACAAGGCCGGCGTGGCGCACAAGGTCGACTTCCGCGTCGGCCTCGCCATGCCGGTGCTCGACCAGCTCGTCGCCGAGGTACAGTACACTACACGTCTCCTCCGTCCGACATTACCATTACCGTGGACGCACAGCTCGTAATCTGCTTGTTCTTTTTCTTTTGTGCAGGAGGGGAACAAGGGGAGGTTCGACTTCGCGTTCGTGGACGCGGACAAGGTGAACTTCCTCGGCTACCACGAGCGGCTGCTGCAGCTGGTCAGGGTCGGCGGCCTCATCGCCTACGACAACACGCTGTGGGGCGGCTCGGTGGCGGCGGCGGCGGCGGCCGACGAGGCAGTGCCGTCGGGGAGGGACCGCTCGCTCGCCGCGGTCGCCAGGGAGTTCAACGCGGCTATCGCCGCCGACCGCCGCGTCCAGCCGTGCCAGCTCGCCATCGCCGACGGCGTCATGCTCTGCCGCCGCGTGGCCTGACCATCACCACCACAACAACATACCGATCCCCTCTCCATGGATGTACTTTCAGAAAGTGTGTTGGGTAAAAGTAAAAATGAATAATGTAGCTACTACTAGTACTCTTTTCATCATAAAATATAAGAGATTAATATAAAAAATTTTAGATTTCGACAACGACAGACCTGGCGGCCCTTCTACCACCAGTACACATTCCCCCAAGCATTTCCAGGTTTTACCTCTGCTTTTGGAATCTTTAGAATCACAGGCATGAAGTGGTTTTCAGAAGTGAAGCTGGCCGTGTTTCTCTCAATTCCCAACTTTCTATCACATCAAAAACTTTTCTACACATATAAATTTTTAACTTTTTTTTAAAACTCTCAACTTTTTTCAAACTTCTAACTTTTTGTAGAACTAAACACACCCTATGTAATAACGATCTGAACACTTTGGACTGTCCCTTTTCAATGAATACAGGTGGGGAAACTCTCCCCCCGTGAATTATTTTTTTTTAAAAAAAGATGGATGAGACGTATATTTGTTCAGATTTGTGTATTATAGGATGTGGCTGTACATCCATCTAAAATTATTTATATTTTAAAATTATTTTGCTCTGAGCAGAATGGCCAATGCATTGAGCAATTCTAGAAGTAGTAGAAGAGGTTGTTTACTCGCTGATTAATTAACAGGTCACACTTTGTACTTTCTGATGGCCTCGAAATTCCATCTTGTTGTGATGTTGTCCTATCTTTGAACCAGCCGTTCGTCATTCCTCTTGGACAGTGACTGCCTCCCTCTCGGTCAGAGTTCAGGGGGTTCAGACAGGCGACTGTTGCAACCACATGATGTTGAGATGATCAATTTTCACAAATTGCAAAATAAACAAACTTTTTTTTGGTTTTTTTGGAGACAACAAGTGACTTAACTTTCAGCTGAATTTTCATAGAAAAAAAATAAAATGGGTTAATCATGTTACTGCACATGAGACGCCATCTTAGAAAAAGCTGCAAAAAAAAAAAAAAACGATAAGGGAAGCAAGCAGATGACAACTCTGTTTCCTCTCGCCTTCCCACTAGTACTTCTCTTTTCTTGATTTCTTCCTCCTCCTCGGATCCCTCCAAGATCGGGCCCGATCCCCACCATGCGCGCCCACCGATCCCGACAGCTCGTGTCCCGCGATCCCATGGCAGTTCTCTGATCCCATCTAGCTCGCGAAGCCGCCGCTTTTTGACGGGAATTGGTGTGGGCTGCGGGCGGCTGGACGCCATGGATTCCGGCGGCAACAGCGTGAATTCTGCGGTGGAGTCGGTGGCGGAGTCGCCGGCGCCGGCTTCACCGGCGAGCAATCCCACCGCACCCGCCGCGGTCACCAAGGGGCGTGGGCTACGGCGGTGGCGGCGTATCCCCCGGGAACACCACGAGGAGGGATCACCTGGCTCCGGCGGCGGCGGCGTTGCGGCCGCCGCCGCGGATGAGGACTTGGCGCAGCTTCACAAGCGCCGGCACCCTCTCGGCGCCGACGCGCCTAAGGGGAAGGAGGAGGCCGCCGCCGCCGCCGCTGCCGTGGAGGAGGTGGGGAACGAGAGCCCCGTCGCCTCCGTGGAGTCCAGCTTCGCGCCGCAGGAGGCGCCACCGTCGCCGCCGGTGCAGACCAAGCTGGACCCGGATCTCGGCTTCCTGATCGCCTCCGCGGGGTTCTCGGTGGGCGCCGGCGGCGCCGACTCGGACAACAGCGACGACCGGGCCAGCAAGTCCTCCACCAACGCCGCCGCGCCGCGCCACGACTTCTCGTTCGGCGGCGGCTTCGGCCGCGAGCGCGACAGGCCGCGATCCCGCGCCCCAGGCGCCGCCGCGCACGCCAAGGGCATCCGCACGGCGCGCACGCGCGGAGCCCACGGCGCGCGCGCCGCCACACCGACCCCCTCCATCGTGGAGCCGGAGAACTCGCGCTCCAGCGTTGAATCCAACCTCCGGAGCTCTGCCGCTGCTCACGCGCGCCAATCCAGTGCTGGCATAAGCAGCAATGGCGTTCACAAGGTTCTGTACGATGATGATGATGATGATGATGATGCCGAGCAGAGTGACGGCGAGCCTCCGAGCGAGGAGGCGGCGCGTTCTGGAGCAGGAGGTTTCTACAGGGAGAATGGAAGTGTAGTAGGGAGATTGGTAAAGGGGAGCAGTGATTCCGATGCCGATGATCATGGATACGATGAGAGGAGTATAGGCAAGGGTGAGAATGGGGAAATTCATTCGGGTCTCGATCCGTATGTGCAGTCGATCGCGATGCTCCGGTCAGCCGAAGAAGCAATTGAGAATGGTAATACTGAATTCCCCTTTATCATAGCTTTATTCATGAAAACGAATACTCCATGATTGTAGTTTAATTCATGTCTTCTCTATTTGGTTGTGAAGACATATGTTGCTGAACTCAGCCTTGTGGAGAGTCTCTCAAAAGATTGAATATAGATACGCTTTAGTTCCAATTATTATTAGTTGCTTGATGGAAGACCTGATAGTCTAGATCAATCCATTAGTGTTATCTGCATGAAGTCAACACTTCCTATTCTCTTGTTATCTTAGTGGGTGAAGTTTAGAACCTCCATAATGCTAGTACTACCTATATTTGTTTCAATTATTGTATTTTGAGATTCATCAGTTCAGTTCCCTAAACATATAATGGTAAATGAATGAAGGGGCAATGCATAAATACATAATATCTGTAGAGGATCCAAGATAATGCTTGTAAATGATCTAAGATAATAACTTCTTGAAAAAAAATTAATTCACACTGGTTGCATGCTTCTTTCGTACGAAGTGGTGAGTGGTGATTATGTTGAGGCAGCACTTTTGAATGAGTTTATCCTATGAAAAATCTTTAGCATAGAATTAACTCGCACTACATGTGGACATCCTGCTAAAAAGGTCTTTGCTGATTTTTTTTTTGTTTGACTTGTAACTTGTAAGATGAATAGATCTAAGGTGCTGGCATGCTTCTAACTGCTAAAGGGAAATGTGGTAGATGACTTGTACCATTTTCACATATTGCAGCCTATAAAACAATTGTTTTATGCAATTATGGCCTTTGTGGCAATTATTTACTGCAAAGTGCAAATTACTGATTTGCTCATTGGTTAGAAAAGGACATCTTCTGTTTAGCACCGTATGCATTATGGCATTTAGTTTTTGAAATTGGTTCCTCTTAATAAAGTAGCATTTGTTGACTTGTTGTATTCTTCTAGCCTTTTTCCAAAGTATAATATGTCATCGCATAATTAAGAACATATACTTTCCCAGCATGTTCTGTGAAGTTTCCTGAGTCCATCTCCCTGTAATGAAGTTCTGAGTGCCTTGTTACTTTATCACTTCAGCATGGTCATAATATCATTTGTATTTCATATGATCTATTAAAACATTAAATCTCCTTTTGGCCCAGTCAAAGCGTTCTTTCAATAACTATTTGCTTCATTGTATGTAACAGAGATCCAGAAGTTTATTGAAATGAGAAATGAAACGTGTGAAAATTCTGCAAACAACCACAGTGAAACTGAATGGAGTAGTTCATGCCATTTTGACGAATCCACAGAAGAACTGAGTGAGAAGTTGAAGCTTCTCGAGTCTAGGCTAAACGAAGCTTCTACCCTCATCAATGATAAGGATTCAGAAACACTTGAACTCGATGCGCTCAACCACAAACAACCAAAGCAGCATGTTCTATGCAATACCGAGCTGCTGTCTCTGCAATCTGATATGGATCAACTGTTCCTGGAGAAGATGGAAGCAGAGACTCAATGCTTCATCCTGACAAGAGCATCGCAAGCATGGAATCCCCTGACTGAGGATCAAGCTGCTATTTTTGACATTCAGAAATCTCTACCTGAGGATCACAAACAGCTCGAAGCTAAGCTACGGCACACCGAGAACAGGGCAATGATGCTAGAGGAGATGGTGGAGAAGCTAGAGGCACAGTGCAAAGATCTTGCTAGGACTTCAGAAATCCTGAAGCTGCAGGCTAGAGCAAGCAGAGCTTCGCTGTTTTGCTCCGTCCAGTTTGTTCTGCTGTTCATCGCCGTCGGAACCTTCCTCATCCGGCTATGGCCCTCTTCCTCTGAATTTGTACCTACCTGAGGTTAGAAAATCCGGCGCCAATGAGCCTTTGTGTAGGCATTCTTGAAAAGTTCCTTATTGTAATTTACTAAGCATTGGTCACCCTATAATGTTTCAAGTCTGTAACATCAACTCAATTTTGCTAGTAATCTCTTCTTTTCTTTACTGTACTTCAATCACCAATGTACTTCTCGATTATCTGGATTCTGTAAATGTCAAAAGTTCCTATATAAATGTATTTCTTTGCAGACGGTATAAATTGAAATTGGAAACAGGTTCCAAAATCACAGTCCCATATTTTCATACTGACACTTTCAAACTTTTCTGTGCCTGGTGCTCTCTATTTGCAAATTCAAGATTGCAATTCATGAATCATGGAGCACTAGTAATTGAGTTTCTGGGTAGGCTGCCACACATACTGAAGGTCTGAAACTCTGAAAGTAACTGACACATGAGCATAGAGAAAGATCATCAAACTGACAAATTTCATGTGGCCAATATACTACTGTTCCAAATTAATCAACCTTTCTTTTTTTTTTTACCCATCTCATACATAATCACGTAGAACACCAGAGATCCATTCAGATTACATTGCATCCAAGATGAGAACGATCAGAAGAAGTTTGGGTTGTATCCGTTGCTGCAGGTGGCGAGGATGTAGTAGGCGACGATGTGGCCGAGGGAGCCCCAGGCGAGGACGTCGACGAGGTTGAAGCCGACGGGGTCGTTGGACCGGAGCAGGCCGGCGAACTCCTTGGCGCGCTCGTCGCCGGCGTCGAAGTGCGTCTTGCCGTTCTGCTCCGGCACCTGCTTCGCCACGTTCTCCCGCTGGAAGTTGAAGAACACGAACCGCCCCAGGAAGAGGGAGACGCCCGTGCTCAGGCTGATCACCAGCGACGGGCTCAGCTCCGCCCTCGCCGCCACCGACCTCCTCCTCGCCGCCGCCCTGAACGTCGCCACCGACGGCGACCGCAAGCGCGGCGACGGCGCCAGCCGCAGCCCGGCCACGGTCGGCGGCGACAGCGAGGTGGCGGCCATGGTTCTTGGAGCTTGGAGCTTGAGCTGAGCTAGCTGCTTGCAGTTTTTCTTGATCTCGCGAGCTAGGTGTTAACTCGTTAATGGAGTTGGGGTATATAAGGGGGGAGGTGACGTGGCGGATATGGTGGGCCCGGGGGGAATGCTAGGGTTTGTGGTGGAGACGAGGAGGATTTTCGAGGCGTGTTCATGGCGTGTGGGGATTGGTTGGGTGCAGGATAAGGTATCTAAATTCTAAGCCATAGCAATTTGTTTTTTTTTTCCCTACTACTCTCTTCTGAACATTTTTTTTCCTTCGACCTCGAGTAAGTCAGCTATGCATCTCACTATCTTGTGACATTGGAAAGTAACTTGGTTGGTCAGGAAGGCAGGGTGAAATGTAGTGGCTGTGAAATACTGGGGATTCAGGAGTGGTTCAGCTTGCAAAAAAAGGTGTCCTTTTTACAGCGTGAACTCAACCATAACTTGTTCAGAAATTCAGATTTTCTTTTCTTGATTTAAGTTCAGAAATTCAGATTAACCTGGCAATTCGCCATGTTAGTTTCTGTTGCTCAGGCAGGACAGGGCTACCATTTCCATTGCAGAAAAACGGGAACTTGCGTGGAGATTAGCACAGGCAGAAGCCCAGCCGCCATGAAGGCTGAAGCCATGTCCTTTCAGCATAGAGATCACAGAATTTTTTTCAGACAATGTAACAGCAGATTTTCCCTTCAGATGTCCTTTAAGCATAGAGATCACAAAAATTTTCAGACAACGTAACAGCAGATTCTCCCTTCAATCCTCCGACGCGAGAGCTATAGCTGCTGCTGACAGATGCAGCACTGATCTTGCTATTGGCAATGTTCAGGGAGGCACAAAAAGGGATTCTTGTTGAGATTAACAGCAACAAAAAAGGATTCACAATCTGCGATGCAGTAAGCCAGCGACAGAGCTGAGCGAGCGATGATCTTTCCTCTGCACAGGGCTGAAGATCTCCGAGTCAAAAATGGCACTTGCAGAAGGTTTTCAGGCTACAGCTTCAGTCTTCGTGGTCGCTCAAGGCCAGCCAGGCACCATGGAAGAGCAGTCTTTTACTTATGAACAGCACAATCTCCTCTGCAAAAGTAGCCAGGATAATATCATAAGGCAAGTTCTATTAACATGCATAAATGAAAATGAAGGTTTGCGATTGACTCACCCTGACACTGGAAGATTGGTGGTGATGTTGCATAGCTTCCAAGGTCTCCATCATCTCCATCTGCTTGACCAGGGTCATATGCAATACCTGATGGAAAATGCAGCAAGAGAAAGAACTGTAATGTATGTCTGATAATAGAGATTAAACATGGTTCAGTGTGACTGATCGATCGGACAAATCTAAAGAGATAATAAAACACACTGATGGGGTCTAGGGAAGGATGCCAAAAGCCTGAAACTTCTACTAAAGACATTTACCAGTTCAGGGTATGTAAGGGATAGGATGTTTTGTCAGTCTATTGAACAATGGTGAACCAAAAATGGGGCCTATTGTTGTAGGTACATAAACTCTGTATATGTTCTATAAAATATATATACTGTAGGGGCCTCTACTACTGTTTGTCTGTTTCCCGGGCATATGGGGAACCAAAAATGTAAGTTTCTCTGAACCATTTGCCATTTTAAGTGTCCCCAAGATCTTGAAGTCATAAAATGCAGTGCGTAGACAAATAGAAATATGAATGCTGAGAAAAGAGGGCAGACCCAAAGTAAACAGAAGAGAAGACAAAACACAATCATAGGGAATGGAGAAACACATTTTGCATCTGAAGTCGGATTTTTTAGTGCAGTAACATACTAACAAAAATTTGCATGACAAATTAGTTTGCAAACTAACTTACTCTTTTAGTCCTTTCTATATCCGCTTCAATGGTTTTTATCCGATCAAACGATTGTAGCAGTAGACACTCTTTCTCCTTTGGCATATCTGGAGGTTTGCTCATGAGATGATTGCATAATGATTCAAGTTTTTCAAGACGTTGTAAACAAGCACTCATGTTATCTTCCGTTGCACTTCGAGGCTGAGGTTCATCTTCTACATTAGAAGGATGAACATTCTCTAGCATGTTTCCTCGTCTACTGACAAAAAGGCTGAAAACGGCTAGTATCTTGATCATGAGTGTGCCTACTACTCTAACGAAATTGCTCAAAGTCCTTCCAGTCAGAGTGCCATGAAAACTAATTGCCATGTTCCCTGCAAGAGCAAAAATGGGTATTCAAAAGAAGTGGTTATAAATAATTATACAGTAAAATAAGACTGTGGCTGAAAAGACAATCTGAAAGAGATATTTGGTGTGGTGAATTATTTGAACAGAAGATACACTTTTTGTTGTTCTAAAGTGGAAACTGTACTGAAATGCAACTAACTTGCTATGAAAAAGAAGAGGTACCTAAATTATTCATCCATCTGGTTGTGGATGAATGTTCATGAGAGACCAGTTGGTTTGGCACCATTTCAGAAGATTGTTGTACAGACTGAGAAGATTCAGGAGTTACATCTGGGAGACCCTTCCTGTCACAAGACTCACAACTACAGAAAGTTGAAGAATCTGATCCCTTAACCTAGTGCAGGCATTTTGATATCGAGTCAGTTCATATAATGTATCAAGAACATAGCTCAAGGCATCAAAATAACTGGAGATAATGTATCTTAGTTAAAGTAAAGGATAGTTCAACAAATAAGCACAGCACATACTTCTTCGCTAACTGGAGTAAGGAAACTGTAGTCAGTACTCCTCAGGACAGCTGATAAACTGAACTCATCAACATCTGACTCTGATTCAGCATTTGATATATCACTCATCATCCCCTGCTTCCAGAAGAAACAATAGCAAAAGGTTCATCAGGAACTACGAAGCAATACTTCATTGGAGTTTGGAATGGTTGAAGGAAAAGAGACATTCAGAACCTTGCCTTCAATTTTTCTGCCCTTAGGGAAGATCCGCTCCTGTCTTCGCTATCAGAAACTTGCTTGATTTCCCTCATACTACTACTGCTCCTCATACTGTGTATCAGCTACAAAAGAAACTTCCACATTAGTTTACTTTTCAGAGGGATATTCATTTCTAGAACGCTGTCACAACTCACAAGTAATCTTCCATGGACAGCATTTCTAATGTTGGGGCTGTTGTACAAAAGTATGGTCAGGACCACAAATTTAGAGGTACCTTCAAAATGACATGATCATTCCACGGACCTTTGTTAGAACCAAGGCAACCACCTTCACTGCATGTACATGAACCTCCAAGAAACTCTGGCAATTCACTGTGAAAGCACAAAGCATTTTCCAAATCTTGGTAAGCTGAAGAGCTATAGCTGTATAAATATATACAAGCTGAGTTTCAACGATGGTTGCTAGTTGCAGCTAGTTGATACTAACCTTTTGTCAATTACTTCAAGAAGTCTACTCTGGTAGTTTGTACCAAGAACCTAAGCGAAACAACAATTTTATTCCCAATTTTAACACACATCAGTAAGATGTTAATCCTCATTGATCACAAATTATGTCACTTACATGAATCTTGGAAGAAGTTTTTGGGTCAAGAAACCCTTTCACACTGTTCCATATCAGCTTGAAGCCACTGCCAGCATTCACTACATACATCTGATGTAATGTCTGCAAATTCATGTGCAATTAAAATTTGCACTTCACTAACCAACACTACACACAGCACATCCATGGAAATCCAAAATTACCTCAGGATAGTAATCACTATCTATCTTCTGCATCCGGTGAACAAGCTCCCTTGCAGTCTTTGAGAAATTCTTCAGCCCCTGCAACAACAAACAAAACAAAACAACACAACAACACACAACATTAAAACTGAAGGATCGACAAAAATCCAACACTAAGGACAACACAACACACACACATATATCCAAACCCAATGTTGGAGCTTTGTCATTGGCATACATACCACACCATGGACATCCAGTATGGTGGTTGTGGAATCAATGTGCCTCTTGGCCGCCAATGTGCAGGCAGGGAACCTCTCCCTGAACGCCCTCTCGAACTCCTGCACATGGTACTTGATGTACCTGTCCACCGAGGTGATCTGCATCAGCTTGTTCGGATCCACCTTGCCGAGCCTCTCGATGTACACCGGCCGGCCTTCCCGATCGACGCCATGGTAGCCCTGAGGGTAGTACCGGAGCACGTCGTCGAGCTCATCAAACTCGAACTCCTGAGCCACAAGAGACCCAAGAAATGAAGAACTCATCAAGAACATATGAACAATCCAAAAATTATTCAGACACTGTAAGTTATCAGGCGAAAATGTTACTATCTGAATCTCTGATCACCTCCAAGATCGTGTCGGCTCCGAACTCTTTCCTCCATCGCAGCATCTCCGCCCACATTTGCATCGCCTTCTCCGAATCGAACTTTCTTGCCTTCAGAAACCTGAATCACAACGGGAGTTATCATTAGCAACTTTTGGGGAAAAAAAGGGTAATAAAAAATGATGCGTTCTTCTTTTTTCCCTTGCATTTCTCGACCTGAGCATCATATGGTAGTCGTCGTGCTTGTCGGGGAGGAGGGCGTGCGCGGCGAGGCGGTCGCGGAACGCGGCGACGGCGAGCTCCTCCTCGGCGTCGCGGACGTCCTCGATGGACATGGCGGCCGGGTACCGGAAGTCGACGCGGCGCCGCCGCCGCCCGCCGCGCTTCCGCAGCGCGCGGATGGCCTTCCGCCGCAGCGACGACCCCATCCCGCGCCGCCGCCGGTCGTCCTCGGAGTTCGGGTCGCACGGCGATATCTCGAGCTCCTCGCCATGGCTCACTGCAGAGCAGAACGAGCGTGTCATCCGACAAACGCAAAGAAAAAAGAAAGAAAGAAAGATGAAAAGTTTCAATGCCAAGAACTGCTTCTCTTACCTGACATTGCCGCGCTTCTGGATTAAATTTGGATCTTGACTGAAATCAAACAGATGTGACGATTTCACGCTATGAGAAGAAATCAAACAGATGATGTTTTCTAGTACAACAAACTGCTACGAAAAGAAATCAAGCAGAAGTTGTTTTCTAGCAACAAGAGAGGAATTTGCTGCGATTTGATGGCAAAAAAAAAGGAGAATAGAATATAAAGGTCGTTGTTGAGTCTCATCCAAATAAACTTGCAGGTGGCACCACATTGGATCGATCCTAGGATCTCCCAAAGAAAAGAAACAAGAACCGATAGGAACAGCTCAACTCAACCAAAGAAACTGCATCTTTTTGCTAGGACAAAATCTCTGACTAGTAACATAGCTATAAGAATCCATTGAAACAAAAGCAATCCAAACGCCAAGCGATTGGATCAGTTGAGCGAAAATTTACATTTCTGGATCCAATCGGCACAAACCGAGAGTGCTACGACCTCTCCTCCTGTAGTCCTGCGTTGCTGTTGCTGTATGGACGGCAGGACAGACTGAGACTGCAGCTCTGCAGATCAGGAAGAAGAGTGGCCGGTGATCAACTAATAACTGATCATATATAGTAGTGAGTACTAGTAGTAGAACACTTCTTTAATTATGTATGATACACATGTCATGTATTCTTACGTGACGTGGCATACAGTGTGGAGCAGTGTATACATAGGGAACATATCTTATACGCAAAAGCTTTCCGTACACACTCCGTACACTCCAACTAATAAATATCACAAAAAAGTCTATAAAAAATTAGATATTTACTCCTAACAGTATTACATATATATGCAAAGTCTCATATTCAAATTCATTACTCCCTCCGTTTCATAATGTAAGATTTTCTAGCATTGTCCATATTCATATAGATATTAATGAATCTACACACATATATATATATATTCATTAATATCTACATAAATATAGATAATACTAGAAAGTTTTACATTGTAAAACGGAGAAAAGATATTTTAGTCGTAACAAAAGAAAATAGAAAATTTGACAGCTTTGAGGTAAAAATATGTCGGAATTTTGTCTTTTTTGTTATGGATAAAATATAATGAATTTGAAAATAAGATTTCACACGTACGTGTAATACTATTGAAAGTATATGTCTAATTTTTTCTAAAATTTTCTGTGATATTTATTAATTGGTATGTACGGGAAGTTTATGTGCATATAGTATATACCTGTATAGTAGTATATACCTGTAGACATACGGATGTGTCGGGAGGACCACTTCTGCAGTTCTTCATCACCTCACCTACATTGTAGTTTGGGCTGGAAAAACATGGCATCTTTTTGGTTGAAACGATGATGGAACATGAGGCGTGGAAGTATGAAAACCTAGGCAGCTCGCGGCACGCCATTCCACCCAAATGTCAGGATTGTTTTAATTTGTTTAGGAGACTAGCAGCAAATTGATTGATTACTCATTCCCAGGGCTCAAGCAGTGCACTCTCAGATGAATGTAGTCAATTTTCCCTTCCAACTGTTTGCAGTTGATTATTACAAAACAACTGTAGGGCCGTAGGGTTGCAGTTGATTAGAAAGAGGTAACTGTAGTTACTACAGTACTGCAACTAGTTAGGTGCTGCGTTCATTCCGAAATAAGGACTCTTTAATTTCGGAGGTGAAAAGTTTTAAGGTGTCGAATATACAGACACATATTTAAAAGATTAAATATAGACTAGTAATAAAATAAATTATAGATTCCACCTATAAACTACGAAATGAATTTATTAAGTCTAATTAATCTATCATTAGCAAATGTTTACTGTAGCATCGTATTGTTAAATCATAGAGCAATTAGGCTTAAAAGATATGTCTCGCAATTTACACACAATCTGTGTAATTAGTTTTTCTATATTTAATACTCCATGCATGTGTCCAAACATTCGATGGGATAGGATAAAAAGTTTTAGCGTGAGAACTAAATAGGACCTAATAAGCAGGATTGGATTAGACACATCCTCTGTCTAGATTCTAATGGAGTCATAGCAATGTGCACAGCTCTAAATTGTTCCAAACCAAACTACAGTAGAACTTTTTTTTTTGCGGGGAAACTACAGTAGAACTAAATCCTTTGCCTTTATCTAATTAGGATAGAGTTAAACTACAGTAGAACTCTATCCTTTGCCTTTATCTAATTTAAAATTTAATTTTAAAATTGATTTTAAGGTTATTTTTCATCATAATTTGTGTTTTTTATTAATACATTTATAAAAGTTTCACTCATATTTTTTAAAGAAAATCGATGATAAATCGTTATGTGCACGTTTTCCAACCAACATAGGAGTAACACAACCAGCTACTTCCGTCGCCAAAAAAATAAACCTATGACTGAATGTGATATGTTCTAGTAAAATAAATCTAGGTCATATTATAGTAGAATGAATTTTGGCATGAGTTTATTCAGATTTATCGTAATATAATATGTCAGATCTATTTTGGGGTTATATTATAGTAGAATGAATCTTGGCAGGAGTTTATTCAGATTCATCGTAATATAATATGCCAGATCCATTTTGTGGAACGAAGGGAGTAGCTATCTAGAACAGAACAAAAAAAAAAACGCAAAAAGCAGAGAAGCAAACTGCATCGACCTCAGGCAGCAAAGCGATCGAGCACCATGCATGGCCGGCCGGTCGCCAAAGCCAGTGCGCGGAGCCACCTCCCGAGCATGCCGGACGATCGCTCGTGCTTCGTCGCTGCTATCTTCACTGTTCATAGCCATTGATACCTATAAAAACTAATCGATCATCGAAAAATACTACTAGTCGTTTGGGCTTGACGATATTGTTGGCTCCGCCACTGGCCACAGCCATATCTCGCACTACTACAAAATATCAAATAGGTGTCGGCACTATAGGTATCGGAAATGCTAAAACTGACACCTATATATCTTTTCCCATCTCCGCAGGTTAAAATCTTAAAAAACCGGCACATTCAAACAATTATAGGTGCCGGTTCTAAATAAGAACCGACACCTATTCTAAGGTGTTAGATAATTAAAAACCAACACCTATAATATATTATAAGTGTATTTTTTTTTTAAAAAACGACACCCATAAAAATCGAGCCGAACCGACCTGCACATCGATCTTATCCTCCCCTCTCCTCTCCTTATCTATTCCCTCCTCTCTCTCTCCATCTCACCCGGCTCTCTCTCTCCCTCAACCGAATCGGCATGCGGCGGCGGGGGTCCGATGGACCAGGAGGTGGCGGCGGCGCCCTCTCCTCCGCTAGATCTGGCGGGAGGGGAGGTGGCGTCGGCGGCCTGACGGCAGAAGGGGATGCGGCGGCGGCGAGTGGGTGGCATGAGGGGAAGCGGCGTTGGTCCGATGGCCCGGCGGCAGCGCTCTCCCCTCCGCCAGATCTGGCGGGAGGGAAGGTGGCGGCGGAAGGGGATACGACGGCGGCGGCTCGGCGGTGGAAGGGGAGACGGTGGTGGTCCAACGGCCCGGGAGGTGGCGACGGCGGTGCCGCGATAGCGTTGGTGGTGGAGAAGGCAGCGGCGCCCTCCTCCTCTCTATCCGACGATGGCAGTGGAGACGTTAGTGGCGATGGTGGTGAAGCTAGTGGTGCACTCCTCCTCTCCATCCGATTCTTGATGTGTTCGTTCTTGTTGTCTTCTTGATGAGTGTTCTTGATGAATGTTGTCGACGGGTGATACCCGTAGATCGGATATAGAGGGTATTGGGGTACGTTAATGCAAGGGTCTACGTAGTACGACATCAAGCAAACAGAAGACGAAGATTATACTGGTTCAGGCCCCTTGACAGGTAATAGCCCTAATCCAGTTGGTATGGGATTATATGATCGAAATCACAGGTTACAAAGGGAACGATGGAACTCGATGAAACCGGCGAGATCGTAATCGAGTTAATTCGACTAGACCTCCCGGCGATTTGGCTCCCACGGGCTCCGACTTCGTAGGCTGTGGTGGTGGTGTTGGCTGTGAGATTCCCTCCCCCCGGGTCCTCCTAGGTGGTCCCTTTTATATCGCGGGTCAAGCGATCTCCAAGTAGGACTCGGAGACGTCGATCCGCACACGATACGTTGAGAACCCAGCCTTGTCCGAGTAGGTCTCTTTTCGTCTGCCAATTCCGTGAAGGATTTCCTTAACACATACGGAGAATGTCCCTATACACGTGGGCATGCCATACCGATATGTGACGTATATCGAAGGGTAAAGGGTATGCCTAACCTGTAACCCTGACAGTAGCCCCCGACTTCTGCTTAAATGAACTCATGTGACCAATCGCGACTTCTGATGTTGAAACTGATGTCGTTCTCGGTGCGGGGACCGTAGAGACGGGACATAATCGAGAACACCATGTGAAGCCCAACGGTCATGAGTGAATTTAAACTGAAGTCCGAAAACCCGCCGCGCGTAACTGATCCAGAAATTTCCGGCAGGCATCTCTCTCCTTTCCTTGAAATTCGCGCCGTGCGAAGTGCGTCTATTTAAGGGAGTCTCGGGAGTCCACTCTGAAGTCCGCCTGTTGTGAAGGACTTTCCAGCCTCCAAGCGCCTCTCGTCTTCTCTGCCTCCGTCAAAACCCTAGCTGATCAGCCTCCGTCCTTCCTCCGGCGGTCTCCAGTCGGCGATGGACCTCGGCAAGTCCACTTCCACCGACGCATCACTGAAGAAGCTCCAGGAGGATGGCGCCCTTCCTGGTCGCGGAACCATGGAAAGAGAAGTAGGAGGTACTGAACCCCAGCCTGTCCTGGGTCGCATGGTTGCGATCGAGGACTACATTCTTTGTGGTTTTCTCGCTCCACCTTCTGAATTTCTTCTATTGGTTCTGAACTTCTACGGCCTTTCTTTGCTCCACTTGAACCCCAATTCCATTGCCTTCCTCAGTATTTTTGCGCACCTTTGCGAGACCTACATTGTGGTAGACCCCTTCCTCGATCTCTTCCGCTTTTACTATGAGTTGCGTTGGATGGTATCCAACAGGGTGTCTGGATGCGTCGGGTTCCGACTTCGGGATGGTTTGAAGTCGCGCTATATCCCGTTCCAGTGCCCCTCTTCTCGTAGCAAATGGCGGGCGAGGTGGTTCTATCTTCAGATAGAGAATTCGGATCCTGTCTTTGTTGTCTCCGAGGAACAACCAGACAAGATTTCGTCTTGGACCGCAAAGCCTGCCTTGACCCCTTCCCTCCAGTCCTTCATCGATGCCATCAACGACCTCCGAGTACGAGGTTTGTCGGGGTGTGAAGTCGCTACCGACTTCGTTGGTAGGCGGATCCAGTCGCTCCAGGCCCGAGCCCATTCAGCCTTTGACTATTCTGGGCCGGAGGACGCGACCCGGCTTTCTCCTCGGGGTATTTTCCTTTTTGGTTAAATTGATTCCCTTCTGTGCATGTTCTTCCTGACTTATCGAATTCTGTTCTCGATCTGCAGGCTTGAGTAGCGCCACCGTGGAGCGCCGCGTTGGCCAACTGATGATTAGTGGCCCGACAACGGCAAGCGACGTCCTCGTCCCTCTTTGTGAGAAGGAGGCGACCGAGCGCGAAGCCACAATTAACGTGAGTTTATTCGACAATCCCTTTATTCTTGCTCCCTGGATCGGAAAATGACTTCATGCGGTGCAGGCTCTCCCTCTGGCTGACGTCAATGGACCGCTCGTGGACCACCAGGCGGCGGCCTCATTGAAGGAGGACGTCGCTCGGGAGGCGTCCGACATGGCCATTACCACTGCTGCCACGACTAGTGGCAGCCGTATCCCAAAAATGGGGAGAAAGTTCACCTCCGTGCTCGGGAGCTGCCGGAGAGCATCCTCCCCACCGGTGAGTCCCTTGACTTGTTAATTTCATAGTCGGAAGATGTCACCCTCAACTCGTGCTGGATTTACCCAGGCCGTGGATGCGTCTCCGCCACCTCTGCAGCGGAGGAAGCTGGTGACGCTAGGCGAGAAGTAAGTAAATGAAAATCGAGATCCTTCCCTTTGTTTATCTTCTGGCGACTTGTTTTGAGGGCCGGACATGAGGATCTTCTGCAGGTCGGCGCAGGCGAGGGCGGCGCAGGACAAGTCCGGAGGGGCCTCTAGCGCATCTCCTGTGACAGCCTCGACCGATGTTGTAGTCGTGGCGAGGAGCCGTGAGGCGACGCCGAGCGGGCCAGCCAGTGACCTCGGACCTACTTGCGGTCCATCTGCTGACGTCCTCACCTGGGGGGAGCTTCAAGCTGAAATGAAGCGTATCCTCGAGGCTGGCGCTCGCGGCATAAGTCGCGAGATCGCGGAGGCGAAGGCAGCGGCAGCGTCGTCGGCAAACGAGCATGCCGACAAGCTGGAGCACGACCTGGCGGAGGTTCGCGAGGACCTCCAGAAAATGAGGGAACTGGTGGCCGGTAACGAGCGGCAACGGCGGGGACTCGAGGACCGGAAGTCGGAACTCGAGAACAACTTGTCAGAGATCCGTGGCTCACTACGGGTCACCTACACCAGTCTTCATCAGCTCGCCGGGGAGTGTGGCGTTACGACAACCATCCCGGCGAACCCCGACGAGTTCTCGCTGACGTCCTCGCTTGCGGAGCTGGCTACGGCGATGGAGGCGATACCTACCAAACACGCGGCCAGGCTCGTGGAGGAAGCTGTCACACCCTGAAGTTCTTTCCCAAGCCTAAATTGAAATTAAATGGTCTCAAGAAAATACCAGTGTAAAGCAAGAGTAAACCTTAATAAATTAATGCAAATAACAATCGGAATTGGCATGTGGAATTTTTCTTAAGTTCTACATGTCGAAATTCGCTAACAAGATTTTTAGTGGAATTTTCAGAGCCCTAGAGATAATTTTAACCAATTAAAATTGAGCACATGCAATTTTAAATCCCAGGAAAAATCCTTTCTTCTTTTTCTTTTTCTTTTCCCTCCTTTTTCCTCTTCTTGGGCCGTCGGCCCAGTCTGCCCATGCCGCGTGCGCCCTTTTCCTCCTTGTGGGCCGGCCCAAGCCGCCCCTCCCTCTCGCTCCGGGACGCCGACAGGTGGGCCCCACCTGTCGGGGTCGTCCCCTTCCTCCGGCCGCCCGCCCCACGTCGGCAACCGCCGCCGAAACCGCCGCGCCCACCTCCTCCGCTTCTCCCGCGCCCACGCCGCGCCGCCCCTGCCGCCGAAACCGTCGCCGCCCTCTCCCCCGCGTCTCCCGGCCCGCGCATGCGCTCGCAAGGGGCGGGATTCGCATTTTGAATCCCCCCATTCTCTCTCTCTCCTCCCCACGTCGCCAGCGGAATCGGAGGCCTTCCCGGCCACGTTCTCCTCTCCCGAGCCTATAAAATCGCTCCCCCGAGCCTCCTCTTCCCCTTTCCGCTCTCGCCGCTCCCTCCCGTGCTTCCTACCGAGCATGCGCCGCTCGCCGCCCGCGCCGCCGCTTGCCACCGCACTCCGGCCGCGTGCCGCCGCCACTAGAGCCGCCGCCGTGCTAAGCTGCCGCCACCACTAGCTTCGCCGCTGCAAGATCTTTCCCGGCCGCCGCCTTGCATCGCCGGAATCCCACCGAGACCCCATTTCCCTCGCGTCGCCGGTGAGTCCCCTCTCCCCTCCGACCCCAGCCAGCATAGATGGTCGCCGTTGGGTTTTTCCTCCGCCCTAATTCCTCTCCTCTCCTCCCCTAGGTGTCGCCATCGCTCGTCCGCACCTCGGCATCGCTGGTCTTCGCCGTCTCCCTCGTTTTCCGCCGCCGGTCGTCGCCGCCCCCTCCGGTGAGGACTCCCTCCCCCTTCCTTTCCTTCCCCAACCCGCGTGCGCCGTCGCTTTTGGCCGCGCCGCTGCTCCGGCTGTGCGCCGCCGCCTTCGCGCTGTCCGCCGCCGCTGGTCGCCGCCGGTGGTCGTGCACGCCGCCGCCTCTAGCCATGGCCGGCCGGCCGGCTTTGAAGCCAAGCCGAGCCTGGCGGCTGCTCCCTGCGCCGTGGCCGATCCGGACCGTCGTTCCCGTGGACCGGCGGTGGACCACCCGCGTGGTCCCGGTCCACGGTGGACCGGCCGCTTTGTGCCGCTGACCCATGGGGCCCACGTGCCGGCGTCCCCTCCCTCTCCCCTTGCGCCACTGACATGCGGGCCCCGCATGTCGGCACCGCCCCCCCTTTGATGACGTCAGCCCTGGGATTTATTGCGCGATAAATGATTTAAGGGATTTTTGTTATAGTAATAAACACAGTGAATCTTCTAAAATTCATATCTAATTCATCCGTGCTCCGTTTAAGCCCATTCAAGTCTCAGTAAATCAAGAAAAATGTGTAGAATCCGTTAAAAATGGTTTTGTTCTCTGTTTCAGTAGTCTTATAGCCTGTTTGCATTGTTTGCCTTGTATGTCGCTTAGATTCCGGTTCTTCCGACGCTCCGGTGTACTTCGAGATAGTCGCCGAGGTTCCTCCAGCAGCAGAGCAAGGCAAGTCATGCTTGTCACTTGAGCATGTTGATCCTATATTGCAAATGCTCTATTGTTTTTCTTCAAATACTGCATTGTTTTATAATGTTACTATGGGATGTTTACCTACTGTCATAGCCGTACTATTTTGTACCATGTTCCTTTGTTAGCTTGGGATATAACATGACTAGAGATTGGACTAGGGATTGCTTAGCCATGCTTAGTTCAACTAGCACATAATGAGGGAAATCCTATTAATGTTTAGACTGTAGGTCCTAATGGTAATGTTGGATTAGTACCACCGCTTTGGTGTTGATTAATTAAAATGAATCACATGGTGGGCTGTGGGTGCATGGTTTTGCTAGTCGCACCCATGGCAATTAAGGACCGGTTCGCGGGAAACCCTGGAAGAATTTATCGTGCTTACCACAAGCCAGCGTGGGCAATGGCTGGGCTTGTAGTGTAGCTTTCCTCTAGCTGACGCATCCAGGCAAGGGTGGGCGTGATGGAGCGGGGCGGGCCCTGCGACGGCCTCTGTCGCTTCCGGATTCACCTAGGCACGAGAGGGGACTGCCCGCTGCCTTGCGAGGAGTGGGGGTGAAACCTGAGGTGTGGTGTGCTTGGTTAGAGGGGGTTATGCGAAGGGTCCTGTCACGGCCTCTTTCCGGTATGTCGTGGTGGCATGTCGGCGCACGGTAACGTGTCGTGGGGCTGTGTCTTGTGGGTACAGTTGTACACCTCTGATCAGAGTAAAACTATTCGAATAGCCGTGCCCACGGTTATGGGCGGTCAACCAGATTCATTGTGATTAGACTCACCCTAGTTTAGTCTAATGAAATTGGATAGTTTGGGTGGATGGTTGGGCCTGTTGCAACGTGGGATAGCGTTGGACAGCGGATGATTAATATTGATTAATTATTACAACTGTTTATTTCTTTCTACTCCTGTTTATAAATGCTCGCCTTGTGCAAATGAACCACTCTAGCTCTCCTTTGATAAATCCCTGCATCATACCCCTATCCCGGTATGACTTGCTGAGTACAGTGGGTAGTACTCAGTCTTGCTCTATTTTCCCCAACCCCAGTGTGCGAGTATGTGTCAGATGGTGGTTTCTCCGAGGAGTAGGCTTCGTCCATGCCGTCGAGGATACCTGTGGAGTGGTGTTCCCGCTGCAGTTCAAGTCAAGGCTTAGCTCCTGTTATCTTTCGTCTTTCCGCTGCATTTTTGTAAGACTTTTATGATGTTTGTAAGACGTGGATCTGAATGTCAACATTGTCGTTTGTGTGCCCCGGCCGGTCCTGGACGGGGATTTTAATGCACATTCTGCTTGGAATTCTATTCGGGAATTTCTGGGCATGACAGAAGTGTCCAACGGGATCTACACCAGAGCCTGTCACGTCCTTGCATGTGTAAGGTTGGCGCACCCCGAACTCGATCTTCGACGGATCTTGGATCAGGGGGCGGCCGACGACGCGCTTAAGGGCGTGATGGAGGAAATCGGCGAGCTGGGAGAGTCTGTTCTCCCGCTTTTTGAAGAGTAGGACCTCAGTTCACTTGTAATTGATTGTGCTTTGTAAAACATTTACCGGCTTCAGCTGCCTTTCTTCGTGCAGTCATCACCTTGGTCTTTGTTAGCACTTTAGTCCTGAGTATTTTTGGTTGTCGTTTGTAGGGATGTTGATGTCGAGGATGTCCAGCAGCGTGGGCAGCCCCGAGTTACCGGTGGTCGTTCCGGCGATTGTGCTCAGACCACATGTGTCACAGGACGATGTGGGTCAAAGTTTGCCCGTGGATACGGGTATGGCGACGACTTCCTTAGGTTGGTGGTCTCTTCATCCCTTTTTGCTCCTCCGACTTGATCAGCCGTGTTCTCGGAAGAGAAAAGCAGCTTGACTTAGTTGTTTCCATGCTGAACAGATCTCGAGAGTAGACTTGCTGACCAAGATCGTCGTATCCAGTATTGGAAGACGAAGTGTGAGGTCGCGGAACTTGAGAGAGCCATGTTGGAGGTGAGAAAGGACCAGGCCGTAGAGGCACTCCGAGGCCGCGAGGTGTGGTTCGACTCGTATCTAAAGAGTTGCTGCACGTCCATGGCCCATGTTTGTAGGGAGCTCCGGGTGCCCCGTGGAGATCCTCAGGAATCGGCGGCTGGCTACATCTCGTGGCTGAATGGGGCATGTACTCAGCTCGAAGGCGCCGGCAAGCGCATTGATGAAGCCCTGAAGCAGGAATGCCGTCGGTCGAGCCGATATGCGGGGGGCATGTGTTGGCTTGCATACGAGATCATCGTCCACAGCTGCACCTCGAGTTTCTCCGTGAAGGGTTCGCTCGTTCTCGGAGGACTCCGGTGGAGTAGGCCACCTGGCGAAGTCGATGGCGCCGCTTGCGGAGAAAGTTTTTCAGTCGATGGACTGGCGTTGGCCTTCCTGGTAGCCTTTGTACCCTGCGATAGACATCTTAGGAAAAATGTAATATAATTTTGGACTTGTGCGGACTTGTAAGAAGTATCTTATGAAATAGAAAAGAAATCTATCGTAACGAGTCCTTCTTACTCTGGATGTAGTGTGTAAGAGTGCCTCCTTAGTTCTCGACTTTGGGCAGTCGTTTGAGTTATACACTCTCCCTAGCCCCCAGCCTTGTCGTCGGAGAATGGTTCTCGGAGGACAAGGCTCTTGGACCTTTGACCTGCCTCGGTTGAACAAGCACTGATCCTAGCCCCCAGCCGCGAAGTTGGAAAGTTCATTTCCGATTACACGGCTTGGTTAATACGCACGGGGAGAACTCTTACATGACCAGGTCTGACATGGTGTTTCGTCTCTACAGAATCCGACAAGGCCTTATCGGCTCTAGGCGTTCCCAGCCGAAGATCCCTTAGGTTCCTCGGAGGCCTTATCAGCATGGCGTAAAGGGACATAAGGATAGGTTTCAACGCTAGGTGTCATCTGGGTGAGGGATCGTTAGGCAGGAACACTGTGATTGTAATGTGCGCCTGAAAATAGGCTTTGTTGATGATGTAAGTTGTCTTACAGGTGTGGATGGTATTGACTCATACATAGAATTTACGTAGTTGGTCAATGTTCCATGAGTTTGCCAACTCGCGGCCATCGCCGTCTGCAATTTTGAATGCACCTGGTCGCAAGACTTGTGTGATCGTGTATGGTCCTTCCCATTTGGGTGAGAGCTTGTTTCGCCCTGCTTGGCTTTGAACCCTTCGGAGGACGTAGTCACCGATCGAAAGTATGCGTGCTCGAATGCGCTTCTCGTGGTAGCGGCGAAGGGCTTGTTGGTAGGCGGCTGCTCGAACGGCAACTCGTTCGCGATGTTCCTCGAGTAGATTCACATCGTCGTTTCGCTGCTCTTCCTGGTCCTCGTCGGAATACTTCTGTGTGCGTGTACCCTGATGTCATAGCTCGCTGGGGAGCATGGCCTCGGAGCTGTACACGAGAAAGAAGGGTGTTTCCTTGTTGGACGTTGTCGGTGTGGTGCGTATGGCCCATAGTACTGATGGGAGTTCTTCGACCCATTTGTTATCATGTGACATGAGCCTGTCGTAGACACAGGTCTTGATCCCTTGTAGTACTATGCCGTTTGCCCTCTCGACTTGTCCGTTGCTTTGAGGATGGGAAACCAAAGCGAAGCATATTTTGACTCCCAGCCCGATGCAGTAATCATGGAACTCGGCACTGATGAACTGGGAGCCGTTGTCGGTAATGATGCGATGCGGTAGTCCGTATCTGCAAAATATCCCCTTGATGAACTTGATGGCGTTGGCGGCCTTGATTTCCCCCGTGGGTACCGCTTCGATCCATTTAGTGAATTTGTCGATCGCCACGAATAGGAACTTGTAGCCGCCCTGTCCTCGTGGGAATGGCCCGAGTATATCTAGCCCCCAGCACGAGAACGGCCAAGTAAGAGGGATGATCTGGAGCGCTTGTGCAGGTAGCTTTGTGTGCTTGCTATGGAATTGACAGGCTTCACACCGCTGGAACATGTCACATGCGTCTTTGAGGGCGGTTGGCCAGAAAAACCCTTGTCGAAAGGCTTTCCCGACCAATGTGTGACCGGCGGCATGTGACCCACAGATGCCTTCATGTATGTCGAGGAGGAGGTGTCTGCCGTCGTCGGACGAGACGCATTTGAGAAGTACTCCGTTTGGCGCTTTCTTGTATAGATCGTTGCCAATCGTGCAGTAGATTTTTGCTTTACGGGTTATTTTCTCAGCCTCTGCGTCGTCCTCGGGCAACTCTTCGCTGTTGATGAATTTGATCAGTGGGGTGCGCCAGTCGTCTGTGGTCTCGATATCGAGATGGCGCGTTCCGCCTCTGTGGCCTCCGAGCTGATGTCGGGGGTAGCTGTGTTGATCTCGCCGATTGCCTCTTTCACTGATGGCTTCGTCAGGATGTCCAGAAAAGTGCCGGGCTCGAGTGGTTCTCGTCTGGACGCACGTCGCGCTAGGTCATCTGGCTCGATGTTGTCCTTGCGGTATACGTGTCGGACCTCGATCCCATCGAACCTTTTCTCCAACTTCTTGACTTCTGCGAGGTACTTAGATAACTCGGGGTTAGAGCATTTATAATCTTTGTGTACCTGGTTCGCGACTAGCTCGGAGTCCCCTTTCACGATCAGTCATTTGACCCCAAGTGCGGCTGCTGCTCTTATCCCGGCGAGTAGTCCTTCGTACTCGACTGTGTTATTGGTCGCCCTGAAGTTGAGGTGGATTGCGTGCTTGAATTGATCTCCAGAAGGAGATGTCAAGATGAATCCTGCCCCTGCTCCTTGGCTGTTGAGTGCACCGTCGAATGCCATTGTCCACGTTTCGTTGTCGATCTGGTTGTCTGATTGATTATCAGGCATGGTCCAGTCAGCTACAAAATCGGCGAGTACTTGGGACTTGATGGCTGTTCGTGGTACAAAGTGGACATCAAACTGACCTAGCTCGACTACCCATTTCGCAATGCGGCCGACAACGTCTTTGTTTCTCACGACTTCACCGAGGGGGAAGGAGGAGACAACTGTGACTCTGTGGGCTTGGAAGTAGTGTCGTAGCTTTCTTGATGTCATGATTACTGTGTAGAGCAGTTTTTGGATCTGTGGATATCTGGTCTTTGCGTCATGGAGAGCTTCGCTGACATAGTATACTGGTCGTTGGACTTTCTCTCTCTTGACGGCAATTACAGTGCTGACGGAGTATGGCGTGGCGGCAATATAAAGGAATAATTCTTCATTAGGTTGGGGAGCAACGAGTACAGGGGGATTTGATAGGTAGCGCTTGAGTGCAATAAATGCCTCTTCGGCTTCCTGTGTCCATACAAATTTATCTTGCTTCTTCAGCAGAGCGAATAAGGGTTGTCCTCGTTCTCCCATCCTAGCGACGAATCTGCTTAGTGCTGCGGTGCATCCGGTTAGCTTCTGTACTTCCTTGAGTCTTGTGGGCGACTTTACGTTCTCGATTACCTTGATCTTCTCGGGATTCGCTTCTATTCCTCTGCCAGAGACGAGGAAGCCGAGCAGCTTGCCCGACGGTACTCCGAAGGTGCACTTCTCTGGATTGAGCATGAGGCGATATCGTCGGAGGTTGTCGAACGTTTCCCGTAGGTCGTCAATCAATGAGTCGCTTTTCTTGGTCTTGACAACAATGTCGTCGACGTATGCCTCGACGTTGTTGCCGAGCTGGTCGCTAAGTGCGCCCTGGACCGTGCGCTGGAAAGTGTTCCCAGCGGTTATGAGTCCGAATGGCATCTTAACGTAGCAAAATACTCCAAACGGCGTGATGAATGATGTCTTCTCTTCGTCCTCTCTCGCCATGCTGATTTGGTGGTAGCCGGAGTAAGCGTCGAGGAAGCTCAGTAGCTCACAGCCGGCTGTTGAGTCCACCAGTTGGTCTATTCGAGGAAGAGGGAAGTGATCCTTGGGGCACGCCTTGTTGAGGTCGGTGAAGTCGACACACATTCTCCATTTCCCGTTGGCCTTCCGCACCATGGCTGGGTTGGCTAGCCACTCTGGATGAAGTACTTCTCTGATAAAGCCAGCTTTGATAAGTTTGTCGAGCTCTTCTCGTATGGCTTGTCTTCGGTCTGGTGCAAATCTCCGAAGTCTTTGCTTTACTGGCTTGGCATCGGGTCACACCATGAGTTTGTGCTCGATCACCTCCCTGGGGACCCCCGGCATGTCAGACGGCTGCCAAGCGAACACGTCAGCATTGTTGCGGAGGAAGGTGATGAGCGCGAGTTCCTATTTCTCGTTTAGTGATGCCCCGATCTTGACGGTCTTGTCGGGGCTGGCACTAGAGAGAGGAACGGTCTTGATTGCGCCGTCCGATTTCGGCGTCTTGTTTGTCTTGCTCATTTTCTTGGGTGGCTCGGTTGTGGCGGGTGGACTTGGCGTTTGCTCGACCATGTCGAGGCTCCGCTTGTCACATTGTACCGCCAGCTTTGTGTTCCCTTGGATGGTGATTGTTCCCTTCGGCCCTGGCATCTTGAGCACTTGATACGTGTAGTGAGATGCGGCCATGAACTTCGCAAATGCAGTTCTCCCGATGATGGCGTTATACGCTGTATCGAATTCAGCGACATCAAAGGTGATCTGCTCTGTCCAGAAGTTGTTTGCTTGGCCGAAAGTCACAGGCAGCGTGATCTTGCCCATTGGTTTGGACGAAGACTGGGGAGTAATTCCATGGAAGGGTTGATCGGTGGGTGTCAACTCGCTTCGTGGTATTCCCACGGCGTCCAATGTGCTGGCGAAGAGGAGGTTGATTGAGCTGCCACCGTCGATGAGAACCCGCGCGACCTTGATGTTTCGAATAGTGGGTTCGACCACGATCGGATAGCGTCCTGGGATAACGGCGGTCTTGGATGGTCATCTTCCGAAAATTGTATCTTCTGTTCAGACCACTTCAACTTGGGTGCAGCCCCCTGCCATGTCGAGCAGACTTCTCGCTCCACTTTCTTATACTCTTGCTTGGAGGAGTACGCTGTAGAGCCTTCGAAAATGTGTGAGACGTGGAGGTCAGAGTTTGGATACGCTGGGTCCGACTCCTGAGTGGTCATCTCCGTATCCTTCTCGACCACGTGTACTCGTTTGCCTTGTTCCGATGTCATGTGCTTCTCGAGCGATTTTTTGAAAACAAGGCAGTCTTCCAAAGAATGTCTGTTCGACTTGTGTATGGGACACCATGCTTTCCTTACGTTACTACCTTGTGGGTCTGGGCGCTTGGGAGGGTTAGCATATTCTGCTGCGAGTACTTCTGCTTGAGCTTTCCTTTTCGCGTTCTTGCGATTTTTCTTTTTGCTTGACTCAGGTGTGTCCGTGGCTGATTTCTTCTCGCCCCCGGTCTTCGGCTTGTCGTTCTTGCGTCTAAGTGCATCGTCAACGTGGGCGCATCGCTCAACAATCTTGAACAGTCTTCGAGTAGTTGTGATGCGTCTCGTTGCTAACTCCTAGGTAGTGTAGCGATCTCTGACACCGGACTTGAAGGCGCGAATTACAGAAGCATCGGTGATTTCGGGGATTGTATTTCTGCACTCATTAAAGCGCCGAACATATTCCCTCAAGGATTCACCCGAGCTCTGTGTCAATGCGTGTAAGTTGTCTTCGATCACGTGGCGTTTGTAGGTTCCCTGGAAGTTAGCGACGAACTACTGCTATAGGTCTGCCCACGAAGAAATTGAGTAGGGTGGAAGGTGCATCAGCCATGAACGCGCAGAGCCTTTTAACGCAGTTGGCAAATAATTCGCCAACGCGTTGTCGTCCGCTCCGGCAGCATAGAGTACTGTGGAGTAAACTTGAAGAAATTCTTCTGGGTCAGTGCTCCCATCGTACTTCTCTATTGCTCCCGGTCGGAACCTCTCAGGCCATCGGACATCGCGCAACGAACGACCGAAAGCCCTACACCCAGCACTGGGGGCGGTGGGTTGCTGGCGATCGTATGTCCTTCGTGGATGTCTATCTGACGATGAGGAGGAGGAAGAAGATGAGGACGACGATGGGTCGCTTGGTTCCGGTGTAGGATTACGAGAACGCCGGCCGGGTTCTCGAGAATCCTGTCGTCGCCCTCCGTTGTTGTCCCGGCGCCGTTCTCTGTCGTCTTCGTCGTGGTGGCGGCATCCCCGACTGGTATCGCCCGGCGTCCATCGCTCACGATCGTCGCGAATATGACAGTTGTGGCGGTGATCACGGTCTTGGTCCTCGTTCAAGCGGCCTCCCCGTTCTTCATTGTCGTGATGTCGTGAGGAAACGTGATGCCGGGAACGGTTCTCGTTTTCCCCTGTGCGACGAGCTTCTCGGCGACCGTTTAGGTGATCGCGGAGATCGCTGGTGCCGCGAGGTGGAGGGTTGGCTCGATGGGGTGATTCCCGCTGTTCGGGGTTTTCACCGTTGGCACCAGCAGTTGGTTGCTGTTCCGGGTGGGTTGTGCGGCGGCCTCTTCGAACGCGTTGCTGAGGTTGGTCACTGACTCCCGTAACCGTTCCGTCCATTGTGCGAGGTCATCGTGTAGAACGGGGTCATAAGGGGTCTCCCTCAGTATTGCGTTGAGGGTCCTGATGTGCTGAGCCGGTGTAGACGTCTGATTTTCCGCCCCGGTGTTAGCGCGTGCCGATGTGCCTGTCCCGTCGATAGCCAATACCTCACGTGGCGTGCTTGTTGATGAGGAGTCGTAGTCCTCGAGTAGATGCAGGATTGACGGTTCGGAAGAACCTATGTCGATAACACCGACGAAACGATCTGGGGTCAGCGTCGTTCCTCGTTCTTTGTCTTCGTCTCTAAGGGTCTTGCCTGGCTGCTGGACCTTGGGAGATGACATCTTTGTAACGCTGAGAAAAACTTTACAGCTCGAGAGGTCGTGGTTCTTTGTCTTGTGAATAGGACAATAGACACCACGAGTTAGAGAAACACGCTGAATTCCACGCTCCTTGCAGGCGCGAATCTCGGCGTCGGTGTTGAGGAAAACCTAGCAGGCTTGCAAAGTATGTTTCCTGGATTTGTGAATAGGGCACCAGGACCCTGTCGCTTCGGAAGTTATTCTCGTCGGCTTGTGTTTCTTGTCGGAACGACAAGGTTCGGCCGCATTAGAATTCTTCTCGAGTTCGGATGTCGTCGATGTTCCGTTCTCCGCTCCGGCGGGAGGACCTTTCGACGTGGAGCCGTCTTGGGTTACAGCCACTGCGTTCTTGTTTCTGGTCATCGATGGCCCAGCTGAGATCGGCATCGTGGTGTAAACTGGAAAGACAATTTCGCCGACTTGAGTCCACGCTAGCATCGTTGAGGCAGGAAGCCCGTAGTTGAGGTTGGTGTTGACGCTGTTGTCGACGAGGCTGGATGACATAGTAGTAGAACCTTGAGCACCAAGTACCCCTACCTGGCGCGCCACTGTCGACGGGTGATACCCGTAGACCGGATATAGAAGGTATTGGGGTACGTTGATGCAAGGGTCTACGTAGTACGACATCAGGCAAACAGAAGACGAAGATTATACTGGTTCAGGCTCCTTGATAGGTAATAGCCCTAATCCAGTTGGTATGGGATTATATGATGGAAATCACTGGTTACAAAGGGAACGATGGAACTCGATGAAACCGGCGAGATCGTAATCGAGTTAATTCGACTAAACCTCCCGGCGATTTGGCTCCCACGGGCTCCGACTTCGTAGGCTGTGGTGGTGGTGTTGGCTGTGAGATTCCCTCCCCCCGGATCCTCCTAGGTGGTCCCTTTTATATCGCGGGTCAAGCGATCTCCAAGTAGGACTCGGAGACGTTGAACCGCACACGATACGTTGAGAACCCAGCCTTGTCCGAGTAGGTCTCTTTTCGTCTGCCAATTCCATGAAGGATTTCCTTAACACATACGGAGAATGTCCCTATACACGCGGGCATGCCATACCGATATGTGACGTATATCGAAGGGTAAAGGGTATGCCTAACCCATAACCCTGACAAATGTGATGTTGATGTGCTGTTTTTCTAAGGATTATTGGCTATAGTTTGTGTTCATGGATTTGAGAATTGGGTATTAGATGAGATCGGCTTGACGGCTCAATGCATCGGCTCGATGCATCTGGCCGATTTTTTTAACTCATAGGTGTCTTAAAGATGCAGGTTTTGGAACCGACACGATAATCAGTGCCGTCTATCGGGTGTCAATTGGAAAAACCGATATCTAAGGGGGTTTCTCAATCGGTAATATTTACATCTTCTGTAGTGTAGTGTCGCCGGCCGTCAAAAAGACGCACGCGTGCTCCATCATCGCCGGCCGCCATGGCCGCGCATGCTGTCCTTGTCACGAGGAGGACGAACGAGAGACCACAGACTGAGAGATGCAGGTTCGTGATGACTCGCGCCATTGACCACCCTGGTTTAGGGGTAGATTGGGCCCGGATTTCGCAGGGGTTTATTGGGTTTATGGGAGCTCGGATTGATTAAATTAATGGAGGAGGAGTAAGTAGTGTAACGTGGTTTCTGTCCCCGGAGTTTGTCGTGTTACCGCGTGTTCCCGTGACGGCCACAGTGCTCTCTTCGTCTCTCTCCACTCCTTATTACAAAATTCACCATCCCTACGCGCCAATCTTAGCTTCAACGATGATACAGTGCCATCACGTTACTTTGGTTAGGGCTTTTCTTTCACAAAGTTTCCACAAATTTTCTCCATTGCAAAAGACTTTTAATTATTTTTCTCCATGCTAAAGGCCTACTCCCTCCGTCTCATAAAAAACAAATCTAAAACCAGATGTGACACAACCCAGTACTACGAATTTAGACATACATTATGTCCAGATTCGAGATTGGTTTTTTATGGGACGGAAGGAGTACCGATAGGCTGTGAAAAAGATTTACTCATATGGACGAATTAAATAGTATCGTAAAGCTAACAAGTAGGACTAGAAAAAGTTGTCTAAGCAATTTCGGTATGAATAATGAAATTAAACTATTGTTTTGACTGCTTGCGAAAAATGGATCTTTCACTCTCTAAATACAGTATTGTATATGCGAGCTTCTTATGGAACAGAAACTTCATACTCCTACTACTACTTGGAAAAAGTTCCGAGATTTTTAAATGAATGGGAAAAAATTATAGGATTTTACAAGAACCGGAACAAATTAGGATCTGAAAAATTTTCAAAGCAGCTACCGCTGCAATTCATCAATCATGAAGAATCATCAGTATTTCACACTCCACGTTGCGACTGTTGGAAGGACAGGAAGCACAGTAGCATCTTTTGGTTGGTGACCTCTCCTCCTTTTCAGGTCCGTATTCAGGCATAAGATCATCAGTTACAGGAAAGCTTTTTCTCTCTGATTTCTCCTTTTCTGCCTGCCTCTGCTGCTTTTTCTACTACCACCTTGTCATCTTGTCAATGGATCCATATGCCCCGGTGTCGCAAGCAGTCAAAACCCTATTCATGGCGGTGCAAAGCCACCACGAGCTCTTCAGAGTTTCAGAAAGTTTCAGAAAACTTTCAGATTTCAGCCTACTCTCGAATGCTCCATGGACGTGTAGCTGACAGATACAGGAGGTAATTAAGCTGGCTTTAGAGAGTTTGATTGATTGATTGATTTACTGCCACAAGTTTATTTATTGCCAGTGATCAGCCAAAAGATCGGTTTGATTTGACTGAGGTTTAGCAGAAAATTCAGCAGGATGGTTGCGGATATAGTGTTAGTGACTGAAAACTGAAAAGTTGTCTCTGAACCTCTCTTAACTGTCTCATTTTCTCAGCACACAGTGGAGACATGGATCTGCATTGTTGTGGGAAAGAGGGGGAAAGGCCTGCATCAAACCCATTTCCCTGTTTTGGATAAGTTTACAGCTTCTGTTATTCCCATCCAGTTTTTTCAATAAAAAATCCAGTCCATTAAGTTCAATACAACAGTGTGTTTATATGTAACATTGCCACAACTCACCAGTCAAGTGTGGCCTGACATACTTCGTGTGGCAAACGAACGAATTGTAAGTCATCATTGTGGGAAGTTAGATTAAGGGGCTGTTTGAATGCTAAACTAAGTTGCAAATCTATGACATGTGAGCGAAGACGCTAAGAAAGTGTGATAAGTCATAATTGTGACAATATACCAAACGCATTACTAAGAAGGTGTGACGTGGCAAGTTAGGGCTTTCAATCAAACAACCTCTCAAAGGCACGAGACACCAGAAAGGGTAGGATTGGGTAATTTGTGAGCGATGAACTTGACAATGCTAGTTAATTGGAGGATGGTGTGTGATGTTGTGGGGCTAAATTCCCTCTACGTAGAGCTTTGCATTCAGCCCATTGTAGCCCAAAAAACTAACAATTATGAGCTATTGATTTATTTCTTAATCAATGGTGGATCGCCTCACATAGTAAAGGTGAGAAAAAGAAAACTCTAGCCCCCCTTTGAGAGAGTGTGCAACAGCATTGGAGAAAAACGAGCAGCCAGAGAACTCAAGAGAGGAAGAGAGGAGTGGAGGAGAAGAGGTGCAATTCGTCCCATCCAGTAGCTCTTGCTCAATCTTTATCAAGTTTGCGATTTGGAGACTCAAATGTGATTGGTTCAATGCCAAACTTGGTGAGTTCGTTCATCGCTTGAAGCACTTTAATTTTGTCGGATTGGTTGACTAAGGTCCCGTTCTAAACTCCAACAACATCCAGATTTTTCCTCGATTTCCGTTAGCATGCTTTTCAAACTACTAAACGGTATATTTCGTATGAAAAATTTCTATATAGAAGTTGCTATAAAAATCAAATAAATCTATTTTTTAATTTTTTTTAATAATTAAAACTTTATTAACCATATGTTAATGACTTGTCTCGTTTTATGTACGCACTTAATCTTCATCCTATAATCAGATTCGAACGGGACCTAAGAACACCATATTTGAGTGACGGATTGCCAGCTCGAGTGACTACAATTTTCAGCATGACTAACTTGGGTGGAATGCTAGTTTAAGGGAGAGTAAACGGTGTCTGATTGGGCTTATCTTTTGGTGATTGGGCTTATCTTTTGGTAGCTTGGAAGGGCCTCATAGACTTTTGTTTCCACCAAATTTGTACTGATTGCTTATGTGGTCTGGGAGATAGCATCTCATAACCGAAGGCATAGATTCTGATATTTTTTTTGTTTGTAGTTGCCAATACCTCACATTAATTGTTGTAGTTAATGCTGATGGTGCTAAGTTTATAACTTGATGATGTTATTGCTGCTACGATGTACTCCTAGATTGTTGTATAGAAGATTTTGTTTTTTTATGTGTGTGTTGTTAATTATAGGCCATGTTTAGAGAAGTAGCTAAGAGTTATTTTGAGAGCTATTTTTTACTCGAGGAATAGCCTTTTTTTATGTGTGTGTTGTTGATTATAGGCCATGTTTGGAGAAGTAGCTAAGAGTTATTTTGAGAACTATTTTTTTACTCAAGGAATAGCCCTTCAATGAAATAGCCCTTGAGCTGTTTGGATGCAAGAGCTATTTGACCTTCAGTACACTTTCCTAATCATAACTACCCATTTTCTCTCTTTTTCTTTCCCAATCATAACTACCCCTTTTCTCTCTTTCTCCACTGGATCTTTTGTGCATGTGTCTTGGTGTGGCCGGCTGCATATGCCATGCCGTTGTGCTCTATCACTAGGACAGTGCTCTATCTAAAACTAGAATATTAGGGAAGTACCTAATATCAAATAATTAGAAGGAGTGAGGCTTTGAACCCAGGTCGTCTAGCCCACCACCTTGTGGAGCTAGCCGGAAGACCCCTGGGCATTTCTCGACAGTGCTCTATCTCATAAGCTTGTACTTCCTCCGTTTCACAATGTAAGTCATTCTAGCATTCCTCACATTCATCTTGATGTTAATAAATCTAGATAGATATATATGTCTAGATTCACTAGCATCAATATGAATGTGGAGAATACTAGAATGACTTACATTGTGGAACGGAGGGAGTAGCATAAAGGGAGAAAACAACAAAGTTTTTTCTTTAAAAAAGAGAGATCAAATTGCTCTGTGGAGGCGTGGACTGCTCATTCCATTGCATAAGCACTGATCCATCCAACGCATCCACACCGGCACGGGGAGGAGGAGCATGGCCGGGGCCGGTCGCCGACGGCTGCGACGGCCAGACGCTTGGATTTGGATCTTCGGAGAAGAAATCGAAGCCACCACCCTCCATGGACAAGAAAACAAATCGAGCAGTGGGGGACGGCGGCGACGCGGTTGACGGTCGGCGAGGAGCAGGGCCGGCGGCGCTGGTGGGGAGGAGGTGGGGGCGGCGGCGCTGGTGGGGGGAGGCGGCGGCGCTGGTGGGGGCCGGTGAGGAGTGGAGGCGGCGGCGGCGAAAATGCCCCACGCCTGCGCGCGCGGTCGTGCGGAGAGAGAGAGAGGAGGTCACGTTTTCTGATCCCGTGCGCCTGTGGGAGAGAGAAAAGACACCTTTTAGTGGGCCTCACTCAAAATAGCTCCAATTAGCACATGGGATAGTTTTTTTGGGCGGGTTATTTCCAAATAGCCCTCAAATAGCTCACCCTTTTGGATCTTTTGGGGCTATTTGGGCTATTTGAGGGAGGGCTAAAAAATAGCCCTTGGATCCAAACAGGACCATAATGGAAGCTTGGTATGGACTATTTAGTCATGTGTTTTTTTCCCTCATATCGAGGAGCTTTTTTCATATAAATTATTGTGTTTTATGTGTGTGTTTATTGTTATTCCACCACTGATATACTAGTTGACCCTCAAGTTCATGGTAATATAAGATGAGTAGCCGATCGTGTAGAATATATATGTTTGTGGATTACTTTTTATATAGTGTGCTAGTTGTTCAATCCAAATATGGGTGTGTTTAGTTCACACCAAAATTGAAAATTTGATTGTAATTGGAACGATGTGACGAAAAAGTTGAAAGTCTGTGTGTGTAGGAAAGTTTTGATGTGATGAAAAAGTTGGGAACTAAACCAGGCCTAAATGTGGAAAGGTCACACCAAGAGTAAGGACTTGTAATTTGGTCTGGAATTTTTTTCAGACCTAGCTTAGTGGTGGCAGAAGGAAGAGAATACAAAAATTGCACCAAACTTCCAACCAAAATGAAAAACCGAGTTTTTACTTCAAATGAAATTTGTTCAAATTTTTGGTTGACAACCAGGGATCAAAAATCAAAATTTGATCATATCTTGTCCTTTTGCCGAAATTCGGCGAAGAGGAGTGTTAGCACGAATTCTTGAACAATCCCAGCAGCTCATGATATATATAAAAAACAAGTGATCTCTGATGCAAATGAGATAAAAGTGATCCTGCATAGGAACCAACACAAACTTTTTCCTTTATTTTATCAACGTATATATCACCCTAATCGAGAACATACAGTCGAACAAGCGAAACATTATTACATTGCACACTTCACACATACAATTAAGCACGTAATTAACACATTAATTATGCATGGCGATAAGATTAAGATCGATCGAGGAGTCCTCGATCATGGCGAGAAGTAATTAATCAATCCTTGGTCGTCGGGAGGATGTGCGCGTCGGCGACGGCGCGGCAGACGGCGGCGCCGCCGGGCCTGACGCCGAGCAGCCGGAACGCCGCGTGGTCCGGGTCCCACCGGGACGTGTCGGCGTGGCACACGACGGCGGCGATCACCGCGTCCCCGCCGGCGCCGGCCGCGTCCACCGCGTACGCCCTCGCCGGGCCGGTGGCGGCGTCGCGGCACCCGTACACGCCGGCGCCGGCCGTGGTCTCGCCGCGGCACACGACGAAGCTGGATCCCTCGATTGCCCTCACCGACCGGACGGTGTACAGCCGCAGCGGCGGCAACGCCGCGGCCGCGGCGGTGGCGTCGGCCGCCGGTCGCGGTAGGGGCAGGCTCTCGCCGACGCGCACGGCGTCCTCGAGGAAGAACACCGTCCGCGGCGTCGAGGATACGCCGTTCTCGTCGGCGTTCTGTACGGCGGCGACGCGGTTCAATGCATCGGGGGAAGGGGCGTCGCTCCGAGGCAGGGCCCTGTAGTCGTCGTAGTTGAAGTTCATCGGCGGCGGTGGACCGTCGCCGCCGCCGTTGGCCTTGCCGCCGGCGCTAGCAACGCCGTGCTCTGCATGCACGCATGCAGCTACGCATGTAAGAGAGACTCCCACGTATAAATACATATGGCTTCATCTTTCATTTATAATTATGCTTATCAGCTAAAATTTAAATTTTTAATCTTAAATTTAAAATTGATTTTGAGGTTTTTTCATCAAAGTTTATTTTTCAACCTTTACTTTTAAATCGCTAAGAACACGTATATAAAAGTTTTATTCACAAATTATTTTTAGTTTATAAATATGTCTTTTCGCTTATTTCCCGAATAAGCGAAACGATGAGACCGATAATCTCTTACTTCTGTTCATTTTAAGATCACTGCTAAGGGTATGTGTGTTGCAACGGATGTTATAAAAAATAATAGCAAAAAACAAAAGATAAGTTTATAGCATGGTTGGTTAATTAAGCATATAACATCATATCCAAAGAAAAACATTCATGTGTGGGACCTTATGTCCAACTTATAGCGTTTTTTTTTCTTAGAAAGTTGTCAGCTGGTAGTGTTAGGACACCACCTTAGAGACAAACTCAGACATCATTACTAATATCGTTTAAAGTAGTGTAGATAATTAAGTTCACGGGTTCACCATGGTGGAGGAGCTCGACGATGGCGTCCGGCATGGGAACGCCGGGCATGGCGGCGCGCCAGAACGCCTCGGCCGCCGCCGCCGGCGACGTCCGAGCAGCAAAGGCAGTCATCTGCCGGCCAGGTTGAACCACCTGATCAATGACAAGGACCAATTCAAAACAGGGCAACACTACTGCATCAGCTAAACGCTACTGCAAGTGATGATGATATTATGCATCGATCAAGTTATAAATTTCAGCCATGGCTGGGATATCCTCTGCACCATGAGAGCCGCGACGGCGATGGCGATGGCGACGAGGGACGCCATGGGAGGAGGTGGAAGGAGAAGATCGAGGCCGTTCGCCTTGAGGACTTTGCAGCTAGCTCTTGTGTGCAGAGACAAGAGCAAAGCTAGCAGGCCGTATTTATAGAGATGGGCACGAGAATGCATTAGCATTTGTCCGAACTAAGATGGTGTTTGGATCATAGGAACTAACTTGTCACATCATCACATCAGATGTTGGGACACTAATTAAAAATATTAAGCGTAGACTAATGACAAATCTTATTCCATAACCCTGGACTAATTTGCGAGATGAATCTATTGAGCCTAAATTAATCCATGATTAGATTATATGATGCTACAGTAAATATGCACTAATTATGGATTAATTAGGCTTAAAAATTTTGACTCGCGAATTAGCTCTTATTTATACAATTAGTTTTGTAACTAGTCTATGTTTAATACTCTAAATTAGTGTCAAACATCTGATATGACAGGGACTAAAATGTATGGATTTTAAGCCTACCAGATAATTATAACCCTAATGCTTATTAGTGATAAAAATAATAATTTATAGGTAAAACTTTTACATACATGATCATCGTGACTTAAAAGCTAATACTGGAAAATAAATTCCGATGAAAAAACATCAAAAATCAACTCTAGCATTATGTTTAAAAATTCGAATGTCGACTACGGTCGGTAAATAAATTATGATGAAAAGAACATCAAAATCAATTTATAAGCTTTAAAATTCAAGTATTGGCTATGTTTGATAAGCTAAAGAGCAAGGTGCATATAAAACAGAGTGAATCGATCAGCTGGAGTACAACTAGAAGACTATGAGCAATAGGAAAAAGGTGAAGAATATAATCTTGGCGATGATGCATGCAGGATCATGGCACATTCGCACGGCGTGAGAGCGACATGGAACGAACGCCTAGCTAGCTATCAAAAGCATCAAACTCCCTGCACGCCATTGCTCTTGCTCTACTACTACTGCTACTGCTGCTGGGACTTGCAGAATTCAGGAAAGAAACGACGGTGGATTTCCGAATTCTGATCGGCTGGACGGCACAGACAAACCACCTGACGGTTTCTCAGGTGATCGGAACACGATCTCGCTGACGCTTGCTACTGCTACTACTCGATCTGCCCTAAAAATGTAAGTTTAATAAATACTAGCACTAATGTTAAACCAAAATATTCTAATTTAGTTACTTGAGTGGTCAATTTTTAAATATTGACTCGCTTAGATTTCCCTCCAAGCACCTGATTAGCTGAAAATGTATGGATTTCACTTAAATCAGTGCCCCAGGAACGTTTATATTGTAGGACAAATTTGAATCGCAGAAACACTTATATTTCGAGATATTTCGGGACACAGATAGTAGATTGTAGGCTGCTGCTGATTCTGAATGTTTGCCCAGTTTTCTCCTCCCATTTCACCAGGAAACACGAAAGCAAAAGGGCCAAAGAACAGTTCAGAAGCCCATGTCATGCAGCAACAAGCATAATCTGCGGCCCACCCAGATGAGCTAGCTCTCTACCATATTTTCCCATTGTTTCAGGGAAAATAACTACTACTCGTAGTCATTTCATTCCAGGAAGAGCATAGTCCCAGCCAATAAAATCAGAAGAAACAAGGTATAAACTGCAGTCCAATAATATACTGATACTGGGTCAGAGGAAGCTATTCGAACATCAGATTTTTATGCGACATCGTTAGTATCCGAGATTCAAAATATTCAGAGTGCCCTTAAAAATAATAGAATCTGATAAACCAAAGAGAGGAAAACAAATGCTAAAAGCAAAAGCTTTTCCAACAATCAAATGCAAGCAGTATCATGGAATTCTCCTGCCTGGGTAGATGATCCACATAGAAAAGGATGAAAGTCATATGAACAGATTGGAACGTAACAATAAAAAAGTTAAACAACGATGTTCTGAAGCATAACATGCCACATTTCAATATGATTTCAGAAGCAAATAACCATTACAGTATGAAATGGGCACTGCTAGCTTTAAAGTCATAATTATCACCAAACCCAATTGGTAAAGCAGTTTAAGATGGACGTTGAGTACTGCAAATGCATGTTTGTAGTACTGGTTGTTCCACATGAGTAGCTGCAAATTACATATTCAAAAAGTGTTGATAAACTAACTGTGCAGAGAAGGACCACATATCCAAGTTCGCATGAGGGATTCAGGGGTAAAAGAAAATCCTAACTTACACATGAGATCACTACTTTAAACTCTACACACTGAGGACTGAAAATACGGAAGCGTAAAGAAATAAATAAGAACCCAATTACCTTATTTATGCCCTACGAAACAATAGCAAAAAGAAAACCGCATAATTCTACAAACATATACAACCATAGGTGAAAAATTAGAAATGCAGAACTATTGTTTAGTAACTATATACTTACTCCGTCCACAAATATAAGGGATTTTGGGATTCAAAATTTATCCACAAATATAAGGTATTTTGGATTTATTACTTACTAGTAGTTGCATCACTAGGCATGATCTTTCCCAATCAGGTAAACACCCCGGGGCATCAAAGTAATTTCACCTCAACATTAAACTCTTCTAAACAACCTAGGATCCTTTATATTTGTGGACGGAGGGTGTATAAGATTGGAGAGACAATATTTGATATTTTGTTTCTTCATGTTTTTACCCAAAAAAAAACTTCCTTGAAACCAATCACAAGAGCTAAATTATCAATGACAAACTAAATTAACCAAGTATGTCAACCACATCAATAATAGCAAAAACCTATAAGGCACTTAAGTTAAGTGTGTCAACTTCTTTGATGAAAAGCTTCCGCATTTGGCTTTGAACACTTAAACCTTACCGCGTATGAGGGACTTGTAAGCTAAAATGCAGCGATAGCTACACTGCCACGCGCACCACCTTTGGTAGTTTCCTTACACAACCAAATTCTAGTTACAGCATTGTACATCCAAAACAAAGAACTTAAATTGCACAGAACATGAGCACAGTAATAATGAGAGGTAACCAGCTAACCGCATAATAATTATCGGATTACACTATCCGACGAGTTAAGACATGCACTACAAATACAGTCATACAGTCTTCCCCATTACAACAATTTTACCCGGATTCTAGAACCAAAAGCTCAAATTCTTTAAGCTCAGGGGAAGCCATAAGTTATCAACATATCTTATTACGCGGCAACAACAACAGCAACAGCAACAGCAACAGCAACAGCAAACAACAACACATCCTTCGCTTAGAAAAGGCTTAAAAGGGGTTAATCAGATACATTACTGCTGGGGCACATAGTAGTAGGCGAGCGGGTCGGTGGCCGGCACACCGGCGGCGGGGCGGGGGATGCCGGCCGCCGCCGCGGCGGCGGCGGCGGCCGCGGCGGCGTCGGCGTCCTTGGCGTCGTCGCGGGGCACGATGTCGACGAGGAAGTCGAACACCTCGGTGCGCGCGATGGCGGCGGCAATGTCGGACTTCTGCAGCGTGCGGCGCTTGTTCTCCTCGGCGTGCGCCCAGCCGCGGTGGGTGAGCTCGAGGATGAACATCTCGCAGGCGCGGGCGAACACGACGGGGGCCTCGGCGGCGATCATGCGGACGTCCTCGTCGGCCTTCATGATCTTCTTGATGCGCGCGAGGGGGAGGTTGTGGTTCTTGAAGTCGGTGGTGGCCTCGATCTCGCGGTACTGCTCCGCCCAGAACATCTGCAGCTGCTGCTGCGCCGCCGCCGCCTGCTGCGCCGCCGCGGCGGCAGGGGGCGCGTAGAGCTGCTGCGCGTAGGCGGCCGCGGCGGCGCCGGCGGGGGGAGGCGGAGGGTACGCGCCAGGCGGGAAGCCGACGGGCGCGCCCATCACCGGCGGCGGCGTGCTGGATTTGGTGGGATCCATGGCTGCTGCGAGCGGAGCTTAGTTAGGGTTTGAGGAGGAGGGGATTTGGGGATGGAAAAGCTCTCTCTTTGCAGCTTCTCTTCACTTGGGTTTGGGTGATGGATTTGTTTTTGTGTTTATTATTATTATTATTATCCCTTTTCTTTGTGAAATGGTGGTGGTGTTAATCCCCTTTCGGCTCTCTGTGGTTTGCCACTCAAGTACTCAACTCAACTCAGCTGTGTTCACACTTCACGCATGTCTAGTGCATGGATGGATTTGTCTATTTCATTTTGTCTACGGATTTGTCACCGGAAATTTGATTTTGAAGCTTAGTTTTATATTAAAGACTGTTTTTCTCTTCAATTTTAAACTTCAAATTTCTCGTTATACATTAACATACTTTTTAAATTGTTAAATGGTAAATTTTATACAAAAGTTTCTTATACTAGTTGATGAGTGCCCGTGCCTTGCTACGAGACAAAAGTATATATCCATTTAAGTTACACCGAGTAAAATAATGTTAAAATAATGTTAAGTAATCATTAAGTGTAAATTATAACAAAACCTTAATATAGCCCCACATTCAAAGAGACCACTCAATCTCCATACGTTTAACCTACAAAATTCATGCACCGAAGTTTCGGTACCGTTGCTAAATTAATAAGAAATGTATATATTACCAAATTGGATCATCTAGTCATAAATGACAAAAATAATATATGGCTTTCATATTGCCCTTGCATTATATCGATCAAAAAACTTTTTAGGGACTATCAACCATCTGAAACCATTAAAAATTTAAAGCTCATCGCAACCCTAAGAACCTCTGTCCAAAATAGCACAAGGGAATAGAACAGCATATAATCTAGCAGGTTTCCCTTACTGGAAGGAAGCATTTTTTTTTGCACTGCTGCTTCCCTCTGCTGATAACCATCACAGGTCACCGATAGCAACCTGCTACCATGGTGTTCTCCTTATGGGCTTCCTCTGTCTTTGCCTCCTCTTCCTCCACCTCGGCAAGGCACTTGGGTTTGTTTGCCCCAGGGGTAGCAGGTTTGTGCCTTCTGCAGGTGCTCCCCATCCTCAACATAACTTGACTACACTTGTTGAAAGGCAAAGCAAGAGGGTTATGTTCCATGCATGTCCTCACCATTCATCCACTATTGCAAGCTATTTGTGAAGTAAACAACAAATTCAAGTAGGATGCTTTAAAACACACTCCAATCATTTTTAAAAGAGTGACTTGGATCAGTCTCATAAATCAACAACCCATAGGTGACGTAACAGAAATTAATATACAAACACCATCACCGATTGTTTTCTCAAACAAGCGCAACCTACAGAAAAGTAAAAAATGTCTGCCAAATCAGCGAATTGGAAATTTCTAGAAAACTGTCTATACTATCTACAACAAATCTACTAACAAGTGGTCAAATATTCAGTCTATAGTAATGCATTAATTCATAGCCTTCGTATCTGCATAAAAAATAAAATAACCGAAATAAAAAATACCTGCTATTTGACTTCATTCATTACATTGCTGCTGGTGATTTGAACAATTCACACCATCTTAGGTGTCCGCATATTTACTTACCAATAAATCAATAGTCAACCCATCTAGGCGGGAGAGGGAGGAGGTGGTGGGTGGCGGCCGTGTCTAATTTGAAATTTTGAATACACAATAATTTGTAAAAAAAATGATTGGAAGTTCTTAAGATAGTTCAAACACCAATCAGTTATTCATGCTATGCAATATAATGAATAGTCACCATTTATATCTTTAAAATACTCTACAAAAGGCTGAAATGCCCACACGAACCTTTGCTTTAACTGATAACAGCAGTAACTCAGGTAGAGTGCTTCTTTTTGCAAGTGCTTCGAATTACTGCGCATAAGACGACGGCGCCAAGCTGATCTAGATCGGCTACGGCACTCGAGCTTGTCAATGAAGAAACCTTTAGAATGGTATCGACCAACTATGGGCTTCTCAATGTTTTATATACTGCTAGACAACTCACTCATACCAGGGTCTTTATTCTAGATGCGCAGCAACAAATTATTAGAACAAAGCTTAATATTGCAGTCCAAAAAGGTACTTACCTGTGTACCATCATGATATGAAAATCTTTGCGCTGCAAACATAATACAGAGGAACACTGTTAAAATCTACAATAATGCATCCATTGTTAAGATATACAAACACTGGATGTATCGGTGTTAAAATTGAGTACTCTACAAAAGGACTCAAATAATTGTTTACCAGATAACATATTTGTTTGAATCATGTACAAATGACATCGCCAGTTCTCAACAAATTAAAGTAAAGATTCTAGCTCTAGCACTTGGGGAAAGCATGCACCGAACAGATTGTAATCACTCCCAAGTCTCAACTTTAAGGAAGCCAATGTTTATGTAAATACATAATGTATTAAAGACATTTTTCCTGGGTTACATCTAGCATTCTAGCAAAAGTGACTAAAATATTCAGTTGGATGACTAATAAGAACAAACATTTTCAGTGTTGTAAGCAGAAATCCTTTGGTAGTAATATAGATATGCTGGCACGATATCTTACTTTTCAAAACAGTGACAAAAGATTTAATCTGAGATAATGATATACTGATATACAGAGCTCTAAAACAATCAAAGAGAAAAAAAAAAGGAGATCACTCAGCTAACACCTCATTTTTGCCTTCTAAGAGGTAGCGAAATGTCACGCCCAGAAATTTAGCCCAAATTTTCAGACTATTTTGTGCATTAAATCCCTGTCCAGGACCAGCCAGGGTACACAAAACGACAAGTAATATACAGTTCCAAACGTAAATAAAAGCGTAAATACTTACAGAAGAGGCACTTAGTCCTCACATCGAAAGAAAACGGCAACAGCGGAAAAAGGCGATCCTAGTGGGCCTTCAGCTCCACTCCACAGGCAAAACTCAACTGGGGTCTGAGCCTTGGTCTTCTAACTTCGCCTTCAGCTCAGAAGCACTACACTTCTGAAAAGGGGGAAATAATAGCAAGGCTGAGTACAACCACCGTACTCAACAAGCCACACCAATGATGCAGACGTGCAAGGGGAACACAAGGACGGTTTGTGGCTATTTGCATAAAGGCGGTTGTAAAACATTTGATTGAGCAAAAAAGTAAAACTGTTGAGTAATTAAGGTAATATTAAATCTCCACTGATCAACGCTACACCACGTTGAACAGGCCCAACCAACCCACCTGAGCTACAGTGCATTGAGTCGATTTATTAAGGTGGGACTAATCACGGTGAATCTGGCCGACCGCCCATAACCGCGGGCACGGCTATTCGAATAGTTTTACTCTGATCAGAAGTGTACAACTGTACCCACAAGACACAGCCCCACGACACGTTACCGTGCGCCGACATGTCACCACGACATACCGGAAAGGGATCGTGACAGGACCCTTCGCATGACCCCCTCTAGCCAAGCACACCACACCTCAGGTTTCACCCCGTCCCCAGTGGGTAACGGGCAGTCCCCACTCGTGCCTAGGTGAATCCGGAAGCGATAGAGGCCGTCGCAGGGCCCGCCCCGCTCCATCACACCCACCCTTGCCTGGATGCGTCAGCTAGAGGAAAGCTACACTACAAGCCTAGCCGTTGCCCACGCTGGCTTGTGGTAAGTACGATAAGTTCTTCCAGGGCATCCCGCGAACCGGTCCTTAATCGCCATGGGTGCGACTAGCAAAACCATGCACCCACAACCCACCATTCAGTCGCTTTTTTTAGTTGGATAAATATGACCATGAAGCATAGCCAGATGTCTCGAGCACACAGCTCATTCTGATACTAAAAAGGTCTAATACTGTAATTGTCCCATCAATTGAGCTAGTGGTAATTAAGCATGGCTAAGCATGTAGTTCTAGCACGGTCACATAAGTAACACAAGCTAGGCGATTTATTACCCACGGTTGACAAAGGACAGATATCAAGTAAACATGGCACAAGCGAGTAGATAGGTAACACCCGGATCCCATGTAATTAGCAAGACATGCAATTTTATTTGCAAACGATAAAACATTTGTAAATTAGGATCAAAATGCTCAAGGGGAATGTGTGACTTGCCTTGCTTCTTCAAAACAATCTTCCGAACTCTTTTCCTCGCGAATGCGGACTTCCGAAACGACGGATTCTACACGCTGGCACGCAAAACGAGGAAAAACTCTAATAAAAACCAAGAAAATAGTACATAGAAAGTAAACAAACATGTAGAGCTCAATTTTAGATGAATTTTGCAAGTTGAATGGCCCAATTTGGAGTTCGAATGAATTAGATATAAATTTTAGAAGTTTTGAGCCATTTAAATAAATTTCTAGAATTATTAACGAATTATTGCGCAATTTAAATCAATTATGACGTCATCCGACGGGGGAGAGGTGGCGCCGGCAAGCGGGCCCCACCTGTCGATGACTCACGGGTGACGGGCGCACCGTGGACCAAGTCCATGCACGCGCTGGTCCGCGAGCGCACCACGTGGCAGACACGTGGCAGCCACGACGGACGGGCGAGCGGAGGTGGCGCCGACGTGGCACCATGAGGGCACCCACGCGGGGCAGCACAGGGAGGCCACGTGGACGGCCTAGATCGGCAAGGGCGGCCGATCGGGCAGCCACGGGAAGGTGCGGCGCGGCAAAGGGGCCGGGCGGCCACGGGCGAGCAGGGCGGCGGCAGCCGGCCGGAAAGCAGCGGCGCTCGACCCGATGGTCCCCGGCAGCGGGCGGCAGCGGCGCTGGATGTGGCGGCACACACGGGAGGCGGCGGGGAAGAGAGAGGGGGCTGTCACGCCCTGAAATTCCCCTCCTTGCTTTAAAATTCATAAAATAAATCGTCCGAAGAAATTGTTTAATTTAACCTAGAGTTGAATCCCTAAATTAATAAATGCAAATAATAATCGGAATCGGCATGTGGAATTTTTCTTGGATTCTACATACCAAAATATGCTAACAAGATTTTTAGTGGAATTTTCAGAGCCCTCAAAATAATTTTAACCAATTAAAAATGAGCACAAGCAATATTTAATCCTAGGAAAATCCTTTTTCCGTCTTTTTCCTTTTTCTTTCTTTTTCTTTTCTTTTTTTTTCCTTTGAATGGGCCGCCGGCCCATTCTTCTTTTTCTCCCCCTCCTCCCGCTGGGCCGGCCGAAGGCCGAGGCCCAGCTAAGCCCGCGCGAGCCGGCCGCCCGCCTCCTCTCACCCGGGATCGCCGACAGGTGGTGCCCACCTGTCAGGCCCGTCTCCCACCTCGCGCCTGCAACCGCCGCCGCGCCCGCAACCGCCGCCGCGCCCCGCTCCCGCGTCTCCCGGGCCACGTCGCCCACGTCGCCATCGCGCCCGCGCCTCCCGCGCCCACTTCCCCCTCTCTCCCGCTCGCCCGCGCTCCCGAGACGGCGGGATTCGATTTTCAAATCCCGCCTCTCTCCCCTCTCCCACTCCCCCACGTCGGCCGGCGATTCCCGCCTCTCTCGGCCATGTCCGGCCCCCTCTCTCCCTATTTAAGCACCACCGCCACCCCTTCTCTCTTTTTCCCCATTTCGCCGAGCTCTCCGTGCCCTCTACCGCCCTTGCGCCATCGCCCTCCTCTCCGCCGCCGTCGCCACCGCTCCGGTCGCCACTAGCCGCCGTGCCGAGCCGCGCCGTCGACACCGTCGCATTCACCGTCGTGCGGGCCGCCCTGTCCACCCCTCTTCCGTCGAAATCCGCCGCCGGAACCCTCTCCGCATCGTGCGCCGGTGAGCACCGCCTTCGGCCGGCGTCCTTGCCCTCTCGCATTTTCCTCTCTCCCCCTAACCCCTCTCCTCTTGTTCGTTAGGTGGTTCCGGAGCTCATCCCGCCGCCGTCATCTACTTCCGTCGCTCGCCGTCGTCGATCGTCGTCGGTGAGGCATCTCCTCCTCTCCCTCTCTCCTTCCCGCGCCGCTTAGCCGCCCGCGCCGCCGCGACGCTGCCACCCGCCGCCGCCGGCCGGTCGCCGCCAGTCGCCGTCTCGCGCCGCCGCCACATGCCCGCCGCGCCGCCGTGCACCATGGCCGCCGGGCCGGCTTGAGCCGCCCGCGCGCGCCGGCCGCACGCCCCCATCGCCGTCCGATCTACCCGAGGGTAGATCGGGGCCGTCCGTTCGGCCGCCCGCGTGGCTGCCGCGTGGCCGCCGCGTCGGCGCCACGTCAGCACCACGTGGTGCGCCGCCCCTTCCCCGGTCCGTGGACTCGGTCCACCGTGAACCGCCCTCCCCGGGTCACCGCCATGTGGGGCCCACATGTCGGCGCCGCCCCCTCTCTCTCCCGGGATTTATTTATTGCGCAATAATTCAATTAAGGATTTTTCTGTTTATAGTAAAAACACAGATAATCTTCTAAAAATCATATCTAATTCATCCGAGCTCCGATTAAGTCCATTCAAGTCTCAGTAAATTCATAAAAATGCATAGAATCCATTAAAAATAGTTTTGTTTCCTGTTTCAGTAGCCTTATAGCCTGTTTTGCTTGTGTGCTTTGTTTGTCGCGTAGATTTCGGCCGTTTCGTCGATCCACGGTTTCTCGAAGAAGTTGCTGTGGTCTCATCAATGCGAGAGCAAGGCAAGTCATGCTTTACATTTGATCATATTGTACCCAATTTACAAACACCCTGCATTTCTATCAAATGTTGCACTCTTTTACATTGTCATGTGGGATGGGTCCTATTACTCAGCCATACATTGTTTACCTTATGCCATTGATAACTTGGGTATCAAAATGATTAGATGTTGGTTTAGGAAATGCTTAGCCATGCTTAGTTCTACTAGTACACAAAAAGGGAATCTCATTAAAGCATAGGCTTTGATCATTGGCAATAGCTTTGGATTAGTGCCACCGTAATGGTGTTGGCTTATTAAAATACACTACACGGTGGGCTGTGGGTGCATGGTTTTGCTAGTTGTGCCCATGGCGATTAAGGACCGGTTCGCGGGAAACCCTGGAAGAATTTATCGTGCTTACCACAAGCCAGCGTGGGCAACGACTGGGCTTGTAGTGTAGCTTTTCTCTAGCCGACGTACCCAGGCGAGGGTGGGCGTGATGGAGTTGGGTCGGCCGGGGTGTCCGGTTGATCGGCTTCCGGATTCACTGCGGCACGAAAGGGGGGCTGCCCGTTGCCTGCTGGGGACGGGGGCGAACCCTAAGGTGTGGTGCGATCGGTTAGAGGGGGTTATGCGAAGGGTCCTGTCACAGCCTCTTTCCGGTATGTCGTGGTGGCATGTCGGCGCACGGGAACGTGTCGTGGGGCTGTGTCTTGTGGGTACAGTTGTACACCTCTGATCAGAGTAAAACTATTCGAATAGCCGTGCCCGCGGTTATGGGCGGTCGACCAGATTCACCGTGATTAGTCTCACCCCTAGTTAGCTAATGGAACTGGTTAGTTCAGGAGGGGTTTGGGCCTGTTGCAACGTTGTGTAGCGTTGGACAGTGAATGGTTAATATTGATAAATCACTACAGCTGTTTTACTGCTTTCAACTACTGCTTTTAAATGCTAGCTTTATGCAAATGAGCCTTTAGCCTCCTTTGGATATATCCTGCATCATACCTCCTCTTCCGGTATGACTTGCTGAGTACAGTGGGTAGTACTTAGTCTTGCTCTCTTTCCCCCACACCAGAGCTGAAGATCTTCCTAGTGGGAGCCGTCTTGTCGAAGTTGGTTTCGTCGCTGCCATCAAGGATTGCCTGTGGAGTGGAGTCGCCCCGCTGTAGAAGTCAAGTTTCCAAGTCTAGCTCGTTTTATCTTTTCCGCTGTATTTGTAATCTTTTATATTTTTGTAAGACGTGGATCTGTATGTCAACAATTGTCGTTTGTGTACCCTGGCTGGTCCTGGACAGGGGTTTAACATTCAGCTTAGATATTCTGGTTCGTGAATTTCTGGGCGTGACAGGGGCTCACCGAGAGGACGGGGACGGTGAGGTGAAGGTGGGAAGGTGGCCGACGACGAGGATTGACGGCGGCGCTTCTCGGGTTGGGGTCGGGGACGGTGCTCCGGCGACTCCCGACCGCGGCGAAGGTGCGGCCGAGGGCCAGCAGGACCGGCCATCGAAAGGAATGGAGCACCGACGGATTTTCCGATGGTTTGGAGTGGCGGCCTAGGATCTCCTCGCCCTTGCGGAGCCGACGGAGGCGACAGCACACCGCGAGGAGGTCGGAAACAACGGCAAGAGGTGGCCGGAGGCGACAGTCACGGCGGCGACCTCGGGTTCACGGTGGGGTGGTAGATGCGGTGGCGATTTGGGAAAACCGAGCAAAGGCCGGTGTGCGGCAAGGCATGGCGATGCCGACGGCGGTGTTTGCGTGGCGCGGCGGCAACGGGAGCGGCAGCAAGAGGCGGCAAAAGCGGCAGCGGCTCGGGCTGCGCGTGGACACGGCATCACGGCGGTGGTTCGGGGAAAGAGGGGGAAACGGAAGAGGAGAGCACGAGGGTGCTTTATATAGGGCTCGGGGATGGAGATCGTGTCCGGGAGAGGCGGGATCGGATAGCAACATGGGGAGGCGAAGTGGAGCTCGTGGGGAGGTCAAACCGGCGCCGTTTCTTGCGGGGAGAGTGGGGGAAAAGGTGGAGGAGGTGGTGGGGAACCGATTTTACTCGGTTTGGGAGCAGGGGTGTGAGCGGGAAGGCGCCGGATTCGACAGGATGTGGGCGACAACGGCCGGCCATGGCGGCTTCGCCCTGGGAAGCCCAAGGTAGGAGGAGGGCCTGGTGGGGTCGCCGGGCCCACCTGTCAGGGAGGGAGAGAGGGAGGAGAACCCAGGGGGTTATTTAGACTTTGCGCGAGGGGAAGGAAGATGGGTCGACGGCCCAAGGAGGAAGGAAGGAAGAGGGGAGGGGACGGGCCGCGGGGAGGGAAGGAGGGCTTTGGGCTGGAAGCGGCCCAAAGGGAGAGAGGAGGTTTTTAATTTGTTTTTCATTTTATTTAATTGATTAAATGCACTTTGTGATGTTAAAATTACTTCTTGAGCTCCGAAAATTCACGGGAAATTTCAGAGAGTATTTTAGGGCACAAAGAATATTACAAAATATTCTAGGCCAATGATTTTTAAAGGAAAATTTCAAATTCTCCCATTATTTCACTTGATTAAATTGCTTAAATTTTTATTTAATTTCTAGGAAGTGCATTATTTAATGATTTTTAATCCCGACCGAAAATCGGGTTGTTACACGAAATCAAGCAATAAAACGCTGCAGGAAAACAAAGCCACTATACTCTTACCTTTTTTGTTCATGTGAAGAAGGGATTAGGCCATTAGGAAAAGTCAGAAAGAGATAAATTGGTGGCAAATAAACTTACTCAAATTTTAACATGAAAATAAACCAAAGAAACATGTTGCCAAACCATATGCTATTAGCAAAATTGCTCTAAGATATCAGTATTACACACGTACGTCTCAGATGTTTAGGTAAATATCCAAACTTATCCCCTATAACATGCAGTGATACAGACAAACATGCAGAAGCAAAATATTTCCAAGCCATTGACTTACAGAAAATCAGCCAACCGGTTTGCAAGCAAATCTCTGCAGCTCTACTGTCACTCCAATGTATCAGTTATCAATTCAATCTGAAATACGTGCAGCATGAGCATAACTTGATGAACAATATATAGGATAGATAATCTGCAGCCTATAAGTTGCTTCCCATTGTTTATTTCATATGTAGCAGATGTAGAAAAAGAAGGTAGGGGTGACAACAGCGCAAGAAAATTTTGGAGTAGTAGAAGTGTAGAACACCATCGAACACAGCAGCAATGACTAATAAGATGGACTCACAGTCATGGTGCTGACTCTCTTCCTGCTCTATACTCTAGAACTGCCTAATTTACCTAAACAAAAGAAGAGGAATCAACAAAGAGAAGTCTATTAAGCATAAAAGATACTTCCTCCGTTTCACAATGTAAGACTTTCTAGCATTGTCCACATTCATTTAGATGTTAATGAATCTAGATATATATATATGTGTGTGTTTAGATTCATTAACACCTATATGTATGTGTGGGCAATGCTAGAAAGCCTTACATTGTGAAACGGAGGGAGTACCGAACTGTGGAGAAGAAGATGGCGAGGAACGACACACCGGCCAGCAGCCCATTTTCAGGCAGAGGATTCAGATCGAGCGTCAGCGGTTGGACTTGGAGATGGATGATTTGCCTGATTGCCAGGACACATTGCAGCCTTTCAATCTAGCCATGTGCGCAAACCCTAGGGTCCTTTCCAGCCGCCGCAGTGGTGCATGGACCTCCGCGTGCCAGTGTGCCACAGTGCTCTAGCGACCATACTAAGATGGTAAAACCACACCGCTGCCCACTCAAGGCCGCCTCCTCCATTGTTACCGACCAGATCAATGGAGCAACGGTGGTGACGATCAGGGAGGTGCGGCGTGGATGCCGCGAGCGCCGAGCGGTGGGTTGTGGCGTGGTGCTTCTTACTGGACATTTCATCGAACATGTGGTGGCCATATCGTCGGGCGTCATGGTGGAGCAGGAGGGGATACATACCTTCAGATGAAGGCGATTGTGACCACCTTCAGATGACGGCGATCATGACCGGCGGAGGTGGCTGCGGCCTGGCGGCGCGGGGCCTCGGCGGTCGAGGGCGGCGAGGAGGCAGCGGCGATCGAGGGCGTCGAGAGGCGTCGGCGTTCGACGGTGGCAAGGAGGCGACGCAGGTCGAGGGTGGCGCGGGGCGGCGAGGAGGCGGCGGCGGTCGAGGGTGGCGAGGAGGCGGCGCGGGGCGTCGAGGAGGCGGCGCGGGGCGTCGAGGAGGCGGCGGCGGTCGAGGGCGGTGGAGGGCGCGCGGGACGTCGGTGGTCGAGGGCGGCGAGGAGGGGGCGAGGAGGGGGCGCGGGGCAGCGATGAGGCGGCGGCGATGGAGAGCGCGCGGAGGAAGGGGCGACGGCGGCGAGGAGGCGGCGCGGTCGAGGGACGCGTGGGACACGGGACTCGCGGGACGGGGCGCGGGTCGCGGGGCGTCGACGCTTTTTACGCTTTTTTCGTTCCGGATCGCATGTACCAATTTTTTATTTTTGTCGCTCCAAACGTGTCTACGTACGTTTCTATGTTGGATCGCATGTCTGTTTTGGCTTCACCTTCACCGATCCGGATTTTTTAAGTAGTAGAGATATAAGTTGTTTAAAAATAAATCATTTTTAAATCTATAATAGTTAATAGTTAATTAATTATGCTGTCAACGTTTGATGTCGCGATTCCGGTATTTGCATAGTATGGGAATCGTTGGTACTAGGATATATGCGAGATTGTAGTAAAAGAGATGGGATGAGGATTTTTATACATGTTCGGGCCCCTAAATTGTCAGGTAATAACCCTACTCCTGTTGGCCGAAGCCGGTCGTTGCTCTTATTTACCATAATCACACCAGTACAATATTTGGGGTAGCCTATCTATCTGTTGTAGACATGGCGGTCTGAAGTGCTGACATGTAGTCGACAACAGAGTAGTCTTCCTCCTCGAATCCGTGTCCGGTGAGATCAGAGACAGCGTTAGATCCCTCTTGACGGTAGTCGTAGGTACCGTATGGGGACTACTAGGCTTATCTCCGATGTTGATATCCGGTGGTTTGTCTTAGCGTATGTTGGCTTGTATATTGATCTATTGTCTTAATCTATTGCTCCGTGTCCCCTTTCCTCATAGGGGGCCTTGTATTTATATCCATATGTGTCTCCTTGTCCAAGTAGAACTAGGAAAACCAATATGGATACAATCCGAGTAATCCTTGCCGTTTCCATATAGAACTCTATTTATCTTTCCTTATTCGGAACTCCTTCTATACCCGAAGGTTGTTTCCGTATAAAACATGGTATGTGGTGGGTCCTGCCGAGATTTAATCAACTACTATTAGGTATGTGGTATCCATAACCCTGACATATGTGTATTGAGTTTTCTCGTTTTATGTGCACTACAAAACTTTCTTCAAACCAGGGGTTGTTTGGATGTTTGGACACTAATTAGAAGTATTAAACATAGACTATTGATAAAACCCATTTCATAACCTTAAACTAATTCGCGAGACGAATCTATTGCGCCTAATTAATCCACGATTAGCCTATGTGATGCTACAGTAGGCATTTGCTAATTATGGATTAATTAGGCTTAAAAAATTTATCACACAAATTAGCTCTTATTTATATAATTAGTTTCGTAAGTAGTCTATGTTTAATACTCTAAATTAATATCCAAACATCCGATGTAACAGGACTTTTTAGTCCCTGGATCTAAACACCACCCAAGAGAACAAACATAGTCTACCATTGTTTTTCATTAATTTCTTTTCTACATTGTTTTTTATCGGGGCATGAATCTTCGCATGGATCTGGCTGCCTAGATTTTACCCCTCTTTTAATTGTGAATGGCATCTAGCAAATTAGTAATTTTCAGTTAGGTGATTTTTCATCGTTTTGTTTTTATAACCCAGCTAATCCTATCTTTATATCATTTCTTTTGTTTATTTTTCCATAGCTTATTAGCCGTAGCTTTATTAATCATATACAAATTTATTTTCTAAATTATGCACTTAGCGAAAAAAAAGTACTAGTATTAGGCCCCGTTTAATTTCCAAAAAGTTTTTCCCAAAAACATCACATCGAATCTTTGGATACATGCATAGAGCATTAAATATAGATAAAAATAAAAGGCAAAATTTGCTACAGGACACTCAAAAAACGTGTAATTGGCTATGAGACATCGAAAAAACGTGCGCGACTGATACACACTACAAAAATTGTGTAATTAGCTGTAGGACATCGGAGGCAATATTTTATAGTTTTCGAGTCAAAAGAGGTGAGAAATTTTTCAAAATGACGAGATTGCCCCTGGTACCTCACCTCTCCTCTCCAGCTCGCTCACATACAACATGGAGCGCTGCGGGTGCGCATCCAGCCAAGCGCGGTCCGGACCATATAGGCGCTCGAAATGGCGATACTATTCCGCCGCCGTCCTCGCCATGGTGAGCTTGTGCAGCGGCCCAACGGCGAAGGTTGGCTTGGACAGCTCGGCCTCGATCTTGCCCAGCTCCGACGCCTCGATGGCGTCGAACGTGTTGACCACGACCCCAGACACCGAATCTCGCATCGCGTCGGCGACGCGGGCGATGAAGCCGCACAACGCATCCGTCTCACAGCCGTCCACGTAGATACACGTAAGTATAAAATGGACAATACACAAACGGGCCATGTAGCTCAGCTCTACAAGTAGAACCAGCACGTTTCTGTAGTAGCAGCGACAAGAGAAGAGACTCGATCAGACAAATGTGCTGAAGGGGCTGTCCTTGGGGTTCTTGGTGAACGGCACGGATGTCACCGGAGCGCCGCCGCCGGCGCCTAGGCCAGCCTACTCGCCGTCACCGATGAACAGGTGGCTTGGGCTGATGGTGTCTCTGAAGTAGGGTGTCAGGCAGTAGGAGAACTTGGTGGCATTGAGCTGGCTGACGAGCGAGAGCGCGCCCCCTGCCGAGCCCGATGATGCCGAAGGCGAGGGTCACCGTCGTCGGTCGTCCCCGACGATGGGAACGTGAACGTGTCGGTGCCTAGAATGCCGAGTGCTACGCCGGCGCCGTAGGAGGCAATGACCACACACGCGTCGTCGCTACCACGCGCGCACCCCGCCGTCTCCGGCGCGACGCTGCACAGGGCGCCGTCGTCGCACGGCACCACCCGGACGGTGCGCGACAGGGAGGAGTTGTAGTAGGGGAGGTTCTGAGGGAAGCAGCCGCCAGCGGCGGGAAGGCGGCAGGCGGAGCACTACGTCCAGATGAGGTCGCTGCCAGTGTCAATGATGGCCTCCGCCGGCTACAGCGGGTCGCCGATGCTGTAGTTGGCGATGTACTGCGTTTTGCCGTCCACGCGGATCAGGTCTCACACAAGGAGCGGCTCGAGCTCTGGCACCGCCTCATCCAGCTGCTCTCCTGCAGGACGCAAGGCAAGGCAGAGGCAGCAGCGGCGCTCCGTGACAACGACGGTAGCGGCAAGCTAGCGCTGAGGGAGCAGGAGGCGCCCGTGCTCGGGAGGCGGCGGCGGTGCTCCGTGACAGGCAAGCGAGCTGGAGAGGAGAGGTGAGGTGCCAGGGGCAATCTCGCCATTTTAAAAAATGTCTCACCTTTTTTACTCGGAAATTATAAAATATTGCATCCAGTGTCCTACGGCTAATTACACAATTTTTGTAGTGTCTATCAGCCACGTCACATTTTTGCGATGTCTCACAGCCAATTACACGTTTTTTAAGTATCCTGTAGCAAATTTTGCCAATATAAAAACTAATTACACAGTTAGAAGGAAAATCGCGAGACGAATCTTTTAAGCCTAATTAGTCCATGATTAACCATAAGTGCTATAGTAACTCATATGTGCTAATGACGGATTAATAGGCTCAAAAGATTCGTCTCGCGGTTTCCAGACGAGTTATGAAATTAGTTTTTTCATTCGTGTCAAAAACCCCTCTGACATCTAGTCAAACGTCCAATGTAATATGAAAAAAAATTCGCTAACTAAACATGCCCTTAACCCAGAATATCCACCTCTATGTGCAGTGTGCTAATTTTTGTCGGAGCTGACCCCACACACGTTTTAATTAAGCAATTTATGCTGTGCAGTTGATCATACACGTTGCAGAATTCCACTCCTCACACTGTCCCTCACGGTTGATTTTGTACATAGATTGGAAAAATAGGCAAGAAAATCAAGAAGTTGCAGCCGCAGAATCCAGTGTGCAGCTCCAGTTTTTTGACTCCAGGAGTTGATTGGGTTGCTGCCTGAATTGCGTGCGTTGGCGTGTTAGCTCGGCTTTGCACCTTTGCAGTCGCTTCAGACTACGAGAGGGGAGCTCAGCTGCTCATCTACTAGTAAAGTTGCCTACCTCCCAACTAACTCCAACTCCGAATTGCCCACTTGATAATGATATATTGGAGATAGATATTTGCTGCACCAGTTGTGTGCTCTACCACCTGAAGTGGCAGACCAATCTGAACATGACATGATCAAACTAATCGATAACAAACAAAACACAAATTGGTTCACAAGATCAGGAGAGCTGATGAACTTTCATGCTATAATAATACTCAAGAACACCAAGAACATATGCTTGATCGATCAATTTACCTGGGATCGCAAGTTGAAAGCACGAGCATCAAGTGAGGAAGAAAACATTAAGATTTAAGGTTTCAAGGAATTTACATAGGATTGATCGAAGGGGAACTGATGAGCTTCCATGCTAATACTCAAGAACACCAAGAGCATCAGGCTTGATCGATCAATTCAGATTTCAAGAAACTTACATACATAGGATCGATCGATTTGGGAGAGAAAAAAAAGAGGAGAAAGCTTAGAGCTTGATTACTGCAGCAGCCAAAAGCAAAGGATTGGACGCGAGCTCCCTCTTATTGCCTTCACAAAGGGGAGCTGATGATCTCACACACACCTAATCAAAATCCCCATGGCTCGCAGCAGCATCAGCAGCATCAGCTAGAGCTAAAAGGCTACTAGTACTCGCCTCGCGACATCGCAAATTCACAAGCTCATGGCGATGCTAGTCGACGCAGGTGCCGCAGGGGCCGAACCCGCCGCTGCACCCGGGGCCGGTGCCGTCGCAGATGCCGGCGGCGCCGACGAACACCGGGCTGCTGCGGCGGCGGCGGCGGCGCGAGCCGCGGCTGCCGCCCTCGTCGCCGACGGAGGTGAAGATGATCCACGCCACGACGGACAGCCACAGGATGACGGCGCAGTAGACCGCCTCCCCGCCGAGCCCGCCCTCCGCCGCGCCCATGAACTCCACCGGCCAACGTGCGCCCATCTCCGCCGCCGGGCTCATCTCTCGCTGGGTTCGCTGTTCTGTGGTGAAGTGGTGAGGTGAAGCGAAAAGCCCACCGGATTCGATTTTATAGCCGCGGCGGGTGGGGTGTTCGTCCGGGGTCGGCTCGGTGACGTGACGTCCACGCGCGCGCGCGCGCGACGGCGTGACGCGGCCGCGCGCAACGAGACGGGTTTTGCTTTTGCTTAGCGCGGTGGTGTTCGTTCGCCTCGCCGCCACCTGTGGGCGCCGCCACAGCCGTCGGATCAGAAATGGACGGCCCAGATCATCCCTGATGACACCTCCCGGCCGGCGTTGGAAGAACCGGTCACGACGTCTCCTTTCTTCAAAAAAAAAAAAAAAAGCCAAATTGCATGTGTGATTCTGCATTTGACTTTGCACTTCAACGAATTGTGCACGAATCGCTCTAAGAATTAAGCAAAATATTCTGAGAATTAATCATGTAAATAAATTTATTCTGATAAATTGATGTATAGACGGCTAGATTTTGGCCGGGTCAATACGGTGTAGGTTTCCCGGTTAGTTGAGCGTACTTTGAGCTAAGCAATCAAATCGCCGATTGGCTTGCTTAGTAGTAGTGGTTTAATATATTCAGTCTCGTGATCATTTTTCTGATGGAGTGATGGCGACCGAGTGCTGAACCTGCTGCTGATTTCTTAACGATTAAGTTACGAAGGAACGAGAGAAATACTAATACTAAACAGATCAAGTGGAGTTCAAGGATTTCGTTGTTGATCAGTTCAGAGAAAATTTTGTCAGAATCCAAGGAACAGGTAGGGGTTTATTGGCATCAGCAAAACCTGAAACTGGTTAGACTGCAAGTCTGCGTGCTTGACTACTGCAGCTTTCACTCACTCGTCAGATTCAGAGTATGCCCTTCAATTTGCTATTTTGCTGCACACGACTTTACATCTACAGAGGCCTTGTTTATTTCCAAATTTTTTCTTCAAACTTCCAACTCTTTCATCACATCAAAACTTTCCTACACATAAACTTCCAACTTTTCCATCACATCATTCCAATTTCAACCAAACTTTTAATTATAATTTTAGTGTGAACTAAACACACCCAGATTTAGAGGATGTGGCAAAACTGTGTGCAAACTTTAGGATGAATTTTTGGACAGCTTTATATCCAAAATGCTCATTCTGCATTTGCAATAATAGCCTGAAACGTGGTCTTAGAAAAGTGATTTGGACTTTGAGTAAAGAACAGTCACTTGCAAAGTACGATAATCCTGAATGAACTGGAGCAAAGCTTTGGAAGGAGAAAATTATTCTACAATTCAAAGAGCAAACACTGCAGACGAAATTTCACCTTCTGAATTACCTTCACCGACTGTCATGTGCAGTGTTTTTTAAAATGAAGCAGAGTTCGCTTCGAAATTAGAAAATTAATCATCGTCGTCGTCGAAATTTCACCTACTGAATCCTGCTTGCCATGTGCAGTGTCTGCATGTTCAACATGCTCGTCATCGTTCAAAGTATTGAGGCGATATTTAAGGCAGAGGTGATCCAGTGAAGGCTTTTTGTCTCTGCTTTGTGCACTGATTATGAATCTGACACTGGAGTACGATTGATTCGTCGTGGCATTGAATTTGACATATTAATGCTTGACTTCAGGGAAGCAAATGTTGTGGGCAAATGGGCAATCGAATTGACTAAAGCTGTTTACTGTTGACTGCAAGTGCATACTACAATGATAGTCTATCTTGTACTTTATCTAACTACTCCATTCGTCCTAAAATATAAGCATTTTTAGCATAGTATCAAGTCAACTATTTTTAACTTTCACTATTAATAGAAAAAAAATTAAAAAGATCAATCATGTAAAATTGATGTTATTAGATTGCATTTTATTTTTATAGATATTGTTAGTTAAAATAGCATCTCGAAGAGTGTGTCGAGGTCTAAAAATACTTATATTTTGGGACGGATGGAGTATCTATTAAATTATCTTATGATTGTCGTATATTCTTTTTTTTTTGCGAGAATATTTGTGAGTATTTCAACAAACGATAAAGTCTGATTTGTCACATTCTGAAATATCCTGACGACAAACTGTAAAGCACTTGAAAGTCACAATCTAGCGAACTCATTCAGAACTACAAATCCCTAAGCCCCTAGTTTACACAAGCATTCTGTTTTTTTGTTGACCTCATGAACAGATGACAAGATGACAAAATCCATTAGCATTGATCAAAATCTCTACAAACTGACACAAATATTTGTAACAAAAATTTCCTAAGATTAACATCAGGCCAAACACTGGACGAGATCACAAGACTACCTTACAATGACCAAGTAGCCATCACTGTCCATCCATGCAAAGCCATCGCAAAGATCCGGCAAGTCTAACAGCCGCCGCCGCCACCACCACCACCACAGCCGCCGCCGCCGCCGCAGCAACCGCCTCCACCGCACCCGCCGCCGCCATGGCCACCGTGTCCGCCGACGACGGCGACGCCGTACGCCGCCGTATACATGCCCGTCGTGTCGACCACCGTGCCGGACATCGACGTAGACACCTTCTTCTTCTTGGATGAAGGCGGCGGTGGTTTCATAGGCTTCTTCTTCCTGGGGAGATCGCCGTCGTGGACGCCGGAGCTGTGGCCGCAGAGGAAGACGGCGAACGAGACGGTCAACGAGCAGACCACCACCATGCACAATGCCATGAACCACGGCCGCCCGAGTCCGGTCGCCGACGCCGCGGCGTCGCCGGCGAACGCGAGAAGTATTCTCGCCATTGCAAACGGATGGGAATAATGTACTGCAACCGAGATATATATACAGTTCTCAAGACTTGTGATGGAGATAATAATGAATTTGATCTAATCTGTCCATGTAATCCGGAACGGCTGTTGCTTAACGGCGGTGCAGAGCTAGGACGCCGCCGCCAAGAAGGAAGAAGGAACAAACGCTGCATTGTTCTTGGGACCAAGCGGTGGTCGGCGGCGAGGTCGCAGCCAAGCCATCGCCCCCAACGACGGCACAGTGGATAGTTTTTTCTCCCACACTGCAGTGTCGTGCTGTGACAGAGCTGGTGATTTTCTGGATTGAATGCCATGTAATTTGGAAACTCTTCCATTGGTGTTAAAGATGCTGCTGTTAATCTTACAGCATTTGTTCTTTCAGGAATGTACTCCCTCCATAGAAGTTGTTTAGAATAATGTTTAAGTCAAACCTTAGAAATATAAATCATTAATAACTAAAATATAAAAATTATGTGTATAGATTTGTCTTGAAAAATATTTTTATAAAAGTATATATATATATATATCACTTTTAAATAAATATTTTTATAGAAAAAAGAAGTCAAAGTTGTGTTTTGGAGACTGTGTCGCTGTCCTAAACTACTTCCTTTACGAGTACTTACGAGTACGGAAGGAGTATGTATTACTATCATCATGTTACTGAAGGAAAAAAGCTGCACTGATGTATGCATTTGTAGTGTACATCAATTCAAGAGAGATCGGGCATGTATATGTATTCGTGTTAGAGTCAGCAAATATTGGTTTTGTTCAGATTAATAAATGGCTTTCAAGTGAGCACATGACCAAGTAGTATACCTGAAATACCGGAGCCACATAAGATTAATAAAGGTATTCCTAAATACTCTTCCATAGGAATAATACAATCAAATAATTTACTATATTCTGCCCTTGGTAAAAAAAATAATTTACTATATTAACATTAGTAACTACAAAACGTGATGCAGCTTTCATGATCTGTAATTGAGCATGTCTCTGATCTAAAGCCTACCACTAACTTGCTGGAACCTTTACAAGAAAGAAGAACCCAGATAAAAGAATATCGCTCTAGACAGCTTAAATAAAACCTAGAGCGTAAAAGAATTAATCTACCAAGTGAAAAAAAAAATAGATAATACAACATTCTGTCATTCAGGGATTTATGTTGCAGTCCCGTAGGAAAACTTGATCGAAATCGACGTACTTTGACCAGTATTTGCGATATCTGGCAAATCCAATCTCAAGCCAGGGTTTCAGATTTCCATTGTAGTGTATGACAGATGCCCTCCGGATATCCTTCTCATTGATGTTTGGGTTGTACCCGAGTCCCAGCTGATGCCAGGAGTGATGAAGAGGGAAGGTACGGTTCCAAAATGTTACGAGACCAGCAGGAAGAGTACCTAGCTTCCACAATAGCCTATTTTCGTTCTGCAGAAATCAGATATCAATAAGCGAAATAAACAGCAGAACAATAGGACAAACCAACACTACATCTCTCCTGCACGTTCGAGAAAAAACCAACACTACAGAATGGTAAATCATATTTTCGGTTGAGAATTTGAGGTTGCTCATCGGTTTAACTGTAGCAGCTTTTCTAAGCATAACAATATAACATGCTCAATTCCTAGTTGGAAGTATGGAACATTTCAGATCAGGTGCTTTCAATTCAGTTCCAGCCAGGGTTAGAAGTGCAAGTTTTCATTACACTAGCTGAATAGACCCACTACAGCTTTTCTTCAAACAACAACGAGGTTGACAAGATTGTCTCTGCTGGTTGAGGCTTAATATTTTACATTTACTGGTGTTCAAGTGCAAGAGGAGCAGTAGGATGGCAGAGAGACCATCTCCAAATATTTTTACAAATAAATATGGTTGTAAGCTCATAAGTACTCACCAGTCTTTGCCAATTGTGGTAGACGTCAGTAATCTTTTGTCTTCTCCACTCAGATAGATCGAACACATTCATGCCATATGCCCAACCGCAGGCACGCGGGTCAAAATTGCTGGCAATAAGAGGATTTGAGAAGTTGAGGTACTTATCAAACCTATGAAAGGTCTCTCCACAGGTCTCAACAGCACCATTAACCTTGCCTTTTAGATCAATGGACCAAATCGCACTTAAGTCATGCTGTACTACAGTGTCATCATCCAGGAATAACACCTTGCTAAGCTTCGGGAAGATTTCAGGGAGATAAAACCTCAGATGATTGAGCATTGACAAGTACTTGGGGTTCCAGAACTTGGGATTTTCATCGCGCCTGGCCTGCCCACTTTTGAAGTAGTAATCAATCATAGACTGTGATTCTAGCTGCTTCATAACTGGACTGTAGGTAGAATTCAGCCATGTAAACTCTTCAATGTTTTGAACCTGAATGGCTGCTTCACCCAAGGGATTAGCCAAGAACCACATCTTCATCGCAGCATAGTTAAGCCTATCCGTGACAATGTGGAAGACATGATCTGCTGGTTTCTGCATTTAAATAAAGTGGTGTGCATCTCGTTAAATATAACAAAAAATGGGTAGCAGGACTATTAGTTCATAGAGATTAATGTCAGAGGTCAAATGATGTACCTTAGCATGAATAATAGTGGAGTTTACAACCACTGCAGCAGCCAACACATTATCTGAGAACAACGCATAGTGATAGAGTTTTGGATCTTCCAACTTTTCTATATGTGGGAATTTTTTATTGTTGGAGTTGGTGTAGTAGTACTCATTTGTAAGCCGCAGCGGAAGGCAATGAAGTCCTTTTGGTAAAGATTTTGCTGCTACTTGTGCTAGATAGTTGGTTTCCTTTTTATGAGATTGGAGTCGCTCCTCTGTTGAGCGAAGGGTTGCACGGAGCCTGTTCAGTGCACCCGAGCAACTATCATGAATTCTCTTTACCTTTCCCAATGTTTGCTCCATTGCTCTTATTTTGCTAAGTACACTGTATAATAATAAAAAAGGGTGAGAGATGTTCAATTTCAACAAAAGGTACGGCAAAAGCAATAATGCACCATGATGATACACACACACACACACACACACACACACACACACACACACACACAGAGAGAGAGAGAGAGTACTTCTGAGGAAGCTGACCACCGCTGGTTGCATCACCTAGCACTCGTTGGATATCCCTCATCCGTGCATGAAGCTCCCTTGCAAAACCATGATTGCCTCTAGAAGCTACAAGGCTCAGATATGTCTTTGCTCTCGTCAACTGGTCCTTGATTATGTGGATGGTAGTGTCTGGGGAAGTAGTGGAATGACCAGCACTACCACTTGTTGTTGGGAGAGCAGAATTACTGTTAGTTGTTGGTGTGTAAGACTCTTTGGGAATAGCTTTTGTAACTTGTTCAGACAATCTACCAGTGATCCTGTCCTGGAAAATTGAACAATCAACAGTTAGTTCATAGCATAACCTGAAAGACAATCAACGACGGTTGAGTGGTTGACGGAACACATAAATACTATGTCTCTGGATAACTTAGTTACAATATGTTAACACCACTGAACAATATGAATAAGCAGTCCAGCTTTCAGAAAAGTATGACAAAATGGAAAATCACAAAAAGAATGGGCATTTAAATGTATTTTTACTCGAGTGTATAGAGTTGTAATATATATGCAACTATGCAAGAAAAGTGAACAACAGAATAGTACATTCATTAAAGAAAATAAAAATCATTAAAAAATCTGCACCACCTCGGCAGCACCCACTTCATTGATTCCTAAAATGAACATGATTTTAGGTGCTAGTAAATATATATAGCTGTGAGGTGTTGATGGCACAAGGTGTCTAAAGTCTACTTTTTAGTCAGTAGTCCCTACCCATGATTCTTAAAAGGAAACTTTATTGCCCTTGCCAAGCATGCAATCGGTCTTCTGTAATCAATTTTACCTTTTCTAGGGATGAATTCAGGTTTCCACTAGTGTGCGTTCCAGCAATGTTATTCACCCCTGTTTCACCTGCTCCATCATTCTGTTCTTCCACACTAACATCAAACTTTACCCTATCAACCATTTCACCGTCCCGGGGATCACCTCCATCGATCTCCCCTGGTTGAGTAAACCCATTTGCACCTCTGTCCCTTCTCACAACTTCCCGGGTAACGCTATCCCGTCCTGACTGAGCGCCACCATTCCCTTCAGTAACCACCACATTGGCATCCCCTGATCCAGGGTCCTTCCTCGATACACTTGCATCGGGTTTCTCAAATGCCGTGTTCTTACTCGCCGCCTCGACCACTTGCCAATCTTCGGTTGCTGATAACACCCGGTTCTTGTGCTCGCCTACCCTCTCAATCGTCAAATCTACAACGCCAACATACCCAAACTTAACATTACAGAGTCTATAACAATCGGCAGTTTAGACGCAACAAAAAACGTGAACAGAATCTTACTCTGCCTACCATTTCCTCCACGATCTGAGACAAACAGTGAGAATGTAAATCTGCACTAGTGGATACAAAAAAATGCAAAACGATAAACAGCGGAAGGCACCCCCCACCTTTGGCGAGGGAGACGTCGGAGGCAGCCACCACCAGATTGTACTCGCCTTCCCGATCCAGCACGCCGCTCGCCACTGCAAAAGAGAAGGAAAAAAAAAAACACCACCCGTCAAGCACGGATCTCCCCACATTGTCGGCGGAAGGAGGGAAGGAGGGAGCCATTCGTCCGTACTGGTGGAGTCCGGGAGGGTGGAGACGGAGACGGGGGAGCCGCCGTAGAGGACGAGGGGCGCGAGCACCGACGCGAGGAGGAGGAGCAGCACCACGCCCCTGCAGCGCCGGCCCCGCGCCACCGCCACCATGGGTTCCCCGATTCCCCGCCGCAGCCGCCCTGCACTTGGGCTCGCCGCCGCGCCGCGCGATGCGGGAGGAGGAGGAGGAGATGGCGGTCGCGTTTTGCGGTGGGCGCAGGCGGCGAAGCCAAGGCGGCCGCTTATTTTTTGGGAGGAGGCGAGGCGCGGGGGGGCCGGATGCGAAATCTCGGGGGGCGCGTGGGTGACGGCGTGAGCGTGAGCGTGAGCGTGAGCGACCGACCCATATGCGTGTGTACGACTTTAAATTTGCTTGCTCCACCCTGGATTCCCAGGAAATAGTGGAGGTAGAAGTAGAAAAAAATTTGTCCATCCAATTTGGGCAGCTAGTGTGTGAGCTGGAGTAGTGGTAGATCTGCTGCTATCCATTTGCTGTCCCTAAACTGAGCTGTGTTCTTCCCAACTCCCTTCTCGTTTTCCGGAGGCATGTTTTTTAAACTAATAAACGGTATGTATTTTAAAAAAAATTTATATACGAAAGTTGCTTATAAAAAAATCATATTGATTAATTTTTTAAAAAAAATAGCTAATACTTAATTAATCACGTACTAATGGACCGCTCCATTTTTCGTGCGCACTGTTCGTATTTGGAATTAGCTGCTATCGAACACAGCCAGGCTATTTATGATTTCCAGTTCAAGCATGGAAAACAGGGTATCTCGTTAGCGCGTAAACATATTGCTTTAATTTTTAAAGAATCTAAAAAAATTGACTTAGAATAAAATCAAAACGACTTATAATATAAAACGGATGTAGTATTAGCTAAAAAAATTAAATATTTGCTTTATTATATAGCTCTTTTAAAAAAACACATCGTTCAGTAGTTAATACATTTGCTTTATTATATAGCTCTTTTTTAAAAAAAACACATCGTTTCAGTATTTCAAGAAATGTTTTCGTGAAAAATGAGATAGTAGAAATTATAACTTGCCATGCCAAACATGCCCTTTTTTTCTCTCATATTAGTAATCCTATCTCAATGCCACCTCACACCATCGCCACACTGCTCCACCGTCTTCCTCCTCCTCATCGTCCTCCAATGCCGTTGCCATCACCATTATTGTCATCTCCGACGTCCTTTCCGTATCTAACATCTCCTCCATCTCGATCCATCGTCGTCGCTCTCTGCGCTCTTAATCACATGGCATTTGTTTTCCATCACCGACCTCACCCCTCGTTGGTCTTCCACCACCACCGTCAATATTTTAAAGCCTTTCTCCTACCTATATCGGAGTTTGGTTGTCACCAACAGCAAGGCTCGTCGAGGAAGTTCTTGTCACCAGTTAGTCTGCTACCTCTTCTTTCTCTTTTTTATTTGTACATCCCCCAGTTAAAGCGTGTTCGTAACTTATTTCCCCGTATGGAAAACATGATAGCTTGTTAGCGTATGATTAATTAAGTATTAGCTAAAATGATAAAAAATAAATTAATATCAATTTTAAAAACAATTTTTTATATATTTTTTTAAAAATAAACGTATCGTTTAGTAATTTTAGAAACATGCATGCGAGAAAAAGAGGAAATATGAGATGGGATAAAAACGAGTTATTTTAAAAGCTTTGATTTACATGATAGAACACTGATTGAACTAATCTGATCTGCGGCTGCAGGTGCATATGCATCGTGTATATCTGCAGGTCGTCTGCTCGTGCGGTTGACGCGAGCATATGAGTGAGCACGCGCGCGGCATGAACATCCAAAATTTTGATTTTGGTTGTTGCGACGTGCAACTGCCGAGATATGCACGCGTAAGTGTGAATTTTGTCGCACTGCCTGACTGCCATGTGCTGCTCTCTGTTCCAGAACAGTTACATTTTACGGACCATTTGATTCCAAAGAAATTTATAGAAATTTTAAAGAATTTTATTTCGATAGAAATTTTTTCTACAAAGCCTTTGAATCAAAGGAATGAATCCTATGAAATCCTATAAAATTTCTATAGAATGTCTCTTCCCATACAAATTTTGGAGAAAATTTAACCAGAGGTAGAACCTCATGGAAAAAATTCTTTTAAGTGTTTATCTCTCCTAAAATTCCTGTGTTTTTTCTGTTGTTCAATCAAACGATCATCCTACGTTTTTGTTGTGTTTTACAATCCTCTATTTTACACTTACATACATTCGTGTTAGAATGTTATGTTTTTTACATTCCTCCTTTTTTTATTTCTTTTTGATTCAAAGGAGCTTACAAGTAGATGATTTCTTCGTCATGCTTTCGAAGGGGAAACTGAAAAGATGGGATGTTGTTTCAAGCAGTCAAGGAGAACAATAAATTAGTCCATGTACATTTCAGCTCGATCGATCTACACAAAAGTGCAAATGGAACCAAGAAAAGTAAAAAACTAAAAAAGATACAGAAGCAAAAATTCAGTAACAGCAGATTTTTTTTTTCTGAAGGGGAAGTAACTCTGAGTGACGTTCGCTTTGTAGATATCCTCCATCGTAATCGTCAGCACTCGAGTCCCCACGTGGCGGCGCCCAGACGCCACGTCACCATCACGCCGCTACGCAGTGGATGCCAGATGGGGCCCACCTCCGTCCACGTGGACGTCGTCGTCACGCGGCCGCCGGCGCGGGAGGCTCGCCCTCCATCAGCAGCGCCGAGCGCCAGACGGGGTCCACCTCGCCGTCGGCGGCGGCGGCGGCGAGCCACGCGTCCACGTCGTCGAAGAGCGCGCGCCGCAGCTCGCCCGGCGGCGGCGGGGAGACGAGGCGGTCGCCCGGCACCCCGATGGCCGCCGCGCCGCCGTCCACGAGGGAGCGGAAGAGCACGTCCCGCATCTCCCACCCTCCTCCTCCTCCTCCGCCGCCGCCGCCGCCGCCGCCGGCGACCACCCCGAGCCCGCCGCGGCAGCTCTGCCACGGGAACCGGAACACCCCCGGCGGCGGCCTCCGCCACGCCGCCTGATCCCCGACGACGTCAGCCGCCTCCTCCTCCTCCTCCTCCTCGAACGGGAAATCCACCGGGCCACACGGCGGCGCCGCCGCCGCCGCCACCACCTCCTCGTCCCTCCCTCGCTTCTTCGTCGCCGCCGCCGCCGCCGCCGCCGCCGCCTTGCGCTCCGGCTGCCCCCGCCGCCGACGATCCATGCACTCTACACAGAAACGCATGCACACGCCCACGGATTAACATTGTGATTCGATATTTCGATTCAGCCTCCAAACTCTTGATCTGAATCTTCTGATCACCTCAAGAACCACAGATTTCACAATTCTTTTGGATGGACAAGCATGCAAATGCAAACAGTAGTGGAATAATTCAGGAACAAAGAATTGAAGAAACCTTTCTTGCATGCACGGATCGTAACATGCATACCTACCTACTTGATCGATCGATCGCTGCTATATATCTCTCGAGGAGGACGTACGGGGATATGGTGGCCGTCGGGACTCAGGCGCCGTCAGGTGTGCGTGAGCAACTGACATAGAATTCAGAAAAAGAGAGAGAGAGAGAGAGAGAGAGAGAGGACTGTGTATCTGGTTATAATATGCTCCGATGTTCATGGCTTCATGCTGAATGCCTGAATGTTAGCAACGGATCATGGAAACGTGCACTTGTGCGCGCGGTCGTAAGGCTCTCGAATCTTCTGTCGAAACCAAAATTTAGCTGGTACAGGGGAGATTGCTGCGATGCTGTCAGGGAAGTGAGCGGTTTCAGTTTCTCCTGCGCTAGCTGTACGAGTAGCTAAGCATCACGAGGATTTTTGTCGCTGGCTGGGGCTCGCTGAATCGTCCAAGCACTGCACCGGAAGTCCGGAACACGCAGGACGCAAACGACGATATAGGTGTAGTGCTCTGTTCATCTCGGACCGTCCAAGAGCACGAATATTCGGTCCATTGGTTTCGGATTAAGTCTATATTCGCCTCCCTTAACTATTGTCTTCGTCAAATCACATCTCTCAACCATAAAACGAGTGTATATCGCATCCTTCAACCTTAAAAACCAGCACAGACAAGTCTTGATTGCTCGCCTTCTCGGTTTCTTGTTGGCATAAATGAGACGTCACGCTTATTCATTTGGCTACGAACGCATCGGCATTGCCATGTCCCATCGATGGCTAATGCACAGAGGGTCAGAGGCATCCCAATCTTTAAATCTTGTCTTCGCCCATGTTCATGGCACCGCGACAGAGGAGACGGCTCTTGTTATGGAGAAGTCGTGGCACGGGTAGTTAGGGAGAAGCGGGGGTGCTTGGGGTAGAGCTGTCAAAAAACTCGAGACTCGCGAGCTGCTCGAGCTTGGCTCGTTCTAGACTCGATTCGAGCTCGGCTCGAGCTCCAAACGAACCGAGCCCTAAGCTCGCGAGCTTTGTCAAGCTGAGCTCGAGATTCCAACGAGCCTACTAATATATGATTTTTGTTGTTATCTAATAAATTAGGAGATCAAATATGTTATTTGTATGTCTTATATTGACATCATATATATATATTATTCTTTTTTCCTTTTCTATTATATGATGAACTAGAAATTAATTATTTTTAAAAGATTAGCTTTGAAATATATATTGTTTTACTTAAAAATCAAGCTCGGTAGTCGAGCTCGAGCTTGATCGACCTCGAGCCGAGCCTGTCAAAAAGCTCGAACATTTTATAGGCTCTGCTCGAGCTTGTATCGAGCTCGAGCCTAAGCAGATGAGCTCGCTCAAGCTCAGCTCGTTGACAGCCCTAATTGGGGGGGGGGGGGGGGGGGGGGGAGAGCTCAAGGAAGCGACAGCTCGACCCCCACGGTATGGAGGCCATTGAAAGCGCAAGCTCGAAAAGGCTCGCCAGGAATAATGGTGGAAGAGTTCGAAGGTTGTGGCGGCGGCGGCCGATGGGTGTGGCATAGCCGCGTAGGGAGGGAGGTGGGATGGCTCTTCGTCCCTTCGCCGAGTTTGTTTTTGTCTTACAAGAAGACGTCATGCCGAGTGCGCTCGCGCCATAGCCCATGGCCACCATGCCCCGAAAGAGGAGGGAGGAGGAGGGAGAAAGAAGAGGGGAGTAGAAAGAGGGGGGATGACATATGGGTCCCACTACAATTTTTTCACGTCAGCATAAAATCGCTTCTCGAACCACCGAAGATCGATTTACACCCGTTTCAGAAGATGGAGGAGGCGTTTGCGGATGATGAAGACTATTCAAACAAGAGCAAGAAATAAGGGGCTAGCATAGACTTATTCTTTTTTTTCTGTTCCAGGCAAATCGCTTCTCTCACGTTAACTCACGAACCGCTTCCAACCCAACTTTCAAAAAGAATGGCCCATACATTAGGACACCGTTGAGCTCCTGCCCATCTACAGCCAACGACCCACACCGAGAACCCATCATGTCATTGCCTCCGCTTGACAGGAGTACTTCCTGGGGTTCCTAGGTGTGCGTGCGCGCCAGTTGCTTAACTCGCGCAGCCGCGCGCGTCCCCCTGACGACTAGTCCGCGCGCCGCCGCCGCTAATTATAGTAATTAGTGTTAATTACTATCATTAGCATTATTTTTAAAACTGTAACAACATAAATAATTCAGTTACCAATTTTTTAGAAAAGTAATTGAAAGTTTTAAATTTGTAGTCAAAAGATTTTGAAATTTGAGTTGAAAGTTTTAAATTTTAATTTCAACTTTTTAAATTCAAGTTGAGTTGAAAGTTTTTAAATTTGAGTTGAAAGTTTCAAAAATTGAGTTGAAAGTTTTTGAAATTTGACTTGAAAGTTTGTAATTTGATTTGAAAGTTTTGAATTTTTAGTTGAAAGTTTTTGAATTGAGATGAAAATTCTAAAATTGTGAGTTGAAAACTTTCAAATTTGAATCGAAAGTTTTCAAATGCTAAGTGGAAAGTTTTTAAATTCTGAGTTAAAAGTTTTTAAAATTTCCAATTTTAAAATCTAATCTTCTGTTAAAAGTTTAGTTAAATATTCTAATCACTACATATACGTACGTACGTAGATTGTCCAATTATAATTAGGAGATACTACTACTAATTGAGTGTGTTGCTCAACGTGCATAGGGGGCATATATATTGATTCATCGTTAATCAACGTTGAAAAGTCACTAGGCCCAGCAGGCCCATGTCAGACCCGAAGATGAGGCACTGCCATCGCGAAACGCTCGTGACCTGCTGATATCGCGCGTGCGCGCGAATTAGCAATCTCAGTACTTCCTCCGTCCCTATATGATTCGTAGTGGTTAGTATATGTCACATTTATATCAGGTTATACTTATATTAAAACGGTAGTTGTTAGAATAGTATCCCTCCATCTAATTTTGATAGTCTATTTTTCTAAATCTGAAAAATTTATTTTTGATAGGCATATTTCGATCCAACAACCTATCATCTTAATGACATTTCCAGATTTAATGCATGACTCTCCATTCTTCCACACATGATTGGCTACATGGGCATTGATTTAGTAATGTAAATATTAATAAATCGCTTGCTTACGAGGAATAACTAGTAGCATGTTTAAATGGATGATAAGTAGGATTACTTTTTTTTTTACTAACTCACCGGGGAGGGGGGATTCCCCACCTGAATTGTCATTGCATAATAGATTGAAAGGTTTCGTTACAACTGATTTAGAGTTTGAAGAGCGGAAGAGAAAAGATGTTTCCAAACATCAATTACATATCGATCTTGCACAGCTAGTGTTCCTGCCCAAAGGGCTGCTTCACTTATCGCTCGGTGTAAACAAGCGGGTAAAGATGGTTACTGCCCTTTGAAGACCACAATGATGCCTATAAGTAGGATTACTTATCATTTGTCTATGACATATAACTATTAAAAGTAGATGGATAAAAGTATCACATTTGTATTAGGTTTTTTTATATTAAGACGGAGTGAATGGAAGTTATTCTGTCCTTAATTTTGCGCAGCCATCGCCAGCCAATGCGACCCGGCTACCCAACCCACTGGCGCCCGCACCGCACCGCAACCGATTCGGCTATTCCTCCCAAGTCAGTCCCAAGCAAAACACTCCCCACCCTTTATACCCGCGCGGCACGCACGCCCACACGGCAACACACTCCCCTCCCCCGCCGCAACACCACCACCGCCAAAAAGCGGCGAAAATACAACAAAAGCGCATCGCCTTTCTCGTGCTCCTCCCGCGCCGCCGGCGAGATGTGCTGCTGCCCGAGCAAGGCGTGCTGCATCTGCACGCTCATCGTGCTGGTGCTGGTCGCCGTCGGCATCGTCTTCGGCTTCGGCGTCTACACCCGCGGCTTCCACAAGCTCACCAGCAGCATCCACGACACCTCCTCCACCGCCGCCGGCTCCCTCCGCGCCCACCAATTCTTCGCGCCGCCGCCGTACTAGCTAGCTAGCCCCTCCTCCTCTTCTCTTCTCTCCCTCCCGAGATCTATCCATGGGGATAGCAGGGGAGACTGGGAGTAGTCGTAGTACTAGTACCAGTTCATCTCCCCTTCGTTTGTAAAGAAGAATTCGCCGGATTTGATTTTATTTTCACCTGCATTTTGGTTGCAATCCATGGATTGATTGATTGGTTGATTAATGGTTGGTCTCTTTGTAATCTTGTTCCTCCACTTCCTGTCCGTTTGGTTTCTTGGGGGAAAAAACACCATGTGTGATTGGTTGGCGTGCCTGCCTGCGCTCCGGGACAAACCGGGCATCTTGATTGAATACTCGCAAATACTACCTCCGTCCCATAACAGTAGTAATCTTGTATCATAATCTCGTCGTTGCTGAATCGCGAGGCGGCGCACATGGCCAGCCAGGCCTCGCCGGAGTTGGTCGCTCGCCTGTCCGTTCATCTGAGTTCCTCCCGCTTCCGGCGACGGCAGCCGGAGCATGTGGGGTTCGGCTTGGCACACGAACCAAACCAATTAACCAACCAAAAATACTCATACTATGCCATCACGAGTCAACACTCAACAGGCGCTTTCCCCAGAAGGGGAGAGTGACGTTTACGCGAATCCATTTGGCTTTACAGCTGCTGCTGATGCGATTCTGCGAATGGTCAAGCAGCAGTTGGAGTACAACCGATGGATTGGTGGGAAATCCACCGAAAAGTTTGGGTTTGGTTGCCTTGCACGTCCGTTTGGCTTTGCAACGGCGACGTTACCATGAATGCCCCCACAAGTGTTTGTGGAATTAACCGGCCAGAAAAGCACGGAACAAGTGGTGATCTTTTCTAATCCTCCGTCTGCATTTCTGCAAACCCTCCATGAGGTCATTAATTGCAGATTACGCAGCACAAAAGACTTAGGGCCTGTTTAGTTGGCGAAATAAAAATTTTTGGATATCACATCAGATGTTTGACCGGATATCGTAAGGAGTTTTCGGACACGAATGAAAAAACTAATTTCATATCTCGTCTGGAAACCACGAGATGAATCTTTTGAGTCTAATTAAGCCGTCATTAGCATATGTGGGTTACTGTAGCAATTTATGGCTAATCATATACTAATTAGGCTCAAAAGATTTGTCTCACGATTTACATATAAACCGTGTAATTAATTTTTCTTTTTATCTATATTTAATGCTCTATACATGTATCCAAAGATTTGATGTAATATTTTTTTGAAAAGTTTCTGGGAAGTGAACATGGCTTTAACCAGCTATGAATCCTAGGAGTGGATAACAAGTCAGATCGACTCGTTTAAACTCGTTGTTTTAACGAGCCAGTTAAGCTCGGCTCATTAACCTTAACAAGTTAAAAATCTAGCTCAGCTAGTGGGCTTGACTCATTAAGCTCGTTAACGTATTTATTCCACCTTAATAATTTTAAGTTTATCATTTTATCATATATAAACATAACAATAAACACTAACTATTAAATAAGTCACTGAATACAAATAGTTTGGGATGTAATTAAGTGACTAAATATTAGTTAAGAAGAACCAAGTACATGAAGGTATGATGATCTCTTGTGGTAACGAGTTAAATGAGTAGTTCGTGAGTTGAAAGCCTAGTGTGGCTCGACTCATTAAGACTACAAGTTCGAGTCGATCTGAGCCATGAGCTTCGAGCTTTTTGTCCACCCCTAGCTACATGTTACGCCCCACCAATACTAAGGTACAACCAAACCAAACAACCCCGAACACCTAAGGCCGCTGATAAATCCTACACCCCGATTGGAAGGAAATGCCACCCAGACTTCGCGAAAAAATGTCATCGTTACTACTCCCTCCGTCCCTAAATATAAGAGATTTTGATGGGATGTGATACATTCTATTACAACGAATCTGTACATGTTTCTATCCAGAATCGTTGTAATAGGATATGTTACATCCCATATATTTAGGTACGGAGGGAGCATGAATAACCAATATAATGTCACCATTTCAATGGCATGAATTGCTTTTCTAACTCTATCCGCAAAATATTCTAAAAAGAGTGAAGTACATGGGGCGGTTCCTAAACTTGTGCCGGTGTGTCATCTAGGTATCTGAACTCCTAAAATGCATTTTTAGGTCCTTGAACTTGCCATGTGTGTCATATAGGTCCAAACGGGTTCTAATCCGCTGCATGCGTTGACGTGGCAATGCCACAGTAACTGCCAGGAATCCACATGTCAATATATATAAAAATTAAAATTAAAAACCATATTTTTTCTCTTAGGTAGTTAAAAAGAAGATAAAAATTCTAAGGTAGAGAGGAGAAAATGTTTTTCTAATTATTTTTTTCTATATGACTGTCACGTGGGTCCAACTAACACGTGCCACGTCAGGGCATGGAAAGGGTTGGAGCTGGTTTGGACCTATATGACACCCAAAACAAGTTCGAGGACCTAAAAATACATTTTAAGAGTTTAGGGATATAGATAACACACCCGAAAAAGTTTAGGGACCGCTCATGCACTTCACTCTTCTTAAAAAAAAGTTTTGATCCCCATGTATGTGGATGAATGGTGATAGAAGGGCGATTTGTAAGTTTCAGTTTATCATTTCTCTAAGACTGTTCACCAAACTAGCCAAACCTTCTTTGGTCAGGCTAAACCATCCCACCAAAAAACCACACGCAAACTAAGAACTTATCTAAAAAGATTTTACAAAAATCATGGCAAGAACTCCTCAAGAGATGGGCAAGCCATTCTTCCCCTTCTTCTTGTCCACGACCCTCACCACCAACGGGCTCCTGACGCGGTGCCTCCCGCCGGCGGCGGCGTCCGACCAGACCAGCCGCCCGAACACGTACTCCCCGGCCAGGAACGCCCCTTCCTTGGCCCGGAACGTGACGGCGAACTCGAGCTCCTCCCCGGCCGCCGTGAACTCCAGCCGGCTCGGCCGCACGGCCACCGTCACGCCGCGGGGCTCGGCGACGCTCGCCACGTACGCCGCCGGCGCGGCGCCGACGTTCCTCACCCTCCTCGTGACGGTGCGCGCGCCGCCGGACGACGGCGAGAGGTGCGGCAGCGCGAACGACGGGTAGTTGAGGTCCTCCGGCCGCCGCGCCGGCGGGCAGGCGTACGGCGGCTGGCCGCCGGAGCCGGAGGCCATGAACGTGGCGATCACCGACGAGTTGTAGCCCAGCGCGCAGAGGAAGCCGAGGTAGTCCGTGTCGTTCATGTCGTAGACGAGGCCCGGGTCGGCGGCGCGGCCCGGCTGCACGTGCCCCGCGCCGTAGCTGAACGGCGTCGCCCGGAGGAACGACGAGTTGCTCATCGGCCTCCTCATGTTGTCCTTCACCCTCGCTGCAACCAAACAAACACCCTAAATTAGTCAGCAACGACGTGCAGCAGTGCATTGCACCGCTGCCGAACGGATAATGGAAATGGTTTACTTCTCCGGCCTCTGCAACACGGGAACGGATAATGGAAATGGTTTATGTCTCCGGCCTCTGCAACGCGGGAACGGATAATGGAAATGGTTTACGTCTCCAGCCTCTGCAACGCGCGTACCGGTGGTCATGATGGCGGACTTGATGGCGGCGGGGCTCCAGTTGGGGTGGAGGGCCTTGAGGAGGCCGGCGATGCCGGCGACGTGGGGGCACGACATGGATGTGCCGGACTCGGCGTTGAAGAGGACGCGGCGGCTGTCGAAGGCGAGCCCCGTCGGTCCGGCCTGGCCGGTGAACGCCGCCAGGATGCTCACCCCCGGCGCGGTGATGTCCGGCTACATACATACACACAGGTCAAGCTCGCCGGCGATCTCGATCGACACGATGGATACAGTGTGAGAGTGACAGTGACAGTGTGTTGCAAAATTTGGGAGAAATGTTTGGACCTTGAGGATCTGAGGGGTGACGGTGTTAGGGCCCTGGGAGGAGAAGGCCGCCATGAAAGGCGCCGGCTTCGTGTCCAGCGCGGTGTCCGGCACGGTGATGAAGCCCGACGGCGATCTGCGTTATTGGGACGGAAACTATAAAATACTATGCTAAAAATGATTGGCAAAACATTAAGAAAAAAATTAATGTACAAAAGAATTTTTTTAGATAATGACAAAAGAATATAAGAAAATTACTATGTACCCAAAAATATTGAAAAAAATCAAAAAATTGCAAAACATTAGGATGTACCAAAAAATTGAAAAAATAAATTCGAGAAAAAAACCCAAAACATTTTGATCTTGTAATATATCAATTCTTTTGCGCGTTTGCAAAAGTAAAAAAAAAATCAAAAACTTTTGCAGAAAAAAGAAAAATCAAAAAAAAAAATCTTGTAATATATCAATTCTTTTGCGCGTTTGCAAAAGTAAAAAAAAAAAGAAAAATCAAAAACTTTTGCAGAAAAAAGAAAAATCAAAAAATAATATTGGCCCATGCAGGTCTCGAACCTGCGACCTTCGCGTTATTAGCACGACGCTCTAACCAGCTGAGCTAATAGGCCCGTTGGTAATTGCGTCAAATTATTTCCAAAAATACGAATACTCAAATTCAAATAGGAGTATAATTCAAAAAAAAAAAAACTCAAATAGGAGTACCTGGTGGAGTTGAGGTAGGCGAGCAGCGCGACGCCGTCGGAGTAGGTGACGTGCGTGGCCGGGAGCACGTGCGCGTCGGCGATCATCTCGTTCCCGGTGGCCTCGTCGTTCGCCAGGACGAGCCCGGCCCCGCCGGCGCGCCGTACCGCCTCGCCCTTCTCCACCCTCGCGTTCTTCCCGCGCATGCACACCACGATCCTTCCCTCCACCTTCCCCCTCTCCAGCGACCCCTCCATGCACAGCCTCCTGCACACAGATCGAACACACAGCATTTAGATGATGAGATGGCATCATCCATGGCAGCTTCAGCTCGAGGATTGATTCGTGTTCGTCTTTACGCCTGTGACGCCGTCGCGTTCGCCGCCCTGGCTTGCTCGGAGCTGATCAGCGGGTAGTTCTTGCCGCCGGCGAGCCGCACCGGCGAGAGACTCTGCCCCTGCGACACAGTGAGATTCCTGATGTAATTAGGACTGAAAAAGATTGGTAGGATGAGAGATGATTCGATTTACTTTGATCTTCTTGTTGTTGCCGAGGACGAGGTAGGCCGGGAACTCGCGGTCCATGGTGCTGGCGCCGACGGTGACGAGCCACGGCGCGGTGTTCGACACGGTGCCGGCGCCGGGGCCGGAGTTCCCGGCGGAGCACACGACGGTGACGCCGCGCCTGACCGCGTGGAACGACCCGACGGCGACGCCGTCGCGGAGGTACCCCGCGGGGGCGCCGCCGAGCGACACAGAGAGCACGTCCACGCCGTCGTGGATGGCCGCGTCGAACGCCGCGATGATGTCGGCGTCGAAGCACTCGCTGCCGTTCACGGGGCGCCAGCACACCTTGTACGCCGCGACGTGCGCCCCCGGCGCGCCGCCCTTCGCCGTGCCGTTGCCGTACCCGAATAGGTTGGCGCCGGGGACGAACCGGCCGGCCGCCGTCGACAGCGTGTGCGTGCCGTGGCCGTCGGTGTCCCTGGTGCTCGCCGGGTTCGCCGCCTGACCGACGGTCGACAGGTACCCCTTGTTGAAGTACCTCGCGCCGATCAGCTTCCTGTATCAAATCCATACAAATTTCATTCACCTCATCAACTGATCAACTTCTGAACTGTGAAGCACTGAACTCTCCATTCTGCATCTCGATCAGAAGGAACAGTTCATCACCAAAATTGTAGTAATTTTAACGCTTGTAAATTTCTACACTCTGTTATTGAATAATTGACCGTGATACTATCTATCTATCTATTATATACTAAAAGTTCATGAAACTTCCTACAAACGCTCCTATGCCGTCAAGTGTCACTCCTGTAAACGCTCCTAAGCCACCACGTGACATCCTAATATTAAGGAAATTAATAAATAAATTAGAAAAAAATCATAGAAATTTTAAGGAAAAAGAAAAATTTCCAATCCACGTATTTATGCCTTAGCTAGGCCCGCCGTTTATCACGTTTCTGTATCGATCCGAGACTCTCAACAGATTGGAAAGAGGAGCTGCGATTAATCTCCGTGCATCGCTTGAATAATACGAGTACAACTCGCTAGGTGCTAACTGTCAGGAAAGGAGCCATCGATCATCATGATGCCCCTTCTTATCGAGTTGTTGTGATGCCCCTTCCGATCGATCTAGGTAAATCCATGGTGCTATTTTTTTTCAATGCCACTCAAGACTAATTGCATTGTTTAGTCCCTTCTCTAAGTAATTAATTAGTGAATCGTAATAGAGATTTACTTCGTCTGAGTGGCCACGAGGCATCTGCATTCTAATTCGATTGATGCCATCATCATTGCAGCCGAAATAATTAACAGCGGTGAATGAGATTGGAACACATAGGTGCTCTCAGAATTATGTGCGGTAGCATATGTACTGTAGCTCTTTTGGGGTATGTATATAATATACGTCTACAAGGCTCCATTGTTTCGCGAAACAATAAATTTGTAAACTAAAAATAATTTGTAAATAAAACTTTTATATACGTGTTCTTGGTGATCTACAGGCAAAAGCTGAAAAATAAATTTAGATGAAAAAAAACCCCAAAATCAACTCCAAATTTAAGATTGAAAATTCAAATTTTGGCTAATAAGATGCTTAAGAAAAAGATGAGGCCGGTAAGCAGTCAAGCGTGGCATCGATCTGCATCCGTTAATTGAGCAGGATGCTTCATGTGAAAATTAAACTCAGCCTCACAATGCTTACCGAGACACCATCCCATCATCCATCTAAAAGCAAATTCCATATTTCTTCTCCTTAGGTGATTTGTAGATACCACATAAGTTTTGCAGAGAGGATACAATACCAATATCCTTCATTAATGACATATTTTTGCAACAAAGATCATAATCGTTTTTGCAGTTATAAAAAAATATTAATTTAATATGGTTCAGTATAGTTTGTTCACATTCTTTTTACTTTTCTGTTTGATGCTAAACTAATAATCACCTCCTCATAACATTACAGGTTTTCTGAAGATGTTTATGCATATTTTGAGTTATTTGTTGCTATAACAATGGTACTTTTGAAATTTTGATCTTCGGGACGAAGGTATATTATCTTATTCGCCAAGCCAATTAATTTGGCATGTTTTTCTTCCCGCAGTATTTTGAAGGTTATTATAGCTTATCTTTATAAAGTATTACATCCAGATTTCCTTTACTGTTATAACTCTAAGATTGAAGAAAAAGTGATAACATGAGAATAGCTAGCTAATGAAATTAATTTGAAAGCATACAGCTCTTAAATTTTTTTATTTAAATTAATGTCCCATATTTTAAACAAATTTGCATTGTTGGATGCATGGTAGGGAATGTTAACTAATTTGCGTAGAGCACCTGACCCTGTTTTTTCACATGTCCATATGCGCGGGCAGCACAATTTGTGTGCACATTGACCACCCTAAATTCATGAGCATACTTGCTAAATATTTGATTGATCTTTAAATAACCATATTTAAACCCTTGATTTTGGATAGTTCAAATATCCATATTAAGTATGTTCTTACAAGTAAAATATTATGTCGCTACAACTAAATCAATAGTTCATGTATCCACATTATTATAAACATGCAAGGCTAAATTAATCTACATAGGTACAAACAAATCAAACAAATCCATCTATAAATGGTGCTCTTGATACTTTGTATCATCTTTATCCTATAATGTAAGGATCATACTATTTTAGGAGGAATTAAGGGGAGGAAAAAAAAACTATGGCAACTCTCATTAAATAAAGGATACATAGAGAGTGGGAAGACGGTTGAGATAAAATTGGATAAAAAATAAAGATGGTTGAGGTAAGATTAGGAACAAAATAAATGAGGGGTGGTTCGATGGGACAATTAGTACTTTACAACCTTTATATTTTGGGATATGATTTGAATCGTCGGAATTATGAGATTATATCTATAGTTGGATGAAATAGTCTCTTAGCCATATTTTTAATAGAAAATATCTTCAATTAATATGCCCTAAAATCTATAAAGACATATATAGCATAATAAAATTTTACCTTAATTAAAGTTTAGAAAATCCAAAAATAAGATGTGCTAAATATTTTAAAAAGTAAATACACATAATACAAATGATATATAATTTCATGGTAACCAACTACATTCTTATGACACAATATTATTTTATAAATTCAGATTTTTCAAGTAATTTTAGTTTAGACTTTATTTGCTTTAAGGGTAATTAGAAGGGAATCAAAACCAGCATTCAAAGCAATCCAAAATGAATTGTTGGCAAAAAATAAGATTTAGAATTGAGTAAAAAATATTTCAGTAAAAAATCACTCACACATAAACATTTGTATTATCACAAACACATTAAATAGGTGCATGCGCGGGCTAACTTCCTAGTTAAGTTTAAACTTTGACCGCTTGTCTTCTTTTTTTTCACAAAAGTTATAAATACTTGAAAATGTTTTGTATTATGAGAAACACCCAGAAGTCTCCCGGCTAGCTCTACAAGGTGATGGGCTAGACGACTGAGTTTAAAGCCTCACCCCCTTCTAATTATTTAATTTATGGTTAACGGGAGATGACCGTGGTCAACGGTGTCAACTATTTGATGAATGAATGGAGTAATTGCCAAGCGCTTAAGCTAATGGTGTGGTCAAAGCACCACGAGAATCCTGACGAAAGCAAACAGAGATTTGGGATAAGGGAGGGAGCAATGGTCCATGCACAGGTCGACGACAACCTGTCTGTCTGATACTCTGATATCTCATCTCATCTCATCTCTCCCTGAATGCATTTCTTCAGGTTTTGACTGTACCACTGTGCTGCATTGCATTGCACCATGCTGCTGCCCTGAGCAAGACAGCCATGGCCCATGGCTTCATGGAGACCCATCCATCCATCCATCCAAAACTCGCATATTTTCTTGACCTTTTCTTCAGATAAAAAAACACAGACTCACACACTGCACTGTGCTGTTCTAGCCGCTTGCTGCTTGTCGATACCTGAATGAATCCACAAGCTGCAAGCAAACAAACAGCTCACTGCACAGTGCACACTGGGATACACATACTCCTACTACATGGGACAGGCAGGTTAATTTGGCACATAGTGTGATGCCACAGTAAAATTCAGAGAGCACGATCTCCGAGGAGAGAGGGAGGTAGGGTTCATCGTGTGGGGATCATATGTAATCATGGGAAAGGGGACGACAAAGAGAGGGGAAATCTTTCCAGGGTGGGGGCGGATTTTGGGCTCTAATCTCTGCGGAATCATGGCAGCAATCTGTGTGGCGCCAAGAACAGCAACAGCGAAAGAAATTAATAAAGAAAAAGAAAGAAAGAAAGGCTCTTGCGACTGACCGGCCGGTGAGGTGAGGATGAGCTCTGGTCATCTGATCTCTCATCACATGATTCACTGTGTGGACTGGATGGATTGGCCGGTAGGGAGGGAGAGGGAGAGAGAGAGAGAGAACGAGAGGTCCAGAGCTAAAAGGCAAGGGGGACAAAAGTCTACTACACTCTACAGAGATTTCGCATTCTGTTCTTTTTATCCATTTTACATTTTGTTTTTCATCTATATAAATGAGCTAGTCTCTGAATGTTTTTACTCCATAAGATTTCATGATTTATAATAGTCGACCTACCACTATTTCTTCTTTTTTCTCCCATGATAGAAAGATCTTTCTTTTTTCTTCTAATCTCTAATTATCTCAACCTTGCAAGGCAGAGCAGTTCATTTATCACATTTTAATAGGAAACGCTAAAGTGCTAACATCATACATTTGTGATATTTGCCCTAGTAACTTTCTTTTATCTTGAAACTAATTCTACTTACTTTTTTTTCCAACCTTTTGTCTTTTTTTGAAAAAAAGTTATGCATACTTTTTTAAATGCAGTTTTGATTATTCTGCTCAAAAACTGTCTTATTACAACACACATTGCTAACGCTATAAAACTTTTTTTTTATCAAATGAAAGGGAAGGATTAAAGGATTTTCAGAGTCACGTATGCTACAAAATTCAGAACAAATAGAAACAATTACTAGAGTTCTCCTTTTCTTTTCTCAATTAGAACTAGTTTTTGGCTCGATTTGTTGTTTTACACTACTACTTAGTTAAAAAAAGAAAAAAAAAGAGCTCTCAGGCATGTAAGCTTGGCATTATATATGGCATAGCTTCCAATGAGAGTTATCCAGATAGCACTAAGCACCAAGTTAAACTAATCAAGTCCAGACAAAGCCCATCTCTCTGAAGAACAAATCCAAGTTAGCAAGACCAGACACGCCTCTGGAAGCAAAGTCCAGCTCTGACTGCTCTGTAGCCATCCCTCGTTGTTCTAAACAAAAGTGCAGTAGTTGTGAAAACTCTAGTTTACACTCTTCAATGCTCCACAAGAAACACAGGAGAGTCAAGATGCACGCCTATATAGCTTAGCGATTAAACAAATTCAGTAAACAACACGATCAGCAACGACAAACCCTCCCCCATCACGCAGGATAAACCTCCCCTCGTGAGCCGATCAGACGAAGAAGGCACGCAGGTTAAGGACACAGCACAGCGTCCGAGACCCAGAGACAAGCCATAATTATAAACCAAGACAGAAAAAAAATACTAATTATAAATAAACCTTTTATGCATGTGTATACCACTAGTGACTTAAAAATCAATATTAAAAAATTACATTAAAAACAATCTGAAATTAAACTCAAAATTTAAATTTTAGCAGTGTCTGATTCTGTATAGAGCGAACGACGAAAAAAAAGAACAGAGGGAGAGACATGTTTTTTTAAAAAAAAGCGAAATGGCATATTTGCATATGAAAAGTAATTTGTGAGTTAAACTTTTATATACGTGTTTTTAACGATCTAAAAGTAAATGCTGAAAATAAACTACGATGAAAAAAACCGCAAGATCAACTCCAAATTTAAAATTGAGAATTCAAATTTTGACTGATAAGTACTCTCTTCGTCTACAGTTGTGGGTTTCTATTTCCAACGACCGTCCGTCTTATTTAAAGTTTTTAGATTAGTGTTTTTTTATTGTTATTAGATGATAAAACATGAACAATAATTTATGCGTGACTTATTTTTTATTTTTTACTATAAAAAATGCCTGTGCGTTGCGATGGGTGAATGCTATTTTAATCTTATTATTATACGGTTTAATTAAGGTGAAATTTATTGTGAAAATTTGCTTAAAATCATAAGCTGCAATTAGAGTCCAATAGTCTCATGTTAGCATTCTAGTGTTTTTTAGAGATTTCTTATACGACTCTTCTGTATTTCCAAATACAAAAGAACTTAATAAACGACTTAAATATGGATATATATTTTTAAAAGTGAGCGAACTTGAAAACCGACTCATACACATACAACGTACTAAAGTGGACAAAAACATCTTTAATTTTTATAATAGTAGAGATTAATTTTTTAAATAAGACGGACTAGACATATAAACCGATATAACTTACAATTTAAAAAAGCTAAAAAGATGAGGCTGAGAAAGACCTGTTGCAAGGAACCTGGGCGTCGTCAGAGGCCTGGTCCTGGCAGATTCCCCGCCACCGTGCCGGCGCGGGTCCCATCCCGTCGTCGCTGAAGCTGCCGGCCTCCGGCCACACCCCTGCAAGCACGCGCGCGAGCGAGCGAGCAACAAATCCTTGTTAAATTTCACATGCTCACATGCACGCGAGAGCATGGCATGGCCCCGCGAATACTGTAAACCAACCAGGAAGCAATGGCAATGGCGCCGATGAGGGATTTGACTCTACATTCGGGGATTCCCTGTCGCCGCCGGTGCACACGTACGGCGGCCACAGCCTGCAGCCTGCATTGCAGCAGCCTGCAGGCGTAGGAAAGCTGCCTCCTCTCCTTTGATGCTTTGAACGCCACTGCTCACACAGCTCATGAACTGTGCTGCTAGCCTGCTAGTAGGGTGCTAGTGCTACTACTCCTGCTGCTACTAATCTTATTGTTTCTGTAGTAAGACGAGAAACGGGGTAATCTTGCTAAAAAGAAAAAGGTTTAGCTTGCTAATGTAACAATCACTGGAAGAAAAAAAAAACTACATTCAGGTCGTTGAGCAAACGCACAACGAGATAGTGCTACTGTGCTTTTTTATTTTTTGGTTTACTTCTGAACTTGTCTAGGACGGTGTATCAAGCCAAGTGCTACTGTAATGCTGCAGTTGTGCAGTTGTGCTAGCATTGGTCAAAAACATTTTGAGGTTTCTAAGCTCTGCTTACGTGCTACTGCAACCATTTCTGGCTGGATCCTGCTACGATCCAAACAGGCCTACTAAAAATGAGGCTTGGATGTTTGGAATTTGGATCGCATATAGTTCCAAGTCCCGACAACCATAAAAACCGACGACGCGAAGCGAAAGGGACAATTAATCCTCAGCTGCTGCAAAATGCTCAGGGTTTGATTCATTCGATCGAGGCTGGTTGCAAACCAACGCGCGCGTCTCGACAGATACGAAGTACGAAGTATATCCTAACCAATTGCAGCTCGCTCACTCGCTCTCTGCACTGGCCTCACAAGCCAACAGAATCATCATCTGCTGCTGCCTTCAACAGCTGCGAGGCAGCAGGATTTGGACTCTCTTCTCTTTTTAGAGAAGCATAATTTGGACTTGTGTTTTGGTCCTATCAACACACCACTCTGAAATATCGTATGTGATACATATGCTTAAGCAAAGTAGAGTGATCACTATGTCTGAAATCTGAATGTTATTGTGACCTATGAGCAGGTTCAGGTGTGGATTGGACAGTTGTTTTTTTACCAACTTCTCTGAACAAAAGGGATGGTAAAATCTGAAAATTGTAACCGGAAAGATTATGCAGAAGTGAGATTACCAGTGTCTAGATTGCCAATGATGACGCCTTCTCCAAATCTCGCCTTGGCCCAGATGGAGTTGGCCCTAATCCGGCCATCTCTCTCCATCCCAAGAAACTCCCATGAACGGGTGGTGTGCAGTCTATGCCCTCTGTTTGGGAAAACCGAGATGACGCTTGGATGCTCTGCGATAGAGAACCAGTCGAATCACCAAACCAAGAAAAAATCGTACAAAAATCACACAAGAAACAAAGAGCAAGAGTTACAAGACTATTAGACTAGTACTTGATATCTCCATTGCATCCTCCTCCTCCAGAGTAGCAGCGAATCCATTGATGTACTTGGTGTAGGAGTAGAAGATCGCATCTTTCGCCTTCTCCTTGCTGCATTCAAGCACAACTAAAATCGTAAACTTCACTTGCATTTGCAGCAGATTCATCTGAAGATTAACCAGCAGGATAGATGGTCCTTTACCTTCCCAGGAAAGAGCCCAAGAACTCGTGGTGGGAGTTCATGGCGCGTTCTTGGTTGGAGGCCAAGGCGGCTCCTCCCCTGCCATGCGAGTGGCCGCCCAGGTAGACAACAAACGACTGCAAAAAGAGCAACTTTTCACCATCAATTCCAAAGAGAAAAACCCAATCCCAGCAACAGAAACGATCAAGAAACCACTTGCCTTCTTCTCAGCATAGGCTGGTCTCTGCAGGAGCACAAGGCTACCGATCAGTAGAGCCAGACCAAGAAGAGGAGCAGGGGGATGATTCTTCAGCGATGAACACATGTTACACACACAGTCTACTCAGATTGTTCTGTGGATTAGTGGTCAAATGCTAGGGGGGGATTTGGAGTGGATGGAATGGGTGATGGATTCTTCAGAGTTCAGAGAAGGTGAATTTCTGAATGTGCTTGGGCACTGTTGGTATTTTATAGGTGGAGATGGGTGTGTGTGTGTGTCTGACTGTCTCCTGGCCTAACAGAAAGTAGTGGAGGCTTTCTGTTTCCCAAAAGACACTTTTTTTTTTCTCTCTGTGGGGGAAAAGAAGCGTGCCTTTCAGTTATTTCCCCACCCTTGGCCCAGGCATATGGTGAAAAACGTTTTCAGTTTTGGACTGAAGAATGGGGATTTTCTTTTTGGGAGTGTGGCCGCTTTCAACTGGAGATATGATGGATTTATGATGGTGTTTTAGTCAATGAAAAAACGTGTTGATCTGCATGCACGTTTCAGACCCATTGGAAATATTAGGTTTTTCTTTTTGTTTCAAGGAGGAAGTGTGGATTTGTTTCTGCATAATCACTTCTACTACCTGTGACTATCTCTTTGAGATTACATTTCTTCAGAGTTTTCTTTTTCAGTGGAGTGTAGAGAGAATTGTTTTGTTCCAAGTTCAGACTAAAGGTTCGCCTTTTAGTTTCTGTCAATGGCGTCATGCACCATGTGGTGACAGATTTGCTGATCTGCAACTGAAACTTTCAGTTATGTAGTCATGTTCAACTTTTTTTTTTAACAATGCAGACTATCTTTGGGTTCAGGGTTTTCTTCTCTTATACATATATGATCCACAAATTGTATCTTCATGATTTTCCCCTAGAATCATCACTAAAACAGAACTTTCAGAATTCGCTCTACATGTTTCAACTGGGTTTGTTCTTACACATTGATTTATCGTTTATGGCCTAAACACCAATCATCTTTCATTCTTTCAAACTTGAAAGCATTGTTCTTCTTGCAAAGCCAAATTACATAGCCTTCAAAGTTCAAAGCATGAAGGATAAAAACCTTTTAAGTGGATTGGGATGTAACATAATATCTAATCTAGTACTCTCTCCGTCCTATGAAATCCTAAAAAAATCCTAAGTAAGCGTTTTTAGTTATAAATCTGAAGCACGGTGTGTCCAGATTTATAGTTAAAAGTTGTTATATTTTAAAATAGGGGTAGTACAACGAATCTCCCATTCAAATTGTTGTACTAAATTATATCCCATTTTAACCATAGATTGGATTTTTTTATCGGAAGGAATAATATATAAGATAGGATACATATTGAGTGCTAATTATTGACCGGTTAAACCCAAACCAAAAAGATTAAGTAGATACGGTGGGCTGCTGGGCTAGCTCGTCGGCCCGGCCCGGATAAAGTCGGGCTGATTGGTGATGGACCTGACCCAAGCCCACTTGTGATCCTTGGTGTCCACGGGGTTCTTCGCCTCGGCCACCTCGTCCATGGGGATGTAGGCGTAGTTGCCGTTGATCGTGCCGGAGACGAAGCCGGTGTACCCGGCCATGGCGCCGTGGATCGCCGCGTGCGCCAGCAGCGTGCAGTACAGGTTGTCGCCGGCGTTCGCCGGCACGGCGCGGATCATGTACCTCGCCGGCGTGCTCCTCCTCCCACCACGCCCTCAGCTCCGCCTTCAGCCACGCCCCCACGTCCAGGAACGCCTCGTCGCCGGCGGTTCTTGGGATAAGACGCTGGCCGGCGCCCTCGGCGACGACGACGACGGCGTGGCCGTTGTCCTTGATGCGGCGGTAGAGGAAGTCGAAGAGGCCGCCGGCGCCGCGGAGGTAGAAGTCCTCCTCCGGGATGAGGCAGCAGTCGACGTCGCGGCTGCTGAGCGTGGCGTGGAGCGCGATGTGGCCGGCGCTCCGGCCCATGAGCTTGACGAGGCCGACGCCGTTCGCCGCGCTCTCGGCCTCCACGTGCCCCGCGGCGATCGCCTGCTGCGCCGCCTCCACCTCCGTGTGGAACCCGAACGACCGGTCGATGACGCCGACGTCGTTGTCCACCGTCTTCGGGATCCCCGCCACCGCCACGGCGAGCCGCCCCCGCCGCCGGACCTCGCCGTGGATCCTCGCCGCGCCGCGCATCGTGCCGTCGCCGCCGACGGCGTACACCTGGTTGAACCCGTGCCGCTCGATGGCGTCCACGATCCTGGCGAGGTCGAACCCGCCGCGCGACGTGCCGAGCGCCGCCCCGCCGGACTTGTGCCAGTGCTCCACCGCCGCCGGGTCGAGCGGGACGGCCTCCTCGGAGTAGAACCCGCGGTACCCGTTCCGCACGCCGAACACGCCGCCGCGCACGCCGTAGAGCTCGGACAGCCCGACGACGAGCTCCCGCACGACGGTGTTCGTCCCGGGGCAGAGCCCGCCGCAGGTGACGATGGCCGCGCGCACCGTCGCCGAGTCGAACGCGACCTCGCGGCGAGGCCCCGCGCGGTGGTAGGCCGCGACATGCCGCCGCCGCCGCTCACCGGCGGCCGACGCCGGCGAGGCGTCGAAGAGGATGTCGCGGAGGACGACGTCGGTGGGGGAGATGAAGAAGGTCGGCGACGGGTGGTACAGCGGGTGGCGCGCGATGGGGTTCGGGATCGCGGCGGCGGCGGCGCTGTGGCCGCCCGTCGGCGAGGGTGGGGAGCTTGTGGAGCTCGAGCGACGGCATCGGCGTCTCGCCGTCGTCGTCCATGGCCGTGGACGATCGCTGCTGCGGTGGTGGTGGTGGTCGTGTGCGCCCGCCGGCGAGGTGGGGTTTTTGTGGACGCGTGCAGCGGCGGCGCGCGCCGCCGTGTACCGAGCTACGTGTTGGTGAAGGCGCGACGTGGCGCGCGGCGGCGACCGCGCGCATGTGAGGCGCCACGTTTCGCGCGCGAAACGACCGGTCCACGTCACGCTCGCCTGCTGGGCCGATTTTGATGGGCCTTCCAAGCACACGCGTTGGTTACTTGGGCTATCCATGGGCCGAGTTTTTTGCCTGGGCTAGTATAGTAATAGGCCGAATCTTTTAGTGGGCTCGCGTTTATGGCCGGTGTGGACTATTGCGTGGGCCGGGAGGCTGCTCGCAATCGCAAGAATTTTTTTTATTAAAAGTTTTACAAAAATAATTTTCCATTTTGAAAATTGACGGAAATAGTCGCCTACCGCCCTCTGGGTGGGCGATTTATAAAAATCGCCCTCCCAGAGGGCGGCGTAAATGACGTGGCAGCCGGCCGTTCGCTCTCGGGCGACGGCCGTCAACGAAATTAGCAGGCGGCACCCTTGCCGCCCTCCGCTAGGGCGGTTTTATACTGTGCGGGGGGCCGCCTGCAAATGGGCGGCGAGGGGGGCATGGAATTTTGCAGGCGGCCCCCTTGCCGCCCTGGGGGAGGGCGATTTTGTACTGTGGGGGGGCCGGGCGGCGAGGGGCATGGAATTTTGCAGGCGGCCCCCTTGCCGCCCTGGGGGAGGGCGATTTTGTACTGTGCTCTATATTTTTTTTTATATAAATAGCAATAGTTATGAAATCTTTTTATATTGAAAACTATACAAGATTGAAATCTCCAAGACTGGTAAAATACAATTTTATTATTTTTTAGGCATATTTGGATTGTTACCGTACAAATATTATGTTAGTGCCAAAATATAAGCAAGTTTTGGCACTACCAAATATTTGGTAAGGTAAAATTGCATTTGATCATATATGGTTTGCTGCCAAAATGTAAAATTGTAGTGAAGAATGTTGTACATAATCTGAAATCTAGATTACGTATTACCAATGAATAGGCTTCCATTTTCGTGTGTGATGTGCTAGTGGGAAAGAAGATATGAAGAGGTTGCCTTCAGATTGTCAATTATATAGCGTCGTTTTCATTGCAATATATGTGAACTCAATGAGATGCATTATTCATTAGATGTGACAAGACGATCACGCGTGGGCGTGATTCACTTTATGTCAACAGGCAGCGCCGAAAGTTGATAGTGATAACTCGAGCTGCCGCTTTTCATGTGTGCTGTTGTGGACTGTGCGCGCTACTGGATATGGCACTACCGTGAAGCGCCGAAAGTGTGTTGTTGTGAGCATAAGTTGTTCAAGCACCATATGAATGAAAAGAACTACGTAGACGAGACAAACACAAGTAGTACTGCAGTAGTAATAGCAAAAGTAGTACTGCTTTACAAGTTTGTAAGCCAAAAGAAACGGTCACATAAGGACTGAAGAGGTAGAACACTACTGACGAGGCCTCTTACCCCTGTCCCTCCTACCCTGCGCCCTAATGTGCCCCTGGGAGTACGTGAGTCGGTCCGGGGGTACGGCACGGCCAACCCGTCCTGCCTGTACAGGTGTGACCTCTGGCTGCTCCTGAGTGTGCGCCTCTGGAGCTCCTCCAAGCTGAGAGGAGCCTAGTACGTCCTGGTGGTCTGCACCGTGCAAGTCGTCGTCGTAGAACTGGCTAGTAGGACCAGTCCTACCGGCGTGAGACGAAGAGGCCCCAGTACCGAAGATCCCGGCTGCATATCCTGCTGGACAAGGACCATCAGATTCGTACAAGTATTTAGCAGTAGTAATAAAAAGTAAAGTACCGTGTGGGCGAGGGAACGACGCTCCGTGAGAGGAAGAGCTGGCGAACGCGCCCGAAGAGGTGGCGAACGGCCCTGCGGAGCTCGCGGAAGCGCCGGTCGTGCCTGCGAACGCGCTCGAAGGCAGACGAGGTCCTGCGATGAGGAAACGTGCAGTTAAAACATGGTGACACTTTTGTGGAAAAGCTGAAACAAAAATGAACTAATATCTGGGCTGAACTGTACCGTGCGAAACCGGTGCTGTAGGTCGCACTGCTCCGAAGCTAGGGGCGCTCGAAGGCAAACGAGGTCCTGCTCCGACGGTAGGCGCGCGAGGCCGTGGGTGTACCGGACCAGCTGGAGGTACGACGTCCACGGCGCTGCGACAGGAGAAGACGCGCATGACCGCACGCATCTTCTCCTGCATCCGGTCGAAGGTCGCCCTCTGCTCAACGTCAGTCAAGTGCAAACCTCTGTTCAACCTCACCTGGACTGCGATGATATCGGCACTGATATCCCGTGCGGCATCAGCCTATGCAAGATGGAAATAAAAAATTCAGTAGTTGTCCTATATTATGCAAGATAAATGAAATAATTGTTGGAAGTAACACAAATTGGACGTACCGCCACGAAGTAGTCTCGGTCACGGTGCGTGGGATACGCGTCCGTGACAGCGGCAACGTGCGGCTCTGGGGCGTCTGGAGTGAAGGTCACACGCGCACGAGTGCGAGGAAGGTACCAGCGAAGGTAGTCACGGTAGTTCTCCTCCGTGTGTGGGAAAAGCTCGTTGATCACCTCCTCTGTAGCTAACACCCAGTCGTCAACGTACTGCTGTACACGTGGAGCCCAAAGTGCGCCTGCTAGCTGTCCCCGTCGAGTCAACCTGTGAAGAGAGGTAAATTATATGGCTCGATGATGTAATTATCATAAAAATTTAGAAATGAACAATCCGAACTCACGAGTGGTCGGCAGGGGGGACGGTCGGCTGCACGTTGCCCGGAAACACCTGCCTAAGTCCGAACTGTCTCATCACACGCTGCGGGCAGTGAGGCTCAACGAAAATGTCGAACACCATCGGCAGGATGGTGAGCCAGTAAGCCTGGTCGCGTGTGCACAAGGACGAAAGTCCTAGCGGTGCTCTCGCAGCGACGGCCTCTTCTGTGTACGGCTCCCAGATGACGTCGCTCGGCTGGAGACGGTCAAACTCGAACACGAAGTCCGGGTAACCACGTCTCACCTGCACGTGAGCGTAACGACGCTGCAATAACACATGATCGGAATTAGACATGTTATGTGAAGGAAAAAAAAGAAGAGGACTGATAAACTTATAACTTATTTCTGATGGACGACCCTGACCTCCTTCTCATTGTTGGTGGGTCATCATGTAATGCACCAAGAGGTATGGGAGGCTCGTTACCTTCAACTTGTGGTCTGCGAGATTGCTCATCTGTTTGCTTCGTTGTCAACTCATCCAACTTGTCCCACAACTCATTAAATTTCTTCTCTTGGTTCTGTGCACAGAGCCTCTTAAAGAGCTCCATAAGATGCTTGTTCTTGAATTGCTTGTAGAAATTTGCACCCATGTGACGCATGCACCACCGACTCCGAACATCAGGCCACTTAGCTGGAAGTCCCTTCTCATCCCAACCGTTCTGCAAGTAGTCAATAGCCCGCAGCATACCCGCATGACGATCATGTATAAGGCAAACGTTGGGCCTCATACGCACCACTGCAATGTGCACTCTCTCTAGGAACCAGTACCAGCTTTCAGTGTTCTCACTCTCTACAAATGCAAAAGCCATAGGTAGAACCTGGTTGTTCCCATCACACCCAATTGCTGTCAATATCTGACCTCGGTATTTACCTGTCATAAAAGTTCCATCTATGCATAGAACAGGTCGACAATGCACAAAAGCATTGATGCAAGCACCCAATGAGAAAAAGGCTCTTTGCAGCACACTCTTTGTTCGATCATCAACCGATGTAAATGTATGTAGGTCATAGTAAGTATTATTATTCCTCTGGGCAATTGTGGCTAACAAACGAGGCAAATTATCATAAGAAGCTTCAAATGTGCCATACCTCATCTCAATGATCTTTTGTTTGGCTCTCCAGGCCTTTGCATAGCTTATGGTGTACTTGAATTTGTTCTCGATGTGCCTAATAATTGATTTTGGTTCAAAGCCAATGTTACCAACAACACTGCTGTACATCTCACTTGCCACAAAAGCTGAAGTGATGTTTCGGTGATACTTCTCCACCCCTTGTAAGTAGCACTTGTGCTCGGTCACAATGCTAACTTTCCAATAATCATTCCATTTACCCTTATATGCATGGACACGCCACGGACAATCTTCCTTCATGCACCTCACTTCATACACATAATTTGTTGACTTGACCACCCTAAACTCTCTCTGCAATGAAACTGCCCAATGCTTCACCGCCTCCTTCATCTCATCCTTATGAGCATACCTTGCACCCTCAATTACCTCGTTCTCCTTATACTCCCAGTGTACATGATCACCCTCTGATATAACAAGTCCAGAGAAGTCCTCATTTGCCCAATCAGTGGCCATTACATCACCTTCCTCATCGGATGATGCGTCGTCCTCCGCTTGCTCATTATCCGAATCTTCCCTCTCCATTTCATCAACAATTATACCGACTCTCTCCCCCTCATCCGCCATGCCCATGGCCTGCTCCTCCCTTGGTTGATTTTCCTCATTTTCCATCGATGGTCCAACAACATCCCCTGCATTGCTAGGACCCTCCACATCTTCGGTTCGCATTGAAACATTTGTATCTTTCTCTTGTACCGACACAAATATAACGAGGGGCCATGACCGTTCAAAAGCCATTTCCACATACCGTCTCCAAGCAGTAGTGCTGTCCATCGGCATTAGTTCCCAAAAATAACCTTCTATTGCACGACTCACTACAACAGATACTGACATTGTGTAGACTTCTTGGTCTATTCTAAATCCTCTCAACAACCAACTATAAATTGACTGAAATGTTCTCTCCGCAGGCCTATCGATGCCCTTAGATGTCATTACAAAATCTGACAGATCAACACCATCTGGACCAAATCTAATATTTCCTTCACCGTGAACTATCTGAAATGTGACCTTACTTGACATTGTGCCTGATGAAAACATTAACTGCGTTAACCTCGCATTTCTGTACTACGCCCTAAGTTACATTCTCTACAATATTGTCCTCTAAATTTTTAAAAGTACGTTACATTCTCCAGATCAAACTAAACTACATCTTACAATTAACACTACTGTCTATGTCTCAATTCATACTATTATATTCTATGCTCTGGATCTACACATATGTGCTGTGTGCTACAGATGTGCTAAAATATATGGAACTAAAACTAAAACGCAACATATATACTCAAACATAACATATTAGTACAAATGCAAAAGATGTATGGGAGCATACCTGTGATGAAGTGAGCGAACCAGCAGGGCTTCGCCGCTCCGCTTCTGCTGCCCTCCCCTCTCTCTCTTTCGTTTTTTTTGGATTTTTAGTGAATATAATGAAATTTCACAGAGGAGGGACTGGGCTTTATAGGGGGGGGCCAAAAATCGCCCTCCCCCAGGGCGGCAAGGGGGCCGCCTGCAAAATTCCATGCCCCCCTCGCCGCCCATTTGCAGGCGGCCCCCCGCACAGTACAAAATCGCCCTCGCGTAGGGCGGCAAGGGGGCCGCCTGCAAATTTCATTGACGGCCGTCGCCCGAGAGCGAACGGCCGTCTGCCACGTCATATTCGCCGCCCTTTGGGAGAAATCGCCCTCCCAGAGGGCGGTAGGCGACTATTTCCGTCAATTTTCAAAATGGAAAATTATTTTTGTAAAACTTTTAATAAAAAAAATTATAAATAAAAAAAATTCCGCAATCGCAACTCGTCTGGTCGTCAGTTACTAGCCGACTCTCTTGGTCCCACAGATTTATGTTTTCGATGAAAGCGGATTAAAAACGACGAAATTTCGATGCTTCAATGTAGGACAGAATTATACTGTGAGTGAAATTTAAAATGGTTTTCGAGAGCCCAACTTTGGAATAATAAATTTTGTTGAAATTTGGCAGAAAATGTCATACTGATAGGGTCGGTATCTACCATTCAATTGGAAAGACGAACCCTGCTTGGTCCTGTTGATTCACACGGTCACACACCAAGTCATTTGACTCAAAAGAACAGAAAAAAAATCAAGCCAAGTAAATTACTAAGTAGAATACACTGTTTACTGGGAGGAAACGCAACACAATAACAAAAAAAAAGGGACGAAATGGGCAAGCGTTAGGCTGATGCTAACACGTGTTTTTATGTTACATTGTGTGTGTTTACTAGCTCTAAGCCTCTAATTAAGATGGTCTTGTGGTCTCTGATACCATGTGCCTTTCATTGAGGTTACTGGTCAATGCTATAAGTTGCTGAGCAACTCACAACTGCTACTCTACTTACTTACTTCAAGTGTAAATATTAATTAGGCATCGTTTAACAAATTTAGCCGATCGACGTTGACACTGCACAATTCAGTCAGTAATATACAGTACTTCAGTTAGTCTTCTCACTCTATGACTAACTGCCCTTTCGAGTGCTTCTTGTGGTAGTGCATGTGTGATAAAGAAATTAGTACCAAGGCAATTGCAGACCTACTTAATTAAGAAGTTAAATAACAACAGATCGATCACATATTGATTGGTGAAAGAAACCTGTATGTCTGTTCAACGCGGATCGAGTTTATTTTTGTAAGACTATACAGAGCGTGTGTAATTAATTATCAGATCATCATATCTCCTCTTTTACTCCATCTGTGGTCAAGTTTTCTCTTTGTGTTGAGTGTCTTTGTAGTAGTACCAGCGTATCACCAATATATATGTATGATATTAGTTGATGTTAACACTTGTTTTGTCAGTGTTTACTCTTAACTAGCTGTCTAGCTAGTCTTGTGGTCTCTTTGACCTAGCATGTGTGTATGCAGATGACTTTATAATTGGTAACACTGATAGGATCATCAGAGTAATTATCAGGTCAATGTTGATGAACAATGCAATCAGTGTTTACTTTGAAATTAAATACAGTGGACAGATATACTCATATACATCGTCCCCAATCTGCGAAAATATTTTGTGTGTTGGTCTTATGGACCTTTTGATCTTGCTGGTGCTTAGGTGACCTCTGATTATAAATATTTACAAAAAATAGTCAAACCTGTGAAAATTTGACCTTTCATTTTATTTTAGAACAATTTTTAAACAATCTAATAAGTCTATGATACTCCCTCCATCCCATTTTGATCATCACCTAAGCAAATAGTGTAAAGACCAATGACAACTAAACTTTTATCATTCTGTAATAAATTCTCATCGGTTAAGGTACTACATTGCTTCATATCTCGTGGATTGCATCAAGTTTTAAATATTGCATGCAGTTGTACCAATAGAAATTAATCTTGGTTGGGTGCATGTAACGCATTCAACGGTGCTCATTTACTCTTTGCACAAATCAATAAAGAGGCACTTGTTAGAGGATGATCATTTTCAAAAGACCTCGGAAACCTTAAGTCATGATCAAACTGAGATAGAGGGACCTTCCTTCCTAAATTGATTATCATATATTTTTATACACAAAGACCAAAAATAATTTAAATCACATCAATTAAGACACCATGCACACATTCTCTCATAATGCATGCATCGATTAAAACACTATGCCAATCATACCTTAGCATGCACATATTCTCCCATGCTGCATTAATTGTATTACGATGAAATCTAGGTCCATACGGTTATATGATGATTAATTTAAGATATTTTGAATTCCATTATATGATGATCAATTTGGGAAGGAGGGAGTAATTTACTATTTCAAAACCTATTTTTTTTTCATGCCACTCAACATAGCTGTACAACTCTTGCTAGGCCCATTATTTTCTAATTAAGATACATATTTTACTTTAGTTTTCATTAGCATGTATTTTAAACTGCTAAACTGTGGGTTTCGTACAGAAACTTTTTATATAAAAGTTTCTCTAAAATATCAGATAAATCCATTTATCAAGTTTGAAATAATTGGGACTCAATTAATTTTGCACTAATGCTTTACGTATCATTTTGTGTGCCCGTAAAGATGAACTCAAACCGTCGAACGGCCCCTAGTAAGGACCTTTACGAGTTTGTGTAATTTCGCAGGGGCTTCTCTGCACATTTGCTAGCTCGCCGTCGCCGTCTCCCTCTGCGGCCGTGTTCCCACCCGCGGCTAGCCGGAGGATGACCGGCGACCACCCAGGCTTTCGCCGAGGCTGCAGAAGCAGGCGACAACCGCCGCCGCCGCCACCGGCCGGCCACCTTCACGCCGCCGGCGCGCTCTGCTCGCTGACACGGCCGTGCGCGGCATGCGCGAAGCAGGGTGGACTGTACAGGCGCAGGCGCCATCGGCGGCGCGGTGCCCTCGCCGGAAACCCCTCCCTCCACCCGTGGCCTTCGCCGCCCCGTTCCGCGGAGGTACATTTCGACTTCGAGCCTCCAATCGATTACTCATTGTTTGCTGTTATGCTTTGCTTGCTAGTAATTGATTAATTTATGTTCCAGCATGATAGGATTCATAGGGAAGCAGAGTTCATTTCAGAAGAAGATGGAGGATGGAAGGTAGAAGAACCAGCAAAAACAGTACTAACAATCAACCTAACATTGCGTATAACATAGTCTGGACAAACTAGAGCTGAGAATCATGCTATTGCTACCTCTATGTCAGTTTAGAAAGGAAAGCACCAAAACAACATTACCTACAAGAAAATTTAGACTCATTCAGGATAATACTCCATTGCTTTACTACTCTCATTTTTGGTTAAAATTGAAAATTGTCAGTTGTATGCTTACTTATACCAATACAGGGTTTGGTTTCTTATCTGATTTATGGTTCAGCCTGCTGTGATTTGTTTTTATGGCATTGCATCATGAGAGAAGTCTAGATGATGATATCATCAACTGCTGTAAATCTACCAAAGTTTATTTTCAACTTCTTAATTCAAAGGTTCAGACAGCTGCAATTTGTTCTGAAGAAACCATCAACTAGCTGTTAGGCAATTCTACATACTTTTGGTACATCTTATTAAATTTGCTAATGAAAGACAAACGTGGAGCTCTGACAGGAAGCAAACGGAAAAAAATACTGGACCCACGAATGGGTTATTTGTGTATTTCCAGTTCGATAAGTATAGTAGAGATGCCACACATTTTACCTAACATCCTCTCTTACTGATTGGGCCTACTAGCTACACCCCAACCTGACTGTGGCACCGCAACACTGACTGTGTAGTGGAGTGAAATTCCCATGAACATACTTTGAGCTACAATGAGTGAAATTTCCATCCAAAACATTTGAGTTTATAATTATTTACTCTATGTGTAGAGCATACATGTATTAGGATGTCAACATTGTCATCGGATAATTATTTATAGCTTAACTTGAGTAACTAAGGCATTTGGATAGCTCTTTCTAGGAGTCAACAAAGTCAATTGGACCCTTCTTCTTAGATTTCTTGTTGATGTGTATATCTATATTACTAAAAAAATGTCTCTGGCCTTTGAGTTTCAAAATAAAAGGTCACTGCTGCTTCTTTACTTCTGCATTCCTTCAGCTTTGCCATTCTGTCACTTGGCAATTTTGATGATGCTGCCTTCTTGCTCAACAGGGAAGATTATTCACATCAGCATGATGATGAAGAAAATTTGATCAAATGTATAAAGTTGTAATGCTCTCTTCTCCTTTTCTTCCTTTTACGGTTTCAGAGTAGTGCTTTTTACTAATTTACACTGTAAGCGTGATATAGCTAACATGGAAAATGAATGTGTTACTCAAGCACAATATATTTTTTTGCATTATTTTCTCAGTTTGAAAACAATCTAATTGTTTCCCAGTACTTATATCTTTAACTGACAAATTCTTCCATTTCCCTCCCCTGCCAAATTGTTGTGACATATACAGGAACAGCACGGCTATACACACACGTGTCCTCCTGTGTTATTATTCATCTCTCCTTTTTCTCCATCAAGCGGGTGTACTTCAAGAAAAAAAATAATTTCAACAATTTTCAGCAATACTGAAGGTATTCAGCAACAATCTTTTTAGCAGATTGCACTTCTATAATTGCTGCTTTAACCATTGCATCTTGTTCAGCAGTTAGAATTTCCTGTTTGATGAATAAGTTTTTTCCCTGTAGATATGATGTACAAGGGTGGAATTGGTACTTAGGACTGATTGTTCATCATTGCAACTGCATTTCACTGAAATATTGAAGTAACTGCACTAATAGAAATGGCTGAAATTGCCGTTCTTTTTGTCATAAAAAAGATAGGAATAGCTGTGGCAGGAGATACACTAAAGTTAGCTATACCCCTCTTTGCAAAAAAGACCGAGTTAAAGAAAGTTGAGCTAGTAACAGCACTTCCAGTTAACATGAGACGAATAAAAAAGGAACTTGAAATTATCAATGCATTTCTTAAAGAACTTGGCATGAATGGGTACAAAGGTGAAGTTGTAGAAACTTGGATAAGGCAAGTTCGGAGGTTGGCACATGATATGGAAGATGTTGTGGATGAATTTATGTATGTTGTTGGCAAAAACAAACACAAGAAATCATGGGCTTGTGTGAAGAAAATTATCAAGAAACCTAAACCTTTATTTTCACTTGATGAAATCGCCACTAAAGCAGATATGATAAACACAGAGCTTGTGGAGCTTTCCAAAAGACTAGATCGTTGGACCCGACCATTATCGAGTGGGATTTATATTCCTCCAACAAATTATAATAGCGAGCAACAGTTGTATTTGCCTGGATATGATTATTCAATCAATGACGATGAGCTTGTAGGGATTGATAAAAATAGGCAAACCTTGATTGAATCATTGCGTTTGGAAGATTGTTCTCTTCGGATCATTGCTGTCTGGGGTATGGGTGGCCTTGGGAAAAGCACTCTTGTCAATGATATCTACAAAAATGAAGCAATATTATCCAATTTTAATTGCCATGCATGGCTATGTATCTCTCAATCATCTAAAATGCATGATATTTGGCAAAACATGCTAAAAGAACTTTGTGGAGAAGACAACCGAGGGGTTGATGCTGAAAATATGAACAATAGAGAACTAAGACTGGAACTGGCAAAAATTTTGCGTCAGAAGCGGTACTTGATCATACTAGATGATGTCTGGTTGGCTGCAGATCTTTTAAAGATTCGGGAGGTTCTTGTTGATAATGGCCTAGGAAGCAGAGTAATAATTACAACAAGAATTGAGGAAGTAGCTTCAATAGCTGAGGATGGTTGTAAGATCCGTTTAGAGCCTCTAAATAACCATGATGCATGGCTTCTATTCTGCAGGAAGGCATTCCCCAAAACTGAAAATCATATGTGCCCTCCAGAACTACATCAGTGTGGTATGGACATAGTGAACAAATGTGGTGGTTTGCCTTTAGCTCTTGTTACAATAGGGAGTTTACTGTCCCTCAAACCAAGGAATAAAAAAGAATGGAGGCTTTTCTACAACCAACTTATTTCAGAGGTGCACAGTAATGAAAACTTAAACCGGGTGGAGAAAATTCTAAATCTAAGCTACAAACACTTGCCAAACTATTTGAAGAATTGCTTTTTATACTGTGCTATGTTCCCAGAAGACTACATTATCCAGAGAAAGAGATTAATTAGATTGTGGATAGCTGAAGGATTTATTGAACAGAAAGGAACATGCAGCTTAGAAGATGTTGCTGAAGGTTACCTAACAGAGCTTGTCCGACGAAGCATGATTCAAGTCGTAGCAAGGAATAGTTTTAATAGGATTCAGTGTCTTCGAATGCACGATATTTTGCGAGAACTAGCCATTTTCCAATCAAAGAAAGAAAGTTTCTCTACAGTTTATGATGACACTCATGGGGTGGTACAAGTGGGATCAGACTCTCGCCGCGTCTCTGTGCTCCAATGCAACAGTGAAATTCGATCAACTGTAGATCCATCCAGGCTACGTACCTTCCTAGCATTTGACACTAGTATGGCATTATCTTCAGCTTCTTATTTCATTTTCTCAGAATCCAAGTACCTTGCTGTGTTAGAATTATCCGGCTTGCCTATCGAGACCATTCCATATTCAGTTGGGGAGCTATTTAACCTTCGGTATTTATGCCTCAATGATACCAATGTGAAAGAATTCCCAAAATCTATTACAAAGCTTCTCAATTTACAAACATTGAGTCTTGAACGTACACAATTGCTGAATTTTCCGAGAGGGTTTTCGAATCTGAAAAAATTGCGTCATTTACTTGTTTGGAAATTAGTTGATGCTACATACAAAAGTCTGAATAATTGGGAATCTTTGGAGCCATTTGAGGGCTTGTGGAACTTGAAGGAATTGCAATCTTTATGTGAAGTTCGTGCAACTAGAGACTTTGTTTCCAAATTAGGAAATCTATCCCAGCTGAGGAGCCTTTGCATTACTTATGTAAGGAGTAGCCACTGTGCACAACTGTGCAACTCTTTATCAAAGATGCAACATCTCACAAGATTACATATAAGAGCAATGAATGAAGATGAAGTGCTCCTGCTGGATGATTTGATGTTGCCGAACCCTCTTGAGAAGCTCGATTTGCTAGGACCATTGTCAAAAGGAACTTTAGAATCTCCTTTTTTCACTACTCATGGAAATGAACTTCTGCAATTGGAACTATCGAGGTGTCAGCTTACAGTGAATCTTGTAGCATGGCTCTCTAAGTTGTCAAATTTAACAGAGTTACGTCTTACAAGGGTGTACACTGGACAACAGCTAAGCTTTCATGCAAATTGGTTCCCAAATTTGAAGAAAGCACTCCTGTGGGATTTGCAGCAAGTCAATCAAATATGTATACAGGATGGAGCTTTGTCCAGCCTGCAGTATCTCCACATTGATAGCCTCATGGAACTTCAGGATGTGCCCACCGGCATTGAATTTCTAAGATCAGTCAAAGAGGCATATTTTACTATGATGCATTCTGATTTCGTAAGGAACCTTCGAGCAGGAAAGGTAAATCATATCCCGAAGGTCTACTGGTCAACACAAGGCAAGTTTGAATCACCTTCTCAGTCAATAGATTATGGTCGCACTTTACCTTTTCTCCTGCTATGTTGTTAGTTAATCACCTTTGTACAAGTGAAATTTACTTACCAGCAAATGGATGGGTGCAACCATCAATCTGCTTTCTGACACAAGGTTTTGCACAATTTTCTGTATATAAGAGAGGATCATAATACTTCAACATAGGCCACTTCGCATTCGAGATTATGTGCATCTCTATTTATAACTCCTTTTTTACATAAAATGCCTTTGTTCGAAAAATGTTTCATGCACATGTTCTACATAAAATGCAGGGGTGTCTGCGGAACCTGCTAACCTGCCTGGAGAATCCAGCACCAACCCACAATGGCGCATGTTAGGAGGGTCAGGTTGGGTTTTCATCTAACCCAGTTTGCAGAGGATCCTGGTTGGTTCGCTGTGACAAAAACTTCATAATCTACTCCCGTTACTGAAACGGTGGTCATCTTTGGCTCACTGAAGTGGAGATTGTGAATCGATAGTGTACATTCCCTCCGGTTTCTTTGCGAATGGAGCTTTTGGCAAGGTACTTGGTCACCATCTTTTGTTTCTGGTGTATTTCACTGGGAAGGTAACTATAATGTCAATTGGGATTTATCACGGTAAGCTTCATGAGGAACAATTTTCCTCCATGGGCATCTTGACCAGAAGCAGCTCCCCTCACTCAGTCCCCTTTTGTCAGAACTCTCAGAAACAATGTTCTAGCGTTCACTGGATTTGCAGCTGCTACCTGACTAGAAGTCTAGAACCTGAAGATCATACTACCTCCATATGGATTTAGAGGAGGATAACTAAGCAATATATATTCTGAAAAATGTCAATGTTGCTGTCCCGTGCTTTAGCAATACGAATTTACTATGTTCTCAGTTTCTTTCGGTGCTATATATTTGACAGTATCCAGTTATTGATCAAGATGTTTTGACACAAAGAAGCACATAATAGCGTGTGAAATGAACTGCTCTACATCTGTTTTGTTGATGAACTGAACCACCTAAATTTTGTCTGGAACTTTTATGTGACAATAGTCATGTTTGGTTTGCATGTCAATTTTCAAAGGGAGTCCCTGCAAGCTGCTACTACCCTACTCCCTCCGTCCACCACAAAAATAAAAATAAAAATAAATAAACACTCATCACAACAAATCTGGTTTGACGCTATTCGGTGCTAGGAGTAGTTCTTTTTCTGAGATGGAGGGAGTACTACCCTGCATGCTGCAGTCTCTTGACCAATGATAGAGCAGATGATGAAGACACGGTCATCTCGTGCTCCAGCTGCCGCTGTTCAATAGTACAACTTACCTTTTTATAATAAAAATATTATTATTGAACTCAACGAATTACGTCAAAATGATATAACCATATTGAGAACACTCTCACATCTCGGTATATGTATAGCTAAAATGCACACACCCGCTCTTCCGTTCAAAAAAAATACACACCCGCTCTAGTTTTGAAATGAAATGTTAAAAAAGAACAAAGGAAGAATTAAGAGCTATAAATCATAAATCCAAAGACTAAAGCCGTGTTTAGTTGTTTGGCCAAATTTTTTTTTACGTATACATATACATATTTGAAGTATTAAACGTAGACTAATAATAAAACAAATTACAGATTTCGTCTGTAAACTGCGAGACGAATCTATTAAATCTAATTAATTCGTCATTAGCAAATATTTACTGTAGCATCATATTGTCAAATCATGGTGTAATTAGGCTCAAAAAATTCGTCTCGCAATGTCGCAATTTACATGTAAATTATGTAATTGTTTTTTTTTTCACATCTAATGCTTTATACATGTGTCCAAATATTTGATGTGACGGAATTACGGCCTAGATCAACGTGCACACATAAATTCTATCGGTTGATGTAATGAACGTTGACAGTTTGCTCGGTCAGTACGCGTCAAGCTACTTAATTGCTCTGAGCTAAAGTCTGATAATTCTTGTAGGTTGTTGTGGGCTTGTGGCTAGTCTCTTTGACCTTTGCAGGTGTGTATGCATATGGTAGGACTGAAAGTCTGAGACATGAACTCACGATGATGACAGTTTGGTGTTTGCATTAATCAGACTTAAGTACTTCCTCTGCAGAAGAGGAAATTATATATGTAATGTGTCATCACCACAAGACTTCAAGTTTTCAAGAGTTCAAGTAAACACGGGTTTGACTTTGGGAAAAGGAGTTTATACCTGCATATCAGTTGCTGCTCGACGTTGAGACGTGACCTAATTAATATAGGACATAGCAAAAGAAAGGGTGGATTTAAATGAACAGTAGCTCTCTCTCTCTCTCTCTAAAAAGTGCTCCCTCTTTTACTAAGTTGATTCTAGTTATCCCAATGAAATTTGAAAGTGAGGGGGAAAAAGACCAAAATGCCCAGAGGTAAGTAGTGTGTATTGAAGGGGTGAAACTTTTTGATTTTATTTTGGGATAAAATTTGAACTTTAGAAATCAACTTAGACGGCGGCTCTCTACCTTCTCTTTTTAAACATTCATTTGTCGGTTTTGTTTCCGGATTCCGATTTGTGTAGAACTTCTCTTTTTAAGATCAAGTTTGGAGTTAAAATTTTGTATTAATGTCATTCATGAATTTTTTTTTCATGACTGTTTGTACTACATTTTGGGAAGGAAAGCGTGCACATCATACTTTCTCGTACAGTTCAATGCATGTGTACCTTGAAAAGCATTAGGCAAAATATTTGATGTAAGTCTAATGTTTACTTTGAAAAGCAGTGGGTACATATTTAAGTTGAAGTTGACACATTATTCAATTTATGTTTACTTTGAAATTCAGAGGATAAATATATTAAATTCACTAAGTGCACACTTTGAGCTGGTCTTCTGGACTCTGACCTTACATTTGTGTATATTTTAGATGAAATGTTACTATACGTTCTTAGAGGAGAGGAGTATTAAAAGTATTGTCACAATTTTCAAGCAATTGCAGCCCTACATTAAAAATTCAAATATGAAAGGTAAATTTAATCAGGTAAAAGAAGATAGAGTCTATTCAACATAAGTTATCTTTACGTGTAGAAATACACTGGATCATCTCATCTACTCTATTATGACAAAACCATAAACCCATGTTTTGGCATCCTAGCTTGTCCCTTCACCGTAACAATTATTGATGTCGCGCCTTACATGGTACAAATCCATCAGACAAAAAACAACTCTACTGTCATCATAAAACTACATCCTTTTCAATGGTAGGCCGAATTCTACGTAATAATAATTTGTGTAAAAATTTTAACATTGTTGTTTTTTTATAAAATGCAAAAAGAAATGCTAGTAAGTTATTAAATGAACCTTTATAAAATTGAACTTACTGGAAGTTTTATCTTCCAAATTTTATAAAAAAAATTCAAAACTAAACATAATCCGTAAGGTCAAATTTTCTTTTAGAGGTCAATGATTTCTTGTCCTCATGTCCAAGGACACATTGAAAATTATGTAGGTGTTACCGTAAAGCTTTCATGAAAATCAATGTTGATGGGGCATTTATCAAGAGGGTCTATAGTGAGCATTGGTTATGATCATGAGAGCAAGTATAATAGAAGGCTGTAAGTCGGCTAAATACTGAGATGTAGGAGAGAATAGAGGAGAAAGAGGAGAAGCGGGCTGTAAACTTATAGCCGGCTTGGACACAAGAACCAAAAAATTATATGAGAGAGACGAGTGAGCCATGTATTAATTGTAAATAGCTAACTATTATATGTGTGGGCTAAAAGAAGACTGCAAAGAACATTATAGTCAACAAGTCGGCTATATTATTCGCCTTGCTCTAAGGATAGAATGTTTAATTTCAAGGTCGCCTTCATCATCAAGTTGGTACGTCACATTTATCAAAGTCTCCGTCAGCTGAAGCTCATGCTTTACATTAAATTGTTACGACTTCTGCTGACCATATTGAATTGGGAACTTATAAGAATTAATTCTAAGCGATCGAAGAGGAGAGATATTTTGTATAGTTCCTCAGTGATCCCCGAAAATTAAGAAGAAACTAGAGCTGTACCAAACGAAGCACTAGAAATATTTTCTAATTTGGTGTTGAGATTTTTCTTTCAATCATATAGAAGACGCACGTGTATACAAACTATTACACACTTAGCACCTCAGCAGAGAGAATTTTTTTTTGCGGGGAAAGAAACTTTATATATTAACCAATAATTGGATTGCATTTGTTTGCTAGAAACTTAGAAACACAACTAGGAGCCTGAAAGCGCCACACTGCCGACTTTTTTTTTTCTGATAAGCCATGTGAGCAAGGGTGTGAGCAACCCTATTAGCTCTCCTTCGGCCCTTCCTATTTTGCTCAGGCGAAACTCCGGAAGCAGCACCAGAGCTGTCTTAGCTTCACGGATAGGCCGTGTTTAGTTGCAAAGTTTGAACCCAAAAACATCACATCGAACTTTTCTACACACACAAACTTTCAACTTTTCCATCACATCGTTCAAATTTTAATTAAACTTCCAATTTTAGCGTGGAACTAAACACACCCATAATCCGCCAGATTGAAGAGCGATTTTCCGCCATGGACTCCAGCGCTAGGCCCACATTTGCACGGTCAGCTTCCACAATCATTGGCATTCTCACCCATTCTGCAGCTAGGCGAATCCCATCCCGGCAAGCAATCGCCTCCGCTTCCTCAGCTGAGGAAAAGTTGCGAATCAATTGCCATGAAGAAAGCATGACATTAGCAGAGAGAATCTGTTTGTTCATCGTAAGAATAGAGAAGGACATTAGCATGAATTTTCTCGCGTTTGATGTCTTTTTTTCCTCTTTTGCGCGGGAAGAAACGAAAAACATTGTCACGATTCATCTACCCGATAGAGGAATTTATGGGTAGGTTTGGTTTGCTACCCTACCAAATCTTTGGTATATTTTGGTACTATCAATTCTTTGGTAAGTTAAAATTGTAATCTAGTTTGTTTTGGATTACTACCAATATAAAGCCAAAATTTGATATTGTAGAGAAGAAACTTCTAGATTAGTGTCAAATTTGATTTGGCATTACCAATTATTTTGGTCTCAATCCAAACACCCAACATTACTATTCAAGCTACCAATAAAGTTGGTCGGACATATTTTGGCATCAATCCAAAATGTCATGATTTTCCAGGGACCTGTCCGCAAATGTGCCTTCTTTTCTCGCCTTTTCCCCTTCTCCTGTAGCGGCGATCACCGACTCACCGGCGATCGGGAAGAGGACGCAGGGGGCACCCTGGCCTTCGCCGTGGCAGAAGCTGGCGGCGGCGGCGGCCGCCGCAACCGTCGAGGCGTGGGCGCCGCCGTCACCGGGCTTTCCGCTCTCGTGCGCTCAATCTCCGGTGCTGCACGTGAGCTGTTCGATGTAATGGCCGTGTGATGCGCCGACAAGCGCCGTCGCCGGAGGTCACCTCCTCCTCTTCTTTTTGATGGAATATTCGCCATCGCGCCTGTCTAGAAGAAGGTACATCTCGATTTCTTCGACTTAAGCAAACCCGGTAAAAGAAAATCCATTGGATGGAGAAAATCAAGTAAAAGGGTCAACTTGCAAACAACACATCCTTCAGTTTACTGATTATTCAAGCTCATTTCCCTAACTTAGTTGCTTCAGTCGGTGTATCAATCTGTCCACATCTTGACTGTTTCTTCATGCCGGAAGTACACTCCTATGCTGCATAAGAGACTTCACCATTTCTTTAGTGAAAGGTAATTCAGTTATTAAATCACCTCTGAAAGGACTTCTTTTTTTTCCCTGTATTTTCAAACACCATCCAGAAAAAAACATGTTGCTGCTACTAACCAAAATTCCCTGCACCACCGGAATGCACCCCCCATGGCTCTATGCCTCTATCTTATCCCTCCTTTCTATATCTATGCGTATAATTGTTGTCCCTAGTGCAAGATGCACCTACTGTATAACACTGTTCATGCGACCTCTATACCAGTTTAAAAGGAGAACTCCAAAAAATATTGCTTCCGTGAGAATTTATAGTAGGCCTGCAAATTGGTTAATGTACAACCATGATATTTTGCCTTCTTGAAAACTAATAGACTATAAAACGAAAATTGTAAACTGCCAGACAAAAAGTTGTCGTAGTTAATGTATTTTGAATGGACCAAGTCATAAATCTGTCTCCACATTGGCTGCGCAATTTCTATGAAAATATTTGAGCCGCATTGGGTGTATAGTTCCCATTCAAATTAATATGAGTCACATTGAGTGTGTAATTTCCATCCAAAAAAATGATTATGTAATTATTTAACCTCATGTGTTTAGGAAATGTGTATGAGTAAATAAGGAATTAGGATGACACTTTCTACTTTCTAGGAGTCAACTAGTCAAGTCAACTGGACTTTTGGTCTTATATTTCGTGTTATGAATGATGATGTATCTCTATAGTAATAGAAGAAAAATTCTCCAGCCTTTGAGTTTAAAAAGGAGAAGGCCACTGCCTCACTAGTGCAGTAGTGCTTCTGTATTCTTGCCTTCCCTCAACCTTCCCATTCTGCACACTTGGGAACTCTAAAGATTTATTCACACCAGCAGGATGATGAAGAGAGTCTGATGAAATGTGTAAAGTTGCAAGCTCTCTTCACCTTTAGCTCCTTCACTTGTCTCGGAGCAATACGTTAACCAATTTACAACGTAAGTATGATACAGTTACATGTGATTTCTTCACTAGTTCGTTAAGGAAAAAAAATAACTTGGAAATTTAGTTCATTGCTTTTCTTTAATATAGGAGTATCATTTTCCCAATTTGAAAAACAGTTCAATTGTTTGCCGGTACTTTTATCTTTAACTGACACAATTCCTCCATTTCCCACCCCTTCGTAAATCACTATGACAGATAAAGGAGCAACATGGCTATGGATACCATGCACTTCGGTCTTTATTAATGATCCATATTTCTCTCCAACAAGTTCCTTCGATCCAAGCATAAGGTGCATTTAAAAAAAGAATCAGCAACATTGCAGGTATTTCAGCAACAATCTTGTCAGCAGATCTGAATTGTATAAATTAGCCCTTTAACCACTACATATTTTCTCATTAGTTAGGATTTCCTGTTTGATAAAAAGAGTTTCTTTTTTCCCGATAGATTTGATATACAAGGATTGGATTGGTACATAAGATCGATCTTTGATTATTACAACTATACTTCACTGAAATACTGAAGTCAAACCGCACAAAGAGAAATGGCAGAAATTATCGTTCTTTTTGTCATAAAAAAGATAGGAATAGCTGTGGCAGGTGAAACACTGAAGCTAGCTAAACCCTTGCTTGCAAACAAAGCCGAGTTAAAGAAAGCTGAGCTAGTAACAGCACTTCCAGTTAACATGAAACTGATAAAAGATGAACTTGAGGTTATCAATGCATTTCTGAAGGAACTTAGCATGAATGGATGCAAAGGTGAAGTAGTAGAAACTTGGGTAAGGCAAGTACGGAGGTTGGCGCATGATATGGAAGATGTTGTGGATGAGTTTATGTATGTTATTGGCAAAAACAAAGAGAGAGAGTTACGAGCTTATGTGAAGAAAATTATCAAGAAACCTAAACCTTTATTTTCACTTGATGAAATCGCTACTAAAGCAGATAGGATAAACAGACAGCTTATGGAGCTTTCTAAAAGACTAGGACGTTGGACCCAACCGATATTGAGTGGGGGTAGTATTCCTGCAACAAAATATGACACTGAACAGCAGTTGTATCTACCTGGACATGATTATTCAATTACTGATGCTGAGCTTGTAGGAATTGATAAAAATAGGCAAACCTTGATTGAATCATTGTGTTTGGAAGATTGTTCTCTTCGGATCATTGCTGTCTGGGGCATGGGTGGCCTTGGGAAAAGCACTCTTGTCAACAATATCTACAAAAATGAAGCAACAGTATCCAATTTCAATTACCGTGCATGGCTTTCTATCTCTCAGTCATGTAGAGTACATGATATTTGGCGAAACATGCTGAAAGAGCTCTGTGGAAAAGAAAGCAGAGAGTTTGATGCTGAAAATATGAGCAGTACAGAACTAAAAGTGGAATTAACTAAAATTCTGGATCAAAAGCGGTACTTGATTATATTGGATGATGTCTGGTTGGCTACAGATTTTTTAAAGATTAAAGAGGTTCTTGTTGATAATGGCCTAGGTAGCAGAGTAATAATCACAACAAGAATTGAGGAAGTTGCTTCCATAGCTGAGGATGGTTGCAAGATTAGTTTAGAGCCTCTAGATAACCATGATGCATGGCTTCTCTTCTGTAGGAAAGCATTTCCAAAAATTGAAGATCATATATGCCCTCCAGAATTACAGCAGTGTGGTATGGACATTATCGAGAAATGTGACGGTTTGCCTTTAGCTCTTGTGGCAATAGGGAGTTTATTGTCCTTCAAATCAAAGAATAATAAAGATTGGAGGCTTTTCTACAATCAACTTATTTCAGAGGTACACAATAATGAGAACTTAAACCGGGTGGAGAAAATTCTAAATCTAAGCTACAAGCACCTGCCAAACCATCTGAAGTATTGTTTCTTATATTGTGCTATGTTCCCAGAAGATTATCTGATCCACAGAAAGAGATTAATTAGACTGTGGATCAGTGAAGGATTTATAGAACAAAAAGGAGCATGCAGCTTAGAAGATGTCGCTGGAGGTTACCTAGCAGAGCTTGTCCAACGAAGCATGCTTCAAGTTGTAGCATGTAACAGTTTTGATAGGGTTCAGTGTCTTCGAATGCATGACATTGTGCGTGAATTAGCCATTTTCCAATCGAAGAAAGAAAGTTTCTGTACAATTTATGATGACACTCATGGAGTGGCACAAGTGGGACTAGACTCTCGTCGTGTTTCGGTGCTTCGATGCAACAATGATATTAGATCAAGCATAGATCCATCCAGGCTTCACACCTTCATAGCATTTGACACCACCATGACATTATCTTCATGGTCTTCTTTCATTTCCTCAGAATCTAAGTACCTTAATGTATTAGACTTGTCAGGCTTGCCCATTGAGACTATTCCATATTCAGTCGGGGAGCTGTTTAACCTTCGGTTTTTGTGTCTCAACGACACCAATGTGAAGGAATTCCCAAAATCTGTTACGAAGCTTCGCAATTTACAAACATTGAGCCTTGAACGTACCCAGTTGTTGAATTTCCCACGAGGGTTTTCTAATCTGAAGAAATTGCGCCATCTGCTTGTTTGGAAGTTGGTAGATGCTACATACAAAAGTCTGAATAACTGGGAATCTATGGAGCCATTTGAGGGCTTGTGGGACTTGAAGGAATTGCAATATTTGAATGAGGTTCGTGCAACTAAAGCCTTTGTTGCAAATCTAGGAAATTTATCCCAGCTGAGGAGCCTCTGCATTACTTATGTAAGGAGTAGTCACTGCGTGCAATTGTGCAACTCTTTATCAAAGATGCAACATCTCACAAGATTAAACATAAGAGCAAGCAATGAAGATGAGCTGCTCTTGCTGGATGATTTCACATTGTCAAACCCTCTCGAAAAGCTTGAACTAGTAGGCCAGTTGTCAGAAGGAACCTTGGAATCTCCCTTTTTCTCTATTCATGGATATAAACTCCTGCAAATTGAACTTTCATGGTGTAAGCTCACAGTGAATCCAGTGGCCCGCCTCGCAGAGTTCTCGGATTTAACCGAGTTACGTCTTACAAGGGTGTACACTGGGCCTTGGCTGTACTTTCCTGCAAACTGGTTCCCGAAATTAAAGAAAGCCGTCTTGTGGGATTTGCAGCAAGTGAAGCAAATATTTATACAGGAGGGAGCTCTGGCCAACCTGCATTATCTTCACATCGATAGCCTCATGGAACTACGTGACATCCCTGTCGGTATTGAGTTTCTCAGTTCAGTGAAAGAGGCGTATTTTACCAGGATGCATTCTGATTTTGTAAGGAATTTACGAACAGGAAAGATAAGCCATATCCCGAAGGTCCACTGGTCAACACAAGGTGAGTTTTGATCACTCTCTCAACCCACACATTGCTTACATTTCGCATGTCTTCCACAATGTTAACCAGTTACAAACATAACCTGTTGATAACTGAAAATTACTCACCTGCAAGTAGTTTTGTGCGCAATCATGAATTCACTTTGTAAGTAAGCATAACAAATACATTTTTATTGACACGAAGTGTACAGATACCAGAGTTTTGCATCCAAGATCATGTGCATCGTCATACTATGCTTAATTTTTCTACATATATTGCAGGGGTGTCCGCGGATCTCACTGGACTTGCTAATTTGCCTGGAGCATCCAACATGACCAACACAAACCCAGAATGGCGCATCTTAGGTGGATCAGGTTGGGTTTTCATCTAACCCAATTTGCGGAGCTAGGTTGCTGGTTCGACGCTTCGACCTGACAACAGTGTATAACAATTTCCCTCTGCTGCAATGTTTGTGTACACCTGGTTCACTGTAAGTGAACACTGGAGCTGAATCGGTGCTGCACTTCCACTCTAATTTATCTGGAAGCAAAGCTTTCTGGTAAGCTATGTCTCCATCACCATCCTTTCTTTCTCTTGGCACAACAGAACAGTTTCAGATTCTCTGCAATTTTTGAAGTAACTTAAAGAGCAAGTGGCATTTTGTCATTCCGTGGCCATGTATACTGAAAGCTGCTCCTCCATTGTCAGAACAACTCAGAAACTTCTTTCTGCGACCACGCCTTGTTTCCTCCACTGGATGGTAGCATCAAGAATTCCAGATGATTGTTGCAAGAAGAGATCACACTACCTGCTGCATATCGATTTACAGGAAGATAACTAAGTAGATTGATACATTCAGAAAATTATTGTGTTATCCCATATTTAGCATTGCAATTTGCAAATAACGTTCTCGCTTTTCTTTTTTCGTTCCGACCATTTGCTAGATGATTATGCGAGACGAAGTGTAGCGTCCGAAATGGACTACCCATACTTGTAGATGAATCAGTCTATTACCATTCACTCACCAAAATGAACTGAACCATTTGGTTTTATCTGAAATAATTTACGTAACCGGTCATGTTTGGACTGTACGTCAAATCAAAATATTACAATGGCTGATATTTGCTTTCCTTTCGTGTCATCATGAGGAGCTATTTGTGAGCAAATCATAAACGATCCATAAAAAAACTGGAAGCAACGTTACTGCAATTTTTCTTGCAAAAGAAAGGTGCATAATTCTCTTGCAAACAGGCTTCTGTAAGCCTGTAGCTCCAGCTCGAATACAAAAGAGGCCTTGATCCAGCACAAACATAGAAGTAAATGACATCAGAAAAGGAAAAAGAAAAAGAAAAACAAAGGAATGGCGCTGGAAACGCTGTGCATATGAAGATAGTTGTTGGCTTGTTGCAGGTAGCAACTATTGCCTGAAAGTATAGGATTTCTTACACTAAAGAGCATTTCCTTATGCTGCTATGTTCTTGTGGCTAGACGATAATTTGCCACACAAAATGACTCTAACTGTACACAGCTTCAACCCAAAATCATCTTTCAATACCCATATCAGACCTAGCATATCACATCTTGAAAGGACGAGTTCATCTGTTCTACAAGCAGATAAAAGATACACCCTTACACTGAAGACCATCAGTCGTATCCACCATACTCTGCGATCAGCCTTCGCAGGTGCTCCTGCCTCCGAACAGATTCCTCGTAACGATTTTCCAGGAAATCGACGTACCTCAACCTAGTTCCTCCTGGCATCACCTGCCTCTCCATTTCATACTCCTCCTGCAGATTCCTCGGGTATTCCCGGGCAAAATGGTAGTGATCATCTCTTACTTGATCCATAATATATCTCTCTTGATGCCAAGGCTGCTCCTGAGGTGCAGGGAAGCTACTTCTGGTTATTCTGCGCATTGTTGAAGGAGTGCCTGGCATGCCGATCATGGGCCCGATAGCACCACGCTGGTAAGGATACCCCTCTATGCCACCAAAGTTATCTGGAAAACCTGGCTCTTGCCCATGAGCAATTCTGAGGGGGTAATGCTCTGGAGGAACTTGCCTGTGGGCTGCATTGACTTGTGAAGGGAAATGCGGCTGAGGATATGCTGGAACAAGCGGACGCGGGTGAAATGGCATGTCATGTTGGGCTTGGATCCCCAGGGATGAAGATGCATCAATCCTGTTCCGATGCACCCTTTTCAGCCTCGTCAAATCTCTGATGAACATGAAAGTGCAGCAAGCACCTAGTTCAAAAGGTTGATCACACTTTTCCCTGTCTCCTCTCTTTTGGTTATAACCTGGGTAGTCCTCTTTTCTGAAATCAACTTTCGCAATCATTGTAAGAGAAGACTCATATGCTAGATGCTCGATACACCACTTGTCATATGGAAATCCTATCTTGTGGCTAACATGAATTTCACCATAGGGACGAAGCAGGTGTCTTGCGTTCTGAAAGAAACCCCATACCAACTCCCTGTGCAAACTAAAGGTCATAGCAAAAGGATGTAATAAGTTAGCAAGTTAACTAATTGCAATTATAAACCACCACCTAACTACTTTACAGCCACTCAGTTAACCTACAGATGGAAAAGTCTTATGCTACAAGTTAAAAGAATGATTTAATGCTGTAATTGAAATGCCTTTTGTTAGTAGAGATTAGATACAGAAAAGCTGCTATAAAAAGAGTTCATAAGTGCGGCAAAAAGAAGCATATCCAAGAGTCCAGAAACCCAATTCAAATGTTATTAGTTTATTCTTCCTGCACTAAAGGTTGCCAGAGGGATCCACTTTTGGTTATTTGATACCCCTTCAGATTCTAAATATAAATTGTTTTAGGCTTCTTGACTCTTTCCTAAATGTAGGTCATTTCGGAACTTCTAGGCACTTTTTCATCTTCTCTTCCATGTTCTACCTTGTCAAATAAATGCTATTCCTCTAACAAATGAATGGCTTATCTTTTCCAATGCAGTATAAATGAAGGGCAACAAAGTCATTTGAGTTGTTTTCTTAATTATTGTGCAGAAGTCTAAAACCATTAATGAAGCAGATATAGCTATTAACTGTGTAATATAATATCTAACATCATGGCTATTCTTATTGTAATAAGAAATAATGGTGAGCTCAAAATCAAGTGACTGCAACAAAAGCAACAGAGGAAAAAACTGAGGTAATACTTGATCATACGAAAATCATCCTCTTTTCTTTTGAATCCAGCATGAGGAAAATTGAAGACAATCCGATCAAACCGCCTCAGCTTCAGGCTGGTGTGATCCTTCATCCTTTTTGCATCGATGCCATGCAAAACAGTGGTCCCCATCCTTTTCAGCTCCATTATATTTGATTCTGCTTTGCTGTATTTGCCCCTCAGGTCCTCTGTTCACAAGTATGGCACAAATATTAGCATATTACAGAGAAAATGGATAAACACAACTAACAATTATGTATAATATGTCAATTGCCCTTTTTTCTCTAATTTGAAGGGAGTTCCACTATCAACAAAACGTAATTAACTCGATTCGTTAGAACCAACTTCCATTGAGTCTCTGCATCTATCCTTTTCCTTCGGATTCTAGTTCAAGAACCGCTTGTTTTCTTAAAACACAGAATTGGCTCAGGATTGCCCCCTTTTAAATTCCAGGGTTTATCTGAATTTGGAAGTTACCACTTACCAACAGTATTATGTCTTTGAGGTTGTAAGGTATACAGGGAAAGTTCAATGCACGTGGAGGTCTCAGGTAAGAATTAGAAATGAAGCAAATAGTAAACATGGAGACTATTGAGAGTTTAAAAAAATCTATAGAACCGACAAACAGCCATCATTACATGGAGACATGGAGTTAAATCAGGGCGAATTTGTGAGTTAGTTTTTATTGTTGTGTGTTAATGCTCTCACTGTGAATTCGGTCCCTTTTCTTCTAAGGAAATCCTTTTCAGATCCTAATATTTTTACTGGCTTTACTGACTCTTGAATCAACCATATCATAACAAATTTGCTAAATATTGTAAGAACATATCGCCATAATGAGCTTCGATAAGAAAGCAAAGAGGCAAGGCCATGCCAAACTGATGATCATCAAACCATCTCACCCAAAATCATTGTCAAAAGATAACACTGGGTACCCAACCTAGGCCCATTGAACTGTACGACCAACAAGGTCCATAAATAGGCTGAGCTTAGCCAATTTACATTGTTGAGGTCGACAGGTCTTATCAATGCAAAATGCAGAAAAAAAAATGCTAAAAGTGGCACTAATGCTTACTCAGCATGTGTGTTCCTTCCATGACATACTACATGTTAGCAGTGAGAAACAATATGCCACAAATAGGATTTGTTCTCTCTATATAGTCCCTCTGTATCAAAATAAATCCTTCACAGGATTTAGCTAGCATTCCCAGCATTCATGTATTGGAACAATTATTTATTTTCAATATATGCAGGAGAATAGTGTTCCACAAAGAGATCACATATAAGTCATTAACAATACCATTAATATATCGGAATGTAGATGTGATATTCTTTTCTCATTTTGTGGCATCTTTTAACACTCAAAATGAACCCCTTTTTTTTAACATAACACCTAGATCTTAACAGGGTTAAAATGCACCAGATCTATTTACCAAATTATACTAGAATCTACAAAAATTGACACATGGATTCATGCATGCACCCCCATCCCTCCATGGCTCCATTGTTTGTTCCATTTATCTATTCCCATATCCAAGGCGAGATAAGCCCTACCAAATGCATCATGCAAACTGCTTGCGGGAGCACAAAATCTGCACCATTATTGACGAGAAGCATAGAGGAAGCAGAGAGGGTCGAACCAATGGTGTCCAGCGAGGTGGCGACGAGGTTGTCGCCGGAGCCGAACGCTGTGGCGAGCGCCAGCGAGAAGGAGAAGTCCCCGTCGCCGACGGTGAGTATGCTCTGGAGGGAGGAGTAGTGCTTCAGCCACTTCACCTCCTCGTCCTCCTCCTCCCGCTCCGCCGCGGCGATCGCGTTAACCCCCTCCGCCACGGCCGCCGCCTCGTCGGCCACCGGAATCGCTTGAAGCGCCTCGCCCTTGACATCCGCAGCCGCGGCCACCGTGTTCCCCTCCGCTGCTGGTGCATGCCCCGCCTCGTTCTCGCCCACTACCGCCGCCGCCACCACCGTGTCCCCCTCCGCCGCTGCATGCGCCGCCCCCTTCGCGGCGGCCATCATGTCCCCCTCCGCTGCAGGCGCCTCCCCCTTCGCCGCGGCCACCATGTCCCCCTCCGCTGCAGGCGCCGCCGCATTCTCGTCCACCATCGCGGCGACCGTGCTGCCCCCCTCCGCTGCATGCGCCGGCACCACCTCCTCCTCGCCCCCATTCGCCACCGGCGCCGCCGCATTCGCCTCCCTCCCGTCGCCGTCGGCCACGATCGCCCGCACCACCACCTCCACCTCCTCCAGCGGCGGCTTCTCCTCACCCTCTGTCACCACCACCGCCGCAGCCGCCGCCGCCGCTGGCGAGAGCAGCGCGACCGCCGCCATGCGCTCGTGCGTGTGACACGATCGGCGTAGTGGAGTGGAGTTGGAGTGGGCTCGAGTACAAACAGTTTCCGCGCGTGAGGATGAGGAGGAGGAGGAGGACGCGGCGGCGGAGGCGAAAGGATGCTTTTGACCTCCCCGGAGGAAAAAACTCGCGGGATTCCCGAGGAAGGGGTTGGTCCCACATGCAGTGACACGAGGGCATGCAGAGTAGTAGTACTACTACTTGCGTTGGGTTTGAGACTCCGGGGAGACTCGTGTGGATGACACGATAGCATGCACGTTTATACTGTGTTTTTTTAATAAAATATATGTTTTATTTATAAATTATTACGCCATACTTTCCTAAATATTTGACGTCGTTGACTTTTTCAAACATATTTTACTGTTCGTCTTATTCAAAAACTTTCGTGAAATATGTAAAACTATATGTATACATAAAAGTATATTTAACAATAAATCAAATGATAGGAAAAAAATTAATAATTACTCAAATTTTTTGAATAAGATAAATGGTCAAACATTTTTAAAAAAGTCAACGGCGTCAAATATTTTAGGATGGAGGGAGTATTTGTTTGTAAATATGTCGTAATTTACAAATAAATAGTAATTTATAAATAAAACTTATATTTAGAAAAAATACAGTACAAACGCAAGCGCTCACAACATGTGCATACTTACACCCTATAGATGTCTTATTGTCGATGAGTACGTTGCACAATCATACCCTATCCTTATGGGCTACCCGTCGCTTACCACTAAAAAAAATTAGTCATAAATGCGAGCACCCTCACACCCTATCCTTATGGGTATCTTGCTGTTGACGGGTACGTCGCCTACCACTGAAATAATAATTAGCCGTAAATGCGAGCACTCATGTTAAATTTAGGATTTTAACCAGGGGTAGGCTGGTTCCACCATAAGAAACCTAATCAGTTGATCTACGCTCACTTCGCTCTAAATTTAAAAGCAAAAAAGCAAAATCAGTTGGGTGGACTGGATTTTATATACATGTTCTTAGCGATCTATGAGCAAAGGCTGAAAAATAAACTTCGATGAAAAAACCTCAAAATCAGTTCTAAATTTAAGGTTAAAAATTTAAATTTTAGCTGATAAGTATAAGCATAAGCGAAAAGATGAGACCTGTCATGAGGTGCGAGTGCAATCTTTGCGATAGATTTTGCACTTATTTTGATTTCTGAACACTTTTTTTTTTATTTTTTAAACGTGACGAGAGTACGTAAAACACTTCTAATTGGAGTGCTTGTGTTTCAAAAAAAACGACTTAAATTTACATTAGTTAATACTACTACTGCTCGTGTTGGTTGTGGAGTAGTAGTAGTGCTCCCTCCATATTGACTTTTTAACGTATGTTTAACTATTTGTTTTTGTTAAAAAAATTTATGTAATTATCATTTATTTTTATTAGGACTTAATTTACTTTTAAGAATGTAATTAGATGTTTTTAAGAATGACATAAATATTTTTTATTTACATAAAAATTTTAAATAAGACGAATGATCAAAATTTTAAATAAGACAAATAATGGTAAAAAAAAATTAAGTGCGTTATATATCAATTTATACTCGTGTTGATTTCTCAACGTGAGGCAGTGTAGCACAAACGCTGTTGCATCACGCCGTGCACTGGAGCACATACCAGTGGGTACACTACACCCCCTCATTGTTTGTTTTGTAGCCAACCAAAATGGCACGTAAAAGAAAAAGGAAAAAGGCAGGAGAAACCAATGGGAGAGGTTGCGTTCAGGCAGCATTCGTTCAGTCTAGGAGAATTTACTGGAGAACGTGCACGACCTGCACGGTGATGGACGCTCACGTCTCGTCAGGTAAACAGCCAGCTTTTACGCTCATTTTCTAAATTTCATAGCCACAGATTGTTATAACGCGTATTACATCCATCACAAAATATAAGAACTTGAAAGATAAAATATTTTTCAGTACAACATATTTAGATACATTGTACTACTACAAAACATCACATCTGGTTCTAATTCTAGGTTCTTATATTTTAGATCGGATGAAATAAGAAATATATAATGGATAAATTTTCTCGATTTGTGAATATAGTAGCGTGGAATAAATACTAAAATATCCTCTCAATAGTAGGAAAAGAATGTGAAATGTAAAAGGAAAGCGAGCGATAAATTGTAAGGATACTCTCTCCCTTTCAAAATAAGTTTGCTTTTCACCCATTTCAAGCATATCAATAAAAACAAAAATATTATAATACCTCTACTTTATCAAATGATACTTATTTTAGAATAAATAAGAGGAGTTAAAAATAAATAATGAGAGTAGAAGTTATTTTTTTTTATAGAGGGAGGACACCTAGAACTGTTGACCCGTCGGCCTAGCATGAAAAGAGCCGACCGATGAAAAACAACTTCAAAATAAATATAAAATATAAATCAATTTATTTATTTTAAAATTTATCTTGAAATAAACTATACTTTTCACAAATTAATACTTCAGTTTTAGCTACTACCTTTAAGCCCTGTTTAGATTCATAGTAATGTCTCGTCTGTTATTAGGTTTTTATATTTTAGAACAGAGGTAGTATTCAATACTCACTAGCCCACTTCTTATTAACAATGGTTACTGTAGTTTATTTACTCATCACTCAAGATATGAAGGTTTGATTTATTTTAGCAAGGAGAAGGTAAAAGTTATACTAAGATATAAGATTTTAAATCCTTCATATTCCATTAATCACCCATTATTTTCAATTTTCTTCCTAGCTTTTCATGCTCATCCTCTCACTATCAACTATCCCTCAGCCTTATCATTCTTTTCTAGTAGGAGTACTAATCTTTGGCATGAAGTAGCCGTGCCCGTTTATAGCAGTTTACCGTGGACATGCTTCACAAGCTAGTAAACCGTATATTTTTCAAAGAAGTTTTATATAAAAACTTCTTAGAATACTTCTCCAAATCTATTTCTATTTTTTTAAAAAAATATTTATCCATTTATATCACTAAATAATTACCATAAAATCAGAATAATCTACCATCCATCCTCCACAATCTATTGCGAACCGGGAGCTAGTAGCAGAGCTAGGAGTAGGAGTCATGAACTCATGATGCAACGGGGCATACCCTGCTGGGTGTTGAGTACTCCAGTACAGTATTCAGGGCCGCGCCGTCAAATTTGTAGGCCCTGTACAAGGCTCTAAGCGAGACCTAAATCAAGTATCAAACATAGCTAAAATAATGTATATACTGTAGAACAAATATGATATATCAAGAATAGTATATTTTTTAACTCTTGTTTTGCATAATCAGAAACTGTCAAACTGAAGACGGAGAATGTTCGTTGTTTTTAATGGCTTGCTGCCTAGTGCCTTGCTTGTTGGTTGCTTGCTAAGTTGCTATTCGCTGGTTGAATGAAAATGTGAAATTGGATAAGCTGGCTGGCGGCCTGATGTCTCGTCTCCAGACGAATTAAATAAGTCACAGATACGAAAATGAAAGAGAATACAAAACACCGTGGGGCCTCGGGGCTCGGAGTTGAGAATACGAAGCGCCACGCACGCAAAGTCGTCACGCGGAGATACGTGCGGACTTGAACGGGGTTCTGGCGCTCTGGCCTCACACGAATACATAGGCCTTCTTCAGTTGGGCTGATTTTTTTAGACCTTGGAAATTTGGAGGCTCTATATGGTCGCACGGGCCGCACGGCCCTGACAGTATTCCCTCTGTAGAAAAAGAATTGAGTATGAATCTAGACAAGTGAGCATCTAATTTTCCTAATGACAAGTGAGCATCTAATTTCACCATTGGGAAGGAGAAAGTATTGAGTTTTTTTTTCAAAGGTGTACAGTAGACAGTAGTGGCAGGTCACAGTAGCAGCAAGCTGCTTCTGGAGTCGGACACGGGAGAGCAGCCAGCTGCTCTCAGCACCAAGCAACACACACAGGAAGAGAGAGGGAATCAGTCCGTGTAGGGAATGGAGCAAGAATGCTTTCGGAAGGGCAGAGGGAAGAAGGCACACTTCTTCTTTTTTTCTGCTTCTGAAACAATTTCAAAATTCGTGAAATTATTTAAAAAATTCGAAGTTATACTCCATATGGGAGTATATGGCTGGCTCAGGATAAGATCAACAGGTGCTACTGTACTCCTATTTGCTTGCATGAGAGCAAGTGTAATACTTTTGACTGTGTTTGATTGTTGGGGTTAGAAACCCATCCTCTTTGCACGGAAAACGGAACAGTCTATTAGCGCGTGATTAATTAAATATTAGTTAACTTTTAAAAAAATAGATTAATTTGATTTTTAAACAACTTTCGTATAGAAATTTTTTGCAAAAAATATATCGTTTAGCAATTTGAAAAGCGTGCACGCGGAAAACGAGAAAGAGGAGGTTGGGAACTTGATGCAACGAATGCAGCCAAAAAAATTAAGGAGTGTTGGTTCTAAGATTGGACTAACTATAAGTCCATATTAGAGTTAAATGAAGATAAATGAAAATAGTAAGGCTAACTATAAGCCCATATTCATCCAACTGAATGCCCAATCAATGCTACATACACATGCAAATCTTGGATCATATGTACTTCCTCTATAAAAAGAAAAAAACTAATTCTCAGGATTCACCTTTACGATTGGACTTATTTTATGTCAGCAAGCAATATTTTATGCAACAGCAAGAATGTCAAGTACTCCCTCCGTCCCTTAATATAAGGTATTTTGACATTTTGCTTGCGATGTTTGATCATCCGTCTTATTAAAAAAAAATTAAAATTTTTATTTATTTTATTTGTGACTTACTTTATTATCCAAAGTACTTTAAGCACAACTTTTCATTTTTTTATATTTGTACAAATTTTTTAAATAAGATGGGTGATCAAACAGTGCAAGTAAAATGTTAAAATTCCTTGTATTAAGAGACAGAGGGAGTAGAAACCAGTGTTTCAGTAGAACCAGCCCTCAGATTGGGCTTACAACTGTAGTAAAGCCAAGATAACCAGGGTTTTTTCAGTCTCAAACGGCACCTGCAATACAAAAAGGAACTTGGCTGTTGTGGTCAGTCAGAGTTTGACACACAAAATGATCCTACCTGTACATTTTCGACATCATCCATCTAACACGGCACCGCACATCTTGGAATGAAATGCCAAGTTCTTCTATCCTAGTGAAATACTGATCCTTTTAGCACTTAGCAGGTCAAATTCTCAAAAAGATACACACCAACCAACGATCATTGATCACCACCGTGTAGCGTGCAACGTGATCATAGTTTGCAGCCACTTCTCCTTCTCAGCAGGATCCCTGAAGAGATATTCCAGGAACTCGAAGTAATCCAAGCTGGTTCCTGCAGGCATTGTTTGTCTTCTCATTTCAAACTCCCTCCGCAGATTCATTTGGTGTTCCCTGGCAAAGTCGTAGCTGCTAACGCTTTGCAATGGCCTAAGAACAGGTTTCGGCTGCTCCTGAGGTGCAAAGAGACTGGTACTTGTGATTCTGCCCATTCGTGGAGCAATGCTGGACGCAACGGGAAAAAGATGAGGCGATGGCCTTACGATGTTGAGCATTGAGTGGATATTGCAATGCTGAAGAGAAGAGGCAGCCGCTGTCCATAAGCCAACAAAATTGACAGGAAAACCCGGTTGATGGCTTTGAGCAATTCTGAGTGAGTATGGGTCGAAAGTTACTGGCATGTTAACTGCATTGACTGGTCGAAACGGCTGAGATGGACTCCAATCACTTGCCAATATTTCAGGATGGACATGGCTGCCTCCAAGGGATGGGATTGAACCAATCTTCTTTGAATGACATTTCTTCTGCTTCTTACGGTTTCTGATGGAGAATTTGAAAGTGCAACAAGGACCTAGAGGGAAAGGTTCGTCGCACCTTGGGCCATCTCCTCTCTTGTGGTTATAACCAGGATAGTCTTCTATATGGAAATCAACTTTCTCAACCATAATAAGTGAAGATTCAGAGGCTAGTTTCTCAATCTCCCAGTTTTCATACACCTTTCCTCTCTTGTGACTAACATGGATTTCACCAGAAGGCCGAAGCAGGCATCTTGCATTGCGGAAAAATCCTCTCACGAGATCTTTGTGCAGGCTAACAGTCAGAGAAAATGGTTAATAAAAAGTTAACCGATAAACAGAGTATCCAAAAGCAGCAGCCTGTTTAAGCATTATGACATTCTAAACAGGTTCCTGCCTTCACCAAATGCAACAAGAAGGCCATCAGCTAAAAACTTAATGACCATCATCTATGAAAAGGTTATTATGCTGGCCAGAGCCTCCCACACATCATAACTACAACCTAAGAGGCTAAGATTCATTCCAATGTTTTTATGGTTTATGCTATTAGCAGAGAGCAAAATTGACTAGAATTAAACTTGGAAAAGAGAACTGCTTCCTAGAGATTATATCTAGTCATTTGCATCCGTGCATACTTCTTCTGAACAAAATCAACATAACAGCATAACTCCTTGTACAGTCGTACAAGACGTATACACTTTCTATGTAACACAAATTGTGAAACGACTGATTCATATGGCAAACAACACAAGCTTCCTTGATCTAGGAACAAATCAAACATTGACGGTAACAAAAATAATCATGACAAGAGGGATCACATACTTGATCATACGCATATCACCCTCTTTTGCTTTGAATCCAGCATGAGGCAAATTAAAGACAATTCGATCAAACCGTCTCATCTTTAGGTCAGTGTGATGCTTCATTGTCTTTGCATCAACACCATGCAAAGTTGTGGCCCCCATCAATTTCAGTACCATTATATTTGACTCTGCATTGGCATACTTCCCCCTCAAAGCCTCTGGACAACAGGGTTGCTCACAAGAAATACAAATGAGCACAAAAATCAAACAATAAAGTCCCTTTTGGCATGTAATGTAAGCAGCGACAGCTCAATGCATACATTTTTTTTTAAAAAAGAAAGAATTATGAAACATCCTATTCCTGATAATTGTCTGTTGAATAACAATGTTTTAACTGGTTCACATATGTTTCCATTTAGCCCCTTAGCGATTGCTTTGATGCCTGTACCTTAAAGCAAACTTGAAACAAAGATGATGATTAAACACAACATAATAATATCGTGCTGGCAGGCGCAAAAATGATATATGAAGGTAACATAGAGGTTACTCCTAAAAACTGATCAGAGAAACAGATAAATGGACGCCATTACCAATATGAAATGATAATCCGACCTAGAACTTTTGAACCGTACGGCTGTAAGTCACAATTTTACAGTGTTTGTGTTCCAACAACAACAGAGAGCAGAATACCTTGAAGATAGAAATAGTGTGTTCAATATGAGTGTTCCTTCAATAACATGCAACTCTAACAGTAGAGAACATTTGTCTTTATAATTATCCTCAGTAAAATGTACCAACTAGCAAACTTATTTCCAAAATCAAGAACACATGAAGGTATCCCACAAATAATTAACAGAATGAGTGCATTTCATAGAACCCCAAGTTTAACGGAAAACCCGGGTTCTTCTCAAGGAACCTAGGTTTTGAAGCAAAAGGTTTAGGACAACCCCATGTTTGTGGATGCCGACACATAAATTTCATACAGGTATACCCTAGTATTATCTAGCCTGCTGAAATTGCCGTTCCTATATTTGCACACGCACCAATTTAAGTATACCTTGCCGCTCCCATGTTTGCACACGCACTGATTTAAGGTAAACTAATTCTTGATGGAGTAAAGTTCGCCTCTTTTTTTTTTATCAGGACAAAATCTCAAGGCATACATGGCAAGAAAGGCATATCGCCCTCATAGTAGTGTACTATTCTACTAAGCGCGGAAAAAAGGCGGCAGCCGCAAGAAAATCCGAATCAATTGAGTAAGGGGAAGTGAGAGGCTAGAGTTGAGAGAAGAAGCAATCGAAGATACCATAGGAATCAAGAGACGTGGAGACGAGGTTCTCGCCGGAGCAGAATGCGATGGCGAGCGCCCGCGAGAAGGAGAAATCCCCGTCGCCGACGACCAAGATGCTTTGCATCGAGGAGTAGTGCTTCAGCCACTTCACCCCCTCCTCTTCTTCATCGCCCCCATCCTCCTCCCCCTCCTCTTCATCCTCTCTCTCTTCCTCCGCTTCTTCCTCCACCTCCACCTCCACCTCCTCTTCTTCACTGATCGCCGATGCTCCATCCAATGTGCGCACTTCCTTCTTCCCGCCGGCGACCGCCGCCGCCGCCGCGGCGTGCCCTACCTCCGGCGACGCCACCGCCATGTGTGTCCGTTTCGTCGCCTCGTCTGCAACGCTAGTCCATGTCCATTGGTCAAGTCCAACCCATTTCAAACCAGCTCGACGCGTGGCGGAGGCTCCTGGATTTTTCACCCTTTGATCCTTTTAAAAAGTTTATTTTACATATAAATCCTATAAAAAAACTTATTCAACGCTGTTTTCGATCACTTAAAATCCATTAGTTATTTTTTTCTAAAAAATAAATCAATATGATTTTAAAATAATTTTTGTATAAAAACTTTTTGTAAAAAACATACCATTTAGTAATTTAAAAAGCGTGCGCTCGGAACACTAGGGAGTTGTGTTGGTAACACAGGGTGTCGAACTAAGCCTGAGTGCGTCAACGTTTACTGTTATATTAGATCACAGCACCAATAACATTAGCGCCGTGAAAAGGATCATATTCTGAATAAATTTTTAGTCTATTTACGGAATAAATTTTCTAAAATGATCAAAATGTAATAAATTCAGGGCGAGGCTCTGCCGCATGGGGCCCACTTGGCAGGAGGCTCACAGCACCGTCACTGGGCCGGCACAAATTGGGCCATACCGGAAATCAGGGCTAAACTTGAGGCCCATTATTTATGGGCTGGACGGGGATTTGCGGCGAGGCCCATAATAGGTGCGCCTGAAGGGATTGCCACGTACGTGGGCCACACTGGTGGGCCTACGTATTCTTGGTTTGGAGCTACTCCAGTTTGCTTTCACGATCTTTTGCTGCATATACTGCCATGTTTTCCTAGAATTTTAAAGACTGCTGTGCTGACCGAAATTTGTTAATTTAGGATCTATTTATCTTGCACAATGCAATTTGTTCGTCAAGTCTGCTTAACGCATTATCTGAAAAAGAAATCTGCTTAACGACCAACATTTCTTCTGTCCAGCAAAGTCTGAAGTGCTTTAGCACTCAACTGAACCCTCGTATCCTTTTCAATATGTAACAAATGGAAGTAAACCTAACTAGTTGTAGTTAGTTATGCTCAATTGCTCATCACATTCCCTACTACGTATTTTCTTTCGATCGAATTACCATGACACTATTTCATATACTGCAATGCCTTCTTTTAAAAATTTATTTTGCGTGTAAACTGAACTTGTGAAATCTGAATTTTGCTCATGAAACTATGTTTTATTCTAATATATTGACGTGCAAACTTTTTGCGCGCTTGCGAAAAAAGAGTTTAGCTTCAATAGTAGAGCATGCAGAATGGCAACTCGGTTGGACAACAAAAGATCCAATCAATGATCACCTCACCTCGTCGGCATGAGATGGACGTGTGACCGGTCACCGAGAAGAGACGCACACAATGAGACACACACATGATCAGGAGCATGTCACCTGGCTCAGCCCCCATCAATCTGCATCATTCACAAACCATCAAATGATTGGGTATACAGATCGATCGCTTTGTTTGTTCAATTTGTTCTGTTCGTGATCCGACAACGACGCCGCCTCATCCACAAATCGAGATGTAATCTTCAGCAATCAGAATGCCCGGAGTTTTTTTTTTTACTGCTGCTAATGGCATTTCTTGGATTAATGTACAGGGGAGGGAAATTACACCTAAGTACAGAATTGCTGCTGCTGATGATTTCTTGGCTAATCAACAGATTATGGGAGGGTAATTAACTAATTACTGCTCGCTAGTTTTTACTAAGCTTTGCAAAAATTTCAGACGGAGTAATCGGTGACGGCGGCGAAGGAGCAGCTCGACACCGGCGATGCCGGCGTCGCGGTGACGGTGGTGGGCAATGACGGCGCCGGCGTGGTTTGCGGCGGCGGCGGCTTGGCGTCGTCGCCGGCGGCGGACGGCGCGGGGCGCCGGATCTCCTTGAGCAGCGCGACGACGTCCTTCATGGCGGGACGGTCGTCGGCGCGGGGCGCCACGCAGAGCGCGGCCACGGACATCGCCTGCCGCATCTCGTGCACGTCGGCGTCGGCGCCGGCGGCGCCCCTGAGCCGCGCGTCGAGGAGCTCCGCCGCGTCGCGCTTCGCCTGCACGTGGTCCCGCACCCACTGCACCAGGTGGGCCCCGCCTGGCAGAGTGGGGTCCAGCGGGTGCCGCCCCGTCAGCATCTCCAGCATCACCACCCCGAAGCTGTACACGTCGCTCTTCTCCGTGATCCGCTGCATCGACGCGTACTCTGAAAAAAAGAAAAAAGGAAATTCAGACAAAAAATTCATCAAAATACATCGAAATAATAATGATGGATTTGTGAAAAAGCGCGGGAAGTGTAACGAGAAATTTGCTGTGTTTGGGACCCGACCTGGTGCCATGTAGCCGTACGATCCGGCGATGCGCGGCGGCGCCGGCATGGCGGAGTCGAGCTTGGAGAGGACGCGGGCGAGGCCGAAGTCGGCGAGGTACGGCTCGTAGGCGGCGCCGAGGAGCACGTTCATGGCCTTGATGTCGCCGTGGAGGATGGCCGGGACGCAGTCGTGGTGGAGGTACGCCACGGCGTGGGCGACGCCGAGCGCGACGTCGTAGCGCGCGCCCCACTCGGAGTCGGAGGCGGGCGCGCCGCCCTTGCCGGCGGCGGCACCGCCGCCGTGGAGGAGGCCGCTCAGGTTGCCGTTGGGGAGGTAGCCGTAGAACAGCAGCCTGGCGCCGCCGTTCGCCGCCCAGCCGAGGAGGCGCACGATGTTGCGGTGGCGGATGGAGCCCAGCGCGGCGATCTCGCTCCGGAACGCGGCGGTGGTCGTCTCGTCCGTCGACCACATCTTCTTGACGGCGAAGGTGTAGCCGTTGGGGGTGTCCACCTTGTACACCACGCCGGAGCTTCCGGTCCCGATGACGTTCGCCGACGTCAGCCCGCGCAGCACGTCGTCCATGGAGATGTCGAGCTTCTGGTACAGCGTCACCTCCCACGCGCCCTCGCCGTGGACGACCCTGCCGCCGCCACCGGCGCCGCCGCCACGGCGCATGCGGGCGAGCAGGTACGTGGCGGCGACCAGGAGCGCCGCGCTGACCGCGGCGAGGACGGACATGGCGACCTTCAGCGACGAGATGGCCCCGCGCCGGGAGGACTCGTCGGAGCCGTCCCCGACGATGAGGTGGCGGTTGCCGGCGAGGTCGCTGAGGGGAAGCCTCTGGAAGAACGGGGTGTCCGGGAGCTCGCCGGAGAAGGCATTGTAGGAGATGTTCAGCGTGACGAGATTCTGCAGCGCCGCCAGCGAGTCGAGGCCACCGGAGAGCTCGTTGTGCGACAGGTCGAGGCTGCCGAGCTTGTCAAGTCCAGCGAACTGTGACGGTATCTCGCCGGAGAGCCGGTTGCAGCTGAGGTTAAGCGAAATCTCCAACGACGGGAGCATCCCGATCTCCGGCGGGATGCCGCCGGAGAACGCATTGTCGCCGAGGTCAAGCAACTGGAGCTTCTGGCAAGAGCCGATCTCCGGCGGTATCCCGCCGGTGAGCCGGTTCTTCCCCAAGTAAAGCTTCGTCAACTCCGGCAACAACCCAATGCTGGAGCTCAACGCGCCGGCGAGCTGGTTGTCGGAGACGTCGATGAGCTGGAGGCTACGCGGCAGCGTCTCCGGCAGCGAGCCAGAGAGAGCATTGGAGTGGAGGTCAAGGAACTCGAGGCTGCTGCACCCGGAGATCGCCGGTGGCACGGCGCCGACGAGGTGGTTGTCGCTGATGTCGAGGAAGTTGAGGCTCTTGAGGCCGCCGATCTCCGCCGGGATCGTGCCGGAGAGGCGGTTGCCGCTGAGCCGGAGGCGGTAGAGGTTGCCGCAGCCGCCGATCTCCGGCGGGATGGGCCCGGACAGCTCGTTGCTGATCAGCAGCAGCTTCGTCAAGTTCTGCAAGGCGAACAGCTGCTTCGGGATCATGCCGGTGAGGTTGTTGTACGAGAGGTCGACGGCCTGGAGGCTCGGGCACTCGGCGAGGCTCGCCGGAACGCCGCCGGTGAGACGATTCCTCCACGCGTAGAACAAGGTGAGGTTGCGCAGCCGCGGGAAGTCGACGGCGATCGCGCCGGTGAGCTGGTTGTTGTCGACCTCGACGTCGGTGAGCGACGTGCAGTTGGAGAGCTCCGGCGGGATGACGCCGGTGAGCTGGTTCGTGCTGAGCTGAAGCTGCTGGAGATTGGGGAGGTCGCCGAGGGTGGCCGGGATGCTGCCGGTGAGGGAGTTGAGCGAGAGGTCGATGAGCGTGAGCTGCTTGCACCGGCCGAGCTCCGGTGGGATGGCGCCGACGAGCTGGTTCTGCCATAGGAGCAGCGTCTGGAGCTTGGCGAGGCGGCCGAGCTGCGGCGGGATGGGGCCGGAGAGGGAGTTCTGGTAGAGGTAGAGGCTGGTGAGCTCGGTGCAGTTGCCGATGGAGTCCGGGATGCGGCCGGAGAGGAGGGTGGTGTAGATGGCGATGGTCTGGATGCGGCTGAGCTGCCCGATCGTGTCCGGCAAGCTGCCGGACATGCCGGTCTCGGCGAGGCCGAGCATTGTGAGGTTGGCGCAGCCGCCGATCTCCGGCGGGAGCGGGCCCTTCAGCCCCTGGTTCCCGCCGGCGCGGAGCACCTGCAGCCGCTTCAGGTTGCCGATGCTCGCCGGGATCGCGCCGCTCAGCTCGTTGTCGTAGAGCGTCAGGTAGGCGAGCGCGGTGAGGTTGCCGATGTCGTCGGGGATGGCGCCGCGGAGCGAGTTGGAGTTGAGGGACAGCGACTCGAGCTTGGACAGCCGGCAGAGCTCGGCGGGGATCGCGCCGGTGAGCTGGTTCTTGCTGACGTCAAGCGTGGCCAGCTCGCCGTATTCGCCGAGCTCCGGCGGGATCTCGCCGGTGAGGTTGGTGCCGGAGAGCACCAGCGTCCTCAGCGACCTCGCCAGCGGCAGCAGGCTCGCCGCCGGGAGCGGGCCCTGCAGGTCGACCGACGTGACGGTGACCCCCACGACGTCGCCCGTGCGCGCGTCGCACGACACGCCGAGCCACCGGCACGGCGTCGCGTCCGACGCCCGCCACGAGTCCAGCGCGCCGCCCGACGGCCGCAGCGACGCCTTCCATCGGAGCAGCGCCTGCCCCTGCTCGCTCACGCCGTGGCACGGTGACACCAGCAGCAGCGCGACGGCGGCGACGGACGCGAGCAGAAGCGCGAGCCTCGCTGCTGCTGCGACGGGCGGCGGCGGCGGCATTGGCGGCGGGCGCCACGGCGAGGTGGACGGCGACGGCGAGGCTGGGTGGCAATGTGGTGTGTTGGTGATGTGGCGGCGGTGGCGTCTGCTGCTGCTAACTAAGCAAAGCCTTGGGATTGTAGAGGGGGAGACCCCATGATTTGTTTATACAAGAAAAGTTTAGGAGATCTGGATCCAAATGACCACTAATCAAGCTGCTAATGGCTAATGGCTACTGCAATTTTTTTAAAAAAAACATTATTTCTTTGTATTTTTTTGTACAAAGAACAGATTTGGTTGTTGCAGTGTTGGTGTGTGCACTAAGTATAGCACTGATCAGTCTGATGATCTCTGATCTGATCTTGGCTTGAGCAAAACAAAATAAAATTGGTTCTTGGAGGTTTTATTCAGAGGAGGATAATGCAAGTTATATTGATTTTTTAAGTGATGAGAAGCTGAAAGGAAGGTGGTGTGGTTGCTGCCATCATCTGCATTAGTACTACTGCGCATGTTTATCCCAAGTTGGAGTACTTATTACTGCTGCCATTACAGTGTCTCTTGATTAGTTAATTAGCTACTATTCCTGTCTTGGAGATGAAAACATCTCTGGTTCTTTCTCGTGTTCTGTGAGAAAACAGGCTGCTAATTCTCTCGGTAATCCAACTTTTTATCCACTGTTTAGATGGAAGAGAGCATTTTCAGTGTCAGTTAAGTTAAACCTCGTTCCCTTGTGCTGCTGTGTTTTATGCTCCAGGGGTTGACAGTGGCTGTTACTGCTCTTTTAATCTTTTTTGCATGCATGCATGCATGCTTCTTTTCTGCGTGTAAACCTTCTAAATGCTTCAGTGTTGCTTTACGGCTCTATCTTTGCAAGATGGTGGTACTGAAGATTAGTACTTTACAGTGACAGTGAGGTAGGTACAACTGTAAAAAAGTGCAAGTTGAATTGTAGTGCGCCCCATTAGCACTATACCAACAAGAAAATAAACATACTCCCTCCGTTTCAAAATATTTAACACCGTTGACTTTTTAGCATATGTTTGACCGTTCGTCTTATTTAAAAAAAATTGTAAAATATGTAAAACTATATGTATACATGAAAATATATTTAACAATGAATCAAATGATATGAAAAGAATAAATAATTACTTAAATTTTTTGAATAAGACGAATGGTCAAACACGTACTAGAAAGTCAATGGTGTCAAACATTTTGAAACGGAGGGAGTACTTATTTTACTGTCAATTTAGCATAAGTATTTTCTCTTCAAAATTCATTTGGTTCTCTTGTTCAGAATTCCACCATGAAATATATGATTATGTTAGTATGTGATAATTTAGGTTTACTTCCTTTGACAAAACTAACTCATTTCACATGTACAAGATTTCAATTAATGTTTAGGCGCTTCTTTAATTCAAAATTTCAAGTGCCTTTTCAGTTAATGTTCACCATCAATCCGTCCTCTGATCTGAAATTATTCTTTCTGCAGCTTCCTAATAGGTGTGTTCAGGTTCAGAAAGCATGCTCATGTCACATGCCTAAGTTTCTGAAAAAGAACACTAGGATGATACAATAACAGGTAATCAGCCCTAATTACTTGCTGTGAACTCATCAGAGAGAGGCTTCCTGGTTAAATTAAAGCAGCAAGGCAGAGGGGAATAAGAGAGGAATCTTATGTTGCACATGACAGTAAAGGGAGGTGAAGGTTAGTGCCATACTCATGTCAAAAAAAATTTAGCAACTTACCCATGTGAATAGTTGGCAAACCGCTGGAAAGTAACCTAGAAAGATTAGATGCTAGCTGATAAAAAAAAACTGAAAAATTTCCAGCAAGAACATGTACATGTCTTTGAGTGGAAGGGACAATGAGGAATAAGATATTAAGATAACATTTGTTCAGTTTAATACCCCATTTGTCAAAATCCTTTACTTTTGTCATTAGTTAAATTGATCGGTCGATCTCGACCTAGCACCATCACTATGGCTGGTAGATCTCTGTGGGGTTTGAGTGATTACCATTTCAACATCAAAATTACAACTTTATAATCCAAAGCACAATTCTTGAATTTTTTTTCTCACCCCTGCTTGGTGGATCCAATTATTTCACCATCTTATCTGCATTGTGGTTTCAATCAATTGCTGCACTTTTAACTATTTTTCTATCTGTTAATTTGAACCAAATTACACTTCGAAATTTCCTTGCGGATGGTTTTTACAAAACTGAAAAATTACAATCAAGAAGCAGCAGCAGCAACAGCATAGCACATTGCCTGAAGTTCAAGTCAACTATTCGAATTAACTTTTTTTATGTTTCGTACCGATGTAAAGTATAAACAGATAAATAATTCTCACTAATCCACCATCACTCGCGCCTAACTTGAGGTTAGAATGCGGTCACATGGGTGATGAGGAGACATGTTAGGTGTCACACATGGTTGATAATGTTTGAGTAATATTGGAGATGGTAACAGCAGGGGAATATATATGAGGATGATTTGGATTCAGAATTCAGATCCCATCAAGGGTGTGAGGACAATACGGAGGCATACGCAGCACATGGTTAAGTTTAGGTGGACTTATCACCTGATTAACTAAGATAAAACCTGTACCTGTGACTGTGATGCAGTTCTTTCACAGCTAATTCTTCCGTTAGTTCTCTGACAAAATATGACATTTCTCAGGCCTGGTTGCAGTTGCAACCAAGATCTGATCATATGCCATCTGTTACTTCAACAACTTTTTTTTTCTAATTTCTTTTCACAGTTGCATCGAGCTTACGCGGATAGATCCAATCGGAGAATGCATCTGGATGCACTGTCAAAAGGTAATTAGAATTGATTGTCGGTTAAGAACATTCTGTCACCGAAAGGTTGAAACAGTTAAAAAAAATGTTGCTTCAGACATAATGCATCTTTTTTACTTCAGTTTTCACATTCAGTCATTTCCTGTTTGCAAAAGGCAGTGCCTATGGAATGCTAGGAGTAGCCACCAAAATATTGAAGCATCTAGCTATTGTTAAAGCTACTAATTCACTATTATATATAGCTATTGTAGTCACATTCTCCGAAATCAAAACAGTTAAGACATCTATGAACAGGGGGTAAAATTGAGTGTCTCACATTTTGTCACCTCTTTGAGGGTACCTACAATCATAGATCAAGAAAGCCAAATTACCACAAGCAATGCTCCTAGTCTCCTAGTGGTGGTTACTGAGTACTCTTAGCAGTATGTGTTTTGTATGTAAATCAAACTGTTGAAAGCTTTGATTGTAAATACTCTTTTAGTTTTGTGAAAAAAAAGTATGTGTAGCAGTACTCTTTTACTACTCCTACTCTACAAGCAGGCTGGTTTCTGTCAGATAAGAACATCCTGTCACCACTGCAACAGTTAAAAATGGCAGAAGAATGGAATTTTTAACTTCTTCTAGGTTCTTTCATCCAGTTACTGTTACTCTGTAATGTGTGGTGCCAACCTATGAAATGCTAGACATAGCCTGATAGCCGTGCAATTTTTTCTAGCCTGAACAAAGCTGAGCACAAATTTATGAGCTCGGAGCATCTGTCTGCCTCACTGGGCCTTCATAGTCTGTCCTAATAATTTGCTACTAGCTCCAATTGTAGCCTAGAGCTGCCTACTCCATGGTAAGAATGCAACAGATTCAGTTCAAATTAGTGGTCATAGAAATCAAGATAAGAACAAGATGCATCTGTCACGAATCCTGAAGATTAATTTGTAGCTCTTCACTTCATGTCAGCTGATGCTTACACAGAACAAGATATTTGACCTGAATCTTTATGTGACACTGGCATGGATCAATCTGATGCCTTGATTCAATCAGAAAGGAACAGGACATTTCACATTTCTCTTGTCCTAAATTATGATCACATTATCATAAACAATACTACTATGATGCATCTGTGCTATCAGCAAGATGTGGACTCGGGGTAGTTCAGGTGGCACTACCCCATGTTTGGTGTTTTTCCCGGAGAAAACGTTGCAAAGTGATCGACTTGTCCCACACAAACATCAGAGTTCAGAGCTCACAAGAGGAGGCGCCATCTGTATCACTGCCTGAACTTTACATGTTTGCATTGCAAGATTGAAACTTTATTATTATTATTATGCAGAGTGGATGCCAAGAAGCAAGAACAGTGTGATCTGTTGATACTACCTGCTACTACTTGCAAATTGCAGAGCTTTAATCTGTTTAATTTGCTCTCACTTTCTTGGGTCATTTCAGTGCTCCCTACGTACGCACAAACGCCTATTGGCTGGAGATGATGCTTCAGTCCTTAATTTCAGGATTTTGTTCCTCTTAATGCACACATCCATGGCCTTTATCTTTATGGTTTTAGGTATTTTTTATCTAAATGGGCAAATATCACAACTTGTGCACGCTTGAGTTTAGGTTGTGCATTATTTAGATCTTTATGGTGATTTGATTAGGTGAGAGAGAAGATTTGGAAGATGAACTTATCCGCACTTAGGAATGAGAGAACAGACAAAATAATCAGTCACACGCATGTTTGCAAACATGTGCAAAGAAACTGGATGGAATTTGATTAAGTTTGCTTTGAATGATTGAGGTTGAGGCTGTTTGGGGGCAATATAATCTTAGTTGATCCGATGGCCAACTCTATGATTGAACACCAACCTCGAATGTATCTCAGATAATAGTTTATTTTTCGGTCAACATATTTTAGTTTGTAGATATTTTTGTTCATAGTTAGATCCTAGAGAATTATTCATGAATGGAAAGTTTTTTTTTCTGGCCTTCCCAAACAAGTCTAATTAGGCTATATAGATTCAAAGAAAAGCAGAGAAAAAGAAAGAAGTCCATGACTCCATGTGACTACTAACGTTAGGGAAAATATTATTATTTTCATGCTACACTCTAATGGAAATATAATAGATTCTACATTAAAAATAGTCTAGCCTTTACGTGGACCAGCCAATTAGTAGTATAAACATGCAAACTTTTCTTTAAAATGTGCTCTTCAAATCACATTTAGTGATATTAAAGGATGGAGGTCGTAGATCACTCTCAGGTTGGATTCAACTTCAGCAGGTCTCGGGGTAGTTTTGTGGTTGTTATATCGTGCTTACTTTTATTTTTCAATGCTATAGTTTAGGAAACAAGTGGTAAAAAATATAATTCCCTTTTGTGAAAATTAACACTTCCCCGCTCTTTTTTTTTTACATTCCAAAGCTTTAATAAAGGTTATGACTATACAAAAGTCGGATATGATCGTTTTGCAATTGATAAGTCGTAGAACATGAATTATGGGAAAAAAATAATTTATAGGTAAAACTTTCATATTTGTATTATTTGTGGTTTTAAAGTCAAAGCTGAAAAATAGACTATGCTTAAAAAAAACTACAAAATTAAGTTTCAAATTCTGACTTTGGTTATGGCTAATCAAGCAGAATTAGCATATGTCACTTCAATTTGTTAATAAAATTTTGGACCACATTCAAGATGAGATATGCGCTAATTTGTTAATAAGGAATGCTAATTTTTCACTTGAATAGAATATCATAATCCCATTAACATATGCTGACTATGTTTTAGAAAATACTACACACCAAAGCATATGAAAAGAAAATGACAAATAGGAGAGTTTCAGAAAATATATATTATATGTTAACTCCATCCCTGACTAATAACCTGCCTGGTCCTGCCAATGCTGAGGTAGTGTCTAGGGAGCAGAAACTCTTCAATGAAGCTTCCCTTCAATTCAATCCAAACATTCTCTCTCATCTGTTCTCATCTCTCATCTCTGCTCCCTGATTGTGCCTGTGTCTGCATCTGCATCCCCAACAAGAACACAAATGCAAACGTCAAAAATCCTGAACTCCAATTCTCCTCCTACTACCTGCCTGCACAACGCCATGCCTGCAGCACTCGATGACGCTTGCTCCCCTTTCTTGAAATGAACAACGCCGCAGCACCGTCTCACCATGCATTTTTCCTTGCAGTCTTAGCGTTTTTTTTTTCTTTTTCAGGCCATGTGTCGCTCGAAGCCTGAAGAAACCTGCATTTTTTTTTGCAGGGATAGACCGGTCAGTGTCATGTCGCAAATCATAGTACTCCTGACTGTAGATCTCTGAATCAGATGACGATGACAATGTTCAGAAACTTGGACACTGGATACGAACAGAAAGATTCTTCAACCGAGCAGTGTTTGTTTGCAGGAAGCTTTTATAGATTGCAAGGCGAAATGGGAGCTGGTAGATACACCCCATCGAAAAAAAAGAACTAAGAATAATTGGTTCTCTTAGAACAGAGGAAGTATTGGTGTTCATGATGTGATGAGATTGTCACGCACAATTTGAAAGTTTCTTCATGAGTATTAAACATAAATTCTGATTAATTTTGATGGACACACCTTGCAAAAAAAAACCTGAACATCAAAAATGGACAGCCAAAATTTAGGAAAGATATGTTAGTTTATTTTAAGCTAAAAATACTACCATTGTCAGAAAAAAGAATATAAAGAGTTTTAAGGTTGGACATGGTAAATAAGGAAGTAGTTAGAATTAAATGGGAGAAAATTGTGATTGGTTAAAAAGATGAAAGTAGGTGAAAAAAATTAAATTCGTGATATGTTATGGTCGGTTGAGAAGGGAATGTAGGTGAAGAACTGGTTATATTTTAGGACAGATTTTAAATACTAGAAGTTTATAGTTTATATTTTGGGATGGAAGAAGTATGTTATAATTTGTGCATATTCCTAAAAAAGAAGAGTGGTGATTAGGAGTTGGTAATTTATTAAGATACTTCTTTCATTCCAGAATATAAAGCATAACAACTCTTAACCCAAAGACCAAGAAACAATTATTATCACCTCATTGTTTGAATCATCCTAATAAATACAATGCATGTATCCAATAGAAAGATTTTGAAAGTGAAAGAGTTAATAATAATAATAATAATAATAATAATAATAATAATAATAATAATAATAATAATAATATAGTGGAGAAGAGGTGCTAATTAATTGCATGCATTTATGCATGCCTTATATTATGAAACATTTAAGAAAAAATAGTTGTGCCTTATATTTTGGAATAAAGGGAGTAGTAAAAAAGAATAAGCAATATTAAGTTAATGGAAGTGTTCTATTTTAAGTAATGTCTCATGATCAGCTGAAGAATCCTTGCAGAGTTTCTGACTTTGCACAGATCCAGCTCCAGAACTTTTTCAATTTCCAACCCTCGGTTGCTTTGGCCTACGCACAATTGCAGTCTTTTTGCATGCATGATCCAAACCATACAAGTTACAAGAATATGAAAACATCAAGGCTTCTGTTCTGGAACTTGTCAGGACTCAGGACTATCAAATGCACAATTTGCAAGATAAAATACTGGCACTGGATGGAAGATTGGAAGATATCTGCAGGAAAATTTCTTCATTGTGATGAATGCATTGACACCATCAGCATTGCGGTAAACAATAACTGACATTAACAGTAACTTTTTAAGAAAATATGACAGACAAATGGCATCAAAGATGATAGGCAGATGCCATGGTTGAACAGACAAAAGCTAAAAGTGCCAGCTCAGTTTTGTGCTGCTACAAACTCAAGGATCACCAAAATATCATGAGGTTAACATTGTCTTTGTTGTCATGAGCCAGATATGCCAACAGCCGAACTTGAAGTACCCTGTGAAATTGTGGGAGTTGGGATCAAATACATGCCAGGAAATGCAAAGTGCAATACTTATTAACCCACTGTAAGACTTAGTAGCAGTATTTCTTATATTTCTATCTTTCTTTTTTCTTACGGGTAAAGGATATGCCGCTGGCCTAAATGATCTAAAACCATGTAAACTGTGACGATTATTTGCGGTGCACTTATTATCTTACCTTTTGTCTTTTAACTCTTTATGATGAATGAAACAGTGCACTATGGCTGTTCATAGCATTAGGTAAGATTGCGCAAATAAAGGTTTTATCCTCAGCATTATTTATTCAACATTTTCAGTCAGCATATCAATTGTGTTTATGTGTGTGTAGTCTGGGGTGCAAAACATCAATAAATTCGGTGTCAAAATAAAAATATGATTACAAGACACAGCTACGTAAAGGGAAGTAGGGAACACTGTCATACCAATATATGAAAATAGAAGGTCATTATTTCATTTGTTTCTTACTGAAAGAAAACGGTCAGAACAGGAATAAATAACAAGAACCCACAGACGCCTATTTCAGTGAACATATATCATATCTTTAAAAAAAGCTACCTGATCTGCCACATGGCTTTCCTTATTATGGGCAGCACCAGTTGTGTTGTTCATGACCTAAATATAGGTAAAATTTGTCAGTTTTACAAGACACAAAAACAACCACAAATAGTTATAATTAGGTCCTCTTTGTTTAGGCTTATAAGCCAGCTTATGAGCCAAAAAGTGTAAGTCTAAACAAATACATAATGGAGATAATGATGGTTCAAATCCAACCATTCCTTGGGCATGGTTCGTTAAACAGTTTTTTCGTTTGGCTTTTTTAAAGCCATAAGCCACTATTACACTACTAAGCTAAAAGCTATGTTGGAGAAGTTTTTTTTGGCTTATGTGAGATAGAGGTATAATTTTATACTTAAATTTAGGACTTTAAATCCACCGGCTTATAAATTATATAAGCCAAAAGCTGACTTAAAAGCCTAAGCCTAAACAAAGAGACCCTAGGAAGTAAACACATCAGCCCACCCACATACCGTTAATACTTCATGCATGTTGTCGAGATTAACACACAATATCTCTAGTACCCGCCTATACTCCAACCAGTTGATCAGCCGCAGGGAACTATCCTGCAGCATTCACACACAAGATAATTGCAATAGTTTTAATTACAATATATTCATAGCTATTTTTTATCAGAAATATGAAAAGCTGCACAACTTCCAATTCGATGCAGAAGCGGTAAGTTTACCAAATCTGGTGTCTGCTGCAAATCTAGGTTGATCTCCATGCCCATTTTATCTGCATTTTCCTACAGAAAAGAGTAACTATGAGTTAGGAATTTGTCAAACCATCAAGAAAAATTCGTGAACCTTATTATGTAACGAAAGTCTAGCTATATACATAAATCTTGTGTTTCATATCATGGACATTTCTGCAATGATTCTCTAGTCGATGGAGCCTATCCATCCACACTTCCCACTTCTTCAATTTCCAACCCTCCCGTCGCTTTGGCCTACGCACAACACCAGCCTTTCTGAATGCATCCAACCGTACAAGTGACTTCACAAACATAAAGCATTGCATGTTGTTGCGGGGGCTGAATCTCAATTGCTTCACTAACTTGCTCGACTCAATCTCAGAATTCTTCCCCATCAACTCATAGAAATATAGGTTCTTATTAAAATCATGCAAGATAATCTTATCACCGCAGATCCAATGTGGTCCTGGAACTTCAAGCATTGATAAGCGAATGTTGTACTTCTGACTCCAGCTTTGCTCTATCTTGCTGTCAATTGTCCAGATATGCAGCTTCCCTGTCTCGTAATAGCTTACAGACACATTGCTATCAATCTCTGTAATCAGCCACTGGTCAGGATCACCAAGCACATAGTTTGCAGGATCAACTGCTGGGAGCTGTAACCACTGGAAAAGTTCTTCACTGAGATCAAAGGTCACAACTGCATGTTTCCAAACACTTTCCTCATCTTCAGTCAGCCAATACATTGCCCCATCAACATTGACAACTCCAGATCTTTCCACACATCTCAAGCTTAAAGCCTGTGGAGTTCTAACATCTCTCCATTTCTCATCACCGAGTGTGTAAACTTGAATGATGCTGAAACTAGTACCAACATGGAGGTGCTCGTCACGAAGAAAGTGCATTACCTTGTATTGTTTTGTCACTGGGTGAAACCCAAAGCTGTAATAAGAGAAGTGATCAGTCTTTGAGTTCCTGACAGGTTTTACTAGATGCATACATTCACCAGTTGCAAGGTTGGCTATCTTGATTGTTGATTTATCCGAGTATAAACAAATAAGTCCATTACATGAAGCACATAAAAAATCATCAGGCTCGATCACAGGTACAACCCATTTTGATGGTGACCATGCTTCATCAAAGAGGATTGCTTCACTAGGGTAGAGGAGATGGACTAAATTCTCTCCTTGGAAGAAAAATAGGGGGCGACGCGGCGCACACTGGATGTGCGCCATGGCGAACTGAGGATCCCGAATAATGCCATCCCATTGCTTGCAGACACCATGGCACCTCAGCAGAGTGCTTACCGGAAGCCTCACAAGTATCAGTTCAACAATGTCTTGCGGCAACAAGGTCATGCAAATTTTCTTGCCTGGCTGCATTGCCAAGGCTTTCTTAGAAGCCATGGTTTGCTCCTGGGATCTACCAGATCTTCCTGAAAGCAATAATTTCACAAAATTTCAGAACAAACCAAATCGAGGAACGTATAAACCATGCATTAAATACATTTAAGCAATATAATTCAAGTCAATTTTAACTATCACAGAGGTTTTTTAGATAATGGACTATCACAGAGGAACAATGGAACTGAAGAAAATAATCACCACCATATCAAGATTACCCCTTTCTCCTCCTTACGACTGGCCAAAAGCTTCATGGTACTAACATATCTTTGCTCATAAAAGAGGGGAGAAAAACCTTTTTTTTCTACTCTGACAGTATCATCCACTCCTGCATTCCTTCGCTTTCTTCCCTATCATAGTGTCATTCCTCTGTTAGCCAGTTTCCAGGATAAGTACGCTCCTACTTCTGAATCTAATTCAGGTGGGATCAATCAAGAAAATTCAACACTCCTCAACTCAAGGAATGCCATCACTATCCATTTATCAACCTAAATTCACACAAAATTCTCCCCCCACTCCAGACACAAAATTCTCCCGGAATCTACAGTAAGCACACGAAGAACCCTAACCACATCTCATCTTGTCGCTAAGGAACCAACAGAAACCAATACCGAAGTAACACCCACTACAGAGAAGGCGAAAATTTGCGAAACTTTGCCACTTACGAACGCATCGACGAACCCCGCCGCCGCCTCGGCGTCCGCTCCCGTCGCCGCTGGTGGGTTTCGGCGGTTTCGGAAGGGAAAGAGATCTCATTTTTTTTAATTATTTTAGTAGGGAAAAGTCAAGAGGTGTATACTACATCCGTTCCATAATAATATCAATTTTTAATTCCTTAGTACATTTGTCTAAAATAAATTTACTTTTAATTATTGCATTAAAATTTGTGAGAGTAGAAAAATAATTGTATTGGAAATAAATGGAGTAATTTCATCTTGGCACACAGACCAAGGATAAGTAATTCACATGCTAATAGTTATTTCTCGTAAATAAGCGATTCATTAATATTTACATTTCTCGATACTTTTGTAGACAATCTTATATGTGGAAAAATGAAGAGTCACGCATTAAATTCGAGAAAATAATTAAGATGATAGGTTGTTGGACTGAAATATGCCTATCAAAAATAAATTTTTCAGATTTAGAAATATGACTATCAAAAGTAGAGAGAGGGAGTAATAAATAATTATATTTGATTTGATAAAGTAGGAATATTGTAATATTTTTTTATATATTGATACGTGTGATAGGTGCAAAATAAACTTATTTTGGGACAGAGAAGGCCCATTATGGCCCACAAAGCCCAGAAGCACGTTTCTCCCAGGAATACGTTTTCGCTTCGGGTTTACGAATTCTGTGGGTTCTGCAAAAACGCTTTCACTTTAGGTTTGCGTACTCTTATGCTCAAACTTTGTTTGAAGAAGAGCGAACAGCATGGCGGCTTATCTCACATCCTGGTTGGGATCACATTTGTATGCAAAAACTGACCACATTTTTTTTTTGTTTTTGCAAAGATTTCAGGCCACTCTCCAAGAGGTCTAGCACGAAATCGAACCGTATGAATTTCTAATACAGCGATAAAATTTTCCATGGATATATAATAATAGCCATGGAAACTCCAAGATGGTGACTAAAACATCACTGGTTTAACATGACAGACAGCAAGAGTTCAAAAATCCTCCAAGAAAACATAAGTGGAGGTTCTCAAAGAAAAACTAAACGATAGAACGGAGAGTAGCAAGAATTTCTGCCACATAGAACCAAAATGCCATGTGAATTTCAGTAATCTTCACATCATCACCATCATCTCGCATGGCCACCACCGAGCAGAAGTGTTGAAGGTCGAAGCCACTGAAGTACCAGATGTGGGAAGCCACATACCCTGTGAAATGGAGTAAAAGTACAAGTGTTTGGTACTATCGTCAAGTCTATGGGGGCCTAGCATCCCCACAAAATCTCTCAAGACAAAGGAAATCTCTCAAATTCCAAAAGATAAATATATAATACTGGTGAAATTAACTACAGAAGAATACACCATAAAAGTGTAGCGAAGCTTGTTCAGTTCACATTTTCACTATGTGTATTTACTAAAACCTTGACAATTTGTTATTTTCATATTGTGAAAATATGCCATAAGTGGATTGCTAGAGTAAAGAACTCATTGAATTCAGTAGCTATACAACTTAACTCGTATATGAGACGGAACAATGAACACATTAGGGAAGTCAGTCATCTGTACAAATGGAGAGAACATGGTTAATTAGTTATCTTGCGAGAATTTAAATTGCTTATATATTGCAGATGGGATCAGATCAAAACATGTAAAAGGAGATTGTGACCCGTAACAGAAAAGATTAGCACCTACATCGACATTTACCTGATCGCGTAAATAACTTGTTATCATCCTTAAGAGGTCACCACCTTCCTGATTTGAGGCAGATAGGCAAGTTAGCTCTGTCAATTAGCAATGTTTCAGTGATATATGTAAATATTGTTTGCTAGAGAATACCTTAACAGTATCTCTTAGTCTATTCACACAAGCCTTTAAATCATCGAAGTCCTGCATCTGCTCCAACCAATTAAGACGCCGGAGTGGCCTTGGATGCTGAACTCTCAGGCAAGATATTTGTTACTACTTGCAGTTTACTTATGAACTCCTAATATTTTCATGTCTTTGATAATACAAATAGCTTTTCAACTCCCATTTAAATACAAGATTACCTACCTGATTTGGACAATCTGATAGACAACGCAACATTTGATCAATTCTCATGCTTATACACTTCAATGCTTCATCATCCGGTTGAGGCAGCAACAGCCAGTTGGTTACTGTGTGGAAATTCTTCGTAGTTACCTACAAAATGCAAAATTGTAAACTCGCATAACAAATATCTATTAACAGTGCTGACAGTTTAACCAACGTACAAGATAATCTTGCTCCAATTGCTGCACGTCTTTCCATGTATCCTCTAGCACGCAACAGTTGTTCTCCCATGCTTCCCACTTCTTCAATTCCCAGCCTTCCTGCCGTTTAGGTCTACGCACAATACTGGTCTTCTTGTATGCATCTAACTGATACAAGTGATTTCACAAAGGTGTAGGATTGCATGTTCCCTGGCTTGCGGGGCGTGAAATCTAACAGCCTATCTGCATTGCTCATTTTAACCTCTAGGTTCTTTCCAATCAACTCACAAGAATATAGGATGCTACCATATTGTTGCGACAAAATCTTATCCCCATGGAAAATATTTGGTCCAAGAATGCACTGCGGTGAGGACTGGATCATGTACTTCTGGATCCACCTTTGCTCTAGATGGATGTGAAAGAGTCCAGATCTGAATCTCACCTATAAGCTCTCTGGGCTGATTTTGAGTAGTTTGAGATGTTGCAATGCATACCTTTCCATCTATCTCTTTGATCCAGTACTGATGAGGACCATAAAATGCGAAATCTTCAAGTACTACTGTTGGCAGTTGTATTCGTCCAAAACTTTCTCTGCTAAGATCAAAGGAGATGACTGCATGCTGCCAACTAGCTCCCTGGTCTTCAGTAAGCCAATACATTGTTCCATCAACATTGACTACTCCAGAGTTCTTCACACAGTTCAAGCTTAGAGCTTCTGGGGCTCCTACATCTTTCCATTTCTCATCACCAAGTGTGAACTTGAATGGCATCGAAGCTGTCTTTTGCACGGGGATGAGCCTCACGGCTATCACCAAGTAAGTGTGTGACCTTGTATTTTTTGGTCACTGGATGAAATCCAAAGCTGTACAACGAGGAATGATCACCAGCCAAATTCTTTACAGGTTTCTTGAGATGCAGGCATTCACCAGTTGCAAGGTTTGCTATCTTGATTGTTGTTGTCTGTATGTATAAGCAAACAAGCCCATTGGATGAACCACAAAGGAAATCATCTGGCCCAATCACTGGCACTCCCCATGTTGACTGTGACTAGGCTTCATCAATAAGGACAGCATCACTAGGGTAGAGCTCACTCTCGAGAGAAGAACAGGAGCGCACAACGGGTCGCAAGCTGGAGGTGCGATGTTACAAAATTGGGATCTCGGATAATGCTGCGCCACTGCTTAAAATACCACTGCATCTCAACAAAGTTTTCACCGGAAGGCTCAAAAAAATCTGCTCAATCAGGTCTTTCGGGAGGCAGTCGATGAAGCATTCTAATTTCTATTGCTTACTTTACTTGATTCGGCTTTCTCAGGAACCATAGTGACAACAATCTAATCCCCCAACATAGTGAACTAGACAATCCTCCTGCAAAAAGGGAACATTTTCAAGATGCTGATTGGGCATGCAGCATAGAGAGTAAAGATTGAACTTACACGCAAAAATAACACAGAATATATGCAATCCATGATTAATTCATTTTTAGCTTCATCTACTAAACAATTGATAAATAAATAATTCGTTAGCATCTCCAACATTATGCCCGCAGCGAAAAAAAACTCTAAACTAAAATAATCCCAAAATCCTGACCCTTCAGCCAAATGATTTATCACTATCGCCACAAAAGAAATTTTTTTATTAAATTACCATTCCCCTTTCCTCTCTAACTCAAGAAAAAAAACAGACATAATTTTTACCACTCTACAAAATTCAGATGATGCTTACTACTCATCATCGCGCCCGTCGAACCCTAGCCGCCATTACATACAGAGAAAGAAACGAAACAACCGAACCATCCCAAAAGCAAGCACGCGATGAGCGCTCCACGGGAGCAAAGCCGGCGAGGGGAGAAGATGAGACTATGGGAGGGAGACTTACAGGAGCACGATCAGATGAACTCCGCGCGCAGCCGCCGCCATTGGTGGGTGGGAGCTCTCCTCCTCCTCCTCCTCTCCTCCGTCGGGTGGTGTGGGCTTCCGCGTCCCACGGCCCAGCCAACGGCCCCCACCTGGCCCAGTCGTCGCTTCCTCTCTCCGCCAAAAATACGCTTTCGCTTCGGGCTTGCGGGTTCGCGCGCTGTACTGATTCCGTTTTCCCTGATAGCTGACGGGTTTTGTAGAGTACGCCTCCGGAACTGGCAGAGGGGAACGGAAGAGTCTCCTTGTAGAGGTAGGTAGCCTAGGTAGGTCTGCGTCTCGTGGTAACTGTGATAAGGCCTCAAGTTTATCAACAGCTTCATCTCCTTGCATCCGAGCTCAAATCTGCATATGCTTCTCGCCTGGTAAATCATGGGAAAACGCATTTCCTGTGTTCGCATGAGCGGGATGGGATGTTCATTCGCACAGAAAACGGAGCGATTCATTAGCACATTATTAACTAAGTATTAGCTATTTTTTAAAAAAAATAGATTAATTTAATTTTTTAAGCAACTTTCGTATAGAAATTTTTTTTTAAAAAACATACCGTTTAGCTATTTAAAAAGCGTGTGCACAAAAAATGAGGGAGAGGGGTTGGAAACAAGGGGTTGCAAACACAGCCCGGTTCCAGAGACAGCTTATGTTCAGACTGAATTTGAAGAACCCAAACATCCAATTCTTTCAGAAATTTCTGCAACGTAGCGGCGACACCGGGGGACATTGGCTGTGGAATGGAGTGGTCACAAGACACCTTGCCATCTGTTTTGTATTACAAGTTATTTTGACTTTTTTTTCTAATCAAACTATTTTGGGTTTGATAAGTTTATCGAAAAAAATTACCCGAAGCCTGACGAGTATCTCCTGGATAACATCTGGTGTCATTCTTATGGCAGGAGTTGCCATTGCGTGCAGTACAGACAACAGTGTTTAGACCAGTGTCCATTACAAGCACCTTTCCTCTCAGAAGGTTGCCAAGTCCTGTCGAAAAGCTAATTAAGGATGAAAATGTAAGCCACAAAACAGAAAGGAAGATACAAGCATCTGTTATCAATGGATGACTGAACTTTGGAATCACATTTTACCTTGTAATCTTGTCTGAAACAAGTCTTTTACCTTGTAACGAAAGAAAGCACTTCCTTACTAATCACATCTTATCTTACTGAGAGGCAATATGAATTTCTTTTGAATAATGAAATATGGCAACTTGTAGTCAACCCTCTGTAGTACATGATAAAACAAAGAGCGATGCTCCGGTGCTCTCTACTGATAGTATTATACTAGTTGAAATGATCTAAACCGTTCATCATTTAGCGTAAATTAGTAATTTACTAATATACTAATGATTAAGGGTAACTTTATTATTTATGTATTTTCTGGCTAAATCGATCTATGATCATCCATTGTGGTGGCATCGCTCATATTCCATCGAGAAAACCTAAAATGAAGGAAACAAAGGGTTTAGTCGTTGCTAAATGACGATTACAACTCTCCACACCTTTTTTTTTACAATAACGCTTCTCCACGTTTAAACTACCATTAACTAGTGTGGTAGTACAATTAGATCCGAACCCTTTAATCAAATATCAACAGTTTAAAAAAAGAAAAAAAAACAAACCGCATGTTGTCATGCATTTTACTTGTACTTGTGAGGGGTAAAAACGTCATATCGCGTGTGTGGCTGGGTCAATAGCGATCAAGGCGGACGGAAAACGATCGAGAATTGACAGAAGTGTTAAAATTGGGAATATGTTAAACTTTAGGTGCTATTAAAGTGAACCAGTATCTTTTGGTGCTATAAAACCAAAAACATGAATATTTGATGCTATATAATTAATTTTGCCAATTCAAAAATTAAGCTCTAAGCTTTAATTTTTTTATTGTAAGTATAAGCACAGAAAATGTGTAGGCCCAGTAGGGCCCAATAATCCAACTAAAAAAACAAACATATACTCCCTCCTTTTAAAAAAAATGGAGATGTGATCCTCCAAGTACAACAAATCACATCTTCTAGTAGGTTTTTTTTTTATGGAGGGAGTACTAACCTTCATCTTTAAAAAGAAAAATACTTTCGTCTTTTGGAATTTGGAAGCCAGTTATTGTTTTACCGAAATTTTCTCCGATAAAAGAAAAATGCCATCTGCTGCACCAGAAGAAATACGTATCACAGCTAGTACTGCTAGTCTACCACACGTAGTATTAGCTGATCCACTTGACGACCACTCACCACAGCGGCAACTCTCTCTCTCCCTCCCTCTATCTCCTTCTACCGCCATGGTTGGATCCAACTACTGATCGAGCCATCGTCATCGTCGGACTTCTATTTCACGGCCTTGTTTTCACGCGTCAGTCGTAGTCGCCCTCGTCCTCATCTCCATCCACCTCATACGCTCTCTGATGATGTGTCGACACACACGCACACACGTCGCTGCCATCACCCTACAAAAGCGCAAAACGACCGATCGCTTGCAAGTAGTAGTACTGCCACTTGCGTCCTTGACGGAACGTACCCAAACATGCTTCCCCAAGTGGACGGTCCCATATTTTGGCTTATTCTTATGTTTATTAGTTAGAATTTAAAATTTTAATTAAAGTTGATTTTAAAATTTTTTTTCATCAAAGTTTATTTTTTACTATAGTTTTTAGAGCGCTAAGAATATTCACAAATTATTTTTATTTATAAATATACCGTTTGGTTTATTCCTATAAATAAGCGAAACAATTGGGACAGGGCTTGGCTGTCTCGTTCACCTGTCACCGGTACCGGCGCCGCCCGAGACTCGGATGCGCGGCAAACCGGCGATCAATCCTGTTCCACCGCCGGCGAGAGGCGGCCGACGGCGATGGCTGCTGCTTCCTGCTACTGATGGTTGCCAGGTTCACCGCTCCGGGACACAAGACCAGTCCACCACCACCACCACGTCGCTCTCCAGCACGAGACGAGCCACGTGGCGACCACGTGACCTGGCGGGGTCGCGGGGGGAGAGGGACGAGGTGGGTGGGGGCCCCCACCTGACCTGCCGCGCTGGGTGCACCGCACCGCACGGGCGGCGGCGGAAAGCAACGCCCGACGCGGCACACGTCAGCGGTCGCGGCTTCGCTTCGTGGGCGCGCGGCCACGTCCCCCCCCCCCCCCCCCTAACACTGCAGGCCGGGCCTACCTACATAGCCCACTAGTACGAGCCATGCACCCATCTGGGGGCCCATCTTACCATCCTCCCCTTCTCTCTCACACAAACACCCCTCTCCTTCCTCTCCCTCCATTTTCACCCATTGGTAGATGACGAGTCAGATGACTCTCACTCTTTCCCAACCACTCTCCCTCTTTTTCCACGCGCACGATTTTTAAACTACTAAACGATGTATTTTTTAAAAAAGTTTCTATACAAAAGTTGCTCAAAAAATCAAATCAATTTATTTTTTAAAAAGAAATTTAGCTAATACTTAATTAATCACGTACTAATGGATTGTTCCGTTTTCTGCGCGGGAGGGATTAGTTCCCATCCAGAGAATCCGAGCACAGCCAAGGAATTATACGCTTTGCTCGTCAAATCAATTATACTAAATTTTATTAATACCAAAATTATGATATATTTTAACTTTTATCAAAAATTCAGTAGTGTTGGTTTTATTTGTTTGTATAATACTACCAGTAAAATACAATGGAACATCACCCACTTACCAAAATATAGTAATATTAAAAAATTAGTAAGTTTGAAAGTAAACATGCCCTAACCAAAGTCAATGACTATAAACCATACATACATACATTGTTGCATAATTTTATATTTCACCCTTACTGAAACCTTCTAGAAAAAGGTGGTGGCCGGAACGTAACCAGACGCTTCCAAGCCGAAGAAGAAAAAACGATAGAAATCAAAAGGCAGCATGGATCGATGATAGTGATCAGGAGAAGTATAGACTATAGAGTAGACAAGGCGTACAACACAAGCACCCACTTGACGAGCCCAACAAGTTGGGCAGGCAGGCAGAAAGGAAAGAGAGCAGCAAGCACGGCAACAATGCACGCACGCACGCAGTCATCGGATGCCTCCTATCCATCGCTGTGGATTAGCGCCGCCCACATCATCTACTTAACTCTAATCTAATCTTCTCATCTCGCCTGGTCCACACGGCCAAAATCTCCACCCGGATCTCGCTTAAACCGAGTCGTCATTACACTCGAAGCATCCATCCATCGATTACAAATTAATCCCCTCACTAATCTAATCCACCTCTGTAGTCTGTACTCTAATTATAAACTAGTCTCGTTCACATTTAGGGAGGGTTCGTTAAATGTGGCTGCTTAATTAGGCGCTAATCACTCCCATCCATGCATGTGCTGTGCCGGTATAATTAAACAACGTATAGTACTCCTACATTAGTACCCGGACTTTGATTACTTATATCATCCGGTCGAGATTAATTAGGCAGTTAATTAGGCAGAACTAATGCGAGAGCCAATGCGATGGTTCGGCGTGTTCAGGTTGTCCGGGATGCACCCCAACCGCGACGGCTTCTCTGACCCCTCGTCGGCGAACAAGGTTGGGAAAATTAATCACAGTACACAAATTAATTAATGATCGATGCGAAATTAGTTTAGGCATCCGGCATCTTCAGACTTGAGTTCGTTTGGTGCGCTTAAAATTAAATTGGCTGTCGCAATCTCCGGCCCGAGATCGATGTGAATGTGAGGAGATAGCTAGCTAGTGGCTCGATCGGCGTATGAACAGAATTCGCACTTTGAATTTGGCGAAATGGTTACTGGGAAGTTTGTATCCAAACTTCAGTTCTTTTCCATCAATCAACCTGTCAAACACACAACTTTTCAGTCACATCATCTTTTATTTTGACCAAAATCCTAGTTTTACGCTGAACTAAACACAGCCATTATATTCGAGTTATTAACCGACATGCTAGTGGAGATGAGCATTTGAAAAATGGGCCAAATCTTCTTCGCGATCCAACCGATTGTTCGAGGCGGTGGCACGCATGGCCTGCCCGCGTTTGCTTCCCGAGTCAAGCCGGTGTCGAGGTCAAGTTCAGACACAAAACCAACATCAACAATTTTTTTTGTTGGAAGCGCGTACATCTAGGCAGGCGCGAAGAGATTATATTACTGCTAAGTGTGAGACGAGTGGCAGTTTAATCAGTTAATTTTTCCGGCTTAAGAGCAAGTTTAATAGTATAGCCCACTACTAACTCCAATTTATTTATAGCCGATCTAATAGCCAATTCATACAATAGCTGCTTACTATACTATTAACATATGGTCCCACCTATCATACACATATCGCGTCTTGAAGTCTGTGCTGCAGCCCGTTGCTCTTCTCTCTCATCTTTTATCTCATTAAAATGTGTTTATAGCTGGCTAATAGCTTGCTATTGTATCTGCTCTAATCGCCAGGTCCGAGAAATAGAGGAGCATTTCAGAGCAAGTTTAGTAGCACAGACAATTACTACCTCCAAATCATATATATTCAATTTAATAGCCAATTCACATAATAATTGAGCAAATTTAATAGATAGCTAACTACTGGCTCCAATTCATTTATAGCCAATCTAATAGCTCATTCCTACCGTAGTTTTACACTACACCGTTAATATATCGTCCCACATCTCATACACACACAATGCATTGAAGTTTGTGTTATAGCTGGCTACAAATCTGTAGCTCGCTTTCTTTCTATTTCTTCTCTTATCTCCTCCACACGTGTTTACAGCTGACTTGTAGTCTGCTATTGTACTCGCTCTTACTACACTATTAATATCTGATCCCACATATCATACTTACGTTGTATATTAGAATCTTCGCTACAGCTGACTATAAATTTATGAACCGCTGCTTTTCTTTCTCTACTTTTATCTCTTTAAATATATTTACAACTAACTGAGCAGGTATAATAGAGTACGATAAGCCGGCGACACAAGCATCCACGTCATAGAAATCATATGTGGAAGAGAGAGAAAACCGGAGAGAAGGCAGCGGACGCTAATGCAATCGCCGAGCTCCAGCACAGGAAACGATGCAAGTCCTGAGAACCAGCCCTCAGTCCTAGCTTTTGCCCAATGACTTAACCATTGCTCCATCAAAGATTGGGTAGCAGGAAACAAGTCTGATTAAAAAAATAAAACTCAACTGCTTAGGGATGTGTGGGTAGGTAACTTAGCAGCTAGTTATTATACGTATCATCTATTGGTAGTGGTACCATCTATTACTTACGTGTACAAATTTTCAGCCCATCAACGGGCGATACTATTAGACTTGCTCTTAGACCATTGCAACTGCTCACATACTCCGACATCACGTCTCGTCTCTCTCTCCATCTTATCGCCTCGATCGCCAGCCTCGAGCGACACGGGGAGCGCCGCGGCAGCCGCCGCGTGTGACGCGTCGCGCCCTGGCGGCATCCCGCCTCACCCCGGCACCGCCGCGCGGCGCGTTCCAGAGCGCGCGCCCACACCCATCGCGTCGCGCCGCGCTCCGCTCCGCGGGTCCCCCCCACGCGCCTCTCGCGGACACCGTTGCGCGCCGCGCGAGCCATGCACGCACGCACCGGACACCGATCGATCTGACGCCGCCGCCTTGACCGGCTCGCGCCGATCGAGCAGACGACGTTGCTGGCGGAAGCACAAGAAAAATGACAGACACCAAAACACCTCCGAATTCTCATCACATTGCCCCCCCCCCCCCCCCCCCCCCCTTATCTCGGTTTTCGCCGATCTTTGATCTGAATTGTGCCCAAATCCACCAATCATAGCTAACGACGATAGAATTAGAATATGTTCCTCCATTAATCCGACGCATTCTGCATTTTGTACACATTACATATGATGATTATTGGATCATTTTAGCTAGAATCTCTGAATAATTGGGGGGCTTCTCTTGAGCCGTGCACATTATTGGACGCCACGAACCAAAGCAAAGCCGAATTATTGGGCGCCCACGAACCGCACATGTGGGATGTCTCCCCCCGTTCGCCGATCCGACGGCCGGATGCGCGTCGGGGAGAGGATCCGACGGCTGGGATGGCCTCCGCGGATCGCGTCACCCCGCCCCGAGCTATAAATGCGGTTCAAGCCACCCCTCTCTCCCACTGTACGCAAACGCTTCCCACCCTCCACTCCTTCGCGTCGATCTCCCCGGAAGAATCGGAAATTACAGATAGGTCCTCGGATCGAGCGGGTTGAGATATTCGAGGGGGTTTGCTGCAATTTGCCGTGCTCGTCGGCGGCGATGGGGATCTCCAGCATGCCGGCGCCCAAGGATAGCCTCGTGCTGTACGTGCTGTACAACGCGGTGGTGTCGGTGGCGGCGCTGGCCGGCGTGGTGCGGGCGGCGCTGGTGTTCCTGGGGCTCCCCGCGCCGCCGTCGCTGCTGCTGCTGCTCGGCGGCGAGGAAGGGGAGGACGCGGCCGTGGCCGTCTCGGTCTCGGCGGCGGCGGTGGGGCCCAGCCTGGCGGACACGTTCAGGGCGAGGTTCCGACCGGCGCGGTTCGGCCGCCGGCGATGCGGCGGCGGCGCGACGGCGGACTGCCGCGTCTGCCTGGTGCGGTTCGAGGCGGAGGCGGTGGTGAACCGCCTCCCCTGCGGCCACATCTTCCACCGCGCATGCCTCGAGACATGGCTCGACTACGACCACGCCACCTGCCCACTCTGCCGCTCCCGCCTCCTCGCCGACGGCCGCCGCCGCCTTGGCCCGGACTTAGCGAGTGGATTCGACTCGATTCGATTCTCCGACGAGCCGCCCCGCGCCGGCTACGCGCCACCGTCTCCGGGTGGCCTCCCCGTGTGGGCGTAGGAAACTAGAGAGAGAGCTCTTTGCCTTTTTTGCACTTTCACCCCTCACTTTTTTCCTTTTTTTCCCGTTTCGGGCGGTTTGTGCCTGTACCGTGTAAATACCTCGCAGCAAGAGAGTGCTCCTACGGGTGTAGCACTTTTTGTGAGCTGTGTATAAAACCTTGTCGGAATAGCAACCAAAAAAAGAGAAAAAAATCGCATTTACACTGTTATTTATTTATTTATTGAATTTCATGCAAATGATATTGTGGAGTATATAGTGGAGAAATGATTTGGGGGTTTCTTCCAGAGAAACGGCAAGGAGAAATGATAGAGTAATGGAGTCAAGTGGACGGGTTGGTTACTTGATGGGGTTTCTTCTTTTTGTGATGAGAGAGGGGAGGGGGAGACAAGGCGCTGAAAGGCACGGCAGCGGGAGCGGTTGTTTATGCGCGCGGGTCACATGGATACGTGCCTATCAACGTGGGGCCCACCCCCACCACCGGTCCGTCCGTCCGCATCGCCGCTGGCACATGCGCCCCCCAACCGGATTCGGTTCCTGTGCAGTTCTTGGTATAACTGTAACTTAAGCGGCCGTACTAGGGCTGTTCAGATCACATCCAACGGCCGAGATTATTGATTAGTGAAGACACTGTTTGCAACAAATAAATAAATATGTTTATAATAGCATTGGGACTATAGCACTCAATCTAAACCGTTTCTTGAAAAAAAAAGAGAGAGGAAGGGATGAGATAGCATGCAGTCACTAACTCGTAGTTGTAGTAGTGACCGCATGTGATCTCAATCTCCCTAAACTTGTTATTTCTTCCTCCTCGCTGCTCATCCCTATCCCCTTCCCCTGGCACAACATGATCTATTGTTTGAGAGCTTTGAGATTCTAATAAGCAAACTATCACTGGTGGAGAAACCATCTTTGGTCGGTCGACCAAATTCCACAATAGTCCCGGTTGCAATAAAAACCGGGACTAAAGATCATCTTTAGTCCCGGTTCAAAGAAGTTGGTGGGTACAGTTAAGCTCCAATTATCTTTAGTCCCGGTTGGTATAAACAATCGGGACTAAAGATCTATTTTTAGTTCCGGTTGTTTATACCAATCGGGACCAAAATAAACTGCCGATATCTCCTCGGTATCCCCTCCCCTTTTTTCTCTCCTTCGTTAAAAACCACCGAGACTTAGTCTCGGTATCCACCTCCTCCCCTTCTTCCTTGTTCCTCTCCCCTTCCTCCCCCTTCCGGCCTTCCCCTCTCCTCCGATCCCCCTCCCCGCCTCCTCCTCCTCCTTCTCCTCCTCCTTCCCCTCTCTGCTGTAGCCGGGCGGCGGCCGTGCGGCGGACGGTGGCGGCGACGAAGCAAGCCGGCCACGCGGCGGCCGTGCGGCGGCTGGCAGGCGGCCGGCGGCAGCGGCAACCCATTTGCACATTTGTGTGGATAGTTTTGTGATTCATTGCGCGTTTGTATGGATCTGTAATTTATGTAATATGTTTGTAATTTTTGTAGGATTTGTGATATATTTGATTTGTGTGTATAAGTAACTTTAAGATTTGGGATGTTACTTTGATTTGGGGATTTGGGTTTGATTTGGGATATATATCCCACTCGATTCGGGAGAAAATAAAAAAGAAAAAAAAAGAAAAGGGGACCATCTCACTGTCGCTTCCCTCTTTTTAGTCCCGATTGATGTTATCAACCAGGACTAAAGATCCCCTCTCTTTAGTCCCGGTTGATAACACCAACCGGGTCTAAAGATCGATCTTTAGTCCCGGGTATTTGAACCGGGACTAAAGATAGCGATCTTTAGTCCCGGATTGGTAGTCCCGGTTTTCAAACCGGGACTACAGAGGGTTACAAATCGGGACTAAGAAGCACTTCTCCACCAGTGTATGAGTAGCTAAATAATACTCTCTATCCCAATTTAATCATTATCTAAGCAAATAGAGCAATTTAATCATCACTCTGAAATTAATCTTCATCGATCAAGATGCTACGTCGCTTCGTGTCCCATAGGTTGCATCATGTTTTAAGTATTGCATGGAGGTGCACCAATAAAAAATAATCCTGATTGGTTGTATGCAGCATATTCAATGATACCCATTTACCTTTTGCATAAATAGACAAAGAGACAATGATCACACGATATTCATTTTGGGAAGCTGGACCAAATCTATGATGATTAAATTGGGATGAAGGAAGTAACAAGAATTTATATGTATTTAGTTTCTTTGTCTATCACTTCTAGTTCGTTTATGGATTTTTCATAATAATAAATTCTTAAAATCTTGATGGGATTTTAAAATGTTTTAGGAGCTGAAGATTCTGGAAGAAATTACAGTTGGTAGAAGCTTATTAAACAGGGGATATATAATCCTCGACAATCCCCATATATCTTATGTATAGGGTCTCAGAAATGTCTTTGGTACAAGTATATTGATCTTGTGTATAGGGTCTAATAAATTGTTTGCCGATGAATGCCGCTTGGGAGCGGTAATAATTGGCGGTAATTCCAAATTCGACAAAATTGCTCTTGATTATCGCTCGATAATCAAATTAAAACCAGTAAAATTCGAATAATATTCGCTAGAAGTTTGAATTCCAGAGGATTTTTGTCAATTTCTTGATCACTGCTGCTCGAAAATTGATGTAATTAAACAAGTGAAATTCAGATAATTCTTAACAGAAAATTGAAACTTATTTTTTTTTCTATAAAGGCGATGGTTTACTGAGTGGTTTCCCATGCTAGCCGGAATGAATAAAGAAAACGTAAATACCAACCGGTGGTTTTACGAACTTTGCTCATATCAGGTATAGATAATTACACGGTAGTTTATTCAGGAAGGCCATAAAACGTACTTTGCTCCAAAATATTCAAAATTATATTTTAAAACAGAGGAGTAGCTAATTGTACATTTTCTTTTAATACATGATGGTGAGATGGTAGATGCTTTCGATGCAAGTTGCAGCTTGCAACCAGCCTTGATCCTATCTCTTTGCATGAGATTTGCTTCGGTTGATTTTTTTGTCAAATGATATTTATTAACATGATTTAGTAATACTTAGCAAACATTAGATGCTCTCTCTGTAGTACTGTTCATTAATATGCAAGTCAAAGAGTAATTAAGAGTTAAGACCTAGGGTCTATTTGGTCCAACTTCAAGCTCTATTACTTTTGATTTTTTTTTCCCGAAAGGCCAAACAGGTTGCTTGGCGTTATATTAATAGAAGAAGATTAAGTACACAGCAAAAACTGAAGAAAAATGAAAAACTGTACATTGCTGCATGCAAACATGTTTGCACGTCAGTCCACCTTGCACCTCATGGCAACAATCTCGCAACGTGCTTTGCGCCGACCAAGCTTCAACAACCAAACTCGTCCTGAATTTGGTTGATTATTTGATGGGTTGTCGCTTCCTTGCCTATGAACATTCTCGCATTTCTTTCTCTCCAAATTGCCTAAGCAACTAGCAGGAAGATTGATTTGAGCCCTTCGTATTTTGTTGCTTCTGGATCGCTTGTTCCTTGCGTCCACCAATCCAGCAGATCCTTGCTATTGCTCCACCTCGGGACGATGTGCCCTTATTGTAGCCAATGGAGCGCGTCAAACCAGACTAGGCATTCGAATAGCAGGTGGTTGATGGTTTCAAGGTTTTAAAAGCATAACTGGCAGAAGTAATTGTTTGGTCACCCCCTAATTTGCAAACTATCTGCTGTCCATACATGATTTTGAATCGCAAACCAACTGAAGATCTTGCATTTCGCCGGGGCCCATGCCTCCCAAGATAACGTTGCTGACGGCGGGATTGTCATTCTCTCAAATTGGAAAAGATATGCAGATTTTGCGCTGTATTCCCCATTTGCCGTCCATCTCCAAGTAATAAAATCCTCCACTCCTGTCAGTTGTGGGCATTGGAGTGCTAAGACCTCTCAGATCTTTATGTATTCTGAAAGAATGGTGATAGTGAGATTGTGACAGATGTCATTTATCCACCTTCCATGTTGCAGGGCATGCTGTATACTATGTGGCTTTTCCTCTTGGAGTGCCTGAAGTGGTTCGACGCTAGACTTTTGAGTCTATGTCTACCAATCTAGTTGGATTCCCAGAAGTGCGCCTTTCGCCCATCCCCAATAATGACTCTAGTTGATACCGCAAACATTTCCTTATCAAGCTCATCACATGGTGTTTCGGTTCCTATCCAGGGTTTATTTGGCGCCTTCCATTCATACCAAAGCCATCTCAGTCGCAAGGCTCTAGCAAATTTTTCCAGGTTGGGAACTCCAAGACCGCTATAGCAGATGGGGGAACAAATCTTGGGCCAATTTACTTTGCATTTGCCCCCCACGCATTTCCTCATTACCGACCCAAAGGAAGCGTCTTCTTGCTTTGTCGATTTCTTGAAGAAATTGTTTTGGCGGCTTCAACACCGTGAGGACATACGTTGGGATGAAACTTAGCACCGAGTTGACCATAACCCGGCGCCCTCCTATGTACAACAACGATGGCTTCCAACCTAATAGGCGGCCTTTGATCTTATCATGCATCGGCTGGAGATGTACCTCGCGAGAAACCTAACCAAACGATTTCAGCTTCACGAGCTAGCTAGAGTGATCTCACAAAATAAAATAAGAGAGCTGAAGTTGGATTTAGGTAGCTTTACAACTCCATTTTATATTCAACTCTTAAAGTTAAATTTAAAAGTTACTCCCTCCGTTTTAGGTTATAAGACGTTTTGGTCAAAGTCCAACTACTTTAAGTTTGACTAATTTTGTAGAAAAAAGTAGTAATATTTTTGACCCAAGATAAATATATTATGAAAATTATTCAATTATAGATTTAATGAAACTATGATGGTGTTGTAAATATTACTATTTTTTTAAAGCTAGTCAAATCTAGAATAGTTTGACTTTGATCAAAGTTAAAACGTCTTATAACCTAAAATAGAGGGAGAGGGAGAATATATGTTAGTGAGCGGTGATGCAAAGAACCCATAAGTCCAATAACAAAGGAGGTGGTCCAGTACATACTCCTACGCACGTACTAGCAGCAAATGGTCGTTGTCAAACCAAGTTTGCAAGTTTGTTGCGACGTCGAATTCAGGTTGACATCTACGACTTGTCCAGCGTCAGCGTCGGCCGATCGTACGGCCTACGCAGCTGTAAAACCGGCGATAAGTATTGTGTGCATTGGCATCTCGCAAAGGAAGCGAAACGGTATTTTTGCAGGCACAGCTATTTATGCAGCCGAAGAAACGCTGCTGTCTGTCGTGTGAGCTGCAAAGCTCGTTTTGCTCACTTGTTTTCCATGTGTGCAATTGAATTTGTCAGCAGTTTGTGAGGAAAATTTGCTGGAACGAGTTCCAACAACAATGATGCTGAGGCTGTGTTTAGTTACTTTGGCAAAAAAAAAAAAAATTTAAGGATACGGACACACATTTAAAATATTAAATGTAGTCTAATAACAAAATAAATTATAGATTCCGTCTAAAAACTGCGAGACGAATTTATTAAGCCTAATTAATCTATCATTAGTAAAAGTTTACTGCAGCATCACATTATCAAATCATGGCGTAATTAGGCTCAAACGATTTGTCTCGCAATTTACATGTAAACTGTGCAATTGATTTTTTTCGTCCACATTTAAATGCTTGTATCTAAATATTCGATGTGACCTTTTTGGCAAAAGAAAAATTTTAAATCTAAACACGGCCTAAGGCAGAAAAAATGAGAGTAGTTTCTATGAAACCATGGAATTTTTGGATCGAAGCACTTTGGTTGTTTTATGCTTATATTCGATGGGGGACATGGGCAGGAGACGACGATGTTGCTGACCTCGGTCAGGAGAAGAAAACGATGTTGATGACATGCTGCCTCGCGTCACTGCGGCCTGAAGATCCGTGTGTGTGTTATTTCCGTGCGAATTGCGGCCGATTTGTTAATAAGTGGAAGGAACAAAATAGATTCAGACATGTAAGCTGAGTTCAGCGGCAGAAGGAAGAAACTAGGAAGGCGCCGTTCTCACTTCCCATACTTGTGTTAGCTGTTTCATCTTTGTCAAGTAGGAATAGTCCTTAGGTTTATTTGTAAATATATATTTTTAATTACAATAGATCCTTTTCTTATTACAAATATATTCCTTTCAATTTGTTTTACAAATTCGTCCTCAGCATAAATGATATTGGTGTCATCCCCCTTTACATCGGTGAATTAACTTCCATGGGGAGATTAGGGGATGGCGTCAATGTCTTTGATATCATCAGGCGTCAGTAACGTTAGCGCCGCGAAAAGAGTTCCTTCCTGGTATAAGTTTTCTAGGGGTTTATTTGTAAAATAAATTTTTAAAAAGGACAAAATTTTGAAAATCCAGGTTTAGTAGGAGTAGTAGTGACCCACAAATTCTCCATGGACTCTCACTGAGATGCAGATTCTGAACCAGTCAGGAATGTTTGTTTGGCTGCAGCCTGCAAGTCATAGCTAGGACAGGCGAAAAGTACGGTTCAGAGTTTCAGACTTGTACAGTCAGTCAGTCTCATTCACATACCAGTAAAAATGTTCCACATGTGTCAACCTCGATGAGAAAATTCTGTCCTGTTACGTCTAATTCAGGGGGGAAAAAGAGCAATGCATGAACCGATGGATCATGCAGAAAACAACAATTCTGAAGAGGATAGGATCGTATGGCAATGGAGCTAGTACAAAACTGTTGGAACTTCCAACCAGATTTTCTGCCCAAATCTCAGGTGTCAGCTCGTGCAAACAGGCCCAAATCGTTGCGGATTTGGATGCAAATTAACACCTTGCGCTTCCCAAACAGGTCAAAATTCCTTGAAACATTAACGGAGTAGTACTAGCAACGCTCAAAGTGATTCACAAGTTTTCGTTGAATCTTTTTTGTTCTTGTTTTGTTTTACCACTGCATCACTAGACAGGGATAGTTGAGGTCAAAGAAAGTACCCCTGAAAATGACGGCCTAAATCCCAGGTCAAAGAAAAATGATTACCCTGCTCTTGTACTGGAGTACTCCGAATTATAGGGCCGGTTTGGGGGAGTTTCTAGCAGCTGCAGCTTCTCTTAGAATCTCCAGTTGCTAGAAGATCCCCCAAACAGTACAGCTTCTTACCTAGATTCTGAGAATCTGTAGTTGTAGAATATGAAAAATGTACTAAAAGCTAGAAGCTGGGTTTTCCAGGTTCTCCAGATTCTCACCAGCTAGCTTCTCAGCAGTTGCTTCTCATAATTTTAAGCTCTCCCAAACAGGCCTATAACCTTATCTTTTCGCTTATACTTATTAGCCAAAATTTAAATTGTTAACCTAAAATTTAGAGTTGATTTTGTGGTTTTCTCATCAAAATTTATTTTTCAACATTTGTTTTTAGATCGCTAAGAACACGTATATAAAAGTTTTATCCACAAATCATTTTTCGTTTGTAAATATGACAAACGATGGGACCGTTAGGGTACTACTGCCGGTAAGAAACTTGCATTAAAAATGATAATGACAATACACCCAACTAATCCAACGATGAAATGTCACCGAGAGACAACATGGCGTGTCTGATCTGATCATCTGATTGAGCCGACGAAGAGACAACACTCGAATCAGAGCATGTATGGAGTCTAATCCCTCCGTTATAAAAAAGACAAACCCTAGATTTTCGTATCCAATGTTTGACTGTTCGTCTTATATGAAATTTTTTATAATTAATATTTTTATTGTTGTTAGATGATAAAGAATGATTAATATTTTATGCATGACTTATCTTTTTAATTTTTTTCATAATTTTTTTAAATAAGACAGACGGTCAAATGTTGGACATGGAAAGAGTTTGTCTCTCTTTTTTTTAACGGAGGGAGTATAGAAGACAAACTGTGCATGCAGAGAGGATAAGAACAGAAACACTGACGATGAAAAGGCGGGATATTCGGTGTCGATTTTCCAGTCAGATTCAGAGTTTCAGACAACTCCCCTGCTTTCGCGGGAGCCACGGCGACGTGATGTGCTGCTCCTCCTTGAGCTGAAACTTCTCCATTGGGCTAATACTGGATCTGTAGGCCCAGTTGGCCCAGCTGTATTTCTGAAGCCAACATTGCAGCAAAGAAACAGCCAACAGACATATGCGTCATCTTTTTTGTTTTGCCATGTGCTTATTATAAACTGTAACGGTTTATCAGCTAACAAAAAATAATTTATGGATGAAATTTCTGTATATATGCTCTTAGCGATTTAAAAGCCACAAAAAAACCCCCTCAAAATCAACTGAAAATTAAGTTTTTAAAATTCAAAAATTGACAACTGCTTACAAGCTGAAAGCTAAAAGACAAATGATGGACTATGACAACATACAAGTGTTTCAGTCCCTACTAAACAACAGACGTTCTTAGATCATCGCCAACAGTATCTTGATATCATTTCCTACCTGATAATTTGAAGATCTTTTGGTCAAAAATCAGTTCGAACCGATCCCTCGATCACTCTGCTGGAGGGATGGAAATTTTAGCACCTCAAATTTTGTTTAAGATTCCCATAACTAAAATTTTGAGGATAGAAAATTTTGAGATGCCGTTGGTGATGCTTTTCTAGTTTCTGCTGCATGTCTAACGTAGTAATGAACAATTAAAATCATAAAACTGCAGTGGCCACTGAGAAGTCTGAGATACGAGTCCTTGCAATGTCAGGTACATGTATCAGTAGCAGCATTTTCCTCTGAACAAGATGTATATGATCAAGAACATTCAGCTACATGGAGAGCAGCAGCTCGAAGCCTCCAACAAGTACTCATCAACAAATCCATTCAAGTAACACCGGTGGCTTTGAAAATTGCAGCACAGATAAGAGTCATGGAGACAAGAGTATGAACTTGAGTTAAGCAGTTCAATGGAAAATAGCTCGGGGTTCCAGAAATGAGCTTACAAATCTACAGCTGAAGAGTACCTCATAACCAGGCATATATATGCCTGGAGGAGCTCTACATGTTTCTCTTTGTTTCGCGCATCAGCTCAAATGCACAGTTTCAGATTTCAGAAACCACAAAAGAAAAAACCTAGAAAAATTCAAACTCTAGATAATTGTCTGAGCCCTTCTGGTTGGAAGCTGGTGCAACCTTGCCATTCGTTGACGGCACCTGCTTCGGGCGACAATCGAGCTCAACGGGCTTAGGAATGTCTGGAGGGCTCGCGCATCTTATGAGCGCCCAGTTGACACCCTCGAAGAATGGATGCTGCTTTATCTCGGTAGCCCCACGCTTGTAGCCGAGTCGGTGCTGAGGGTCCTTGACCAGCAATCCCCTTATCATGTCCCTTGCCGAGAAGCTCACTATTGGGGATTCTGGGAACCGCAAGGGCTGGCCAACGACATTGAAGAGCGTCGCTCGATTGCCTGAACCCTTGAAAGGGGTCTTGCCGAACAATAGCTCATACAAGAATATGCCAAAGGTCCACCAATCCACTGCACTGCCATGGCCCTCGCCTTTAATTATTTCTGGGGCCAAGTACTCATGGGTGCCGACGAAGGACATGGACCGAGCATCAGTTGGTTCAGCGATGAGCTCAGGGAACAAGCTAGCTTGGTTTGCAGCTTCAGGCTTTGATTTCTCTTTATTGGACTTCGATTTGGACTTATACTTGAAGAACCGTGGTCCAAAGCATGTGGTTGGAGCCACACATGATGGCTGAATGCACGATGGCTCTATGCAAGCAGGCTGGACACAGTACGCTGCATTATTCCTCTGCAGTGCATCTAAACCAGGATTTGCAGACTTGATCACAGTTGGGCTCACTGAACAGCGAAGAGAGAGGTCAAAGTCAGAAAGCATGATGTGGCCGTCCTCCCGAACTAGGACATTTTCTGGCTTCAGATCACGGTATATGATACCAAGCATATGCAGGTACTCCAACGCTAGGAGAACCTCTGCTACATAGAACCTGAAAGAAACATCAAGAGATTGAGTACCAGTTTAAGCTAAATGCTTGCATAAACTTTTTATATTGAAGATTGATTTGGCAATGACTGATATCAAGTACCTATATTTTTTCTACCCATGTAATTTAACAATAATTGAAAGAATTAGACCAGAGCAGCTTAGAGTTCTCTAATAGAACAATACATACAACATGAAACACAAAAATATTTCAAGAGCACACTTCAATTTCCTGGCTATCTTGTGCAGCACAACAAATGGGTTGTGCATTTGTAAATTAAACACATAATGAATTTTTCTTTGGTCCTTGGGAGGTATTGAAAAGTAGTATATGTACATCACATTGTTAATCAGGAGTTACATACCTCTTAGTAGAGGAATTATACCTCCCAATTAATACTAAAAATACCTCTACCCCCAAGAACCAGAGAAATGTCAGAGAGATGATACTGCTACTAGTACACATGCTAACCATTAGCCAACAAACTATTCATGATGATATAGTGATAAACTTATGATAAGAAGAAGAACATACTTTGCTGCTTGCTCTGAAAAATGTTTTCCAGGCTGCCTTTGTCGAAGAGTGTGGAGATCCCCTCCAGGGCAAAATTCCATCACCAGACATGAAAATTTATCTGTCTCGAAGTGAGTATATAGGGTTGGTAGAAATGGATGATCAAGCGACTGCAGTATTTCAAGCTCAGTCTGCGATCGAAGAAGCTTCTTCCGACTTGCCAAAGATGCCTTATCCATGACCTTCATTGCAAAGTAACTCCTAGTACCACTCAATTCTGAGAGATACACGCTGCCAATATCTCCCGAACCTAACTTCTTAAGCAATCTAAAATGGTTCAAACCAAGAATGCCATCCTTGGTTTTGACCATCTGGATCGCTTCCCACCTTGAATCATTCCCTTTGTGCGGCTTTGTGGTGGCGCTGCTCATGCTGCTGCGTGAGCTCTCATCACTTATGTCGCTGCTCGTGCTCGCGCGACACATGCTGCTCTTCCCACTCTCTGTGAAATTAGCCCTGTCACTTGTCTTAGCACTACCACTGGTCTTCCTCAAACTATTCGTCCCATCACTCACTTTAGCAGAAGCAAAACTATCGCTCGTACTACTCTTCTGTGACGTCTTCTTCTCCTGATTCCCATTACAATCCAAGTTTTGGATCTCCTTCAGCTCGCCAGAATCTTCCTCCTCCGCGACTAACGAATCATCCAGGATCCCAGACTCCGAAGAGAGGCCTGAAAGCTCCTTGTCCAGCGTAGACGCCGGAGAACCTTGCTGCTGGTCAGATGGTGTTCGCTCCTCGGAAACCACCTCAGCATCACCTCCTCCCTGTTCCCCAGCGCCCTTAGGCTTTGCCGCTTGACCAGGCATGCTTTGCAGCAGTGATTTGGACGACATGAACTAGTTTATCAGAAACAATCAAGCGCGAAATCGGACAGCAAGGTGAACAAAATCTCTCCACCCCAAATTCAGTACTTAAGCAGGGCGGTCAATAATTCCTCATCTGAAAAAAAGGAGAAAAAAAAATTCCCCATTAGCATTATCATGTTACCAACATAACAATAGGGTTTGTTCCACAGTCACTCCGATTTCAGTCACACAAACAAACAACTCGGGGGATCAAGAATCCAACCAAAAAAAAGAGATAAAAACAAAGCGGCGCCGATGAACCAGCCGGTCAAATCGAGCAGAAACCCACCTGAACCTTTAGAACAAAGAGAGAACCAAAAAAAAAAAACAGAAAGGGAAAAAAAAAACTTTCCGCGCTTCAGGATCAAAGAAACACCTACGGATTCGACAGATCCAGCCTCGCCGCATCGCCACTCTCCAAAAAGGGGAAGAGCCGAAGAGGAACAAGAAGAAGAAGAGAGTGCTTGCTAGGAGGAAGAAGAAGATGAAATCACGAGTCCCCCGGCATTTCCCACAGAAATAGGGGGGTGGTGGGGAGGGGAGGGGGGAGCAGTGGGCCAGAAGAAGAGGAGATTAATAACAAAAGCTGGAATCTTTAAGATAATCCCCTCTCCTCGGCTAAAGGAGGAGGCAGCCACAGCACAGCACAGCACAGCACACACACTGCTGCTCCTCCTCCTACTCCTACTATACATTGCTGCATGCAACCTGGAACAGCACAGCACAGCTGCAAGCTCACAAGAAGCACACCATGACACCCCTCCTCCCCCACAAAAAGGAGAAGAAGAAGAAGCAGGAGTCGTATGAGCACACACACACAGACACATGTGGTGTTTCCTCACCTCCACATCCCACAGGCATGGGAGCTCTGCCACCAAGTCGCCATTGAATGCGGCAGCGGCGGCGGCGGTAGATTTATATAAAAAAGATTGGATCTAGAAAGTGATGTGGGTGGCACACATTAAAGCAAGCAAGAAACAGATCAAGAACGAACATTTCCTACATCCCCCACAACTGAGGAAAATGACACCCCCCAATCCGGGAAGGGAGATGGGGGTTGCAGTGGAAGGAAGTACCTGTGCTAGGGCCAAGAAGAGGCCATGGCAGTGGCAGGTTGTGGGAGGGGAGATCTTCAGAGATGGGATGCTTGCTGCCTGCTCCACCGGCTAGGGGATGTTCAGCTGTTCATTCACCCAGCTCTCTCTCTCTCTCCCTCTCCCAGACTCCATGGCAATGGCAAAAGGCAAAGCTGGAGCTGCAGCATACTAGTGGTGGCTTTGGGGGCTCAATTTGTGTGGGGCTTCAGGGTTCAGGCTGCAAACTGCGAAAGTGCAAAGGGACAAGTGTGTGCGGAGAAGAGAATGGAGGAGGAGAGGACGGGTCAAAGCCTCTCAAAGCTCTAGTGAAAAGCTGAGCTCTTTAGGTGCTTTGGTTTAACTCATCCATCTAGGCCATCTAGGGCTGCGTTTAGATCGAAAGTTTGTATCCAAACTTCAGTCCTATTTTATCACATTAACCTGCCACACACACACAATTTTTCAGTCACATCATCTCCAATTTCAATCAAAATCCAAACTTTGCGCTGCACTAAACACAGCCTAGCCTAGGCCATGTTCCTGTTTGATCCTTGGGCTATTAAATAGTTCTATGTAATTTTGCTATTTAAAAGTATTAAACATAGATTACCGATAAAACCTATTTTATAACCCCTGGCTATTTTGCAAGACGAATCTAACGAGGTATTTTATCTTCGGTTATTCGCATGAGTATTAAAATTGATTATTTGCTCCCATCTTCACAAAACATGTTTCTTATACCGTATTACTAAGGCTGTTTTTTTAAGGAGTTTAAAATTATGAGAAACAACGATTAGCTTCTGATAATTTGACAAGGTTGAGTTTCCTGCCTTGTAGTTTTCTGAAATCTATAGATTGTTAGAATTCGAGTGATAATTTAGATCGTTTAGAGGAGTTGGAGATTCTAGGATAAACTGCAAGAAGCTTCCCAAACATAATGTAAGACTATTCGCTTTAAGCTATTTATCAGGATAATTTTATCATTCTATAATAACTATAGCAGGTATTATATTTTTTAATGTAAAATTTGTTACTTGCAGGTATTAAGTATCTCGAGTTATTTTCTCAAGGATAGTTTATTCTCAGATAAGTAATCGGTGATAACAATTCGCTAAAAATCTAAATCAAACTGGGCCCTAATCTCTCTCTTTTTTTTCTTACAGTAGGATTTTAAGACGGCTCATTAATCTAATCTTGCTTGTGCTTTTAGGACTTTGGGGTGAGTGAGGGAGTGGTGACTCACTAATCTTTTGCTGGTTAATGCTTAAGACTACCAACTAATCTAATCTCGGTGTTGCATCGGCATTTGGGGTGAGTGGTAGCTGCTGGTACAGCGTGCATTGGCGACGTTCTCTCGTGGCCCGGACCCAAAAATATTATCCACGGGGCTAGCTTGGAAAAAATCTGAATGGGAAAATTAATCCTGATAATTCACTTTACTGATTTCTAAAGAAGTATCTGGAAATTCGTAGGGACAAGGATTTTACTGGATTTTTTGTCAGATAAGTGCAGTTACTCAACAAAGGCTACCCAAGCAAACTCACTTGCTTGTACTATACGATGCATCCATTTAAAACATGAATTTTTTTTGGGGAACTTTATGTTAAAATCACATGTTCTACGATGTACGCGTAAAAAATTCTATTTTTTTTTCTGTTTTATGTCCAAATTTGTCAACCTCTTATGTAAGGCTTCTAAATTATTCTGGTTTTCTTTCCTTTGGGAAAAAAAAACTATTCTGGTATGTCCAAATTGTCCTTTTATGTAGAGTGGTTTCCTTTTCTTCAATTTCCATTTTTCTGGTGATAGCCAAAGTTTAGATTTCACCAGCCACTGTTATTTAGCTGTACTGCAAACGATTGTGTTCACTAACCGGTGCCGAGTAGCAATAACCATGCAATCTCCACTGATCAATCAAATGGTTTCCAGTCTACAGCCGGCAGTTTCGGTAACGGAGGATAAACTATGTTGCTATACTATCAGCATTATCTAATCTGTAATGTCCAAAGCTTACCTTGAACTAATACATCTTAAAATCTCTATTAGAGTGGGGCTAACCAATTAAGCTTACTTTGATGGGCTGGTTAATCTCACTGTGGGGTTCACCAATCTTGAGAGCTAGCAATAAAGCTAGAGCCAAGAAATTGTAATCATAGCTGCTACAATCGAGGGCTTTGTGCTTAGGTCACATGTATCATTAACAAGAGCATGAGAAGTAAACTATAAATAACAGTTCCATGAGCAAACTCAAGGTACACATGGAAAATTACTGTTTGATTACTGAAAAGACTTGTAAAACTCATGCTTTAGGGTTCATCTTTTTTGCAAGATTGAAAACAGTGATATGTTTTTCTTGAAACTGTTGGTGTTTCTTGGCCAACTGGTGCCGGTTGCAACCATCATCTGACCAAAATTTTCATATCTAGCTAAGCAGTCAGTGAGCAAGGCAGGCAGGCAGGCAGACTTAGCTATCAACCAGGAATTTGGTGAATCAAATCAGAAAACCACATCAAAACTGGCACGCAGATTTCGACAGTTCCATCAGAATCCATTGTCTGTAAAGACTGTAATCTGAATCTCCACCATTCGCCTCCTGAAATCTGAACATTGCAACTGACTAAAACAGTTTGGCACCTCCAAGCAGACAGCAACCTGAAAACAGCCTATCGACAAGCAATTCGGCGACACTCTTAAACATATGCATCTCTATCTCCCTATCACTGTACATACACTCATATAGATACCACGTGGTCCATGGATCTACAGATACATAATTCGGAAAAAATTTTGGAATCTTTGAAGTGTTAGGCGTTAGGTATGCAGAACTCTGAACACTTGACCGTTCTCTCGCTCTTAATTTCAGTTAAATTCTACAGACAATGGAACAGTATATTAGTGGCCTGTGAGATGAGATGGATAGCTAGGCAGGGATTATTAATTAACAAATGGTGATGATTAGTTTAATCTCTACACAACAAAGGCTAGGTTTGGAGCCATGAGCACTGGCACATGGAGCCCCTCAGGGCCAAAAAAGCTAGCTTCAGTAAACAACTCAACTAAGATGGCCTCACCTTCAAAAGAAAAGAAAAAGGAAAAAAAAAAGATGGCTTCAGAGACTAGTACTACTGTTTGAAATTCAGAGGCTGCATGTGCAGATGTACAAGCTGGATGAATGACTTGGAACTTTGATGACGACAGAGACAGATCAGACCAGGTAACTAGTACGAGTTAAGTGGAGATTACAACTACTAACAGTCTAACAGAAATGGTGACTGGTAAGTTTAGTATGCACGCATATGCTTGTCATTTGTCAAGATGATGCAAAGTCACAGATTGATGTTGAAGTGCTGAACGGTGCAACGAAGAGATGAACAATCTGGTCGTCGTGTTAATCTGTCCCAAGATAAACTAGTAAAGATGACGGTGATGGGAAATTCAGAGTAGAAAATTTTTGCAGTTGTTGCAGAAGATGCCCAACGACAAAGCTCACAAAAGAGACGGACTTTACCGGTCACCTACATACAACTACAAGTCTAAAGATAAGCAATCGAATTAGGATAAACCAGGGAAGAAAAAGCACACGACCTGCAAAGCATGACACGCACCAGCAACTTGACTGATGTGCAGAGAAACTAACACCATGGAGGCAGCCAGAATGAAAGAAAGAGATTGTTCAGATGAATCCAAGTAGGCAGGAGAGATGTTGGCAGTTGCAAGATGATCAAAAGCAATCTGGTAGGTTTTGGCAGGCAAGAGAGTTTCAGTTCAGCTGATCAGGAGATGCAGCAGCATCAGCAAATTCAGCAATGCATCCAAACATGGATGAAGCGAGAGCACGACGCCATGGACAGCGACATGGCGTGTGATGTGATGTGATCCTCGTGTGCTGATACGCCGCAGCACATGCCGGCGCCAAAGTTGCAGGCTTCTTGCAGCCGCATGCAGGTTGTTTAATTTTCTTCCCCCCCTTGCTTTTCTGAAAGAAGAAGAAGAAAAGTTCAGACATAAATCTCCATTTGTTGGTTACAGATTTGATGCCGAGAAAAAAGGTTGCAGGTGTGAAAGCAAATCCCACTTACAAAAAGAAATTTCATGGAGGAAAAAAAGGCAAGAACACTTGTAGTAATCAATGGAGGCTGTACACGAGAAGGCCAAATTGGCATTTGTTTTTAGTTCAACACACAAGACTGAAACCAGAAAATGTGAAGAATTTTGGCTGACAATTGGTTGGTTTTGCTTGGGATAAAAATGAATAGGAGGATACAATCCAACTCCATTGAATGAATTTTACCTAAATTCCAGTGAATATGCATTGAATGATTCCAAATCAAAGAAGATAAAAGGTTCAGAAATAATATACAGGCTCTAAAGAGAACAAAAGAAACAAGAAATAGAGATTATATAACTGGGCCTGAATCAAATTGCCAAAATGAACCTAAATCAAATTAACAAGACGGGCCCAAATGTGCCTACACGAATTTATCAAAATGGGCCTAAACTAATTTATCAAAATAAGTCTAAGGGTACGTTTAAGAGATGAAGATTGAAGAAAATTGAGAATATACACAAAACTTAGGTGAGTAATTAGCACATGATTAACTGACTATTAATTATTTTGAACTTAAAAAAAATTTGTATGTTTTTTAAAGTAATTTTACTTCAATTTTTTAAAGAAAATACATTAATAATTATTTTAAAATTAAAAATGGATTAAGATATTTTTTAAAATAACTTTATTATTTTTTGAAAGAAAATATATCGTTTAGCAGTTTAGAAAGTATGTATGGAAAACATAGAATTTTCTCACACTATCTTCCTCTCTCAAACACTGCCCTAAACTAATTTTACTAAATGGGCCTAACCAAACTGACTATATGGGCCTAGGAGTACATGGGCCTAAATCCATAGGCTCCCGTCTAACAAGTGGGCTAACCCACTTCCCATTCTCGAGGACTCGTGTCTTGTCCGAGTCGCCGGCGGCGGCGGCGGCGGCGATGTTGCGGTCGGCGCTGCGCCGGGGAGGGGCGGCCGTGAGGCACGCCGCGTCGTCGTCGGCGGCGGCGGCGGCGGCAGCGGACGGATCTCCGGGTGCCCTTCTCCGGCGGAAAGTGGCGGAGCGGGAGCGCGCGCGGAGGCGGCCGCGGGACCCGTCCCGCGACGAGTTCTTCGTGGCGACGCCGGAGTCGCTCGCGTGGCTCGACTCGGCCTCCCTCCCCATGGTGCTCACCGCGGCCGCCATCGCGCTCTTCACCAAGCTGCTCATGATGGTATCCCTTCTCCCGCCGCGCTGATTAGCCTTGTCACTGGGGCGATGTGCGTCCCCCACCCCTAGGGTTTACTTGCTGATGATGCTATCTTGCTAGCGCTGTGTGTTTGCTTGAAATCCGAGTGAGCCACATGATGAATGCGCCTGTGTATGTCCACATTATGCACTGGATTAAATTCCCATGCTGCGATTGCGAATTGCGATGGAGCCGCTTCATTTTGCTCTGTTATGAGCGTGTGCAGCTGTTAACCTTTAGGAACAAGTAGAAATGTCTTTCGGAAATGATTTTGTAAAGTATAATTGAAGATTTTTTGGATATGGAAAATAGATAGATACAGATAATGGCATAATGCCAAGATTTTCTTTAGTTGTTTGATGTCTGTCTGAATGTACTATAGTTTACAGAAAAAATGTTTCCTATGAGATAGGGCTTGTTGAAATCTGCAATTCAATCATGGCCTTTGGATATGAATTTTTGTTCGATATTACACTTCAATCCATATTTGTCTCACTCCAATTTCACTTCATTACCAATGAGCTAATAACTGCCTTAAGTTTTGATGGTAAGATTTGGGAATTCTTCTTGACTCTTGTGAACTAAATCAAATTAGTTGTTACCAACTCCATGATGTGCCCTTCCATGGGAAATTTCAATTGTGCTGAATTCTAGTTGTATGTTGTGGGAAGGAACATGATGCAACAGATCAAGAAAGGGGAGAGCGCAAGATAAAGAATAGCCACCCTGATCAAGGAAAAGTAAGGATGCTTACGCGTGAAGAATGGGATGAGATCCAAGAAGTCAGGCCAAGGACCCCTTTTGAATCGAAGTTAGCTCGTCCGCATGCCCGTATAAGAACTGGGGAACCAGTACGGCTGGTTAGTAGCTGACATAACTTCTACATCGATGCATTTCCCCAATATTACTTCTGATATTCAGAATAAACCGAAGTTGGCATTCTGATATTGAGAATTGCTTCATCTACCCTGTTACTTCCATGCTGAAAAAAAATAAGTGTTGATGATATATGCTAGATAGTGATATCGTTACATGTTTCAACAACCGAGAGCTGCAAGACTTCCTTGCAGCTTGGTTTGACTGGCATCCTAAGCTAATTAAGTTACTTCTTACATGTATACAGTTTACAGTTTTATGCTTTTAACCAACTTTCTTTACATAGCTTATGTTAATACTTCTCTTCATAACCCTTCTTTGTAGGAGGATGTCAAGGATTGGGCTACCGATATGATCATGGATGCTTTTACTAGAGCAGAAGAAAGTGCTAAGAGAAAATGATTCAGAAGAAATGGACAACACTAAATACGTCTGCTTTGAGGTTCACCTGAATGCATAGTTAGTTAACTTTTCTTTTAATTTCGGTTCCTGTAAATGGCCACTTTTGTGAGTCATGATAGCCATGTAGAATAATATTTATGTAGTAGGAGTACCAATATATGCTTTCGGACTGCACAAAGCTGCCCCCAAGCAGCCCATGTCTGTCTTGGTCTGAGCACCAGAGATTGAAGTTAATTGTACCATTTTCATTTTCATAGATAAATGGCTGATGGTCCAGCCCAAACACAATAAATTGTGAGTTCGAGTGGCTCAATGGCCCAAACTGTCACCGGTTGAGCAAAAGTGGTGAAGTTTTCAAAGGTTTCTTCTGAGGTGGTGTTTGGATCACAGGGACTAATTTTAGTCCTTGTCACATCAAATGTTGTGACAATAATTAGAAGTATTAAACGTAGACTATTTTTTAGTCCTTGTCACATCAAATGTTGTGACAATAATTAGAAGTATTAAATGTAGACTATTGACAGAACCTATTCCATAACTCTTGACTAATTCGCGAGATGAATCTATTGAGCCTATTGATCCATGATTAGTTTATGTGATGCTACAATAAACATATGCTAATTATGGATTAATTAGGTTTAAATTTTTTTTCACGCGAATTAGCTCTTATTTATGTAATTAGTTTTGTAAGTAGTCTATATTTAATACTTTAAATTAATATCAAACATTCGATTTGATAGGGACCCTGATCCAAACACCCCCTTAGTCTGTTACAATACTGGCAAGTGGTGAACCACACCAAGGATCCGTGAATCTTCATCGTTAGTCCGGCCAGGTTCATCTGGAAAGGTAATAATGTACTTACTGTATAATATCTTTAACCAGAGTTTCGGAGTGATTTTGATTTTGGCACTCCTCGCTCTCGCGATTGGGCGACAATCGCGTGAGTCATCTGAGTTTGGATAGAGAGGCCAATAATTCCCATCTGAGTTTGTGACTTGGTCCTGATTGCTCAGATGTGCTTGGTTTTCTCACTTCGCCATCTTTTACTCCTTGGCCGATTCTGCCACATTTACTGGCTTACTGCGATTCCCTCGATGCACGCGAGTGCACGTCGTTGACGCAGACGCCAGACATGGACCGATAGAACAGGGACAGTTTTTGGAATCTGATTCGCTGAGTGAAGAGAAGTGGCATACTAATAGATTTGTTTGTCATTTGTGAATATTTTCGGATAAAGACTGATGGATGATAGATTTGTTTGTAAATGTGGCTGTTACCAGTTACTCCCTCCTTCCTTTTATATGCTATCTCCGTTGTCTTAAAATACTGTATAAGAGATTTACCTTCCTTTTATATGCTATCTCCGTCGTCTTAAAATACTGTATAAGAGATTTTAAATAGATGTGAAATTCATTGTATTATGATGTGTCACACTCACCTAAAATCCTTTATATTTAAGGACAAAAAATATGATATTGGGACTAACTTTAAAAAACAGAGAAAGTATACTATAAGGACTTGTTTTTTTATTATTATTAGCTGTGGGTTATTTGTGTCACGCTTTTATACAAATGTTTTTTTAAAACAAAATTTACATCAACATTGCTTGAACCACTTGTACTAAGCCATCTGTAAGGTGTATATATAATAGATACTCCAATATTTAATTCATCGCTACAAACAAATCTACCATCCATCAGTCTTCATCCGAAAATAATATAGGTCCTCAATCTCTCACTTATTAGTAGTATGACAAAAAACACATCACCCTCAAAATCCTAGATGTTTTTCGTTTCGGGAGGGTCAATAACTGGCTATGGTTCCACAATATTCACAAAGGGTAAATATCTGGTGATAGTTCAACAAGATTCGGACATATGTTTGTCTCGTTGCCCATTTTCCATGGATGTTTGGACGGATTATGACAATCACTTATAGCACGAATAAAATATTAAATTACCTCTATTTTTAATATATGATACCGTTGACTTTTTAATAATTTTTTGACCATTTGTTTTATTCAAAATTTTCTGCAAAGGTAAAAGACCTTTAATATAAATTAAGTCACAACAAAATTAATGGCAATCACATATCTTTTTTTCACATACCTTTTTTAAATAAGATAAATTGTCAGACATATTTAAAAAGTTAACGATGTTATATATTAAAAAACGGATGCAGTATATTATAAACTAAAAATAGCTTAGAACAAGTTATTTAAGCAATGCTAGTATACCTTTTTTTTGCGAAAATTGTACTTAGTATGGCAAAAATAATTTAACATAATCCGTTAAACATATTCTAAAGACCGTACCTTCGGGGTCCCCAAAGAAACATAAATCTTTTACTTTTCTGCGATACAAGTAAAGCATGTTTTATATTTTAAGTATATTTTTTTTCTAGAAACATAGTACACTCACCCTGCCTCGCTACGTCTGCTACCTCTGAGAAAAAAACTAGCCATAAATGCAGGCACATATGTTAAATCTACGATTTAAATTCGGGTGGGCTGATTCCACCACAAGCATTTAATCAGTTGAGATACACTTACTTCGCCGTAAATGCGAGCACATGTTATATTTGTCATAACCCAAACTTGAGTTTAAGAGTATATATATGTTTGAGATCTCCATACCATACAATCTACCCCAAACCCCTACCGATATTGTTAAAACTCCTCTAAAAAAAGATAAAAACTTAACCTCTGAGAAATATTCCCACCAACCCATGTGCTTCAAAAATAATAGCACCATCAATATAATATTGCACATTCACAGATTAATTGGAAGGACACGTACTAATTAATTGAAAGACGACAAGAAAAGGTTCCTAATACAATTTCATCTTCCTCTTGGACGACGCTGTCAACGTACGTTGTACCAACAGCAAGTAATTAATGTACAAAAAGTGGAATCTATATCAAACTAAAAGTGCACATTTGTTTTTTTTTTAATTTATTCGTCAAACAAGGTGATCGCCCGGCCCCGGCCGGCTGCTAACTCGAGTGTCAAATAGCACTATAATCAAATGCCACGGTGAATTAACTTTACGTGCACTTTATATATATAATCCATAGAGGATCGGATTGACTCACCAATCACTAGCTAGCTATATGGTCCATCCGTGACTTGAGTTCTGATGACTAATATTATTTTCTTTTGAAAAAAGTACGAATTACCCCCTCCAAACTATCGCGGTCGTTCGAATTACCCCATAAGCTATAAAACCGGACATTCTTCACCCCCAACTATACAAACCAGACAAATTACCCCCTAAACACAATCCACGGTGGTTTTGGTCTACGTGATTGTTAACGACTAAATTTGGTAATATCAGTGTTAGAGATAAAGACTAGATTGAAGCGGAATCGAAGACGAAGATCGTTGCGGAAAAAGAGCAAAAATGGCTAGACTCCGAATCGGCTATGGTCAGGATCGGCAGAGTTCAAGTCAGACAGGGCTAGCCGATACAGCCGATTCCAAGAATACGACTCGGTGTACATCATCGGGTTGACTTGATATGTTTCAAGATGATTGTCACGTATGGATAGAGTCCTGAGAAGGCAATTGTATCTATTAATTAGGATATTTTATGTAATTTCCTTAGAGATATGTTTGGGCAAAAGTCTGCCGCAAAGACTTATGGTATCTTAGAGTTTGTTAGAGATAATAGTCGTGTCCGGTATGGACATATCTTGTAATTCTCGGGTATAAATAAGACCCCGAGCCCTATGTAATTTTTTAACATACACGTTCAATATAATTTCGGCGCATCGCCACTCTTTTGCTTTAGTTTTATTTCGACGAGTTCTTACTTTCGGGTTAAGCTACATCGGTTTCGATCTTCAACAAGAGGTAAAACTTGTTATGACGGCTTGCGTTCTCGGGATTAGTGCTTCCATCTTTATGACACTCTAATCTTGTTTATGTAATTCGTCGAGTTATCATATATCTCATATAATCTCTGGCAATATCGCTATCTAATATGCAATCGGCTAACATTTGTTAGTAAAGGGCAGCCGATTAGGTTAGATTCCGACGTTGATTTAGATTATGTAAGATATCTACCACTCTATGAAACTTCCAGTGTCTTGATTGTCTAGATATTGTTCTTCTTTTCATACTTAATGTTGTATCAGTTGAGTTTGATCTATTAAGTCGTGTTTAGAATATCAATCTCTAGCCTGCTTTTTGTTTGTCGATTAGGGTAGCATCGGAGTTTCAGCCATTCTTATCTGATTTAACTACATTTGCTTTATGTGCCTTATTGACATGTTAAGTCTGCCCTTTATGTCAGGATCTTATTGTATCTAAGTATATTAAGCTTTTGTTTGGTATATTATGCTTATTTTAATATCTTAACATAGAGTGATATCGGAGTATTAGCCGACACACGCTAGATCTATCTGATCGGCTATGCTATGAACATATGTATTCACATTATTAATGTATATTTCGATCTAAGTAATTTATACTGTCTCGGCATGGCGACCGATCTATCCCAATTACTCGATTTAAGTATATATCGATATAAGGAATACATGTTGGTAATATCTACAGCCGATCGAGTAGATTTAGCTCCTTTTAATTTATTCATAACAGCCGATCGATTCAAATATGACATCGGCTCAGGGATAAATGATATGTCATCGGCACTTAGCCGATCGGCTGTCATTTATGGATTTAACTATGGTTTCCTTGTCTTTGTTTCTTGTTAATTGCAGGATCAAATCAATTGGCACGCTAGCATACCCAAAGGCAAGTTTTGGACTTGCACTGGAGTAAAGCAAATCTCCCAGGCCTCGTGTTTTTCATCAACAGTGACGTACGCGTGGCAGTCCAGTCAGCACTCTATTTATAAAAAAATGTGGGACCCACCTGTCATATCCTCTCTCACTGTTCATCTCTCTCTTCTCTGTCGCACCCTTCCCCCCCCTCTCTCTCTCTTCTCTGTCGCGCTCTGCGGCAGGCGGGGGACACGAAGTGGCGGCGGCGGCGCGCACACATGCGGACAGGGGCTGGAGGCGGCGGCGAGGACGGTGGCGTGGCTGAGATGCGCACGGCAGCGAGGACGGCAGCACACACGCACGCGGATAGGGGCGACCTCCGACGCGTCGCCGTCGACGCGTTCGCGCGGCTCAAGGCGCGGTAGGCGTGCCTCCAGAAGCGCACGGAGGTGAAGCTCCAAGACCTCCCCGTTGTGCTCGGCGCCTGCTGCGTCCTCCGCAACACATCTGCGAGACGTGCGGCGAGGAGCTCGAGCCGGAGCTCCGGTACGAGCTCATCGACGACGAGACCTCGCCGGAGACCCCCGTCCGCTCCGAGGCCGCCAAGCGTGATAGGGACAACATCGCCCACAACCTCCTCCACCGCGGCTTTGCCGGAAGCACCTTCTTCTGACGATCGATTCGATCACACCGCCACCGCTTCTTAATTTCCCCCTTGGTACACTTGCAGCATCTCCTTTACTATTGTGATTTGTCAATGTCCTGCAGACCTGCAGTTTGATTGCTTTGCTTTGTCGTCAGCGTGAACTCTTCATTGTTTGATTGCTTTGCTTTGTCATCGGCGTGAACTCTTAATTGTTTGATTGCCTCAAAGGCTGGTTGATTGTTTACCATTACTCCTTGATTGCATCTTCGTTCCGCCGCGACAATGGAGCCATCACCGGCGACCACGGGGGCACCCTCCTCGAGATCCTCCGCGGGATCGACGAGCCGCCGAGCAAGCTCAAGCTCCAGCACGCGGATCGACGAGCCACCACCTCGAGTTGGGCCCGCTGGAGACGCCGACGACGACGGAACTCAGCGTGGATGGGGTGGCGCGTCGAGGAGGACAAGAGCGCACGGGGCAGAGGGAGGTCAAGGCCTCGAGCCTGCGGCCGCGTGCGTGCCGCCGTGCACGCCGCAGCGCTGTGCATGCCGCCGTCCTCGCCGCCGCCTTTGGTCCCTGTCCGCGTGCGTGCGCGCCGCGCGCCATGTGTGCTGCCGTCCTCGCTGCCATGCACGTCTCGGCCACGCCGCCGCCTCTGGCCCCGTCCGCGTGCGTGCGCACCACCGCCGCCACTTCGTGTCCCCCGCCTGCCGCCGTGCGCGTGAGAGAGAAAGAGGGGAACAGTGAGACAGAGAAGGGAGAGGAAGAGTGAGAGAGAGGATATGACAGGTGGGTCCCACAATTTCTTATAAATAGAATTGCGACTGGACTGCTACATGTACACCACATAGACCAAAACCACCGCGGATTGGGTCGAGGGGGGTAATTCGTCCGGTTTGCATAGTTGGGGGTGAAGAATATCTGGTTTTGTGGTTCAGGGGGGTAAATTAGACGACCACCATAGTTCGTGGGGGTAATTCGTAATTTTTCCTTTTCTTTTTTTAGTCATTACCAATTTACCATATACACGTAAGTCATGTGCAATTATAAATTTTTCAAATAAGACGGACGGTCAAACGTTGGACACGGATATTCACGGCTACACTTATTTTGGGACGGAGGTAATAGAATAACTTACATTGTGAAACGGAGGAAGTAGGAGATTTTATCCATGTACCTATATAGACAAATATCTCTTATATTTTAATATTTTAGAACGGAGATAGTACCTAAGTGGCTAAGCATACTCTGTCAATACATACTCTAATCCTACTGCCTCCATCTAATAAAAATTGAATTTCTGCCTCTGAACATTTGTCGCATAAAAATCTTATTTCTACTAATATAGGACCCATCAAATTGATTGCATTTTCTTGAAATCTTCCTTTCTTCCATCTCATCTCATCTCATCTCTAATCCGTTGTCTCAACCTTTCTTTTAATCAAGCTTATATATATATATGATTACGTGCGTGTACTATGTTTATTAAATAAGGTTATTATAGTATATCCTCTTAATATGTCCTTAATTCCCTACATATTTAATTTTTATGGGATGGAGTTAGTACTGAATTTCTATTGAAGCATGTTTTAGGAACTAGGATTTAAACTCGGTTCTTTCTGTGACGATGAGGACATAATATTCTTCTAGTACCATAATTCATCATTTTCCATGCAGATCTAGGCACATATCTTCATCTAGTTTTCAAAAATAAGAAAGTAAAAATAGCTTTGCTACACGTGCACATGCGGCTGCACGCGTTCAGCCAAAGGACAAAGGCAGCATCACATACTGTACAATGTACTCCCTCCGTAAAAAAAAAAAAGGCAAACCGTGGGTTCCCGTAACAACGTTTGACTGTCCATCTTATATGAAATTTTTTTATAATTAGTATTTTCATTGTTGTTAGATGATAAAACATAATTAATACTTTATACATGACTTATCTTTTTAATTTTTTTTATAATTTTTTTAAATAAGATGGACGGTCAAACGTTGGACACGGAAACCAGGGTTTGTCTTTTTTTTTTTGGACAGAGGGAGTACATCATATGAGAAATGTCATTTATGATTTTATTCGCTCCATGGAAATATGATGGAGACACCAGATGAAATGATCACGTGACGTGGAAGTAATATCTATATGAATATAAGTAATGCTATAAAGTTTTACATTATGGAATGAAAGGAGTAGTAGCCAATCAAGCAGCTGGCAAGGTCTGTACGCGAGCAGTAGGATCTGTCCATCTGAATTACTAGTACTCTTTTTATATGTCCATCTGAATTACTATTTTTGGCCGCGCTTGGCGATAGGATATGCATTACAAACAGCATATGCAGTCTTGTCCACTCCTGAGTCCTAAGTACTTCATCTGTCCGATAAAAAATCAAGTGACGATTCCCGAGAGCTATATCTAGATTCATTCTCTGAATTTGCTTTTTCCGTCCTAAAATATATATAAAAAAACTGAATGTGATATATTCTAATATAATAAATCTAAACATATCTTAGTCTAGATTTATTATTCTAGGATATGTTCCATCTAATCTCATTTTATTTTGACGATGTAGATTTTGGGACGGAAGAAATAGAAGTAGTAGTAGTTGGTGCATAGCTAAAAAGTTATCGTACTTATATTTAAAAACTATGTTCGTGAAGTCGCAAGATATATATCCCATAACGAGTTTAATATATAGGTTTATACACATGATTGCATACAACATAGTAAAAATTAAATTGACACTTATGTGTCTATTCTCTCTATCCCAAAATAAATCAATCTAATACATGATGTGACACTACCTAGCACTATATATTTATATATTTATAGTATTAGATAGTGTCACATTATATATACTAGAATAGTTTATTTTAAAATGGGGAGTAATTTTAAAAAAAGAGTATGCAGTAAAAAAATTAAAAAAAGGAGTTAACAGTATAAAAGCACAAGGAACTGAAGGCAACATCAAACAAATCTCTTTTTTTATAAAGCTAATATCCACTAAACATCTAAAACTCAATATACAAACATAATATTTATTACCACTTCTAAAACCTGTATACAAGCATGCCACATCAACCCATTAAACACACATGCAAGCATATAGTAATTATATCTACAATTTATTTCATTCCAAAAATAAACATACACATGTTAAATCATCATTCTCAAATCATTTTCATAATATTTTAATTCAAATTGTTTCATCATTTCTCTAATATCTAATATATATCCCGTAAGAAAGCACAAAGTATCATCTAGTTGAGGGAATGTTGAAGGCAAAATGTAGTCAATCAAATTAAGGGATATTGTCATGTCACGTAGCTTTCTATGCATTATCTTCAAGACCCTCGCGTTGCCCACACACAGGCGACATGGGGGGCGAACCCTACCGCCGGCGCCGACCACCCTCGTCCCCTCCCCTACCTCGCCGCCGCCGGAGCTCACCGCCGGCAAAGCCGGCCGGTGAGCTAGGAAGGCGGCGGCGGGGCTTTCTTCGCGGTGGTGCCCCCTCTCAAGCGTGGGGGAGGTGGAGTTTTTTTGCCGGCGGCGGGAAGTGGCGGCGGCGAGGAATCCCGGCCAGGCGGCGGCAGATCCGGCACCGCCGTCATCGGATCTGGACGGTGCGCCGATGGCGGTGTCGTGGGGCGGCGCGAAGCGGAGGTGGCGCGGCCGCCGGCGGCCGCTGCGGCGTCTGGCGGCTTGCGAGGCGGCGGGGTCGTCACGCAAGTCGGCTCGCGAGGCGGCGGTCACGCGCGGCGGCGCGTGCGCCGGAGTATGGGCGGCGGTTTGCCAGCGTCTGCGTGGCGGCGCGGCGCCAGTACGCACCGGTGGTCGGCCTTCCGGGGTCAGCGAGTCTAGTCTCCGGCCACCCTCCCCGTCACAGGCATCTGCGGAGGCCACCCCTGCAACCACCCGTTTCTTCTCCCTTGCTGTCTTCCTCCTTTCTCTCTTCCTCTTTGTTCCTCCGGCCATCGCCGGCAGCTGCTCAGGCCCCCCCCACACATTTCCTTCTCCCCCTCCACTCACCGCACATCCCTTCCTCCCTTCCCCTCACCATCGCTTCTTCTTAGTTGCTCATCTGCTCGCCCTGGTGTGCTCTCTGCGCTGGCGGTGAAGTTGGTGGTGGTTGCAGCAGTCGTAGGGTTTGTCCTGTGATGGCCAGAGTTCCTCGCCGGATTCATGGAAGACACCGTGGTCTTTGTTGCCCCTGTCTTCAGCTCTCTGTTCCTCTTCATGCCGGCCACGACTCCTTCACTCCTTGGTGCTCCTCCCTTCTTTTGGCCGTCTCCAGACCAGGCCGTGGAGCGTTTCGGTGGTTGAGGAGAAGTGTTCGTCCGTGTTTGGGGTCCTGTTTGTTTGTAGTCAGGGCTCTTGGGTCTCGCCAGTGCTTCAAGTGTCCTGTGTCCGTGTGAATCTGTCGTAGTGCCGAGTTTTGAGCAGGGTGCTTGCCCTCTACGATGCTAGAGTTTTTGTGTTAAGGCGGAGTCGGAGCTGCTGCATCGGGTTCAGCCGATGAGCCAGGCAACGATAACACTTAACACTCTAGCTCTGATTTCTTAGAGGCTCTACACCTTTGAGGAAGTCTTAGGCGAAAGCCTTGTCTGATCTTCCAGGATCGGCAACATCGACGTCTGCGGGCGCCGTTTCCTCCTTGGAGGTATTGCCTTGTGGACTCTCTCTCCCTTTGGGTGAAAACCCAGCCTAGTTCTTTGGGCGGGCGTCGGCAGCGGCTTCTGTCATTGTTCACCTCCTTGGAGGCTTCACCTTGAGGGTCTTGCTCTCCCCTCGGTCACTACTGCGGTTCGTAGTTTTGTCGCAGGCTTTTTCGTGTCTTCTGTGTAAGGTTTTTGCCGGTTTCCCTTTAACAAACTGTGCAAACTGTGCAGTTGTATGGTTTTCGGGCCCGGTTTTCCTTATAAACAGGGTCAACTTTCTTCTTCTAATATATATCCGGTAGATCTCCTATCGTCTACTGTTTCAAAAAATTGTCATGTCACGTATGCACCACTATGATTAATTCGTGTGCTTACCACACACGATCTATATATATATATATATATATACATATGTGTATATATATATATATATATATACATATGTGTATATATATATATATATACACATATGTATATACACACACACACACACATATATATATATATATATATATATATATATATATATATATATATATACATATATATATATATACACACACATACACACACAGACACACACATATATATAGACACACACACATGATCCACGCGAGACAGCGAGACAACAACTGCTAAACAAAACGGGAAAAATAAAATCCGTATGTTTGAGAAATGGAGTCTCTTGGTCATGGAATCAATATCGATACGTGTACACGTACGTGAAATTCGTATGTAGATGTGGACACGGTGATATATAACAGAATATCTTCCTGTTCTTTTTGTACCACCAAAAAAAAATATTCGGATGTGTGCTAGTGCATACGATATTTTTGTTTAATCTACGGAATTTGAAATTAAATTGGAGTAGCAGGCTTGCTACACAACTGTCCTTGAAGCCATATACTCCCTCCGTTTCTAAATATTTGACGCCGTTGACTTTTTTAAACATCTTTGACCGTTTGTCTTATTCAAAAATTTTAAATAATTATTAATTCTTTTCTTATCATTTGATTTATTGTTAAATATACTTTTATATATACATATAGTTTTACATATTTTACAAAAGTTTTTAAATAAGACGAACGATCAAACATATGCTAAAAAGTTAAAGGTGTCATTTAGAAACGGATGGAGTATATGGTATATTCGTATCGTCTCTGCATGCCGACGACGGTGACTGGCCTACTACCATTAGCAAATAACACTGCATATTAAAACCATTCTACCCAAACACACACACACATCTACACCTAATTAAAAAATTCGTAAGGCTTCCGTTAGTCCGTTTCGTCCGTCATCCCTCATTTGAGTCCGAGTCCGAGTCCTTAGAAAAAAAATTCCCCAGCTTGATCCCCAAACAAATCAAACAATGCGACAACCAAAAACAGCAAAAGAAAGCCAATTTTAATCTAGAGCTCTTTAATTTGATCCAAAATAAACTTAATCCCCATCATTCAATGGTTATCAAATCAACATCCCAAATCACAAAATCCTCAAAATATTCACAAATCAAACCCGCTACGCTGGAGAGAACTGCCGTCGGCTCCACGTCTGGGAGGTGAGGAGGGGAATCCGGGGAGAGAAACTGTCGCCGCCGCTGCCGCCACGCCGAGGAGGGGGAGCAGCAGCCGCCGTTGGCTCCACGTCGGGGAGTGGAGCGGGCAGCCGCTGCCATCACGCCGGGAAGGGGAGGAGCAGCCGCCACCGCCGCTTAGGATTTGAGGAGGCGGGAGAGGAGGCGAGAGAGGATGGAGTGTAGCGCCCGTTCCGTCGTGGCACCTAGCGGGAAAATCTAATTTCTAAAAACCCTAATTGCGAAAATTGTTTCTTCGCTTGCAGTCAGTCTCCGTGCCCTTCCGGATCTCAAATCCCGAATCCATTTCCTTCCCAAATCAATTCCTCCGTAAAAAGTCTATTTTGCCTCCCTCGGGTTCGATGGGCCGATTCCCTCTCGGCCCATCTCTCTCTCTCTCTCTTTCTCTCCCCCTCTCTCCCCGCTCTGCCCACGCGCCGCGTGCGCGTGCGCGAGAGCCGCGCCGTGCCGAGCCCTCCCTCTCCACTCTCGCTGCCGTTCCCGCCGACGCCGCCAAATCGTCGCCGTGCGCCGTTGCTTCCCGCATGCGCACGCCATGGTGGCCGACCGGCCAGTCACCGCCGCCGTCCGTGCCTGCCCGCGCCTGCCGCCCGTGTCGTCGCTCCGCTCCAAGCCGCCCGGCCGTCACCGCCGTCGTCACGACCCGGCCCCCGCCACTCCGCGCGCTAGCCTCCAAAGGACGGAGGCAGAGCTCCTCCTCCCTCTGCCGCGTCGCCCCCTCTCCCTCCTCCTTTTCCCCAAAGTGGCAAGGAGGCAAGCCCCTTTCTCTCCCCCTTTTCCCCTTTTCCCTCCCGCCGGCGTCATCCCCCTATCGCCGCTTTGGCCGCGACCGCCGAGCGCTAGCTCGCTCCCTTGATCGCCCTAGGTCGGTTCCCAAACCGACATTGCCATCTTATAAAGCCCAGGCGCCCTCCCTTCCTTCTCCTCTTGTTTGCCCCATCGCCTCCACTCTATTGTCGCCGCCTCCCGTGCTCTGTTCGCCACCGCCTTTCGTTGCCGCGCGTGCCGGAAGAGCCGGCGTGTTCGAGGACGCGGAAGGGGACTCCGGGCGCGCCCTCTTCTTCCTCTTCCCCGGCCTGAGGCCGGAGAGATCACTCCCGTGCCGTCGGCCTCTCGTCACAGCGCCCCGCCTCGTCTCGGTAGTGCCTCCTTCCGTTCTCCCTCCTCGTTCCATCTCCTCCCCTTAGACTCGGGTAGTAGCACGAGTAGCCTCCCCGTAGCTAGCTAGCACCGCCCCGACCGTTGCAGCCGCTCGCTGTGTGCTCGCCGCCGTCGCCGCCCGTGCTCCGTAGCGCCCGCTCGTCGCCGGCCTCGCTCGGCGTAGCTCCGCCCAATCCGACGCTAGCAACGGACTCCGGTGGCCGCGTAGATGCTCTAGTCCGGAGGAATCGATCTCCCGTCGCGCCGTCGCCGTTTCCCCCTTTCCTCGTCGCCGGTTGCCGCCGCCGCAATCCACCGCCGTCAAACTCCCTCCGACGAATCCGAGTCGTTGGCTCGTCTCCTCTCGACCCGTGTAACCTTCCGGAGTGCTCGCCCTCGCCTGCGTCGCCGCGCTTCGCCCCGAAGGCCGCCGCCACCGTCCGCCGTCCATTCCGGCCGACGTCGTCGTCTTCCTCTCGCCGGCCCGCGTGGCTGCCACGAAGGCGCCACGTCGGCGCCACCTCGGCCGTGACCGGGTCAAGCAGACCCTGGTCCGCCGCTTCTCCTCCGCCCCGCTCATGCGCGCGGTCCACCGCGAGCCGTGAGGCTGCGCGTGGGCCCGCCGCTTCCGCCCCCACCGCGAGCCGCGCACGTGCGCCGCGCCCCTTCCCCAAACCCTAGCACGCCCCGCGTGCACCTCGCTCACGGTGAGCCGAGCTGCCGACAAGCGGGTCCCACCCGGGACCACGCGAGATGGACCCGGCCCACCGGCTTCCTCTCTCCTCCCCACCCGCGCGCGCGCCTTGGTCCGGCTTCTTGGGCCGACCGGCCCATTAAGCTCGGCCGAGCCGCCCCTTTCTCTCGGGCCGTGCCCTAGCCGCCCGAGGGAAGTCTAATTCTCCTCCCTCCTTCTTTTCTTTTCTTTTCTTTTCAAAAAGGATTTAATTAAATCCTTTTCCTTTAGACCAAAAATCCGATAATCTTAGAAATTCAATATCTTCCCAATCGTAAGTCCGTTTGACTCCGTTCAACTTCCAAAATTCTTCAAATCTTGAGATCTATCTAATGGCACACTTAGAGGTCAATAATAGGGCTTTATTTTCGCCGTTTGTTGAGTTGTCCCGTTTCGCGTGTAGTTTCGGAGCCCGAAGACCCGCAGTGCGAGGATTTCGAGGATCAAGCTCAAGATCTCGAGCAAGGCAAGTCACCTTTGATCATCTTGCACCTATAATTTAAATCTAAGTATTTCTTTTCCGCAAATATTGCATGAATAGGATTTACACAAGTAAATCGGCCGCGGCATGCGAGATAGCCTGCTGGCCCCCAGTCCTAATTGCTGCAATTACCCTCCTTGAATTATTGAACACCTAAACCTCCTTTGTCAACTGTTGTGCTTCGATGCACGGGCCTTCGGGCTCGCGCATCGGAACACCTCCCCTCAAATTTAAAATATCCAACGATGGGTAAAACTTGAGGTTTTACAAAAGACTTGGAAAACCCGCCACCTGGGTCGGTGCTTGCGAACAAAATGAATTTCCAAAATCGCGGACCGGGGAACGTACCGGGAGTACGGTTTCCCGCTCTTGCACTTAAGGAGCGTTTCCTTGGAATTTCATCCGAACATAAGACAAGTGCGACCACATGGGTGAAATGGGACACCCCTGGCTGAGTAACTAGCTAATCGGGGGAACCATGATGCCAAGAGACATGTGGATTCAACGGGGTGGTGCCGGGGAGAACCCCCGGGTTTCCTGGCACAGTATGGTCTGGGACCTAATCTGGTGTTGGTCTGGGACCCCTCTCGTTGGCATATGGTGAACCTGTGTCGGCTTTCGAAATGCCTTGTCATGAAAGCCTTAAGGTCTCTAGACGTGGCCGTTCTGCACGGGCTGGATGATCCAGGTTAGTAATGTCGTGTGGGTAAAGTGTACCCCCTCTGTAGAGGTTATTAAACTGTTCGAACAGCCGTGCCCACGGTCATGGGCGGATGTGAGGTGATTCCTAGCGTAGTTTTGTTTGACTACTGCTTTGTGAAACTGCTGTTGTGGACTGGGTTCGATGAGTGGAAAATCTGCAGCTGATGGGATCAGCTTGGCCCGGGTGGCCATTTGAAAGTTGTTGGCCGGGTGCCAACCTTGATCAATCCAAAGACTGATACATTGCACATACTCCGACCGGACGAGACGCACTGTCTCTTCCGTGTCGTTTGAGAAGCACTCACTTAGTTGTTTCAAAAAGGAGTTTAACCAAAATCAATTGAGAAAACAAGCAGCCTTTCCTTTGAAGCCTGCATTAAACACTTAAATTCCCATGGCTTGCTGAGTACTCTTGTACTCAGCCTTGCTCTATATAAATAACCCCCCCTAGTTGCTGAAGAAGATGAAGCGGATCCCGCTGACGAGGAGTTCTTCCAGGAGCAAGTCGGTTACGACGAGTTTTAGGGTTTCGGCCTAGTTCCCAAGTCGCGCCTGTGATGTTTGGTCCAAGTCTTGGCTTCCACTTTCCCTTTTGTAATGTAGTTGTGAGCTCGGGATCTGTCCGCAGCCCAACATGACTGTACTCCTACTCTGTAATAAAGAGACCACTGTTGCTGTGATATTCTGTCTTCCTGTGATACCAGCACTGTTTCCTGGGACTGGTATCGATTAACAGGTTAATTTGGAGCGTCACGGGCTAGCTCCGTTCGGAGCTAGTTCGGGGCGTGACAGCTTCTAACAAATATGACCATGAGCCGATTCTCGCGGTTTCACGGGCGCGTGTGTCGCAGTTGCGCAGGCATGGTGCGCATGGCTGGTGTAGACCGGGAGTGGTTACACAGCATGGCACATGCGCTGGCACTGGACACATGGACGTGGCCAAGAGAGGACGTTCCTGGCCTGGGGTTGATCGACGGGGGCGTCGATCTCTCTTAAGGGGGTGAGGGTGTAACATCCCGGCCTAGGGCTTAATAGGATTAATAGAATACTCATATCAACAAGTTGCAACTTCTTTTCCGGAAGCCAATCTCCAAAGAACTCCAGGGTTAAGCGTGCTTGGCCTGGAGCAATTTGGGATGGGTGACCGACCGGGAAATTCTTCCTGGGTGCACACGAGTGAGGACAAAGGGTCACCGACCGGGAAATTCTTCCCGGGCGCACACGAGTGAGGACAAAGTGTGCAGAAAAGACATGTGTTGGTCTGTGAGGGCAGTCTATGACCTATGAAAGCTATCAGATGTAAGTGGGCCCGGCCTGGGGGAAGGCGGGACGTTACATGGAGGTGGCGAGAGAGGAGGCGTAGAAAAAGTGGAGCACAAAGGGTCACCGACCGGGAAATTCTTCCCGGGCGCACACGAGTGAGGACAAAGTGTGCAGAAAAGACATGTGTTGGTCTGTGAGGGTAGTCTATGACCTATGAAAGCTATCAGATGTAAGTGGGCCCGGCCTGGGGGAAGGCGGGACGTTACATGGAGGTGGCGAGAGAGGAGGCGTAGAAAAAGTGGCTGAGGGGGATGGGGGCGGCTAGATCAGGAGCGGTGTTGCCAGTGGAGGAAGGGGAGGGGGAGCGGTGGAGAGAGAGGGTATCGGTGTCGCCGGCTGTCACACCCTGAAGTTCTTTCCCAAGCCTAAATTGAAATTTTAAATGGTCTCAAGAAAATACCCGGGAAAAGCAAGAGTAAACCTTAATAAATTAATGCAAATAATAATCGAATCTGGCATGTGGAATTTTTCTTGAGTTCTACATGTCGAAATTCACTAACAGGATTTTTAGTGGAATTTTCAGAGCCCTAGAAATAATTTTAACCAATTAAAATTGAGCATGCAATATTTTAAATCCCAGGAAAATCCTTTTTCCTTTTTCTTTTTTCTTTTTTTCTTTTCCCTCCTTTTTCCCCTTCTTGGGCCGCCGGCCCATTCTTTTTCTCCCCCCTCTCTCTCCCACTGGGTCGGCCGAAGGCCGAGGCCCAGCCCAGCCCAGCTCGTCGCGCCCCCTCCTCTCTCCCGGGGTCGCCGACAGGTGGGGCCCACCTGTCGGGTCCTCCCCCAACCTCCCGCCGCTCGCGCCGGTCACCCACCCCGAAACCGCCGCCGCCGCGCCCACCTCCTCCGCGTCTCCCGGGCCACGCCGCCCACGTCGCCTCGCGCCCGCACCTCCCACACCCACTTTCCCCCTTTCTCCCGCTCGCCCGCGCCCCCCGAGATGGCCGGGATTCGATTTTCGAATCCCGCCTCTCTTTCCTCCCCGCTCCCCCACGTCGCCGGCGATCCCCCGCCTTTCTCGGCCACGTCCGTCCCCTCTCGCTCTATTTAAGCGCCGCCGTCGCCCTCTCTCTCTTTTTCCCCATTCCACCGAGCTCCCTCGTGCTCTCTATCGCTCCCGCGCCGTGCATCCACCCGCCGCCGCTTCTCCCGCCGCTCCGGCCGCCGCTAGCTGCCGCTAGGCTCGCCGCCGCACCGCGCCGTCGACGCCGTTGCGTTCGCCGTCGTGCGGGCCGCCCCGTCCACCCCTCCTCCGTCGGGTTCCGTCGCCGTGCCCCCTCCGCACCGTGCGTCGGTGAGCATCGCCATGGCCGCCGCCTTCGGCCGGTGCCCTCGCTCTCCTCCGGATCCCTCTCCCTCTCTAACCCCTCTCACTTTGTTCGCTAGGAGGTCCCGCAGCCCGTCTCGCCGTCGCCGTCTCGCTCCGTCGCTCGCCGTCGCCGTCTCACTCCGTCGCTCGCCGTCGCCGATCTCCGTCGGTGAGACATCCCCTCCTCTTCCTCCCTCTTTCTCCCGTGCCGCTTAGCCGTCGCGCCGCCGCTTAGCCACCGCTCGCGCCGCTCGCGCCGTCACCGCCGCCGCCGGCCGGTCGCCGCCGTCGGCCTATGCGCCGTCCGCCGCCGCCGCTCGCGCCGCCGCTTGCCGCCGCCGGTGGTCGTGTGCGCCGCCGCCGCACCCCTCGGCCGCTCGGTCGGCCTTGTGCCGAGTCGAGCCGAGCTCGGCTGCCTCCGCGCCGTCCGATCGGCCGAGCCGATCCGGGCCGTCGGTCCCGTGGACCGGCGGTGGACCACCCGCGTGGTCCCGGTCCACGGTGGACCGCGCCCCCTTGTGCCGCTACCGAGTGGGGCCCGCGTGCCGGCGCCCTTTCTCTCTCTCCCGAGTCGCTGACCGGTGGGCCCCGCATGTCGGCGCCGCACCCCCCCCCTTGATGGCGTCAGCCCTGGGAATTATTGCGCAATAAATGATTTAAGGATTTTTGTTATAGTAATAAACACAGTGAATCTTCTAAAATTCATATCTAATTCATCCGTGCTCCGTTTAAGCCCATTCAAGTCTCGGTAAATCAAGAAAAATGTGTAGAATCCATTAAAAATGGTTTTGTTCTCTGTTTCAGTAGTCTTATAGCCTGTTTCCATTGTTTGCCTTGTATGTCGCTTAGATTCCGGTTCTTCCGACGCTCCGGTGTACTTCGAGATTGTCGCCGAGGTTCCTCCAGCAGCAGAGCAAGGCAAGTCATGCTTGTCACTTGATCATATTGAACCTATAATGCAAATGCTCTCTCGTTTTCTCCTAAATATTGCATTGTTTTATAATATCACGATGGGATGTTTACCTACTGTCATAGCCGTACTATTCCGTACCATGTTCCTTTGTTAGCTTGGGATATAACATGATTAGAGATTGGACTAGGGATCGCTTAGCCATGCTTAGTTCAACTAGCACACAATGAGGGAAATCCTATTAATGTTTAGACTATAGGTCCTAATGGTAATGTTGGATGGTACCACCGTTTTGGTGTTGGTTAATTAAAATGAATCACATGGTGGGCTGTGGGTGCATGGTTTTGCTAGTCGCACCCATGGCAATTAAGGACCGGTTCGCGGGAAACCCTGGAAGAATTTATCGTGCTTTCCACAAGCCAGCGTGGGCAACGGCTGGGCTTGTAGTGTAGCTTTCCTCTAGCTGACGCATCCAGGCAAGGGTGAGCGTGATGGAGCGGGGCGGGCCCTGCGACGGCCTCTGTCGCTTCCGGATTCACCTAGGCACGAGAGGGGACTGCCCGTTGCCCGCTGGGGACGGGGGTGAAACCTGAGGTGTGGTGTGCTTGGCTAGAGGGGGTTATGCGAAGGGTCCTGTCACGGCTTCTTTCCGGTATGTCGTGGTGGCATGTCGGCGCACGGTAACGTGTCGTGGGGCTGTGTCTTGTGGGTACAGTTGTACACCTCTGATCAGAGTAAAACTATTCGAATAGCCGTGCCCGCGGTTATGGGCGGTCAACCAGATTCACCGTGATTAGTTTCACCCTAGTTCAGTCTAATGAAATTGGATAGTCTAGGTGGATGGTTGGGCCTGTTGCAACGTGGGATAGCGTTGGATAGTGGATGATTAATATTGAGCAATTATTACGCCTGTTTTATTTTTTTTCAACTCCTGTTTATAAATGCTCGCTTTATGCCAATGAACCAGTCTAGCTCTCCGTTGATAATTCCCTGCATCATACCCCTATTCCGGTATGACTTGCTGAGTACAGTGGGTAGTACTCAGTCTTGCTCTATTTTCCCCAACCCCAGAGTGCGAGTACGTGTCTGATGGTGGTTTCTCCGAGGAGTAGGCTTCGTCCGTGCCGTCGAGGATGCCTGTGGAGTGGTGTTCCCGCTGCAGTTCAAGTCAAGGCTTAGCTTCTATTATCTTTCGTTTTCCGCTGCATTTATGTAAGACTTTTATGATGTTTGTAAGACGTGGATCTGAATGTCAACATTGTCGTTTGTGTTCCCCGGCTGGTCCTGGACGGGGATTTTAATGCACATTCTGCTTGGAATTCTATTAGGGAATTTCTGGGCGTGACACCGGCTGAGGGGAGGCGCAGACGCGCAGTGCAGAAGGAGAGAAGGAGATTCGGGCGGGCGGATGAGAGAAAAAAGAGGCTCCAGAAAAAGAAGAGATAAGGACGGGTGGAAAGGTCGAGACACGCCTGCGCCGCGCGCCGCTCTCGCATTCTCGGCTCCACTCGGGTCCACGCTCTAATGGGCGATTTTTTTTAAGAAAAAAAAAGGCGCTCATAACTCGGAAACCGAATCCTCGTCAGAGGGCAGTAGTTTCTTCATCCACCATCCCTGAATCATCCAACGTCTCTCTTGCTTTTGCATCATTGTGGGGTGTAATATTTCTGCTATTAGGTCCAAGCCCAATGAATAGCAGCCGAGGCACAGGCCCAGTATGGTACCAATTCACGAGTATATTCAACAATTATATACTCATAAAAATAAAATAAAGGCCCATCTATACGAACAACAACAGATAATTCCAAAATCGATAATTTTAAGTTAGTAGTAATTTTTTTCTTTCCGTCGTCCACAAAATACGACATATTATTAGAGTCCGAGCAACATCTCAATTTTGTAATGATAACATGCGCTTGATATGTCAGAGTTGACAGAGAACATGTTATGACAATATGAGCATATCAAAATATAATAGTGTTTTATATTTAAGCTTGAAACATTTATAATATTTAAACGTTCATTTTACCCGTAGCGAAGCACGGGTATTTTGCCAGTGTGTGTATATATATATATGTGTGTGCAGATGTATGTAAGACGTTGAACATTACTAACCCCGTCACATAAAAAAAATGTTGCTAGGGTGTTAAATATGACGTTGTCACATCAACTTGTTGCCTAGAGCTTCCTATAAATGTGTGTTTAATTCACGAAAAAATTGAAAGTTTAATTAAAATTGGAACGATGTGACGAAAAAGTTGAAAATTTCTGTGTGTAGGAAAGTTTTGATGTGATAGAAAAGTTAAAAGTTTGAAGAAAAAGTTTGGTACTAAACTCGGCAAAATTAAAACTAGCTTGTTGTCTAGAGCTTGACTACTAGTACGCATTTGAAGGGGTATTAGAGTTTATTTACGGGACTTACATCATATATTAGATTCATTTCTCGATTAGAAGATGCATACGTACACAAACTGTGCGAATACATCTCTTAACATACGCTAAAAACATAATAACTAAAGACAAATCCTTAACGTAATTTAAATCCTATGAAGACGCCCTGACATGCGTGTAATATTAGTAGGCACCATTAAATTAATTTTAGTGGGTGAAGTTGTATACCCATGACTACTCTATCACCACACCGCTCGTGCACTGCTCTTCATGAGAGGGGGAGGCCCCGGTAGCGACTGTGGTGAGGCTCGGCATCCTCAGCGCCGCCTGAGGGAACCACCGTCCACTACTGTTGTCGCCAAAACGCCACCGAGCAACGGTGGCCACATTGGCTTCTTCCTTGCCGTCGCCGCCAGGATCCCTAGGTTCTTCGCTGCCGCGTCGGTTTCTTCCTCGCCTCGACCCGAGCTCGCCGCGCGCCGGCCAGGGAAGGAGGAGAGGAGGGGCAGCACGTTGGCAGCTGGTAGAGGGGTCGGCCTGCCGAAGAAACCGAGGGGAAGAGAAAGTGGAGAGGAGGTTTTTTTTTTCCTTTCTACCAATTTTTTTTATCAGCTGTCCTCCGCATTCCTCTTCGTCCTCTAATTCCCCTTGTGCAGAAGTATTACCCAATAAGGAAAGACAACATACAAACAGACAATTCACCTACTTCTTCACTTAGACTAAATATGTGCATGCTTAATTAATTTAATAAGCTAGAAATACAATTTATTTTCCGTTGCAACGCACAAACTCTTGACTAGTATCCAAAAATTATATAGAAACAAAGTGTAAAGGACCATCAATCCAAATCCAAAGACACCCAGTAATCGTCTCTCATACTTCTGGTCCTGGATAAAACACTCCCTCCAGTGGCTCCCTGACCACGTGCTCCAGTGGCTGACACGGCACCACAACCAAATCTCATCAACCTGGCTTCAGAAGATATATGCTATATATTGAAGACCAAAATATATATATTCTAGCTAGTAAAAAACAATTTATATAGTATGACGACGTTATATATGCACATATCTGTGCATCAGAATTGGTTAGTCCATTTTGTCAGCTAGTGATCGATCGAGCTATATATGCATATACTACGGATCCTATGCTAGCGAAGATCGAGCTCACTGCTCTCTCCTACACAAGTACACAGTGATCTCTCTCAGAGAGAGAGAGAGAGAGAGAGAGAGAGAGAGTAGCTAGCTAGCCGCCGGCGATGGAGACGACGACAGAGAGGCGGCGGCTGTTTGCGACGGAGAAGGTGGGCGGCAGGGCGGTGTACAGGGTGCAGGCGGCGACGGTGGCCGCCGGGATACTGCTGGTGCTCTATTACAGGGCGACGCGCGTGCCGGCCGCCGGCGAAGGGCGGGCGGCGTGGCTGGGGATGGCGGCGGCGGAGCTCTGGTTCGCCGCCTACTGGGTCATCACGCAGTCCGTCCGGTGGTGCCCCGTCCGCCGCCGCACCTTCAAGAACAGGCTCGCCGAGAGGTTGGTTTGAATTTAACTTACTGTTATTTTTTATTTTTTTGCATGTTTATTTATTATCTGAAGTGACATCAAATATACTCTCTCCGTTTTTTAATATATAACAACATTGTTCTCTTAGATACGTTGATCATTCGTTTTTTATTTTATTGTGACTTGATTTATCGTAAATGTTTTTTAAGTATGACTTCGATCTTTTTTATATTTGCAAAAAGTTTTGAATAAAAACAAATGGTAAAAAGTTAACGACGTCATATATTAAAAAACGGAGGAGGTTATGCAACATAACTACACGTGTCTCTTGTACGGTCTTGAAAGCTGGTAGCAACTGGCCTTATATTAACAAGCATTAAGCAAGTGATTGGTTTTTCTTTAAGAAAAACACACTTTATTACAATATTTTAATAAAAAAACACGCCATGTCAAATATATTTTATTACAATTTATTCTTAGAGCATCTCCAATCGGATTTATAAGAGAATCTTCAAATTGGAGGTGTTAATAAAATATGGACATATTTCTTTTATTTTTAAATATACTAGTACTATATCGTGCTTTGTAACGTGATGGGAAGAAATACGACAAATGATTATATAGGGATTAGTTTTATCTATCTGGTGTTTAGATGGGGTTGTTTTTAGGCAGAGTGGGTTTTTAAGTGGTGGGGAAATACACTGTTAGAAGAGGAAGATGACAACTCCGTTCTTATAACATTTTTGGATATACTATTTCACCTTCTCAATTAAGGATGTCCTCCCTTCCACCGACACCTCCACGTCGCCGTCCTCCTTGTCTTGCCGTGCTTCCCACCACCATCCTCCTTGTATTGCGTGCCTCTCGTTGGTAGGGATGAAAACGTTCGGAAATGGTACATTATTTTATTATTTTTTTCGAAAACGAACGAAAACGGTCGAGGAATTTCCATATTTATGAATTTATTTATTTAGTGCCAACTTCAATGCCACGCTGATAGAAATTAAAAAAACTAAATTTTGAAAACGGTGACATCGGTAAAAATATTATTGTTATATTAGTTTTATGGAAACGGTATCGGTACGGTCGGAAAATTTCGATACCTTTTCACCCCTCCTAACACGCCATACCCTACAGGCTTTTAGGTAGAGAGAAGCTGTCGCCGCCATCGCCGTTGCAATCCCCAGCCGCTGTCTTCCTCTAGGACAACCGGATTTCCGGCACTCACCTCTAGCGGCGGCGAGGAGGATCATTATTTAAAAACGGATGTAGCATTTGGAATGTCCACACAATCAAGCACAGCCGCGTAGAGTCATTCCTCCAACCCAAGCACCTTCTCTTAAGTGCTTATAGAGTAATTAACTTGGACAAGATTTAATCATTTAAACATATGCACCTGCTAAGCACATATGCTTTTTCAGATTAGGACACTTTCTATCTTTTTTTTTTATTTATTTGAAAGGAACATTTCCTATCTTAGTTACAGCTGGTGGAATAAAATGGTTAGTTTTTTTATAAGCACTCCTCTCCTTTAAGCACTTGCATAGTTGCATTGGGCATAATCCTAAACGATCCACATACTGAGTAGGTGATCAGAACAGGAACAACCAGTTGCTTGGAATTTCGGTTCGAAATTTCGGCCCTCACCAGCAAGCACAAATATCCCTGATGTTTTTTCTTTTTTTTCAAATATTTGTAAATTTGGTAAAAATTTATTCAAATTCAATTAGAATATGTTAAAAATTCAAAAAGAATTGGTCAAAAAATACCAAAAATTCTGAAATTTTGGAGATTTCGGTTTTTCGGCTTCCACCGGCAAAAACCAGGGTTTCAAAATTGCAAACCCTGGGTACATCTGGCATTTTGGGCCCAACTCATCTAACTCATCATGTTTCTTCAGAGGCGTCACTACTTTAAATCCATATTTTAAATTCAAATTTTATTTCGATAGAAACATGCAAAACTATACTCGATTTGTTAAAAAAAAATCTCATCCAGATTATGGCTCTGAGTGTTCTCAACAGTTAAACTCAATTAAATCATCACACCATCACGAGGACATTCATTAGTTTTTTTTTTTCATTTTGCAACTTAATGTTGTTTTATTGTAAAAATATTATGGCCGAATACATATCGATGTACAGGATGGAGTTATATCCATCATCGATAAAACATATATTTCCCACAATTTAACACATTTACCATGTATTTTGGAGCAGATACGAAGAAAATCTACCTGGTGTGGATATCTATGTATGCACTGCAGACCCATACGCAGAGCCACCAAGCCTTGTCATCTCTACCATCCTATCAGTCATGGCATACAATTACCCATCAGAAAAAATAAGTGTGTATCTTTCTGATGATGGAGGTTCAATTCTTACTTTCTATGGTCTATGGGAGGCCTCCATGTTTGCAAAGAAATGGCTACCATTCTGCAGAAGATATAACATTGAGCCAAGGTCCCCAGCTGCTTACTTCTCGGAATCAGAAGGGCATCACAATCTGTGCTCCCCAAAAGAATGGTCACTTATCAAGGTACGTGCATTTTTAACATTCTGCTTTAAGGCATTTGTAATTCAACAAGTAGGACATAGGGTGTGTTTAGTTCACGCCAAAATTGAAAGTTTGATTGAAATTGGAACGATGTGATGGAAAAGTTGGAAGTTTGTGTGTAGTAAAGTTTTGATATGATGGAAAAGTTGGAAGTTTGAAGAAAAAGTTGGGAACTAAACCAGGCCATAATTAAAATCGGCTCACATATTGAAATATACGATTCCCCTACTGTTTTCGGTAAAATGGGAGAAATCAGCACTCTCATATGACTGTCCTAGTCATAGTTCGTACTGCTAAATATCTGGCATGATATTTTTCTTTTTGCAGAACCTGTATGAAGAAATGAGAGAGAGAATTGATTCGGCTGTCATGTCAGGAAAAATTCCTGAAGAAATTAAACTAAAGCATAAAGGATTTGAAGAATGGAACTCGGAAATGACCTCAAAAAATCACCAGCCAATTGTTCAGGTAAGCCTTTCACGATTTTGAAGTATGATTTTAAATAGTACTTGCTTTTGATATTTGAGAGGCTCTAAATGTTGCTTCTTTCCTAGGTTCTGATAGATGGGAAAAGCCAAAATGCAGTTGATGACGACGGAAATGTGCTACCAACACTGGTATACATGGCACGCGAGAAGAGCCCTCGGTATCACCATAACTTCAAAGCCGGGGCATTGAACGCTTTGGTGTGTTCACTAACATTGTTTATTTTTTTTTAGAGTAATGTCCATCATCGGTCTCTAAACTTGTACTACTATGTCATCTCGGTCCCTAAACTCGCAAATTGATCGTTCAGGTTCTCAAACTTATTCGATTGTGTCATCCCGGTCTCTAAACTTGCAGATCACTCGTTTAGATTCTCCAACTTGTTCAGTTGTATCACCCCGGTCCCTAAACATGGATTTAAATATCATCTGGGTTAAATAGGACGGTCTAAAGACTTTATATTTAAAAATAATTTATAACTTTTTCATGTGAACTTTAATGAAGATAAACTTTATATCAAACTTGTAGCCCTCGATGCGATCTACAACTTTGTAGTTGAATTTTTTTTATTTTAAGTCATTTTTTTGTCCCAAAATGTCATTTTAAAATTAAAATTTCAAAATCTATAAACATGCAACAATATTTTGGGACCCTAAACAGTTTTAATTCAAAAACTTTTCAACTACAAAGTTGTAGGTCGCGTCGAGGGCTACAATTTTGATATAAAATTTGTATTCATTAGAATTCACGTAAAAAAGTTATGAATTATTTTTTGATATAAAGTTTTTAGACCGTCCTGTTTAGGAACCGGGGTGACACAACTGAACAAATTGGAGGACCTAAACGAGTGATCTACAAGTTTAGAGACCGGGATGACACAGTCGAACAAGTTTGAGGACCTGAACGGTCGATTTGTGAGTTTAGGAACCGGGATAACACAACGGTACAAGTTCAGAGACCGGTGATAGACTTTACTCTTTTTTTATATTAAAACAAGGTTAACAGTTAATACTCCCTCTACTTTCATTTGAGGTTACCCTTATTTATCTTCTTATAAATGCAAAAACACTGCAACAAGATGTACCATGTTTTCATTTTTGAATTATACAAAATGAAGTATCCAGCAGGTTCTACAAGTAACCACTAGCCAAAAGGTCATCAAATGCTATTTGTTTCAGCGAGGAAATAAATGCATGTAGTTGAGGGCAATGGATCAATGCAGTCAATAATTGGTCAAGAATTTTCTCATGTATCAATTGTGCATCATTAAATCACCACATACAATGGATTGTGCATCATTCATTATTCAAATTGGTCACAAAATTTTCTCTAGTATTTTAATGTTCAATATATATATATTCCTTATTCCTGGAAGTATTTTAAAATATGTTATTTTTTTGGTTAAATGCAGATAAGGGTATCAGCACTGATAAGTGACAGCCCTGTTATCTTGAATGTGGACTGTGACATGTATTCCAACAATAGTGATTCAATCAGAGATGCGTTGTGCTTCTTCCTTGATGAAGAAATGAGCCACAAAATTGGATTTGTCCAGTATCCTCAGAACTACAACAATATGACCAAAAATAATATATATGGGAACTCTCTCAATGTTATCAATCATGTAAGTTCTATCAAATCAAACTGTACTTAAATACATTCCCATGCTTGCAAAAAAAAATGATATCATCTTTCTACACTAACAAAACAAATTAAATGTAAAGGTGGAGATGCGTGGTTTGGACAGTGCTGGTGGATGTCTCTATATTGGCACAGGATGCTTCCATAGAAGAGAGATCCTTTGTGGTAAGAAATTCAGCAAAGATTACAAGGAAGACTGGGGCAGAGGAATAAAGGAAAGAGGACATGAGAACATAGATGAGATTGAAGAGAAGGCAAAATCTTTAGCAACCTGCACTTATGAACTTAGGACACAATGGGGTAATGAGATTGGAGTGAAATATGGTTGCCCAGTAGAGGATGTCATCACTGGATTGGCAATACATTGCCGAGGATGGGAGTCAGTATACATGGAACCTCAAAGGGCAGCATTTGTGGGTGTAGCTCCAGCAACACTTGCCCAGACAATACTGCAACACAAGAGATGGAGTGAGGGCAATTTCACAATTTTTCTTTCAAAGTACAACACCTTCCTGTTTGGACATGGAAAAATCAGCTTGCAGCTACAGATGGGCTATTGCATATATGGATTATGGGCAGCCAATTCACTACCTACAATCTACTATGTTATGATTCCAGCACTAGGTCTTGTCAAAGGCAGTCCCCTGTTTCCAGAGGTACCGTTAAATTAAATGATAAGCCATAGTACTTTGATTTCATTTTTGTCATTAAAACTTATTTTTATTATTGAAACTAACACTACACTTATATGTCATTTAGATTATGAGTCCATGGGCTACACCCTTCATATATGTATTTTGTGTGAAGACCCTCTACAGTCTTTATGAGGCATTATTATCTGGGGATACATTGAAAGGATGGTGGAATGGACAAAGGATGTGGATGGTGAAAAGAATTACCTCATATCTCTATGGCTTCATTGACACCATCCGAAAATTGTTAGGATTGTCAAAGATGTCATTTGAAATTACAGCAAAGGTAAGTGATGGAGATGAAGCAAAGAGGTATGAGCAAGAAATCCTTGAATTTGGGTCATCATCTCCTGAATATGTGATCATCACAACTGTTGCATTACTGAACTTCGTCTGTCTAGTTGGAGGGCTAAGTAAAATAATGGCAGGTGTATGGAATATGTTTTTACCCCAGGTCATTCTATGTGGGCTGATAGTGATCGCTAATATCCCAATTTATGAGGCAATGTTTGTGAGAAAGGATAAGGGGAGAATACCATTACCAGTCACACTAGCTTCAATTGGCTTTGTAATGTTGGCATTCCTGTTACCAATAGTTTGAGGTCCTAAAATAGGAACCGATGCCTTGTAAAATGATTATGGAAATAAATTGCACTGCCATTTCTTTCAATTTTTGTTGGAATAAACTCTACCTGACATATTTCTTGCACGCTCATAATCATCTACCTACAGATGTCTAGCACAGATATTCAGAAGAAGGAAAATAACATAAATTTGACAAGAATTTGTACTACAAGAATGCTGAGAAAGCATCTCTGAATTTCTCGTATAAAACTCAGAATTAATTAGTGCACTGATCTGCCACTACTTGGAAGTTGGAAAGAGAACTAGAGAAGCCAATAATTCCAGGTCCCAATTGTGTCTTGGTGACTTCGAAAAAGCTAATTGGCGCAGACTCGCCAAGTTACCTTGTTGGCGCGCACGCCGCGCGGCTGACGCGTCTGCGCCTCTCCACGCGTTTTTTCTCGTTTTTTCTGCCGATTTTTTCCTAGATTTTTTTATTTTAGAAATTGAATATTTCATTTTCAATTTCTGCTGAAAGTTTAGAATTTGAGTTAAAAGTTTTTAAGATTTTGAGTTGAAAGTTTTTAAATTTTGATATGAAAATTTTCAAATTTGAGTTAAATGTTTTGAATTTGGAGATGAAAGTTTTTAAATTCGATTTGAAAGTTTTTAAATTCGAGTTGAAAGTTTTCAAATCCTGACTTGAAAGTTTTCAAATCTTGGTTTGGAAGTTTTCAAATTCGAGTTGAAAGTTTTCAAATCAGACTTGAAAATTTTTAAATATGACTTGAAATTTCAACATCTTAGTTCAAAAATTTTTAAATTTAAGTTTAAAGTATTCAAATATTGACTTGAAAATTTTTCAATTAGAGTTTCAAATCTGGACTTGAAAGTTTTCAAATATTAGTTGAAAAATTTCCAAATCCTGAATAAATCTGAGTTGAAAGTTTGTTACAATCAACTTTAAAAAAAGAAAGAAACATATGTATGGCGGCTTTTATCTAAAAAAAGAAATGTGTGTAGTTTTTTTTATTCAAAACTAAACGCTAAAGCGCTATTAGGGCAAGTACAACGGGTCGGCGAGACCCGTCGACATGCACTGTTTTTTTGCGAACCCCCCACCCCCCCACGGCGCTCACTTCGGCCCATCCGTCGTCTCGTTCGTCAACGAGGCCAGCGCGTGCTCCCAGGCGACGTGATGGCGATGAAGCCCGTTGTACGACGCGATGCGGGGAGGCGACGGAGGCGCGGGATCAGCTCTCTCGCGCGCGGAACAGGTTCGCGCCTTCCTCGCCTGCCAAAATCTCTCTCGCGCGCGTTGAAATAGCCCCCCCTACGTTCCCCATCCAACCCTATTTCGATCTGGCCACCATGTCGCGGCAGGCACGGAAGGAGGCGGCGGCGGCGGCGCAAGATATGCTAAAGTTGGATGCGGCTCGGATGCGCAAGCCAGCTGCATCGCAATCTCGAAAGGGTGCGGCGGCGCCGATGCGGAAGGCCCAGGGAGGAGCTCGGGCGGCGTAGATGGTGCCGGAGCAGAGCAGTTCAGGGTTGGCGGCGCGTGTGCCAGAGCACTGGAGTTCGGGATATGGCGCGGCTAGTCCACCACCAAGCTCCTTCACCGATGGCAGCTGCTTCTTAAACAGCAGCATCGGCGGCTTCTTCGGCAGCGCCGGCCAAAGCCCTGGTGGTCAACCATGGAGTTCTCAATCTTCAGATCCTGCAACATGGTACTATCTCTGAACTTTGCTTCTGTGATGAGCTCAATGATGGGAATCATATGGCTAGGAATTAATTTTAGATGTTATTTGCACTTCCCTCGCTTATACAAGATTTGGGATACACTGTCATGAGTTTCAGTATTGTGGTTGATGCAAAGATTGATTGCACTGGTGCAGATTTCTTTGATAGTTTAATAAAGCTATGTAACTAGTTTTTATCCACTGTATAACATCAACCAGGATGCAGCACTGAAACAAACATTAGTTCCTACTTTTACACATAACATTAGTCCCTAGTTGCTTTCATTGCTCATACATATGTGTAAAATATGGCAGGGGAAACAATGCAACTCCTCTTGGAGGCTTCATAAACTTGATCCAGCCTAACTTGTCTCAACAATTTAATTTTGTTGGAGACCAAAATCAGTCAGAAGATGATTACTCGACTCCTATTTCAGCTAGGGACAATACATATGTTAATGTTGACAATGGTGATGAGACACCTAGGACTGAGAAAAGAATCTTTTGGACTCAAGAAGAAGATGTTAGGATGGTGAGTCTCACTGTAAATTCATTGTGTTTGTAGTTTTTTTACTTACCATAACAGTACAAGTGATAATATATGCTAATTAACATTTACAGATGAGCTCTTGGCTGCTCAATTCAACGGACTCAACCGTTGGTGCTGATAGGAAGAATGAACAATATTGGACTGATGTTGAGGCTACTTACAATGAGACTACACCAAGTCATAAGAGAAGAAATGCCAAGCAAATCAAGGACCGCTTTCATAAGGTAAATAAGTGGACTGACCTTTTCCATAGTGCTTGGTTGAAGGCCAGAATGATTTATACAAGTGGCTATAATGATCAAATGTGGATTGAGAAGGCCTATGTATTCTATATAAAAGACAATGAGAAACTCAATCTAGGCCCTTTTGTGTTGATGGAAGTATGGAACACAGTTAAAACTGAAGCAAAGTAGATCACATACAACAATGGCCTGAAAGCAGCAAGAAAAAGAACAACAACAAAGGGGTTAGGCAAGGAGAAGGAAGGAGAGGATAGTAGCCCTTTATATGTAGATAAACTTGATGAACAGCCAAGACCAATGGGGCAAAAAAGAGCTAAAAAACTACAATATGCCCAAAGTAAGGAGGTGGACCATATTGATCTTGAGGAGCTAGACAAATTTAGTAAACTCCAGAATGAACAGAATGCAAATAGGCTGAAAGTATTGGAAATACAGCAGAAGCTATCATCCGAGAAGATCAAACAAGCTAAGATTTCCCATCTTGCAGCAAAGGAGCAAATGGAGGCAGCAAAGGTGCAAAGAGAGGCAATAAAAGTCTTATGTCTGATGAAGAGAAGGTTGACCATGGAAATACATTGAAGTTTTTGAAGAAGAAATTATTTACTGATAATTGAGGTGAGTTTCATGTTTACTTCTCTGTCTAGCCTAACTTGTCTGAATTTTGCTATGTTCTATCAATTTTCCTGCATGTTATCAATGTTATATATCCTATCAGTTACTATATATTTATTTAGGTTTCAAGTAACTTCAATATTTGTGTGTACTTCAAGTAATTTCAATATTTGTCTGAGCATGAAGTAGTACTGAACCTACTGTTATTGTAGTGCTCATATTTGTCTATGCATGGAACTAGTTTCTGTTAGCTAAATTCTGCTCATATTTACTATTTGTCTATCCTAAATTCTGTAATTGGGACCTAGTACTCTTGCAGGTCTTGGAGAAGATTGCTTGCTATGTTACTGTAAGGGGTGAGAAGGCAATGCAGCTTCTGGAGAGTGGACTGAAGGTCAAAGAATATGAACTAGACTCTGTTTTGCTATGTTTTGGACTCCAGGAGCACATGAATTGCTAATTGGAAGTAGTCTCTGTTTTACTACGTTCTGTTTCTGGGATTGTTTTTTTTTGGCTATTGTGAACTGAAACATGTCAATGGAATGTGAACTGATGGGTCATTGCAATGTGAACTGATATGATGTGAAATGATAAGGCAATGCCGTGTATGCATTTGTATATAAAATCAACTGCTCTGTGACTTGTATGCATCACAATTGTGGCGATGGAGGCCTCTGGTGCCTCTGGTGGCGAGCATCCTGGTGGCTTGCATCCTGGTGGTGATGGAGTGCTACCTACAGGCGAAGGCGTGGGGTCTGGTGTTGGCTTGCATCCTGGTGGCGAGGGAGTGCATCCTGGTGGCGACGGAGTGCATCCTGGTGGCGACGGCGAGGGGTCTGGTGGCGAGTTCTTCGCCTCTGGTGGAGATGGAGGCGATGAAGATACTGTCCTTGAAGAAATCGATCCAGCGGAAGTATATACACCTGAAGATTTTCTCGCCGAAGATGAAATAATGGAATCATTTCGAAGGAAGATTGGCGATAAATTGAAGGCCAAAATCGAAGGATCTTCTTCTGGTCCACCTCGCCGTCGCCAGCGTCAAAGTGGACCTCGAAGGTACATACCTAGGCCAAGAGAAAAGGGACATGAAGATTTAGTTGCTAATTATTTTTCAGCAAATCCTATCTATACTGATGAGCAGTTTCGGAGGAGGTTTCGGATGAATAAGCCTTTGTTTCTTCGAATTGTCAATGCCCTGTCTAACTGGGATTAATTTTTTACCCAAAGAGTTGATGCAACGGGTCAAGATAGCCACTCACCTCTCCAAAAGTGCACTGTTGCTATTCGAATGCTAGGATATGGCACACCAGCGGACGCACTAGATGAGGTACTCAAGATTGCAGCGAGCACTTCTTTGGAATGTTTGGGAAAATTTGCCGAAGGAATAATTGAATGTTTTGGTAGCGAGTACTTGCGTCCTCCGACAAGTGATGAACTAGAAAAAATTTTACAAGAGAATGAAGCTCGTGGCTTTCCAGGCATGATAGGAAGTATTGATTGTATGCATTGGCAATGGAAGAATTGTCCAAAAGGTTGGGCAGGCATGTTTACCAATGGTTTCAAAGGTAAACCTACAATGATCCTTGAAGCGGTAGCATCTCGGGACCTTCGTATATGGCATGCTTTTTTTGGCAACGCCGGGTCTCAAAATGATATCCAAGTGTTAAACAAGTCACCGTTGTTCATTCATGCGATAAAAGGAGAAGCCCCCCGAGTGAGTTATACTGTAAATGGAACGCAGTATGACACGGGGTATTATCTTGCCGATGGAATATATCCCGAGTGGGCTGCCTTCGTGAAGACAATAAGAAAACCTCAAACGGAGAAACATAAATTATATGCACAACGACAAGAAGGGACAAGGAAGGATGTCGAGTGTGCATTTGGCATGTTGCAATCCCGTTTTGATATTGTCAACTGTCCAGCACGATTGTGGAAAAGGAATGATGTTGTTAATATAATGCAAGCTTGCGTTATCCTCCATAATATGATAGTGGAAGATGAAAAGGATTTGGTTAAAATCCCATTGGATTTGAATGAAAATTCAAGTGCAACCATTATCCTACCACCGGAAGTGCAAACAAATAACAATCCTAATCAATGCTTTGTCGACGTGCTTAACAGAAACTCGGCTATCCGGGCTGCCTCTACACATCGACAGCTCAAGAATGATTTAGTTGAGCACATATGGCAGCGATATGGGCCAAGAGGAGGTTAGAGCCATGTGTCCAATGAAATGGTGACTTTATTATTATATCACATCATGTATTTCTAAGATCATTTCATATATAAATATATATAATTATTATATACATGTTTATTTTACAAGTCATGCGGAATATTTAAATATAGCATTGTCTTATGTATACAACAAAATGACTACAAAGATTAATTATACACTAGATCATCATGATTTATGTGTCAAAGGATGAATTAAACACTCTATAGACAGCCAAACCAACAACCCATTGTATAAGCCGTTTAAGCTGTCTATTTACGTAAAAAGACAGCAAACTATCTACACGGTTATACTTGCCCTTAGTACGGCGAAACGCGCGCCGCTTCAGTTGCTAGCGCGCACGCGTGAGGTAGGAATTCCATGGTGACTTGCTACCTGATGATTGCGTGGACGAGTTTACGAGTACTTGTTTTCCACTGCTCTCTTCCCATCTTCTTCAACAGTTGCATTTAATTCGTCGCTTACTCCTGGTCGTTACACACAAGACAAAGAAAAGAGACGTGCATGAGCTGAATGATAGTAACAGTTGCGAAATTAATCTGCTTATGTGAGTGAATTGGCATTTTGAACTATTTCCTTTATCTTAAAATATACTCACTTTATTTTATAGTACAGTTCGATTTAATTTTTTCTAGTTAAATTATTTCAATTCGTAATTAAGTTTATATAAAATTTTAGCAACACCTATAACACCAAATTACTTTCATCAAATATAAAATTAAATATATTTTAATAATATATTTTTTAATATCAAAAATATCGCTATATTTTTTTTCATCCAACTTAAACAATTTTGATTAGAAAAAAATTAAAACAACTAATAATATAAAACAGAGAGAGAGTAGCAACATTACATACTTTCTCTGTCCTATAAAAAAACTAACCTAGTACCGGATATGACACATCCTATTACTACGAATCTGAACATTCATCTGTCCAGATTAATCATAGTAGAATATGTCACATCTGATTTTATGGGACGGAGTGAGTATAATTTAGTACAGTATATAAATTTATTTGGATAGCATCGATACCAGCTGACGGAGGGAGTATACAGTAATACATGTTAGCAATTAATTCTTTTGGAAGGAACTCAGAATTTGGTCGACACCAGAGTGGCGCGAGCTCTCACAGCCTCTCACTTATAATAATATAAATAACGAAAAATATCAAGTGATCTCAATGTTAGCCGCAACTTAGCTCAACGAGAGTGCCTATGAAACATACATAACTAAAGCTAAATTTTGATTTGTATGAGCCTAACGATGATCAAGAGCTATATATATGCTAAATCAAGCGCTCACTGTCTCTCTTCTGCACTTAAGCACCAAAACATATATGCATATATACGTAGCTTAGTAAGAGAGAGAGAGAACGCGTAGAGCTGATCGATCGGCCGGCGATGGAGACGACGACGACGACGGAGAGGCAGCGGCGGCGGCGGCCTCTGTTCACGACGGAGGAGTTGGGCGGCAGGGCGGTGTACAGGGTGCAGGCGGCGACGGTGGCCGCCGGGATACTGCTGGTGCTCTACTACAGGGCGACGCGCGTGCCGGCCGCCGGCGAAGGGCAGGCGGCGTGGCTGGGGATGGCGGCGGCGGAGCTCTGGTTCGCCGTCTACTGGGTCATCGCGCAGTCCGTCCGGTGGCGCCCCTTCCGCCGCCGCACCTTCAGGGACAGGCTCGCCGAGAGGTTTGAATTCAAAAAATTATTTTAATTTTGCATGTTTGTTTATTATTATTATTATTATTATTATTATTATTATTATATCTACGTACTAATTTCTCCGTCCCAAAATAGTTATCTTTTTTAAGTTCAAATTTTATCCTACAATACTTGTCACTTGAGAGTACTACTTGTCACATCAGTTATCTCTAATTCAAATTTCTAACCGTTCTACTCTCACCATTCTCTTGCTTTTATTTAAATAAGGGGTAATATAGTTTTTATTTCTCAAATTTTAATTTGTGCTAAATAATCTAGAAAGACAAATAGAGAAAGTAATACTTAACATATTGTTGCTGGTAAGGTTTTGAAAACTGATGACAAACTGGCCAGTCATATTGACAAGATTTAGAACATAAGCACCTGCTAAGTATGGATCGATGCTTAATCAAGCACAGATATTATAAACACCCATCCTTTTATCTTACGTGATGGGGTAAAATGGTTAGTTTAATTTTTATTTTTAGTTGTATTGGACATAACCCTATTATAAACGAACCTTACCGAGCAGGTAGTCGGTACATGGAAAACTGACCAGAATACTTTAAATACATCCTCCGTATTTCAAATTCAAATTTTACTTCGACACAAATTCAAATTTTACTTCGACACGGACATAAAACCTATACTCGATGTGTGAAACGATCTCATCCAGGGACTGTGTGTGTTCTCACAGCTAGCTCAATCAGATCATCAAGCCATCATTAGGATTATTTCTATTTCCTCCGTTTCACAATATAAGACTTTATATCATTGCTCATATATATAGATGTTAATGAATCTAAACACATACATATGTCTAGATTCATTTACATTTAAATGAATGTAGGTAATGATAGAAAGTATTACATTGTGAAACGGAGGAAGTATTAAATATCGAACTGCATACATAAACCAATAGAATGTCGGATCGGGGGTTTTATCTTATTAGGACTCTATTGATTCGCACGATAGAAAAAATACAGAAATTGAATTGGTATGATTCTCGCAATTTCACAAGAAAAAAAAACACAGCAAAGAAAATAGGAACTATTTGATAGTGCCATAGGAAAAATAAATGAAAGTTTACAAAGAGCTCATACTCTCTTATTATTTTTCCTATGAAATGTGAAACATAGGAATGCAATTCCATGTAAAGTTTTCTTTCTTTCCCTACAAATCAAAGTGACATAGAGGAAAAAATTCATAGGAATTTGAATGCTGCAAAAATCCTTTACCGATCCTATAAATCAAAGGGACCCTTATAAAAAAAAGGGGAGTTTGGTAAAGCAAACTCTCTCCTCCTCTAGCACAGGCTTAGTTAAGTAGAAACAAGTTGTTCTGCTTGATGCCTCGATCGAAAACAAAATAGTGGGGTCATGCCAATATGATCAAGTTTGAGTTAGAAAGGTCAAAAAGAAAAAGTTCCGAACTTCAGCAACTAAAAGTAGCCTTAGCCTGGTGCGGGGGTGGGGCTTAACGCATTTCTTTGAATATAAGGTGTTATGAAATCAATTAATCCTTTTCAATATCGGATACATGGATGGTTATATCTTTGTCCATACATCTTTCACAATCAATCACAAATACTTAATTTGGTCACGAAACAAAGCATCGGTTTGCCCAAGGAAGCGAAGGTAGAGCCAAGTGCCGTGTCGTGTGGTGTATGCACTTCTAGGCCCTTCCCATGTACTGGATCACCCAGTGCTTTGGGTACTACAAACCCTCTGCCATATATTGTAATAGGGCCATTTCATCAATTATCTGTTTGCATTAAACTTATTTTTATTTAGATATGTTCACTAGTTTGTTTTTTTTTCTTTTCACAACTTTAAAATGTTTCTTTATTGTAAAAATATTATGGCCAAAACATTTTTAACGTAGAGGTTGGTTTTATATCCATCATTGAGAAAACATCTATTTCCCACAATTTAACACATTTACCATGTCCTTTGAAGCAGATATGAACAAAATCTACCTGATGTGGATATCTTTGTATGCACTGCGGATCCACAATCAGAGCCACCAAGCCTTGTCATCTCTACCATCCTATCAGTCATGGCATACAATTACCCATCAGAAAAAATAAGTGTATACCTTTCCGATGATGGAGGTTCAATTCTTACTTTCTATGCTCTATGGGAGGCCTCCATATTTGCAAAGAAATGGCTACCATTCTGCAAAAGATATAACATTGAGCCAAGGTCACCAGCTGCTTACTTCTCAGAGTCAAAAGTGCATCACAATCTGTGCATCCCAAAAGAATGGGCATTGATCAAGGTATGTGCATTTTTGTAAGCATTATTCTTCGAGACTTTAATAATCAACAAGTAGACCACAATTAAATCAGCTCTCACATATGGCTAGAACTATATATGTCCTAGTCATAACTTCATAGTGCTCAATATTTGGCATGGCAACCGATTTTATTTTTTTTTGGCAGAACCTGTATGAAGAAATGAGAGAGAGAATTGATACAGCTACCATGTCAGGAAAAATTCCTGAAGAAATGAAGCTAAAGCATAAAGGATTTGATGAATGGAACTCAGATTTTACTTTGAAAAATCACCAGCCAATTGTTCAGGTAGGCTTTACTGTCCTAGAAATCAACACAAAGTTTTTCACGATACAAATTAAAGTAAAGAAGTTCACAACACTTCAGTTTTGATAATTTGAGGTTCTAAATATTGCTTCTTTGGTAGATTCTGATAGATGGGAAAAACCGAAATGCAATTGATGATGATAGAAATATGCTACCAACACTGGTATACGTGGCGCGCGAGAAGAGGCCTCAGTACCACCATAACTTCAAAGCTGGGGCATTGAACGCTTTGGTGAGTTCACTAACTTGGTTTAACATTTGTATATTAAAACAAGGTTACTAATTTATTGTGAACTCCCTAATCTCATTAGACGTTACCATCACCTATTTTCTTATAAATGCAAAAATAGTGCGACAAGTTGTTCCACATTTTCATTTTGAATTTTAAAAAATGAAGTATCTAGTAGGTTCTAAAGGTAACCACTAACCAAAAGGTCATTAAATTCTATTTGCTTTAGTAAGAAAAAAAATGCATGTAGTTGAACAATGGATCAATTCAGTCAACAATTGATCACAGAATTTTCTCAATTATCAATTTTGCATATTAAACTACAACATACGATGGAGTGTGCATCATTCAGTCAACAATTGATCATAAAATTTTCTCAAGTATTTTGATGTTAAAGACATGCCTTGTTCCTGAAAATATTTTTAAATATGTTAAATTTTATCCTAAAATGCAGATAAGGGTATCATCAGTGATAAGTGACAGCCCTGTTATCTTGAACGTGGACTGTGATATGTATTCCAACAATAGTGATTCAATCAGAGATGCGTTATGCTTCTTCCTCGATGAAGAAATGGGCCAGAAAATTGGATTTGTGCAGTACCCTCAGATCTTCAACAATATGACCCAAAATGATATATATGGAAACTCTTTCAATGTTAGCTATCATGTATGTTCTATCAAACTGTAACTTCAATACATTTTCATGTTTGCAACAATTTGTTCTATCATTAAATTAATATCTTCCTGCGCTAACAAAACAATTTAATGTAAAGGTGGAGATGTGTGGTTTAGACAGTGTTGGTGGTTGTCTCTACATTGGCACAGGATGCTTCCACAGAAGAGAGATCCTTTGTGGTAGGATATTCAGCAAAGACTACAAGGAAAACTGGAACAGAGGAATAAAGGAAAGAGGAAAACAGAACATAAATGAGATTGAGGAGAAGGCAAAATCTTTAGTAACTTGCACTTATGAGCATAGGACACAGTGGGGTAATGACATTGGAGTGAAATACGGTTTCCCGGCAGAGGATATCATTACTGGATTGGCAATACATTGCAGAGGATGGGAATCAGCCTTCATAAATCCTAAAAGAGCAGCATTTTTGGGTTTAGCTCCATCAACACTTGCCCAGAATATACTGCAACACAAGAGATGGAGTGAGGGTAATCTCACAATTTTTCTTTCAAAGTACTGCTCCTTCTTGTTTGGACATGGAAAAATCAAGTTACAACTACAGATGGGCTACTGCATATGTGGATTATGGGCAGCCAACTCACTGCCTACACTCTATTATGTTGTGATTCCATCACTAGGTCTTGTTAAGGGCACCCCCCTATTCCCACAGGTACTATTAAATTAATGCTAATTGCTAAACCATACTTTGATTCATTTCTATCATTAGAACTTATTGTTTATTATTGAAACTAACACTACACTTATATGTCATTTAGATTACGAGTCCATGGGCTACACCCTTCATATATGTATTTTGTGTGAAGACCCTCTACGGTCTTTATGAGGCATTATTATCTGGGGATACATTGAAAGGATGGTGGAATGGACAAAGGATGTGGATGGTGAAAAGCATTACCTCATATCTATATGGCTTCATTGACACCATCCGAAAATGTTTAGGAATGTCAAAGATGTCATTTGAAGTTACAGCAAAGGTAAGCAGTCACGATGAAGCAAAGAGGTATGAGCAAGAAATCCTTGAATTTGGGTCATCGTCTCCTGAATATGTGATCATCGCAACCGTCGCATTACTGAACTTCGTCTGCCTAGTTGGAGGGTTAAGTCAAATAATGGCAGGTGTATGGAATATGCCATGGAATGTGTTTTTACCCCAGGCCATCCTCTGTGGAATGATAGTAATCATTAATATGCCAATTTATGAGGCAATGTTCCTAAGAAAGGACAATGGGAGAATACCAACAGCAGTCACACTAGCTTCAATTGGCTTTGTAATGTTGGCATTCCTAGTACCAATAGTTTGAGGCCCCTAAAATGGGATTTGATGCCTTATAAAACATTGGGTGTTTCTGATGATGATCATGAAAATAAATTGCATTGCCATTTCATGAAATTCTCTTGAATATTACACACATGTTAATGATCATCAGCATATAGATGCCTAGTTCAGGAAAAAAAAACATATAATTCACAGGAAGGGAGAGGCATCTCCCTCTTTCTCAAAAATATAATTCAGAGGAACTTCTATTTGGGAACATGTGATCAGGTATTAAGACCTGTGACATATAACTTCGGTTATTATGGTCCTACACGCAGATAAGAGGTAGCATGACATTACTCCCTTCGTCCCAAAAAAAAGACAAACTGTGGGTTCCCGTGCCAACGTTTGACTGTCCGTCTTATATGAAATATTTTTATAATTAGTATTTTCATTGTTGTTAGATGATAAAACATGATTAATACTTTATGCGTGACTTATCTTTTTAATTTTTTTATATTTTTTCAAATAAGACGGACGGTCAAACGTTGGACACGGAAACCAGGGTTTGTCTTTTTTTTAGGACGGAGGGAGTACACATTTACTATAGTTCCTGCATCAGATTAGCATAGTCAAATGATTCGTATGATCTAGTGATCGAGAGCTATATACTCCCTCCTTCACTAAATATTTGACGCCGTTGACTTTTTTAAACATATTTGACCGTTCGTCTTATTAAAAAAACTTTTGTGAAATGTGTAAAACTATATATATACATAAAAGTATATTTAACAATAAATCAAATGATAGGAAAAGAATTAATAATTACTTAATTTTTTTGAATAAGACGAATGGTCAAACATTTTTAAAAAAGTCAACGGCGTCAAATATTTTGGGATGGAGAGAGTATATGTTAGCCAAGTGCTCACTGTAGAGCAAACACATATAAGCACCTTAATTTGCTAGAGAGAGAGAGAGGACTGCTGATCGGCCGGCGATGGAGACGACGACGGCGGCTGTTCGCGGCAGAGAACATGGGCGGCAGGGCGGTGACGGTGGCCGCTGGGAAACTGCTGGTGCTGTACACTACAGGGCGACGCACATGCCGGCCGGCGGCGAGGGGAGGGCGGCGGAGGTCATGTACACGGTACACCGCTTACTGGGTCGTCACGCAGGCAAGCCGTCCGGTGGTGCCCCGTCCGCCGTCGCACGTTCAAGGACAGGCTCGCCGAGAGGTTGGTCACTTTTGTTTTTTAAAAAAAAAAAGGTTGGTCACTTTTGTGTGTTACAACTGTCTCTCTCTTCAAATTGGATCCTCGTACACGCATTAATTTTGACATGAATAATCATCAGTCCTACCACATAAATCGTACGGTCAAGAACTATATTTACTCTCTCCGTCTTAAAAAAAGGGAAAAGAAAACGAAGGGAGATGAATCTAAACCGTGCATGTCTTCATTCATAGAAATTGTTTTCTTATGAAACGGAGTTGCATTGGGTTTATACCAAGTCAAACTTATTTAAATTTGATCAAGTTTATAAAAAAAATATTTACACCTATAACACCAAATTAGTTTTTTAAAATTTTATAGTATATTTATTTTGTGTGAAATTGTTGCTCTGTTTTTTTTATATAAATTTGGTCAAACTTGAACATGTTTGACCTAGTACAATCATAAAATGACTTATAATACGAAATGAAGAAATAGAGATAGTATAATAAATTTTGTTTAAAAAAAGAAATGTATATTACTGCTCGTCTACAACTCCACACTAACGGTGTCTCGCTTACAGTGTTTGGAATGCCAGTTGACCGACCAAATTTGGATTTCAAAAAACTGATGTAACGAGCCTTTCAACAAAGATCACAAGATGCACAAATCTTATATGTATCTTTCATGTCTTAATACAAAGATATGCAAATCTTATGCGTATTCTCCATATGTTGATACACAGATGCACAAATCTTATGTGAATTCTTAAAAAAAAAAACATTTCAACAAAGACATCTCATGACTGGACAACCAGGACAGCAGTTTTTTTTTCCTTACAACATCATTTTTTCTCTTAACTTCTCATATCCTAAGTCATAACTTTTTTTAAGGGCCTAAGTTATAACTACAACGGTAGAACTCGCATATTAATGCACCAAGAAAATACAATAAAAAAACTAAATTGCGGCTTAGAGTTTCAGGGCTCAAAATATTTCGTGCATATAATGGCATTCCCTCTGCATTATTTTCTCCTCAAACTTTGAACAACAATATTTATTCAATTACTTAGTTATAAGTAAAGTGAAAAGAGTACCACTAGATCTATTGAAGTACTTAAGTGGGCCTTGTATATTTGTCTATTTGCACAAACATTTCTAGAAAGTACAAAAAATCAAACTTTTTTTTAAAAAAAATCAAAGGTAGTACCATATATTTAAAACAGGAGGTAGTATGATATGAGTATATAGATTCTGTTAGCAAAATATATACAATAATCTAAAAGATCAACATTTCTTATCTCAGCTCGACTAAAAATGGCTGCAAAAGGAACAGAACTATCTTTTGTACATGAAAGCGTGTACAGAAAGAGATGTATTGTGTAATATTGGTTCGTTGTATTTAGCCTCCCAGGTCGGTATTATCAAGGAATCTCAGAGATGAGATGGAAACAAATCTTATCCTACCGTAACAATTCAAACCTCTAGAATCCTATCGGTATACTTAACAGTACACAACAAAAAAATGATGATTTATGCTTTGAATTCAGCAAAAAGACTTCAGAACATGTCTGGTTTATTTCTAGTATATTGATCTCAAAAAATTGAAGATGGTAAACTAAAGGAAGGTAAAGATAGATCAGTTTAGCTAGTTTAAATCATCGAAGGGAAGAACTCTTTAAAATGTGTTCTATTGTTTTACACACGAGCCAACATTCAAACAGCTATATCCCACAATAAGCCTGAACACATTTACCATGTCATTTGGAGCAGGCATGAAGAAAAGCTACCTTGTGTGGATATCTTTGTATGCACGGCAGACCCACACTCAGAACCACCAAGTCTTGTCATCTCTAGTTCTACTGTCCTATCAGTTGGCATAAAATTACCCGTCAAAAAAAATAAGTGTGTACCTTTCTGATGGAGGTTCAATTCTTAGTTTCTATGCTCTATGGGAGGCCTCCATGTTTGCAAAGCACTGGCTACCATTCTGCAAAAAGTTATAACATTGAGCCAAGGCCACCAGCTGCTTACTTCGCTGAGTCAGAAGGGCATCACAATCTGTGCACCCCAAAAGAATGGTCATTTATCAAGGTATGTGCATTTCTTAACATTCTTCTTTAAGACATCGATAATCAACAAGTACGGGATGAATATGCACTCACAGATAATTACGGCCTATAATTCTCAACATTTGGTATGGCAACCGATCTTTTATGGGCAGGACCTGTACAAAGAAATGACAGAGGATTGATACAGCTGTCATGTTAGGATAAATTCCTGAAGAAATTAAACTGAATCATAAAGGATTTGATGGAAGGAACTCAGAAATTACCTCAAAAAATCATCCGCCAATTGTTCAGGTAGGCTTTACTGTCCTAGAAATTTCATGATTACAAAGCAAAGAAATCCATAATACTTCCATTTTGGGAATTTCAGTTTCTAAATAAATGTTGCTTCTTTGATAGATTCTTATAGATGGGAAAAGCCAAAATGCAGTAGATGATGACGGAAATGTGCTACCAAGCCTGGTATACATGGCACGTGAGAAGAGGCCTCAGTACCACCATAACTTCAAATCTGGGGCTATGAACGCTTTGGTGTGTTTCCTAACCTTGTTTAGTTTTACCTTGAAACAAGGTTAACAAATTTATTATAAAATCCCTACTTTCCATTAGAGGTTACCTTACCCATTTTGTAATAAATACAAGAACAATGCAACAAGTTGTTCCACACTTCATTCAGTAGGTTCTACAAGCGCAACAACCAACTAAAAGGTCATGAAACACTACTGTTTGCTTCAGTGAGAAAAAAAATGCATGGAGTTAGAACCATATGGTCAGTTGTGCATCGTTTAATGAACAATTTATCACAGCATTTTCACAAAGTATTCTAACATTCAGGAAATGCCTTATTCCTGAAAGTATTTTAAAATATGTTAAATTTTAATCCTAAAATATAGATAAGTAACAACCCCATTATCTTGAATGTGGACTGTCAACTGCGACATGTATTCCAACAACAGTGACTCAATCAGACATACGTTGTGCTTTTTCCTTGATGAAGAAATGGGCCACAAAATCGGATTTAAAAATATGAAAACTCCCTCCTTGTTCTCAATTAGGTAAGTTGTATCAAATTGTACTTTTAATACATTCTCTTGTTTTTAATAATCTATACTATCAATATACATTATTTGGTAAACAAAACAATTCAATGTTATGGTGGGTATGTGTGGTATGGACAGTGCTGGTGGCTCACCCTACATTGGTACTGGATGCTTCCATAGAAGAGAGATCCGACTACAAGATAGACTGGGACAGAGGAATAAAGGAAAAAACACAGGCGGACATATATGAGATTGAAGAGAAGGCAAAATCTTTAGCAACCTGCACTTATGAACATAGGACACGGTGGGGAAATGAGATTGGAATAAAATATGGTTGTGCAGTAGAAGATAATCTTCACTGAGTTGGCGATAAATTGCAGAGGATGGGAGTCAGTTTACATCAATCCTCAAAGAGCAGCACTTTTGGGTGTGGGTACAGCAACACTTGCCCAGACAATACTGCAGTGCAAGAGATAGGGTGAGGATAATTTAACACTTCTTTTTCAAAGAACTGCCCCTTCTTGATTGGACATGGAAAAATTAAGTTACAACTACAGATGGGCTATTGCTTATTTGGGTTATGGGCATCCAACTCACTGCCTACGTTTCATTATGTTTCCATCACTAGGCTTGTGAAGGGCACCCCTGTATTCCCAGAGGTAATATTACATGATAAACCTCGCTTTGGTTTCATATTGCTCTTATTAAAACTAATCCTATGTTTATATGCCATTTAGATTATGAGTCCATGGGCTACACCCTTCGTATATGTATTATGTGTAAACTGTGAAGAATATATACAGCCTATATGAGGCATTATTATCTGGGGATACATTGAAAGGATGTTGGAATGGACAAAGGGTGTGGATGGTTAGAAGAATTACCTCATATCTTTACAACCTCATTGATACCATCCGTAAGTTGCTAGGACTGTTGAAGATGACATTTGCGGTTACAGCAAAGGTAAGTAATGGAGATGAAGCAAAGAGGTATAAACAAGAAATCATTGAACTTGGGTCATCATATCCTGAATATGTGATCATTGTAATTGTTGCACTACTCAACCTCGTCTGCCTAGTGGAAGGGCTAAGTCAAATAATGACAGGTGTATGAAATATGCCATGGAATGTATTTCTAACCCAGGTCATCCTCTGTGGAATGATAGTGATCACTAGTATCCCAATTTATGAGGCAATGTTCCTAAGGAAGGACAAAGGGAGAATACCATCATCAGTCACACTAGCTTTCCTTGGCTTTGTAATGTTAGCCTTCCTGATACCAATAGTTTGAGATGCTAACATAGGAATCGATGCCTAATAAAATACTAGATATTTCTTAGAATAAATTTTCTCCTGATATATTTCATGCATGTTTAGTGATCATCTACCTAGAGATACTAGCACAGAAATTCACTAAAAAAAAGCACATAATAGTTATAATACACAGGAAGTGTACTTGCATTATAGAAATTCCTTAAGTACCTTTCTCATGTAAAAGTACATGTTTAGTATTACAAGCATTTCAACAAATGCTTATAATGTAACTCTTTTGTGTCCTCAAAAATTGTATTTGCTGACTAAACTGAATCAATAAATGCCAATTTACATTTGGATGTAAACATCCAATCAGATTTCACCATTAAGGCAGTAACTTTAGATATTATCTTTTAAGTTTTAATCACTGAGGCACCAAGTACAACCATTTAAATTATTGGAAAACTGAATCCAATTTGTGGCTCCGTGTGGTCCTAAGAAAGAAAACATGTGCTCAGGTGAAGGCCAAGTCAGCAGGTATGGTTTTGGGTACCTCTAGCTCCCAACATATATATCGTGTGGTACATCATCATCAAAATGCAGTTTGCCTGCCAGGAATCAGGATGACCTCAGTATTCTTCATTGTGACAGCTTATCTGCATACAGAATGAGAAGCAATATGAAATTATGAAACGAGGAATATAAAGACCAATGTTCTTCTCTCTCTTTTGTGAAGCCAAAGAACCACGCTGTTTAATGAGTAACGTGAAAGGAGAGATTACATGCATGTGCAGATACTGCAGATTTGCTTCTTAGAGGAGCAACTCGATGCACATTAGTGTTAGAAAAATAGAGTGGTTCTTTGTTATAATAAATCTCACCTATTTGTTGAACTCCTAGAGGGCGGACCGAACAAGACGAGCAGCAAATGCCCCATCAATAGAGTGCTTAGTTGGACTTGAGGAATAGAAACCCTCATCTGTGACAAATTCAGCAGGAACATATCCATGCACGCTCTGTGGGACAAAGTCCTACAGCATAAAATTGATTTACAACATATCCATGCATAGCATAAAATATTGTCAAAAGCAAAATTATTAGTGCAAAAAAATACAACATTATGTGGCAACTCCATTTTAGTATATAAATGATGTCAAGGTTATAGAGATGGTTCACTAAAAAAGTGGTAAAACATGCTTAAATGTTTACATTTCGTGGAGACTTAATATGCTTGAAAAGCTAAATTACTGTTAAACTCACATCTGAACTATCAGGGTTAATAATATTAAAATGTAGTGGGAATGATGGGGATCTTCCAAAAGCTGGATTAACATGTGCCAACAGCAGCTGATTTTGTGATTATCACCTCGTTAGTTGAGATAAGTCAGTCTAAGTTGCACCAGAGATCATGTGCTTTTAGCACGTGTTTTACTAGCATGCTCAATATCACCAACAATACTGTAAATCATAAGGGACTTATTTTCTCAAATCAAACTTAATATTGAGTTTATTAACTTCCAGTAAATGATCCACGTTTGATGTTAACGAACTAGTACCGGATGCCTCTGAACAAAAGCAGTAATTCTGTGCTCGTTTTCTTCAGGGTCAATGGAACATGTACTGTAGACTAATATACCACCAGGCTTTACTAACCTACAGGCAAAACCAGAAAGTAATATCAGATGTTATCCATATAAATTTTCTTTCACAGATTTGCAGGAGAAGGAATCCCACATTGATGCAGAATCAAGAAGCTCATCTTGCAAACACATTAGCTCCTCCAAATCTTCGAATTGTCTATTCCACCGCAAGTCTGCCCTCTTGGAACGGAAAAAGGATTAAGGATTATCAGTTCATCAATCATTTGTCATTCAAGATTTAGATTCGTTCAATGAAAGCAAATAATGAACTTGCTTAACAAAGATACCTTGGAAAGAACTCCTAACCCAGAGCATGGAGCATCCAAAAGTACCTTGTCAAATTTTGCAGTGGTTTCCTTCTGCAATTTTTCCATATGTATAAGCCTCCACATCATAAATTTGGATAACGATTAGTAATAAGCTCATAACAGCCACTAGTCATATTCCTAATAAATACTTCCATTGGATTGCAGTATCCTTAGATTTACGGGGACTTTCTATTTCTTATTCCCCATTTTCTGGATTAGAAACTTACAGCATATAGTCGAAGATCAGCATGGATGTCACTGATCATAGCATCAAGATTGTGTAACTTTGCTGCCTCCATGAGAATTCTCAACCGACCTTTGTTTATGTCAAGTGCCCATATCTTCCCTGAATCAGACTACATGATAAGTCCACAATATCAAATCTCTAAGCCACTATCATCCATGATGACTTGGAACTACCTCTGGATGGAACGTCAAAATGAGTTCTCATAAAACTATTTTGGACATGTGAGTTATGTTTGCCTGTAATAAAATGCGAGGTTTCCTGGAATTTGCTCTAAAAATTACAGATGCTGGTTCACATTGCTGATGCATAAGGATGAACTCGTGAACAGTTACTTATAGCAATTAAACATTAAGAAAGCCACCACATTCTTCATTTTAACTCCATGGACATACTGCACTCACGAATATTATATCTGACAAATTAACTAGATCTCAACAACCAATGTCTGCAGGTGCTCAATATTATCATAAGTTAATAAAAGCAGTAATATGTGAAAAGTAATTCATTTCAGTGTGTCATTCTTTTTCTCGGAAACGCATGAGAACTGCGCTTCATTTCATTAAGAAGGTGCGCGTCATTTTTTGTGGACATAACATGCTAAATATATTGTCTATTTATATGTGCCATGTTCATAAAAAAATAAGTTTCCTGCAACTATCTTGTTATGAGTGTGATATCAACAGATGATTGAACCCTCTCTCAATTCCATTTTTTCTTACCTTGTCCCAATAAACGGGCTGCCATGAACAAAGTTTTGCCACCAGGTGCAGCACAACAATCAATGATTGTTTCCCCAGGTTGTGGATCGACCACAGACACCACAAGACCTACAATAGATTCTTCATGTCTTAGCATAAGCTATCAAGTGCTTACTCAAATGAGAAGTACCACTATCACTTAAACATGGAAATCTCAAGGATAAAGGAAAAACTCAGGTTAATGGAAGTGACGGACAGTAAAACTGAAACGATTTCCATAGTCATAAGCCATGTACAGTTATTTGCAGTCAACATCACTTCAATATAGTAATCTTATTGCACTAATTAAGGCATATGCTTAGCGGTCAAGAAATAACTATCATAACTTGCCTGCACTCTCATCCTGCACAGCACACATGCCTTCTTTCAGTAGTCCAGCTTGCAGGACAGTCTGTACATGGGACAAATTAAGATAATTATGAAATAATATCCCAAGAGGTATTATCAAGAAAATAAGAATAGTAAAAGTAATGTTCATACAAAAGTATGCAAATATAAAAGAATACAGATATTTTGTTATGTATAAAGGGCACAATGGTGGTGTTTCCATCTCCAAAGTTGCAAACCACAAAGGCTTCAAAAAAGTTGTTTCTTTCAAAATAAACGAACTTGTACAGCTACTGAGATACACAACTTGACTGATCCAATACATGTGGTGATCAATACTTATACTCTCAACAGTAAATGTAATAATAATCATTAAACATCTAAGGCATCACAAGTATAAAACTATCTCCCCTTTCTTGCTAATACACAAACATTATTTCAGGATTATTTCTTATAAGTTCTTTTTACATCATCTGCCTCAGCCTCACTTTCTTAGAACTGCAATCAATGTTGGTATCTTATTTGCACTAACAAACTTAGGTTTTGAAATAGTGCTATTTTGTAAGCATACTGAACATATTGCGTTGTAGAAAAAATACAACGATGCCAATACATCATATTGATTTAAGTTTAACATAGCACTCGACTAGTCGTTGATTGAAAACCAACTATCAGTTTCTTTACCTGCATACCCTCCTGAATACGGACAAATTCATCCATAGTTGACTTCTCATAATGAACCTACATAAAAGGAAATCAAATTATCAAACAAATAATCAAGGCAGATTGTGACATCAATATGGATAAGGAAGAGAGTCCTGAATAGCTCTATATAATGAATTTATATACCCCACAGCGAGACAAATGACATAATTAAATGCCATTGCATAATATAGCACTAGGTACATGTTATACTCATTCTTGCTTCCTAATGAACTTTATTAAGCCTTATCATCAAGCAGAAGGTACTAAAGCTTAATGGAAGCACCTGCAAACTTTCCAATTGATCTATAAGATCAGCCCTTGTATACCCATTTGCTGTGTTGACCCTACGATATAAGGCATAAAAAGGACGAATCAACCATATGGACATGCATAAACAGAGCAGGTGACTGTCTATTACAGTACATCATTTGGCTTAAAACCTTATACTGAAATGAGGATCACTGTTGTTCCAGTTCATTAATTTTAGAGCTTCTTCTTTGCCCAGAAAACGAATCCATCTTCTCACCATCCACTGCAAAGAAGAAAACAAATTATAGATTAAAAAATGAAATTTCTACAGATATTTTGTTGTGTTCTTAACAAATATTTGCCAGATAGAACTAGTAGATTGAATTCCACGTGAGTCCACAATCCTAGTTACCAAGGGCATTGACTGATAATTGGTCAAGTGGAGTTGGTATGTTGATTAATGAATAATGTAGCACACAGAAAACTAAGAAACAGAAACAAACTAAAGTTTAGAGGGTAAACGAAACTTACGACAGGATGAGAATAAATGATGGAAAGTGCACGAGCTTGGGCACGATCATCACCTTCTATCTTTGGAAGAGGAAGAGAGTTTGCCTCCTGAATTGAAAAAACAAAATGATGATACTATAGTGCAATCCTACTGATCAGGCTGGCTAGATTAATTCTGTAGTCCATACCTTTAGCAGTAGAAGTTTACGCAGAATTGCATTCACCAGGTTCCCAGCACCAGGCCTTAGAGCTACTTTAGCAAGCCTTACATTCTAAAATTGTGATATGAAAGAAGGATTACTAGATTATTTACATTTGTCAGGTACGTCAGAAATACAAATGGTAACAGTATGACATGCCTATCTCAAAGAAAGGAAAAAATGCAAAAGATCAGTGAAACAGGTGAATCAGCTTCAGAATATTATAACAGCAGTATCAACAAAATTCACTTTATAAGGTTAGATATAGTATACTGAAAAATATCATAATTTAACAAAAATATAACATGTCCAGAAACATAATCATCCTCAAAAGCCCTTTTATCGCCACCATCCAAAAAACTCATAATAGTACTATAGGAAATGAAAAGGAAAAGTACAAAAACTGTGGAGAAATCATGTTTAAAGTATTATCATTACCATAGAACAACAGCATTCATACAAACTCCGTTATGGAACAAAGCATACAAAGAAAGAGATATATGTTTCCACATTATTTTGCTTTTTGATACAAAAGTTGATATGGTTGGCATAGACATGAGCTTTTTAAGGCCCTTGGGAGCTCCCAAGGAGCATATAGAAAATCAACATACCTCATCAACAGCAGCATAAGCTGGCACATTGAGCTTGAGAATTTCAAAGAAACCAATTCGTAATATCTGAAACCATAAATGCTAAACTTCAGAGATTCTACAGTGTGGAGTTAACTACTGTAGTTGCAGGCCAAATTGTTTGGTATTTTCCACATGTCATCTAACATGCAATGGTATTTTCCAATTTCCACAGCTTTGTGATGGTACTTACCTAATTTTCTCAATATAGGTTGTCAATAAAGAATATAGTATACTGTAAGAGATATAGAAGAAACCTGCAGAAGTAGTGGTTCCATCTCCCTGAACACCTTCTCCTCACTACAGAGTGACATGATCAGATAATCAAGGTACCGTTTCCAACGCACAGTTCCAGCGACTATGACAGTAACCTACAATCCAAGTATAACAGAGTCATACACAAGTCTTCTAAGGAATGTTGTCGACCCATGAACACATTATTTCAGCATCATTCACACATTATATCATATGACGTACAAGTAGACATAAGTGAAGAAAACAACACTGACAATTAGTTAGGTACATGTTATCAAATAAAAAAAAGGACAATATCACATATGGTCATTCTGCAGGCTGCCTCCTACTTTATCTTTTGCTCAGAACTCAACAATTGCCGTTTGATAGCTATAACCATCATGGTGCAAACCTTCTTGAACAAATCGAAGTTGGTGAATAGAATAACAAAGTAACATGCGGAATATGTAACTTTACCAATCTTATATCCCTGTTATCCAAACACCGTGTACTGAACCCTAGTGTCCTTTCGACATAGCTCATCTCATTCTCTCCGGAACTGTTTCCTTTCTCATTCAAAAGGTCCACAAATGCCTTCCCCTTCTCAATCCTTAGCAACCTCACTGCTGCAACTGCTCCAATGACACAAACAATGCAAATGATAAAGACAAATAAAACCACGAAAAATTAAAGCATGGCTAAAGAATTAGATAGTAAACTAATGAATAATAGATACAACAAAGAACCATTAAATTTTCTTGCAAACATAGTACCATATCATTAATATTTTACCTGCTCTGTGATGAGATACCTCCAAATTTACATTTGAAACCTTAGTCCTCCCTAAGAGAAAAGACAAATTGGGTTAAAGAAGTGAATAGCTCACGTTATTCAAGCAGTGTTTTACCTGCTCTTTCAGTAGGCATCTCAGGACTACGATTTGGAACTCTAGTAATTCCTGAAAAAGATAAAAATTTTGGATTAGTAAAGACTCACATCACTTGCACGATAAGTCAGCAGACACCAACAACAAACAACACTGCTTTCAGGATGCGATGAATACAAGTGCTTCAGGTAGACAAGCGAGCAAACAATACACAAGTTTAGCACAGTACGTTCAGTATGTAAGACGTAGCAATCCTGGTTCCTGGATTGAGATTAAAAAAAATATAATTCATCACTTCCAGACACACATGACAATGTTCTAGAAGTTTAAGGTCATGAAAGTGGCAACTATCTCACTGTGTAAACTTTTGCTCAGTACTCAAATCTACAACTGAAGTATCTGAGGTGGCGTCAGTCGAGAATACATGACAGAAGGGATCGCTAGTTCACCTAACTTTCCCCAAGCATGGGTTTCCTTTACTATTTTTGTTCTTTTACCAGAAAATAAGTCTAGAGGCAGCAAGTCCACCTTAGTTACTCCAATAAGCATATGTGTGACTTTTGTATAACACATGCAAATACTATTCCAGAAGTTTGTAAAAGTGACTTCCAGGTGCAAGAATTGCTAACTTCACAAAATGCATCAGGCCATCAGCCCTTCTGTACACCTAATCAAACATGTGAAGTTTACGCTGTGCAATTAGTTTTGAATTTAGGTGAGTATATCTTCATTCCATTAATTGCCAGTTTGCCACATGTGACATAAGGCAGTTGAATGTCATGCAGCCAGTGACACGGTTCAATTTCATATAGGAAAACACTGTCCTAGTGCCTAATCAGTCAACCAAACATGCTTTGCTACACGAGTGATTCTCAGTACCAAGCAGCATTTTTACCTGATCGGCGAGGTGGAGCCTCCGGGCTGTCACGCTTCCAAGTCCTACCTCTCCCTTCGCAGAACAGATGGAATAGACCAAATTTACAGTTTATCCATCAGGTAAATCAGCGGCAAAGCCAATAATTAACCAATCAAACAGCACGACGAAGCTGCAGCCTGCAGCAACCTCCAACTCCCCCTCAATTTACCTGCACTTCTCGGATACGCTCCTGGATTAACCCTCGATACCCTACTCCTCCCTTCCACATAAAAAAAAAAAACAACCAACCAAATCCCCCATGAGAGGTAAGCTACAAATGACAGCCCCGATTAACCAAACAATGAGCAATCCAGCGGGAATGCGGAGTACTACCGGAGGCGCCGGGGCTCCTGCGGGCGGAGCCGGGGTCGGCGGAGAGCAGGATGGGCGAGCCAACGCCGACGCGCGAGCGGAAGTGCGGTAGGGCGAGCGCTCCTCCCTCCATCGTTGGGGTTGGCGGCGTCTCGAGCGCGAGTGGGGAGCGGAGCGGAGATGAGGCGACGTGGAGGAAGACGAGTGGTGATAGCTGATAGAGAAGTATCGCAGCGATAAAATTGGGCCGGGCTTATCTTCGTCCAGGCCCATATACTCTCTCCTCGTGGAGGACACGAATTTCTTTAGGGCCCATCGAAGTTTATGGGCTGGATTTTGAAAAGCTGGTCCAGCTTTTCACGGGATGGGCCGGAAATTGTAGGCCTGGAAAATCAGCCTTACAGAAATTGAAAGGGAATCAGCGCAATGCGTGGAATTAATCACGCTCAATCCTCTTAATCATTTTTACTAGAAAACACGCGTGGCTTTGCCACGCGCGAGTGAATATATAACATGAAAAATGGGTTCCCATTGAACATTGAGTCCAATACTCAATATTCACGGTAGTAAACATCATATTACAAATAATCTGAATATATGCATAAAAGAAAGGTACCAGAGAGAATTATCACACTGAAATGGAATCTGAAACTCCCTCCATACAAAAAAAAACTGAATTATGTAGCCTTCAGATAGATTCATACATTGCTAAAGACCAGTTTAACTAATGTCGTTATATTATCATTTTGAAGCTTGATAAACATATCTCAGATTCATCCCAATAGTTGATAATATGAGCGCAAGCCGCCTCCGGTCCTCCCGCTATTACCCTGGATCATTACAAATGCGCACGGAAATGTGTTAACAGTTTTCTGAACTAATAGCGAAATAAACAGGTGTTCTGTAAACAAATAAAAGCAAAAAATATACATATATACCAGCTACATGATAGTGCTTGCTAGCTCATCTCTGAAGATATTTGCAAGTGCAACCAGTTAGTATTAAGATAATACAAGATTGCTGCTACCCAGCCATGACAAGCCATGACAACCATTGACAAAGTACTTTCAACGATCAGTAAAGGCTGCAATTTTGTCTGGCTATTCAAGAACCCCAAGTTCCTGACTCAGTGCAGTGCTGTCATCATTCATCAAGCTAGTGAAATACTCATCTCCTTCCATTCTCATTATTACATGAAAAAAAAACAAGAAGTTTGACATGATCAGTAAGCAATTACAACAAATATAAACCTGATATTTGACATAATAAGTATGCAACAACAAATATAAACTCTCTTTTTCTACTTGTTAGCACAATGCATAGTCCTGCTGTCAGATATATTTGGATGGATATGCTATATATTTTCATGAACTACAAATCACATTCACCAACCAACAACAATTTGATTACTTCCAACTGCTTATTCAATTTTAGTTGTTCATACAATGAAGAAAAAAAATTATTGGCTTCCAAAAGTGAAACTTAGCAAATATGCAGATAGACTGTGCAAGCCGGCAAATGAACTCCTGAGAACACGAAAAATGAAGTATTTGTTTCACATATCATCTAACCAACACTAATCTGCATACCCCAGAAGCAAGAACCAGTAACAAAAACCACTCAGCTAGACTAAGTGTATGTTTTTAACCAATTCCACAGACACTTCTCTACAAGGATGCATTTTTCTCTTTTAAACCACATGACACTTTCTTGATTCCTCCTACCTAAAATTAACTATATTTTGACTCCCTAAAATGTAATATACGAAAACTTGTAAAACTCTCTTTTCTATGCTCATTTTTTCCCTTAATCTTTGACCATTACCCAAACTAATAAACAACACAATCTGTTAATTAAGATGTGCATTCCTACCAGCAAATTTCATGCAAGATCCACGGTAAGGAAGATTCAACTGAACAAATGCAATATGTAGCAATTAAAGAGCTTAAATCTCCCCAAGATCCATGGTATCTTGCCCCTGCATCAAAATCCACATGGCAGGTAGTATATGGCGAGGTGGATTTGTAGTCCAAATCCGGTGGTGTCATTCAAAGTGGTAAAGCAATAAACGACGCTGCGGCCGGCCGTGGGCGTCGCGGCCGGGCGACGGCGAGGACGAGGCCGTGCGGTGGCTCCGTGCGATGTGGAGGCCGAGACGGCGTGGTGGGGCTGTGCGGCGGACACGAGTCCCCTCGGCTTGCCACCATCGAGCACCTCCCCCAATCCAGCAACCAGGAGGAGGGGACGGCGGCGGGCCGGATTTGAGCCGCAGCCGCTCGAGGAGCCCCGTCGCCATGCTGCCCCGAGATTGAGAGGGGAGAGGCATTGTCTTCGTCGGATCTCGTCCCTGCCGGCGTGTTGCTCCCCAAGCCCCTGCGCGCCGTCCCCGAGCTCCTCGCCCCCATCAAGCGACGATGAGGAGGAGATGGCGGATCGCCGGCGCGTGCGAGGAGAGGGCCTCGCCCTGCTCTCACCGGGGACGTCATGGGAGAGGCGGCAACGAGGACGAGAGGAGAGGTGGGGGTGGGGGGAGAGGCGGCGACTAAGCGGAGGAGGTGGCGGCTGCGAGCCTGTGACGACGAGGGGATGCGAGGCGGCGGCGGCGGCGAGGCGCGTGGAGACTGGAGAGAGGGCAGAGTGCGAAGTATTTTCCTTTTTTTTTTTCTTTCCTCTCTCTTTCTTTACTTTGTTTATTATTAGGTGAGGATTGGGGAGCGGCGGGGCTGCGAAAGGGGGAGCGGGCAAAGCCGCCAAAGGAAGGGACGCCATGTGGCACGATTTTAGGAGAGGCAACCCGAATTCTCGCTGCGCCACGTGGCCCAATCAAATATCAGGGTTTGGATCCGGAAATCGGTATTAGAGATATGGGATTAATTGAACAAGCCCTAAAATGTTAAGAACTCAAAAAATCATGGTGTAAACGGCAAAGTATAACAAGACACCGTTAAGTACATATACTGTATAAGTGTATAACATTATCAAATTGCAAGTTTCTTTTTCTCATGATCCTTGTTATCATTCAAGGAGTGAAAAACATAGAGGTATGTTACAGTTACTGAGACCTACTTTTAATATTACAGTTCTTATTTTTGGCATAACTTTATTATTATCTGCTTAGGCTTTTAAGCCCCTTTTTTTTTATTTTGTAGTTTATATCAGTGGCTTTTAAGCTAGCTTACCGTTTTGGAAAAGCTGGATGAAAAGGCTACTAGTTTAGGCTACAAGTTAAAACTATTTTTATACTTATAAAAGCCGGCAAATAATCAGAGTCAAACAGGTCACTTCACACTCCTTTTTTTTTTTTGTTTTCCTTCATCAGTTTGCACCGGCGAACCCGCGACACGCAGCACGGCGGGGTCGCCACGTGCTAATGGCGGCGTCCTCCTCCTCCTCCTCCCAACAGCTGGCCGGCGACGGCGAGCTCATCCTCGCGGCCTGCCACGGCCGGCCGGTCACGGCCTACGACGCGCTGTCGGGCCACGTCGTGGCGGAGTTCCCGGCGCCGGTGAACACGTCGCGGCACGGCCTCGCCGTCGTCGCTGCCCCGGGCGCCGCGGCGCCCTTCGTCGCCGCGTCGCACGTCTGCCCCGCCACGGGCGCCGGCTCCGTCCTCCTGCTCCACTGGTGGTCGCGGGCGCCCGCGCGGTCGCTGCCCGTCCCCGAGCCGGTCGCGCCGCTCGTCGCGGCGCCGCGCGGCGGCTCCCACTCCCACCTCCTCGCCGGCGGCCTGTCCGGGCGCGTCCACGCCATCGCGCTCCCGTCGGGCGACGTCGCGCGCTCCTTCCGCGCCCACGGCGGCGGCGCCCCCGTGTCGTGCCTCGAGCTCAACGACGACGGCTCGCTCCTCGTCTCCGGCGGCTACGACGGCGAGGTGGCCGTGTTCGTGCTCCTCTCCGTCCTCGACGCCGACGCCGACGACGCCAGCGTCACCGCCGACCTCTCGCTCTACCGCGTGCCGGCGCACGCCGCGCCGGTGACCTGCGTCGCGTGCGGGCGCGGCGGGTGCGACGCCGTCGTGGCCACGGCCTCCATGGACGGCACGTGCAAGGTCTGGACGCTCAAGGACGGTAGCCACCTGCGCACCCTCACGCTCCCATGCACCGCGTTCTCGCTGACCCTGGACCACCTCGCCGCCCGCCTCTACGCCGGCGGCTCCGACGGCCGCGTCCACGTCGCGTCCCTAAGCCCCGCCGCCATCACAAGCACCACCACCACCACCACGACGACGAGCTCGTCATGGCACGCAAGCGGCAACACCAACGCCGCCCTCGTCGGCGTCGGCATGGCGAACGGGAGCAAGAACCTCGTCGCGTGCACGGAGGACGGCGAGGTCAGCGTCTGGGACATACCAAGCGGGTTGCTCCTCGCCGCCTCGTTCCGGATCAGCGGCGCGGTGACCGACGTGATGGTGATCAAGAAATCCGCCGCCGCCGCCGGCGACATGGCCAGGCCACGCGACGGCGGCGTGGGCTTCACCGGCGTGCGCGACGGCGAGGCTTGGAGGAGAGCCGGCGAGGTGGCGAGGATGGAGCAGACGCTGCGGGAGTCGGAGGTGGAGAAGGCGAGGTCCGTCGAGCTCGTCGAGATGGCCGTCGGCGGGTACAAGAGATGCCTCCGGCTGATGCTCCGGGAGGTGACCGCCACCGTGGCCGGTGGCGGCCGCCGCCCGAATGACGTCAGCTCATCGGACGGTCACGTCAGTGACTAATACCACAACAACAAATTTCTACATCGATACGAATTGCTGGACTCTTACTACAGAGGTCAACTTCATCTACGTTACATTTTTTGTTGTTACAATTCCATTAAAATTTGCTTCGATCGCAATTCACAGTTTTTCTCGCACAGATGGTCCTATCACCCACAAGTGAGAATTACATGACACTCACGTATGCAGCTGCAAGTGGCACACTACACTAGCGCTATGCCGCTTAGGGATGAAAACGGAACGGATACGAACGGTTGATATTCATACCATATTTATTTTCGTAAATTTTGCTAGACATAGAAACGAAAATGAATAGCTCAGATAAAAAATAAATACTCCATCCGTTTCAGGTTATAAGACGTTTTTACTTTGGTTAAAGTCAAACTGTTTCAAGTTTAACTAAGTTTATAGACAAATATAGTAATATTTATAATATTAAATTAGTTTCATCAGATCAATAATTAAATCTATTTCATAATAAATTTGTCTTGGGTTGAAAATATTAATGTTTTTTTTTCTAAAAATTAAAACAGTTTGACTTTAACTAAAGTCAAAACATTTTATAACCTAAAACGGCGCATGTTGTGAGCGCCTGCGTTTGTACCGTGTTTCTAAAAAAAGCGGAGTACGAATTATGTCAAAATATAAATAAGGATTAAATATGACCGACACACGAACATACGTCATCCGTATTCGTTTTTCATCGGAACAGACGAAAACTAACAACTCCGTTTTCATCCCTAACGCCACTTACCACGACGGGCTCTGCGGAGACCCACGCGCACAGCTGGGACACGCAACGCTGTCTGCCGGATCGCCCATCTCAGCGCCTCGCGCAGCGCCATGGCCGTGACCCAGTGCGCGCTCGGCGCGAGGCCGCGAGCAGCCTGCCTGCGCCGCGCACGAGCCGCTACAGTTTGCGCTGTGCCTGCGCAGCGCAGGGGCCAGGCCAAGGGCCAACCACGCGCTCGCCCACGCCGAAATTAATCGCCGCGCGCGCGCGCGGCATGCCTGGTCCCCGTCGCGTGCCAGCGCCATGCCGCGCGCGCGCGCGCGCTCGATCGCCATGGCGTCGCCGTCGCGCCCACGCATATAGATATAGCCACTGCCGCGCGCCCGCCCCTGGCCCCGGCCGCGTTCACGCCGCGTTCCGGGGAAACCTGGAGTTAAAGTAGCAACACCCCCCCCCCCCCCCCCCCTTCACGAGAGCGAGAGCTTACACTGTTGCGGCACACACATGACAAACTCGATCGCACACTGGTGGCTGGCAACAACTATCGTCTCGCCGTGCCATCCGACGAGCCGGAGCTGTGATCCAGTGGGAAAAAGTTAATTAAGCTGCATCTCCTCTCTTTTTTTTTCACTTGTGCACAATGCATGATGCATGGGTAGAATTGTAGGGATGCATTGCGAGTCTAGTCTGTTCAGTCTGACTGATCATGCTCTTTCTTTCTTTTGTTTCTTTTTTCTTTTCGTGTTTTTGTTTAGGGAGGATTCAAACGATTGAGCCATGGAGGAGGATGTGTGCATGGGGGAGGGGGGCAGTTGAGAGTGATGACAGAAGAGAGAGAGCACAACCCGGCAGCAGCGACGACGGCGGTCGCTTCTGCGAGGGCCGTGTGCTCTCTGATCTATCTGTCATTGCCGTCCATCTCACCACCCCGGCCGTCGTCTCTCCGCCATGGCCATCGACGAAGCATCTTGCATCTCAGCTCGTCACTAGGTACGTACGCAGTACGCCGGCGCCGCCGGGATCGACGATCTTGCATGATCGGCATCAGCATGCACACTGGCTAGTTGCAGAAGCTATATATAATTAGAGATTTGCTACGATCGAGCAAAAAGTATCTCGAAGTATCGGTACCTCACGATACCAAATCGTTGACATGCACGGCGATCGCCGGCGAGGGTCGGACACGGTCCCGGCCGGATGAGGCGGTGGCGAACAGGTACAGCGCCGGAGCAAGCGGCAAGCTACGACGACCATAGTTAACGGCTATTCTTCTTCCTGAAAACTGGGAGACATACAGAAGTTCTTTTGTTCATACACTTTTCGTTTACCTTTTGATTTTCTGGTTGTTTATCTCGAAAGAACTAAAAATTGTTGGTTACACAGTCCCATACTCTCATTCAATCATTTCACACTTCCAACACGAGTTGATTTCGTCCCTTTGAAGAGATTGTGTGCCACAATCACGTAGTTTTCGTTTCCAAATGTATTGTCGTGGTCACTTTGCAGTCTGGTCTATATCCATAATCTCGGTAATTACTGTACTGCCCAGAAAGGTTTTCATAAACATAACTCGGCTGGTACAAATTGGTTATGCCCAAATATGTATACAAATGTGGCAACAGATGTCCTGCTAAATTCTATTCCACAAGAAACAAATTTTCTGCTACATTGATTAATTTTCTAGCATACATGTAATTTGGCAATGACGTATTGCCGATAGTCCGTCAAATGGAAACTTATCTGAAGCCACGTTGTGGTATGTGAACTGAAAGAACTGGAGAGAACAGGCAAGAGAAGACAAATTAAGCAGCAGTAATAACCGAAATAAATTTATGACAGAGATGAGCTGGAGGTTACCATCAGATAAGTTGAAGGAGCACTTTTGTGCAAAAAGTTCTCTCGGGTCTAAACTCTGACTGGACAACAAGAGTTTATCCAAGTTTTCTTTCCTGCAAATCAGACAACTTTGTAAATAGAAAAGCTAGAGGACCAGTACTTCATTATGAACACAGAAGCAACAAGCAGCAAAAAAGAAATATGCAAGTTGTTAAAATAGAAAATATGTTCAAAATTTATATAAAGAAGCTTCCATAGCAACAATATGCTAATCAGTGTTAAAATAGAAAATATTTTTAACATTTATGTAAAGAGGCTTTCATAGTCACTTCACATCGTGCTCAAAAGACTATCATGTAATCTTTGACATAATACGGAAGCTACATTTGTTTCCCACAAGTGATGAGCTTTCACATTAGGCATCAGTGCATCACATCAAACACACAACTTTTTCTCAAATAAAGGCTGCAATTTTGAACAGGGGATTTGGTTAGATGGATACATACCGAGCCCACGAAGGAATAAATTTCCTTCTACGTCTAGATTCTTGCTCATGTTCAAAATCATCATCATCCTCTTCATCAGAATCCTTATAGGGAGACATTTGGTATGACTGAAAGAAGTTTTCAGAAACAACACAGGAAGTAATACACTGTTAGAACTGTTGTTGACTCTAGAACAAAAGCTATGAAGAGCAAACGGGTCAACTTGGCAGCATTAGTTGTTTTGCTCCAACTGCAAATAAAACTATTGGTGTGTGTATCTAAACATTTTGCCCATATTCTAAGGCTTATGAATTACGACATCAGTTACACAGTAACATACACAATAAATGATCAGTACCAATAAATACAGATTTCAACCTATGCCCCACTTCACAACGAAGTTAAATAAACACCGCGTACCTCCTCAAGACTGTTTGGAATATTGGTCATAGCAGGTTCGGTAGTTCTCCCATCAGGTTTTGTCAGCTCCATATTATCCTGCAATAATTAATGTATTCAGTAACAAAAACATGTTCTAGGAAACACTGATAGAAATAAAATATTTTGCTTCTACTCACAGATGTTTTTCGACAAACATCTTTCTCATCATTCACAGCAAGCCTTTTTTCTGTAGGCTGCTTCTGTTGTTTCCGAGCCTCCTCAGTGCATTTTCTTTTTCTCTGCTTTTCCTTCCTTTCCTCCTCTCCTCTTTGCCGCTTTTTAGCAGCCACATCGGCATCTCTCTTCTTTTGTTCCTCCTCCTGTTTTTGCTTTAATTCTTTCTCTTGCTTCAGTCTTTCACGCTCTAGTTTTGCAGCTGCTTTGCGCATTTCACGTTCATTTTGTTTCTTTTCTTCAAGGCGTTTTGCAGCTTCAGCTGCCTCAAGTGCCTTCACTCTGACATCTTTTTTCACTACAAGACAGAAGTCCAATTTACGAAAGCTATATATGGGTACCATTCAAATTCATTTTAAGCTCAAAGCATCACCAGCCAAATGGACTAACATTTTTTTAAAAAATAAACAATGATCTTAAAAATACTAGCACTTACCACATGCTGTTGTAGGTTGCAACTTTGGTTTTACAAGAGGTATAAATGATGTCACGTTGGCAACAATATTGCTAGGCTTAGATTGTTTGTCAATATTGGCTTCACTCTGGTGTCTTCCATTTCTGTTATGTAGTTCTGTCCTCCTTAATCTAGGATGAAGGGAATCAGACATTTTCCTCTCTCTCTTGGTTGAAGCAGCAAGACTGTTTTTTGGTTTATCGTTGGCATGACCATTTATGAGATCTGTCTGATGATTGAACTCATTACCTGTATCCAAGAATATTGAGGAAAGAGAGGCAGAATTTACAGTGTTTTGACATAATCCAGTGATATCCTGAAGTGCTTTTCTGCCAGATGGCAACTGATGCGAGTAATTCAAACTAGCAGATCCATGTAACATCCCTTGGTACTCATTTTCTTCTGCGATACTGCTATGTTCATCGATTCGGAAGCATTCTAGTTCAGGAATAGAGCCCATATGTTCTGAACTAGATCCAGATCTAGCTGACAGTTTCCCCATGCCATATTTTTCAACTGATGGGGTCAATGGATTGTCATTGTTCTCTTGTGCACTGCTACCATTTGAAGAACATGAAGCTGTGACATCATAAATAGAAAAGGAATCATCAAGTCCCAATCCACATTCTCCCAAAATGTCAGTTATGCTTCTATCATTATTTGCACTGTATTGTTGCAAATCATCAGGGAAGTTTATAGGCTTCCCAGACATGGCTGACAATAGATGGCGCACACCACTTGCTGTGTTATTAGTGTCATAGTTTGAGAACTTTGAACTGAGGGTGACTAATTTTCTGGACTCACAAAGGGTTTCAGATGTCTTTGTCTCAGCACATGGGCTGTCAAATTGGATAGGAACATCAAATCGCTCGAATTCTGGCATTGTGTCATCACAGTCAACAGATTCATCCCCATCTTGCGTAGTAATAGCAGCACCAGACAACAAACTTCCCTTTGAACCATTACTTTTACATCTCCTATCAAGTTCTGCACTGGAGCCATAACTTAAATTCTCACGAACCAATGCACTTGATGCATGTGCTTGATCACCATTTTGATCCGAAACATAACTTGGAGACATAGTAATTGAGTTCTCTCTAGAATAATTTTCTGAATCTAATATTACACTCTGAGATGCAATGTTATCGATCTGAAGAGTCATTTGCTGGTGTACCACACTCGAACTAGTATCATTTGCGTGTTTACCTTCTAAGCAAGGATTTTCCTGCCAACAAAGACGATTTTTCGGTGCATTAAATTCTGATTCACTACCAAAAAAGTGAGCATCGCCTAACATACTGGCTAAAAATGCTAATAAATTAAATTTTATGAAAATGAGACAATGAGTGCAATATCATATGCAAAACTACATTACCATTGCCCTGCTGTATGCAAAATTTAGTTATGATCTAATTGTACCCATATCACTTAGAAAACAACAAAATGGACAGGCTACATGGCTCTATATTCAAGATTTATTAGAAAATAAAAGTATAACAGATCCTACAGCCAATCTGAGCATCACTAGTTCAGTACTTCGCTGCATATTATCTCAATAGAAGAGTATGATTGAGCTCTTCAGGTGAACTAAATTTTGTAAGATTTCAGAACAGAAAGGAAACAGAGCACTTGATGAACACGTACCTCTTCTGTGCATGATTTCTCATTATCAATTAAGGTACCATAGCAGCTAGGCAAAGCACCAGTTGTTTTCACAACATCTAATGTATTTTGTAACTGTCCTGGAGAATTCCCATTTTCATTATCTAAACAAGCCTTATTATATCTTTCAGGAGAACTGCTGCTTTTATTATGGATACTTGATACTGATATCTTGCAGTGACTCACAGCATTCCTCCGCTCTGACTTGAGAGACATGCACCCAGAGGACCCTAAATCCCTTAAGAAATAATGGCCTGAAGGCTCATACTTCCCTGAGAAATTTCCCAGGGGTAACACATGATTGTCAATGTCAACTTGGTGGACCACAGACAATGAATTTGTGTTAGGAGAGCTAGAGAGAGCAGCATTTGATTGACGCTTTATTCTTCTTCTTTTAGTTGATGGGCCACCGTTTACTTGGACTCCATCTGCATCTGACCTCTTCTGGCCACTAGCAGCACTTCTTCCTTCTGACTGGAGCATATTAATTTTCTCATGTGACATCAAGCTACGTAAAGAGTATCGAACAGAAGGTCGTGAAGATTTGATTTGCTTATTGTTATCTGTGGTGCATCGATTAGCATTTGTTTGAACAGCATTATCAAAAGGAGAGGTTTCTTGTTCTGTTCCTGCAAGATTAGAAACTATGTAAGCACGTGCCAGAGTGACAGTTGCTTCAAAAGATAAATTAAGATAATTCCTACAAGTAATAAGAGCGGTACCATCTTGTTGGAGATCTTCCGTGCAGTTCATGGCAGAAGACCCCCTGCTCCTTTCTGTTGTGTGCATCACACCAGTTGAAATATTGCTTTCAACCTTTTGCCCTGCAGACTCATTCTTTCCGGAAGAAAAACCAGATGCTTCAGTCAAACCCTTGGGTTTTTTCTGAGAACTGTTGAGCTTTCCAGAATGGCAGTTCACCAAGTCATCTGCCTTCTTTCCTTTCAGCATCTCATTATGTGTACCCAGAGTGTGGCCCAAGGGAGTATCCTCATTTGCAAAACCATTGAGTTCCATAGGTGGTCCATCCAATAAATATTGCTCCTGGGACGGCGGTTTCTCTATGGATACAGTGGTGCCCTCAACAGCAAAACAATTGGGATCTTTGTTATTTTGTGATTTACAACAAGAGAAGCTCGGTTGATAAACATCACCAGAATTAACGAGTCGAAGTGGAAGCAGATCTGGGCTTGCAGCAGACCTAGATGGGGAGCATTGGCTATTGGTATCATTTGAATGCGGAAGGTGGTCTAAACCATCCGCTTCCAATAAACTGTCCGGCAATATTCCTGTTGATAGAGGAGGCCGAGAACTACTGTCAGCTGGTTGCACAGATCTACTGCGTGGACAAGGCAAGACATGAGGATCAGAGCTCCGTTGGTCAAGAGGAGTGGAGTTCTGAGAGGCAAGATTTCTTATTCTTTCGGTGCTTCCTATGGTATGCAATGCATCTGTTTTAAGCAGTAGATTGGCATCGGGGCATGCCTTCGTTTCTTCCTTTTCAAGCAATTGGCTGACCTTAGAACATGGTCCTTCCAGAGAATTGATTTCAGGATTACAATATGTATCCTGCTCAACTAATGGTTCACTCGTGTAATTAGGTACTTCAGAGGAAATGGTTGGACATGGGTCCTCGTTTCGAGAATGTGTGGGACTAAGATCAGGACTGCCACATTGAAGGTGCTGCTTCAATGTTGCACTGTCAGTGCTTAAAAATCCCAATTCAATACCATCAACCAATGAGCTTACCGCAGAATGAGGTACATGATAACAGCCAGTAGAAGATGGGTCTTCATTTAAAGGATGTGCCTCAGCAAGATCAAGATGGGCACTTTCCAGTGGCTGCCTCATTTTTTCACTTGAAAAATTCATGCATATTGATTCAACACCTTCAAATTGAAGAATTTTGGGCTCAACAAATAGATGAGTTTCAGGGAGGGGATGGCACACGCTATCTGCAACTTGTGTTCTTGATGAATCTCTAGCAGAGCAGTCATTAGGAACCTTGGCAAGATTGTCAGAACTGACAATCTTATTTTCTATAACCAGAGATGGGGAACAATCTAAGTGAACTCCTTCACTTCCAAGACCACCCTCTCTACTGCACTTTAAGAATTCAGCTGAATTCCTCTTGTTGGTATAAATATCATTCTCCTGACCTCGAAAAGGGTGTGTTGCTCCAGAATTGTTTGCATCACCACCACATGGTTCAGGGGATGATGATGTGGTGGTCCTGTTTAGCCGCACGCCAGCACTCTTAGACCTCTCCATCCTGTCTAGCAAATCATCACTACTTCCACCATTTGCAGCTTCATCCCTTTCACGTAAGCGGTCTTCGATATTCCTTTGCCTCATCCTGGAACGTTGAATCCTTGAAAACATGTTGGCTTCAGCTCTAGTGTTGACAAACTCCTCATTAACTTTAGTCTGCTCTTGCTGGACCTCTTGGTGTTGGTCAGTATCCAGAGAATTACAAGCAGTCCATAGGTGGCTATATCCACTTGGAAGCCCCACATTTCTTAAGGAAGTACTAGGAACAGCTGAAGGCTGATAGACAGTTCTATTGATTGCTGGTGTAGTAATATGGCTTCCAGTGAAAACAAACTCCGATGGCGCTGGTTTGCCATTCAGCTCTGCATGTCAAATAGGTATTTCAGCATTCAAACAAATTTAAGATAACAGAAAAGTGCATCAGAACAAAAACGAACAACATGCATGGCCCGAAATATTATACTACTGTATAAAAAAAACTCTCCTATTCCTTCCAATGAAAAACACAACTTGGTTCAAACTCCTTTCCTCGGTTTATAATTAAAAGAAATTGGAGACCTTCTGCAGTTCGGAAATTTTAACTGCCAAATTTTAGCAAACAAGCTCTAAATCTGTGCACTACGAGGCCCAAAACTTTCAAAATGCAACGGATAAGAACGCTAACCAGACTAATCCAGTACGAAATGCTGGCAACGCTAAACTAAAACCGAAATGGTAGCTAGCATAGATAAAATTAAGCCTGCGCCACCTTAAATCTACCAAAAATCCCATCAACTTGCCCAAGCCTAGCTTCAATCGCAAACCCAAACCCAAACCCCAAAGCACGACCGGATGCAGAGGCCGGCGGAAAATGGAACCGAGCGAGAAGAGAAGGGGGCGGCAGCAGCAGCAGCAAGCAACTCACCCTGCGGCGCAGCGGGGCGCGACGGGAGGAGCCACGGCGGGGGGCGGCGGCCGGCGGCGAGGAGCGCGCAGGCGAGGGACTGGTCGTAGGACTCCACCTGCTGCCACATCTGCGCCGCCACCCAGTCCCGCCGCTCGAACACCTGCATGAACAGCTCCTCCATGGCTCCGTCGAGGTGGGTCGGTCGGCGGCTGGATCGGGCTAGGGTTTGGGCATTCGAGGAGGCGGGTGCGTTGAGTTTGAGAGAGATGGCGGAGGAGGAGAGAGAGGAGGGAATCGGGAATTTTTGAATTTGGAGAGAGGAGGGCGGCGACGGGGGGCGAGAGATCTGTGGCGAATCCGCGGCGTTGCGGAGGATGTGTGGGGAGGAGGAGGGACGAGGCCGATGCGGGGAAGTGATCGGACGGCCAGGAGGCCTGGAGGTTCGGCTGTCCCGTGGGCCCCACCTGTCAGTGAGATAAGCTCGACTCGCCCGGGATGGACCGTCTTCTCTCCGTGATAGGCGGCCCATCTCGGTGCACCGCGAACGGCCCAAGTAATCTCTACCGCGAACAATTGACCGGCCCCCGTATTTGATGGGGATTGCTAGAAAAAGGAAAAAATAAATCGCGAAAAAAAAAAAAAGAAGAGGCCCGAGAGCAGCTGGCGCGCAGCCATTTTTTCTTTTTTTTCGCGATTTGTTTTTCCCTTTTTATTTTGCGTTTTTTTCGGTTTTTTTCTGATTACTTTTTTTAATCTTTAGCACACTTATTTTTTTCAAAATGTTTTGAGTTGAAAGTTTTTAAAATTTAACTTGAAAATTTTTAAACTGATTTGAAAGTATTCAAATCTTGAGTTGAAAGTTTTCAAATTTGAGTGGAAAGTTTTCGAATTGGAGTCGAAAGTTTTTGAATCCGAGTCGAAAGTTTTCGAATCGGAGTCGAAAGTTTTCAAATCTCAAGTTGAAAGTTTTTAAATCTGAGTCAAAAGTTTTCATATTTTTTCAAATCTTAACTTAAAAAATTTTCAAATCTGTACTTGAAAGTTTTCAAATCTCGAGTTGAAAGTTTTCAAATATGAGTTGAAAGTTTTCAAAATTTGTCTTACACATTTAAATTTCGAGTTGAAAATTTTCAAATTGAGTTTTGAAAGTTTTTCAAATTTGACTTCAAAAGTATTTAAATCTAACTTGAAAGTTTTCAATCGGTTAGTAGAAAAAATCTTCCGGAAAAAAGGAAACCATATCTTAATTACCGTCATTATCTACTAATCACTTAGTTAATTAGGCTAAACTATCGGAAACGCTCGCCGCCAACGCGCACACGCGCGTTAGCTTTTCCGGTATTTGATTGCTACCACTAGTTCTAGGAGGAAAAGGTTCACTTTGAGGTCCCTCGTCGTGTCGTGGAGTTTTAAAATCGTTCGTGAACCTGGAATACCATATATAATGCATCCCTAATCTTATAAAATCGAATCATATTGGGTCCTACCCAATATAAAAAAAACCAGAAGCAATAATGCTTACAACCTAATATGATCCGTTTTTACAGGACTAGAGCTATCTTATATGGTATTCTGCTTTAAAGACAGGTTTTGAAACCCAACCACGCTATGAGTAACCTCAAGTGGACTTTTTCCTACTAACAAATTCAACACATCTCGATGGAGATGGATGGAGCTAGCAGTCGTGTGCACCGACGTATCTCGGACAAGAAGGCGCAACACTGGAGTTGTTCTTCATCGTGTCGTCTCAATAGTACCTGCTTCTTGTTATCTGGGACAACTGGTAATAAATTTCAGATGTCACTGTAGAAGAATTCAGGAAAAACACACTGGGTCACTGCATGCCGGCTAGAGTTAACCCCTTTAATTTGGAGAAAAAACATATAAATTTTGGAGGATTTTAATCCTATAAATATCTTTGAAATAAAGTATCAAATACTATCCTATCATTTGAAATTCCTATAGAATGGACAATCCTATAGAGCTTTTGGAGAAAATTTAGCGCAAGAGCTTTAACATCTTGAAAATTTTCCTTCGAGTCTATCTCTCTCACCTGATTTCTATGTTTCTCCTGTGATCCAATCAAACGGTTGTTCCTGTGTTATACAATACTCTGTTTTGTATTTTCATTCCTGTCAGAGTCCTTTCCTTTTTCTATTCCTACTTTTTTTTTATTCCTAAGATTTAAAGGGGCCCAACATTTTCAGAAGAAATGGCACCTGCAGTTGCAGAGAAGCGGAAATGAAGGGGTGGTCTGCAGAAATTCTTCAGAACACTACGTAGGACGAGTGGTCGAGTGGAGGACACAAACATGAAGATCTGCAACGCTGCATGATTGAAATGTAGGGGTAAAGAGGGTTCAAGACTTCGATATATTGCCATTTCATCTCTGATATACAAGAACTCGTCGATTAAAGACAAATGCATGCGGTAAATCCTATTTCCTGTGTTCTTGCCCGCTGCCGTTTTCGTGTACAGATCAAGTCTTGCAGGTTGCTTCCTGTCATTGTGATCGTCTGATCGATCGATGACTCAATGCACAGTTGCTTCCTGTCATAAACCGCCATCCTCAACCTCAAGGATCACTGGTCTTAGCCTACAAGAATTATTATTCATAGTTCATACTTCATTCTTCCATGCGCATGCGGCCCATGCACTTGCAACCTTGGCGAGAGCCCAAACGTGTAATTTACTTCAGATCTCATCTTGGGTATTGTAAAAAATAGCAATCTAATAGTAAATCACAAAATGACTCAAAGATGAGCCAATCAGCCAAACACAAGGTGAGAGCAGCAATCCAACTATATATACAGATCGCTGAGAAATTAACAGTAGAGCTAACTAGACAGTCTGCTCTGCACCAGCACCATGCTTAATTATCAGTGTATTATATTCCTGTACACCATCACTTTACACATAAGAATGTCGTCGTATGTGCAAAGCATATATATTTTCAGGATGTGTCATACGTAAAGCATCTAGCAAGGGATCAATGAGAGAGTATGATATGATACTTAAAAGATTTTGTTCACATATAAAAGGAGAAAAGGCCAGTGTTGTATCAGTGGAAGGCCATTTAAGTAGTAAAGCTCGTGGATAATGCCGCTGTTATAGAATTCTCTCCTTCTGTGTATGGGATTCATGGAGGCTTGGCTGGATGGAAGCTGGCATTACGCCCTCACATGGCGTGCACTTCTCTGAAGCAATACGCTACTCTCTCCTCGAAAAAGGCCATCATTTGGCGCCGGTATGAAAATTTAATCACTAATTTCTGTTGACCCTTTTTTCTCCTGTATTTCCAAATGTGTTCACTTGCATATATTTATATTTGTATGCTTTCCTAGAGGAGTATGTATTGTTTGCTTGTTTGGTGACTAGTTTGGCAACGATAACTTGTTCAGGGTTTAAGTAGTGGTAGCGCTGCAGGATTTTCTATTTTTCGCTCTCCATGTAGATTTTGTTGGATTTACAGTTGTATGGTTTTTGAGTTCGTTTTTATATAAATCAAGTAAAGTTCTTTTTTCTTCCTAATATTAAGTAGGACCTCTTTGTTCTCGAGAATATTTCTGGTGATTTACCTGAAAAAAAATTCTCTAAAAAAAATTCTGTTGAATATTAATCTAGTGGTTAAAAGTAATTAGACATAGGTATGGTTCAATTAAATTTTTTTTTTGCCGGGCCGGCTAAGATAGGCCAACCAAATTTACTTAGAATTGAAGAATATATACAAATATACAAAGTTTTAACTTCAACAAGGAGCTGTAGAAGTAATGGAAGTTGTCACCGGAGCAACCTCCCAAAAGCAAAAGATTACACTAAGGGACTACTCTCCTATATTTCTGAAAACCCCAGCTTCCTTCCAAATCGCCACTTCCTCTTTGATTGAACCAAACAGGAAACCGACTGAGCGTCGCTGGTTCTGAAACACACGCGCATTTCTATCCTTCCAAACCATCCAACAAACAAGCAGCACAAGGCTGTCAATGGCGTCCCTGTAGTTGTTCCGAAAATTTTGCCGCATCGCTAACCACCATTCACCCAAGTCCAAGCCTGACTCAGATGGCAGCAGGAAGCCAACCCCAATCCATCCCTTGATCATTCTCCACACCTGGTCGTGTAGGTGCAAGACAGAAGTAGGTGTTCACAATCTTCATCACCCACGAAACAAAGTTGGCAAACCTGCTGGTGCGGCTAGCCACGCTTACGTAGATTATCCGCCGTGAGGCATCGCCCCTTTTCGGCCAACCACATAAAGAATTTCACCTTTGACGGCGCTCTTGTTTGCCAAATCAGAGTACCATATCGCGCAACCGTGTTTGCAATGAAGAACATGTTGTAGGCCGAGCAGGGAGTGTATTTTCCATTTGGTGCCCACTTCCAGATTGTCTCATCTTCCTCCCCATCTTGAAGTTGCACCCCCTGGACCGCGTCCCAAATCTGAAAGTATTCCCCAATTGCGCGATTGGAGGGTGCCCCCTTGATGTCTCGTACCCACTTGTGGTTCAGAAGCCCTCATGCCACCGTCAAGCCCGAGAGCTCGACATGGCTGAAGATCAAGGGGAATCTTGACTTTATGCTCCCCACCGGCAACCAGTCCGCCAACCAAAATTTGGTGTTCTTCCCATCACCCAACACTTGTCTCGTTCCTGCGAGGTAGAGGTCTTGCAAGTCTTTCGACTGATCTATTGAAACTGTTGTCCACGGCCTGTTCTGAACACTTTGCTAAACAGAGGTACTCATGCACGCATGCATGTTTCGATTGTATCCACTATATATCTATATTCATCATCCAAAAAGACCAAAACATCATAAACATGAACAAAGTCCAGCGAACTAAGAATTACATAGCACTTCCATCAGTTTATTTCATGGCACATGCCCACTATAACATACAGTAATAATTAATAGTGATCAATCACAAGCCTGAGTACTACATCTCTTGGATCATATAGCCTGTAGTAGCTTCACCACACTCGCAATCACACACAGAAAAGAAAAAGAAATAAAAATAAAACCAACAAATTAAAGACGATCGAATCAGCGATGATCCATTAATTAACCGTGGGCGTCCGGCGCCCGGTCGGCCGGGATGCCGTCGGCGGAGGAAGGGTCGGGGTCGGCGCCGACGGCCAGGGTGTTCGCGGCCGACCTCGCGACCTCGCCGCCGCCCTGGACGAGGCCCCCGTCCGCCGCGACGCCGAGCGGCGCCACCGCGGCGGCGGCGGCCAGCAGCAGCAGGAGCGCGGAGGCGAGGGCGAGCGGCGGCGCCGCCTGCTGGCGAGACATGCGTGCTCCGGTCGTGTGGCGGCGAGCCGGCGAGACGGCGGCTGCGGGCGGGCGTGGTCGATGTGTGTGCGTTGGTGGAGTCTGTATGACTATATATATAAGCCAGCGAGAATGGTAGAGCGATGGCGGATGACGAGGGCGAGGCGAGGTGCCTGGTGACTTGGTGAGTGGTGATCCGATGGTCACGGAACATGGCGTGGCATGCATGTGCCGGAGCCAGATTGGTCTCGAGCTGTAAACATCTTTGATCACTTGCATTAACATCCACCCATTTATTACATGTAAACATGCTCACAAAATAAAAATTATTATATGTCAAATAAATGTTTATAAAATAAACAAATAAATAACTGACAAGATAAATTCGTATTCGTATGTAATATGTCGCTCTATAAATATGCAAGTTCAAATTCGGCTTCTACAAGTTATATTAAAAATAAAAAATCGAACTCTAGTATAACTAGTATACGTATATTCACAGTTAAAGTTAATATTTTTGCTATAATATATATAATTTGAATTTCAAATCGCTTGTTTGTGAAGTGATATGTTATATATCAATCTACCTTGTTATATTTTCTCTAAAAAAAATTCATAATTATTTAGTCGACATACAATAAATGGTTGTCATACACCCGAGTGATTAGAATCCATATCCGTCTCGAGCGGGAAATAGATTCGAATCCCTCCAACCGGATGTCGTGTATTTCTCTTGTCCTAAAATATATAAGCATTCATTATATTATATTTTAGGCCTTATCCAAATACATATCTATAAATGATTATATTATAGAATAGATGGACTTTTTTCCTCTCAAATTCAATGAAAGTGGTTATGAATACTTCATGCGTCCGAAAATATACATTTATGGCTATGTATTTTGATATATTACATCAATTCCCCTATGAGTCCAGATACATCTTCAACAATTCTTATATTTTGGGACCTTGTATATAGATAGACAGAAATGCAAACTCACTCAAGTTGATAATAATCCACGTTTTGGACAGGACTAACGGCAAACTTTAAAACTTTAACTAAAATAATTTCTAAATATTTGCCATATAAATATGGAGGCCACAGGCAAATATTAACTTTTAAAACATATACTTGTTGATATGTGTATATATATTATAACAGAAATTAGTAACCAAACTTATATTTTTAGAGATCGTGTCCTTCTTGGAAACGATAATTATTTTCAAACAAGGGGGAGTATTTGAAAGAGAGGGAGTTATTTTTTTTATCTCAAATTCAATGAAAACAGTTATGAATACTTTCTCTAGATCCATAATTAAAAAATACTCCCACCCTCCGTTTCAAGTTAAAAAAACGTTTTAACTTTGGTCAAAATCAAACTACTCTAACTCTGTAGAAAAAAGTAATTTTGATTTTTTTTCTACGGGGTTAGAGTTGTTTGATTTTGACCAAAGTCAAAACGTCTTATAACCTGAAACGGAGGGAGCACTAGATTGTACTTATTTGAAAAGCGAGGGGACATCCCCGTGACTTAAAAAAACTTTTTCTATTTCTGATATGCTTCCGCGAGTTATAGCAAAAATAATAAATCAAAATATAACCAGTAAATAGTATATGTATATTTATGGTTAAAGTTAATATTTTTGCTACAATTTATATAATTTGAATTTCAAAACGCATATTTGTGAAGTGATATGTTATATATCAATCTACCTTGTTATTTTTTTTCTAAAAAAAATCATAATCATTTAGTTGACATACAATAAATTAATTGGTAGACATTCATCCGAGCGATTAGAATCCATCTCCGTCTCGAGCGGGAAATGGATTCGAATCCCTCCAACCGGATGTCGTGTATTTCTCTTGTTCTAAAATATATAAGCATTCCTTATATTATATTTTAGGCCTTGTCCAAATACATATCTAGAAATGCTTATAATATAGAATAGATGTATTTTTTTCTTCTCAAATTCAATGAAAGTGGTTATGAATTCTTCATCGTCTGAAAATATACATTTATGGCTATGTATTTTGATATATTACACCAATTCTATGTGTCCAGATACATCTTCAGTAGTTATTATAGTTTGGGACCTTGTATAGATAGACAGAAATGCTTATACTCACTCAAGTTGATAATAATCCACGTTTTGGACAAGACTAGCTAACAGCCAACTTTAAAACTTTTACTAAAACAATTTCCAAAATATTTGTGATATAAATATGGAGGCCATAGGTAAAGATTAATTTTTAAAAGTACTTCAATAAAAACATATTCTTGTTGATATTTATAACGGAAATTAGTGACCAAAGTTATATTTTTAGAGATTGTGTCCTTCTCTGAAACGATAATTATTTTCAAACAAAGGGGAGTATTTTGAAAGAGAGGGGCATTTTTTTGCTCTCAAATTCAATGAAAACAGTTATGAATACTCTCTCTAGATCCATAGTTAAAGGGAGTAATATTTTAGGATAGAGGGGGTATTTTTGAAAAAGAAAATTAAAAAAGTATAAGTCTATAGTGATATCTTCCTCCACCAAATCTAAGTTTGAGATCAATCTATATGTTGAGAGAGAAAAGGAAAAATCTAGGCGTGAATAGTATAAAAATGTTCATTCGTGGATATGTCTTTTTCTTTTTCTCTTCATGATTTGAGTTTGAGTTTAGATTTAAAATTGTGGAGTGGTATATGTATGTTGTAGCAACGTTATTAAATGTTTTGAGATACTTTACATAGCCATTTAGATTGTATTTGAAAAGTGATGAGGGGACATCCCCGTAACTTAAAAAATATATATATGTTTCTGATATGCTATCATATTACTATCATGTTTACTTATAGAGAACCCATATAAAATGAACGTGTTTTCATATACAAATCCAGTTTATTTGATATATATCAGAGACAACTGAACCAGACAAGAAGTGGCAACATTGATCAGACACACACAAGCAAGCGTGATTAATTACATATACTAGTAATTAACTAGTAATTAATTAGGTATATATGGAATGAAATGGCCTCCAAAAACTCTGACAAGTTAAAGTCACAAGGAAACAGCCACTGTAATACTGTACTTCCTCCGTTTCACAATACAAGATTTTTTAGCATTATCCATATACACATATATATATATATATATATGTTAATAAATCTAAACACATACATAATAATATCAAAATGAATATGAACAATATTAGAAAGTCTTACAACGTGAAACGGAGGAAGTAATATATTAACCGTTGGCGCCACCCGGCGACGGGTTGACCGGGACGCCGCCGATGTCGGAGCCGACCCCGAACGCGTTGGCGGCGGCCGACTTAATCGCGGACCCCGCGCTCTCCAGCTTCCCTTCCCCCGGGACTCCGGCGCCGTCGTCCGCGGCGGCGAGCGGCGGCGCCACCGCGGCCACCAGCAGCAGGACGGCCGACGCGAGGGCGATCAGCGCGCGAGGCATGTCGTCGTCCGTACGTCCGTGCGCGCGTCGTGGCCGCGGCCGGTCGGGAGTTGTTGCTAGCTAGCTGCGGAATTTAATTTGCAGGCGTAGGTCGATCGGTGGCGTCGATAGATTCGCAAATCGCAATGCCAGTTTCGATCGGGCCGGAGGGTGGTGGTGGTGGTGGTGTATATCTGGGCGGCGAGGAGATCGCCGGAATGGGAGGAGGAGGAGGGCGGAGGCGAAGCGCGTGCAGCAGCCGCGCCGTATGTTTCGCCGGTGCGCGCGGGTGGTCGAGCGGGAAGGACGGATTATCTTGGTTTGTCTAAATGAGTGGTCACCCGGTGGATCCGTGGAAATGCTTACTCCTCTGTCAAAAAATACTAATTTAGGTGAAGATTTGATACTACCGTCTAATGAATTGGATATGAGCTTGTTCAAAATAAATTAGGTGGTGTTAAATCATTACCTACGTTGATTTTTTTTAATGGAGTATGGCTGAACAAAAAGTTAAAAAAAATAATAGGGAAACCAAAAGTTTCATTCATGGGCATATAGGGTGTGTTTAGTTGACGACAAAATTGGAAATTTGATTGAAATTAGAACGATGTGATGAAAAAGTTGGAAGTTTATGTAATTTGCGAGATAATTTTTTTAAGTCTAATTAATCCATAATTAGATAATGTTTACTATAGCATCACATAGGCTAATCATGGATTAATTAGGCTCAATAGATTCGTCTCGTGAATTAGTCCAAGATTATGGATTGGTTTTATTAATAGTCTACGTTTAATATTTATAATTAGTGTCCAAACATTTAATGTAATAGGGACTTCAAAGTTTTAGTCACATCTAAATAGGGTCTAAACTAAGCCCTAACTTAATTAACTGTGTGGATGGCAGGCATATGCCAGCATTAGATGCGTGGATGGCAGGTATGATGTATCATGATTTTTGATGTGGCTGTGCACGTGCAGAATGTCAAGGGCTACGAACGAGGACACGATCATTAATTATAAAACTTTTAATTTTTTTAGAGGAAGTTGTGCTTTATTGATTATGATAAATCATTACACAGTGTCTCCGAACACACTCTGGGATAACATTACGATAGATACCATTACTAGAATGCGCACAACTCACAAGACCGAGCTAGTAAAATGAGTTGCGACATTCGACACATGACAAACATAATTAAAGCTAACAAAGAAGAAACCCGCTGCCACGACCTTGATGTCTGCAATCACTATTCCAACTAAAGATCGGTCCATCAACGACAACTTAACTCTCTGTATGATAAATAGTAAGAATTGAAGCTGGCCTTTTGAAAACATTCGCCGCGAGTGAGAGCCACTGCGCAGCGTAGAGAAGGATTTAGCAAGCTCCGGTATGGTATCATCTTTTGTTGTGATAATGCACAAGAAACTATTCTCTCCACTTCACATGTTAAACACCTTCAGTATTTTAGAGGGTTGCTATTGCACAATATCTATGTTCCAAATGATATGATACATGTTAGGTATCAGATCCGATACTTTAATATTATCAACTAATAATTGTCGATAGCAATTGATATCCTCCTTGTCACTGGATCCAGCCTGAGCACACGTTATCGACGAGGGTGGTGGACAAAAATAGTCTCGTGGCCTCTTCATCTACCTCCTGTTCGCAGCACAAACTCTATACTACGACACCAGATCTGACTCCCATGATAATAGCGGGGGTAAATAGGGAGACGGGATGCCATAAACGAATACAATATTGACAGTCACATACTCTTTATACTAAATCTTAATGTATTTTTAAAACCTATAGAACTATTTGTATGTTGAAACGGAAGAGTTAGCCAATATGATGTGTGCGATGATAAGTGCTATAGTAGAAAATGTCCAATCCATCACGGAGGTCGTTTGCGAGAAGAATTGTAGATGACCAGGGTTGTAAACAGTTGATTGAAACATGATATACCAGAGCCAGTAACACCTTCTTCGATTCCATTTTTCTTCATTTTCACAGTTGTTTTTGGCTCCTTGGAGAGGCTTATGCGTGATGGCTATTTTGAAGGAAAAAAAAAACTCCTCGCATATCTACGAAATCTTGCATAGGTCATGCCACCGCCTGACACTTAGGTGTGTTTTTTTCCGAGAAAGGCCTCCTAATGGTAACCTAAATCCGTTAATTGTAAGTTGAAGTTGATGGCGTGGATCCGAATACAGACCGAATGTACTCGTATGAATTTGGATCGCCTAAAAATCAATTTCGAGTGGATTTGGATTGCGAATAATCGTATTTCAACTACACGATCCAATGTAACAATATAGGTAGCTCATACAAATCGAAAGACAGATAGTTCCCTTTTGTTTTTTGCGCGACCATCCTAGCAGCAGGCTGCAGGCACGCGTGTTATTTTCCAAACGAATTTTAAATTTAAATCCTGTAATCCGACCTATGGGCTCTTGTGCCATATTGGGCTTTCAAGCAGAGACCAGACGAGCAGGCCGAATTGTGCGAGCTTCTGCTGGAGCATTATATCGGCCCAATACAGCGGCAAGCTGCACGAGAGAGTACCTGAATATTGGATCAACATTTGATACTTGTGCTTTGAAATATGCTAGAACAAATAAAACACTGTCCATATCTCAAATTAGTAGACAACAATTAAAAACTGTTACAGGAGAAATCAAGTTCCATACCAAAGAACACAAATACGATAGGCTGCGATTACAAACTAATTAATCTAAGCATGAGAAAATTTCATCCAGAAAAAAAAAAACGAGGAGAGAACAAGTTGGCAATCAAATCGCAGGACGACGACCATATAAGCTTATTAATCGCTCCAGATCATCAATCAAATTAACGGATTGTTCACGACGCGAGGTCGACAAGGCCGGCCGGCTGGCCGGGCTCAGTTGGAGGAGTCGTCGTCGTTGTCGTCGGAGAGGCCGTCGATCCCCTCGCCGGGGCCGGGCGCCGCCGCCGGCCCGTCTGGCCCCTCCGCCGGCGCGTCGGCGGAGGACGACGACGACGACTCGGAGGAGGACTCGGAGGAGGGGGACTCGGCGGATGACTCCTCCGCCGCCCTCGCCACCGGCACTACCACCATGGCGACGAAGAGGAGCGCGGCGAGGAAGAGCGCTGCGCGAGGCGCCATGGGTATAAATCCAAGTTTCCCGCGATCGATCGATCGAGCGAGAGATCAGCTGCTTGCTGCTTGCGTGCGGTGGCGTTGGCGATGGCGACGCGATCGATCGATCGATCGATTGATGGTGCGATGCAACGAGGGAGAGGTGGCGGTGGCGGGAGCGGTATATATTGTGGGGGTTCGCGAGCTTTTTTTGGGGCGGGAAACGGCCGGCCTCTCGTGCACGGGCGGTGGCGCGCGCTCGTCGCTAAAGCCAAAGCTATTTTTTCTGGTGGTGATGAGGTGTGGCCGTTAGATCTCCGCCACGTGGCTGATCGTGCGGCTAGAATTGGTCTTCCGCCCCGGCGCTGTCAACGGTGAGGCGCTGAAGCATTTCTCCGACACAAGTACACAACGTCCAGGTGAGATTTCTTTTTTTTTTTCCTTTTTTTGAGACGACTACGTATCAGATGTCCGATGCGATTAATTTCATTGGACGTCTGTTCTACTGTTGAATCCACATCCATTCTTTTATATTTATCTGATTAAAAAAATATTACATACGCATGCAGAGAAGAGCTACAACAATAAAAGTTTAACCGTGCATGCTCAGTAGCAAATGAGAGAGGTACATGGATAGTGACAAGCTTCAAACTTTTTTTTCTCGAAAACCATTTATCCAATTTACAGTCTGATTGCACTGTTGTATTCGTTGTAATTAAATATATATAATAAGATATCACATAATTATATTCTGAGAAAAAAAATACAAATGTTTCAGCCGTTGAACTTGGATGTTTCACGTGTGAGAAATAAATGTTTTAATTCGAATTTGACTATGTTGCACATTTTAAGTTTTATGTTGTAGTAGATCTTTATAAATATTGCACGTGATATTATTTAGATGTTTTAATAAGTATTTTCTATTGTTTCACTAGTTCAATGTAAATGTTGCACCGGTGTTTTTTTAGTGTTTCAATAAATAGGTGCAGTGTTGCAGCACTTATAACTCGATATTTCGTATATAGAATAAAAATGTTTCAATTACGATTTAACAATGTTTTATTCTTTTTATTTTCTTATCAAAATATAATAGTGTAATCGGATTGCAGATTTAATAAATATTTTTGGGAGAACACTAGTTTGAAGCTACTAATGCATGCATAGCCTTTTTTTTTACATACATACACACTTATATATTAGAGTGAAGTACTAAGGAGAAAAGTAAGAGAGAGAGAGATGTGCAACTATGCAGTAGGCTGAGAGAAAAAATAAGACAACAGGTAGACATATAGTATGTAGGTCGTGAGCAGATCACGTCCGATTTTGTTTGGTGCGTCGGACGTCCGACCGCAAACATTTTCCTTCTTTTTCGCAAGTCAAAAACTCCTGAACTTATTTCTTCAAAATCAGTTTGAAACCTCCCAGTTTTTGTTTCAGCTCAGTTCTGATTGATTGAGCTATGACTGATAAACTGTAGAAATATAAAAGAAGCAATAGAAAAAATGATGAATTAAATTTTTATATGTGTTATTAGTGGATTGGGTTGGAAAAAAAGTTTACTATGAAAAAATAGACTCTAAAATATATTTTTAAAAGGGAAAAGTACGAATTGCCCCTTAAACTATCGTGGTTATATGAATTACCCTCCTGAAATCGAAAACCAGATATTTTGCACCCTCAACTACTAAAACCGGACAAATAACCCCCCTACTCAATCTTTGGAGTGGTTTTGATCTACGTGGCATACACGTGGCAGGCAAGTCAACACTCCTTTAAAAAAATTCAGTGGGGCCCACCTGTGCACCCCCCTTTCTCTCTCTCCTCCCAGATTCATCCCCTCCCCTCGCTAAAGCACACAACGGCGACGGCGGGCGCGGCTGCGGCGGCGGCTGGCTGGGCGAGCGCCGTCGTCGCCCTCGCGCACCACCGGGAGCAGCAGCACGATGCCGAGGCCCTCGCGCCCTCACTCTCGCTCTTCAACTGGGCGACGGAGGGGTGCCGAGGCGAGGCTGCGGCGGCGAGGTAAGGCGGCGGCGGCTGAGGGGAGCCGAGCACTCCGGCGGCTGGAGCGGAGCTAGCTAGGTGGAGGACTCCAACTCCGGCGACTCGTTGATGCGATTGGCGAGGTCGTTGTAGTGGTCGGCTGGGCCGCCACCACCTCGCCTCGCCTCCTCCTCCGCCGCACTCTTCCGTCGCCCCCTCTCCTCCTCCGCCGCCGCGCTCTTCCGCCATCCCCTCGCCTCCTCCGCCGCCGCGCTCGCCTCCTCCGAGACGCGACGGCGGCAGCACGCGGCCACGCGGGTGCGGGATGATGGCGACGGATGACGGCGTGCGGGCGGGGCTCAAGGCGACGACGGCGACGGGCGATGGACGAGGGCGCGCAGCGTGGGCGAGGCTCGAGAGGAGATGGCGACGGTGACGGTGACAGTGACCGCCCCTCCTCGAGTTCCTCCGCGAGATCGATGAGCCGCCGAGTGTGCGTGCGTGTGAGAGAGAGAGGGGGGAAGAGTGAGAGAGAGGAGAGAGAGAGAGGAAGAGAGAGAGGAATAGTGGAAGAGGATATGACAGGTGGGTCCCATATTGTTTTTAATAAATAAAATGCTGACTGGACTGCCACGCGTAAGACACGTAGACCAAAACCACTGTGGATTGGGTCAAGGGGAGTAATTCGTCCGGTTTGCATAGTTGGGGGTGAAGATTATCCGGTTTTATGGTTTATGGGGATAATTCGGACGACCGCGATAGTTGGGGGGGTAATTCGGACTTTTCATTTTTAAAAAGAAGTGCAAGGAGTGAAAGAAGAGAGTGACAGAGTTCACAATTTCCAGTAGAATCCGGTTTGAATTTAGCGAAATCCGGATTTTCCGGACAAGGTCAAAAATAAAAACCACTCGATTTTTCATGTAAAGTTCAAAACAACCAAACTAAAATTTATTTTTTCAGCAAAAATTATTCAAATTTTATTAGTTTTTACCGGTTTATCGACGGATTTCACGAAATTCTATGATACCGTTCGTGACCGGATTTTGATCGGGTATCGGGATTGTGAAGCTTTAGGGAGGCCGTGACTGAAACAACCAACAACCAAGTGATCAGAGAAGCGGCATCACTGACCACCAAGGAAGGGGAATGACTGAAACAAGATTTGCTGCTCACTGTCTTGTCGGAAACGGGCACAGTTCCAAAGCGCTTTCTCGTGCCAAAAGATGCTGGGCTAGGATGGCAACACTGGGAGCTCACTCAGCTGCGACTGCGAGTGGCGGCAGTGTCCGGAGATCCACAGTTCTGTCGGTGCTACCAATAAAGGCTCGTTTTCATCCCCTCCTAGGGGGAAATTGGGCCGAATCGGAATCGGTCTCGTGTCCTGTTTCCTCGGTAAAAAAGACACAATGCAACTAAAATTATGGCTGAGTTCTAAAGAAAAAAAAAGAACGTTTAACACGCTTTCAAAACTGCTCAACATTACGTTTTTTTAGATTTAAAAACCTTTTATATATAAGTCTTATGTAAATAAAATAAATCAAAATTTTAATTTTTGCGATAGCTAATGCATATAGATAATCATGTGCTAATTACTCGTTTTCGCTTTCTGTATGAAGGCACAACCCCATCCCCTCTTTCAAACTCACCTTAAATATCTTCAGCTCGATCTCCTCCTCTCCTTCTAGTAACAGTTACTTCCACCTTTCTTTATTTTTACTGTGTGCTTTTTAAAGAATTTTTTACTGTTGCTTTTGATGTATGGGTTGGGTTGTTTTGACCTCTGAAGCAAATGGCCTTATGGCTGATGGCTCCACCGACAACTGAAGTAACAAGAAATGAGTTGCAGAAGTTGCACTTGATGCAACGAAAAGATCCTTGCCAGTTTGTCAGTAAAACGGGCACCATGATAAGTTTCATATCTGAGATTTGGTCGAGAAGATGTACAGGAAAAACATTCCAACAATTTAAGTGACAAATTTCTGTCAAAAAAATAATGGAAAAGCTGCAAAATGGGTTTAAATTTTAAAATGCACGGTTCATGTAGCAGAATCTCAGCAACTTAACTGCACTCATCAAGTCAAAACCAAAATGCTGATAAGATATCAACATCTCATGATCTACTAATACTAATTAACAATTAACAAGTAGCAACAGCAGGCACAAACAAAAAAAAACGAAAATCTAGGAAAGCACTAACAAAATATTTAAGCACGCCACTAAGTTCTTCCACGAAAGCAAGCACAAATCTCGCAAGCACATCAACACGCCATCACACCACGATCACGCCAATGGATCATCAACCAAGAACACACAAAAAAAAGAACAAATGCCCTAGGCCAATGTGGAGGCCATGGCGACGGCGGCCAACGCCGCGGCGAACCACCGGACGCACGGCGGCGCACCGGCCGCCGCGCTCTTCTTGGCCTCCTTCTTCTGGTCCGCCGGAGGCGAGTCGGTGGCGGCGGCGGGGCCGGGAGCGTCCGCCACGACGGGCGCCGGGTGGTGCGCGGGCTTACTGGACTTGGGACCGTCCGCCGCCGGAGCGGGCGACGGCGCGGGCGCCGGCGACGGCGCCGGCTTGAACAGCTCCACCGGCTCGATCACCGCGTCGACGGTGAAGATGGCGACGGGGTCGGCGTCCACCACCGTGGACTTGACCCGCGCGGCGTCCCCGGAGGCGGCGGTCTTGATGGTGACGGCGTCGCCCTCGTTCTGCACCGTGAAGTTGTAGTTCTTGGCGGCGCCGTCGGTGGCGAGGGTGTTCATGACGCCATTGTTGGACTTGAGGCTGCCGCGGGAGTAGTACACGGGCACGGCGTGGAACAGGAGCAGCTCGGCCTTGCCGTCGGCGGTGAGGTTCTTGTACCTGGGCAGGAACGCCCTGACGGCGTCGTCGGTGGGGCAGAACACGGTGATGCCGCCGCCGGCGGCGGACTGGTACGTGGAGGACGCGTCGGGCGACGCCGCGATCAGGTCGGCGAAGGCCTTGCACCCGCCCTTCGCCATCGCCGTCGTCACGTTGGGTGGCGCCGGCGGGGCCGCGGGCGCCTTGGCCGCCGGCCCGGCCGCGGCCGCGAGCGGCAGGAGGATGAGGAGGACGCCGTGGGGCGCGGCGGCGGCGAGGCGGAGGCGGCGCATGGCGCGGCGCGGCGCGGGGTGGGGGGGGGGGGGGGGGTGGAGTGGAGCGTGGTGCAGGGTGCAGCGGTGTGCGTGCCGCGTGGGAGTGAGGGGGAGTGGGCGCAGTATAGAGATTGGCGCTCACTTAACTTGGTTGGGTGCACACAGCGTGATGCCCCGGGTTTCACAGGTAATTGCAACCCTTTGCCATTTTGATACTATTTTATTTTCAGTTCCTGAGCCTCGTCGGATTGCCCTGCTTCCTTAATAAGCCAAAACATTTTATTAAAAAATAAAAAATAATTTATAGGTAAATTTTATATATATTTGTTTATAGTGATTTAAAAGCCAATACTGAAACTAAATTACCTTGAAAATATCTTAAAATTAATTTTAAAATCAATTTTAAATTTTAAATTTTAGCTTTTGCTTTATTTTATTTGACCAATCGATGGGGCTCCGAATATGATCATGGTTTTCGTAAGCAGACTTATGCATACCTTAAAAGAAACTTAAAGATAAAAATAAATTCATTGGTTAATTAAATTTATACTTCTGAAAACATATTTTTACATAATATTTATAAGTATCACGATTTTAACTCTGACAAATATATTCATATGTCCACGACTCCAATATCATATCACCAATGGCAATGCTTAATTGCTTATTCCTCCAAGCTCACCGCTGGCTCCTGCACTCCACCGAATAACCCTTTTTTCCCCTCATCTCCCCCATCTCTTTTCATCCTCTTTATTTGGATCTTGTGTTTGATGTGATGACGTCCTCATTTACTAGGAGTGGTTTCTAGCGTACGTAGGAAAGGCTGTTTGCATCAGCACTTCAGCAAGTTGTCGTGCACAGTGAAATGTCTTCATGCAGAGCTTGCTCATGTCTTCACTCTAGCAGTACTCGAGCTGCCTGGAATTGAAAACGAAGAAACAAAATTTTAAAAAGAACTAGTCGATGTCCTTTTCGAGCATGCGAGTTGCAATCGAGAAGAATCATGACCGGTGGAGTGTGCAGGGGCAAGAACAGCGGGCGGCGGGCCCAACAGTAAGCGAGACAAAATTAGCCCGGCAACTGAATTCTGGCCGTGCTTAGTTCTTTTGGTAAAAAAAAGTTTAACGCATAAGGGCACACATTTAAAATATTAAACATAAATTAATAACAAAATAAATTACAGATTCCGCATGTAAACAATGAAACGAATCTATTAAACCTAATTAATCCGTCATTAGCAAATATGTATTGTAGCACCATATTGTTAAATCATGGTGTAATTAGCCTCAAAAGATTCGTCTCGCAATTTACATGCAAACTGTGTAATTGTTTTTTTCGTCCACATTTAATACTCTATATATGTGTCCAAATATTTAATGTGACGGAAATGTTGAAGAAAGGAACTAGACACAGCCTCTATCCGGAATTCCGGATGCATCATGAAATGGTTATACGGATTGTAGAGCCTGTCTAGTTTTCAGTTGTCAAAAAAAAGGAGACCCTGTCTAGCAGGAGTACTCCATCTTCGCTAATGATTTGCTCTCTAAAGAGAAGTTTTTACAGAGTGTAGCTAAGCATCCAAGCAACTGGTAAGAGTAGAGTACTTTTATGAGGGCAACGTGGAGTACTAGCGTTGTGCGAAGAAGAGAGAAGCTGATACGACGAATACCGAGGCATCGTATTTCGAGGGTCAAAAGCTTGATACTCCAGAGAAAAGGTCATATCTGGCCCTAGATCTAGTCCATATCTGAGTCAGTGCGATGGTGAGAACTTTCTCAACTGTCATCAACCGCCGAGGACACAGGTCTCAACTGCCGCAAAATTTCGGTCGGAGCCCATGAAATGGCAGCCGATGTCGTGCACCAAAATGCTGTCCAAAAAACCGGTCCATAGAAAATTCAAGGGCATCATCTTTCCATTTATGTTTGTACTTATCTGTCAAAATTTAAATTTTTAACTTTAAATTTGGATCTGATTTTGAGATTTTTTTATCAAAATTTATTTTTCAGCATTTGCTTTTACTCTCTCCGTCGATTTTGGTTGGATGTGTCACATCCTACTATACGAATTTGTTCATACTCTTCGTTCAGATTCGTTGTAATAGGATATGTCACATCCACCTGACAGCGGAAGTAATTGCTAAGAATACATATATAAAAATTTTATTCACAAATTATTTTTGTTTGGAAATATATTGTTTCATTTATTTCGTGAATAAGCGAAACGATGGCTCCGCAAAAATGCTACTCCTCCGCAGGTTAGACTAGTAGTAGTACGTAGCGTCAGCCATGGACGGCGGCTCGCCGACGGCGCCGTCCATCGCGCGGCGAGGCTGACGAAGCGACGAGACGTTAAAGCCCAAAAAAAAAAATGTCTCCCCGAATCTGATGCTGCTGCTAACCTCGGTGTAATCCGGAGGTTTGTAGGCAACCTCGCGCGTCTCCCCCACCGCCCGATCCCGCATCCGACGGCTGTGCACCCACCGGCCGGAAGCTTTTTAACCACGTGATGAGGGGTAGACTGGGAGAATCCGAAGCTTCGAGATGCCCCCCCGCCAACACGCCGCCGCGCGCGGTGGGTTGCCGCGAGTCGGGAGGCCGGGATTCCACGTGCACGGCGCCAGAGTGCAGCTGCCGCTGCTGTGCTGCACCGGTAGCCTACTAGTGTCGCGCTCCGGTTAAAAACGAGCCTGTAACGACACGCGGCCGACATGACAAAGGCCACCGACGACGGACGAGGGTGAGTGCGACGAATACCAGGCATGAGTACCTATGTTAGCAGTGTCCTCACACACATATCATATAACCCTAACCGGTTAACTCAAAGATTCCTCTCCATCTTAATATTTTTCGTTGCCTCACCAAGAATGAGGAGTCAAAAATAAGCTACATGTTCTTTATCAAAATTGTAGATTTAGGCCCACGCCTCTTCGGGAAGGGAGCTCGAGATCGATCCGTCGCTGCTCCGCTCGGCGCCGCTTGGGCCGTGCGCTGCCGCTCCGCTTGTTGCCATTGCTTGGGCCAAGCTGCTGCCGCTCACGACCATGACCTCAACCGTTCCGTTCGGCACCACTTGGGCCGCGCCGCTCGCGACTATGACCTCAATCACTCTGCTTAACGTTGCTTGGGTCGCGCCGCTCGAGTATCGCCACTTCGTTTCCTTTGCCGAGGCGAGACAAAGAGAGGAGATAGAGTGGGAGATGCGACCCACTATAAGCCACTTTGGAGTATATAGCTAGTGTTGTTTTTGGTTTAGGTGATATATGAGGCTAGGTAAATTCTGTGTCACAGTGCTATTGCCCTCACACGAGCCGGCGTGGCATCTGCATCTCTGACGCCCGACGGTGGCATGTCGACGTGAAGGACAGGCAGATCAGGGCTCAGCCCCTGCCGATTTTGTTGTTCAGGTGTCTGTAGTACATGTTCGGTGAACTGGTGGAAGAAACCGAAATGCAAAGCATAGGCCACTGGGCGGGCAGGGAAAAATCACTCGAGATCTGACATCTGAGACACTCACCGAGGGAGTTTGAGCAATTTGGCAGTAAACAAAAGTACAAAACCGCAGGTTGCAGCGAACGATGTTTGTTTACCGCGGTTAGTACTTGTAGTAGTACTGTAGCTGACTTGGAACAGACAGTTCACATGATGGTGTCTGCTTGGATTTTGGACGGAAGCCAAAATGGACGCGACAATGGAACGTGTTGCAGGTTGTACATGGAGCAAACATTTGGGCCTTGGGCCTTGGGCCTTGGCTCGAAACAGTATTGGATGCCTACAAGTCGGCCCACTACTTCCACAAGAACAACCGCTGAGGCCTAAACTTCATTTCCTTACGTACGCATGCAAGTCCAAATTCCTCGCGATAATAGTAAATTTCATGAAAGCATAAATAACTTCACTAAATATATACTCCTTCCATCCCTAAATATTTGACGCCGTTGACTTTTTTAAACATGTTTGACCGTTTGTCTTATTCAAAAAATTTAAGTAATTATTAATTCTTTTTCTATCATTTGATTCATTGTTAAAAATACTTTTATGTATACATATAGTTTTACATATTTCACAAAAGTTTTTGAATAAAACGAATGGTCAAATATGTTTAAAAATGTCAACGGCATCAAACATTTAGAGAAAGAGGGAGTAATATCAAAACTACACATTTACGATGATATATGACAAGCCTATATTATTAGTATGAAGTATCACATAACTATATATCCAAAAATAAAACTATTATATAACTACATATCAAAAAATAAAACTATTATATTCCCGCAAAAAAATAAAACTATTATAAAGCTGCACATTTAGTGACAATTTAAATACAAAACCACACCCTTGAAAACTCCATCATAGCTACACTACAATTAATGAAAGAGAGAAACTAAACCACGGTATCCCGTAGGGACGGGATAGCGCTCATCCACCCGAGCCCCATCTATTTGTCGCTCTCTCTTCAGATAATTTTCATGCCTTGTCAACTCCGCTCCGCGCTTTGACGACGCCCCGCACGAGCTGTTCATCTTCTCCATGTCTCGCCGGCGGACGACGACTTCGCCTCCGCGCTCCGACGACGCCTCGCTGGTGGAGCCGGAGGCGGCGGGCGAGGTCGAGGAGCACGGGCGGCTCGGCGAGCGATGCACGCAGCGCGTCCACCAACGGCACCGCCGCCACGAGCGGGAGGTGCGCCGACGCGAGCTTTCTCGAAGGTGTGGTCCAGGTGCCGCGCTACCGTCGTCTTGCCTCCATGCTCCACCACGCAGCTGCTTTATCCTCTCTCTCCTCCTCCTTCTCCAGGCTACCAGGTACCAGGTACCAGGTATCACGGGGTACCTAGTACCCGTGATACCTGGTACCTGGTACCCTGTGATACTTGATATCTAGGTACCATACTTGGTACATGTGAGTATTAGGCCTGATACCTTTCGTCATCGAGACGGCCGGCGGCAGCGGCGGCGAGGTACGTAGTGTGGTTGTATATGACGGCAGTGTATTGCAATAGGGAAGGGAACATGGACAAACTCGATGTGGGCGACGTCCTCGACGAGCAACTCGAAGTGGTGGCCGACGCATGTCAGGAAAAGTCGCGTGGCTGCGTAGCTTGTTGGAAACTTGCATGTGGGGTGAGGTGCGCGACTTCGGGGATATATGCGGCGTTAGGCTGTCGCCCCGAGCGATGCGAAGGGCATCCCGTTCTCACGGGATCCCGTGGTGTAGCAGCCACTATGTAATAGGTAGTTTTGTGATAATATTTTTTTAAAAAAACTACGCGTTCGCGAATTTTTTTTTATTAAAATTATAGTTTTATAATAAATTTATTGCTAGACTGTAGACTATGATACACCTTACGTCATATAAGTCTATAGTTCTCGCTAGTTTAATTTTTTTTAGACTGGTCAGATAGTTTAGTTAAAACACATATAGTTTTATAAAATTTACTCGAGTTAAAAAGGTAAACCTAAACACAGCTATGCATGTCATGGAGACACAGAAGGCGTAACAGATGCAAAAGCTACAGATGCATCGGGCCAACTCGTCGTACAATTTGTACACTTGACCAATGGAACAACGTGTGCGTCGTAGTAGTGCAGCATTTTTCGTTGCGACATGCATATACACTCCAAGCTCCATCGTCGATTCGTCGGCCACGTCGATCTTACAGGGCAAAGACGGCGGCGCCGACGAGGAGCACGGCGGCGGCGGCGAGGCTGCCACGCTGCGTGGAGCTCGCGCCGCTCTCCTCCTCCTCCTCGTCGGCGGCCGAGGGGCCGGGACCTCCCGCGGGGCCCTCGGCGACGGTGGCCGCGGCCGGGGAGACGTCGGCGGCGGTGGCGGCCTCGGCGGTTGGGGCCTCCCCCGAGGCCGGCTCGGCTTCTTCGCCGCCGCCGGATTCTTCCGGGGCGGCGGCGGCGGCGGCGGATGGCTCCTCGGAGGACGCTTCGGATGGGCCGCTCGCCGCCTCCTCCGCCTCGGCGTCGGGGGCGCCCGCCGGGGCCTCCTCCTCCCCCTCCGCCTCCTCGCTCGCGCCGGGCGCAGACGCCGGCGACGCGGAGCTCGCGTCTTCGTCTTCGTCTCCCTCCTCCGCCGGCGCGGCGGCTGCGCCTGCAGGTGCCGTGGCAGCCGGGCTCTTGGACGGAGCAGCACCGTCGTCGTCGTCGTCGAGCATGTCCATGTCCATGCCCATCGTCTTGAGCGGCCCGGCCCCCAAGCCAAGCTCCTCGGAGGCTTCAGACAGCATCCCCGGGCCCTCCGCCACCGACTCGGACTCTTCAGAGTCAAGCGACTCGGACGACTCCGGTGACTCGGCCTCGGACGACTCGGGAGAGGCGGCCGGGGACGGGGGCTGGGACGACGCCGCGTGCGCGGCGCACGCCGTCGCGAGGAGGACGGCGAGGAAGACGACGACGCCGGCGAGCGCGGGAGCGCGTGCCATCACGCGGAGAGGCTACGTACTCGCCGCACTTGATCGATGTGTTCGATCCTGTAACTGGAAGAAGCTAAAAAGAAGCTCGCGATGAGGCGTGGCCGGCCGGGCGCGCTTACTAGCCGTGACGATCGACGAACTCCGATGAGCGGTGGTGGTTGTTCTCTTCGGCGCGGCCGTGATGGGGGTTGGGTGGGTTGATCTTGAGGAGGCGATCGAGGGGGGATGGCCGGCCGGAGACGAAGGTGCAGTTATACGGGAGGCTGCGGAGGCGATGGCTATCTTTGGCGCGCGGCGCGTGTTCGTCGGCATGGTCGGGGGGCGTCGCGGGTGGTGGCGCGCGGCGTGCGGCGCCGCGGCGGGGAAGAAGGGGTGGCGCGCATGCGGCATACCTAGCTTGGGAGGCAGCGCCCTGGCCGTTCGATCTTGGCCTCGGTCGACGACAGGCGGCTTGGATGGCGCCGTGGCGTCGTTTGGCCACGTGCCCCCTTCTTTTTTGAAAGAGGAGTACAAATATTTGGTTGTGCCTCGTTGACTCTATTTGACTATACCTCATTGTGTATGAGTTCCACTTCCAGACCTCGTTGTATATTGAGAAATCTAGATGCACACGTTAATTAACACGAGTACAACGTATGTCTTGGTATGCTCCTCCATCGATAAACGCATGGTTTTATTTGATATGCTTTCCAATATTGAATTTTGGCCTTAAAATTTTGTAATATAGTGAAAATTATTGGTCATGTTCTTTTCTCCAATAAGAGTTGGATAAAGATTAAGATTTTTGTGGCACGCTTTTCAAACTGCTAAACGGTGTGTTTCGTGCGAAAACTTTCTATATGAAAGTTGCTCTAAAATATCATATTAATCTATTTTTCAAGTTTGTAATAATTAAAACTCAATCAATCATACGTTAATACCATCTCGTTTTGCGTAAAAAACTTAATCTTCATCTTTAGGACAAAAGAACACCACCATAGTTTGAACTCTGTGTATATATAAAAAAGAGCAACTGCACAATGATCCGAGAACTCGTGCGGTTGTGTTATTTAGGTCCCTAAATATTTAGTCATCTTTCAACATAATTTAATCCAGAAAACAGTATAACAAGCATGACACTTGAAAATGTGAGTGATTCAAAACCAGTGCTAAACACAAACATGCTAACAAAGATAATAGCGTCATCCGGTAACATGATTAACATTGAATTAAAAAGGACATACTCGGAGAACGTTCCAAATCAAATAGCGGAGTTGGTGTTCCTGGTACCGATGTTCACGTTCCGAGGGTTGACAGTCGACATGATCACAGAGCCCAAAAAAAAAAGGCAATCCTGATGTACAGGAAGGCGAATAAGAGAGCAATCATGTGGAGAACACGCTCCCCAAAAACTCTTGACCGTACGTCCGTTTACCCATGTAGATACCCAGGTAGATGGAGTTCCGGATGCCTACTCGTCCAGTAGATCACAAGGATGAGGAATACCTAAAGCACATACATGAGCATGGCCGTCAGTTTTGTTCTATAAAATCAATAACGGTTGGCAGATCAACCGACGGAGAAGTCTCCGTCGCTTGCTCACACGCCATGCCTCGCCTCCACCCGGATCAGCTCAATGCGTGCGCATGTGGCAGGGGTTCCCAAACCACCGGGGCCAGGTTACCGCGCCCCGACGGTAAGCACGGTTACGGCACGGTAACTGTGAAAAACCGTACGAAACCGTGCAAAATTTATCAAAAATTTAAATTATTTTTAAATTTATTTGAATTTAAGGAGATTACCGCGGTTTTCTTATTACCGTACCCTGTGGTAAGGCCGGTAATCATGGTAACCACGCGGTTATTGACGGTAAATCGAACCCTGGCGTGTGGTATTCCATCCACCAGTTCAACTGGTCAAATGGTGAATTCAATTTGTAGTCTATTTAAGTTGAAATTTTTTTAGTTGGTTTTTCATATGGTATTAATCTCTACTGTTAATTGTGTGGCCCGTTTAATTCTAATATAGGTGATATGATTTAAGACCGATTGTGTACTTATATTACTAGTAATATGCCCGTGCTAAACACTACGGTGTAATTCTATTTGTCTTTAATAATTTTTAAAATTTTATGTTAGCAAAAAATATTTTTATAAGATCTATGGATTTGAACTTTAATTCAATTCATATCGTACATGAAATATAGTGTAGTACTATTATATTACATAGGCCCAGTAAAACTTTAGAAGACTTAATTATATATAATCACAATAAAATATTTGCGATATACTTAAGAAATTCTCGTGCGCTGCTAGGAATGTTGCTTTCACACTCATTTTGCTCGTACATCAACAGTTTTTGTGAGTGGCATGCGTATGGTTATATATATCCACGGCATTATCCATTTAAGTTGTATGGATGAACCATATAGAAAAAAAAATTAATCCAGAAACATTTTGTTAGCATGTATCCAAACTGACGCATGTAGTGTTAGATAGTATATAGAAGATAATCACACGACATTCGACTAAATATGCATCGATGGTGCGGAAAGATGATGATTATACAAACAAATTGTATGACAATAAGAACGACAATACTGATTGGATCTACAAATGGTTGCTTGTTTCAATCCACCGGAGGCATTTTATGTACCGTCAATACATCATTTCTCACCGGTAGTAATCTTGTAGAGTTGCACCCGTTACTGTCACGGTGTTATAAAGATATGGGCTCTGCAATGAGATGGTTATGCACCAAGTTAGATGGTTATGCAGTCTAGCGAAGGTCAATAAAAAAAGCAGTGAACCCCCTCGAAACATACACCTTTGATGTACATAGAGAGTGAAATTTGCATCTTACTTAGAAAATAATTAGAGACATAGTGTAATTTGCAACACATATACCTTTGCTGAACTTAATGTAGTAGCTCTGAATCCTATTTATTCACGAAAGAAGGAATCATCAACACGGAAGTACTGCAATTTTAAACAAACTGACAGATCAAATCCCAAAGTAAGAATGACAATGAATATTAATCTAAAATTAAAAACACGATACATATGGAAAACACCATTTTAATTTTCTATTATCATTTTCGTAACCTAATCATAAAAGCTTTCCCCATTCAACATAACTGCCAAGTTTAGTCCATGTATTAATTTTCAGTAAAAGAAAATAAAATGCTTTTCCCTTTCAACCTGACTAATTGATAGCACTGTTATTGTCCTTGTTGACTACATGTAGAATAAGTTTATCTCGCAATGTAAAATGCAGTTCATCACATGATGGAAGAATCGGAAAGAGAATACTAATCTACAATATGTCTTCTATTGAGATTAACCTTGCACCAATTAAATCATATCCTACTTAGATAGCTCACAAATTCTACTCGCTTAACCGCTGCATCACATAGCATTTTGTTTTGATGAGAAACTAACATAATATTATAACTGTGTAAATTTGGTACGCATCATTTACTTGACATTGTATTTCAGACAATGTTTTACAAATCTCACATGATTAAAAAACATAGACCAACGAGCAATAAGAACAAATTAATTAGAGCAGCGGAACAAATTAGCCTGAGATGCAATCTAAAGTGCAAACCTGAGATTTTTTTTAAAAGAAAGAAAACAGATCAGAGCAGTTTATGACTTTTAGAGACTTGCTTTATATGAGTTGATCTGAACCTTGGTCACCGGAATAGCGCTCCATATGTACTTCTTTTGCAATCAGGAGTCAAGTTAAAGGTGATTGAATATAAAACTAGTTACAAACAAGATCGATCAGGGTTAAAAGAACAGAAAGTACAAAGGCACTCACAATTAGAGTTCAGTTATTCAGTAATGTATACCCAACATTCAGTCTATCCGCACTCCTGTTAATTTTTCTAAATATTCAGTAAGGCAAATTTTCTAAATATTCAGAATTCAGATGGTTTGTTAATTTTTTACAGATTTCAGATGTTTGCTTGGCTGCTCAGTCACCCCTCTCTATCAAAAAAACAACATATTGATGGACATATCGCCTCTAGGAGTATAGGACAGTACATCTTACAAGGCTCTGTATCACCGAAGCACATTACATTGTCCAATATGTGGTTAGAACCACTCAAAATACAGAATTCCTTACAACCTAAGTGAAGTGCTGCTCAGCTAAAAGGATTTTAAAAGAGCACACTTATGCTCAAACTAAATGTAATAATGAACCTAAAAGAATTTGAAAGAGCACACTTATGGTCCTGAGCTAATTTTTTTTTGCAAAAAGTGCATAACACAATGGGTCACAATTATGCTCGGAATAGCATGATTAAACACAGCATGCATAATTATTCAAATGTATCCAGAAAAATGAAGGCAAATGCAGGGGGGAATAATCAGAAATTCCCTCCGCTGACCTCAGAAATGGTCTTCTGCTGCAGCCTGCATAACACATTTCAGCAGAAGAGAATCACAAGTTCATAACACATTTCCACTGACCTCAGAAATGGCCTTCTGATGCGCGCATTCGGCGGGGGAAGACGGTCGGCGTCTCCTCAATGAAAAGTGAAATAAAAGGGAGAAGACATACATGCTTGATGCTTCATAGTACATCACACTTATGGTCATATTAGGGATGGGGATCAGGTAGAAGGTGGAGGGGTGGTGGAGTAGGGTTTTTGTACTTCTTGGCGGCGTTGACGCTCAAGGTGGAGGCGGTGGCAGTGCGTCGATGCAGGAGTCCGCGGCTCGTCAGCGTCGCAGATCGGCGAGGCAGGTGATGGATTCCTGGCGGATCATCGGTGGAGCGGATCGGCGAGGCTTGTCGATGGAGTTATGGCGGCTCGGACGAGATCAACGAGGCAGACACCCAGGAAATGATGCAAATGCAGTCCCTGGAAAGATACACCTCACCGACTATACCCTGAATTAAAGAATAATGGAGAACACAACTTGATCAAATAGCTTGTTCTAATATGCAAGATGGAACACCTAAATATTTTGTCAAATATCAATTCTTTTAAAGCTCTCGTAGGAAATTTCATTAGGAGAAATTTTTTGTGTTTGCCACTGTTCATGCTTATGCTCTACCAACTGCCATTTCGTCGCATGCAATGGTTACAGGCTAATGGGAATCGGACTATGGCAATTTGAAGGCATTATATAAAAATTGGAATATGGCTCGAGTTTCTCCAGGCTCTAGCAGTAGCATTATATAAAAATTCAGATATTTTTTCCTGAGAAAGCAACAAACTAAAAACTACAATGCTGTCTCATATATTCTTTAAATTTAATTAATTTATCTTTGTGCATGGTTGTTGGATTTGCCTCCAGTTTTAGTAAGATCAAACGAACAAAAAAGTGTCAGTTATGACTGAGAAAGGGAAATACTCTAGAGATCATCACATCATAAACAGGTAATGCATAGCACCTTCAGTTTGTTCTCAGCACATCATCAGATTAGTACCTACATTATGCCAAAAAAATTGAGCTAATCCCAGTTTTCTTTGCTAACTTTTATATGACAAATAAAATGATCTAAACTCATATCACAGTAATAAAAAGACCACAACCAATACAAAAGGAAATGCCACCCTGACATTAGAAAACTTGAAGGAGAGATGTTGAATTCAGATTAGTTTGATCCCTTGTTTTTCTGCATATGAACATATATCTAATTAAAGGAGGAGGAGGGGATCTATACCTTTCGGAGATGGCGGCGGAGGGTGCGTAGGGTGTGGTGGACTGGACGCCGCGACCGGGGTTGGCGGCGGCGAAGGGCAGGGGTCGGCGGCAGTTACCCGACCGAGGAGGAGCAGGCAGCGAGGGGAGGGCCGGTGGGAGCGGAGATCGCGTGGGCGCGGCGCTGTGCGCGTTTGGCGGAGGAAGACGGTCGGCGTCTCTCATCGGTCCGGCGGCGGCTCCCGTCGATCCGGCGGCGGCGCACGTGGGATCGGCGGCGTAGGGGGCGGCGGAGGTGGAGCGATGGATCTCCCGTCGGTCCGGCGGCGGCTCCCGTCGATCCGGCGATCTCCCTTCGATCCAACGGCGGCACACGTGGGATCGGCGGCTTAGGGGGCGGCGGTCGGCAGTGTGAAGGTGGAGCAATGGACGGTGATTGCGACGGCGACGCTAGAGAGCGGGAGCGGCGGCGGATAGGGTTAGGGGAGAAGGCGCAATCGTGGATTCGCAGGGAGAGGGGGACTGAGGGCGTAGGCTCGCAGCCGCGCGTGGGCCGGGGGTGGGGTCGCGGACTCGCGGGCGGGGGTGGGGAAAGAATGATAGTGCGCAGATGATCTGGATCGTTCGATCGGAGTGTAGATGAAATATCGTCCGTTAGATTTGATGAATAAAGTATGAATGATGTAAGATGTAGTTGGTGAATTATAGGGTAGATTTTGGAAAAAAGTTTTTTTTGACCTTCGATCTAAACTATCGGAAAAGCAACCGCGCATGTTAGCGCTGGCAACGCGCGCTTCAGGAGCAGTTAAGCCTAACTAACTAACTAAAGTAGTTTTAGATAATGACATTAATTAAGATAAGATTTTTTTTAGAGTGTCTTTTTTACTAATAAAATTGAAAACTTTCAAGTTAAATTTTAAAACTTTTGACTTAAGATTTAAACTTTTAAAGACAAATTTTGAAATCTTTCAACTCAAACTTTGAAAATTTTCAACCCAAAATTTAAATGTGCAAGAAAAATTTTGAAAACTTCTAACTTGAGATTTGAAAACTTTCTAATCCAGATTTAAAAATTTTTAAGTTAAGATTTAAAAATTTTCAAGTCAAGATTTAAAAACTTTCAACACAAAACATTTAGAAACACATGAGTTAAAGATTAAAAAAATAATAAAAAAGTGAAAAAAGAAAGCGAAAAAAATCGCCGCGCGGGAGGAGGGGGCTGACAGCTGGCGCGCACGAATTAGCCGCCCTCAACCAGGGCCGGAGACAGGAGTATGGCAGCTAGGGCTGCAGCCCTACTCCTAATCCTAAATATTCATTGAAATTCCATTTTAAAACTTAAAAACTAGAAGATAAAAGGTAAAATTATATACATTCAACTAATTGAGCCCAAGGTTTGAAAAAATTCTAGCTCCACCACTGCCCTCAACTATACCGTTAGTCAAACTGAGTTGGGCACAATCTAAACATGTCACTAGTCTTATAAAGGGCCTCAATTCTGGCCCATTCTCTTTGGGCTTTCGATGGGCTGTAATGGAAGCCTCACCAAACTAGGCCCTACAACAACAAGCAGGGGGCGCCGCGCCGGTCGGAACGGGATCCACACGATATGACGTCAGGTCAAATCCCGCCCGTGCACTCGAGCCCCGCCACGTCCCACCCATCATACGCACCGCGCCACCCGCTCGTTAGCTCCGAACCCGAGACGCCTCCAGAAATCCGAACCCAATCACACCGGATTAGTTGAGCTCGTTTTGCGTTTTGCACCCCCTTTCCCACCTCCTCCTCCTCGCGCTCTCTCCCCTCTCTTCTAGATCCAGCCCTCCCCTCCTAGGGTTTGGCTCCGCCGCCCGCCGCCGCCGCCATGGATCCCGACGGCGACGGCTCGTTCCACCGCAACGAGGCCATCTCCGCCGTCCAGGACGTCGACCAGTACTACGGCGACGACGACGACTACGACGACCTCTACAACGACGTCAACGTCGGGGACGGCTTCCTCCAGTCGTCTCACCCCCCGCCCCAGCCCCCGCCACCGCAGCAGCCGCCGCCGATTTCGCAGCAGCCGCCTCCGTTGCAGGCGCCACCGCCGCCGCAGCAGCAGCACCATCAGCAGCAGCAGCAGCTGCAGGCGCCCCCTTCGCTCCCGCCGCCGCCTCCGCAGCGGCAGCCGGAGAAGGTGCACATCCCAGGCGTCGCGGCTGTCCCCCCCGCCCCCGTTCCCGACCGGCCCAACCCGGTCCACCTCCCGCCGCAGCCGCAGCCACCGGTGGCCGCCGCGCCTCCGCCGCCTCCGCATAACCAGATCCAGCCGGGAGGAGGCGACGGCTTCCACCGCCAGGGTGGGGGAAACTACGGCGGGGGCCCGATTGTGGTCGGCAACGGCGGGGGTGGTGATGGCCCCGGTGGTACGACCCTCTTCGTAGGGGAGCTCCACTGGTGGACCACGGATGCCGATCTAGAGGCGGAGCTAAGCAAGTACGGGCAGGTCAAGGAGGTGAGATTCTTCGACGAGAAGGCGAGCGGCAAGTCCAAGGGATACTGCCAGGTTGATTTCTATGACCCTGGCGCTGCTGCCTCTTGCAAAGAGGGCATGAACGGCCACTTGTTCAATGGACGCCCCTGTGTCGTGGCCTTCGCCTCGCCTCACACCGTGCGCCGCATGGGTGAAGCTCAGGTGAAGAACCAACAATCGATGGCTCAGCAAAACTCGGGTGTGCAGAAGGGTGGTAGAGGTGGTGGTGCAGCTGGAGGTCCGGGTGGAGCTCAGGTGGGTGGGAATTATGGTGGTGGCCGTGGAGGCGGAGGAGGTGGACCGGGTGGTGGCGGAGGTGGAGGTGGCGGTGGAAATTGGGGAAGGGGTGGCGGGGGTATGGGGGGTAGAGGCCAAGCTGGGAATATGAGGAATCGGATGGGTCCGGTTGGTGGACGTGGTTTAATGGGGAACGGAGGGATGGTAGCTCCACCACCACCTATGCTTCATCCTGGAGGCATGTTAGGGCAGGGTTTTGATCCAACTGGCTATGGTGCAGCAATGGGGAGGATGGGTGGTGGATTTGGTGGCTTCCCTGGAGGACCTGGGGCTGCTCCATTCCCAGGCTTAATGCAACCATTCCCACCTGTTGTTGCACCTCATGTAAACCCAGCATTCTTTGGAAGAGGAGGTGGTATGGGTGCCGGTGGGGTCGGGATGTGGCCAGACCCGAGCATGGGTGGTTGGGGTGGGGAAGAGCAATCAAGCTATGGCGATGATGCAGCATCAGATCAACAATATGGTGAAGGTGGGAGCCATGGTAAGGAGAGGCCACCAGAGAGGGAATGGTCAGGGGCATCGGACAGGAGGCGGGAGAGGGAGAAAGATTTACCTCCTCCACCAGACTGGCCAGAGAGGAGGCACCGTGATGAACGGGACGCAGGTCGGGAGAGGGAGAGGGAGAGAGACAGGGACAGGGAAAGGGAAAGAGACCGAGACAGGGAACGGGAAAGGGAAAGAGACCGAGACAGGGAGAGGGAACGGTACCGGGATGATAGAGATCGCCATGGCGATTATCATAGACACGGGAAGCGTGAGTCGGATCGTAATGAAGACTGGGATAGGGGAAGATCATCTGGGAGGCGTAGCAGATCAAGGGAGGTTGACCACTCAAAGCGGCGGCGGATGTCGCCTGAGTAATGTATCTGGATGGGCTATGTTTAGTGTAGGGGTATCGGCAATTCGCGGCGGCATCTTTTTTGCACATGCCTTTTGGTTAGCGAATCAGCTTGCAACTGTCAACTGTTTACTGCTTATAACATCGGTGGATTTTACCTGCTTGTCTCCAAGGATCTGTTGTAGCATTAATTGAGATGTAAGTTCTTAATCTGTTCTCCTTTTTTATGTAAATAATCTTTTTTTTGTTGTTGTATACCTGTATATAATTTTTTGTTGGATACTAGTGTATAGCATCATATTCATGTAACCTCATCATGTATACCAGTTTTTGTTGTGTATAGTTATTCTTTTTTCCATTTATTCTTTTGTAGCATAAAGGAATTGCTCAAGCCGAGAATGTAATTAGTTTTGTATGCTTAACATGTAACTATAGCGCTGTAGGAAGCAAACCTTTTTGTAATCCATTTGCTGATTATATGTATTCTCAAACAAAAATGTAAAGGTTCCTGTCCTCTGCTCTGCAACTGACTTTGTAACAAGTGGGCTATATTTCTCAGAAACTGGATTAGTATTGCAGCGGGTATCCTTTGAACTTTATGTAAGTTTGGCAAAATTATCTATCTTTATGGAACCTGGAATTGTTGTATCATCCTTTTGGTTATAGAGAGGATGCTATGCCAACTAGCTCACAAGCCCCTGCTATCAGTATTGCACAATGAAATATTAAGCATATACCTGTGGAAGTTTACAACATGGACTAGATAGTATCACATGAAAACAAAGCCAAAAAAGAATAGCACATTAAATCATGTATAAAAGAGCAGCAGTCTTGGGGTAAAAATCCTAAACAAATATCATATGTATGTTGAAAGGGAAGGCCAATGCTTGAAGTTTAGTATGCAAGGTGTAGACAAATCATTGCAAAGTATAATATGGGAATGCATAAAAGAGTTCCTTCATCTACACATGACTGGACTTAGCTGTGCTCTATAAAAGAAAAAAGAAGTTTCTTTCTTCAAATATATGTAAAAAAATCATCCACAATTGAACTTAATAGAGCATGCTACATTTTGGCAGTTGTACTTAGCACTGATCAGTACCAAAATCAATTTCACTTACTAAATTTCAATGCTATAGCTGTACTGATCCAAGCTGGATTGCTGCGCTTTGAATATGTTAATAGTTATCATATTTAAATATGTTTCTTAGTATATGACTACTCAATGCTTGCACAATTATACTGTGCATTGGTGCTTTCTTGGTTATTTGTATTTATGCTACTCCATTAGCTATAAACAAGATTAACTCCATTAGCTGTAAATTTTGCACCGGGATAAACTTAGATTTGTACAATGTTACGGTTGGCATGTTTTATTTTTTATCATTTACGCTCTTTTGTACTGTTCAAATGAAAATTTAATTTTCAAATTTGCATAGAGATCAATGCTCCTCAGTTTTTTTCCTGTTCATATTATTTGGTGATAGCAAACATGTATGAGCTAGCACAAATTTACTCTGGTTCGAGGAATGCATCATTTTTAGGGTGCAATATGCTCTCTATTTGGTACTAATCCCTTGTGTGTAGAACTTGACTTGAAACTCCATATCTGAAAGGCTTAAGAAAAATTAGTATGAAGCACAAGAAACTATTATCGGAGACAAGTTAGTGTTAGTTAAATAACATAAATATGAAACCTGTGGTGGGTACATTGCATCACATGGACTAGATCTCATATATGTTGTATGCTATTTAATCCAAGCTGCTGAAGTATCACATGATTTTGTTAATATTTTAATTGGTACTCGCTTTGCAAAAGTTTTCCCTATCAGCCTAAAAGAAATGCTGTTCAGATGCTTATCATACTGTACTATGTTGCATTCGTTTTAATGCACCAGGTTTCGTATGTTATGCTTACCCAGATCCTTATTGTTATTGTGCCATACCAGTAGATTTTCCATACTATCAACGCTCATTTACTATTATTCTGGTGTTGTTACTTTGCCTTCTGTTTCTCTGCGGCTAATGAGTACTGACTTTTGCTTTCTTGTTTGCAGTAATAAAAGCAGTTGGAATAACAAGATGTAGCTGCGGCTGTGACTTCAACTTCCTGCCTTCCTCTAATTCAAGATGTAGCTGCTGCCTGCCCACCCCTATCATTAACCATAATATAGTGCTCAAGTGGCATACTGCCAGAAAAACTGTCAAATGTATTGTGATTCCCCTAAGTAGCTTTCTGCTTAATTTCTATTCTAGTGGGGATAAAAGAACTCTACTATTACTTTGTATTAGGACGATCCTCTGGTCTGTGTTGTGAGTTGTAAGTTGTAACTCGTGACTTGGCTTTACTCACTTTTCCCTTCTGCTGATGGCGGACAGAGGACTCGACAGTCAACATTCCTGTGGCTCAGTCCTTCACTGAAGGTAGCTTGGGAGTGTCTGATTTTGCTTGGTTTTATATGTTTTGTTGTATTATGCCAATCATGAGTGCCTTTTCTGTATCTGAACGAAAGAATGTTGTTTTTTATGTTGTAACTCTAGAAATGTAACCAAGCAGAAAATCTTGTTAGGTCTGTTAGATGTCTTAGATCACCAACCTGTACATACGCTCTTTATGTCGGTGGTTATACATTTCATAATTTGATTCTAGTTTTCTTATTTCAGTTCACTGCATTTCTCCCCTTGAAATCCAGTGTCCTTTTGATTTAAGCCTGCACTCCAATTTAAAACCCTTTGGAAAATCCTTCAATCCGAAGGTTCAATGCCCTTTTTTTTTAGAAAATGGTTTTTTTTATCCGGTCCTATAGAGATTTAAACTCAGAATGTTGGAGTGCTACTCAGCTCACTATAATCACTAGGCTACGCATCCTTTCGAATGCTTTTGAAATACTTTGATCCAAATAGTTATATTTGTTATGGTTTGAATGGTTCTGAAATACTGTATCTATCCGCGTGTGCGTTAACATTTCATAATTGGGCAAATGTTCACGTATCATGCGTTAGCTCGTGACTTCGTTTTCTGGGTTATCTACATATTTTAGCAGCTGACCGAAAAACTAAAAAATACAGCCTAACACTTAAAACAACATCAGGTTGCAAATGCTGCATCAAATTCAGTTGGCTTCAAAGCTCAAACCACAGAGAACGTCAATCTTTAGGTCGTTCAAGCAAACTGAACTCACCTGGTGTTCACCCTTCACTAAAATGGTACGGTGTGACATCTACTAAGATGTTCAGATGTTTGGTCATAGTGTCATACGGTTCTTAGCTTACAAAGTTACAACAATAACAAGCTCAGAGGCATCATCAGCCAGACCCAAAACGACAGAACGCAAACATGGATCTTTTGAAATGTGAGATCCAGGAAGCAAGAGCTGTCAGTTTAGATGCATTATGACACCCGCATAACACATGGTGGCCCAGCAAAATAGAGCTACTCCTTCAGGTAGTACAGGGCATGTCAGTGCTTCAATCCAAATTAGAGTACGAAGGCTTGGAGTCTTAGTCTTGCCTCGGTTACTGCCTTCAAGAACTCGTCAGTAGGATTGTCTTTGGCAGCAGCGAGAGCTGTAGCGTATGCAGACATTTCCTCCTCCATCTTCTCCATGTCGATATCACCAACCATATCCTGCCCATATCAAGTAGGACGTTTAGCCAATTGTAATGAGGAAAAAACAATCGCTCATCAAAGAGGTGGTAAAACTACATGACATACTTTGGGTTGAAGAGCAAAAGGAAACTGTAACAAGGAAAAAATGAGCTTACATCAAGTTGAACCGGTTCACATTCCAAAGATGAATCATCGGCTCTCTCCCTTGAGTAAGGGGTTCGGTCGTTTTCTGTTATTTTTCTAAATAGCTTCATTAACGCAGAGATTTCAACATCCATGGACGCCACATCTACTTGGAGCTCTTCGACTTTCGTACTTGAAACCTTTGCCTCCCATTCTAACTTCTCCAGTGCAGCTTGTTTCTCTGCCAATTGAATCTACAGCAAACAACATCCAATCAGCAAGTGTTAAACACTGTTATAATAAAAAAATGTTATCAAGTGAGAACACACGCACACAATGTTGGTTCCACACGATGTTACACTGCATACTTAGCGATTTATTTTATGGCAAGAACAGGAATAATATGCAATTCAGAATAATCAAGCTTGATATTCCCATATAGCACTACAACAAAGATAAATTAAAATGCAAAGAGCAATGTTCTTTTTCCTTCTTTTTTATAGTCTGCCAATTAACGTTAAAGACAAGGACAAACACACAAGAATCTTCTGAACAGCACTAATACACAGTGGTGGGAACATATCTTTCTAATCAAGTAAAAATACACAAATAGAGACCAATTCCATGCTTGCACCTGTATTTGTTGAATCCAAAGGAGCATCCACATTGAATGCCATGCATAGTGTAGTTAGAACCTCAAATCAGCATATCAAAAATTCATTTGTTCAGTGCAGTCCAACAAATGAATCCATTATGGATGACACAAGGACAGACTAACTAAACTGGAATGGGCTTAGAAAAGATGATGTACACGTAACAACTTATTTTCAGATTAGACTGTTTTAAAGATGATACTAGACAGTTGGGCACTTGGGCTACATCACATTCTTTTATGAAAACTGTATGGTGTGAGAAAATGTTTGAAAATTTTACTTCTAGATATTACGCATGATATGGTCATATGTAATGCAGACAAAAGCTTATGCCATTCAGCGATCACGATTTTTGCTGGCATCAGGGGTCTAAAGACAATTTCATAGCTAAGGTGGTGTTTTCTTGAACAAAAGGTCTTTTTAACTGATAGATGCATTGGTAGTTTATTAATGGTATAAATCTGCAGTGCAATACCAATGGTATACAATCAGATCTTAATTCACCTTTGCACCATGCAATTCTGATCCGGTGGATTCAATCTGCGATTCCTTCTCGGTAAGCTGCCCTCTCAGTTCATCGACCGCTGCATTCGCCGCGGTGATTCGGCTAATCAAGTGCTCAGCGGACCTCAGGGCCTCATCTTTCTCAAGCAACTTCTTTTGCAGGCCACTCAGCTGCTCCTGCAAAGCGGCAAGCTCTTCTCTCTGCTTCTGCGCCTGATCTACCTGCGGCCGCTTCTTGACCGGCGTCGTTCTCCTGGCTGGCTTCACAACCTTCGGGTCAGGAACCTGAACACGAAGATGGTTAGTAGAGATCAATCACTTGGGACAACACTAACAAGCATTTATACTATACTTTCAGTGAGAACAGTCGTTGTAGACATATTGTACTACTGCTCACATTGGCAACAAAATAAAGTAAAGATTCACGCTTTGAACACAAGAACCCACCATTTCACTGACCAGACAAAGAAGCGATTCCAAAAGCCCCAAAAAAAAGAATCAAAGATTTTTCAAAAAAAAATTTAAAAAAAAATCACGAAAAACCCACCTTCTTGGTCAGATTCGGCGCCGCCGTGTACGACACCGCAGACAGCCTCCTGCATCTCAAAACAAAGCTTCCAAAATCAAATTCAAATCGAAACCCCGCTAGTAGAAAAATGCAGATCGATGAGTGGGAGGCGAGACAAAACCTCGCGGCGGCGGAGGGCGCGGTGGGGGCGAGGCCGCCGCCCCGGATCCTCGTCCTGGGCCCGTGCCCCACCGCCTTCTCCGCCATCCTCCTCCTCTTCTCCGGCGAGGCCGCGCGCGCCTCGGCGTCTGCGCCCGCGCGGTGGCGGTGGCCGTGAACGGTGGACCGGTTCCACCAGGCGGCGTCGTGGACCCGTGAAACGGCGCGGCGCGGGCTTCACTGCGCTGCACTGCACGGCCACTACTACTCTGTGCCTGAGCCGTGGACCCAAAGGATGTTTTGTAGTGGAGCGCATATCACAGTATCAAAAGGAGATTTTGCCCTGATTTTATTATTTTTGTCTTGTTTCTATTTTATGAAGAGATCGGCCAGTGAGTGATAGGGGGAGGAAATGTTTTGGGTCATGTCAACATCCAACATTCCATTGAATGATTTTATAGTGATTTAAGAAATTTGTCGGTAGAAAATGGGTGCGGTTATTAACTTATGGAGGTGTATGAATATTTGTAGTGGTAGCATAAATATTGTGTGAGGAGAATTATCCTGCTGTTCTGGATTTTGAAAGCAGAATAGATAAAATTGTCGCTTCTGTGTACTATCATCTTATTCCATCCTATCACTATGATCAGGGTTTTTTTATTATTGTTTTAACTACAACAGTTCCACTTGTGCCCTCTCAAAATTAAAAATTGGGAATAGAATATTTATTTAAATAACTAGAAATTATATTAATCACGATAATTGAAAGCGAGACTAATTCAAGCCTCTGAACACTTAATTTTGAAAATGCTAACTTAGAAATATCATGCAAAAACTTCGGCTATTTGAGTGTATAATAAACTAAGCATGTTTCTCTAGTTGAATACATTCCATATGACCTTAGGTTGTTGATTATTTATCATTCAACTGTTTTTTTATTAACTTTTTAACGGTAAAGAATCTCACGATTGCTTTAAAATTAGTGTGGTCTTTTATAACCCTAGCACTATCTCTTCTCTTCATTTCCTCCGTCTCATCCCACCCCAACTCACTATGCTGCAGTCCTCCATCTCATCGGTGCTAACATAGAGCTGGCGCTAGCTAGTTACACGCCTTTCTCGGCACCTCTCAACTCCTTCCCTAGATACGGTGACTCCTTTGTGTCGCATCTCCTCTCTTATATTTGGTCAAACGCACTGATAGATTTGTCTATGCTAACATCGCCTTTTACCCACGAGACTTATCTTGTCCTCGACGCTGATCTTGTTCATGAACCTTCTTCTCCAATGAGGCTTTGGCATCTCACCGCCCACCATCCCTGTAATAGCCACCCTCACCGTCCCCTATCCCTTCTACAAAGCTCTAACCCTAAAAACCTAATCCGTGAAACCTACTAGGGTTCGCCTCTAACACTGAAAACGTAATCCGTGAAACCTATTATAGTCCGTCTTCTAACACTGGAAACCTAATCCGTGAAACCTGCTAGAGTTCGGCGATCGCCGACTTAAGTTGATGCCTTCCCCCGTTCAGAGGTTGAACACACTATTACTTATCTAGCCATTTTGGACTCGTGATACAACGACCTGGGCTAGGTGACCTCTCAATTTTTGGTCACCTGGTGAAACAGTAAAGGCGATCCCGTTTTATTTCGTACCGATCTCGTACCGTGTGTTAGAAGTATAATATTTTAGATAGAGATAAGAGTCAAATACAAATTATAGAGATAAGATATATTCTAGAGATAGAATCCTAGAGATAAGATAGAGTCCTATAGATAGAATCCTAGAGATAAATCTACTCTTACTTGTAGTGTACTCCAAATCTCTATTTCCTATGTACTCCTATATATACCCCATGAGAGGGTCAATATAATAGATCAGAAAACGTACTCCTATATATACCTCTACCCCATAAGAGGGTCGATATAATAGATCAGAAAACATCAAAATACAACAATTAGATTTTTCCACGATGTGGTGCCTCAACACCAGACGCCAACGTACGGTCGACGTCGCCGGGAGCCAGCCGGCGAATAGCGAGGGCACGCACGCACGCCCCGACGCGCGCCGGGGACACGTACGGCCCCGCGCCACGTCGCCGTCCTCACACGGCGATGCGGTGCCGCCCCCACCGCGCGCACGTCGCGCCACACGGGGCGGAACGGACGAGACGAAGACGACGACGACGACGAATCGACCTGACGATGACCGCACCCCGGCACCGCCCCGCGCCTCCGTCGCCGTCGGAATCACACCCGGGCCCCGCCCCCACCGCCGCGCGCGTCGCCGTCGGAATCAAGAGCCGTCGGCCTCGGCGCCACGCCGCCCCGCAATTTAAAGCCCTCTCTCTCCCCGCGACGCCGACGTCTAACCGAACGAACAGATCCCATTGCTCTCCATTGCCGATCGATCACTCGACTCATCTCGTCTAAAGCTTATCTCGTCATCTTATCTAGTACTAGTACTTGATGATTTCATGTCATGTGATGTGTGATATCGCCGACTTTAATACAAAACAAATTCACACACATCGGTGATAATAAATCTTGTAGCACAGATTTAATAATTACATAGTTCGTTCATCTTCCTCCTAAGTTAGCATCTGGATTGGAAAATAAACTAGAATCTGATGAAACTGAGATGGAGCAGAGGTGAAATCAAGAACTTGATCGATAAAACTTGGGACGTTTTTTGCTAACCATCCTCTCATTCGTCCGGGAGAGGCTTGTCATGGCAGGTTAAGGAACAGTGATGGGTCGGTGTCGGCGAACACGCCGGTTGGCCAGTACGGCCCGAGGTCGCAGCCCGACGGCCACTCGAACGAGCTCGTGTCGAGGAGCTCCTTCCCGCCGTCGGCGACGCCGAGCCCGAGCGCCACCGACGGGTCGGTGAAGCCACCGCCTTCCGCCGGCTGTGCCGCGGCGAGGTCTTCCGGGGCTTTCTTGGTTGTGGCTTCCGGTGCCGTCGGTGCGGCTACGTCGGCGGTGGTGGGCGGCGGCGGCGCAGGCGCGGGCTGATGAGGAGGGGGCGGGGAGACGCGGCGGCGCTTGGAGTTCTTGGAGCGCTTGGGGCTCTTGGCAGCTGGCGACGAAGGCGACGACGACGAGGAGGAGGCGGCGGCGGAGGAGGAGGAGGTCGAGCTCTTGCGGGAGCCGCCGCCGACGGGGACGTTGCGGAGGGAGCCGCCCTTGGTCCAGTAGCGGCGGCACGACTTGCAGAAGTGCCGCGGCTGCGACGTGTTGTAGTTGTTGTAGTAGCAGAACTTGGTGTCCCTCGACTCGCACCGCGGGCACGGGTCACCGCCGCCGGCCGCCGCCGTCTCCTCCACCGCCTTAGGCGCCGCCGCCGCCGGGTACCCCTTCGGCCGGCGGAGGTCCACGCCCGCGAACTGCGGCGCCGGCCGTCGCCCCGCCTCCTGCATGCCACCGCAACGTCGCAGAAAAAGCTCGGACGAACACGCGCGCGCGCGCGCGCTCTCTCGTCGGTGCAGTGCAGGCGAGGTGTTCGTCCGCTCTTAAGGCGACCGCTGCCACGGGAGTCGGTGGAGGGAGCAGGTCGCGTCGCGTCTCGGCCATTTCCTACGGTGTGTTTTTCACCGTCGTGAGTCGTGACGGCGTCGGGCGCGCGTCGCGCGGTGTGAACAGCGGAGCCGGTAGAAGGGTAGGCGTGCGTGCGTGCGTGCGTGCGCCACAGTTGCGAGTTGCGACCCGGGGGGGCAAGTAGACTGTACGAGTGTACGACGAACGAGTAACGCGGCCTGCTACTTCCCTACTCTAGGCGGCTAGGACGAGGAGACTTACCACCGCGCGGACGCCGAGGTTTCTGTCCTTCCAGGGGGGCGGTGCCGTACGCGTCCGTCCGTCTCGTACCCCAAGTCCCCCAACTGCCTCATGGACATGGATGGACCCAGCCGCTACGTGCCAACGTGACCTACCCCACTCGGATGTTACCGTGGGACTCCCTAGACCTGGTCAGGGAGTTTACTTACAGAATAAATGCTCTCGTAAGCAGTTTAATTTTTTAGTTCAGATTTTTAAAATTGTAGTTATAGAATTTAGAAAATAAATTAAAAAGTTAGAAAGTGAAGAATCCAGTTTTTTAATTCTAAAATACTAACTACCAACTAAGGCTGTGTTCGGGAGTGAGGTTGGAAACCCTCACTTCTCGGCACATAAAACGAAGCAGCGTTTAACACGTGATTATAAGTTTTAGCTATTTTTTTTAAAAAAATAGATTAATATGACTTTTAAGCAACTTTTGTATATAAATTTTTTTTCTAAAAAACACATCGTTTAGCAGTTTGTAAAGCGTGCGCGTGGAAAACGAGGGAGAGGGGTTGGGAACCTCTGCAAACGAACGCAGCCTAAGGTTGTGTTTAGATCCAAAGTTTGGATCCAAATTTCAGTCCTTTTCCATCACATCAACCTGTCATACACACACAATTTTTCAGTCACATCATCTCCAATTTCAACCAAAGTTCAAACTTTGCGCTGAACTAAACATAGCCTAAATGTTTCTTACTTCCTCCGTCCTAAAATCTAAATCTGAACAGCGGATTTAGATAGAGTTGTCTAATTCGTTGTTTTAGGATGGGTCAAATCCCATTGCAGCAACATTTTAGGACGGAGAAAGTAGAATTTTAAGCTTCCTAACCAAACCTTTGTTGTGTTTAGTTCCACGGCAAAATTGAAAGTTTGAAGAAATTAAAATGATGTGACAGAAAAGTTGAAAGTTTGTGTATAGAAAAGTTCGATGTGACGTAAAAATTGGAAGTTTGAAAAAAAAAGTTGAAATCTAATGTATCCCTTATCTCTCGTGTCGTATAGTAGTATGGCGATGCTCTCCGCCTTGATGGGGGGCCGGCCCGGGCACCACCGGCACGGACGGATGCGCGGCTGCTCGGGTGCGAAACGCCACGACGACCCGGCTCCTCTGGCTGGTGGACGTGACGAACGGCTGCACTGCAGCCTGTGCCGTGCATCTTGGTGCGTGCATCTGCGGTGTGCCGGTGCGAGCGAGGCGTGTGCGTGGGTCCGGCCTACGAGTTAAGGTGTGTTTAAGTTCCCGTAAAAATTAAAAGTTTGATTAAAATTAAAACAATATAAAGAAGGTTATATTTGTGGGAAAGTTTTGACGTGATAGAAAAGTTAGAAGTTTAAAGAAAAAAATTATGTTTATGAGAAAGTTTTGATGCGATGAAAAAGTTATAAGTTTAAAGAAAAAATTCTCAGTTTTAGGCGGGTGAGGTTGGGGGTGGTGGAGCCACGTGATGGGATCGTGGGAGCCATATGGGGGGAGACATGGGACTCTTTGCCATCCACGCTGCGTGGGGGAGATGGCCACCGCCACCGCCACGGCACGGCGGCTCGGATCGTCGTCGTCGTCAGCTTCGTTCTCGACGTGTTCGTGAGTCGTGTGGCTTATTTGTTTCTCTCTCCCGCGCCGCGCGGCGCGTCGCAGGCTCGCGGTGTGTATCGATCACAACGACGACGGAACATGCGCAGAACGTTATTGCGAGGAAACAACGGCTGTTTCGGCCATACGGAGGACTCCTATCTCCATGCATTGCAGGCAAGGCACGCGGCATGGCGGAAGCAGGTCGTCGATCATCAGCGAGGGCAGACCAGACAGGGCAGGCGAAATCGAGAGCACGCGGACCGTACTACACGTACTCGCGAAGTACTCGTCGCTGTACGAAATACTACTGTACACGATACATCCCCTCCGATTTAGGGGGGGGGGGGGGGGGCGTTTATGTAAAGGGGTATAAAGTTTTGGCGTATCATCTCGAATATTATATAGAGTGTCGTATGAGGTGTTCAGGACCGCGAGACGAAATTATTAAGTCTAATTAATCCGTCATTAGCAAATGTTTACTGTAGCACCACATTGTCAAATTATGGAGCAATTAGGTTTAAAATATTTGTCTCACAAATTAGTCGCAATATGTGTAATTAGTTATTTTTTAGCTTATATTTAATACTTTATACATGTGTTTAAATGTTAGATGTAACAGGGTGTAAAATTTTTATGTGAGAACTAAGCAGGGCCTTACTGTTTCGTCCTAGCGTCTGAGCTCACAATAGGTGGACTCTGTTATACTATTGGATGTATGGTTAGACATATTACAGACAATGGTTTATAGTGATGAATTAAGGGCTGTTTAAATCCTCTGGCAAGTTTTTTCACTCTGTTACATTAAATGTTTGGACACATATATGAAGTATTAAATATAGAAAAAAACTAATTATACAAATTGCTTGTAAATTGCGAGACAAATCTTTTAAGCCTAATTGCTTCATGATTTGACAATGTGGTGCTATAGTAAACATTTGCTAATGATGGAATAATTAGGCTTAATAAATTCGTCTCGCAATTTACACGCAATATGTGTAATTCGTTTTTTTACATTTAATATTTCATGTGTGTGTCCAAACATTTGACGTGACTTGATGAAAAGTTTTTGAATGTGAACTAAACAAGGCCTAATAATATACTGCTACATATTATAAATCAATAAATATGTAGTGTTGAATACTAACCGTGTCCCAAAAATATAATGCTCTATTTTTAGGGCCTATTTGAAATGCATGATTAGAAAAATGGATGAATAAAAAAAACACGAGACTCTAACAGAAATATAAGTGAAAAATAGAGTATCGCAAAACACATGAATGATCATTTGATTGGACCACATAAAAAATACAGGGATTGAATGAGAGAGATATACTCAACTGAAATTTTCCAAGGGATTGGAACTCTAGCTAAGTTTCCTTCAAAATCTACATGCAATTAGCCATTTCATAAGAATTTTATAGGATTTGGAAAGTTTCAATCATTTGAATCAAATGGTCACATAGGAAAATTTATTATAAGATTTAAATCCTATGAAATTCTTATGTAAAATCCTTGGTTCAAATGGGTCTTAGAGATAGGCATGTGTATTAAGAAAATGGTCGAAAGTCTTGTTTGCTCTTTTAGGATGAGTGAGGTGTTGATCCGGACTATAAAGTCAACAAATAGCAACAGAGATAGTATGGGTAGTTTAGTAGGAAAAATTACCTTTTACATGTCATCTGCTATTATATTTGGGATAAAATTTAAACTCTAAAACATGCTGCGTTTTAAGATAGATGAGTTATTAGCAAACAACTGTTTACTAAAGTTAAAGTTTTCAGAAAACCGTGACTCTCGTTAGTTGTATGCATAGTTCATAAGCCTGTGAGCTAAAAGAATGTGGGTTCTTTGTTTGCACCTTCGAATTAGAACATGAACTTATCATAGCGTTTGCCATGCCGTGCAAATAAACATGTAAATTAAACCTTCACAACCATAAAACCGTTTGTATGAAAATCACGCCATTTCAATGTTGTAGATGAACAAGGTTTTTATGATATTGGATGTAGTTTTCTGTTATACCAATTCAACCCTTATAAACTATAATATATAAATACAAATTTATATCTTAAGACATATGTAAAGTAAATCATGTCAAATATTAAGAAAATGACTATGGGATAATAGATGGCTACGTCTTTGACTCCTAATTGTTAGGATTTCCTATTTTCATTATCGCGCTAACAATAAATGGTATTTCCGCAGGCCTTGATGGTGAAGTTCTTCGAAGAGTCATTGTTAAATGTACCTACTATATTATATTAGACATATGGATTTCAAGTAGGTGTAACTAGCTATTAAAAATAGGAAAATCGAGTTATATTTGTATGCTAATGAACTCAATACATATATACCAACCATGTTAGCTCTTGTTTTTCTGAACCATATTTTAATTTATAACTACATATATTTTTCAAAAGTCAAGAAAAAACCATTAACCATATTTTACAAAAAATATACCCGATTATCAAATCATCTACATACAAGAACATCCGTATTGAATGATTAGACTATTAGTCGAATAGCTACTCCACTATAAAATAAAAAGCTATTTGAAAATAAAATTTTATAAGATTTACCTCAGCTACACAGAAATTCGTTTGAAATCCGTCCATTCCAAAAGGATGCCTAATAAATGGGGACGCTTACGCGTCGAACGTCCGACGGATGCACTAAAATCGGATGCCTCTCTAACAGCTCTCTCACTACCTTTTGCATGCATGTGTATATACTTATTTACTAAGTTATAAATAGTTTTATCTAATAATTTATCAATCCAATCTACGGTGTAATTATATCATTGTAATCATTATAATTAAATCTTTGCAACAAGATCTCATATGATTATATTTTGATAAAAAAAATCAAGCGTTGTTTCACCCCTTATATAGAAAAATTGTTTCATCATATAATTAAATGTGTTTCAAAGAGATGCAATATTTCGATAATACTGACTACTGCGTGAAACATTTAGTCCTAACTAATTAAACATTAAAAAAAGTCATGTGAAACGTAATATATTCACAAGAATAATTAATTTGCTAGAACATTTTTTAGACCGCTGGAAAAAAATATGTGCAACATTTATAAATGGAATAGTGAAACACTAAGAAATACTTATTGAAACAACTGAGTAGAACTATGCACAACATTAAAAATAAGTTTTAAAAAATAATCAGAATATAATCGAACGAGATCTTGTTGTAAAGATTTAATTGTAACGAATGCAATAGTACGATCAAATTATTGACCAGATAAGTAAAATAATAACAGTGTAGCACATGGACTACTAACATTGAGTGGAGGCGTTCGATATTTGTGATTGTATCGGACGTCAGAGAGTAAGTATTCTCCCTAATAAACCCGTCAAAAACCCTCTTCTGGACCAAGCCCATTCTACTCACAACGAGCAACAGCGCAAAACCGAAAAACCGTCGACCCGCGGCCGCGCCGGCGCGATGCTCCGCCGGCGCCACCACCTCCCCGCCGTCCTCCGCCTCTTCTCCACTTCCTGCCGCCGCGGCCACCCCACGCAGCCGCCGCGGCATCCGAGCCCCGCCCCGCTCCCGCTCCCGCTCCCGCCGCCGGTGGCGAAGAAGGTCCCCTTCACGGCGTCGGCGCACGGGAGGTCGTGGAGCGACCCCTACCACTGGATGCGCGACACCTCCGACCCCGACCTCGCCGCGCTCCTCGAGGCCGAGAACGCCTACGCGGACGCCTTCGTCGACTCCGCCGGCGAGGGCGGCGGCGGCCTCCGCGCGCGCCTCGCGGCCGAGATGCGCGCGCGGCTGCCCCCTTCCGCCGCCTCCCCGCCTCAGCCCTGGGGCCCCTGGTTCGTATTGCGCCACGCACGCACTGTGTGGATTGGAACTCTATCGCCGCTATAGCTATGGCCTTGTGATGGAAACACAACACAATGCACAAGTCTACGGGAATAGTAGCGGTTGCTGTAGTTTCACAAACTTCTGGGGTGATTCTGTAGTTTGGAGGTTTACGCATTTGGGATGGTTTACGGTGTTAGCTTTGCTGATTCGTTTGGACCTAGGAGTGAGGCTGATTCTGAGATGGAAACATTCGTAAGTCTACATGAATAGCAGTTGCTGTAGTTTCACAAACCTCTGGCTGCTTCTGTAGTTTTGAGATTTATGCATCTGTTTCATTTTTTGCATAGCTAAGCCAGATATCGACCGGCTTGGCTGCATTGGGGTGTAGAGTTATTTTGAAGGACACTTAGGAGCGATCTGTTTTATTATTGCCTTTTGCTTTTGTGTGCTTAAATGAGTTAACTGTTCCAGTGTAACGTTACGGTTGGTTTTCCAATCCTTGTAGTGTAACATACTGAGATTGTTTTACTAGCCTTTGCACCATTGAAATGCGCTTCCATTTTTGGCTCTTTTGATTATGTCAGATGGAAGGCTGGGTTGCAAATCGAAATTTTACATGGTAGTGAGGACATGTTTTTATGGGTTTGATCAGGCCTAGTTTTGTTGGAGATATCATATTCTGTGTATATGTCTATGGTTGGAAACAAGTTCAAATATAAGACAGGAAACAAAAGAGCTTTATATTATGTTTTGTTGCTGCAATATTTATATCAAGCTAAATGATATCATTCAATATACTGTTCTTATTTGAATAGAGCATTGCATACTGTAAATCCAGAATTATAACATAACTTGCTCTGTGGATCCAGGTTATATTACCAGTATGTTCCAGAGGGTAAGGAATACCCAGTTTTATCCAGAAGATTGAGGTCTTCTGGTGGTCTAGCAAGAGCTGCCCTTGATTTCATTTCTGGTTCAAAAAAGGAGCAGGTGTTGCTTGACTGGAATGAGATTGCAGAAAAATTTGGTGCGTGCTATATTTATGCAGTATTGTCTGGACTCTGCATGCTTAACAAATTAAGCTGCTCATTACTGATCATCATAGTAAGGATTAGTTATTTACCTAGATATGAAAAGTTCATCATTTGGTCTTGAAACTTATGCAGGTTATGTGCACATCGGGAGTTGTCGAATCTCTCCTGATCATAGGTTTCTCGCATATACTCTTGATATATCTGGGGATGAGTTCTTTTCCTTAGAAGTGAAAGATATTCAGTCGACAAACACCATTTTTAGTTCACCCCACAAGGGAATAGTTAGCTTAGCATGGTCTCGCAACAGCGACAACTTATTTTACACAGTCTGTGATGAGACTCTACGACCTAATCAGTAATTTCCCTTTCCTGCAAAAGATCAATGTCTGATAAGCTTATGAAACTTGTAAGGATACGTTTGATGTTTTTGATATGTTTGCATGTTATAGGGTTCTCTGTAAAGATCTGCAATCAGATCAGGCAGGTTTTTTGGTTTTCATGGAGAAAGATATAAACTGTTGTGTGGATATCACAAGCACAAAAGATTTCAAGTATGTCACTATCAATTCAAACACTAGGACATCATCCGAGGAAGGTTTCTTTTTCAGCTCTTTTCATCTAAAATGCATTTTGCCACCTTCACGCCACTTTGTTTCTCTTTTACTCTTCTTTCTTCTCATGTGGTCATGTCACTGCAGGTGTATGTGATGGAGTCTGGTCATGTAAGAGGTGGCTTATGGCCCGTACAGAAACGTTCTGACAAAGTGCAGTATTTTCTGGAGCATCATAATGGGTTTTTCTACATCCTTACTAATGCACCCTTAGAAGGTACTGAAACAGCAAATGGTGGTTACTACCTGGCCAGGTGCAGAGCTGAAAAGTCAGAAATGGATAAATGGCAGGTCTATCTCTCTCTGTCTCTGTGCCTGGCCTTGTATGCGTGCGTGTATGTGTTTGCAGGGGAAGGAGGGGGGGGGGGATTCACCTGTCCACATTGCAAATCTGATGAAGAAAGTCAAATTTAAGGAATTGTCCCCACCACACTTTGAAAATCTGCTGCGTTGATTGGAGTACATACATTAAGGCAGCAAGTAGAGCAATAATTACTAGCTTGATACATCAATATTCACTTCTTTCCATCTAATGATGCAAATGAAAGCCGATTCTGTGAAATGTACAAGTTTAGTTTAATACACTAATCTAATAATCTGTATCATGGGTATTTCATTTCCTGGCTCGTAAAGATTGATTCTAATATCGCGAGAAGTCAGAGTCCTTACTTTTTAAAATTTGGTGTTTCAATGGCTGTTTCTAGGTTGTTGCACTCCCTGGATCAGATTATACCTTTCAGGATATGGACATTTTTCATGAACAATTAGTTCTATTTATTCGAAAAAGCGGTCTTCCTCTTATTTGCTCCATCAATTTGCCAATTGATGTGGACTTTCAGGTATATTCTTTGGCTCAGCACTTGTTAAATTTGTTATACAATTTGCTTGTACTGAGGTGAGCAAGACATTTAATAGGCAACTTTGTTTTTGGACCATAACATTTTTAATGATTTGGCTCACTGAAATACCTGCTTGTTGAATGCAATGAATCATCTAGGACCATGTAGCTTCATCTAGCGCACTTCTAGGCTTCTAGCTTACAAGTACTTTGATTTTCAATGTTAGATTTGTTCTATTATGCTCTTTGATTGTTTTATTATGCTTGATACTGTTACTGATGTGATTTGTAGGAGCAAAAGGAACTTGATGATCTTGATCCATGGTTTTTCCCTGTACCGTCAGACTTATGCAGCATTGTTCCTGGATCCAACAATGACTTCATGTCATCTACTTATCGTCTGGTTGTGTCATCACCAGTGGTAAGTCATTCCTGCTCTTACTTTGTTATACTTTCTGCATGAATGGATATTCTTTATACCATGCCCATGTTACCTCTTGTTTTCTTGATGACTTGCTGTCCAGGATTTGATGCTGCAGTTTATATTATAGATCCCATGAAATTCTATTGTGCACATTCAGACATGGGCTATCTCTTTATGTTCACGTAGTGTTGCACAATGTCACTAACCATACGACCCAAAATATTAAAAGAAAAAGAGTTTCACTATAAATTCTGTCTACTTGCAATACTTATTGTGTTAATTGAGCAAGTTGATGTTACAATGCAACCGATGGATAACCGAAGCCAGAGATAAGTTTTGTTTCCATAATCTTTAATTTTCTTACTGTAGCTTCCAGACTTAACAGTGGACTATAACATGAGAATGAGGACATTTGCAATCCTTCACCAAGAGGAAGTAACTGGCCTTTCAACAAATCTATTCACAGTTGGGCTGCAATCCAATATTACAGGCATCCAACAAAACCTTCAGCTTATTGAAGACTCGCAGAGTTGGAGTGATCTATCCAAGCTATTTTCTTGTGAAAGGGTCCAAGTTATTTCACACGATGGTGTCTCAGTACCTTTAGTGATCCTGTATTCACGGGAAGCACATCGTCGTGGAGAATCACCTGGCGTCTTGTATGGATATGGAGCTTATGGAGAAGATCTGGACAAGAGCTGGTGTTCTGATAGGTTAAGTCTGCTTGCTCGAGGTTGGGTTGTCGCATTTGCAGACGTTAGGTATAGTTTCTATTCAGCTTACATATCTGCACTTTCCATCATCTTTCAGTATTTCCTATTTTGTCCATTTGCCCTGTTGCTACATTTTGAGCTGTGCCTTTTCATTTGATGAATCGGGATTTCAGGCATTGTTTATTCTTGTGCAAGGAATCCCAGCTTTCTTATTCCTATCAATATAGTAGGTTTGGACATTCAGTGATCCCTCTCTCTAGGGAGAAAGGAGTCAAGGGCTCAAGAGTAACCTACCAGAATTATGAAAACTGCCTATTTAGAGTCTTCTAGTTCTAGTTTTTATTTTCTTTTTAATCCAGTGGAGTTACAAGGTACAGAACTTTGAATGGTCTGCATGGAGTTTGAGCTGAAAAGTTCCATGTAGCATGATCCTAGCTGCCACAACAGAATAATGTAGTTGTTTTAATTCATTTTGTTTTTTATATTCTTTTATTAAAGCAAAGTAATGAAATACCTTTTTAATTGGAAACTGCAATTTTTGTATTGCATGTTAATTGTGGTTCTTGAGCTTAATCGTGCAGGGGTGGTGGGGATTCATCATGGCATCTTGCAGGCACCAAAGCTAACAAGATAAATTCTATCAAAGATTTTGCTGCATGTGGTACACATCTCATCAAGGAAGGATTTGTTCACAAAAATAGACTTTGTGCTATAGGTTGCAGTGCTGGTGGCCTGTTGGTTGGTGCAGTCATCAATATGCTGCCGGATTTATTTTCTGCTGCAGTTCTAAAGGTAAATCTTTGACATCATCTTCTAATGTGTCAATACATTGCTACTCAAAAGAGAAGAACATTCCTGGACTACAGTAAATAACTCAAGCAGTAATGGAATTTCATTATGCCTTTATTGTCTCTACGATGTTCATTTCTGCTAGTAAATTATGTGTCTGGTCTTTCATACATTATTAGTAACATGATTTTGTAAACAGGTCCCTTTTCTTGATATCTGCAATACAATGATGGATTCTACTTTGCCTCTAACCATCTTGGATTATGAAGAATTTGGTGACCCTAATATCTCCACTGAATTTGATACTATTCATAGTTATTCTCCTTATGACAATTTATCTCCTGACATATGCTACCCACCGGTTCTGGTAACTGCCTCATTTAATGATACAAGGTTTTGCTCTACTCCATTTGCTACTCTTGAGATTCATTTCCGTACACTTTGGATCAAGCTTGTTCTGTATTTGACTGTCAGCTCATCTTTTGTATTATTTCTCCTTTCAGCTCAAATCACTATTAATTTTCTCGTAAATCCTTGAATTTCTCATTTTCTTTTACTTTCAGGGTAGGAGTCTGGGAAGCTGCTAAATGGGTTTCAAAAGTGAGAGATATTACATGCCAATCCTGTTCCTGGTCTGTCATTCTCAAAACTAATATGCAAAGTGGTCATTTTGGTGAGGGTGGACGCTTCATGCATTGCGATGAGACAGCTTTTGAGTATGCATTTCTCATGAAAGCCTTGGGGTTGGATGACAATGACAGAGCTGCAAAATAGTGTGATAGTTTTCAGGGCTTTCTACGCTTCAATGTTTTGTGCAAGTGTGACATATGACTGCAGAAACTGATTACATTGTGGTAAGATCTGGCAGCTCATAGTCCTTTATTAGTTGAAGAGCATGTGCTTTTGTAATTTTCTGCATCGCAGACTGTTAGTTGAGATGAGCAGATTGTTATCTTGTGCTCTCAGGGTAGCACGTGTTTTTCTTAAGACAGGAGATCAACTGCTCCGCTATCAAAGGTCAGTAGCCTGCACTATCTGCGGTAGTAGTATCAATAAAATGTTACTACAGCGGTTGAAAATATCTGGTTGTATCCTGATTATCTAGCCTTTCTCACAATAAATGTTATGCTAAAGCACTATTGGTTACATCAAATTGATTTCTTCGAAGGAGATCCATCACCAATTCATGATGAATTATGACCAAGTTGACCTTCCAACATGATAGGTGATGTTGATGGTGCTAAATACAGAGCTATTTGAGCCCCCCAAAAAAGTAGAGAGTGGATGTCACTTTTGACTTCTGCATGATATATCAGGTTATTGTCTGTTCCTTTCTTATTTTTTGCTCATCTGAATGAAACCATCTTTTAACAAGCTTCCTTGAGGCGTCATCAGATTGCATGTAACACTCATATGTACATTTTGTGATCTAATCCATATCTGCAAGATACACATGGCCTATCCAGCTACTTCATATGACTTGTTAAAACGTACTGAGCACATTTCTCTGATCTTATCCTTGTTTAAGATTCAGTTTTCTATAGCGATGTAAATTATTAAGGCTTCTAGTGCACGGTGCACTTATCAATAATTAGGTGTTGGTGCGTATGGATCCGTGATATAAAACAACTAATATACAGTTAAAACAAATCCCAATGTTCAAATCATTCCATTTGCTTTGCCCTTTTTGTCTGGCAAGTGGTAACACGAGCTTAGCTATTTCCATACCATTCTGTCACTCAGTCCACACCATTTTCATGTGCCAGGGCCAGGCAGCAGCTGCTGAGTTTTCTGACTCCTTGATTGCTTGCAGGTGCAGGTGCTCTAGCCTCTTAAGGCAACTACTCCAAATCTAAATTGAAGTATTTCGAGAAGCAAGCCAATTTCGACATGAGATCACTCTTTTCTTTCTGCAAAATTTCTCATGCAGTACTCGACCAGGCGTGTTTCTCCATGGGTTCCACACCTCCACGCTTGCGCCATAGGTGCGGTGGTTGATGGCTTGATGCTCCAGCTCCATCATGGCCTTGTTGGAAAATGCGATGAATGGCCTCTGATTGCTTCCATTTTTTTTCTAGTGCTGATCTACTCCGTGTTTCACTTTGGTTTTCTATTCAATGATTTGTCTTGCATGTATCCAATGGCCATGATTGGCACACTTGATTTTTCTTAATCAGAGAATCGATACGCTTGGTTTGAGGAGTCCAGAGGACACGTAACTTTCTTAGATTGGATGTGTAAACAATTCGAAGTGTGTACCATTTTGATTGCATGGTTTTGATTGGGATAAGCTACTTTGCTTCTCGTGTGCGCCTGCTTCCTGTTCATGGGTGTAGTAGTAGTTGTCATGCCATTGTAGGCCACCGTTTTGCTTGGTGAAGACGCCGTGTTGGCTGGTATATGCCATGCGATTGTTATCGTGGATTTGGAGTACGCGTCTCGATGTCTCGATAATAAATCTTCTGGTAATATCAGCGTTTAATGCATTGTGCAAGGCAGTTTCAGATTTTTCTAACACCAATCTCTTTTTTCTGTGAGTACTTGTATGCCGAATCTATGGCGTTCAAAGCTTGGAACGACGGTTTGAACGGTAGACTAATCTAACCTCGTAGTATGTGATTAAAATCTCGACAAATCTAAATCGCAAACTAAAATAGCTATTTATTTTTTTCCCAATTACATGAAATACCCATATGCACATACATCATTATGCACTGATTAAATTAATTCATGAATGTGCAACTTAAGTCCTTAACACATTCCCAAATCATTATACTTTGATTAAAGTAATTCATGAATGTGCACCATGATTAAAGTAATTCATGAATGTGCACCTTAACACATTCTCAAAGAGATAAAAATCAGCTGTAAATTCCTAGCCTCGCTGAAATTCGTGGACACCAGGCCCCGAGAATCATGCACCCATAACTATACAATAATACCATCATTACTTCTACCAAAATAACTATACTTATTGTTATCAACCAGAAATTAACAGGAATTTCCTTCGGGCCAGACTTTTCCATCTAAAAACCGGCTTCTCCTTCTAGAAAAGTAAAATAATAAGAGTAATAATAAACTTCTCGTGGAAGCTTGTTTCCGACAGGAACGTTTCTTCCTTCTCCATAGTTTGATTAGTTTCCAGTTAGGATGAGAGTTTCGGCGCCAAGTTCCCCTTCCCATCTGTGTCTGCTACTCAGGGTTCCTAATCCCTTCTATCACGCGCACGTTTTTTAAACTGTTAAACGGTATATTTTTTATAAAAAGTTTTAATACGAAAGTTGATTTAAAAAATTAAATTAATTTATTTTTTAAAAAATATTAACTAATACTTAATTAATTATGTGTTAATGAATCGCCCCGTTTTTCGCGGTAAAAGTTTCCTTTTACCAAGCACATCACTGAAATGTTGGGCCGGGTATCTAATCCTGACCCCACATGTCAATGTTTTCAAAGTACAGGTATCACGAGGTCCACAGTGCTGGTGCGAAAGTCAAAACTCGAACCCTCCATGCACCAACCCGAGTACTGGTATCCTACGATTCACCCACTGACCATGTGGGCCCACTAGCCAGAATTCTTCTGCTGGTCTATGGACCATGTCCACACAGAACGGGTTGGCTACTTGGCTGGTTCTCTTTCTGTTCGAACAGCGCCGTGTCGCCGTGTGTGTACAAATATATGCCAACCTGGCCGCGGCCACCACGCGGCACGCCTTGACACGCGCCTCCTCCTCGCCTCGCCTCGCCTCGCCGCCGGTGGCCGCCACCGCCGCAGCAGCAGCCGTCGCCATCGGCGCGCCCACCCAGGCTTGGCGGCGAGCCGAGCAACAGGAAGGCGATAAGCACGCGAGGAGGAGCCCATAGCAAAGAGAGGGAGGGAGAGGGAGAAAGAGAGAGAGAGAGCTTTGATCACGCAAGACCGCGGCGTGCGAGGACCATCCGGGTGCTGTGCTGCGCGCGCGGCTGTTTGGGCGGCGGCGCACGCCTTCGGATGAGATGCGCAGGGGCGGGGTGAAGGCGGCGGCGGCCGAGAAGGCGCGGGAGGCGGCGCGGGTGAAGGTGTGGGCGGCGCGGGCGAGCACCACCGTGGTGCTCTGGCTGTGCTGCGCGCTGCTGCTCGCGACGTCGCGGGAGCTCGGGATGTGGTCGGGCTGCCTCACCCAGCCGCTCATCGTCGTAGAGCGCCGGTTCGAGGCGGTAGCGGCCGCGGGCGGCGAGAGGGCGGCTGCATCAGCATCGGCAGCGACAGCGGCAGGCGGCGAGAGGGCGCAATCATCAGCATCGGAAGCGGCGGCGGCAGCGGTGGCGGCGCTCCCGCCGAAGAGTAAGTCGATCGTGGCGTCGCTTTCCTTTCCTTCTTTGGGTTTTGATTTTTTGAGCTTTGGGCTTCCCTTCTCTGTTTGGTTAGGAATATTTCAGCATTTACTGCAAATGTTTTCCCCTTCCCTTCATTATCGGGGATTACAAATGATTTCGTTTCCAATTTGGGAGGTTGATTTATCAGTTCTGTGTATAGCTTGCTGATAATGTTTGGGGATCAATTCAGTTCATATCCATGTTATGATAATGTCTGGGGATCAATTCAGTTCATATCCATGTCAGACTAATCCGGTTGAACGATTACAATAATCGTTTCATGTCTTCCATGTGTTCTGCTAACTCTAACTCTGTTGGAGCCTCTACCATTCAAGATATCCATGGAAATATGGGCTTCTATTTGACTTAGTTGATTCGATGTCCAGGAATCTACAAGAACAATGGCTATCTGATGGTCTCCTGCAACGGTGGGCTTAACCAGATGCGAGCAGCTGTATGTCTGTTTGTGAATACTTTACTAATACATTATGCATCAGCTTTGCAAGTCAGTATATCTGAATCTGTCAATGGAAGTACTGAATTTGATTGTTTGTGTCAGATATGTGATATGGTGACGATTGCAAGATACCTGAACGTCACCCTTATCGTCCCAGAACTGGACAAAACATCATTTTGGGCTGATCCTAGGTGAGCCTTGTTCATGCAGTTGACACTTACCAGAATTCAGTTGAGAATGGTCCTGACTGAACCTCTTTTGGTTCTTTTGTTACAGTGAGTTCAAGGATATATTTGATGTGGATTACTTCATATCATCATTGAGAGACGAGGTTCGGATACTGAAAGAGCTGCCTCCAAGGCTGAAAAGAAGAGTTGAACTGGGATATGTTCGCTCGATGCCACCTGTCAGTTGGTCTGATATATCTTATTACCAAAATCAGGTTTGGTGAATCTCTCGTTTTCGTTGATGTATTCATCATGAACTGAAAATCATGTGCAAAAATCAGGGGAGGATCGTAAGTGTTTATTTGCGGAAAACAGATTCTACCACTGATTAGGAAGTACAAGATCGTTCATCTGAACAAAACTGATGCTCGCCTTGCAAATAATGGCCTGCCTATGGAGATTCAGAAATTGAGGTGCCGTGTCAATTTTGCTGCATTGAGATTTACCCCTGAGATAGAAGAGCTGGGTAGGCGTGTGGTTCAAATTCTTCGTCGTAATGGCCCTTTTCTGGTTCTTCACTTGCGATATGAAATGGACATGCTCGCGTTCTCTGGTTGCACACATGGTTGCAGCAACGAGGAGGCTGAGGAGCTCACAAGAATGAGGTATATAAGTTTCTTCCTAAAATTTTTCTCGCGCTATTTTTGCCATTTGTATTAACAAATGGATTGTGTTTGAAAATGGAAGATATGCTTACCCATGGTGGAAAGAGAAGGTGATTGACTCAAATGCAAAGAGGAACGACGGGCTCTGTCCATTAACACCGGAGGAGACTGCAATGGTATTAAAGGCACTAGACATTGATAGCAGTTATCAAATATACATTGCCGCTGGTGAAATATACGGTGGGCAAAGAAGAATGACTGCCCTTACCTCAGCTTATCCCAATGTGGTCAGTTCAGCATCTCAATTGCTTACTAGCACTGCATTCTTTTCATGTCCCATATTTCTAAAATTTCTTCCTTATTGTTGATGATCAGGTGAGAAAAGAGACATTATTGCCTTCAGATCTCAGGTTTTTCCAGAACCATTCCTCCCAGATGGCAGCATTAGATTACATTGTATCCTTGGAGAGTGATATTTTTATCCCCACTTATGATGGTAATATGGCAAAAGTTGTTGAAGGCCATCGCAGGTAATTTTGTCAAGTTCCACTACTACAGATATTTTGTCAGAATTCTGTTACTGCTGATAAATTGTCTCCTGGTAACATTTTGCCATACAACACCTGAGAAACAATTGTCAGCCTACACTATTCCTCCTACGAATATATTATACTGTAGTATAACAAAAACATAAGTTCTTGTTATTAAACTCTGAAACATATAGTACCTCCACGGCCCCACCACTTACCTCTATAAATGGCAGCCCATATCATGCTGCATGATCTAAACCCTTTCTTTCAATGGAAGGATGTCCTCAAACCCTCACCTAATGATACACTGAAATGCTCCACTCAACAACGTGGAAATAATTAGACATTAAACTGGATGCTCTATGTGTATTCATACAATCTTGATAGCTGTTCGCTGTAAGCTGAAACTGTCACAATATTGTTTCCGAAACTCTGAATAATCCTTTATCTCCTTTCCCGTTCAACCTCTGATTGGATCATTCTTTCTTGTTCCCTTTCTTTAGATAACGGAATTGATTTTCTTTCTTGTTCCTATGAGCACAGATACTTGGGCTTCAAGAAGACTGTACTGCTAGATAGGAAGCTTATAGTTGAGCTCGTTGATCAGTACAAAAACGGCACAATGAGCTGGAACCATTTCTCCTCCGCTGTGAAGGCGTCGCATAGCAGCCGCATGGGCGCGCCATCAAGGAGGCAGATGATTCCTGACAAACCTAAGGAAGAAGACTACTTCTATGCAAATCCTCATGAGTGTTTGCACCAACCAGAAGAGCTATCAGTTTTGTGACACCCTTCCCGCTATACAGAATTACACATTCTTTCAGGATTATATTGCAGATTGAATTGGCAATAAATGGAGGCCCAGTTGTATTGATGAATAAAAGCACACGAGATGAGAGAATTTGGCCTCCTTTTGCTAGGTGACTGTTACATTACATACACGTTGGCATAATTTTTTGCCGTTTTCTCCCAAAAATAAGCATGTAATTTTGTTTTGTAAATATAAGCATACACGCTCACAGGTGTTGAGTTGTTCGTACATACGGATCAAGACTTGTCAAAAATTCTTCCACTGTACTTCTCTGTACTACATTTGGGCAGTTGGTGGTTCATGCATGTACTTTCCTGATTGTTTCTGAATTCTGAATTATCATTTTCGCCGGGCTGAATTCTAGTAATCCTCTCTAACTATAAATTTATAACCCACTAAATATTAAAGTTTGCATGACTAAATATTAAAGTTTAACATGCAAAGATAATACATCATCATCCACTAACAATTATTACATCTAAGCATCATGCAAGCATACTATATTATCTATAATTTTATAATTTATTAAATTGTAGAGATTAGTAAAATGGAAGCATGTTAAATCATCGAACATAATTCATATAATATTTCAATATAACTCTCCATCACTTTTTGTAATATCCTATATACCTATATAGTTAATCCTCACTTAGTTAATGTTATTTCTATTTTCTTTCATTAAGCCATATTATTTTAATTTTTTAGCCCCTAGATATATGGTCTAAATTATTTTGCTCTTTTTTTCTCTCATGAAGCCAAATCATCTTACTTTTAAATTTGAATCATCATTTTATATACTATATAAATTTAAATCACATCAACTTATGTAAGTTTATGTTATTTAAGCTATCTTACATATTGTTTTTATTTTTTATTATCATAATAAACTCCCGCAGCAGTGCGCGGAGTGCGCGGGTTTCACTTGTATATACAGTTCTTCCTGTTCTTATAGAAACTCTTGCTCTCCCCGTGATTATTAATTTATTATAAGCTTTGTCCGTTCCATGTTGACCGGTTTAAGTATATATTTACTATAAGATAACATGTGCATAACAAACATTCCAAGGAACTTCCACGTGCTGCCACCTCTGAATCTGAAGTCGTCACTCCTCACTCGTCGTCTCCTTGAAGCTACCGCAAAAGAAAGCAGCACACACTTCTTCGAGTTAAAGCCACTCCTCCGCCGCAAGCAACCAACTGCACATGCCCCCACCCGCGCCGTGTGCGTGCAGCTTGCACCCGTGCATCCGTGCATGCATGCACGTGCAGTTGCCACGGGAAATCGCTCGTGTCAAGCGCACCTCGCCCGCGGGTGGTACGCGCGCGTGCGCGCCGCACCAATTGACCGGCGCGATGTCGCCGTGCCCCCGGTGGAGCGTAGCGTCGTGCGTGCGCGTCGGGTTCTCGGCATCCGGCGCGAGCCGCGCACGTACGCCAAACGCAGCGGCCGCGCGCGCGAGCTCTCTCGATTTTTTTTTATTTTTTCATTTTAAAGATAGATTCTTCCAAAACTTAATCTAAACTCTCTTTTTCTATCACGTCTGACGTGGCAAAACAATACTGACCCGCTATACATAACGGACGTGACAGTCTTGTCCTATCACGCTAATGAGGATAGGTGTGGACAAATAACGCTGTCACTTCAGTTAGACCGGTGTGACAGTGTTGTTGTTTTGCCACGTCAGTCCAACTAGTATGATCAAAAGATTTTGAAAGGATTTATTTTTAAAATTAAAAATTCAGAAGTTTCAAAAAATAAAAGAAAAATTCAGCTCTCTCTCACTCGTTCCGGTGAGCACGGGCTGCACGGCGAAAGAAACGGGACAAAGGTGGTGGTGGGTGCGGGTGCGTGTGCGGTGGCCACTTTCCCTAGTGCGGATCCTTGCGATGGCGACGGCATCAGCATGCGTAGAAGAAGCAGCAGCATCAGCATGCGGTCACCGGGTTTCGAAGACCGACTCCAATTCTGGAGCTTCCGAAGACTTCGATTTCTTGAGTTCTATATTGATCTTTTACTGTGTGGATTTTTCTTCAAGCACGTCAAGTCCACCTTGTCTTGGAAGGGACAAGAATTAAGATAGCCTTTCGGTACATATGCCGACATTTTTTTTTTGTCTACTACACATGATCAAATCGCAAGCTTAGCTTTTCAAACTCTAGCTTGAAGTATTGAAGGTACCGAACCCTCACGCTGACCTCACACTGAACTCTAGGTTGATGTCACCATGCTTTTGATTGAAATGCTTGCATGCTTGTTCGATACTCCAATCCAACAGTCCCAGGCGACCAGTCATCAAGCCAACAAGTAGTTCAAAGGGCTGGATTTTCTTCACCTGTCTGCATAATTGGTCAGAGTGAGAAATAAATCGGAGATGATGCGTACTGAATAGGGACTACAATACTCCCAACGTATTGCTTCCTCGTGCGCTCGCGAAATTCCCTAGTGCGACCATTGCGACGGCATTCGCATGCGTAGAAGAGCAGCAGCATCAGCGGCAGCCACCGGGTTTCGAGGACTTTCAATTTTGGAGTTCTATGAAGCGTCGCCGGTGGAGCGGATTGCCCAGCTGAATATTCATTACTTCAAAGTTGCTTACACAGGGCAAGCTTAGTCTGCGCAAGCACGGAAGCCCAGAAGGACAATTAGCAAGATTACATGGGAATATTACAGAGAAAAGAGAAGAATACATAGGAGACGACAACATCCCAAAAGCACACATAGAAAAGAGAAAATACTTCGATTTCCTGAGTTTGATTTTCACTACTGTATTTGGTTTTTGTTTTAGCATGTCAAGTCCACGGAATCTATGAGCTTGCATGTTCAGTATTTCAACCCATCAGTAGTAGCCAGCAAGTCAACAACCGAAAAGGATGAATAGTTCACTCATCAGCACAACTGGTCAGAGATAGAAATAAATCGGACATGATATCTACTGAGAAGGGATGTGCAATGAAGCACTAGAGATCTAGAATACTTCAACGAATTACTACTTCACATAGCTAACAGGTGCAGCTGAGTTATCATGTTACAACGTAGGACTGACTGTCTTGTCAGGGGGGAGCTTCTCATAGGAATGGAAGCCTGTGTACAAGAGCAGCTTCACAATCCACAATGAGAAGCTCCTTTCTTTGGTCTTTTTTCTTAAAACAGGTTGGCCAAGTGATTGAATGAAAGAATTACACCAAGGTCTGCCTTGTTCAACGCAATGCCATCACTGCTAACATAATGTACATCCAATTCTGGAATGCCCTGGCTGGTTGGTAGGGAGGAAAGAATGATCAATCGGTCTGGATGATGCAACAGAGTGAGAAACGCCATCAGCTGTTGCCCGATTTATGGCGCTTCGTTGGGTGTGGAAGTTCTTCAGTACCACCTCCTAACATCGTCAGCTGGTGACCCATGTTTTCGTTGTTTGCTGATGTACTGGGGAGCTCCTACATAGATGTATCGGGGAAGATGGCGTTGATCAATGCAAAATACCCAGATGTTAGATACCTAGATATATTTGTGAGAATCACCTCCGTGCTCTTTAAGGGGGTTTGCGGGTGTGGGTGTGTGTGTATGGGTTACCGGTTAAGACTTTGAGTTAAGTTCATGCAAATATGTCTAATAAGCAATGCACATGCACTAGGATAATGTCAAACAATTCATTTTGTTCGCAGTTCATTACAAACTGGCAATAGGAATGATTGTGACTATTCAAGTTTTGCTGATGGTGTATCCTTAAAATGAATCTCTAGCCGGGTGTATGAATATCTTTGATGTACCTTAGAACTGGAGGATCCATCAGCACCAGGTCTCTTAACAGCTCGCTTGCCAAGGTTGATCTGCACAGATATGCTGGCTTGGGACAGATCAACACCTGAGCTCTCAAGGGCATGAGTCAACGTACCAAGTAGCCTGTAGTAAGTCAACAAAAACAAACCTATGCATCAATGTACTTTTCCCAGCAAGGGGAACAAAATAACACTGGGAATTATATTTTTAAAGACGTACTGTTGGGAATATTGGCTTGACAAGCTTATTGTTCCTTCATCAATTGCCAACTGTTGGTTATTTAACATTTCGCTGTTCATTGCACAGTCATCCACACCAGCCGGACTAGCCCACTGGGCTTGGGCTTGGGATGTAACATTGTCTACGTTCAAAGAAAGATTTATTCGTGAATAACCAATCCTGCTTCTGGTCTCAGAAAGGTAGCAGAGAAAACTATTCTAAAAATTAAATCAATTGTGGATTAGCAATCATACTGGTAATGTTTGTCGGAGTTTCTGCTGATCTGTAGGACACGCTAGCTGCACGGTCAGTTTCCACCAGTTCAGCTGCCCCTGAGGCAGCTGCTGATGTCACCATGTTGTGGTTATCATCAGGTTTGCCAGTGAAATTATACCCAGAAGAGGACCCATTCCGGATGAACTGTGAAGGATCAGGCAAATCATCTCCAGGGTTCTGACCTTTACTCTGCAGCACAAGAGCATGAGGAAGATGCTGGTCAGAATACCAATTGAAAAATGAAATTATTTGAAGGGTATAATATCAACAGTAACTTACTTGTGAATTTTTCCAGAACGATCTAAAATATATGTTTGACTGCAAAATACAAAACTGTGTTTGAGACGCAGACAGCCAAAATTTGACTTCATTAAAATGCTAATCAAGCAGCGCTGGCTTGGAGGATAAAAATGGGTAGTAATTACCCATGGAAGTATCTTTGCATTTTCTTGGTTCCATTCAGGGACTGAAGCTTCAAACTTCTGCACTTTCTCTTGCAAAAAGCGTATGTATTCAATAACCTGCATTAGAAAGGGTGTTAAAAAAATAACCAAGCTGATTACCTCGGAGAGACTAATTGGATCAAATAGGCTGCTGCTACGAGCATACCTCTAACAGAAATGTTGCTTTGTCTCTCTTTTGGTCGCTATGAGGTAACAGCTCCCTAAGTATCTGAAACCTGTGGAAATGATGCAGAGTAAAGGAAACAGTTACACAAGTGTTTGCTCAACTTCATATAAGCGACCCATTCCGTTCCACATGAACATATACCTACGATCTTTCAAAGTAAATATTTGGTAGCATTACATGAATAACCTTTATGATCTCAGAAATTCATATGGTTTTGACGATTGAATGTGGTTCCAGTTGTTTATCATGAACAAAATATGACAATTTACTCATAATACTAGACTTAAGAGACTTCACAAAGACATTTTTTTCCTGTCAGTATACAAAAGGGAAGCCTGACCAATTACATGTCCAAAAGTTATTAAGACAATGCATCCTCTAGACACCTGCTTAGTCTTCAACAAGCATTAGTACTCATGTCTTCGATTTTCCAGATTGCAAGATTAAAAAAGAGAACTTCAGGTTTTTTTTGGATGGAGAGGATTTGTAGTTTTGTGCCAATGTGCTCTTGCATAACTCAGTAAAGTGCACTTTATACCCTTTTGTGATTTTTGTATAAAAAACTGATTTGGGATTTCTTTTCAAATTCACTGTATTTAATAGGTACAAACATTGCCTCAATATGTACAAATACACCAGAATTTTTTGCAATACTTTCTAACCAGGCACTCTATTCCTGCAGTATATTCTCTTCATCCGGGGAACATAACATGTGGTCAAACATAATCTACAGCACCAAAAGTCCTGCAGACAATCATACGGTAATAGCCATTTCTATGGTTCAGAAACTCCGGATACAGGAAATGTTACCTGTCATTGATCTTGCTGCGCCGACGCTGCTCGGTAGCAGAGTGCTTTGAACGTGGTGAGCTGGGCCGCTGATCAGTACCACTTCCACTGCAGCTCCCACCCTTCCCATCCACCCTCACTGTCAACTCTGCTACATAAATAAAAATTCATTAGTACCAAATAAGGTGAGGGGAATGTTCCATAGAATATTTTACTCCATATATGTAAATAAATAAGCTGTACTGGTATGTAAAAAATATTTTTTTCGTTTTCTTTTCGTTGGTTCAGGTGTTCTGTTGTGAAATATATTGTGGTTGCATTATCATAACAAGATACAAATAACAGAATGAATGCTGACTGCAGACTGCTCAGGTCATAAACAATTGCAGGATACAAACAATGCATGGCTAGTTAAAGGCACTCAACAACTTTCACCCTCCAACTCCGGCTGGAGTTGGAGAAAGAAGGCACAGCATGGCGAATATCTCGGTGGCCCTCGGGTGCGAGTGATCCCAAGCATGGAATGAGTGCATCTCTCCATCAACCTCGATGAAGCTGCACCCCGTTACCTTGGTGACACCCCTCTCTCTCATGGTGACTCGCATGCCAGCGACTTGGCTCCACATCCCTGCAGATGCATACATGTTTGCAAGCTGAACATAGTGCCCTGCATTGGACTGCTCCAACTCAAAAATGTGCTGTGCTGCGCATTCAGCCATGGCCATGTTTGAGTGCCCGTGCATCTTGCATCCATGGAGTAAAGCGCCCCAGACAGTCATCTCTGGTTTGATGGGCATATTCAGTATAAATTGGTAGGCTCTATCAAGCTGTCCAGCACGAGAAAGCAGGTCTACCATGCAAGCATAGTGCTGGTGCTGGGGCTCAATTCCATAGTCAGGTTTCATAGAGTGAAAGTAGCTCCATCCTTTCTCAACAGCACCTGCATGGTTGCATGCTGATAGAAGTCCAAGGAATGTCACATCATTTGGTCTTACTCCAGCAAGCTTCATGTCCTGAAACAGAGTGCAAGCCTCATTGACAAGGCCTTGCACACCATAACCCGTGATTAGAGCACTCCAGACTACCACATCACGGTCATCCACATGCATCCGTTCAAAGACTGCACGTGCATGAGAGATGCTCCCTGATTTGGCATACATGTCAATCAAAGCTGTGTTCACAAGCACGTCCTCCCTGTACTCACTGCGGCATACACAATCCTCCATCCATGCCACAAGCTCAGTGGAGCCAAGCTGAGCACATGCAAATATTACTGATCGCAAAGTGATAGAATCGGGAGCCAAGTTCCTAGCAACCAGCTGCATATGCTTGAACAAATGCACTGCCTCACTGGCAAATCCATTCTTGGAGTAACCTGATATCATGGCATTCCACAGGATCACATTCACCTGCTGGGGTGGGACCATGTCAAAAAGCGCCCTCGCAGCTACTAAGCACCCAAAGCTGGCATACATGGCTGTCAATGTGATCATCACATCTTGTTCATCATGGAAACCGCCCTTGACAACTAAGGAATGAGCTGATTCAGCACCTGGCAGGTTATCAAGCTCCATGAACGCCTTGGCGATGGTCACTAGCACCACAAAGTCAGGGCGTACATCACAGTGCATCATCGTTGCAAACTGCTGTATACCTTGCAAGGGGCTGCCATTTTGCACTAGTCCTGAGATTAGCGATGTCCATGAGATGACATCCCGGTCACGCATTCCCTCAAACACAAGCCGTGCGCGCTGGATATCTCCGCAGGCAAAGTACATCGCGATAAGTGTGTTATCCAGGAACCTAGTGTCCCCTGCGTGGGCGGTGACGCGTAGCGCGTGGGCATGCGCGGCGCGGCCACGGACAGACTTGAGCATGTCCGCGATGGCTGCGGCGGGAGGGAGGAACGCCGGGTGGTGCGTGCGGAGGGCGACAAAGTGGCGGAGCGCGAGGGAAGGCAGGCGCAGACGGTACGCGAGGCGCGCGGCCGCGTGGAGCAGATGCGGGTGCGGGCGCGGGACATGGTCGAGCAGGTGGTGGACGAGGGGACGCAGGCACGGCGACGCGCGCACGCGGCACGCGGCGCGGAGCAGCGCGAGCGACGGCGAGGAGCAGCGGAGGCGGCCGGAGACCACGAGGCGCGCATGCAGCTGGTGGATGTGGGATGGCCGCGCGCACCGCGAGTACATCTCCATCTCCATCTCCATCTCCATGAGCCCACGCGACCTCCTCCTCCCTTCTTCCCCCCTACCCTCCCTCCTCCTCTCTGCTACACAAACACTACCTCGTGAGCACCAACAACGGGGCATTTCTCCGCTTCTCGCATAGAACACAAGCCAAAAAATTGGGGGAAAACGATGCCAAAACCCCGCAAAACCCGCGGATTCTCCACCATTGACGCGGCCAGCAACCCAGAACAACAAAATTTCTCACGAAACCGAGCGGAATTGAACGGAATTGGGGTACCTTTGAGCGAGGACGAGACCTCACGCCGCGCGGCCACGCCATCGTCGTCGTCGAACCCGGCGCCGCCACTGGATCTGGAGCCAGAGTCCATGAACCCGCCTCCCCCGACTCGCCCCTTCCTCTCCTGCTGCTGCTGCCTCGCCGCGGTGGCCGCCACCTGCCCGACGCCGGCGAAGGGGAGCGTCCACTGGTGGTGGTGGTGGTGGTGGTGCCCTGCACAGTGGAGGAGTACACACAATGACAAAGCGCTCGCCTTTAGCTTTTGTCTAAGGCAGCAGAGAAAATGCCCACTGGCCCACATGTCAGTGGGATAGTGGTGCTCTACGTGGAGACGCGCGTGTGGCCGTAGCCGCGGTGGCGGCCACCGGTGGTGGGCCGCGTCCGGCGGCTAAGCACCTGGCGTTCACGTGGTGGGACGCATGACGACTACACGAAGGCTCAGTTTTGCACGGACAACATGGGCCCCATTTTCCGGCCCAAACTTCTGATCGCCCGGCCTACCGATCGAGGCCCAGCTTGTCCCCTCCCCCTCGGCCCTCCTCCACCTTTCTCCCTCGGTCTCACGCGCACGCGCGCGCGAGTGTGATGCCGCGAAAGCGACGCGGTAGGAGAGGAGAAAATCCGGATGCGCTCGCGCACCGCGCACGCGTGGCCGCGTGCGCGTGTGCCCCCGCGAGCGTCAACGTCGGCGACCGGAAAAGGCAAACACGAACGCGAAAGAGCGGCGTCCACTACCGCGCGCGCGCGGCGCCGCAGGTATTCGCTGTAGACGAGTGTATGTATGTGCGTACCTAGTGCGGCGACCGGGTGCGCGGCGGCGGCGGCGGCGGCGGCGGGCTGGCCCCAGAGAACGAACGGCGTCGGCTCGGCCTTGACGACGGCAGCCGCGACCGGGCGTGCGCCGGCGACGTGGCTGATGCTGAACGTGCCGATGCCGCCGGGGAACGCTTGCTGCTGCTGCTGGCTCGTCGGAGGCGGCGCCGGCGCCGGCGTCGGCTTCTCCAGCGGCTGCAGGAAGTCGTGCGTCCTCAGGAAGAAACCTGCGGTAATTCTAACATCTCAGTACAAGTTGGAACAAGAAGCTAGAGAGGGTATACGTGCTAGTAGGCTAGTAGTATTGACAAGCTAGAACTAGGGTTATGACCACGCTAATCATGATTAAGCCCGTGGGTTGGAAGGGTGGGTCCCAGCCAGATAGGATGGAAGGCCGTCGACGGCTCCTTGCGTCCAACCCACACGTGATCCTTTCGTTGCTTTTGGTTGTCGCTTCCCATCACGAACTTTGCACGAAATTTGAACACCTACCATCACACGCGATAGCGCTAATAATGTACTTACTGACTTGCTAATTAAACTAACCAATGGTCTTGCGCACTCTGCCCCCCTTCGTGATCTCCATCCCGATTGATTTGTCAGGGAAATTGCCAAATTCTGCAACTCCTCACAGATCTACCTACCGCCCAAGCAACCACTAGTTCGGAGCTCGAAGAACTAGAGACGAGATAGAGAAGAAGAAGAGAGCAAGAATTGCGCCGAGAAATTAAGAGGCAAAATCGAAGCTTTTTTTTTCAAACCTTGGGAAGGAGACGGCGGCTTGGCGTCGTGGAGCTGGAGAGACGGATCCTTAGCGGCGGTGGTGTACAGCGAGAGGAAGTCGTGCTCGCGCGTCGTCGCCTTGTTCCCTGCGTTGCGAGCAACACGACCGACGCGGCTTTTGCCGAATTAGGCGAGGCAGCCATGGATCCACGGCGAAAGAGGAAAAAGTCACGGGACATCTCCCATGCTTTGCATTCGATCTCACCATGCGTGCGTGTGTCATACCTTGGATGCCCATAATTGTAGCTCGCCGATCAATCCCACCGCCTCCCGGCCGCCGCCGCTGCCGACTCGCCGCGATCGCTCGCCGGACCAATCATGCCGCGGAGACAACGCGAGAATTCCGACGCGAGACGACGAGAGACCCTTCCTCTCTACAAGACAAGCTTTTCTCCCCTTCGCTTGGCTTGGCTTCGCCTTCTCCTCTACCAGCACGGGCCGCGAGCTACCAGCTGCTCGTGTGAAGTTAAGCTTTATACGGCCTTCGCGCGGCTAACGACGGCGTTACGTACGTGACGGCGGTTAGCGGCGCGGCGCAAGCTAGCGCACGTGCCGTGGGTGGTGGTTACCCGCGGCGCGCGTGGCCGCGCCGTACTGTCGCGAGTCGGACATTAGCGGGGTTAATCCCGAGGCGGGTAGATTAAGGCTGGCTAATTAGGGCGTGGGTGACGGGTTGATTAATGAGACGTTTAAGTACATCATCAAGGGGGAGTTTATAGGTGATGGGCGGCAACGGTGTGTCACGTACTCACGTGACAGTTGGGAGTGGGGCCCGCGGGGGTGTGGGCCGGGGGAGGGGGGAGGCACATATGGCCGGAAAATGCGGGCATCCCGTGGATGGAGACGGCGAGGGGGTCATGTGCTCGAGATTCGGCCAGGCCACTGCTCTCCATTTCCACACTTGCCTCCTTTTCCTCTTTATGATTCGGGGGAGAAAATTTATTCAGAAAAAAAAATGGAGTGTTGTTATATCATTGATCGCTTCATTCTTCATGCATGCATCTGTGTATTGCCTTACGTTGTAAGATAACTGAGACGAGATACGATGTGATGAGCACGTAGTTGACAGCGGAACAATCTAAAGACGCATGAATGCGTAAATAAACCAATGAACATACGTAACAAATTTCTTATTCGTCGCACGAACCAGTTGATCGTTTGCCGCCGGCCGAGCCGCCTGAGTGTTAGGAAAGGAATATTTCCGCCTTGCGCTTTTCGCTTTCCCCATCGGCCGTGCCGTAGAGAAGACACGGCCACGCGATCTCCTTGTGGCTCGCAAGCTGCCGCCTCTGTGGCTCCGGCTCTTCGACCGCACCGCACGCACTTCACTTCTTTCACTTTCTATCCTGTCACCACGGTAAAAAAGAATCGGTCGACGACGCATCATCAATCACCAACAAAGCCCAGGCCGCTTCACGTGGAACGTACAGACCTAGAGCCCTAGAGTACTCCTATACTGCTCCCCGCAACATAAGTGAAAAAAAAAAGGACCATGCATGCATGCAAAATTAACCGCACGTGGCCGGTCAGTCAGTCCGCCTCGCCTGCTGCTCGCTGCACGGGCGCAAGATACTGTAGTAAGATCTCAGAAAGGTTAAGGTCGGCGTGTATAAAGATAGAGTCAGGTGTAAGCTCTATATTATTTAGAGATTAGCATCCTATAATAGTTAAAGACAATATGGTATCTAATCATTGATGTATCTAAATACTTTTTCTTACTCTTCTTTCCTTTTTTTCACCACCATGCAACAAAATTTGCTCTAATAAATGCGAAGAGTCGACTCTGAGCCGTTGTCATGCATAACAATCATACTTTTTGCTTTCTTTTTTCATGTCATCAAATTTACTTGCATGGTAATAGAGAGACCACTAATTAAGACCGTTGTACATGTCCTTATTAGTCCGGTTTTGCGCGCGGTTGGAACAAAGCAGCTGTCTTTGGCTTACCGGTGATTGCGACGTTGGAAGCGAAGCGATGACGATGCGTGCGAGTGAGCGGCCGCCCGCCCGCGGCGCGCGTGGTGGCGATGTCGCCGTGTCGGGGCATTCGCGTGGACTGATCGGATGGGCGTGGCGTGGTGGGGACGTGGGGGGCTCCGGCTTGGCGTGTGGGCGTGTGACCACGGTGCCGCGCGCGCGCCTGCCTTGCACGCGTACGATCGATCGAGCTAGACATTGAGATCTAGTACTACACTACTGTAGTAGTAGTACTAGCTTAGGTAGCCGCGTTGCAAGTTGCGAGGTGGGGGGGGCACGACGGGATCATATCGCGGGGGCGGGCGTGCCTACGTACGTCTACTCATGTCTGCGTGCGCATCCGCGCGGCGCACGCACGCGCGTGATTCTGCCCTTCTGGGCGAAGGAAAAAAGGCGGATCTGCGAAGGGGGGTCAGGCAGGGGCCAGGCGTCGTGTCAGCCATGTCGCGTGCGTGCCACATGGGCTCGTACGTACGCGCTCCAGTTAACTTTTCAGTCACTTTTCCTTTCCTACATGAATGAATGAATTGAATGAAGCAATCCGTCTGGATTATGCGGCGCCTACATGCATGTACTCAGTCTCTCCCAATAGAAACCACAAGGATCCGGCCGGTAGAAACCACAAGGATTGGTTAGCTAAGGGGTGGTCTTCCGTTTAGTGGTACTAGCAGAACTCGAACGAGTTTCTGAATCCTCTGATAATAGGATACGTACAGTTCAATATGTCACAATAAATGCTAGCTCTAGCAGTCTAGCTCTCGCTATACATGTGTGACCCAAAAAGCACTGTACCGAACTACTGATGTAAACCCCACTGTGGTACGCTCGTGTCGGCCCTTTTGTTTGCATGCCCCCCGGACTTGCCAAGGCCAAGCAATCGGTCCAAGCCTGCGTTAATTTCCAATGCAATGCTCCTGTTTACAAAGGACGCCTAAGTATGAGAAAAACACATAATACTTCCTGTAGATGTCGCCCCAAGTCATGTTCTAGTAATACGTACTACTACGTACTATACCTAGTAGTCTCACCATGTACTGATGCATCAAGAAATATGTATACAGTAGTTTTTTCTATCTGTCGATCCCTTTGGTCCATGAGTGCCATGCAGACATGCAGTCATGCAGAAGGCCATAATGACGGTTCATCGAGAGTGTACGAATGATCAGCCGATCGATCGACTTGATTGGGGGGAGACATGGACCCGTGCCGGCCGTGCGCGTGTGCAGTGCAGGCCACCAGCGCGGGGGGGCCGTGGCCCGGCCGGATCACGTACGGCTCCAACTGCAAGCGCCGATCGAGCAGCACGTACGCGTCGGCGCCGTGTCGACACAGGGCGCGCATGGGACGCAACGGCCCGATTCCCCCGGATCACCGAGCTGACGAGGCGCGCGCGCCCGCGCACGCACCGTCCATTCCGCGCGGGGGCCCTGCCCTGCCTGCTTACCTCCGTCCCTCCTCCAAGCTCGGGCCGGCGCGCCGCGCGCGCGCGCGCGCGCCAGACGAGAGGACCACCACCACCACTGCGCTGATCTGCAAACCACCGCAGCGCGAGATCATGTCACTGGGCGCGCTCACGTGTGCGCGCTGACACGCGCGCGCGCGCGCGCGCAAGCACGTGCCAACAGTGGTGCACTGGGGCGGGGGCGCTCGCACTGTGCCTGCCGCGAGATCTGGAAAACCGAGAGAAGGAGGTCACGGCCCGGTCCGCGGCTGGATTGGCCGGCGGCATTCATGCACGCATGCATGCAACGCTGATCAGGGAGTGGCTAAAGATGGCATGCCATGCCATGCCGTGCACGTTGCACGCCGCCACGCATGCCGCATGCGTGCCTCTGGCTCTGTGTCACGGAGGACAGTATATACGCGCATTTGAATTTGGCCCGTGACCTTGAAGGCTATTCTTAACCCAATGATTAGGGTAATGTCTATAGCATTAAATAAGCTATCACATAGAATAAAAAATAATGTGTCAAGTAAATATTCCATCCGTACTCATAAAAGAAACTGTTTAGGACAACGACATGTCTCCAAAACATAACTTTAACTTTTTGTTTCTATAAAAATATTTATTGAAAAGTGATATACGTATACTTTTCATATTTTTCAAGACAAATCTATTTATATAATTTTTATATTTTCAAACTCAACAATTTGAGAGTTATTCATGATTTATATTCCCAAGGTTTGACTTTAACATTGTTCTAAACGACTTCTTTTATGAGTACGGAGGGAGTAAATGAGGAAAGAGAAGGAAACTATGTCTTGCATGAGACATGTTTTCTACACAACATTCAAGACATCATGTGAGATAAGTAGCATTAAATTTAAGCATGGAATAGTGGTGTTTGTATTGAAAGAGTAATGTCTAGTGCTAGTTTCTTGATGATGTGAAACTTATGGAAACTATGTCTACTGTTTTGAGTTGGGAATGGCTGATCAGCCATGGCATACATTGCATCAGACTTGTCCACGAAGACCGCGACCAAGACCAACAGTCGACGGGCTTGCATTGATATTCCACAACGACTCGAGGAGTTGAGGTATAAACGACGGTCTTATATTATGGGTGCGTTTAGTTCACATTAAAATTAAAAGTTTGATTGAAATTATAATGATGTGACGGAAAAGTTGAAAGTTTGTGTAGAAAAGTTTTTATGTGATGAAAAAGTTGAAAGTTTAAAGAAAAATTTTGGAACTACACTCGGCCTAAATCGATTCTTCGCTTATTCATTGTTGATGTCTTCTGCAAAATCAAGCCCAGTAACGATTTTTTGTAATAAGGCTAATTTTGTACTGACTTGCATACATGTGCAGTCAGGGACCCAATCGCATAAAATGTTCCGTTCTGTTTAGATATACCAACAGATGGGCATAGACTTTTCAGCAGGAAAAACAATCACTGCTACAAAAGACCTCACCCTGCATACGTCCACGGTGTGAACCAAAACACACCAAAATGGTCGTTGTACTTTTGGCTGCGTTGTCATGTCGGAGTTTAATTAGCGCAGTACTTAATCGAAACATGTCTGAATAGAGCTTTAGATCCATAGTGCCATCATGCCTGCAGCATCCCACCATGTGTGCGCCACTTTTCTCCTCCTCTTCTCTTTTAGTCATTTCGAGTTTAAGAAATGTCCATTTGTTATACTTTACATCACGATCGAGCTAAACATTGGCACCGCCCACCTAGGCCTATGTGTCTTCTTGTAGAGTCAGAAATCTTTGTCAGGGTGAAGACATCCACTAACTAACATGCATGCTAATTAACTTTGCTGGCCTTGAGTTATCCTTATTAACACGAGAAGTTCAGAAAGTGAGATGATCGGATCGATGGCTGTCAACTTTGTGTACTGGAACTACATAATTATTTTTTTAGAACTGCTGCATATATAATTATTTGACTGGGACCAATCCAATGTATCACATTTTCATGTATATACTGCTACAATAACAGAGCGACAAAAGGGCTGCGAGATGTACATGGAATGGGCAAAAGGAAAAGTGTGGCCAGATTATAGCATTTGCTGATAGAAATCATGGAGTCACATGACCACTCCAAGCCTACTTGTCCCCCCCTAATCAGAAAAACAAAAGGTGAGCTGATGAGACGTAGGACGCTCACGCCACACCTATCCCTCACGCACAGAAAGGTAGACAACACAAGCATAAACAAAGCGCACGCACCGGCCCAGATCTGCCTCATACTGTACTCTGCACGTAGCCACCACCGGATCCGTCCCTCATGTTGGCTGGCTAGTACTGTAGTAGTAGCTAGCTTGATTAGCCTCTCCCGCGACCGCGAAAGCAACACGGCGATTAAAGCGACCGAACAATAGGAACGCAAATGATGATTAGATATCTAAAGTACGATTAAAATGACGCCGTGACAGAGTGGAAGATTCCAAGCCGATTAAAGAAGGAACAGGGCAAAAAGCCTCGTTTTTTAATGGGGTTTTCCGGTGGGGTGTAGTACTCCTCTATCCTCAGCGTCGCGTAGACATTCCGACCCTCTGCGCCAGTACGTGCCGCCGTGCCGGCCGGCTTGCGTTTCTTTAACGAAAAATCAGCTTAGGGATCTGTAAATAAACCGAAACGATTAGATAAACTAGTACTACTACTACTAGTCCTGCTTTTGGCAGGAGGGGATTAACTAGGGCAAACTCCCTCTAATCTCGGGCTCATCCGTTCCATGTGATCTGTAATTAGTGCAGAGGAGATTAACTATTTTTAACTATCCCTCCGCCGGTTAGAGCAAGCCACGTGTAATCGCGAGAGTGGGTGGATGTGTCACGTGACGTGCGAGAGCCCACCACCACCACCACACACCCGCCCGCGCCGCGGCGCCATCGCTCGCCGTGGCGTGCATGTGGCCAACCCAACGCTGGTGCGCGATGGATGGCGCCGCGGCGCCCACACCGACGATAGCGAGAGGGGATTTGGGCTTTCAGGCCGTTCCGCTCGCGCCACGATCGAGTACGGCGCGGCGGAACGACCCGCACGAGTCGTTCTCTCTCTCGCGTGTCCCCGGCCTGCTCGTGCTGGTGCGGGACCGTTACTATCGTGGGAGAGAATATTGGTCGCTCGCTGCATGCACACGGGTGTATAGATACACGCCGGTTTTCTGATTGGCCCAACATTCAAGCTGAAAAAAATGCATATCTCCGGTATATACGAGAAAGCACCATCTGCTGCCCCTCCCCGGTGGAGCATCTTCCTTTTTCAAAAGCAAACATGATTCTGTTGTTACTCATGCTAGTGTGTGTACAAGTTCTATCACTAGCTTACGATTTGTTTACATGTTAATCACTGTTTTTGACGACTTGGGTATCTACAGCGCGAGCGAGGCGGGAGCCCGGCACGTACCTGAGCCACACGCTGCCACGCGACGTCGCTGTCGTGCCGGGGAGGAGGAGGGCAAGGCACGTGAGGACGAGACGAGACCCCGGCGCAGCGGCTCGGCTCGATCGGCCTCACGTGCGAGCCCCACCTGAACCCGACGGCTCTCCCTTTCCCGGTAGGAGTAAATTTTTCGAGCACCGGCGCCCGCGTGACAGGTAGCCGTGGCGAGAGCCCCGCGTGCGGCCGGGCCCACACCACAAGCTCGCGCGGTCCTCGAGCGCCGGGAAGGGGAAGTGACGTGACGGCGTCACCTGACGGCGCGCCGTGACGTGACGCCGTCTGGGCGGCGCGCGTCGTGGTCGTGCTCGTGCGTACCCACTCGCTCTCCTCTGGTGCGTGGGCCCGGTCTCCACGTGGAGATAGGAGTGGACGAGGCGAACAGGGAAAGTCTCCCCCTCGCTGCTATATGCGCAAATTTTACCGCAGCGGCAGGTCTCGTAAAAAACCGCTTCTGCAGTACTCCATCCATTCCTAATCGATCTACATATTTTATATAGATACACCAAGACCAAAAAAAAGCTAATAACTCTCTCATACTACTCCCTCTGTTTCGATATGTTTGACACCATTAACTTTTTAGCACATGTTTAACCGTTCGTCTTATTCAAAAACTTTTGTGAAATATGTAAAATTGTATATCTACATAAAAATACATTTAACAATGAATCAAATGATAGGAAAAGAATTAATAATTACTTAAATTTTTTTAATAAGACGAACAGTCAAACATATGCTAAAAAGTCAATGGCGTCAAACATTTTAAAACGGAGGGAGTATATTTACTATAGCAACAAAATCAATGCATGCACCATCCTCACTATTTCCTAGCCAATAGCAAATCAAGATATTGCATGTAGGTTATAAATACTTGTGTGCATGGATATATGCATGTTGACGGTCGTTATCGATCAGTTTCGACCGCCAATATTACCAAAAGAGGAGAGAACTAATGATGCTTGCAATGCATAAATATGTTGGAATAATAATATTCCACTATTATTAGGTTTACTAACCTTTTGCAGGGAATGATTATAAAATGGAGGAGAATCGACATCAACGCCAACGATAAATCAATCGGGCGATGTCGAGAACCAGACTTATGCATGAATGGGCCAAGAACTCAGAATTTACTCGACAAACTGGGCCAAAATTCATAAGTCTGTGAAGAGAAGCAACAGAGGAGACCGCCAGCCCAAATTGGGCTGGATCGGGCCAGCCCCAGGTTCGGCCGAACCCTCCTTAGCGCCATCCGATCCAGGGCTTCGTCTGGACGGTGTGGATTTGTCCCCAATGATGGTTGGAGGGCATTTCCGACCATTCCAACCGCCACAACCGTCATTGGGAGGCTATAAAATAAGTTGCCATTCTCACTTCACTCACACATCTTAAGTAAGAGCTCTCTTATTTCTCTCAAGTTTAGTTTAGTAATATCTAACTGGTGGAATCATATAATCCTATAATACTATACAAGTGATCCCCACTTAGTGTAGTTATTAGGATTTTGCTGAGTTCTGGTGAAGCCACGTCACTCTTTTAATCCCAGCCATTAGATCAACTGCTGCGAACGGTCCGATGCGTTCCATCCTTCCCTGAGCGCTACCTCCCTCCTCCACCGAGCGCAGATTCTCCGCCGCCGCCGCCGCCGGGCGCGCTACTCCCCCCACGCGCGCGACTCCTCCCTTCCCCACCAGCCCGCGCTCGCTTCCTCCCACATCGCGCGCGCGCCAGGCGCGGGCCCGACGCCGACCGCTCTCGCATCCCCGCGCCGCTTCTCCTCCAACCCTCTCACCCCCGGCGCTTCTCCTTCACTCACACGCCTGCACCCGCACCGCATCGGCTCCCACTCCCGCGGAGCGCTCGCTAGTCCCCACCACGCCGGCCTCCGCTGTATCGCGCTCCCTCTCCCCCAGACCCCCACCCCGCGCCGCGCGGCCCTCCCTAGGTACGCCTCCCCCTCCCAGCGCTAGCCGCATCGCCTTCCCCGCCGCATCGCTGCACGTGTGGCGCTTCCCCTCCTGCGTTGCTTCCTCTCTCGGCGAGGAACGAAAACTGCTGACGGCAATCAAGGAGAAACACTTCATGCCTATCATGAAGTACATACCATTTATGGCTTGCCTTTTCTTCTCCTATTCCTTTTTATTTAGTTCAGCAACTGTATCAAATTTATCCCCTCTTGCATATATTGCATATTCTTGATCTACCAGGCAGCTGGATGTTTCTGCTCGCTCGGCTCGAATCATATGCATCTCCACACATTATCCCTCCCATCACTCCAATGATCTAACAGGTGTCATCACCCACCAATTTCTCTTTTCCTTTTGTTTGCTTGATCTGATTTCGTTCGCCAAAATAGAAGCTCACTGATACATTTCGATTTTACCTATATGAGTTTAATATTTAATTCAGTTTTGTATTATGGTTCATATTTTTAGGATAGTAGCATTATTTGCCAATTTGACTGCCTACACACATTTTATCGTTACTGTAGTTTGAACACCTCTTTTTTTCCCCAGATTTGAGGTCCACTGACTTAGTTGATTTTTATTCTTGATTTGTCTCTTAGCAGTTGAAGGTTATGGAAAACAATATCATATACATCTATTGGTGGATTTGTCACCCAATCAGATCTAAGAAGAATGTAACTCAACAAGCTAAGCGACTCAAATGGTCATATTAAGCCTATGGATCTTTTTGATCGGTATTTTAGTTATGATCTTTAATTGGTGAAGTTTTATCTCAGTATGTATATGGTGATATGCTTTTCACAAAATCCCCATAAAGAGCAATGTCATATTTCCTGCCAAAAGAAAAAAAATAGAATGAGGTCAGATACATATGTTAACTCTTATATATATTGTGCTATCTCCTGTCTTAATGTATATGTCAGTTCATTTCATTTTCTCATTTTCAAGGTGCTGGTGCCACTGATCTGGATGTAGACTCCACATATGCATTCATGTTTTTTTTTTTTTTTTTACTCTGAATCAGCTCGGTAGTACTGGTATTTTCGAAGTTCTCTGAAAGCTACTAACACAGGGAGTTAATTATATGTATACGAGGTAATCCTTTCCCAACTCCAAGCTATGCAGGAATTTCTTCTACTATTCTATATGATCAGTTCAGTTATGATTCCCCAGCCGTTAGTGATGATTGGACTATATATGTATGTACGTGTATAAATATAAAATGATATTTTCTTAGTTATGATTATTAATTTTGTAATTGTAAGGTAATCATCGTCTAGGTTTGCTACATGCCTTGACTGCCAATTCCTGGCGTATTTATATGAAACATACGTAATAGTTGTACTTCCTGCTAAATGCATATTTCTTACCACACAGTAAAATATGATATCCTAGCACCTTATTCGTGAACTGATTGGCATTCTATTGCAAGATTAACTACAGAGGTTCTAAAACTGTGCTAAGTGGATCAATGAGGGAGGATTGTACCATAGAAAGATATCATGCAAAATACAAGGCTATCAAGTCAATGAGGAAAACAGTCCCAGTACAACACCTATTTTCCTTTCAGGATTAGTTCATATAGGATGAAACATATAATTCTGGATAATGTTATCGATGGTGTATATTTTTCATTCTTCAACAACGAGTGAACATCCTTTAATTTTGTTGTTCCCAGTACTAGCTTTATCTGATCAGCAGCTTAACAAGGTACCTCATCGTATAATCTATAATTACTATTACTACTATAAAGTTTTTAGGAAGTTAATTATATTGGAGTAGTTTTTTTTTCTTCTCATATTCTATGCTCACGTTGAAAATTTGAAATTTCTCAATTATTGCCGCAGCAACGCGCCGGGTATTATCTAGTATAATTAAAATAGGAATCAGGAGTCCGGAAGTCTTCGGAAGAGTTCGGGTATGGCTCTACTAGCTTTCCTTTCCTCTTTTGTAAGCTTTGTATTTTTATTAGAATACTTTTCTAAATACATTTCTGGTATTGAAATACTTTCTGAGTATATGAGTACCAACTACATTATGTTCATGTTATACTGAATGTACTGCTAGCTTATCTGGGAGATGCTTTGGTGCGGGTATAATGTTTGCTTATGCAATTACTCTATGTCATGACGATGATATTAGAGTAGTATCTGGTAGTTTAGACGTGGTGTCTAGATTACGGGATATCATTATTTGGGGTTATATATTGCGGATGAGAGGTGGGCCGCTGATGGTGACAGCTCAGTACGGGTATTCCTCCGCGCCTATATATAATCCTAAGTTAATTTCCTGGGGAGGATATTCCTCCGTATTTAGCCCCGGTTGGATGGTCATGACGGGCTGTCGTAAGGAACTCGGCAGTCAGGGGTGGCTTCTCGAAGTACCAGGAGGGCATCGGATAGAGGGTATTAGTTAGTATATCAGTTAACTAGAATGTATATATACTATGTATATTAGAAGTATAGAAATAGATTCTCTTTCTCTTTTCTTTCCACTTAGCTTAGATTATTTGTTATGAGGATGAGTAGTAATGCTTGTGTGTGTCACTCTACCCTTGGATTATCTTAACCCCTGCTTAGAATATGATTATCACAAGTAATATATAAATTATTAGTTGAGTTCTCTCTACATGATCTTCCCACGGGATAAAATAAATACGATACCCTCGGAATACTCTCGGGTGAAATGCTACAATGGTATATCCGTGTGCTTGCGGATGAACTCTGTAACCATAATATACCAGAAGTATTTCTGCGCCATTGTTGGGAATTATATTTCTAGTAATGTCGTTAAGAAATACCAACAATGCATCAATGTTCATTTACTCCAATGCACAAATAACGAATAGACTTAATGAATGAACACAAATATGTAGATCATTTAGAAATAACCTCAAAAAAATATATGTAGATCAATTTGGAATGGAGGGAGTAGAACAAAATTTAGGGCCTGTTTGGCACAGCTCCAGGAGCTGGAGCTCAGCCAAACAGTTTCAGCTCTACTAAAACTGGGAGTGGAGCTGGGTGGAGCTCTCTCATAAAATGAACTAGAGTTGTAGAGCTGGTTTAGGCAGCTCCACAACTTTACTCCAGACCCAACTCCTGGAGCTAAATTTAGGAGTTTGAGCTGTACCAAACAGGCCCGTAGAAACGGTGTGCACACTGAACGAAGGTGGTAAGTTTTTGGGTTTCGACTACTCATGATCCAACTATAGTACTGTAATCCCTTCGTTTTACGTTATAAGATATTTTAAATTTTTTTAAAGTCAAAGTACTTTAAGGGCATGTCCCCTTTGATGTCATTTTCAACCATACATTTTTTTTAGCAAAGTTGTCAAAAAAATGTCTACGTTTAGTTTGTTGTCAAATTTGATCAATACATAAGAAATCCTACTAAAATATTGGCAATATTACCATCTTACCAAAATTTTAACATTGCCAAAAATTGGTAAGGTTTATTTTGGCTGCAATCTGAACAGGTCCTAAGTTTGACTAAGTTTATAGACAAATATAATACCACCTCCGTTTTAGGTTATAAGACTTTCTAGCATTGTCTCATATGTGTCTAGATTCATTAACATTTATATGAACGTGGACAATGCTAGAAATTATTATAATATGAAACGGAGGAGGTAAAATATTTATGATATAAAGTTAGTTTTATTAAATTAATAATTGAATATATTTTTATAATAAATTTGTTTTGGGTTGAAAATATTACTATTATTTTTTCTACAAACTTAATTAAATATGAAACAGTTTTATTTTAATTAAAGTTAAAACGCATAAAAGGGAGGGAGTACTATGCATGCCGTGTTTGTTTTCCCCTCTCTCTACTTCCATTTTACCCTGCCCTTTCCTCCTTGTGGACTCGTTTTGTGGTGCTCGGTATGTGTCGTTTTCACCCGTAGCAATGGTCCTACGGAGAATCGTCGTGCATGCCGTAGACCATAGCACAACCACGCTACTGCAGCAGTAGCAGCTCCTATACAAGGAGGCAGTGAATAAGCTTGCAGGCGCAGTCTGCACCTGTCGCGGTGATCGGAGCGGCAGTCGGCAGAGCACGAGAGACACCGTGCACGTGCCCCGCGGCCCACGCACAGCGACTCGTCACTCGCCGAGGCCGGCCGCCGTCGGCCCCCACCCATCCTCGGTCTTCCGGCCGGGACCCGCCGCAGTTGTCTTGCGAACCACACGTTACGTTTGGATTCAGCCCTGTTTAGTTGGGGAAAAAAAAATTTTTAGATGTCATATCGGACGTTTGATCGGATGTCGGAAGGGGTTTTTGGACACGAATAAAAAAACTAATTTCAAAACTCGCCGGGAAACCGCGAGACGAATCTTTTGAGACTAATTAAACCGTCATTAGCACATTAGGTTACCGTAGCACTTATAGCTAATCACGGACTAATTAGGCTTAAAAGATTCGTCTCGTGATTTCCCCATAACTGTGCAATTAATTTTTTTATCTATATTTAATACTACATGCATGTTTCTAAAGAGATTCGATGTGATGTTTTTAGGAACTAAACGGGCCCTCAGTTCAGCCCCGGGCCCTCGGTCGTCTCAGAATTCAGAACGGTGACCAGTTTGCATGTTGGGCCCAGGTGGTACCCGGCGGGTGGGTCAATCGAATAAATTGTCTTAAAATATGTGGCGAAAAATTGTCTTAAACATTTCGTGGGCCAAAAAGTTCAGTTTGTTTCGACGGGGAGATGGGCTAATTTAGTCTGGGCCTACCTTAGGTTGAAGGCACAAAGGAATAAGTGTACTCTATATCCCTCAGCTATGCCCCAAGTTTCATCCGCATCCAAAGATAAAAGACCCTGTTTAGATGGGATTAAAACTTTTCCCTATCACATCGAATGTTTGGACACTAATTATAAATATTAAACGTAGACTATTAATAAAATCCATCCATAATCTTGGACTAATTCGCGAGACGAATCTATTGAGCCTAATTAATCCATGATTAGCCTATGTGATGCTACAGTAAACATTATCTAATTATAGATTAATTAGGCTTAAAAAATTTGTCTCGCAAATTAGCTTTCATTTATATAATTAGTTTTCTAAGTAGTCTATATTTAATACTTTAAATTAGTGTCTAAATATAGAGACTAAAGTTAAGTCCCTGGATCCAAACACCACCAAAATGTAGTCCGTTTGTCTAACGTGACAAATATATGGCTCATTTTGACTAGGTCTTCATCCCACGTTGCATTGACATGGCATTTTGTAGCAATTCTATCAAAATAATCAAAATAATAATAACCCTATGCCCATGTGTTAGTGACACCACAAAATAATAATAGTAGTAAATGGTGGGGGCCCACATGTCCTTGTCTCGCGCCCACAACATTTCTCGTCCTTGACCTCCGCTCTGGCCTAGACTCCACCTAGGCACGGTAGTCGTCACCCTCTCCATTAGATAGGAATCACTCAGCCCACCAGGCCCCTTATTCAGCGCCTGCGGCCTCGGCCTGGACACTCTCCACATCACCACCACAGTGCCGCCTGTCGAGAGTGCTGCTGCTTCTCCTGTCAATAGTGACACTTGCGCCGCCGCACTGCGTTCGTCGCACGCCCCGCTCGCGAGCTCCCTCCTGCTATGCTCTAGGGGTGACAATTTCCCCCGCGGAGATGAGCCCCTATTGGGGGCGGGGACGGGTGAAGTTTTTGCTCTGCAGGCGATCCGCTCCTCCATGTTGCTCTCCTTGGTTCCACCGCCGCTACCACACCGTCTCATAGAAAAGGGGAGAGAGAGCGGGGAGGAGATTGAGGATTATATGTGGACCGCCCCCTTTGTTTTTGCCACACAAGCGCCTAGTCAGCATAAGTGACTCATGTCGAACTTACCATGTTAGCAAAACTGACCCTCCATACTATCTAAGGACCTCATTTGACCCGATTTTACAGGATGGGTGTTTAAAATTTTTGATATCATGTTGTTAGGAATGTGATTTAAACTCGGTCAAATCTTGTTAAATATTAAATTTTAGTTTAAACTTTTTAAACATGCCTAATAAGAAAAAAAAATCCGTAGGGAAAGGCTCGATCTCCAGTTGACACGTTTCACATGAGAGAGAGGGGGCCATGCTTTTATCTCACTTGTAGGTAGGGGCGAACCCAAACCCCGGGCCACCTAGACCGTGGCCGAGCTGGAAGTGAAGGCCCATATAAACTCAACCTTGTTTAGTTAGTGAAAAGAAAATTTTTGGGTGTCACATCGGATGTTTGACCGGAGGTTGGGGAATGGGTTTTTGGACAAGAATGAAAAAACTAATTTCATAACTCGACTGGAAACTGTAAGACGAATCTTTTGAGCCTAATTAATTCGTTATTAGCACATGTGGATTACTGCAGCACCTATGGCTAATCATGGACTAATTAGGCTCAAAAGATTCGTCTCGCGATTTCCCCCCTAACTATGTAATTAGTTTTTGTTTTTATGTATATTTAATGTTTTATATATATATCCAAAGATTTGATGTGATGTTTTTGGGAAAAAAATTTAGGAACTAAACTGGGCCTCATGTGATTTCACCATGCAAAAGATATATGGGCCAAAATCTCTATGGGCTGACCCGGGGCTTGCCTAAAGTCCGGATCCGTCCCTGCTCGTAAGTCGTAAAACACATCTTAAAAATAAAAAGTCGTAAAACACACAGTGCTCTAGTGCTCAACCAGTTATAACAGGACTGCTCCCTCTGTCGCACGCAGGTCGCACAAAGCACAGTTCTCACTCGTACACCGGTTTGGTGGCTCGATCGCTCGCTCGATAATTATCGCCGTGGCCAACTGCCGGGGGTCGGTGTCCCCGGCCCGTGAAAGGCGTTAATGTCTCCCATGTGCACGCGGCGCCATCGCGCCCTTCGTAACGTCGCACCTAACGCCACCCCGATGCCACGTACAATCGCGAACCGGGCCGGCCGGATGCAAGGTATTGGCTCTTATCCTAACTAATCCACCCACTCACCACGTGATCGGTCGTCGATGCTGAGAGTGTGATCATTGCTCGATTCGTGCGTTACGTGTGCACAAGCTCTCGGAGCAATGGATTAGGAACAAAGTAATCCGTGTTTATAACGCCTTTGTTCTGTTAATTTCTTTACTACTACTACTCTTATCATTACCTCCGCGCTGTCAGATCGGTCCCTCTTCGCTTTTGGAAAGCTCGAGCAGCTGCGGCCTGCCGGAGAACGACCGACCAACAGGACATGCATATCATCTCAAATTACTTGATTTCACGATCGTTTTTCCCCGGTGGAGACGAATCGCCGGGGAACCAGTCTAGCGCGTACGTAGCGCCCGCATATACATCCTTCCCAACTGCGTGGCGCACGGCCGAATCCGCCCTGTGCATGCCATCGGCTCCTCCCGGAGAAGTGGAGCCCTTCCACCGCTCCACGGCTCCACGTCGCGCGCGCGTCGTGTGGGCGAATTTTTGGTGCGTCCTCGATCGCTCGTGTAGGCGCCGAATCGACGGGTAGCTGCAGGTGGAGGCGTAGCATCTGTGCCATGCATGCCACGCGCCCCCTCGGCACATGGTATCATATATCGATCAGCTTCGCATATTGTTGGTTGGTTGGTTGATGCATCCATCGCTTCCGTCGTCGGAGCAAAGCAAAGCACATCTCAACACGATTGATTAATTATGGAGCGGTGCGTGGTCTTTGCATCCCATGTGGTTTAACTGGTTATGCTCATGCATGCAGATAACGAATTGAACCGAGCGAGCTGGGATTGGCAGGATGTCGTTGTTCACTAAGCTAGCGCTGCTCTAATTACGACGACTTGATACTTTGATATCGTGTTACTCCTTAACTAGCTTGCATCCGAATCATCCGATCTCGATGCTGTTCAGTTGAATATCTCGCGTGCTGTTGGATTGAATGTGTGTGCAGGCATCTAGCTCTGTGAAAACCGGGGCGTGACGGCACGGCACGCCGCTCAATTTATTATTGACCGCATCGATCGGTTGTTTGCCTCCTTCCACCCGGCACCCGCCGGTTACGGCCCTTTTGCTTCCTGACGGGTTTCATGTGACGCATAATAACTTACCTTCACTTTATTTTTTCCTTTTCACAATTACAAATCAGATACATACACATTAATACATACGTAACATCACATTCATGCATCCACTAACATACATTTAAAAAGATAGAAACCAACGGTATATTTCTGATCTCACTAATTTAAAAAACATATACACATTACTCGCACATAGCACACTGACACCACCAGTATGCCACCATGTTTACGTCAGTATGCGTATTTTTGTTTTGCAAACATGAATTTGATTCTGTTCTCATATTGGCATTCTCAAAATGGACATGTTATCATTTTTGGGGGAATATGCGTAAGCTTTGCACATCTTTGTAATATTAAGGAAGAACTTTTACCATCAATAAAAAATGAAAAAAAAACTAGCTGTGAGCCTGTGACAAGAGTACCTTTAGTGGTAGTGAACTAGTGATTTATAAGGTCTACTATGAGTAGGAAAAATATATATTGCCAACAGTTAAGCTATTTAGTATATAGATATAATCCATAAGATTGGAAAAGGTAAATAACGTACCATTGTACCTACTGATAAAAGGTTAAAGGCCTTTTGAAATAGAGAATCGGCAAAGGATTTTTTTTTCTTGAGGTCTCTTTGATTCTTAGGGAGAAGATATAATTTGTTTTTCACATGATTGCATTCCTACGGTCAATTCTATAGAAAAATAAGCAAGATGCAAACCTCCTTTGATTTTTTTTTCAATCTTCTCTGTGGTGCAATCAAAGGTTTCTATGCTTTTCTTGTGTTTTCTTCGAGTTCATTTATGATAAAAAATACTTTGATTCTTGCATTTTCTGTATTCTGCGATTCAAAGATACCTTATTCTTGTATAGTAGATTTGTGCGACCACACCGCAACCAGAGGCTGCTAGGTCAAGAAGGTCAAAATGGACGTGTAATTAGCACTTGGATGGTGTTCCTTTTTCCTGGGAGGATGTTAGTATTCTACCCTATAATTCACCAACTCGTTTTACTCATCTTTCATCCTTACACTCTTACATTCATCACTCAACGGTTCAGATCATCTCTGGAATATCTTGCTCATAATCCAACGTTTGAGGTCGCTCCCACCTCCCACCTCGCATTGCGCCGACAGGCAATCCCGTCTCCCGTCTTCTGCGCGATCCCCCCTTCCCCCTTCCTTCCGAAACCTCTCCCGTCTCCCGCACCCCTCTCCAATCCGTCCTACCTCCCCCTCACATTTCCTCCCCCCAGGCCACGCCCATCTGCCCAGGTCGCCGACACGCCGCCTCCAGATCGCCGTCCAGCCTCCTTGCCGTCGCGCTGCAAGCATCAACCGTCTTGCCACAAACAGCCTCCTCCAGGATAAGCACGACGACTACCATATACCCCGCATATAATGCTAAGGTCTACCAAAAAAATGCATCTTTTTGCCCCCATCAGTTGGATCCTTGTCGCCGCTGATTATAACCCCGCCTTGTCTGCTCCCGTTGCGATGCATGTTTCTCAAGGCAAGAAAGTACGATCATAATAAAGCAATGCAAATGGGGCAGAGATGCAGAGATGGAAAGGAAAGAGTTTGGAGCTGACACTGTCTTGGAGGTGTTAGAGATTCAGAGAGCATTTTAGTTGTTAAGTTACAGCGTCTAATTAATTTTTGGTTTTTCCTGGATTCACTATTGGGTTCTTGCGGTCAGGAGTTTGAGTTCGATGGTGTTGACTGGGAAGGCTAGACGGTGTACATCGAGAAGGTTGGCAAGGTCGATCCGAACAAGCTGATGCAGATCACCTCAGTATAGCGGTGCATCAAGTACCGTGTGCAGAGTTTGAAAGAAATTTCAGAGACAAGGTCCCTGCTTGCACATTGGCAGCCAAGAGGCATATTGATTCTCAGATACTGCAAAGGTGATCACCATATATACATATGTGAAAAGAAACTTTTGAAAAAAGAAAAAAATAAATCCTTTATTAATATATTATGATGCACATTTTGATCAATTTATACTTCTAACTTTGTTATATTTAGGATATTTTTAAAAAATATTTAAGTTAGACCACCCAAATTGAAATCCTAAATACACCACTCGCTGTGTATAGTGTTGTATGGTGACTGCAAGTGCCATGATTTGTCATCGAAGAAGATTAGCTCTGCTCGGATAAGCTGATAGTCACTACAACGATAATATTCATCAATATATGCTTGGGATTATTGTAGCTGCAGCCGTAGCCACCATGGTCGAGCAGGGCAGCCAATCACATCTTAATTTTGAGTTAAAATTAGAACTAATTAAAACAATTAATTTGTTTAGGTTCTTGATTGACAGAGTACACTTCTTGAAGTAATTAACAAAATGTTAGCATCAACTAGCTGTGCCTAACAACCTTTGTCAAACTATTATCTGTCTGTGTTTATACAGCTATATCTGTTCAGCTTACCAATTTTTAGAAATGTTCTTAGCCTCATAGCACCTATTGAGTCCAGATGAAGGCCATGTATAGGTACTTTTAGTGTCCTGATTTTAATTTATAGTCCCTTTGAAATAGTTCAATTGAGATCCTCTGAAATAGGACATTGTGTCCAACCTAACTTAAAGCTGATTGTTGCTTAGTTTCCTTAGATAGTTCTAAATGTCCATTATGAAGGTTCAAAAGCAACACACCTAGCTACTTTAATTTTGTGACTATTTTTAGAGTTTGGTCATTATCAGAACTGAAGGACACCATAGAATATGCTCAATAAATAAATGTTTAAGAGGCAATGGCTATCGCCTAACACAAGTTCTTCTTTCACATATTTATATAACATATTCTATAATGCTCTTGTTTGGGGCAACCTGGAGCTCAGTCCCTTTCTTTTTTTAAAAAAAAGGAACCTGGAGCTTTGGTTGATGAATAATGAGTTTTGCAGGTTTTGTTCTGTGCAGCACAATAGCAGATAATGATTTAATTTCAACCTTTTCAGTTGTAGCTGCCCGAATGAAAAATGCCTGAACATGCCCGAAGATGAGTAGATCTTTTGCAAGTCTTGATTTGTGCACCTCATCAGATGGTTGCCAGAGCATGAAAAATTCCTGAGTATGATTAGGCTGTTTGCAAATCTTGGATCTGTGCCCCTCATTCTGTATGTGCACATCTTTAGACTTTAGACATGAAGACATTATCCTCTTGTTGTAAACTTTGTTATATATACCAACATGTAGTAAACATCCATTAATTGATTTTATAAGATTAAGACTAACAAAACGAAACACATTTTTGAAAAATGCCCGACCATGAATAAGAACTTTAAAAACACAAACTTTCAATTAAATGGAGTGTGTTAACATTTATAATATTTTTTTAAGGAGCTACATGTCCTAAGGCATGACATAAATTATATTGGATCGTGGCAATTTTCAAGAGTTGCATGTCTTTTCAGACTGGAATAATAAACTTGAACATATTTTGGAGCCTACATCTATTATATGCGTAATTGTTGAAACACATGTTTTTCAGTCTGATTTGCATTAAAAAAGGAGTAACATTGAATATAATCATAGCGTAGCACGTGCATATTACTAGCGTTTATAATTTACCTATCTTATCTTATTCTCCGGTCGAAAGTTGCTGCTTAATTAGGGGCCAGGAAGTGGTGGAGTGGGCCACATGCCGGTGCATGAATTGGCAGGTTTGCCAAGTGCCTGTAGTAGCTAGCATCACTGTTTCCTTTACTACCAAGTGATTCTCTTGGCACTAAAACTGATCGATTCCGGCAGGTAGGTCTGTCTCGGCTTTCACGGACAGCCCTGCACGTTCTTTGCTCTACTGGGCAACTGAAAGCATGTCTTTTCTTTTAGTGTGGTGTGATTTCCCTTGCACTTTCAAACCTCACACATCAATTACAATATACCACTGCACGAAAACTATATGGTGTAGGATGTCAAGGTATTTCAATTGGTGTTATAGTATACGGTGCGTCCACGAAAACTAATGTTTTATTTATGTATAATACTTTTCTGCACAGAAAAACAACTTTCTCACTGAAGTAGTCAATCGTGTTAAATTATATAGTACTACCTTTTGCATCACCCTCAGGGTGTCGGAGCCTATAGAGCTGAAGAAACTAATGGCATACTCCCTCTGTTCTTAAAAAAATAATAACCTAGATATAGAGGAGCATGTACAGATTCATTACTATGTAACGTAATATCTGTGTTTGTTGTTTTTTTAGACGGAGGGAGTACTCTGCATACTGCAAGCATCCATACATCAGGAGGTTGAAATGGACAAGCCGATCGAGAACAACTGATCAGGAATTCAGGACGGCAATAGTCAAGTCAATTATGTGGATGTCATTGTAGTTTTACATCCGCATTGACGTAGAATGGACCAATCGAGTAGGTGCAGGCCTGATCAGATTACTCGGTCAGCTAGGGCGATTCAAGGGTGCGTGCATACAGTTGGTCAAATTGATGAGTGCTGTATGTACGTGTACGTAGCTTACGTCGATATCTTTGATTTATCAGACTCTTTTTTTGAAACCTATTTATCAGACTCTTGAACGAGAACGCGAGAGACGACAAAGTTTACATAAGTACAGGGGTCTAATTAGCATCAAGGACCAACCTGTGGCTGCTGAATGCTACTAGGAGTACTAATGTGCTTCAGCAGTTTTGCATCACATCGCATCGCAGCTGTGGAAAGATTATAAGCCGTCTTCATTTTCCTTAGGCGGATTATAAACCATAATGGATTATCATCAATCAATAAATATTTTATAAATGGAATTAATTAAAAATAATTTGTAAATAAAATTATATATGCTGTGTTCGTTGTAATTTAAAAGCAAGTACTTAAAAACTAAATTACAAAAAAAAACCCCTCAAAACTAACTCTAAGCCAAGAATTTTGGCTACGACTTATAACTGAAGGGGAAATGAGGGGTGTGCCTTTTACCATAATAGTTCAGTTTTAAAATATTTTACCGTGAATGAGTTTTTTTTAAAGAATCATCACAGAGAGGTTTTATAAGGGTTAGTTTGATTGGACCAATTATTTCAGTGTTCGGCAGCATAGGATTGGAAGAAAAACTCACTCGTTCTCCGTGCGACCACTTCATAAACTGATAAATAGTGTCTTTTTTACAAGAAATTTTTATAGGAAAGTTCCTTTAAAAAATCATATCAATCCCTTTTTTAAATTTAAAATAATTAAAATTTAATTAATTACGCGTAATGAATCACTTTGTTTTGCATATATTCTCAATCCTCTTCTTTCATCTCCTCTCAATCATATGGCAAAGATTTGTATTGAAATAAATATCCATGTGATATTTTGAAAGTTGTTAAAATGTTAGCATAGCAAAACTTGGCCTAATCCAAATAAGCTCTATGTCCACGAATAAGCACTTTAAAATAATATTAAAAAGGCGACATGTCCTGTAAAAATCATTAAATAAGTAAATAAGTGATAACCCGTGAAAACCAGACCTAAAAGTTCATTAAATTCATAAAAAAATTAATAGAGATAGGCGTAGCCATAAAATGTATTCTCATCAAATTGTCAAGTTAAAACTCAATTTCATTTGGGATTTAAAAAAATAAGTTTTAGGTAAATAGTAACATAATACAGTTTACTTAAATTTTTTTTCTCTCAAATAAAATTGAGTTTGAACTTGAGATTTGATATGAATATATTTCATGCCTATACTTATCTTAACTTTTTTTTCCATAAATTTCATATCTAGGACGGAGGGTGTAGATCCGATTTTTACTGGTAGATATTTTCCATGTTAAGAAATGCAAATAATAGTCCTGACATGTACGAAATCCACAGCGACATTCATAGCAAAGCCTAGTCAGGCACGTGCCGGAGTATCACTCGATCACTGTGCGTCTGTGAGTGCCCAGCCCCCAATCAAAGCACGGCCCTACCTCACCGTCCTTCCTTGCGTGAACCAGCAGGCCGGATTTCCTCGCTGCCGCCCCCATCGCCGGCAGGTTCGCGCGGGCGACGTGCGCGGTGGCATCTCATTCTCACCGCGCACCGCGGGGTGAGCGGCCGGCGCCACCCACGCCCGCTTCCACGTGGGCCCCACGCGCGGTGTGGTCACCGGCCACTCGAGTGACGCCACGTGGCCCAATGGCGGGGCGGGGAGGACGCTGCCAGGTGGGACCCCACCACGCGCGGTTCTAGAGGCTTCCGGGCTCCGATCCCAACGCGAAGCAGCAGATCCCCCAGTTAGTAATATAATTAATGAATTAATTAATTTTGCAATCGCTTTCTCTTTTCTTTGTCTGTCAGAGAAAGTAATTGGGAGACGCTTTTTTTTTTTTCCATTGCTCGCGGCCCAGGAAAGTATCGGGAATTCAGGATCGCTTTTGCATACAAGGACGCCCAAGAATTCCTTTTCGTGGACAAGGACTATACGATGTTTTTCCCCTGTTTCAAATTAGTACAACTCCAATTTTATGCATCACTGATTAGTGATTAGGGTTTAGGAGTGAGGAGACTGTGGTTGGACTTGACATGTGTCCACATCTGTGATAATTAAGGATTAGCTTCGCTTTAATTTCATGCCGCGTCTATGGTTCGCGTACTTGTATTCTGGGTGTCTTGTAGTTTAACAGGAGGTTTCTGTATACTCATATGTTCTATGATATAAGATTATGGGTATGTTCAATTTAATATCATTTTCAACCATACTATTTTTTTAAAAGTTATAAAAAAATATATACGTTTAGTTTGTTGCCAAATTTAATAAATACATAAGAAATCTTGTCAAAATTTTAGCAATATTGCTATCTTGCTAAAATTTTAGCATTGCTAAAATTTGGTAAGGTTTATTTTGGCTACAATATGAACATGCCCTATGACATCTTCTCCACTGATTTTAAATCATCCATCCTCAAAAATTATATTTATTAGGGTGATTTAAATCAGGAGATGAAAATAATTGTTTCTTATCTTTGAGTTTAGGATGGTCGTGTCTTATATTTTGGAATGGAGGAAGTAGTTGTGTGCTAGATAATTTTTGGACATCAATATTTAAAAAATATATATTCTTTTAAAAAAAATTTGCATTAATTTTGTTTGACGATAACTTTTGGACATGTTCTTCTCTACTTTTTTGTAGGGTAATGGCAGCATTCGGCAGCGCTTGTTGTTGCAGTCGCTGCGGCCGCAACAACTCTCAATATGACTGCAGGTGGCAGCCGCTCAAAACGGCTACAGCCGCGATGGCAGCAATCGCTAGCTATTCCGATCAGTCCTAATGTTCTTCTCTACTTAATGGGAACCAATTGCGTTCTTCTCTAATTAATGGGAACCAACTGCTTATGTCAGTAGTCTAATAAATAAATTATTCCAACATAATGCAATAGGTTTTTCAGTATTTTTGGTTAGCATATTTTTCCTCTTCAATACTTTTATTTCTATGGTGAAAGACAAAAAAGAATGAAAAAAAAGGAGAAAAAAGTATTAACCTTTACAGTTAATATCAAAGGGTTGGAACAACAATAATTATATTAAACATCCTATTTGAACATAGGTTAGAAGGGTGTATTAAAAATATGAATGGTACGGATAATATGGATATTTGGTACACACGATCTGCATATCCGACTAGAAATAGGAGGTGGCTCGGATCCACGTAGTATGTAGAGTAGTACTCGGTTGCAATATTGCCTTGTGTTCTATGAGAGGGCCTAGAGTTTCGATTGAGTATTGCTATGTAATAGATTAGGAAACTGATACGTGTCGGCTACATTTTCCTCTTTGTAACCCTACCCCAACCTATATAAGGTGGGGAGGGAACCCTCCAAGGCTCCAAGGAGATAACAAACTATCGTATCGTCATATCAATATAAATTTGACAGATACAATCTCTAAGCAGTAGCAGGGTATTACCTCTCATCGAGAGGATCTGAAACCTGTCTCTTTCGCATCCATCAACTTTTAGGTCATGTGCGTTATCCTATCTTATCATTGCCAATTCTCAGAATCGACAAATGGTTTGCAAAACTGCAGACTAAATAGACAAAACTAAAACTTAAAATGAGCAACCATTATAATTCATAAAATATATCCAAAATTTGATCACCCCGTGTGTTTAATTCGAGGTGTATGTATGAGGAAGGTTGTTTTCCTGAACTAGCAAAACAATATGGAGAAATTTGGAAACACTTTAATTGCATAGTTTAAATTCATCTGTGTTGGTTTTAAGGAATGTCCTCGACAAATTTGAAAGAATGATAAGAAATCACATCACATACAGCAAATACAGAGTGTGAGTCCCATATATCCAAGACTCCAAGTATTAGTCTAAAATATATGCCTTATTATTCACAAACTTTAAATGATAATTGATTTTTTAAGATAAAAACTAGTGGTTTCACTAAAATGCTAATACCTTCGTCCAAAAATATATCTACCTTTGAGTGGACGAGTTAAACCATAGTACTACAAATAAGAATAAGAACAGATCCCATCTAGATTCGTAGTATTATGACGTGTCTCATCCATTAAAAACTTGTTATATTTTGAGACAAATGTAATATTACTGGGTTTCAACCTACAAAACTGAAGTAATATAGCACTTTAACTTGCGATACAATTCAACACATATATTCCACAAGAAAAAAAATCCAATTCTTCGAACTATCTCCCAAAGATTAAACATCACACCTTGATCAATCCAAAGAAGCTTACCTCTCATTTTTCTTGGCCGTGCACGACCTCTTATTTTTGCAACAGAAGCAACATTGTAGCGACGTGCAACGCAAGTGGCGCTCTTTTTGTCGCGATCCCAGGAGGCAAAGGACCTTTCCGTCAAAATAGTGAAATTTCGAAGGATCCTATCGCAAAATTGCAAGGCTATAAGATGGCGCCAAGGGGGATCGCCTTAACCACGGTTTAGATTAACCCGTCACCTAGAGCCTCTTCGAGTTAAGCGCGCAGAGGCCAAGGGAGAAAAGGTAAAAAAAACGAAAAAAAAAAAGAGAAAAAAAAGGACGCGCCACCGCGGCGGGAGAGGCGTACGGCGCACCGGCCGGCCGTCGGATCTGCGCCGGCGACGCGCGCCCCCGCCGGATCCCCGCTGCTGGAGGTGGACGAGGTGGCGGTCCGGCCATTTCCCCGCCCGCGAGCGCCCAGATCCGTCCCGCCGGTGAGTCCTGCCTGCGACTCCTGCCCTCCTCCTCCTCCACTCGGCTTGTGTGCTGGGACGATGGATGTGATGCCAACCACGGTGTTGTGCGGGGCTAGCGGGCAGCGGGATGGAGATATCGGGATTTTTTTTTGTGAGTCTCACGGTGTTGTGCTTTGATGGATGTGAGTTCCTGCGGGAGATTTCGGCTTGTTGTGTTCTCGTTTTCGGTTTAGCGTGTGATCGCAGTTCTCGAGCCGTTGTCTGAGGATTTCGCCGGCGAACGGTGCAGTATTTTCGAATGTTTGGGGATCGTGCGTAGTTTCGTGATTTCTCAGTGACTTTTTTTGGTTTTGTTCGATCGAAATGCGTGTGATCTGGTTCTCGTCTAATCACTTCAGAATATGTTAGATTTATGTGCGGTTCACTCCCTCTCTAAATTTTGATGCAACTCTCTCGTTATTCATGTATCGATTTTTCGCGCCGAGTTGTAGGAGTGAGCCAGTTCGTGAGAGTTTTTTTTTGGAGTTGTTTTTGTGAGTTCGTATTTTGTCGTTTTACATGCAGTGAGAACGAGTTGATGTAGCAGAGAAGTGGAGAATTTCTAGGATCGAATTTTGAGTGATTTTGTTTTTGATTCTGTGTACGGGAAATCGATTTGCTGTGTGCTGGGGGTATTTGTTAAATGGAGCTGTGTAGCTTTTCCAGAGATCATCTCCTTTAATCAATATTCTAGTTCACTCAATGGTTGTATTGCATGGGATTTAAATCTATCTGCTGCACTTGTAGTGATCGAGATTATTTTTGATGACTACACTATGCTTTATAGACTTGCCATTCGAAAATCACCATGTTTCCACTGTGTGGTTGACTGATTCTTATGACCGGCTTTCATCAGAACATGGGGGAAAATAGAGTAAATTTCACAAAACTACAGGTGTTTTGACCAAATTATCACAAAACTACAGATTTAAGGTTTTGTATCACAAAACTACATATTTAGCACTAAATTTATCACAAAACTACAGATTTTAGATTAAGTATCATAAAATGCATATTTAATATTGAACATATCACAAAACTACAACTTTTGGAGTTTAAATCCTAGCACCATTGTTATGGTGGAGCTATAAACATCATTACTTTGTGATTAAATTGATTATAAACCTGTAATTTCGTGATTATTTAGTTACTAAATATGTAGTTTTGTGATACTTCATCTTAAATGTGTAGTTTTGTGATAAATTTGGTGTTAAATGTGTAGTTTTATGATATAGCGAGTTAAATCTGTAGTTTTGTGATAATTTGGTCATAGTATATGTAGTTTTGTGAAATTTACTCAAATAAAACTAGTCTCGATCTAACTTACGGAGTAGTCACAATCGTTTCTTCATTATTCGAACTGCTAACAGTTTCGTTTGTTCTATGTTGGCCTTCTGTATGCTATTGGCGGGTTGTTTTCCACATGATTTCTGCCGTATATTTTTAAAAATTTACCATCAATTGATGATATTGTCTGTCCGGGGTTGAGACTGGAGCTTGCTGTCATACATGGTGAACAAAACTATGGTAGTACAAGTTATTTCTCTTACTGGCTTGTGTAGTTGTGTAACTCTACACTCTGAGATGTATGAAACCCAGAAGTAAACCAACTTGGCAAGATGTGCTCGGTGTTATGGAACTATAGTTACAAAATTTCGGAAACCAGCTTGACTCTTGCAGAGGTACAGATGATCTAAAGACATTTGTTTGTTGAAACAAGTTGAGGCTCGATTAAGGCAGCACTGTAGACAATTTATTGTGTCAAATATCCATTTATTTTCCCTTGAATTGCTTTTGTACCATGGATGGTTGTCTTACATACTTCCTAGCTTTGCCCTAAACTTACTTACACCTGTGAATGTTGAAAAGCTACCCTTTTTTTAAATATTTTAGGTTTCATGGTTCAATTCTTTGTTCTCAGGATATTTGCTGCGCAATTATGCGATAAAGTGCTTCCAGTTGATGCGGAGTTGGTGGAGACGCCTTGCTCTATAATTTATCCTCCATTGCTCAGCAGTGATCAGTTGGAAGATTCTGCCTTTCTTCCTCTTGCTGCCTGTTTGTTTGCTTCCTTGGTGGAGCAGACGAGAGGAGGAAGGCAAGAAGATAAAGGTAGCTTCTTTCAGCCACTCTATGTCCAGGGACTTGGATTGTCCTGTTCAGACACAGATGGCTGTTGCAGTACTGGATCGGAGCTTCAGCAGTGAATACCCTGCAAGCAGCAGAACCGAGGGGAGATCATGTAGTTGGAAAAGAGTCTTTGTCCAAACTGAAAATGGTTATGTCCTGGTCATTGAACTGGAGAGGGGAGAAAATGCACACACTGTGAAAAAGAAGCTCCAGGTAGCCCTCAAGGTACCCACAGAGGAGAGCTCACTGACCTTTGGTGATCTGGTTCTGAATAATGATCTCAGCAGTATTTGCAATGACTCACCACTGCTCCTCAGAAAGAATCAAATGCACCGGAGCAGCTCAACTCCTTGCCTCTCTCCTACTGCTCATGATGTGCAGGAGCAAGATCACAGCGAACCCATTGAAATCCTTGGATGTTTGAGCCCCTCTTCTCGGATGAAGCAGCTTGCTAAGGATGTTGTGGAAGCCATAAGGAATGGTGTTGACCCGGTACCTGTTAATAGTGGCATGGGTGGCGCATACTACTTCAAGAACATTTACGGGGAACGTGTTGCAATTGTCAAGCCAACTGATGAAGAACCATTTGCTCCAAATAATCCTAAAGGTTTTGTGGGGAAGACCCTTGGACTGCCAGGCCTCAAAAGATCTGTACCGGTCGGTGAGACTGGGCTCCGAGAGGTTGCTGCTTACCTTCTTGACCATGATAACTTTGCAAATGTTCCACCCACAATGCTGGTCAAGATCACGCACTCTGTGTTCAATGTGAATGACACTGTCGGCTGCAAAAGTAAAGTCTTCCACGACAAATTGCAGGCTGTGAGCAAGCTTGCATCATTGCAGCAATTTATTGCTCATGATTATGATGCTAGTGACCATGGGACATCAAGCTTCCCTGTATCTGCAGTGCACAGGATTGGCATACTTGACATCAGAATATTCAACACGGACAGGCACGCAGGAAATCTTCTGGTTAGGAAGCTTGGACCTGGGCCTGACAATTTTGGAGTGCAGACTGAACTCATTCCTATTGACCATGGTCTCTGTCTTCCAGAAAGTCTAGAAGACCCTTACTTTGAATGGATTCACTGGCCACAGGCATCCATTCCTTTCACTGAGGAGGAACTCGAATACATTGCAAATCTGGACCCTGTAAAAGATGCTGAAATGCTTCGCTTGGAGCTACCCTTTATCCGTGGAGCATGTCTGAGGGTGCTGGTGCTATCAACAATATTTCTCAAAGAAGCTGCAGCATTTGGCCTCTGCTTATCAGAGATAGGAGAGATGATGAGTAGGCAGTTCACTGGGAAAGAAGAGGAGCCAAGTGAGCTTGAGCTTCTTTGCATGGAAGCAAGGAAGTGGGTCAAGAAAAGAGAGCTATTTCTTCCAGAAACCGGAGTTGAAGATGACAATGATGGCTTCACCCAGTTCTCTATCGACAGCGAAGATGGTTCAGATGCATCTGAATTACCATCTTTCAGCAAGTTCGGGCTCATGAATGCTAGTCACAGAAATCCACTGTCAAAGTTAGATGAGTGTGATGAGGAAGATGGTGAAGAGGAAGATGATGAAGAGGATGATGATGGTAGTGAAGAAGATGATGATGATGAAGACATGTTCAAAGATGATGCTGGCAACTTGAAAAATCCGTTTTCTAAGCATATTCCTTCAGTCTCAGAGTTATCAGTATCATTTAAGGGGCTCGGTTTCATTGGGAAAGCTAGAGCCTACCACAAAGGTGTTCCCAAGAACAAGGTGACTGCTAAAACTAACTATAGTGGCAAAGGTAGTGAGCATCAGTCTGGTAGCAGGAGTGCCAATGAGCTTCTCCCTCCCAGCGCCAGTTTTGTGAAGCTGTCCGACATGGGCCCTGATGAGTGGAGCGCATTCCTCGACAAGTTCCAGGAGCTGCTCCCGAGCGCCTTCCGAGCCCGGAAGCACGCCGCTGCTGGTGGCCCTCGTCCGTTGCAGAGGCTGGGCACTTCTTGCCAGTTTTGAAACTAGTAGAAGAAGAAGAAGCAGCAGCTTTATACCAAGGTAATGTAGATGGAACCCATCAGGTGTTCAGCAGCAACAGCTTTGTCCGTCGAAGGCAGCTAGCAGCAGCTCTGTACGCTTGTGGGTGTCTGTTCTCGGAGAAGATATAGAGGTGGTTCGGGAATAAGACCGTCCGTCCTTGACATATATGAGCTTGCAGGAGGGTTTGTGTCGTGTTTGTGAATAGCTTTGACATGTGTTGGGTTGTTCTTTCATCTGTACATATATGAAATGAATGAGTACCTCTCGATACCGGGCTTGACCTGGTAGTGGTGAGTGTGCTGGCCTTGCCGGTGTACCGGCTCTGCCACTGTACCATTTTGGAGACGCTTACCATAATATGCACCTGGATATTATTACTGCAAATATATATATGTATACACACACACATACATACATATACATACGATGTATGTATGTATGTATATGTATATGTAAATTTGTTTGGTGCTCCATGGTGCCCGGGCTCTATGATTCAAATTGAGTATATACTCAATTCAAATGAGTATGAAATTTTTTTAAATGTTTAGGTATTAACATTAACTACTTTACAACTAGTTCAAAACAAGTTTAAACTAAATTTAAACATGTTTTTATTAGAATTTGATTCTAGGTATATAGCATCCAAACATATAATTAGTTAGGTATGTAATACTGGATTGTCAAAATAAAGTTGAATTTAAGTTGTTTTGTTGCTAGGTATAGGTACGAATCGAATACTTATAATTAGGTATATACTCACAATTTGAAATTTTTGAAAAATTTAGACGAATTTGTGTATTTCATACCATGGTGCCCGGGCACCATGGTGCCCCATATGAGTGTCCCTATATATATATATATATATATATATATATATATATATATATATATATATATATATATATATATATATATATATATATATATATATATAAATAATATAACCAGTTTGTATCTGCAATCTGTAGTGATCCTCATTGGTGCTCTTGTGGAAGAACTATCCAGAATTTGCATCAGAAAAAAAATGTCAATGAGCAATTCCTTACTCTGCTTGCATGTTTGGCTGATATCACCATCAGTGTGGGTCTCTCATGCCTCTCCTGTAGAAATCTTGTGTTACTACTAAATGATATCCTTGTGATATCTACCTACGAAAGCACCTATTTTCTGGTCTCCAACATCGTTGTTTTCTGCCGGGATTGACGTATGCTCTTGGAGAGATCGCCTGGGACTGTTTCTGATATCGCCAGCATATGTCCTGTAGACATTCAAGGGACCCGTCACCCCTGCTGTGTTATCCACAGCATAAGTGACCTTTTTTATGCCCTTTCTTCCTTCCTTCCCTTGTCAGGAGTGTGAGTCAGGTTAGGTAGCACGTCCATCTCATCTTACACCCTCACAGCTCATCACAAGTGGAGGTTGCTTTCCATGGCGAAACCGAGGGGGGTGTTTTTAGATTCATGAGCCTAAAGTTTTAGCCTATCATATTGGATATTATTTAGGATATCATATGGAATATTTGGATACTAATAGAAAAATAATTACAGAATCCGTTAGTAAACCGTGAGATGAATTTATTAAGTCTAATTAATATATCATTAGTAAATGTTTAATATAGCACCATATTATCAAATCATGAAGCAATTAGGCTCAAAAAATTCATCTCGTAAATTAGTCACAGTATGTGCAATCAGTTATTTTTAGCCTATATTTAATATTTGATGCAGATGTTCAAATATTCGACGTGACAGGGAGTAAAATTTTTATTTGGGATGTAAACAAGGCCTGAACTCATCTCGTAGGTAAAAAGGAAAAAAAAACTGAAAATATTCAGAGGAATATGATGCTCTCGAGCTCAGAAGTCGACGTCCATAACAGCAACAGGTGTCTCGTCCTCCTCCCGCTGTGTCGCCTCGCCGTAGGCGCCAACGCGCGCGGGGGTGTCCTGGCCGCGGCCGTCTCGTCATCCTCAATTCGTCATGTCGCGCGGTTGTATTATTGGCTACGCGTCGCCGTCGCCCACGCGGCGCGTTTGGTGGCGTAGTGATCTCGGCGGCGGCATGGGCGAGGAGTGGAAAGCTCGCGTGGTCGGGTTCGCCACGGCTGCCATTGGCTCTGCTTGATTGTTTGTTTGGATGGGCAGCTGCTACGGCAAGGGAAGGGAGAGGCTTTTTCTCTTTTTTCTTCTTGGAACTCCCGGTAACAGGAGGCACGCAACTGGCATGTGAGAGCTGCTATATATGTCTCCTGTTGGTGAGAGTTGCTGTGCTTGCTTGAGTTTCAATTCAACGGACAACAGTCCCGTGGAAGCTTGAACTGAGATTTTATTTTTCCGGACGTGCTAAAGAGTTGCACAAAAGTATATTACAAGAAAAAAGAGAACATCTACTTCCTCTCCTTTTTTTAAGGACGAAGAGAGTATGACTTGCCTAGATAGTCGCCAAAGGATACATGGAGAACAAGAAAAAAATATATATAGAACAGGAAAAGACTAGCAGCAAAAATGTAACAGCCCTCCCTCTAGAATCGCTTAGCCAGCCCATCCGACGAGTGGGTCCACTTACACATATCACCCCACTTACATTTTCGTCATCACTTCGTGTAAAAGGGTTAAACCGAGAGTGGCATGGTTGGAAGGACAAGGCCTTATAAGTTGGTTTCACCATTGCTAAAATAGTAAGGTGGTACTAAACATGGTCACATGGGTCACACATACCTTATTCTAATTGGACCGGGATGTCACAGAAAAGAACTAGACAGTGAACAAAACTTCTAATGGGCTAGCGTTCGCTTCCATCTACTATTGCCCCTCCTTGTTAATCCAATCGATCACTTACGTATGTGTTTGGTTTCGGGATTAGGTGGAATGGGATGAAACCATCCTTTATTTTGGGGTTGGGATGATTCCACTCACATGTTTGGTTTTTAGGATGTGACGATCCAAATTTTTTGTTTGGTTAAAGGGACGAGGGAGAGATGCGATGAACGCCGTTTGCAACCACCGTCAACGACCATCGTCATCGACGCTGCCGCAGCCGGAGCACTCACCCTCACTCGTCGTCATCATCGCCGCACCACCGGATCCGCTGTCGCCAAGCCTCCTACCGCCGCTGTCGCCCGAACCGCTAGCCGGCAGCCGCCGCTCGAGCCCACCGTCATCATCGCCGCCGCCACCGCCAAAGCACTCACCCTCGCCCGTCGTCGCCGCAGCCCTCCTCACCTCCGGATCCGCCGCCGCAGCCCTCCCCTCCTCCGGATCCACCGCCGCAGCCCTCCCCGCCGCTGGATTCGCCGCCGCCGTCCTCCCAACCACCGAATCCGTCGTCATCGAGCCCCCCGCTGCCGTCTTCACCTGAGCTGCTTGCCGCCGCTCGAGCCCGCCGTCATCATCACTCACGGTGGGCAGAGGAGCATGAGCGGTGTGCGACAATGCGAGTGAGAGGGGACAGTGCGAGCGAGTGAGCAGGGTGAAGCGGCGCGCCTCACGCCGTGCACCGGTTCCACGTGGGACGAGCTTGTCCGCGAGATTTTGCCGGATGTATTGGTCCCGGATCTGAGAGGAACATCTTTAAAAGTGGGTTCGCCCTATACCATCCAATCACATCCCATCCTTACAACCAAACACTACCTACGGCATCTGAGAGAGAATATCGGCGATGACGCGAAGATGGCAAGAGACGAGAACGATGAGAGTATCAAAACCTCATTTGAGCTACTTGCCCAATCGACCCCTCGAAAGGTGCCACCACTCGTGAAGCAGGGCATGTCGGTCCGACGAAAGGTCGCCTCTGCCAAAGGTTAGCACCTAAAGCCAAACTTTATGAGCAAAGACGCGCACGATCAGGGAATTCAGGATGTGGTTGACCGTCTCCTCCTCCTACGCATAAAAATGACACAACGAGCGGTTGTCCATCCATGCGTTGCATGCATCCAAAAACGATGCTAGTGCCAGCCATAAAAACAGCTTACACTTGGCTGGCCCCCACTGTGCCAAAGTCACTCGACACAGGGGAAGAAGTGCTGCTAGAGGAAAACTTGAACAGAGTCGCACTGAATTACCATGTTCTCAGTTCTCTCAATATAACATAGAAGATGGTACTCCCTTTTAAGGCCTATTTATATCAATTTGCTGCGGCAATTTTTTTTATGACAAAAGATTTAGCATTGCAATTTTATAAGTTGGTGTTTAGATACATGGTAAAGTTTTGCCATTATTGCTGCTGCCTCTCTTATGCACGGGGTCCGATGCTTTTTAGCCAAATTTGCTGTTATGAACTCCCAAATAACAAATACTCCATCCGTCCTATAATATAAGGGATTTTGACTTTTTGCCTGCACAGTTTGACCACTCGTCTTATTCAAAAAATTTGTGCAAATATAAAAAACGAAAAGTTGTGCTTAAAGTACTTTGGATAATAAAGTAAGTTATAAATAAAATAAATAATAATTCTAAATTTTTTTGAATAAGGCGAATAGTCAAACTGTGCAAATAAAAAGTCAAAATCCCTTATATTATGGGACGGAGGGAGTACCAACTTGCCTACTTTTTACTACTAGTGTTTAAATTCATTTTGCCAAAATGTGGTTCAAGAGGGCAAAACTTTTACCATTTTAGAGGATCTAAACAGACCCTTAGTCAAAAATAGCCCGAGACCATGTTTAGATGGGCTGGTTTGGAACTTCGGACGAATGCCATGGGCCAAACAAAGGCAGAAATTGCCAACAACTGAAGGAACTGTGAATCTTCTATGTCCCTCCCCCATCACTGGCTCACTGCAAACTGAACGACCAGAAGAACATACTGCTGCTCTTCACATGATGCTACAGCCTGAAGTACACGACCGCCATCCATTTAACAGCAGAGTGGCCCTTTGGCCCCGGTTACCACCAGGTGGTAGTAACAGTAAGGGCTTAATAACCCCCACAAAGTTCAAAAAAATTTAAATAAAAAAAATGAAATTTTCATAAATTTCATCTGTTTTTAACTTTTCACCGTGGTTATTGTGGTTACAGGACTTACCACTGGGTGCGATAACCCCTCCTCTCTGGTACCTTTGGTAAGGAAAACCTTATCTGACAGTTGCCACCTTGCCCTATTCTTTTCTCATTAAGATACATATTTACCTCGGTTTCTATTAGCATGTGATTTTCAAACTACTAAACGGTGTGTTCCGTGTGAAAACTTTATATGTAGAAGTTGTTTTAAGAGTAAAGTGTACGTGCAGTCCTTAAATTTGTATAGGTGTGTCATATAGGTCCCTAAACTCTCAAAATGCATATCCAAGTTCTAGAACTTGTCATAGTGTGTCATCTAGGTCCTAAATCACCACAACCCCTTTAGGATCCTACGTGGCGTTGATGTGGCATGCCGCATGGACATGATGTGGCATTATTTTGACTGACAAATAGGACCCATATAATTTTTTCCTTATTTTTTTTCTTCTCTTTTTTCCCCTTTATTCTCCCTTCTCTGTGACCCGAGCAGAAGAAAGGAAAAAAAGAATAATGAGAAGAAAACGGAAAAGAAAAAGAAAAAGAAAAGAAGAAAAAAAAGGACACGTCACGTCCATGTGGCATGCCACATCAGCGCCGCATAAGATTCTAGAGGGGGTGTGTCGATTTGGGACCTAGATTCACTTTGACAAGTTCTGGGACCTGGATATGCATTTTGAGATTTTAGGGATCTATATGACATAATCTTACAAGATTAAGGACCGCCAATGCACTCTACTCTTGTTTTAAAATACCAAATATATCAATTTGTCAAGTTTCTAATCATTAAAACTTAATCGATCATGAGCTAATAGCTTTCTTCATTTTACGTGTGTCAACTTAATCATAATCTTCATCAGTTTCAAACAATTCTGCAACTTCAGAAATGTTGCTGAAAGATTACAGATGTTCCCCACACCAATCTCCGAGCACATATCACACACACCAAAACTGCCCATCTCCTCAACCGTAGTGGCCAGGACTGGGCTATAATGCTACATATTGCTTGGGGTCAGAATGGGTACCTACCTTACCTAGCTAGCTAACAGCTAACTAATGACTACTATATGTATTTGACAAACAAGCAGAGAAGAAATACATGTATCTATGAAGGTAGAGGAGTCAGCATCTCGATCTCATGTTCCAATAGCTAGTAGATATCTAGCTAGCTAAGTCAAAAATGTGTCTAGGGCTTCTCGACGAGCTCATGGTCCAACGGAGCGTCGTTGTTGATCGGTCGGTGGTGACGAGCATCCTGCGTCTTGTAGTCCATGCTCATCATCCTGGACACCGCGGCGGCAGCATCGTCATGCTTACTTGGCTCCTGAAACATGACATGAGTTGCTGCTGCTGCTGCAGCTCGCCCCTTGCTCTGCTTCTCCTGAAACGCAAACAAGAACAGTCATCAGCAAACTGTAGAAGCTGATACTCGTGCAAGCTTGCACACAGGTGAATGTAACGCAAATTAATGCACATACCTCATGATTTACAGCTTTAGCAGATGCATCTGCTTCTTGATTTGCTGCTCCTGGAACAACAGAAATGACACATTTCAGTCCCTCAATCAGCAGTGATTTAATTTCTGTCAGAAAAGCAGTATAACTGAACTAACTACGCTTCGCTATGCAATGCTAATGACAGGATCAAGTTTGGGTGCTAAAAATTTGGGGAGGTATCAGAGATTAAGAGCCTACAAGAAAAGCACAAAGAACACACTATCTGGTTCAAATTAGTCCCTAGTAAATCAATCAGTGGCAAGAACCAAGAAGAAGTCTAAAGTCTTTGCCTTTTTCTTTTTCTCTCAGTTATTCCTTGGTGGATGAGTTCTCGGAGTGCGGTAATCGGAGCTGAACGGCACGAGGCCGGCAAACCCGTGCTTGCCGCCACTCTTTCGTCCAGCGCCTTCACCGCTTAACCCGACAACGGCAACATCTACGGCTCTCTCGCTTCCATTTCCATGGACATGGGCAGTGTTTGCACCTCTGTTCTTCTTCTCCTCTCCTCCTCCCTTGCCTCCTGCAGCTGCCATTGCCTTCCTTCCTCTCAACCATTTCCGACCCGTTATCGGCATCGCATTTTCTCGCAATAATCTTTCCTGCATTTTTATACGAGAAGCAGAAAAGTAACCTGAGTTTCACTTGCAAAGTTACTACAACTAGTTGGCAGAATTGTAGTGGTCAGTAGTAGTACTAACCTCGTTGGCTTCAGATGCTGAAGCAGACAGAGCAGACAGGGAGAGCAGGAGTAGCAGAAGAAGAACACCTGCGCACCTCATGTTGCCACACGGACACGAACCCTGCAAGCCAAGCCAGTTGCCAAACTCTGAACCAGCACAGGATCAAAGGAGAGGTTTAGATGGCAAGTGAAGGGGTTTTATAAGGTTTCAGAGCTTCAGATCAACAGAGATGTTAGTCAAAGAGAGCTACTGCATATTCAAATTGCCATCTGACAACGCCCTCTAGAATACCAAACTGTCCCCGGCCGTGTACGTGCTTTCCGTTTTTCTTAATCCTTTTTTCTCACCTTGTCTCTCTCTCTCTCTAGCGCGCACGCACACCGATGCACGCACGCAGTGGTCCTAGCTACGAGTCGAAATCTTGAACTCACTCTTGCTTGTCACATGGAAGGATATCAAATTTATCAAATTCTGAGGCGAAAAAACGATCGAAACCGATCGATCTCCGGGGCACTCATCACCAGCCATCGGGGTTCAGACAAGGATCACTCCCATTGAGGCTTCTGCCGCGACGGAATGCACGCAAGAATGGAAAGCCCCGAGAAGTGATGATTTTTTGCATTGTTCTCTCTGCCCTCCATTCGCGCCGCCGCGCGCTCGACGATGAGATGCAACGGAGGCGATCACCATGGATCCACGCATCTGAGATGTCTTCAGATCGACGAACCCTGCGTGCATTGGAGGCGGTAAACTAGTACAAAACCGTCTCGCATTCTCGTGTGTGAGATCCAGCTCCCTATAATACTCCCCTTGGTTCTTGCAGGGAGATCACTAGCTAGGGTCTAGGATTCCTTCAGAGACCAAGCTGCCATTGTTGCGCTTAGCTAGGGGTACCAATTAGTAGGGGAAAATATGTAGTGCAAACCATATATGTAGTGGAAATTTAGAAACTACTGTTGGATCGAGAAACGACGTCAGAGTTTCGTCCACGTCTACATGAGTTAAAATTTAACTCGAGTTAAAATTTCACTGGGAGTTAAAATTTAACTCATGGTGACGTGGACGAATCTCGAACGTCCATTTCTCGATCCAACGGTAGTTTCCAAGTTTCCACTACATATGTGGTTTGCACTACATATTTTCCGAGTTAGTAGCACTGACACAGTGATTACTTGCGCACTACGGAGTTAGTTACAGCATCTGGAGGAGTGTGATCTGATCTGCCAAGTGGTAACGGCGAGATTGGTGAGTGAGTGGTGAATGATGAAGTGATGGGTGAGTGGTCTTGATTATAATTACCAAAGATAATGTGGGAGGAGGGTTTAGTTTTGCAGGTACCTAAGCAGGGGGGGCACGTTGCTTAACAGTCAAGATTCTTTTGCCCCTAGTAACTAGTAATTTAGGGCCCTAACCATTTGTTTGCTTCCCCGGTCAAAGATCTGTCACACAGCTGCATCGTGGTGATGGAATTAACAATTGGCGCGTGAGAGAGAGATCGGGCATTGATTCAAGCGAGTGCTGGTGCCAAGCGGTCCGGGATTAGTACTAGTCTAGCTTAGCACTACTAGTATTACCGCGGCGATCCAGATGGTGAGTGTGTCCGTGGTCATGATCAGACCCGTGGCCCCACCTGGCAGTGTCTTGTGATGGGGCGTGACAGTTTGTTGTCGTTGCTACTAGCTCATGGTTCAGTCTTTGGCCCTTTAGTTCACATCAAACTTCTTCTAAACTCCTAATTTTCCATAACATCACATCACATCACATCTAAAATTTTTCTACTCACATAAACTCCTAATTTTTTTTTAAACTACCAACTTTCCCCAAACTTCTCCTCAATTTCAGAAATTAAACACAACCTTTCAGTTGGTAGTTAAGTGCTCTACTACTACTCCGTTCCAGAATGTAAGGATTTTTAGGATTAGATACAGTTATTAAGAAAGTTGGTAGAATTAAATAGAAGATAATTGCGATTGGATGAGAATTGTAGATAGGTGGAAAAATTAGATGGTTGAGTGTTGTAATTGGTTGGGAAAAGAATGTTGGTGAAGATAGATTTACTTGTTATATATTTGAACAAACGTTACTACACAATGAGTTTTGTGTGTTTTCGTTTGCAGAGGTACTTGCTTGGGCGAAGGAAAAGAGACCAAGCGTAACTAATGCATGGATGATTAAAGAAGTTGATTGGGGACCAAACCAAGACCTTCTCCAAGTTTTCTTTCATCTCACCACGTCACTTTTGGTCCATAGAAGACAATAGATAAAGTTCTACACGTTTTGAATTCGGATTTGGGCCTCCTGACAGCATCAATTTCAAACGGACCTAGCCGCCGCTGATCTAGAAGGAATTTCGGGACCCATAAATACTTGTTGGAAAGCTTATGGAGTCTACTTTTAGATGGTTTTGGTCCCACGTTAAAATTCCCACCGAGTTGCCGGGAATCTGCAAAACAAGCCACATACCTCATCCAGTCCGAATCTGATTTGAGTTTTGGGTCTTGTAATTATGTCGTGGGCTTAGCCCAATGGGGTGTGCGCCCTAGGGCAACCCTAGGACGTCCCTAATCATATTAATTCAGTAGGCGTCATTGTTTAGAGTTGGGTTTTGCATAGATTATTCTGTTAAGAATAGTTTCGCCGCTAAATCGGTCTGTGGAACCCTAAATTCTAGTGCTTAATCATTCATATGCAATTGTGTTGTAGTCTATCTTGTTCTTGCTTGTGTTCTTCGATTCGCACGCAGGGATTAGCCTTCTCGGCGAGGTCAACCGGGTTTCGGCACGGTTGATAACTAGAGGAGACGTGGTGCTGCGATTGCGGGGCTTAGTAGCGTGTTCGTTCAGAAGACAGATCGAGTTGTATCGCGACTCCGCCCAAATCGTTGTTTTTCAGAACCTTTCGGAAGATCAGGACCTAACATTCTCTCATTGTTGTGATAAATTCTAAAGGCTAAAACTTATTATATTTTGGGATGGAGGGATTACTAATTTCTTCGCTGCTGCTGTCCCAGAGCGTTTGGATCTGGCTGTCCGCGCCTCGCATCTTTGACTGTGCCGCACGGGCGCTGCTGCTGCTGCTGCAGTGCTTTGTCTCGCGTAGGTTTGAGTCGTTTGACATGAGAGGCATGGACGCATGGTGTGCATGCATTGGTACGATGAAAAGTTCACAGTGGCGGCTTTGGTTCGCTAGCTGCTCGTCGTCTTCTTGCCGCCCGGCAATAAGCTCCGGCTGCGAACGTCGCGTGCGGACGCCGTCTCTTTTCTGGGCGGCGCGCGCGTGTGATTCAACGGTTTTCACTTCTCAGGCGTGTTGGTGGTAAGGGTGCGCGGCCGGCGTGCGTGCGTGAGTCCGGTTTTGCGGCGGCGTGTGGCTGCGGCCTGCGGTGAGAGCAGACGGGGAGTCGACGTGCGAGCGGGGCACCCGGCGGATTGGCAGGTCGCGCGTGCCGTGTGCAGCGCCAGTCGCCGACGCGGATTGCAGTGGTTTTCGTGGGCGGAATTCTCTCAACTCATACACATTTACACATGCTTGAATCACATCTCTCAACAACAAAACCGGATATAACCCGTCCCTTGACTCCCAAAACCGTTACAATCGACTCCCTAAACTGTTTCGGAGACGGTTTTATCCCATGTGGTATTTTTGACCCCGTTAATACGTTGAGTTCCCACATGTTAGTGACAAGGATAAAATTGAAAAATGATGGAGCCCACTGTCAGCGACACTTCTCCTTTTCTTATCTAGTCCCTTCTCTTTCTCCTCCAGCCGACCAGCTCGCCGGTCGCTGCCCCACCCGCCACCCACCGCCCACCGCTCGTCATTCAACTCGTGCCCCGCTCCTGCTCACCCATCCCACAGCTCCCATCCTCACCCCCCACTGTCTCCACCGCTTCCACCATCACAAATCGCGTTGCAGGCATAGTCCCGACGCTTGGGGAGGCTCGTCAGGGACGGCTATGGATGTGTAGAAGCGCAGTGAGGCCGAGGCCAGCGTGGCGGTCGTCCGAGCCTCCCTCGTTATGCACCTCCCTCGAGTGCACATGGATGGCCCGCGACATGGTGGGATTTGTGCGACCGTCCTCGGGAGAGACTGCCGGGATGCGCTTGCACGATATGTTACGGCCGGCAACGGGCGGGGCATGTGACGAAGGCGACGGAGAGAATGAAGGTGGCAAAGGAGGCGAGCACCTTGTCCGTGAAGAGAGGTGACTTGGCCTCCGTGATGAGGAAGGCGGCGGCGAAACAGGCGCGGAGGACCCAAGAGGTGACGTCGGTGATGAGCGAGGCGTTGAGGGCGAAGCAGCCAAGCTCGGAGTTGAGGAGGTTGAGCTTGGCGAGCGTGTCAACAACGACGGGGAAGGAGGAGAGGAAGAGGCATACGACAAGTTTGGTGATGAAGGAGGAGCCGCGTGGGTCGGCGGGGAGTGTGACAGTGAGCAGGACGAGGAAGCCGGCGAGGGTGTGGACAGTGGAGCGGCGGGGCAAGGTGAGGTCGGTCTTGACGGCCATGGAGAAGAGGGAGAGAATGAGGGCGGCGAGGGAGATGCTCTTGAGGATGTAGGTGCCATGCTCTGATCGGTCTGGCTGACAGTTAGGTCTCACTTTTTCATTTTTATCCTTTCACTGATATGTGGGTTCCACAAGCTGACTCAGCCACTAAATGAGATCAAAGATGCCATGTGGAAAAAAACAGCCTCTGAAATCGCTCGGGAGATTGATTTTAAATGGTTTTGAGAGTTGGCGGACGGGTTATAACCGGTTTTACGATTGAGGGATGCGATTCAAGCATGGGCACGAGTTGAGGGAGGCATGACTTACTCCTCCGTGGGCGGCGTGAGCTGAGGTTATCGTGGCCTGCCGGCCTTGGAGTGAATCTGCGCCGTGTGGACAAAGCCCCAAACAGTAATGAGCAGTATGTCCTCGGCCAGCCCATAAACAGTACTACAGTAGTACTGACTTAAGCCCAGCAATAATGTTAGCCCAGAACTGACCCTGACACGTGGGCCCCACATCCTTTCTCACCGCACATCCCTTGCCGGCAAAAGATCAGCCAAACCCGTCCTCATCCCCGCCGTCGACGCGCCCATCCGACGCACCACAGCCGTCCGCGCGCAGCGCCGCGCCGCGACCCCACACCACGCCACTCCCGTGCGCCCGAGGCGCTTCTAGAACACTCCGGGCTCGCCGTCACGCGCGCCGCGCGCCTCTCTCGCCCTCGTCTCCATCCATCCATCCCCTCCAAAACCCGCTCCTCCCCGCCTCGCCTCGCCTCGCCTTGCCGTTGCGTCTCGTATAAACCCTAGTCTCTCTCTTATCCGTTCGTCTCTCTTCTCTCATCAGAAGCGGAGCCCGCCACGAGAGAACACAGAGGTAGTATAGAGGTGGGAGGGGGGGAAGGCCATGGCGCCGGCGCTGAGCAGGAGCCTGGGGGCGTCGTCCGTTGCGGCGCTGAGGCCGACCCCGTCGCGGGGCCGGGGTCCCACGCTGCGGAGCGCGGTCGCGGTGCAGGGGAGGGGAGCGGCGGCGGCGCCCGCGAGAGGGGTGAGGTGGGAGGCCGGGAGGAGGAAGGGGAAGGGGAGGATGGTCGGGGTCAGGTGCGACGCCGCCGTCACCGAGAAGCCCGCCGGGGAGGAGGAGGCGGCCGGCGAGCAGTTCGAGTACCAGGCTGAGGTGGGGCTGACATTGTCATGAACTGTTCCTACAATCTGCTTATTGTTTTTAGAATTTGTAGCTCGAGGATTAGGTGGTCATGCAATGTTTCTCCTTGTCCTGCAGGTCAGCCGATTGCTGGATTTGATTGTCCACAGCCTGTATAGCCACAAGGAGGTTTTTCTCCGTGAACTCGTAAGGTTAGTTTTCTACTCAATGTCAGGGTTTTTGAATTAGTCGCGCCCAAGGAGGAATCACTATCCACAAACTGCAATTCAGTACCATTTGATGCTGACACATTTTATGTTTCCCCTCAGTAATGCAAGTGACGCGCTGGATAAGCTGAGATTTCTCAGTGTAACTGATTCCTCTGTATTGTCCGATGGCGGTGAGTTGGAAATTAGGATCAAACCCGACCCAGAGGCTGGCACAATTACTATCACGTGAGTTCTATTTTTATCCACTAATCATTTTAAGCATCAATTGCACTGGAACTCGTCAGGCGATCTCATTGTTTTCATGTTTTGCATCTTACAGTGATACTGGCATTGGGATGACCAAAGATGAACTCAAAGATTGCCTTGGAACCATCGCCCAAAGTGGCACCTCCAAATTTTTGAAGGCTCTTAAGGTGCACTTTACCCACATATAGTCACATCTGTGTTGCGTTCTATTATTATTATTTTTGTTGCTGCCATGCTAATTTCCCTGCTTCTTATCAGGAGAACAAAGATCTTGGTGCAGATAATGGACTTATTGGTCAATTTGGTGTGGGATTTTATTCGGCTTTTCTTGTTGCAGAGAAGGTACACAATATCCCAAGTTTTTTTTTTTTTGGATTTTCAATGCTTGTAAAACCTTCCCTCTCAAATTGAATATTGGATTGAATTTACAAGCAGAAAATGTTACTCTAGCTTGTTGTCGTTTCATTTCCTTGCAGGTTGTGGTTTCCACTAAGAGTCCAAAGGCAGACAAACAGTATGTATGGGAAGCTATGGCTGACAGCAGCTCATATGTTATTAAGGAAGAAACCGATCCTGAGAAAATGTTGACACGCGGAACACAGATTACTCTGTTTTTAAGAGTGAGTAGCTTATACTAACTCACCAGTACACAACTATGTATATGTGATTAAATTCACTTCCTAGCACATTTTTTACTAATTTTCATTTCGTAGCACATCTTTAATTATCTCTTTTGTTCTTTTAGGATGATGATAAGTACGAGTTTGCTGACCCTGCACGTATTCAAGGTTTAGTTAAGAACTATTCCCAGTTCGTTTCATTCCCCATATATACATGGCAGGAGAAATCAAGAACAGTTGAGGTAGAGAAAGACCATGCTAGAATCCTTCTGAATCCTGAGTATTACTGCAGTTCACGCTTACTACATTTCCACTCTTCTTTTCCCTGTTTGTGTACCTAGGTTGAAGAAGAAGAAGAACCGAAAGAAGGTGAAGAGGCAACAGAGGTTAGTTTCCTGCGTAATTTTGTTGCCATCATGTTGAAGTTGTCTGCAGTATATATGTATGTGATGTATTGCCCCTTGTTCGATAGGGTGAAAAGAAGAAGAAAAAGAAAACAATCACTGAGAAGTACTGGGATTGGGAATTGGCTAATGAAACGAAGCCCATATGGGTAAGGCAACACCTGATTAGTTTGTTACCTAGAATTGGTGCCTGCACTGCAGTTATAAAATGAAACATGTCTTTGATTTTCTCAATCTCCCATAGATGCATGAACAGATATGTGTTCTATTATTAATGGACAGTTTTCTTACATACAGATGAGAAATCCAAAGGAAGTTGAGAAAACTGAGTACAATGAATTCTACAAGAAGGCATTCAATGAGTTTTTGGATCCTCTTGCTTACACCCACTTTACAACAGAGGTGCCTGGACTTGTCAAACTTTACTTGTTTGTGTTTATCATTTTCATGCATAGAAACATTGATGATGAAATGGATGTTCTGAACAGGGTGAGGTGGAATTCAGGAGCGTCCTCTACATTCCAGGAATGGCACCTCTTAGCAATGAGGAGATAATGAACCCTAAGACCAAGAATATCCGGCTGTATGTTAAGAGAGTCTTCATATCAGATGACTTCGACGGCGAGTTGGTATGTTGCTGTATTTTTTACTGTTCTGTTTACATTATAGCTAGATGTTAGCTCTTCCGTTACTGTGATAATAATGTTGAATGAATTACTCTCTTTGCAGTTCCCTAGATACTTAAGCTTTGTAAAAGGTGTAGTGGACTCAAATGATCTTCCTCTCAATGTTTCCCGTGAGATTCTTCAAGAAAGTCGTATTGTAAGTTCTGGATGTAATACATCTGCGGTTTAACTTATAGTTACTGCTTACTAGACTCTGAGGGGTTATTGATGTCTGAATAATAACGGTTCGCTGATTGGGATCTTAATGTTTCAGGTCAGAATCATGCGCAAAAGACTTGTCAGGAAGACATTTGATATGATTCAGGAGATTGCTGAGAAAGAGGACAAGGAGGTTAGAATCAGACTTCTCCTTCCCCAGATGATGTTTTGGGCCCCTTTTTATGCATGTTGTTGTTTGTATTGCAGGACTACAAAAAATTTTGGGAGAGTTTTGGCAAGTTTGTTAAACTTGGCTGCATTGAGGACACAGGAAATCACAAACGCCTTGCTCCTCTGTTGCGGTTTTACTCTTCCAAAAACGAGACAGATTTGATAAGTCTTGATCAGTATGTAGAGAACATGCCAGAAAACCAAAAGGCAATCTACTACATTGCTACAGACAGTCTTCAGAGTGCAAAGACTGCTCCTTTCTTGGAAAAGTTGGTCCAAAAAGACATTGAAGTACGAGCACAATTTTTATTTACCACTTACCAAAGGTTTGTTGTTTGCATGTGCTACAGTTCTGGCTCATAAAGGCACTCTTTTCCTTTTTCAGGTTCTCTACCTTATCGAGCCGATTGATGAGGTTGCCATTCAGAATTTACAGACATACAAAGAGAAAAAATTTGTTGATATCAGCAAAGAAGACCTGGAATTGGGTAATGGAAATTTGCGGTTGGCTATAAGTTTCCCCTGTTATGCCATCACATTAACTTACGTTGGCTCTTGGCTGCTACAGGTGATGAAGATGAGGACAAGGAAAAAGAGAGCAAGCAGGAATACACTCTTCTATGTGACTGGATAAAGCAACAGCTTGGTGACAAAGTTGCCAAGGTTCAGATATCAAAACGGCTTAGCACTTCGCCATGTGTTCTTGTATCTGGCAAATTTGGTTGGTCAGCAAACATGGAAAGGTACTCATAATGTTTTTAGATTTAATACTATTAGATCATCACCTAAAAATCTGTATTTTTTTCTAATGCTTGTTTATTTAAATTGACAGGCTTATGAAGGCACAAACTCTTGGTGACACTTCAAGCTTAGAGTTCATGAGAGGAAGAAGAATTTTTGAAATCAACCCCGACCACCCAATTGTCAAGGACTTGAGTGTAAGAGTTACTGTACTATGCTAGTTCTTATACCTTGCTACATGCGGCCTATCTTGATATAGAGCTTTCGTCCATATGTCATCCCCCTATATAAGAGGTTAGTCGACTAATCCTTTACAACAAACACGACCGCAGGCTGCTTGCAAAAACGAGCCTGAAAGTACCGAAGCCAAGAGGGCCGTTGAGCTGTTGTACGAGACTGCACTGATCTCCAGTGGATATACTGTAAGTGCAACAAAACTATGCTTGCACACACACTTTTATGATAACGAATGTTGCTATTTCCTCATGTTTCTTCATTTGCATCATCCAGCCTGACAGCCCAGCTGAGTTGGGTGGCAAGATCTACGAGATGATGACCATCGCTCTTGGCGGGAGATGGGGAAGACCCGAGGAGTCTGAAGCCGCCACCAGCGAATCCAACGTTGAGGTAGAGTCTTCTGAAGGTTCCGCGACGGAAGTTGTTGAGCCCTCTGAGGTGAGGCCCGAGAGTGATCCATGGAAGGATTAATGTGCTTGCAATTCTAGGCATACCTTTTCTTAGCCCAGAGGTAGGATAGGAGCAGACTGCACGTCTGCACCACAGAAGCCAGATCTATGATGAACTGAGCACAAACGTCTTAGACATTGGGTTTTTGGGTTTGTCATGTTTGGGTTGCCGCCAAGGATAAAAAATTTTGTAGGCATTTGCTTATTGAGCTCGTAATGAGAAAGGCCTTATACATATGTCCTGCTATTATTTTAGTTTTTTACTTCTGAGGTAGAGGAAAAACAAAAGGTGAAATGTGTTACTTAGCGATATCAAGTTCAGTATTCACAATATTGGGTTGACGTAGTACCATGTATAGGACATATCCAATTATTATAAGCCCCACTTAATACAAGTTTGCCCGCCCAGCGTAAAACAAAATAGTTTCAGGTTTCTGATAGAGCAAAGATATTAAGATAAATTCTTGTGAGCCTCTTTCTTATGGCCGGTGTATAGATGTTCTTAGCCCCAAGCCCCCTTTAGGGGTGCCTTTTTTACTCTCCTCAATCTTCTTGATTTAACAAATTGTTAAATGGTATTTTTACGAAAAATAATTTATAAAAAATGTTTTAAAAATTCATATTACTTATTTTTTAAAAAAATTAGTTAATTCTTAATTAATCATGTGCTAATATATCTCTCCCAAAAGAACACCCTAAATATAGGACGCATTTATTCTGATTCGCCTAAATTAAGACGTAGATAGGCACAAAATTACAAACTAAAGTAATAGGGAAACAATTTTCCAAGAAGAAAATCTATGTACACGCATTAGAGTGACACCAAAACTCAAAAGTAAATGAAAAATACATGGTCGTTCATTACTGCAGAAAACCAGAACGAAAAATACATGGTTCTTTGACCAGGATAAGGAAAGAAGAAAAAACAATACAGCATACTCCCTCCCTAAAAAAAGATAATCTGGAAGGGATGTGAACTCTCACTGTTAAAATTTATTGTATTAGAAGGGGTCAAATCTTTTTATAGTTTTTTTTTTTTTGACGAAGAGGGAGTACACGCTACTGAATCTGATCAATTCTTCCTCCGGCAATGTATCTCTTCTGCTTTCCCGTCATCGTATACTACTGCAGTCAGAAAACCCAAAATTAATCAAGGACAAGCTGCAACCGTAATACACATACCTTAGCTTGATGAGAATATGAGAGAGAGAGAGAGAGAGCGCAATCTCCAAGGTCATGCAAACGGCAAACCCATGCAAGTGAAGGCCCAGGCCTACAACATTATTACCATGCACTCCAGAGGTATCCATGAACCGACAGCTGCATCCTACCACTTCCTCTCCTGAACTCTTCTTCTTCTCCCCTTCACACCGTGTTCGAGCACTTGCCGTAAACCGTTAGATGGAGAAATCAATCAAATCTGTGTAGTTATAGTAATATAACTTGGCACGAGACCATGAGACCCTGTTTAGATGAGACTAAAACTTTTAAATCCCTATCACATCGGATGTTTGGACACTAATTATAAATATTAAACATAGACTATTAATAAAACTCATCCATAATCTTGGACTAATTCGCGAGACGAATCTATTGAGCCTAATTAATCCATGATTAGCCTATGTGATGCTACAGTAAACATTCTCTAATTATAGATTAATTAGGCTTAAAAAATTTATCTCGCGAATTAGCTTTCATTTATGTAATTAGTTTTGTAAGTATTCTATATTTAATACTCTAAATTAGTGTCTAAATACAGAGACTAAAGTTAAGTCTCTGGATCCAAACACCACCTCAGTATAGTAGTAAAATCTGTGTGATTGTGGTGATATAAGTTGGCATGAGTTTGTTAGTAAAGATGATTCTGTATCACCTTCGACATCTTGCTCTGCAAATGTATTCCTTTTCGGAAATGGTTCTCACAAACATTGCCTTGAAGTTTCCATATCCATTCTGTTATTTCCATTCCACAAAGTTCTTTTGATGTTTCGCGGTATACGTAAATAGAAGTAAATTCCCACCATGTGGTGAGACATTTCGAGAGAATTTAGCCTCTTTAAAGGGTGCAGATTTCTCTGGAGGACGCTGCGTTGGACTTGGGATATTTCGCAAGTATCGGATGCCCCACCCCGCACTGCTCCGTGCTGTGTTGCTTGTGTGTCTTGCATGTGTTGCTTGCACTGTTACTTGCACACTCTCTCTCACTCTTAGTACCCTGCATGCTATAGTACTTGTACTTCTCTCTCTTTTTTTTCTTTCTCATGGTTTTGGTTTGCTATACATCTATGCAACTTTTTTTTATCAATTTTCTAAATAATTTTTCTTCTAAATTGTTGATGCAATTTACGATCAAATAACACCATTGTATTCATTTGAATTAAATCTTTAAAACAAGATCCCACATAACCATATTATGAAAAAAGAATAATATTTTTAATTGAAATATTTTTATATACTACATAAAACATTAGGTTGCAATGATTGAAACATCACATGATATTTCTTGAAACATTTTTATATACTACATGAAACATCGGGGGTGTAACGATTGAAATATTTTTATATACTACATGAAACATCGGGTGTAACGATTGAAACATCACATAATATTTACTGAAACATCCAAATAATAAAATGTGCAACATTTACAAATGAATTAACAAATCATCGGAATAAGTCACTGTCGGAGGGTGATCTCCTCCACCAGGGAACCGTGAGGCCCCCCTTTTTTGAGTTCGGCCGGGGGCAACGGGTGAGATCCGAGGTTTTCGAGACAAAAGAGACACAAGGGATTTATACAGGTTCGGGCCGCTATGAAGCGTAATACCCTACTCCTGTGTGTATGATGATTCTTCTGCGCTTGCAAAGCCTCTGAATCTCCGATGTACAAGCTAGGGTCAGAGAAGCTTTGGCTCAGGGATCCAGAGTTCGATCCCTCCCCCTTCCCGCTAGGTATGGTCTCCTTTTATACTCTAAGGGGATACCACATGTGCTGCGAGTGCTACCTAGGGAGAAGGAAAAATATTCTCTATATTAATTACATGTCTTGTGCCTTAGCTTGGAAGCCGCATACACGTCGTCTCGGTCGTGGGGCCTACCACACCACGCCGCCTGACACGGGGGGTGCCCATGTCATTCACCATTTAATGGGTGAAGACTTCCGGGTTCTCGTTCGCACCAGGAAACGAGAACCCGGGTCAGTTCAGAGTTGTTGGACCAGCTCTGACCGGGGTAAGAGGCTGTGAAGCCCCTCATTATTATGATGGGATGGGACGGAGCACGCCGCACGCCGCTTGACAAACTGACAGGGCGAGGGTACACAGCCGCCGTCCTATCGGTCATTCGACCGGTCACGGACCTGTCATAGATCGGTCACAGATCGGTTGAGTGCACTGCACGCCACATTAAATGCGTCGTGGCGCAACTGCTCAGGCCGCCATAAAAGCGGGTAGGTTAGCACTTGGAGGCGGCCATCTAACCCATCGCACGTGGCGACCTAGAGAGGTGGTCAAGGGAGCCCGACCCCTAGTCACAGGAGGGGGTGGCCGCCGCCCTACCTCGGGCCCAATCCCCCCTCGTGGGAGGGCCACGTGGCGCTTGGGGCAGCTCCTCCCTCTAGTCTCGGCCAGGGAGTGGCCGCCGCCCTACCTCGAGCCCGACCCCTTTCGGGGGAGGGCCACGTGGCATTGGGGGGCGGCCTCCTCCGACTAGTCTCTGGGAAGGAGTGGCCGCCACCCCACCTTGGGCCTCACTTCCCTCGGGGGAGGGCCACGTGGTATTGGGAGGCAGCCTCCTCCGACTAGTCTTTGGGAAGGAGTGGCCGCCACCCCACCTCGGGCCTGACTCCCCTCGGGGGAGGGCCAGGTGGCATTGGGGGGCAGCCTCCTCCGTCTAGTCTTTGGGAAGGAGTGGCCGCCACCCCACCTCGGGCCTCACTCCCCTCGGGGGAGGGCCACGTGGCATTGGGAGGCAGCCTCCTCCGACTAGTCTTTGGGAAGGAGTGGCCGCCACCCCACCTCGGGCCTCACTCCCCTCGGGGGAGGGCCGCGTGGCATTAGGGGGCAGCCTCCTCCCTCTAAACATGATACTCCCGGGCCCTACAGTCACATGCACATAACACCACATACAACATTAGATAAAAAATTATTATAATATGAAAACTTAAAATGTGCAACATATTTAGATTCCAACTGAAACATTCTCTTTTCGCACGTGAAACATCGAATTTGAACAGTTGAAACATATATATTATTTTGATCAGAATATAATCATGTGAGATCTTGTTGTGGAGATTTAATTACAACGAGTATGGTGGTGTAATTAGATTAAGAACGGATGAGTAATTTAAAAGAAAAGGTATTTAAAACTTGCTAATAAAATTATATCCTTTACACATATCAAACTCATGGTAGCAAAAAGAGAGTGTATGTAGAGAAAAACTAACCAGGCTATACGTGTGAAGAGAGAAAAAAAAACACTAAGCCCCGTTCGATTCTTCTGCACGGCTAGGATTAAATTTTTTATTCTCGTGGCACGCTTTTCAAACTGTTAAACGGTGTGTTTCGTGCGAAAACTTTCTATATGAAAGTTGCTCTAAAATATCAGATTAATCCATTTTTAAGTTTATAATAATTAAAACTCAATTAATCATACGTTATTATCACCTCGTTTTACGTGAAACACTTAATCTTTATCTTCATATTTATCTTTATCTTCAAACACCTAGCATAGAATAGTAGGGTCTCCAAGCAGTAGCGTCTGATTTTTTTTACTTACACCGGACGACCGACCGTTTTCCGATTTCTCTCGGCCCGTTGATGATTCTCTGGCTGTTTTCCTTTTTCTTTTCATCCATCTTACTTTTCTCTGTCATTCAGTGCAGGCTAGGCGCTGCTAGATTGCACGGGGTTTCACTGTACAAGATATATCGTTACCGTCCCAAACAGTTGAGCTTTCACGTCAGAGAATTACTGTAGATCGAATGACAGCACGGGTGAATTGGACTGTCCGATGACGCGCGACCGACGAGGCCGCCGGCCGCGCGCGGCCGCCGCAAAGGAGATCGAGAAGTATGCGTGTTCTGTTCTTCTATCTATCCTGCCGGCAAATTCGATCGGAATGCGCACCGTGCACGTACTGCCATCTGCCGGAGAATTGTCCCTTGTGTTGTCTCCGTCGCTGAAGTCTCAAGAGAGCTTTAATTTGGCGTCGTCGCGTGCTGCTTACGGGAATCCAAACAAAATGCTGAAGTATACGTATTGTAGTCCGTATCTCGTTGTGTTGGAATAGGTGTCGAATATACTAAGAAAAATGCTCAGACCCGGTCACCCGGCGCGGGGGGAGCCAGATCGGACGCTCTCCCCGCGCGGCCCTCCCCCGACACGCTTGCATGCATGCCGCTGGCCCCAACACAGTGCCTGCCCCACCTGCAATTGCAACAAATCAACCATATATTTTGAAAACTCTCTATTAAGAGAATTTGGTTTATTTTTTTTCACCAAAAATGTTTCACCTAGTGTACTCACAATGTTTCACTATGTATAGATCTAATGTTGCAGTGAACTGAAATATTCCATTGTAAAAAAAACCCACATATTTTGAAAACCCCTATTAAGGGAATTCGTTTTATTTTTTTTCCACCGAAAAATGTTTTACCTAGTGTATTTATAATGTTTCACTATGTATGCATCAAATATTGCAGTGAACTGGAACAATCTTTCGCTATTTGCTGAAACATTGTTTTTAGATAAGGTGAAACAATACCCGATTTAAATGAGTGAAACATTTTCGATCTACTTAGTGAAACAATTCCGATATACCTGGTGGAACATCGTGTAGCATTTAAAAATAATTCAATAATAAGCTAAAAAAAATTCATCAGAATATATCAATGTGTGGTCTTGTTTTGAAGATTTAATTGCAACGAATTTAATTGTGCAATCGGATCATAATTTGGATAAGTAATTTAAGAGAAAAATCAGTTTAAAGTAGTTTTTCACGTAAATCGGGCGTAGACGTCAGTGCTCGATTTTTCTCCAAATCGATCGGGCGACCGATCTGTAGGCGCGTCCATATACTAGTCCTATTTATTAATAGTTGTACTTGAATTTATAATAGTTGGTAGGGGTGAAATTAAAGCCGGACTGTGTAACCCAGCAAATCTCTTAAATAGAGAGGGGGTGCCACAATATAACCATGGCAACTACAATCTAGCGTAGATAGAGAGAGAGAATGACGGCGTGGCCATGAACTCGTATCGGTGTTGATTGAGGAGGAGCGCCTATAATCAGAGTCTTGGAGATGTCGATTTGGGTTAAATTTCATTAACAAATATTGTGTGTTTTTATGTTATCATTTAGCGTATTAGATGATTAATGACTAAAACGATCGAGAAGATCTGTCGTCATTATACTAAATCAACTAGTAACTTTTATAACAAATTGAGTCATGTACCGATGTACGCGTGGTCGAACCAAGGATGGACAAACAAGAGGTTGAGTAGAGTAGATAAGTCTCTAGCCCTTTCTTACGAGGGCTCCTATAACCCTAATGCCGATAGTGAAGACTCGAATTCCCGCCGCCCCAATACATGCACATCCGCCACCGGCTGCCTCGAACTATCACGGAATTGGTTCAGGGTCAGGAGGAATCTTAAGCATACCGAACTGTTCTCGTCCTAGAGCCAATTGGACGTCAGCATAGTGCATGTAGATCGTAAAGGCACCCGGATCGGTATTATGTCGCCTTCGCGTCTCACTACGAGCTGTGTCAGTGACTCAGCTAGTTACTGCAGGGCTTTATTTTTTTCGCCGGAATTTTGCTGGTTACAGTTGCAATTTCGCAATCCGTCCGGCCCAAATACAGGCCCAGCACGGCCGTTCTGGCACAGCCCACCGGCTAGCTATCGATTTTGCTATATATTTGTCGACAAATTTTTCCTAAAAATTTGACAGATGTAATTACAGTACAATCGTAGTGTAATTAAACTGTAACTTGCATATAATTACACTGTAATGTAACTTTCAAAAATCTCTCCGTAACATGTTATTTCGGTAAAATGGAGGTCGTGGGAATAAATTCTTTCACATATGTGTGTGCTATGATTTGTTTTCTTCCTCACCAAAACAAATCTTGTAATAGATCTAACGATTCAAAATTATGTGAAACTTACATATAAGTTACACTGTAGTTACATGAAAGTTACACTGTAATTACACTACGATTGTATTATAATTATATCTGTTAAATTTGATAAATGTATAGGTAGTCCCGCTAGCTATAGCCGTCGGTGACGAAAACACATGCGATTCCTAGCAGCAATTCGATCGGAATGCTCGACGCGCACGGACAGAAGCTTGTCCCATGCGTTGTCGCCGTCGACGGCTTGGATCCCGACATCCCGTCCTCCTCGCCGACAAGTGGCGCGAGCTTTGTGTCACGGAGTTGGGCCGGTGTACGGGCCTGCCCCTGTCTGACCAAATATAAAAGCTTAAGATGTATGATTTTAATCGTAAGATCCCATGTTCAATTTTCAACACTCATATAACTATTTTGGAAAAAAAATATTTAGAGGAACATCTCTTCCTCCTAATATCGTTTTCTTTCTTCTTTTTTTTTTTAAAAAAAAGTAAGCTAGCTTGTTGGAGCCGGGTTGAGCAACTTATAGCTATGAGCTCTAGTAGTAGTAGCAATGGGATTCCTTGTCCTGGATTCCCAACAACGCCGCCAGAATGTCGTACCGAATCATTTCTATTTGATTAATACGTTGTGTCCTGTGTATATTTGCATGCATATGTTCCGCTTTTGGTACTAGCTAGCGAGAGTGCATAGGGACGCCAGTGTTGAACAGCAGCTAGATCGTAAACCGAAGAAACAAACTGTATGTGATTAAGACAGCATCTCTCAAAATCACAGGACGCAAAGCGTGTTGTATGCATCGCCATCTGTATTACCAGCAAGTTCGATCGAGATGCGCGACGCACACGGGCAGTGGGGCAGCAGCTTGTCCGTTGCGTCGTCGCCATTGCTGGGAGGTTGACGCCCTGTGCAGACGACGGTCGGAATTGTGGCCGTACCAATCAATTCTTGTCCTCGGACTCCACAGTGTAGTACCAGCCGATACCCCATCTACAGTTTCTACGTACACCTGCAGAAATGTACGGGGGTACAGGGTACTAACCCGAAAGGCATGTTTAATTTTTGTGGTAGCTAGCGCCTAGCTGGCACTTGAATTCCATTGGCAGGGTTGCGGTGGTACTGTACATCCACTGTTTGTGCCAAAGTTAAACCTTCGTCCCATAAAAACTGACGTTTAAAGGGTCTACCAGTGTCCCACAAAACATATCGTTTGAGCAATTCAGTGGCCAGCTGTTTTGAATTTTTGAATGTGCTAATGATTACTTTGCCACGTGTATCTTTTGTGGCTATAGCTTCAATGTGCACAGATATATAAATATTCCTGTTGAATGCCCTGCACTCAATGAAATGACATCTGATTATTAATAAGTGAGGGTAACTTGGTCATTTTTTCTTTAAGCTAATTTGCTTCTAAAACTTTAAAGCGTCATGCTTTGTGGGACGGAGGGAGTATGTCCTTTAAGATATGAAAGTTCGACGAGGAAACATGAAGAACTCGGATGATCGGATTGACTAGAAGCAAGGTAACCAAAAGGTTCGCCTGAAGCTGGATCGCTATTCGGCATGTGTGCATTCCCAACGCACATTTTTTTCATATGAGAATTCTTTGATGAAAGTTTTTAGATAAAAGTTATTTGACGAAAGTTTTTAGAAAAATAAACAACTACTGTCTACATTCTATAAAAAAATCAACCTAGTATCAGATGTGACACATTATAATACTATGAATCTGGACATATATATATTTAAATTTGTGTACTTGAATATGTCACATCCGATTCTAGATTTGTTTTTTTATGAGCCGGAGGAAGTAGGAATGAACATGCGTTTAATAGCTTCTAGGGATGGCAATTGTGCCCGTTTGCCCGTTTACCCGTGGGTAAAAACTCTATTAGGGTTGGGTTTGTTCTCCATTTTATACCCATGGGTATCTTATTGGGTCAAAAGCTATGCCCGATGGGTAAATGGGTATGGGTATGGGTAATCACTACCCATGCCCGATTTGTCCGTTTACCCGCGAAGTCTAACTTACATGTAGGCTAGGAGCAAAATCCACTAGAATACATAAGCCACGTTCTTTGTTTTCTACGGTTTCCCTTTTATTTTCCTTATTATTTCTCTTCCCCTTACTCTATCACCGCCAGAGGAGAGACACCACACTGAGGTGGAGAATATTTGATGTTTTAAGTTCAATTCGAACTTAGAAGCTTGTAGACTTTTTCTTCCACTGCTTTTGTTGTGGCGGGTAAACGGGCACGCCCGTGGGCACAAGACGCCCGCGGGCAATGGGCATGGGCAACCATCCTTACCCGTCATGTAGTAATGGGTATACCCACAGACACAAATAATCTCATGGGCACGGGTATGAGTAGTACCCATACCCGTCGCACCCAATTGCCATCCCTAATAGCTTCTAAAGTCCATGAACAGCGAGAGGCCATGATTTCGGGCTTGGGCTCTCCACGGCCCACGCACCTCCGCTTCCCGGCTCGCTCGTGAAACCACGCACGCACGGCTGCACGCACGCACGCGCGTTTCCACGATAGTTTCCGTTGGATCCTACCGGCGGCAGCACGACGATCGGGATGGGATTTTTGTCCCGTGCGACGCCGCCGTCGCGTCTCCTGTTCACGCATGGAGGCACAAACTGTTCCGCGGAATTGCGGCAGCGTACGGGCGCGTACCGATGTGCCAGTTTTATTTGTGCGGAAATTGGAACGGAATCCTCCCGTGCCATAGCCAATGCTTGTCCTTGGCCGGGGAACCCTAGAAATATACTGTACCCAAGCTTCTTTTTTATCACTTGTCCGGTGTCCACTTCTGTGCGTGCAGCTGCAGCTTCTACAGTGCACGATTTTGTTTCTGTGGTGAGAAGAATCAGTGCACAGGGTTTTCACTGTGCAGGATATCACTTGTTATTCGCAAGTGGATCTGTAGTGATGTCGGAGAAATGCTTTGAGAATTTTGATGGTTTTGAGAGAATAACAAGTTTGGAAGCTGATGGCTAGCCTGATACATCATGGAAGAGTGTAGTAGGTTGCAAGCAAGAGGGAGAAAAGAAAGCATTAGTGGCAGTCGAGAGGGAACTGAGAGTTACTATTTCTGAAAGAAGTAACTTAACACAGGAGTCAAATGTGTTTGATCTTAAAATTAACACCATTCAGCGCCACGTTTATGATGAGTTGTTTAATCGTTTTCGCAACCAACAATGCATTGGAAGTAACTTAACAAAGCCACCGGATGAGTGATCTTGCATTGTGCCAGCCCTGCAGCAAATTCAGCTGCCTGCCTGCTGCTCCTCGTGCTGCAGTGTAAATGCACGCTCCCCAGACAGAATTTCCAGCCATCCAGGACGCAGATTTTTCGTTTCCAGCGTCCCTGTACGTGGGGGCTCAAAAGCCTTTCAGTTTCAGTTCTGAACACAATAAAACCTCGATGGATATACAGCTAGCCACGGAAGGAATTAAAAGCCCTTCAGACTTCAGTTACGCGATGAGCTAGCAGCACTGCAAACGCTGCTTCTCCAGCAGTAGTAGCAAGCTTCAGTCATGTGCGTGTGCCTGCCCTTGTTCACCAGATGCCAGAAGCAATTGCACGTACATGGAATTGGCCCCCTCATCATCATCATCTTCCTCTTCTTCGTCTTCTTCACATTTGAAACCCATCCTGAGATGGCCTGATGCTTAGGTCCTGCGAGCCGAGGGACGGGTACGCCATTTGGGAAACGTCACTGAATGATCCATTCAATGAGTGGGGCATCTGCTGGAAAGAATTGTAAACTTCGTCAGCTTCTTTTCGGGTTTGAGTAAGTAGTACGTTCTCGCCTTTCTGAAGATTATGGAGTTCACAAGTTTGTGCATGAGGATGCTACATACATGTATATGATAAGAATGGTAGAGCCTAAATTTGATAGCCTTTAGAAAATAAGCTATATGGATGTTTCCTCTAGTTCATTGAATATGTCTAGGTGAATGAATCTGTACTGTAGGTCTCAGCCAATACAATCTAGTGACTGTAATCGGATAGCTGTTGACTGTTGAAGCATGGCTATAGGAGTAGTCTATGTTCAATGACAGCTTAAGCTATGCCAACTTCTAAATATTGGTATATAGTAAAATTGGTTGGTGAAAAGATTCTAACCTGAGATCCATCTTTTGCACCTAATTGCGCTTGTATTATTCGTCTGAACACATCGGGGTTGGCCATGCCAGCGGTACCACCATGAATCAGGCCTGGTTGTGACAATTGTAGTTGAGGATGCATCATTTCTGGGGAGAATCCGATAGAGGATGAAGGAACTCCAGGGAAGCGAAGAAGCTGTTGTTGAGGAGAAAAAAATGGACATTATTAGCTTCGTAGAAGGAAAAGTAGTGGAAGTAAAGTGAGGTTGCAACTTGCTGGCATACGTCTTTTGAAAGAAGCCCTTCTATGTTGAGGTCAAGCCTTGGGTTTACTGTCGCAAGCTTCATCGATAAGAACTGCAATACAAAAGGAAGGTCAGCATTTTCCGTTTTGTGGTTTACCATGGCAGACATAATTACTTACAAGCAATTGTCCCATATAAGTAGTGATTCTATTCAATCCTACATGACAATTTTCAACAGTAAATGTGGATAGTCAGAACCTCAGAGGAACAGTACCTCAACTTGTCTTTGCAGGGACTGAACATAGTTGATGATCTCGTCAAGCATCACCGCTTTTCCGGTCACCTAAATTCAATTGGAAGAAGCACAACGATTTTGAATTTGTTCAATTGTTTCTTCAGATAGATAAACTCAATTCTTTCTTCAGAAAGAAAAAACTCACCTTGCTGCAGCCAGGAACTAGGTCCTGCAGAAGCTTCATCCTCTCACTGATCTTCTCCCTTCTCAACTGCACACGAAACGTAAAATACTCGGTTTCAACGTACTGATGCCAATTGCAAAGCATACTGTCCATACTAGAACACTGAAATATGTACCCTTTCTGCTAGGCTGTGGCTGTTGGTTGCCTGGCCGCGTCGAGCCCGGACATGAATGTACTCTTCCTTCTGTGACTCGGAGGTCTCCTTTGCTCCCTTCCCTTTCGACTTGCCACCGTTCGTCGTCGCCGGGCTGCTCTCCTCACCTTTGTCTTTGCTGTGGACGCTCTCGTTCGCAGAATCAGATGGCAAGTTGGAAGAATGGACTTGATCGGCCCCCATCACCTTTGTTTATCAAACATAACACACGAATGTAAATTCTTGGAATATCGAAGCGAAGAACTCAACAGAGTTCTGAAATGAAAGAATTTTAGTCGTACGCAAGAACATCAGTGTTACCTCGTTAGGCCTTCTCCTCTTCTTGGAGTCTGAACCTTTGGAGGAGCAGTCTCCACCGGCTACCTCCGAGCTCGGCACCTCGTCGTGGCCGTTGCCGGCGAACTCCTCCTCGGCCTTGTCGTTGCCAACGTTCCTGTGATGATCCATGAGACCCTCCGCGGCGCCACCGAAAGCGTCGCCCATGGCCTGGTCAGCTGCGCCGTATGGGCCACCGGCCATCATCCCGCCGCCGAAGCACGTCGACCGCGCTGCGCGCTCGATGAAGCCGGAGTCCACCGGGAAATGGCCGAGCCCCTGCTGGAGGAACCCGGGCACCGGCGCCAAGAACCCCGCGCCCCGCGGCGGCGCGGCTGACGACATGGCGCTGACGACGTCGGAGGACGCCCACAGGCCGGCGGACGCCGCCGCGAAGGAGTCCATCATGGCGTGCTGCTGGTGCTGCGCCGCCACCGACGGCTGGCACGCGAACGCGCTGCTGAATTGGCTCTGCCACTCCACCGGGATGCCATTGCCAGGGCCAGACGACGCATTGCTCTCCATTCCTTTCTCACTGCTCTCGTTCATGTCCATCGATCAATCAACCTCGGCTCAAGACTACGAATTCCTAGCTGACGAGCAAGCGAAAGATGATGAGCAAGAACCAGAGTGATCGATGCTTACAGAGCTTGATCAGAGCTGTATGAACCAAGCAAGCAAGAACTCTTATTGTAGCCTATGGCCAGATATGGCAAGAAAAGGAAAGATGCCCAGTGAGGATTCTGATGCTATATGTTCCAGCAAGAGGGAGAAGAGAGGTAGAAGATCATAGACTACCACTAGAGAGAGTGTGTAGGCAAAGGCTCGATACATTTATAGGACTATTTACTAGCTGTTCATCACTAGTTTGTGTAGGGCTAATGCTAGTACAGGGTTAACCACAGAGGCAGGCAGCCGCTTTACTACTCCTCTCGTAGTCACCAACACACCAATACAAACACCATGGTTTATTTGTGTTAGTTGTTTAGCCTTAAGGGAGGGCTTATATTTTAGTGACTCACTGCTTTATCTTTGTTAACAGCCCTTTAATCATGCTGTTTACCTTTGCTTTTGTTTACTTACTTGCTACTTACACTACTATTACACAAACACATAACAGGCGTAAAGAGAGGAAGCTTACAGCATAGTAGTAGCCAGCAGAGCATAGCATATTAGCATCCCTGACACTGCCAACCCTCACAGGCATTTGTTTATCAGCTCGGCTGCTCGCTTTCTCAAGGAGCCTGGCTGTAAATTATGCACCCCTAACTCTCATCATTATTTGACTGCTTGCATTTTTTATGCTCGACACGGGCAATTATTTACACGCCCTTCATGATCGGCATGATTAGTTTTGTTGAAGAAAATGGTGGTCAACATTAGGAGGGGGTTGCATCGAGGCATTGCCCCACAACAAAGCAATGGCACTTTCATTTCATCACTGGATTTTTTCTCTCTCTTCTTGTTCAAGGTCCTACTAAGTACTCCTAACCATGTTCCTATCTTTCTTATGAGGAGGTGACTGAAAACAAGCAGGTAGTATACATGACATGTGGGAGCCTTGTATACACAAGCTCTTCCAAGAAAGAGAAACTGGAAGGAAAGAGAGCAAAGCTAGAGACAGCCAGGGTTAGAGTTTTGAACTTTGATTAGAGCAAGTTTAACCCATCAGAGAGAGATGCCCTCCAGAGTTCAGATTCTCCTAATCTCAATCTTTCTTTGCAGTAAATAAATAAAAACTATTCGTTAGCCTCGGGGTTAGCGAACGCTCGAATCTAGCTTTAGATTAGTTAAAGCCTACCACCCATGCAATACTTTTATTCACTCCAAACACGCTTTTGCTCACCCCACCCCCCTCCTTAAGCTTTTAAATTTGTGCTTAAGAAAAGCATCAGGAAGCTGTGATAAAATCCTATCTACTACTTACTATCTTTCATGGTTAACACTGCAAGAAGTGGCCTGCAAGTTACAAGTTATTCCCTGCTTACCTCTTTACCTTTCTTTCTTTCAGCAGTGCCTGCCTCCGGTCCCTCCCTGCCCTTCTTTTTTTCTCTTCATCTGCCAACCATTAGTGGCGCCCTTACTAAACTGTTCACTCTTAAAGGGGAAGGAAAAGCAAAGAAACCGAATCTTGAGAAAAATGCAAAACTAAAGATTGGAAAGGATACGACTTCAAACTCCCCAGAACATGGACCACAAGCTACTTAGATAACAAGTCTTGATAGATTCCTAGCCAAGCCCAGCTCCTCCTTTCTTTTTTATCTTTGAGAAGACGACCATAGCTGATAGCTCCCTGTATGGGGCTAGCCCTACATATCTCCTTCGCCATCCATGACCGGGTGTCACCACTGGGCAGGCCCTCCTTTTGCCAGTCTTGTGCACGGCAGCGCTGGCCGGCCTCGACACAAGGCATTTACCCGTGCTCCTCCCGGCTCCTGCAGTCATTGAGGGATGGAAATGGACCCGACCATCCACCAGATTATCTTCTCGTGCATCATTATGCTCACCAGAAAGGTTGCTGCAGATCTATGTCTTCTTTTCCAATCATTGTCATACATATTCATATGTACCATATGCTCTCACATCTTATGGGCCTGCATCAGAAACTGGATAGGGCGAGAGCAGATGATCACTTGAGAGCTTGTTGTCAACAGGAGCAGGGTATGAGCTGAAAACAAGAGCAAACATAGTCATTTTCGCTTTCTTTCTCGAAAGAAAAAAAAACAAGAGGAAATGGAAATGCAGTGTTGATATGGATGGGACTTCTTGTTTTTAGGTCCTACCTGTCGGCAGCGGGCCATCTGGTGCTAGTAAGAGCAGAGGATTCCTGCAAACAAAACAGCTCCAAGAAATAACAGCCAAAGAACTCAAAGTAAAAAAATGGAACAATGTCTGCATGAGATTAGCTGGCAATCGTCTCTTTTGGGGTAAGTCTAAAGCTAAAAAACATATCCATGTTAATGAAGATAAGAGTTTCAGCATCGGATTCGTTCATCTCGCAGACCCTGCTCCCTGAGTAGACTGTCCTGATTAACTAGTTTACACCAAATTTTATTTTTGTCACTACAACATAATTGCACTCTTGTCCTTCAAAACTCAGAAATTAACAGGAAAGCATTCAACATATGATTTTTGGTGTTGATTCATAAGCAAAAAAAAAAAAAAAAAAAAAAAAAAAAAAAAAAAAAAAAAAAACCTAAGATCTAGAACAGAATAGAAAGGTTTTCAATACATTCTAAGCTTACTCAAAGTAAAGAACGATGAAACCAAACCCCCATGCCTATCATAATTTGTACTACATGCTAAAAAAGTTTGTGCAAACAGTTACTAGAAAGATGTATCGAGAAGCAAAGGACAGAAAAGCAGTCTTAATGGGATCATTACCAAGAATGAATGATTCAAGTTGGCCCATAGTATCTCAGCATTGTGAGTACACCTGTGTGTTAATTCAGCATTCGGTTCCCATGTGCTAGGGTACAGGATCTCTAATTTTACTTAGGAAAGCGTATGTTACACCTTTCTGTAAACCATAAACAAAGCACAGTCCGTGGCAAAGCCAGCTGCACGCGAGATGCAAGTGAGTATATTTTTGGTAAAGGTCTATGTTAAGTGAAAACCATCTTGCGGGCTATATAATCCAAACCATGCATATGTATTACCGATTATTCCAAACCATAATTATGCATTGTGCCATGCGCTAATGGTCTTATTATACTCCTAGAGTAGTGATTAGAGTTGTAAACTAGGGCCTAGGCCACAAATTACATATCTGGGGAACACTAAAAAACTTCTCCCAAGAGAAAATAAACAAGTAGAGTTGATAAGGGCAGCAGGCAGCTTATTTTGTCAAGGCCAACCTGTTAATGATTGGCATGGAGCTGCATTTCTACTATACATCATATAACATTATGTGCGTGTGCATATGCGTATGCATGCGTGTCTGTGTTGCCTTGTGTGTGAAGGAAAAAAGGCTACCAATTCCTAGTTGTAATGTACCAGATCTGGATAACTAATATTGCAGTATATGCATTTGTGGTGCCTACAGAACGTAAAGCTGTAAACTAACCAGTTGAACAGAGTGCTGGTGGAGTGGTGGCCATGATAGTTCACATAGAACTGTAGAAGTATAGAACTACTGAGTTTTCTCTTAAAGGTTAAGAACTCAGTAATGTTTCAAATCTTTCTACTTTACATGGGAAAGTGTTGATTTAATTTAAATTTATGTGTTCTCTCTAGACATCACAATATGAGAAGATCGCACATGATTCTTTGTATCCTTCCCTTTTACCATGATGATGTCCTTACCAAATGCTATATAAAGTTGCAAAGGTTCAGTGTTTCTCAAGGGCATAAACATTCGAATTTGATACCATGAAGATCTAAACTTTTCCTATTTAGAGGATTTAATGCAACCTCTGTACTAGGCTACTAGCAACTACAACTCCATCTTCATGAATGTGACATTAGATAATATCTATGCTGTAAGCTTGCAAATGCCCAATAAACATGCAATTGCGTCAAAGACACTCCCTTGTCATATGTTCAAATCAAAGGCCCTACATCGACCAGACCACCAGGAAGTAATAACAACAGCATGGTGGAAGTGATTACTTCTGCCAAATAGTGTTGATCTTTGTCCTTATCACAAACTCACACTTTACTTTGTTTGTGAATTAAACAACTGCTATCATTTCTTGCGCAGAGCGCTTCATGTCTCATTCAACATCAACAACAGGCAACAAGCAAGATAAAAGAACTAGCAAATCTAGTGGGTAACTGTTCTCCCAGTGGTATAGCTTTCCTAGTACATGAATTTTCAGACCCTGAAGGACAGTTAAGAACATAACAGTAGAATAAATCTGTCATCTGGGCCTTTGCCAAAGAATACGAAAGGTATAACCCAGGGACAACTAATCCCACTTTATCACTGTACTTGTAAAGTACTCTATTACTAGATTTGTTTCCAGACTATTGTAACTTGAAAGACTTTTTTGTGACACAAACAAGCTGTAGTATAACTCAATTGCTCAATAACATATTCAATACTTGCATTACGTATGTAGGATGTCATGGATGAATGTATAGTGCGCAAAGAACAGAATAGATGCACAGACAAAGTAGAAGAATCTAACATGAGCAAACAATATAAATGAATTGGCATAAAAGGCAATGGATTGTGCGGAAGAATAGATGAATGAAGAAGGTTTTTATTGGCAAGCAGAAGCTAAAAACAGGACTTACTCACTAAAAAGGCAAGCAGATGCCTGCCCAAGTTGTCCCTATCACCTAGACACCTACTATTTTCCCTCTTTAAAATGCAAGTTCATGTGAAGCTGCCATCTCAACAATTACAGTAACAACACTAGAGAAAAAAAGCATTAAGTATGTATCAGGTTATTGATGATTTGTAGCCCCTACCATATGGAAGGAGTTGAATTTATTTTTAATTGAACTTTTGCGTAGGACATACATCTCAGATTCATGTTCAGTACTGGATCATGGAGACTGAAAAGGAACAATAATTAGGTTTCAAGTTGCTGAGACACAAGAGGGTAGTAATCATGGTGTTGGTTTATGGATACCTTAGCTTTTAATAGAGACATGAAATCAAGTAAAGACCCTCAACTGTTCTCAGACGAACAACTATAACCATTTCCAAAACTTTTCCCACATGCCATATATTTTGGTGTTAACATTTACAACTACAAAGAAATAGAATTGTAGCTCAACTGAAGTTACCAGAAATCCCCGCAAGAGCATGATCCTTCTCTGAAATGATGAAATCGATTTGCATCCCTAACAATTATGCACCTCCCATAAATCTTGCTTAGAAGTTTAACGGCATTATGACAATCTCCACAAACCCGGAGGTTCTTTGCTATCCTAATAGGCGTGCCTGGTGCAGTGCTTATCAATCCAAAGGCAATTGCAAGCTTCTCGCTGTGAAGAGCTATTGAGCTCTCCTTCACATCCTCATCATCAATATCTAGTAGCACATGTGAAGTATCTGGAACATATCCTGCAACTTTCAATTGCTGACACATTTCACTTAGCATCTCGTATATGTCCTCCTTGCTTGAATGGCTTTTATCCCCAGATATGAACTCATGAATTACACCATCAATTTCTATTGAGCTGCTTCCAGGTACCTTCTGCACACCACGATCCAGCATCAGTTTCCTCACCTTATGCACTCCTGTCCAGTTTCCATCTAGTGCATATATGTTGGATAGCAGCACATACCCTGCGTGATCATTTGGTGCAGCCTCAATAAGCATATGGCCTGCTTTCCTTCCCAGTTCAAAGTTCCTGTGAGTTCTACAAGCACCCACTAGGGCCTTCCACACAGCAGCATCTGGTTTCATAGGCATCATTTGGATCATCTTTTCAGCCTTGTCAAAAAGCCCCGCACGACAGAACAGATCCACCATGCAACCATAGTGGGCAATGTCAGGCTCAATACCATAAACCTTGGTCATTCTCTCGAAACACCCCATACCTTCCTCAACAAAACCACCATGACTACAAGCATTCAGCACAGTGTTGAAAGTAATCTTGTTAGGCACCAAACCTGTTATCTCCATCCTAGCGAAAAGCTCCATAACTTTCTCACTGCATCCATTCACCGTGAAGCCAGCTAACATAGCGTTCCATGTATCCACATTCATCTGTGCACCCAGATTTTCAAACACATGAACTGCACCTTCAATGCAACCGCACTTTGAATACATGTTTATGAGAGCTGAGCTCAGCCTCTCCTCGACTTCGATACCTTTCCTGCAAACATATGCATGCGCCCACAGCCCCTGGGCTAGAGCACCCAAATATGTAATCGCTGAGATGACGCTCACCAGTGTGACTCTATCAGGAAGACACTCCATGCTTGCCAGCATCTCACGGAACACCGCAATTGCCTCCTCATATTCCCCATTCTCAACGCACCATGCGATGATCGTGTTCCACGAAACCGTGTCCCGGGCTTGCATCCCCACGAAGAACTCCCGGAGCGCGTTCACGTCCCCAGCAGCCGCGTACCCGCGCAGCAGGGAGTTCCATGCCACCGCGTCACCCTCGTGCCCGCGGTCGAACACCTTGCGCGCGTCGAGCAGCGACCCGCAGACGGCGTACGCGTGGATGAGCCCGTTGCAGACGCGGCGGTGGGACGCGGCCCCTCGCTTGGCGGCGTGCGCGTGGAGCTGCGCGGCGGCGCGGCGGTCCCGCCCGCGCGCGCAGCGGCCCAGCGCGAGGGCGTACGCCACGTGATCCGGGTCGGCGCCCGAGCGGAGCAGGTGGTCGAACAGGCGGAGCGCGAGTTGCGGGTTGAGCCGCATGCGCGCGGTGTACGACGCGCACGCGTCCCGAGAACCATCCCGCGCCTCGTGCGGCTGCTGCTGCTGCGCCGGTGGAGAGGGCGGCCCGGGCCGCTGCGGCTTCGCGGCCGCAGCGGCGAGCGTGGTGGAGGTGAGGAAGAAGGGGACGGTGGGAGGAGACATAGTTACTTGCAGCGGCGTGCGTCAGCGGCTGGGTCGCGGGTTCGCGGCCGCCGGTCGGCGACGGTGAGCGCGGCGCGCCCTGGGCTCCGGCCGCCGGCCACCGGGAAGACAGGAGGAAACCGCCGTTCGCCGCGGCCGTGGATCAGGTGGGTGGGTGGAGGTTGGATTCTGGCCCACGCCAACTTCTCTAGGAGGCTTGAGTTCACTGTGTTGGGCTTAGCCTATAGGGCACAGGCCCAGTAACAAACGCAGTAGGCTTACTCGGCCCGTAGGCTGGTACAGTATGTTTCCATCCAGAATTTTCAGATAGCGTTTATATACAGCATATGGCAGTTGCTTTTTTTTTTTCTCATTTTGGTAACTCTAGGAAAACTAAATCAGTGATGTGAACTATAGTTGCAAGCTCCATTGGGTCTATTTGAGTATTGGCACTTGATGGGTCTTTTTTTTTTTTTACAAAAGATGTATAACTTTCATTCTATTATTGAGCGTAGCTCAACTGGTCAGATTTCTTGTGGTGAAACTGGCTCACATGGGTTCAAGTTCTAGACTTGACACAGATGCTCACATTTATGTATAATTATTTTTTCAATGGTAGACAGATATTCGCACTTATGTCTAATTACTCTTTTAATGGTAAACAACATACCCGTCGATAGCGAGACGCTTGATGACTTCGTTAATCTCCAGATATGTCGATCTAGGTTTTTGGAGGTGTTTATAGATGTAGGGTATGCGTGTGTGCGTATACTGTATACTTGTTGACAGAAAACACGAGGTCTGGGAGATCTGCTTAACTCCAATGCAGGTCCAAAACTCGCCTTCAGATGTGTGAGCGTGCCAGTTGATTTGATCCTACAATCAACAAGAAACGAAGACAAAGAAACCGCGATTAAATCCATAAATGATAGCCGATCGGCTAGGTGCCGATGACATATCATTTATTTTAAACCGATGTCATGTGTACATCGATCGGCAGTCATGAATAATTAAGGAAGAACTAAATCTATTAGATCGGCTGTAGACATTAACAATATATAACTCTTATATCGATATATACTTAAATCAAGTGATTGGGATAGATCGGTCGCCATGCCGAGACAGTATAAATCACTTAGATCGAAATATAAATTAACAACAGAACTATATACGTTCATAACATAGCCGATCAGATAGATCTAGCATGTATCGGCTAATACTCCGATACCACTCTATATTAAGATATTAAAGCAAATAGAATATATCAAACATGAGCATAATATACTTAAATGCAACAAGATCTTAACATAAAGGGCAGATTTAACATGTCAATCAAGCATATAAGATAACTATAGTTAAATCAGGTAAGATCAGCTGAAACCCCGATGCTACCCTAATCGGCAACCAGGAAGCATGCTAGAGATTAGTATTCTAAGCATGACTTAATAGATCAAACTCAACTGATGCAGCATTAAGTATGAAAAGAAGAACAATATCTAGACAATCAAGCTGCTGGATGTTTCATAGAGTGGTAGATATCTTATACAATCCAAGCTAACGTCGCTATTTAACCTAATCGGCCGCCTTCTACTAACAGATGTTAGCCGATTGTAGGTTAGATAACGATATTACTGAAGATTATACAAGACATATGATAACTTGACGAATTACATAAACAAAATTAGAGTGTCATAAAGATGGAAGCACTAATCCCGAGAACACAAGCCGCCATAACAAGTTTTACCTCTTATTGAAGATCGAAACCGATGCAGCTCATCCCGAAAGTAAAAACTCGTCGAAACAGAATGAAAGTAAAAGGGTGGCGATGCGCCGAAATTGTATTGAACGTGTGTGTTATTAAAATTACATAGGGCCCAGGGTCTTATTTATACCCGAGAATTACAAGATATGTCCATACCGGACATGACTATTATCTCTAACAAACTCTAAGATACCATAAGTCTTTGCGGCAGACTTTTAACCAAACATATCTCTAAGGAAATTACATAAAATATCCTAATTAATAGACACAATTGCCTTCTTAGGACTCTATCCATGCGTGGCAATCATCTTGAAGCATATCAACTCAACCCGATGATGCACACCGAGTCGTATTCTTGGAATCGGCTGTATCGGCTAGCCCTGTCTGATTTGAACCTTGCCGATCTTGACCATAGCCGATTCGGATTGCAGCCGATTCTTTCTCTGTCAACGATCTTCGTCTTTGATTCCGCTTCGATCTAATCTTCTTTTCCGATACTGATATTACCAAATTTGGTTGTTAACAATACTATGTTTCTGGAAAGAAAAAAAAAAGAATGCACAAATTTTATGAACGCCAGAATTAAAATTCTTATAGGTTAAGTTATACACACGCGTTCACGTATATGCAAGCAGCATATGGCTTAGGGGCAATTAATTATGGGTATGGGATGTGTCGGTTATATTTATATACTCTCTGTTAGCAAAAATGTCTTACTTTTGAGATAATGATCTTCATTGTGCCTTGCATATATTGGGACCATACTACCATAGAGACACCGTACCACAGGTAATTACATTGGCTGGAAGCTCGGACGAGCTAACTAATGAGCCATCAGCCTTTGGCATTTCAATATCTTTGCGCGGGTGCTAATGGCGATGCTTAATAGGCCATCAAACTTTAATTTCTATTAGTTGGACCACTAGGGCCATCCTTCTTTCTGTTCGAGCTTGTTTACTCTCTCCTACTTTATGTTTCGACTTTGCTTGCTTTCTTGTCATACCCTTGTGTGTTCCTCCATCTCTTTCTTTATCACAAGCTATAGCTAGCTAGACCTTGTCCTCGCAAAAATAAAATTAATAAAAACCTAGTTAGAGTTTGGCTCTGAGTTGAGACAGAAATAAATCCATCGCTAGGCTCACATAAACAACTCCATGTTGCCCACCAAAAAGCACAAACCAGATCAAACCAAACTATAAAAATGACACGCAGAAAAGGTGATGAAATAAGAGGCGTCTCGGACTCGAGATTCAATTGCGCGACACCTGAAAGCAAAGCACGCATCGATCGATCGATCTTGCGCGCAGTCGTCACACGCGAGACGCTGCAGAAAAAAAAGGTATAGCTTCGTCTCCGGCGACGGCGACACCCCCCTCCCCTTGCATGCATCAGCTTCTTGACGGCGATAGATCATGCGTACATGAACGATCCGGATGGCCACTCTCACTCTTCTCACCCACTCACCACCACCACCACAACGCGGCTTAGCTACAGCGCAAAACTGTTCATGTGTGTGATCGTGTCACCAACACATAGGATTCGTGACGTTTATGATCCATATATCAGTGATAAAGTTGTCTCATATGTTACTGTGTAGCCTTGTAAGATTAAGAAAAGAAGTTTTTAATGGGTTTGATGGCAATGTGGGGTGAGATTGATTGATTAATTTAACTGATGAGAATGCAACATAGTTGGGTTCTTGCCCCTTGATTAGTAGGAGGGGGACCCTCCATATGCCCTAATGGCCTTCGTTATCCCCATCATATATCCACATTGTTGTTAGTGGGTGACGACCCTAGTTTTAATTAGTTGAGGGAGTAGTTAATTGAAAAGTTGGTACGTAAGCGGACTTTAACATGCGTGCCAAAGTTTGTTTGCATCACCTTGGGTGACCAACTTGCATGCCGTTGTTTTTACTTAAGCTTAACCACCAAGGCTTTGTTAAGTCAGTGTCATCAACTGGGTTTGTATTTTCACCTAATTATTGGTGCATGCACTCCCATAATTGTGAGAGTATTTCCTTTTAATTAGTGAAAATTAACTAGGTAATTACTTGTAACATCTAGATGGAAACATTTTTTTCTCATTAGTAAAATTAATTTGGAGCATTGATTATCTCTATAACGTGAGCTTAATTTCTTAAGTTGTGGTTGTAGTTAAATGTCGTGTGCAGATGGATTACTAACAGTTAGCTAGTTAGAGTATAATTCTGCTATATATGACCATCTTGTTGTAGTTAGCTAAAATAAAAAAAATTCTCAACTGCATATTATATTGCATATAGAAAATTAAATAGAGAACAAAAAAGTTCTTTTGAAAAACTATGTAGCCTTTCATAGAACATTTGCAGAGATTGGAGGAAACTTTGAGGTAACCATACATATTTGTGTTGTTTGATTATATAATTAAGCATTGCTAATATGTAGAGATGCTTAGGGGAAAGAGGGAGTAGGGCTTATCCATATCAGTCCAATGAGAGGAGAGTTTTCTGGAGGAAAATATGCAGCCTATTGTGCGCATCTAAGCTACTAAAATTTGAACATCTTTCTATGTCTTTATGAAGGAAAGACATCTTTGTGCAATTATGACAAAAAGGTTAGTGAATGACCACAACTTGCACAAGTACACACAAAATGAAAAAAAAAAGATATATATACTACTCCTAATTAAAATGTAAACTGAACTTTCTCCGGATACGTGCATGTTTAAACCAAGCTTTACCTTCAGCTTGTTAGTGTGTAGAGCAGTAGGCAATCAAACAATGAAATAAATCTTAATCAGCGACATGAGCCACTGTAAAGGTAAAACCGTTCTTGACCCATTCAGGTGTATGGATGATGCACACAAGATCAACACTTGTGGTCTTGTGTGTATTGTTCTAGCAAGCCGGCAGGTGGTAGCAGATATCTCGGTTGGTCCTACTGCTGAGTGTACTGATGGATTTGATTAACTGGACATTATCTATACTCATTTAGGAAAATACTGGTGTACCCTAAATCTTTTTTCACCGCTAATTGCCTACAGTCTGAATCACCAAAATAGAGAGACTGACTGGGCTAGCATATCTTAAGATTCCTACCACTATAAGTATCTCCGAAAGACTGGCCGGCATATCTTGATATTGACAAAGTTCATCACGGCTAGCATACGGCATATCTTGAGATTGACAAAGTTCATCACGAGCGCCTCGCTGTCGATGAGTATGTCCAATTGCCTACAGTCTGAATCACCAAAACAGAGAGAGATTGGGCTAGCATATCTTGAGATTCCTACCCCTATAAGCATCACGGCTAGCATACGGCATATCTTGAGATTGACAAAGTTCATCATGAGCGCCTCGCTGTCGATGAGTATGTCCAATTGCCTACAGTCTGAATCACCAAAACAGAGAGAGATTGGGCTAGCATATCTTGAGATTCCTACCCCTATAAGCATCTCCGAAAGACTGGACCGGCATATCTTGAGATTGACAAAGTTCATCACGAGCGTCTCGATGTCGATGAGTATGCCGCCTACCACTGAAAGAATAATTAGCCGTAAATACGAGCACCTGTGTTAAATCTAGGATTTGAACCCGGACGGGCTGGTTCCACCACAAGGAATCTAACCAGTTGAGCTATGCTAACTTCGCCTTTTTCCTTTACTTTTTATTCCTATATAATTCCGCAACAACGTGCTCCCTCCATAAAAAAAATACAATTGGACCATTTAATAGACAAATTGATATGAAGATTTTCGTTAGTCCAACAAAAGTTGGATGGAGATGAAGATTTTTCGTGGCATGTATTTCAAACTGCTAAACGGTATGTTTCGTGCGAAAACTTTATATATGAAAGTTGTTCTAAAATATCAGATTAATCCATTTTCCAAGTTTGTAATAATTAAAACTCAATTAATCACATGTTATTACCACCTCGTTTTGCCTAAAAAACTTAATCTTCATCTTCAGGAGATTCAAACACCACCTGAGTGGAAATAAAGTAGATGCTCCTCGCTAAATGAGGGGTAGCTAAGACTAAGATGAGAAAAAAATTAAACAATGCATGGTTACAGAACAATATTATTATAGAATTACTTATCTGTACCCTTTTGAAAGAAGGTAGTGGTGATGGTAGAATGGCAGTGAATCAGTCACATACTCCCTTCGTCCCACAAAAAGAGCATTCCTAGCATCCTAAGGTAAAACTAGTGCAGAGTAAAAAAGACTAAAATATCCCTCATTATTGAAAAAAGTAGTAATGGTGATAGGTAGTCAAGGGATAAAACTTTCTCGCTTTATGTTCTAAGAGTAGGTAGGATGGTAGAATTTTTTTTTTTTACAAAATTCAAACTTCAGAAGTTGAGTTTTTTTTCGATGAAGACCGCACTTTCATTGTAAATTTTGTAAGTTAACCCCTGAACTTCTTAATATTAAAAATATCAAATTTAAATGGATGGCCACATAAAAAAAAATAGAGTAAAATGAATAGTCCCTATAACAAAAGGGATGTGTAACACATTAATATGTTTTCTTTCATCCGTAGCAAAGCAGGGACATTTAGCTAGTTTCTGGTAAAATTTGAACGCTGGAATTTCAGCTAGTTATTGGAATTTGGAAAAGATTAATTGGCTAGGCAAGGCAGCAACAAGCTGGGAACTGAGGTGACCGGCCCCGGCGGTGCCGGCCGACCGTAGGTGTCGCCAATGGCCGCAGGTGGGATGTGGGAGCGAGGCGCACGCACGCCGTACGCCCGGCGCCGCGACGTTTCGCGCTGCGGTTGGCCGGCCACGCCCGCGGCCTCACCTGATCGATGTACGTCGATCTCGGTGACGCGCGCGAGGGGCGAGGTGGACGACTCCTCCCTCCATGTCAAATCCTCGGGAGTCATCAGGAGCATACTCCACTCCTACCATACAAATACTACCTCCGTCTGATATTACTTGTCTTTTTGAGTTTTTATTTATCAATGTTTGATCATTCGTTCTATTCAAAAAATTTTAGAACTTATTATTCATTTTGTTTGTCAATTGCTTTATTATTAAAAGTATTTTATATATGACTTATCTTTTTTTATATTTATACTAATTTTTCAAATAAAACGAATAGTCAAACGTTATAAATAAAAAGTCAAAAACGTCATCTATTATGGAACTGAGGGAGTATATCGCACTCGCGGCAATGCAAAGAATAATCGATCGGACGGGACTGGACAGGACACGACGGGTTGGATTGGACCTGCATGCCATTCATAGCCTCATGGTCGTCATAGCCGTCGCCTCACGATTGGATAATGTCAAAATCGAATCCCATGTAGGAATACAGCTTATTCCAATATTGTTTTTCTGTATGTGCATGATTATAAAACGTTTTTACTTTAGTTAAAGTCAAAATGTTTTAAGTTTAATCAAATTTGTAGAAAAAAAAGTAGTAACATTTTCAACCTAAGATGATGTCTTCTCCTTTACAGGTTATCACCTTAGTTACCTAGTGGCTACATACCTAGGCTATCCTCCACCAACCGAGACTGCGGGATACTATTGCGGTGGTATCACGACAGTTGGACCAGATGGCGCAGGAGTTTTTTACCCATAAGTATGGGTGGCGGTCTAGTCTACAGATTGATAGCTACTAAGATATATGTTTCTGTCAAACTTCTGTGCTTGGGAGATATTCTAGTTGTTCCTTTCTTCTTTTTAGGCTGTGTGCATTTTTGCAGAGGCCGGGGGTAACTCAGTTTGATTGTATCGTCTTGATGTAATTAATTGAGTCTAAATAAAGTTTCCATTATCTTAAAAAAAATTTCAACCCAAGACAAATCTCTACTACTTAAAAATTAAAAAATAAAGATGTTTCCATCATCCGTGTGATAAAAAAAGGCGAAAAAAGAAAAAAAGGAAAGTCCGATCCAGATTCAATGACGCGGAGAAAAAAAAATCCAGGGCGAAAAAAAAGGAAAGTCGGACCCTGATTAATTGACGCGGAGAAAAAAAAATCTCCCAGATCGTTCTCGTCGTTCGTGGTAAAGAAAAGAGTAGAGAAAAAAAAACCGGGTCACTGACGGGAAAAAAAGAAGACCGCAAAAAAACAGAATCTAATCTAACTTCTTAACAAGAGAAGTTTCCATCGTCCGTTAAAAATAAAAAAATGTGTGAGAAAAAAAAGTTTCCAAAAAACGCATGGGAAAAATACGGTTTCCTTCGTCTGAAAAAAGCAAAAAAATGCTATTAAAAATTGTTAGAAAGAAATACGCCATTTCTAAAAAATGGTTTAAGAAAACCGTACAAGAAAAAGTCACCGTTTATAAAAAAACAAGCCGCTATGAAAAAACTACCAGAAAAAAACACCGTTTATAAAAAAAACAGATAAAAAAACAATCGGACTCAACGCGAGAAAAAACAGAAACTGTTGTTTCTAAAAACGGTTCGAGAAAACCGTTCGACTCAACGCGACGAGAAAAAAAAAACCGTCTTTTCTAAAAAAAAGTTAGAGAAAACCATCCGACTCAACACGAGAAAAAAACCACAGTTTATATAAAGAACCACTCCGAAAAATTGTCCGACTCAATGCGAGATAAAATTGATGGATGCTTAGGTTGGATAAGATCCATCGATTTTTTTCCATCTTCTACATATCATTTGATTCCTCATCTCATCTAATCTCTTGTATGCAATTATCATTATCGGACTATTTTTTTATTAAGTATAGCTACTATTCTTAATAAGATATTATATGGAAATAATATTAAAAAAATAAACATATTTTTAATTGTTATTTAGAGAAGAGTGCACGGTGACTATTTTGTGTAGACTTAACAGAGTGTAGGATTTGATTAATCTATTATTGGTTGCAAGAATGATATTGAAAAAGAATTTTAGATTATATACATGTTATTACACGAATAATTCAATTATTTTGGGTAAAGCAAGCATTGGTAAGATTGCCATCATCGAGGTTAGGTCATTACATGAAGTTGTTCCAATTTTCTAATTATGTTAGTTACAACGATCCATACAAACACTATTGTTGATATGGTTATGCATGAAAAGTGTATATTGTCATTGGATTTTTTTTACCCATTGTAACGCACGGGTATTTTTGCTAGTTTATTATAAAAATATATTTAATTATTGATTTGATGAAACTAATTTAGTATTATAAATATTACTATATTTGTCTATAAATTTAGTTAAACCTGAAACGGAGGGAGTACTAAACAAGGTAGAGCTTTACACACTAGGAATCACAAAATCGACAAAAATCGCTTGTTTTTTTTATCGTTTTTATTTTAAGGTTTCAAACCGGTTCGAGTTAACAAACCGCTTGGGGAACCAGACAAATACAATAATTTCAAACTAAATCTCAAATACTTGATAAAATTTACGACAATTTCGTTCATGTTCACAATGGTTTTCACGAAAACCGTCCGCTAAGGAGCTGGTTCTTATCATGTAATGGTTATGTGAAACCTGGTATACGACACACACGATTATGGAGTTGCAAAATCTAAGGTTAAGAAATTACTTGAAATTTATACACTAGCCCTATCTATTTGAGATGAGCATTTGTTGTAGTGCTAGTCCTATCTATCTGGTATACACGATTGGTTCTCATGAAATTAAAGTGTGTTTTGATTATTATTTCATGATGAATAATTGGTGTTTGAGATAATTGGTATTGATATTTGGAGATTATTGACGAAGTGATTTTGTTATTGGTCAGACTAGAGTTTGTGTACCGATCAAACTAGACATGTTGTGAATAGTGATTTGACGATGAACATGTTTTCGGCTGAGTGGAACCGGTCAGATCGGAGTTATATGAGTGATCAAACCAGCTAGCCCGACGGTCTGACTGGCCAACTTTGTGTTGGTTTCGGTTTCAGGTTGTTAATATGCATACTGGTGATTAATTCATGTTTATAACTTCTAGATGATTTCTATACGTATGTAATACTGTTGTGTGCTAATGGTGAGTCAAAGTTTGGAAAGAACTTGTGTTCGAATATGGTTTCTTGTTTAATTCATGTGTACGTGTGTCTTGATGCCTCGGGAGAGTGTTGGCGTGATGGATCGGGAGTCAACTTGGGAGAAGATAATGTCCAGATGATCAGGATATCATGCGGGATACTTAGGCTAAAGAACAGTGCACATAGCTTGTGAAGATTCCATGCAACATACGATAAGGAGATTGTGTGCATATGGGATGAGGAGTCGAATATGGTATGATTGGAGTTTGTAAAATTTCTGTCTTGCACGGAAAGATTTCCTAGGGAATTAGGACTTCTTGTAAAGTTGGATTCGTATTGTTAGGCCGCCTATCTTTGGATATAAATAGTAGAGGTGTTGAGATCTCTAGATATCGATTTTCTGAGAGTTGAGGTTAGAGAAAAGTTAGGGTTTCAAGTTTAGTCGAGATATTTGAGAGAAGTGTTGTTGTTGCACTTTGTAAGTAAAGATAGAAACAATAAAGTTTAATCTACTTTTAAGAGATCTTCAATTCGTGTTTACTTAGGTTCGGTGATCACATGACAGTATACCAGCGGTCAAACCGGCGGTAACGCATCGATCAGACTAACGACGACGACATGTGACGGTGGAAAGATTACGCGGTCATATCAAAGCGACTACACTGGTCAGACCGACGCATCTTCCGGTCAAATCTATCTCCATTAGCTATTAGGGTAACTTTTAGTTCCGCTAAAAGCTTTTGTTTTTAGGTACTCTAACCGTTCACCCCTCTCTGGTTAGGTTAGTTCTTGTTATGCGATCCTAAGGTTCTGAGTGTTTCAATTCTAAATCTTTTTTTTTCTGGATGTGATATGAATTTCCCAAATTTAATGGAACATATAAGATTTTGTGAAAAAATGCAAGGGATCTATAGTTAGCTAGTTCTTCTGTTTGACTAGTGCACGGGTGTTCCTTCCTGTATTTGACACCTAGTGCTTCCTGACCTAACGGCTATATATATATTTATTGCTCTTTTTTATTAGGAAGAGACGAGAGAATACTAAAAGGTACTAATTCTGAACATGAAGGATAAGACTGAAGTTTTATTTTGTATAATATGATGTTCAGCCAAAGATTAGATACATAGCAATAAAACTATTATGCGTATCAAACGTCCCTATAGAATGGTACAGATTTTTGTCAGCCATCGCCGGATTCTTTCTGGCCACTAATATAAACATATCTGAAAAAAATCCTTAATAAATATCTGAAATCACAACAGTATCACACCATCCATGAAAGCAACTGATGCTAGCTATAGTGACCTGTTCCATCTTCTCCTGAATTTTGTTTTGTCGATTTCTTTGAACCTCTTCGTCTAGCTACCACCTTTCTGCATGTTGCATAATTTAGGTCATGGATCATGCGCCCATTACCTTTTTTTTTTTTTTTGGGGGGGGGGGGGGGGGTGTGGGGTTCTCGTCGGGATCATTTGCTAAATTGTCCCAATTAACTAACTGCTGTTTGCTCTTGCAAAATTAAGTTGCATACCTGCCAAGAACAGTAGCGTATAGCAATGCATAATTGACATGTGTGGATTAAACATAGGATTTAGCAAAAGGGAACTTGTGTTTATCCCAAATCCTAGTGACGACATGCATTGAGAATATTATTATTGTACATTGTGCCACGAGTTGATTTGAGCACTAGTGGATCAAGGCAGCCGCCTGGAAGCTACTAACGTTTCTGTACATTGGCAACCAAGAACACGCAAACATGTTGCATGTGCATCCAATTCGGGTCACTATAGCGTGTGGACAACATTGTTTATGAATAGAAGAGGTATGGATGAGTTTTGCATATGTCAATTAGGTCAGAGTTTCAGAGAATTTAGGGCCTGATTGATTTATTGATAATGGCATATATACTACTGCCAATGGCATATTGCCGTTCAGAAGGAACCAGCTACAAATTAAATTGCAATCTTGGATCCACTATCTGTTTTTCTAGAACAAATGGAAAAGGAGTACAATTTTTCAGGAGTCATCTATATACTTTTCACCCGCCTGAAGTTCTCAGAATTACGTGCAACTCCCTCTATTTTCAAGAACAAGTCTCTGATTCATGCTTCAGACAGCTTGACCATCATTTCGGTGAACGGAAGTCTTTTTCTTCTCAAAGACTAGAACGAATGAGGAAAACTGTTTTGGAGACCAGATGGGAGACACATAATAGACCGTGTGATAGAACATTTGCAATTACAATGGCAGGCAAGATAGCTAATGGAAAACACCATAAATGTAGCAGCATGAGTTCATAATAATGCACCGCAGTTGGAGTCTCAACCCCCAGCATATCATCTCAAGCTGATGGGGAGCTCTCTTTTTCTTAGGCTCACTCATGGTCTTTGCAACTTTGCCTTGAAGGAGATGGTACATCGATGCCTCCTCAAAGCAAAGATATCAATATCCACCAAATTTTGTGGACGCCGTTAATCCCACTTTTCAAGGAGCAGAGCTGGTAAGAAATGATTAAGAGTTGGAAGAAGTATTTTACGAGAGCACACTTCATGAGTATTTCATCAGTTGAATTGATATAATTGCACCCATGTTATAACAACTTGGTAGGTGGGTGCGATATAGTGCAAGAACTTGAGAATTGAATGTCCGAGTATAATAACTTGACAAGTTGACAATTTAGTATTTTGATGCACCAACTTGGCTAGGCATATGCTAGGTGAGTTTTTTTTTCACGATGTCAATATGCCATTACATAGTAATCCTACGGATATTACCTTAAATATTGAATTTAATCTTTAAGAATTATAATGCACATACAGTTTACATCCAATTACGTTAAGATTCTTTTGTTTCTTTCACCTTCTCAAATATCAACCGAAATATAATATACATCCAGTTCAATTGACTTTCAGTTATTAGTTATTAGAATAAAAAAAATATAAACATGCTTATACAAATCCACGCTAGTATATTTTCAAAATAATTACTTAAATATTGAATCTATATAAAAAATACTCCAAATAATTAAGTTGTCGCATAACTTCTTAGTTTATTGTATCAAAATTGTACCTACCTTGCAAATTGTTGCATTTATACGATCACTTATAAAGTTCTTATACTAAATTGCACATGCCTATCAAGTTGTTGCACTAGAACGCTCATTTCTCAAGTTCTTACACCAAATTACACCCACCTGCTAAGTTGATGCACCGTAGGTGCAATTTACTCCTAATGAATTTTGCCTTGTTCTCATTATTTATGAAAGAGTAAAATACACGGTTAGTCCTTAAATTTAGACCGGGGTGTCATCTAGATTTATGAACTTGCAAAATACGTATCAGGGTCCATGATCTTGGTTTAATGTATCATCCAAAGTCAAGTGTAGCTCAAGCGAGTGGCCAACTGGCCATCCACGGTGATGAGTATTTTGCATTTACGCCCTCCGGTATATATAATATACCTCAAATCGATTCTCACTACTCCCAAATCAAATTGGGGGTAGAGCTACGATTAAGCTGTTAGGGAGAGGTGGGGCAAGTACAAAGAGAGATGGACGGAACTCTCCATAAACAATCATCGATTCACCTTTCTCCCACAAATTGAGGTTATCCGTGTTCACGCTGACAATCACGCTGCACCGTACTCATGGATTACCCTCTCCCTATCACGCTGTTTATCTCAGCTCCAAGGACCTCCGACAACCAACGATCACCTCCACCATTGTTTGTTTCTACACGCACCCCCACCATTTTTCATTGCATATTATCGTTGTAATTATTGTCTATTGAGCTGTCTTTAGTTGATGTAGAAATCTATAAAGATATCTCAGCCCTGAATATATATGTGGCAGGAAAAACAAGTTGCCCTACAATCAACAGGTGACATCTTCCGTATTGTACTTACCATATCCGTTCCACTACTTTTCTGAAACGATACACGGTTTATCTCCCATTCACGGCTCATCTTCTTCCAGGTCCAATCACATGAGCTTTTATCCGCAAACATAGCATCCAATTCTTTGAGTATGCAATAGGAATTAATCCCATTTTACATTTTTGTGGGGCTTCCTAGAAAGAGTACTAGGCTTAGGTAACCCATATTTGGGAAACAAAAACATCAGGACCAAAGCCAGGTGTTTCTGTCTCACACTGACACTTAGCATATATTCGTTCATCGTCCCAATGACAAGACTCTGTTGCATGAATGGCGAATGCACAGGCGCATCCTAAGAATATATCTGTGTAAAGAGGAGGAGAGACAGGCTTCCAACCGTGCAAAAGCCTGAAACATCTCGACGATTTAACGGTTCTGTGCCTCACGCAGGACTGATTTATTCTCTTCATTTTTCTGAAGACAGGGACTGATTTATTCGGTGCAAGAATGATATTATGAGTTGCGAATGCATCATCAAATGGAATAAAGCGATGTTGATCAGACGAAGTTGATAGCAAGACTGACCAAGTGGGAATTATAACTTCAAATTAGTTAGTAATTTTCTAGAATTCCAGATTCCCCAATTCTCAGGGTTATCTTTGCCTCTTCTTTTTTTTTTCTTTCCCTACCATGCTTGGAGTAATTCAGTTGTGATATAGTGATTTTACGGCCCTTAAGAAGGTATCGGGATTTACCCCATTTTTTATGTAAAATTTAGTAACTCTCTCGGTATCTCTGGTACTACCAAAATTTACATTAAAAATGTTGGTATCCCTAAAGGACAGTAAAATTACTCTAACAATATATATATATTCTCAAAAGGAGAACTGACAAGGACTGAAAATTCCATTGAAATGAAGCATATATTTTCAGATGTAAAAAGAGAACATATGACAAAATCTTAGGTACACACCTGTTGCTTGCAGACATAGGCATGGTTGTTCTTGCGCCCATTATTTTTCTTCTAAGTGCCAAGATACGCATCTGTTCTGCGTATTCTCGAAAGAGAAAAGTATGCACCAGTTGAACTATACACTCGCTGTTGGCTTCAGTTCTCATCTCCTTTGGTGCCCACTCCTTTATAAAACGAGTACCCACAAAACAAAGTCAGTCACTGTTCCTGTTTCAGAAAAAAAAAGGGCTAGATCTTTGAGCCACATAAACGTATATACTATGCATACGACAATGCAAAAAAACCGAAAACGACGCATTCGACAAAGGCATCACGAGAGGCAAAGAAAAATAACAATAAAGGAGGCAAGCAACTGCTTTACATAATGTTCGTGGTGATCGTGGTTATGTCCTGATTAGTGGCCATCTCTCGGTGCTGCGGCTGCCACTCTGATAGAACGGAAGCCCAACTATCCATTTCAGCCAGCAGGGCAGCGGGGGCCATTCTTTGGTTCACTGAAAGGTGGGGCCCACCTCAACGGTGGATGGTCGCCTCAATCATCCGAAATCTTCATGTCCATGCTTTTGCAAAAGTGGCTCGCTCCGATGGCGTCACATTCCCCCAATCCAATTGCTTATTGCTGCCACAATTAGAGCAACTGCATTAGGTCTCTGTGGACAATTAGGAATTGCAGGTTCATGCATGCATGCCAAGTTGAGCTTATTGCTCTGGGTACAGGAGCTGAATCACTTGGGGAGTTCACAAAATAGTTAGATAAATTAAAAAGAAGCCCTGAAAAAAATTTGAAAGATATAGTACTTGCGCAATATTTTTGTCGTTATGCGCTTCCCTAGTTCGCGCATAATTATTTGATTTTCAGTTGTCAAATAAAGGTTTGATCTTCTCCTATTTCACTTGATTTTCTGTATATTGTAGTTGTCACATAAAGGTTTTGTAGGTTCCTTTCCTCCTGTCCATTTGTTTCTTTCCAAAAGAAAGAAGAGAAAGACCTTATGAATATCAGAGCTCAAAGGCATGTATGCAGCAGCACACCCAGCAATGTGGCTATATGTTACCCATCTACTACTTGTTTATGGTGAGGAAAACACCCTAAATGGATGCATTAGAAAATGAATTAATCGGAAATGGTACCTTTGTTGCTTTTGAGAAGTCATGCATTATAGGCTTATAGAAGCACACCACTAATTCTTTTTGGAACTGCTCAAGTAAGATGAAAATTGTTCTGTCTTAACCTGCGTTTCATATTAATTGTTAAAGTTGTCATCATCCAAATTGTTATATAGCAACACGCCATGCCTTTATATTTCAAAATAGAAAGGCAGGGGATACACACATTAATCTATCTCTTAGGTGTCATACTTCTATGCTAGAGATGAAAAGTTGATTACTGACCACTTGTGAACAAACCCTTAGGTGTCTTGCTTCCACAGTGCGTGCTGCCATATGTAATCTAAATTGTCATGCCCAATCTGATCTACTTCATTCTCTAGTGGCCTAACAATCTCTGTTCGTTTATTCCCACAGTGGCTACCAGTAGGTAAAGCTGTGTGTTTATCCAGAGATTTCATGCCACTCTAACCAGGTACAAGATTTTAATAAGTAAACTAGCTTGAGTGATGAGAAAAGCCAAAAACAAAGGCCGAGCATCTTGAGGGGAGAATGCATTACAAGGTAAAAAGCAAGGTTTGGCATGGATGAACTGGAATAAATTTACCTTAGACAAGACTACTCGCGCAAGTCAAGTCATGGATGCAAACGAAGGGAAAAGAAAATGACAAATGTTCTCTAAAAAAATAAAAGCAAAGATAGGGAGGTAGTAGAAGATTAATGAGCCACAACTATTGTAGGCATATATTGTTTGGATATTGTTGGCGAAAAGCTCACCGTCATGGCCATGTACCAAATCGACAAAACTAAAGCTACCAAATTCTACAAAAACAAGGAGGGGTGGAGAGGGAGAGAAGAAGGTGGTCTCTCTCTAGTCTCTAGCCATAGGCAATCAAAAGCACCTTTGCTCACCCTATAAAAGGCCCTCACCAACCCATCGCCTCCTCCGCTCAGAGAGAGCAAATTCTTCAGTAAGCAGAATCAAAGCAGATTAACCCTCATCTACTTCTGGCCCTCTAGAGTTCTCTACTAAGCAAGCGAAAACAGCCATGCTGCACCACCATTACCATGGCGAGGTGGCCAGCCTGCACTGCCGCTCACCTCCAAGCCTACCATTCGGTTCCCACTACCACAGCAACATGATCACCATGGCACCCTCTCCCTTCCAGTTCCCAGCAGCTACCTGTGAACCTATCCAGGAATTGCTCCCTGTGGTAGCAGGCAATCGCCCAGCCGGCTCTGGCAGCACAGATGACGCCTACCAGATGGCGGCAGAGGAGGAGCGGAGGCGGCGGAGGATGATCTCCAACCGGGAGTCGGCACGGCGGTCGCGCATGCGCAAGCAGCGGCAGCTCAGCGAGCTGAGGGGGCAGGTTGTCCACCTCCGTGACGCCAACCGCCGCCTCCTTGATGAGCTCAACCAAGCAATGAGGGGCTGCAGTGATGTCCACTGCGAGAACGCCCGGCTCAGGAAGGAGAGGGCCGAGCTCCAGACCAAGCTCGAGCACCTCATGCAAGCACAGAAGAATAACACCTCGCCGAGCTCCTCACAGCCATGCGAGAATATTTGATTACTGAATAATAAATCATTCTTAATTATCTCCTCATTTTAACTACGAGGATTATTATTAGTATATCAAAATAAGACATGTTTTGAGATGCTTCCTTCGGCTTCTGTTTTTTTGTTTTATCTTTTATGTACGGGAATATTCTAACTGCCCATTATTGACATCTTTTTGTCAAGGTGGCTAAGATAAATATGGATTGAGCCTATTGGCGAGTTGACATTGATTAGTAGCAATAACATATGGATATCGATGAGAAAACAAGAAGCTGCAGTAAAGTAATAATAAAAGAATTCTTACCATTGGTCTGTTATCAACAGATGATGCTTTCCTCTGAAAATGATGTGTTTGATGCCTTGATGGTTTGCCCATGTCGCTGCAGTTCGCTTTTGCGCTTCTGCATTTCTTCAGTAGTAGCCCAGTAGTTGTATTTCCATGACAAACAAGGGGGATATTGTTTGGATTAAATCACGGTACCACATAATAAGAATTAAGACCCATCCATCTGGTACTTACTGGAATGAATTTTCCTGAACCTCATGCAATGCTTGAGACAACTGACATTGTTTTTTAACTTCAATAGAAAATTGGATGTGCATAAATGAGAGAGCTATCATTATCTAAAAATGATAGAGCTAAATGATCTCACATGCATATACATGATTTTAAAGACTAATGGGACAAATACTCAAGGATATGGTACCTTGTTCAATTCTCTAGTTACCAACAATGGAAGAGAGAATTTCACCTTGCTCACGTGAAAAATAAGTGTGGATAGCAAGGGTTACATATCAAATTCACTGAGGGCACCTAAGATACAAAATTAAGTCAGTATCGTGCACACACAAACACACAAAAAACCATTTAGATGATTATGCACTCTTCTGAAAGTATGTCTAAGCTCACAAAATCCTTCAGACAGATGTGCTCTAATTCAATTGCAGATGTTTTGTTGACACAATTGCAAATATATCGATTGAAGCTATTGCAGTAACATGGCAATGATTGTCAATGACAGTAGCAGGTTTCAAGTATTGGCAAACAATTCAGATTTGCAACTGGCAAGTGTGCCATTAAAACAACGCTGTCCAAGCTTGCGTGAGCATGTGAATACAAAATAGAAAGGCATAGGGCAGTAAGATGTTCACATCACAGGGACCAAGCAAAATTGCAAAGGTGACCAGAAAGCAAGAGCTTGATACAACAAGTGGACATCCTGGGACAAGCACAATATAATTTCTTCGCAGTGGTGGTGATGGAGCTCTTTTTTATAGGACAAAACTAGAGAACACTACAAAATTTCAACAAATACTACAGAATTTCAGCAAGATGTCAAAATAGGATAGTTCACACTGCCATAAATAGTAGCTGAAGCATGTCTCAACGTGTTGCCTAAAGGACTGAAATCAATTCAAGTGTGTGCAAATATTTGCATATAAAGAGTACAGGGATCAACAAGATAATGGTATGTTAGCACTGGGAAATAATGGGATCAGCAAAAAACAAATATTGGGAATATGGACATTACAGATGAGTAATAGAAACATTACCATGAAGTGCGAAAAGAAGCACCATCAGAGTGTCTTCCTGGGTCATCAACCAAAGGTCATAGTGTAAAAGACTTGTTTCATGCTTTCATCTACTCGTGTATCGAGGACTATGTAGTCGCAGAGTAAATTGAACAGTTACATTCAAAGTATAACCAAAATTTGACAAAAGTTTGAGCAACCAATGAATGCTTCACCAGGAATCGTCTATAATACATCAAGCACAAATACAATGTTTTTCTTGCTACAGATTTACTGGAACTTCACTGAAATGAATCTAGCATTGGCCACAAACATGCGCAGGTTGAATTTGCCTTTCAAGTTAGCTTACATGCTTCAAGTTGCGTACCTTCAGACTTCGGACGAACAGAAAACAACCAACTAGCGTACTGTTATCCCATCAGGTCTTCTTGGATGGTTGTCTCTTCCCAGGTGTTAGATTGTTCTCTGTGGCCAAAGCACTTGCACTATTTTTCGGTGAGGAATCTGTTCTAGGAGAATTGTTCTTGGCAGCGGAGTCTGCTGTCAAGGATGGAGAATCACTCCTCTCATGGCTGTTCTTATCTCGAAAAAAATTTACTGGGTCTGCAAATGATCTTGTACATGGCCACCTACAAACAGAAAATTCAGACGGTTGCTATTCTGTAACTTTATATACATGATGAGAAATTCAGAGAAAACCTACCTGCTTGACTGAATAGTTTCACCTTCAACAGTGATTTCTTCAAAGACATTTCCTGTTAATAGAATGAAGAAAAACTAAGAGTAAACATTGACACAAGGTGTAATAAAAGAGAAATAGTTAGTAAAGACATTTTAATCAGGAAACCATCATAGAATTTACTTTGATGAATAGAGGATAGCCTCTTACATATGTACATACCCCTAATCTTAAGTAAATTTGGTTGGCCTATCTTGGGCCGGCCCGACAGGGATAGCCTCTTACAGCAAAGCAAAAAAAATCAAAATACTTGAAAGAAACCCGTTTACATGTGAGAACAGAAGGGAGTCCTAGTGAGGTGATTATGTCAAGTTATAAAGTATATACAATAATGGAAGAACATTTCGTATTTCAAACAGGACATACGGTTGTGGTGGTGGTGGTGGTGGGGGGGGGGGGGGGGGTTGGATGACATCGTTTCTATGGTTATTCGACGTAAGCATAGTAAGAAGGGCAGTGGAAGCATGATCAGCATCTCACATGCAGCTAAGTTGACGATTGGCTTCTTCATGTTGTTTGCACGTGTTGGTATTTGGTAGTCAATCCTTTGCAAGCAGCCAAGCAAATAAATGAACATGCCGAGGCGCGACATTCCTCCAGGTGAATTTCCAATTTGGGCATTTTATTGTGTTTTGCATTTCAACTTGTAAATTTGCTTTACTAGTTATTCGCTGAGCACTAATTTTGCATGAGGAGTTCTAGGAGAGCGTGTTCAATCTATGCCTGACTTGTTAGTCCAGGTACTAGGAGTCTATCTGGGCCTTGTTAGTCCCAAGGTGACATTCCATAAGGTCACATTTTTCTCATTCTTTCCTTTTGGAGGACTTTGATAGTGGAAGTAGTAAGTAAATGGAAAATTCAATGAAAATGGCAGCTTAACAGATCCATGCTAAGATGACGCACACACTTATTGTTAATAAATGCAAAGAGACATGGTCCCATAATTATAGACTTTTAGGGTTAAGATGTCGACCAATTGGGTAACATGCCATGCTTCAGTTCAACTTTTTTTTTTCGATTCAGGATAAACTTAATCCAAAACAAATAGCATGGAAGTAATGCATCTATGTTTATCAGTTTATTATGTATTCCCAAATATTCCATCCTCCTTTTTGTATAAATGATGATAATTAACTTAAAGAGGGATTTTCTTCTGGCCTCCAATGGAATAACTACGTTTAACAGTTAACTTAAGTTTGCCACGTTTTCTCATTTCATCCATGGGTTTTCTGAAAGAAAAATGATGCACTGTATCAATAGCAGATATCTATAGCATGAGACTGAAAAAATGGCATGCCTGTATGTGATTAAACGTGTGAAAAAAAAGTGTGCACAAATATACTAGGTAATATCTATACTGCATATAGATGATGATTTCACAAATACCTCCATCAAAATCCTTATTAGAGAAGTATTTGGCCTTCAAACGGGCTGCAAGTATAGCTTGATATTTGTTTATCTTCTGTTCGTGCTCTTGGATTTCTGTTTCTCTGCACATGACAATGCAATGCACGAATTTAACTGCTAATTTGTTTTATTTCTCATGGCAACAACAAGCAGAAGGTAAATACCATGACAGAGTAATTTCTATTTCAAGTATGAGCCAATGAGGGCCAAGGTGTTCCAAATTCTATATAGAGCATGCCTTGAGGTAGTGTGGGGATAAATTTTAGTCTTCTTCAAAGTATATATGTACCAATTTGGTCTTTTTCAAAGATCTTATGTATTCGCTTTGTTACCTAAAAACCATCAAAGGGTTTGAAATTCGAACAAAGAGTTAAACTATTTTACCACACAGAAAGGAATTTATATTAATATAGGTGCTGAGCTCAGATTGAGATGCTTACTACCTATGGAATTAACATATTACATTACAGTAGGAAATATAACAAAAACAGTTAAATCCTTCATCAATTTCTGAAGTTATATTCCTATTTTTCATTTTCTCACATACTATTCTGGAAAACAGTAGTAAAGTGGTACATGATAAGTAATCAACAATAATTGTAGCAAAAACTTTAACGTATGCAGTGATGAACAGATGATATCTGCAAGAAAAGATGCATGCTAGTCCTTCAATTTTTCATAGAAGAATATATTTTGCAACTCCGTTTTTTTTACAGAACTCTGTTTTCCCAATCTTATTTAAAAGCACTAGATTTGTTGAGCCTTCTTTGATCTCTCTATTCGAAAAAAAAAGTGTTACTTTTATTGGCAGCCAAACAGTTCATGGTGCAATTTACATAGTAAAATCAAGCAAATCAACTTCTCAAGGGTGGGTTCTATTAGAGAAGGTGATTGTGACACCTTAATTTTGAAATATACAAGACAGAACAAGTGAAATTGCAGATGCCAAAGATAAAATCAAACAAAACTGGGTGCATAGGCACGGAATCTAAGCTTTTGCTATACTACAGGACAAAAGTTATGCGCAGTTGATTTCAGAATTTTCCATATGTTGGTGAGAAACAGCACATTTGGAAGGAAAAAAAATTGATATACATGAGTTCTGGCACAATTTTTCTGAAGGAAAAAAAAAAGTCTCTCTGCTTGTTAGTTATTTGCAAATATAGGACTATATAGCATAACTATATATTGTCTTAGCATATCCTAACACTGTGAAGGTATCTCACACTGCCACAACTGAACTGATATGCTTCCCTGTGCACAATGTAAACCACAAAACTTTTTTTAACGCAATAAACTACAAAACTGATAAGGTGCTGCTGACAAAACTGACACATAGTCATCATGTACACAAAGAACACCATGATACTAGTAACAGGCTAAATGGCCTCACCTCATCGTTCTACTCCTGTCAGCATTGTGCCACACCCACAACAGTAGTATAAAAGATAGCGACTACACATCAGCGCGTTTACAGAGTTCGTACTCTGTGTAATATTACCGGCCAAAAAAACAAAAGAAAAGAAAATCCTAACCGTGAGTGAGGCAGCGTTCATACAAGCAATTACGCAAACACAGAGCACGCATTGCAGTAAAACAAGGAGCATAGTAACAGAGGGAGATCGCGAATTACGAGTCGTCTTCACGCAGCAACTGGGGCTTCGCCTCCACCTCCTCCTCCTCCTCCTGCTGCACGGCAGCAGCAGCAGCAGCAGCCCCCGCGGCCGCGGCGTCTCCCCCTTCCTGCGCGAGGCTAACACGAGCTCAGTGTGACCGCGTATAACCGAGAGCAGAAAGAGCAAAGGGACAGTCGGACACAGATGCGGAGACCACGGGACGGGGTGGGGTGGGAGGGGGCGACCTTGACCGGGCGCTGCTCCGACGTCGTGGCGGGCGCAGCGGCGGGAGTCGCGGCACCGCCAGCCGCTCCTTCCGGCGGCGCGGGGGGAGCGGCGGCGGCGGCGGCGGCGCCCGTGGTGGGAGGCCACGGGGAGGAGGACATCGGCGCGCCTTTGCGGCGGTGCGTGGGGAGGCCGACGTTGGAAGAGAAATTTGCTCGTGGTGTTGGTGGATCGGTGGAGAGTGCGAGAGGGTGCCTGCCTGCTTGGCTAACTGCAGCCTGGTTTTTATTTTGGGCGCACATGCTGAGTTGGTGGCAGTGGATTTTGCGAGTAATTTGAATTTTGAAGCAAGTTTCTACGAAATGATTGTCCCTAGCAGACGATTAATTTTTTTTTTGAGTAAATAAGCTATTTTAAAGATTGTCAAAAGTCTAAAGATTAAAGATGTATATCTCGTGACGTGTTATCTAACTCCGTAGGTTTTATTTTTTTTCGCTATTGTAGTTGCTAAAATATTAAGTGGAAAATCAATTATAGTACATATTTATTAAGAAAGTAGTGGCACATAAATATAAATTGTATATATTTTTTTTCACCTACTACACCTTAGTTACTTTATACTTATATTTGAGTAAAAAATAATGGTGTCTCACATTATAGATTTAAATGGAACAAATTTTTGACATAAAAAGGTGAAGTATTAATTTTATATGTGCATTAAGGAAGAAGCAACATAGTTTCTACATAAATAATTCGATATAAAAATATAAAAAATACTTGAAAGAGTCATAATCATAAAACAATAGTTATTATGATGTGGAAAGAATGGAGGAGTAGCAATGTAGCATCACTGAGGTTATTCTTTTAACATAGGTTTGTAAATTGAAACAGTCAAACATTATGATTTAAGTATGATTAGCATGTTATGACATCGGTATCTTAGTTTATGCTCATGGAAGTAAAGCTCTCAACATAATTTTAATGACATCAGAGATGTGTCCCTATTTTTCGTTTCTTAAAGAATGTGTTAGGAGCCACATCCGTGAAGTTGTGAGTATGGTGTTGTGTGTGTATAGTAGTGTGTGCGCGTGTATATCTGCTGTGTAATTAAAAAGAATATGATTATCATGTTATGGTATCAGTGTCTTACTTTATGCATCCACCAAATTCACTATTACCAATATTTGTTTTTTAAATAACTAATTGTAACTACTAAGAAATCTAAAGTAGTGAAAATACTAAAGTTTTTCACCACCACAAAGCGCCACGGCATCGAAAAAATATTAGCCGTCCGATTTTCCTGCCATGCAATCTGAACCATTGGATCCTTCAATTGATAAAACCTCCTAGAGACCCTTCAAGAAACTTCTATTTATTTCTAGTCCTTGTTTTTGTTGAAGTGAATTTCCTGCAATGAGTTGTCTCATGCATATCTACTTTCTCACGCCTACATAGAAGAGTTGAGAAATCCTCCTTGGCTTTGGGCTAAAGGGTTTTTGGTTGGCAACAATGCACAAACAAACAAACTACACTAATTGTGATGACTCTGGATTTTTTACTACACTTCATAATAAATTTGTGCATTTTTATTTTAGGATGTTTATTATGTTATCTTCTTGAGATACTTAGAGGTCAAATGATCTTTGAGCAATTTGTGTTGGTTTCAAATCATGGACTAGATTGCCGTTTAGTTTGTTACTACGTATTGCATTAGGTTTGACTATTTTATGTCTTATGCATCATATCGTTGAGTAAATATTTTTATCTTTTGACGGTATACGGTGAGTGGTTGATTCTAGACATAATATTTGAACATTTAGTTTAAATATAGTTTGAGCTGAATCTATAGTTCTAACTAATAGTTTATCAAGTTGTATGATTTTGTAAAAGAAAAAAATCAAAATTAAGTATGATTGTGTATTACGGGCACCTAAAGTCGTGCAACGCACAACTAAGTGGCTAGTTACACCTATTGAAGGGTAAAAAATATCAAGATGCGCAGCCTATCCTACATGTTTACTGATAGCTGTTTAGCACCCGATGGGCCCAAACCTATCTTTTTTTTTTTTAGAAAGGCCTAAACCTATCTTTCACGCTTAGCGGCGCGGCCCAAATCAACAGAAACGGCCCACAAGGCACAGCCCACTTAACTGGTAGACTTTCCTGTTTCCCTTTGCACTCTAATCGAGCCAACACGAACTCCCCGACGACATCACCAGCCACGCCGCCTCCGCCGCCGCCGCCGCCGCTTTTCCGCCGCCGCCCCGTGCGCGGGTTCGTCGGGGTGCCCCCTCACCTGTCGCCCCCCTCGCGTCGACGGCCTTCAGCGCCTCAACGTCGCCGGCGGTCAGCCAGTCAGCCAGCCAGCCCCGCTGCCCGGCTGCTCGCGCGACGCGCCTCGCCCGCCGCGAAGGGACCCCGCCCAGGAGCGCTACGGACGACATCTCCCTCGATGCATCGAATACTGTAAGCGAATCGTCCGTGGAATGATTTTGCGCGGGGTCAGGTGTCGCGGTGATTTCACATTTCTCTCCCGTGCTGCAGATCGAGAGCCGCTCGCCGGTGCACCAATTCCTCCGCGGCATTCAAGCCCCCACAGATTGTAATGAAGAGTTTCTTCCTTGCGTCCTTATGTATTTTCTGTGTGTTGGTGTGTATTCTGGATGCTGAAGTTGCACGTTTTGCAGGCGCAAGCCAATGTGGTTAGTGGAGTTCACTCCGGAGAGGCCTCAACTTGTTCAAACGGTGCTGGGCTTTACACCTTTTCGTTGTACTGCCATGTTTTCCTTATGGAAGGCCATAACTGTTGTTTCTAATCTAGTTACCCAGTTCTATGCTTGCAATTGTATATGAACGGTATATTGCAAGAAACGTGATGATCAAATGGGGAACTAAGCGTTTTCCTTTTATTTTTTTTTGGGGTAAATTCATATAATTTGGAGCCTGAGGTTCCCTTTTTAATGTATCTGTGTTAGTAACTTCTGTAAGTCCTGTCTCACTGCCTTGCTGAATTATACCATGAGATGCTCTGGTTTGATTAATGCTCATATTAGATTGTTATAGAAGTGAATTTTATGCATATGCGTAGGTAACAATGGTGTAATGGTTGCAGAATATGATGAATTTAAATGGATGACCAGTTTGGCTACTAGATCCATTCAAGCAGATATTGTTGGTGCTCTTCGCAGAGGTGATCGGCAGCAAGCATCCTTGTTGCTTTCAAATCTTCAACAGACTAACAGGGCATTGACTTCAGAAGATTTTTCTCACATACTGGAATATTGTGCAACAGCACCTGATCCTTTGGTAAAATCTTCTGCTGAGTGCATGTTTTATTCTTTGCATGGAGTAACAGTATAGTCATTTTGATTAGATATCTCTTTTGGAGCTTTTTGATTATCTATAGTTTGTTACGGAGACTTTGGAACTCATGGAAGAGAATGCTGTACATATGAGTCAAAGAGTCTACAGATCTGTCACTCGAGCTCTCAGCAAAGGCGGGTATTCAAAGGAGGTAATCCATACTTGTGATTTATCTGTCAAAAATTTACTTAGAAGGTTCAAATTTTATCTGTATAATCATGCACACTTGACCGGTTGTCTACATGCTCTAGATAGAGTGTTCGCAATAACTCTGATACCATGCTATGAAAATGACTTATTGTACAATGAACCTTTGACATTGTTTACACATGCAAATTGTAAAATGAACTTACACACTACATAACATGACAATTTGGCTATCTTAGACCTTGGCATGTAAAACTGTGATTTTAGAAGGACAAATATGAAAAGAACAACATATGGAAGGTTTATTATATAATGCTGAAGAAATCAGGTTTATCCGTAACAAAAAAATGCAGTGGGTGCTGGTGGGCTGGCACCTAACAGATTTTTTTTGGACAAAAGGCCTACACCCAGCTTTACTTAAAGCATAACAGGTTTCTGATACAATGTTTTTGCTGGGGACTCCAGCTTGATGACAGACAGCAAACAGGACAAACCAAACATCGCAAGCTAAACACATAAACAAAATAAGCTAAAACTGAAAGTGCTGCAGGCAGCCGACCACAAGCATGCTAAACACACAAAACATCGCTGCAACTACCACACAGGTGCCTAAACCACAGGATGCTTAAGGCTAGAGCTAGGCAGGGGAAAAGTGAAGGAGTTCCTTGTGTCCTGGCTCCTGCCAGATTCACCACCACCACCACCATCACCACCATTACCTTATTAAATGATACAGAATTATAGATGTTGGCTGCTAAGAGTGCACCTTGCTTGATGAAGAATATGTATAGTTACACCATGGTGTATTACTATTCCAAAAGCTGATATGCACATGCTTGTATGTGCATGTAGTGGTCATCTGAAGTGCCTAACCGCATGGATACGTTCACATTAACCCATCAATCTTGGATCCAATTCGGGATTTTTGTTGGGATGTTTCGGGAAGAATTTGGAATGGAATACTTCATCATACAATTCATACCAGATCCATCTGTCTACAGATTGCCATGTACATCTAGAAAGCCCCTTATATTTATAATGCTTTCGTAGTCAAGAGTTGAGACACTGACTAGCAAATTAATGTTTTTAGCAAAATCTTTTGATAACAATGGTTATTAGGTCAATTTTTTTTTACCATAGACACGGTATGCAATTTGGTACAGTTTAAATTTTTCTCATTTATACCTATGTGCTATACATTTATCAATATATAGAATTATGCCTTAATAAATCATTACTTATGCAAGAGACATATTTTGGCTGTTTCAACCAGTCAATGTATTAGTTGTTCATAACCATCTTTCCAATGCAGGCAATTCACTGGCTGACTCTTTTAGTTGAGAAAGAAAGCAGTCACAATTATTTGCCAATTTTTAACATATTTTTAAGTGGCTGTGGGAGTACCACAAAGCAGAGTGATATTGAAGGCTGTCTAGAGAAAATGGAAACTTATTTTCTTGGGAAGTCTGAAATAACATATTGTGAGCTCCTGAAGGTCTGTTCCAACATCCTCAATATGCAGATATATGTTTCTCAGAAGTTCTTTTTTCATGACATTGTAAAAGTATTAGTTCATTTAGTTGGACTCCTGTTGCAGTCTTGTGGATGTGATGCAACCATAAGAAGACAAACTTACCATTTTATTTGCTGCCTATTTGGCCCTATTTTTAATCAACATTTGATTGCGTTGTTTACTAATTCACTTTTAGTATCCATGTGAATACCAGCCTCTAGCAATGGCAAAGGAAATCTTATCTGTTTGTTTGTTCTTTTGCCTTTTCTCTTTGTCAGTAATTGCATGGCGTTGATCTTAGTTTCTTCTGCCTCTCTTATGAAATACACACACGTTTTCCTTTTCTAGTTTTACTTTTTGGTCTTCTCATATTGGCACATTGCTCCTCTTCTATTGAACACTTAATCTGACATTTTGTGGGATATATCAGCTCTTGCCAATTAATTTACTTTCCTTGTTGACTGCAATATGTTGAATGCTCATTCTCTCATAGCTTTACATCTAAAAATATGAAATCTTGCTTATCTGATTATTATATCCTTTTTAGCTTGCAGTTTCTCAGAGAAATTTATCTGCAGTTCATGATATATGGAAGGACTGCACTAGGAATTATAACCCAAGCATCATTTTACAGAGGAAATTTGTTAGGGCCCTAACTACACTAGGGGACCTTCGATCTGCATATCGTATCATGCAACATATGGTAGTCCTTGCTGGACGAAACACTGACCATCTGAGGGGTAAAGGAAGACACCAAAGATCAAGACTAGACATTCCTGTGCCTGCTTTGACTGAATTAGAAGACCTCAAAATTCTATTAGGCTGTGACCTGCCATCATCATTTCAAGGAAAGGTGGAGGAATCTGAGAAATGTTCAACTGATACTCAACCTGAGCTGTCACAGGAAGAAAATATTTCATTTGAAAATTTGCAATTGAAGGGTTATGCTGAATTCATTTCTACTGGTCTGTCTTCCATTTAACAAGTCATTCAATATATTAGTAAGTGTAATCGCAATGAGATATTAGGAACTTATTTACGTTCACTCTTGTTTTAGGCGACAATCTCTCTGACAAGTCTGTCCTAGACAATGGGAGGATGGCAAGGCCATTAGGATTGGTACCAGCTACAGTAAAGAAATTTTTGCTTTGGTCTTTCAATGATATTGTACATGCGTGTGTGCAACTGAACAACTGCCAGATAGCTGAGCAGTTATTACTAGAGGTAACAAATAGTCAAATACATACAGTTTTGTTGACTAATGCCTCTGGTCACGTAAATATGTCATTTTGGAAACACATCAAGTAAAACCTTCTAAACTTTGATAACATTGTAATCTTGGGTTTTGCAAATATATTACAATAGAGATCAGTAGTCAAATTGCATTTTGGAGACTGTCGGTGTCCAAATGGCAAGCTCTTGTGACGGGAAGGGATGGAGCATGGTTGTACCTATGTAACCATTTTTCTGGATGTCACTTTAATTATTTCTCTCATTTATCAGATTTTGAACATTTCTTTCTTCTTGATGGTTGTTGAAATCCAGTATGGCAATATTACTTTTTAGTTGATTTGTTTCATGTAATGTTCCTATTTGAGTTTAGTGTGTAGGACAGATAGCGTTTTTCAAAAAAAAAAATCTCAGTCATGTTAATTGATCTTTGCTTGTCTACTTTATTAGCTTTAAAATTCTCCACCATAAGTTTGGCATTTCTATCAGAGGAATTATTCCGTAAACATTTATGAGCTTGCTTGCTAGCAACTATTTTTTTTTTTCATTGTGCTTTAATTAGTGGAAAAGGTAATGGAAAGCAGGAAATATGCAATTACTATTTTAATATTTGAAAGCACTTAGACCAAAAACTTCTCACATTGTTTGGAGAACTCTGATGTTTATGTCAAATAACAAATTTCTCACCAGATGCAAAGGATTGGATTGCAACCATCAAAGTTTACATATGATGGTTTTATCAAGGCTGTCATGGTTGGGAAAGGAGTTGCATATGCCATCAAAGTGGTATGCTACTGATAGCCTGCTGTCAATTATGATGTATCCAGTTCCCTCAAAGGATATAGCGGTAAACTGATAATTACGCATATCCATAATCTTGTGAAACCCTGAATATAGATTATATATATCTGATCGGATAAAAAAGACATGTTGTGCTTTCGTTTTTTTTTTTTTTTTTTTTTTGTAAATAAGTTCTTTAATGCCAACCATTGTTTAGCTCTGCACCTGGACAAAATCCCATATTTTAGGATGGAGCTACCATATCTTTTTCAAATGTTAAGATTGGATATATGAGAATCTTGTGTGTAGATTTGTCTTAAAAAGTGCTTCTGTAATATGATAATTTGGGTTTTAGGAGGCCATGTCGATGTCCAAAACAACATGCATTTGTGATCACAGATTGTATTATTCATCATATTAATAATATATTATTAGTACTATTAAACTCACACATTGCTTTCTTTTATTTTCTTTTTTTTTTCTAGATTGAAGCAATGGAGAGAAGGGGTATTGAACCTTACAATGACACACTTGCTTCTCTCTCAGTTGGCAGTAGCAGAAGTTTACAGTTGAATCTGGCTGAGGACTTTTTGGCAAGAATTTCAAAGCCACAACCGAAGTACATACACGCTTTTAATGCTTTGCTTGCAGGTTGCGACATGATGGTAATGCATTGGTTCTGAAAAGAGATTTCCTGATACCCTGTGCTTCTGTCCATATCTTCATCTTGTCTTAGTTTTGTTTTGGTCATTTATTCTATCAGTAGCTCAATACTGATCTTCTGCGGTTATGGTATATTGTAATCTTTATACTAGCAATGTTTCCTCATTCCCATGTGTTGCAACAAGTCTCAACTCAATGTAATACTGCCTCTTAGTCACAAAAGAACACTGTTTAGCCTTTTAGGGTGTGTGCCGTCTAACACAAGTTAGCTTTGAAATTGTAGTTCAAAATATTGGTTTCAGTCGTATGAAAATAATGTTGGCAAGTTTATCATAACAGAGATTTAATGATGTTATATTTGCATATTTTTTTATTTATGCAAAAGAATTAAATAGTGTTGTTGACTTTGAAAAGTCCAAATGACATCTGTTTGTGACCAAGGCAGTATAACTTCATAAATCTAAAATAAAAATGCAATACATAACTATTTGTTCTCAAATCTACTCATGTGCAAAGATACAATATTTTGCGAAGAACAAACACATGCCCGTATTTGCAACCACAGAAGGTCTGGAGTGGGGGTGCATCTAGAACCTATCATCACCCCGACTCTGTTTTAAAGAGTAAGACTTGTATTAGTACTTGATGCTCCACAACAAAAGTTCTTCTTTTGCTATCAATGCACATGCCTCTGTCCAAAAATATGTTGAAGGTTCAAGGTTCCTTGTTGGTTATGGAAAGTATGAACTAAAATATTTTTCATTATGTTTGTAGAGTGAACCAGAAAGAGCTGTCCGCGTACTAGCTGAAATGAGGCATCTGAATTTGAAACCGAATCTCAGGACTTATGAGCTTCTCTTTTCTCTGTTTGGCAACGTCAATGTTCCCTATGAAGAAGGAAATGTGCTCTCGCATGCTGATGTTTCTAAAAGGATCAGCATAATCGAGACGGACATGTTAAACAATGAAATCCAACACAGTTTTGTGTGCATGAAAAACCTGGTCTGTTTACTTTCCATCTGTTCTATAGATATCCCTCTTATGTAATGTTCATTTTGGAGGAAATAGATATTATCACAGAACATAGACAGTTGTGCAGAATTCTAAATAATTGAGTTCTGTGGGATGGCACATTTAGTATGCTACTGCTACATGACCTTTGTTATTGTTTTTGGGGTTAGGGTCTTCACATTTTTGTTGTTCTTCTTAGAAAGAAATACAAATTTATCAAGAGGGTTGACACTTGGTGCTAGTAAGTATTAAGGACTCATCCCACAATGGTCTAGAGCCATGCTGTAAGTAACTATACCATTAGATGACTTTATATTTAGGTAACTTATATTGATAGTGGATCCACAACCCATTATGCTCTTTTCTGATGAAAGTTTGTAAATGTCTTGTTGTTTGTTGATGATGGACTTTCAAACTAAGGAGCTGATTTATGGTTGTCTTAATCTACTCGTTTTCTACCCCAAGATCCCCTTTTAACATTTTGATTATTTATTCTCTATCAGTTTTAGTGTCTAATGTGCTCTATTTATACTAATTAGAAGCAAGGTTTAAATTTGCTTTTGCAAACCTGAAATATACTCGGTAATATAGGTGTTCTGGCTGAGGCCTCGGAGAGTAGCAAGCACCAAACACTTGAATGTGTATTGCATTCCAGAGTAGTCCTCACGTGTCATGATCTAATAACAATCTGAACCGTGGCTTGTGCTATCTGTTTACCTGAAACTGTTAATATAACAACTGTTTTGGTGAATGGGTAATACCACTATTTTTGCATGTCCACATTAGCAGTTCACAGATTGAATCAATTTATTTGCCAAAAGTACCTTTTCTTTTTTGTGCGTAAAGATCACCTGTCTGTTAAAATTTCAACGCATGCTGCTATCGATGTTTTTAAGTTATGTTTAATTTGTGTTACTCCAGATACGAGCTTTTGGGGCTGAGGGAATGATAGAGGAAATGCTGAAGTACTTGAATGTAGCTGAAAATGTCTTATGGAACATGGATCCTTATCAGAAAAGTTACCTCTATTGCATTGCCTTGCATGCTCTGGTCAAGGCCAAGGATGTATGTACCTACCATCTTTTACTGCTTAGTTCGTTGTGTCCAAACGATTAATGTTTTTTTTATATATTCTTTTTGATGCTTGAATTTTGAATCTGATAGGTCCTTTCCTTGTTTGCAGACCCACAAAGCAATAAAAACCTTCATGACCATCAGATCATACGGACTTCCAGCAAATGTTGCAATTTATAATATTATGATAGAGTGCTGTAAATTGTTGCCTTGTGTCAAATCAGCTAGCGCTGTGCTATCATTGATGCTCCGAGATGGCTTTTATCCTACAATTTTGACTTTCACATCTCTTGTGAAGGTTAGTCCAGTTAGCGATGCAACTGTGACTTTTGATTCTTTTCTTTTAGTTGACTTTGATTTTTTGTGTCCACTTGAGTTTCATATCTATTATTTACCATGACAGGTTGTATTGGCAAGAGAGGATTTTGAGGGGGCACTGGATCTGTTGGATACATGCATAACAGAAGGAATTCAGCCTGACATTGCGATTTTCAATACAGTACTCTTAGAGGCATTTGAAAAGGTTTGGCTATAATAATACACCTTTTTCCTGAATGATGCTGATGTCTAACTCATTTCTGAACATTCTGCAGGGTCAGATTCATGTTGTTGAATATATAGTTGAGTGTATTCACCGAGCTAAAATCCGACCTGATCAATCAACGCTTTGGTATGCATTTTGTGCCTACGTGGATCAGGAACTGTACAATACTGCAATTGAAGCATTGCAAGTCCTCAGTGTGAGAATGATATCTGAGGAGGCCGATGTTCTTAAGGAAAAAGGAGTAATTGTAGAAGATCTAATCCTCAGCGAAGAGCCAGATGCTGAATTAAAGATCATGAAGACATTTGAAGCAACTGAACATCTTGCGACAGCCTTACTGAACTTGAGGTGGTGTGCAACAATGGGTTCCACAATATCATGGTCACCCGAGGATAGCCTCTGGGCAAGGAGGTTGGCATCTTCTTATGACGGTAACAGAAGACCACATATATTTACCAGTATTGTGCCTAAACAGTTTGTGGTTTGACCAGTTCTTCCCAAAGGATCTGTATATACATATTGAGTGTCTTGTGACTCTCTCCTGAGGGCTGAGGCATCAGTTCACATCCATTGATGGACTGGTCTCATGCATTTCTCCCAGCTCCACCTGCTGCTGGCAATAGCGGTGTTCAGAGCATCAGCAGCACAAATTCTGTACCAATTTCATTGATGGTGACGAAAAGATCGAACCGCACAGCAGCAACAGTTTTTTCCTAAGATTTTGGAGACAATAATGAGAGGTTTTTACAAGAGCAAGAGTTGAGAGTGCTGTTCCTTGTAGCAATACCTGCTGCTTATGAGCCTCTGACATGTGAATTCTTTCTGATACATGTTGTAACAAAACCTTAGTCTGACACACTGATAAAAATGTTGTAGTTTATCCCTCTTGGAGAGGCACCTAAAAATGAGAGCTGCACCAAGCATTTTTCATCGGCCATTTTGTCAAGTATACCATCAAATATAATCCTATTTTCTTTAGGCTGCCTTTTGACATCATATTTTTCTTCTCATTTCTGTAGGCTGGTGTAACATGTTAATTATTCCATTAGCATGGATAATCAGATAATTGCTATTTCAATTTGTTTGTTACTGGCAGTTGGTCCTCGATTATTTGACATCAATCCTGGCTCACTATCATATACTCAGATAGCCCCACGTATCATATTCAAAAGTGTCAATATAATCAAATTTAGCCAATAAAAAGTTTAGATTGTCAAATTTTACATATGTGAAATCTCTCTTATGATTTGTTTTGTCTGATACTCTGATCGGTCTGTCATCTGGTGCCCACCGCTTGGCCTCCGTGAGATGGCACGAGCGCTCGTCCAGGTGGTCGGCTCGCCGCCTCCTCGCCCGCGCTCGCCGCGCCGCGTGTCGCGCCACCGCCTCCCTCTCTTCTCACCCCCCTCTCCTCTCTCTCTCCGCTGCCAACGATATAGGCATCGGCGAGGCGACGAGGGGGATCGGAGGAGGAGGAGGCCCGATGGCGTTGGGGGCGGTGTTCCACGGCGCGCAGCTGATGCTGGATCTGGCGGTGGCGGGGTTGTCGCTGGTGGTCGCGCTCGGCCTCTTCGCCGTCGTCACCGCCGTGCTCTGCTCCGCCGCCTTCCTCCACCACTCCAAGCCCGTCGCGTCCTAGCCACCCGCCCGCTCATCACCGCCGCCGCCGCCGCCGCCACCACAACCCCCCTCGGTGCGTATCATTTTGGGTGATAAATTTGCTCTAGCGTCGTGTTCCCCTGACGCGGACACGCATCAGTTTAATTATTTTGGGTGGAATTGGGGGGCAAACAATTCGCTCGAGCGCCGTGTTCCCCTGACGTAGAGGCGGGTACGGTTTGGTACTTGGTGGTTGCAATGGAATGATCTGTGGATGTTGAACTGGATTCCCTGGCATTTTATTCTGTCGCGCCACATTAGAATCTTCACCGTAGCATTTACCAGATGCCAGTATCCTTGCCCTTACTTGTGATTCACTGCTTGGTAGGTGGTCCGTCCAGTGAAACATCCTGGATTGGTATTCCCTGAAGATTGTGCCTACCTGTTGTCTCTTTGGTTTGAAGAATATGTGTTGTCAGATTACGCATGGTGGCAAAGGCTATTTCTTTAGGGGCCTTTTGAGCTGTTCCGTGCTGTTAGGTGGGCATATTTTTGTTGCTCAGGGGAAAAAAAAAGCAACAGACGAGAAGTGGAGTTGATAATCATAAATCTGATTCTCCTGTTAGATGGATAATCTACCACTCATTAAAACGACAAAAGCTAGGAATTTCACATTTGACAACTTTGTGTTTACTTAGGCAACTTTGCTATATGAAGGAACTTTGCTATATGAAGGCGTCGTGTTCAACCATATGATAAAGGCCACTCTATTAGTAAAAGGGGCACGAACTAGCAATCTAGCATTTGCCATGATATTCAACATTACAGATTTGTTGTAAGCCCTGCAAAACTGTTTTTAGCTCCCATACTTGTCTGAGATAATTCAGCAACCTTTTTGATTCACCTTGTTTATTCTCGTTCGATCAAGCTCTACCATGTAGTAAATAGTAATCAACTACCATTCCCTTGAAATGTTGCCAATTCTTCTTTTTCATTTTCAGGAATGAGATTGTAATTGGAGGTATGCCTTCTCATGCACCATATGCATAGCAGAAGGCACTCCATTTGATGCCAGAGCTTCCTTCAGACACTTAATGTAGATGCAAGTGTAGTGAATCACACGTATCAGGTGATAGTTCGATGCACTTGTAGTTGTATGAATGTTATGTTTACTTGTACTATTCTGCCGATATTAGCTGTTTGTATTGTAAATTTCCCATTTAGTCAACCTTGGCAACTTTTAGGGTTTTATATCTCATATTCCTTATGTACATTGTTTTATTCTTATATGGAACTATGGAAGTATGGAAGGTTCAGCTCCTTGAGGCAATAGATTTCATCTAAAAAGGTAAAAATGGCACATTAGCTGAGTTAGAGTGCTTTTTCTTATATATGATCTTCACGAGCATTAGTTCAGCAAAAGAAAACATAAACATGACCTAAACACATCATGCTCCGCTGCAACTATTTGTCATAGTAGATTTTGGATTAGATTAGTTATGATGGTCAAATTATCCACAGAAACAAAACAAACCAGGTTACTATGTTCTCTTTTCTGAGTATAACCTCTACAAATACTGGAAAAACTGAATGCATTAGATTGAACTATCCTTTTGTGTTGGTGACTTGAACAATTCATACCTTGAGAAAGTATATCTGAACAAAATGTGGCTTTCTGTATAGTAGTTTTCATTCTTACAGATAGAAGACATAGGAGCATACAATTTTGAAAGAGATAATAAAAGTATGTCATTGAATAATAACCAGAGGGCCTCAAATTTGCTTTACTTATGAGGTGGTTAACAAATGGACAAAAACTTGGAAGACAATTGCGAGGAGCCGGGGACCCTCACAAGGCATTCCACTCTACATGCCTCCTACAAGAATTTTTGCTCAAGAAAAAACATAGGTGAGGATATCCTACAAGGATTTTACAACATTTACCAAAAGAAGCTTGTTCTTGAGGAGCTACGTCTCTTGTTTTGTCCTCTTCTACTGGTCTTCTCATCTCCTTTCTTTATCTTGCCTACCTTTTTGCTGTAGCTGGTTGAGAGTTTGGTGGGTATCTCATCTTGTTCGTCCTTAGCATGCTGATGTCTGTTACCACCATTCATTTGATGATCTTTCTCTTCTTTGCCTTCTTGCATCTTCACTTCAGCTGGTCCAGTGGAAGCATCAGAAGCCAATGAGTCGTAATCTCCATCATCGTTTGCATTGCCTTTGTCTTCTTTCCCTCTGTGCCTCTCGTTGCTAAATCCGCTGCCATCTTCTACATTACTTCCTTCACTGACGATTGCTCTCACGTCATCACTATGTGTGGGGGATGCCAGGTACATCGTCCAGCCGGATTCATTACTGTTGCATTCCTCACCATCATCCTCAATGAGCCGAGGGGATTCCATCACAGGAGATGGGGGAGACATGATACAAAGGAATGCCAAAGACCAAGGGGGCAGAAGGAAAACAAGTCAGAATGAAATTGATGGGAGAATTCTAGGAACACTAACTCTTATGCTTCTTCCGAATCCCGTAATAAATGCAGCAGCGAAGGAGGGCACTGTTCTTGATCTTGTTTGTGCTTCTTGACCTTCCACAACCTGCTAAGAGCTCTGAAATCTTCACCAACTAGCTATCCTCACAGGAGAGGAAGAACAGGGAAAGAATTGGCTTGCATGAAGGTGAAGGCCAAGAAATTCTTCCTGGGATGACTGTTTGTCTATGGTTGTGTCTGTGTGTGGAAGTGTTTCAAGGGGACTGCGGAAAAGGATGGCAGTGCCTTTAAATGGGAAAGATGGCCTATCCTTCCAACTGTATTCATAACTTTCTCAACCATTTCTGTACTCTCTCTTGTCACCAAAGCCAAGAAGAGAGCATTTGCTTCCAATGCAGTGTTACAGGTATTTCCATCTGTAGTCCATGTGGCCTTAGCTTCTCACACCTCATGGTGGGGGACTAGCAGAGGCTGGAGAGAGATAGAGAGAAAGAAAGGGAGATAGATACACACACCTGCTTCGTTAGGCAATGATTTGTTAGGATTAGAAGGTTACAATTAGGCTGGCATTGCTCAAAAGGCTTCTTGTCGCCGCTCTGTCAATCTGCCTGTCATACAAAATGCTTAGCTTGTTTATGGCACATTTCCCTCGGATTGCAGGACCAGGAGAACATGTCTTTTGTTTGCTTTAGTACGTGTGTGCAGATGATGATCAACTAAACTCAACGCCGCTGGTTTCCTATGCTGTATTTTTTTCCCCCACAGTGGTTCCAATACAATAATAACCCTGCAGTTCAAGCGATGATATTTTATTTTGCTGCAGTTGCATTATAAAGGTCGGTCTCATTCCTGAGATGTTGCGGTTCATGGAGTAGATTAAACCGGTTGACTCTGCTCTTTGTTTTGCCATTGCATATAGCAGATTCTTAGCTTGGTTATGTGGCATTCCTTTCCTCCAAGTCGGAGGAACGAACAAGCCTGACTTGTTTCTGAAGATTTCAGTAAGGGCTTTGAGACAGGTGAGAGGCCAGAGCTTGCGGTCCTTGTAAGAAAGTTCTTCTGTCTAGTTGTTTCCTGTAGTACCCCGTTGTCTGTTGCTGATGTTGAATTCTGAACCTGCTTACGCGGCAACATGCATCTTAGGTTTCCTTTAGAAAACAGGAATCTTAAAACAAAGTAACAGGAAACAAACATTTTAAATTTCTAATCATACAAGATTAGAGTATCCTAACATCTTAAATCCTATGGAACAACGAATGCAGGAAAACTATACGAAAGACCTTTTGAATGACGCGCTGGATAAATATAGGAGTTTGAATGACGTGCTGGATAAATATAGGAATCAGAAGAGAGATAGGCATGCATGGTTTTCCTTTTTCTAAAAGGTTGAAGCTCATATTAAAATTCCTCCAAGATCCTTAAGTTTTGAGCCAATCTAAAGGAATTTCATAGGATTCTTACGTAGCTGTTCCTTTGATCTAAAGAAGTATGTAGGAAAATTTTAATTCCTCCAAGAATCCTTGGTTCCAAAGGAATCCTTAAAAGTGAGGATCATTTACCCCCAATTGCTTAAAATAATTTAGAGGCTACATACACAACCTGTGACAAAAAAAATCCCCATCACCATACGAATTCTAGATCATTGTATTTCCTTTGATTGTAACCTTATCATTTTCCTCCTCTTCCTCTTCTCTCCATGTACGCACACGAGCAAGGTCTCCAACACGCCGCCTCCATACCCAATGCACTGCCTCCCAGCCTTGTCGAGTAGCTAGAAGGCACCAATGAGGCCCTCCTGGCCGGTCTCCTTCCCATCTCCTCCTCTCCTATTTCTCAAGCTAGAGGCAGCGAGGTGCTTCTGCCCCATTATATATTTTTCCCATCTCCAGCGATTCCTACCCAGTCGCTCTGCTTTGCTCCCTCCATCGACACCAGTCAACCGGGAACAAAAATTAAATTGAAAAACAGAACTGTAGCTGAACATGATGACCTATTGATCAAATCGTGTTCACTCCCATCACGTCCAAATACCACAAACCCAACTGCGTAGAACATCCCCATTCCACATCGTCCATCATCTTATGCGCCCAAGTTAGAGCATGACCATCCAATGACATATCTTGACTGACTCTAACCTTGGAAACCTATTGTAGTCTCGGCCCCTTGTCGTTCACCATAATCACGTCCTCCTAGCTTCACCTGAACATCAAATACAAAGGAAACATATTTTTTAACTTGATCTACGTTAAACCAAACAAAAATATCTTTTCTCAACTATTTATACATATATCACACATAATTTATCAATTACTGACAAGTGTTTGCTCAACATTCAACCAGTTATCATTTTATCCCTTATAATTTGGTATTTTCATTGGTCCAAAGTATTCCCCAGTAGTAAAACCATGTAGCACTCCGTTTTTTTTTTCTCTTTTTTCGCAATTGTTTTTGGCTACTTGAAAATTTAACGTGTGGAAAGCTAATTATGCAGAAGGCTCTTCATATATATACATAATGCCTGCTTGTTGTTTCTCCATGGCAAAATATAGGGCACAACTACTTTTCTTTGATGTTTCATAATACAAGACGCGCATTAACTAGCACCACCCCCTCTCCTAAATTCATTGTTTTTAAAATTCCCAAGAGATCTCTAATTCTATTGGTTACATACATTGCATTTATTAGGGCGACCCAAATAAAGAGGTGATAGTAATTTTTCCTTATCTTTATGTTAGGAGTATTTTGGAATAGGGGGAGTACTTTATTTTTGCTAGATTGCTCATCTTAAAGATCTTAAAAGCAACATAAGCAAGTAATTTTTGGTTCTTAACAATATGGCACTATGGTGCTCCTAGCAACATGTCAGAATTGGAAAGAGATAAACCGGAGAGTGTTTCAGCACGTAGAACTCGGGAGTGGATTTTTATCCCTCGAGGAGATATCCCCTAGTTGTGTGCATGTCATTCAAATGGTTATGAAAAAATATGAAAAAAATTAAGAAGATGTATTAATATGTGATATATCACTCCACAAACATGCAAGTTGAAATTCAACTTCTACATCTTGCAACGAAAAAAACAAATTAAACTACAACTAGTTAACGTATATGCACAGTCAAATTTGTTTTTTTTGTTGCGAGATGTGGAAGTTGAATTTGAACTTGCATGTTTGGGGAGTGATATATCACATGATAATACATCTTTTCAAAATTTTTTAAATTTTTTTATAACCATTTGAATGACATGCAAATAATGAGGGGACGTCCCCTCGAGGGATAAAAATAGTTTCCCCATAGAACTCTCAACTTTATCACTTTCTGCGAAGATAAAGGAGGCGGCCGAGACGTGGGCCTTTAGCCAAAGCGAAAAGACTTGCTCAAATCATCCAAAGCGAAAAGACTTGCTCAAATCATCCCTTAGTTTTCTCTCTTATAGCTCTGTACATTTTTTCTCCTGCTATATTTAATGAAATGAGCACATCCTTATGCTGATTCGTTAAAAAAAACAATACAACACTGCATAAGTTTTCCGTTTTCCTTTTTTTTTTAATTTTGTTGGGAACTGCTGATGCATGATGCATGTACTTTTCTTCCAATTGTCTTACTGTCCCGACTGTAGTGCTGGTTTACAGTTCGTTAATACCGACCGCGTTGGAGTAAGAAACAAATCAATCTCCTCATTTTCTTAATTTAATCGGTCGGGGATTTTCTTAATTTCCAACCAACCCGACGTAGTAAACCGTATTGTGCCGTTGTGCGTGGCATGGTGCGCACGATCACATCTAGTAGGTATAATATAATGTCTCGTAGCTATAGCAATGTGCGGGTTTCAACTGAGCATCATTTTTAGTGGCTAGTAGGATCAAAAGACAAGCACATGCCGTATGTATTGGACTGATACGAGAAATGATGAGCTAGGCAGCAACAACATCAAGAAGCAAATGCTTTTTTGCTGCAGGATGTAGTTGGAGATCATCCTTCTATAGAGACTTTACTAGTATTAAACTAGTTTTTGTTAATTTTGTTGCAAACTGCTAAGATGACCAAATAATTAATTAAGCCACGTTCGGTTGTGGTCGTCGAGTTTCAGCAAAAACACGCCAAAAATGAATGAAGAATGGAGTTTGTGATTCACTTCAGCTGGATACAATGCTGCAGAGATCATCATATACTAGAACACCAGCGTGCCAACTCAGTTCAGATATTTTTCCTCGATTTCTAGTGCATTTTCTAGTTAAATGGTAGTTCTGTCTTCTAGAACCAGTAGCGGAGCCACGTTTGGAGCAAAGGGGGCTCAGCCGATCTTCCTCCCCCTTTCTTTCTCTCCCTCTTTCCCCCTTCTCCTCCCTCGCATCTCCATGGAGTCCAGCGTGGTGTGTGCGTGTTTGGGGGTTGAGCCCCTTGGCTCCGCCCCTGTCTAGAACTAATATGGTTTTCGGATGATCTCCCCTACCTAGTGAGAGGCAATACTAGCTGGAATTATAATTATCGGTTTTCCTTTTTTATATACTACGAAGATATCTCACAGGGATGGAGTGGTGAACGCCAGTGTCAGAATTTTTTTCTATGAAATGTCACATTGGAACATGAGTTTGTGGGAAGACATATATTTTGTTCTGCCTCTTATATTAAGGGCAGCTAAGTTTCTCAGCACTATTTAGGCTGTCTTCAAAGAAATCTTCCTTTGACTTAGGTCTTTTTCAGAGGTAATTTGAGTCCTGTTAGAACAAGTTTCATGGGATGTATATCTGCACTTTTGGTTCATATTCTAGCGGGGTGACATCTTTTTGGATATCAAGCACCATGTTTATAGTATAATGAATTTTGATGCTGATAATGCTATGGTGTAAGCAATATGGGCCAATCTAGGTGAGATATTTAACTATTGGTAAAATTGATTATATAGCATCAAAATTCACATATATAACCAATTTTGCCTTGACTATTTGCCGCAAGAAGTGATCATAAATGAAGAACTGATCAGCGTTATGCGACTGAAACCAAAGCTGAACCCAGTAAATTCAGGCCAAGTTTAATTCCAAATTTTTTCTTCAAATTTTTAACTTTTCCATCACATCAAAACTTTCCTACACACATAAACTTATAACTTTTCCAACTTTTCCATCACATCATTCTAATTTCAATCAAACTTCCAATTTTAGCGGCAACTAAACACACCGTCATGTAAATTCTGCAAGAACGTCACTAGTAGGCAGTAGCAATGCTCTCAGTGGAATCCATCTTGGTCATGCACGCGTAGCGCCGCAGCTTCTCGTTGAACAGCACGAGGGGGTCCTTCTCCCTGAGTTCGCCGTCGCCGCCGTACGCGTCCCTGAGGAACACGGCCCAGTTCATCTCCGTGCCGGCGAGGTAGAAGGCGCGGCTCTGCTTCCGCAGCGACGCGTGCATGTGCCGCGTGAGGCCGAGCTCCTTCTTGAACTCGAAGATGTGGTGGATCAGCGCGCGCTTCTCCACCGTCAGGCTGAGGAACTCGTGCACCACGCCGACGCGGTACTTCTCCGCCTCCGGCGTCCACGGCCTCAGCAGCGCGCCGCTGGTGTACGGCGAGACCAGCGGGAACGTGGTCGCCGCGTCGAGGCGGTCGGCGTCCTCCGCGCCCAGCGGCATCGACCGGCTGTGCGGGACGGCGAAGCGGAACGTGCGCCGGACCCGGCGCTCGTCCACCACGAAGTCCCGCTCCAGCGCGCTCACGGCGAGGGCCGGGTCCCACCGCGCCAGCTCGAGGACGTCGCGGCCGTCGGGGTCGACGGCGACGCGGAAGTCGCCGGGGAACTCGCGGACGCGGTCCCGGAAGTCGTCCGGTAGGCCGAGCACCGCGCGGCAGTGGTGGAGCTTCGCGAGCGGGATGCGGCGGTGGTCGGCGAGCATCAGGAGCTTCCGGACGGCCCGCACCCTCGTCGGGAGGAGCTGGTCGTGCAGGCGGCGCTCCTCCTCCAGGAGCGAGCACATGAACGGCGTGAGCGCGAGGTGCGGGACGGAGTCCACCCTGGGGAGGTGGAAGAGCAGCGGGTGGCGCGCGGCGGCGCGAGACACGCTGCGGCCGCGGGGGAACCCGAGCTCGCGGTACAGCTTCCCGGCCTCCGCGAGGGGGATCCGGTGCGGCGGCGGGAGGGAGGCCAGGAACGACCTCGCGCGGGCGAGGAACCGGAAGGCGGCGTCGCGGTCGAGGACGGCGTCGAGCTCCGGCACGCGGCGCGCGGCCGCCGGCTCGATCGGCGCGACGCGCGGGCTGCTCAGCTTCTTCCGGAGCTTCCTCCGCCGCTTGCAGGGCAGCAGCGGCAGGAGCGAGGCCGCCGCTGCCGCCGCCGCCGACGAAGAAGAAGAAGAAGAAGAAGAAGAAGAAGAAGAAGAAGAAGAATACGGCGCAGGGGAGGGAGATGGAACGGCTCGGAGTAGCGCTCTCGTGGCGGAGAAGAGGCGGCGCGCCATCGGCGGCGGCGGCGCCGTGGTGGAACGAACCTGAGGCTAGTGCAGTCTATTTCGATCAACCCCACGCACGAATTTTAAAGCGACAGTAACCGTTGGATCTGAAAGCCTAGTAGCGTTCGGCGTTGGCGTAGAGTACACCACATCACACTCCCCTCCCCTCTCTCTCTCTCTCTCGTCTCCTCCCTCTGAATCCATCTGTTAATTTGTTCCTCTCCCACGCGCCCCGCCCCCAAATCCCCCGCGAGCCGCGCGCCGCCGCCGCTGCCGCCGTCCGCCGCCATGGGGACGGAGGTGGCCCCGATGGTGGACATGCGGGCGCTGTCCCAGTCGGATCTCGTGGCGCTGGCGGCGGGGTCGCCCTACTCCGCCGACCCGCGCCGCGGCCGCGACGCCGACGTCCTCCCGCCACCGAAGATCGATCGCACCGTCTTCAATGAGAGCGCCGGCTCACGTAAGCAGACCTTCTCCCGCCACCGCGTCGCCACTAACCTCTCCCACAGCCTGACCCCGGCCACCGCTTCCTCCACCGCCGCCGCCCCCGCCCCCGCCCCCGCCGACGAGGACTCCGAGAACCGCCTCATCGCGCTCCACCTCCAGCGCCTCTTCGCGGGCGAGGACCCCTCATTCGCATCCCCGCCCCAGATTACACCGCAACCCCAGCCGCAAACCCTAATCACGCCCGCGATTGCCGCTCCCGTGACCCCCGCGCCCTCCCTGCCGACGCCGCCTCCGTCGAACGCCGACATGGAGGTGATGAATCCGAATGGGGTGGCGGTCGATCTGGCGAGGCTCGCGGAGCTGGTGGATCCCTACGAAGAGGAGATGCGGAGGCGGACGGCGGGATTAGGGGCAGAATCCGAGCTATTAGGTTTCATGAATGGGCTTGAGGGTCAGTGGGGGAGCCGAAGGCGGCGGAGGAAATTCGTGGATGCCTCTATGTTTGGTGACCACCTGCCCCGTGGGTGGAAGCTGCTACTTGGCCTCAAGCGGAAGGAGCGTGTTGCTTGGATCAATTGCCGGCGTTATGTCAGGTTTGTTTATGTTGTGTATAGCTTGTTTCGGTAGTGGTGAACATCAGTTGTTAAGTGTCTTTTGTATGCATCGATGATTTGGGTTTTGTGTTTGAAGTGTGAAATGCAATGTGCTTGTCACAATCGTTTTTGCTGTCTATGATCTCCTTTTAAAGCTTAGTTTGTAAAGTGAGCCTCATGACAACAACATTAAGCTGATCTTGTCTATGATCTCCTTTTAAAGCTTAGTTTGTAAAGTGAGCCTCATGATAACAACATTAAGCTGATCTTAGTAACATAGGAACCACAACAATGGGTATTTGAATGTGTCGTAATCCAACTATTTGAGTTTTTCTTTTTCTTCCTTGTTTTTGGCTTTGTTTTCTTCCTTCCCTGGCATAGGCCGGTCTGGCTGATTGTGTTGTGTAACAAAAACTCTATTCCTTTAATGTATTGACGTGCAATCCTTTTGCGTGTTCGCGAAAAAAAAAGGTGGTGGGCACAGCATCTGGACAGTGTTGCAAGATACTTTGTATCCAGATTTACCTTGCCTGTGGTAGTAACTAGCACGTGCATAGACAGTGAGCATATATTTCTTCTAATCAATAGTTAGTTGATCATGTTTCCTTCCCCACACCCATCCACCCACCTACGCTGTTATATCCAGTTGTCATTTCTACGGTTCAGTAACTAAAACATAATCAAGTGCTCACCTTAATATGGCTGCCTCTATTAACCATCATGCCTGGAACATGTATGATGATTCATAAGTTTAACTTTGTTTAAAGTAAGGATTCAACGGCATTGATCTGTTTGATAGTTCAAGCATTCTCATCATGCTCATTTGTTGGACATTCTTTCTTTGCAAAGATATATTCTTACTCATCATGCTCTACATAATAGGTATATTTGCTCTCTAGAAAAAAAAAACGTACTATACATATCTCGTTATTAATCATTACATTTTCAGACATGTTGATTTCTAGTCACTGAATGAAGAGGCTACCTTGTATTAGTAAATGTCTGTTAGGACAGTGCAACTTCTTAGTATTGTCTTCATAGTATTTATTTTGAACTTGGTGCCATGTTCTTCATAATATGTGAATATCTGCTGGACTTGGAAGTTGGATCTCATTTATTGGAAGATTGTGTGTTTCATATTTTTTCTCACTACCATTATTTGCTCTAGCTAATTGTCCATGATGTACTTGCCAGCCCCAGCGGACATCAGTTTGCTACTTGCAAAGAAGTTTCTACCTATCTTATGTCTCTTCTTGGATATGTGGAGGCAAAGCCAACTGCCATTCAGAGCAGCAATGCAGGAGAGCTTGAATTAAACGCTGTTAATGTAAGTCCTTTTAGTGCACCTTATATGCACAACTACCTTTCATGGTTTGACTAACTAAAATGTTCAATTAGTCTGTAGGCCATTGCCAGCCTAATTCAACTGAGGAAAAGCAGAGTGCGCCTCCAGTTACATCTGTGCCTTTCTCCAGTCACCGTGGTGATCCTCAGAGGCAACTTGATAAGAATGAAACTCAGGTGGAAGCAAATGGAAAAGAGTGCCAAAAGTGCAATTTGACTTTTCAGGACCAGAGTGCCTATGTGCAACATCAGTTGTCCTTTCACCAAAGGAAGGCTAAAAGGCGCAAGGTTAATAAGTCTGGTGAAGTGGGAGCCAACAAAAATGTAACAATTGTGACTCAAGAATGTCACATAACCTCTGAAGATAAACTGGGCAATATTGACCATAGTTTAGCTACCGCAAAATCTCAAGGTCAAACACCAGAAAAAATGCCTGACGAGACCATTTCAGGAGAGTTAGGTGGTCAACCATCCATGGCACCAGAGCCAGTTGGTTTTCAAGAGACGGATGGCTTAACTGAACAGGGAAAAGAATCTTCTGCTGGTGAACTTCTCTCTGGACATTGTAATGATCCTCTTCACAATATGGCTGGTGTACCTGAGAAGGAAAAAGGATCTGCTGGAGAACCTGTCACTGGGAATCATGAGGACCCCATCGACAATTTCAGTGACCATAAAATCCATGATGGAACATGTCATAATGCTGAAGAGCCTCATGCAGTTGAACCTGCAAGCGAATTTAATATTGGTAACTCTGCAAACTTACAGCAGACTGACAGCACGAAGGATTTAGTACTTTCCAATGCAGATTGCACCCAGAATGACAACATCACAAAGGATTTAGTTCCTAATCCTACAATTCCTCAAGGTGAAAGCAAGTGTATTGATGATCCGATGGAGTGTACTGATATGAAACCATCCAAAAAAGTTTCTGAGCGTTGTGATCTACTGGATGACAAATTTAGTAGTTTTCCTGAAGGAGCTAATTTTAATGGTCAGGAGGAAAATAGCCCACTTTCTGCTGCTTTGAATGAGCCTGATCTAAATTCGATTGACATGGAGGTAGACAATGACAATGTAGAATGTAAGTACGGGAATGCAGGCGATTCTACTAGTCCTGAAAATGGCAAACATATTGAAGATCAGATTATTGATTGCAGAATGACTGCTTTGAAAGATCATGAGATCAATACCGATGTCAGGATAAGAGATGTCAACCTCAATTCATGTTTAGATGCAATGTCTCCTCCTGTTTCTGGTGCAAATTATGAAACATCTAATGCCCTAGATGACAATAATAGATCATCCATCATTGCCCAATGCTTTGGTGCTAATTCTGCCGATGACAATGCTTGTAAGGAGGAAAATTTTGTCAACAACCAGAGCAGTGTATCCAAGGCTGAAAGCTTCAACCAGAACAATGACATGATGTATCAACCTAATTTGACCATGGATCCTATCTCTCCTGCTCAAATTAACGTGGATTGTTTTACTTCTTGTTCAATGACATCTGAAATTAAGAACAATAGCAACAGACGTGAAGATAATGCCAAAGAACAGTTGGTGAATCCACGGAACATTACTAGCAATGATGCAGGTTTTGATGTTGAAGCTTACAGCAATATCTTCAATGGCGCTATCACAGAAAGTAGTCTTGCCCAGCTGAATAATGCAATAAACATGAAAGCTGATTATTCAAGCTGCTATTCGTTATCTGATCTGAACACACTGACTGGTGGTCCTGCAACTGATGAAATTGATATTCACAGTATGAGGAATAGTTTTGTTAATAGCTCCACCAGTCGAAATGAACCAAATGAACATTGCACACTGGATTTTGATATCAAGGGTTCCATGCTTGAGGCACTGGAAAAATCTGACAGTGACCTGGAGAATCAATACAATGGCAGCACTCGTCCTTGTGGCTCACTCCCTACAGCTGGCACAAGCGGAAGTATAGATGATTTTATGTCCTTGCAAACCAATTTTGGTAGCCTGACCTCTCTGGTTCGTTCTGTTGAAGATGGTCCAATGAGTAGAATTATTCAAGACCAGGTAATTTCTCAAGATATGCTGACTTTTTGCAACATCCATGCTACTGCTTTAGCAATTGCCTAAAATTTATCCAGTTCAATCTAGTATAGCTGTTTAATTACTACTTGAGTTATCCACACTCAACATCATATCTAGTAGAGCTTTACCAATGGCATTTATTTGAATTCTAACTAATAATCGTTGAGTTATGCGGGTTCATTGGACACATTTGAAGGAACAAGAAAGGCGGTTATTTTCTTGATAGCTGAAAACATGTAAAGTTTAAGATCACATAGTGTATGTTCATGTAACTATTGCAGTAGATGAACTAATGTTATTAATTACTAAAATTTTATTGTAGAATCCCTAGATGACTCTTAATTTAATTGTTTCACTTCAATTATATGATTGCATGCTGGAATCAGACATGCTAATTTGATTGTCTTCAACAGTGTGATTTGCAGCTTGGATTTGGTGTTCAGAAACCACAGATGTATCCTACCTTCGAGGAGCAGCTGAGGATGGCCTCAGTTGGAGCTCCACAGTTTGGGACTATGAACAGGCATAATCATGTACCTGTACCCGAGCCAACACTGATGTTAGGTTATGCGCCGCACATTGGCAGCTGCCCTCCTGTCCAGTTAGGATGGGACATGTCCATGTCAAAGATGGTTGGCGGGTGTGTGCTCCAGTCGTCCATGTGTGTATGGTGCAACACTCAGTTCCAGCATTTTGGCACCGTTGCCGATCAGCAGGCTGATTCACTTGGCTTCATCTGTCCGGCGTGCAAGGAGAAAATCTCTGGTCATCTTAGCATGCTCAACAACAGTTCATCACAGCTTTAGCATTCAGTTTCGGTCGCTCATTTGATCTTGCAGCCCGATCTGGCACTGAAAGCGATTGTTCTCCCGTTTATCCAGAACAACTAACTTGTCCACCTCTAGGTTCTAGATACCCTGCCTCAAAATTGCACGGTTATTTATGTAGGAATTGTTATGTATGTATCCGTTTGACTTTATGCAATGCATGAACTCTTCGAGAAATAACACTTTTAACACTACAAACGTTTAACATGTTAAACAATGGTTATCGTACCGTTGGTTCTCATATCCGAGCAATTTATGAACACTAATGTAAGTGTAGAAAGAATTCCTTTCCATTTGGTGTTTGATTTCAAACTGCAGCAAGATCAGGCCTACAGTTGCATGAGAAAACCTGATCTGATTCCCTTTTCTTTCATTCTGCTTGATAGTGCCAAATGTTTTGCTAAGAAAAGCATGCATCAGACAGCTAGACAAACTGTTCATGAGGCATCAATAGTGAATCACAAATTAATTGTGGGTTTCCAATTTATGCCTGATATACTGGTACAAGCATTTTCTGTATTACAAGTGTTTGATTAATAATACTCCAAAACTAGATTACTTGAATTTAAATCTAATGTCTCGACGTATGGTTCCTTCTCAACCACAGTGGAATCACATGGAGACATCCTTTATTTTTTTCCCTTAAATCCATCTTATTGCTGACGATGAACAGAAGGCCACACGTTCGCTTGCCTTCAAGCCATCCTGATTTTGATCTTAGACCCTGCAAATGAGCATATCTCATCGTGAATAAATCTGATAAGAAAAATTCATACTAGAATGAAAATGATGCCGTAAAATTAAGTTACAGTCTATGACTATGATGATCACGTACTCGTGGTATTCGACGAGGATCTTGCCGGCGTCGGGGTTGGCGATGGCGGCGAAGGCCTCCTGCGAGAGGTCGATGGTGCCACGGCACCCCGCGGGGCAGTAGTCGACGATCTTGACGGTGACGCTCCGGCCGGTGCACGGCTGCGGCACCCCCTGGTTCGTCGCGCCGGTGCAGGTCACCGCCAGCCGCTTCCCGCACGCCGCGCCGCCGTTCCAGAACACGTCGCTCGCCGCCGCGATCATCGTCCCCTGCTCCTGGAACCCGAAGCACGCCGACGCTGCACGCATGCACGGCCAGCCAAAATGTTATAAGCTCGCACGATAATTAAAGCTACTGAATTACAGACAAATGTTATACACGCGGTTTAATCAGTAGTAAAAAAAATATATATATCTCTGAAGAATGAAATGCAACTGGACACATGCCCTCCCTTCTGGGAAAGAAATAAAAATATCCACTATCTATGCAGCATTGCGTGTTTTCGTTTACAGGTTGGAGAAATTTTAGTTTCAGAGGAGTATTAAGGATAAGAAGCTCAACGTGTGTAAGGAGGCGTGTAGAAAGTCGCAGTCCCTGAACTCCCTGCGACCAGCGAGACCATGGCAAGGCTCACTACAATCGCCACAACAACTGAGCCTATCTTAGGCGCCATAACACTAGCGATCGGCTGCTAACTAAATACCCTTGCACAAATGCTCAGTGTTAAGCCCGTGAAGAAGATGGGTTTGTGCAAGAGGTGTAGTAGTGAATGTTACACTGGTTAAGCCACATTATATAGGCGAGAGATTTTACTGTGTGCACTTGGAAGTTATTTCCACGTACGATGTACCAGCATATACCACATTCTATTAAGGTGCTACCGTACAATTACAAACCATCTGTCACTATTACTGAAGATTGCTATCGCTATTGCAGTTTCTTAACATCGAGATTAACTAACAATCGTTCGTCAGTCCGCCCCCATCTCATTCATCGAGAGGATGATCTCACACGAGCATGACATGAACGACAGAGGTGTGCATAGATAGTGTAAACACACTTGGGACAGGGCACATCACCAGCTAAGCCCATGCAAGATTTGGTAGGTTGTCATATTGGTTCATAGTAAAATGCAACAGGATAGGACAGAGAAAACGTCCAAGATGCTACTCCTAATATCCACACTCTGCTCTAGGTTGATGACAGATGTTAGTGACTTGATCGTCGTTGTGAGTTGTACTACTGGATTTCTCAGGATCGCAGTACTGTTGTTTGCTTGACAAGTAGAGTAAAAAACTAATCTCAACATTCTAGTGATCATCAAGAATGCCGGTGTGTCACAAGGTAGCAAGCATGCACACAATGTTTCTCTTCTCATCATGGAGAAATTCTATGCGTTGCTCTGCTCTGCATGCCCCGCGATTTTGACGTTATGGCCGGGGTTTGCAGCGATTAACCGTGTAGAAATTGCAAGTTGCACGTCCTTGGATATTGCCGGTTTGGCTTCTACGGCAGAAACGTTCAAGAGCTGACGCCGCGGGATGCTGATCATATCGCGCAGCCGGCCGGCTCGGCGAAAGTGAAGTTACATTGTTTTGTGCCAATGCTGACAGGAAAGATCCCACTTGGACACTTGGTTATTAACTTTGTCCTAACTAGTCGAAATTTCCGTGCAATTGGCTGAAGCTAGATTAAAGTTTATTTATAAGTAGAGTTGTATTTTAATTTAATATGCAAACATTGCTTCTGTTTGTTGTACAACTATTTTTTTAAAACTAGCAGAATACATGTGTGTTGCAGCTGGCTCTAATTATATTAGATTAGTTGATTAAAACTAAATCATCACTCTCAGCTTTGAATAACGATGATAGAATAAAACAATGTGTTGTACGCTGTACATGAAGCAAATAATGTTTCCCACCTTAGTACATTGTTGATCAACAATGATAGGTCTAGAAGATAGATGGTGACCCCCACTTATCAGATAGACGGGTGTGGCAGAACCGCCACCATTACTAGCATCTTCTAAGATAATATAGAAAAAAAACATGGTACAAATATAAACGCAGGCACTTATAACAACTATATTGATCAATCTATGATGTTGGACTCAGATCCATCGGTATAACCTTCCTTGGTTTCTCTTATTATTATGTTTGGGAGCTCTATATTAATTTGATTCTTTTTTCACTAAAAATGATGATGGTCAATTCTGACTTTGAGATGTCAAAGTTTGACATATTTTCAAAACAGTCTAATTATTGAGCACCAAAGTTATAATTTCTAGATTTGTATCTAAGGGAAAATTATACATTTAGACCTATTCAATTAGATGTTGCTTAAAAAGGTCAATGTTGGCTGCGTCGGGGCGATTGCTGGCTGCGGTTTGCGAAGGCGGCGGCTGGCGGCGGCGGCTGGTGACCACAGCAGCGGTGACGGAGGCCGGCTTGCAGCGGCCGTGACTGAGGAGGCAGCGGCGACGTCGGTGGATGAGGCAGTGGCTGGCAACGTCGTGCAGACGGTCGCCGGCGACAGCAAGTGGAGGCGGGGAAGGAGTCGGGTGCGACGTGAGGATGGCGACGGCGAGGTGGCTGGCCGTTTGGCAGCAGCGGCTGTGGTGGCGGTGATCGTGACCGTAGTGGGAGGAGGCATGGCAGCCTCGGGCGGCTAGCCAAGGGCGTGGCAGACGACTGCATCTGGCCAGCATGGCAACGTTTGGAGGAGGGGTCGGAGACCGGCTTGGCGCAGAGGCGCGGCCAATGGCAGCGGAGGCCGACTCGGCGCGAGAGGCGTGGGGGGCGGAGATGGAGGTCGGCTTGGCGCGAGAGGCGCGACCGATGAAGGGAGGCCAGATTGGTGCGAGAGGCGCATCTGGTGGAGGAGGCCAGCTTGGCGCAAGAGGCGCGGCCGGCGGTGGAGGAGGCGATCTTGGTGCGAGGTGGAGCTGCCGGTGAGTGTGGAGCGGTCTTCGGCACACGAAGGCTGGCTGGCGGGCGGCGCCGGTGCAGGGGTCCCATATGTCGGCAGAGGTTGAGTGGTGGTGGAGCATCGGTGCATCAGCCGTGGATTCGCAGGTGGTGAGCAGCGGGTGAAAACCCAGTCCGGCCTTGGCCGGACTGACAACGATGGTTCATTCCCCCTCCTGAGGGTGTTGTCGTGCTGTCTCACTCCTCAAGGGTGGTTGCCGGGCGAAAGACCAGTCTTGGCTCATTTGAGCCCCGACGGACGGCGGCGGCGGTTTTCCGTCGCTTCTCTTCTTGAAGACGTCGTTTTGGCATCCCTTGGGTAGGGGGATCTCGTCTGTGTTTCTTTGTTGGTCTAACGGCGGTCGGTCACACTTAGCGGCGGCCGGTCCAGTGCTAGCCTTCTCCCGGGCTTGTGTGTTGGCGCTGTCGGTGTGCGGGTGGTGGTATATTTTTTTCTTTTTCCTGGTTACGACCCTCCAGGGTTGTAATCTTGTAATTTTTCCTGCTCTATCAATAGAACTTCGCACCGTCTCGAGTCGTTAAAAAAAAAGGTCAATATTAATATACAGTCGACCAAAACCGATGAGTATTCGTGAACGGATAGAAATCGAAGGTCTTCGGAAGCCAAAGCAGTACGACCCGCGCGCCCTCGCGCACGGCTCCGCGTGAGGGTGACCCCGCGCGATCTAGCTCGAGTCGCGTACGTGATCCGGAGTTCCAGTCGCCCGCCCGGCGCAAGTCGCACCGTGCGTACGTACGCGATCCCAGCCGTATACCCCTGGGCGGGCGCCCCGCGGAGTTTACGCACGCGTGCATGGGCGCATTTGGCATCCGCGCCTCCGCCAGCGCGCGCCGCGCGATCGCACGTTAGCACGGGGCTATAGGCCTCCGCGCGCCCTCCGTGCGCAGAGCGCGTCGACACGTACTCGTGTTCACGTACGCCGAGGCGCCAAGCCGGGCAGGCAAACCTCGGTTTTGGTCGTAGGCCTCGTAGCCGCCGTCGTTTAGTTTCTAGGCGAGTCGACTCCACGAAGAACAAAGGCCGCGCGCGCGCGAGTCGACGACGTCGTACGTCATGGACAAACGGTTTTCAGTCCTCTTCATGTTCACAATTAATCACGTGACAAATTCTTCCATAGTATGTGTAAGGAGTATGCTTCTTTCTCAACCACAAGGTAATTTTAATTATAGATCAGGAGAGACATTTTTTCACTCTCCCAGTTACAATACAATCTGTTATTTTTGACGTACTAGTTAACCAGAATTATGGAACACACAAATTCGCTCCAAGCTATAGTAGCCCTTCTAATTTGGAGATGCACTTTATTATATATAGAGACACGTGCAGTCTTCATCACCTCAACCGTAGAATTATTACACCCTGCAAACCACACACACATCAATGGAACAAATTAAGAAACCGCATTATTTATATATTCAGTCGTCATCTGATACTTATATAGCAGCAGCAGAGATCGATAAACAAATTTAGAGGATTTATATAGAGAAGTCGATGAGTGACGTACTGCTGGTAGTCGATGAAGACCTTGCCGGCGTCGGGGTTGGCGATGATGGCGAAGGCCTCCTGCGAGAGGTCGATGGTGCCCGCGCAGCCGGAGGGGCAGTGGTCGACGATCTTCACGGTGACGCTCTGCCCGGTGCACGGCTGCGGCACGCCCTGGTTGGTCGGGCCCGTGCACGTCACCACGTACTGCTGCCCGCACGCCGCCCCGCCGTTCCAGAACACGTCGCTCGCCGCCGCGATCATCGTCCCCTGGTCCTCGAACCCGTAGCACGCCGACGCTGCATATATACATTGATTTCACACACATCTCTCTTATCAATTTTACTTCACGTATGGATGATCCACGAATGAAATATGTAGAAAATTTACTGTACGTACGAGTGTAAGGAGGCGTGTAGAAGGTCGCAGTGCCAGAGTCCGCAGCGACCAGCGACACCATTGCAAGCGTTGCCACGGCTGCAATGACAACCGAAGTCACCTTAGCCATCGTCGTCATCGCGATCAATTCGATCAGGTGTGATCTCTGGGAGTCTGAAAGATTAATTCTTGCAGGAGATATGCAGCGAACTGAAGCTGGCTTGCAGGCCAGTGTGCACCGGCCATTTTATAGCCAAAGGTCGCGTAGGAAAACACGCAAATGGCGGGCCGTGTTTCCAACGTCGCCGCTGCATGCACAGGGGCGCGGACATGAGATATCTTCCAATACGGACGCACGCTACGGAACTCCAAACCGAGGAGATCCACAAAAACACACAAATGACACAAAAAATCATCGTAATTAATCGATATCTTCCCGCTTGTTCGTGGACCGATTGCACGCGATGCACTGTTGCCTGTGGAATACTCCTGGAAGTCCGATCGAGAATACGACCGGTGCTACGCGCCTCTTGTGTTGAAGCTTGCACGTCGCTTCTCCGCGAAACTAACACGGCGCAGCCGGCTCGGTTGTCTGACGCGCGCGGCCCGGCGGCGAGAGAGGAGGCAACCACCGGTGATGATTACCAACTGGCTTACTCGTTAAGTGCCCCTCCGTCTGACTGTGTTTGGCGCCGCCGTAGAAATCGATCGCGAGCAGGCTCTCGGAAGTCCAAGGCGCGCAGCCGGCCAGCCGCGACGCGAGCGTGCCGCACGCGCTACGGCCCGGCTGCTTGGAGCGCTCGAAGCTGCGCGCTGCACGGACGGGCCGGAGGCCTTCGCCGCGGCGCAAGGCTCTCCATAGTCCGAAGGGGAAAAAAAAAGTACATATGAGATCTCTCATTATGTTACCGAATTACGGAATCGTCTCTAAAAAAACAGACATGAGATCACTAACTTATAAGACCGGATCACTTTAGATCCTTAGGTAGAATTGACCTTTGTTTTATCCGACGTAGCGGCTGAGTCAGCGTGGAACCCACGTGGACTCCATATGTTAAGGTGGCCATGTTATCACCCTCTCTCTTCCCCTCTTCTCTCCCTTCCTCCTCTCTCTCACTCGTCACCTCGTCTAGGTAGGGCGGCTGGTGGGTGGGGAAGAGGCCGGTAGGGCGAGGCGAGAGAGGAGGGTCTGGCGGCTGGCAATGGGCGACGCGGGAGCAAGAGGGTGTCGGCGGCATGGGAGCAGGCCGGGGCGCCGGGGTCCAAGTCCGCCTTCGGCGTCGGGGTGCCGCACATCGTCAGTTACCTTCATCTCAACCGCCGCACGCGGCGCCCGTATCCACCTCCGCGCAGGCCATGGCGGTTGTCCTCTCCTGCAACGAGCCAACCGCCGCCACCCAGCTCCACTCCTATCGTCCGCGGCCTCCATCGCTGGCCACCGCCGTCACACCTCGCCCTACCGGCGTCCTCCCCACCTGGCGGCAGGCCTGCCCAGACGAGGAGAAGAGTGAGAGAGAGGAGGAAGGGAGAGAAGAGGGGAAAGAGAGAGAGTGATGATATGGTCACCCTGACATGTGGGGTCTACTTGGGTCCCATGGCTGACTTAGCCGCCACGTCGGTTAAAACCGGGTTAATATTACCTAAGAACTTAGAGTAACCCGGTTTTGTAAGTTAAGGGATCCCGCATATCTGTTTTTTGTTTTTCAGGTGAGGGATGGTTTTATAATTCGGTGACAAGATGATGGATCTCTGATATAAATAGACGAGTGGTGGTAACGAACTAGAGACCCCAATTCAGCCCGGTACATCGCTGGCACCAGCAGAACATAGAAAGCGCACACCACAGACATAAATATGTATAAACGCATCCCTTGCACATGTTTAAATGGACAAAAGCCTTTGCAGAATCCTATTTAGTATTTAAAAGTGTGCCTCATGAACATCAAGATTTAAAATTGATGGATTTGAATTTAACCATGTGTCCACGACTCAACATCACATCACTATTCCATCATTTTCTAGTAATGCAATAGAGATTCATGACATTATTCATTTCTTTTAGTGAAAACGTATTCGCAATTTCGCACTAGCTAGGTACTTACACCCAAAATTGACACTATACGATAAAAAATTATAACAATATCAAATTTTCTTATGTTTAAGTGAGACCTTTGCATACACAGCTTCCATCTTGGAACTTTTGCATAAGGACTAGGATGTAGAACTTTCAATTATACATAAATGTTACCTGTGTTACTTGTGAAAGACTAAAATTCAGAATTGATATTTTTAGACCGAGGCTAGGTGTATATATGATAGTAGTTGCACACTAACATAAAAGAGTGCTTGTCCTAATAAATAAATACCGACCTTTGTGTCACTAAGTATTCCGTGCAACCACGTATATATGCTTAGGAATAGGACGGGTTTTACTTATTAAGTTATTTAATCTCTAACCTCATATCGAGAGGCCATACTAAGTAAGGACTATTTGGTGTGATGGCCCATAGAAGCTACGCCCTGCTGCGTGACGTGTTGACTAGGTGTAATCTAATAAAATGGTTTAAGTGTATTGTCAAGAGAACATAGGGTGTGTTTGGAAAAGAGAACTTTTACGGTACAATATACTATCAGTATATACTATCAATATATAAAAGGGTATATTTGAAACTTAAAAAAATTGAATAAGGAATTTTTAGTAATTCGTCAGATCTAATGGGGAGTCTTGGATCTCATCATGCGTCCGCGAGCGCGATTTGATTATGGCGCGTGTGGCGGCTGCACGGTTTGATGAGGAACGAGAAGCCGAGGAGACGCTGGACACAGGCCCCAAGCATTCGCGGCGGCCTGCCTTCCGGCTGAGCCTCACCGGCCACGGCAAGAATATGCAACAAGCTGATTCATAGTGTACATTGAGCGATCTTGTTAGTTCAATGTAGATTCTACTCAAAATTGTTGGCTAGTACGGACAACGTGAGGCAGATAAATCAGGTACTGATTTGGTGCTCTTGGACTTGTCTTGCGTTCAGTACCAGATCGGCAGATGAACATGGAAGTTCATAAAGCCGGTTGTGTACACATAAAGACAAAGATAGGTTTGCACCTTAGAATTTTATACTGAAATCTCACTAAATGGGGAGGAGAATAAATCTACACCATTGGATCATTTATACTAGCAGTATATACTGATAGTATAGTGTACAGTAAAATTTCTAATCAGTTAGGAGAGGTGAGATTGAAAAATGGAAATGAATGGAGGGATATAATGAAATGGGGTGAGAAGAATAGATGGGGATTAAAGTTTACCCTTTAAAGGGTGGGAAATCATATCCCAAATCCATTTTGCAAACACAGCCAGAGGGTTTGTCCGACGGTGCTAGAAACGACGAGGGCCCCACGTGCATCCCATCGAAACATAAACATGAATTGCACCCAGACTGTTGTATAGAATACTCGGATTGCACTCCTCAACAGATATACTGCGTTTTGAGAGCAACTCAAACAATCCACTGAATCTGTGTCAAGTATTCCTCTATGTTTTTTTCCCTTGGAAACTTTGCATAGAGCATTCTAGTTCAGTGTCATGTGCTGAAACAACTTGGTGTGTGTCTGTAGGACTCAAAGAAACTTTGCTTAATTGAAGTCCATAATCTTACGTCGACCCTCCGATCATGATTTGGTGGAAACCACACCTCAATTTCACATTTTGAAGCCTTTTGATTCCCTTTGCGGTATAACCACGCACATCACGAAACACAGCTCTGCGACAGTCAGCAGATGGTCGGCGGTGCGTGGGTGTGCCGTTGGGGACGGCTCAGTATCAGCCGGACCTTAGCCGTTGATTGGCTTCGACATAGAAAAGAATCGGAGCTGGGTTTTGGGAGATAAAAAAGATGGGAGTAACTATTTATGGCGCCATATTTTTCACCAAAAAATAGTCGGCATGTATTTATATTGTAAGTCCCTAAATTACATATGTAATTTTAGTGTATTTATGATGTAAGTTCTAAAATTACATATGTAAGTCATAAAATTACATATGTAATTTTAGTGCATTTACAATGTAAGTCTCAAAATTATATATGTAAGTAGATATAAATAGAAGAGATGCTAGTGCAAATTCAATGAGAAACTAATGTATATCAGGAGCAACAGGTTCGTAATACAGAGAGATAGAATAAATACAGACTTAGCAAATCAAACGTTCGTTAAATCAATCTACATGATATCCAAGGGTCAGATTGACCGACTGTGATCAAGCTAATTTTGTGTCGCCATAAATATAGCATGTCCGAAAAAGATAGGTCCAATCGGAAAACTATTTTTTGCTTTCTCCTCTCGTTTGTTTAAAAACCATCTAAACAGTTATGAAAAATTTTGAAAAAAATTGACAACACTCTACAATATAACTATACAACTCAACAAAATTTTAAATCCAAACTCAACTCACAAGCCGAGATATGAAAAAAAAACAAATTCAACATATAAATAGTAGCGTACTATCACAACATATGAATTTGAACTTGATTTTTGGTGGACCAATAGATATCATATGATATTCTAAATTGTCTTTTTTTTTTCAGAGATTTTCACAACTATTTGAATCGAATTTGAAAGAAAAATTAAGGTATCCACTCCCAGGTCCAATCCGGCTGGTTTAGTTGGTGGGTGAAACAAGCATGGCATCAACCAGTTAAATATCCTTGATGGGTCAACATGATAATTTGGCAGTAAAATATCCCAAATTTGTGGGTCAACATGATGGGATATATGTAAATTTATGTCACTGAGGAAAAGCAAACATTACGGTGCTAGCATCTTCGAGTGATTCAAAATAACTGTTAATTTCTCAAAGTATCATGTGAGCTCAGTATCGAAGGGTCCATACCGTACCTGACTGCAATAATCGTAGGTGTGTAAAAAAGCATGGTATGAAGATACGACGTGAAAATCACACAGCACATATCACGTTTAGATCTTGTATGGCGTTGTTTCATGTTCGGTTACCGATTTCGATTGCGGTTTTATAACATGGAAGACCCGTTCTTAGGTCATGTACATTAAACTAACAAAGGGCGCGCGCGCGAGGGTCATGTATATTTTCAGTCCTTTCAGTGTAATCTTCATATATACTATATCATGTTTATTCTTTTCACTCTCTCATACAATCTGTTTTATTTGGTACTAAGTGGAATTCTGGAACACATTCACATGTTCGCTCCCTGTCGTTTGGAGAAGCACTGCACTTTATTTACTAGATAAACTTATGGTCTTCACTTTTGATCGTAGAATTACATTTACACCCTGCAAAAACCACAAACACATTGGTCGAACGAATGAGCCGACATGCAAGCATTCTGTCATGTTCTGATAGTGCTCGAACGATAACAAAAATCAGAAGTCGATGAGTGAGATGCATATATGTGTGAGTATGTAACGTACTGGCGGTAGTCGATCTTGATCTTGCCGGCGTCGGGGTTGGCGATGATGGCGAAAGCCTCCTGGGAGAGGTCGATGGTGCCCTGGCAGCCGGAGGGGCAGTGGTCGACAATCTTCACGGTGACGCTCCGGCCGGTGCACGGCCGCGGCACCCCCTGGTTGGTGGCGCCCGTGCACGTCACCACGTACCGCTTCCCGCACGCCGCCCCGCCGTTCCAGAACACGTCGCTCGCCGCCGCGATCATCGTCCCCTGCTCCTGGAACCCGAAGCACGCCGACGCTGCAACGCACGCACGCATTTCACACACATCTCCACTTTTACTTCACGTACGTGTACCAGTGGATGCATGGTGGAGAGAGAAGAAAAATTACGTACATACGCGTGTAAGGAGGCGTGTAGAAAGTCGCAGTGCCAGAGATGCCAGCGACCAGAGACACCATCGCCAGGCCTACCACGGCTGCCATAACAACCGAAGTCACCTTAGGCATCGTCGTCATCGTAATCAATTCAGGGTGTATCTGGAGTACAGGAACAGAGTGTCTAAAAGATTAGCTCTGCAGGAGGGTTGCATGGTTTAGTGTGCACCGGCCGTTTTATAGCCAAAATCAGAAGGTCGATCGGGTAGAAAAACACGCAAGGGTGGGTCGTGTTTTCAACGTTTGCGTCTGCATGTACTGATGTACATGGCGCGAAGATGCGATATCTTCCAATGCGAAGAGAAGACAGGCGATGTACTGTTGCCCGTGGAGAAAAATATGTGTGAGATAGCGAATACGACCGGTTGCTACGTGTGACTCACCACCTCTCGTCTTGAAGCTTGCACGTCGTTGTAGTGTGTCACTGCACGCTTCTCCTCGAAACACGGCGCAGCCGGCTCGGTTGTCCGATGCGTGCGGCGGCGAGAGAGAGGAGGCAGCCACGATGATTACCAACACTGCAAACCGGGGCGTAGAATCGAGCGCGCGCGCGCGCGGCTCTCCGAGGTCCAAGGCAAGCCGCGACGCGAGCGTGTGCCGCATGACTTGCAATCTTGCACGAGCTACGGCCCGGCTGCTTGGAGTGCTGGAGGCTTCGCGGATGGGCCGGAGGACTTCGCCGCGGCGCGCGCAAGGCTCTCAAAAGTCCAAGAAAAGGCCGAGCAAACGACAGCGCGCCGTCGGACGGTCCAACTGCTTGGTATGTTGGAGGTGCGGACGGGCTGGATGTCTTAGCAGCTACGAGTGGGTCACCGCACGGTCTGACAAGCACAGGAAACCTGCAAACGAGCGCCGAGCGCGTGGCTACCCTCCCAGCATTTCCACGCGGCACACGGGGTGCATGCGGAAGGGCCGAGAGCTTGCTACTCCTCCATCTTATAAAAAAAAAATCAATAAAAATATATAACAGCATATGAAGTATTCTAATAATACAAATTTGATAGATATCTATCTAAATTTATAGTACTATAATATATCACATCTCATATTTTTATATAGACGAAGAGAGTAGCTGGCACCACTAATAACCTAACACCATTAATAACCTAACATTTTCATGCCACACATAGTAGCGCACATATATAAAGCTTAGCTGTACTAACCTTAATACTTAACACGGAGTAGAATTCTATTTAAAGTATACTTATATATGTGTAATATTTATAGGCATCCAAATTTTAACCCTCGAATCATGTCCCACAAACTTAACACCACATAAACTATTGCATCGATCGCTTCCCAGCTAGGTGCATTCCCATGTCATAGAGATCTTCAACATATTAATTTTATAGTGAAAATGTATTCGCATGTGTATACTGTAGGTGCATCCAAATTTAAAACCATGGACAAATGATTATATCATAAATTTTTTTATGTATTTAAAAGAGACCTTCCTAACACCTATTTTCATCCCGGAACTTTTGTGTGGGACCAAAACTTTTGATCCGGAAAGAATTCAAGACAGAACTCCCGCTGGAACTTAGAAGGCAGGACGCGGACCGGAACTTCTACTCTGGGAATGATTCGAGGTGGAGAGCTCCCACTCGAACTTCTAGGTGAGGAGTGAGGACCAAAACTTCTAGTCAAAGAGAGATCCACTTAGAACTTCTAATATAGACATTGGATCGATTGTGACTTTAAAAAGATGTTAAATCAGTTTTGGATAAATCAGAGTTCAAATTTGATGGGGTTTTACCCTATATACGAGGCAAGATCACCCCTCTTATAAATATAGGAGGAGATTGATTGAACCCCTAAACAATCAATCTATTCCCACTGTCTACTAATATAAGGGATTTTGACATTTTCCTTGCACTCTTTGATGCAAATATAAAAAATAAAAAGTTATGTTTAAAATACTTTGGATAATAAAGTAAGTCATAAATAAAATAAATAATAATTTCTAAATATTTTGAATAAGACAAGTGGTCAAACAGTGTAAGCAAAACGTTAAAATTTCTTATATTAGGAGACGGGGGAGTACTTCTTTTCTTTCTAGGTCTAGGAGTAATTTAGTTTTTTTTTTGCTGTTTTATATGTGCAAATCATTATCTACTCAGGGTAGCCGAAAATTACCATCTATTAGTTTGTCCTGTAAACCATCCATGAATCTCCAGGAAAGCGAGAAAGCTATTTACCACTCGAATTGGCGAGTTCTTGCTGATGTCTTGCTGGTCCGAAACTTCAAGAACTTACGGTCCATCCAGAGTTCGCTAGGGGGCTCAGCTTATCGGTGTGCTACTGTGTTCTCGCGCTAACAGTGAGTACTAGAATAACCCTAACATCCATAACTTGACCACCATACTAAAGTTGCTTCCCCATATCCGTTTGTATATATATCAACTATTATAAAATTTGAAAATGTTTTTACCAATACTTTGGTACGTCACCTGTATAGAAGTCGGTTTTTAATTTTGTTCGCTTTTGAAAATGCATATCCGCATTTGTTCGCTTTTAGAAATACAAAAGGATTCATATAAGAAATCTCTTTAAAAAACTCGCATGCTAACTTGAGATGATTAGACTCCTAATTAACTACAACTCATGATTTTCTAAAAAAATATATACATCTAAGCGAATTCCCATGGTGAATTTCATTTTAACTAAACCATATGATAATAATAAGGTCAAAATAGCCTTCATCCGTTATAACGCACAAGCATTTCTTTTCTAGTATATGTGTATATAGCTAGTATAATATTCCCTCCATTTCAGGTTATAATACGTTTTGACTTTGGTCAAAGTCAAACTGTTTTAAGTTTGACTAAGTTTGTAGAAAAAAGTAATAACATTTCGACACAAGACAGATTTATTATGAAAATATTTAATTATTGATTTGATTAAACTAATTTAATATTATAAAAGTTATTATTTTTGTCTATAAATTTAATTAAACTTTAAACAGTTTGACTTTGACGAAAGTCAAAACGTCTTATAATCTGAAACGGAGGGAGGGAGTATAATGCAACTTGATTTCAATTTATTGGGTAAATGATCCAAAGGTATAAAAATTTACAACACTATATACGCTCTTGCACACAGTGATCATTATACATGAGCTATACACTAAATACACTACCATATGTATTTACTACCGCCATCTGCGAATATTTTTCATGTACGTTTACCAAACCAGGGCACAACCGTCTCCACACGTATCATGGGCGGCCGAAACCCTGCTCAGTGATCTGAACTGACGGCATGTCGCTCCTGAACCGGAGCCTCTGCACCATGGGCTTCATCTTCTCGATGAGCTTTACGATGACAAAGAAGAGCGCCCTGTACAGCACCACCATTCCAATGAGGATGGCGAGGTCGACCAACTTGCTGTACCCTAGCTGCACCTGCCAGTAGTCTCTTAGGATCTCTTCACCGGTGATCATGGCGCCGGCGCCGGCTTGATCGTTGTATTTGGGGAATGCGAGGCCCAAGAACTCGTTCTTGTAGAACCCCTGGTTGGCGTACTTGTGGAACGCGATGTAGTACATGGGATACTTCCACACCGGCTTGGGCAGGTCGTTGGGGAGGCGGAAGAAGCCGCCGTTGAGCATCATGACGCCCTGGACGCCGGCGCCGGTGATGATACCCATGAGGAAGTCCGGCACGGCGCTGGCCACGATCATCATGAGCCCCTCCACCACCATCATGGTCGTGAAGAGCACCGCCGCGAAGTAGCCGAAGTGTTCGCCGCTGCTCTGGAGGCCGGTCAGGTAGTAGGCGATCGCGCCTGGCACCACGGAGATGAGAGCTAGGTACGGTGTAGACGACAGCGTGTTCGCGATCACGAACGACGCCACACCGTAATGGCCGTTGAGCCTCTCCCTCCCAAATACCTGCATCACAAAATTTATGGAGTGAACATTTTAATCACTATATATCTTGTTCGGTGTAAAAGTGTCCTTAATTTGGCATTCAAGAAAATCGGTGAACAAACCTTCATGTCCTCAACGAAAGAGGGGAAGCCACCGATGGCCATGAAGGTGAGGAAGGCAGCGACGAACATGAGCATGGAACCACGGGCCTGCAGAGATTTTCAGACGGTCATGCACACACAATTTGCCAATGAATAATAGAATACGATATTAAACCGAACAAATTAATTTGGAAGCTGTGCCAGAGCCATAGCCAGCAAACCTGGATGGATCCATAGGACTGGCCGACATCGTAGTAGATGGTACCGACGCAGAGGCAGAGCGCGACGTAAATGGCGAAACGCAGCCAGTAGTAGCCCAAGTCCCTGTACATGTTGACGAAGGACCTCTTCGTCAGCACCCATGACTGCGTCAGGAAAGTTGGCTGCCTTTCCTTCTTCACCAATTGCCCTTCCTGCAGAGATAAAGAAAATTACAGGATGTGTAAAGCATGCATATATTATATATATATGTAGCAGAAAATGCTTTGTGAGATACATTATTGGCGCGTATTTCTTCGATCTGATGCATCACTTTCGCCAAGTAAACGGAGGATTTGTATGAGTTGACAAGTGTGTCGATTGCTTGGGTAGTGGTCATCGTCTTCCCGTCCAGACCTACCTCAATGTCCTGATGAATGCATCGTATAGAAGGGAGTAATTTATTTAGGACATTTAGTCACTTTCTTTTTGAGAAAAAGGGTATTTATTCACTGATTCAGTGCATTGGCTAGCTTGCTCTCTCATGATTTGCTGCTCACCTTGTCGAAGTCCTTGTTGATGGTCCTCAGAAAATGATCAGAAGGGTTCATCAGAGATGGACAAGGGAACCCGCTCAGAGCGAAGAACTGAAAAACAGTGAAATGTAGTCAATAAAAAAATAGGAAGTGCTTAGCTAGCAACCGGAATAAATTCTCATGATATTAGATCAATACAAGATAGCTTGTACAGTCCATACAAGTTTGTTAAGTGCTTCGCATTCAGATCAAAATCTCACAATATATATCTCGGATCCTCCCGAGATTTTTGTTTTTCAATTTGGATGAAAATTTCTGATCCATTCAAATTTTCTTTAAATTTAGTTGAAATTTGTTTAAAGTGGTTCAGATTCAGAAAAAAACATTGCATATGCATTCTTTTTTTTTAAGGTCACCCCCCCGGGGGGGGAGGGGCTGCATAGAATATTATTGATTCCAACAAATCACATATTTGCTAGGGAGGAGGAGAAATATACTTTCCATCACGAAAATAGTGTCTACGTTCCTCCAAATTAGGGATGAAAATAGTTCGGAAAATTTCCGGTTTCCGACATGTTTTTGGAAACGGTAAGTGTTGGAATTTATTTTCTTCGAAATGAAGAGATACAGTAAGGCTACTATCCGTCAGAAACCGGAATCAGTCGAAAACTTTTCAGAAACAAATTCGGATTTTTTTGCTCAGAATCGAAAATGAAGTACTTTTTTTTCGAAGGGACAAGCAGGGAGCTCCTGCAATTTCACTATAGAAGAACAGAGTTGATCCAGTTTATAAGGAAAACCGGACCCAAAAACCTTACAACGGCACAGTTAATTAAAGGAAAACTTGAACCAAAGGACAGTCGTCCAATAAGGAAAAAACTCCTAGAACGAAGCCTTCAAGAAGGTTACGCCAACAGAATGGCGACAACGTCTGATCCTAACAAATCTAAGGTTTTCACCCGGAGAATTTCCTTGAAGTGGAGTTGAAACGAGGGCTCCAAATGCAACGCCTTAAAGAAGGTGAACGGCACCCGAGGGCGTCGCCGTTGCTAGCACCGGAAGCGGAGCAAGGTTTTCACCTCGGAGACCCTATCAACCAAAGCATCCAAAACGGAAGCTTCCAAATGCCTCCTGCACACCGAAGGGTACCTGCACTATAGACACTACCTGCACAACGACCGGATTCTGCACCACCCTCGACGCCGACTGAGAACGCGCCGGATTTGGACCTAAAGCCCAAATCGGTCGTCCTCCTTTCACCACCACGCCAGCCACAGGCGAGGTGGGCCACCGGCGCCGCACGCTCCAAACACCACCGGACGTCGCGCCGCCACCAGATCTGGACGTGCCGCCGCCAGATCTTTTCACTCCACCGCCGCCATCGCCAACCCCGCCACCATTGGCCGCCGCTGCCTGGCGCAGCACACCACTGCCGCTGCCGCCACTACCGCTGCCGTCACCATCCCCGCCACCGTCGCCCATCGCCGCCCTGCCAGATTCGGCCGGAGCGGCGCGGATCTGGCGGTTTACCGCCGGCGCCTCTCCGGAGAGACCCCCGATCTCCTGAGAGTGGCGCGAGAGAGGAGCCCCACCGCCGCCGTCCTTGTGGCCGCGTAGCTTTGCCGGCGGCCACTTGGGCAGCGGCGAGGCGGAGGAGGGAGGTGGGGGAGAGAAGGGGCGGCTGGGCCGTCGCCTCCCGTGCCGCCCCTGGGGGGAGGACGACGCGAGAGGATCTTTTTCTTTTTTCAAATGAAGTACTTTTCATATACAACTGATTAGCTCCACCTTCCCTACTCTAAAGGATTAGATTTATACTGTGTACTAAGGTGATTAGTTCAATGAAGATATTGTTTTCTAGTCCAATACTTTAGATCTGTTTTTCATTTTCCTAATTACTATTTTTGTTTCATTAGGCCATGCCATACTATTTTTCATTAGGCCATTCCATACGAGGGTTGTCAATTTCGGTTCAAACGAAATATCATTAATTTTGCCCTCCACCGGCAAGAAAATACGTCAGCCGGAATTTCCCCCTTTTTAAAACATTTTTTTTTTGAATTTGATCAAAGTTTATGAAAATTCAATCAATTTTTTTCAAATTTCAAATAATTTCGGCAAACAAGTACGAAAGTTCCTGAAAATTTTTTAAATGTTGGTGGTATACTACTTACAGTTACAGTATAGATGAATATAGTTCTTGTTTTCATTGAAAGTGTACTGTACCACTAGTTTTATTATTATTAATTGATAAAAAATAGAATTATCAAATTGTTGTTTTTGTCGACGGGGGATGCCCGTAGACCGGATATATATAGATGGTATTGGGGTACGCTGGTACGAGGATCTACATAGTACGACATCAAACAAGCAGAAGACAAAGATTATACTGGTTTAGGCCCCTTGATAGGTAATAGCCCTAATCCAGTTGGTATGGGATTATATGATGGAAATCACAGATTACAAAGGGAATAGCAGAACTCGATGATACCGACGAGACCGTAGTCGAGTTGATTCGACCAGATCACCCGACAACTTGACTTCTGTAGGCTCCGGCTTCGTAGGCTGTGGTGGTTGTGTTGGCGGTGAGATTCGATGCCTTAGGTCCTGCCCAGGGGGTCCCTTTTATACCGCGGGTCAGTTGATCTCCAAGTAGGACTCGGAGATATCGGACCCTACACGATATGGTAAAGACCCAATCTTGTCCGAGTAGGACTCTTTCGATCTGTGATTCTGTTTCTATCATGTGATAGATTTCCTTAATGCATACGGGAACTGGCCGTATACGCACGGTATACCGTATCAGTATATTCAAGGATAGATGGTATACCTTTTCGTAACCCTGACAGTTTTAAAAAAATATGAGCTACATCTCTTCGTCGATTTGAGAAGTTTAGTTTAAGGAGGTTTTATATTCCGATAAACTTCCAGTACCATATTAGTTTCGATTCGTGTTTCGCTTTGTTTTCATATTCAACATAATAATAATCGATTCTGTTTTCATATCAGCGTTTTCGATTCCAATACCGAATAGAAAAGGAAAAGCTAGAGGTGGTTTCTGTTAGTTTCCGAGCTGTTTTCATCCCTACTCCAAATCACTAGAAATATGACGATCCTTGCTTAATAAGTGCAGTTTGCAGAAATTTCCTCTAAATCTACTGTTATCTTAAGCGCCCATCAAGCCATTCGCCACAAATCCCATTGCTCCATGTTTCTTTTTACAACACAGCAACTTCTGTCTACGTATATATAATATACCAACTCCATTCCAAAATAATATAAGAACTTCATTCCAAAATATTAAAACTGTGTATGTATTTGTTAGAAGTTTCTATATTTTGGAATGGCAGTAGTACTTCCCTACTCCAAGCCAAATGGTCGATCAAGTGTTTAGGTTTAATACTGGTTCTGGGAAAAAAAAACCGGTCCCTTTGAAAAACCAATAACCGGCCGATAACTGGACAAAAGTTAATTTGAATCCAAATTTCTGAATTCACAAACGGTCTCCCTGTTGAAATTAATAGATGCGCTAAGACCCATTCGAAAATTAATTCTTTGGAAAATCACAAAAGTCCACCTCATGGGATGGCATGCATGTGGAGTTTAGTACCACGTTGCTTATTCTAAGAGAGGGGGATCTCCTTAAAAGGGAGGATGTCCTCCTAGCCACTTGAAGCATGTGTGGTGGAGAGAAGAGGGGAAACACGCGCGCACTCGCCTCGCTTGGCCTAGTAGGTCAGGCAGTGCGTGTGCACGACGTACGCGTTGAATTGTCCGTAAAATTGGCTCCTCACCCTTGCGCAAATGCAGTTTTGTTTTGCTGAGGGAAATTCGGATTTCTTTTGTTTCCTTGCGCAAATGCAGTTTTGTTTTGCTGCGGGAAATTCGGATTTCTTTTGTTTTGGAAACATTCCGAAAAATCCGGTGCGTGAAAATGGCGTGGAGTTCAGATAAGTTACGCGCGACTTATCCGGTTCGGTTACACGGGCGCCCTGATCAAGCTACCTATCTCTATATAAACCGAGCCGCCGCCTTCACGCAACACACGCGAAATGAATCTAGGGTTTGCCTCCTACTCTGTACTGCGCCGTCGCTCGTAGACTACTCCATCCCGCTCGCCGGCGTGCACCGGCGATCGGGAGAGCAGGTCTCCGGAACCTCTGCCTTCGATGTCCTGCTCCGGAAGAAGGCGGCAATAAGATTTTTGGGAAGCGCTTCACGCGACTGCTCCCTGTTCGTCCGCGACGGCTCATCTTCCTCTCCGCTCACGTGCTGCGCGCCTTCGTCGATGCCCGCAACCGCGAGTAGTTCCTACCGAGCAACCGGTCTTTCTGCCACCTCGGTACGTGTTCGACATGTTGCGCATATTTGATCTGTTCATGTTTTACTGCTTAGTTTACATGTGTAGATCTAATGATGCGTTCAATCTAGTTTACATTTGCAATGTCATGATTTATTTATGGAATAAATTAAATCATTATGTGCTTATAATTTCAACAATCCAAAAACCTTATTATAGGCGCTGTGATTTTACTATGGCTGGTTTTGCCGATGCGCTGAGGCCGGATAAATTCACCGGTGTGCACTTTAAGAGATGGCAGATCAGGGTCACTCTGTGGCTGACAGCTATGAAATGCTTCTGGGTGAGTACTGGCAAACCTGAAGGAATTCTTACTGCTAATCAGCAAAAGCAATTTGAGGAAGCCACTACTCTCTTTGTGGGATGCATTCTTAGCGTTCTTGGCGATCGTCTGGTCGAGGTGTATATGCATATGACCGACGCTAAGGAGTTGTGGGATGCACTGAATACTAAATTCGGTGCTACTGATGCTAGCAATGATCTGTATATCATGGAGCAGTTTCATGACTACAAGATGGCTGACAACCGTTCTGTAGTCGAACAGGCTCATGAGATACAAACTATGGCTAAGGAACTCGAACTCCTTAAGTGTGTCTTACCTGACAAATTTGTGGCCGGGTGCATTATTGCGAAACTACCTCCATCTTGGAGAAGTTTCGTTACTGCACTCAAACACAAGAGACATGAATGCTCCGTTGAGGGGTTAATAGCGTCTCTTGATGTTGAGGAGAAAGCTCGGGAAAAAGATGTTGCGTCTAAGGGCGATGGTGGGCAGTCCAGTGCCAATGTTGTGCACAAGGCCCAGAACAAGAGCAAGGGGAAATACAAAGCTCAACAGACCACCAACTTCAAGAAGCAGAAGAAGAACAACAACAATCCTAATCAGGATAAGAGGACTTGCTTTGTGTGTGGCCAACCTGGTCATCTGGCTAGAAAGTGTCCATAGCGCAAGGGGATGAAGGCACCTGCAGGGCAGACTTCTAAGTCTGCTAATGTGACCATTGGCAACACTGGAGATAGAAGCGGGTATGGTAATTTACCTACTGTTTTTTTAGTTAATCAGTCTACTAATTGGTGGGTTGATACTGGGGCCAATGTACATGTTTGTGCTAACATCTCATTGTTTTCTTCTTATCAGGTCGCACAGGGTTCCACCGTCCTAATGGGGAATGGGTTACATGCTTCTGTTCATGGTGTTGACACGGTAGATCTGAAGTTTATTTTGGGAAAGATCATGCAGCTGAAGAACGTGCAGCATGTCCCTTCTATTGATAGGAATCTTGTTGTTGCTCCCGTCTGACTAGAGATGGATTTAAGTTGGTTTTTGAGTCTAATAAAGTAGTCGTGTCTAAACATGGATATTTTATTGGTAAAGGTTATGAGTGCAGAGGCCTGTTCCACTTTTCCCTTTCTGATTTCTGCAATAAGTCTGTGAACCATATTTGTGGTAGTGTGGATGATGAGGCTAATGTTTGGCACTCACGTTTATGTCATATTAATTTTGGCTTGATATATCGGCTTTCCAGCATGTATTTAATTCCTAAGTTTTCCATTGTCAAAAGTTCTAAGTGCCATAGTTGTGTGCAATCGAAGCAACCTCGCAAGCCTCACAAGGCTGCCGAGGAGAGAAACTTGGCACCACTAGAACTCCTACATTCAGATCTTTGTGAAATGAATGGGGTGTTGACAAATGGTGGAAAACGATATTTCATGACGTTTATTGATGATGCTACTAGATTTTGCTATGTGTACTTGTTGAAAACGAAAGACGAGGCTCTAGACTATTTTAAAATTTATAGGACAGAAGTTAAAAATCAACTTGACAGAAAGATAAAAAGGCTTAGGTCTGATCGTGGTGGAGAGTTTTTCTCAAACGAGTTTGACTTATTCTGTGAGGAACATGGCATCATACATGAGAGGACGCCTCCCTATTCTCCCGAGTCTAATGGGATTGCTGAAAGGAAAAACCGCACACTGACTGACTTGGTGAATACCATGTTGGACATTGCGGGACTACCTAAGGCATGGTGGGGGGAGGCATTGTTGACCTCGAATCATGTGTTAAACAGAGTTCTTAACAGAAATAAGGACAAAACACCATATGAGATGTGGATTGGGAGAAAACCATCACTTTCTTATTTGCGCACATGGGGGTGCTTGGCGAAAGCCAATGTACCAATAACGAAGAAGCGCAAACTGGGACCTAAGACTGTGGACTGTGTCTTTCTGGGATATGCTCATCACAGCATTGCCTATAGATTTTTAATAGTCAAATCTGAGGTGCTTGATATTCATGTTGGTACAATTATGGAGTCTCGTGATGCTACCTTCTTTGAGAGCTTTTTCCCAATGAAGGATACATATAGTAGTTCAAGCCAACCCTCTGAAGTAATTCCCAGTTCAATCACACCACCAGAACAAACTGAACATACACATGAACATGTCACTGAGGAGGATGTCAGTGAAGCTCCTCGAAGGAGTAAGAGACAAAGGAGAGCTAAGTCCTTTGGTGATGATTTCACTGTGTACCTCGTGGATGACACTCCAAGTCAATTTTAGAAGCATATGCATCTCCTGATGCAGACTACTGGAAGGAGGTTGTCCGTAGTGAAATGGATTCCATTATCGCTAACGGGACTTGGGAGGTGACAGAGCGACCCTATGGATGTAAACCTGTGGGGTGCAAGTGGGTGTTCAAGAAGAAGCTTAGGCCTGATGGTACTATTGAAAAGTACAAGGCTTGGCTTGTTGCTAAGGGCTATACTCAGAAAGAAGGCGAAGATTTCTTTGACACTTACTCACCTGTTGCTAGATTGACCACAATTCGTGTGCTACTTTCCCTAGCAGCCTCACATGGTCTTCTCGTTCATCAAATGGACGTTACGACAGCTTTTCTTAATGGAGAGCTGGATGAGGAGATCTATATGGATCAACCTGATGGGTTTGTAGTTGAAGGTCAAGAAGTCTTTGTATGGTCTGAAACAAGCTCCTAAGCAATGGCATGAGAAATTTGACAAAACATTGACATCTGGAGGCTTTGCAGTCAATGAGGCAGATAAATGTGTGTACTATCGCCATGGTGGGGGTGAGGGAGTTATTCTATGCTTGTATGTTGATGACATACTGATATTTGGGGCAAACCTTGAGGTGATAAATGAGGTTAAATCATTCTTGTCTCAAAATTTTGATATGAAGGATTTGGGAGTAGCTGATGTTATCTTAAACATTAAGATAATTAGAGGTGAGAATGGGATTACACTCTTGCAGTCCCATTATGTGGAAAAGATCTTGAATCGCTTTGGCTACATTGATAGTAAGCCTTCTCCAACACCTTATGATCCTAGCTTGTTGCTTCGCAAGAACAAGAGAATTGCTTGGAATCAACTGGAATACTCCCAAATCATTGGCTCGCTGATGTACCTGGCTAGTGCAACTAGGCCTAATATCTCCTTTACTGTGAGCAAGTTGAGCCGGTTTACCTCTAATCCGGGAGATGATCACTGGCGTGCACTTGAGCGAGTAATGCGCTATCTGAAAGATACTATGGAATTGGGGCTTCACTATTCTGGGTATCCTGCGGTACTGGAGGGATATAGTGATTCTAACTGGATCTCTGATATGGATGAGATCAAAGCCACTAGTGGATATGTCTTCACACTAGGTGGTGGTGCTGTTTCATGAAGGTCTTGCAAACAGACCATTTTGACGAGGTCAACCATGGAAGCAGAGCTGACGGCACTGGATACTGCTACTGTTGAGGGAGAATGGCTGCGTGATCTATTAATGATCTGCCTATTGTTGAAAAACCGGTGCCGGCTATCCTTATGAACTGTGACAGTCAAACGGTAATTGTCAAAGTGAATAGTTCTAAGGATAATATGAAATCGTTTAGACATGTGAAAAGACGATTGAAGTCTGTCAGGAAATTGAGAAACTCCGGAGTTATAACGTTGGATTACATCCAAACAGCTAGAAACCTGGCAGATCCCTTCACGAAGGGACTATCACGAAATGTGATAGACAATGCATCGAAGGAGATGGGTTTGAGACCTATGTGAGTTATACTATGGTGGTAACCCAGTCTATATGATCGGAGATCCCGTGAATTAGAACCTGGGAAGAACAAACCATTAGTAAACTAGAGGAGAGTACCAATCTATACCCTCTAAGTGAAGATGCACGTACTCTCGTGAGCTGCAAGGCAGGTTAGCTATGCCTTAATGAGTTATATTGGCTTTAATTAGCGAAGATGCTGTCCTACAGAGCATTCTTGAAAGAACTCACCTTTGTAAGCTTGACTGTTGGTCACAGTCTATGGAGATTTTGGGTGAATCTTCTAGGAAGCTTACTAAAGACCTAGGAGTATGACTTATACGCTCCACCCGAGGGGTAGTCTACAGACGGTCTAGTACCAGATAAGACTCTGAGTGAAACTTGCTTGCACAAGACTTGCAATTCAAGGTGTAGTCCATTGTTCAAGTTGTGAGTAAGTGTAGCTTGGAGTTCTAGGTGGATGTTCAACCTTAATCGATCTCCATCAAACCGCTGGTATATAAACAGGACATTGGAAAAGGCAAATCTCAGTGGGATTTTGAGATTTGGTGGGGGATTGTTGGAATTAATAGATGGGCTAAGGCCCATTCAAAGATTAATTTTTTGGAAAATCACAAAAGCCTACCTCATGGGATGGCATGCATGTGAAGTTTAGTACCACCTTACTTATTCTAGGAGAGGAGGACCTCCTTAAAAGGGAGGATGCTCTCCTAGCCACTTGAAGCATGTGTGGTGGAGAGAAGAGGGGAAACACGCGCGCGCTCGCCTTCCCTGGCCTAGCAGGGCAGGCGGCGTGCGTGCACGACGTACGCGTTGAATTGTCCACAAAATTGGCTCCTCACCCTTGCGCAGATGCAGTTTTATTTTGTTGCAGAAAATTCGGATTTGTTTTGTTTTGGAAACAATCCGAAAAATCCGGTGCGTGAAAACGACGTGGAGTCCGGATAAGTTACGCGCGACAAACCGAGCCGCTGCCTTCACGCAACACACGCGAAATGAATCTAGGGTTTGCCTCCTACTCTATACTGCGCCGTCGCTCGTAGACTACTCCATCCTGCTCGCCGGCGTGCACCGGCAATCGGGAGAGCAGGTCTCCGGAACCTCTGCCTTCGACGTCCTGCACCGGGAGAAGGCGGCAATAAAGTTTTTGGGAAGCGCTTCGCGCGACTGCTCCCTGTTCGTCCGCGACGGCTCGCCTTCCTCTCCGCTCGCGTGCTGCGCGCCTTCGTCGACGCCCGCAACCGCGAGTAGTTCCTGCCGAGTAACCGGTCTTTCCGCCACCTCGGTACGTGTTCAACATGTTGCGCATATTTGATCTGTTCATATTTTACTGCTTAGTTTACATATGTAGATCTAATGATGCGTTCAATCTACTTTACATCTGCAATGTCATGATTTATTTATAGAATAAATTAAATCATTATATGCTTATAATTTCAACACTCCCGGCGGTTGCAGCACTGGAAATCTGGTGGTATCCTAGAGCTTCCTAATTTCGACTTCAAACCACAGTTGAATACCTGATACTTTTGTTGTATCAGGAATTCAGGATTTGTGCAGTGTCTTACCTACTAACTGTATTGTAGGATCTTTGCATAGTAATATAGAACCTGATTTGCAGCTTTCAGAACTGAAATTTTGCCAAAACGGATGCATCTGCACCACTGTATACTAGATATGATGCTGGCACGCGGCAGCCTGCAGCCGGAAGACTACTACTGCAGCTGCGTCTTCCTGTTGGGATCAATGAATCCGTCAGAAGGGTAAGCTACAGAAAACACAAGGTGCAAATTCGCACGTCACCGACTGATTGGAGTCACTGTGCGAGTGTGTTTCAGTGCATTGAATGTGTTCTGTTGCTTCTGTTCATGAGTAAGCTAGTCAGCGTCATCTACAGTTGCAAACGGTATAGGGCTAGGGCTTTCGGATTTCTTAACCGGTCTCATCTCATTTCAGCTATTTATAAGATGTGGATTTTCATCTCTCCTGAGAGACATCCCTCGTTGTTTGCATGTTATCTAAATAGTTATCGAAATATTTAAAAAATAATAATAATATAGATTAATATAAAAAATATATCACTCCACAAATATACAGGACTAACTTCAACTTCTACAGGTTGCAATAAAAATAATAAATTAAACTGAAAATATTTATCGCATATTCGCAACTATATTTGTTATTTTTGTTACAACCTGTAGGAAGTTGAATTTAAACTTTTATGTTTGCGGAGTGATATATTTTATATTAATTTATGTTACCAATTTCCTCATATTTTTTTATAATTATTTAGGTGGCATGTACGAAACAAAACGAGAGGATATCCCCTCGTGAAATAACTTTTCCCTATATATCCGAATTCTGAATTCTGATACAGTATGTTTGGTAACAATTCTCATTTTGCCGTACAACTTTGCAAATACGGATGCATAATTTGTATTTGGGATAAAATAGTTGGTACCTGGGCGGTGTCGGCGGCGGGGCCGAAGAAGACGGTCTTGCCGTAGGCGAGGAGGCAGAGGCCATGGAAGAGGCCGAACACCTCGGTGCTCGGCTGGTGCACGGCGGCGACGATGGTCATGCCCTCGCGGCGCGCCATGCGGGCGATGCGGCTGACGACGTGGTAGGACGCGGCGCTGTCGAGGCCGCTGGTGGGCTCGTCGAGGAACAGCAGCGCCGGCCGCGTGAGGATCTCCATGCAGATGCTCACCCGCCGCCGCTGCCCGCCGCTGATCCCCTTGTGCGCCCACCCGCCGATCCGCGTGTCCGCCGCGCCCTCCAGCCCCATCTCCCGCAGCGTCTCCTCCGCACGCTCCCGCTTCGCCGCCGCGCTCATCCCGCTCGGCAGCTGCAGCTGCGCCGAGTACCGCACCGCCTCCCGCACCGTCAGCGTGTTCATCAGCACGTCGTCCTGCGTCACGTACGCCTGTGGCGCGATCCATCCATGCGTTCCACGACACGAGATCACCATGCTTTCCATCAATTGCTCGAATCTTTATGAAAGAAAAAACGAGATCATTCGTCGCCGATCGACTCACCGACGTGCCGAACGCCAGCTCCTGTCTCCGGCCATTGATCAGGATGTCTCCCTTCTGGCTCACGCCGGAGCCTAACCTTCCTGTACCCACAGAATTCATGCAATTCGATCGGTGATATTCGGTGTCTCGGAGCACACGCAAGTCCAGATGATCAGAAGAGTGGCATGCATCAAATGTTAGGGAAACTATTTTAATCCCCTCAAGGATATCCTCTTGTATGTTACTCAAATAATCATAAAAAAAGGTGGAAAAATTTAAGAAGATGTATTGACATGTGATATATCACGCTACAAACATACAAGTTCAAATTCAACTTCTACATCTCGCAAAGAAAAAACAAATTAAACTACAACTAACGTATATTCACAGTCAAATTTGTTTTTTCATTGCGAGATGTAGAAGTTGAATTTGAACTTGCATGTTTGTGGAGTAAGATATCACATGGTAACACATCTTTTTAATTTTTTTCATAAACATGGACCATGGTGGGAGCAAAGAGACTACGGGATTTTCTTTCAAATTATGTATAGGCCTCTCAGTTTTGTACAATTTCCCTTTTTTCACCCCTAAGGGTTGTACTTTGTTCCTTCTATTTTCAATGAAATAGCACAATCTAATGCTGATTCCCTTAAAAATTTTTTTATAACTATTTAAGTGACATGTAAATAAAGGATCAAAATCCACTTTGTCAAATGTTACCTGCTAAGGAGTCAAGAAGAGTGGACTTGCCGCAGCCGGAGGGGCCCATAATGGCGAGGACCTCGCCGGGGCGCGCGTAGCCGTTGAGGCCACAGAGGATGGCAACGCGGCGGCGGCTGCCGCCGGCGGTGGACACCCAGAGGTCCTCCCACGCGAGGACGGCGCCTTGTTCCGGCCGGCGCAAGGACGACGTCTCTCGAGCGACGACGAAGGCGACACAGTCGTTCTCGTTCCTCTCCGCGCTTATCTCCGGCGAGGGCTGCTCCGCCTCCGCCGCCGGCAGGAACGGTGGCGGCTGGAACGATCGCCCGCTGCCGAAGGGAAAGCCTTCGGTGCCGCGCATGGAGGCGCCGAGATCGGAGACCATGCCGGCTGCCCCCTTGCGATCAGCCTCGTCGACGTCGTGACGCCGCCGCGGGCTCGGCGTCCACCTCGGCACGGCGGCGGGCTGCTGCTCGGACGCCATGCACGCGGGAATACTTGCTTGGTAGTGGGATTGGAAGCTTCTAGAAGCTAGTGAGAAGTTGGCGGGAGCTGATCTTGTGATGACGATCAAAATGGAACGCTTGAGCCTTAAGCTGATCCGAGCTAGTGAGCGTGTATGAAGAACAATGAGCATGGGTTGCTTAAATAGAAGCTTGAGGGACTACAGATGAGGTTGCTTTGTACACTTGACTATTCCTAACTCAAAGATCACGAATTAGTAAATAATTTTCATCTACATTGTAACATCATCATTTCTTCGGGTATATATATATATATATACTCCTTCCGTTTTAAAATACAAATATTTCTATGCTTTTTAGTCAATGGCGGAACCAGGATTTCAAAATTGGGTATTCCCATCTAAGCGCTGAGCCGTTAGCCGCCCTTGTCCCTCGTGGCTGCCGGCCACCCAACCGGCCTGACCGCCTGAGCTTGGCGGAGTGGCGGGCGCCGGCCGCCGCCCGCCGCGGCAATGGCCTCCCCCTCCACGGTAGCACGGTCCAGCTCCCGCCGCCGGTTGCCGCCTCGTCGCGCCGCCGCCTAGGGTTTGGAAATAGGGAGCGACACGAGGGAGCTGAGCCAGGGAGGGATGGGTAACAGAGGAAAAGCGAGAGGAGGCCGTCTGGAAGAGTGGTGGCTAAGTGGGTCAACTAATGTCTGATGGGTTATAACGGAGTGGGTTGGGTTGGTAGGAGTAGTCGCAAGAGGCCGGTTGGGCTTTGTTTGGATCGAATAATTGAGGATTTAGGTGCACTAAGGCTGTGTTCGGTACTCAGCTTTCCCAACTCTCCCCTATTTTTTTCCGCACGCACGCTTTTCAAACTATCAAACGGTGTGGTTTTTTAAAAAAGTTTCTATACGAAAGTTGCTTAAAAAATCATATTAATCCATTTTTGAAAACAAATGCTAATGCTTAATTAATCACGCGCTAATGAACCGCTCTGTTTTCCGTGCATAGGAGGTGGGTTCCCAACCGCCACCACCGAACACAACCTAATATGTGTACATGCGTATATACTACCGGTATACTTGTTTTTTTATAAAAAAAAGTTGGGTAATAATGGTAGCTCCGCCCCTGTTTTTAGTAAAATTAAGGTAGAGAGAAAAATTCTCTTTTTGTCACTTCAGTGGTCAAATTTTAAATCATTATAGCTATATATATATGGCGCTATATTTTTTTAAATCATTGTTACACTATAAATAACTTATGCTTATTACATTAGAAGTTTCAATTTTTCACATTGTAATTTTTCTATATATAATACATAATTTATTAGAGAATTCTGATTAAGAATAGTTCATTATCTACTTGAAAGAAGAGATAGGAGAGATAGAAGAATATGGGAGAGAGAGCAACCTGAAATTAAGTAAAAAAAATGTGGCGCTATTGCCTAGATTTCCTATTTCCCTTCACAAGCATCTTAGAGCAAGGTCAATAATATAGCTTGCTATTGGCTCCAAAAAATTCCATATCATCTACAGCCATAGTAAGCCATAGTTAGAGACGTATGATATAATAATAAGCTGCAGTGAACAGATTTCTGAATATTACTTTTCATTTTATTTATTGCATTGCATGTTCTTCATTTGCATATAGCAAGGCCAACTGTTGCTCACCTATTTGCTAGCCAATCATTGAAGCTTTGTACTGTCTTGGAGCTCATGAGGAGTTGGCGATAATTTAGTCGCTGGCTGAATCTCTCTCTTCAACTTTTGCTTTTAACTCAGTTTTTTAAGCCACGGTGGACAGCTATCGCCGACTTTAAGTATCTATTGTACCTACTAAAAAATGTATAGTTTCCGTGTATTGGAATCAGTGTCCCAACAATGTTTATACAGAGAGGTACACATTATAAATTCTCAAAATACTTACATTTTAGAATAAAGGAATTATATGTCATGTTAATGATTATTTACTCGCTTATCAAGCACTAGATGAATATCCAATAACATATACTTATTTTTTTTTGCCAAAGAAATTAAGAATGTTCTAACGAAAGAAAATTATAACTGGATCTTGATTCTTGCAAAAAAAAAGATCTAATATGTAATCATAGAAATGTATATAAATTAATCTTGGAAATGAAACAACAAAATGAACTAAACGTTGTAATTTGTTTGTATCAAAGTTATAGCTATTTATACTATTCAAGTTCAAATGACTGGTAGATAAGAAAAAAAGGTAAGGCCAAAATGACAAAGTCGTCTTTAAAAAAGTGTTAAGTAAACGTACTTGATATTATTTGCACCAGTAACAATTATTGTAATATTTTTGCGTGGTACCAAGGACTACAATAAAACATGAGATGCGCCACTCGATACTGTGTAGGGAAAACTATGACCTCAACATCTTCACATGCGCATCCACATCGGTCGTACCCATGCAAGCATATCCATTCGTTCCCTCTTTCCTCGGCAATAACGGCGATAACAACACAAGTTGTCACCGCTAGTTGTTGCATGTTGAGTTTCTCGACAGTACTTGATAGTTGATACTAGTAATGGGATATGGTTCTCACTTTGGACTTCTTATTATGTCTAGCCAATCCCATCTTTCACATTAATGTTACCTTTTGCTAGCTTAGACTATTTGTCCATAATCACTATCGTGCACACCCATTATAATGGTCCATTCGATTTTTGCAGTAAAATTACCGTACTTCTTCATTTCTTCACCACTAGAAGTTTGTAGAATCTCAGCATTGAAAGTTTCTACATTTTTTAAACGATTGGCTCATCCTAGAGTGGAAATTGAGTCATTTTTAATAATTTTGTGGTCTGATTTGTCTAAAATGGTGACAACGTATCCCCTCTATAATTGCAATGAGCATGCAGAAATAATGGGTGTGACAAATCAATGAATATTCTGAAGCATGCCATTTCCCACAGCATTGAATTTTACTTTTTACAGTAAATATATTTAGTTATACTAATATAATCTGATTGATCAGTCTATTGCCCCCAACAATATATGTGCCACATATACACTAGAAAAAATTCGAGTGTGAAACACATTTTGTGAAGGATATATATATATATATATATATATATATATATATATATATATATATATATATATATATCACTAAGTATGCATATCTCATGATAGTTTTACATCAAGAAAAAGGTTTAAAACAAAAGTTGACTATCTCATGTGATATTTTTGTTTCACAATAGTGCGTCAAATCTGTTACACCAATAATATGGAAATTGCGTAATAACCCATTGATGTGAAAGTGAGATTGCACAGTCATTTATCACGACAACAACTCAAATGCCATCAATAGGTTGCACGTACAAGACATATGATGAATAACATGTTCATCTGCCAACTTCCCACCATGCTGCAATATATTAGGGCATTCCCAACCCAAGACACTAGACATAGTTTCCATAAACTCCACATCATCAAGAAATTAGTACTAGACACTACTCTTCCAATGCAAACACTACTATTCCATACTTAAATTTAATGCTACTTATCTCACACAATGTCTTGGATATTGTGCAGAAACCATGTCTCATGCGAGTCATGGTTTCCTTCTCTTTCCTTATTTATTCACTTGCCACATCATTTTTCATTCTAGGTGGCAGCTTATTTAATGCTATAGACACCATCCTAGTCGTTGGGTTGGGAATGCCCTTATGTGCATGCATGTAACATCCACAATAATAGCAACTTGCAGCCTTTCTTAGCCATACGCAAAAACCAAAAACAACTGCAATATTTTTGTTCTCTTTCTTTAAAAAGGAAGGTAATTCCACTGCACCACCAATCAATATTAATTAGTATTTGTGCTCTTTTTTAAAAGTAAGTGCTCCATAATGTTTTTACATGAAACATATTACTCCATCCATTTCAAAATATAGCAACCTACCAAATTAAACATATCCTAATACCATAAATCATAAATCTGAACAAACTAATGTTGTACTAGGATATGTCATTTGTACAGATTCGTTGTATCAGGATGTGTATAATCCGATACTAGATTGATATCTTTTAGAAAGAAAGGGGTACGTACCAAGAATATTGTATGGTAAAAGCCGACACATGGACACTCCTTTACTCACTACATCTCTCAAAATATAGCAATCTATTATTAGATAAGACACATCCTAATACAACAAATCTAGACAGATCCCTGTCCAGTTCATATTATTGTACTAGGTTGTTATATTTTAGGATGGATAGTACATGTCAGTCCAAAGAAAAGCCTCTAAGGTTTCTACTTATTGTTTTTTTTTAAAACACAGTACAAATGTAGATGCTTATATACACGTGCATACACTCGCCCCTATAGATACACACGCGCACACCCTCTTCGACGGCATATCTAAAGATTAACAAAGTCACCACATGTGCTTCGATGTCTACACGTATGTCGCCTACTACTAAAAAATAATTAGTCATATAAATACAAGTACCCATGCTAAGTGAATCTGGATAGGCAAGTTCCACCATATAATGAACCTAACTAGCTGAGCTATGCTCACTTCGTCAGGTTTCTAATACTATAATTGTTTCATATTATAAGACATTTTAACCTTTTTTTTATAATCAAACTTCGGTCGTGTTTGTAGAAAAACATAGCAAAATCTACAACACCAATTGTTTCATTAATCACAACATCGAATATATTTTGATACCACGATTGTTTTGTTTTGAAAATATTGTTATATTTACTAGAGTAAATCCCTTGTGTACACATGAAAACTCACCTAATCTCTTCTATACCCTCCAATTTTACACGATCCCCTTTGTACCCCTAAAATTTTGCTTTGATCCCTTCCATGCTCCTTCCGTTAGGTTTCCTTCATTTTCACGTTATGTGTGGTTCCAAATGTCTAAAACACCCCTGTAGATGGAAGAATCCAGCTAGAGTGGCAGCAGGAGGGAGATGGCCGGCGATGCCCGCGCGGCAAGAGGGGCGGCGGCCGGCGGCCCGCGCGGTGGGAGGGGCGGTGGCCGGCGTGACGGCGGCTGGACGACGGCGCGCGCAGCCGGAAAGCGGGACGACGGTGCGCGCAGCGGGAGGGCGGTGGTCGGCGACGCCCGCGCGGCGGGAGGGCGGCTGGACAACGGAGCCCCGCGCGGCGTGACGGCGGCTGGACCACGGCGCGCGGCCGGAGGGGCGGCGGCCGACGGCCAGCGCGGCGGGGGCGCGGTGGCCGGCGGCCCGCGCGGCGGGGGGGGCGGCTGGACGACGGCGCCCCGCGCGGCGTGACGGTGGCTGGACGACGGTGCGCACGGCCAGAGGGGCGGTGGCCGGCGGCCCGCGGGCGGTGGCCGGCGCCCCGCGCGGTGGGAGGGCGGCTGGACAACGACACGCGTGGCCGGAGGGCAGCGGAACGGCGGCGCGCAGAGGCTGTTCGCGTGGAAGAGGATGCGGGAGAAGGAAAGGGGAACTTTAGTTAGGGTTGGCAGGGGCATTTTGGTATTTTCTAAAAATACTGACAACACAATACACGGTTTGAGCAACGTATCTATGGAAACCTAACGGGAGGGGCATGGAAGGGATCAAAGCGAAATTTCAGAGGTACACAGAGGATTGTGTAAAATTCGAGGGTATAGAAGGGATTAGGTGAGTTTTCATATGTATATAAGGGATTTACTCTATTTACTATAAACTTGGCTAAAGCTATTGACTCAGAAAAAGTTAAAATGTCTTATAATAGAAAACAGAGTGAGCATTTTTATATCTATTGCAAACGAAGAAGCAAGCGGTCAGTTCAACTATATTATTCTTCTCTAGAGGTGTTTTTCCTCCTCAAAGGGTTATCCCTCGTTTTATATATTATACTTAAAAAGTCATAAAATTTTATAAGATAGATTAGTTTATGATATAGTAGTATTACTCTACAACATTTATGTTAAAATTCAGCATATACAAAAGTAGAAAAAATAACAAATATAATCGTTACATGAGCACAATATTTATTACTACTAGTATATTTGTTTTCTTTAATTTATATAGGGCGATTATGACCTTGTAGGATACTCCTATATTACATATTTATTATCTTGAGTTGATTTTTTTTAAAAAAAAATATGACCTTAATGTGATATATACACAAGGGACATCTTAAAAGACTTTTCCATTCTTGCTTACTGTTTCATTTGTTGTTTCGTTGCGTGCTAGGGCGTGTTTAGGAGAAGGTTTGAAACTTCTCTCTACCTCTATAACGTGTATAACGGAATGACTCATTAACTCATAATTAATTATGTATTAGCTAAAAAATTAAAAAAATATATTAATATAACTTTTTAAAGTATTAATATCGAAATGAGCGCAGTCAGGGTCATCCACATTGAGGGCATTCCCAACCCAATGACTAGGATGGTGTCCATAGCATTAAATAAGTTGCCACGTAGGACAAAAAATGATGTGGCAAGTGAATGAATGAGGAAAGAAAAGGAAACCATGTCTTGCATAAAACATGGTTTCTACATAACATCCAAGACATCATGTGAGATAAGTAGCATTAAATTGAAATATGGAATAATGGTGTTTACATTGGAAGAGTAGTATCTAGGACTAGTTTCTTGATGATGTGGAGTTTATGGAAACCATGTCTAGTGTTATGGGTTGGGACTGCCCTGAGAGATACTGATTGCTCAATCGCTTTCTAACATGGTGAGCTAGCTAGCTGCCACGTATTCCCTCCGTACTCGTAAAGAAAGTCGTTTATGACAATGTTTAAGTCAAACCTTGGAAATATAAATCATAAATAACTCTCAAGTTGTTAAGTTTGAAAATGTAAAAATTATATGAATAGATTTGTCTTGAAAAATACTTTTATAAAAATATACATATATCACTTTTCAATAAATATTTTTATAGAAATAAGAAGTTAAAGTTGTGTTTTGAAAATCGTGTCGCTGTGCTAAACAACTTTCTTTACGAGTACGAAGGGATTACGTATATACCCATGCGGCCATGCCTACCTGACATGGTTACGGCGCAGCGTCTAGCGAGCCAAGTCGTCTAGACTCGAGAGGAGCAATTATTGGGCCAAGTTCCTTCTCACTGTGACCCAGTTTACTGATTAGGCCGAGTTCTCTGCCTCATTGGCCAATGAAAACATTGAGTTGGATATCAACCAAGTAGTCCACATGGACAAGGATTTATCATTTACATGCGACTTAAATAGTTATAGAAAAAATTGAAAAAATTTAGTAACATCGTTTGTGATGATACAAGTCTATACACAAATATGCATGATTAAATTTGATCTACAACTAGAGAAACAAAAATAATAAAATCAGACAGTGAATAGTACCCGTACAGTGCAAATAAAATTTGTTATTTTTGTTTCTTCATATATCGATCGAAATTAGACTTGTATGTTTGCATAGTGTCTTATATTATCATGAATTATCTTATAAAATTTTATGAAATTTTTATATAACTGTTTGCATTATATGCATGGCACCTAGGTCTACACCTAGGTGCCATGATATCTAGGTGTATGTATGTAATGCAAAACTACACGGGAGTGGCACTGATGCACGCCTCTTACGTAGGAGTAGCTATTTAACTGCAAACGATCTATATAATGTCTACATCAGAGATATATTTTTCTCTTTCAAATAAACAGGCCACCACTGAATTTTCTGGTATACTCTATTATCAACAAAATTGTCCTCCATCCATTTTCATACCAATCTTATCATTTTCCTTATGCATGAATGTGATGGATGAGAAAAAATGTTTGTCCAGAATGTCTGATTTGACCAATTTGAGGTAACAGGGAGCAGGGCGGAGAGAGAGATCGGTCATGCATTTTCTTGGCAAGGCATTTTCATTTTCATAGTACTCCTATAAATTTTGACAAGATTTTGGGAAGCTTGATATGGTGGTGGAGTCATATGTGCATGACTCCATCCGTCATGGTAGAAATGCTGATGTCCACTAATATTACACACATAAGTACGTTTTAATAGGAATTTAGTGGAATCTTGGATATACCACCTATTTCCATCTCTTTGAGAGTGGGGATGAACTCATGTAGTGATGAGCGTGCATGTGTGTCATCTACGCAAATGAAAAAAAAGATTTTAATTGGATTATGAAATTAAAAGTTGGGCTCAACCCCAACCTGGCTCATCGTTTATCTTGGCCCCACGAGTGAATTTTCACCTATGTATTTTTGGTCAAGAAAAGAAAAACGTGCGAAATTGTGATAAAATGGGCTGAAGTGGTATACACAGAGATAGATAAGTCGTTTTGATTATTTTTCTAAATCAAAAATCTATAAGTTAAACCTAATTTATGGAGAAATGTAGCACTCTTGTAACACCAAATTAGTCTAATTAATCCTAATATGTTTGTTGATATTAAAAATGTTTGCTCTGTTTTTCTATAAACTTAATTACACTTAAACAGTTTGACTAAGAAAAATATCAGAACGTCTTAAGATATGAAGCAAAGGGAGTAGAATGTTAATGCTACCAAAGTTGCCAAGATTTTTTCAGTAATATATATATATACATAATCTATATTGGGTAGACTCTCGAGTGGTACAAAAAAATTTTTCCTTTTCTTTTCTCAAACAAAAAAATTGACATCATCTCACCCTTGCATATACAATGTTCACATATATCACACCACTAATATATCAGATGCCTATGGGTGAAAACCACTGCCCCATATCGATGTTGGATCAAAGGCTTCCTGCCGAGCCATTCTCGGCGATGTGCACCGACGGCGCGTCGCTCCTGAACCTGAGCCTCTGCACCATGGGCTTCATCTTCTCGATGAGCTTGACGATGACGAAGAAGAGCACCCTGTACAGCACCACCATCCCACCGAGGATGGCGAGGTCGACCCACTTGCTGTACCCCAGCTGCACCTGCCAGTAGTCTCGCAGGATCTCGTGGCCGGTGATGGTGGCGGCGCCGCCGGCCTGGTTGTTGGGGAAGGTGAGCCCCAAGAACTCGTTCTTGTAGAACCCCTGGTTGGCGTACTTGTGGAACGCGATGTAGTACATGGGGTACTTCCACACCGGCTTCGGGAGGTCGTCGGGGAGGCGGAAGAAGCCGCCGTTGAGCATCATGACGCCCTGGATGCCGGCGCCGGTGATGATGCCCATGAGGAAGTCCGGCACGGCGCTGGCCACGATCATCATCAGCCCCTCCACCACCATCATGGTCGTGAAGAGCACCACCGCGAAGTAGGCGAAGTGGTCGATGCTGCTCTGGAGCCCGGTGAGGTAGTAGCCGATCGCGCCCGGCGCCACGGAGATGAGCGCCAGGTACGGCGTCGCCGACAGCGTGTTCGCGATCACGAATGACCCCACGCCGTAGTGCCCGTTCAGCCTCTCCCTCCCAAATATCTGCATAAAAAGAACAGTGAAGTGAACATTGATATCCATTTTCAGATATAAAAGTATGTTACTGGTAGAAGTTAAATTTTGTTATACCTTGTAGAGGTTAAATTTAATCTTACTGTATCTCATATTAATTTATTTTATTGATTTTTTTTTAAAAAATAGTAACTATATGAATGACATATAAATAATAAGAGGTAACATTGTATGTTACATTCAAGAATATACCTTCATGTCCTCGACGAAAGATGGGAAGCCACCGATGGCCATGAAGGTGAGGAAGGCAGCGACAAACATGAGCATGGAGCCACGAGCCTGCAGAGATGTTTTCGGACGTACGGTCACAAACACAGTAACACAAAAGGGTAATGAACAGTAGCAGTGTAATGAACAGTGATGGGTGAGGCTAATAGAAAGCAACAAAAAAAAGAAAAGAAGAAAAAAAATGGGACACTGTGAGTGATGGCCATGGCTGACGAACCTGGATGGATCCGTAGCTGTGGCCGATGTTGTAGTAAATGGTGCCGACGCAGAGGCACAGTGCGATGTAAATTGCAAATCGCAGCCAGTAATAGCCCAGGTCCCTGTACATGTTCACGAACGACCTCTTCGTGAGCACCCAGGTCTGCGTCAGAAAGCTCGGTCTCTCCTCCTTCTTCACCACTGCCCCTCCCTGTAAAAAAAAAAGAAATCACAGAAAGAAATTTTGGTGAATTTTACACGCAGTAATTAAAAAGCAGAAGCAAGGATGGATTGGCAAAGCTAGAATAATTCAGAGATTATTTGTGTGACGTACGGTGGCGCGTATGTCTTGGATGTGATGCGTCACTTTCTCCAAGTGGACGGAGGATTTGTAGGAGTTGACAAGCGTGTCGATTGCTTGAGCGGTCGTCATCTTCTTCCCGTCGATGCCTTCCTCGATATCCTGATTAATGGATCGTTTAGAAGATACTAAGTTATTCGGGATCAGTTTATTTATTCAATAATTCAGCAGCTTTCATATGGTTTAATTGCCATCGTCTTGATCTCGTCATTTGCTACTCACCTTGTCGAAGTCCTTGTTGATAGTCCTCAGGAAGTGGTCTGAAGGGTTCATCAGTGATGGACAAGGGAACCCGCTCAAAGCAAAAAACTGCGAAAAATACAAAGAAATATCAAATGAATTTGTGCAGTTGCCTAATAATCAGTCAAAAAAGTTCAGAAGGATTCTTCTGAGTTCTGAACTATAAATGTTTTCCGTAGTGCTAGCTAGAGAGTCAAAGAACAGTGGCCAAGTGCCCAAGTCTGAAATTTCTGACGTTTGTCTATGGACCTAAATACATGGTACGCGACCGCAGCTGTAGATCACCGAAAACGCGTGTTTTTCTTGATGATTTGTTCGTACGGTTTCCTAACTTCGACCCAAGTGTGGTCAAGGTCAAGTAATCAGCATGGTAGGCTATTAAAATGTCAAATGAGAGACCTTTGCCTTTAAAAACTAGTTAAGTGGTGTGTCCTGATACTTTGTTGTATCAGGACTCTTTTCCAAAGTTGTTTACCTACTTCTAGTACTACTAAAAAAAATGATCCTTGCAGAGTAATCTGGGACTTTCAGCTTTCAGAACTGAAAAATCGTCAAACTGAACGACCTTTGCAGAGTAATCGCTGTATGGATGCATGCTGCAGTTGGCATAGCTAAAATCTGCAGGCTTTAAGTCAAGCTGAATTATTAAGTGCCACCGATGCAGTGAAACTTAATACTCCTACTCCATAATTAGGTGGATATGTTCTGCTGCTCGTGCCACGCTATTGGATTCAATGAGATATTCAGAAAAGTAAGACACGCGGCTCTCGCCAAAGAAGAACAAGGAAACAAGTTCACACGTCACCGAACTATCGGAGTCACTGTGTCAGTGCATTAAATTCGTTCTGTTCTTCTGTTTATGAGTAAGCTAGTGTCACAATTAGTTGGTATACTAAAATGAATATGTATGTATATATGCAGTTCATATATAGTAGTGGTTAGATCTAGTGTCTCCTTTCAGCTATAGTTCAGTTCCTGGTTCCTCCTACGTACTACCCAATGTTTGAGAACAGTTCTCATTTTGTCCTTACTAATTTTCAGGCACAAGGTTCCGATGAAATAATCTGTAGATTTGTTTCTTTCAAACATAGTTTATAGATTTGTAGTAATGGCTGAAATAATGTGTATTTTTTCTGCATATGTGAATTGTTCATCAGTATCTTATTAGAACTATATTTTCTATTCATTGCTCAGTGACAACTAAGGATTTCAGTTCTACCTTTGATATAGAAAGATGCACAGCTCCAGCTTATTGTCGGAAAATAAAAAAAAAATCCCTTTTGCAACTATCAGCTTTCATCTGACTTTGCCCAAATCTTTTATTTCTAACTCATGGTTACCATCTCTGATGTAGCCCGTCAAGTGTGACTAAACAAACTCGGCAAAAATGATTCTCTTTCCGAAAACATCTCGCAAAGGATTGACTAATCGCAGAAGAGTAGTAGTAGTACTGGTCTATGTGATTCATCGACGATATGATAATATCATAGACAGTATGAATACACAGATCGACCAGGCTGGCTGCCATTTTTTTTTCCTTAAAAAAAGGTATAATTAAGCAGGTGGCCGGTGAATGATAGTCGCCAGCAAAAATATTATTCTATTTTTTAAAAAAGGCAAAAATGTATTAATTAAGCAAGACATACGTATAGATATAGGAGTACGTATTTGTACAGTATACGGAAGCGTAGAGGCGTGTAGAATACCTGGGCGGTGTCGGCGGCGGGGCCGAAGAAGACGGTCTTGCCGTAGGCGAGGAGGCAGAGGCCATGGAAGAGGCCGAACACCTCGGTGCTCGGCTGGTGCACGGCGGCGACGATGGTCATGCCCTCGCGGCGCGCCATGCGGGCGATGCGGCTGACGACGTGGTAGGACGCGGCGCTGTCGAGGCCGCTGGTGGGCTCGTCGAGGAACAGCAGCGCCGGCCGCGTGAGGATCTCCATGCAGATGCTCACCCGCCGCCGCTGCCCGCCGCTGATCCCCTTGTGCGCCCACCCGCCGATCCGCGTGTCCGCCGCGCCCTCCAGCCCCATCTCCCGCAGCGTCTCCTCCGCACGCTCCCGCTTCGCCGCCGCGCTCATCCCGCTCGGCAGCTGCAGCTGCGCCGAGTACCGCACCGCCTCCCGCACCGTCAGCGTGTTCATCAGCACGTCGTCCTGCGTCACGTACGCCTGTGGCGCGATGCGTTCCACGAGAATCCATTATTCACCGTGCATGCAGCAATTAATTCTGTACATTCGGGAAGAAAACGAGACCATCTCTCGCTGACTTACCGACGTGCCGAACGCCAGCGCTTGCCTCCGGCCATTGATCAGGATGTCTCCCTTCTGGCTCACACTGGAACCTAACCTTCCTGTACGTGCGTGCACCCAGAAAACATGGAGCTCGGTCAGTCGGTGTCAGAGTTGGTCTCAGCAAGCACGCAACTCGATCGATCGCTATTTGCAGCGACAGGGATAGTGTTCGTCGGGATCGGGAGATTGGCGTGCGTGCACACGTTACCTGCCAACGCATCAAGAAGTGTGGACTTGCCGCAGCCCGAGGGCCCCATGATGGCGAGCACCTCGCCGGGGCGCGCGTAGCCGTTGAGGCCGCAGAGGATGGGGACACGGCCGCTCTTCCCGCCGGCGGCGGACACCCACAGGTCCTCCCACGCGAGGACGACGCCCTGGTCCGGCCGGCGCAACGACGGCTCGCGGGCGACGACGCCGCCGCCGACGCCGCCGTTCTCCGCCGCGCTGATCTCCAGCGACGGATGCCGCGCCGGCAGGAACGGCGGCGGCGCGAAAGAGGAGCGGCCGCTGCCGAAGGGGAACCCGTCGGTGCTGCGCACGGAGGCGCTCATGTCAGAGACGGCGTCGAACGGCGGCGGCTGGTCCACGTCGTCGGCCTCGCGGCCCTGCGGCCGCGGCGGGCTCGGCTTCCACCTCGGCACGGTGGGTTGGTGCTGCCCGGACGCCATGAACGCGAGAACGCCTAGCTTGAGCTTGACCAGAAGCGATCGAGCAAGCAAGCTAGCTAGCGAGGAGGTAGGTGGTGTGCGCTTGTGAAGCTAGCGTTGTGTGAAGAAGAATGGCGAGCCATGGCTCTTGCTTAAATAGAACCAAAGCTTCGCATTGTGCCTTACAGATCAGATCGATCGCTTCGTACAATTGATTTTTGCTAAATTTTAACTGACAATTGGATTATACGGTCAAAAGTGCATTTGAATTGTTATTCTATCGTAGTTTCTCCCATCTAAGCTGATAAGATCGATGTCCACGTAATTTTAGACAGTTAGCAATCAATTGATGCGGCATAAGAATGTGTACAAGACGAAATGAATAGCATCAAGAAATTTTCAAAATCGTTTTTTAAGTACTATAGGGTACTGTTATTAAAATGTTGAGACATTCAAAAGTACGTACAAGCCTGTTCGGTCAAAAAAAAAAGAAGGTACAAGCCTTCAAATTTTCTAATTTTCATGATAACATAGTTCCTAAATTTGGAATAATTCAAAGTAACACTCAGTTTGGGGAGTCATTGTATTTCATATGATTTAATAACTTTAAAATTCTGAATTAATAAATATAATGTTGTATTGGTCTTGGGGGCTCTCGCTTTAGCATTTTATTAATTTAATACTAAAATTCGAAAATTAATAATTAGCAAATTGAAGTTGATAGACCCTTGCTTAAATTTAAGCCATTATGATTCGATCCCACATCGATTTATTCATTTCTTAGTGTGGTCATAATTTCAATTTTCCATGATGAAACAAAGAGTAAATTTTGCTTTGGGCCTCTTATTAAAAAGAAGGTGTACTTGAGTCCAAAGTTGTAGTTTTTATTTTTTTTATTTAGTAATTCTTACATTGAGAATTGATAATAATTATAAAGTTGTAACTGTCTGGGACTCTTGAACCGTTATATAGCCAGATTTATTTACTTATTCTCTAATTTTATACAGTTACAACATACTCCTATAAAGAACGAAGCACATGCATGAGAACGCTTCTTCAAGAAGTTGAGCCAATCGATTTGAATTTGAAAACACGAATATTAGGGAACGACCTAATATCAAATAATTAGAAGGGGTGAGGCTTCGAACTCAGGTCGTCTAGCCCACCACCTTGTGTAGCTAGCCGGAAAACCCTTGGGCGTTTCTCAGATTTGAATTTGATAATTGCCACATGCTATTTATAGTCATTTGCTCAAACTGCAATTTATTTGCTTCATACAAATTTCCGTAGCAATACATGGATGTTAATATATAGAGCAATTTTACGGTCCTTGAGGAGGTGCCATTTTTTCTATTGTAAATTTGGTACCTCTTGGTACCTAGGTACTACGAGGTACCATGGGGTACTAAAATTTACACTAAAATTTTGGTACCTCATGGTACCTCCTCAAGGATTGTAGAATTGCTCTAATATATATAGCTAAGAACGCCTACCTAATATAGCTCGGAATGATACTTAATACAGAAAACTCCGTCTTGAAACGCATTATTAAATGATGACGCATCTTGATCTTGTGATTGTTTTAGATCAATAAATAAACATCTATATCAAAAAGTGACTATTTTGTGGTATTTTTCTTCCATAACGATGATGAAAGGGAGCGAGTACTGGATTTCGTTACATCAATCACCCATCAATTAGCATCACCTCTTAATTTGTCTTACGTGCTGCCATTTGCTGGGTTTCGCTGTACACATAAATATTTATCAAGTTCTTTTGTCAAAAGATTATAACAGTGAAAATTGCTTAATATAACTGAATGATGTACATGTGGAACTGAAATAGCACGATTGATATCGTCTCTACTACCAAAACAACCCATCAATTAATGTATAAGCTTGTCCAAGACATGAAGAAAAACAATAGTTCATCTGCCAACCTCTGACCATGCTACAATAATTATATCATCCAATTCAATGGCATGTAAAAATATCCAAAATAACAATCAAACATCCAAAACAATAGCATCTCCAACTGCACGTGAATATATCCAAAATAATAAAAACAATAGTAGCATATATAGCATATCCAACAATTTCCAACTTTTGAAAGCCTTTCCGGCAGTACGAACGCGGAGGAAAACTCAACTAGGCCACCAGGCGGCGGCCGCGGGCGGTCAGCTTTCCAGCGATAAAAATGGATGGCTTCTCTGCAACTTGCAATAGCAAATTGGCAGCGGCAGCCGGCAGAGGTGGTCAATTCGGAGGCTCTAGATTTTTCACACTTGAGCCCTTTCAGAGAAATTTTTTACAAATAGACTCTCTAGAAAAGTTTCCTTCAAATCCTATTGATTTGTAGTCACTTAATTTTGAAATGAAAATGATAGATCAATATACCCTAATTCATTTCTGCTAATTTATTTTTATTTATAAAATCTTAATATGGGATGAGCATATATAGGTCCCTCCCTCCTCCTCTACCCAAAATTACAAATCATATACCATAATTCGGTTCCCCTACTTGCTTTTAAAAATTTTAACAAATCAATAAATCTAGGGATGGGGAGGAGCTAGCACTCACGTCCTCCATTTAGATGAATTTTTCATAAATAAAATAACTAGTAAAAGTAAATTAGGATATATTTATTTATTAGTTTTTCAAAATTTGACGCTGAGTCAATAAAATTTGAAGGAAAACAAAAGAAAGAGTTATTCGTAGAATTCTAAGTGGGAGAGTTCGGCGCCAAAATGTCTGGTGCCAAAGTCTAATGTCGACGCCAGCACATATATTTGGAGCAAGTGTTCGATAGGGTCTACTCATGAAATACATTTTCTGTAAAGGACTAAAACGTCAAAAATCCAGATCAAGATCGTTTTGCTTCTCTGCTGTTTCGTTTTCTGCTCGGAAAGAGAGGTAGGGAATGGTCGTCTGTCGTCTGTCGATGATCATCATACATGCACGTCGACAGACGTTGACCGCACCACATTGAGAGTCTCCAGCTTCCGTAGTTGTGACTTGTGTGAGCTGCCACGCGAGCATATATTACACATGCAATTTGGGGACACATGCAATTTGGGGTTGTTTCCACGCAGCTAGCCAAGTCAAGGGCTCCCCCAATTAGTCTGACCCGAAATTCAATTCGTTCGCTGCCCTTTTGTCCCTTGAGCATGAATGCATGAAGACTTGTCAAAGGAATAGATTATTGTTAATTACTACTGTAACTTTGGTTGATCCGTATAGGATTGGTCGATAGGAGTACCAATTGTCAAGTCCTATGCAAGCTAGTCAGGTCACAAAATTCTTGAAGAGATACTCTGAATATAATATGACGTGTCAAGTTGGTATACTAGTATTGTTTTATACTTCCCTACGTACTCATAAAAAAATCGTTTAAGATAATATTTAAGTTAAATCTAAATCATGAATAACTCTCAAGTTGTAGTTCAAAAATATAAAAGTTATATGAATAGATTTGTCTTGAAAAATATTTTCATAAAAGTATACATGTATCACTTTTCAATAAATATTTTTATAGAAATAAGAAGTTAAAGTTGTGTTTAATTTGGAGATCGTGTCGCTGTCCAAAACGATTTCCTTTAAGAGTACTGATCTTTCTCATTTATGTAGTACTGGTAGTATCCAATAATAAAGAAAGAAAGTACGTAGCTCAACATTCACCAATGGAAACTGATTCACCGGGGCAGCATGCAGTGACTTACTCCCCCGTCTCAAAATAAACCAATTTACGTATTAATATAATAAAATATAGTACAATGAATCTTGATAGAAAATTGTGGCCAGACTCGCTATACTAGATTATATTATATCCTTATCATAATTGATTTACTTTAGGACGGAGTGAGTATCTAGCTAGATCAGAGCAAGAACTATAAAGATTTACTCCTAAAATTAGAGATGTTGCCCTAGTTCCACTTCCATGTAAAATTGGGTGATGAGGTGGAGGAAAAAAAATAAAGAGATAGAGAATAAGTCAACCCTCATGTAAGGAGTAACCTCTATATAGAACTCTAAGAAAAATACAAAGAGAGAGTGAGAGTGTGAGAGCGAACCAACAAAAAAAAGTTATTAAGGCTTATGTATTAGAGAAAAATATATTATATATACATGATGCCTCTTAATTAATAAGTAGATGATATAGCTAAGATTAAAAGCGGTAGCCACACCACTACTATAAAACTTACCCTGAGCAGACATGGGATATATTCTACTCCCTCTCTCCAAATATATAACAACTCTTCTAGCCACGTAAAGGTTTGTCCCAAAATATAACAACTTCTTCACCAACATTATCTTTTTAACTAATCACAATTCCCCATCATTCAATTTTCTCACCTACCTTAACTTCTCAACCAAACACAATTTTCTCCTATTTAATTTTCACCTACTTTCTTAATACCCGTGTTCAACCTTAAAAATCTTTATATTCTGGAATGGAGGGAGTGGATTAAAGGTTGTGTTCTTTATTATATTTTTTTCTCAACTTCTACTCTCTCATTTTTTATGAACACGTTTCATGAACTTTTAAATGGTTTTTTTTCAAATATTTTCTAAGCTAGTACTCCCTTCATCTACTTTTGATAGTAATATTTCATCTTGACACACAGACCAAGGATAAGTGATTCTACTTATCATCTATTTAAATATGCTACTAGTCATTTCTTGTAAACAAGCGATTCATTAATATTTACATTTCTCGATGCTCATGTAGCTAATCTTGTGTGGAAGAATGGAGAGTCACACATTAAATCCAAGAAAGTTATTAAGATGATAAGTTGTTGGATTGAAATATGCCTATCAAAAAATAAATTTTTCAGATTTAGAAATATTACTATCAAAAGTAGAGGGAGGGATTACTAGTTACTTTAATTAAAAAACATATATATTAATCTATTTTTTCAGTTTCTTTAAACTAACATTTAATTATTTATTGGTTAATAAGCTACCTCGTTTTTCTACAAGGACGACCTAAATTAACGTGGTACTAATATAAAGCTAGCTTCAGCAACGTTTCCTGTGGCAGGGAGATCGATTGATCGACCGCTGTGACGCTGTGTTTTAGCTAACCAACCAGGGTTTTTACATTCCGAAATGTAAAAGATCAATCTCGGGGAACAAAAATTCGGAATAGCAATGGTATTTCAAATTTGAACAGTTTTTTCTCTGAATGTAAACAATTTTTCGCTAAATATAAAGATACTAAAAGTTTTTGGACATGTACGTAAATTCAAATTTTCTAACCGAAAATTCAAACCCTACTATCCGCAACTTGTGAGTAGTTAATGCAGAGTAATGATGATACATGACGGCTAAGCTAGCTAGTGGGAGTAGTTAGCTCACAGTAACAATATTAATGGTGGTGTCAAAGAAATGATTGCTAGCTAGCTTTCCATGCCCGTAATTAACTTATCTCAAGTTTCTAATAAATACTTCCTCCCATTTTTATAATTAAAGTTTTAGACAACGATACTGCCCTCCAAAACATATTTTCGATTTGAATCCAACAAAAAAAATGAATCAAATATCCAAATAAAAAACTCCCAGAATCAACCCATCACATAATCAATCAACACATATATAACAGGGCCAATCTTTTTAACATCCTCACTTTTTAATTGGAAGAACAGAAATGGAATTACATGGCTCTAGGACCACCCGCCACCGCTGTCCACCGCATGGTGAAGAAGTCCGCCCACCCGCTGCTCTCTACAGACAACCATTGATGTCGAGATCAGCTGAAGAGAGAGGGGGTAGGATGAGGAGGATGAGAGGGAAAGGCGCGGATGGAGGAAGAGGACGAATGGACGTTAACCTTGGATGTTGGTGTTGGACTCGAGGGTGGCGGATCAGATCAATGACAAGGACGAGGCTTCCTGCCTAGTGCTAATGCCTCCATCCTCCACTTCATTAGTGTTGCTAATTGTGATGGAGAGAATGAGGCACTCTACATTCAGCTCGTACTAGGCCCTAGGCAGAGGCATTGAGGGCAAGGAAGAAGAGATCTGACATATCAGTGCCATTGCCCTCGTCGCCGCGCGTTGCTGCCCCATCCCCCTTGCTAGCCCCAAATAAGCTAGATCTAGGTTGCCAATCTGCCAGCGCCATAATCCCTATGGAGCCACCGTCGCGTCACCTCTGTAAAGTCGCGTTGCTGTCGATGTAGGGAGGCAGTGAGAGAGTGAGAAGGAGAGCGGGGATTAGAGGAAGTGGGAGGGAGAGATTATTGACAGGAAAGCTGGATAGTGTAAGATAATTAATAGTTTGGGAGAGACCAAGGGAGCGAGAGAGTAGTAGATATTCCCTCGGTTAGTTCGGCTCATCTCTGTGGTTTATTAGTAACATTTTTAAATAAACAAGCACTAATAACATCAGTGCTAGGTTTCTTAATGAACCAGCATCGATATGGCTTGAGGGTGCAGGAAACCACTATTAGTGTTGGTTTTTGGCTACCTGTTATTGATGTGGTTTTCCAGATATGGAGTTTTGTAGTAATGACCACCACCACCACCATCCCTATCCTAGGCACCGCTAGATCCAAAGGCGAGGATGCCTAGGGTGTCTGATCCGGCGACAAGAAGGCTTTCTCCATGGCTACCGCCATTCTGTCTTCCATAGTGTAGTCAATGGCAATTAAGGACGTGATGATGATGACCTCCGCTAGATCTGGCCAATCCATGTTCTGAGTTTGGGTGACGGCTAGCCCTGTCTCCTCTCCACAACCTATGGCGAACAGATCAGCGCAAGCTAAGTCCTAAATCAACCTAAACCTCTGCTCTTCTTCCTCAATCTGACCCCATCTCTCCTCTCACGTGTCTGGAAATACTCACTTTTACTGTCGGTTCTGGAGCTAGCCGGCAGTGATATGAGTTAGGGCCTGTTTGGGGGAGTTTAAAATTCTAAGAAGCAGCTAGTTGGTAGCCAGCTTTTCAAAATCTGAAAAAGCTGGGTTTTTCAGCTTCTGGCTTTAGTTCATTTTCTACATTCTTCAACTACAACTTCTCAAAATCTGGACCAAAAGCTGAACTGTTTGGGGGAGCTTCTAATTCTAGGAGAAGCTGCAGCAGTTAAAAGCTCCCCAAACAGAGCGTAAGTATCACTATATTGTAATGTGGGTTTTTGTGTGTGTGTGAGCACTAGGATTTTTAATATCAGAGTGTGAAGTCATGTACTACGACTCCACTAATAGATCAATAGGCGTGCTTTATCCTATACACACAAGCACTGTGAATTGATATCAACCTTGGACAAAAATAGATGGCTTAATTAATTCAACTGCTACAATAATAACATATTAGTGTGCAGTAGAACCGCATACTATTGACACAGTAGTGTGTATTAGAACCGCACCGGTCTCGAACTCATTTTCTTTTGCTATAGTATTCATCTGCAGATCCAGATCTCCTTTTCAGTCGGTGATTGATCCATGATGCTCATCAGTGCACCGAAAACGATTGTGACCAACACGTGAGAAATGTGCAGTGTAATCCAAAGGAATGAAAATGCAACACGATACGTATAGTATATATATGCACGTAGGTACTCGTACGAGTACTACTGTATATAATTAATGGCTAAACTCTTGACGTGTTAACGGTCTTGTACGTTTTTCTTTTCCTATATATCTCATCAAACACGGATTAATTAGATTTAATAAATTTATCTCGCGGTTTTCAGATGAATTATAAAATTAGTTTTTTTATTCGTGTCCGAAAACTCCTTCCGACATCCGGTCAAACGTTCGATGTGACACCCAAAAATTTTCTTTTCGCGAGCTAAAGAAAGCCAAAATCACAAAACACCTCAACACAATTGATTGCTTTTTTTAAGCCGCACGTGGAAACAAAATCCTAGGCGTAGATTGTTTTTTTTAAGTAGTGACTTGTAGACTCCATGGACTGACTAGGAAGACTATAAATCGTACGTACGCGCAGAATGTCACACGTTAATGTAGCGAATTAACGCACACGATCGACATGCAATATATTCAACGTGCATAAATTATGTCATCTATTCGTGCATCTTTTCCTCTAGCTAGCTAATAACTTGCAAATAATTAACGAATTAACTAATATGCGTGTTAAAACCTGCAGCGGGTTGTGGAATACAAACCCAGTTAAATTTGTAACGGTGCGATTGATTTCAGACTTCCGGCCGGCCGCCAAAGAAATCTACACGAAATTTAGGCACGGTGAAAGAAAAATACAGGTTCTTGGAAGTATTTGGAATAAGTGTCCCTAGAAAGCAAATATATCATTCAAAATAATATCGATTAAGTACTGTATGCGAGGAAAAGTAAGAGTAGACGACGTTCACGGCGTCGTAGTTGAGTTGGGGCGAAATTTCATAATGACATACGGCTTGAACTAACCTTTCAATCAACGTGAAAGAATAATTATAACGGTCTATGTTGTCCTTGCGAGCATATATTAATGCTGATAGAGACATTGATCTCACCATAACTTCAGTATAATAGCAGGAAAGAATGTGAAGCATATGCATCATATCAACTTCAATTGATTTCTTCAGCCACCGATAACATGGAAACATGGAGTACATAGGCGTCACGTCAAAGTTCGGCAACTAGGAGTACAATTTTATTTGTTTCAGGAATTATTTCTCTTGAAATTCATGTGAACCGGTGAGTACCGTTGAGTTGTGATCCAAATTTATTTGCACATAATAAAGGCCAGCTTCTGCTGGAGCGAAGCGGAGGCCCGTAGATGCTCGTTATCCTTTAGGGTTTCACCTTCATATATATCTCTCGTAAGCCGCCGTTCGGCGTTGTAACCTTACCCCGATATATTGAAGATATTTTCCTGGCTGGCGCTCGTAGTTTTTTCTCTCCTGCTTTGGAAGGATTTTCCACATTAAATCTCGTGTCTTCTGTGATTGGTCTATTATTTTTTATCATTTATTTGCCTATCGTTTCCTAACAAGTACTCCCTCCATCCAAAAGGAATACAATTGTAGCATTGAAAAGATAATATACTTATTCTTAGTATGAAAGGTAAATAACTTAGATGTCCATCGCTAAATGAGAAGTGAGAGGTGGTTAGAGTAAGATTGGGAGAATTTAATGAGATGTAATTGCAGAGAAAATAGTACTCTATAATATATTATTTTGAATAAAATCTGAATGTTATGTACAATTCCATTTTTTTTATGGAGGGGATAATCAATAATAACTAAAGCGTACTGTGTATCCCCTAGTTTCCTAATAAACCAATCATAAATTAATCTTTTCAATTAATTATATATATGAAAATGGAAAGGATAACATAAGGGTTTACATCATGTAGACATATGTCAGACCTGATTAATACCCCTGTAGACTTTTGGTACATTATATTCATGTAATATTTCTTCGCCGCATAGTAAGAGATCTTGAGACAGAGATCAAGAGAGACAGAGATATGATAGAGGAAATATGTTGTTGAGAATACAACCACACCACAAGCTGCTAGTTGGGATCTCATGATCCGTACCAGTTGCTCAACCGGCACTACTTTTTGGACACGTATATGATGGGATGCCATTATTGTAGCACTTATGTGTCTGTAGGAGCCAAAAAAAAAATGGGAGGTCAGCTCGAAGAGTCGATGCTGCGAGCGGCCATCCGATCCACATCCCAGTCCATACCCTAATCAATCCCCATTCAAGATCAAATCAAGAACTCCACACATCCCAATCCATACCCATAATCAATGCCCATTGAAAAACAAATCAAGAACCAGTATACGATTCAATAAACATCACACACGGTATTACATTGATTCAATTACTATCCAGGACCAATCAACCCCAACAATCATGAACAACAGATGAAAAACACTAGCAAGTTCACCACTGTTGTCTCCCAGCAACTGGCCCATGTCCAAGATTCGAAGCAGGAGAACCTCTGGTGTGGCCATTCCTTCTCCACCTCCCCCTTGTTCCCCCTTGTTCCGCCCAGCACCGCTTTCTCCCTCCTCCTCCTCCCCCCCCCCCTACCGAAACGGCACTGCCTTCTCCTCTCTCGCTGGCCTCCCTGTCAAGCCGTGCTAGAGAGGAATATTGATAGAGAGGAGGTGCAGTGGCAATGAGGTTTTGACACTATTGTTTTCACACTCTCCATAAAAAAATGTATTTTATTTCGTAACGATAAGATTTTAATAAACAATTACTCTATTAAAATATATTTTTAGACATAAAACTGATGCTGTCAAAATTTAGATTCATATTGAAAGTAGATATTTATGGTTATGCTATTGTATCACGTAAAAAATATTAGTAATTAGTAGTTAATTGTTAGTCAAAGTAGTTCTAATTAATGAAACAAAATATGCATCATATTTTTCGACGGATGTCTGGAGTATTTACACAATGTACTCATAAGTTATTTATACAAAACCCCCACTTCCATTTTCAAAGTCCAGTTTGTAGGATCACACAAGTCCCATATTCATCGACATTTTCCTAATTGGTCTTGTCAGAAGACTTCACTATTTCTTCATGAAATGGCATTATCAATTAGGTGTAATAATGTGCTCATTTGTCATCGATCAAAACCTAACTAATAGATCATAGTCAACTCCATATCATATATACTCCCTTGCCCTGTTCTTCCAGTCCAATCAGATCACTCCAGAGTACAATACCTTCCTTAGCTGGTGCCTACACTACACGCAGTACGCATGCATCTCCATGCATATTTTTTTTTCTTCAGAAATTTGCATCTCCATGCATGTGAACGAGCTGGCTAAAGACTTTTTGCAACATTCTATCTAACCTAATGTTTCCTAGGCAGAGAGGGTAGTTAGATGCGTGATTAATTTCTAACTACAAATGGGAGAATATATACTTTGTTCACCGTCATACAACTAATTAGCTTCATCATTTGGCAAAGTCTATACGTTTCCCGTGAAGACTAACACAAGCAAGAAATCAACACTAAGAACAAAAACCCAGCACCGTTCATGGACGTCAGTGCAGCGATTTTTTTGCAGCACGCGCGCGCGTCTGATTTTTCGTGGCCTTCTCTTTCCATGAACAACCGGTCTGCAGGTCCCAGTGTTTCACCGCTTCACGCGACGACGACGATGTCGACGACGACGTTGATTAGATAACGTGGATGCGACGGTGAAAACGTGGAAGTGCGTAGAATTTCACTGCACTAAAGGATATTGGTGGTCATCGATACCAAAAATTCAGTGTGTGTAGGTAAACTCAGTCACTGTCAGGAATTCAGGATACAAATTTTCTTCGATGGTCAGATTGCGTTGCTGTTGTTGTTGGGATACAAACTTTGACGAAGGCAGCCTTGACGAGTATGCATGCCGTAATTACTAACGTTGTAAAAATTGTGACCGCAATTACCGAGTTGTGATCGTGATGACATGATCCTGTCAACATTGCTTTTGTTTGAATTAACCTGTTCCAGTCAAAGTTTCAGCCATCGTCGACGTAGGGATATACGATTTTGTTTTTGTATGTGTCACTGGTTTGTGGAATGTATCATTTTTGTATCCACAAATGGCAAAAGGGAGAAGAGGTACAAGGTAGACCGTAACGTGGCACGTGTGAAAATAGTAATACTAATAGCAGCACAAGTAAAAAAGAATCACATATGTTCAGTATTTCAAGTGAACACACGAAAATAATGATTTTGTTTGGCTATCATGCACCATATAGGCATATATATAGTCATTTTGTTTTTCTATCTGTCACTAATTGTGCGATGAATCATTGTTCTCACAAATGGTGAAAGTGAGAAGTGGTCTAACGACGGTGAAAACCTAGCTGGCACTTGTGGAAACAGTAGTACTAATAGCGGCATAAATAAACAAAATGTCAAATAAGTTCAGTATTTCAAGTGGACCAATGGAGGTTTTGGCTGTCATCATACATAGTTGTGTGATGTGTCGTACTGTCATTGTTTCACAAATGGCAAAAGTGAGAACAGGTCTAACGGCGAATTAGTGGCAATTGTGGAAACAGTCACAAATTAAAAGTGACATCAGTAAACAATAAGTCATCAAATACACAGTATTTCAAGTGGGCACACCAAAATAGTATGAGAAGATTCGTATCTCAGAAGGCACATCTGCAATAATTTAATTCCATCTATTTCTTATTTATACAAATCAACCCAAATGCGTTTCAAGGTAGTATTGTATAAACATTCTCTCTATTTTTTTTACTGGACTGGAATATAAACAATGTCTTTGACTGGAGGGGGAGCAATAACTGTGCGTTCCCACGGGAACCGTATCCTCTGACATTACACAGTAATGTCACGGTGTGACATTCTTTCAATCCACACCATCCATTCTAAATCAACAGCCGTAGATTATTTGGCATGTAATTAATCAAACTAATTAGGAGAATATTGCATTTTCAAGAGGCAAACCTTGTTAACTGATGGAAGAATCGACAAGTATAACTAGCACATTATGATAATTAGGTTTACTTGTTCGATGCAGCGATTAGCACATAATCCTGGAGGAAGTGAATCCTGTGCATCAATTTTGTGCTGCCATCCTCCGTCAGAACGGGCAATTCTGAATCTACAAGCCAACGGGTTAATGTTTATGAAGATGAAGAGACTGCTTTAGTGCTAACAAAAAAAAAATTCTTCCCACCTATTAAGTACACATACCTACGTAATCTGCTAATTAGTTTGATTGGTTAGATGCCAATTAATCTGTAGCCGTTGATTTAGAATGGATGGTGTGATTGAAGGAATGTCACGTCGTGACATTACTGTGCAATGTCAGAGGATACGGTTCCGTTCCGACGAGGGTCAAAATATTGAGAAAGTTCTGACAGTCAAGCACTTCAGTGCGTCAGTTTTTTCTTGCTTGTGGCCTTCAATAAATTAGTCAACTCTTAAATGGAACAAAACAACTGACAGGCACTGGATTTTTGCGTCGCCGAGAGGTGAAAACAACACGTACATGCATCTTTCTTCTGCCTTGGCCGGCGGCACTACGAGACCCGATTCAGTGGTAAAAATGCTGAATCCAAGCTTCATAGCCTCTGGGTTTATTAGGTCAGGTCAAACATTTTCTATCCATTCTCATTGCCTCCTCGTTATTCAAGTTTCTGCATAGGATTTTCTAACATCCATTCATGTCTCCGTAACAGGCTTCTAACTTTCAAGCACGAGTTCTGCATGGACTTGATGGATACGTCACAGCGATAATGCATTCATGGTCAGACAGTTCAGTCCGTGGTAGCGACAAGACGTACAGCCACAAGCATTAGTCAAGAGGATGTGTCTGAAATATTGTCATATCAAAATTTATCAGGTTCAGAGTTCAGGTTAAGACTCCCTGTAATACATTCTCTTCGAAGAAAAATAAGCTGATACTGATAGGTTACAGGTGGATGAGCCAGCCGGAAGTATGGAGGGGGCAATGCGTGCACGATTACCAGATGACATGGACAGATGGGCTTAGAGCCACGTGGTGCCCTTTCACTAATGGGCGAGTTCATTCACCCATTCTTCAGAAACAGAATATGATAAATCAAACAGGAAAACGGCGTAAATGCCAGAATCAATGAAAAATGGCGGCTCATCGCTCAACTAATATCGGCAGGCAAATGATGGGGCGATGTTGTATCCAGCTATAATATGTGGCCTTGGATAGCATCAGCATTCAGCAGGATTACTCGACCTCTTTAGCATCTGCAATCTCCATGTCAGATGTTTTGCTTTCGGGCACAGCTTCTGGATCAACTGCCTCAGTGCTGAGATCAGGCTGCTCGTCTGATCCATCAATCTTCATGCTGGGTTTTACGTCATCCGCTTTGGGGATTTTGAGCCCATAACGTAAACAAATCCTCTCAAGCAGCTCCTTCCCATCCAGGGGAGAAACCATGACGCACAAATTGGTCTTCCCTTTCCAGCAAACAATGGCGATTGCAGAAGGATCCATGGCGATGGAATCTATGTTCTGATGCCCTGAAATATTTCAAACATGTTTAGCTGTCATCAAGTTGTGGTGTTTCTCTATAAAGCTTATAAGTGGGATGTGATGTTACCTTCCCGAAGTACTACAACACAGCAACCAGGCAACAAAGCTGAAGCTTCTTCACCGAATTTTGCATCCACAAAATCGGGAAATTTAATAGTTCTGTATTGTAAAAGGTGCTGGAAGTCAATTGCAGAAGCGTAGAGAATCTGTTTGGTGATGTATGGAAGCAGCAGTGGTAAACCCTCTGAAGACAACCTAAATGTGCATGGTGAGCCATCCTTTGATGACTGTCTTTCCTGAAAGATATTGCAAGAATCACAGCTTAGTGTCATACCATCTGCCCCACTGATAAAAAGCTAAAATTGATAAAGAAAACATAAATTAAGGAGATACTTACAAATATCTTTAGGCCAAGTGAGGTAATCTTAAGCCGCTCGCCAACTTTTACATTGAGCTCCAAAACTTCTTGCACTGATTTTGACACATAGTATATTCTTTTAACATGGCTAGCATCAGGATTCCTAGTCACAAGGTGACCCTCAAGTGGAAATGTATCCTTGATACAATAGAAAGATACTATACTTCTTATTGTAGCTTCATCTTTGAAAAATATCACTGGATCAACCCCTCTCCACCTTCCTTGGTTCTGTGGCTTCCTCCTCCTATCTCTTGGTCCTGCTTGATCATTTTCTGCCTCATTAACAACTTTAGCTTCCTCTGAGCTTTTACCATTTGATGTTTCATTATCCACATCTCCATTTTGCTGTTCATCCATAACATTACCATCATCAACTCCTTGCTGCTGCACAGTATTTTCTTTATGTGGCACCTTATCTGATCTGAGACCTTTCTCAAGTTTCTCAGCCCTATCCTTTGAAATACTGTGCTCACCTTTAGTAAGTTCTGCCTCTTGGTTCTCTGCAAAGAACCAAAGATATTAAGGTATGCACACTTGAACATTAATAAGCAGTGGCTAATAAGTTTATGCAATTTGATACAAGTCATGAAATACATGGAATAAATTCCTAAAGATTACCATTAATAGGGGAGAGTTTCTGAAGGACTGCAATAAAAAATGCCCCACTGTTTTGATCATGCGGAACAATTCTCATGCAGCGATGCAGAGGGAAATTTGAATGTTCTGTGCGGATAGACGTAGAATTTGACTTTTTATCAGAGTCGTTTGGAACTTCATTAGACTCAAGTTTGCTTGTCTCTTCAGTATTGGGATCACCACCATTATTGGCATCATCAGATGCTGTTTTCGTTTGTTGTTCTCCCTCTACCATGTTTGTTGAATCTTTCATATCAGCATCAATTACATCTGTGTTGATCTCAACACTGCCAATAGCCACATGGCTATCCATGGTGCCCTTCCCTGAAGGAAACATGCTTGGTGATATCACGTTCTTTCTGTAGCGAGGGACATCTTCGTGAGTGCCAAACCAAGACCCTCTATCCCGTACCTGCAACAGTTAGAAAGGCAATAAGTGCAAAAGAATCAAATACTCCAGAGTGTGGGATATCAAATTTAGAGGGGGGCCCCCAACGGAGAATACTTCTGTGACAGAATAACAAAACCAACAGAGCAGAATGCAAACAACTCTAACTAAGAAATAACTCCAAAAAGACTCAAACAATGGCTGCTACCTCCATTGTCCCTGCACAAGTTTCATAAACTGAAAAGCACAGTAGAATATTCACAAAATTGGATGCCCATCCACTATTCTTCATATCACATCTAAGAAACTACTAAAACAAACAAAGTAGCAACATTGATCAAAACATTAAATAAAAAGATGTTCAAGATATAGTTGTGTATTGCTACATGTAAATGCAAACTCAGTCACCACTTTATCCAGTGAAAAACTCAGATAGATGTAATCTAGACCATACAAATGGAAGATGAACCATGTGTCCATGATATTGACAATTCCAACATGTAGTAATCGCAGTTCAGCGCATTACAGCAGATTAGGTTAACCTGGAGTGACTTTTTTTTTTTGGCTCTAAGGCCACAGAAGATCACAGTCGCAGCTAATTATGCAAAATTGCAAAGTGATATAAAATATACAAGGAAATATGCATGATTCAGAGAAATGTACACTGACCTTCCAGGTGCTAAGTCCAGGACGCCTGACTAATTCAGGTAGCTCATTAGAAACATCAAGAAGTTCAACAGAACCCCCACATCTCCGTAGAATCTATTTAGTTATGAAAAATATGGTCAATGCCACAACAAGGTACACTGGACATGAAAACAAGTGCTACTCTTGAAATTAAAAGACAATATGCTGAAAAATGAACATTCCTAGATGGTCTAATCTCAACAAAAGTTACTCCCATGGTAGATTTGACACACTGAAAACCATTTTAGGGTCTCATCAAGTATAAGTGTATTACAAAGAAAAAGACAACTAAAATGATTTGATCAATCAAACATTGCTACATTAATATTAGAGAGGGGCAAAGGAAGTAACGTTAAATCAAGCAACAAAAAATACCTCTGCAACAACTGCTTCATTTTCAACAGGATTCATTGAACATGTTGAGTAAACAATCCTTCCACCCACTTTAAGCAAACCAATACCTGAACAATAAAACAAAGAATCTTAATCTCTTGAGGTAACATAGCACTGATGGCAATTAGCAACTAACATATCATGTTACACATTACAAAATATCAAATTTGTGCTGATTTAATATTGATTACACATGATTGGTAATTGAAAAGAAATCCATACCAGATGCACATATCTTGCTATCATGTATATAAATGAACTTATAAGACTAACCAGTTAGCTATTTTATCAATATCAGTTCATGGAACATTTAATGACAACCAAAGCTACAAGGACCTGGTTCATAGTAAAATACAATAATAATAGATAGTGAATTGATAAAAGTCACATGTCAAAGAAGGAGAAAACTACATAAAAGTTGCTTTACAATGATTAGTTACATTTACGTTTCAAGAAACAAAAGTCCAACATAACGAACAAAGTTAACAGTTCATTGGAACATATGATAGTTTTAGCCTCTTCAAATCATTACCGCGCATTGCAATTTCTACTTGGAGACGATGGAGTCCATTCCCCATACCAGCATTCCTGAGTGGCAAATAAAATTGATAAGGAAATAGGGAAGACGATGACAGTAGCACCACGGCTAAAAAGTTTCACTACTTACCACTTTCTCCACATATCAGGAGCTTTACGCACAGTTCCATCACCACTACAAGGCACATCACACAATACACGATCAAATTCCAACCTCTGCAGTTTGGACTCATCCGTGCATATTTCTGAACTAAACTTTGCAAGATTACAGCCAGGAAAGTTCTGTGCTTCATGATTCGTCACAATCAAGTTGGCTGTGCACATTCTCTTCGTCTGATGAATAAGAAGATTGCATCTTTGCACATCAACATCATTAGCTACCACCTGAGTACAAAGTATGAAACACAAAGTCAGAAAAAGGGTTTTGATTCAATTTTTTTTTCTGATCGTTACCAGAAACTATAGATATGTGTAATAGAATGTGAAACATACAAGGGCATTTGGAAGCATTCCAGGCTTTGTAGACTGATGGATCATCTCAAGTAACTGGAAGGTCTTTGATCCTGGAGCAGCGCACACTGCATAGGATAATATCACAAAAATTCATGAGATCAGTATTGAAGTCTTTCCTCTAAAAATAAAATTTTCAAATAGTCCATGTGTAACCTACTTTTAAGCTCAAATGCCTCAAAAGTGAAGTATAATATAAAGCGAAAGCCAAACAGAAAAGGCTAGGTCTAAATGATAACTACGGGGTATTCTGGTTTTCTCTTTTTTTTTTCTTTTTACTGGTACTAATAAATTAACATGTTCCCGAGACTTATAAACTTTTATTAGGAACTATTGCGCCAGATTCTTTATTGAGCAATTAGTTTTGAACATTACAAGCTGGACTACAGAAGAGCAAAGTTAGGTCAAACATGCAGCTCAAGAGACAGACAGACAGCTGCATAAACAGCACAATATGAGGAATGATGGAAAAGAACATGGATATACATACTGTCAAGAATATGATGATCAGGTTGCACATTCAGAAACAAAGGAGGAACCTGCAAAAATATTATATATCATTTTAACAAGAAGAATATCCGCAATGTACGTAGGCCATCATCAATAAACAATATACTCATATAACTCATCTTAATATATATAAGGAACTTACCATGCTGACAGCCTCTTGCCTAGTTATATTTCCAACTTCATTCTCTCGCTTCAAGAATTCATGAAAACTAGGGAGGGAAACAAATATTAAAAAAAAAAGTATTATGTCTCAATAGAATGTTAAATGAGTGCCTCCAATGTTTCAATGGCAGCAATTGTTAAGCGCAATTTTTTTCAATTTTTATTTTCAAAAGAAACTAGCCCTAAAAAATCTTATGAAAAACTGCTAACAGTGAATATAACACCAAATCTGCAACAAAAGGCCAAAACACAAATATTTGAGAAGTTTTGGTGAACTTTTGGTGATGGTTTAGTAGAGAATTCAAGGCAAATCACTGATCTCTAAAGCCATAAATTGGTTGGTAACTGATTCATCATTTAAGGGGCAACCATGTTCTCGATAAATTCATCAATTTACACAAAAGAAAATGTCCTAGGTGAAGGGAGTTTCGTTGTAACAAAAACATCAGTTTACCACACTCCTAAAAAACAATCATCCTATATACTGCACATTGTTGACACAATTCTCCCAAGATAAACATCATGCATACCCCTCAAGTGCCTGGTTTCTCCTCAGCTGCATTCGAGAAAAATTCAGATGCCATGCAAGATTGCCAGGGTACCAAGGCAAAGGCCGAATAGCATCTTCTTCATGCTCATCACTAACCTGTCCATGCAAAAAAAAAAAAAAGGATTACAAAATAGAATTGTGAAGGACATAACTAAAATTTATGCACAAAATCTAGAAGCTACCTCAGTTTCCAATGACTTCCTGAAGTCATTTTCTAACTGTGAGCAAATATCTTGATAAAATTGACAGCTGGAAAGGTAAGGAGAACAGAATAATCACCATAAAACACGAATTAGTTATGTGCAATGATACCAGGCGTGATAAGGTATCAGTAAAATCACCAATGCATTTCATGCAAATGCTTTTGTTCCAACTATATGATCAATTGCACATAGAAATGGAGATAGTTATATCTGACGTACGAACCATGGCAGGGAAAAAAAACAGGAGAATCAGGATAGAGATAATGTCCTTTTCTTTTACAAAAGGAGGGCAAAAGTTATATAATAAAAAGTCAAGTAAATGATTATTCAAACAGAGCATGGTTTTTATCAATTCAAACAATAGGCAGATATCTAGAACCTATATATGATTACAGACAGAGTTTAAATAACAGCAACAGAGAATTAGCAAGATAAGATCAAAAGTTTTGATTGTATAGAAAACAGTATCAAATCTATATCTATATCTTTTTACAAGCTAGGAGAATCCCCCAGATTCCTTTTTATTGGAACAAAATTTTGAGAGCTTATAGATATTTCACCCAGAACATATAAAACATCACCAAAGAATTTTTTCCTTCTTGGTGACTTCGAGCTATATTGCAAGCTATTTGGTCATGAAAAACTACACTACACAATCATCAGAACTCAAGGAATGAATTTCTTTAAAATGCGATGCTGCTATATTGCAATAATCAAGGTAGTGTCATAAACAAGCTAACCGCACTGCCATTCAATACAATTAGACAAACAAACAATAAATCATTAGACCAAACATGTGGATGGTGCCCTGTTGCTTCAGATGAAAACAACATTACCTCGCATTAATCCTGAAAGTGGCTGGCAGCGGTTTCCTGAGCATGTTCATGAAGTCGTCCCACTCTCCCTCCGGAATAATTTGCTGTGCCTATAAGCCATAAACATGTATAAACATTCTAATTCAGAAGTTATGCATCCAGCTGAAAAACCAAGCTGATAAGTGACAACAGCATAAGCTAATGCAGTGCGTCCAAGTTAGGCTTCTCTTATCATAAGGTAAGTCTAGAGATCAGTACTCGCTACTCAGCATCACAATCAAAATAGAGCAGTTGCTTGAAAGCTATAATATCCGCAATCAACAAAGCATCACATTCTAAACGAAGTACACACCTAGAGCGAGACCATACGATCAAAACCGAGATGCCACTAGCTCAGCTCAATTTTTTTTACTAACACAACCAAATCACACCAAAAAAAAAAGTAAAATCGTAAGCAACCGCACCTTGTAGTAGTCCTCGAAGGCTGGGTTCTCGGTGGCGAAGGGCTGCCACGAGGGGTTCCCCTCGCGCCCCTCGGCAGCGCCTCCTTCGGCTCCTTCGCCGCCAGCCGCCGGGGGCCGCTGCGGGTTGTGCTTCCAGACGTTCTCCCGCCCCTGCTTGAAGTGGCGGCGCTGCGTGCGCCCGCGCTTCCTGCCGCCTCCCATCGCTTCCTCCCTCTCTCGCGCGAGCTGCTCCTGCTGCCTCCGCCGCCGCCGCCGCCGCCGCTGCTGCTCTCCCTCCCGGTGACGGCGCGGATGCGGGCGGCGGTGGCGCGAGGGGAGGAGGGGGTTCTCTTCGAGGGGTTTAGGAGCGGCGGCGAGCGATGCGGGGTGGGGGGGAGGACGAAAGGCGGCTGGGCGAGGAGGAGGAGGTCGTCGAGGTGAATTAGTTGGGCCGGGCTCCGTGTGGGCTGGAGACGCGCCGTAGAGTAGTTATGGGCCACCATTTCACGTCATAAACCTGATGGGCTAGTAATCTTCTACGCCCAATAAGATGTTGGGCCTTGTTTCCTTTCAGTTCCATAATAAGTTCATTTGAGATCCCTTAACTTGATAGCATGTTATATTTTCATCCTTGAACCGAAATACCAGATACAATGGGTCCCTCAACTGTTAAAACCGCTACAATATAGGTCGCATGGCAGTATAGAGGGTGGTTTATCCGACGTGACAATTTGACCCGAGTCAACCATGCTGGGTCAGCAAGGGCCCCACATGTCAATTAAATTCCCTCTCTCCCCTCTCTTCCCATCTCTCTCTAGGCCTCCACCTCAGCCAGCGGGAGAGGAGTCCGGCAATAAGTGGTGCATTCCAGTGGGAGAGGAATGCGGCGGTCGATGGGGAGAAGCTCGATGGCAGAAGACATGGTAAATGCGAAGAGGCCAGTCGGAGAAGAGCACAGCTGGATCCCTAGTGGCGGAGCCCGTCGGCTAAGCCGTCCTCCTCACCACTCGTTGCCGGCCTTCTACACTGACGCCTTCACTGCCTCCACCAACGCTGATCCCAACACCGGTGACGTAGTCCCCATCTCCACCAACGAATGTGCTATCCCCTTTGCCTGTTGTGAGCCCGCCATCGCCCGATGTCCCAACCGCTCTGGCACCGAGTAACAACGCCCAGTCTCCGCCACAGCCCCCCTGCAATGTCTCATCCTCATCACTAGCGGCGCCACCATTGTGCTTGCGAATTTCTTTATCTCCACCGTCACCACCCTCGACGTGGCAGTCGGCCTCTTCCAGCTCCAAGTCACACCAGTTGCTACCCCTTATGTCATCTCCTTCTTTATTTGATTGCTCGATCTATCACTATTTCTATTCATTCTTCTTGGAACCTTTAAAAATTGGATTTTATAGTTTTTAGAGTTTATTGTCACATTGGGTTTCGTATTTATAATTCCTTGATGCCCCATCAAACGTTGCCATTATACTTCTCTACGGCACGTCCACTGTCTCCTCTCTTCTCTCTTTATTGTCATTGAGATTTTAAAAATCGAACATAATTATTGTTTGGGTTCATTTTTTTACTTTCTAAAAGTCCCGCCAAACCATCAGCGGCTTTGCCATTGTACTCCTCTAGAGCTCGCCCGCTACCTCCCTTCTTTATTGTCATTGAGATTTTAAAATCGAACATGATTATCATTGGTTTTTTTTTCACTTTTTAGAAGTTCCGAACCTTTAAAAATTGGATTTGTAGTTTTATTTTTTATAATTTTTAGAAGTCTCATCAAATGATGCCACTATGCCCCTCTACAGCCCATTCGCCGCCTACTATTTATTGTCATTATGATTCTAAAAATCGAACATAACTATCATTGGAATTCATTTTTTATTTTCTAGAAGTCCCGTCAATCATCGGTGGCTCTGTAACTATACTCTTATACACCCCGCCCGCTGCTTCTCCTTTTTATTGTCATTGAGATTTTTAAAATCGAATATGATTATCAATGGTTTTTTTTTTACTTTCTAGAAGTTCTAGCAACCGCCTTACTTGTTTGCTTCACGGCCTGCCTGACGTCCCTCCTTTTAATCGTCATTAGGATTCTATTTAGTGTTTTGTTAACAACTTTTACATGTCGTATCAACCGCCACCTCTCTACTATTTTATAGGCATGTCACTTAATTTATCTCGTTATGTATTTTAGATGGTCTTTTCTTTCAATAGTCTTTATTTTTATCACAAATTTTAGTTATTTATAAATTGCATTCCTAATTGAAATCTTATTTTTCTTTTTCTAATTTCAGAATTTATTTTTTCAAAAAATTTTAGTTGATACCGTATCGTGCTCTTTTAATATTTTTATTTTTTATTTTCAATTCCAGTTGTTTTAAAATTGTATTCCTACTTGAACTCTCTTTTATTTTTTCTAATTTTTGATATTATTTTATTTTTTATTTGAAATTTTAATTAATCTCGTATTTGGGTTCTTATATGGATTCTTCTTTCAATATTTCTTATTTTTAATTCCGAATTTCAGCTAATTTGAAATGGTATACCTACTTGAACTCTTGTTTTATTTTCTTTTGCTAATTTCGGATTTATTTTTATTTTTATTCTAAATTTTAATTAATCTCGTATTGGATTCTTATATAGACTCTTCTTTTAATATTCCTTAATTTTTAATTCCGAATTTCAGCTATTTTTAAATTGTATTCCTAATTGGACTCTCCTTTCCTTTTTCATTTTTGGATTTTATTTATTTTTATTTCGAATTTTTATTAATCTCGTATTGGGTTCTTTTTCAGAAACTTCTTTCAATATTGCTTATTTTTAATTCCGAATTTCAGCTATTTTTAAATTATATTTCTACTTGGACTCTCCTTTCCTTTTCTAATTTTGGATTTTATTTTATTTTTATTTTGAATTTTGACTAATCTCGTATTGGGTTATTATATGAAAACTTTTTTCAATATTGCTTATTTTTAATTCCGAATTTCAGTTATTTTAAAATTATACTTCTACTTGGACTCTCTTTTTATTTTTTTTCCTTTTTCTCCGATTAATGTGAGAACTTTTAGTCCCCACAGCGAACGTGGTGCCTTTTTTCAAGGCTATTTTAATAATATAATAGATTGATGTTGTAGATGTAGTGTACTTTTCTTATGTTTAAAGTTAGAAAATTTTGACTTTGAATACAAAATTAAAACAACTTATAATATTTAACAGGAACAAAGAGAGTAATTTGTTAATTAGTACCCTATATACAAAAATATTCGTTGCTTTTTTTTTAACGAATTGGCACAGGATGTGCCAATTTCATTGAATATAGGAGAAGTAAAAGTTACAATTACAAGAAAAAAAGAACTGTAAAAAAAGGACAAGGTCTAAGGAATTAAAAGCGCAAGGTGTAAAGAACTGTACAAATTTCATTGAATATTCGTTGCTTTTGATCTTCAGCTAAATAGCTTTCTGCATCCATATGTAACAAATGCAGTATGTAATCGGGTGTTCGTCAGCATGCGACAACAAAGTGAACAAACTAACTCCGAAGAATGGTTCATGCTCTGGCGCTGGCTGCTGCCAGGCAAAATGTTCCCAAAGAGCATACAGTACTACCAGGGTTATTTCAACGAAGGCTACAACACCACTAAAATATGGATGAGCAGCCAGTGATGGAACCCGCAGCATTCAACTTTAGCACAAGTTACCTCACATCCAGCGTATTTTATGACACGTACAAGGGGGGAGTTCCGGTTGTCTACGACTAGGCCATAACATCAAAAACATGTACAGAAGCTAGAAGAAACAAGACTTCCTACACATGTATTAATAACAACAGTCAGTGCATTGACAACCTGACGAATGCACAAGGTTACCGCTGCAAGTGCTCCAATGGATATGAAGGCAACCCGTACATAAAGGATGGTTGCAAAGGTACTGTGTTGCACCTTTAATTTTGTGTCTGCTGCTTATGTACACTTGTATGTAATGTGGCAATTCTGACCCAATGTGGTGACTCGATTTCAGATATTGATGAGTGCCTCAACAATTCTACTTATCCTTGCAAGGGGATATGCACTAACACATTTTGGGGAATTTCACCTGCTCATGCTCCCCAGGAAGTTATATGATGAATCGAGATTGTATGCCTAAGAAGAAACTACGTTAATTTTGACTCGATGCCTGTGGTAGTAGGTGAGCTCCTATATTCTGTAAGAACTACTACCATGTCTATGGACCACCAGGTTAAATATTGCGTAGTGTGTAGTCATACCACACAATATGACAATCCAACACTTCTCCCTCTAAACAACACCAGAGCTTTTCTGGAATAATAATTAAAAAAAACTTGTTTGGCCAAATTTTGTGTAGTCGCGTTGGCCAACAAGACACAACTCTAGCACCTTTCTTCGTTGCGACATTGCAGGGATAGCCTTCAATCTGCTCAGTATTGGTCCATAGAAAAAAAAAGTAATTGCTGGCTAGGTGATGGAAATTCATCCATATCATTTTCCAACAAGCGCAAGCATCGCATTTGTTGTCCTGGTGATTACCATAATGTGTGCTTACTTGATCAAAGAGAGAAGAAAGCTACGGCTCATCAAACAACATTACTTCCGACAGCATGGTGGTCTGCTGTTATTCGAAGAGATGAAATCGCAACAAGGTGTTGCATTCAAAATCTTCTCACACGAAGAATTACAGGAAGTAATAAATAGGTTCAATGAACAACAGATTCTTGGGCAAGGAGGCCATGGAACTGTTTACAAGGGGCTTCTGAAGGGCAACATGGAAGTAGCCGTCAAAAGATGTATGACAATCAATGAGCATCAGAAGAAAGAATTTGGTAAAGAAATGCTAATTTTATCTCAAATCAACCACAAAAATAGTCAAACTATTAGGTTGTTGCCTTGAAGTAGAGGTCCCAATGCTAGTATATGAGTTCATCCCGAACAACATGCTTTTCGATCTCATCCATGGTAACCATGGTCAGCAGATCTCCCTGGCCACTCGTCTTCAGATTGCCCATGAGTCAGCTGAGGCACTTACTTATCTCCATTCATGTGCTTCACCACCAATCCTTCATGGTGACATCAAATCATCCAACATCCTCCTTGATAGAAACCTGATATTAAAGGTTTCAGATTTTGGTGCTTCCATTCTAGCACCAACAGATGAGTCACAGTTTGTCACACTGGTTCAAGGAACTTGTGGATATCTTGACCTAGATTACATGCAGTTGTGTCAATTAACAGATAAGAGTGACGTATATAGCTTCGGAGTTGTTCTCGTAGAGCTTCTCACATGCCAGAAAGCGTTCAACCTCAATGCACCTGAACATGAGAAAAGCCTATCAATGAGGTTTCTCAATGCAATGAAGAATAACAAGCTTGCAGATATATTAGATGACCAGATCAAGAATAGTGAGAATGTGCCATTTCTCGAAGAGATTGCAGAGTTGGCAGCACAATGCTTGGAGATGTCTGGTGTGAATAGGCCATCAATGAAGCACATTGCAGATAATCTTGATAGATTGAGAAAGGTTATGCAACATCCATGGGCAGAACAGAATTCGGAAGAGTTGGAGAGTTTGTGTCACGCCCTGAACTAGCCCCGAGCGGAACTAGTCCTTGACGCTCCAAATTAACCTGTTAATCGATACCAGTCCCAGGAAACAGTGCTGGTATCACAGGAAGACAGAGTATCACAGCAACAGTGGTCTCTTTATTATAGAGTAGGAGTACAGTCATGTTGGGCTGCGGACAGATCCCGAGCTCACAACTGCATTACAAAAGGGAAAGCGGAAGCCAAGACTTGGACCAAACATCACAGGCGCGACTTGGGAACTAGGCCGAAACCCTAAAACTCGTCGTAGCCGACTTGCTCCTGGAAGAACTCCTCGTCAGCGGGATCCGCTTCATCTTCTTCAGCAACTGGGGGGGGGATTATTTATATAGAGCAAGGGTGAGTACGGGAGTACTCAGCAAGCCATGGGAAATAAGTGTTTAATGCAGGCTTCAAGGAAAGGCTGTTGTTTTTGCAATTGATTTTATTTGAACTCTTTTCTGAAAACAACTAAGTGAGTGCTTCTCAAACGACACGGATCAGACAGTGCGTCTCGTCCGATCGGAGTATGTGCAATGTATCAGTCTTTGGATTGATCAAGGTTGGCACCCGGCCAACAATTTTCAAACGGCCACCCGGGCCTAGCTGATCCCATCAGCTGCAGATTTTCCACTCAACGAACCCATTTCACAACAGCAAATTCACAAGGCAGTAGTCAAACAAAACTACGCTAGGAATCACCTCACATCCGCCCATGACCGTGGGCACGGCTGTTCGAACAGTTTAATAACCTCTGCAGAGGGGGTACACTTTACCCACACGACATTACTAACCTAGATCATCCAGCCCGTGTAGAACGGTCACGTCTAGAGACCTTAAGGCTTTCATGACAAGGCATTTCGAAAGCCGACACAGGTTCACCATATGCCAACGAGAGGGGTCCCAGACCAACACCAGATTAGGTCCCAGACCATACTGTGCCAGGAAACCCGGGGGTTCTCCCCGACACCACCCCGTTGAATCCACATGTCTCTTGGCATCATGTTTCCCCCGATTAGCTAGTTACTCAGCCAGGGGTGTCCCATTTCACCCATGTGGTCGCACTTGTCTTATGATCGGATGAAATTCCAAGGAAACGGTCCTTAAGTGCAAGAGCGGGAAACCGTACTCCCGGTACGTTCCCCGGTCCGCGATTTTGGAAATTTATTTTGTTCGCAAGCACCGACCCAGGTGTCGGGTTTTCCAAGTCTTTTGTAAAACCCAAGTTTTACCCATCGTTGGATATTTTAAATTTGAGGGGAGGTGTTCCGATGCGCGTGCCCGAAGGCCCGTGCATCGAAGCACAACAGTCGACAAAGGAGGTTTAAGTGTTCAATAATTCAAGAAGGGTAATTGCAGCAATTAGGATTGGGGGCCGGTAGGCTATCTCACATGCCGCGGTCGAATTACTTGTGTAAATCCTATTCATGCAATATTTGCAGAAAAGAAATACTTAGATTTAAATTATAGGTGCAAGATGATTAAAGGTGACTTGCCTTGCTCAAGATCTTGAGCTTGATCCTCGAAATCCTCGCACTACGGGTCTTCGGGCTCCGAAACTACACGCGAAACGGGACAACTCAACAAACGGCGAAAATAAAGCCCTATTAATGACCTCTAAGCGTGCCATTAGATAGATCTCGAGATTTGAAGAATTTTGGAAGTTGAACGGAGTCAAACGGACTTACGGTTGGGAAGATATTGAATTTCTAAGATTATTGGATTTTTGGTCTAAAGGAAAAGGATTTAATTAAATCCTTTTTGAAAAAGAAAAGAAAAGAAAAGAAAAGAGGGAGGAAAATAGACTTTCCTCGGGCGGCTAGGGCGCGTCCCGAGAGAAATGGGGCGGTCCGGCCGAGCTAAATGGGCCGGCCGGCCCAAGGCGGCCCAAGGCGCGCGCGCGCGGGAGGGGAGGAGAGAGAGAGCCGGTGGACCGGGCTCACCACGCGTGGTCCCGGGTGGGACCCGCTTGTCGGTGACACGGTTCACCGTGCGGAGCGAGCACGCGGCGCACGCGTGCGGGCGGGGGAGGGACGCGGTGCACGCGCGCGGTTTGCGGAGGAACGGATGCGGCGGGCCCACGCGCAGCCTCACGGCTCGCGGTGGAACGCGCGCACGGGGAGGGGCTGGCCGGGGTCGGCTCGACCCGGCCTTGGCCGAGCTGGCGCCGACGTGGCGCCTACGTGGCGCCTACGTGGCTGCCACGCGGGCTGGCGGGAGGTAGACGACGACGCCGGCCGGAACGGACGGCGGACGATAGCGGCGAGCGGCGGAGCGAACCACGGCGATACAGGCGAAAGCGAGCACTTCGGGATGTTACACGGGGCGAGGGGAGACGGGCCAACGGCTCGGATTCGCCGGGGGATGCTCGACGGCGGCGGATTGCGGCGGCGGCAACCGGCGGCGGGGGAAGGGGGAAATGGCGATGGCGCGACGGGAGTTCGATTCCTCCGGACTAGAGCATCTACGCGGCCACCGGAGTCCGATGCTAGCGTCGGATTAGGCGGAGCTACGCCGAGCGAGGCCGGCGACGGCGGCGAGCACACAGCGAGCAGCTGCAACGGTCGGGGCGGCGCCGGCTAGCTACGGGGAGGCTACTCGTGCTACTACTCGAGTCTAAGGGGAGGAGATGGAACGAGGAGGAAGAACGGAGGGAGGCACTACCGTGCGGGCGGGTGCAGTGACGAGAGGCCGTGTAACATCCTGAAAATTCAAGACAATCACGAAAATTTCGAACTTTTTAAAACTTTTGCATCATGCTGGTTGTTATGATTGCTATTGCTTGCCAAACCGTAAATGATCACCAAGAAAGTAAAGAAAAGAACTACATTTAGAAATAGATGTGATTTGCGGGAATATATTTAATCCTACAAATAATTATGCACAAGATATTAAAATCAAATAAAGAAAAGTTATTATTAACCTATTTTATCAAATATTAAATTATTTGAATAATGTAGGTGGGTGCCATAATATGTGTACACATGAAATGATGATCATTCAAATAAACTGAGCTCTCTGTATATATAATAGTATTACGGGAGTATTTAATTCGATATGTAGATCGAAATTGCACCAAGTTCCTAATTGCATTTAGGGATTGAAATTTGATATATTAAACCCCTCCATATAAAATAAACTAACATATAAATAAATTGAGCTAATGTGCTATTGTGTTAATAACGGTCTCATTAGAAAATTATAGAATCTCTAATAGGCCTTAACATTGGACAATATTAAATTTTGGGCAAATTCACATTTGAACACTTAATACGGTCACCTAAATGCTTCGAAGTAAATACAAATTTAATTTGCAACTTTTCTCAAATTATAAATCAACCAAAACCCTAAAAGAAGAAAAATAGGAAAACTTTGAAAAAAATATATAATAATAATAATAAGAATTAACACTAATTAAAAATTTTAATAAATTACATAAATAATAAAAAAATAATAAATAAAATAATAATAATAATAATAATAAAAGAAAGAAGAAGAAAAAAATATAAATAAAAAAATATAATATAAAAAAAATAATAATTAAATAGGAAAAATAGGAAATGGCACTGTTCATTGCCCGCAAGGTGTTCGACGAGGTCCCCTAGCCCTAACCCGTGCCGCCCTTGCCGCGCCGCGCCGCCGCTGCCCGCTGTCGCATCGCCGCTGCCGCCTGTCGCGTCATCCCGAGACCCATGCCGCCGCCTCGCGCCCCGTGCCGCGTGCGCCGCCGTCACCTCGCGCCCCGCGCGCCACGTGCCGCTCCGCCTCCCCGTCCCGTCGCCGTCGTGCCGCGCGCCGTCGCCGTCTCCGGTCGCATCGCCTCGAGCCCCACCCCTCCGCGCGTCACGCCCCATCGCCATCACGTCGCCCGTCGCCGTCGTGCCGCCATCGCCGCGCGCCGAGCCCCGTGCCGCGCCGCGCCGTCCCGTCGACGCGTCGCCGTCCCGTCGACGCTCCGCCGTTATCGTCGCGTCGCCGTCGCCCTCACCGCGCGCCGAGCCCCGCGCCGCCCCGAGCCCCGCGCCGCCGCGCCGCCGTCGCGTCACCCCCTCCCTTCTCTTCCCTCTTCCCCTTATTCCCTCTCTCCCCTATAAGAGCCACCGTTCTCCCCTCTCCTCACTCCATCTTCCCCCTCCTCTCCCTCTTCCCCCTCTCCACGCGCCGCCGTGTCGCCGCCTTCGAGCCGCCGCGCCGCTGCCCTCGTGCTGTCGTGCCGCCGCATTCGTGACCGCCGCACCGCCGCCTCAGTGTGCCGCGCCGTGCGCCGTCGTCGCCGCCGCCGTTGTCGCCACCGCCGCCGTCGGTGAGCCGCTGCCCCCCCTATTTGTCGCCGTGCCGCCGGGTAGAGAGGGAGCTGAGAAAGAGAGAGGAAGGGAGAAGTCGAGGGAGAGAAAAAAAAAGGGAAGGAGGAGAGAAACCGGAAAGGAGAGGGAGAGAAAGGAAAAGAAGAGAGAGAGAGAAAGGAGAAGAAAAGAAAAGAGAGAGAAAGAAAAAGAAAAGAAAAGAAAGAGAGAAAGGAGAGGAGAGATTAGAGTGGGCCCCACGTGTTTAGTGAATAGTAATCCCCTTCTTAAATTAGTTGAGTCTATTACATGTGGGTCCGGATGGTTAAAAATCTAATTATAGAAGTTTTATGGTCTCGAGTTTATGACATGTGGGCCCCACTTGTCATTAGCTCTTCCTATTTCCCTTTAGAAAATAATTCGGTAGGAAAAAGGAATAAACCCGGGGTCCCACTTGTCAATGGATATGTCTTGGATTAAAAATAAATCGTTTATAAACAGTAGCTTTTCGCAATTTCTCGGATTAATTCAAATTTGAATCTTTATGCTAGCATAACTTATTCATTTTAACTCGGATTTGAGTGAAACTTGAACCTAAATTCATCTAAATTCATAAGCTTTCCAAGGATATATAATTCACTATTCAATAAAATATATTTATAATTATAAATTAATTAATATCAAATGATTAGATAATAGTTAACCTAAATAGTGTGCCAATAAATAAAAAAAAATGGATATTGTACAGTAGCATAATTATCTTTAATATGCCTTACCACTGTAGCAACCAAATAAATTAGTTATAATCAATCCTTCAAATTAATGGGTGTAAAGGAAAATATTAGTGCCATTTACTAGCCTATGTCCAAATATAACTAATTCCATGACTTATAAATTATTTACATAAAGTTTAGCCTCATATTTTGTAACTAAAATATAAACACACATAGATGGATCTTTAACTTGTTTAGGAGAGTAATCACAGAGCTAGTTGTGTTTGGACCACTTAACAAAAAAATTAGTTGATACAATGTCATGTGAAGTATAATATATATATATAGAGTCGGTTGATATCCATTAGTTAACCAAACAGAGCCATCTTAAAATCAACATGTATTGTATAGCTTATAGTAAAAAGAAACTACTCAAATATATGATCCAATAATAAGATATTGTTGCTTACACATATACTATACATCCCATTATAGTGGTACGGTATAGTATTAATTTGCGTGTTGCATATATGAAATTAAGAGGGAGTGTATGACAAACATGTATATTAGATAAATACTAGTTATAAATCTTGACCTCATATAGCTATAATTATGGTTCAACTGTAAATTAGGATTATTCATTGTAAAATTATGTGATGGGATAATCTGTAACCATAATATGATTAACCTAAACAACTCTAACATACAAAGCATGGATAATTATTAACCTTTTATAATTTATTGTGACAAGTAAAATATGTTCATAATTAAAGTAAAGCTTCCATCAATAAAATAAATAATACAAATGATTCACTGTAATTATTTGATTGATCCTAAATCCATCCGACAACAGAACCTCTAGTATACGCCCATTTTATTTAGACAGATGCATGTGTAGCCATAATACTCCATAGCCATTAGCTAGACTAAACCACAAATTAGCCAGATACGTATCTCACTCATACTACATTGGCTAGCTCCTAAATAGACCACCATGATAACAGAAAGATTAAGAAACTTTAGCCCTTAGCATGTTGAAACCCATTAGCAAGCGCGAATAATATGAGCAACCTTAGGTTCAACCTCAACAAATATATTTTGTTTGTGCATATTTGATTGTTGTTTGAATATTGGTTTTTCTCGCGTATTATAGACTTTGTGTATCGGTTAGTCGTGAGGCAACGTCAGCAACTTCCAGGAGGTGAAGGTTGATCAAGAATTATATCAAGAATAAGGACTATCCTGAGCAAGGCAAGTCATCACCTATTCTTTGAACATGTTGATCCCAATTGCGAAATTGTTTTGTTTACAAATAAAATTGCATGCAGTGATAAACATCCTACTTGTGATTATGCCATGCCTTGATTATTGTTTACCCCATATTCCTTCGTAACCATGTTTACGTATGAGTCCCTAGTCAACTATGACAATTGCTTAGCAACGCTATTCTAGAATCATGCATACTCATAATTATCAAAATGCTCTATGCTTGGGCAATTACCTTTGGGAAGGTAATTGAGATGCAGCATGTGGAGACATGAGCGCCACATTGCCATAATGTTGTTGACATGATTTATGAAAAGAGAAATAAAATTAAACAACTGTTTTCGACTGGGGCGGACGGAGGATTTGGGTGGTATCCGGGAAAAGGCAAGTACCGTCCCCGGTCAATTAAGGACCGAGCCATGAAGTTAAGCATGAAACGACCCCCGTACAACCGCACTTCTCGTATGGGTATAGACCTAGCGGAATAGATATCTGAGCAGAGGCAGTATCCATGCATAGTGGTTTCTTGATGTGTGAGGCAGGGGCTCTACGGTGGGGCAGCCACTGGTAGAACCGCGAGGCGGGTGTCTACAGTGATGTCGCCATCGGTAGGACTGCCATGTGAGAATTTAAACATAATCATAACTTAATGCCTGTGTGAGTCTTTCCTTCCCGGGTGCGCCAGAACTCCTCTCACTGCTAGAAACTGTGTACGCCTAGAGTGCATGAGGATGTAAAGTTCATGGAGCGGGTACTGCCAATGCGAGGTTATCGAAAAGCTTTGCCGTGACATGTCTCATGTGTTGGGACGAGGCTCATGTGTTGGGCAGTCGCGGAGTGCGGGTAAAGTGTACATCCACTGCAGTGTGAGTAAACCAAATCTATTCGAATAGCCGTGCTCGCGGTTATTGAGCACCGGGACGTGTATTACACTTGGCTAGACTCAAAATTCTTAACTTGTGTGGGATGGGATATTGCATGATGATTTTATGCTATTGGAGCCACTTCCTGAGAGGAGGGAAGGTGGACGTCCTCAGAAAACCATGACGATTCAATGGCGGGAAGCTATCCTTGGGATCACAATGGATGGTGGACAGAACCGTCGTTGTTAATGTGAACACTGGAACTAAAATTTGGTCAGTCTATGCTAGGTCTTAGGCTTGTGAAAATATTTGCAAAATGCAGCCTTATGCAAAAGAACCTGAAGCCATTCCTTGAATACCCTCTATCATATGCATTGCTGTTGTGGTGGCTTGCTGAGTACGGTTGGTACTCACCCTTGCTATTTATATATCTTTTAGGAGAGTGTTGAAGAGAAGCCCTTGTCGGTACGCTTGCGTATCCAACAAGATGATCGGAGTGCGGTTTTGTTCTAGGTCTCGTTCCCAGTTGACTGCCTGTGGCATGATAACCGGGCCCTTATACTATTTTGTCTTCCGCTATTGTTCTCTGATAGTTGTTGGCCTACCTGGCCCTAATGTGAGTATTTAACTCTTTTAGCCTGAATTCATTCGTGATATGTTGTGATCCAATTATGTATGTGTGTACCAACTACTGATCCAGGGATTGGTACGGATAAACACAGAAGATTTTCGATTTCCAAAATCGGGGGTCAACAGGCCGACGGCGCGGGAGTGATCTCTCCGGCCTCGGGCTGGGGAAGAGGAGGAAGACGAGCGCCCGGAGTCCCCTTCCGCGTCCACGAACGCACCGGCTCTCCCGGTGCTTGGCGATGAACAGCGGAGGCGAGACAGAGGGGCGGCAATGGCGCAGACGAGAAACGAGGAGGATTGGGAGGGAAAAGAGGAAGGGAGGGCGCCTGGGTTTAAAGGGCGGCAATGTCGGTTTGGAAACCGACTTTGGGCGGTCAAGGCGTGAGCTGGCGCTCCGGCTAGCGGCCAAATCGGCGACAGGGAGGAGGGGAATGACGCCGGCGGAGGAAGAAAAAGAAAAAGGAGGAGAGAAAGAGGGCTTGCCTCCTTGCCGCTTTGGAGAAAAGGAGGAGGGGGAGAGAGGGCGACGCGACAGAGGGGGGAGCTCTGCCTCCGTCCCTTGGGGGCTAGCGCGCGGAGGTGGCGGGGAGAAGGAGAGCGAGGGGAAAGGAGGGCGCTCGGCGCGGGCGGCTCACGCGCACGCGCGCGCGGCGCGCGGGCGGAGCGGAGGGGGGCAGAGAGAGAGAGACGGGGAGGAAGGGGGGAGATGGGCCGAGAGAGATTCGGCCCATCGAACCCGAGGGAGGCAAAATAGACTTTTGCGGAGGGATTGATTTGGGAAGGATTTGGATTCGGGATTGAAGTCGACGATAGATCGGGGATTTGAGATCTGAGATGGCACGGAGACTGACTGCAAGCGGAGAAGCAATTTTCACAATTAGGGTTTTTAAGAGATAGCTTTTCCCGCTAGGCGCCACGACGGAACGGGCGCTACAGACCAACCCCCCTAACAAGAATCTCGACCCCGAGATTCGGCACCTAAGGGAGCAGCTCCGGAAACTCGGCGCGGAGATGATCTTCTCGTTCCCAGGTTGCTTCATCTTCGGAATGGTTGCTCCATTGGACCTTGTAGAACTTGATGGTCTTCCTTCGAGTCTGACGTTCTGCCTCTTCAAGAACCCTGATCGGTCTTTCCTTGTAGGTCAGATTCTTTTCCAGCTCGATATTGCCTAGAGGAACTTGTTCTTCTGGAACACGGAGATACTTCTTTAACTGAGACACGTGAAACACGTTGTGCACATCTGCGAGACCTTCAGGCAACTCAAGCTGATAAGCTACTTCACCGCGTCTGGCGGTTATGAGGTAGGGGCCGATGTAGCGGGGTGCTAACTTGCCGGACATCCCAAATCTCCTCATACCACGGAGAGGTGATACTCGCAGGTACACATGTTCTCCTTTTTCGAACTCAAGGTCACGCCTCCGATTATCAGCGTAATTCTTTTGACGGTTCTGAGCTGTCTTTAAACGTTCTCGGATCAGCTTAACTTGTTCTTCCGCTGCCTTGAGTATGTCAAGACCGAACACCAGTGCTTCGCCAACTTCATTCCAGCACAAGGGAGTGCGGCACTTTCTTCCGAACATTGCCTCATTTGGCGACATTTGAGTGCTGGCCTGATAACTGTTGTTGTATGAGAACTCAGCATACGGCAAACAACGATCCCAAGTGCCTTCGAAATCCAGGGCACACGCACGTAGCATGTCTTCTAGGATTTGGTTTACCCTTTCTGTCTGACCATCGGTCTGCGGATGGTAGGCCGTACTAAAATTTAGATCGGTTCCGAGGGCTTCATGCAACTGTTTCCAGAACCTTGAGGTGAACTGAGTGCCTCGGTCTGACACGATCTTCTTGGGACAGCCAAATCTACATACGACATGGGTCATGTAGAGTTCTGCTAGTTTCTTTCCATCAAAGGTGGTTTTCACTGGCACGAAATGAGCTGATTTCGTGAGTCGGTCCACGATTACCCAAATGGAGTCGTACCCGTTAGGGGTTCTTGGCAAACCGGTGATGAAATCCATTCCGATCTCTTCCCATTTCCACTCAGGAATCGGTAGGGGTTGCAGCAGACCAGCTGGCCTCTGATGTTCTGCCTTGACTCTTTGGCATATGTCGCAAAGGGCTACGTATTCTGCGACGTCTCGCTTCATTCCAGCCCACCAGAAGTATGACTTGATATCCTGGTACATCTTCGTACTTCCTGGATGAATGGAATAGGCAGACTCATGAGCTTCTTTTAAAATGAGGTCTCTTAACTCCTTCTTGGCCGGTACACAGATGCGTGGAGCACACCAAACTGTGCCTTGATCGTCTATGGAGAAACTGGTGTCCTTCTTCTCCTGTATCCTTTTTATTAGTTCTTTTATCCCTTCATCGTCTTTCTGAGCTTCCCGGATTTGCGATTCTAGGGTAGGCTGTACTGTCAAGCTGGCAGGGGCACCTGACTGTACCATGGTCAGCCTTAACCTCTCCAATTCCCTGCACAGGCGATCTTGGTTTGGCCATATTTGTGCTGCATTGTAATAGGTTTTGCGACTTAGCGCATCAGCGACCACATTAGCTTTACCGGGATGGTAATGAATTCCAAGATCATAATCTTTGATTAGTTCCAGCCATCTTCTCTGCCTCATATTTAGTTCGGTCTAAGTGAAGATGTACTTAAGACTTTTGTGATCGGTGTACACTTCGCATCTGTTCCCGATTAAATAGTGCCTCCAGATCTTAAGAGCATGAATCACGGCTGCCAGCTTGAGATCATGGGTGGGATAGGTGACTTCATGAGGACTAAGCTGCCTGGACGCATAGGCCACAACCTTTCGCTCTTGCATTAGGACACATCCTAAGCCTTGTCTTGATGCATCACAGAAGATTTCGAAATCCTTTCGGATATCTGGCAAGGTGAGAACTGGGGCAGTGGTCAACCTTTTCTTCATTTCTTGAAAGCTGTCTTCACAGGCTGCAGACCATTGAAATTTCTTTTCCTTCTTTAATAGCTCGGTCATAGGTCTGGCTAGCTTAGAGAATCCTTCAATGAATCTTCGATAATATCCAGCTAAGCCAAGGAAGCTGCGAATCTCTGACACATTCTTGGGCGGGTTCCAAGCAAGTACAGCTTCAACCTTGCTGGGATCTACTTCGACACCGTTGGAGGAGATCATGTGTCCAAGAAATGCTACTCGGTCTAACCAGAACTCGCATTTCGAGAATTTAGCGAATAGTTGATGATCCCTGAGCTTTTCCATTATCAGCCTCAGGTGTTCAGCATGTTCTTCCTCATTCTTGGAGTATATCAGGATGTCATCGATGAACACCACGACAAACTGGTCCAGGTATTCCATGAAGATTTTGTTCATTAAGTTCATGAAGAATGCTGGAGCATTGGTGAGTCCGAAGGACATCACTGTGAACTCATATAGACCATAACGCATTGAGAAGGCGGTCTTCGGGATGTCTTCAGATCTGATTTTCGGTTGATGGTAGCCAGACCTTAGGTCAATTTTAGAGAAAACTTTTGCCCCTTTAAGTTGATCGAACAGATCGTCAATTCGTGGCAACGGGTACTTGTTCTTTATAGTTACTTCATTTAGGGCTTTGTAGTCGATTACCATTCTCTTAGAGCCATCCTTTTTCTTAACCAGAAGCACTGGGGCTCCCCAAGGGGATGAGCTAGGTCGCACATAACCTTTACTCTCCAACTCTTCGATTTGTCTTTTAACTTCTGCTAACTCATTAGCTGCCATTCGGTAGGGTCTTTTTGCAATTGGTGCGGTGCCTGGTGCCAGTTCTATGGCGAACTCAATCTCTCGGTCTGGTGGCATACTCGTTAATTCTTCTGGAAATACGTCGGGATATTCACAGACTATGGGCACCGACTCCAAGGAGGTGACTTGTAAACAGGTTAGGATAGACCGACTTGCGGTAAGGGTGTTAGGGGTAAAGCGGACTTGCTTTCCTCCAGGTCCTTGCAAGGTGATGGACCTTTCGGCACAATCTATCTGTCCTTTGTGCTTAGCCAACCAATCCATCCCTAGGATGATGTCCAAGCTTTGCGAGTCTAAGACTATTGGTTTGGCTAGGAAGTCAACTTCCTCAATTCTAAGGTTAACTTCCGGGCATGTTTGAGTTGCCCTTATATCCCTCCCAGGGGAATGTACTATCATTGGTACTCACAAATTTTGGGTTTTCCAACCATTTCTTTTCACAAAAGCTTGCGATATAAATGAATGGGAAGCTCCTGAATCAAACAGAACTATTGCGGGTACGGAGTTAACAGAGAACATACCCATCACGATGTCTGGAGCATCCTAAGCGGTCTCAACTTGAATGTGGTTCACCCGGCCTCGACCAAAGTTGTTAGAAACGCGAGAACCTTGTCCACTTGCCTGAGAGCTAGGACGAGACTGAGCTGCTGTTGGAGTAGGTGTTCTGGCAGCGCTACCATTAGCATGCCCTGAGTTGGTGTTGGTAGGATTCTGAGGGCACTGTCTGGCGTAGTGACCCATCTGGTTGCACCGGAAACACTGAACTGCTGATAGTCCTGGCGGTGACTTGAAGGTGGTAACGCTGTTTGGCGCAGTATTGCCACTTGGGGCACGCTGCTGCGGCTGGGGCGCCGGACGGTTCACCTGAGGACGAGGGGCATAGCCTGGCTGGCGGTTAGCCTGAGTGACCGACTGGTGATATTGCATGGGTTGACCAAAGCGAGGGCGAGGTGCGCCTCGGGAAGAATTCCCTTGATGGTTAGATTTGCGTTTCTTATATTCTTCGGTAGCCTCTTTTCTGGCATCCTCAAGTAGAAGTGCCTTGTTGATCATATGCTGAAAAGTGGGGAAGTCATGAGCAAGCAACTGGAGCCTCATTCCAATTGCGACTCCCTTCAGGAACTTCCTGATTTTCTTCTTGTCAGTGTCCACTTCCTCAGGGGCATACCAAGCCAACTTGTTGAACTGACTTAGGTACTCATTGACACTGTTGTTGCCTTGCTTAAGCCTGTTAAATTCCTCCTTCTTCATATCAATCGTGCTTTCAGGCACATGAGCTGCACGGAAGGCCGTAGCAAACTCATCCCAAGCAATGCTAGTGGGTTCGGGATGCGCGTTGCAGTAATTCTCCCACCAATCTGCAGCAGGTCCTCTTAACTGGTGAGAGGCATAGAGTGTCTTCTCAACAGGAGTACACTGCACTAAGTTGAGTTTCCTCTCAACATCCTTCAGCCAATCGTCAGCCTCAACGGGCTCGACAGTCTGAGAGAACTCCGGCGGACGAGACCTCAAAAAGTCTGTCAGCTTGGATCTATTGTTGCCCATGTGGGGGTTGCCATTCCCATGCGCGTTATGCTGGAAGCCGGCTATGGCTGTGGCTAATCCTTGTAAGATCTGTGTCTGAACTGCCATCAAGTGCTGTATGCTGTTTTCAACATGGGGTGGGGAAGGAATGCGTTCTTCTCCAGAATTGTGACTGGCAGCGCGGTGGGAGCGGTGAGACTGTTCCACCTCTGCATCACGGGAAGCTGTGTGTTGCGAGCGGTTGCTGTGGTGAGACTGCTCATTAGCTAACTCATGATTTGCTGCTGGCTCAACTCTACCTCCCTCATAACCGAAGCGGGCTGGAGCACGAGCTACACGGCGGGGGCGGCTAGCCATCTAAACTCCCAGAAGAGGGCGGGGTAAGAATCAGATCAGCACTTAGGGAGGCAAGGAGCAAAGTAAATAACAACTCAGATAGCACACACTAGGCATAAACTGGATTTTTCTCAAATCATAAAGACACCTGATACAACGGGTGTGGACAAGTCACAGAGCTACGCCGAGCTTGACTGTACGCACACCACCTAGAAGAACCAGACTACCAAACAACACCCACATCAAACACACGCACGCACTATCTCGCCATGACCCCAAAAGAGTTGGCGGCGGAACAAAAGGACCTAACACACGGACGGCTACTGAAGACTGCCTCCTCTACTCCTCGTCTGCCTGGCTGCCTCCGGTAGTCGGCTCCTCAGTCGAAGAGACGTCGATCAGCTGACGCGAAGAGACCGGCGGAACCTGTCGAGGGCCGGCAGCAGCATGGGCCGCTGGCGGTGGGGGAGCTGGGTAGTCAAAACGGAATACAGTGGAAGAACCAACAACACGCTTCCGCGCAGTGCGAATAAAGCGTGGGCCACGGCGGAAGGAAGCAACTGGAGTGTGTCCTGGGGTGTAGGAGGGGCTAACTGGGTGTGGGTAGGGGGAGTACACTGGTGAGTACGGCGCACGCGAGCTGGGGGAGCGCGGGCCACTGGGAGTGCGGGAAGAGCCGCGGGAGCTGTGGGAGGACAGGTGGCTGGCGTGGCAGAGGCGGCCTGAGTCCCAAGAGACTGTGTCAACTGAGGTGACACCCTCCTCGGCCAGACGGGCCTCCAGGGCGGCGTAGCGGCGGGCAAGGGAGCGGTAAGCCTCAAGGAGTAGGTCGTGCTGAGTGGCCTGAGCCTCCGAAAGCTCAACCATGCGAGTCAGCACTGGCTGAGACTCACTGTACGGACAAGGGTACCTGGCGTCTGCGTGGCCAGAAGGAAGGCGTGGAAGCTGCCGGAAGGCAGAGCCCCCGAGACGGTGGCTGTAGTCGTGGGCCAGGCGACGAAGCGCAGTCCAGGAGAGGTCCTGGTACGCGATCTGGAGAGTGGGCCTGGCCACAGTGAAGTGGTGTGGGCGAAGGCCAGCTCCGTGTATACCTCCACGAGGGTAAAGGTACACAGAGAGCTCACAGCGAGGGGGAACACGGTCCACGGAGTACCCCATGTACTCGGGACACGAGAAGCCAAGAAAACGGGCGAGGTCACGAAGCTGAGCGACGTGGTGACCCTCACCAAAACCATGGGAACTGAAGCTGGCGTTCACTGCCATCTACAATTTTGAAAGAGGGAGAAAAGATCAGTAACCATTTTAGAAGCAAACTATTGAAAATAAGGAAAACAAAAGAATCCTTAGCTTTTCGCAAGTAGTTTTGAACTTAGTATCCTTAGGGTCATCCTAAACGTCGGGTTTCGCCCTAGGGCCAAGCCTGTGCTCTGATACCATCTCTTGTCACGCCCTGAACTAGCCCCGAGCGGAACTAGTCCTTGACGCTCCAAATTAACCTGTTAATCGATACCAGTCCCAGGAAACAGTGCTGGTATCACAGGAAGACAGAGTATCACAGCAACAGTGGTCTCTTTATTATAGAGTAGGAGTACAGTCATGTTGGGCTGCGGACAGATCCCAAGCTCACAACTGCATTACAAAAGGGAAAGCGGAAGCCAAGACTTGGACCAAACATCACAGGCGCGACTTGGGAACTAGGCCGAAACCCTAAAACTCGTCGTAGCCGACTTGCTCCTGGAAGAACTCCTCGTCAGCGGGATCCGCTTCATCTTCTTCAGGAACTGGGGGGGATTATTTATATAGAGCAAGGGTGAGTACGGGAGTACTCAGCAAGCCATGGGAAATAAGTGTTTAATGCAGGCTTCAAGGAAAGGCTGTTGTTTTTGCAATTGATTTTATTTGAACTCTTTTCTGAAAACAACTAAGTGAGTGCTTCTCAAACGACACGGATCAGACAGTGCGTCTCGTCCGGTCGGAGTATGTGCAATGTATCAGTCTTTGGATTGATCAAGGTTGGCACCCGGCCAACAATTTTCAAACGGCCACCCGGGCCTAGCTGATCCCATCAGCTGCAGATTTTCCACTCAACGAACCCATTTCACAACAGCAAATTCACAAGGCAGTAGTCAAACAAAACTACGCTAGGAATCACCTCACATCCGCCCATGACCGTGGGCACGGCTGTTCGAACAGTTTAATAACCTCTGCAGTGGGGGTACACTTTACCCACACGATATTACTAACCTAGATCATCCAGCCCGTGTAGAACGGTCACGTCTAGAGACCTTAAGGCTTTCATGACAAGGCATTTCGAAAGCCGACACAGGTTCACCATATGCCAACGAGAGGGGTCCCAGACCAACACCAGATTAGGTCCCAGACCATACTGTGCCAGGAAACCCGGGGGTTCTCCCCGACACCACCCCGTTGAATCCACATGTCTCTTGGCATCATGTTTCCCCCGATTAGCTAGTTACTCAGCCAGGGGTGTCCCATTTCACCCATGTGGTCGCACTTGTCTTATGATCGGATGAAATTCCAAGGAAACGGTCCTTAAGTGCAAGAGCGGGAAACCGTACTCCCGGTACGTTCCCCGGTCCGCGATTTTAGAAATTCATTTTGTTCGCAAGCACCGACCCAGGTGTCGGGTTTTCCAAGTCTTTTGTAAAACCCAAGTTTTACCCATCGTTGGATATTTTAAATTTGAGGGGAGGTGTTCCGATGCGCGTGCCCGAAGGCCCGTGCATCGAAGCACAACAGTCGACAAAGGAGGTTTAAGTGTTCAATAATTCAAGAAAGGTAATTGCAGCAATTAGGATTGGGGGCCGGCAGGCTATCTCGCATGCCGCGGCCGAATTACTTGTGTAAATCCTATTCATGCAATATTTGCGGAAAAGAAATACTTAGATTTAAATTATAGGTGCAAGATGATCAAAGGTGACTTGCCTTGCTCGAGATCTTGAGCTTGATCCTCGAAATCCTCGCACTGCGGGTCTTCGGGCTCCGAAACTACACGCGAAACGGGACAACTCAACAAACGGCAAAAATAAAGCCCTATTAATGACCTCTAAGCGTGCCATTAGATAGATCTCGAGATTTGAAGAATTTTGGAAGTTGAACGGAGTCAAACGGACTTACGGTTGGGAAGATATTGAATTTCTAAGATTATTGGATTTTTGGTCTAAAGGAAAAGGATTTAATTAAATCCTTTTTGAAAAAGGAAAGAAAAGAAAAGAAAAGAGGGAGGAAAATAGACTTTCCTCGGGCGGCTAGGGCGCGGCCCGAGAGAAATGGGGCGGTCCGGCCGAGCTAAATGGGCCGGCCGGCCCAAGGCGGCCCAAGGCGCGCGCGCGGGAGGGGAGGAGAGAGAGAGAGCCGGTGGACCGGGCTCACCACGCGTGGTCCCGGGTGGGACCCGCTTGTCGGTGACACGGTTCACCGTGCGGAGCGAGCACGCGGCGCACGCGCGCGGGCGGGGGAGAGACGCGGTGCACGCGCGCGGTTTGCGGAGGAACGGATGCGGCGGGCCCACGCGTAGCCTCACGGCTCGCGGTGCAACGCGCGCACGGGGAGGCGCTGGCCGGGGTCGGCTCGACCCGGCCTTGGCCGAGCTGGCGCCGACGTGGCGCCTACGTGGCGCCTACGTGGCTGCCACGCGGGCTGGCGGGAGGTAGACGACGACGCCGGCCGGAACGGACGGCGGACGACAGCGGCGAGCGGCGGAGCGAACCACGGCGATACAGGCGAAAGCGAGCACTCCGGGATGTTACACGGGGCGAGGGGAGACGGGCCAACGGCTCGGATTCGCCGGGGGATGCTCGACGGCGACGGATTGCGGCGGCGGCAACCGGCGGCGGGGGAAGGGGGAAACGGCGATGGCGCGACGGGAGTTCGATTCCTCCGGACTAGAGCATCTACGCGGCCACCGGAGTCCGATGCTAGCGTCGGATTAGGCGGAGCTACGCCGAGCGAGGCCGGCGACGGCGGCGAGCACACAGCGAGCGGCTGCAACGATCGGGGCGGCGCCGGCTAGCTACGGGGAGGCTACTCGTGCTACTACTCGAGTCTAAGGGGAGGAGATGGAACGAGGAGGAAGAACGGAGGGAGGCACTACCGTGCGGGCGGGCGCAGTGACGAGAGGCCAACGGCGCGGGAGTGATCTCTCCGGCCTCGGGCCGGGGAAGAGGAGGAAGACGAGCGCCCGGAGTCCCCTTCCGCGTCCACGAACGCACCGGCTCTCCCGGTGCTTGGCGATGAACGGCGGAGGCGAGACAGAGGGGCGGCAATGGCACAGACGAGAAACGAGGAGGATTGGGAGGGAAAAGAGGAAGGGAGGGCGCCTGGGTTTAAAGGGCGGCAATGTCGGTTTGGAAACCGACTTTGGGCGGTCAAGGTGCGAGCTGGCGCTCTGGCTAGCGGCCAAATCGGCGACAGGGAGGAGGGGAATGACGCCGGCGGAGGAAGAAAAAGAAAAAGGAGGAGAGAAAGAGGGCTTGCCTCCTTGCCGCTTTGGGGAAAAGGAGGAGGGGGAGAGAGGGCGACGCGGCAGAGGGGGGAGCTCTGCCTCCGTCCCTTGGGAGCTAGCGTGCGGAGGTGGCGGGGAGAAGGAGAGCGAGGGGAAAGGAGGGCGCTCGGCGCGGGCGGCTCACGCGCACGCGCGCGCGGCGCGCGGGCGGAGCGGAGGGGGGGGAGAGAGAGAGAGCCGGGGAGGAAGGGGGGAGATGGGCCGAGAGAGATTCGGCCCATCGAACCCGAGGGAGGCAAAATAGACTTTTGCGGAGGGATTGATTTGGGAAGGATTTGGATTCGGGATTGAACTCGACGATAGATCGGGGATTTGAGATCTGAGATGGCACGGAGACTGACTGCAAGCGGAGAAGCAATTTTCGCAATTAAGGTTTTTAAGAGATAGCTTTTTCCGCTAGGCGCCATGACGGAACGGGCGCTACAGTTCGCTTGGAGAATCGTCCATGGTCAGCTCAAGGTATACCAGTACAGGAAATTTCAGCATAGAGAGAAAAGATGTCATGGAGCTAGATTCAGGGAGATAGTAGCTATACTTTTTTTTTTCAAAATCTTGGTGGGCAATGTCAGTATTATCTACTTAAAATAATCATGTCACAGATCTTATTACAGTAAATATGCAATATCATATTGCTGGCAAAATTACTTGCATTGTATGTAGGACAGCAAAGTAATGTTGGCGGCTGCTCAAGGAATACACTCAACAATCTTGGTGTTAGCGTCGAGAAGAATTGTCATTGATTATTGGTTATCACTATATTTCAAATCACATCTTAGTGGTCATAGAAACATGCATACTGCATGTACAACTAGTCCATGAGTGCTTTTTTCAGCCTTCCTTACGTACAAGCATGCCTGGCTTGCTCACAATTGATGACATTGCACTACACTTTGTGTGTTTATCGGTCCAGCACAACAAGGACGCACGCATATCATACAGCTAGTGCACATTGCGCACAGTGGCACACTGGCCCATCAGTATCAACCTCCCACTATTCCAGCTTCTGAAATCTGAATTCTACGAATGGGACCAAGAAGTAGGTATAACGCCGTGTCTAGTTCCAAAGTTTTTCTTCAAACTTCCAACTTTTCCATCACAACAAAACTTTCCTACACACACAAACTTCAAACTTTTCCGTCACATCGTTCCAATTTCAACCAAACTTTTAATTTTTGTGTGAACTAAACACAGCCTAAATTTCAGACTTTCAGTAGTCACCTTCCAATTCCAGCTTTTCCAGGGATTTTCCCCAGGTCCTGCTTCTACCAGCCCGTTCCCATAGTCACCTAACCACTTCACCACACCAAACTCTGCCTTGTCCAAGTTGTCTAAGCTACCCTGTTGTGCCATGGCGCTATTTACTCTGTCAACCGCCGAATGCCAACCAACCCTCCCACCCACCCCCCGGCGTAAATCGATTCAGTGTGTCCCAGCTTAGGCTTCTAGGCTGTGTTTAGATGGTGGAAAAGTTGGGAAGTTGGGAGAAAGTTAGTAGTTTGGAGAAAAAGTTGGTAGTTTATGTGTGTAGGAAAGTTTTTGATGTGATGGAAAGTTGGGAATATGGGGGAACTAAACACGGCCCTAGTACCGTAAGGTAAGGCTAGAGATCAATGCTCACTACTATCAGAATCGAAATAGAGTTGTGACTTCAATAATAATAGCTGTAGTCAACAAACTATCACATTCTAAAACGAAATTACACCTAGAGCAAGACCATATACTATCGAAACTAACACCTTGAGAGGACGTGAGCTAGCACACCTCCATTTCACACTAGAAAAGCTACTAGTATAAACCAAATCACGCCAAAAATGTAAAAAAATGCATAAGCAACGCATGATCTAAAGCAAGCGGCCGCACCTTGATCTGAAGCAAGCGGCCGCATGGTCCTCGAAGGCCGGGTTCCCCGGCACCCATCATTGCTTCCTTTGGCTCCTTCCGTCCTTCGCCACTAGCTACCGGAGGGTGCTGGGGTTTGTGCCTCAAAGATGTTCCCACGTTTGTTGGTATTTCTTAACATCACAGATCAAATCCACAAGTGTACGAAAGATATCGAAGTAGCACTTTATCCGAGAGTATTCCAAGGTATCGAATCCACAGGAAACGTGTGTGCTCAGCTTCTCGTCAGGTTCATCCAAGGACACGAAGCAAATGATAGGCAAAGTATAGAGAGAATTCACAAGTGAGAAACATTGTCTATGGAAAGCTTAGTTGATACGCCCTGGCCAAGGCCATTCACACATAATGTGATTGATGCGCATCAATGCAAGGTTAACGCTATGCTTAACTATAAATCTTATTGTTTTCATCGAGAAAGACTGCTACTTGGCTTGTATGATTGTAGGTTAAAGCATATCATTGTGCTTAAAGATAGAGACTTGACTCAGATTGCCATCACTACACCAAGGCAATGTAATCGTGCACTATCCTTGCTATCATATGAACGTAAACCATCAATTGTGCTAGTGGTACCATCTCAAGGACCGAGTACACCAAGTCATGTTGTTAATCCGTCACTAAGAGATTGTGCTAAGCATGGATGGAGAACTCAACATCATTCAATAAAAACACGACAAAAGGTAAACTCGTTTCTTGCTGAATTGAACTTTACTATTGATGAGAATTTTATACTATCTAAATGGTGTACATTTGCATTTTTAAGGTTTATGTTCAAGGATCATTTCGTTGTTACAACAATGAACAATTGCATCAAGGATGAGATGTACTGCACAGAAGATGAAGTGACACTTGCTCAAGTGGAGATGGCTCACGACAGCGAGCAGACCGATTATGCGCGGATGCTTCAAATTCCAAGGGATGTGCGAGCCAGCAAGTCAAATTTCTCCATGCATAATATATATGGTTGGAAAGATAATCAAGTCTACTTTTACTTCCAACAAGCGGCTCGTCGTTTCGACTTCCTGTGAGAGAGTAATGTCTATTTTAGTGGAGGCTGCACAGAAGCTGAAAGGGCCTAGCGAACCTGCTCGGGAATAACTCATGGAGACCCTTGAATAGCCCACTTACCTTGAATTTCAACATCCATGTTTATTCCCATCTAGGAGGGTTGTTCCTAGTATAAATATCCCCTATATTTTATCATTTAGAGGACTTTTGACAATGAGAATATGAACCCCTTTTGTTCAGCTGTGTGCTAACAAATTCAAAGAGAGATCTCTACCCCTTTGCTCTTGTGATTTCCTTGTGAGATTACAAAAGTGGCGTTCGACGCCCCTCAATTGGTGCTCCTAGTCCCTTCGAGGTTTTTCCTTGATTGATTCCAGGTTGTGTTGGTTGGTAACTTAGAGTGTGGTTGGGCGAACCCTCGATTAGGTTGCCGTAATAGAGACGGTGGTTGGCTTCGAGTACGATCGTCAGGTTGCACTGTTATCTTGGTTGCTTGCAGCTAGTTATCTTGGTCTCTTTGAGGCTAGTTATCTGTTCTTATCCTACGCCATAAAGATCGGGACATCACCTGTACTTGGGTCGTATCATTAGTTTAATCCTAACGCGATACTTCGAGTACTGGCCAGTCCACTGCTCCGAGATATCGCTCTACTACATACCCGGACAAGGAGGACTTATGTGATCTTGAGGGACCTCTACACCCACTTCATACCTACTGTGGGATATGGAGCAAACACCAGAAATTAACTACCTAGACACCATGTCTACGCAATTAATAACTACTCTAGTGCCGATTATGCACTAAAGCAATCCCTATAAATTAATAGACTATAGTGAACAATAATCCCGCACACTAATTAGGAACTAACTAAGAGATAATTCTCACAAAGTAAATCTTAATTACTTGAAAGGATATTTCTATTAAAGCAAAGTAATTAACAAGGTATAAAAAGTAAGAGAAGATTACCGACAACCCCAGAATTCCTCTTATTTCTTCTACCTTACTCTCTCCCTATTCTAATATACAATAAAGTACACTAGAGCCTATTGTAATTCAACTCATGCTTTGGTATGTGTGAGAAGTGAAATGAGCTACTCTATTTATAGGACAGGTATGATGGCTACAGTGATGCGAAATGTCGTTTTTGCCCTTCAACCGCCATTAGGAGGAGATCTGGATCGTCCACGCCTGGAGATCAGACGGCGGAGCTGGTGGTTCGGCTGAACCAATGCCTAGCCCAACAGGCCCACACTTCGGCCTATTGCTCCTCCTCCTCCTCCTCTTATATCCATTTCTGCGAGTGGAAGGCCTATTTGAGTATATTTCAGTGTAATCTCTGGTCCACTTGTTGTATGGATAGGACTTCATCTTCACCTAAGTTTGGATTTCATCCAACTTCGGCGGTTTATTACCTGCATTCAAATATACATCATCACTCGTGGAATATGTCAGAAATAAACCCTACCACTATGTTGGATGTTTAATATTTATGGTTTTATGCAGATATAGATGGCGTTAATTTGGTACTTAACAGCCGTCAACAACGCCCCGACTTGAAGTGGCGGTGCTGCGTTCAGGACCTTTCATCTGGCCAGTTCCTGATAGTGCACCCTCGCTTCCTGCCGCGTCCCATACCTCCCTCCCTCTTGCTGCAGCTGCCGCCTCTCTCACTCCCGATGATGGCGTGGACAGGGGTGGCGGCAACGCGAGGGGAGGGAGGGAAATGTTCATGGGGTTTCGGAGCGGCAGCGGCTAGAAAGTGATGCATGCGGTGAAGAGCCTACTCGCCTTTAGCAGTTTAGCCCTTTAGATCAAGGCTAATAATACAATCGACTTGTTGGCTGCAAGGTTCCATACAACCTTCTCTCAGCCCGCCCATATAATAGTTAGCTCTTTATAATTAATACAGGGCCCACTTATCTCTCTCACAGAGTTTTTTGGTTCTTGTGTCCATGCCGGCTGTAAGTTTACAGTCCGCTTCTCCTCTCTTCTCTCCTCCAACTAAGTATTTAGTTGGCTTACAGCCTCCTATATATACTTGCTCTTACTACTCTCTACTCGAAGATTGATAATAATTCGGATATCCGGTAAACAATACTGTTTGGATATCCGCATAAGCCATGAGACACCCCATTTCTTTATAACTATATGACCTTCAATATATCTTTTTAGATTTTAATAGTAGTTTATTTGTTAACACTAGTCCACACTATTAATATTATTTAAATTTTTTAAAATATTTATAAATTATACTACATTATATATATATAAATTGAGTTAATTATATACGTTGATATCTATTTCTATTTGAAGTTGAGTTGGTTTTGTGTTCCGAGAAAAAAATGTTTTTTATTCGTGTCCGATCATATTCGATTCTTATTCGTATTCGAAATAATCCGTATATATTTCTGTATTCGAGCTATCCGTATTATTTTCGGTATAAAAAAATATGAAAACGAATATGATATGAGCATTATTCGTTGATACCTGCTCCCTTTTTATCTCTACACTGGTGGTGTCTCAAAATCATGGCACGGGCGGGGACGCGTGGGAGGACGGGGGAGGAAGCAGCCCTTGTCGTTCCACCTCTTCCTCACTGCACAGAGGTCGATGGGGCCATCGGGTCCACCAGGCTGGGACGGCGGTGTGCACGCTCGACCTCGACATCGCCGCTGGCGAGATGACCCAGCAGCAGCTACCGGGGACGCGACACGTGTGGCAGCTTCCGGCGAAGCGCGTGGAGGAAGTCCCAGAGGGAAGACGGTCGATCTCTGCCACCTTCCTCGCTGACGAACGGTGGTGGCAGAGGGCCTCCTCGGGAGAGACTGTTGGTACCTGCCGCCTTCCTCGCTGACGAACGGCTGCGGCCGACCAGCCGCAAGATTTGGGCATCAATCAGCCGACAGCAGTGATGAGGGAAAGAGGAAAGGGCCGGCTGCCACCCTTCACCGGAACCACCGCTCAAGCTCCGTGCCACACCGCCACCTCGTCAAGCTCCGAAGATCTTCCATCGCTGGCATGTTGACCTCCGGAGCTCCTGACACCGTTGACACCTATAGCTCCCAGGAGGCCGAGACAGAGGTCGATGGGGCCACCTCCCGCCTCCGGCCTCCCGACCTGTAGAGGACTTGAGGGAGATAAGATGGGGCCTAGAGAATAGGAATACTCTGTAGATAGGAGAGAAAATGGAGAGGGAGAGTTGATGATAGGTGGGCTCATATATTTTTTAACCGATAACCCGCTAACATGTGGACCCCATCATGTTTTTTTCTTTGTGACTAATATATGGGTTCTCCTGTTTATTTTTTTTAAAAAAAATCTGCCTATAATGCCACGCAAGCGTCACGTGGGATGAATATCTAGTCAAACGAGCTACGTAGGCTTTACACAAGCCAAAACCACCATCCAAACTGTCTTGACTTTCTGTGCACTGGTTTTGTAAGTTAGGAATGTATTGCATCCGGTTTTGTGGTTTATGGAGGTTGTTTTAAACTTGACAATAATATGAGGGACCTGAAGTGAATTTTTAACTTTAACTGTTTGCCATTTTAAAATTTGGCTTTTAACTATTTGCCATCTATATATGAATGGCATATGGATACTCATGTGTCTATTACATATCAGTTCAGTAATACATAGTTAATTGTCAGAGATTTGCTCCGGTGCATCAAAATTAAAGTATCTCGAAGTACCGGTACCTCACTGGGTAAAAATGGGTATTGTTAGATCCAACGATCGGAAATAATTTGGTACCGTGAAGTACCGGTACTTGGAGATATTTTTTGTTGGACTGGAGCAAATCTCTAATTGTCATATTTAAATATCTCGTGATTTCACGTCATAAACTTGATGGACTAGTTATGTTTTAGGTCAAGTAAACGAAAAATCCATTTGCCTACCTCAACTATGCATCTAGTATGATTTTACTTCCTTGACCATAAAATCAGATACTAAGACTCTTTGAACTAATAAAACTGGTTTGTTTTGCCTTCCTGAGTGGTTTGGATAACGGTTTCGGTCTACATGGCACGTTTATCTGATTTTCATCTAACATGACGCCTACATAAAATCACAATAAAAAAGAATTACAATAGAACCTACATGCATGGGACCGTATCAGTAACACTATCTTCTTCCTCCACCCTGCCCACTGTCCTTTCTTGCATATTTCTATCCACCTCTCTCCAGGGGCTCCTCCCGATGGTTTACAGGGGCGGTGACCAACAATAGAGCCATAACCACATCACTCAGAATCAAATCCAATCACCCACGAGCTACTAGACATCACTAAGGCAAATGATTATCGAGGAAGAGGAGGCAAGAGAAAAATTCCACTCATGCCTCACATATGCCCACCAGACCACCAATAACATCCAAAATATCACCCTACCTGTCTCAACGCGGACTAGAATATTAAAACAAATCCTTCAGGTTACGACTCTGCAAGGAAAACGTTACGTGGTGAGCATCGTTTTCACACGAAATATATCCCTAATAAAAAAAGAGATATTGTGACAACGTCCCCTAAAGGATCGTGGCACCAATAAATTCGCAGTTCCCGTCCCATTAAGTAGACAGGCTAGGCTTCTACCCGCACCCTAGATGACCCTCCAGCTTTATCATAACCCAATCGTGTGTCACGACCATCCAACCACAATTAGCATGTAGTCTCCACTGCCGGTGGTCCTCATCACCTCTAAACATCATGACATCATGTCCACCTCCGTACTCATCCCCGCAGTCCATCGTTTGACCCTTCTTAAAATATTCGGATGCACCGTGAAGAATGCAACCTTAATTTATAAACATAAACATATTATAAACTGTTTGTTTTAATTGGGTGATAGTCATGGAAAATCAAAGATATATTAGGCTGGTTTGGTTTGAGGCCTAAATTGGCCTTACCAATATTTGGCAATTTCAATAGTGTTTAGTGTCTATTTGTTTTGAAGCCAAATTTTGGTATGCCTAAGAAAATAGGCCATTTTAATAGTTAACTTAGGCTATTTTGGCTTTAATCCAAACACAATTTTATCTTACCAAAATTAACCATGCCAAAACTTACCAAAATTTGGTATTGCCACAAATTGGTAAGGACAATTTAGATCACAAACCAAACCAGCCCATCATCATGTGGCATGCGTTATGCATATCAGGTATTTTGTAAAAAAAAATTGAAAGAATATTTTTACGTGTTTCACTTTACTTTTCAGCCGTATCTCCGAAATGTAAAAGTCTACTCCTCGTAGCGGAAAAACTAGTTCTGTGCGACGCCACAAAATGACAATTTGACCCTTTTTGAAAACTAATTTCGTAAATGAACCACGGCCAAAACTTATTTCAAAAATGACCCTTTTGTCATATGGTGCTGAACTTAGACATATCAACGCCCAATAGCACGGCGCTGAATGCAGTTAGCACGCCGATTTAGCCTCCCATCTACGGTGGCACGCCATTCAATACCAGTTTGACGTGACGCTGATGTGTCTCAGTTCAATGCTAAATAAAAAAGTCATTTTTAAAATAAGTTTTGGCCACGGTTCATTTTCAAAATTAATTTTTGGAAATGGTCAAATTTTATGGCGCGAGGCAACCGAGCCAGCAGGACGCCCGGAACATATGGTTCATGCAATTAAGCTACATTGACCGTACACTTGCCACTAGCCCACTGGAGATTGGAGAAGACCGACTCCTGCGAACTTGCGTTGCGAGCCCACTGGAGATTGGAGAAGACCGACTCCTGCGAACTTGCGTTGCGAGCCCACTGGAGATTGGAGAAGACCGACTCCTGCGAACTTGCGTCCCCCTACGGCCCTACCCTATTCTCGGAACTATATATCCCAGGTGCGTGCATCCATGAGTCCATGACCTAGTCATGCCATCCCATTTAATATTTATAATTAGTATCCAAACATCCGATGTGATAAAAACTTAAAAGTTTTAGTCCCATCTAAACAGGGTGGAAGACCTACTGGAGTACACTTTTGACTAACACACAAAGGTTCTTTGTTATATATATGAGTTCTGTCAAACTAAGTTAATTAAAAGCATCAAGTTTTGTGAAGTGCAATTTGCAAGCAACGATGCGTCGATCAACAGAGCACGGTACCACCAGCTTTTAAGACGTGAGGAGGATGTATACATATGAAAAATACGTACCGGAAATCATATATTTAGTACAAACATGTAAACTACTGTAGGACAAAATAAATGAACGTGTTTGAGAATTGTTCATATCATGAGTAAAACTCTACTCATAGTGATGCGAACAAATATTGGACACGTCTATTTTTAAATGCTACGATTCTATATTTGTATTACATATTTTCCCATATGGAAGTATATTACATATTTTCCCATATGGAAATACTTCTTCGCATTTTACCGGTCAAAATCAGTCTATCCCAACAGTAACCTCTATATTTCCTTATATTAATTATTAGTAAAGGATCTCATACAACCCTCACACTAATCAAGCTAGAAGTTGCGAATCAGTAAGAGACAAACTACAAATATAATTCTTGTGTTTTTAAAAAAATTATACGTGTCATCCATCAAATCTATAGAGATCTTCTATCACAGAGTATGTGGATTTATAGAATTAGAAATTAATAAATACCACTCTCAAAACATACTATTTCCATGTCTTAATAATTTGAAATTATGAACTAATAAAGTTGAGTTTTACTGGGGTGTCAGTTATAATCTTTATATAATTTAATAAGGGTAAATAACGAAAACGATCCTTGATGTCTCTTGTCGGGTCAATTTACTCTAATATTCCGTGTTATCTGGAGAATGATTCAGGTCGAGCGCTAAAAAAATGGACATGCATATGCATGCACTGCCTCCCGTACCTTTTCTTTTTTCTTTCACCTTTTTTTCCCATGTATATTAATCATCTCATTGTCAAGTTTTAAATTATTTTTCTTTTAAATTATTAATAGATTCGATCAGCCCGTTGTATTTGTTATAATTAAATCTTCACAACAAAATATTATATGATTATATTCTGATGAAAGAAAAACATATGCTTCAACTGTTAAAATTTAATGTTACATACGTGGTAGTTTTAACATGTGTTTTCATTTTGTTTAAATTTTTTTTACATAATTACTTGCCCCTACTATCTCTCCACTCCATGCATGTGCATGCATTCTTCAAAATAATTTTTTTTCCTAAACTACATATAAATCTACGATCTGAACACATCGTTATATTCGTTGTAACTAAATCTTTACAACAAGATATCACATGATTATATTCCAATGAAAAAAATGCATATGTTTTAAATTGTTAAAACTCATTCTTTCATACATGATATTGACATGTTTCAACATATATTTTTACTATATTTCACAAATTTTTTAAATGTTTCATTTACTATTTGTATAATTTAATGCTTTACCCGATGGTCAACTAAAATATTTGACCGCCTATTTTTTTTTGAGGGAATTGGGCGTCCGATTTGTAGTTCTCTTGCTAGTAAAGCTAAAAAATGGATTAAAACCAATTTTCTAAGAAATCATACATATAAAGTTTTTTTTGAGAATCATACCGTCTAGAAGCTTGGGAAGCATTTAAGCTGTGTTCGTTTGATTGAGTTAGGAACCTTTCCGTCCCTCTCGTATCTCATTAGCGCATGATTAATTTAGTATTAAAAAAACTTGAAAAGTGAATTAATATGAGTTTTTAAAAATAATTTCTTAATTGATTGTTTTTAAAAAACACAACGTTCAACTGTTTGGGAAATGTGCACGTGAAAAACGAGAGGTTGAAGTTGGGAAAGATAAGAAAAAAAACATAGCCTTAAGGGTGAAAACGAGCCAAGTAGAGCTTCCAGTATAGAGTTTCGAAGAAAGTAGAGCTTTCAGGTCTAGAGTTTCGAACAGTGTTGCCCAAGAATGGTAGGAAGGAGTGACCGTCCTCTGTGCTGTATTGCTCGCTGACATATGGGCCCCATATACCCCAGGCCTACACATTAGCGAGCAGTACTGTATATATGTGTAGTACTACGGAGGATCTGGATTGGGTAAGAACCGACGACTCGAGTTGAGACTTGAGACTGATGAGGTGGCAAGCTGCTGGGCACCGGCCACACCGCATCCCTCGGGCACTGCAAGTGGCAAACCCGCGACTTGTCGACTGCGCTCGTGAGGACAAGTCGGCTGCAGTCAGGAGCAGCGGCTCTCCGAGGTCCGGCCAGAGAGTGGGGAGGGGGCGAGCGATGGGCCGATCGCACGAGTTGACGGAGGCAGGAGGCACCATGAATCGGTGGTGTCGGCGTACGGCTTCACTGTCATGCATCGTGTGCGTGAAAGTAGCTAAAGGATGGGGACCTTGTGGGAGGGAGGATAAGTTTATAGATTTATGGTTTTTCTTTGGAACTAGGCCACTAACAACTTGAGCCAAGCCCGAAGCACCTGAGCCTGAGCTTTTTTTTCCACACCTAAAAGCGTGTCTTTATTCATGATTCTATTATTTGTATCCTATAGGATTTGAATCCTATGAAATTTCTATATAAATTCTTAGATTCAAAAGGGGCCCTAAGTGTGTGATATGTCTCAGTCATACAAGACTTAGACTCATTCACCGGTCTTCACAATCGTGGATTATACTATTCTGTAGTATATCGGCATTGACTTGGCGAGTCTTCTTGGACGATCAAGGGAGTTATTAATAGCAATTGAAGTGTCACAATCTCATCCGTACAAACAGAAAGATGCATGCTTCTCAACCTATAAGAGAATTAGACCTGTACTTTAGGTTGTATATTTTAGAATGGTAAGTACGCTATGTAGAGCATCCTTAATTATTACTCCATACTTGTAGTATTTGTTTGTGGAGATGAGAGAGATGCGATCTGATTTTACAAGGCGTGGGCAAATAGGTTGGGGTGCCAAGCGATATACATACACAGAAGTACTAGCACAAGAGACTGTCTTATCCAATCTAGCTAGAAAGGCTATGTTTGGCTAATGCGATAGGGAAATGGTTTCCCACCCATCAAAAGACATCTTTAAATCCTAACCATTCATTCTCTCCCTTCCATTTAATCTTAACTCTTCATTCATTTCCCAATCCCAATCCCACCCCTCATTTCCCATTATCCAAACACACCCGAAGAGAATAAGGAGCTCGTCTGTTGATAGAGCATTACTGTTGTGAAGGGAGACTATGCTTTACAGGAATGCATAGTCTAGAGATTCTAATATAGAAAGAAGTCTGTGTTTAGATGATCCAAACTTCAGTCCTTTTCCATCACATCAACATTGTCATACACACATAACTTTTCAGTCATATCATCTTCAATTTCAACCAAAATCTAAATTTTGCGCTGAACTAAACACAACCGAAGTTTCTCTATGGAGTAGGGGACCGGCCGACCAGGTCCTACCTGAAAAATTCTACACGTACGTCAGCTAAAATAATAGAGGCCTGACTGCCTTTTCACGATCGATCGCTGTACTCGCTTGTCAAAAAAAAAAGTAAGGTAAGAACAAAATGTATTCTAATACTATAATATGTTATATTTTGTTCTAGGTTTAATTTTTATGAAACAAAGGAAGTACTATTTTTCACAACTACGAAAATTGTTCCTTGGGTGACTGATTGACTGAGTCCTAAGTCCAAGTCAGGCTAAGCCTATGTGCATGGACAATAGAGACTACTTTCTCGAGTGCCATCTAGAATGAGATAATATCGTTAAAAAGCTAATTTTTCACATTGCAAGTTGCTTCAGCTGGTAGCCTTAAATTTTTATTTCAGCCCTTTGTATTTTTTATTTTAGTCCTCACAATGTTCCAATTTATATACAAGTAAATTTTACACCGAACATCCTAATTAAAATAAAAAATAATATAAATTCTCTCCTCCCCCTCTCTCTTCTCCCCACCGCCACGATGCCATCCCAATCCCCTCCCCTCGCCTCTCCCACTTCACCAGCTGATGCCGACACCAACGACGATGTCAACCTCTCCCCTCCCTCCACCTCGAACTCCCCTCCCCGGCGAAGATGTCTCTCACTCTCTCTCCCCCTCTCCTCGGCGGTGCCACCAAGAAGACCGAGGTGGCGGCGGATCGGATCGGGGCGATGGCAGCATGGATCGAGGCGACACGGCATCGATCGACACGGCAGTGGCACGGATTGGGGTGGGGACGATAGATATACTTGGAGCGGTGGTTAGGACAGTGGAATAGCCGGAGGTGGCACTAATCGAGGCATCGATGGCCGGTGGAGCTTCTCAGTAGCGTCTTCCCGTGATAGAGGCCACCATCTCTGTACCCCCTCATCTTCTGCTCCTTCGTCGGCTGCAGCTGTGCTCCCTAGCCAACATGGGCTAGATGGGGATCCATCACGGGGAGACGATCTTGCCAACGTGCAGCTCCAAGCATGCCTCCATTGTTCCTGAGCTAGGGCGAGTGGAGGTGCGTGGAGGCCTGCAGAGGTCCGCGATTCCTCGAGGGGTGATGGTCCCAAGCTAAAAAGATATTCGGTTCCTACGTGGCGAGCTTGGGATACCCTCGACGGTGGAGCGTTGGCCATGGCCTAAGAAAGTTGTAGATGTGGGCACAACACAAGCTAGGAAGATCTTTGAAACAAATGATGCTTGGTGAATCTTTTTGAAGATGCGTGAAGGGCTCTTTCTGTTATGATGTTCAAGAGCTGAGCAAGTCAGAAAAATAATTTTCCTACATATATTTTCTTTGTTGGTTTTAAACAATATGCCAAGCAGATCTATTCCATTATAAAAAAAAAACAAACAGATCTCTTGCGGAGTTATGTAACTGGTCATGGGCAGCCTCAGCTTTCTTGATGTGAGTGTGATGGCTAAAGACCTTTTCCTTCTCATGTTTAATAAACCTATTGCGATTTGCCGTAAAAAAGAAGTCCCGCGTATTTGCTCTATCTGATTTATACGTAGTACTTCCCCAAGTTGCATTTATTAGCTAATAATGCTTCTTCATAGATACGACCCATTCAAGGCGGAAAAACTCATGCCTACGGAGACTTTTTTTTTTTTACAGGGTCCTGAAACAAGTTGTCGGTTGTTAGGAGCACTTTATATGAACAGATCATTTCATTTACACGGAATTACTTGGTAGACAATCTTTATGACTTTCTCTCGTCTCTATATATAGGCTAGCTGCAGCCCTGCACCATTCTCCACTTCTGCAGACAACCTCGCAAATTAACGCGTAGAAGCAGCCAAAGCCAACCAAGTACTCCGTATCCAACAAAGAGTTATCAAAAGAGTAACCAACAAAGATGAAGTTGCGGTACGCTAGGGCAGTTCTTGCCGGCCGTTTTTGTCTCTGGCTCTCGGCCGTCTGGGTAGCAACTGCCGATGTACCGGCAGGCCAGCGTTCCGGCTGCCCAGATAGGTGCGGTGACGTGGATATCCCGTTCCCGTACGGCATCGGAAAGGAGTGTGCGATGCAAACGGGCTTTCAGTTCGATCTTGCCTGCGATTCCGTGAATGGCACCGAGAAGCCTTTCTTCAGGGGTATTGAGGTGACCAAGATTTCTGTAGAAGACGGTAAGGCCTGGATGAAGTTGGGCATATCCTCTCAGTGTTACGATCAACAGACGAGGAAGATGAAATACAACGAAGTATGGGCAGACTTTGATAGGTCACCTTTCTGGTTGTCGGCCGACAACAAAATCATCGCCATCGGGTGCCGAACTTTGGCTTATATGTCGAGCAATGCTGTAAGTATCTTGTCAATCTGTCTGAGAGTTCTCTCCCCTCCGGTGATTATTCCAAAAAAAAAAATCTGTCTGAGAGATTTTGAATTACTTCATTCGTTTAGAAGGGTTTTAGAAGGCACGCGTTCGCCATGTTACAACCACAAACATAAACACGGGAACTGGATTGGATTTTTTTTCAACTTTGCTGTTGATATGCCTGAAATTGGAAGTATAGCCACCTATTTGGTTTCTGAATCACATTTCAATGGCCAGAGCATCCTCTTCAACCTTACAATTAATCAGGGTGAGGCAGAAAGAGGGGAGAGTGAGGGACATGGCAAGGACTCATTGGAAATGGCGATGCTGAAGATTTCGATGAGCCTCAGTGGTAGCGACACCTGAACTCTAGCAAGCTTCCCTGTATTACGTTTTTTTAGGTAGGGTGTGATTGGAGGGGGTTTGGGGGGGGGGGGGGGGGGGGGGGGTGGGAGGAGTTGTATGTGGTTTAGGTTTTCGAGGATGGGCGGGGTGCTGTAAAACTAGGTGGGGTGGTGGGTATGTGCGCACCTGGTGAGGCATCGACGGTGGCTTTCGAGCCACAAGGATGGAGGTGGGTGGTGGATATGGGCGTGGTTGAGGCGTCGAAGGTGGCTTTGGAGCCACAAGGATGGAGGAAGGCGGTGGGTGTGGTTGGCGATAGGGCAAGGGTAAGATGACAGACTTGGAGATGATGGTGGCACCGGCAGATCTAGAGGAAAAGTCATATACCATTTTGCAAAAAAAAAAGGAATTGCTAAATACCGTTCCAGAAAATCAACCTCCAAATCTTGTAGATTTTGAGCCATCGGATGTACATTGTGATTTATCCTCCTACCCTTCTTCTTCAACTCCTGCGACCACTTCATTTTATTCGGAGCCAGCAGCACCCCCAAACTCTAGTAGGGACCTATGGATTAGGGTCGGGGTGAGAGGGGGGTGGGGGGAGGGGGGGAGGGGGGAGAGGTGGGAGTTCGCCGGCTTTAAAGGGATGGCCGTGGGAGGTGGCAGCCCGTGGTGGGCAGCGGATCGGGCAGGCAACGAGGTGGTAGTGCCGCCACTGAAGCGCAAGTCGGAAGCAAGCGGTGGGCCGGTGTTGACGGTGGGGGCAAAGCAGAAGGACTAATTAGGAGAAGGCAATCGGTGGTGCGGCCGGTTGCCGTCGGAGACGAGGAAGACAGCGGCGTGAGGGCAGCTTGCTGGCACTGGCTTCAGGAAAAGGAAAGGAGAGGGAGGGCGAGGGGGCCTCGCCGGCGCTGTTGACACCTTTCAGCCAGCCGGCTAACCGGGTGACGGCATGCTGGGGCGGCCGTGGCAGAGGCGGCACAAGTCGTGCTCTCGCGCTAGTGAGCGGCTGCAGTGTGAGTGGAGTCGGGAGAAAGGGATGAGGAAGAGGGTTTTAGGGTTTGGTTGCTCTGCACAAATCTTAAAGCAATCTGGTGGTTCATAATTTGCAAGATTCCTAAAGAGGTTTTATGTCAAATGGTGTATAGATAGTCCCAAAAAAAATTCCAAATTTGATTCATGTGGTGAGAAACAAATTAAACTCCGATTAATACGGGTATCCAAAGTAAGATTTATTTATTTTTGTTTTAACAGGTATAAGTCAAACTTTAACTTGCATATTTATACAGTGATATACATATCAAAATTTTCAAAAATATTTCATGAATGATATGGATAGAATGAGGGGGCATCCCACTCTTTCCAACGACCCCCTCCATCTAAAAAAGTCCAATCCTAGTTACGAACCTGGACATATGCGTGTCCAGATTCATAGCTAGAGTTTGCTTCTCTTTTTTTTTTTTGACGGAGTAGTAGATTAGAAATGACAATTGGGAGTGTGCAACCCCACCAGTGAAGGGCGGGGCGTTGCTACCATCCGTACATTTTTACAGCACATATTGCTATATGCTCTAGAATAATTTTTATCATGATCATACGAGATGTGACACATCCTAATATGATGGATCTGGACATATTCAATACGAGATTGATTTATTTTGGGACGGAAGAAGTACACAAGGTGGTTTTATTTGTAAGCTAGGCCATGTTTAGTTCCAAAGTTTTTCTTCAAACCTTCAACTTTTCCATCACATCAAAACTTTTCTACACACATAAACTTCCAACTTTTCCGTCACATCGTTCCAATTTCAATCAAACTTCCAATTTTGGTATGAACTAAACACAGCCTAGTTTTTTCATGATATTTTCATATCTTTTTTTTCTGCTTCTATTTTAATATCTTATGGTGTAATAGTTGTACATCTATAATTGATGTAGAGGCCAGAAAGTTACTTCCATTCTCTTTTCTTTTTTTTTAAAAAAAATAGCGTCCATTCTTTTTAATTTTTTTTAAGACGTGACAGTGTCCATTATATATATTGCTTCTTGGCCTAATAATCCATCTGCAAATTCTCCAGTATGTAATTGGTTGCGTGTCGTCATGTAATTATTCAACACCTGTGAATGGGATATGCTCCGGCGTTGGCTGCTGCCAGGTAGACGTTCCAGGACGCATATTTTGGTACCAAGGTATTTTCGATGAAAATTACAATACTACCGAAATATGGAGGAGCAGTCCTTGCAGCTACATGGTACTGATGGAGAAAAAATCCTTCCAATTTAGCACCACTTACCTTAACTCGACAGTATTCAACGAGACGTACAAGGGAAAAGTTCCGGTTGTGTTGGACTGGGTCATAACACTGGATACATGCGAGGAGGCTAAAAGCAACAGGTCTTCCTACGCATGTGTTAGTACAAACAGTGACTGTGTCGATGACCCGAGTGGAGGCTACCGTTGTAGGTGCTCCAATGGATACCAAGGAAACCCTTATATTAAAGATGGATGCCAAGGTACAATATTTTTTTTCATCATATTTTTCTGCTTCATATAGAAATTTCAACCAAGCTTGCTTGTTTGATTTCAGATATTAATGAGTGCCTTGACAATGCTACACATCCTTGTTCGGAGATATGTAATAACACAGTGGGGAGTTTCACCTGCTCATGCTACCAGGAAATTATATGCTGAATGGCACTTGCATACCAAATCAGAAGTCTGGTTTTCCTGCGCTTCCTGTAATAGGTGCGTACCTCCCTTCGATAATCACGAGAACTAATAATTAGCATACGCTGGCCATATGTAGAACTGCATGTAAATTTTGCATTATATTACACCATAAAAAAATCCAATTAACATCCTTATTTGGAAAACAAAAGTTTCAGGTTTGCCCACCTGGTACACGTACTGACGTACAACTAGTCATTAGCTTTCTCACTTATTGACCATGCTTTTCTTTGCCTTTTTTTTCTACAAAATCCCTGTATATCTAGGAAAATGCTTGGTATCAAATGTCTGACGCAACAGAAAACTAGAAAACTACTGGAGTACCTCTCTGTTCATTCCATACATTCATACATGCTATAATGATCTTCAAAATATTTTTTTATTCTGAACTACTTATCCAATCTATGATATAATCACACCATAATATTTGTTATAATTAAATCTTTACACCAAGATATCACATCATTATATTCCAATGAAAGAAAAACATGAGTTTCAATCTGTTAAAATTTAATATTTCAGACGCGGTAGCAATATAATTCAACATGTGTTTTCATTATGTTCCATAAAAAAAATTAAATGTTTCAATAACTAAATTTTTTGTATCACCACGTATAACTCAATGTTTCACCAATTGACGAAAAAGTATGAGATGCTCACGCCCCTACTCTCTGTCCTGCCATTCTATTAGCTTTCTACCCACACCATGCATACATGTATTTAGTGATATTAAAAATATTTTTTCTTCCAAAATACTTATCCGATGAACGATTAGATCATACCGTTGAATTCGTTATAATTAAATTATAACAAATAAAAACTTAATGCTTCATACGTGATAGCAATATGTTTCACCATGTGCTTTTATTCACAATATTTCTGTATGTTTCATAATCTGATTTTTCTGTTTCACCATGTATAACTTTATGTTACACCAACGGTCAACTGAAACATTTGACCATCCGATTTTGTTTTATAACATCAGACGTTCGATTTGTAGCTCTCCCCTTATATATAGTCTAAGCCAATCCAGATCCCAGCCAGGCCAGATTGCACCTCTCAAATCAGGATAGAGCTGAGTAGTCATCCACATCACTAGCTCATGGATCTTCCACATATTTTCAGCAATATCATGTAAGCTTTTATGGTTGTGTGCAGGTGCAAGTGTTGGACTTGTCATCCTTGTGATCACCATAACTTGTGCATGCTTGATTCATGACAGAAGAAAGCTAAAGCACATAAAAAATCAATACTTTCGACGGCATGGTGGCTTGCTACTATATGAAGAGATGAAATCTAAACAAGGTCTTGCATTCAAAATCTTCTCAGAAGAAGAATTGCAACAGGCAACAAATAGATTTGATGAACATCAAGTTCTAGGCCAAGGAGGCAATGGAATTGTTTACAAAGGACATCTTAAGGACGATTTGGAAGTAGCAGTAAAAAGGTGCATGACAATTGATAAGCAAAAGGAAAAGGAATTTGGCAAAGAAATGCTAATTCTATCCCAAATCAACCACAAAAATATCGTTAAATTGTTAGGTTGTTGCCTTGAAGTGGAGGTTCCTATATTGGTCTATGAGTCCATCCCAAATGGTACGCTCTTCCATCTCATCCATGGAAACAATAATGGTTGGCACATCCCTCTGGTTACTCGCTTACGGATTGCCCATGAGTCTGCTGAGGCACTTGCCTACCTTCACTCTTGTGCTTCGCCACCAATCCTCCATGGCGATGTCAAGTCATCCAACATCCTCCTCGATAGCAACCTCTCAGCAAAAGTTTCAGAATTTGGTGCATCTATCTTAGCTCCAACAGATGAGACGCAGTTTGTCACGCTAGTTCAAGGAACATGTGGATACCTTGACCCAGAGTACATGCAGACGTGCCAATTAACAGATAAGAGTGATGTATATAGCTTTGGAGTTGTTCTTCTGGAACTTATTACACGCAAGAAGCCATTCAACCTTGATGCGCCTGAAAATGAGAAAAGCCTATCCATGAGGTTTCTCTTTGCAATAAAGGAGAACAATCTCAATGATATATTGGATGATCAAATCAAGAATAATGAGAATATGGGGTTTCTTGAAGAGATTGCCGAGTTAGCAACACAGTGTTTAGAGATGTCTGGTCTAGATAGGCCATCAATGAAGGAAGTTAGAGATAAGCTTGATAGGCTACGGAAAGTCATTGAACATCCGTGGGAACAAGAGAACCTAGAAGAATTGGAGAGCTTGCTTGGTGAGTCGTCACGGGCGGTCATCTCAAAGGTTGAGAGTACAGGAAATTTTAGCATCGAAAAGAAAGTTGTCGAGGGTTTGGAATCAGGACGTTAAGCAATACTCTCTCCACTATGGCTTAACCCCAATCATATCGTGCTTTATTATAGATTCCTTGTAGAGCCAAGAAACTCTTACTCATCTATGTCAATTATTTGTGTAAAATTGACATCATGTGAAAGCAAGGTAATAGTATATCATATATGTTAGAATATATATCGTCATGGTATCACTCATGTTGGTAGATTGGGATTCAAATCATGTAATAATTTCATGGCAGAGATTATTCCTTATCTCTACTTGTTGATGAAAAGGAAAGTTAAGAAGAAGAGTAGAAATTTATGAAATTCAAACTAAAGGTAATAGAAGGGATTGCATATGTATGTTGGAATAAATGACTCGCTACATGATGAGTATAATAGTGGATATAATGTGTGGAAAATTATGTATTGTATTGAAAAATATTTCGGTGAAATTTCTCTAATAAAACAAAACTTTTAGTCTTGTTGATTGTTCTCCCTAGAAAGATGAATTATGGTTCTTTCATTGACAAATATCTCACTTCTTAATGAACTCTTTTGTGTCTTAATTAGCAAGGATTTAAATTATGCATCACTCATTTTTCTAAAGAAGTATAGGCTACGGTTATTTTAAACTCTTTGATAACACACATTTGGAACATTTAAAGACATCATTTTCTCTTTAATTGGATAACTCAATATCGCAATTTTAGACATCATTGGCTAATGGAGGAAGATAGAAAACTCTCCAAGAGAGACGAAGAAACAAACTCAAATAATTCTTTAAGTTATATCTTGGAGAAAAGAGTAGCAAAAGTAAAATGAAATTGATAAAAGAGAGAACCTAACAATGACTTGTCTTCAAAACAATAGATTTGATAGTTATGAATGCATTGATCATAAACAAATGCTCCTTGTGTTGGGCAACCAATATCGGTAACCAGAATATCTGTGAAGTGCTAACTCTCATTTTTGAGTAAATTTCACAGCACTACATATGCTCTGATCACATTATCACAAAACTATAGATTTAAGATGTTGTATTACAAAACTACAGATTTGATAACAAATTTATCATGAAGCTACAGATTTAAGATAGAGTTTAATCGCACATTTCAATCTGCTAAGGAGTGAAGATAAGCTATCCGAGATATTAGACCCACAAAAAATCCTAGAAGGAGTAGAAGACGTTGATCTGGTTGCTGCACTAGCTGGGGAATGTTTAAGTTTGAATGGGCAGGCGAGGCCGACCGTGAAAAATGTGGAGATGAGACTGCAAAGGCTGTCAGGAGAAGACAGTAACACAGTACAGGGGAGTAAAATCGAGATGTATCATGATGTATCAGCTCAAATGAGCATTAGTAAGGGCAGTAGCAGTAGTAAGCAATGCAGTATTGAGGAAGATGCCTTATTGTCCGCCAGCTTTCCTCGGTGATCAATCCTTTCTTACTCAAATGTGTGTTAAGTACTTCCTCCGTTTCATAATGTAAGTCATTCTAGCATTTTCCACATTCATATTGATGTTAATGAATGTAGACATATATATCTGTCTAGATTCATTAACATCAATATGAATGAGGGAAATGCTAGAATGACTTACATTGTAAAACGGAGGGAGTAGAAGAGAGTTATTTTGAGAAGTTTGAACTATTGCTACTATCTTAATTTGCATTGGTAGAATAAATTGTTGCTTATAAGGTTTGTATAATTGTAAATTGTATTGGGTGTTTTGGTGTAGTATCTGAACTGCCAACGGCCAGAAAATGTGAATGTTGGAAGTTATAGTGGTCTGTGCTTAGAATCTCAGAGTTAAATTATAACCTTTGCCTGCAAATCTTGTCCATGTTTGTGCAGTCGGTAGTTGGTACTCGGTGCACCAATCTACTTGTTTTTTAACTGTCTACTAGCCACATATATGATATCATTACCAAGAAAGAGAGAGACGGGTGCTTTCATGGTTGTTTTTCCTCCTCTTGATTTTGACAAGGCGGGTTGTTTGGGTAGCCAGCACGCCACTGAAGAAACCTTCGATTTCCTCCTTTAATTTCTACCACCACCGAACAAAAAGAAATTCAAGATCAAACTTGGTACCTTTTTTGGCCGTATTGCTCACCCACCCACCAATCATACAAACGAAATTTGTCGATATGAAGATATCGAGCCAGAGCATTGAAATGTACAATGGGTCAACTGTTCGTTAGTCCCTAATGCAGAGCAGGATATGCTATGAGTATTGACGTGTCCAGGTGCTCTACTTCTATACACGATATTAGCTGAAGAAGCCAGAACGCGTATATGGCCGCCACCGACGCCGACCACGACGATGCAGCCCAACGTCTAGCGTTTTCTACTGTGCGTGCGTCAAGCGGAATAGGGAAATTGGAGAGAAAATTACAGGATTACCGTACTTTTGGTAGGGTAAATTGGAAACGCAAGCGGCTGGGGGGGGCGCTAGGGGGGCCTGTGCTTCCGGAGGTTCTCGCGCCCCTGCTTGAAGTGGCGGCGCTGCGTGCGCCTGCCGGCTGCCGCCTCGCATCCCTTCCTCCCTCTCACTCTCCCGCCCGGATTGGTCCTGTCGCCGCCTCGGCCGTAGGTGGCGGCGCGGACGAGGCCGGCATTGGCGTGAGGGAAGGAGTTCTCTGGGCTCTGGGGTATAGGAGTGGCGGCGAGTGATGCGGCACCGATTGGGCTGGAGTGGAGACGCTAGGTAGAGTAATTTTGTGGGCCGAGAAAAACTAATTTCCCATGGGAGCACACTCGCCAGCTGAATTTTTTTTCATTTTTAAATTTTTATTTTTTAATATTTGCAGAAATATTATACCATCCAAAGTATTTACAGAAAATGACCCTGCCGCTCAAGTGGAGAATGTCTAGGTGTGCGCATTTTGCATTGAGGTCCTTGCCGCCCTCTGCAAGAGCTGAAGGGGGCAAATGTAATTTTCGCTCCGCCAAAAATGCATTTTTCTAACTTTTTTTCATCTCGTCCGTCCCTCATGTCACCTTGCCGCCCTTCGGGGAGGGCGGAAGGGTCTATTTCTGTAAATATTTTCGCCGATTTAATATTTCTGTAAATATTAAAAAATAAAAATTTAAAAATGAAAAAATTTCCTCGCCAGTTATAATAACTGGATTGTCGACGTGGCACTCCTTTGGATTAAAAACCCACACAAACTGTCACAAACCAAGAAAGTTACTGCACCAGTTAGTTTGAATTTGTTCTAAATCATATCCATCCGACGCAATTTACTTTAGAAAAATAGACAAAAAAAAGGTTTTGTGTCAAATAATTAAGAAGAAAGTGTTAACGTGTTGAAAATTAAACACTGAGTTTTATGATTGAAACCACATACCCTGTCACTACACTAACAATAATAATTCATTGAGATATCAAGTCAAACAACATATTGTGAGATTGTCGTCATGAGGGGTTAAGAGGACTGACATGTAAGCCAGATGTGTGCACTCAGATGTGTATATTTTTTTTCCTTTTTTTCAGCCTTTAGCTGTGTATTTAAAAGCCCTGCTTCTATTGTATTAATATAATGCCAGTTAACTGATTGCCCATTAGGAAAAAACAAAAATTAATATTAGATCACTAGCGTAACAACAAGCGAGTATAACCACACGTATCTAAACACAGAGTACTACGAAACAAATTGATTGACTTAATGAAAGTGACACGCCTATAATTATGTGTGATCCTACAAGTAAAAAAAGAGTAAATTTCATAAAACTCTATCTATTATGCTCCAAGTTGCACAAACCGTGTTGTAGTTTTAAAGTTTCTCAAAATCACACCGTTGATTAAATTGACATTCCTATATCAAAATTTTAAAAAGTTTTACTTAGAAGGATATACTAAAGGATAAATAACTCATAAATTTGAAATGTGATTATAGAACTCAAAAGTGTGGCAAACCAAAGTTAAAATGACCAATATTGTGGTTTTCTGAAACTTTATAGCCATAATACATAAGGTTATATGGCATGTGTCAAAACCCCTGTGATTTTATGTAACTTAGTCCATTATATCTGGGTTAGGTTAAATTTACTTTTAAAAAGTAACCTAACAAGCTGACTTATATTAATCTAATGGGGTTGTCTGTCAATTTATTGATTTTTCTTATCTATCAATACTAGATCAATATGTAATAAATCATATGGTTATCTTGATTTTCTTCTTCTTATTGTAAAACAAACAAGATTCTAACTAAAATATAACATGAGGCAAACAAGGATAATTGTCGCTTGTTTTTGCAGTGCAGAATTTTGTGTTGGACGTACTCTGTATACGATGATCCAAACACATCAACCCACCGAAATTTAATGAAATGTATATCCACTCTGAGGATGAAGACAACATGCACCCACGGTTCGATTACTCTGGGACAACAATAATATGCATATCTATATGTTATGGTGTACTGGATGTGCAACGCCATAGCACTGCGTACGAAATCTATTTAAGCCAGTGGCTATTGGTTTATATTATGCATGTGCTAGTATGTTGTTTTATATCTATAGCTGTGTTCCTAATTCGTCATTGGGTTAGTCTACGCCTTAGCTTGTACAAATGTATGCGATAAACAGTCAAAACAAGTTAAATGATGATAGGTAAAAACTGGAAAAAAAAACATATATATATATCATTGTGTCACTATCAGATATTCCAGGGAATACACTAATACAGGCCAAGTAAGTCAACGTCTTCCTTATTAGCAACTATAGAGGACATCAACTTGTGAGGTGTCATAGCTTAGCACATGGAATGCTTCAACATAGACTACTACTACATGTCTTTTCTTCACCCACCAGGCCACCACCTTCAAATATCTGCCTGTGACTGCGATATATGGAGTATATAGTTTTCACTCTGTCCTTTGAAACCAATCTAATTCCTATTTTAACAGAACTGAAAGCTGCAAGATTTTTTTTTTAAAAAAAAATGGCTTACAGAATTGACTGACCCAAGGCAACATAATGAAGCACTGTCATATGGCCATGCAAGTCATACATATATCGTCACTTCGTCAGTATACAAACAAAGTCATTCCATTTGCCGAAACCGAGTCAGCCGTAGCACACTAGCAAGCTATCTACAACCCGTAGCTAGACCATCGGTTTAAAACACACACACACACACACAATAAGAAAACTCTATCTAGTCCATGTCCATCTATTTATACCTTCCACTAAGCTAGACACGTTATAATTAAGAACACCATCACGAGCTCATCGTAGCTGACACACGGCCGGCGCCGGACGGGGTGAAGGGCTTACGAGAGGACCAACGATTAGCGATGAAGTTGCGGTACTCTTGCCTGCTTCTTTTCGGCCATCTTGTTCTCTCCTTTCCGGCCATCTGGATGGCAGCCACCGCCGAAGCCGCCGATGCACCGTCAGGCCAGCCTCCCGGCTGCCCGTCCAAGTGCGGGGACGTTGACATCCCGTTCCCGTTCGGCGTCGGTCCCCAGTGCGCGATGCAGACATTCTACGACTTCAAGATCGACTGCCTGCAGTCCTCAAACGGCAGCAGCAGCAAGCCTTTCTTCAGGGGTTCCGAGGTGACCAAGCTCTCAGTGTCAGATAGCAAGGCGTCGATGAATATGAACATATCCGCGTACTGCTACGACTCGTCCTCAGGCACGATGAAGACCAGAGGCGCATCTGCGGACTTCAGCGATTCGCCTTACTGGATATCGGACAAGGATAACAAAGTCGTCGTCATCGGGTGCCAAACGCTCGCTTATATGCAGATCAATTTTGTAAGTGTAGTTTTGTCAGCCACTTTTTAGATAGTACAGTAGCTTTTAAGTGTTAATTTAACACACTAGATTGACACCAGCATGCATATACTCCCTCCACGGGAATGCTAATGGGCAATCACTCGTCTGGCGGTGGGGTAGCAATCAATTGGCCCCCTCCCCTCCCTTTCTTCACCTGGTTTCCTTTTTTAGCACCGCATTACTTTCATATTTTAATAAATTTATGCACCTAAAGTTTATACACCTCAAGTTTACAAAGTTTAGAGACCTAAAGTTTATAAGTTAAAAGTTTATATATCCGATTCAAATTTAAATTTGAATTCAAATATTTTTCATATATAGTATTTCTATACATCTAAAGTTTATAACTTTAGACCTAAAGTTTATAAGTCAAAAGTTTATATACCCGTTTCAAATTTGAATTATATCCGATTCAAATTTGAATTTGAATTCAAATATTTTCTATATATAGTATTTCTATACACCTAAAGTTTATAGACCCAAAGTTTATAAGTCAAAAGTTTACATACCCGTTTTAAATTTGAATTTGAATTATATCCGATTTAAATTTGAATTTGAATTCAAATTTTTTATATATAGTATTTCTATACATCTAAAGTTTATATATCTAAAGTTTATAGACTCAAAGTTTATAAGTCAAAAGTTTACATACCCGATTCAAATTTGAATTTGAATTCAAATTTTTTTATATATAGTATTTCTATACATAAATTTTTCTAACTTTTGTTTTTTTTAAAAAAAATTTGTGGTGTACTGTAGTAGGAAGAGAAGAAGGGGAGGAGGAAGGGGGAGAAGTGGGAGGAGGTATTACCTATAGGGGGAGGGGGGCGGATTTGATCGCTTGGGCGAGCGCCTGGTGATCGATCGCCCATTAGCCCCCCCTCCCTCCATCCCATAATATAAGGGATTATTCCCTTTTGGGTAAAATTAAGAATAGCAAGAAAATACTATAATACCGCTATTAAATGAGATTTGTTTATGGGTGAGTGGGTAGTTGAGGGTTAAAATCAGGGGCGGAGGTAGAGTATATATATTAGGGGGGTGACCAGGAACCTAGTGAAGAAAAAATTTTAGCTATATCTCATCCATTTTCACCATGTATGTACCCCCTCAATACAAATTTAGGCACCCGCATCAGCTTAAACTCGATTTAAAGTAGAGTAAATTAAGTAAGTGGCACCACCCTCCATTTTGTTCTAGCTCCCCCTGTTAAAATAGGTAGAAATTTGAATTGGAATTGATGGATGTGACAAGCAGTACACCAAAATCCCTTAAATTAATTGTAGGACAACTGGAATGGGCACAATCCCTTATATTAAGAGACGGAGGGAGTAACACATATATCGCGTAGAGACTCACATAGAACACGCATATGTGTTTTTACTCACAAGATATATTGGTCGCGGCGCGTCCAGTGCCATGTCAGATTTGAACCAGCATATATATAGTGGGCTAGGTTTACATGGCAACATATAGCAGGCTAACTCCTGAAATTCTAAATAGATCTGCAGGTTGCGAAAATCAAGTAGTCTATCCATTCGTAATATATATTATGTTCAAAATAAATGTAGCAATTTTGTTATTTTTTTCAATTTCGTTGTGAGGATCACAAATAGTCAACTCGTGCAAGATATGATAAGGTGTTTATAGAAATAGAAATTTTACAGCTCAGTGGTACAAAATCTCGGTCGTTAGTTGAGCCTGATCGGATGGTCGGTATCGATCAGTACCTTGAGGTACCGTTTACTCCATTAGGTGGTACTAGCCATGTTGAGTGAGGTGGAAGGGTAAAATATAATTGTGAATTCGTGTTGGAGATTAGGCTCAGTCAATTTGAACCATATGTCTTGACGAGGCTTGTGGAAACTGTAGTTTTCTAACCGAATTCCGTGAGGCGGTGATACACAATCGTTAGCGACAGTGAGGTTGTTGGTGGAGAAGCGGTGCTCTAGGAGTGGTCAAGCAACAGATGTAGTGGTGGTCAAGGACTCGGTTAGCAGTGGCAGTGGCAATGCTCGAGGACTCGTCGTTTGCGGCTGCGGACGTGGTGGTCCATGAGTTGTCAGACGTGGTGTCAGTGCTTGGGGAGTCCTCGTCACTGTGGCAGAGGTGATCTAGGAGATGTTTACTATGGCAGTGTGGTAAGACTGTCACTGTGGCGCCGATGACAACGTCCTCCATGCAGAGGGGAGGGAGGTGTTGGAGCCATCGAGGATAAACGATGTAGCCTCAGGAAAAGGAGGTGGCGGCGCACCACTTCAGTGGGGAAAGAAAATGGCATATTGACTGATATGAGGAGGATGAAGGAGTATCACTAGCTTTGGTAGGAGATTGGGCCGTGCACGACCTTTATTCCATGGCGCAAGTTTACTTCTCAATCGTACCCTCCTAGATTGGATGGTCGGTTTCCTTTTTTATCTAGTGGTATTGGTACCTTAGGGTACCAACTACTTGATCAGAACAAACCTCTTATAGAAAAGGAAAAGGTCCACATTTTGTCCCTTAACTCTTTCCACAACCTCTCTTACAATATTTAGTTGTTTATTGATCAAGTGAATTTACTCCCCAATGTGAAGATCTCTTAAATAATATTTTCTGCTATGAAGTTATTAAAAGCTTCGGTTCTTCTTACATCTATATTTCCATTAGACTTCTCATTGCAAAATCTGTAAAGGTTGAAATCACCCCCGAATTAAACATGCACGGTAAACCCCCTACTGAAATCTTATCACTAAGCTCAAACAAAACATCTTCTCTATTTGTCGTATGTGCAGGTTATATGTATTAACCTAATCCAATTTGAAAACCATCGTTTTCATTCCTCAATTCTCTTATCCCCGTCAGAATCCCTCTAGAATATATAGGTGTACTTTGTATTGAACTAGGTCTAGTGTTATTGTTAAATAGCTAGAGACTAGACTACTCCACTCCCTCTCTACTCTTAATAAGAAAAGCTATATCGAATAGCTATTGAGGAGATATGATAGGTAACAATAATGAAGGAAATACTACGGTGGTGGAAAGTAGCTATTAACTGAATCAACAACAAGAGGTTGATGCTGGTAAGATGATATTGTGTATGATCTGTACTTGGTATGTGGCTTGAAATTAAACTAATGAACAAGAAAAGTTCAATTAGTTGAGAATGAGAAAATTCTCTCTTAGTAGCTAATAAAATGTGTCTAATGTTTCGTGTACTAATTAATAATATATATGAAACAAGTGCAGGCTTTAACAGGTTGCGTGTTGACATGTGCCGAGGACTTCAGCCCTATGAACGGTGTATGCTCTGGTGCCGCTGCTGCGAACTTGATTTTCCAAATGGCACATGGTATTATAATTCTTATTTCAATGAAAACTACAACAGTAGCCAAATATGGAAGACCAATCCCTGCAGCTACATGGCAGTGATAGAAACTACAGCGTTCAACTTTAATGCTATGTACGTCAACTCAACTATATTCTACGACACATACAATGGGGTAACTCCACTTGCCCTAGACTGGATCATATCAATGGAGTCATGTGATGAAGCCAAAAGAAGCACCACTTTATATGCATGTGTTAGTGGAAACAGCAAATGCGTCAGTGAACCAAAGGGAGGTCATCGTTGTATGTGCAATGATGGATACGAAGGCAACCCATACATCAAGGATGGATGCAAAGGTAGGCCTTATTAATTAGTTATCGGTAATTAAATGCTTAGTTTTTTACCTTTATTAATCTCTTCTTAAAGTCATATATCACCTTGAACTAAAAGTTGGTTGTTTTCACCCTTAATTTTAAAACTAGGCAAATTAAGTAGTGGTTTTGTTAGTATTATGCAGTTTTTGCTTTCCTTTATACATGTTTTGATACATGAATGCAACTTAGGACCACAACAATGGCATGTCAGAGAAAATGGCAACCCTTCCAATAAATAATATTGTGGAATAGGTTTGAGGTATTATTCATTCGGTTTTAAAAGTTCATATGAGAAAATGTCAATCTTTGAATTATGAAAGAAAAATTGAACTATGCAAGAGAGATGGAATTTGCCTTACTTATTTTCCTTTTTACATCAGTGTCCTATACCTTCTACATATGCGAATAATAAGGCAATACAACAATTTTAACTTCAACTAAGAAAAAACAATTTTAATTTCAACTAAGAAAAACAATTTTAACTTGGTGTGGTGGTTTGATTTCAGATATTGATGAGTGCCTCGACAACATTACTTACCCTTGCAATGGGATATGCAAGAACACAATGGGGGGTTTCACCTGCTCATGTTACCCAGGAAGTTCTATGATGCATGGTGTTTGCCAGACTAACAAAAAATCTCAACTTCCGCCTACAGCGGTGTACGTAATAGGTGGGCTCATCTATTCTACTATAAGAAATAGTACTTACATGTGTGGACTGTGGACATCAACCTCGAAGTAAACAAGAAAGCTAGTGCCACCTTACGTACTCAATTCCAAATATAAGAGTTCTTTCCTAAATATATAATTCACAAGCTTTCTTTTTTTATTCCTTTTCCACCACGGTACAAATAAATCAATCAAAACATGGTAAATTTGAAATTACTTTTTTAACCTTGCGCACAAGTCTAAAATGACTAGCATTTGGAATCAAGAATATATAAGACAAAGCTTAATTATGTCTATTATATCTTTGTTGAATTTTGATATAGCCCATGAGGAGCTACGAATTTATTGTGCCCACCATTATAATGAGAACAACTTTATTTACCATTTTTTCTAATATACTTATTAAAATAGCCTAAACACAACTTTATTTACCTTTTTTTTCTAATATCCTAGTCAAGCATTAGTATAGGAAACATAGCCACTGTGGGTTAGTGGTATTAGGCATCTCTATCGGTTCATGGATCCAATCAACAGTGATAATTTACCACCATCTAATAATGCTATGAACTGACAATGATACGTGTAAATCATTGATGGTTCTTATTACAAACCGATACATATTTCCTGCCTTATAAAAGAACGAGATGGAAACGGTCCAGCCATGCACTTCCACCATTTTACCACCCAAACGATCAGTCTGGTTGATTGGACCATATCTAACATTTAGTTTAATCAGATGTCGAGCTTGATCACATCTGCTGCCACACATTTATTACAATCACATACATCACATCCACTTGTATGATCGTCAATAAAGCAACAGAGATTTTCTTCCAAAAAACCAACAGAGATATTTGCCATAAACTGCCAAAACTAGTGTGAACTGGCAATGGTGCATTGCTGCTTCATAGGTCATAGATAATCCATATGTTCCCATAAATTTAATAACTACAATTTTATAGTGCAGGTGGAAGTATTGGACTCGTTGTCTTAGTAGTTGCTATCGCATGTGCATGGTTTATTCAAGAACGAAGAAAGTTACAACACATCAAACAACAATACTTCCGACAGCATGGTGGTATGCTGCTTTTTGAAGAGATGAAATCACAACAAGGTATTTCATTCAAAATATTCTCAGAAGAAGAATTACAACAAGCGACAAACAAGTTCAACGAACAACAAATTCTTGGCCAAGGAGGCAATGGAATTGTTTACAAGGGACTTATCAAGGGCAACATAGAAGTAGCTGTGAAAAGATGCATGACAATTGATGATAAAAAGAAGAAAGAGTTTGGTAAAGAAATGTTAATCCTGTCCCAGATCAACCACAAAAACATCGTGAAACTTTTAGGTTGCTGCCTTGAAGTGGAAGTTCCTATGCTAGTCTATGAATTTATCCCAAACAACACACTCTTCCATCTCATCCATGGAAACCATGGCCGACAAATCACTCTAGACACTCGCCTGCGGATTGCCCATGAGTCCGCAGAGGCACTTTCCTATCTACATTCATGTGCTTCACCACCGATCTTCCATGGTGACGTCAAGTCCTCCAATATCCTTCTTGATGGCATCCTCTCAGCAAAAGTGTCTGACTTCGGTGCTTCCATCTTGGCTCCAACAGATGAGTCACAGTTTGTCACGCTAGTCCAAGGAACTTGCGGATATCTTGATCCAGAATACATGCGGACATGCCAATTAACAGATAAGAGTTATGTCTATAGCTTTGGAGTTGTTCCTCTAGAGCTTCTCACACGCAAGAAACCGATCAACCTATTCGCACCTGAACACGAGAAAAGCCTATCACAGAGATTTTTCACAGCAATGAATGAGAACAAACTTGAAGATATATTAGATGAGCAAATAAAGAACGACAACAATTTAGGGTTTCTTCAAGAGATTCCATGGAAACATACTTTCCTTCTCTCCACCTTCACCCGGAACCAAAGGAGAAAGGCAGCCATTACTTGAGTCCAGCCAACTACACTCTTAGCAAGGCAGAGAAGGAAAGTATGTTTCAATGCTTGGAGAGCATCAAGGTACCATCTGGATACTCCACGAATATAAAGCGAATAATAAGCACGAAGGAGAAGAAGTTCACAAACCTAAAGTCTCATGACTGTCACGTGTTGATGACACAGCTGCTACCAGTTATAATAAGGGGTATCCTCCCAGACAATGTCCGGGCAACAATAACAAAGCTATGTTCTTTCATGAACGCAATTTCGCAGAAGGTCATCGATCCGGATAGGTTAGAAGCCCTTCAGAATGATGTGGTGCAATGTCTTGTCAGCTTTGAGTTGATATTTCCACCTTCATTTTTCAATATAATGACGCATCTGCTTTGTCACCTAGTAAAAGAGATCGGTATTCTCGGGCCTGTGTTCCTACACAACATGTTTCCTTTCGAGAGGTACATGGGCGTTCTGAAGAAGTATGTTCGTAACCGTGCTCGTCCAGAGGCAAGCATCGCCAAGGGGTATGGAACAGAGGAGGTCATTGAATTCTGCGTAGAATTTATTGAAGACCTTCGCCCAATCGGGGCACCTGAATCACGCCATGAAGGGAGACTACGGGGAAAGGGGACTCTCGGAAGGAAAGCTATAATGACGGTAGACAACAATTTATTCCGTAAAGCCCATTTCACGGTTTTACAACAATCTTCATTGGTGGCTCCTTACATCGAGGAGCACTTGGCTCTAGTTCGCGCCAGAAACATCGGTAAGTCCGATGCATGGATTACACGGCATCACATTGATACTTTCCCCGCATGGCTGCGACAACATCTCATGGGTAACGAGACGATTAACCAGCAACTGGCCTTCCTGGCGAGGGGTCCATCTGGCTCGATCGCGATATTCCAGGGATATGAGATCAATGGGTACACATTCTACACAAGAGCCCAAGACATGAAGAGCACGAACCAGAACAGTGCTGTTCGTATCGATGCCATGGGACACGATGGTACAATTGGCACGTGTTACGGTGCCATCGAGGAAGGCCACACAAAGCTTTACGGCGTCATGCACTGTCTTTGATAGAGTTAAACATACAAAGCTCTTCCAACTAAGTAACTTTACCTTTTTAAAAATTTACCGAAAAGTTACACATTTTTTTTAAAAAAAATAGCATTATAGATTAAGATTTAAAATTTTGGACTGAAATTTCTAACATTTCGGGTCCATCCCCCAAGACACACCCAAAAAAACGAGAAGATTGCGGGTGATTTTTTCGCGTATTTAAAAAAAAGGTTCCTATTTAATCAAATTTTGTTCAACATTACAAATAATTTTGAACCGAAATTTCAGCTATATCGGTACCTTATAGAAATAGAGAAAACAAACCGTTATACCCTGCTCCAGATATTCAAGTACCTCACTTTGAGATACCAAAATTCATACGTCGAGATACTTTTTCAAGTATCGTAAAATTTGCCCTTCCAATTACCACAGACCTGTCACTATACATCAAAGTATCAAACGACCGATTCTGCGAAGCCTCCTTGGTGTCATTTCAATAACAACATGCATGCACCCAACATAAGCAGAGAGTCTTATTTAGGCCAGTGCATGCACCCAACCAAGCAACCCATTTTAATATAAAGCTACGGCATCATATGCCTTGGACTGACACAAGTTCTTAATTTGTCATTAGAATATCACACAAGTCCTTTCACTTGCTTGCTCTTGGTGTACATCTTTCGCCGGAGCGGCCAGAGCCATCGCCATCAGGCCGCTAATGGCCAGCCGCGCGCCGCTTCTTCTGCAGTACTCGTCGCTGCTGCTGCTGCTCTGCCTTGCCGTCTCGGCGCCGCCGGCCGCAGCCGGCAACGTGCCGGCGCCGGTGGCGGCCGTCTCGAAGCCGGGCTGCCCGACCAAGTGCGGCGCCGTGGACATCCCGTTCCCGTTCGGCATCGGCGAGCACTGCGGGCTCGAGGCGCCTTACACAAACTACCCGTTCAAGTTCGAGTGCAAGCCCGTTGACGGCACCAGCAAGCCTTTCTTCAGGGGTATGGAGGTGACCAAGATCTCCATGGAAGACGGCAAGGCCTGGATGAAGATGAACATATCCAAGAACTGCTACAACCAGTCGACGGGCACCAGGGAGGACAACACCAACACAACATCTGTGAGCTTCAGCCGCTCGCCTTTCTGGATATCGGACAGGGATAACAAGATCATCGTCATCGGGTGCGAAACGTTTTCGTATATGCAGATCAATAATGTAAGTATATGCCCATAATTCGTCAATCTGGTTGCATTAGATCACAAATACTCAAATGTGTTCATAATATATGGCCTTTAAAATACATGATTGTCTAAATTATTATTCCTTTATATATCAAGGACGACTTAGGATTTGTCATGTGAGAATATTATTAGTTTCTCCCTTTCACATGCATGTGGAATGCGTGTGGAAAATTTGACCGCTGCTATTTCAAGTTGACTTTTGAAAACGATATGACAATATTTTCCTTTAAAAGTACTTTCAAAATATTATAAATGTGCTATATTTTGTGTACATTTTAATATTAGTAATTAATAATCAAAGTGATGTATTGGTGATTGTGTAGGTATCCAAAACAACACTTACTTGTGAATTGGAGGTAGTGTGTATATATGAGAAATTCAGAGCATAAGTATATATAATTTTGTAGTGGTTGGAAGTTGGCATGTGGCCAAATGGCTGGGTGGTGTGATTGTAAGCCTGTCAATGTTTAAATCCTACATTTCATATTAGTGTCCATCGACATTAGGAGTAAGGAGTACATATGAGCATATTCGTTCAATGGAAATACATGTGCCTACCTACAATTCAGAGCCTTTTGATACTTTTGATGGAATATATGAAATTGTGAATACAAACATACTCTGGGTGTGTTTAGTTCCTTGGCCAATTTTTTTTTAAGTATACAGCACACATTTAAAGTATTAAACATAAACTAATAGCAAAACAAATTATACATTCCGCCTGTAAACTGCGAGACGAATTTATTAGAACTAATTAATCCGTCATTAGCAAATGTTTATTGTAGCATCACATTGTCAAATAATGGTGTAATTAGGCTCAAATGATTCATCTCGCAATTTACATGCAAACTATGCAATTGATTTTTTTTCGTCCACATTTAATGCTCTAACATGTATCCAAACATTCGATGCGACATTTTTGACAAAAAAAAATGAATCTAAACACGGCCTCTCTCAAAATTAAAGGATGTGCTTGAAAATCGTGTCAATTCCCAAATAGGATGTGTGTGGGGGGGGATTATTTGGATCGTTGTCAAATCTTGTATTAAGGTGTATATATAATACGTAACATGTGCAGGTTTTAACAGGTTGTGTGCCCTCATGCGGAAATGTCGACCCCAAGGACGGTATATGTTCCGGTGAAGCGGGTTGCTGCAAACTTGATTTCCCCAATGGCACATGGTACTATAGTACTTATTTCAGTAAAAGAAATGATAACAGCAGTCCTTGCAGCTTCATAACAGTGATGGAAACCACAACCTTCAACTTCAACAAAAATTATTTCAACTCCACTACATTCTATGACACATACAATGGGTTAGCTAATGTTTCCCTAGATTGGATCATAACAATGGATTCATGTGTTCGAGTCAAAAGAAACACTACTTCATATGCATGCATTAGTGGAAAAAGTCGTTGTGTTGATGATCCAAAGGGAGGTTACCGCTGCAAGTGCTCTGATGGATATGAAGGCAATCCATACGTCAAGGATGGATGCAAAGGTATAGTCATACACACCTTCTTATGCCTGCTGCCTATCTTTGTTACAAATGTATAAGATAATGCAACAATTTTAACCAAGTGTGTTGATGGTTTGGCTTCAGATATTAATGAGTGCCTCGACAATGCTACTTACCCTTGTCCGGGAATATGTAAGAATACGTTGGGGAATTTCACCTGCTCATGCTACCCTAGAAACTATATGATGAATAGAATTTGCATTCCAAATCAGAAGTCTGGTTTTCCTAAAAATCTTGTAATAGGTGAGTTCGTCTCTTCCTATAAGAATTAAAATGGCATGTGAGATCGATATACATTTATGTTTTTACTCATACATTTGTGCTATATTTAGTTATTTACTATATAGTAGCTCTATCGTTTTCCTCATGCAGATATAGAAAAATATAATCCTAATTTACAATGCCTCCACTATATATATAGTTATATGTTTAAAAATGGTATTCGTTCTGGCTTTCAAGTTTAAACAATAAGGTGTGTATGCATAATTAATGTATTTTTCATTCTGAAGCTAGCCCTCATTTATCTACCCTTTTACTTTAGCATTTAGTATACATTCATTCGTGCAACTATATCTCTTTTCTAGATATTCCTAATATTAATTTGTACACCATAGCAAGATCAGCAACCACTGATGAATCATGCATGCATGGTGTGTATTTTTCTATAGTAAGAAGAATGGACACATTTTTTGATCATGAACATTTCATGTTCCAACTAATGATGAAATCCTCACGAACTCCTCAAGTTGCTAAAGAAAAAAAAATAATTTAGTGAATCTTCCTCTGCCAATGCCGATGTGGCATATGTGGGACTTCCCTGGGGCTAGCATAAAGGGATCAACTACACATTCCAATAATCTTTTCATAGCAATTCTAAAGTTTTCTATTATATATGTAGGAGCAAGTGTTGGGGCCGTATTACTAGTGATTATAGTAACTTATGCATGCTTCATCAGAGAGAAGAGAAAGCTACAGTATGTCAAAAGGCGGTACTTCCGCCAACATGGTGGTATGTTGCTATTCGAAGAGATAAAATCTCAACAAGGCATTTCATTCAAAATCTTCTCAGAAGAAGAATTGCAACAAGCAACAAACAAGTTTGACAAACAACAAGTCCTTGGCCAAGGAGGCAATGCAACTGTTTACAAGGGACTTCTCAAGGGAAACATGGAAATAGCCGTCAAAAGATGCATCACAATTGATATGAAACAAAAGAAAGAATTCGGCAAGGAAATGCTAATCTTGTCCCAAATCAACCATAGGAACGTTGTCAAATTATTGGGTTGCTGCCTCGAAGTAGAAGTTCCGATGCTTGTCTATGAGTTCATTCCAAATGGCACATTGTTCTCTCTCATCCACGGGAACCACAATCAACACATCTCCTTGGATACTCGCTTGCGCATTGCACATGAATCTGCAGAGGCTCTTGCCTATTTACACTCATGGGCATCACCACCGATCCTCCATGGCGATGTCAAGTCCTCAAATATCCTCTTAGACAAAGATTATGTAGCAAAAGTTTCTGACTTCGGTGCTTCCATCCTAGCACCAACTGATGAGTCGCAGTTCGTCACTCTCGTTCAAGGAACTTGTGGATACCTCGATCCAGAGTACATGCAAACATGCCAGTTAACAGATAAAAGTGATGTATATAGCTTTGGAGTTGTTATTCTAGAATTGCTCACAAGAAAAAAAGCATTCAACCTTGAAAGCCCTGAAGATGAGAGGAGCCTAGCCATGAGGTTTCTATCAGCCATGAAGGAAAAAAGACTTTCTGATATTTTAGATGATCAAATCATGACGGGAGATAATTTGGAGTTTCTTGAAGAGATTGCAGAGTTAGCAAAGCAATGCTTGGAAATGTCTGGTGAGAATAGACCGTTGATGAAGGAAGTTGCAGACAAGCTCGATAGGTTGAGGAAGGTAATGCAACATCCATGGGCACAACAAAATCCTGAAGAGATGGAGAGCTTACTTGGGGACTCTTCTTACGAGATCAACAACTCAACGGTTGAGAATACAGGAAATTTCAGCATCAATAGTGAACTTCAGTGTCTAGAATCAGGCCGTTAAATAGAAGTTTGTTATATTGTGTCATAAATGTTATAGTGTATCATAGGTTGAAGCACGTATGGTATCATATATGCCTTGCTGTATCTTGGGAATTGAAAGAAATTATATTTAATTATTTAAGTACAGGATGTATGGCTTGTCAGTCTTTCAGGGTCGGGGCTGTGAATCACCATAATTATACATATGCAGATGCAAATTTTGATGTAAAGGCAAAGGCAATTGGCTGCATCGTCTTGTTTGCTCTCCTAGTTTCTCTTTGTTGTGATAATTGTCTATCTTTATATTCGTATTCTTGGCTCTTGGGTTTCTCTTTACTAGCAAAGGACACGTGTGTTGCAACAGAAAAATCAGTGAATCAATGGAAAATATTAGTGAAAAGAAACAAAGGATGTCAAGTGTGGCGAATAATTCACCGATTATAAACTTTCTACCACATACACACCATATCATAGACTTTTAATATTTCTCATGAATTGGGAAAAAGAAAATCAAATTTTGTCACATGACACTCAAAGTTTGTGTAATTTTCTACCAAACATCGCAAAAACGTGTCACGGTTGGAGGACACCCAAAAAACTCATAATTTGCTATAGGACACTTTTAACCAAATTGGAGAGAATTCTTAAAAACGAGAATACCCCTATAGCCAAAAACTTCTAACCTAGCATTGGAGTGTTGATGGAATATGATATATGCTAGCAATATACTTCGGGTGATGGAAGATTTAGAGTTGCATAATTTTCATTTTTTTTAATCCAACACTAACTTAGAAGCTTGTGGCCCCAAAAGGCATTCTTGTCTATTTAAAGAATTTTTCCAATCGAGCCGAAAGTGTTCTTCAGCAAATTACCAAAATTTGAGGGTATCCTTCAGCCATAGCACACTTTTCTATGTCTGTTAGAAAATTACACAAACTTTAGGTGCCATGTAATAAAATTTTCCAAAAAGAAAAAGGAAGGGAAAATAGTGATGCAGTGACAACCTACACGGTAGGAGTCCATGCAACGATGCAAACGGAGTCGAGTGCTCCACTGAAGAGCAAAGAGACTAAGTAGAGTAGAAAGTGTCGGGCTCTTTGAGATACTAAGATATGTCCTAAATGTGTGCAGTCAGACGTGTGGAGTGTAACTGACATCGTGCGAGGTACTATGAAGTCATATGAGACGATGGAAATATGTTTGATTTTTTTACTAGTCGAGATAAAAAGATTTACCAAATCCTAGCTTTACATTGGATGGATGAAAGTGAATGTTGATGGATCCTTTGGATGAAAGTGAAATGTTGATGGATCTTTGAGGCTAGCCACAAAAATGGGGGTGTTCAGGGAAACCTATTGCCGCTGCTTGCACTTATCTGAACAGGTGTTGCAACGCACTGGAAGCTGAATTGTTGGTGATCAAAGAAGGGATTGTTCTAGCGCTTCAATGGACCCTAGCTATGCCCGATCGTTTTGGAAACAGATTGCTTTCTAGCGCTGCAATTGATCCAAACAAAAGAGAAGAATTTGTCAGAATTGGCTTTCTTAGTTAGAGAGGTGTGTGACCACATGAGTGGAAGTAGGGAGATCTTGCTCGGGAAAATCACTGAAGTCAAAACCTTGTTAGCCACTCTTTAGCTAATAAGGCTAGATATGAAGCTTTTTTGAATTCTTGGTTAGATTCTAATTCTGATGAGTTAGCACAGATTGTAAAAGTCGATTTTATTTTTGAGTAATTGATTCCTTTATTAAAAAAGAAGAAGATGGGAACCACATGCGTGCCTACTAATCATGTGTGGAATTCTCAACGGGACCACGCCAAACCCGCTATGCCAATCCCGGTCCGCTTTTCGCCTCTTCCGAAGCCTAGCCGGCCTAACCGCCCAATACATGCACGTCACCGGGGACTCCTAGCTAGCGCGTGCGTGCTGCTAGCGAGCACCTCCCTTAAGGCTTTAACTACATCTATTAATCTATTAGTTAACACTTAACACTAATGATACTAGTAGTAATTAGGAAAGATTCTGAAGATTTTTGGAAGATTTTTTTACTAACAGATTGAAAATTTTTTAAGTTAGATTTGAAAACTTTTGATTTAAGTTTCAAATTTTAAAGTCAAATTTTGAAAACTTTCAACTCAGATTCGAAAACTTTCAACTCGAGATTTGAAAACTTTCAACTCGAGAATCGAGATTCAAAAACTTTCAAGTCGGGATTTGAAAATTTTGAAAACTTTTAACTTGAGATTTGAAAGTTTTCGACTCGAGATTTGAAAATTTTCAACTCAAGATTCAAAAACTTTCAAGTCTGGATTTGAAAATTTTGAAAACTTTCAACTTGAGATTTGAAAATTTTCAACTCGAAATTTGAAAACTTTCAACTCGAGAATCGAAAACTTTCAAGTCCAGATTTGAAAATTTTGAAAACTTTCAACTCAGATTCGAAAATTTTCACTCGAGATTTGAAAATTTTCAAGTCAATATTTAAAAACTTTCAACTCAAAACATTTGAAAAAACACGTGTGCTAAAAGATTAAAAAAGTAATATGGAAAAAGCGAAAAAAAACGAGGAAAAGAAAAAACGCGGAAGAGAAAACGGAAAAACCTAGTGAAAAAAAAAATCGCGCGTGCGCGTGGGTCTTGTGGGCCGGGAGTACGCGCCGGCAACACGCGCGAGTTAGCAAAACCGCCCGTCACCACATGGTCCATCATCTCACCGACCGGCAAAACCTGCACCCCGAAGCCCATCAACCGTAACTTAAAGTCTTAAGCCCAAAGACGAGCGCCCCATGCCGTGCAAAACCAAACCGTTGGTCCTCGCCCGTGAAAACCACTTCCGCCACAGCGAAGCCGAATTCGTCAAAAACCCGCGCGCCGGCCTTTGCCCCAAAGTTGGCATCAATCGCTTTTGCTCATCTCCTTGTCCCGTGCAGGGGAACCACGCATGCGTCGACCGAAAGCACAAACCCTGTACGCCTGTGTACCGTGTACGTATGCATCCATGGGGGCCGCGTACGCTGAGCCGTGCGCCGGTGCGCGTACGCGTTGCACACTTGCACCCACACGGCTACGTACTAGTGGCCGGTAGCAGCGTAGAGCTAGACCGTTTCCACGAGATTTTATCCCGTCTCCGTCAGGCCGTCGACGTCCTCGCGATCGGCCTCGCAGCCCTGGCCCATCACGTCGGCGACCAACGTTCGGCTGTCCGTGCCCATGAGTTTGCTACACGCTAATAACCGAGCATCTCGATCGACGACGTCGTCTCGCTCGACTACTTGCACGATCCCTGCACCGGATGCACCGCACCAATGAGATGTGTGCTGTCGTTGGCTAAGCTCGTTTGCACCCTCAAAAGTAACATGGATGTCTGCATGCATATGGGCCATGTCGTCAGAAACTCAGAAGTTGTACGTACCTGTCCAGTTCTGTTCCTGGCTCCCGAATATATAGACCGTACCCGTGTTTGCTTTGGCATTTTGTTTCTTTCCTGGAGAAAGTTCCTGGATGCTATTTCAGTATTTGCGACACTCCTGCAGGCAAGTTGTCCAAGTTGATGGTTGCAAAAGAAAAAAGTTGTCCAAGTTGATGCTTCAGAGATATTCCTTCAAGTTGAGAATGGGATCGGCTAGTATGGCCGGTTTGCCTGGGCCAATCTTTATATAGCTTTGTAGCCTTTTATATTTATATAATCAAGTTACTAATAATCGAAATAAATAGTTGAAGTAGTGATATGGTTTGATACAGGGCATATCACGAGGAATCAGATGGACTACTTGTCGTGATCTTTCGAGGCCAAGATAAGTTTCATTTATCAAGATAGTGCGAAACGCACTATTGCTACGATCGAATTGTTTCCTTTGTTCCCGGTCATGGGTTGGGGGACCAGAAAAGTGCAGTCATATTCTCATATGGGCAGGGGACAGTAGTCACAGCCTCACAGGAGTCCTACCCAAGATTTTATTGGTGGTTAACTTGTTGTTCGGCAAAAAATTTAAGAATGCATGACTAAAACGCCGACTCCATTGTGATTATTAATTTATATTGTGATATGAAATGAGCTAGTACTACATTTGTGAACAACGACCATAAAAAAGTTTGAAATGAAATTCGTGTTTGATATACACGTACGTGTAGCTAACTTTTTATTAATTTACTACTCCCCATTTCAGATTATAAGTTATTTTTGACTTTGGTCAAAGTTAAACTGCTTCAAATTCAACCAAGTTTGTTGAAAAAAGTAGTAACATTTTTTACCCAAGAAAAATATATTATGAAAATATATTCAATTATCGATTTAATAAAACTAATTTGGTGTTATAAACATTATTATATTTGTCTATAAATTTGATTATACTTAAAATAGTTTGATTTTGACTAAAGTCAAAATGACTTATAATCTGAAACGGAGTAAAACGGAGTAAGTAGCCGACTTGATTGTTTAGGAGTTTTCTTACAAAAGAAAAGGATAGTTGATGAATTCATTAGTCCCATTATCATACCTTGTAAGTATTCTGATCCGTTTCAAAACATACTAATTGTCTTGTTGAAAAATACTAAGACTTGAATATATGTTAATTGAGTTTTTTTCCCATGCTGTTGTTAAACCTATATAAATTGGACACATTTTTATAAGAAAATTCCCATGTTAAAATATATCTAGCAGTTGACTATTAGTTAGGTGGATATATGATTCTAGATCTATTGAAAAATATTGTTAAAAATATACAGTCGAAAATAACATGAACTCTTTAACTTTTACTTTGTCTCCGAACTGAATAAAACATGATCAATATCGTGGATCCTTCCGTTGATTTTTTTTCAAAAATTTAGAATCAACAAATCGAGTTGCACCTAGAGTTTTCTAGCACAAAAAGCTTTATATGACATCATCTTTCGGAGCAAAGATCAAGGAAGAGGCCAGAACTTGTGTTGCAATAGGCGCAAAGCACCTCTTGCTTATGCTGCCATAGTATTTTACTACCTCCATCCCAAATTAGATATTGTTTTGATATTTTACTTTCGTCTTATTTAAAAGATTAGTGCAAATATAAAAAAAATAAGTCATACTTAAAGTACTTTTAATAATAAAGCAAATTACAATGAAAATATAAATAATAATTTTATAGTCTTTTGAGTAAGACGAATGGTCAAACGTTAAAAAAAAAATTAAAACAGCCAATATTGTATTTACTTCTTGTACAGTTTTTTCTTACTTGTACAAGTAACTTTTTACTCCTACTTTTTCCAATGAAATTGGCACGTTTGTTGCCGGTTTTAAAAAAAGTTGCACCTAGGTTGGACTCTCAGTTATTGTTTTATTAATTTCTTTTAAAATTTAAAATGGATATTTAGTAAGTCGTAACTAATAGATGATAGAATCCTTATTTGGCTATAACTCTGGAACATAGCCAACATATTTATTCTATGATTAAAATTATAGTATTTATAATGTCAATAACAATAGCATGTATAAAATCAGGTTGACAAGATTTATTCAATCTATTATACGAATTTACGTAACATGACTATTAGATGAGGAGTTGCTTATCCACGTTCATTACTAGTCATCTCTACCACTTCTCTCCACCTTTAATTAGATACACATCATGAGATATCTTAACTCATTTGTTCAAGTTAGTATAAAATTACCAACCATTGGATCAATGAGTTTCTTGTCCTTATTTATTAATCCTGTCTTATACTAAGACATTTGATTGTGTTAGTATAACATTATCAACCGTTAGATTAAGTGGTTATTTATCCGTATTCATTAGTCATCTCTACCCCTCCTATTCCCCTTTAACTAGATATACATAATGAGTAATCCTAATCCATTTAATTATGTTAGTATAAAATTGTCAAACGTTCGATCAAGGAGTTACTTATCCACATTCATTAGTCATCTCTATCCCTCCTATCTAACTTTAATTAGATACAAATAATGAGTAGGACACAATGAGTAATCCTAACCTATTTAATTATGCTAGTATAAAATTATCTATCATTGGATAAAGAGTTACTTATCTGCTTTCATTAGTCATCTATGTCCCTCCTCTCCACCTTTAACTAGATACGCATAATGAGTACGTAGTCCTAATCCATTTGACTATGCTAGTATAAAATTATGAACAGTTAGATAAGGAGTTACTTATCCTTATTGATTGATCATCTCTAGCCCTTCTCTCCACCTTTAACTAGATATACATAATTAGTAGTCCTAATCCATTTAATTATGTTAATATGAAATTATTGACTGTTGGATCCAAGAGTTATTCGCATTCATTAGTTCTCTCTTATCCTAATCCATTTGATTATGTTAATATAAAATTATCAACCATTAGAATAAGGGTTACTTATCGGTTTTTATTAATCTCTATTCCCTCCTCTCCACTTTTAACTAGATACACAATATAAGTAATCCCAAGTATTTGATCATGTTAGTATAAAATTACCAATAGTTAGATCAAGAAGTTACTTATCAACATTTATTGTTGCCTCTTTCCTCCCTACCTTTAATACTTATGTAGTAACACTTCGTGATGAGGAATACGAACTAAATGGGAGATCGATGCAGTACAATCAAATTGCAGTATCTAGGTTAAACAAGCACGTAATTTTGATTTTATATTAGTACATATTCATTTCCTATATTTTTTTCAATGAAATGATGCTTTGAAAAAAAAAAACTTGAAGCAACATTTTCATCCGATAATTTTAAATTTCAATCTGTACACAATGCTTAATTTAACCAATCCCACAGCTAAGACGTGGGGTATTTTCTACTGTTGTTGTATACTATAGTAGGCCTAGTGCTATTACACCACTTGGAGAGATGGTGACAACAAGGTTTTTTTATTAGTATGTTTATCTACCCTCCCATGCATGGCAGACAATATTATGGGTTACTGAAGAAATCGAGCTTACCAAGGGTATCCTATATACCCATAAAGTTCATCCCCACTAAATATAGTTAATGATAATTCTCTCTTCTCTCATAAAGCCACATCACCTCAATTGTTTTTAGCCTTTGGATGATTCATCAAGGGTGTATAATGTATCTCTTTACATCACCTCAATTGATTTTAGTCTTTAGATGATTTAGCCGGAGTCACTACTACGAAAACCATCTTTCGTGGAGGCCATTTTAGAATTTTGCTGGTGGAATTTAGCGCCACCACAAAGTAAAGGCCAGTGAAGATCTAAGATTTTCGCTGGCGGTTTCGTTCCGTTTGCGAAAATCGATTTTCGCAAGCGGACACACGATTTTCGCTAGCGGTTGCGGTCCGCTTGCGAAAATCGATTTTCGCAAGCGGACAAACGATTTTTTGCTGACGGTTGAGTGTCTCTTGCGAAAACTCATTTTCTCTGGCAGTTGCCTAAAGAGAACCGCCAGTGAAAATCAACCCACCCCGCTAAAAATTCCCTACCCCAAATTCAAAATTCCCACTCGGCCAAATTCAAAACAGTCCATATTTGGAAATGGACATAAATATCATTCAAACACAATCCAAATCTAGAGCATAACAAATATGTACATAATATTAGCATAAACCCAAATACAACATTAACATCATCAACAGAACAGACACACAGATTAACCTAACAAACATCTACACAAAGAGAACCACCGCCAAAGCCACCGGGACGAGCCACCGCCGCTGCCATCTGCCGGTCGCGGAACCAAAACACACAAAAACATGCTTGTCGGCAGCGTCGCGGTCGTCGTCGTCGCCGTGGTCGAGGTCGTCGTCGTCAGCTCCGCCGCTGGGGACGAGCCGCCACCGTCGCCGCCATCCGCTGCCGGGGACAAGCCATCGCCGCTATCCACCAACAGGGACGAGCCGCCGCCATCCGTCGCCAGGAACGAGCCGCCGCCGCCGCCGGGGACGAGCCGCCGCTGCCCGCGCCGCGTGCTCTCCGCGCCATCGCCGGGGCAGATCCGCGTCTCCTCCCCGCCGCCGCCTCTGTTGTGCCGCCGCCGGCGGCCTCCTCCCCTCGGACAGATGGGAGAGGAGGGGATGGGAGGGCAGGGGCGGCACGGGGAGCCGCCAGAGCCGCCGCCGCCGTCGCTGGTCGTCGCCGCCAGAGCCGCCGCCGCCGTCACCGGTCGTCGCTGCCAGAGCCACCGCCTCCGTCGCAGGTGGAGAGGACGGGAGGGAGGAGAGGGAGGAGAGAGAAGAGGAGTGGATAAGAAGAGGAGGGGATGTGTGGTGTGGGTAGGTGGAGGGGCATTATAATGTGGAGAAGAGGATGAGGCTGGGTAGGTGGGTGTTTTGGTTGGATTTTCACTATCGGTTCTGTTTATTGGCCGCCATGAAAAATTGGACCGCCAGCGAAAATTATCTATTTTTGCTGGCGGCGCACCCAATTGACCGCCAGCAAAAATAGACATATTTTTGCTGGCGGCTGCATTAGATGGGTCGCCAGTGAAAATTCATTTTCGCTAGCGATCGGTGCCTCTCACCCCCTCGTTACGAGTTTGCTGGCGGTTTTTACATTTTTCCGCTAGCGAAAATAATAGACCAATGCCATGAAAAATCGTTTTTCTAGTAGTGAGTGTAAATTACACATCTTCCTCCTAAAGGCACACCATACAACCTAATCATTTATAACCTTTGGATAATTAATAAAGTTACAAAAATATATAAACAAGCACATAAAAAATAGTGTAGTAGGTAAGAAAGAAAATTTTAGAAGTCATATATACTATATTATCACACAATTCTCCCGCAACAATGCGCGGGGTACCCATCTAGTAGTAATAGAAAACACATGGTAACCCCATCAAACTCAAATGAATTATTAAAATAATTTGATTTTTTTTCATAAATTTTGTATGCTTTTCACGGTTTACCGCAATACCAAGGTTACTGTTTGATAACCGCTTGCTAGGGTGCGGTAACCTGAGAACATATTATGTACACACATGTTTTTTTACACATCCTGCACACTAGCTAACAAAGTTTACCAAAAATCATTGAAAAAAATTTATATGTACTTTTAATAGTGTTACACTTATGTGTAAAGTCTTATGTTTTAGCCTAAAAGAATAAAAAATTGATAGTTTTAAAGGTTATAAATCTGACAGAATTTTTTTTGTGCTCCGTGTATATTATAAATGTGAATATGAGACATTACAAATAATACTATTAGAACTATATATATAATTTTTCATATAAACTTTGATAAAGTTTATAGTCGTTATGCACGATATATACACGAGAAGACTTGAGTGGATAAAACGCACATTTCCTGGTAACTCAGCCTCTTACGATAAGGTAAATCTTACTCTCTTGTACAGTTGTACCAAAGCCTATGCAACCATCTTTATCTTCGACCTAGTGTGGAAGAGTCTCACCATTGATTATGTATTTATTCTTATTTATTATGTTTATCTACCTTTAGCTACTTCTATCTTTTACTATTATATATCATTAAATATTTGTGCCTTTCTTTTTCCTAATAAAGAATGGCACTAAAATACTAAGCCTTCTTTTCCGACCGGAAAAAGACCCCAAGTCACCATCGTTTTTTACACCGCTGCTCTCCATTTGCTCCCCATGTTCCCATGATTCCATCCCGGTTCCTGGGTCAACATGAACAGAAATCAAAATCCACACCACACACACCATCGTCAATCACACTCAACTCGCGGTCATCACACTCTACACAATCAGTGTCCCATAGCTAAAAGGTCCTTTTGATTATGTTTTTAGCTTATTAACTACACGTAAAATAAATAAACATGATTAACATATAACTAATTAAATATTATTTAATAAAACCCTAAAATTAGAGTTATTTGATTTTTTTAAAATATCTTCTATATATACTCATTCTATTTTAAAATATCTAACGTCGTTGACTTTTCGTGTAGCGTTTGATCATTCGTCCAATCAAAACATATATATATCATATATTTTGTTGTGACATGTTTTATCATTAAATAAAATATAATTTTAACTCACATTTTTACATATTTATACTAAATTTTTTTAATAAGACGAATGATCAAACATTGTGCGAAAAATCAACGGCACCATACTTTTTCAAAAAAAGTAATATAAAGCTTTTATAAAAAACACACCATTTAACCGTTTGAAAACGCTCTACCTAAAAACAAAGAGATAGCCAAGGTTAGTACTCCCTCCGTACCATAATATAAGGGATTTTGAGTTTTTTTATTTGCATTGTTTGACCACTTGTCTTATTCAAAAAATTCGTGCAAATATAAAAAATGAAAAGTTGTGCCTAATCTACTTTGGATAATAAAGTAAGTAAAAAAATAAATAATTCCAAAATTTTTTGAATAAGACGAGTGATAAAACAGTGCAAGTAAAAACTCAAAATCCCTTATATTATAGGACAGAGGGAGTAGCCGTTTAGAGCAAGTACAATAGCCGACTATTAGCCAGTTATAAATATATTTTAATGAGATAAAAGATGAGAGAGAAGAGCAGCGGGCTACACATCTGTAGCCAGCTGCAGCACGGACTCCAAGACACAATATGTATATGACAGGTGGGACCATATATTAATAGTATAGTAAATAACTATTGTATAAATTAACCATAAGATTAACTTATATATGAATTGGAGCTGTTAGTTGACTCTACTATTGAACTTGCTCTTGGAACGCGCCCCGAGTCAATGCTCCCCTCCTTCCCTACTCACTATCACCGATGCACCCGCGCGGATATTTTTGACGCACGCGCTAGTACGCTACGGTCACCACCATTCACCAACGCCGCACCCGCATGCCAGCCTGCGCCGCGCCCGGCCGTACTCGACCCTGTGCAACAGCCAAACCACCTCGCGTCCTCCCGTCCGTCCGTGCAGTGCACCACTGGCCGGCTGGGTTCCCCTGCACCGCGCGGCCCGTGTGTCTCCCACCCTCCCGTCTCGACTCCTCTCCCCGTCCCGACCCGACACGTACCTGCCCTTTTCTATAACTACCCACCACCCCAGCCGGCCGCTAGTAGTACAGAGCAGAGCAGAGGAGATCGAGCAGAGACAGACAGACCCGCAGGCGGAAGCGGAGGCAGGGCAGGCAGGAAGCAGCAACAATCCCCCACCTGCGCGTGCGCTTGTCTGTTTCGGTGCTTCCTCCTCCTCCTCGCCATGGCGCTCCTCCTCCTCCGACGCGGCGGCGGCTTCGCTGCGGCCACGGTCCTCGCGGTCGTCGTCGTCGCGCTCGTCCTCTCCTGCGGCGGTGGCGCGGAGGCGGCCGTGAGGGACCTCAGGGTCGGGTACTACGCCGAGACGTGCCCCGACGCCGAGGCCGTCGTCCGCGACACCATGGCCCGAGCACGCGCGCGCGAGGCCCGCAGCGTCGCGTCCGTCATGCGCCTCCAGTTCCACGACTGCTTCGTCAACGTACGTCCTCGTATCGGTGATGCGATTCGAATTTTCTTCCGTTTCTCCTCCTCCGCCGTGCCGCGAACCGATCTGCCCTCTCGCGGTCACGCTTCGTGGGTTTCTGTGTGTTTTTTTGTTTTTGCTTTTGTTTTGTTTTTCTCTCCGTCTGATCGGGCGATCTGCCGCGATTTTGGTTCGTCGTGTTCGAGCAGGGGTGCGACGGGTCGGTGCTGATGGACGCGACGCCGACGATGGCGGGGGAGAAGGAGGCGCTCTCCAACATCAACTCGCTCCGCTCCTTCGACGTCGTCGACGAGATCAAGGAGGCGCTCGAGGAGCGCTGCCCTGGCGTCGTCTCCTGCGCCGACATCATCGTCATGGCCGCCCGCGACGCCGTCGCCCTGGTACGTACACACATCCACACCCCCTCCCGCCCCGCCCCGCCGCGTCCACGGACTCCACGCCCACTCTAGTACTAGTACTAGTACTACGTTTCTCTTCCATTTTCCTCGCGTTTCCGTGCAAAATCCGCTGCTCCGCCTCTGCCTCTCCCCAACCCGGCATTTCCCTCCTCTCAGGAGGCACCCGGCCTCCCCAGGCAAAAGACAAGGAAGAAAAGTGCCAAATATCTCGATCGTTTTTTGTCATGGCTGGCTGCCCGCTGTGCGATGCGACGCCTATGCGTAACGAACAAAAAGTTAGTTCATCTTTTCGCTGCATGGTTGGTCACCCCCAACCCAGGTGGCACAACACAGCCCTGACCTCGTTGACGAACCAACGAGCGATTGAGAATCGCCTCGCCTGGGAGTAAAATCCGGTGGTTGGTTCTCTCGTCATCGTGCGTACGGCGGCCGTGGTCACGTGTGTGTCACACGCCGTTTCATATGAACTTGAAATTTGGATTACTCCGCATGAATTCCATTCGGAATCATCCAAAACAAAGGCGTGTGTGCGTGTGTTTGAAAATCATAGGGACTGACGAAAATCTCCGAAAGAATCAGTGACCCGAATTGTCAAAACCATCTTTCGTTTTCCTCTCCCTTATCCTTTCATGTGCACTATAGTCCTATGCCCCTGATAGGGACGGTACAGTGCATGTACCCGTGCTCCCTGTAACCACCACACTGAACATCAAGTGGGGGCAAGGTTGCATGAACCGTCCCCTCGGCGTGCACAAGACAAGCGCGTTAGACGTAGCCGCCGTGCAGCGAGCCGGGAAAGGCCGGACGATGGGGGAGGGAGGGGCCATGGCTACGTGAAGCCGAACGGCCGGAGCTGCAGTTGTATAGTCCTTTTTAGACTTTTCCGTGCAGGCGATCGCGTACTGTGTCGGGGTGCTGTCAAAACTTCTCCTTGTTGATGGCTCATCGCCGAGGGGAGGAGGAGGACTACTAGGTCGGAGACAAAGCAGCATTGCTTTCGCAGTGGGTCACGCTGCCGATTTGTCACTATGCTAGATTGCTAGCTAGCCATGTTCCTTTTTGAGTTTTACACTTTTCACGCGGTTGACATGGAGCCGAGTATGATTTATCCTTCCGTTGCATTTTCAGTTTCTGACATTTGATAACGTAAACAGCGGCTCTTAACTGTACTAGTAACTGAACTGTTCTGTCATGAGTGGGCCGTACTAATTTGGATGTAAGCAAAACACATAATGCTCTTATTGTCATTACGATCTTGGGTTGAATTTGCTGTTTTGCATGCAAATGTACAAATGTAGACACAAATAAATTATCATACGTTGAAATATTTGAAGATTTGAGCTGTAATATTTGAATATTTGAGCTGTTAATTTCCAGGTTCGTTTGGCTGGTCAGTGAAATTATTGACTTGATTTGACTCTCTCCTCCTTTCTTGTCTCACAGACAGGTGGGCCCTTCTGGGACGTGAGGCTTGGGCGCGAGGACAGCCTGACGGCGAGCCAGGAGGACTCGGACAACATCATGCCGAGCCCACGCGCCAACGCCACCACCCTCATCAAGCTCTTCGCCGGCTACAACCTCACCGTCACCGACCTCGTCGCGCTTTCCGGCTCGCACTCCATCGGCGAGGCCCGCTGCTTCTCCATCGTCTTCCGCCTCTACAACCAGTCCGGCTCCGGCAGGCCCGACCCCAACATGGACCCCGCCTACCGCGCGGGGCTCGACTCGCTCTGTCCCCGCGGCGGCGACGAGAACGTCACCGGAGGCATGGATGCCACCCCGCTCGTCTTCGACAACCAGTACTTCAAGGACCTCGTCCGCCTCCGCGGCTTCCTCAACTCCGACCAGACGCTCTTCTCCGACAACGCCGAGACCCGGCTCGCCGTGAGGAAGTTCGGCGAGGACCAGGGCGCCTTCTTCAGGGCCTTCGTCGAAGGGATGATCAAGATGGGGGAGCTGCAGAACCCAAGGAAGGGGGAGATACGGCGCAACTGCCGCGTCGCCAATGCCCCGGCGCCGCCGCCCGTGGAGGCGGAGGTGGCGGCGACGTCTAAGGCGGTGGTCCTGGTGGACTTCTGACGAACGAGCTGCTAGTCCCCTGACTCCCCAGCTGTTGGTGTTCGAGAGGAGCTGCTCAGATATGAGAGTGTTGTGGCTATTCATATATGGGTTTTTGGTCCGATGGCAGGTTTGCACCTACCTGTAAGCTCGTGATTTCAGGGTTACCCGCTTATTGCCGATTATTGAATGGTGATAAATAACTGAGAAATCGAGCTAATGATCATTGCCTGATGTGGTTGGTCTCTACTCTCTAGTCTCTAGTATGAGTGATAAGGTCAGTTCCAACCCATAACACTAGACATGGTTTTCATAAACTCCACATCATCAAGAAACTAGTACTAGACACTACTCTTCCAATGCAAACACCACTATTCCATACTTTAATTTAATGCTACTTATCTCACATGATGTCTTGAATATTGTGTAGAAACCATGTCTCATGCAAGACATGGTTTCCTTCTCTTTCCTAATTTATTCACTTGCCACATCATTTTTTGTTCTAGATTGTAAATTATTTAATGCTATAGACACCATCCTAATAATTGGGTTGGAAATACCCTTAGGCTAAGCCAAAGGTGACACACTGGTACCAAAGGCCGGGTCTGGTTAAGGGGGTGTTTAGGAGTCCCTAGGGACTTATTTTTTGGAGAGAGGGTTTACTCCCTCTCTTCCAAGCACCCCCTAATTCTTTATAATGCAAAGTTAACTAGGAGTACGTAGTGGTAGACTGGTAGTTCATAAATGGAGAGGTCTATTCCAAACAGTGGGCAGCTTAGAAAACTAGTGGTAGCCACTGACATTGCGTAGAGGAGCACAAGAACAAAACTGTCAAAAAAGCATTCCAACACCAACTGGTAAATAAGCATGGTAGAAAGACAAACCGGCAACACACATGCATAATCGTATATATACAAGATGGCAAGGTGCAATGTATTGTCTATGCAAATGCTACTTTAAGAAAAGCAGTGAGAGCTATCTGATCTGATACTCTGGAAAAGCAGAGATCAGCTATCTAGTTATACATGCTGTCCATGTCTATTGTGAGCTCGGGGCCTACATATGGGGCCCCTGCAACACGGAAACCGTCAGGCAAATCTGCCTCTTCCAGTACAGCAAAACCTGAGAGAGAAAGCCATCACAAGTCAGAAAACTCAACTGATCATCATTCCACGGTCCAATGACACTGACTCAACTGATCATCATTCCACGGTCCAATAATGGACGCAGCTTTAAAATATTAATGAAACGGAGAACGAAGATGTTCATTCGATAAAAACAATCGAACATAACACATATTGTATTTATAGTTCAATCACATAACTGCCTCAATTATTGTTTATGACGTGCGTACATTTTGAAGAGACGGGCTAATTTGTTAAACGTTCACACCTTGTTATACCTAAATTTGATGGTCCGTGACTACTATAGGGGTAGGAGGTCTTGGGGTGTGTGGGGCGACACGGGTCGTGGTTGGGTCGGTCGACCACCCTGTCTAATGGGTAGATCCGCCCCTATCACGGTCACTTGTGCTGCTATGCAAATTAGGGACCGTCTATCAACCATTTGATAAAAAAAATCTCCTAAAATTTTAGACCGCCCGATTACTTTATGTTTTGTACAAAACAACCAAACCCTAAACCCCCTTCCTTCCTCCCTCTTTGTTCTAGCTCCCCTCACGCTATCGCCGCGCTATCACCAGCACCTGATCACAAATCTAAGCCACCTCCACCACCACCTTCGCCACCCAATCTTGTAAGCTGAACAAAAGTGGTCAACAACATGACAAGACCCCCAAACCGGCCTCCTCCCCGCTTCCACTCCTCTTCTTGTCCTCAAGCCAATGGTAGCGAGTTGCCCCGTGCCGCCGTCTCCCCTGGCTCCCAGTAACAGGATCCACCACCACTTCCTAACTAGTTATTTTGCATTTCCCTAGCCAGCCCACTGGTCCACTACCTGCTTCCGACCCTGTAGTTTAAATAATGTTGTGGTCGCCTCGCCGCCCACCCGATCTGCTGCCTCCTAGATTATCCCTCTAAAACCGACGAACTTCTCTATCTTTCCATCCTTTCCCTACCCATCACTAGTGGAGAAACCATCTTTGCCTGGTCGACCAAAAACCACAATAGTCTCGGTTGCAGTAAAAACCGAGACTAAAGATGGTTTTTAGTCCTGGTTTATAAGTAGAACGGGACTACGTGATCTTTAGTCCCGGTTGGTGTTACCAACCGGGACTAAAGATTTCACATGCCGTCAGGTGTTGTCAGCCCCCTCCAGGATCTTTAATCCCGGTTGGAGTTACGAACCGGGAGTAAAGATCGGATCTTTACTCCCGGTTCGTAACACCAACCGGGACTAAAGATCACGTGATCTTTAGTCCCGGTTGGTGTTACGAACCGGGATTAAAGATCCGATCTTTACTCCCGGTTCGTAACTCCAACCGGGATTAAAGATCAAAACGCACTATATAATCCCTATTACTTATCCTCTTTTCTCATCCACTCTTTTCTCATCCACACAAACTCCTCTCTTCCTCTATCTCTAATCCTTATCTCGTCCCTTCTTCCCTTCCTTCTTATCTCTTTCCCTTCTTATCCCTTCCCAACTCCCCTTCCCAACTCGATCCCGTGTGCGCAGCAGGAGGGGGTGGGCGGCCTGGCCGGCGGAGGGGAGCGCGGCGGCGCGGCGGCGGCCGGCGCGGAGGGCCGCGCGGTGACGCGGCGAAGCGGAGGGCCGCGCGGCGGCGCGGCGTGGCGGCGACGCAGAGGGCTGCGCGGCGGCGGCCGGCGCGCGGGGGGCGGCGGCAGCCGGCTCAGCCGACCGGCGGCTTTGCTTCCTTTTTTTTTCAAAGAATTTGTGATCCATGTATAGATTGAGATGAAGAATCTGTGATTCATTGTATGGATTGAGATGTATAATTTTTTTGGAATCTCATTATATGGATCTGAGATGTACATGATTTGTGTATTTGCGATGTTTCTTTGATTTGGGATTTGATTTGGGATGTATAATCTGTAGTGTATATGATTGATTGATTTGTGTATTTGGGATGGTACTTTGATTTTAGGGTTTGATTTAGGAATATGCATCCCACCTAATTTGGGAGAAAATAAATTAGAGATTAAATAGTAAGTAAATGAAAAAAAACTATTGCCCGCTCCCATCTTTAGTCCCGGTTGGTAACACCAACCGGGACTAAAGATCGATCTTTAGTCCCGGGTATTTGAACCGGGACTAAAGATAGGGATCTTTAGTCCCGGATTCGTAGTCCCGGTTCAAAAACCGGGACTATAGGGGGGTTACGAACCGGGACTAAAAACGATTTCTCTATCAGTGCATCTTCTACTCTAACCCTAATCTAGGACTCTAATAAGTAAATTCTCTCCCCAAGTTTAGGATGTTGTCAGTGTTGGAGAAGATGAGGAGGTCACGGGAGCTAAATAAAAAAGAGCAGGAGTATGAATCGTGAAGGACACCCGATGATCCAAAATATGGAAGATTTTAAAGGTAGATTTTCTGTCGAATGAAGATTAGCGATCCTATGCATGCATGTGTGTGCGGGCGCGTACCAGGGAGAGAGGGGATGGGAATGTCGGAGAAGTAGGTGGACGGCCGGCCGAGGTCCTCGGAGTAGGGCGGCGCTAGCACGTCGAGGAGCGCGCACGGCGTGACGGCGGTGAGGGAGTGGATGTTGCCGCCGCTCCGCGGGAACAAGACCGACGCCTTGCACGGCGCCTCCCGCATCTCGTCGACGGCGACCACTCTTGCTAAACCACCTGCATGAAAAATACTATATTCTGTGAGAATTTCGTTACTGTCACTTCTTGAGAGGATTGGTGGACTTTTGGATATTGGAAAGCAGTGGGATAGCGTCACTTACTTTTCTTTTTTTTTTCTTTGTTAGTATAAAAAGGGCAATTTCAGATACTACTAGTAGTGCAGTTGTTTCATACTTACACGAGCTCACAAACAGCGATCTACACTGTTGTTTTTCCAACAGCACGTGGCTCGGGCTTCCAATCGAAGTAAGCTACTAGTAATTCAAAAATTAATCGACAGAGGCTGCAAGTATCCAAAAAGTTATTCCAGTTTCAGGCGAGAGCTATCTTTTGCAAATTCCAAACCATTAAAAACTGGAGATAAAGAGTAGAGCAGTGGACAGGGAGATAGGTTCTCCTGTTTATATTGCTGGTTTGGTGAGACATCGGTGGGGTTTGGCTATCTGAAACCGTCTTTTTCAAGGATTTTGAAGGGAGGTATTAATCACATCCTGCTTGTAAATTATCAGAGACCTTTTTCGGTCCTTGATCATAGGTAACCTCAAACTAGTATATGTAGGTGAGACAAGGAACAAATGTTAGATGCAGTTGACAACTTGACATCAGAAAACGATCGAGTATTTTTGTCGATTGATCATCAGCGAGCGAATCTACGGCAAACAGGCGCATGCATTCGCATGCAGCTGAGACAAATGCTTACTCTTCCTTGGGCCCGAGCACGGGGGCGCGTTCGCCCAGTCGTACGACTTGACCCGCATCGAGCCGTAGAGAAGCTTGCTCAGCACCACCATCTGCGGGTGGTCGTGCAGCGGCAGCGCCGCGCCGGCCGGGAAGCAGAACACGCCGATCTGCACGTACGTACGCAGCCGCGCAACACCGCCACCAGATCGAGCGTCAAATTGGTACCATCTCACCCTTTTGCGAAAGTGAAAAAAATACTAAAGAAGAAGTGCATCGTCTGCGCGATTGCGCGTGCATGCGTACCGAGAAATCGTCGCACTCGTGGATGTGCACGTAGGTGATACGGGTGAACGCCCGCGCCGAGAGAAACCGCCGCCCCGGCGGGCTCCTCTCGTCGTCGTCCTCCGAGGACGACGACCTCTCGCCGCCGCCGCCGCCTTCGATCCCGACGTCCGCCGCCTCCATGCCATCTGCAAAATTTAGCAAAACCAACACATTAATTAATTTGCACACGTATGAACCAGGATGCAATGAAAGATAGCAGTATAACGTACCGAGCAGGTCTTGCAGCCACCTGATCTGCTTGAGCGTCGGCAACCCTGCTTTACTCCCCGACGAGAAGACGGCGTCGCACGCGTCGTACAGCCGCTGCACCTTGCTCTGGTGGTCGTCCATGGCCATGCGCTAGCTGTGCTGCCACAGGAAGCGAAGTGACCCGGCTGGTTTTAACTTTCACACATCTACACTACACAAAACAACCGAGCAACCTGCACTTGTACACGTATATATCCAGCACGTACGCACGTACGTACATACGTGCGACCGCAGAAAGCTGACGGTGAGCGCGCGTGGCGATTGAGAGATAACTGTGCAAATGCAAGTGTGTTTCGTGTAGTGACTACGAAGCTTTCTACCTAGCTTCGTGACGTGCGTTCGTGCGTTATGAGGCAGGAAGAATTCAATAATTTCAAGGGGATCGAAGGGTCGCGAGGGCGTTTACCGGCGGTACAAACCGTGGGCGATTCGACTTTACAGGGGGCTGGCTGGCTCGCTCTGCACGCACGCACCGGTAGGCGATCGAGCTGTGCGATCTCCTCTGCTCGTGTACAGATTGTGTGGCTTGATCGATGCGAGAGTGGATTCTAAATCCTCGTAAGTCCTCGAGAAGATATTTTCTGTTTATATGTATGTCATCTAAATAACTATGAAAAAATTAAAAAAATATAATAAAATAATTAATATATAATAAATCACTCTATAAAAAATATAAGTTAAAATTTAACTTCTACATGTTACAACGAAAAAAACAAATTAAATTATGACCAGTTAACATATATTTGCAGTTAAATTTATTTTTTTTCGCTGTAACTTGTAGAAGTTAAATTTGACCTTGCATATTTGTGGAATAATTTATCACATATTGATCTATTTTTTTTAATTTTTTTTAATTCTTTTCATGACATGCAAATAATTAGAGATTAGCTAGAGTTAAAAATAGTTTTCCGTTGATACGGTCATCACGAAACTACTGTTCGCGACATTAAACAATCGGCGAATGCAGCTGGGTAAATAGGAACTTTTGGTCGCGTGGAATCCGGACACGGCCACACGGGCCATTTTATTTTTCGGTTTTTCCATGTGGGCGTCGCTGTTCGGTTCTGCGAAAAGAGTTTGAAAACGGCGTAAAATAATGGACGCTAAATTCTTGCAGGGGATTGATTGATCTGAAGGGGCAGACGAGCTTGGATGGTTGGTTGCCTGGTTGGAACTTGCTACTCCGGGTCGGTTATTTTATATCGATCGGCATGCAAGATTACAAAACCATGGGAACGCTGCACTGTGCATGCTTATCCGTTAAGCATGCGGCCCAGGCTGGGATAATACTACTGACAGACCGGGTCGTTCTTGGGCAGCAGTTTAATACTAGTAGTATATTATATTCAAAAAAGATTTTAAGTAAAAAATTCAGTTTTAGCAGCAAGCCATTGGGTGCAATCGTGCAGAGCGGTTTATACGCTCTGGAGCTGGAGCAAGGACGCTGCCCTGTTTGCAGTTGGCACGGCGGCGATCGATCGGAGCACAAAGTTCATCCATCGGACAACAGATTTCAGCAGCTGTTGACCCATGATATTACGCCATGCAACGCAACGCAACGCAACTCCAAGAGGACAAAGACAGAGAACCAAGAAACCGAAGCGGAAGACGAGAACACCGGCGCCGTGTCGTGCGCAACCACTCTGCGGCTCGGCTCCGTCGTCGCCGACCGTTTCCGATTCACGCGCAAGCGGCAAAACGCTCTCCCTGCCGCGCCGTCTCGCGTTTCCAGCCAAGCGAGCCCCTTCGGCTATTTTATAACCATTCGATTACGCGCACACGGTCGCAGATCGTGGCTTGACACAATTGTGCGTGTATTTTTGCAAAACGTGGCATTGGCTGGCGAGGCGAGGCGAGACGAGGGCGTGTCAGTGAACCTGAAGAGATGATGAAACCGAGCATTGCCGATGACGGTGAACAGTTCACTGAAGATGGAGGAGATGCTGATACAAGGGTGGGCCGGATTCATCCAAGACGCACAAGAAAGAAGAACCCATTGTATACTGGGCCAGATTGGGCCATGTAATGGTTGCGTGTAGCTGTTGTTTTGTTGTCACAGCTGGCAAGAGAAGAGTGGGTGAGAGAGAGAGAGAAACTTAACTGTATATAACTGAAGAAACTCAAGAACAGAGTCGAATTTTGGCAATTGGTGGCGATGGCGGCGGTGGCTCAATCCTGTCGGATTTGAGAATATATCGGAGAGGAAATTGCCAATTCTGTGTGTGTTCTTGTGTTCTTGCTGGGTGCGCTAACAGGGCGACGCTGGCAACGGTTGCCGTCTCCGGCGGACGGCGGCGAGCTGCTGGAGTAAAGTACATCCAGCTATGCTTGAACTAACTAATCTGAAATTGGACAGACGTGTTTGGACAAAACTCTGAATTTGATAGCGGCAATTAGTGCGACATGTATATCAGAACTAAGCTAAAATTCCTCTGAAATCGTTGAAAACTGTGTATCATCCTCAATCTTTCATCAAAGCGTACGATATAATAGTTTCTTATCACGGTAAACTGAAACAAGCGAGAGTCAGATATTTACCGGATGAACCATCACTCCATCAGTTCGTCATCAGCGGAAGATAGCAACAAGCATTGCAGCGCCAAAGTCTAAAGATCAGACCACGTCACGATCAACAACACCAGCCCGCCGCCGCCGGCGACGGTGGGGATTGGGGAGGCAGGAGGTTCAAAAGTTTTGCAAACGAACCCTCTTTTCCAAGTCTATTTGCCCATTACAACTCCCAAGGGGGTTCGGAAAATAAAACTCCAAACCCCATTGGGTATTTTCCACCGTTGGATCACATGTAGTCCTCCTCTGACCTCTCTACTCCCCCGCACAGGCGTAGACACGCTCTGTCTCTCATTCTTGAGACAAGTGCGAGTGTAAAATCAATCTATGCTTGGTGAACTAGGCCCTGTTTGGAAGATTAGCCTAGGGCTAATTATGAGAGCTAATGTATAGTCATGAATTGGTAGGCTAAACATTAGCCTAGAGTGGCATGTTTGGATCTATGAGCTAATTCAAGGCTAAAAGGTGGAGAGAGAGTAGAAAGAGAGGAGAGAGAATGAGAGAGAGCTGTTTTTTTATGGTCTCCACACAAAATTAGCCCCATTAGCACCCCTTGGAGGGGCTAATGTTTTGAGGGGGGGCTAATTCATATTAGCTCAAAATTAGCCCACCTGTTTGGATCCTTAAGGGCTAATTTGAGGCTAAAAGGTGAGGACTAAACATTAGCCCATGGAACCAAACATGGCCCTACTTATCTGAAAGAATTTGGGGAGACGTATTTGAGACAAAATCTATTGTATACTAAAAGTCCATGAAACTTCCTACAGACGCTTCTATGCCGCCAAGTGGCACTCCTATAAACGCTCCTAAGGAAATTAATAAATAAATTAGAAAAAAATCATATTAAGGAAATTAATAAATAAACTAGAAAAAAATCATAGAAATTTTAAGGAAAAAGAAAAATTTCCAATCCACGTATTTATGCCTTAGCTAGGCCCGCCGTTTATCACGTTTCTGTATCCATCTGAGACTCTCAACAGATTGGAAAGAGGAGCTGCGATTAATCTCCGTGCATCGCTTGAATAATACGAGTACAACTCGCTAGGTGCTAACTGTCAGGAAAGGAGCCATCGATCATCATGATGCCCCTTCTTATCGAGTTGTTGTGATGCCCCTTCCGATCGATCTAGGTAAATCCATGGTGCTATTTTTTTTTCAATGCCACTCAAGACTAATTGCATTGTTTAGTCCCTTGTCTAAGTAATTAATTAGTGAATCCTAATAGAGATTTACTTCGTCTGAGTGGCCACGAGGCATCTGCATTCTAATTCGATTGATGCCATCATCATTGCAGCCGAAATAATTAACAGCGGTGAATGAGATTGGAACACATAGGTGCTCTCAGAATTATGTGCGGTAGCATATGTACTGTAGCTCTTTTGGGGTATGTATATAATATACGTCTACAAGGCTCCATTGTTTCGCGAAACAATAAATTTGTAAACTAAAAATAATTTGTAAATAAAATTTTTATATACGTGTTCTTAGTGATCTATAGGCAAAAGCTGAAAAATAAATTTAGATGAAAAAACCTTAAAATCAACTCTAAATTTAAGATTGAAAATTCAAATTTTGGCTAATAAGATGATTAAGCAAAAAGACGAGGCCGGTAAGCAGTCAAGCGTGGCATCGATCTGCATCCGTTAATTGAGCAGGATGCTTCATGTGAAAATTAAACTCAGCCTCACAATGCTTAGCGAGACACCATCCCATCATCCATCTAAAAGCAAATTCCATATTTCTTCTCCTTAGGTGATTTGTAGATACCACATAAGTTTTGCAGAGAGGATACAATACCAATATCCTTCATTAATGACATATTTTTAATAGAAAATATCTTCAATTAACATGCCCTAAAATCTATAAAGACATATATAGAATAATAAATTTTTACCTTAATTAAAGTTTAGAAAATCCAAAAATAAGATGTGCTAAATATTTTTAAAAAGTAAATACACATAATACAAATGATATATAATTTCATGGTAACCAACTACATTCTTATGACACAATATTCTTTTATAAATTCAGATTTTCAAGTAATTTTAGTTTAGACTTTATTTGTTTTAAGGGTAATTAGAAGGGAATCAAAACCAGCATTCAAAGCAATCCAAAATGAATTATTGGCAAAAAATAAGGTTCAGTAAAAAGTCACTCACACATAAACATTTGTATTATCACAAACACATTAAATAGGTGCCCGCGCATATGCGCGGGCTAACTTCCTAGTTATATATGAAACATAGCAACAACAAATAAAGCGACAAGTACTTTTTTTCGAATACGCAAAAGAATTACACGTCAATATATTAGAAAAAAAGAGTTTTAATTACACAACACAATCGACCAGACAGACCTATACCGGGGAGGGGGGGAGGAAAAACCAAGAGGCTACTACTAAACAAAGGCTACTCCAAACAAACAAGAGATAGGAGGCGGAGCCACGCTACACTCCCAGGTCCCAACAAACCCCCAAAAGTTGTAATTCTTTTGGAATCGTAGAAAATTGTGGATCATCTCTAAAGCACTCACCAAACATACATTCTTATCCCAAAACACTGAAACAAGCGACAGTCAGATACTCAGATGAACCATCACTCCATCAGTTCATCGACTGAAACAAGCATGAACTGCAAGCGAACTCACGATCTGCATCACTAGCGGCCGGCGGCGGCGGCAGCGATGATGACGGTGGGACCGGTGAGGCAGGGAGATGAACATTTTTTTTCCAAACGAACCCTCTTTTTCAAGTTATTTGCGTGTTACAACTTCTTCTGAGGGGTACGGAGAAGAAAACTCCGAACCCCTTGGGTATTTTCCAAGCATGCAGTGGCGCATACGCGATCTGGTTCTCATCACCGGCCTCTCCAATTCCAAAGGTTCGAGAAACTTCTAGAACCATAGGACCCTCGTCACAATGGAGGTTACCCGTTGCTCTGTTCGTCCGCTCTATCATCGGCCTTGGCTAGGGGTGGATCTACTATGGGGGGTGGGAGCTTAAGCCTGCACTACTAATGTGAGGATTATGGGAGTCCCAAGAAACCCGTACTAAATCTTTCTTGTCATATATATATAGGAAAATAGATGTAACTTTATTTAGTTTGTTCAAATTTCTTTACTATTTCTTTCTATATCTGTCACTGGCCTCGGCCAGTTGTCGTGCAGCCAGAGGACGCTGCCCCTGACGTCAGCGACGAAGAAGGCGGCGTGCCTCTGGTGATCAACCGGTGGGCACGGTGACATGGCGGGAGCACGGAGATATCATGAGTTTTCAAGCACTGGTGGGAGGTGGAATTGAAAATCTCTCGAATCAACATCAGAAGCAACGTAAACGTGCGAGAGCTGACGGCATTTGCAGGATATCCTGCTCAGATTTACTATCTGATGTATGGATAGTTTGGATATTGCCGCGTCAAATCAACATCAGAAGCAACGTAAACATGCGAGAGCTGACGGCATTTGCATGATCTGCTGCGTTGGTTTTATCTGATGTATCATGTATGGATAATTGGATATTGCAATGTCAACTAGACAACGGAAAGCTATGGTAACATGCGAGAGCTGATGGGATGGCGTTTAGAAGTTTATCTGATTGGATATTGCAATGTCAAACTCTATAATAACCCTTCTGGAAGCACCAGGGTTGCAGAAAAAAATTCAACTCTGACCTCCCGAGGGATCCATCTGGTCTTCTCTCTGCGATGTGTGAACATATATGGAATACAACACCAGTAGAGTTGAAAACAGTTCTAAAAAAAAAGTAGAGTTGAAAACCTCTCCAAGAAGAGTTTAAAATGGCATTTACATTTGTACACGTGAAATTTTATCCTTTCCAAAATATATTTGAAAAAAATTGATCTTCGGACAAAAATTTGATAAATGAAAAAAAAATCTCTTTTAGTCATTTCAATGATCAAATTTTGAAAAAAATATATATATTTGAGAACAAAATACAAACACGAACACTCACATGCACGTGCTCACACTCACCTCTTCCGAGCATCAGGGGTGGTGCCAAGAAAATTGCAAGAGTAGGACTAAATCAGTGTATTTCAATTAGACAGAATATATTTTCAATTTTTTTATATAGGATTCAAAGGGAATTTTGGGAACAAACCTAGGGCTCATGCCCTAACTGCCCTAGGCATGGCTCCGTCACTGCCGAGCATCTCATTGGCTAAAAATATATAGATTTTCATGCGTTGAAATTAGTGTCCTAGAAATGTTTATATCGTGGTATAAATTTTAAATCATATTAATATTTATATAGTTAAAGTGGATGGAGTAAATGATGAGTCCTAGCATTACTAGGGTCGCTTCTAATGGCAGTGGTCTGAGATTTGGTGATTTGTGATGAGCTGCTTGTAGAAAATGTCACCGCCCCTACCCCCACGGTCTAGTTAGGGTGAAACGAGAAGCCAAGGGCCCATCTGCTCGCGTTGCCCACTACAACTTACACCAACCAAGCCCATCTCATCGCTCGCGTGACAAAAAGGAGAAACGAGCTGCCATTCCTGCTGTGACTGACCGTGAGGCACAGACATGCTTCCCACTGGTATTCACAGAGGTACTCCCTCCGTCCCAAAAAGAGTCCTCATTGCAAGACTATCTCAAATCAAAGCAAAGTTGTCAGATTAAAATAGATGATCCCGAAACGTCAGCGATGGATTTCAGTACTTTACAAACTATAATCACCACCAGTGTAGAGAAAGAACATGCAGATCAGACAATAATCCAGAACCCTTCATTCAGGACAAACAACAATTACAAACGTTGGGTGCACTAGACAAATGTGCAATGCAATGCATCCGATGGTAGTAAACTAACTCTCAAAATATTGGGCTAACCCTAAAAAACAATTTGCCTTCCGGGGTACTAAAAAATGCCTCTTCCAGCTTACAAACTGTCCTCTCCACCACAAACCGAAAGAAAAGGAAAGAGAAGCCCTACACTGCCTAGATCAAAAGTAAGGACCACCTAACCAAACTTGTACAGATGCTCAATGGAGATGAAGCAGCGAAAAATGATGGATCATTCGCCCTCTCCAAGCTGCAGCTGCAGCGGCAGCCTGTTCATACTGAATCATGCTCCGTTTGCTGTATAAATACGAACAAATCAACAAATAACTTGATTATATACCATGGAGGTATCTACAGAAGGATTGAGTTGTTGCTCCTGATCATCATTTCTTATTGTTGCGGACAGAATGTCGGAAATGAAACCGGTCGCTCACAACAAGGTTTTCTGCAAGCTCAAGGATGGGGGCCATGATGGCTTCAGCATTTGGCGCAACTGATTCTGGAAGACTGGGTAGGCAGGTTGGTATATGTTCACCATTCTCCTCAGGGTGAAAATAGAAGATAACTGCTCGACAGAAAATAAACCTGCAAATGAATAAGATCTTTGTTAAAAGAATGAATATGATTTGGCACAATGCAATAAATATGGAACAAAAAAAATGTCTTAGAATGCAACATGGAGAGTTCTGATTATGTACAGGATGGTGCTGTAAAACCATCCTTCCATTGTTCCATTTTACACCTCCATAGACTTGTTCACAAGCCCACTGGCGGTTTGCAGGAAATATCACAATGGACAGGAGCTCAAGTTGTGTACTATTAACTAGTCATGTTAAATGACCATTTTCATGTTTTGGAAGAGGTCAAGATACTATCTTCTAGCGATGATGCAATGCTAACCTTCCAACCAAATGGCAGATAGTCAAAACATTGAATGTGGAAGATATATGGAAAATGGTACCTGACGATCAGGCGCCTGAGAAAAGGATCTGGTAAAATTTGTCCCCAAACATTGTTCAATCCAACAGATGTGCAGAGGATTCCTTCATATTGTTCCAAAGCGGAGAAAAGTATGATTTCCGCGTTAGCATATGTATCCTGAAAACCAAGCAGACGAGCTCAAAATATAGAAATCAATATTCCACAAATACTCGACTCTTCAAGGAAAGAGCATACGCTGTCTATGTCAGAAGTTATCCCAGCTAATTGGCAGAAGGCTTGCATTGGAGCTGTGAGGAAGTACGTAAATTGGCTTCCATTACTCGTGGATTCCACACCAGGCATTGCTGATGCTATCCTAGGAGAAAGTAGCAAGGCAGCTGGCTCTCCCTTCTCTGCATTATGTATAGCCTGCAATTATGGCTCATATTACAAATTCGTTCTCCCATTTTTTTAAAACAGGAAAAAAATTGTTAGAAACATAATGAAAAGAGAAAACCCTTCGTAGTATTAAGTTAATTATCTTTTTTTTCTGAAAGAATATTTTGTTTAAAGTTTTTAAAATGTACTTGGAAAAATACAGAATCAAATGATGGATTCACAAGCTACTATGGATAGCCAGTGCCTAGATTTCATCAATACAGTGATCTATGAAAATGGAAAGAAAAATCATATGCTCTGTTTAATTTCCATCTGAAAATCCACTCTTTTGTGCTATGCCTATGCTATGCTAGACACAGATCGTTAGCTATCCGCTTTGATCACTAATCACAAATAACAGGTTGAAAACCCTCTTAAGAAAATTTTCAGTAGTTTAATATCAAGATATGAGTGCACATATATAAACCCAAACAATGTTACCAATCTAACTACTGCAGCTTGCTTTATATTACAGTAGGTTAAATAGTAGGCACTTCAAAACAAATGAGAATACAAGACCCTTCATCCACAATGAATGTAAATAAAGCCATATAGGAACTACAGAGCAAAAGGCATGGGCAATCCAGGGTAGTAAGTTTGGCTCTGAAAAATAACAAAATACTCATGATAATGATTTTCATCTACCAAGCTAAGATTAAGTTCTGACAAACCTGCCTTGAATGCGTGACTATTTTCACTATCGATTACAAGGAATAGTGGATATCTTGTAAAGGGAATCAGATCTTCTGGATAAAGATTGTTTGGACCTGGTAAAGATACAGTCATGTCAGAATAGCAAATGCATACTGTATCAACCTTTCAACAAGAAACTAGACCATCAATCTAGTCAGACACTAACCTAGTATACCATAAAAGTGGGCTTAATTGAACTATATCATTACACTGAGATATAATTCCAGAAATCAACCCTACAAGAAGACAGATGCTTTACCTCCACTTCCACGGGGACCAAGCCATAGATGATTATCTGAATTGCCATTGGAATTTGGCTTATCGATGGGATATACGGAAGTTGCCCTTGCATATGATGAGCTTGAGGCATAATTTTGAGAAGTAATGTTCTGCTCGGAAAAACCTGAAATTTTGATCACTGAAGTTAGAAGGGTAAGAACCTAATAACTACTCAAAACAAGAATGTTACTAGATGTTTTACAGAGTGAGATCAAGAAGGGAACCTGATGCTGATAGATAGACAAGTAAGATGCTATCTTGAGAAAGCTCCTCACAGACTGTGGCTAGAACCTGAAATTACGAATTTCTGATGTTACACTACAAAAAAGGTTCAAATAGCAAAAGAACAAATCATATGGACCATCAAACTCGTGAATGAATAAAGGTACATTCCAATGGATTGCAACAATCAACCCCATTGTCAATCAGCACTGCAACTTGGCAAAGCTGAAATATTCTCACATTTTTCCGTCTGTGTCATGAGAAATGGTACAGTATACTGCCAAATAAGTATAGCACAAAAAAGTGGGTGGTTCCACCACCAAATAAATTACAATGTGCAGCAGCAGCCGATATAACTATGACAACATCCAGGCATAATGAGGACTTGTACAGACTTGCTAACCATGTGATATCATTTCAGTATTGTAAAATCCCAACACAAACGTCAACCAGACAGTTGTATTGATATAAAGCTATATGACATTGTTAAAGGGGAAAATACGCATCCAGTTCACCGGATGGTGAGCATAATATATCATTTCAAGAGTAATCTCCTAAAAGAAGATATGTGATTCTATCATGATTTGATTTCCATCATATGTAAAACTGAGCTTCAAAGAGAATAACATGCATAAACAACCTACCGCTAGAAGATGAGATACTGTAGGATGATATATGATTGCCTTTTGAGGATTTGCAGGAAGATTTCCATCAGATATTTCTGATGATAGGTGAATATCAATCAGTCCAGAGGGTCCACTCTGATCACTTATAGTGCCATTTTCTGTAAGCTCTTTGGCAGCAATCTGATAAGACCCAGTGGGTTCCCACTCCAGACACTGTAGCATTCTGAAAGTGTCCAGAGTTAGTTCTGTGAACTTCACCTGCATTACATATTACAAAAATGTCAAGCTTGTTTTCACAGTAAGATAAGTGGGTCAATTATTGATGGATAATATATGTGACCTCGTTTCTGCGATAGCTTGTCAATACAGCTTCTTTCAGTTTCAGTACTCTTTTTGAATGGAATCGTGCAATAGGTGCAAGGTTCGATGGAAAAGAGTCAAACAAGTTGTCATATCTCAGTGACCTAGATCCCTTGTATGCTCCATCAGCTTTCAAGAATCTCCCAAGCTCTTGAAGCACTTGTTTCCATTCCTTGAAGTTGGTTTTCTAAGAAGTATGAGGTCACAAAGTTGTTATGGAAGAATTAAATGGCGAGGTGTTTTAATTAGAAAGGATATAAATATGTGAGTCTCTATTGAGTCTCTATTGAAATATATAACATTGCAGGAAAATGGGAAATATGTAACAAGGCACTCATGTCATAGGCTCCTAAATGCTAAGCTATCGTTTTAGCATAACATTCATTATTCAACCCTCAAACAACATATCATTTCTCAATTAAGCACTGACAAAACAATGTGATATATATGCTATTGAAAGGTAATAGAGCTTGTAAAATTGCTCTAGTTCATACTTACTCTAGTACGTAGTAACTTCAAAATTATCAAACCAACTAAAGAGAATGATTCTACTTAGCAGCTAAAACTGTAAACCATACATGATCCGAAATTCGTTATCCTAATGAAATGTAAGACTCATGCAATCCAATATCCCAAATCCCAATGGTAAAACGAGCATTGAACAGACGTATTACTTCAGTTCACCGCAAATAAAGTAAGATTTTAAATTTTAAGTTAGTACTACCACAACGAATTTGCCATATTAAATTACATATAATCGAATTGGGAAATAAATAGAAACCCTTGATTAAGCAGCAGTCCAGGTCAAAATTCCCAATCAGAATTCTTTATACAGAAAAAAAAAGAGCACTGTACATATCACTTCTATCAAAATTTCAAAACCAAGCGGCAAAACAACCTTGAAAGCAACAAGTTCCCACTCTTCTTCACTACTCTAATCTAGAAGTTAAAAAGGTCTCCTTACTCCTAAGGTTTCCTAAAATACAAAACAGCAAGCGCACAAACTTAACTCGGGGTTCCCCAATTCAAAGCACGAGAGGAGCTAAGCTTCTTACGGGGTATGCCGACTTGGTCTCCTCGACGAGCGAACGGAGGCGGGAAGCGAGGTGGTCCACCGCCTCGGCCCGCCGCATCAGCATGGCCACGACGAGGAACCGCGCGATGAACCGCAGCTCCTTGTACCGGATCAGGAGGCCCTGGTGCCTGTCGCCGCCACCCACCACCACCTGCGCCGCGGCGGCGAAGTACCCGCGGCTGTAGATGGCCTCGTAGAACACGTAGGCGCCGACGAGCGAGCGCGGCTCGGCGGTGCGGAGGTAGCGCGCGTAGTAGAGCTGCCCGATCCGGGAGGCCACCTCCCCGATCTCCCACCGCCGCAGCCCGCCCGCGACGAGCTCCCGCCGCCGCTCCTGCTGCAGGCGCCACAGCCGCGTGTACGCCTTGAACGCCTTCCGGCTGTGGTGGTCGACCCCGCCGCCGTAGAGCGGCACGTCGCGCGCGCGCGCGAACTTGCGGTCCGCCGCCTCCGTCAGCGCCTTGAACTCCCTGTACGCACCGGAGGAGGCCTCGCCGTCGGCCATCGCCGGCGACGAGAGGAGGCGCGGCGCGCGGGTGGCTATTCCCCTCGCCGATTTGGTCGAATGGGAGAGGGGAGGTGGTGGTGGTGGTGGTGGTGGGGAAACGGGCGAGAAAGAGAGGAGAGAGAGAGAGAGTGATAAAAAGGGGGAGTTTGTTCGAGAAGAGATTAAAAAAAGTATTACGACGAGTACGGGGCTGAGCAGCGCAGTGAGCTCAAGCGGCTGGTTGTTACAGGGACGCTGTAATTTAGGTGCCTAATTGGGCTCTTATTAGTCAATCATTTGCACTTTGTTTAATGGCTTGTCTGCCTCTACACTGCTTTCGTTCCACAGTGAGAAATTACCCGGTATGATTTTGATTTGGACACTACCAAATCTATGTAACTATGTTTGATTTGATTTCTTAACAAAATTTTATGCTTAGGGCATGTTTAGTTTCCAAATAAATTTTTTCGTGTTGTCACATCGAATGATTGGACACATGCATGGAGTATTAAATGTAAAAAAAAAAACAATTACATAGTTCACCAGGAAAATGCGAGACAAATCGTGTAAGCCCAATTGCGCCATGATTTGACAATGTGGTGCTACAGTAAATATTTACTAATGATGAATTAATTAGGCTTAATAAGTTCGTCTCGCAATTTTCTGGCGGAATCTGTAATTTGTTTTATTATTAGACTATATTTAATACTTTAAATGTGTGTCCATATATCCAATGTGACATGCAGGGTAAAATTTTTTACCAACTAAACGTGACCTTATAATATGATGAAGGGAGGATAGATTGTACTATATTTGTATATGATTTTGTGATAATATTTGAGGATAGAAATGAATGAATTAACTATTGTAAAGTTTAAAAGTTGTATAAAGTTGTTTAATAATTATAATGTTTAACCGTTTAAAAGACTGGCCATAATAATCTACAATTTGCAGGAGAAAAAAGTGCTAAATTTTGACGTGGTTGGGACATTCAAAGGAGGATTAGTAAGCTGAAACAAATTAATCAATTGGAGAACTTATGTCCGAGTACGTAGGCTGCATTCTCCCCCACAGCCTCGAAAGCGATCTCCAACGAAGAACAAGTCCACGTTAGTTAAAGTGAAAATGAAGGTAACCAGACATTTGACCACCCAACCGTGAACGCTTTCAATGAGAACACGACACCGTTCGGTCTCCTCAGCTCGATTCGATAGGGATATCCATTTGCGGAACACTTGACACTGATAATCAAAACAAATGGCAGGAGCAGCCGACCTGATGAGTGACGACCTCTACTCACTGCATTGTAAATATGAATATTTGTTTTTTTATTTAGTAAATATTAATAAAAAATCAGTCATCCAGGTGCTCATATAGATGAATGGATAGAATACGTGTGTACTTTAATATAGGTGAAAGTGTGTATGTGTTGCAACTTGTAAGGTGTTGGTATTATATTTCCAAAAGGAGTTAATCATATCGTTGATTCAATTTTAAATTCTAAGCATTTAATTGGCTAAAAATACTTTGATTTACATGCATTAAAACCAGTGTATAAAGAAACTTATATTAGAGCAAGTTTAATAGTATAGCCAACTACTAACTTCAAATCATCTATAACTAATCTAATAGCCCATTCATACAATAGTTAACTATAGAAATATATTACATTAATACCCGGTCCCACCTCATACACAAATAGCATTTTAGAGTCCGTGTTGCAGCTGACTATAAGTATGTAACCCGCTTTCTTCTCTCCCTTCTCTTTTCCTCTCAATATGTAGTTATAGATGGCTTATAGCCTGCTATTATACCTGCTCTTAGATACCCTCAGAAAAGAAAAACTTATGTTAGATAAAAAATTAAATTTTTAAAATGTTTATATTTATAAATGGAGTAACGAAGTACCATAAATACAATGAGAGGGATTCACCAATTGTCCTGGGAAAGTGAAATCATCCCTCGAGGTGATATCCCCTCATTTCGTGCATATCACCTAAATAGTCATAAAAAAATATGAAAAAATTGGCAACATAGATTAATATGAAATATATCACTCCACAAACATGCAAAACCAAATTCAACTTCTACAAGTTGCAACAAATATAGTTGTAACTATTTTCAGTTTAATTTGTTATTTTTGTTGCAACTTATAGAAGTTAAATTTGGTCTTGCATGTTTGTGGAGTGATATATTTCGTATTAATCTACGTTGTCAATTTTTTTCAATTTTTTTTGATAACTATTTAAATGACATGCAAATAACGAGGAGATGTCCCTGGAGGGATGAAAATCCACATCCAATTGTCCTGTAGTTTAGCCGCAACTTGCTGCCCATGCCTAGCCTAGCGCCCCCCAACCCCCCCCCCCCCCCCCCCCCCAACACCTCCGCTTACGCCGGCCGGAGACGGACGCGCCGATCGCGACACACTGGTTGAAGTGGTCGGGAAAGCTTCAGGCGATCGCGCCATCTTCGTACACTTTGCCTTGACGTTGGTTGTTCCATGTCATTATTCCCTAGCTCGCGGGCAGGTGGGCAGCCGTTTTCACGCCTCGTCATTTTCCGGTGAAGCAGCGGTCAATTAGCACTCGTTCCGCTGATGAGACGCCCGTTGCAACCTCCAATCCAACTAGCACAACTGGTAGTCTCCGTTCCTCTACCTAACTGAAATGCAACTGCTATGAAATCCTACTAGTAGTAGTAGCTGTCTACTGTTCATGTTGTTCTCCTTTTTGTATTTCAGTACAAAAGGAGCCCGAGTTAATTCTTGCAAGAATTTCATACTCTGCTCGGGCTTGAGACTGCAGTAACTACTGGAGTACTCACCGGTTAACGGAAGAGGGCATCTTTGCTCGATTAAAGAATGGCACTTTCACTTGGTATCATTCTTTCACTTGCCATCATTCTGCTGGAGGTAAGAGGATTCAGTGTCCAGTGCAGTGGCCTCTGCCTCTCTGGTCGGCGCAATCATTCGGCGCAAGTCTACTCGCCCCAATTCTTTACAGCTGGAGTACGTGCAACCTGCATGCAAGCATTCGCCCCAGCGGCTCGCTTGGAACAGGTTGGCTCCGCGTTGCCGGCCTGGACTGAGCAAGTGTAGCAGACGTAGTACGTGTAAAGAGCAATTAACAATTGGTGATGCAGTGGTTAGCGATTAAGTAAGCTGATCATGGGAATCTTAATCTGAACGGGTTTGTGCTGCTGGTGTTCTGATAAAAAGCTGTTGTTTTTGCGTTGATTAGTTAGGACAGGATTAGCTTAGCGCTTACTAACTAGCTGCTATAGGCTTTTGGAGCTGGTCCCATGGGATGCGACCATTTAGTAGAACACACATCAAGACAAATAAACCATGCTTTCGGCATGATTTCTCCCGTACCGGAGTAACTCACTATAGGTCACATGAAAAAAAGTGAAATGGAGCGGTGATTGGTACTGTGCGCTAGCTAGCTGCATGGATGCACGCTGTGACACATATGAGATAGCTTTTCACTTCCTAATTTCTTGACGAGCTAGCTATATATTGTCCGTGCATGTATGCAAACCCATGAAGGAGACTGTGCCCTAGTTAAAAGAAAGAAAGAAAGAACCCTCAGCTTAGTTCATACTACTAAATACTAATAGTACTAATGCTACTAATAGTATTATATACACGGGTCTCGACTATTAGATCTGTCTAGCAAATACCTTCTCAACTTGTATAGTACTCCCTCCGGTTCAGAAAGATTTTATTTTTAGATTTATGTGTTCAACGTTTGACCGTCCGTCTTATTTAAAAAAATTATAAAATAATATTAATAAATAGTCACGTATAAAGTATTTTTCATCTTCTATCATCTAATAACAATAAAAATATTAATCATAGAAAATTTTTAAATAAGAGTCTTTGTGAGATGGAGAGAGTAGATATTTATGCACCTCAAATAATAAATCTATTCAGTGTACCCTGGCCCTTGGGGAGAGCTAGTTTTTGCTAAAGAAGGTGAACTAAACCGATCTGTTAGTTGGAAGAGACAAACATAATAGCTGAATAGGGTAATATGGTGTTCTCATGTATCAACACTAACTTATAAACGGATGCCTGCCTAAATCGATGCTCTTTCGATAAATGAAAAGTACAAATAGCATATTACATTGCTAGTAGGAATTGAATTGATTCTTCAATTAATATACACTACATCCGCGTCATCCGCTCTAATGTATAATATTTTTTAAATGCCGAGATATAAAGCTAAAAGTTGTTATATTTGTACAAATTTATTTGAACTCCTAAAAGTTGTTATATTAGTACGATTTTGTTTAAACTCTTGCGTTCTTGATGAACTTAAATTGTTCTCATGCGTAAATATCACTCGCCTCTAATGATGCTTCGCATTTTGGTGGGGAATAGAATATCAGTTTTCAAACTAGCGCATCTATGGCCCTGTTTGGTAGGGCTCCAAACTCCAACTCCCAGCTCCAAACTTCTATACCAGTTGGAGCTAGCTCCTATTAGAGCAAGTTCAATAGTATAGCCAACTACTAGCTCCAATTCATCTATAGCCAATCTAATAGTTCATTCATACAATAGTTACGTACTACACTATTAATATCTGGTTCCACCTGTCATGCATTGTGTCTTGGAGTCCGTGCTACAGCTGGCTACAAATCTGTAGCCCACTGTCTTTTTCTCTTCTTATTTATCTCCTTAAAATATATTTGCAGTTGGCTTATAGCCTGCTATTGTACCTGCTCTTAGAGTTAGAGACCCACCCAAAAGTGTTTGGCAACCTTTTAGCTCCAAATCTGAAAAATATCAAAAAAAATGAAAAAAAAAGGAATCCCCGATGTCGGCCGTGCGCCGTCCGCCGCCGGCCGTGCGTCGCCCGAGCATCATGTCTGTGCACACCGCCCGCCGCCCGAGCGTCCTCTCCGCACGCGCTGCCTCCCCTGCACCACCTGCCCGCCCGCGTCGGCGTGCCGCCCGTCGCAGGCCATGCGCCGCTCGCACGTCGTCCCGGCTCGCGCCGACCACCCCAGTCGGAGCACCGTCGCCGCCTGTGCGCCGTCCGCCGCCCTCGTCGGAGTGCTGCCATCGGCGCCGCCGCCGCCTGTGCGCGGCCCGCCGCGCACCGCCGCCCGCGCACTGTCGCTGCTCGCATTGCCTGCCGCCGCCGTTCGCCGCCCGCCCGCCCGCCGTTGCCGCAGGAGCATCGCCATCGGCCCGCGGCCTTTGCCCGCCCGTGGGAGATGAAGTTTCGGGGAGAGAGGGAGGAGGGAGGTGAGGTGGAGAGTTTGAGATAGTTCAGTGGTTTTTTTTAAAAAAATATGTTAAAAAATTAAAGGGTAGTAGGTCTTTTGGGTTGGAGTGGAGCTATGGAGTAGTAAAAACCCAGCTTCACCCCCGTAGTTTATTTTTTAGGAGTAGCTCTGTTAACTCCACTCCCAAAAACAGAGAATCTGGACCGTTTGGCACAGCTCCGGCTCTAGTTAAGTTGGAGTTAGGAGCTAGAGCTGTACCAAATAGGCCCTATACAAGCGGACAAGTGGTGTTAAACACATGTACCCTAAGGCTGTGTTCGTTAGTCTAGCTTCCCAACCCACACAACACGCACGAAAAACGGAGCAGTCCATTAGCACGTGATTAATTAAGTATTTGCTAATTTTTTTCTTCAAAAATAGACCAATATAATTTTTTAAGCAACTTTCGTATAGAAACTTTTTTATAAAAAAACACACCATTTAGTAGTTTAAAAACGTACACGTGGAAAATTAGAGTAGGGAGTTGGGAACCAATCGTGAACAGAGCCTAAATACTGTTAACCAGACCACCTCCCAAAAGCAGCAATTTGCCCCAAAATTTTCGGAGTTCCACACGTGAATAATCACTTCTTCGTTTCAGGCAGGACCGCATGGCTGCATGAGTATGAAAAACCCTCTGTCGTGATCTCAAAGAGGCTCCACATGGAAGAGAATTGAAGTACTCCTACTAGAGAATGTGTACACACTGTACACGGTACACCTCAAATTTTGGACCAAATCGGCGAGATGCAGGACACCGTGCTCCTACTGTAGCGCATTTAACAACACGATTCCCATTGTCTCCCGCGCCTTCCTGTCCCTCTGTGTCCTTCCTCCCATGGACCAGCCGGTCCTACAGTCCAACCATGATTCGGGTCTGGCTGGCTCAGGCTGGCTGGCAATGGCAATGGCAAACCGTGCGCTGCCTGGCTCGCGCACATCTACATGGAGACTCGTGACCTCGCACTGGAATTTTTCGGGGCCTGGGCGTACGCCGACTGACACGGCTGGATCTTTTCTTATCGTTTCCATGCTCTTGACTTTGATGCATGTCCCTTGTACACCCCCTCTTCTCCCTGGTGTTTCCATGTTACTCTATGCCTGCCGCCTGAGTACTTTAGGGAGTAGTAGTAGTAGTAGTACTGGATTAGTGGAGAGTGGGAGTACGAGTAGTTCTTCATTGGCCCCCGTTCGAGGAGGAAACAATGGCACGTGAAATTGACAGCCGGGGGGGAGTCGTCAAGGTGAGCCGTTCGTACGTAGTATAGCTGACCGCTGACCTGACTACTAGTCGTACAAGCTGCTCCTACTACGTTCTGTCACTGGTACGAGGACGGACGGACGGAGTAGAGGAGACGGAGACACGGAGTTTGGCCGCCGCGCGCCCGCGCCAGCGCGTACGGGCTATATGAACGAGCTATTCCGCCCGTGCTAGTGCTACGATGTGCGTGCACCGTAGACCGTACGTGCCATGCATGGAACGGCAGGCGCGCCGCGCGGCGGAGGAGATGGGTTTGGCTGGGCACTTTGGCGCGGCCTCGCCAGCCTCGTCCTCCGTCACGCCGCGGCCTCAAGAACGCAGCAGCTAGCGCTGAGCCGCTAACACACATGTCCGCTTGCGGCGCAACGCCGCGGGGAGGGCCGGGGGCCGTTTGGAGAGGCGGATCCTGCGTCGTGCGCGCGGCGATGTGGGGGACACCTCTCGTGTTCGTGTTGGACCCGCTTGCCTCCAATTGGAGAGGGTCCAGCTCTCCTTTGCAGCGTACTACGAACGCATACTACGGTACATGACCGAGCCATGGACAATGAAACCAAACAGGACCACCACACGGCCAGTCACCTCATGTCCTCCGCGGTGGCCTGCAGCCGGCTAATAACGCGCCGATGGGGAAGCTACAATTAACTCGCGTGGACGTGTACGCGTACAGCGTACTACTACTCTTCTTCGAAAATTGTCTACAGTTTATACTCGTCTAGGTCGTCCGTACCTGTCAGTACTTGATTCAACTCCAACCATGCATCTCCCATCTCTTCCCGTAAAATGTACTCCTACTCTGTACAGTGTACTAGCAATCCACTAAAACCCTAAAAACCGTGGCAACATGTAACGCCTTGACGACCTGGATGGCAATTGACAAGTGCCTCAGAAAAAAAAAAATCCTTGTCCAGCGGCAGACGTTCGTACGCCCGTGCTCCCGGTGGCACGGCAACCCGTCCCGTCAAACGCTCTGCCATCGCTGAGAGATTGTCCGGCCTTTTTGAGCACCAGAAGCGCCACGGAGTTCGCTGCTTCCGAACCAACATGTCACATGTGAGTGACATGTCGTAGTCGCATCAAAATTGAGGCCCGTGCCGCTGCCGGCGTAGCGGCCCAGCCATTGTACCCGTACGCCGGTGAGGAGCGCATGCTTTCAGGTTCAGAAAATGGCCAGTGTTTTTTGTGCAGGCACTCGTGTTTGTGTTTAACTTTGTGTGGTTCTCCTTTCTTTGGTGCTTTGCCATTTCGTCAAAGCTTGTGCCTTGTGGGGGCGATCAAAGGATGAGGAAGATGGCTACTGCCTTTGTGTGCTTTATCAAATGCGATGGATCCAGTATCCACTACGAATCTAGTCTAGGAAGAAAAACAAGGCAGAGCAAGTCAATTCAGGAAAGGGTTAAAAAAAACGAAAAGAAGAGCAAAGAACATACCAAAGCCGGTAGGTCCAAAGTGCAAAGTCCAAACTTTATGTCAAAGGTGGGCGCTGCTTTTCTTCGCTAGTGCAGTTTTTTCAGCGTGACAACTCTGTAATTCTTCCACGGAGAAGAATTACGGGTCCACAGGCCGTGCCGATTGGGGTAAGCAACCCAATCCGCTTAACAGACCAGTCTGCGTATCAATTATTGCACGATTCTGTTCGATTTTGCGCACAGCACAACATTTTTTATCACCTTGTCAAATCATATGTAGTTATTCAAACACGCATTGAAAAGTCCACTTGTTTTGGCATTCAAAACTTACATGTAGTTTGCATGTACAATGGTGTCTAGTGTCTAAACATCTTTCATTGTATAATCAGAAAAAAGATTATATCACCACGTAATAGAGGGGGAATAAAACAGACAGCATATGTCCAGTTGTCGACCACCAACGAGTGAATTGGCACAGCAGGAGAAATTTGAAGCTCGGCCCATGAGGCCTCCTCCCTGGGTCTGTATAGGGTGTAGTGGGCCGTCGCTCGGCGTGAGATCAATGAAGGCCTGCTACAAGTAATGAACTCATGATTGCTTGGTAAAAGTTTATCTTTTCTGCGATGAATGGCACGTTAAACTATCGCCATCGACGTTCCAAGTCAAATCAACACAATTTATAGGCCCTCTACAAGACTGGTACACACTCACTCTCTTTTTAAGGCAAATGGAATAACATTATGTGCACAAATTTAATCATTTTCATTAATAAGTTGCATGAAACATTTAAGATTTTTAATACGGAGTAAAATAGTATGAGTTTATTTTACAACGTTGACTAACATTAAAAATATCAAAAACAAAATTTTCATAACAAAGTCTCGATATTTCTTTTATGTTCTGGTAGTACCGATATCGTTATCGTCTCCCATTTATATTATTTAGATTCTATTTAAATAATATTAATAATAACGTAACTGGTTTATAGATTCCTATTACCATTCTCGTCCATTTCCATTGCCTAGAATACTGATCCCAAAATGCTTCAAATCGAGCGTTCGATGCAAGGTGGAATATTGGGTGCACCAGGGACTCTACGTATTTCGCCACCATACAACCTCCAATGTTATCTTCTCCTCCCTGTTACCTCGTGCTACTCTTGCCCTAAAGTTAGCTTGCGCAGTTCTGTCACTGGGAACGATCTCGCCAACGTCACTACAACGGGAGAAGGAGATGTGGAGGGATAAGGAAGATCGAGCGATGGCAATGGCTTCGTCATTGGCTCAGGTGCAATGAGCCCAAGCACAATGATAGTTAACTGTAGTCAAGGAGCTCGTCGATGAGGACCGCCATGAGTTCCAATAATGCAGTACACTGCTGCTTTCTGTGTGGGTGGACATACGACGCCCCATACCTCGCACTCCACGGCTTCGCCGGCCAACGTGTCAACAAGATGTGTGGTTGTGACCTCCTTGATAAGACCCAGATGCAACTCTGGTGGCTAGGTAGAAGAAGAAGGCAGAGTAGTTTTGTTTTTGAGTTTGATGATGTTGTAATCCATGAAAGGAAATTTCCTTCAATTGCACCTGGTTGTCAAAGGATGTTCCGCCATGTTCTGAAAGGATATTGCACATATTGATCATATCTCTATGTTGTAATCGGTAGTTTTTAAGTCTCAATCGGTAGTTTTTAAGTCTTACACCTAGTAACTTTTTTATCCTACTATGAAACATTTTCTCGGTCTGATGAAACATTGAAATATTTTTTTTCTCCAAGATACAAACATCTGAAATTAACATTTTGTTAAAATAATTTTCACTGAGCGGTAAAACATTTCTCTGTACGTGGTGTAACACCATCTTACACCATCCGATATTTTGATGATCCGACATACCGTGTGTACCATCCGTTTCAATTTCGTCACGCTGTAAACCAAAGGTTAAAGTGTTAAACCACGCATGGTAGGATTGCCACGTAGATAAATGCTTCTTGTCCATGTAATCCCCGGCACGTCTCGGCCCACCGAGCACGAGGCGACGGGCCTCCATCCGAGGATCGCCACGTTGCGTTTCAGATTCCGTGGCCCACGCACCACCAATGAGCCCACGTCACTGCACGGAGAAAAGGACAGGAGACGGAGGCACTGCCCCGGTGGTCTCTCCCTGCCCGTGGGACCCACCGCCTCCCGGGCCCACCTGGCACTGTGGTGGATAGCCGTTTGATAGGTTCCGGGCCTGACGTGGACTACCAAATACCAATTGCCATGGTCCAAAATGGGGCCCGCGATCTGGGCCTGCATTGATTCGGCCATTAAAAAAGGTTATCGTCTCGTCGACGTTTTTCATGGGGGCCCAATTCGCTAGTAGGTTGAGGCTGCTGTCACGCCAGCATGGCCTCGTCCCTCTGGTTGACGGTCTCAATTTTGTCACTTTCATGTTCCTCAAGAAGAAACCCAAGTTTTCGTTTTTGCAAAAAGTTCACTTACTTTCCCTATGTAAATGAGTGTTTATTGAAATGTTTTAGCAAGACTAGTATAAGAGGTTATAGACACTTGCAGTCCAAAAAGGAGAGAAAAATCCGTCCATTAGCGTCCGGATAGTGAAGTACTACCACAAACCTCGCTGAAAATGATCCTGATTCTAGGAGATTGCTGACAGTACTCGACTATACAAAGCATAGGATAATCTGTCCGTCTCTGTTACTTCCTTTTAACTATGATAACGTTGCTTTTGTAAGGTTCAGAAAGGTCTCATGTCTGTATCCTTAAAATATACTCCCTCTGTCCTAAAAAGACCGAATTCTTCGATTTTCGTGTCCAACATTTGACTGTCCGTCTTATATAAATTTTTTTTATGATTAGTATTTTCATTATTGTTAGATGGTAAAATATAAATAATATTTTATGCATGATTTATCTTTTTAATTTTTTTCATAATTTTTTTAAATAAGACAAACGGTTAAATGTTAGACACGGAAACTCAAAAATTAAGTTTTTTTTTTGACGGAGGGAGTATATCGTATGGTTTTGCTAATTTTATATCGATCGGGCACAACCACAAGTATATCATGGCCACAATAGTTTTATATACTACTATATCGCTGTTTATTTGGTTCAGGTTCTTAATCGGAAGTCACTTCAACGTCATGCGACCGTGCTTCACGCGAGCTCTATAAAATACTACTGCAAAGCACGATTGTTTATTCATCTAGGTTTCACATAGCTAATCTATATTTCTGTGCACCGAGATCTAAAATATTCCAATTATAAAATGCATGGGCCACAAGAAATCTAATGCTGGTACCTTGAAACCAGTAAAAATGTTTCTTTCTTTTTAAAAAACATATGACCGGTTTGCAGATGTAGTATAACCGGATGTACATCTCACAACTTGACCTGGTCCGTTGCACGAACGTCGCTGCTGAATTGCTCACCACGTCTAGCTTTCACCAAACTCGTGCTTTCCATCCCCGTTTGTCTTCTCTATCGCGATAGCAAAGCCCGTACTCCGTGAAGAACAAGCAAAACGAGATGAGTATATCGCGATCGCCTGATACAATCACAGTGTACTACGTGACACTGTGACAGGTTCAAATTCGTGCGGAGCAACCTGAAAATGTCACTGTTCGTTCCACCACTAGTAGTAGAAGGTTGTGTTTACTTTGCGAAAAAAAAATTTTTGGTGTCATATTGAACGTTTGACCGAATGTCGGAAAGGGTTTTCGGACACGAATGAAAAAACTAATTTCATAACTCGCCTGGAAACAACGAGACGAATCTTTTGAGCCTAATTAAGTCATCATTAGTACATGTGGGTTACTGTAGCACTTATGGCTAATTATGGACTAATTAGGCTCAAAAGATTCGTCTCGCGATTTCTATCCAGACTGTGCAATTAGTTTTTTATTTATATTTAGTGCTCAATACATTGTGTAAAGATTCGATGTGATGTTACTAGGGAAAAAAATTAATTTTAGGAACTAAAGCAGGCCGAAACCACAGTACGTTACTAGTAAGTCTGATTATTACTCCATGCTGTTACAGAACCCGGAGGATCTGCTTCGAGAAACGAACAAACGCAGTGACGTTCAGATCAGCGAGTCTATTTTACTCTCTCTGCCGATAATTATGCCGACAACCGCAGTACATTCTACCTGCTACAATTACAAAGCCAGGCAGTAGCAGCAACGATCGTCACCGGAATATTCCACTCGGTGTGGTCGGTGGTCAGGAGCACCAAGGCAAAAGTCGCGAGAGAATATTCCGGCAACCATATCGATGATTTTTTTCAGTTTTCCACTGCACCACCTACCACTAGCAGAGTAGCAGTAGTAAAGTAGAACACATCGCAACACATTCATCAACCTTCTCCATGCACTTCAATGGCATGCAAGCAGCAAAGCTTATACAACAACCCTGACGAATCATCGAAACAGATGGCACTGAACGCTGCACGAGCTGCTGTAAACACAGGCAGTTTATGTCGTACTCTCTGGTGTTCCGGCTCACAATAACTAGCTCACCGTACCGGTTGTTCCTGCGTAGTACTCCTACTACAACCAGCTGCAGTAGTGTTGAAATCTAATGGGAGTTGTGCTCAGGGTTTGTAAAACGGCTGGTATCACGAGTTAAGTACGGTAAAAGAAAAACCGTAGTAACCTCCTTAAATTTAAATAAATTTTAAAAAATAATTTAAAATTTTGATAAATTTTACACGGTTTCGTAAGGTTACCGTCCTTACCGCCGGGACGCGGTAACCCCGGTTCCTGCGGTTTGGAAAACCCTGGTTGTGCTCTGATCCCATCACGTCGCCATGGCGAAAGCACAAGCTTTTGTTCCAAGTTCCGAAAGGGAACGACGCTTTCGCGGAGGCGGCCGGAGCAGGCGGCGCCGTGGCCGTGGAAAGCGCGAAGCCAAAGCAGGTCGACGTCGTCGGATCGCTGTCCGCGAGGCGAGAGTCCCGGTCAGTGAGGAAGAAGCCAACGGCTGCTCCTCACGTGGCCACCGGGCCCACCAAACAGCGACACTGTTCAGGCCGTGGGCCGTTCGTTGAGTCGTTCCCTTCCTTGCTCGGCCAGACTTCCTCAAAAAGTCCTAATTACCATCCTACTGCTAGTGACATATTTATGGTCCATTTTGGATGGCATATGCTTACATTAGAGCTCAGATGAGATGAGTAAGGGAGTGAGAGCTAGAAATTGGAGAGGTAATGGAGTAGTAGGATTTTACTACACTGCAGTGCTACAGCTAATGCGCGCGAGAATTGGCAAAAGAGACTAGAGAAGTACGTAGAGGTCCATTTTTTTTACAAAATTGCAGATAAGACCCTGCTTTCCTGCAGAATTCTTTATTCCCCCAGGCATAGTGTTTTCCAACTCTCTCTCTCGGCTGCGGTTACGCCGGATTTGCTTCAGTTCCAGTGCTCCGTGGGCTCGGCCCACCACGACGACAGCGGCGGGGGCTGATCGTCGGCGAAGAACCCGCCGCACGGCTCGTCGTCATCGAGGAACCCCGTCTCGTCCTCCTCCACCTTGAGGAAATTGCCGTGGAAGAACACCTCCTCGTGGCTCGCCGCCGCCGTTGCGCCCGCGCCCGTGCCCGCGGCGGGCGGCGCGCCGAGAAACGTGCACGCCTCGGGAGCCAGCGCGTCCGTCGCCGCGGGCGCGGCGCCGGCCGCGTCCACGTCGTTCAGCACCGCGCTGGAGTCGCTGTCGGACGACCCAAATCCCGCCGCCGGTGGCCCGTCGGAGGCCGCCGGCTCCTCCTTCACCGACGTGAAGCTCGCCGCCGCCTCCTCGTCCCCGAGCTTCGCCTTCAGCTCCTTGATCTGCCACAATTCACGCGACCAAGAAACCATCAGACATTATGCGCGCAAACGAACGACTGCTCGACGCAGTCACGCAGAGCAACAGCTCAGGCGGCACGGCAGGGCAGCGACTCAGTCAGCACGTACCTCGGCGAGGAGGGCGTCCTTGTCGCGGCGGAGCGCGTCGTGATCGAGGCGCAGGGAGTCGTAGGAATGGCGGAGCGCGGCGTAGTCGCGCTCGAGCTGCTTGGTCTTCCACCGCGCGCGGCGGTTCTGGAACCAGACGGCGACCTGGCGCGGCTGCAGGCCGAGGTCGCGCGCCAGCCGCGCCTTCCGCTCCGGCTCAAGCTTGTTCTCCACCTCGAAGCTCCGCTCCAGCGCGCGAACCTGCTCCACGCTCAGCCGCCGCTTCTTCTCCCCGCCGCCGCCGCACGCCATCATCTCCTCCTCCACGTCCCCCTCCGCCTCCATCCCAACCCCTCCATATCCATCATCTAATCAAACACGCATGTACAATTACAAAACACTCAATTTCCCGCACAAATCACACTACCCCATCACCTCCAAAGAATGAATTGCCACAAAAGGAAACCAAAGAACAAAAGATTACCACTAGAATTAGCCATCGTGACGAGCGATGGGCTGCCTCCGCCGCCGCCGGCACCGCCGGGTCGCTTCATGCCGAGTTCTAGTAAAATTCAGTGAACGCCTGGTCGATCTCTCTCTCTCACTGCGAGAAGACGACGGGCACAGAAGCGTAGGAATGACGCGGGTGCCTCCGTCGCTGAGTCCTCGCCGGTCTTAATTCCACGCTGCGATCCATGGCCAAACACCACGTAGCCCAAGTCCCGGTCCAAATGCTGCCTAGAATTGCAATTTTGTTGCGCGGTTTCTCATGATCCAAGAAAGGGACAGGGGATGAGAGAGTGGAGTGTGGAGTGACTCTTCTTCCCTCCCTCCCCCCCCCCTCTCTCTCTCTCTCTCTTTCGGTTTCCTTTCTGTTTTCGCAAGACTGCACGCTGTACCCTGTGTGTATTAATAAAGGCGAGAGAGACCAAGAGAGAGAGGAGAGGAGAGGGGGGCGCTCGGGTTAGGTAGAGAGGGGTGGTGGTGCGGTTAGGAGGTGACCAGGGTTAACGTGACGTGCGTTTGCATGCTCATGTGGAAGACAGTACGAAGAGGCGCGGCCGTTCTTTGCGTTGAGTCCAGTAACAACCGAACGAACTAGCGCGAGTACGACGACTGACTGTACTCCCGGCACTGAAAAACGACTGAATCGACGTCTGATCTAGCGTCCAAAGTCGAATGGATTTTTCACCTTTCGTAGGCATTAGCTTCACTCACCAATGGTGGGGGTGCTTCCTGCGTTGGTCATGGCCTAAGTTTATATAGCCCTACGAGGACTGGAACGAGGCGGTGGTCAAGGTTCGGTCACGCCCATGCATGCACGCACACACCGTCTCACACCGAATCGGTAGGAGACTAGGAGGCGGCAACCAAGACGAACTACTCCTCCAACCGAATGCTAATCCGCGCGTAGGCAAGCGACGGCGAGGCGGAGAGAGATGCGCGGATTCGGCGACGGATCGGCGGTGGAATGGTTCGGCCCGCGGCCCGGCGAGAGGCGTGGAGTAGATATGGCAATCGGGCACGACGGGTACGGGTAGTACCTATCTATACCCATACCCGTTAAGTTTTTTCTGCCTGCGGGCATACCCGTTACCACATCACTGGCAAACAATTATGCCCATGCCCGCCTCCCGCGGGCATCATAGACCCACGGACATGCCCATATGCACGTCAGACTATGTAGCAAGGTCGAGAGGATGAAAATTAAATTTCGAGTTTCCATAGATTTAGAAGAGAAAACAATACCAAGAACATCAAATTCTCTAGATTTGACACGCAACAAAAATCAACCACATGCAACGAAAATCAACAAGCATTCCAGATCTGACATTGAAAAATAAAATCAACAAACAATCCAAATCTGAGAATGAAAGATTTGGGATTTAAAGGAGGGATGGGGATGAGCGGCATGAGAGATGGGGAAGCAAGCGGCGTTGGCGAGCTAGCTGCGCCCAGAGGTGAGGAGGAGACGGGCCGCGGTGGCAGGGGGCGGAGCGGCTGGTGGCGGTAGTGGCTGGCCGCCTTGCCTGAAGCCATCGAGCAAAGCCTGTGAGGAGCGTCGCTTCCTTTGTGCTTTCCCCTGTCTATAGAACGTGGAGAACTGGAGATACGGCTTGTTTGGCAACTCGAGGGAAGGGGATTGGGAGTTTACACGAGGGAATTGATGCTGAGATTAAGATGGGAATTTGTTGTTTAATCCCAATATCTTATTTGGTAGAGGTGGTGGAAATTGATAGGGATTTTAGTTGGAGATTAGATCATTAATAGAAACGGATGGCTGAGATTTGCTTAGACAAAGTAAAGGAGGAATTCCCTCCCAATTACCTGCCCCTACCAGGTATTGAAAAGGAGGGAGTTCCTTCCTCAATTCCCCATCCCCATCCCACCAAAATTCTCATGTCTTCCAACCAAACAAAACACTTAATAGCCTCATCCCTCTAAACTCCCAATCCCTCCTAAAAACTCCCTCCAACCAAACGGGCCGATAGGGATGTGAGGAGATAAGCATATGAGTTCAGGAATTAACTCATGGCCCATATGTCAGTTAAGTTGACGGGTAAACGAATGAAACGGGCATGGGTACTGACTACCCATGCCCATGCCCATTTACCCATCGGGCATAACTTTTGACCCAATAACATACCCATGGGTATAAAATTGAGAACAAACCTGAACCTAATAGGGTTTTTACCCATGGGTAAACAGGCAAACAGGCACAATTGCCATCCCTAGCGTGGAGAAGAGCGCGCGGATGGTAGCGGCAGCGGCAGCAGCTGCTCTGCTGCTTGCTTCGGTTGGTCGGGGGATCAAAATGGGGAAGTGCCGGTAAAAGCCAAGCGATATGGAGCACAACTTTCCTGGGGAATGGTGGAGCGAGCGACTGTGGAGCTGCAGGTGCATAGTAAAAATCCTCGCGGAATTGCGGTTTGGTCCCTAGATTCTGCGGTAATACCCCTACTGGTGTAGGAGTAGTAGCTCCCAGACCCACAACGAGTGACGACGCCTCACATGTTGGGTGCTGAGAAAGTGGCTTTCGTGTGGATTTGAGGGGACAATAGCTGTGTTTGCACGACACATGGTAGAGAGATTTTAACGTGACTTAGGTCATCATTGGTAGAGCTTCAACTTTAAAATTTAGTTTTAGGAGTTGGGTTAAAGTTCAGGATGGGAATGGTTAGGATATGGATTGAACCTAAACCGTTTTAAGTGAGTTCGGTGATCCATGGTTTAATAGAGTCGATCTACCATGAGTCCATTATATCAATAGGTTATCCATGGATATCCAAATGGATCGGCTACTCTTATTACACGTGGGTAAAACTCGGACCTAAAATTTTAAACTCGCGTTCACACTATAAAAACTTATCGAAATCAGTTGAATTTTGGTGGGATAATTTATTGCACAGAGAAGCAACTTTGTATAAATTTTGAGCCCTTTATACAATTGGGGCCCACGATGCATTACTAGGACCCAAAAATTCTAGTTATATGTGTGTAAAACTCGGACCCAAAATTTTTAAACTCGCGTTCACACTATAAAAACTTATCGAATTCAGTCGAAATTTGGTGGAATAATTTATTGCACAGAGAAGCAATTTTGTGTAAATTTTGAGCCCTTTATACATGTGGGGCCCACGATGCGTTGCTAAGACCCAAAAATTCTAGTTACATGTAAAACTCGGACCCAAAATTTATAAACTCACGTTCACACTATGAAAACTTGTTAAATTTAGTTGAATTTTGTAGGAATGAATTATTATATAGCGAAGCAACTTTGTACAAATTTTTGAAACATTTATATATGTGAAGTCATTTTGGGTCGAACCCCTTGAATCTTAAGTTCTAATGGTTTGATCCGTTTGATCCATTTATATTTTTGGAGTGACCCTACAAATCCGTTATGACAAATTTACGGATAGGTTTAGTGGATAAATGGATCGACCCTAACCATTCCCATCCTGAGTTAGAGTGGAGTTGTGGAGCAGCCAAAATTCAGCTCCACATCTCTAGTTCATATTGTGATAGCGCTCCATCTAACTCCGCTCCTATTTTAAGTGGAGCTGAAACTATTTGGCTAAGCTCCAGCTCTAGGAGAGATTGAACTGGAGCTGGAGTTGTGCCAAACAGGCCCTTAAAAAAAGTGTAACCACGTACTTCCTCTATCCAACAAAAACCAATCTAGTACCGAATATGACACATTCTAGTATTAGAAATCTGGACTTACATATGTTCATATTTGTGGTACTAGAATATATCACATCCGGTCCTAGATTTCTTTTTTTTTGTTGGCAGAGAGAGTACGAGTATGTGAACCAGTGTTGTTGCCTCCTCCTTCCTATAATAAGTTTGTTTATAGATTCTCGCATATATCTCTAAAAGTTTTTACTTTTAGGGCCTCTTTGAATCGTAGGAATGAAAAAACGGAGGAATAGAAAAAACATAGGATTATGATAGGAATGTAAGTGTAAAACAGAGGATTGCAAAACACAGGAAAAACACAGGAATGATCGTTTGATTGGACCACAGGAAAAACATAGGAATCGGATGAGAGAGATAGATTCAAAGGATTTTTTTCCAAGAGGTTGGATCTCTTGCTAAGTTTCCTCCAAAACCTATATGCAATAAGCCATTCCATAGGAATTTTGTAGTATTTGAAAAACTTCAATCCTTTGAATCAAAGGGCTACATAGGAAAATTTCCTATAGGATTTCAATCCTATAAAATTCCTTCATAATTCCTTTGATTCAAAGGGGGCCTTAACTATCATTATACCTGAGTTTATGAAAGTAGAGAATAATTGCATTGAGAGTTGTTCAAGTGTAAAGTAATTGTATTATGATTTGATAAATTAGAGATATATTGGTCTTTTTTATTGGTATGTGTGGGATGAGTGAAAGATGAACTTATTTTAGGACGATGGAGTACATGTATATGTTGTTATACCAATCATGGTAGGAAAATGTGTATGTTCTACGGTACTAAAGAAAAGATTTTTGTGTACGAGGGCCTTTGTAGGATGGAGGCTGACCGTAACTACTCATACCTACAAAAATCGACCTGCATTTTTGTATATGGCTCCTTAAAATGCTCACATGCAAAAATCAATTTTCGCACACGAGCCTCTTGACATACCCGCATGCAAAATTAAGTAGGTATGTTAAGAAGCGGGTCTGCCACATTAAAAGTCCCTTTGATTTATAGGAAATATATAGGAATTTTGGACGATTTTAATCCTATAAAAAAATTCTTATGAAGGCCTTTGAAAGGATTCGATAGAGATTATGAGCAAAAATCAGCAAGAGCTCTAACCTCTTGAAAAATTTCTTTTATCTCTTTCTTTCGGTTCATGTGTTTTTCATGCGGTCGAATCAAATAGTCATTCCTGTGTTTTTTCTGTGTTTTGTAATCCTCTATTTTGCATTTGCATTCCTATCAAAATTCTATGTTTTTTCCTATTCCTTCGTTTTTCCCATTCCTGCGATTCAAAGGGGCCCTAAAATATCTAATTTCCTCCTCCACTCCTCACTCTCTCCCCACCCCTCTGTTATCATCTCCTTGTCCCACTCCTCTCCTCTCCTCACCCGAGCTCATCTTCTAACCCCTCTCCTCTCTTCCCATTGCGGTGGGAGCGGCATCGCCCCTCGCCTGCCTGGAGGCCGGTGGAGGAGGCGCATCGAAGACGGGAGTGGCGGCCATTCCCCACGTAGATCCACCGGCTGAGGAGGTGCGTTGACGGCGACGGCGACGACAAGCTGTGGGGAATCGGTGACAGCGATGGCAAAGACGATAAGCGATGACATACTACGACGAGTTGGCGATGATGTTACTGGCAGACCGCACCTAGCTAAGGTTTCGAGTATTGATTTTGGGGATTGTTTTTCTAGATTTTTTTTTGTGTGCAGACAACATAAGCATCCACACGTGAAAATTGAGTTTTCACGTGCGGGTGCGCCGCCCGCATGGAAAAATAGCGATTTTTGTAGATACTTTTGGGAAAACGGGCAGCTCAACCGCACACAAAAATAGATTTCGAGTTTAGATTATCGGATTCACGCCAAGATTCATATTTGGACTCCTCTTCTCCGATGATGGTGACACCACTACTCCAATAGAGGACATGCGAATTAGGGTTTGGGGTTAATTAGGGTAGGAGGAGAGGAGTTAGGGAAGGAGGGAGAAGGGCGTTTACCTGGGGCTTAGCACGCGAGATGGCCATGGACGGTGGAGGATCGGCGGTGGGTGGTGGATACGGGCACGTGGCGAGGTGCCGAAGCTGTGGGGTTGATGGTAGGCATTGGGCCGGTGTTAGTGGAGGAGATAAATAAATCAAGTGGTTGGTGACAGATTTGGCGGCGGAGAGCCACTGGAGTTAGGGAAGACGACAAAGAGGGCCTCGCCACCATCGTCTTTAAGGAGGAGGAGTTAAGGGTGGGGTGAGTGGGGGCATTAGGGAGACTTGACATCGTCGTTCGGACCTTTTGGCCAACCGGCGAGGCTAGGGAAGACCAGGAAGGAAAGGTAAAAAGATAATGTTACTGTACACACGTGTGATATAGGATGGAAATTTTTATTACAAGTTGTGTAGACAGTCCTGAAATTAAATTATAAAATATCGTGATGATTTGTTAAAAGGAGGGAGTTAAGTGGGAGAAATTGTTATATTTTATGATAGAATTTTAAACATTAGAAGTCAGTATATTTTGTGTGGGAGGGAATCTCAACTTGAGTACACTATACGTCCCAAGAGAATTAAATTCTGGCGGGTAACGAGGGTGCAGTTGCTTAAGATATTAAAATGTGTGTTCCCTCAAAAAGAATATTAAAATGTGTGTGTATGCATCGGAATTCAGTGGAACGCAAGGGGGTGGAGGATTATTCTTGTTCTTGTAGCAAGTTCTGTAATCACCGAAGATTCTCTGTCCCATTTCTGCAGACGGCGACCCGAAATCGTTTTCTATGAGCTCGTCGTTGTGGAAAAAGCAGTAGCGGCTTTCGTAACACCTCAATTTTTTTATCTGTTTAATTGTATTTTTTATCCTCCCAAATCTCCATCGAATCCCTGGACGCAAAAGACTAGGGACTTTTTTAATCGATCTGCGCGACTATAGAATTCGTCCCGAAAACGATGCATCGTAAAAGCTGGATTCCTTGGATGTTCCATTGGTTCGTGCCCTTTGTGAATTGTGATGTACGATCACGGTCACAATTGTAAAGCTACCAAAAAGTTATTGCAGAATTTCAGCCATGGCGTTATTTTGTGATCATGCGTCTTTTGTTTATGTTTGTTCATTGATTTCTTTGAAGTTATATATGTGGCCTTATGTGCCTGTAAAACCAACCACATCACATCAATCATATTAGAACAACTGAAGAGTCCAGGCCTTGACACATGCCACTCAACATGAAGGTACATGGAGTAAAATGTTGAGCTAGTTCAGACATATTTACAAGAAGAATAGATGACCACTTTGTCAAAATTTGGAATAGTTAAAGGCATTTAATTTCTTCTTTGCAAAAAAAAAAAAGGCATAAGGTCCAGTAAGATGGGGCATGTTTGGGGAGCTTCTAACAGCTGTAGTTTCTACTAGAATCTTTAGTTACCATAAGCTCTATTAAATAGTCCAGATTTTCATCCAGATTCTGAGAATGTATTTGTATAATCTAAAAAAATGAGCTAGAAGTTGGGTTTCCCACCTTTTTCAAATTCTCTAGATATTTCTCAAAATTTTAAGCTCCCCTAACATTACCCTAATCACCTTTGTCAAAACTAGGAACAGCTGAAGGCAAAAATGGTATAAGTTCCAATAAGATTAAACAAATAAATTGTAGCTAACATCAGCTAGATTATAAAAATAATTCTTGAAAAGAAGAAGATTGCAGATAGAAGTATCTAGGGATGACAATAGTCAAGGAAAATGCTCAAACCGTTTTTCTCGGAAACCAAATTGGGACGTACACCAATAACGATATCAGTAATGCTGTAGTATACTATATTGGAAACGAAATTATCGAAATAAAGCCTCGAAAACAACATACTGTCATAAGGATAAGCAAGTCACAGTATGTTTACATTTTAAATTAGCGTCATATACAACTACTAGTTAAAATTCAAAGTATTAATTAAGTACTACTTAATACTTTTGTGGTTAAGTTTTTTTTTAAAAAAAAAATGATAGGTTGTCGATACTCATGTTAATTTCTTCCGTAATTCCAGATGAAAACGGTATAGCACTAATAAAAAGGTCAGAAAAAATCAGGATCCCCTATTGGGTCCATCACTTTGCATATTTTTATTAACGGCCTTATTACTGTACATACACTGCTATTATTTGGATAAAATAAATCACGTGTAAGTAGGGCCACTGATATAGGTGTTGAGTGTGGTCAATTTGTTGGCTGCAGCTGGATGCCTGGACAAACTTATATATATCTAGGTAGGTAGGTCCAGCGTATGGCCTACACGGTTAATACCTCTTTATTTTGTGGAAATGCTAAATAACAGGATACTGTTGTTAGTGTTCAGGATAGGATCCTCATCCTCTCCCAGCCTCATGCGGCTACGGATAAGAATGGCGCGGAAACAACCAGGTTTCATTGTGGCCATTGTGGTTGATCGAAGCCTATTTCATGCGAGGTTACAGCGTGGCATCCGTCGCCGTAGGTCGTGGGCATCTACGTCACGCTGCGTAGCTACTCACGCTAGCTGAGGACGGCGGCGATGCGCGGGGCTTGGCTACCGTCGCTGAATCAAAGAGAGGTGCCGCGTTGAGGAGCAACGCGAGCTTGGAGTCAGAGCTGATGGACATGGGTTGTCGCGACGGTCGGGGATGGTGTTGTCGTCGGAGTGGATAGACGCGGAGCAAGGAGGACACGGCCACTGGCGACAAGCTCTGACGTGGCGTGGACGCTGGAGGATGCTGCCATCAACGACTAGCTCCGACGTGCGGTGTGGATGGCGGAGGACGCGGCCGCTGGCGACGAGCTCCGGTGTGGCGTGGACGGTGGAGGATGTGACCGTCGTCGACGAGCTCCGGCGTGGGGTGTGGATGACGGAGGACTCGGACGCCGCCGCCGAGCTCCGACGTGGCGTGGACGATGGAGGATGCGGCCACCGGTGATGAGCTCCGGCGTGAGACGTGGATGGTGGGACCACCGGCAACGACACCTTGGTGTCCGGCTCCTGATACATCGCAAGTATCACTTAATACGTGGCAGGAATCGCCTGATATCTGATATGTATCACCTAGCGCCTGATACCTCTCAAGTATAACCTAATACGTGGTAGGAATCGCTTGATGACTGATAGATATCACCTGATACGTGATAGGAATTGTCTGATACCGGTTAGGTATCAGGACCTGATATCTAACCGGTATCATCCCATCTCAACGGGATTCCGTTGTATAGCAGCTCCCTTATTTTGAGTACACATTAGCAGCTCTCAGGTTTTGTATGCCCGATGCCCTGCAGCACTTGTGCACCATTTCAACTGCTGGAGACCTGGAGTAGACTGTAATTTAGCAGCTAGATGTGCTGAATGATTCATAAATTTGCATGACTCGAGAATAAAAATTGGTACACTTACTTGATACAGTACTAATGTACTATACACGAATGCATGAAACAGTTACGGCCAGTGTCTGCTACTAGTTGTACACAAGCGCAGTCGCAGCCTCGCGCAGTCCCACTCGCATAACAACACGGTGCAGGTTGCCGTGAAATGATCCCTTCAGGTCGTCTCGATCTCTCACGGGCAGCGTACAAGTAGTAGCAGTACACGCACCTGTTGGCGTTGGGCACCGTCCGCTATACCTCCTCCTGACCTCCTGCCTGCCGCCGGAGAAGACAAAAGTGGAGCGTCTGGGAAGTCTGGAACCGTACGCCGTGAGATTCCGGAAGAAAACAAACGCAATGATGTGACATGCTTACAGCGACAAACGGAAACAGGCGGATGCTCACCAGGATTGGGGAAAATACCCTGTGTGCTGCGTCGCAACGCAACTTGCCCACTTCACTCGTCCTGATGATTCTCTTTATCCCCCTCCCGTCTTCCTCGTTTCTTTGCGGCTGCGTGCCATCGTCATCGTCGCACCTTTGCATTGGATCAAGTTGGTGACCCCCGCGCTTTCCGTTCCACGATTGGGCGTGCAGGTTTGGGCGTTTCTGTGTGCGATGCGAAGTGCGATACGTGCTCCTACCACGCGACGCGAGGGGATGGGCGTGAAGTTTTTTGCGTGGAACCGGAAGGGTATCGATATTTCGATATCATCTCGCCATCATTCCGGCGTACTACATGGATTGGGTTGGGCTAGGCGCGGCGTGGCCGCGTGGTGGGGGGCGGGTACGTACGTGGTGGTGTACGCGCGGACGGCGCCTGCGTGTGTGCGTGCCCTGCCTGCCTGCCTGCGCTGATGACATCCGGGCGCGGGCAGAGCAGTGCGCGGAGCAGAGCCTGGTCCCCTTCCGCGGTGGTCAGCAGCTGAAAGCCGCAGGGCCCCCGGCCGCTAGCCTTTTTCTTCTTCCCCGGCCTCCTCTCCCCGCTCCGTTGCCGGCGCGCCGCGCGCGCCCGTCGACCGCGTCTACTCGCGGAGCATAGCCAGATTTCACCGTGCAAACTTTCACTTGTCAGCTAGTTTTGCGTGACATCCACTACTCTACAGTCTACACATGCATGTAGTAGTAGCTAGTAGAATTTTCTTACTAACGTATTGAGTTTTAAACATGCGGATAGACGCGATTCTGTACATGCGTTTTACTGTGCTGGTGAGGTAGCAGCGGTAAGGTTAACTCGATGCGAAAGGGCGCCCGGCCGGCAGAAGGGACCGGGTTTTTACTGTAGTGCAGCAGCAGTGTTTTGGGCACAGTAACAGCCTTACAGAACAAAAGGACCGGGGACCAAAAGGTGATTGGTGATCTCACTGGGAAATGGAGAAAACCCAACAGCAACTAGGAAAGGTTGTGGGGGCCTCCACCACACACATGTTCTTCTCCGGTAACAAGGGTGGTAAACGTGTTGTGTAGCACCACAACTTTCTTTCAACGCCTTCTCCATTTACATTTACTGCATGACATGGTTCATGCTCATGTTGAAGAAACGGACTGGTGAAAGGAAGTGGCAGCAGAGTTAGGAATTTTAACTTGTAATGTAAAATATCGTTGCTTTATGTTTTAGTGGGTCATGTTTGTAAATTTCAATCGATTCACATATAAAAATTTAGTCTCACGAGAGGGTTTACGAAAAAGTTATGCCTTCTACAGTAAAGTGTGGTTAACATATAGTAGTGTAGCGTCTTGTCTTTCTTTTAACGCCTTATTCATTTGCATTTACATAATAACACGGTTGAGCTGGTTAGACCAATAGATTGATGAGAAAGAAAAACCGATTAATGATCGAGATAAAACTCTCTATGATAGTCGATCGACTCGACTGACTAGGTTAAACCCTAGGTATTGTCATGGAGCTCTCGGGGAAACGCTTATGGAAGGGATAGAAGACAACTCAAGAATGTAGTTGCTCTAATATCATACTTGATCCGTTTCATATTATAAGACTTTCTAGCATATGTGTGTCTAGATTTAGTAACATATATATGAATATGGATAATACTAGAAAGTCTTGTAACCTGAAACGGAGGAAGTATTTAACAATAAAAGATGAGATCATACTAGTTGAATAGTGAATGTAGTGTACTGAGATTCGCGTGACAATATATATCTAAATTATGTGGGTAAAATAAAAAGGCACATAATCAATACAAGTGAACTACATTTTGCTCTAATTAACTATCATATATACTCTTAACAAGCTGTAGTAACGGTTGTACACCCACAGCTAGCTAAACCGAGCACGCCCTACAATTCGATCGTGTCTGTCTTCATTATAGCTACTAGCAAATTACCTTTTGAATGCAAGCCAGTTAAAGATCGTTATGTAAACTAAATTCTCCACGTAATGACACAAACAGTCCAACAGGGCAGTCAACTAAGAGAGGCAGTCATGCCTGCCTACCGTAAAGATTAATGAACCTATTCATGACAGGTACATATGCATCCAATGAATTTTTTTAGACATATTCAAGGACCAGGGCCCCAATTTTTCAGCACACGTTAGCTACCCCGTCCGTCCGGAAGAACTACCGGCACACCGCCGATGGGCCTCCCCCCCTGTCGCGTCTCGTTAGTCCACTGCCGTGTTCTCTTTCCAACCTGTCAGGGAATCGTCTAGTAAACCAAATGCTAGAGAAGAGAGAGAGATAGAAAGAGAGAGTGTGTGAGAGAGAGAGAGAGAGAGAGAGGAGAGGGAAGGGAAATGAAGGGGACGTGCCGGGCCACGCCACGGAAACGACTCGGCAAGGAGCCAAAGCGCGGCACCTGCTGCCCCCAAAAGGCGTCGTGCCGCGGTGCATCTAGCTAGGCCGGACGGGCTAGGAAAGCGATGCATGGTGTGGCCCAATATATTGAACACCTTTTTCTAGCTCCACGTCCATCCATCCGGGTACGTACGTACTACTGTGCTAGATAGCTCGGCGCTCGGCGATGCCTGCACGGACCGAACAACCGGTCCAACCCCACACACGCACTGACTGCACGCACCCACCACCGAATAGCGAACGGATTCCTTCGCTTTCTTGCGTGTGTGCGTGCCTGCATGCATGCACACGCACAGCCCGGCTGGCCGGCGATCCGCGCAAAAGCTCACGGCTTTAAGTAGCCTCTCTCTCCTCTCTTCTTCCTGCCCGATCGTCGATCGATGCGATGAGTTGGTCTTCATTTGGTCACCTGGTCACCAACTATGGAACTCAGGGTTGGCGTTAGTGCGTCACCGCGCGATAACCGCGGTTATCACACTTACCACTATGGAGTACGGTAAAAAAAAATCGCAGTAACCTACTTAAATTTAAGTAAATTTTAAAAATAATTTAAAATTTTGATAAATTTTACACGGTTTCATATAGTTTGCCACGGTTACCGTGCTTACCGTCGAGGCGCGGTAACCCAGTCCCGACGGTTTGGGAAACCCTACAAGTATGAATTCATCTGTCAAGAGTCAGTTCTTTTTTTCGTGAGTTTCTTTCACTGTAGATGACTGAAACTTGACACGGTTCAGTGTTGGGGCCTGAAAAAAACTGTCAAGTGAGTAGGAAAAGTTAGCGAGAGGATGCTAAAAGCTCTTTTGTCAAGGGCGACCATACTGTCAAGTCGGAGGAAAAGTTCCTTCCCTTTCACGCTTTCGGACGATAGACTGTGCAGCATCGTGCATGAGAGTGGCGTTCGGTTTCCATTAGCAGTTAACGCGGTTGGAGAGAGCTAGTGTAGGGTAGTGGAGAGACATATTTGGCGTAGCTAAGCTTAGCTAGGACACCTCTCGGTCTCAGTTGTCACGGTCGTTCGTATCTCTCTCTCTCCCTCTCGGTTCTTTTTCATGGTCATATATGTACAAGCGAGGATTGATCGATCGGAGCAAAAGTTACTTCACTTTGGGTACTGTTTGGTAGCGTCAATTCAACACCGCGAAAAGGAGCGCGGAAGCATTCCATATATATGCTCGCGTTTTCCTTCGTCCGGCATCCATCCGTCAGGTTACTCGTGCGTATGTACTGCGGCACATACTACTCCTACATATACAGGGTCAACACGAGAGAGCAACGCGTAGCGGCGTAGGTGCCCCTAACCGGCCTACCCAGTGGGACGCCAGTTGCGTTTGAATTGAGATGCATGCATATCGCGGTGGTCCTGTGTATTGACCGGCCCTATCTCAACTTCATGGAGCCACACCAGAAGAGAAAATTACGGTACATGTACCATTCAAGCCGTGGAGAAACCACGCCCCGGTCGGGGCAGCCAGCCATCGCCATGCACGTCGGTCTCGACGACATCACGCTCCGCGTAGTTTTCCGCGCGGGTGGGCGCGGTGGATGCGCGAGACCCGGACGGGCGAGATATTTTTCGCCGGCGTCGCGCTCGCAGCCACGCACCAACGAACACCGTACCAGCGCGCGCGCGCGGCTGGGTTGGGTAGCTAGGTTGGACCGGGGTGCGGGTGCGTGCGTGGCGGCAGCAAGCGAACGAGCGAGCGACGTCGCGTTCCGTGGAGAAAGCGAAGGACGGGCGGGTCGCCGACGCGGACGACGCAGGGGCGGGACCGCGCGGTTTGGCTGCTGCTGCGCGCGTCTGCTTTTGAGTTGGTTATGATCAGGTGGTCCAAGAGCAGAGGGGGGAGGGGAGGGGAGGGGCTGGGACCATGCATGCGGCTCGGCTCCGCTTTCGTCTCGAACAGTGCGAGCGTATCGTACATGTGATGTGCGTGGTGGTGTGCATGCATCAGCAGCATCCAGCGCCGACGGAGAGACGGACGTGCCGGGGTCACTGATATGGCTTTTTCCGATTAACTGTGCTGAGGTGGAATCGGTTTTTGTTTCGACTTTCGACCCCAAGCAAGCAATGGCGTTCTTTTCATTTATTTTGGGAGCTGTGTTTGGGGTAGCCGCGACATATTTTCTCGGCCCAACGACGGTAGTTTCACGGATGAGGGCCTCTTTTGAGTTGGGTTGGTTCTAGGCCCAAAAACATTACAAAGGGAGTAGGGCACGAGTAGGAATTGGAGTTCGATTGGGATTATGGCAACTGTCACCGGCTCAAACCATTCGGTGTGGCGTGCCTGCAGTGTCCAAATCCTGCTGGATCCATCGTAGCAGCTATAGCCTATAACACCTTCGATCGTCTCCTCCATTTGTCATTGCCATCCGCCCATCCCTATCACTTACTTTGACCTGAATCCATGGCATACCGGATATCGCATACACAAGCTGCGGTCGTCTCCTCAGATAGGCGTGTCCCCATGTTGTTCTCAGGAGCACCCTTTCCTCGACGAAACACCCGCTCCTTGCACTAAGACCATTCACACCATTTGCAGTGCAAGACCCTCCTACAAGGGGTCCTATATGCCACGTACGTAGATTCAGACCACACATCTTCAAATTTCTTCTCCCACAATGCATTTGAGCCTAGTTGGATCGCCGGGGGAATCACTTTGGACATGATCTGAAGTGTACGTACTGTAGACTAAGCAAGTTCAGTCGTTGCAAAGGAAAGACACAGAACGGTTATAACAGAATTCTTTAAAAGAAGGCATAGCTAAGAATTTCGCATTGAGGTAATCAGATTGACCTGATTTTCCATTACTCTCTTAGTTCCCTAATTTACATTTACTATACAGCTGAGCTAACCGAGCGGCCGAGCTGATCATTTTGAAGGAACAAAGCTATTCTGTTATTGAACTCTCATCGACAGGCCACAAAAGAAACATCCCTTCCGAATTCAGTGAGCTCCAATGGAAAACTTTGGTCAATTTACAGGCAGCCGCTATCAATAGAGCCCCAAAAGTTTCCACCAGAAGGTTCCAACAACACCCCAGATCAGAATATTGATCAAGGCTGTTACGAAACCCATCCTGAATACATCTGGAAGCTCAAGATACCCCGCTGCAGATAGAAAGCAACAAATTACAGAGTAGTGAGCATATGAATTTGGAAAGACTAATTATGGAACCAAATATAAAAGGAACAACAGGATAGAATGAAATAACAGGTTTTCTCATTCTATATCTATATGCCTTATCAGTTATAGCATGTTGTTTTTGCTTCCTCTGCTCTTTTTTTTTTTTTGGGTAACCCGTTTGTAAATGAAAAAAATGAAATGAAATCCAGAAAAGTAGAACATGAATTTACCTCCAAAGTACACTGCAGCCTGTCCACTACTATAATGAGTTAGTGCACCAAACAGATTTGTGTTGAATGCCAAAGCAAGAGCTGACAGCATTCGAGGAACACCAGCTGCTACATGCATGGCCAGAAATGCCGAGTATAAAGCTCCAACATGTCCGGTTTGGCTTGCAAATAGATAGTGAATCAGGAAGTAGGAAGCCTCAAGAACACAAAAGGCTGCAGGCCAGCTCAGTGAGAAGGATTCAAGCAGCTTGGCAACACAGCTTGACATCCATGACACAATTCCCAGGTTAGTGAGCTGTCCTGCCATTCCAACTAGAACTGCAAACCATGCCAATGTATCCCATGCAGATTTCTCATTTAAGCAATCATCCCAGTCTAGCACACCGAGCAGGAGAAGAATAGAGAGTCCAAGCATCGCTGCAACAACACTAGATACGCCAATAGCATCCCTACACAGAAGTCATTTTACAGGATATTTAGGGAATAGTTGAATAAATATGCAAAAAAAAAAAAGAAAAGCATGATAGTGAGGGCATATTCTCTATGCATGGTATTCTGAAACAACTGCCTGGTTCATAATGCTATTGTCTTCACTATATTAGCCCTTAGCATACTAAGAGTACAGGAACACAGGTCATCTGGATGCAAACTAGGATTGGTACTAGGAATTGGTCAGAGTTAGCTTTTCTTCTTTTTATTTTTTTTTAAAAAAAACTACAAGCTGCAAGACAGTTGCAGGTATAGATTAAAGTAAATGGTATCATCAGAAGAAAAAAACACTCATTTTCTATTTGTTATCAAGATCATATGTTAGCTATATGAAAAATCCTACTAAATACTAATAATTAAGGAACTTAAAAAAATCTGACAGACTCTTGTAAAAAATGGTGAACCATATCAGAATCAAAAGTTGAAATTAAATGTGATTAAATACAGGAATACTTGACTTGGTGTCTACATGGAAAGGAAAGCTACCTGGAACAAGCTGCTCCCTACTAAACAATGAATGAAAAATCACATAAGTATTTTAACGATGCAACTATTAAGTATCTTGCTAGCAGGAGGCAATTAGCTGCATTTCACGGAAAGTTTTAGTCAACTAAAAAGCAACAAAGAAAATTATGTCACAAACTGCAACATTGTATTGATATCGAATTCAACATTATAGGTGGGAGCACTTGTACTAAAGGAGGAGCTTGCCCAAAAACTCTTCATGGGACTGCAAGGATCACTAAGGCAGCCTAAGGATGCTACTATTAAGTACTCTATTATGGTATATCAATATAATCAAATAAAGGGAAACATTTAGATGCTGCAAGATTGGATTAATGTGACAAAGTAATATTAAGATTGAGGATGTGTAGTGGAGAAGCATACCCAAATACCCATAATGAAACTGCAAGGAGCATTGTACCAATCATAACCCATTCATTCTTAGTCACTGGACCCATGCGCTCGAGCTTCTCTGCAGCTAATGCTGGGGCATCAGGAGTATCCTTTGTTTCAGGGGGAAATATTTTGTATAGCAAGTATGGTGTTGCTAGTAGAGAAGCAATGGCTGGCAAACTAGCAGCCTTGAACCATGCTACCCATGGATTTGCAACGATAATACCAAGCTCCTCTGCTAGCTTCAAGCACAACAAATTTTGTGCTGCAGCAGTTAGGAAGAGCGCACTTGAGTTACTAGCTGCCTGTTAAAAAATAGGAGAAGAAAACTAGATACTCTGTAAAAACATTTCTGAAGATGATGCGTATACAATGAATAACAGAAGTATAGGATGCACAGAAACATCATGCATGACACACCACATGACATTAAACACGGCAATGGTACTAAACCCAAGAGAATTATAACCGGCATTCTGCATTCTTACTGTTTAATGGAAACGGTAAGAAAGCAAAATGCACAAAGTCATGTATAGTACGATGGTCTTTCTATACTAGGATAGTTTACTCCTGAGTACTCTGTTCGATTAGAGAGGGACTATAAAATATCGTTGTCTTATGACCAGATGAATCCTCTCTTTTCCAAAACCTTCACCCTTCTGCTAGATTGATGATGAACTCAGTCACATAATATTACGACCATTCATGCATCAGTGGTGGCATTATGATTAAAAAAATACATCAAATTGTAATTTACCCTGTAAGCAGGCTAACAAAACACTAGGTTGATCTGACAATGGCCTAGCTGGTTGCCTGATTTCAACCCAAAATTACTAGGTAAGGATGTTCTGCTTGATTGTACCAATCTGCCACCCAGTTCTCACTCCCACTCCACTTGTGCAGAGCCCAACGGCAGGACACAGTAATAGTCAATGCAAGTAGCAATCGTCCCTTGCTAAAACCAAAATTTGGTTGCTATGATCAGAAAATCCTGGTTGCAATCGATCTATATGAACAGATCCCATGCGAGTATGAGAAATTTTATCACTTAATTACCTGGAATTGCGACATCACAAGATAGGATCCAAGCTTCCGCGACGACGGGTGGTTCGGCTTGCTCCCTGCCGAGAGCGAGAGCGACTTGATGATGGGCAGGAACACGCCTCCGGCCCTCGCGGTGGTGCTGGGCATGGCCGGCGAGATGAACGCCTCGCTGATGGTGAGCCCATAGGACAGCCCCAGCGTGCTGCCCCCGAGCCACTTGACGAAGTAGGTGGCGATGCGGACGCCGAGGCCGGTCTTGACGAACCCCCTCGCGAAGAAGAAGGAGATGACGATGAGCCAGATGACCTCGTTGGTGAAGGCGGAGAAGGCGGCGGCGAAGGGGAGCGTGTGGGTGGCGACGGCGGCGGTGAGCCCCAGGAAGGCCCAGGCGCCGACGGGGAGCGGACCCAGCACTAGCCCCGCGATGGTGGAGAGGAAGATGGAGAGGAGCTGCCACGCCTGGGGGCTCACCTCGGGTGGGCGCGACGCGAGGAAGCGCACGGCGAGGCCGACCGCGAGGGACACGAGGAGCGGGGCGAGCTTCGCGCCGGCGGGGGCCGGGCTGTCCGCCTCCGGGTTGGGTGTTTGCGAGGCGAGGAGAGGCGGGATGCGGCGGCGGAGAGGCGTTGGGGCGAGGCGATGATGATGATGATGAGAGGAGGAGAGGGAGAGGGAAAGTGAGGTGTGTGGGAGGGAGGAGAGGGGAACGGCGGCGATGTGGCGGCGCCGGAGCTGGTGCGGGGATGGGAGGAGCAGAGGCGGGCGGTGGGAGGCGGCGATCCGGAGGCTCTCCATCGGCGTCGACGGCGACGGCGAGGGGAGTGTGGGGCGGCGGAGTGGTCGAGATCCTCGTGGAGGCGGTCTCAGGAGAACGACTTGTAGTGCGGCATTTTTGAAGGAAAAAAAATCATAGATACTAACGGCTGGTTTTATCGATACGAACGTGGTGTGAACCCGACCCACTGACATGGGAGGCCACGTCTCACGTGTCCTACAGGGGCCCACCTGTCAGTGTGCTAGGCTGAGCATGCCCAGGTTATGATTGCTCGGCTCCATGGGATACTCGGGATCGGAGTGGGGCCCAGCGGCAGCCGGAGGAATCGCGCTGCCTGTAGGCTACCTGAGGCTGAGCCGAGCGCCGGCGATGGACCCAGCGAGGGCGTCGCGGTCGCGCCGAACGCGTCGGCGGCAGCCAATGGCAGGGCGACGCGTGTAGCCCCTAGATATACATGCTCGCGAGTCCCCTGCCGTACGATGAAGCTCTGACGATCTGGATGGTTCTCACACGTCCCGTTCGCGATTTGGACTCGCTGCATTCTGCCGATCGCCACAATTCCCACGTGGCCCCTTGCTCCAGCGCTCGTCGGATAGTCACCAGAGCTGAGGTACTACCTTAGTCCCAAAATATAAGAAATTTAGATCTAGAGACCCAGTTACTACCTTAGTTCCAAAATATAAGAAATTTAGATAGATATGACACATAAAGGAGTCCTAAAAATATTTTAATATGAATCATACAGGAGTCCCAAAAATATCCCAAAATATAAGGACACATAAAGTAGTAAAAAAAATATCCCAAAATATAAAAAATTTTAGATGGATATGACACATAAAGATTTTTGGGTGGATCTGATACATTCTAGTACATAGATTTTGGGTGAATATGACACATCCTAGTACAAAGTCTAGAGTGTACTAGAATGTGTCCCATCCACCCAGAATCCCTTGTGAGATGGAGGGAGTAATGTGGTAAACCAGTAGGAGTGGACCTGGATGCCCCGCGCGTTGCAGCGAGATTTGAGAATTCTTACTGAGAAACATTGTTGATCAATCTTCACGTGTTTCCTTTTTTTACTCATTGGTTGCGTGTTTTTTTTCCGATAAAATAATGTGGAGCACTCCCTCCGTCCCTAAAAAACTCAACCTTAGGAGGGGATCCCTCCTAGTACTACTAATCTGGACAGCTCTTTGTCCAGATTCGTTGTACTTAGGTTAAATTTTGTTGAGACGGAGGGAGTACGTGTTTATCAAGTGGGCCGCTTTCGTCCATTGGCTGCTAAGAAAGAACAAAAATGTTTTCTTCTGTTACTTGCTGGGCCAACAGCCCACTGGGCGGAGACGTAAGGGAGAGGTTCATTCATTTTTTTTTTTCAACAGCAAACTGGATACATGCGATGTTTGAAGGCCATCCGATCAAGATCTGGCTGTTAATATGCGTTAATGACGTGGTGAGCTGTGGTGCAAGCTTTATAGCAATTATGACTTAGTGGGTACTAACTGGGAAGAAGAGATGCCATCTTATATGGAATAGAATGTTCTTCATTAACAAAATGAGTAGATAATGCTTTTACATTAAAACCAGTAGAAATCATTTTGCAACAGCTTACACTACAGACGACATGATGCATATTCTGATATTCATGCATCAATCCGCGTAATAACCCTATGGTTCCAAAAGATAGGAGTACAAAAACATATGTAACTATCAAAAGTTCAAAATCCAATCAGCTATATTCAGCATATACTGTTGGAAAATTATATGCTGATGAAGCAGTGAGGCCTACACCTATGATGAGTTGATGACCAATAAGATTCTTGTGAAAACTTGACTTTGTTAAAGAAGTGGGATCACCTTCATGCGACAGCACTCCAATCGCGCGTGTCGTGGTAAACAGTTAAGGTTAGTCCCTTAATTCTTGGTTCTCTGCCTCAGGAGCACTTGGTAGGAGGCAAGAGCTCAGGTATGTCAGTACCCGGAGCATCCATTGCATCACGAGGATACTTCGCGGGGGTGCAGCACTCCGATATGTCAATGCCAGCAACAACCATTGCGTTGCGAACCCACTTCGGAACATCGCCCTTTGGGAACTGTCACCAATTGGTTTGAGAAACGACCAGCCAGTAAGATAATCATCAAGGAAATAGCAAAACAGATTGTAATTTTGGTTTTGTAGATGGAATGGGTAGCACATATTATCAAGGAGGCAGCTTAGACATCTCAGAGTCAGGAATGACAGAATTTACTTGTGGTGCTGATAGTTTATATATAATATTAGGAAACAAGATATACCTGCATCCTCAAGAATCCTCGCACGAATCTACAATATGGCATGGAAACTTTCTTATTCACCAACACAGTGAGAAAACTGACAAATGACACAAAATTTAGCTGGATGATAACATACTCTGGGAATCGTCCTTCCAGAATTGACATGTGGAGGTCTCTACTTAACTGAAATAAAAGTGGATGATCAAGCGGTGACACTTAAAAAGAAGAGTTATGTGGAAATATTCATTAACATACCCGCATCATAAATGATAGATTGTGATACGACAGCAGTTGGGAACCCATAGCATCTTTTGTGACAAGACAATGCAAGTAAGCACGTGTATAGTTTTTGCAGACCTGAAAAGATGGTCAAGTTATAGAACACGAAATAGAAAGAGAAAAAGAAAAAGAATATTTCGAAGCAGTTTAACACTTTGTTCCCAGTAGAACGAAGCCTTACCATACATGGACAGGTCGGATCTATCGGTCGTTCATCAGTTGCCATTGCGTTTTGTTTCAACTTCAGAACACCCTAGGAGATATCACAATAAGGTTGCAAATGCTATGATTAGAACCAAACTCAGAGGAAAAGAGAAACAAAATTATTGTGAGCTTGTTTCCATATGTTAATACTCTCATAGATTATGCTAACTGGAATAAATTGTTCAATATCACTAAGACCATCAAATCATTCCATGTAAAATATTAGTGGCACTAGTTATCAGTGCGAAAAGATCAAACATAAATATTTTCTCTAGCTTGAATTGTATAATTGACTTTGATGGATAGATAAGTTCCATACCTCAGGAACAAGTGCAGTCCCAAAGCGAGCAGTACGAGTTGGATAAACACAGTCATACATGTCTGCACCCAAAGCACTACATACTACAATATCAAGTGGATAGCCAACACCCTGCAAATTAGCATAACAGCAAGGTCAGCCAAACAACCCAAGGAAGCTACATGGTTCAAATTGTTGTGAATCATAGAAGACAAGATCACTTTTGGCTTTATGAGTACTTTGAGAAATTTGAAACTATACCATAACATATCGTGGTTTATCTTCAGGCAGTCCAGCAGTGCACTGGGCAACAACACGCCAGAACGAGTCTTTATCTTCACCACCTGCAAGACCACCAATGGCATATCTGGCAACAAAATATCACGGTAAGTAGTATCAGCCACTGAATTGTAGATCAGATAATATAGCGTGCATCCACCGACAAATAAATAAAGAGTGCATATAAAGCAGGCACAACATCTGAAGATCATGCATCAATCACAGAAAAGACAAGACAAACAATTTGTTTTTGGCTGCATGTAAAAAACTTGCCTACATATTTGCTACTCATGGAAAGAAATCCTGAGAGAAATATTAGACTATGACATACCCTGGAAGGTTCCGCTCAACCAAGCCCTTCACACAGATATCTCTGGAATTACAAAAAAAAAAACACTATTGATTATTTCAATTATGCCTTAAAGGATTGATATATTACATGATTAGATGGATGAACTCACCTAAGAACTGGATCTAATCCTCCTTGTACAATCCCAAATAAGTTCTGGACATCAGGTTTCTTATGAGCTATATTTAACATTGACAAAAGAAAACACCAGACCTTAGCTAAACATGCTTAGCATTATTGTAAATGTTCTTTTCTTAACGCCAGTAAAATACATAGCAGAATTAGAGTCATAATCAAAATGATGCTAAGCTCTAACTTAACGACAAAAATAGTGAATTAAACGCCAGAAAAGTATGAAATACGGGCAGTGGCAAGTCATATTGATAACCATACCAGCAATGCACCTATCAATCCAACGAAGGGTACGATACATAGCTTCCTCTATCCTTGGGCCAGTAATTGTGGTCTTCACAACATCATCAAGAGCCATTATTATATCAGCTCCAATGTTGTTCTGCATTCATGTTCAATGGATAAGCATACACATGATAAGATGTAAAACTACCGAATCTATTGGCGCAAAACTCTAACTTTTACAAGTACAAATCTTGTCTAGAAAAGGATGCACCTGAATATGGATAGATTCCTCAGGTGTCAAGAGCATGGGCTTCCCATCAACAGGTGACTGAAGATTGGTCAAGAGAAAAAAAAATTATAAAAGATACAGAGAGGGAGGCATTTTCAGCAGTTGTAAAATTCCAAGGAAGAAAGTACAGGATGCCTCACACACATAATTAAGCAAAAGAACCACCAAGAAAAAAAAATTGGCTTCTATTACTAACATCATAGATATGATATGATACCATGCCACAACACTTGACTATGCAACATCTGCTAGATCAAACGGCAATATATATCTGTTCATTCAAGAAATATTTATATGTTTGTCGGAAACCATCAGCTAACCATGTGGTTCTCATTAGTCTCACAAGTTCACTTAAGAATTTTTGGTTCATAATTGTAAATAACAGTTTACAGGGAAATAACAAGACTACAGGGGATGCCAATACAATCAGAAATATTATCCTTGCTCAGTATATTTTCCGTTAGTTTTGAACAGTCTCAATTCAGCTTTAAGAAGATTAAAAAAAATCTTATAAACCTCCACAGTAATACAAGCATGCCTCCTGATTATTATATGATAACACATGGACAGCTGGACATTGTTATCAATAAATAATTATAAACTGTGGCACATTTGAATAATTTGATTTGGAAGTATGATAAACATCAGTGCACAAGAAGTTGACATCTGTAAAAGAAAGAAGCATCACAAAGTAGCCTGCACAAATCTACCTGAAATGTAACTCCTTCCTCAGTAATGTCAGCCAAATGTAGCAAAGAAACCTAAAAAACATGTTTCCGATCAGTAAAATTTCAGCAGGGAATATATATTAACATTGGAAAGGAGTAAGTGCTTTGGAAACAAGTATGTGCTCATGTTGATAGAGATCTTGAACAATTACTGTCTTCTTTCAAATAAAACAGAAATTTGATTAAATCCGCTGTTAAGAAAAATACCAGTGATATTTAAGATCTTGTCATCTCATTTTTTTTCCTTTAAAGCCAGCATCAATAGGTTTCTCATCTTTTAAAAATCAGCATTGTATTTTACATCAAGTGATCAAATTAAGTGCAATTCAGATTTCATGTGTGGAGCAACTGGTTGTTGGGATCACTATAACAAAATGATACTCATGGGAAAACATTATCAGAGCAACACGACTTGACAATTACCAGTGATGTATTTAAACTAATACTGCAGAAGGTATTTACATACAATGGCAAAACATTAAAGTTGATGACTTAGTTATTTATGTTATAACGATCCACATAGATATTCAATGTCTTAAAAAAATGAAGATTTGGAGCAACCATTTGGAAACCACCAGAGTCAGTCAGCAACGCCCTTTTCCAATTCATAAATTTGTGAAGGCCACCCAAGTCGTCAATAAGTTGAGAACCTGGACGAAGTTCAAGGTGGTAGGTGTTTCCAAGTATAATCTGGCAACCTATTTCCTCTAACTGGTCAGTAGTCAGGCCTTTTATTGTACCTGAGTAGAGAGAACAGAAATTAAAAGGCTATGAGATACAATAATTCAGAGAACAAGAAACATTTTGAGAAATTTATCATGAACTTCCGTGAACTAAACAACATGAAAACTCTGCTTCAGACTGAACAAGTGTTAAAGCAACAGAGACATAATACCTTGAGTTCCAACAGGCATAAACAGTGGTGTTTGACAAGTAAAGTGGGGTAGAGTTAATCGAGCTGCACGAGCACGATTGAATCTTCCTAATACCTGCAAGCAAGAATAATTTTTACTTCAGGTTTCGTCATTATGCTCAATGACTCATATGAGATCTACCGCTATGTCAGCCAGCCACCTTCCATCAGTTGGACAACACCGACGATGAGGCTGGACAGAAAGACCATGATGAGCTGACAGTGCTAGAGGTACTAGGCCACTCTGACAGGACATGCCACGTGGCAATTACATGTGCCCACTTTCATGATTTTCTATTATTTTCCAAGGACATGGACCACTATAGGAGTATAGGACTATAGGTATATTGGCTTCACCTCAGTGAAGGGTAATAAACAAAGAAAACTCAAGAGATTTAATCAAACAAAGTACAGGATTAACAGGAATACAGTATGTAGCTCCAACTGTAGAGTGTAGAGCTAGGCAATGACAAATTACAACACTGAAAAAGCACGTGCCTATGGCAGCATTGGTCAACTACCTTCTTTAACTAAATAACTAATCGAGAGTATTAAACACAATCATAAAATAAAACAGTATCAGCTTAATTGGGAATCTGTACTCCCAAAAGATCGTATGAGACAAAAATGATTAGAGTGTAAATCACATGTAATGACTTGTCGACTAAAACTACAGACAGAAGTACAAATCTTATCCACTTAATCACCACAAACTTCAGCCGGACGCCTAGTTTGCGTATGCGCAAACCAGAGAAACCGTCGAGTTTGCTTCGCATCTCACCAATCAAACGCACAAGAAAACTAGGGAAAAATCATCTAGAATCGAAGAAAGAACATGCGCCCCATTGGAACTTCAACAAACCTCGAACCGAAGCGCCATGGAGAACAAATAAAAATTAAACTCCAGCCACCGAGCTGGAACCTGCGCGTCCGTATTTTCAAATCAGCTCAGAGATTAGCTCGAAGCAACGGAAAGAACAGCAGAGACGCGCTCCCCGTTTGGCGCCAAATACGATATTGAACGCGATACGGAAGGGGAATCTGGCGCGACCAACCAACCTGAGGTGCGGCGCTAAGGCTCGTAGAAGGGGATGAACAAGGCGATGGGGAGATGAGACGAAGAGAAGGCGGCTCCGAGGGGAGTCGAAGCCCACTCTCGCCGGCGGCGGGGGAGGAAGCCCTAATGCGGTTCTTCTTCGGCGTGACTTTGGTGGCGGCGACCGGCGGAAGCCCAGCACCGATTTAAAAAGGGGAATGGGAATTTTACATGGAACACCCTCATCTATGACAAAACTCATTCGATGTCTTGCATTTTGCATCCTGTTTGTTGAGTGCCCGAGGATAAGGGTCTATTCGGCAGAGTTCCAACTCCATCTCCATCTCTTCTGAAGCTCTAGCTTCATCTCTTTTAAAGCTAAAGCTCAACCAAACAGTTTCAGCTCTATCTAAAATAGGAGCGGAGCTGGTGGAACTCTCTCACAAAATGAACTAGAGAGGTGGAGCTGGGTTTTGGCAGCTCCACAACTCCACTCCAGACTCAACTCCTGGAGCTAAATCTAGGAGTTAGTGCTCTACCAAACAGGCCCTAAATTTAGCTTTAGAAGTTAGGTCTAGAGTGGAGTTTGTGGAGCTGCCTAAACCTATATCCACCTCTCTAAGGGCCTGTTTGGTACAGCTCTAACTCCTAAATTTAACTCCAGGAGTTTGGGTCTAGAGTGGAGTTGTAGAGCTGCCTAAACCCAGCTCCACAACTCTAGTTCATTTTGTGAGAGAGCTCCACCCAACTCTACTCTCAGTTTTGATGGAGCTGAAACTATTTGGCTGAGCTCCAGCTCCACGAGGGGTGGAGTGGAGCAGCTCCACAACTCTAGTTCATTTTGTGAGAGAGCTCCACCCAACTTCACTCCCAGTTTTGATGGAGCTGAAACTGTTTGGCTGAGCTCCAGCTCCACGAGGGGTGGAGTTGGAGCTGTGCCAAACATGCCCTAATTCATTTTGTGAGAGATCTCCACCCAGTTCCGCTCCCTTTTTCGTGGAGCTAAAATTGTTTTGGTTGTGCTCCAGTTCCAGGAGAAGTGAAATTGAAACTGTGCGAAACAGACTCTAAATGAACCATGAGGAAATAAACATAACAAGAAAAAAATATTTACGGGTAATATATTTATATTTATATTATTAGCGGTTTAAAACCACAACTGAAAAACAAAACGATGTAAAAAATTCCGAAGTCAAAAGCACATGTTGGCTTTTGCTAATAAGGTAACAAGCACCAAATTTTCTCAGATGGCGTGTGTCTTGTGTTTGGTTGAATGTCATATTCTCTCTATTATAAGCTTTTTAAAGGTTTTAGCAAATACTATTCAAACGCGTGAATGGGAAATTTTTAGAGGGTTTGGAATGAGATTGGGAATTTTAGATTGTATAAAGCCTCATGTCATGTCCTAACTGAAGGAATGGAGAATCGGAATCGGATATAAAGGAGAAAATAAGGTTTTGTTTGACACAACTCTATATCTCAAATCTCAAATATATTTAAAGTTTACATGTTAAATTATAGTGGTTTAAAATTTTAAATTTCATTTAAAATGATAACAAAAATTACTTATTAAAATATTATCAGCGTAATCACAGGTATAGATTTAGGAATTTGTATAAAGTTACGAACATCCGGCTCTAAAAATTCTTTACATCAGAAGCTATGAAAAGAGAGGACCAAATAGTACCATATGTAGACTTTTGTAGCCTATAGTACTAGTGTGGTTGTATACGTACAAACCATTGCTCTCTCTCAGAAAAAGTACACCCACGGTCTCTCAACTTGTCACCGACTTACGGAATCGTTCTTCAACAGCAAAACCAGATATAGAACGTCACTTAACTTGTAAAACAGTTCAATTTAGTTCAATTTACGTCCTTTGGTGTTTTTATACCGATTTTATCCTACGTGGCAGCTGAGTCAGCGTAGGACCCACGTAGTCCCCACATGTCAGGATGGCTCGTCATCACCCTCTCTCCTCCTCTCCCTTTCTCTCTCTCTCTTATCTGTCTTCTCACAGGCCAGCCGGCGGGTGGGGAGGAGCCGGCGGGGCGAAGCGGGAGAGGAAGAGAGCGACGGCGGCCGGCGACGCGGCGGCGGCGGCGCGAGAGAAGAGGAAGCAGCGGTAGCAGAGGCCACAGCCGCCGTCCAGCGAGGGGGCGGGGGCCGCGGGAGAAGGCGAGGTGGGGGCGACCGTTCCTTCCTCTCGTCGCCGCTGCCGACGGCGGACGGCCCGGCACAGCGTGGGGCCGCAGCTGTGGGCACCGCGGCCGACGGCGGTGCGCACCGCTCTCCGTCGGGACCGACGGCGCAGCGCGGCGTTGGGGCGCCGCGGCCAACCGTGGGTAGCGTGCGGCTCTCCGTCGGGGCAGCCGTCGGCGGTGGCGGATGTGGCGAGGGACGGCGGCGCGAAGATGGAGGAGACGGGGAAGAGGAAGAGGTGGTGCGCGTCCTCCTCCTCCTCCTCGAACCCATCGTCGTCGTCGTCCGCTACCCGCCCACTCCACGCCGCCGGCTCGCGCGCCACCGCCTCGCCGGCCTGCCTGCTCCGCCCCACTCGACGGCGCCCGACGGTGTGGCGGCGTCGTCATCGTCGGAGCTGGAGGCCATCCGGTGGGGACCGCCAAGCTGCAGGTCGCCCGCGATGAGGTGGAGGATGAGGTCGTCCTCCGTCCGGGCTCCCTCCTCGACAGCTACTCCTTCGCCGCCGTTGAGTTCCTCAGGCACTGGTCAATTTCCGCTAACCTCTTCTTGGCGCTGCATGCAAGGACGAGCTGTAAAAGGAATACGCGGTGGCGTTGGACGGTGTTGCGATGGTGAGCACCAAGAACCTCGAGGCCATCACGGACTCGATCTAGCGCGCCTTTGCCACCGTCGACGCCAAGTCGCCAACCTCTCCAGTCTCCACGGCCATGGAAGATGAGTCTGGCGCGACGGCCACAGCCATGTTTCTGCTGAACGATGTCCTTGTTAACTCGCCCATTGGTGACTCCTGTTTGGTAGTAACAATTCCCTCCATACATGTGTATCATCTCGTTGTTAATTTTGTTACTGACTAGCACATCGTGATCAGACAGATCAGTGAAAGCTGTACTCCTGATGTAAATTGTGAATTGTATGTTGCTGATGATGAGGGTGGTCTGGGATGTTGATTAGCAGGTCATATCACACGGTGGAGACGAGAACTAGAAGAGCACAAATCTGCAAAGGAAGGGGAAAACATAGCAAAGAGCAAGCAGAGCAGCTGGACTGAAAGCTGGGGACACAACTTGGCGTGTTGGCGGACGACGCGGCGTGGGGGCGCAGCAGGGGGTGCCGCGGTCGATGGTGGTGCACGCCGCTCTCCTACGGGGCCGACGGCGCGGCGTGGCATTGGGGAGCCACGGCCGAAGGCCGTGCGCGGGCTCCGCCGATCATTCCACCGACGACGCAGAGCAGGGACAAGGAGCAGTGCGTGGCTGGTCGCGCGGAGCATCGACGACGAAACGCGACGGCGTGGAGCGCGCTCCCCATCTCCTCTGACGCCTTCCACCGCGCTACCGCTATCTTCACCGCCCTCTCCCTTGTCGCCTTCTCCGCCTGCCGTCGCCCCACTCCGCCCGCCGCCGCCCCGCTCCATCCCGCCGGCTCCGTGCGCCGCCGCTACACCTGATCCGCTCCCCTCTGCTCGGCTGCTCCCATGGGAGAGAGCGGATAGATACAGAGATGAGAGCGGATGAGAGAGAAGAGGGGATGAAGAGGCTGACATGTGGGGCCCACGTGGGTCCCACACTGAGTCAGCTGCCACGTCAAACAAAATAGGAGTCAAAACCGCCGAAACCGCCGAGGAACCTAGTTTGTATTGGTTTTGTAAGATAAGAGATGTGTTGTATCTGGTTTTGTGGTTCAAGGACGATTTTGTAGCTCGATGACAAGTCAAGGGACCTTCGGTGTACTTTTTCCCTCTCCATATGATTCACAAAGTCACAAAACGAGGTTGCCGTTGGCTAAGAAATGAAAGTTCCTGAGTAAAAAAAAAAACTCACAAAATAAGGTGTCCATTCCGGCCCATTGAGACAAAGATCAACGCATGCACCGACCATCTCGGTTCGGTCGTAAAAAAAAATATTTTAAAAATGCAGCCGACTCGATTGCGGTGCATTCAACTCTTTGATCGAGCCATACCTTCGTGTTCTGTTGCCCTCTCCCACACAGACCAAATACGACCAACTAATGGTTGGGAATCATATAGTAAACAAACACTATTGATTACAAAATGAAAGGGTTATACTTATACCTAGCGCAGGATTCATGATACCTTATTTGATAAAGCTTCATCAGAAATTTTCACCAATAGATTAGAAGTTTTGAACTCTCGTGTCGGCCCTCCCCCATGAGCGAATCAGGAGGCGACGACCTCGCCGTCGCCCGTCTCCCCCTCCTTCCTCATCCGCCGCGCCGTCGCCCGAGCGGCTGTCGGCAAATCCGTGCGCCCGCAAAGACGGATGGCGGCGAGGCTTCGTTCTCCCCATGCTCGAGCAGTGGGGGACATACTCGGGATGGGGACCGACTAGATCCATGCCACTCGGGCGGATGCTCGGATCTGGCGGGGAGGCAACTGACGGCGGGGCTGAGTACTGGGTCGGCGGCGGCGGCGACTGGAGGTGTTGGCGGCGGAGGAGGAGACTGTCAAATCCGTGCATGGATCTAGCGGGGTGGCGGCTAGAGGCGGCGGCGGGAGAGGATTAGCTCTGCGGCGCTACCTCGGTCGGATATGGCCGGATGGCGGCGGCTGGCAACGGTGGCGGCTGTGGTGGCAGCGATGGTCAGCGACAGGCCGTCGCGAGGCAGATGGTCACCGGCAGGAGCAAGTGGAGGCGGGGAAGGAGTCGGGCGGCAGAGAAGGAGGAGACCGGGTGCAGGCATGGGTGCGATGTCGACGCCGAGAAGCCGATAGGAGGCACAAGCGTGGTATATGCTCGTATCTGGGCGGCGCGACGGCAGATGGAGGAGTTGTCCAAGGCCGGCACAGCACAAGGAGGCGCAGTCGGTGGTAGCGGAGGCCGACACAGCACAAGGAAGCGCGGCCAGTGACGGGGAGGCCGGCTGGGCGCGATGAGGCGTGGCCGGCAGCAGGGGAGGCCGGCATGGTGCAAGGAGGCGCTGCCGGCGGTGGAGGAGGGTGTCACGGTGCGAGGAGGAGCTGCCGGTAGGTGTGGTGCGGTCTACGGCACGCGGAGGCTGGGCGACAGGGGGCGCCGGTGCAGTGGACCCACGTGTCGGCAGAGGTTTGACGGTGGTAGAGCATCGGTGCGTCAGCCGAGAACTCGTAGGTGGTGGGCGATGGGTGAGAACCTAGCCCGGCCTTAGCCGGGTCGGCAACGACGGCGTCTCGAGCGTCCTCCCCTCCTGAGGCGTTGTCGAGCTGTCTCATCTCCTCCAGTGGAACTGCCGGATGAAAATCTAGTCTTGGCTATTTTTGAGACCTTAACGGAAGGCGGTGGCAGTTTTTCGTCGCTCCTCTCCCTAGAGATGTTGTCAAGGCAGCCCTGGCTGAATCTTCCCACACTTTTGGTGCAAGCTCACTCTCTAGATGCACGTCTTCTTGTATCAGCACCCTAGCTTATGCAAGTTGGCCACGTCGGAGAGCCTAGGGGGAGAGCGGTTCCATCTTTCTATCCCACCCCCGGTCTCTCTCTCTCTCAATCCAAAGAGGTGGCTAGAGTTAGGGTTTGTTGTCAGCTGTTTGCGGTGGCCGGTTCGGTGCTAGCCTTCTCCCGGGTTTGTGTTTGGTGCTGTTAGTGCATGGGAGGTGGAAAATCTTTGTATTTTTTCCTAGTTACGACCTCCCAGGGTTATAATTTTGTAATTTTTTTCTGGTATATCAATATGAACTTCGCACTGTCTGGTGCGAGTCATTAAAAACATTTGATAAAGCTTTAGATCTCAGATTCATGGTAGATTTGATATTATATGTTTAATTATAGTGGTTTAAAATTTAAAGCTTTATCTAGAATAAGAATAAATTTATTTATCCAAATGTTATGCACGTAATCGTAGATTCGGATCTAAGGATTTGTGGAACTATGAATAACCAGCTCTATGAAATCTTGGATCTGGATTCTATAGCTGTGTTAAAGAGGGTCTAAGGGCCCCTTTGAATCGTAGGAATGAAAAAACGGAGGAATAGGAAAAACATAGGATTCTGACAGGAATGTAAGTGTAAAATAGATGATTGCAAAACACAGGAAAAACACAGGAATGATCGACCATAGGAAAAACACAGGAATCGGATGAGAGAGATAGACTCAAAGGATTTTTACCAAGAGGTCGAACCTCTTGCTAAGTTTCCTCTAAAACCAATATGCAATAAGCCATTTCATAGGAATTTTGTAGTATTTGGAAAACTTCAATCCTTTGAATCAAAGGGCTATATGGGAAAATTTCCTGTAGGATTTCAATTCTATGAAATTTCTTTATAATTCCTTTGATTCAAAATCCTATGAAATTCCTTTATAATTTCTTTTGATTCAAAGGGCCCTAAGAGTTTCAATCTCATTAAATGAGGAACCTGCTATACTTACGACGATGCCACCCGATCTCTGTCCGACCGTGTTACGGCATAAGTACAGCTATCAGGCGCATACGAAAATTCATCACGGCGTGAATCATCTCCCGTGTGAGACTTTGGTCGTATGCTGAAGTCGGATGTCAACGACGAATGTATATAATTTTCGTTACACGAGATGTCACATATACTAAACTGATAACGTGTCATGAAATTTATTAAGAGGGAGAAGGAATAAGTTTTATGTAAATGAAACTTGGTTTACTACGTGCCTTATTATAAATTTTCAACACACACACACAAAATTTCTAATGTCATGAACTCATGATCGGCGTGTAAATTCATACCCCATCGGCCCACCCTTTTGTGGAGGTCGGGAGTTAAGGATTAGGCCTGTGTACAAGAGGCAGCGCAAGGAATAAGTTCATCTAAGGTCCCTTAACTTGTCAACGAATCCGATTTTCGTCATTCAACCGCAAAACTAGATACAATGGGTCCCTCAACTATCAAAACCGGTGCAAATTAGGTCCCTCGGCGGTTTTAAAGACGGTTTTGGCTGACGTGACACCTACATGGCTAGTTTGACTTGGTCTTGATCTGACGTGGCATTGACGTGGCGCTTACGTGGCAATTCGATCCAGAAAAATAATAAAGTTCGTGGGACCCACATGTCAGTTTCACATAGAAATTAATAAAAAATGGTGGGGCCCACGTGGGCCCCACATGTCATCCTCACCCCTCTTCTTCCTCCTCTCTCCCCATCTCCCCTCTCTTCATCTCTCTCTTTCCTCACTGACCGGTGGAGCGGGGCGATGGACGGGGCGGAGCGGGGCGGCCGGTGGAGCGGAGCAGGTTCGCGAGCAGAGCGGCGGCGGCATGTCACCCTCACTCCCCTCTTCTTCCACCTCTCAACCTTTTTGTCGGTGAGGAGCCGGCGCGGTGACTGGGCATCGGCGGCGCGCGGGAACACAAGGCAACGGCGGCGTGGAGGAGGGTGGTGCCGTTGGCGCGGCAAGGGAGGTGCTGGCGACGATGGGGGCGGTGGGAGAGGAGGAGAGCGTCGGCAGCGCGGGAAAGGGCGACGGGCGGCGCGGCAAGGGAGGAGTTGAGCGGCGGCGGGCGGCGCGCGGCGGGAGAGAAGCTGGGCGGCGGTGGTGACCGACGCCGAGGAGGGCGTCGCGACGGGCGGCAGAGAGATGGGCGGCTGCCGGCTGCCATCGGGGAGAAAGTGCAGTTCCCCGCTTCTTGCCACTGCCGCTCCGGCCGCCGCCGCTCCGCTCCGCCCGCGGCCCGCCGCCGCCCTGCTCTGCTCCGGCCGCCCCGCTCCGCCCGCGGACCTGCTCCGCTCCGGCCGCCCCGCCCTCCGCCCGCTCTAGTCGCCGCCGCCCTGCTCCACCGGTCAGTGAGGAAAGAGAGGGGAGATTGGGAGAGAGGAGGAAGAAGAGGGGTGAGGATGTCATGTGGGGCCCACGTGGGCCCCACCATTTTTTTATTAATTTCTATGTGAAATTGACATGTGGGTCCCACGAGCTTTATTATTTTTCCGGATCGAATTGCCACGTAAGCGCCACGTTAGATCGAGACCAAGTCAAACTAGCCACGTAGGTGCCACGTCAGCCAAAACCGCCTTCAAAACCGCTAAGGGATCTAATCTGTACCGGTTTTGATAGTTGAGGGACCCGTTGTATCTGGTTTTACGGATAAAGGACGAAAATCGGATTCGTTGACAAGTTAAGAGCCTTAGATGAACTTATCCCGCAGCGCAACCACGGACACGGCCGGCCTTTTGTCGCACTTCCAGTACATGGGCCGCCTCCGTGGAAAGGTGACGTCCCAACTCACACGTAAAGCCGCGTGTCACGCGACGGAGAGGGCAGTCGAGAAGCGCATGACGAGATGACACATTGACACGACGGGTCCATGGGGATGGCCGTGACCGAGAGAGAAACCGTCTCGTCCGTCCACTTCTCTATCCACCACCGTCCACCGTGGCCGCTCCGCTCCGCTCCGCTCCACCGCGTGTCCCACTCCCACCATCCCCGCTCTCCCGTCCGTCCGCGCGCTTCCCCCCATGCGAGATCACCGTCTCCTCCGCCTCCTCCTCGTTGGCTCGTCCTCTTCCCCCATCCGCCTCTCTCTCTCTCTCTCTCTCTCCAGTCTCCTCCAGTCTCCTCTCCTCGAGAGCCGCTCGCGACGCGAGCCTCTTGGAGCGCGCGCCCTATAACTAGGCACCCGTGTCCCCGTCCCGGATCTCCCCCCACCGTCGCTCCGCCCTTCCCCATTTTGGATGGATTCCATTGGTATAAATCGCGCCCCGCTGGGTTCCTCCTCCGCCGCCGCCGCCGCCGTGACAGCTCGTCGAGGTATCGCGCTCCGCCCGGCTCGCCGCTCCGTCGCGAGTACGAACCGGTGAGTGTGGTGTTCTCCCTCGCCTCCGCATTTTTCCCTCGGTTTTTGAGGGGGGTAGGATGAGGCGGCGGCATTCTGATTCTGTGCATGGTGATCCTGAGTGCAGTGTGGGTGTGGCGACGATCGGCTTCGGGGACGCGTCTGGGCTCAAAGCGTGTTCTGAGAAGGCAGGTGTCTCTATCTCTGTTGCGTCGATGCCTCGTTTTCATGTTGATTTGGGTGTAATGATCCGAGCGTAATTGGTGGCTGGTGTAGGTTTGGCGATTTGATTCTGTACGAAGCACCACGGCGAGAGCTCAGAGCGGGAACGCTGGGAGAAGCATGACCGAGGTATCTCACCAAGCTTGCAGTTGCTGGCCTTTCTATTATGATTTGATCCATATGCACGTTTTTAGGAATCGCAATGCTTGACACAATCATGGTATGTTTGTATGTTCCCAGCTCCATGCAAACATGTTCTGTATCTATAAACTGGATCATGCCACATTTTGCCATCCCTTTTAATTTTGCTTCTGATTCTAGGATGTGCCATTTTGTCTTGTTTTTCTAACTTTGTGTTCACCTTCTCCTTTCCTTATTTTTAATTATGTAACCACAGGAAAGAGGATGTACAATGTCTGATACTGAAATGCCATTTAAATATTCCTCTGGTAAAGCCTTCCCATTAGGAGTGTCTCAAGTTGAAGGCGGGCTGAACTTCGCACTTTTCTCTCAGCATGCTTCTTCTGTCATTCTCTGCTTAAAGCTTCCTGGGAGGTATAGCTTTACCTTTTCCTAAAACTGTTGTGACCTTACTGGTTTTTCTTTTTCTGATTATATGTGTACCTGTGGGTTCTGGTCTCTTAAAGTCTCAACTATGGCAACTGGCAGTTTTGTTGCATGTCATCCATCTCCTTGCTGTCATCTTTTTATGAACTTGCTCAACATACTTTAGGTCTCATACTCTTACGAGATATGGCAAACTTGTTTTTCATGACCTTACTACACGATATTGAGCAGTTGTTATGCCTTTGACATAGAGTGTATGAAATTTTGAATTCATTTTTCAAATTTGACGCTCGAAAGGAAAACTACTTTTCTGTTTTTCAGACTACCATATCGTGAGTTGATTTGGAGTGTAAGCCTGGTTGAAAACTTGAAATAATCTCTTACAGATTAACCTGTAATTTTAGCTTGTCCTTTCCACGGTAACATGTTACATTCTCTATCTAATATTCTCACTCTAAACTGTTCCTCAGGGGAACTGAAGATGAGAAAGGTGCAGATGTTGTCGAGTTTGTTTTAGACCAGCAGAAGAACAAAACTGGGAATATATGGCATGTGACAGTGGAGGTACTGTCATAGAATTTTTCTGGGTACATTTTAAAGTAAGAGTATCATTCTATATACATTGACAAATCACTGTGGATAACTTTCTTGCAACAAGTTGAATTGAGTATTCATCTGATACATATTTTGATTATAGTTACAATGTTTCATATTCTTCAAAGTGAAACTTCATTTTACAGTGTGTTCATGGTATGGAGCCCTTCCACCGATTTGAGTCCTAAAGGACTGATTTGGGTGCTCATCTCATTTATTTATTGTTAGAACTCATGACCATTCTTTTAAAAATGCTCAAATTTGAGAGGAACAGTACTGAAATAATATTCCTGATTTGGCCAAAACGTTGGCTTTGTGATGCTAACTTGTTTATCTCCACTAAAAGGAAGAAGTGCTGAATGGTACAATCTTGGCTAGTTCATTGCCTCACTTCTAGGATGCTTTCACCTCTGTTTGTTTGAGTGCCTGACTCAATATTTTTGTCCATCTATTATATAAATAGTCATGGAAGGAATAATCTTCACCTGTTTTTCTTGTATGTAATTTGGTATGCATATATGATGCATTTTTTTTGTTATTTCTATGCTTCATTAAAACTGTACAACCTTAAAGAAATCTTCTCTATGACTTCCAGGGCTTGCCTGCTTCTGGTGTTCTTTATGGGTATCGTGTTGGTGGCCCTCAAGGATGGGACCAAGGCCATAGATTTGATAGCAGCACTGTTCTTCTGGACCCTTATGCAAAATTAGTTTCTGGTCGAAAGTACTTTGGGGTTGCTGAAGAGAAGTCAAGCCAGCATTTTGGAACATATGATTTTGATAGCTCTCCTTTTGATTGGGGTGATGACTACAGGCTTCCAAATTTGCCTGAGGTACTATTATCATTTGGTAGGATTGACAAGATGTTCCAAACATGAAGTTCTCAATTTTTTGTTTCTTTAATCTAGGCAGATCTAGTCATATATGAAATGAACATCCGTGCTTTCACCGCGGATGAGTCAAGTGGCCTTGATTCGACTTCTCGTGGAAGCTATCTTGGTCTCATTGATAAAGTAAGTACCATTTTTTGTTTGTTTATGAACACAACTATTTGTTTGTATTTAGAAGATTTCCCTATTACTTTCTTAAATTTCTTATTTTTATCATCGAGTTTAGTTACCCTGTCCACTTTAAGAGGCTGATTTCCTTCGCATTTCTGTGACTATTGCTTGTGACTTACACATGAAATAGTTTTGGTTTCATAGATCCCTCATTTGCTGGAACTTGGCGTTAATGCAGTGGAACTTCTTCCTGTTTTTGAGTATGATGAGCTGGAATTCAAGAGGTACCCCAATCCAAGGGACCACATGGTAAACTTATACACTTTATCCATGCTTAATATCCATCGTAGTCACCATCAGAGTGACTTTCTCTCTTCTCAATTGAAAGGTCAATACATGGGGCTATTCTACGATAAACTTTTTTGCACCCATGAGCCGTTATGCTAGTGCTGGTGGTGGACCAGTGGCTGCTTCCAAAGAGCTCAAGCAGATGGTCAAAGAATTGCATAAAGCTGGCATAGAGGTACCCAAACTCAATATATACCAGCAGATTTTACTGATCATTGTTAATTTCATGCACCGCCAGGATAAAATACATATAATGGCATCACCATTTTGTGCAGGTTATTCTGGATGTTGTTTACAACCATACAAATGAGGCGGATGATGCTCACCCGTATATGACTTCTTTCCGTGGCATTGATAACAAGGTGAACTTTCTAATTGTTTTGTTGCCAAAAAGAGCATCTATATGCTTCCACCTGTTCTTTTGACCAGACTGCACTTAGGGGTTAAAAAACTAGGTTAGCTAATTCCAATGCAGCTAGGTTAGCGTAGCCCGACCTTTTTTGTTGTTCTTGGCAAGTTGGCAACACCAGTCATGCCGAACAACTGTTTTGGCTTGATGACGTGGTTTACCTAGTTAGTTTAATCCTGTTTAGGACTTAAGAGGTTCAAAGTGCTTTCACCAGGTTAAATTATCACAGGGGCACCACCTAACCCACCAGGTTTTGTTGGGTTAAATTTGCTTATCAGGTTTTTGACGAATTTATATAAAAAGATGTCCTGTTCTTGCAGGTCTATTACATGTTAGACCTGAACAAAAATGCTGAACTACTGAACTTCTCAGGCTGCGGTAAAACCATGGTTCCTGTACTTGTATACTAATTTATTTGGGACTTTACTCTATATCAATAACTGTTTTTACTGCAATCTAATACTAATTCTGCTTTTGCTTAAGACCTTAAAGGATGTAATATATCTCAGTTTTACCTATGGACATCCAAATACCAAATTATTAATTATATTTTCTGTTAAGCCTTTATTTATACAGCTTTACAGCTAGTTACTTTTAAGAAAAATGCTATGATTTATTTCTGAAATTACTGCTTGTGTATCTTGCTGATCTAACATGTTTAATGACTAGATACTTACATATCACATGATTTGTTCAAAATTTTGAAAGTGTAATTGTGTTCACTTTTAAGTCTTAACGGTATGTTTTGGTTCAACCTAGGGAATACACTGAACTGCAACCATCCTGTTGTCAAGGAGCTCATTCTTGACAGCTTGAGACACTGGTATGGACAACTTGCAGCTAAGATTTTTCTCATAAATCCAATTGTGTGTAGATTCATCCATATTTCTTTGTTTCATCTTGACTATGTCGACATTATTCATAATCAAGTGTCAAAAAATATCTATGTCGATTTGAGCTTTCATGTTGGTATGATCAGACCAAGATGATGTATCGACAGCCTAAAATTATTCAAAATTTCCTCTAGGCTATAGCACATGCTTGTAGCTATTTGGCTTGTAGCAAGACAGTTGATATATGAGAGATAGTTCATGGCTATGTCTTATTGTGAACCTTGGAAAACAAGATAGCCAGAAACTGCAACAAAAACAGTTATTTTTATACAAATAACTGAATTATAGCATGCATTTTTATTTTCTCTTTGACAATGGTTTTGTCATATTTCAAATGTCATTTCTAATCTCCATGCTTGTTTTAATGCATCAAGGGTTGAGGAGTATCACATAGATGGATTTCGATTTGACCTTGCAAGTGTTCTTTGTCGTGGACCAGATGGTTGTCCTCTTGATGCACCTCCACTCATCAAGGTATAATGTAGATGCAGACTTTAGGTTTGAACACTAAATATGTATGGCTGCTTACCAAGCCTGTGCAGACCGAATTTTGTTTGTCTAAATAAGTGAAGTTAATAGATTTCATGTAAAAACAACCCGTACGTTACATTATATGGATGATTGGATGCAAATTATGATGTACTGAAGTACTGAACTTCCAGCAATCAATTCTAATCAACTTTGCACTATTGTTGATTGTTTTCTTGTTTGCATGGTCTTGTTCATTGAATACATATCTAGTGCAAGCTCACAGGAATGCAATCATGAAAATTTGCAATGTGGGCAGCTATATAAGATACAGTATGGACTAGATGTAGGGCTCTTGAGGTTCATTTGAAAGTGTTTTTAGTGACCCCCCTCAAACGTTAGAAAATTGTATTTATGACAAATTCCACCTTTTCAAGACCATCTAAATCCTAATCCATCAATCTCTGGTCATACAACTCACGTTGATGTATCGAGACTAGTGGCTTTTATGTTTCTTCATATTAATTTATTTGGTTGTAGGAAATTGCCAAAGATGTTGTATTATCTAGATGTAAGATCATTGCTGAACCTTGGGATTGCGGCGGCCTTTATCTCGTAGGGCGTTTCCCTAACTGGGACAGGTGATTTGAACACTTCTATATTTCTATAAAAAGAATTTGGTGGTATAGATGTTTTATCCTTGCTTCTTTTAGGACTAAAGATTTGGTGATACAGTAACACAAAACAGTAACTATTTTCTGTTATGGATAATATCATGCTGAGATGCTCATTCCTAAAGTACTTAACAACTGAATTCTTGAAATGGGAGAATTATTGCTAGTATCCCTTTTCTCATTGGACTTGGCAAACATGCTTCATTGTGCGGTTCAGTGACCTTTCCCTACCATGCATACACAGATCAGTTATTCTATAATGAGTTTCATTTATTTTTAAAGGTATGGTGATCATGTTTAACATTCCTCTTGCAGGTGGGCTGAATGGAACGGCAAATACAGAGATGATCTTCGAAGATTTATTAAGGTAATAATGTAATATGCCGGGAGAGAAGATTTTTTAGAAAATACAGATAAGAAAAATTGTACTCACCTGTAATTTATGGTAGAGATTTCATCATGGCAGTATATCAGGAATTACTGCTGAGGAATAGGATTGTTATGCCCTTATGCTAATCTATCATTCCCTTGCCTCATCCCTTTCTGCCGGAGTATTTTAATTAACCATGCCATAGGATAGTTATTTTACTGAGCATGTTAATGAAGTTTAGCTTCTCACTGTACCTATATTTAGTTTTAATTGTCCTTGATGGTGTATGAACATTAGCGGCAAACTTAGGTTATTGTGGAACAGCCAATGGCTAGGAAACATGGAGATTTTGTTAAATGTTTAACTAGATATAGGATCAGTACCCTTGCAAAATCAGTATTTTATTTAATTTAATGGGCAATTCTGAAGCATACGATCACAGTTCCGCATATTATTTGAGAAAATGGCAACATACTTTTATGCAATAGCTCTGTACCAGTTGTGTAAAGATTACCAGGTTACTGAAACATAGGGGTAGAATTAGGTGGCTGCAGTTTCCCAAACTCTGATCTTGGCTATCCATAACTCCATTCTCGAGCCAAATATTTAGATGATCTCCTTCAGAACTTAAGCATAAACTTTTTTTAACCATTTCAAACATCAGTGAGTTTTTTCAACTGAAGATCTGAATTTACTTAACATTCTGCATTTTATCAGTGCTTGCCTAGCATAGCCATGAGAATTCTTCTGTTTGTGTTCTTTTATTCTTGTTTCTATAATAACGACCGAATGACTGATTGGATGCTGCTAAATATTTGGAGTTGTTTCTCAGGGTGACCCTGGTATGAAGGGGGTGTTTGCGACTCGTGTGTCTGGATCTGCTGATCTCTATCAGGTCCCCCTCTTTTAGATGTTATTTTCCCTTTACTGTTATTTTTTTATCCATTTGCTTAGGATATCGCTTGTTTTTGAACTTTGATCCCCCCCCCCACACACACAAAATAAATAAAATAAAAATCCATTTCCAAACAAGAGCGGCTTCCAAAGTTATTGCTAATAATAAGTTTAGGTTTAATTACATGCTTGTTACTTTTGTATCACTGTTAGAGCACAGGTCATTATCAACATTTAGCGTGCCCCAAATTCTATCATGTCAATTGTGTTAGTTCAGTAGGATTTCTCCAGTATCCAATTGTTTAATGGATATAAATGTATTCAGGGTCTAGTGACATACGGTAATTTGATAGTGCAAAACACAGTATGGTATGATGCCACCTATTATTTCATTTTGTGAGGATGTGTAAGGAACCTCTGTGGACAAATTTTTAAGAACTACTGTTACGCTGAAGGGGTTCAGACTCTCAGTTATTTTTTGTCAAGAAACAAAAATATGTAAAATAAAATTCACCTGATGTGGCAGGTGAACGAGCGGAAGCCTTACCATGGTGTAAATTTTGTGATTGCACATGATGGATTTACTTTATATGACCTTGTTTCTTACAACTTAAAGGTAACTGGAGTAGGCTAAGCAGTTTAGTTAAGATCATTTATTTATACTGTGAAGTGTATGCTAATGTGCCTTCTTTTTATCAAAATCATATAGCACAATGATGCTAATGGAGAAGGTGGCTGTGATGGATGCAATGACAACTTTAGCTGGAACTGTGGTGTTGAAGGTACCTGCTTTACCGAATATCTATTTTCTTTTGTACATTGAAATCATGATTCCATGAAACTGCAAAAAGATGTTTATTTTCATATCCCATCAAATTGATACATCTGACTGATGTAGGGTACTGTAAAGATAGAAAACTTGGTCGAGTTTATTATTAAAACAACCCTTTGTATGAATTAAAGGTATAGTCATAAAGAGAATGACATAGTTTGATTTTGTTGAAATTTAGTGTCTTGTAATTCAACAGAACTAAAAGATTGCCCCTAGTAGTGAAGCTTCAATGTCAAGATGGATCCAAATAGCTCTATGAGCTGTGCAGAACTTTCCAAATGCAACCATAGATGGCTATCCCTCTTTGAATCAGAAATAATTATTTTTAACCTAATGCTATGCAAAATGTTTGATGTTAGAATTGATGCTCTTGTTCTGTAACAGGAGAAACAAATGATCTGAATGTGTTAAGTCTGCGTTCAAGACAAATGAAAAACTTCCATGTAGCTTTAATGATTTCTCAGGTAAACATTGTGAAGTAACCTACAGTTTATTTTATGTGTGCATCATGTATAAACTTATCACATAATCACCATTTTCATATATCAGGGCACCCCAATGATGTTGATGGGTGATGAATATGGTCATACACGTTATGGGAACAACAATAGCTATGGACATGATACTTGCATTAATAATTTCCAATGGGAACAGGTTGCATTACCATAACTATTTTAGTTTTCAACCAGGAATATGTTTATGAATTTGGCAGATCTATATATAATTTGTTTTCTCCGAATCCATGTGAATATAGTTGGAACAAAGAAGAGATGGCCATTTCAGGTTTTTCTCAGAGATGATAAAGTTTCGTCACAGCAACCCAATATTAAGACGAGACAGGTTTCTTAATAAAGTAAGTAATATCTAGAAGTGCTATCATTGCAATTAACTGGTTTATTGAAGACAACCATTTCATCATCTTCTCAAAAAATAGCTGCTGGTGTCTGTCGAAATTCCAAGTATATTTTCTCAGTCAAGTCTGATTAGAATAGTATAATACAGCAAATATACACTTGCAGCTTTTGCAGTTGCATCTCTTAGTTTTTTTTTTCGTCTCAAATGTTCTCCATTGTATTGTGATCTTCCTTGTTGGTAGAACGATGTCACCTGGCACGAGGATTGTTGGGAGAACCAGGAAAGCAAATTTTTGGCATTCACGTAAGTTTGTCGATCACTTTCGTTTATGCACCTTATTATGGTATTTGTTTATGATGCTCCAAAATCCAAATTCTTGGCTTCTGACTTTCATTGCCATTTTACTGTAGAGTACATGATCACAACTCCAGTGGAGATATCTATTTGGCATTCAATGCACACGACTATTTTGTGGACGCTGTAATTCCCCCACCACCACACCATAAATGTTGGAACCGTGTGGTATGGATACTTTTCAGCATTGCTAAATTTCTTACGGATAGTAAAGTAAATTCCTACATAATCCTAGCATGGTGCGGTTGTAATTTCTAAATATGTAGAAGTGCTGCCAGTACTCATTCTGAATTTTACTACATTAGACGCTCGGACAAATACCAACTCTTAAAAGAAGATATACAAGTTTCCACAAAATTTCTCAGGAATAGACATAGGTAGTACTGATACAGTTCTACAACCAAAAGCTGTATACGGTTGTTACTTGTGCTAGCAATCCTGCTAAAACTGGTTTGGAGTTTATTGCTCATTAGCTACTTTTAATTTTTACAATGATTGGTCTGGCTGGATTTGATCACTCTTTTCTCACACCTTTCCGCTCCTATTGTCATTCTAAATCTGCTCTAATAATCTTTTTGTAGGTGGATACCAACCTGGAATCACCAAATGATATTGTACCAGAAGGGGTGCCATTTACAGGACCAAAATACAGAATTGCTCCATACTCTTCCATTCTGCTCAAGGCAAAGCCTTAGAAAAGTTAGTAGTGGAGAGCATAAAAATAATGCCACCAATGCTGGCTTGGTTGGTTAATAACAGGTTGATCACATTAGCAGTCTGCACTTCAAAAAGGCAACAGGTATAGAGAATGTCTAATAACAACTGCCGAATCATAGTTGGCTTTGGCAGATGAGGCCACTTTTGGCATTCAGGAATTTCTTCCAGTTATTACTGTAGGAATGAATGGGTTAGGGCTTAGGGCCCTCTGGGGGCAGCAAAGCTCGAGGTGTCGTCTCGGTTTCATGTGAGCGTGACCTGGCTATGGTCACACTATCATTTATCAAGATCCTGTTTCGTAATAATGTGTCATCAAACACTCAACTCCCATGAGAATGTATGCCAGCATCTATTTTGCTGGAAATTCATGAAAAAAAGGAACAGTGCTATTAGTCCCATGAAGTATGAACATATGTCAGTGTGTATTTCTTGCATGATGCAGAGGCTGCGATATTCTGCCTGCGCCTGCACCTCCCGTACGGGCTGCGGCGGCAGGCTCCCGACTGACGGCGACCCCGGTTGGTACGGAGGGAAAGCTTCCACATGTGCAACGGCGGGCAAGCTACAGTGTTCCCAGGCAGGCACCAACCTGTTCTCCAATGCAGCCAAGAGAAGAGCCAGCTTCGACTTGACAAGATAACATGGCCATTTGACAGAGCTGGGCCAGCCGGTGCTGCTCTTAACCAAGGCATGTGAAAGGTTAACTCGCCTCTCCTACCAATCTCACCTGAATATCAAGCGCCTACAGTGCAGCCTGAGCCAGGTAAAAATCCCTATCCCTCCTATCTCAATCATTGTCAACCACCTTCTATCAGCTAGGTTCCAAACAGAGGGGAAGGAAATGAACTGCCGGTGTACTTAGCTCAGCTGTCCTGTTGCTGAAGGGCCCAGACCCTGGGGGTGGGACATACTACTACCACAAGCTTTGGGCTGTCTGTCCTTATGATTTGCTAGTTACAGTATATAGTAGTATGTCGAAGGGCAGCCGCTTTATTAGTGCTAACCACCTTTTAGTTTATGGAGGATGGAATTTGGCAACTTCTTTAGGAAAATATTCCTAATCATTCATCAATGACCAAGGAACCACCCTAGCTAGTGCATAATTATGTCAGGCTGGTTTCCCTACTGGCTTCCAGGGGGAATATATAAGTCCTTCATAATCATACCAACTGCTAAAAGCTTTACACTGCTAGCACAAAAATTGATAACAAGCTTTACACAGCTTAATTTGCTGGTAGAGGTTGAACCCTGTCTGGTGGAGCCCGGCCTCAGGTTTTAGGCTCTAGAAAATAGCTTAATTAGGTACTGAGTCAAGGTGAAGATAGTGTGGTTGATCCAAATCCAGCCTTGCTCCCTAAGTTCCTCAAAATTACTAACCGGCGCCAAGCAGCTGAACTCAAGCTTTTTCAATAAGAATTTAGTGAGGTATTTGAGGTCTCAATATACCCTATGCTAGATAGCTGCCAAGAAACACAAGCCATAAAACATAATATATGCCCATGCATGTCACACCTTCATAACTCCAAGTATCTAGATTTGTTACTATTCCTTTTGAAATACTCGAACCACCCAACGAATTGGTTATTTCTAAACAAGTCATGAAATAAATGACGAACATACGGATAAGATTTACTATCAACCTCTCTTTTCGCGTTTTGTTAGGGGCACACTCACAGTCACGATTCATCTTCCGTATAATCGAGAAAGAAAAAACACTATGCAAATAGAGTGACTCAACATGCTTGGGGATAAAGATACTCTAGTGACCTGTATGCTGACCTCTACCAGACTCTAACATCCGCCGTCCACGCGTCATCGCCGAAATATTCCAACTGTACCACACTATATACATACTACTTCAGTCAGGACTTCATGGGTGTACAGGCCATGGACAACATGTTGGCACAACTTATATGATCTTGCAGAGACTTTGTGGTTGTCACGTAGCCGGCTCGGCGCCACGAAGTCGTACGTTCACCTGGTAGGATAGTTGGTACATCGGTGTCACGTAGCACTGGACATCCCTGCTGGAATATTACACCCTGGGCACAGCCCACGTTGATAGAACTGATCGAACAAACTCGTGCTTTTGAAGATCGATCTGCTGTTCTTAATTTGGTTGTTAAGTTGGACAGATTGCGATGTCGATCATTCCATGGACGATATTTTCGGATCATTCTGAAGCATTTGTTTTTGAGAAGGATCATACCGAAACATTTGTTACCAACTCATCATGTGCGACAACAATAAAATTGTGATTTTGTTGTCGAATCCGGAAGGTTGGAAGCGATGCCAAATTGCGCGTGATGTTCGTTACTCTGAATTCTGAAATGCAAGGTTTCTTGCAACGGGCCTGCTTGGAATAAGGACGACCTACGCTGCTCAAGAATATGAATATTGTGATGGAGTGGAAGTTTAGGTTTAGTATGGTTAGGTTGGAAAATCACTGAAATTATCTTGTGGATCAAGTAGAACATTGTGAAAGAGTAGAGTTTTAGGTTCTGGAAGGATTTAGGTTGGAAGAAACTGAATAACACTATACCTTTCCTTTTTTGAAAAGCTTGGATATAGTATATACTTTATGGGTGAAGTTGAGTTTTGTGAGGGTAAGTGCTATGGTAGATGTGACTACTACCTTCAAATTTATCTATTTTATTCACTCATAAAGCAAGAGGCAAACCATACAATGTATCACATCTAATTCATAAATACCAATATGTCTAATACTCTCACATCCTTTTTAAAATTTGTGTGGAGGTTGCCTTTTGATTTAAGGGTGGCTCATCATCTCTCTCTTCACTTTTCTCCTCCACCTCATCACTCAATCCAATGTGGCACTTGTAGGGGCAACATATGAAGCATTATAGTACTTGCCCTGAGGGAGTGGAACTAAAGGTTTTGGGAGGGTTCGGTTAGGTTGGAAAGTGGAAACTGAATTTGTCTTTAGGATGAAGTTTTTAGTATTGCTAACACAAGAAATGTTATGAAAATAAATACACAACAGAGACATAATTCTTTTACGTGGGAAACTCTTACAGGAAAAAACAACGGACACCAATTAGCAATCATCATTATTTAGAAGTTGGTTAATTACAAATGCATGAAAATAATTGTACAACAACACTCCTCCCGTACGACTTACAAGAACATATATAAAGAAAAAATCTCGGTAAAGATTTGAAGTTCTATTAAAAAACTAATCTTGTAGTACCACTGTTGAAAGAACACATTCTTCATAAGGGGAAAAGGAACTTTTTAAAATCTTGGTGAACACAAATGAGAATAGAAGAACTTGTAAACCAATCAAGGTGCATGTGTCAACTTGGTTAGGAAAGTACATTATTGGGAAAGAAGTTTGGTACTAGCAAGATACTCAATTCCTTCTTTTGAAATCTTGTAGGAGTATATGTCGGTGTGTTTTGTGCATCATTTTGTTCTCTCGAAGAACCAAATTATTTTGAGAGAAGGGCAATAATAATCAATCATCTACAGATTCATCAAATATAAATTAGAGAATGCAACATGGGGCTTCATTGATTAGTTTCCAAGCCAATCATGTCCTTTCAAAGGATTTCGTTAGGCAACTAATCTTAGCTGGGCTGGTGCCATCATAAACTAAGCAAACCTTGACTGTTATATGTAATCTGCGAGCAGTAGCAGTACGTGCCAGCAATTTGTCAAGCCTGGTTAGTCTCATGAATGTTTTTCCCGATATTATCAGTATAAAGATTTGTTGGTATGAAAATAATCATTCAGGCTTTCCACTAAAACAAGTGTTGGATCAAGATCATGCATACTACTATAAAACATGCGCACTGTTTGCCCCTCATGAAATTTGAAAAGGTCCACCTATTCGTACTAGAATATTTCATCAATCGACCGTGAAATTTGATGAAGTCCACATATTAGTACTCGAATATTACAACACCGCTGGTACTATAATCTTTCAACGTTTATGATCATCAAAAAGGAAAAAGGTCACATGGATGTATTTTTCTACGGAATTGCTATGCAATTGATGGTATACCTTTTTTCTTTAAAAATTTCGACTTGTAAATTTTCTTTAAATCATCGGATCGTGTTGAGATTCATGGAGGGGAGGGAAGAAAAATTCCCATGTCACTTGTGAGGCTAAGAGTCAAACCAGCAGGGTAAAAGTGCGTCTCGTTTTGTAGAACTTATATTGTAATTATAATATATTTACAGCACAATTACATTACGATTATTATATAAATAGTTCCTTTCTCTAAGCTTAAAAACTAAAATTAGGTCCGACCAAACGTTTAGTAATTCACCTATATTCATAATAGGCAACCCCAATAATCACGCAAAAATATATAAAACAATTTTTGGAGATAGAAAATATGTGAGAAAGATTTTCTACAATTTTGAGGAGCTTCCAACCTTATATTTTTCTCATGCTTAAATTTGAATTTTCAATCTTAGATTTGGAGGTGATTTTAGGTGTTTTTTCATCGTAGTTTATTTTTTAGGCTTTGTTTGTAGATCGCTAAGAACACGTATATAAAAATTCTATTCATAAATTATTTTATATTTACAAATATGCTGCTTAGCTTATACCCCAAATAATCCCAACGATGGGGCCGTAACACACTTGGGATGATTCGGATGAAGCTTCCTGTCTCCATGAAAAGAAAGGTTTAAAAGCTTGCAAAATCCAAACCGACAATCTGCAACAAAACTGCATCTCGACCGTCAAATTCCGATCCAACGGAGAGTGTTGGAAAATTAGCACTAAACCCCCTGATAATACCTGTATTTTTCATGTCTTAACCACATCTCCTACAGTTCTACTTCTTTATAAGCTCCCCTACCTCTACTGTCTCGGACACCATTACAGTACACCACCTCAAGCTAGTAGCCACCTTCTCCCCAAGCACACACTCTCCTCCCAAACCCTAGCACCAGCTAGCTCTCTCACTCTACTCCAATGGCGCGCTTCCAGATCGTGGCCTTGGCCATGGCGATGCTCTTCGCCGCCGCATCAGCTCAGGCCCCGGCGGCCACCCCGACGCCGGCTCCCAAGGCGTCCCCTCCTCCGGCGACGCCGCCGCCGACGCCTGCGCCGGTGTCAGCGCCCCCGGCTCAGGCCCCGGCCACTCCTCCCCCGGCTCCGGCTCCCGCCCCCAAGGCCTCAGCTCCCGCTCCGACCCCCAAGGCCTCGGCTCCGGCTCCCGTGCCCGCGGCCGCGGCTCCCACCCCGGAGATCAGCTCGCCACCCGCCCCGTCGCCGATGGGCATGGCCCCGTCTCCCACCGCCGAGGTGACCCCTCCTCCCAGCGCCGCCGCCGGCGTCTCCCCCGCCGCCGCGTGGGTCGCCGCCGCCGCCGTGGCCGCCGCCGCCGCGTTCTACTGAGATCGAGGCTGATGAGATCCGCCGACCACCTCATTAATTTATTACCCGTCCATCAGAGGGACCCACCATTCCTCCTCCTCCTCTCCTGATCTCCTCCTTTTTCTTCTTCATCTGTGGTGGTGGTGTTGAGCTGTTTATTTTATTTCTCTCTCTCTCTTTTTTTCTTCCATTTTTTTGGGCATTTTTATTCCATTCAGGCATTCGATTCAGTAGGTGTGTGGGCGTGTGGCGTGGACAGATTGTTTGGTTGGTTGGGTTGGTGTTGTGCTGCTCCTCCATTGTACTATACATCTCCCGTTGTTCAATATTCCTTTCACTTTGGACTTTTTACTCTCTTTTATTTTCCCCAAGCGCACTCACCCCATTTTTTTAATCTTTCTCCATTACCACTAACATTTGCCTTGCAGCTTCATCGTACCAGCAGATCAGATCTTTTGCCCTAGTTTTCGTTTGGGTTATGTACACGTACTGCAGTCGATCGATCCGTTGCTGTACCGATGGATCTGAGCTGATGATGCACTCACTGTGCTCCAGATCTGGTCGATCTGCTTTAATACTCCCGTCTAAAAAATAGAGAGGAATTATTGTTACTTACGCTGGCGCAGTATTTCACAGCATTTCCGGTGGGATTTTCGCTCAGCTGCGTCGATCCCGTGAGGTGAAAAGGCCCTGTGTGTTAGCCAGCCAGCTGGGGAGCAGCAAAGGCAGCGATAGATTACGGATTTACGGGCACCGGGTCGGTCGGTGGGGGCGCCGCACGATGGCGAGATGTCGAGACGAGGCGAGGCCCGCGCGGCACGTGCCGGTGGTGGTGCCCGATCCTCGCGGCAGCGACAGCCCGCAGACGCGGACGCGGAGGCGCAACGCGAGCGGAGGCGGACGCGACGCGCGCGTGGGTTTCCCGGTGTTTTTGTTGTGTTTTTTCTCCCGTCCTTTTCGTGCGGGCGGCGGTTTGCGCGCGGTGCCGGCTTGCGGCTTTTTAGCTGTAGGCAAGCAAAGGTGGCAGCGTCACGGACGGCTGCGTGCGGCGCGGCAAGCAGCAGCACAGCAGATGCAACGCGGGGGCGTCAGCTGTTTAGGTAGTTCGCTCTCTCCTTTTCTAACTTTTACTCACGTCCAAAAAAAAAAAATCTATGTGAGAATGTGATTTCAGTTTTGTTGTACTAGCTAAAGTCACATTTTCACCTAAATAGGTTTATTTAGAACGGAGGGAGTACTCGTCAGTTTTTCACACGCACGATTCTCCAAGCGTACTAAATAATAATCCATCCGTCCTAAAATATAGGAGTTTTAGGTGGATGTGACATATCCTAAAACCATAAACAAAATCCTTTATATTTTGGAACGATGTTAATACTTTCTTTTAAAAGTTATTTATATAAATGTTGGTTGAAAAAAAATCATATTAATTAAGTTTTAAGTTTTTTAAGTTAACTTTTAACTAACCATGCTGTAATTAGCCACCCACGACCAGTGTAATCGAACACAGCCCGCGGAACGGCGGAAGCAGAGTGGTAGAGCGGCGGTCTGATGAGATGTGTGATCCGACGATGGTACAAACGACTCAACGAGCCAGGTTGGTGGTGAAAGGGATGGTACGGGACGATACCTTGGTACGTGTGCACATGCCATGCCATGTGTGTGTGTGTGTGTCGTGATCGCTGTTTTCTACTATTACTACTGATCACGCAAATGATTACGGAGGAAGGGAATGCAGTGCAGGGCAACCAATACCATACATCATTTCACTAGCTTTGGCTTCTGCCCGGTTCGAATCCGGGAGTTCAACTGTGCCGTCAAATTCATGCGTTCCGAGCTAAGTAAGGCCCTTGTTTTTGCAATTCAAGGGCTAATCGACGTTGAGGGGAATGATGCTAATTGTCTGGCTGCCTGAATGCGATCCACCCACGCCATCTTTTTTTTTGTGACCTGACAGCTCCTCGCCTTTTAGTGCGAGCGGTCCTTGTACGCTCGCTTTACAAGCGTAATGCATTTGCTTAAGCTAGCCACACAGCTCGGACGCAACGCAGGGTGATCTTAGCTAGCATATCACGCGTTGCTGACTTTGGAGCTGTAAAGAAACATACACACATCTCTTTTGCTTTCAGTACGGATTTGCAAAATAAAGAAGCAGCTGATTGGGGATTTGGCTTTCCTGCCGCCAACGACGATCTCTCTCACATTCTCACTCGGTGAGGGGGGAGGATTTCAGCATGTGATGAGCATTATTTCAGCGAAACCACCGGGTTGTGCGTGTAGCTCTCTCTTTTTCTAGCTTCTTCAGCCTGCACCCACAAACACACTGAAATTCTGAAGCTGAGATGGGATTTATGGGACGAGAGGTGCAGCTTAGTAGCAGATGATGTTCCGTTCTGCCGTGAGATTGGGGGGCCCACCTGTCGGCCGCCGTTCAGGGTGGGCCCTGTCCGGAACGTGTGACCCATGTGGCGATGCGATGAAGGGGGAGAGGGGCCAGGAGCATCCAAGGTGGTAAGGCTCACAGTACATCGCCTACTAATTAAAACGCCGTGTTTACCTTTGGTGGTTCGATGTGGTAAACAAATGGCCGGCCGTCCAGGAGAGATCTGAAAGACTGTGGGGGAACTGATGCGAACCATCTTTCAGAGTTTCAGGTTCTATCACTAACGATTTTCCAGTAAAGGGGTGACAAGAAAAGGCAGAGTAAATGTTGCCAAATTGGTGATCAGGTTGGTCTCTGAATAGACAAATCTTGGATGTCCTTTGTCTAATAAAAAAATATCTAGTTTGAAGTTAGGGTATGTACAATGCTCCAGTCTGATGTGTGGTTTTAGCTTGATCATGTAAGGACATGTACAATAGTCTCATGCTTCCACGTAGGCTAGAACCACTGAAATGTCACAGCTTTTACAGTGTAATGTGGTCTCAAGTGGGTCTAGGAAAATCTAAAACCACAGTCCAAAGCCACAACAGGCCACAATGATAGAGCCACAGCCCACGAAGCCATACATGCATTTCCCTTCGTGCCCTTCATTATGAGGCCCATCTCCTTCTCCCCCTCATCAATTCCTCCGCCCGCCTACCCCCACTCACTCGCATCCCTCTCTATAATGAATTCATTGGAAGCACAAAGCTTGCCCTTTTGTCAGTTGCAACAACAAACCAAAGACTTGAATTTACAGATTCCAAAGCCAAAGCTGGGCTAAGAATTTGACAAAAATTTGACATCTCTCTCCAACAATAGTACAAACATTTAAAAGCAGCAGCATACTAACTAGTACAAACAGACAGAGTTAACAGTGTGAAAGATGAAATCTATAGATGTAATTGTAAACCTGTGATTAATTTGATATAATGCTATGCCATTGCATCTGTTGGGCTGTAATTGTAAACATGCGATGAGTTAGTTAACCCATATTATGACAATAGACTTGTCAAGCTGCAGCATAAACTCCGTAAGTATCCTTCCTGTAGAATCAAGCAGCAGCCAAAGAAATCGAGCCCATTAAGCCATTTTTTTAATAATGGAATGAAACATTTCAGCCTTTGCTCATCAAAGCTACAGCCAATTATTACACAGTATCACCTATTAAGCCATGAAACGAACCCCATTTTGCAAAGTGTAAAACACGCTTTAAAAAAAGAAGAAGCAAAGCTCACTTCTACAGACAAGATGAAATATCAAAGCAAGCAATTTACCTGAGAATATAGGAATGTGCCAAGGATGGCAATGGCAGCTCCTAGTGCATTGAAAGGGCGAACAGGTGTGTGGAAGATAATGATTGGCGAAACAATCATAGATATACGCTTCATCATATTGCCAATGCTAAATGTCAATAGAGAAATCTCATCCAGAAACATGTAGGACACCTGGTTGTATAAGTGGTAGAAAAAGCTTTGTGCAGCAACCCACCTATAATATTTCCCAAAATTTAAGTAAAATTCCAAAAGTCCAGCACAAGAGTGAAACCAATGGTCTCACCAGAGCCTTCCGGTCAGGCAGCAGCGGCATCCTCACATCCCTAAACCCATCAGCAGAAAAAAATAAAAAAGAGTCAGTTTTTTTTCTCAAGAAAAGGCACTCGAACATGGCGAGATCAGCAAGAGAGCAAACGAGCAAATCGAACCTGGCACCAGAAGCCGCTTCGTCCTCGGCGTGCTGGCGGCGTCGCTCCTCCCACTAACCTGAGAGAAGAGAAGAGCAGATCTCGCGTTAGAGAGAAGCTTGACAGCGAAGCTAAGGGACCAGCTAGGGTGGCGTCTCCCCCACCTCCCGATGGCGAGATCTGTCGCCGCACGGCTCGATCCGGCGCTTCTTGGGCGGCTTGACCCGCTCCTCGCCGCCGCCGACGTCTCCGTTGCCGTCAACCTCCTCCTCCTCCTCCTCCGTCGGCCATAATGACGACCACCTTGGGCTCCCTGTCGAGCGGCACCAGCACCTTGACCGACGCCACCATCGCCGCCGCCGCGTCGCCATGGGGTGGAGTGGACGAGGGGTGGACGAGAGAGACTGGGGGTGAGATGGGGATTCGGGAGAGTTCGCATGGGGGACCGGTCGGTGAGGCGCGGCACGGGGTCACAGATTCCTTCAACGCGAGGCTTGGAGCCGTGGCTTCGCAGCTCCTGAGCCCAGGCGCGGAGCTTCCTTCGGTTCTTCTGCAAGCTCGCTGCGCGCCTGCGAGACCACGAGCGAACGTGCCAGCTCGGCTTGGCTCCGACGTGGAGCCGTGAGACCACAAGCCAGAGCCACGCGCTGTACATGGCCTAAGTGGTGAGCTGCCTTAGAGGAGAGAGAGAGTGTGTAAGACGAGTGCTTTAGGCTTTGTTTAGATTAAAAAATTTTGGTCAAAAACGTCACATCAAGTGTTTAGACACATCTATAGGGCATTAAATGTGGGAAAAAAACCAATTACACAGTTTGCATGTAAATTACGAGACGAATCTTTTGAGCCTAATTACACCATGATTTGACAATGTGATGCTACAGTAAATATTTGCTAATGACGGATTAATTAGGCTTAATAAATTCGTCTCGCAATTTACAAACGGAATCTGTAATTTGTTTTGTTATTAGTCTATGTTTAATACTTTAAATGTGTATCCGTATACTTACCAAGTTATCGGTTATCAATAATAATTTGAATTACATCACAACTAAGTATCAGTTAGCATCACAAATGAACCGAGAGAAATGGTATAAGAATTAAGAAATAAGTCAAAATTAGCTAATACATATGTATTGGGTCGGGCATAGGTTACCCAAGGGTAAAAAATGAAACCCGCCTATTGCCCATAATATCTTCGGGTCTCGGGCGGGTGTGCCCATGGGTAAAAAGTCACCCACGCCCGTGCCCATCGGGTTGGGTATCCACGGATACCCGAACCCATGGGTAAAATTGCCATCCCTAACTGCAAGAGCTGTGAGCACAACGGCTGTCCATGCGTAAAATATTTGTTTCTTTTCATGTCTCACTGGTGGGCTTACAAAGGCTAGCGATCATACGACTATACAAGGCCTTTCTTTTGGGCTTTAATACTATATTAGGTCCATTTATTTCTTTTATTGCGTTCGCAGTAATCGTACAAGGATCTGCATATCAGCGTATGGATATGGTTGCATTTGCTACGAGTTTTTCATAGCTGAACCTACGACTAATGATCAATAACCTGACTAGACACTACTTTCCTTTTTCCTTTGCAAACCTGAATGAAGATTCATGCTTACGGTTAGTTGTTGATTAGAATGCTTCCGAATTGAATTTCCGTTCCGTCCCTGTACCGCTGTACGTAACTCGACGTCACGTTCTATCTTAGCCCTAGCTTTTGAGAGAGTTGGCGATGCAAGCGTTTGCTAGATGACGAAAAGCACAAGAGTTCTCTGAGGCAATCTAGGGGAAATTGGGAAAAGCAGGAGCCTTTTGCAGACAGCATTAGAGACTTCTAATATAACCACGCGTATGCATCCAACCGACCGGTTCGCCTTTCATCGTTCGTGCCCTCGATTTTTCTTTTTGTCTGTGATTCTACTTTTGCCCCAAATGAGCCACCCAAATTATTCTCACCTGAGAAAAAGCATCGGTATTTTATTTCTTTTACCTGCAAAACGCTTATGTCACTCGACATATATAGGCATTCTTTTTTTTAGTAAGTAGTAATAACACTAACACACACTCGACATAGAGAATTTTAAGCTTGTGTCAGTTGTGTGTCCATATAGTAAGTAGGTTGTAAGGCTTGTAGCCTATCGATTTTCATTTTTTCAAATTAGGATTTACTATTTGACAAATTGACAGTGTTGTAGGCCAGTACGACACTAATCTACCGTCCTACATATATGAGTCCTGCTCCGGTGCTTTCTACTCGAAGTAGAAAGTAATCTGAACCATTGATCCTATTTAATTGTAGGGTTGAGACCTAATTCTACTCCCACCAGAATTAGTGGAAGTAGAAATTTGGAGGGGCATTTCGTCCAGAAATAATAATTCATGTAGGGGTATTACCGTAATTTATCAATATCTTACTCACCCTCTCCCTATCCTATCGTAATGCCGCCATTTCTCTCCATGCCGACGCCATTCCCCTCCATCCCTGCCTCTGTCGCCATCCCATCTCCCTCGCCGAGCAGGCGCCGGCCATGGGCTGCGGCGACCTCATCCCGCCACCCGTCGTGCCACAGCAGATAGCCGCGGACGGCTCGGTGGCGTACATGGGCGCCATCATGGCGCCCGTGCAGGAGCAGGACAAGCAGTTGGTGGTCGACCTCGCCCCCACGGCGGCGGACCAGCTCGCCAGGATGTGCAGCGCCGGCGAGCCGCTGTGGGTGCGGTAGCGTGGCGCGGAGGTGATGGCCGTGGAGGAGCACGCGCAGATGTTCAGATGTGAAATACTGTTGGCATCCATGAATTATCAAGGGACAGCGATGTGAGATGCCTTTTGTTCAGTGCACAAATACTGCACCTCTGAATACAGCACAAGCATGTTGGCTTGCTGTTTGGTTTGACTTGGTGTGTGTTTCCTGCTACAAGAAATACCACACCTTATATTAATCTCATTTGGCCATTTGGGATTCAAAGAAAATATGGACAGATTTTTGTGCACACTCATGCAGTCTTTGTGCGTTCCTCCTGCAAAACGCTGTAAACTTACCAAAATTATTCTAGAGATAAGGATAAATAGGACTATATTTTTGGCAATAACCAGGGGAAAGCCTGGAAGCTTTCATGGACACTGATGTCACAAACTGCACACTTTGTTGCTAATCAGAGATGCTGTACTGTTAGCAATCAGAGTTAGCTGCATTTTCAGTCACGTGATATTTTGACAGCAAATATTTGATCATTGCACACATCCGCAAGCCATCAAGACGATCTAGAAACGGGAAAGATCTGGTAGACACTATTGAATCGCAAAACCACGAAGCTACGGATCACCAAAAATATGCAAAAGATTAGCCCTAATCGCACCGTGATTAAGCAGTTGTCTGCGACGTAACAAGTCTCACTTTGCATAGTATTACGGTCTGATCCAAAGAGAGAGTATAAAGCTAGGTTGTTCCTGACAATCGAACTTGTTCCTGACATTACACTATCTCACCCGTCAGTCACTAAGGTGACTAACTAAAGCTATATCATCTCTCAAAATATCGTTCAGATGGTCTTCCAGCATCCTTTTGTAGCATTCATCCAAAAGATCGTTCTTGTTGAGATCAATCGCAGCCTGTACAGTGAAATCAGATTAGAAACATAAGCATCCGTGTGAACAGAGAAATCAGGCAGCCCACTAGGCCACTAGTATGCTTTCCTAAGACTATATTCCTCAATTACCAAATCAAACACGTCTGCAAACTGAGGATTTCGCCGTGCCAAGCCGCCGGCCGCGCCGCAGCCTGCCGGGAGGAAGCGAAAACCTGCATCGGGGAGAGATGCGGTGCCTGCGTCGGGGCGAGATGCGATGCGTCGGACCTGATGAGAAGAAGCGAAGAAAATATCGCACGCCAAAATTACCCTTAAACTATATTAGGAGATTACTAATTTACCCTATAAAATTAACGGTCAAGATTAATTCTACTTGTAATAGAATACTTTAAGTAGAGAGCACTGGAGCATAACTTGGGTACCCCGCTTTTGGCACAAGTGGCCGGGTGTCTTCGTCATTTGATTTTTTTAGTTCAAAAGTTTATTTTTATATTAGCCACCATGTGTGTTGAGCCTATGAGGGACTGCATATGCGCAGAACATGGAAATTTAATTACTGTACAATGTACATCTTCTATCTAATTGAATACAATTTGCTCTTTCTGAATCACTTTGATGTTATTTAGCATAGGAACATCTACACACTACACTGCCTGACAAAAGTTATATATTTACTGCAATAAATCCCAGTAAAATGGATACTATGTACGCCCCTCACGCAGATCCATGTATATCTTACAAACGCGAAGCATGGCATTGTTCGGTTCTATGTTGCTACAACATTCACATAGCAGCATTATTCGATCAAACTCTTTTATTGCATGTTAACTTCCAACAGCGAAAATATATGTTACTTGAGCATAAATACTTTTTTGCCAAAGAATGAAGGTTGGGCTTTCCTTTTGAATTTTAGAGAAACTATTTTAATCCCTCGAGGGAATGTCCCCTCATTTTCTTAAAACCATCTAAATGGTTATAAAAAATTCTGGAAACATTTGACAACACTCATATAACACACACACACACACACACACACACACACACACACACACACACACACACACACACACACACACACACACACACACACACACACACACACACACACACACACACACACACACACACACACACACACACACACACACACACACACACACACACACACACACACACACACACACACATATATATATATATATATATATATATAACTCTACAAAATCTTAAATCTTAAGTCCAAATTCAACTCACACGTCGAGATATAAAAAAGACAAATTCAACGTATGAATAGTAGTGTACTGTTTATTTCTGAATGTCTCTTTTTTTTTTCTCGATGTGTAGATCGAATTTGAACTTGATTTTTAGTGGACTAGTAGATATCACTATACTCTACATTGTCAATTTTTTTTTCAGAATTTTTCATAACTATTTGCATTGAATTTTAAAGAAAAAAGATACACGATGGGACATGCATCCCCTCGAGAGATTAGAATCCACCGGCGTTCAACCTCAGTTAAGCATAGAATAAGGGCCTTGGGGCACACTCATGTACAGGGTTTGCAATATCTTGTTTTAAGGTGTGAAAACCGCCGGTCCTTGTCAGTTTGCTTAAAACTAAGCAAAAAACGATGATTTTTGGTTAACTCTGTGAGAGAATCAACCAAAACCGGCCCCAAACAGTTTCATAAAAATGGTGTGGTTTTCACGATTTCTGATCGATATTGCGATCGAGCCCATTTCATTTGAGATCATGTCTTTCATATAATAGAAAAATAAATATAATATCTTCAAAGAACACAAATAGTTTGCAACTTGGCACTTAGGTGTGTTGGACAAGCTTGGGCATAATTATGGACACATGAAACTATTTCAAATTCTCGAGGGGACATCTATCCCCTCATTATTTGCATGTCATTCCGATGGACATAAAAAATTTTAAAAAAAAATCAACAAGATTGGTTAATAAGTGTTAAATAACTCCACAAACATGTAAGACCAAATTTAACTTATACAAGTTGCAATGAGAAAAAAATAAATTTAACTGCGAATATACGTTAACTAGCTATAGTTTAATTTATTTTTTCGTGAAACTTGTAGAAGTTAAATGCGTGTTTGTGGAGTGAATTATCATATACTAATCTGTCTTGTTGAATTTTTTTTAAAAAATTCATATCCATTTGGATGGCATGCAAATAACGTAAGGGTAGCCCCTCGAGAGTTTAGAACACCAACGGTAAAAAAAAAAAATGTCACGCCCAGAAATTCTCGAACCAGAATTTCTAAGCTGAATGTGTATTAAACCCCAGTCCAGGACCAGCCAGGGTACACAAACGATAATTGTTGACATACAGATCCACGTCTTACAAAAACATAAAAGATTTCAAATGCAGCGGAAAAAGATAAAAGAGATCTAAGCCTGAAGACTTGACTCCTGCAGCGGGCGACTCCATTCCACAGGCATCCTTGACGGCAGCGACGAAACCAACTTCTTCGAGACATCTTCAACCGAGAAGGACTTCAACTCTGGTGTGGGGGAAAAGAGAGCAAGACTGAGTACTACCCACTGTACTCAGCAAGTCATACCGGAAGAGGAGGTATGATGCAGGATATATCCAAGGGAGGCTAAAGGCTCATTTGTATAAAGCTAGCATTTAAAAGCAGTAGTTGAAAGCAGTAAAACAGTTGCCGTAATTAATCAATACTAACCAATCACTGTTCAACGCTACACCACGTTGCAACAGGCCCAACCAACCACCTGAACTACACCAGTTCATTAGCTAACTAGGGTGAGACTAATCACGGTGAATCTGGTCGACTACCCATAACCGCGGGCACGGCTATTCGAATAGTTTTACTCTGATCAGAGGTGTACAACTGTACCCACAAGACACAGTCCCACGACACGTTCCCGTGCACCGACATGCCACCACGGCATACCGGAAAGAGGCCGTGACAGGACCCTTCGCATAACCCCCTCTAACCGATCACACCACACCTCAGGGTTCGCCCCCGTCCCCAGCAGGCAACAGGCAGCCCCCCTCTCGTGCCACGGTGAATTCGGAAGCTGATCAACCGAACACCCCGGCCGACCCAACTCCATCATGCCCACCCTAACCTGGGTACGTCGGCTAGAGAAAAGCTACACTACAAGCCCAGCCGTTGCCCACACTGGCTTGTGGTAAGTACGTTAAATTCTTCCAGGGCATCCCGCGAACCGGTCCTTAATCGCCATGGGCACAACTAGCAAAACCATGCACCCACAGCCCACCATGTAGTGTATTTTAATTAACTAACACCATTGCGGTGGCTCTATTCCAAAGCTATACCAATAATCAAAGTCTATGCATTAATGTGATTCCCCATTTATGTACTAGTTGAACTAAGCATGGCTAAGCATTCCCTAAACCCGACATCTAATCATTTTAATACCCAAGTTATGAATGGCATAAGGTAAACAATATATGGCTGAGTAGTAGGACCCATCCCACATGATATTGTAAAACAATGCAACATTTAATAGAAAATGCGGGACATTTGTAAATTGGGTACAATATGATCAATTGTAATGCATGACTTGCCTTGCTCTCGCACTGATGAGACCACAGCAACGTCTTCAAGAAACCGCGAAGCGATGAAACGGCCGAAATCTATGCGACAAACAATGCACACAAGCAAAACATGCTATAAGTCTACTGAAACAAGAAACAAAACCATTTTTATTAGATTCTATGCGTTTTTATGAATTTACTGAGACTTGAATGGACTTAAACGGAGCTCGGATGAATTAGTTATGAATTTTAGAAGATAAACTGTGCTTTTACTATAAAAGAAAAATCCTTAATTATTTATTGCGCAATAAATCTCAGGGCTGACGTCACCCAAGGGGGGCGGCGCCGACATGCGGGACCCACGGGTCAGCGGCACACAGGAGGGGGAGGGGGCGCCAGCATGCGGGCCCCACACGACAGCAGCTCAAGGGGGCCGGTCCACCGTGGACCGGGACCACACGGGCGGTCCACCACCGGTCCACGGGACCAACGGTCCGGATCGGCCGGGAGGCCGATCGGACGGCACGGGGAGCAGCCGCTGGCTCGGCTCGGCTTCAAAGCTGGCCGGCCGGCCATGGCTAGCGGCGGCGGCGCGCGGCCGGAGGCGAGCGGCGGACAGCGGCAAGCGGCCACCGGCGGCGGCGGCCGGCGACGCGCATGCGGGGAGCGGCGGCGCGCGTGAGAGGAAGAGAAGGGGAGGGAGTTCTCACCGGGGTTTGGCCGGCGTGGGAGGAGACGACGACAAACGGCGACGGAGAGCGATCGGAGGGCGACGGTGAACGGCGGCCGAGCTCCAGGACACCCTAAGAGAGGAAATGGCAGAGGTTAGAGGGAGAGGGGGTGTCCACGGCGAGCGAGAGCCATGGCCGACATTGGCGGCTATGGAAGGGCTCACCGGCGCGCGGCGAACGGCGGCCTCCGATGGCGGAATTCGACGGAGGAGGGGTGGATGAGGTAGCCCTCGGCCGTGCGAACCCAAAGACGACGACGGCGCAGCTCGGCGGCGGCACTAGCGTCGGCGAGCGGCGGCCGGAGGAGTGGAAAAGGCGGCGGCGGCGGGTGTAGCGGCGCGGGAGCGATAGAGGGCACGAGAGGGAGCGGTGGAAAGAGGAAAAAGGTGGAGGGGAGTGCGGGGATGGTTTATATGGGCTCGGGAGGGGCGGACGAGGCCGGGAGGTGGCCGGATTTCTCGTCGACGTGGGGGAGGTGGGGAGAGAGAGTGGGGAGAGGATTCGAATCGAATCCCGCCCTTGCGGGGCGCGCGCGTGTGGGAGAGGAGGGGGAAGCGGGCGGCGACTGTGGCGCGGCATGGAGTGGGGAGGAGTGGGCACGGGAAGGGCGGTAGCGTGGGCGGTTTCGGCGGCAGTTGCCACCGGCTGGAGGAGGGAGACGGGGCCGACAGGTGGGCCCCACCTATCGGTGACCCGGAGAGAGGAGGGAGGGAGGACTTTGGGGGAGGGGAGAAGAAGCGGGCCGACGCGGGAAGGAGTGGGCCGACGGCCCAAGAGAAGGAAAAAGGAGGAAAAAGAAAAGAGAAAAGGGAAAAAGGATTTTTCCAGGGATATAATATTGCACTTTGCTTATTTTAATTGGTTAAAATTATTTCCGAGGCTCTGAAAATTCCACTAAAAATCCTGTTAGCGTATTTTGACATGTAGAATCCAAGAAAAAATTCCACATGCTGGTTCCGATTATTATTTGCATTTATTAATTAAGGATCCAACTCTAGGTTAATTCAACAATTTCTTCATGCGATTTATTTAACAAATTTTAAAGCTAAAAAGGGGAACTACAGGGCGCGACAAAAAACATCTATTGTGATTTGCTGGAGGATAGTATAAGGGAAATATTTATTCTTAAGGCCTTGTACGTTTATTCTCATAAGAAAGGGATTATAGAGAATTGCACGGGATTTAGTGTGGAATTAACTAATCCCCTTGAAACTCCTTAATCTAGTTGGGTGACTGAGGATTATACAAACAAGGCCTAACAAGGAATTTTTTTTTAGAAAATGAATTAAAAATCATGCTTCTAAATTCAGTTGGATGTATACACCCAACATCGATTCAATTATTGGAACAAGTATATACTTCCTCCGTTTCAGATTATAAGACTTTCTAGTATTGTCCATATTCATATAGATGTAGATTCATTAACATCCATATAAATGTGAGCAATTGTAAAAAGTTTTATAATCTGAAACGAAGGAAGTAGTATAGAGAGCAAAGGCTAAAGTTGCGGGATCAAGCTGTGATTACAAAGGTCAAGTAATTAAACTTCGGTATAGTTATACAACCACGACTATACCACTACCACCAGCATGTTTTTAACATGCTTGGTTTTATTTATACCCACCATAAGAAATTTCACCAACACAAACCATGGCATGCATAACCAGAGCCCCAGACACGACGATACACCAATCACCACACTAACGTGATTACTACATATGAGTTGCACGGTGACCAAATCACACGAGAAACGAAGAAATTAACACTGTCATCAGCTTCATTGCACGAATCACCAACGGGCAACGGCCGACAAGAACCTGCATGGCTTGCATGCACTGTCTCTACCCTGGCTCGCATGCACCGCGGCCGGCCATCTATCAGAACAGCGCGAGCTTGATCAGGGCCCCCGCGGCCGCCGCGGCGACGGCGCTCGCCGCCGCCGCCGGAGCAGTGGCGGCAGAGTACGACGGGTCGCCGTTGACGTTCACGGCGAGCTTCATGCCGGTGCTGCAGTGGCCGGGGATGGTGCAGATGAAGTAGTGCATGCCCGGGTAGGAGAGCCTGATGGTGGTCGACCCCCCGTTGTCGTTGCTCAGCGGGCTGTTGCCGTTGCAGCTGTCGAAGTTGGTCTGGCTCACCTCCGTCACCGTGTGCGCCCTCGCCTGGTAGTTGAACACTGCAACAACACATGTGTTTTCGCAGCACGTATGTGTGAGACTGTGAGTACATGGGATAAGGATTTTTATCTCTCGAGGAGACATGTCCTTGACATCTCCTTGTTGCTTACATGTCACTTAAATAGTTATAAAAAAATTAAAAAAAACTTAACAGCATAGATTTCACTCCACAAACATGCAAAATCAAATTTGATTTCTATAAATTGCAACAAGAAGAACAAATTAAACTAAAAATAGTTGTCGTACATTCGCAGTTATATTTGTTATTTTTGTTGCAACTTGGTTAAGTTAAATTTTAGCTTATATTTGTAGAGTGATATATTTTATATTAATCTATCTTATCAATTTATTTTAATTTTTTAATAACTATTTAGATAACATGTATAAAACGAGGGAATACCTTCTTGAGGGATGAATACACTTTCCCGAGTATATGTGCAAGCTATCGACTATAGTGATGATGAAAGAAAGCTGAGCTTGCTCACCGAGTTCGTCTCCTTGTCTGAAAAACTTGCCGTTGGCCCAGTTGTTGTAGTTGACGCCGGTCGTCCAGCCCTCGCCGTCGCCGACGGTGTACCTCGTGGCTGCGGCCACCGCGGCGCAACTCACGACGAGTAGCCCAACGAGAACGGCTGAAGAGACGGCCATTTGTCCAATGATCAGAAAAGGCTCGGGAAGAGTTGGGTTAGGCACTTGGAGGGAGAGGGAGATAAGGATGTCAGATGACCAATCTCAGCTATACTGTTGCTGCTGCACATTTGCCCGGAGGTTGTAGGCAGGGTCTATTTATACGCACGGCCAGAGAATAAGTCCAGTGACAAAGTACAGATAAAGAGTTGGCCAATGTCAAATTGTCAATCCCCTTTTCTGATCGGATTCTTTCTAAAAACCACTAAAAATTTGCTCAGATGTGAAAAAAAAAAGGAGAAATGGAATGCCTTTGGTGCAACTCAAAGCTTCCAGGAGGTGCAGAGTTGTTGCAGTAGCTGGTAGCATTCCCTCCCTCTGTGCAGTACACGCAGAGTCACCCCCGTCGCATTCTTTTTTCCATGATAAGAACATGTACCACATTTTTCTAGCTGCAAATAAGCTTTTGGACAAGCAATCCATGTATCCACGGATCGGCAATTGAAAACTGAAAAGGAGATGCTACGCAGCTGAACGACGCTTTGCTGGCTGTTCAGGGAGCTGTGCCAAAGCACCAGAGATATGATCAAACAAAGCCATGGATGGGTTAGGTGATGTCTACGGTTAGCTTTGCCGCAGCTCTCTGAATGTTCCACACACGGTGATGTGTCTCTCTGCAGGACGGACGGGCGGACGGGGGCAGCTCGATCGATCGATCGGATCGAGCATACTAGCAGTAGTCCAGCACTGTTTCACTTTCGCGGTTTCACCTAATGCGCTGACCGGCGGGTGAGTGGTGCAGAGGACAAACACGCCGGAACGCCACCGGGTGCAGGTACATGACATCACGGCCGGCTCACGCAGCGACGCTAGATAAGGACTCCCGAGCTCTACGGACACCGGTGCAGCTGCAACCACTGCAACCCCTAGTACAGATATACTTGTTACCAAGATTCTTGTGATCTGTGTGTAGTATGTACATCAGCAATGGCTGCTCGCTGACGTTCTTATCGGAGACGGCGAAACTTTCGCCAAGATGTACGGGCTCGAAAGGACAATGTGTAACACGGGGTTCTGAATTTCTGATCCCCGTCAACCTCGCCGACGTAAGGGGGGCGGTGGCCATGGCGAACGGTGTACTTCCGCTGACGATGGATGTACTTCGATGTCTTCGTCAGAGGACGACTCTGCGTATCTCCGGCCTCCGACCGGTGCCGCATGCCTTGTCAAATTGACCGGCAGGAGCTCTGGCTGCCGGCCTCACGGGATGCGATCGATGACAAGGGAAGATATGGAGGTGGTCATTCATCGAACCGGCGGGTGTTCGCCGTTCGCGGCGTCGGTTAGGGGACACATGGCGGCGGCCATGGTGAGTTGGTGGGGGAGGGAGGAAGACACAATTGGGTTCACAAGCGCCGTCCGATCGAGCTTCCATGGCCACGATGGACTCTCCTGGGCATTCTTTCAGTTAGACACCTTAGAATCATGTTAAATTGGTACCCGTAGTTTTGGATCGACCATAATAGTTGGGCCGGTTGCATGCGGCCCATGAACGTGGATTAAGACTTGGAAAAGGTACACCGAAGGTCCCTCAACTTGTCATCGGGATTAAAAAATGTTCTCGAACCGCAAACAGTGGCGCACTCCGCCGCCGTCCCGCCCGCCACCTCCCCGCACCGCGGCTGCTACTCCCGCGCCCGCCGCCGCTCCCGCTCCCTCCTCATCTCCACGGTCGACGATCTCCTTAGCCTCCTCGACAACATCGACGACGACGACAACCCATTCCCCGCTTGCTAACACCGCCGCCGCCGCCACCGACCCCTGCCGCGCGCGCCGCCGTGGGTGCCCTAGCGCCGGCATCCCCATGCCCTGCGAGAGCAGAGAGCGAGAGGTAGGGAGAAAGGAGAGAAACAGAGAAAGAGAGGAGGGGAAAGAGAGAGTTGACGTGGACACCTGACATGTGGGGCCCACGTTAAGTTGACAACGAGTTCGATACTCATTCTTGAACCACAATAACATATACAATGGGTTCATCAACTATTAAAACTGGTGTAATATAGGTCCCATGAAAGTATAGCGGGTGGTTTGTCCGACGTAGCAATTTGACTTGAGCAACAGCGTTAAGTCAGCGTGGGCCCCACCATGTCAAGGCCTTTTCACTCCCCTCTCTCTTTCTCTTCACTTGGACGGGGAGGGGCATCCATGTCAGCGAGGAGGGTGACGAAGGGGGTAGGCTAGTGCCAACGTTGGCGACAACGCTGGTGCTAGCGACCATGCAGGCTGTGAGGCCGAGCTGATCTGGCTTCACATGTAAGCGACACATCCCTCTTCATCTCGAAGCCGATGTGGTGGTCATCTGGCTTGACGCCATCGCTACCGGTGCGGCGGTGGTGCGTGTACACGCCCGCTTGAGCGCGTTGGAGAGCGCGGGTGCGGTGACGCAAGCCTCGCCACACAGGTGTCCCTGAGGAGCGGCGATAAGTCAGATAGCAGCGTTGTGGCGGCGCGCAATGGCGTGGCATGCCCGTGCCGTGTTGACCCCCGTTTTTATAACAGGAATCAATCGTGTAAACAGTACCATTTCCCTGGATCAAGTAGTCTGGTACACACGAATTCATAGCTGAAATACCAAGTGCACATACACGAGTGTCTAGTACGAATTATTACATCATAAGCCCGCAGGCATAGTCTTAAATCATTGGACCGAGCGGTCCGGAATACATTCCAAAAACAGAAGTAGGTAAGTCAGCGGAGTCAAGGCAGCGGCACGCCATTGCCACAGGCAACGACCGTAACTAAGATTTACTGAGCGCCATCGTCTTCATCACCCTCCTGGTAATAGGCATAGGGATCCTCCGAAGCTTCATCTCCAGCCTCTGATTAAGTTTATATTTGCAAGGGTGAGTACCAACCGTACTCAACAAGCCACCACAGCAACAATGCATATGACAGGGGTATTCAAAAGATGGCTATGGTTCTTTTGCGCAAAGAAAGTTTTATAATTCTTTTCACAACCCTAAGACCTAGCACAGACTGATCAAATTTTAGTACCAGTGTTCATATTAAACAATGACGGTTCTGTCCACTATCCATTGTGATCCCAAGGATAGCTTCCCGCCATTGGATCGTCATGGTTTTCTGAGGACGTCCACCTTCCCTCCTCTCAGGAAGTGGCTCCATCAGCATAGAAATCATCATGCAACATCCCATCCCACACAAGTTAAGTATTTAGAGTCTAGCCAAGTGTAATACACATCCCGGTGCTCAATAACCGCGAGCATGGCTATTCGAATAGATTTGGTTTACTCACACTGCAGTGGATGTACACTTTACCCGCATTCCGCGACTACCCAACACATGAGCCTCGTCCCAACACATGAGACGCGTCACGGCAAAGCCTTTTGATAACCTCGCATTAGCAGTACCCGCTCCATGAACTTTAGTCCTCATGCACTCTAGGCGTCATACGTTTCTAGCAGTGAGAGGAGTTTTGGTGCTCCCGGGAAGGGAAAAACACACACTCCTACGTTGCTTCTTATCGTTGAACCCACTCCATCATGATTGTTCTCTTATGGGTATCCTCATGTAGTATTGCCAAGCCAGCCTCTGACCATCCGGAACGGGCATCCGCCATCCACCTGGCCATCCGAACCGGGCATCCGCCAGCAGACTGCTTGCCGCGTCACACACCTAAAAGAAGACCACTACGCATGGATACTGCCTCCGCTCAGCTATCTACTCCGCTAGGTCTATACCCATACGAGAAGTGCGGTTGTACGGGGGTCGTTTCATGCTTAACTTCATGGCTCGGTCCTTAACTGACCAGGGATGGCACTAGCCTTTTCCGGATACCACCCAAATCCTCCGTCCGCCCCAGTCGAAAACAGTTGTTTAGTTTTATTTCTCCTTTCATAAATCATGTCATCAATATCATGGCAATGTGGCGCTCATGTTTCCACATGCCGCATCTCAATTACCTTCCCAAAGGTAATTGCCTAAGCATAAAGCATTTTGATAAATATGAGTATGCATGATTCTAGAATAGCATTTCTAAGCAATTGTCATAGTTGACTAGGGACTCATACGTAAACATGGTTACGAAGGAATAAGGGGTAAACAATAATCAAGGCATGGCATAATCACAAGTAGGATGTTTATCATTGCATGTAATTTTATTTGTAAACAAAACGATTTCGCAATTGGGATCAACATGTTCAAGAAATAGTGATGACTTGCCTTGCTCAAAGTCTTGCGGGTCTTGGCCTTCACTTGGATCCGCAACTCCCTCGGGCTCTATAGTTACGTGCGAAAATTGATTTGAATTCGGTTAGAATTCAAATAAAAGTCCAAATAAATCCAAATGAAAGTCGAATGCGAAAGTTGATTCCTTTATATTAACTTTACAATTCGTGGACTAAGGCAAACCCAATTTCGATTTAAACTATTTTGCGGGTATAAATATTTTTTTGTCATAAGTTTTTAATTTAATCTCCCTAAGCATTATATCCATATAATAGGTTAGAAATTTCTATCGCGAGCTAAATATCGGACAAATCCTAAAATTATCTTATAATAGTGTACGATTTAATTTAGTCAATGACTAAACGATTAAATATAATACACGGCTAAGATTCCTAGTAATTAAATCCGAATTTTTTACCGTGAATCGATGACTTATAGAGATTACCAAAAATAATCTATAAGAATTCATCTAATTGTTTAGTTATTAATTACATCTAAATTACTACCAGTTTTAATCTAATCCAATCAAGAAACATTTTTATAATTAACCCGGAATTTCGATCGAAATACTACTACACTCTAGGAATTTCAAAAAAAATAATCTATGATTAACCCCGACCATTTTTATTTCCTAAATCCTCCTAATCTCTCCCCCAATTTCCCTTCTATTTTCTCCTTTTCTCCTTTCCTATTTTCCTTTCTTTCTCTTTCTCTCTTTTCTTTTCTTTTTCCTTCTCTTTCTCTCTTTTTCTTTTCTTTTTCCTTCTCTTTCCCTCTTTTCTTTTCTTTTTCCTTCTCTTTCTCTCTCCATTCTTCTTTTCTTTCTCTCCCTCCCGGTTTCTCTCCTCCCTCTCGGCTCTCTGCCTCCCCGGCGGCACGGCGACCAACAGGGGAAGGGGGCAGCGGCTCACCGACAACGGCGGCGGCGGCGACGACGGTGGCGGCGACGACGGCGGCGACGACGACGGCGCACGGCGCGGCACACTGAGGCGGCGGCGCGGTGGCACGGAAGCGGTGGCACGACAGCACAAGGGCGGTGGCGCGGCGGCACGACGGCGGCGGCGCGGTGAAGAGGGAGAAGATGGAGGGGGATGGGTGTGGGAGAGAAGAGGAGGGCGGGGGAGGGGGGGTTTATAGGGTGCGGGAGAGGGAAGAGAGGAGAGGGGCGGTGAAGGGGGTGACGCGACGGCGGCGCAGCGGCGCGGGGCGCGAGGCGGCGACGAGACGCGCGCGGCGACGGGACGTCGACGGTGACGGCAACAGCGGTGGCACGCGGCGACGCGACGAGCGGCGACGTGACGGCGATGGCACGACGGCAACGGCGGCGCGGCGGGCGAGCGGCGCGCGAGCGCGGGGCGCGAGGCGGCGACGGGACGGCGGCGCGGCGACGCGTGACAGGGCACGGGGCGCGAGGCGACGGCGGGATGCGCGGTGATGGCGATGGCGACGACAGAGGGGAGGCGGAGCGGCGCGCGGGGCGCGAGGCGAAGGGCGCGCGGAGCGAGGGGACGCGACGGCGGCGCGGCGCGGCGACGGCGGTGGCGACGGCGTGGCGGGACGGTGGCGGCGCGGGGCTCGGGGCATGGCCGGGCGCACGGCAGAGGAGGGTCTAGGGCTAGGGACCAAAATCGAGCACCTATGAGGCAATGAACAGTGACTTTTTCTATTTATCTCCATTTTAGCCTATTTTCTATTTAAATTTTGCCCTATAAATCCTAATTTTTACACACATGAAGTTCACTCAATATTTGTGTTATTCTAACTAAAAATTCACCCTAAATTAATATTACTCTTATTTTATTTATATAGTTTATTTTGAATTTTTAATTAGGGTTAATTCTTATTCCATCGCATTTAAATTTAATTAATACGGAATATGATCGCGATAATATTTTATTCATTTCTATCCTCACCTCAACCTTTATTTTAAATTATATTTCAGTTATTTATTTTGCTCATTTAATTTTAGGTTTTATTCCTAATTAATTATTCTTTATTCGCTATCAACAAACTCCGAAATCAAAATCCAATGGAATAGGTGAATAAAATCGGCATGATGCAATTTATTTAAAAAGTTTTTGAAGGCCCATATTTTTAGAGTTTAGATTTTTGTCGGTCGAATTTTTCAGGGTGTTACATGCCGCCACCTCGACGCATCCGCGCGCGATGCGGCATGCGGTGTGCCCGACGGTGACGATGAAGTAGGCTGGTGAGGAGCTTGTATAGCTTTCGGCTTTTCTATGCCGTCCACCGGTTTTGACAGTTGAATGCCTCGTGGTATCTGGTATTACGATTCAATGATAATAATCGAACGCGCCGTCAAGTTAAGAGACCTATAGGGCCAGTTTGGTTTGTGACCTAAATTGGTCTTATCAATTTTTAGTAATGCCAAATTTTGACAAGTTTTAACATGACAATTTTTGGAAAGGTAAAGTTGTGTTTGGATTGAAACCAAAATAGCCCAAGTTAACTATTGAAATGGCCTATTTTCTTAGAAATGCCAAAATTTGGCTTCAAACCAAATAGACACTAAACACTATTAAAATTGTCAAATATTGGTAAACCAAATTTAGGCCTCAAACTAAATCAGCCCATAATAAACTTATTCCTTTATTCGGAGTTACGTGCGGCCCATTTTAGTTAGGCCGGAACGGGTTTCGACTAACCAGCTGCGCCCATATTTGTTGGGTCGGAAAGGGAGTTGGATTATTGGAGGCTTAACAACGGGGCTGTGGATTACGTGCGTTGGGATGTCGACTTACGTAGTTACGTGCAACTCATATCGATGGGATTTCTCTCAACCGGTCTAGACCGAAGCTCGCTTGTTTGTCTGTTAGATCGAGCTCGCGCGCTTCAGATACGCAGCCTAGGGATTCCGTGTGAGCGATGATCTTGACGCATAAGGGCTAAATATTGGGCTTGTTTGGCACAGCTAGCTCCAGCTCCACCAGACAGCTAAACAGTTTCAGCTCCACCAAAACTACGAGTGGAGCTGGGTAGAGCTGTCTCACAAAATGAACTAGAGTTGTGGAGCTGGGTTTAGGCAGCTCCATAACTCCACTCCAAACCCAACTCCTAGAGTTAAATTTAGAAGCTCTGGTACCAAACATGTAGTATCTCCCAGATCCGTTTTTCCATCCCAGCGGCGCTTTGTCCTCTTCCTCCACCTCAGTGGCCATCCTCCTCCTACCTCTCCTTGACCATCACTATTCCGAGAGGTGGCCCGAACTCTTGCTCCGGCAGCTGGCGGCGGAATAGTGAGTGCAGATTGAACTCCTCGTCGCCTGTCATCACTCACCAATGCAAACATTACAAGTGACAAGTCTATATAATATAGCCATGTCTGCTCATAGTCATACTGCATTTGACCGCAAAAAGAAGACGACTTGTGCTGTTGTGCATATCAGAAAAACAAACATGGCGTAGTCTCCTTCACTCGACAGACACGCTGAGACTGTTAAATGAGCTGACGAGTTGAATTGACAAGCTTTATGAAGCTGATGCATCTGACCGTTTTTCCTTCAGGCAGACAAACGAGAAAATCTTGGCAAATCGTCGTAGAGGGTTCGTTCTCATGCCAGATCTCTAGGTCAAATATGCCAGCCACCAATGTGAACATATTTGATCGGCAAAATTTGCTATAGGACACTTAAAAAACGTGTAATTAGTCGTGGGACACCGCAAAAACGTAAATTGGCTGTAGGACATCGCAAAAGAGTGGTAATTAGCTACTGGACACCGGAGATGTTATTTTATTATTTTCGGTGAAAACAAAGAAAGAAAGAGTGTTAAAAGACATATGCTTTGCATATCTGAAACGGAAAACCTAACAGTCTCTTTCGCCTGAAACTTTGAAGTGAGAAGAGCAGTTGAATTCATAAGCTAGCTGAGAAGTATGATATTGGAATTGACATATTGAAATCTGATTGACTTCTCTTCCAGTTTACATAAAGATTTCTGGACTAGATTTTGGTGGCAAACAATTGATAGTCGAGTTACTACAATCCAATCAGTCTGAATTTTGAGTGTGCTAACCCTGATTAATATTTCATGGCCTTCCTTCAAACAAAGGGTAAAAATAATTAGCAACATAAAAAGAGTATTTAGCACGCATGAAACAACAGCAGAAGAATATGTTCTTTCAAGTTTCAATCCGATATACTGCTATAGATCTTCAGTTGTATTTTACAACGAGATTACAAGATGCTTCAGCTTCGAGCATCCAACACACATCATCACCTAGTCTTGCTAGAACTATGGCGTGGTTTCATTTTAGGGCATCACAATATATATGTACACAATAGATGCTTAGAAAGAACAAAATAGAAGACAACGATATTTACAACAAGAATAATTTTGGGCCTTCTGATCCACCAGATGCTTGGCTATGGTTTGAATTCCTTTTCGAGCTCTTCAATGACAGGCTCCACAGCAGCGTCTATCTGATTGCTGACATCTTCAATCTGCAACAAGAACAGGATAATGGTAAACAGTCAAATTTAATATTGATAATTCAGGTAATGACAACAAGAAACTATGTATAGTGTATACAGTGATAAAAGCAAGCTGTTTTTCATCTCATCTAGATGCTAGAGTTCTCTTGAAAATTTATAATTGAGCTACCAAAGCTTGTTTCGAGAGAAGCCATGTCCAACTCTCTTTGTTTTCTTTTCCAGTACAAAGTAAACATATGCTTTCCCCAGCCCAAAGCCATGTCTAATTCATAGTTTATGAAGCTGCTGAAAAAAAGAATTGAATCTGTCCATGGTTCCTTGCAAGCAACAACTAACTAACCTTTAGTCAAAAGCCAATTCAATAGTCTGAAATGGTCAGAAACATGTAATTGCATATGATGTTTCTAACTGTAACTTCTACTACATCTAAACAGAAAGCATGCTAATCATGTACCGTGGACATAACATTCTCATTACTAATATATATATATCCTTGACATGATGATATATACACAACAATTGACATACATACCTTCTTTATGATGATCTCAACCTTCTGTGCATCCTTATCCACTATCTCAGCAATGTACTCAACCTCCTCGGCCAACTTATGCAGTGTACCATTCTCTGGTAGAGCATTGGCCACATTAGCAGCTAACTTCTCTGTCACCTCCGCGGCGTGCTCCACAACCTCCAATGCAGTTTCCACATTTTTTGTCACCTCATCTAACATAGCAACACAAGTAGAGTATATGGGCATGCCATTTAAGGGGTAGTTGATATGAATAATTGATAAACAATTAGTGGGCTATGGTGAAAATGATTTACTCCAATGCCATTTGCAAGATTAGTAGTTGTATGGATCTAAAGCGATCACAAACAATTAATAAGCTAAGGGGAAATGATTTACTCCTATAACATTTGCAAAATTAGCAGTTGTATTGGGTCTAAACTCTAAAGCAACCAGGAATTGGATTTGTGTAATTGCACCTTCGGCTTTCCTGACCCTATTGTAGAATGGCACGGCCGTGTAGACTACGCCTCCAAGCACCATCTGCACCCTGAGAAAAATACGAAAGATATCAATCGCAATGGTTCTCAGAATAGCAGTACAATACAGTATTTCTTTCCCCAATTCCTACCAAATTGGAAGCATCGGTAACGGCGAGAACCCAAGCTGTCGGTGGCCGGCGTCAGCGGCAGCGGCAGCCATATCTGCCGGAACTATGTCAGATTTCCCCAGAACAACCCATCTGACCACACAAACCAACCATCTTATTACAAGCCCTTGACCTAAAATTCTCCAAAAATCAAGCAAGAAAAAACACTGTTCTTGCTCAGATACCACATACCCGGAGTCGATGCCGCTCGAATCTCCAGCACCATCGCCAGGATTCTTGATCCCGCTGCATCGAGACGGAGCAAATTCAACAAATCACTCGATTTCACATCCAACTTTGGTTAAAAGTAAAACTCTTCAGAAATAAGCAACCAAGGGAACGCATACCTTGGGTCTTCCTGGCCAGGTTGCGCGGCGGCTCCGGTCGCCGGCAGCGTGAGGGTTGCCATGGAGAGAGATCAATTAGGGGAACAAGCGGTAGGTGGACGAAGGGAAGAAAATTCGATAAAAACGACCTGGAGTCATCCGTTCATATGCTATTGCCGTGTTCTATCGTGTTTCTGATGAGTCATCCGCATTAAAAATTCGATAAAAACGACTTGGAGTAGTAGAGGAGGAAGAGGAAGAGGAACGAGTACAAATTACGCATGAGGAGATAAATTAATCATCCTAATTACCTGATGATCAATCAATCGGTTTCGTGACGCAGACCTTAATTACCTCCCGTTTACGTGGGCCTGATGGGCCGACTTGGCACGTACTCCTTCGGGACGGCCCAGCAACTCTTATGCTGGCCCGGGTCATATTTTAGTCCGGAAAAAGTCCACTTTGACTCCCTCCCTTAACTATAAAACCGGATAAAACAACTCCCTCAAATATTAAAACCGGTGTAATTTGACTCCCTTAGTGGTTTTGGGAGCGGTTTTACTGACGTGGCGCTGATGTGGCGGTATTGACTTGGTCTTCGTCCCACGTGGCGTTGAAGTGGCGCTTATATGACACTGGAATTAAAAATATATGTGGGACCCATGTATCATTCACACAAAAAAAATACAATAGGACCCACTGACATGTGGGCCCACATGACATGTTCCCTCTCCAACCTTTCTTCCCCCTTCCTCTCTCTCCTTATCTCTCTCTCTTCCCCTTCCGTCCGAAGCGCCGTCCACCCTCCCACCCGCCGCCGCCACTCCGACCCCCGCCCGCCGCTCCAGCGCCTGCCCTGCTGCGCGCAGCCGCAGCTCTAGCGCCCTCGCCCACCCGCTACATTAGACTAGTCATTACTGCATCCGGCTAAAGTGAGCATTGTACAGTATACGAGAAGAATCTGAAGATGACAGAGAAGAAGCTTTTGGTCACCTTTTTGGCGCTAGATGACAGAACCACAACGTTTTGTCCTAAAAACGGCAGTTTGCAAAGAGAGCTGGCCGGTGAGCATGTATAATCTGCTGCTGGTGTTGTAGAACAAGGTCCTGATTCTGAATTCCAGTAGCACCTGCGAGATGAAACATATGTAACAAGGCTGATGATGCCAGAAAAAACATTTTGGAAGTTCATGCAGATCGATTCGATGAGACGATTCAGTTTCACTCCCATTCCTGCAGCACATGACTACCGCTCCTTCACCTGCTTCGATCTTGACGACGACAACGCCGCCGCCATCGACGCGCCCAGCTCGCCACCGCACACGCCGCGGACATTGGACAGTGGACCGCGACGGCGCTGCTCCGATGCGACCAAGAAAGGCGGGAGCCTGACGTCGTGCTGCTCGGCGCCGTCGTTGTTGGAAGGGAGATTCGGGCTGGGCGGGAGCTCGCGGCGGCGGTCGAGCCTGAACGCGTTAGACATCATCTCCTTCTCTCCGGCAGCTCCAGCGCCCTCGCCCACCCGCCGCCGCCGCCGCCTCCTCTTCCGCTTCCATCGGCGCCAGCACCACCCCGAAGCGCCGCCCACCCTCCCACCCGCCGCCACCACTCCGTCCCCCGCCCTCCGCTCCAGCACCCTCACTCCGCCCCCCTCCCGCCACCGCCCGCCACTGTCGCTCCAGCCATGTTCCTCACAGACGGCCGACGGGAAGAGAAGAGAAATAAGGGAGAGAGGGGGAGGAAGGAAGAAGGGTTGGGGAGAGAATGACATGCGGACTCTATATGTCAGTGGGTCCTTTTATAATTTTTGTATGATTGATAAATGGGTCTCACATATATATTTTTAATTCTAATCTTACGTAAACGTTATGTCAATGCCACATGGAACGAGGACTAAGTCAACTCTGCCATGTCAGCGCCACAGCGAAACCGTCTACCAAAACCACTTAAGGACTCAAATTACACCAGTTTCAATAGTTAGAGGAGCCGTCTTATCCGGTTTTCTGATTAAGGGGTATGAATTAGATTTGGCTGACATTTAAGGGAGTCAAAGTGGACTTTTTCCTTTTAGTCCTCCCCTCTTGGTCCAGTACTCCCAGTCAAACGCAGCAGTGTCGTTTCAGAATCGCAGGGAGAATTCAGAGACCATCAAATACTTGGCGGTGGAAAGTTTCAGAAAAAGCTTATCGATGATGGTGATTTTGCGATTGATCTCCCACTGATTGCGTTAGGATTTGGATTAAATATAGTGCCTAACAGAGCCAACCCGATTCCGTCGGACAAAAATTACCCTAAACAGCGGCGGCGTCACAAAGTCGTCCACTGTCGGCCACATAATTAACCCGTGCAGTCGTCGTCTTCTCCATTACTCGTAGTATTAAGTAGTGACACTTCACTGTCATGGCCCCAAATAGGGCTACTAACGAAATCTCGCTGCCACTCTCACCAACGAACTGAGGCCGTCAGATGCCAAAACCAACGGGGTAGATCTCTTCAACTTGCTACTGCCGTTCTACAGATACTGGAGAATAACTCCTTCAGCTTTCCTTTCGCCTGCAGTGTTTCCATTCAAAATTAGGATTATCGCCTTTGACTTTCCGTAAGCCGAGGTCGCCGCCTGCTGCTATGCGCACGACCATACGTTACAGCAAAACCGATTGCTTGTCACTGAGCAGTGGGCCCCAATTTGTGCCTTGGCAATCTGGGTCCACAGTATCAGTGACTGTATACAAAAAGATTAGGTCATTCCGCGCTTTAATTTTTTGGCACTCGTAGCGTGTGTGCCCTCCAGCTCCACCTCCACGCGTTCCCCCCAAACCTTTACCAAACCCAACAACAACGACCAATCCACTCCACGTCTCCACCCCAATTCCACCACCACCGCCGCCACCGCCGCCGCGGGGTACTCACACCGATGCGCGCCGCTGCCGTCGCCGCCGAGCTGCCACCGCCGGATCGTCGCTAGGTGTTCCGCGCCGCCATGTTGTACACGGAGCGGCCGAGCCGCGTCAACGGGACGGCCACCGTCGACTGCTCGACCTACCCGCTCGACTGCCACCCGGTCTGCCCAGGCGGCAGCTGCTACGAGATCGCCGAGCCCCCGCCGCCGTCGCCGGTGGTCCCGCGCGTCGACGTGGCCGTCGACGACCACCACCTCCCCGTACGCCTCCTCCTCACCGTCTCACTCCTCTCCGCCTTCCTGTTCATCTCGCTCGCTGTCTCCACGATCCTGCTCTACCGCCGCCGCGTCGTCCTGCGCCGCCGGCGGCGGGCCGCGACCGCGCCGCTCCCCGGTGACGATGGGTTCGGCGACGGGGATGAGGAGGCGGGGGGCGGCGGCGGCGGGGATGTGCACCACGTGTGGTACATCCGCACGGTGGGGCTGGACGAGGCCACCATCACGTCCATAGCCACCGCCGAGTACCGCGCCGGAGTTGGGTGGGGAGGGGACTGCGCGGTGTGCCTCGGCGAGTTCCGCGACGGGGAGCTGGTGCGCCTCCTCCCGCGCTGCTCGCATCCGTTCCATGCGCCTTGCATCGACACCTGGCTCCGCGCACACGTCAACTGCCCGCTCTGCAGATCCCCAGTCGTCGTTCCCTCCGATCTCCCCGCCACGGCTACCGAAGGTGAGGCGGAGGGTGGTGGGCAAGCGGAAGAGCACCAGGTGTTTGATGAAATCTCGCTGTCGGAATCACGTGCCGATGTCTCCGAGGATTCCGACGCCTCTTCGGACACTCAAAGTGAGGACACAGCAGCTTCACCAGAGGATGGTGGGAGGGTGATGCCTAAGCCAATACGGCGCTCGGCGTCCATGGACTCACCGTTATTCCTGGTGGTTGTGCCTGAAGCGCAGGACGATGCCATGCTGGGTAATCGAAAATTTACGAATGGTCAAGAGATGAAGTTATTCAGCGTGAAAGAGAAGGATGCAACAGGGACGTCTTCTTCCTCTTGTCAGGCAGGGCGGTTTGGGATTGGCAGATCGATGTCGAGCAGTGGACAGGGGTTCTTCTTCTCGCGGAATGGGCGCTCCAGTAGTGCTGTGTTACCACTGTGAGTTGGCATGATTTTGCTGTCAAAGGGAGTTGCAGCCTCAGCAAAGCTGGGAGCTGGTAGTGTGTCATGTCTTTTGATAGAAAGCGTATACCAGATTACCAGAGAGCTGAAGTAGCTCTTGGAGAAAATCTCCTTCTGAGACAAATGAGTTGACAATTGTAACTGTGGAGGTGATAAGTACTTCTTGAGTTGATGAGCTCGTGTAAATTTGTACCTCCCAGGTTGCCTGTATCATAGTTTTGAGCTTGGGATCTAGTGAATTTGAAGGAACAAAACTCAAGTTTGTCTTCTCTCTATATCATGTAACACAATGCAAGTAGGGTTGGATTATCACCTACAAAAATAGCACATGCACTAAAACAATTTATCTATAGCTTGTGTAAACTAACATTTGCTGACAGTGGCTGATGCTATTATTAGACATTTACTTTTGCATGAAACCATGGATAACATTGAGGACATATAGAAATGAGGGCTTGGTTAGTAATTCAGCATCTGTTAACCTTATTTATCAATCAATGTTGTGAAATTTGGTACGTATATTTATCAAGTAGATGCTCTGAAATATTATGCATAATTGGTACTTCGACACTAATGAGCTAACATATAATAGCTTTTGTGAATGAGGCTTTATTTTTTGGCAGGATATACATGAACAGAAAAGTAATGCTGTGGTGTTCTCGTGCAGATTTAGGAAGCATTCACCAGATCAAGGTACCTCATATCAGCTCTTCCACTTTCCTCGCTTCTTTATAAGTATCAGTTTTGGAGCCCAAAGCAAAGTGCATTTCAAGAAGTTCCATTACATTTAAATTAGACAAATTGCACTTGAAGGCTCTGAACTATTCTGTTTTTGTAATCAGGCTCCTATCCTTTTAATTTGTTGTACCTCTGTTTCCATAATAGTCAGCCTGTCAAGAAGTTCCTATTAAGAAAACCTCTAAGTTACTGATTCAGAGTATAGCCTGAGTGCTGGTGTATGAGATACTGAATTACAGTAATCGCTTTACCAAAAATCTGTACAAAAGTGGGATTAGAGACAAAGCAAATGACAGCCTTAGGGGAGGCCAAACTGCAAAGAGTGGTTGTGGAGAACTAGCATATCAGCTAATCATTTTTGTGAGTAAGTCAGGTTGGAAAAGGGCTATAACTTTCAAATTGTCTCCTCTCCTGCTTCGTCCATGTGCAATTTAGCCTTTAGCATAGGATTCAGAGTTTTGTAAAACTTCTGCATTTAGATGCAGTAAGTATCACTCAGTTGCCATTTTTTTTTTCAGTTTCTCTTGGCCTTTGTTTAGTAGCTAACCGGCTGTGGCTATGTCATTCAATGTCTTATGCGATATTTGGTTAAAACACTGATTTAAATTTATTCTTATTAAATCGTATTTATCTCAAAGAAATAAAAGACATTCAACTTGACAGTTATAAATTAACTTGACGTTGTGTTTAATTAGAAAAAGGAATTGTTTTTTTTCCAGCATTACAACCATCTATGCTCTTTTTTTTTTGTCTCAACAAATTACATTAGCAGAAATCGCTAAAACTATTCATTTTATAACTTTGCAGGCTTTAAGATGATTTAGTAAAAGTAAAAATCACACATTTATGTTTTCTCTCTGTTGCAGCTTCTCCATGTTAGTGAAGTTGTGTGTTTCTGTGCAATATCTCTGCTCTTTGTCTCGGCATTCCTCTCCTAGTCAGTGAGGATCAAGTTTGTCAATTCATGCTTAAAGAAGTCGAATAAATCTTTTTTCCCCTGTTATTTTTTTATGCAACGAATGTCTCTTTTTTTATTTTGAAAAGATATGTGATCACTATATCAACATTATGATGTGTCTTCTCTTAAAGCTCTATTCTACCTTTCAAATTCTGGTAAATATCAATATGCTCAACTGTCAAGGAATTCTGTTAAGAATCCATATATTTCTGGATTATAATGAATTTAAGAATATATAACTACCTTCTACAATCATACCTTTAGCTCACTTTTAAGCACTGCAGCATATATAAATGTTAAATTCTTTCTATCAAACATCTAAAAGACTAATTGTTTTTTACCACGTACTTCGTTATTCTGATAGATGAACAAAAATATCTTTATATTGATTCTACTTGTGTTTTGAATTTCCTGCGTTAGTTTACTTGATGGTCTACCTACTGCCCCTTTAACATGCTTGAGTGAGATCTCAGATTAAGGAATGGAGATGTCTGGAAGGAACTTGGATTGTTAATATGCTGAAGCTTATGCAACAAACTTTTTACAGCTATAATTCAGCTCTCATGTACCTCCAAATTTCTTCATTGATAGATGTGCAGACTGCATAGTAGACCATTTTTTGTTTGGGAGCTAATGCATAGATAAATTTGTCTTATTTGGTAAAATATCACACCAACCAAAAAAAAAATTTGCTCGTGCTTCATCAAAGTTGCTGCTGCTGGTTCTTCTTTTAGCTACCTTTGCAACCACTGAAAAATCCACTGATGCAGTTATGCTTGACTTTGTTGCAACCTTTACGTCTTCTTCGTCAATCATTGTCTTCATCTCTTCCTGTTCCCAACCCTTTGTTCAAATGGGGTTATTTATTAAAAATGCAAGCAAACAAAAATTATGCATCTGTTAAGCTGTCTATTTTTTTTTTGTTTCTGTGCTACATGATGGGGTCTCACTGCTGTTTTCCAGTTGTCCACTGACTACTTTGGTTGATGAGCAGGAAAAGTGTACTTTTATAGTGTAACATATGCACCCATTTAGGTTGGCATGATTCATTTGTTTCGACATGCATAGTTATATTAGCTTTCTCGCTTTTCTATTCTGATGTATTTCGATATGTATGATAGACTTCCACTGTTTGAAACTTGAACAGCGCTCCTTTTCCCCCTAAAATATTTATGCTTTCCATTCCATTTAATACACAGATGTCCCTCTCTCTCTCTCTCTAGCCAACTAAACCTGTTCTTAAGGTGTATCTTCGTATGCTATTTGGGCACTGCTTCCATCAAACAATTCATTTCAGAATAAATTTATTCACAAAAATTAATTGTACAGTTAAAACCTTGGAGTTTTTATTTGTTGTGTATGACATGCTAATAGGTGTGGGAAGAGTCTACAATTTCTTGGTTCTTGTTACATATAACTTTTAGTCAAGCGGTATGGTTCTACTTACATATCTTCAACAACTACGGTTAGTATCAATCTTGTTTAGAATTCAATGTAGTTGTCTGCTTAGAAGTATTAGCCTGATAATTTTGTACTACCAAATAATTACATTTTTGGATTTCCCTGAAGTCATGATTAGCATGCATGTAGGTGTCTGTCCGAAGGTTTTTCTAATTAAGATGAAGCACTAACATTTTCATCTCATGCGTGGTTAGTTTGATGGGAACACTTTATTATGAATCAGGTTCATCTGAATGGAGTCAGTTAGGAAATTCTGTCTGAAGTATATTGCTTTATAGTCTATTATTCAATTCACAGAGGATTATAAATTTCCTGACACCGTGCTTTTGCTTGTTTCAAGGTTCAAGTGTTCAACTTGGAGCATAAAGGTTTTTCTGTCATTATTCTTATGGAGTCCTGGAATAGGAAGATAAGTTGCCTCTAACCTATAGACCCTCAGGAGTAGGTCTTTATAAAGATTTGTAATCTATGCTATGTCTGCTGTGGAGATTGGTTGTCACAGAGACTATTATAATAAGCTATGGTTATTCTACTTAAGTAACAACTATCTTATCTCGGTCTACAGCCTGTTTTGCAGATTTTGAGCCATGTTGTTTATCCTTTTTGGTGTTCCTATACTGCAAATAGGGATGCAAGCGGGTTATTTTAGCCCGCTTATCTTACTTCTAGTTTATTTTTTCTTCTAAATTTTGTACTAGCGTGTGGGAAATGAATTAGCAAGCAGGTTTTTATGCAGGTAGCGGGACTACCCACTTGCATCCGTAACTGCAAAAAGTAGTTGCATTCTATTGAATCAATGTATGAGATGCGATCCTTCCATCTATGCAAATATGCATTATGCATACGTCTAGGCATAAGGTGCATAAGTTATCTGTCATGGCCAACTCGATGATCCTACCAGTATATCTTGTGTTCTTTGGTTTGCTTCCTTGTTTTACGGATCTGTCATTTTCATGGCCACTCACATGCGTGCACAGATACATTTATACGCACACATCGAGTTGCCCATCTTTTTTCTTCATTTTACTTGTGTGATACTAGTAGAGTTGCACATCTTTCCCTAGCAACTTGACCTTTTGGGTGAACGGTTGGTTGGTGAACTTTGGGGTGATTGGTTGGTGCATGAAGTTAACTCCACACTGACGTTGCTGTTTATCCTTTTCTTTTCTCTCAGGTGGCTCCACTTCTTTATTTTACCAGATGATGCTTCGATGGAGCAGAACATTTGAAGAGCGAAAACGACATGCAGCATGAGAGCAAGTGGCACATGTGTTTTGTCCTGTCGGTCGAATCAATCAGGGTGCAAGCATCACATAGGTGAAATGGCTGTGCAGCTCTTTCACTATTTGATCAATCATGCTTAGATAGAAACGGTAAAAGGTCAATCAGGTAAAGGACCCTGTTGTAGAATCTTTTCTTGGGTCAATGAGAGGACACAGCTTGCGTCCTATTTTCATTTCTTTCTTATCGTTTTCTTGGTATCGTTTTGCTTTGCTTTGCTGATTTGATGTTCATGTTTGTGCTTTCCTTTAAAGGCTCCTATCTTGTTTATTGTAACGAACTGATTATGGTACACTGAAACTTTTTAAACCCATCACTTTCAAGTGCCCAACTAAAGGCCTGATTGAGCATTTTCTTTTGTTGGGCTTCTATTCCTTTACATGGTATCTGAGCTTCTCGTAATATTTAGAATTTTGGTATACACAGCAGAAAAAACCAAGAACTATTTTCAGAGAGGGCTTTTTGGCTATTTGCATGAACTTCACTTGGTTGATCACAGGATGGAGGAGCAGAATGAACGTTCAGGAAAGTAACGGGCAAGCTGTGTGGCCACAAGATGGGGAATCTTTGGTATTTTGGCAGTAATTGGTGCTTCACAAGGGAAACAGAATCCTCGCAAGAAGGTATTGAAACAGCTCCTGTCAATTGTGTCAGGTCCTAAGGAACATGGTAGCACCCACAAGGAATGTCATGTGTCATGTCTACTATGCAATTGTTCTCTAGCTAGAGCATATAAGATATAAGTATTCGTAGTTTTATTTTCAAACGTAACGTACACAGCTAGCCATGCATGCGTTTCACTTGCACACTCCACATATGAACAAATCAGTCCATTATTATGAAATGATTCGACACTAATGATTAATGAAACTGCTAAGTACATAAAGGCACAATAATATTAGTTTGCACAACGAAGTGGCTTCACTTGCTAGAAGAACTAATCATCATTCATACATGCTAGTAACACGTAGTTGGTTGGTATGCTAATTGCTAATCTAAACTACAGCCCTGCTCTTCCTGAATCTTCTCAATGATCTGATGAGCGGCGGTTGCAATCTCATCCACAGACGTAAGCTGGCAATCATCTTCTACCTGCCATTGACGACGAGATCACTTGAGATGACGATCCATTGGCAGGTCAAACAATGGCCCTTTTTTAGGGAACCGCAACCTTTTAGCTACTCCAGCTGAGCTCCATTAAAGTAAACAGATGGGGGAATTTGGAGCAGTTGTGCAAGACAAAGCAAGATACAAAATGCACGGAAACCTAGGCACCAACAACTTGTTTCAGTGTGATATTGCTAACCAGATATAGGTACTATGCATCTTGGATTGAGAGCCACACATATGTTTAGTTTGCAATCAGATCAAATTGTTTAGTAATGGTACTAGATGTGAGGAATGCGTAGTAGATTGTAGATTTGCAGTAGTCGTAGTTAGATTTTTTTTACCTTGAGGCTGAACGAGTAGAGAACCATGTGGCCGGCGCTGGTCATGTTGAGGTGGAGCACGGTGAGCCGGTGGCCCTGCAGCGCCACCACCAGCCGGAGCAGCTGCCTCGGCCGCCGCCGTGACAGCACCCGCAGGTTGGCGTGGCTCTCCACCATGGTCACCTCGACGTCGGCCACCGCCGACGGCTTCGACCCGGACGCCTCGGCCTCGGCGGTGCCTGCTCCGCCGTCGTCACGGCCGTGCACCTCGTTCACAACGGGAGCCACCGGCGCCGCGGTGGCGGCGGCGCTCATCGAGTACTGCGGGAAGGTGAAGAAGCTGGCGAACGGCGCCGCCGCCGCCGCCGCCGCGTCGTGGGCCGCGCATTGCCGGGAACTCTTCCGCGCCTCCAACGACTGGAGCAGCTGCTCCAGCTCCTTGACGAAGTTGATTGCGCCGCCGACGATGGATGCCTGATCACCCTGCGCAGCACATAAGCAGTACATGCATGAAGAGAGAACGCCATGCAAATGCAAGATAAATCAAAACTCAAAAGCAGTACGGCCGGCGGCCGGCGGCCGGCCGGCGAGGCGAAGCCGTGGAATGACCGGCAGTGAGGTGAACTAGCAAACTAGCTAGCTGTGTTACCCTTTGTGCGTAGGACGGCGGCATGAGGGAGCGGAGCACGGCGAGGTACTCGTTCATCTGCTTGCGGCGGTTGCGCTCGACGGCAATGTGGGTCATCCGTTGGCTCTCCACCTCCTCCTTGTTCTTCGCCGCCCTCGCCCGCCGCCGCTTCCTCCTCCCCGCCTGCACCGTCGTCGCCGCTGCCGCCACCGCAGCCTGATCCTCCTGATGACCACCAACCCCTCCTGCATTCTCCGCGCAAGCAGGCTCTACCGGCAGCGGCGGCGGCGCCATGGCAGCAGCAGCAGCGGCGGCCGCAGGGATCTCTAGCTCCTGGAAGCCATGCAGAAGCATCGACGAGCACGCGGCGGCGTCCCAGTTGCCGCCGTCCAAATCCATCACTCCCTCGAAGCCACTGAACGGGCTGCTCCAACCTCCTCCACCACTTCCTCCTCCTCCTCCTTCCATGGCGCAACGACGACGACCGAACAGATCACCACGCGAGAGCAGCACGGCCTCCAGTGCCATGCCTCCGCAGGATCTCACCTCTCAACGAGACACCTTTTGCACGCACGCACGCACGCACAAAACAAACTGTGGATCAAGAAGCTAGGTTTCCTCCATGGGATAGCGCGCGGTTGTTGTAGGCGGCAACAGCTCACCTTGTAGCAACAGGTTGGCTTTGGCTCGATGGACACGTGAAATAGCTAGCTTAGCTCAGCTCTAGCTCTTGCTGCGGCTGTTTGGGAATCGAAATGGATGGAGTCATGGAATGGGAGAGCATGACAACGAGCAGGGGGAGATGAGAGTGTAGTATAGTACGAGTATACTATAGGAGTGATTGATGGGAGGGTTTGGAAGGGAGTGGATTTTGGTGTGATTAGGCCATAATTGGGTCGTGTGGGGTAGGACGTACTTTTGTCGCCCAAAAAGGTAACGGAACTTTTACCGAGCCTCGGACGGGCCTGCAAAAACCCGGCCCAGCATGGCTAAGACGATGAAGAATATTAATCCTTTTTTTTTTATCATTTCCAAGTTCCAACCGTTTTTAAGTTTTTTGGAACAAAAATATAAGTGGATTGTTTTATCATTGGACTGTGAATTACCGTCCGTCCAAATACAAGAAGTATGGTGTTTCAATAGTTCGTTAGGATAAAGCTTTGATTAGCGGTTATTCCGTTAATATATTATTTATGTGATACAAAAGAAGAATAATAGTAAGTACCTAATTTGAGTACAAATATAGTGGCATCAAATTTGTGTCAAAAAATATCCTAATATTTGTTGGTCAAAACCTTATCATAATGAAATGAAATACACCTTATCATACTGAATCCTATTCTATTCTAGAACAAGATGATATCAGGTGGGTACTAGACCCGGTACCCCAATGGTATCATCGGGTACCTATCGGTGCTAGACCTCGCGTACGCCAACGACAACGCTTTGTGCTCCAACGCCACCAATCTATTGGACTCACAACCTCACTCATCTGGATCTAGCTCGTTAACTGTGGAATTGAGTGGTAGGGGCTCAGGTGGGTAGACCTCATGGTGCTAGGCCCTCACCATCCACCGCAAGAGGCTTAGCCTACAGGAGAAGCAGTGGCTCGTGTTCGCTAGCGAGGTGGATCGACAACTCGTGTTTGCCATCAGGTAGAGCACATGAGACAAGTCGCTAGCTTGCCGACAGTAGTGTCGCACGAGGTGGAGGTGGCGTAGGTCTGGTTCAAGAAGGCGGTCGGCATGGAGTACATGTTTTAGCTTGTGATGTAGCCAATGTCGACGGCGGCTGGTCGCTCGCCATGGCCTTTGTGGTGGCACTTGACCAAACGGCGAGGTCGGGATGGCAACAATGATCAAGTTGTGGAAGGGGAAGGGTGGCAAGGGCGCCACCGCAAGAGAGGAGGTTAGCACCAACGGGACTATGTGGTGTTGTGGTCTTCGCGACGAGAAAGCAGCGAGGATATCGATGATCATGGTGGGGTAGCGAATAGGAAGAGGAACAGAAGCGTGCACGTGGGTGGTAGGCGTGATAGCGGATGTCACAGGGATACCTTGCACATGCGTTGGAAGGGAAACTTTCTTTAGCATTCTCGTATAATTTTGGATGGAGTGAGTATTGTTTGTTCCTAAGGGGATTTTAAAAGCACCATGCCACACTTTGATCAAACCCTTCTTTGGAATGGAGGAGTTATGAGTGTTTTCAAGGATTTGAGCTAAATGCTTTGAAAATCCTACGCCCCTTATGGTTTCTTTGAAATGTAGGAACTTTACATCACGAACTCTGTGAAATTATTCTCACACTTTTCTATAGAAAAAAAGAGGATTGGATTAATTTTTTTGTCAAAATTATTTGCTATCATTAGTAGAGATATCTGTTAAGATTTATAGTATTATGATATGTCACATCATATACTATGCGTACTTATTTTGAAACGGACGAAGTAGTAATAGTTTAGGACGGAGGTAATACTCCATAATAGATTTTCTCTTTTAAATTTAAAAATCTTGATTGGACACATCCCAAGATGTCTTTATTTCCCATGTGCAATTATTAGTTTGAAAAAATTATTTTATCCATTACTTCACTGAAAGGACATTTTAAAACCAGACCGAGCATATAGAACTCCCAAGTTCCTGTTATTCCCTATGCAACGCACACTGACGCACGTACATATATTGTGGTTGGTGATGCACGTACGACCGCCACGTTGATCACAGGTATAAATTGCAACCCATGTGCCTAGCACTCTCCGGTATGTGATCGATCGAGATGCCCTCAAGAATTTGCCGGTAGAATCAAGTAGACCATAGTGGGCACTGGGCGGTCCAGCGGTTGGTTATTTGGAACCATGCACATACCACTGTGTTGTTGCTTTGCTTGCCAGTGAGGCAGTGATCTAGCTAGCGCCATGACTCTGCAGAAAATCGGCAGAAACCCGTAGAAATCCACGCCGCGGAGTGTGTTCTCGTGGCAGCCCGGGCCGTCACGCGTACTCGCGAAGCAGTGTGCAGTTTGGCTGAATCTAGCCGTAGCGCAGTCAGCCAAGGTGAGCGCGGCATGGGAGCTCAGCCTCCGCCAGTTCGCCTGCCATGGAGAGACTGATCACACCACTATTTGCCCTACCACACAAGTAGCCGGTAGCTCTCGTTTGCATTGTTCCCAGGGAAAAAAAAAGCATAAATTTGGCTGCCTTCGCTGCTCGTGCAGGCTACATGATCGATGCATTCATGCAGCAGCAGCAACAGTGTTGTTGCGTCTCGGGAGCAACTGACTGATCGTGAGCAACAGCAGGGTATCAGGATTGCAGGGCATGCAAACGATTGAATGAGCAACAGACCAACAGTGTGTGCAAGTTTTAACTTTAAGGCCATGAAAGTACTGTTGCTATTGGCAGCGTATTTTCGGGTTAATTGGATCATGCTACTGCAAATATGTAAAATTAGAAAAAATGCTATTCGTGATATCGGCTAGGTGCAACTGAAATTTTGAGAAATTGGATCCATGCCACTCACTCCATCACGTTTTCCGTCCTTTCCGTCCCGTCACTTTTTCCAGGAGGCGAGGCACGAAGGCCGGCGTCGTGGGCGGCAGACAGCGGACGGCGGAGGCAGAGCGGCGGAGTTGCCGGAGCCGCTGCGTTCTCCGAGCCCCATCGACGCATTCCGCCATTCGGCCAAGTAAGGGGAGGAGGCGAGATTGACATTGGCGGCGGCGGTGGAAGGCCCTCTCCCGGCGGCGGAGGTGCCATTGCCGATGAGGCTGTCGATGTGCAGGGCCGTGCGCATCGTCCACCACGACCCCGCGACATCTGCTCCCAGACGTACCAGCCTCGCCGCTGTGCTCGAGGCAACCCGCGCCGCGGCCGACATGCTCGTCGAGCTCGGACGCCAGGTGGGGTACTCCGTCCCCCTCGACGACCGCTCCTCGGACGCCGACACAGTCGTCAAATACACCTCCGCAAGCTCGCCGCCGACCCGCTCCTCACCCGCTACGGCACCGTCGTGGTGGACGATGCGCACAACAGGATGGCGCTCACCGACGTCGTGCTCAGCTGCGTCAAGGCCGCGGCAGCGCGCTGGCCGGATCTTCGGGTCTTCGTTTGCCTGGACCACTACAGCACTCTCTGCAAGGGTGTCACATGCGACTTCCTGCTTCAGCTTCTCCACGCCAGGAGCATGGCCGGGGCCGATGTGACGCTCCTCACCGACCTCGACGTGCTCGGCGCGGTGGCTAGACCAGGCGTCGCTCGGCGCCGTCATGATCCCGGCGTTCCGCTACAGCAGCAACCCGCCTGACGTGAGGCTGGACGTCCCCCTCATGCTCCGCCTCGTGCGCGGATTCCTCCGCGAGGGCGGCAAGGACGGCGTAGGCGATGCGGCGGCCGCCAGCAGGGTGGCGAGGCTGGTGGACGCGTACCTCGTCGAGCTCCTTCGCCACCCAGCCAACGGATGAAAAACGCGACGGAGTGGCATGGATCCAATTTCCCAAAATTCCAGTGGCACCCAGCCAATATCGTGAATAGTAGTGACATTTTTCTAATTAAGCCCTATTTTTTCCTTGTCCAGCAGAAGTGTTTCCTTCTTGTTCTGTGTCGAATTTTTTGGCATTGAAAGAGAGTGGAATCCTGATATGGATCAGGCCATCAGGGGCTATTCCTCCAGTATTTGTGGCCTAGCTTGGAGATATTCTAACAGCTATAATGTCTCTTAAAATCTTTTACTAGTTTTTCTACTTCAGAGCTGGTGCTATGTTGGGAAAATCATCCTTCTTACTTAATTCTTCAAATCTGAGTATACTAAAAGATTATCTGATAACCCATTAATTCCGAATGTAACTAAGCCCAAGATTCTAATTTGGTCACAACTTACACATCAAGGACATCAATTATGGTCACATTCGATGGAGATGTCGACACAGATCAATCAATTGAGGTTTTTGGAGGGGTTACGTCTGGGCAACATGGGGCCAACCCATGCATGCTCTGAGGTCTGGGTTAAGAGCCTGAAAGTGCTTAATATGGACATCATGATGTAATCATATCAACATAACATTTGGTGTTAGCTATGGATCAGTACGTGAACATTATTGCCATGTCGGGTAGCCTCAGAATGTTCCAAAATCAATGATCGTGTAATTATGGTCACATCTGAAGAGTACCAAAAAGAAATGTAGCTTTCTAACAGCAAATTCTGAATAATTGGGTGCAACTTATATAACCTAAGAAATACTCCACACTCTAACTTTATCAGGCAAGCAAAGTTCCATCCAATGGGAAGAAAGTTGCAGAGTCTAAGCATCAAATTATTGGGATAGGTACAAGCTTAAATTTCATTTCTTGTCCTATCTGGCATAAGACAATTGTTAACTGAAGTGTGTATAGATGTTTAGCCTTGTGGTTAGCATGTCTCATCAAATTTTAATATAACAGGAATGGGAATTAGAGGGTGCTTATTAGTAGTACATCAGTTTAGGCAGATGGTCGAAGTACCCGAATTCGAAGACGATGGACAGAAGGCAATGTGTTCGTTGGACTGAACGATTTGTCATTTTCAAGCCTAGGGAATGGCGAGTTAGCTGGCTATATTCGGCATCGACAGCTTGTCCTGTGGTCTACACGATTACTCGTAGCATCTCTCTCCCAACACAGAGTCACACGTCTGATTTTTTTTTAGAACAGTCACACGTCTGATTGATCCCTATTCAGGAGCAGGGAGTAGCTATTTTTAAGATAATGAAATACTGTTTCATTAATCATAGAAAATGACATATCTCACTTATCCAATGCACGTAGGGGTATTTTGGATGATATGAAAATGAGAATCTATTATATTATTAAAACAGCTTTGAAAGAATGCACCACGTTCGCTCTGGGGGCTAGAAATTCCCACATTAATCGGAGAAAAAAAAAGAAAATAAGAGTCCAAGTTGAAGTACAATCTAAAAATAGCTGAAATTCGAAATTAAAAATAAGAAATATTGAAAGAAATCATATAAGAACCCAATACAAGATTAATCAAAATTCGAAATAAAAATAAAATAAAATCCAAAATTAGAAAAGGAAAGGAGAGTTCAAGTAGAAATACAATTTAAAAATAGCTGAAATTCGGAATTAAAAATAAGCAATATTGAAAGAAGTTTCCATATAAGAACCCCAATACGAGAGATTAATCAAAATTCGAAATAAAAATAAAATAAAATCTAAAATTAGAAAAAATTATACCGTAAAAAAAATGTCCGACTCCGACTCCTCCGGTGGGAAAAAAAAAGAGAGATGACGGAAAAAAAATCAAGAAAAAACAAAGAAAGGAGAAAAAAAAACTTCTATCCAAAAAAAACGACCGACTCCTAAAAGAAGTCCGACTCCTCCGGTGGAAAAAAAACAGAAAAAAAAGGAGAAAAAGTACTTCTATGTAAAAAAAAAGTCCGACTATCTGTGGAGAAAAAAGGCAAGAAAAAATAAAATAAGAGAAAAAAACTTCTACCGTATAAAAAAAATAAAAACGTCCAATTCCTTAAAAAGGGTACTATTCCCTCGAAAAAGGACTTTTTGTGCATAATCTTCTCTTCTCTTCTCTTCTACTTCTACTATTTTTTTTAAAAAAATCTCTACTATTATAAAAAATTTAAGATGTTCTTTTGTCGGTATTTGGTATGTCATCTGTGTATAACGGTTTATAAATTTGTTCGCTTTTGAAAAAATATATATCCTTTAAGTTGATTTTTAAGTTCGTCCGCTTTTGAAAATATAGGAGTCGTATAAAAAAATTTGCATGCTAACTTTAGACGAACAGATTCCTAACCGCAGCTTGTGATTTTCTAGAAATATATAGATCCAAGCGAATTCTCACAGTGAATTAAGACTAAAATAGTTATCACCCGTTGCAGCGCACGGGTTTTTCTCTTGAAAATAAAAAATAAAATATTAAAAGAACACAATACGATATTAATTAAAATTTGAAAAAAATAGATTCTGAAATTACAAAATGAAAAATAAGTTTTCAATTTGGAATACAATTTATAAATAACTAAAATTTATGATAAAAATAAAGGCTATTGAAAGAAAAGATCATCTAAAAGACATGACGAGATAAATTAAGTAACAGGCCTATAATAGAGTAGAGTGGTGGCGGTTGATATGACATATAAAAACTGTTAATAAAACACCAAATAAAATCCTAATAACGATTAAAAGGAGGGACAGTAGGAAGGCCTCGAAGCAAACGAACAAGGCGATTGCCGGGACTTCTAAAAAGTGAAAAAAATAAACCCCAATGATAATCATATTCGATTTTTAAAATCTCAATGACAATAAAAAGGAGAAGCAGCGGGCGGGGTGTATAGGAGTATAGTTGCAGAGCCGCCGACGGTTGACGGGACTTCTAAGAAATAAAAAATGAATTTTTACGATAGTTATGTTCGATTTTTAGAATCACAATGACAATAAAGAGTAGGCGGCGTACGGGCCATAGAGGAGCATAGTGGCATCGTGTGACGAGACTTCTAAAAATTATAAAAAATAAAACCCAATAAGACAATAAACTCTAAAAACTACAAGGTTCAATTTTTAAAGGTTTGGAATTTCTAAAAAGTAAAACAAAAACAATGATAATCATGTTCGATTTTAAAATCTCAATGACAATGAAGAAGGAAGACAGCGGGCGAGCCGTAGAGAAGTACAATGGCAAAGCCGCTAACGGTTTGATGGGACTTCTAGAAAGTAAAAATGAACCCAAACGATAATTATGTTCGACTTTTAAAATCTCAATGACAATAAAGAGAAGAGATAGTGGACGGACTATAGAGGAGTATAATGGCAACGTTTGACGGGACGCCTAGAAATTATAAAAACGAAACCCAACGTGACAAAAAAACTCTAAAAACTATAAGATCCAATTTTTAAAGGTTCCAAGGAGAATGAATAGAAATAGTGGTAGATCTATCAAGCAAATAAAAAAAGGAGATGACATAAGGGGTAGCAACTGGTGTGACTTTTAAAAAACTATATAATTAGAAACATGGGGATGATAAGGTTTGGTCTTTCAAACTCTTAAGACAATGAGATAGCTATTTAATAAATTTTAAGTAAAATCATACTAAAAATATATGATTTTGTTTAGGTGCTAGCCGCGCAATTGCGCGGGCCACCCAGCTAGTTCCTTTTATACCTCTAAAAGTTTAGCCAATCCCTTCTACGCCCCCGAGTTTTGTCTACTCTCTTGTATGCCCCTAGATTTTAGTTTTGATCCCTTTTATACCCATTCCATTAGTTGACCATTAATTGAATGTTTAATTCTAATGAAAAGGACCTTTTTGCCCTTAGACGTGAAGGAAATCTAAAACTTGTAGACTAGCTATATTGTTGAAGTGTATAATTTTGTTATATAAGACTATTATATTGATGACTTTATTTTACAAGGTATTATTCATGGCAAAGTTTATTTTTTACATAATGACATAAAACTAATATTTATTTACTTATTAAAAGAGTATATGTAGCTTTTTTATGGTAGTTTAACATATTTTCTCCTGTTGTATATATTATATTGGAATGCTTTCCAAAACTATATTTATCATTAAAAAAATGCTACACATACTTTTTTAATATATATTAATTTTTTTATGTACAACAAACTTATGAATATGATAATCACACAACAAATTCTATACTTCCAACAATATAGTTTACAAATTAATACATATTCTTCACATATTGAATGGTAAAACCGACTTTCTATACCTATTAAACGGTCAACTAACGGTCAATTGACGGCAAGGGTATAGAAGGGATCTAAATCAAAATTTAGAGGTATACAAGGGAGTGAAGAAATTCAGGGCATAGAAGGAATCGGCTAAAATTTCAAGGGTATGTTAGGAAGGCTCCAACAATATTTAAAGGGTAGAAAATGGTATATCTCACATCCTATCTTACTATAAAATTATCCCCCACTAACTCCTAAAGCTTAACATGTAAAGATCCCATATTATCATCCACTAACAAGATGCCACATCATCATTCACTAATTAACAAGATGCCACATCATCATCTACTAACAATCATCACATTTAAACATTATGCAAACATGCTATATCTGTATAGTTTTTATAATTTAAGAGATTTTCAAATACAAACATGTTAAATTATTATCCAACATAATTCACATAATGTTTCAATGTATATCTGTATTATGTTTTATGATACCCTATATACTTATATAGTTCATCCTCACTTAGTGTTTAAATGATTAATCTATGGTCCAAATTATATTTCTCCTTTTTTTCTCTAATTAAGTCATATCACATCAATTGTTTTAGCCTTTAGATGATTAATCTACGGTCCAAACTATCTCCCTACTTTCTTCTTCCATAAAGTCATACCACCTTACTTTTTACGTTTGAATCACCATTCTATATACTATTTAAATTTAAATTATCATAAACCACATTAATTTACTTAATCTGATATCATCTAACTATCTTACACGATATTTTTTTGTTGTTATTATACTAAATTCCCGCAGTAATGCGTGGGGTTTCATCTAGTATTGAAAGAATTGTAATGACCAATGGCGAAGCGGGGAGAGGGGGGGATGGGTGGGAGGAGGGAGGGCACCCTCCTATCTGATCTGGGCCAAGACCCCATGTGAAGCCCATTAGGAAGATTCCAGTGCAAGGTCTGTCCGGTCGAGAGAATCAACGATCAACGAGTAGAGTAGCGATTCGACGACTCGGCTTCTTCCTTAACCCTCGTCCTATCTTTTCAACTTCACATCGTATGCATGGGAGCGGCCATTGGCAAACAGGGGCGGACGTGGATGCAGGGGACTCGAGTCCCCCTACACCCATAAGATCTATGGATATCTCTGAAGCACACTCTTCGATTTTTTCACCATCTATAATAAACTAAAGGTCCTTAGATGGCTGAAGGTTGAAAAAACTGTGTAATTGAGCCCCTCCAATTTGTTGTTCCTAGATCCGCCCCTGTTGGCAAAGGTGATACAAGACGCACGCGGTGAGCTCCTCTCCATAATTTGTGACTCTACCCTTCAATCGAGATCACGTGTATCTCAGCCATTGAGTACGCAGCACACCAAACGTCACCATTGAGTACGCAGCACACCAAACGTAGCCATCGGACTTAGCATGGGGGTGAGTTTCTTCTCTCCATTATCCCCCAATACAGCAAAATATCCTAATTGCTTGACTTTTAGTTTTCTCATTTCTTTTATTTGTACGGTAGTCATTTGTCCCTAATTTAGAAACATAGATAATATATACATTTAGTTGGTTGGTGAGTACTGGATTTTTTTTATTTCCTATCTTAATTTCAGCCAAGATAGAAAGGAAAACGATCGATTGCTTGCCTAGTTTTTTTATGGCAAAACATATGCAGCCTGGTTTATGTGATGTTTGCGTCTTGGAGGCTGGAGCTATATGAACACTTGATCCTTCTTTTCTATCTCTAAAAACATTTTGGTTAATTATCTAGCTACAATGGAGCCATGGAGGTTATAGTATGTTACACTAGATACTGTATGTATCTGGTTGTTATGGACTTTGGCCGTTTGGTCCTGTGGCTTATCCTCCCCAATCTCAAATCCTAACTTCATCCCTGATAATGATATGATTCTAAATAGATGAATAGTAATAATATTATATGATTTTAAATAGATGAAAAAATAGCTTTATTTTAGAATAAGTTATTATATTAAATATATATATACTCCCTCCGTCTCATAATATAAGGGATTTTGACTTTTTATTTGCACTGTTTGATCATTCATCTTATTAAAAAAATTTGGAATTATTATTTATTTTATTTGTGACTTACTTTATTATACAAAGCACTTTAAGCACGACTTATCGTTTTTTATATTTATATAATTTTTTTAATAAGACGAGCGATTAAACAGTACAACTGAAAAATCAAAATCCATTATATTATGGGACGGAGGAAGTATATATTTTGGAACCGTGGAAGTAGAGTAAAAACTACCTGTACGGTAGCCACTTGATCGATGCCGCAGCCACACGCAACCAACGTCGTGATCTGGCGCCGGCCGCCGGCCAGCGATGCACGGGATCACATTCACATCGCCCCTGCTGCGCGCTCATGCGGCGTACGCCCAGCCTCCATGCTGTACCGGCCGACCGCGCGAGATCTCGTCGGACGCTAGCCGCCGCCCGCGAGAGCCGACCCACGCGCGCCGTCACGTTCGTGCGGTACGTGGTGATTAAGTTGGGAGAAATGATCCCCGGCGGGGCCGTCCTTCGCGGTGAAAACTCATGCGATGTGCGAGATATATATGCGTGCGGCGTGCCGATCGTCAGTTCGTCACCGGTTAACGGTTGTATGCGCGCTAGTAGCCTAGTAGTACGTTGCTGGTCGATGCTGCTGCAGGTGCCGGTTGCAACAGAGAGCCATGGAATCTTTGACGCGGTGTCGCGTGTGCGCACAGAGCATACTGCATGCGGCACTGTGCTGGTTTACACGAGCACAGGAAGAGGAACGTACCTACGTGCTACGATTACTGTTACAGATGCCGACCTAGTGACAATGGCACGGTGCATTGACGGTAGAGGATCCTGATCCCCCCGCGGGCGGCGCGGAAGTTGCACAGCAAGGAATAAGTTCATCTATCATATAAGAGCATCTCCAACAGTCTTGCTATATCACTCTTCAAGCTAAAATTTAGCAAGTTTGGCTCAAAATTACACTCCAACAGACTAGCTATCTGGATGGCCAAGCCATCCGGCTGGCCAAACCGGCTCCCTGGCTAGCTAAATTTGGCCAGCAAAAGCCAACTTGCCATCCGTGGGACCCATGCCTGCTTTCCTTCTCTCTCCGCATGATCTCCATCCGATGCGCGCAGCAGCATCCCGGTGTCGTCGTCATCCCGTCGCCCAGTGCCGACGTCATCGTCGTCGTCCCGGCGCCGTCGTCATCGTCGTTGTCACGGTGCCGCCATCGTCGTCCTCACAGCGCCAAGGATGGCCACCTTCCGCTCAGCGGTCGCGGCGGCCGCGGAGGCGGAGTAGTCGCAGCGGCGACGGCAGTGGCTGCGGCGAAGCGCCTGCGATGAGGATCTCAGCAGCGACGGCCTCATCTCGGCCCGCCCGCCGCCCCTCGAAGCCGTCCGCCGCCATCGCCTCGTCGAGCAGATCGGGGCGAGGTTGACAAGGCCGCCGACGGCCTCTAGATCCGGTGGGGAGAGGGAGAACGGACACCGCCGCGCCGTGCCACGCCGCCGCCTTCCGCCTCCCCGCGGCGCGCCGCGCCGCCGCCTGCCAGGCTGCCACCTGCCCGCGTTGCGCCGCCCGCTCCGCGCCGCCTGCCGCCTCCCCGTGCTGCACCGTCGCCTGCCGCCTGCTGCCTCCCCGTGCCGCGCCGCCTCCCCGCGCTGCATCGCCTGGTTGACGACGGGAAGGAAAGAAAGGGGAAAAGAAGGAAAGAGAAGGAAGAGAAGGGGGGAGAGGAAGAAGAGGAGTAGAGGCTGACATGTGGGTTCGTTGTTATTTTGGAGAGGATTAGTAGAGAGTCTGTTGGAGTGACCATCTAGTTTGATTAGCCAAATCAAATGGAGAGTTGGCTATACGGGTGTTTAGAGAGTCAAATTTAGAGAGGCTGTTGGAGATGCTCTAACATCCTAATCCCCAATATCAGAAATATAATCTTCACTCCTAAACTATACAGCCGTGCAGAGTAGATCCCATGGTAGAAATCTTCACTGACGTGGCATCCTAATCAGAAAAAAAAATAAATGGGACCCACATGTAAGTGAGAAGAAAAAAAAAATTAGGGCTTGCGCTCTCTCTCTTCCCCCTTCTACTTGGCTTGCTTCCCCTTCGAAGGACACTACCATGGCACGGCGCAGGGTGGGTGTGTTCCCGGTAGGGCCGGCGGTGGCCATCTGGACGTTGTCATGCAGGAGCAATGTCGTTACGTTGTCATGCAGGAGCAATGTCGTGCAGCGCACTGGCCACAGACATATCGCGGACTACCTCGCCATCAACCAGACCATCTCTGACGACAAGTCCTACTCCATCGCCCTAAGGCGAGTTATTCGTGGCCACGGCAGCGGCGAGGAGGAGGGCAAGCTGTCACTCCCACCAGCGCCATGCTATATGGCGCAATGGCCCTAATCCTGCATACAAAAGATCCATCAAATGAAACAAAAAGTTGGCATTTTCATCCAGCGCACGAACAAATCCAACTAGGCACCACATCACATCCATGGCAATTCCAGCACAAGAAAGACCTGACAGTTAAATGGAGATTCGTTATTATGCTGTCGGAGCCCGAAGCTAAAAACTTAGATCCGATTAGAATTAATATATGAATCCCTGAATCAGTAAATATTGATACATACAATATAACTGGTTCTTCATTGCATACGTTAAAGTTTTACAATACTATGGGTTTTACAATAATAGGTACTCACCTAACTAATTAATACACAGCGAAAGTTTTTATACATTCTGACTAGGGAGGTATGACCTTTAGGGATTCTCTAAGTTATCAGGGTCATCGTAGTAATAGTCATAAGGGTCCTCCTTTTGACCCAGATCTGAAAAAGAGGTTATAAGAGCAAGGATGAGTATTCACAATACTCAGGAAGTTATTATGAGAATATGTTATGCATTGACATATAGTAGGGTTCTTTGTAAAAAGCAGTAACAAACAATCTGGAAGAGTTATAGCAAGAATTTATAAAACATATAAACTTTAGATTTCTAACCAGGGTACCATATGAGTCCCGGTACTCAACTCCATGAGTACGACTATTCGAATAGTTTCAAAGATATTCTACTGCAGTAGATGTACGCCTTACCCGCAGTCCACGACTTGCTAATAATCATCAGCTTTAGTCATGGCCCAGTATTAAGTTATTAACAATTGTGGCACCTGTTCCATGAACTTATACCCTCATATCCTCTGAACGTAATGTTAACAGCAGCAAGAGGAGTTCTGGCGTTCCCGAGGTATTTAAGGAGAACTGATCGTATGACACCACGTCATCTCGATCAGGGTTTAGAAATATACCATATAGTTTATACTCGAGTATCACAAACCATTTACCTGTACATGGTAATGGTTAAATTTGCCCTTCGCGGCTATAGTTGCCTCCTGCACGAGGACTTAAAAATAAGAACCACTATACAGAAGTGCCATATTGCTAATTAACATAATAACTAGGTCTCTCCCCATTCTAGAAACTGCGGTCGTACCCGTTCGTTCGTGTTAACGACCAAATTTGGTAGTATCAACATCGGAGAAGAAGATTAGATCGAAGTAGAATCCAGAACGAAGATCGTTGCGGAAACAGAGCAAGAATCAGCTGCATCCAAATCGGCTACGATAAGATCGGCAGAGTTTGAGTCGGACGGGGTTAGTCGATAAAGCCGATTCTAACAATACGACTCGGTGTACATCATCGAGTTGAGTTAATGTGTTTCACAGTAATTGCCATGCAAGGATAGAGTCCTGAGAAGGCAATTGTATCTATTAATTAGGATATTCTATGTAATTTCCTTAGAGATATGTTTGGGCAAAAGTCTGCCGTAAAGACTTATGGTATCTTAGAGTTTGTTAGAGATAATAGTCGTGTCTGTCATGGACATATTTTGTAATTCTCAAGTATAAATAGACCCCGAGCCTTATGTAAAAAACAACACACGTTCAATACAACTTCGGCGCATTGCCACCCTTTTGCTTTAATTTTATTTCGACGAGTTCTTGCTTTCGGGTTGAGCTGCATCGGTTTCAATCTTCAACAAGAGGTAAAACTTGTTATGGCGGTTTGCGTTATCGGAATTAGTGCTTACATCATTATGATACTCTAATTTTGGTTATGTAATCCATCGAGTTATCATATATCTTATATAATCTCTAGCAATATCGTTACCTAACTTACAATCGGCTAGCATCTGTCGGTAGAGTACAGCGGATTATGTTAGATCTCGACGTTGATTTAGATTATATAAAATATCCATCACTCTATGAAACTTCCAGCGGCTTGATTGTCTAGATATTGTTCTTCTTTTCATACTTAATGCTGCATCAGTTGAGTTTGATCTATTAAGTCGTGCTTAGGATAACAATCTCTAGCCTGCCTTCTGGTTGCCGATTAGGGTAGTATCGGGGTTTCAGCCGATCTTACCTGATTTAACTACTTTATTCTATATGCACGATTGACATGTTAAATCTGCCCTTTACATTAAGATCTTGTTGCATTTAAGTATATTAGGCTTTTGTTTGATATATTCTACTTGCTTTAATATCTTAATATAGAGTAGTATCGGAGTATTAGCCGATACATGCTAGATCTACCTGATCGGCTATGCTATGAATGTATATAGTTCCATTATTAATATATATTTTGATCTAAGTGATTTATACTGTCTCGGCATGGCGTCCGATCTATCCCAATCACTTGATTTAAGTATATATCGATATAGGAAGTATGTATTGTTAATATCTACAGCTGATCGAGTAGATTTAGTTCCTTCTTATTCATTCATGAATGCCGATCGATACATATATGACATCGGCTCAGAGATAAATGATATGTCATCGGCACCTAGCCGATCGGCTATCATTTATAGGATTAATTACGGTTTCTTTGTCTTTATTTCTTGTTGATTGCAGGATCAAATCAACTGGCACGCTTACACACCCAAAGGCGAGTTTGGACCTGCACTAGAGTAAAGCAGATCTCCCAGGCCTCGTGTTTTCTGTCAACACGCTTTTGGCACGCCCGGTGGGACTGATTAGAAGTCAGAAGACAATTTCCCTCATGGCTGAGATGCTGCCACCTTCACCATCCTCGGCTAGCCCAGGGGCTATTAAGGAAAAAATCCAGAGGCTAGGCTTGGGGGAAATCAATGAAGGAAATGTAGTGGCTGTTGATCCGGTAAAGTTCACACCTGATCAGAAGAAGGATTTTGAAGCAATGATGCAACAAGCGCGGGATCAATTCTTAAATTCATTCATGCAGACTCGCAAGGGAACATTTATTCAGAAATACAAGGTAAAGATAGTTCCTGATGAGCCTGAGACTAGTAATTCTAAGGAAGGAGAAGGGAAGAAAGCCTCAGAATCGGCTCAACCAAGCGACAAAGGTGCTGCCGATGGCTCGGCTTACAAGACTCAAGGTGACAACTCTCAAGGGGTACGTGGAGTTCAAGGTGATGGTGTTCATGGGCTGCAAGGAGGAAATCTTAATCAAGGCGGCGAGACAGCACAGGATTTCTTCAACAACTTTCAAGATCGAGTGGATTATGCCGTGCACAATGCTTTGATCAATTAGTCTGGGGTGTTAGTTAACACTTTGTCAAACCTGATGAAGTCAATAGCCGACGGGTCAATAGCCAAGCATTAGGCTGCAGGCCCAGTTTATTTGCAGGGAGGCGTCTTTCCAAATTATCGGCCTTTGATTACTGGCACTCAGCCATCTGCTCAAGCAGTTCCTCCCATTGCACCATTAGCTCAGCCGACAGTACCGCCATTGACTCCTTTACCTGCTCCAACAGCATCGGCACCAGGACAGCCGATTAATCCTCGGTTGTTGATGAGGGAGCAGCCACAGCATAGTGGGCAGGTGACAAATCGGCCGACACAAGACCAGGTTGCTGCTATGTTTTTACCCCCTCAATCTATTGTTGATCCAGTCCAGCAACAGCCGATTTATCAAACGCCGCCAAGACACCAGGTCGCATAGCCGACTCAACAGACACCATCAAGACAGCAAACTATCCAGCCGATTCCACAGCAAGGCTTGATGAATCAATCGGCTGGACGATCGGCTGGACACGCCCTGAATCAAATTGTTCCAGAGCATTTGGCTCACCATGTGCAGCCAGATGGTACGGTGATGCCTCAAATTGTACCCGAGCATTTGGTGCAAAATATTCAGCCGAATTACCAGAATTACCAAGGGGGCTATTTGAGTTATCAGTACCGACCTTCTTCCCCACAAGACCAGTATCAGCAAGGAGAGCTAGCTCAACCTCAGTTCACTCCTCAGTATAATCAGTTCAAGCCGACGCAGCAACAATCGCAAGGAGCAGCTCAGCAATGACCATGGGCCGATGTGATTGCTGACGTGATGAGGGAACAGTTTGGGCTTAAACCAAAGGACACTGGAAACTTGTATCGGCAACCTTACCCTGAGTGGTTTGAAAGAGTTCCTCTTCCTAACTGATTTAAAGTTTCGGATTTCTCCAAGTTTTCGGGACAAGATGGTGTGTCAACTTATGAACACATTAGTCGATTTTTAGCTCAGTGTAGTGAAGCATCGGCTGTAGACGCTCTAAGAGTTAGGTTATTCCGGTTGTCCTTGTCTGGATCGGCTTTTACTTGGTTTTCTTCCTTGCCATATGGATCAATAAACAGCTGGGTCGACTTGGAGAAACAGTTTCACAGCTATTTCTACAGCGGAGTTGATGAGATGAAATTATCCGACTTGACAGCGATTAAGCAGAGGCATAACGAACCCGTGCATGAGTATATTCAGAGGTTCAGGGAAATGAGGAATAAGTGCTTTAGCTTAAGTTTGACTGATTCTCAATTAGCCGATTTAGCCTTTCAAGGCATGATTGGTCCGATTAAGGAAAAATTCTCATCTGAAGACTTTGATAGTTTGTCACATCTTATACAGAAGGTAACATTGCATGAACAGAGATTTGCGGAAGCTAGGAAGAATTCTAAGAAGGTTAATCATGTGTGTCCTTATGTGTATGGGTCGGATGATGATGATGATGACTCTGAGATAGCTGCGGCTGAATGGGTAAGGAGTAAAAAAGTTATACCATGCCAGTGGGTGAAGAACTCTGGGAAAGAAGAAAGGTATGATTTTGATATTACCAAGGCTGACAAAATTTTTGATCTACTCCTTCGAGAAAAGCAAATCCAGCTTCCTCCTGGTCATACGATTCCATCGGCTGAGGAATTGGGCAAGAAGAGATATTGCAAATGTCATAATTCTGGATCTCATTCTACTAACGATTGTAAGGTTTTCAGACAACAGATTCAGGTAGCTATTGAGGGAGACAAGATTAAGTTTGATGATTCCAAGCGGTCGATGAAGGTTGATGGTAATCCTTTTCCAGTTAACATGGTGCATACAGCTGGCCGAAGAGCCGATGCAAGACGTACGAAAGGTTTTCAGATAAGTTCGGCCAAGGTTATAAATAAGTATCAAAGAAAATTCGACAAGCAACGAGAGAGGTGTTGTGAAGAGGGTGATGGTAGTTTCGATCCTCATTGGGGCTGTGAATTCTTTAGGTTCTGCTAGAATGAGGGTATGAGGTTACCAACTGTTGAGGATTGTCCTGGATGCAGTGATGTTGCGGAAAGTTCGAGCCGATCATACAATGGAAGCAATCGGCTGAAGCAAACAAGAGTCCCTGTTCATCAAATGTCACGCCCGGAATTTCTATCCAAAATTCCAAACGCTTACATGTGTGTAAACCCTCGTCCAGGAATCAGCCGAGGCACACAATAACAAATTGATAATAGAGTACAATTATTACTCTAATTAATAAGCGAATGAAATGTCATTACAGAGGTAGATAGTTCCTCTCAATCAAATAAGATCTAAGCAGCGGAAAATAAAAATAAACAGCGCAGACGACACCACTCCATAGGCAGCTTGACCAGGACTACGCCAAATCCTCAACACCATCAGCATCACTGTAGAACTCCTCCTCTGATGAATGATTGCAAGGTGAGTATATGACATACTCAGCAAGCCACGCAGCAAATATGCAAGTGCACAGGATAACCAAGGATGACATAATATAGGCTTCTTTGCGTAATTAGCATTTAATGAATATTTCAGAATTTGATAAAACAGTAGAGTATTAATTAAACAGTATTAATCCAACACCATACAACATACCCTGTTGTATAGGCCCAACCATCCTGAACAACCAACCCCGGCTGCACAGTTCTATCTCCAAACCAGGAATATACCATTCCAAACCAGGAGATAATCAATTATTACCAGTTATAGCATCTTTCATTATGGTGTGAAGGGTGAGACTAATCACGAAAGACATTGTTAGACCCGCCCATAACCGCGGGCACGGCTATTCGAATAGTTTTACTCTGATCAGAGGTGTACCACTGTACCCACAAGACACAGCCCCACAACATGTCACCATGTGCCTTGATACCACCATGGTACCTCGGAAAGGAGCTGTGACATTACCCCTCACACAACACAATCCACCACAGTGCACCATTCCTGGATCATAATCACCCCCTTATAAACAAGGCATGGACTCCCCAGCGACCCCCGTGGGCTTATCTCCGCCACTTCTCAGTCTGGTGCTCCGCAATGAACTATGCTATACAAAAGATAAAGCCGTTGCCCACGCTGGCTTGTGGTTGGCACGGTTAATGTTTCACAACCGAAACTCGTGAACCGGTCCTTAATTGTCATGAGCACGACCATCAAAACCATGTACTCACAACCCACCATTATCAGGTTTTAGTTGGCAAATTAATTAATTAACCAATCACGATTGACCATCGTGAACTATCATTAAGCCATCATTAAATAATAATGAATCATAAGTTATCCCATTAGTGTGCTAATGTTTCTAAGCATGGCTAAGCAATTACACCTAATATCTAGTCGAACCAATATAAAGCTCAACTAGTCAAGTTATAATAACCCAAGGTATCAAGAAATAAGATAATCAAGAACAAAAGGGCCATAACAAACAATAGGCTATTTCCACCCAATGACATTCGAAAATAAATGCAATAGTTGAATAGAAACAGTAGCTTTAAACGGGATCAACATGCTCAAAGGATTTATTAGGATCTGTGTGACTTGCCTTGCTGGCCTTGGAAGTCTTCTAAATCTTCTCCTGCGAAAACAGACTCTCCAGAAACGTCGGAATATAAACAGAAAAGAGCAAAAACACCAAAACAGCACATAAGCAAGCATGAACAGTACATGTGGATATTTTTAACATGTAGATCTCAATTTTAGAAAAATTTAGAGACTTGAACCAACTAAATCCGAGCTAAGATGAATTAGTTATGAATTTTTAAAGATTAAATCGGATTAAATCATTTATATAAATTTTAATTGAATTATGACGCAATAATGAATTATTTTTGAAAAGGAAAAGGGGATTATTGCGTCAGCGGGTCTCGAGTTCACGGTGGACCGGGTCCACGGCGGCGGTTCACGAGATTGGACGGCCGAGATCTAATCGACCAAAACGGACGGCCGAGATCTATCCCGACCACGGCGGTCCACGGGAGATGACGATGATGACGTCGGCGATGACGTCATCACCGGCAGCGGCTCGGGCACGCATGCCCGCCGGCGAATGACGGCGCGGCGACACGAACGGAGGGCACCGAAACGATGCGGGCATCGCGGCGAACTTACCGGTGACCAAAACAACGGCGGAAGATGACCGGACGACGACGGCGGCGAGGTTGAAGCGGCGGCGGTCTTCGGGTCGACGGTGACGGCGGTGCTCCGGCGGGAAACAGCGGCAACGGAGGGGCGGACGAGGACGGCGACGGGACGGCGACCACGACGACGGTCTTCCCGAGCGACGGCGACGGCTGGAGTGACGGCGGCGCACGGCTGGAGCGGCTGCGGCGACGGCGGCGCACGGCTGCACGGCGCTAGGGCGCTTCGGGCGGCGAGAGGCGAAGGCGAGGGCGGCGACGGGTAGAGGGGAGCTCGGGGATCCTTTTATAGGGGTCGGAAAGCGGCGGCGAAGCCCACGGCGGCCCGGCGACGGCGATGGAAAGGTTAGGGTTCGGAGGAGAGAGAGGAGTCCGATTCGAGATCGAATCCGCGAACTTCCAAACGGTTTTAGCCGATGATTCCATAAGAGAAAAGGTAGAGCGGATCACGGAGACCATTTCCCCTCAATCGATTTCACCGGAGAAGGAAAGAGGCGACGAAATTTGGAAGGAGATGGTGGCGGCGCGGCGCTAGGGTTCGGGCGCGGGCGGCGGCGCGAGGAAGACGAAGACTGACAGGTGGGCCCCACCTGTCAGCGGGCGGACGCGCGCGTGGCGGCTCGGCTTGGGCCGACCTGGGCCAAGGAGAGAGAGAGAGGAGGTTTTGGGCCGACTTTCGGCCCAAAGCCAAAGAGGATTTTAAAAACCTTTTTCAATTTAAATAATTCATGAAATGCAATTTCATTTATTAAAAATACTTCCTTAGCTCAAATAAATCCCAGAAAAATCTAGAAATTATAGAATTAAGCAAAGTATTTAATAAAATTTTATCTGGCCCAATTTTATATTGGAATTTATTATTTAAAATTAGATCTTTTCTTCCAGGCTTTTAAAAATCATTTCTGATAATTCCATTTAAACAATAATTTATATCTTTAAGATTTTTTTTTAGAGTGTGACATCAAAGGTTGGGCCCGGTGAATCAGCATAGTTACTTGGAGGATGACGATGATAGGAAAACTCAGTGGTGTCCTTCTGATATTTTTACAAAGAGTCAGAAGAGAAGGGTACAGAGATTGCGGAACAGGGAACGCTTTCAGGAGGTCGAGCAAGAAATTAATCATCGGCTGAGGAGGGTGAAACCGAGGCAGGAGTGGCGTATCAAGGGTCAGGCTTCTGCAGCCGATGATGTCGTAGCCGATGAGGCAGAGAGGTTGGCAAAAGGGAAAAGTGTGGTAACAGCGTCAATTAACATGGTTTTTACCCTACCAGCCGAATTTGGGGTTGATCAAGCCGATGTCGACGAAGTGGAAGAGGAATCGGCTAAGTTAGTTCTATCACCAGAACAGACTGTTTTTGAAAAGCCTGAGGGGACAGAGAATCGGCACCTTAAGCCATTGTATATAAATGGTTATGTTAATGGGAAGCCGGTGTCTAAGATAATGGTCGACGGTGGGGCTGCGGTAAATTTGATGCCTTATGCTACACTCAGGAAATTGGGTAGAAATACTGAGGATCTCATCAAGACAAACATGGTACTTAAAGATTTTGGTGGCAATCCATCAGAGACTAAGGGTGTTCTGAACGTGGAAATGACCGTCGGCAGTAAAACTATTCCTACCACATTTTTTGTCATCGATGGGAAAGGTTCTTACAGCTTGTTGCTTGGAAGGGATTGGATTCATGCCAATTGTTGTGTCCCTTCGACCATGCACCAATGCTTGATTCAATGGCAGGGCGACAAAGTTGAGATTGTGCCAGCCGACAGGCCAGTTAATGTTGCTAGTGTTGATTTAGCTTTTTGGGAGATGGATGGCCTTGATTGTCTGTCTGGAAAAGTTTGGGATGGGGATTTTCTAAAGGTGTCCGATTCTGATATACAGTCGATTGAAGATGGAGAGCCCAAGCTGTTACTTTGAGGGCGTCGTGGAGGGTTCAAACGTCTACAATAAGGACGCAGTAGATGATCTCGATGACAAGCAAGGTCAAGGTTTCATGTCGGCTGATGATTTAGAGCAGGTGGATATAGGTCCAGGCGATCGACCGAGGCCGACATTCATTAGCAAGAATTTATCTTCAGAATTTAAGACCAAGCTGATAGAACTTTTGAAAGAATTTAGAGATTGCTTCGCTTGGGAATATTATGAGATGCCAGGACTCAGCCGATCAATCGTTGAACATCGGCTACCTCTCAAACCAGGGATTAAACCACACCAGCAACCTCCGAGGAGATGCAAAGCCGATATGCTTGAACCTGTCAAGGCTGAAATCAAACGTTTGTATGATGCGGGTTTTATTTGTCCTTGCCGATATGCTGAATGGGTTTCTAGTATAGTTCCTGTTGTCAAGAAAAACGGTAAGGTGAGGGTGTGCATTGATTTTAGAGATTTGAATAAAGCTACCCCGAAGGATGAATATCCGATGCCAGTGGCCGATCAGTTGGTTGATGCTGCTTCAGGACATAAAATATTAAGTTTTATGGATGGAAACGCGGGATATAATCAGATTTTCATGGCCGAAGAAGATATCCATAAGACAGCTTTCAGGTGTCCTGGTGCAATTGGCTTGTTTGAGTGGGTTGTAATGACTTTCGGCTTGAAGAGTGCTGGAGCTACGTATCAAAGAGCTATGAATTATATATATCATGATTTGATCGGCTGGTTGGTTGAAGTCTATATTGATGATGTGGTTGTTAAATCTAAAGAAATAGAGGACCATATAGCTGATTTGAGGAAAGTTTTCGAAAGAACCAGGAAATATGGCTTGAAGATGAATCCGACAAAGTGTGCTTTTGGCGTATCGGCTGGCCAGTTCTTGGGATTTCTTGTTCATGAAAGGGGGATTGAGATTGCTCAGAGGAGTATTAATGCTATTCAAAAGATTCAACCTCCAGAGGACAAGAAGAAGTTACAGAAGTTGATCGGCAAGATAAATTTTGTCAGGAGATTTATTTCTAATTTATCTGGAAGATTAGAGCCCTTTACACCATTATTAAAGTTGAAGGCCGATCAGCAATTTACTTGGGGGTAGAGCAACAGAAAGCTTTGGATAATATCAAGGAATATCTTAGTTCCCCACCAGTTTTAATTCCTCCACAAAAAGGGGTACCTTTCAAGTTATACTTATCAGCTGGTGACAAGTCGATTGATTCGGTGTTGATTTAAGAGCTTGAAGGAAAAGAAAGGGCAGTATTTTATTTAAGTCGTCGGCTCTTGGATGCAGAAACAAGGTACTCTCCTGTTGAAAAATTGTGCTTGTGCTTATATTTCTCTTGCACTAAGTTAAGGCATTACCTATTGTCCAATGAATGCACTGTGGTATGCAAAGCCGATGTAATCAAGTACATGCTATCGGCCCCGATTTTGAAAGGGAGAATCGGCAAGTGGATATTTTCTTTAACGGAGTTTGATCTTCGGTACAAGTCACCAAAGGCAATTAAGGGACAGGCTGTAGCCGATTTTATTATGGATCACCGTGATGATTCAATCGGCCTGGTTGACATTATGCCTTGGACATTGTTCTTTGATGGATCTGTGTGCGCTCATGGTTGCGGTATCGGCTTGGTTGTAATTTCGCCTTGGGGGGCAAGTTTTGAGTTTGCCTATGCTATTAAACATCATGTGACTAATAATCAGGCTGAATATGAGGCAGTTTTGAAAGGGTTGCAGTTGCTTCAGGAAGTTGAAGCCGATGCTATTGAAATTATGGGTGATTCGTTGTTGGTAATTAGTCAATTAACAGGAGAGTTTGAGTGCAAGGATGATACATTGATAATTTACCACAGAAAATGCCAGAAGTTGATGAATGAGTTTCGGCTAGTGACTTTGAAGTACATATCTCGAGAACAGAATATGGAAGCTAATGACTTGGCTCAAGGGATGTCGGGATACAAGCCGATGACAAAAGATATTGAGATAGAGATTGCTACGATTACAGCCGATGATTGGAGATACGATGTGTTTCAATACTTACAAAATCCATCTCAATCGGCTTCGCGGAAATTGCGTTATAAGGCTTTGAAATATACCTTATTGGATGATGATCTCTATTATCGGACGATTGATGGGGTATTGCTTAAATGTTTGAGTGCTAATCAGGCAAAGGTTGGCACTCATCAGTCGGCTCATAAAATGAAGTGGCTGCTTCGATGTGCCGGGTATTTTTGGCTGACGATGCTGGAGGATTGTTTTAGATATTATAAAGGTTGTCAAGATTGTCAGAAGTTTGGAGCGATCCAAAGAGCGCCGGCATTGGCTATGAATCCTATTATTAAACCATGGCCTTTTAGAGGCTGGGGAATTGATATGATCGGCATGATTAGCCCACCATTGAGTAAAGGACACAAGTTTATATTGGTGGCAACAGATTATTTTACCAAGTGGGTAGAGGCGATTCCTTTAAAGAATGTTGATTCTGGGGATGCTATACAATTTGTTCAAGAGCATATAATCTATCGATTTGGTATCCCTCAAACTATTACAACCGACCAGGGTTCAATTTTCGTATCTAATGAGTTTGTTCAGTTTGCCAATAGCATGGGAGTTAAATTATTGAATTCTTCACCATATTATGCACAAGCTAATGGGCAAGCCGAGGCGTCTAATAAGAGCTTGATCAAGTTGATTAAGAGGAAGATTTCTGATTATCCCCGGCAATGGCATACTCGGTTAGCTGAAGCGTTGTGGTCATATCGGATGGCATGTCATGGATCGATACAGGTTCCTCCTTATAAACTCGTTTATGGTCATGAAGCCGTTTTGCCATGGGAGGTTAGAATCGGCTCAAGACGAACGGAGCTGCAAGATACTTTAACAGCCGATGAGTATTATAACCTTATGGCTGATGAAAGGGAGGATCTGGTTCAATCACGGTTACGAGCTCTTGCAAAAGTTACTCGGGATAAGGAGCAAGTTGCCCGGCATTATAATAAGAAAGTAGTGCCTAAAGATTTTTTGGAGGGTGAACTTGTTTGGAAGTTGATTTTGCCGATTGGGACTCGAGATAGCAAATTCGGCAAGTGGTCACCGAATTGGGAAGGATCGTTCCAGATTCATAAGGTGGTATCTAAGGGAGCTTACATGTTGCAAGGACTCGATGGAGAGGTTTATGGCAGAGCGCTAAATGGCAAGTACTTGAAGAAATATTACCCTAGCGTTTGGGTCAACGCATGATCGGTTGATGTTGCCGATGCATGATAGCAGATGTGTTTACATCGCCGTGAGATGGCCGATATGGTTATATCGCCCTTAGTCGTTTTTATTGTCGTCGGTTGTGGTTTGCCGATGTACAATGGCCGATATGGTTATATCGCCCTAGTCGTTTTTATTGTAATCAGCTGTGGTTCGCCGATGCACAATGGCCAATATTATTATATCGTCCTTAGTTGTTTTATAATTTTGTCAATGCTTCTGACATTGTAAAATTAGGGGGGCACATACATGGAAAAAGTCGCAAATTTTTTAGCAGCAAATTTTTGAGCATATTTGGGAAATATGTTAATCGGCACAAGAATTATACAGATAGCACAGTTACTAAGGTATCTTAGCCGATTACAAAAGCTTTCCAAAAGTTTGTTATACAGAAGGTCAACGAGACAAATATCTCTGGATGGCCGATATAGCCCTTTACCTGATCTGATCTACTTCTTCTATGGCTTGGGCATCTTGAGCGTCGGTTCCAGGGATGACTTTCAAGGATTTGGTCATGTCAGCGACGTTCTTGATAGCCGATTTTAGCTTTGCCTTATGTTCTTTGACGGCTTGCGGGAGATCGGCTAGCTTCTTGTGCTCCAGATCCAGCGCAACATTGCATTCTTGGAGTTGTGCCATGAGATCAATCTTGCAAGCTTCAAGCCGATCGATATTTGATTTAATCGGGCCCTCAGACAATTGATCAAGCTTGGATTTCTCTGCATGTATAAGCTGCCGATTGTGCTGGATTGTAGCTTCAATGTTTTTGCGCTCCCGGCGATCGGCTAACCTTTGCCTAGCCTTTTCCAGCTTGAACTGGTGTTGCTCAAGGTAGACGGCTGGAGTAAGGGCGTCAGCTAGTTCATCTGGAAGAAGAGCCTGGATATCTGTGAACCTTGCCCGGATCGGCCCATAGTTGGTTATCAGGTTATCCAGTGATGCTTCTAGCCGATGAGAGATGTCTTCGAGCGTTCTCTTCACATCATCTGGCAAAAGAACTGTTGCTTTACTGGTGGTGTCTTCTTCTGTTTCATCAAGGTAATCTTTAATGTCGAAGGAGAACAGATCGGCTAAAACCTGCAAAAGGTAATATCATGGGTGGTTAAGGATCAAGATATAACTAGCCGATCTCAAATTTATGTCCACAAAGCTTACTGGAATAGCAGGGGCAGCTAGTTGTTCTTCCTCTTCGATGTGATGGTTGTCTGCAGCCGATGGAGTACGAGCGCCTAATTCTAGTTGCACAGGAGGGGAAGAAGGAGGAGGAGGCTGCAAAAAAGGGCAAATGTTAGACATAATCAGACCAAATCAATTAATGAAAAGATTGAGAGTATCTTACTGGCGGAACTGGTTTGGGAGTTAGCGCAGCCGATTTCTTCCTCACAGCAGTCTTCTTTTTCTGTAGTTACTGAAACCATGAGGAATCGGCTATAAGGTAAAATGATTACAAAAGAAATCAAGAAAAGCTGCTTACTCTTAGGAAGTGGACTGGAGCAGAAGGAGTTGGAGGGGTCTGCTTGGGCAAAGCCGATGGTGTTTTTTCTGTGTCACTTATCTCGGCTGCGGCTTGATCAACATCATCTCCAATTACCTCTTCGTCCAGAGCTTGTTCGATGGATGGATCTAAAGCAGGCAGATCATCGGCTAGTGTAGTCTTCTTCGGCTTGGTTTTCTTCTTTAGAGCTGGGGCTAAAGCATCCGCAGCCGATGATCTGGTTTTCCGCTTCTTGCCGGCATCGGCTGGTTGTCTGATAAACCCTTGGAGAAGCGTTGAAGTCTTGGGGGCATTGTAGCCGATGGTAGAGGGAGATGGCCCACCTCCATTTGGAATTAGACTCAGGGCATATTTAATGTCCTTGCCACTGTTACTCCGGCGAGGAGGAGAAGATTCTGTTGTCTGCAGATCAGAAAAAAGGTTAGTCAAGGTTCGAATCGGCTGTCGGTTGTTCAAGCAAGATTGATAAGGTGAAGATTTACCTGGGGAATGGCATCAGGGAACAGGTCTGTCATATGCATAGATGCCGATTGATGGAACAAGTGCAGCTTCCATTCACTCCACCATCTGTCAAATGCCCGGCTCCTGAACCTTGCCAACTTTATGTTCTCAATACTGCCTAGTGGAGGTCCAGGGATGTTCAGTAGCCGATCCATTATTAAGGTTGAAGAGATGTCACCTCTGCACTAGATCTTGTCGGCAAAGTACAGGCCGATCGGCAGCTGTCCCATTCCGAGTTGTCTAGCCGATGACATTGGATGATAGAACTCATAGAAGACTTGAATATTTCTCCCTTGATGGATGCCCACAGGGAGGATGCATGGGCTGATAGCGGTAGTGAAGACTTCCTGAGATTGCTGAAATTTTTCGTGATCGATGTGTTCAAATCTGAAATCGGCTGGTAGTTCAAAGTCCATTGAGTCGGTATAGAAGAACCAAACTCTGGCATCCTTCTGAAACCCATCATAAAAACTGAAGAACCAGTCCTTCAGAAGTTCAGCCGATAGCTTTGCTCCTGCATCGGCTGGCGTAGATGCATATTCTCCATATGACATGCATCTACGATGGGTGCGTTCTTCTCCATCATCTTCCACAATCGGCTCTAACCTTGGAAATTCAGCTTCTGTCACAGATGGCCGATTGACGACCTTCATGACTACCAGGTTCAGCCAAGATTGCAGTAACCACCATGGCCCACCTGCCCCAACTACTGAGCCGACAATCATCTTGGCCGATGCATTGTTCAACATTTGGTATAGATAGCCGAGAAGGATCTTGCCCAAGGGAAATTGTTTATTCGATTCTAGGGCCTCGGCTAAGAATTGCCAGTTGGTTGTAGGACCACAACTTGACCCGCAGAAGAGGAATTTTTCTAGCCACATCAATAGGAAGGCCACATGCTCTCTAGGGGTAACTGGTCCTTTGCCCATGTATGCTGCAATATATCCAGACCAGCCTCCAATACTTTTAGTCTTAAACTCGAAGGTGTTCTTGGTATTCAAGTTCATGGGGTTAGCCGACGAGGTCACATCTAAGCCGGTGAGTATGATGATATCCAGCAGAGTTGGGGTCATTGGCCCCTGGTTGAAGAGAAAGGCATTGAGGGTATTGGACCAGAAATAGGTGGCAGCAGCTACCAGGGGTTCATCCTTGGCCGAATTTGCTATGGTGAGGGCTAGGGCTTGGCCGATTCCAATCTCATCCCAATGAGTTTGTTTGCTAGCCAACATCCGTTTGTACCATGCAGGCCATCCGTTTGTACCATGCAGGCCAACTTTTCTCAAGAGAAGGCCAGAATTTAAAAGTGTTTCTCCAATGACTCATGTTTGGGTTGGCCGACCTGAAGGGGGTTCTATTGGTTTCGGCTATGATGAATTCAGTGGGGTCAGGATTGCCAATTGGACCAAGGAAATATTGTTGGTCGTGCAACAGACTGGGAACCGCAACAAGATTGGAAAGATGCTACAAGTACATAAGGGGTAGAGAAGAGGAAAACAAGATGAGATGAAGAATATCGATCTACTGTGTATGAAAAGGGCATCTAGCAAATGGGTACATACCTCTGCGTATTCGGCTGATGGTGCAGCAGATGGGCTGGTTGATGGTGCAGCGGACGGACCGGCGGAAGTCGACATCGCCGAGAATAGAGATCTGGCCGAGGGGGAAATCGCCTGGAAATCGCTTTATGCGTCGGGGAGGTCGCCGGAGAGAGAGAAGACAGGATTCGCTTAAGCGGTGAAAACGGAAGTCACGACGTGAAGATTCTCGAGGCAACGGTTAGTATTTAAAGCACTGTATAACGGTCGGAAAACGGCAAGTGCGATATCTACTCGGAGTTGATATATGGCAAATCCGAAACATTATCTAATATTCCGGACTTGGGGGGCATGTGTTAACGACCAAATTTGGTAGTATCAACATCGGAGAAGAAGATTAGAACGAAGTAGAATCCAGAACGAAGATTGTTGCGGAAACAGAGTAAGAATCGGCTGCATCCAAATCGGCTACGATAAGATCGGCAATTGTATCTATTAATTAGGATATTCTATGTAATTTCCTTAGAGATATGTTTGGGCAAAAGCCTGCCGTAAAGACTTATGATATCTTAGAGTTTGTTAGAGATAATAGTCGTGTCTGTCATGGGCATATTTTGTAATTCTCAGGTATAAATAGACCCCGAGCCTTATGTAAAAAACAACACACGTTCAATACAACTTCGGCGCATCGCCACCCTTTTGCTTTAATTTTATTTCGACGAGTTCTTGCTTTCGGGTTGAGCTGCATCGGTTTCGATCTTCAACAAGAGGTAAAACTTGTTATGGCGGTTTGCGTTATCGGAATTAGTGCTTACATCATTATGATACTCTAATTTTGGTTATGTAATCCGTCATGTTATCATATATCTTATATAATCTCTAGCAATATCGTTACCTAACTTACAATCGGCTAGCATCTGTCGGTAGAGTACAGCGGATTATGTTAGATCTTGACGTTGATTTAGATTATATAAAATATTCATCACTCCATGAAACTTCCAGCGGCTTGATTGTCTAGATATTGTTCTTCTTTTCATACTTAATGCTGCATCAGTTGAGTTTGATCTATTAAGTCGTGCTTAGAACAGCAATCTCTAGCCTGCCTTCTGGTTGCCGATTAGGGTAGTATCGGGGTTTCAGCCGATCTTACCTGATTTAACTACTTTATTCTATATGCATGATTGACATGTTAAATCTGCCCTTTACATTAAGATCTTGTTGCATTTAAGTATATTAAGCTTTTGTTTGATATATTCTACTTGCTTTAATATCTTAATATAGAGTAGTATCGGAGTATTAGCCGATACATGCTAGATCTACCTGATCGGCTATGCTATGAATGTATGTAGTTCCATTATTAATATATATTTCGATCTAAGTGATTTATACTGTCTCGGCATGGCGTCCGATCTATCCCAATCACTTGATTTAATTATATATCGATATAGGAAGTATGTATTGTTAATATCTACAGCCGATCGAGTAGATTTAGTTCCTTCTTATTCATTCATGAATGCCGATCGATACATATATGACATCGGCTCAGAGATAAATGATATGTCATCGGCACCTAGCCGATCGGCTATCATTTATAGGATTAATTACGGTTTCTTTGTCTCTATTTCTTGTTGATTGCAGGATCAAATCAACTGGCACGCTTACACACCCAAAGGCGAGTTTGGACCTGCACTGGAGTTAAGCAGATCTCCCAGGCCTCGTGTTTTCTGTCAACAGTTCGACATAAGTACCTAGTAATAACTATAACGATCGAGACAGAACTAGCCACCCGGAAATCATCCAATTCTTACGTACTGTCCCAATCTAAGTATAAAATATTTTAACCAAATTGTAAGTAGGATAAGCAATACTAAATTATCTGGGTTTCTATGGTTGAATTATGCATATAAAATAGAGTATTGAATAGAAGGCTATAAATAAATAATTTGTAAAATATAGGCTTAAATGATCAAAAGGTAGATAGTAACTTGCCTTGCTCGTTGTCCTGAGATTGATTGATATTATCTATTGAGTCAGAAGAATCCTCAAGACCTAGGGTTAGACATATAAAATTCAAATTCAAAAGGAATTCAAATTAAATCCAAAAATAAGAAAAATAAAATAAAATGTAAAAATAGCAAAAAGGGGCTCAAAAGATAGAGAATGATTTTAGAAGAATATTGGTCCAAGTTTCACTGGAATTGGATCTATATTTTAAAAGATATGAGCTTCTAAAGTTTAAAAATCAAATAAAAGTGAAAGATTACTGTGTGCGGGTCCCACTTGTCAGTCTCTCTCTCTTCTCTTCTTCTACCTCCGGCCGTTCCCCAAATCGGGCCGGCGGCGCTAGGGTTAGCGATTACGGCGGCGATGGAGGGGGAAAGGGGTTGCGGCCGAGGAGGGGAGGGAGCTAAGGTTCTCCGGCAACAGCGAGCGGCGGCGGAGGGGTTAATTTGATGTATGGATGGTCTAGCAGCTAGGGCAGCGGTGGCACGGTTAGGCCGTGATGGTGATCAAGGTGATATGAGTTAGACATGGCTAGGGGAGGGGTTCTAGAGCATCTACGAGGTACCTAGATGGATTCCGACAGCTTGCCGACCTTTGGCAAGGCGCGGAGAATATTTGCCGACGAGCGCCTCCATAGGCGGCGGCCGTTCTCATGTCGGCAGCCCAGAGGTTGAAATGGATTGCTAAAATGGAATTTAGGGAGTAGATAGATGGTTGAAACGGAAGATCTCACTGAGATATGCCGAGATGAAGGATTGCGGCCGGAAAAACTTCTCGGCAGTGAAGAACAGAGCAGCGCGGGGGCGGCGGTGCTCGGCTTGGTGCGGCAAGGTAAAACTCGATGCAAGGCTTCGGTTAGGGTCTAATATACTAGAACATAGTTGATATAAGGTGTTCTAAGGGGTATTTAGGGCGGAGGATGAATGGAGGGATGTGGAGTCGATCGCGCACAAGGTGTTCGACCGACGGGCGATGGTGGTTGATGAGATGGATTGGTGAGGCAGAGCTTCGGGGTTGTGGGGTTATGGTTGTGGATGATCGATGATGGACAAGGAAGGGATTGGGGTCCTATTTATAGGGCTAGAAGAAGTGGATGAGCTCGGGTACCGTCATCGCCATGGATGAGCTCGAAGATTGGATATGGCTGGGGCGGCAGAGGCTGTGAGAGGGCGGCCAAGATCACTTTGAGTGGCGGGAGGCCACGTTTGAATACTTACCGACGAAGGATTGGCTTGACCGCGTGTGGAATCGGCTGGCGACGTGTTGGCGCCAATCCGGGCACGCCGCGCGGCGGCGACGATGGTGAAAACGGCCGACTCGAGGGTGAATGGTTTGAATTGTGAGAGGGGATACCACCGTCTATCTTCAATCCAACTGTGCGGCAAGAATTGGCGCGATTCACCCCGGGTAGAAGCGAAATCGCACTCGGCGGCGGCTTGGACGGGAGCGCACGGCGTCGAGCGGCGATTTCTGGGGCGGTCGTTATCCCGGCTTTGTCGTAGTCAAGATTGGTGCGGCGATGGCGGTCTGAGGGCGTCGGACGGCTAGCGGTGCGCCAAGGGGATCGGGCACGCGCAAGCGGCCCCGAGGCCGACGCGCGGCGGCTCGGCGTGCGGCAAAGTCGGACGACCGGGCGGCGCGCGTGAAGGGGAGGAAGAAGCAAAGAAATCCACGGTTTTTGAGTGGGGTGTGGTCCCCTAGGATCAATTCTAAACTTTACACAGGATTGGGTAGTGGTTGGGCTGCTTTAGCTGGGCTGGGCATTTCATCAAGCACCTTGAGTGCGATGAATAGTGAATTTCAGAAATTTTGAATGTTTCCCTAGAAAAGAATGAATTTAATCTATGAATTTGGTAGGGTTTCACTAGGGTTTAGAGTATAGCAAATCCTCACTAACGTTAGGGTAAGCTAAGGAAATAATCTATAGTTTGAAATTTGAGAGAATTTGCTCAAATTCACTAAGGTTTGTAATAAAGGGAATAATTAGAGTAAATTAGTAGGGTTCTAAAGAAGTAATACTTGAACCAATTAAAAAAATCAAATAGATTTTTAAAACATACTAAAATAATCAAAAGCCAGCATGATGCAGTCAAATTTTAGGTTAAAATTTCAGGATGTTACATATGCGCACCTAGGGTGATGTGGGGATGGAGCATTCTTGGTCGGTGGCAGCGGCCTCCTATGGTGGTCGGGGAAGAGGGTGGGAGGGAGGGAGAAGTTTGCTTGCGCGACTGAGGCGGTGGTGTGTTTTGGGATGGCACTGCTGCTAAGACTCCTCTCCTCCTTTCCCCAAACACTTCGCGGTTATGGGCACGAGCGCGTGTGGCTGTGGTGTCCCCGTTCGTCAGGGTAGGAGCCAACAATGTCGGTGGCCACCATGAGGTGAGGCAGTAACAGCATGGTGACGAAGGACGCCACCATCATCCAAGGAGTGGCGCGGTCATGAGCGTGGCAGATGGCGTCGCCACAGAGACACCTCTCCTCCTCCCCCGTGGTCAGCCTCCGCGATGGAGCGGCGCTCGCGGGCCTTCTCCACCTTGAAGTTGACGCCCATCTTCTTCGACATCGTGAGGAGGAGCGGCGTGCCACAGAGAAGGAGTACAAGCTCGTCGGCCCCTCGCTTTCCCCCTCTTCTCGCTGCCCCCTTCCTTCCCTCCTCTTCTCGAACCGGCTCGCCAGCCGCCTCCGCCTCCCTCGCACGGAGGCCAAGCAAGCTCAAGATCGCCGACGGCCTTCCCTTCCTCTCTCACCTCTGCCTTCCTTGCACCGTCGCACGGAGGACAGGCGAGCTCGAGCTCAGTTTGGCTCCCCCGCCACCTCCCTCGCCACCACCCCATGAACGTGCATGCGTGGTTGGGGCAAAAAGAGGGATAAGAAAGAAGTGGCGGCTGACATATGCTATGTCAACGAAAACATGGGAAAATTTTATCCATAGTCTTCTTTTTTTCGAGGGGACAAAATTTTATCCATACTGTCATAGGACATATTTTTGCACGGTTTTGAACATTTGAGGGATTGAGAGTGGACTTATTCTGTGCAATAACATTCAAGTGCAACAGAACAGTACTTACAGATTTAAGGCCCAGTCTAAAATGCATCAGGCCTGCCCCGGGCAAGGCCCATTCCGGCAGTCCCTTCCCCAAATTTGTACTACATGGCTAATCTTAGGAGAAAACCAACGGGTAGATATGGTCAATCCAGAAGCAGTTATTATGCCTCCATATATGCAATTACTGCTGGTAGGTTGTTAGATCAAGTTTAATAGTATAGCCAACTACTAGCTCCAATTTATCTATAGCCAATCTAGTAACTCATTTATACAATAGTTACATACTACACTATTAATACATGGTTCCACTTATCATACACATCGTGTCTTGGAGTCCGTGCTACAGCTGGCTACAAATCTATAGCCCGCTGCTCTTCTCTCTCTTTATTTATCTCCTTAAAATATATTTACAGCTGGCTTATAGTCTACTATTGTACCTGCTCTTAAGGGCAAGTTTTATAGTAGATGTGACTACCACATCTAATTTCATGACATACATAATTAAATTAAGAGGTGACATATATAATATATTACCTCTACCACACAATCCCCAATGTCTCTAACACTCTCATATGTTTATTGAAGTTTGTGTAGGGGTTGCCTCTTACATGAGAGGTGACTATTTCTCTCTTATCTTTCTTCTATCATCCAACTCACTATTTAGTCCTATGTTATATTTTGGGGCTTGTGTTTAGATGCCCATAGTACTTGCCCTAAGTGCTTCTTCACACTTGAGTTTTGTAGTACAAATTCTACATAAAGTAGTTTATCTCTATAGAAATACCGTACTCCTTCATATATCTCTGTCACTCTGCCAGCCAGCATCTTTTCTGGCGTCGGCAAGCAAGCTTGCTGGCTGCTTGTTCTATCGTTTAAGGGCTGTGTTTAGTTCACACCAAAAATAAAAGTTTTGTTAAAATTGAAACAATATGATGGAAAAGTTGAAAGTTTATGTGTGTAGAAAAGTTTTGGTGTGATGGAAAAGTTAGAAGTTTGAAGAAAAACTTTGGAACTAAACACGGCGTAATTCAAGAAAAAATGAATTCCAACAATGATTCAGTTGGGGAGCAGGCTGCGGTGTGCACAGTGCATACCTCGTGCATGATAGATCCAAACAAGCTAGACAGCGCCATTACTTTATAAACTTTGGGGTCTCATTACACGGTATGTATACAGTATTAGTAGTACAAGCGGTATGTATTATTGTATAGTCATGTGCAGCCTCTGATGATGCAAAAAGGTAGATATCTGAATTCTGAACTGTGGACCTGATTCACGGAAGGAGTTGGGGCCGAGAAGGCGAGCCCAGGAGTCTGTCCCTTAAGCCTAATCATGCCATTCCAACGATTGCTACTTGTGTCAGTTTGCATGCTTACTACCCTGTTCATGTTAAAGGTACTAGTACCATTTGCCTAGTTTTCACGTGTTGGCCCCCCAGGAGGAGGCGACATAGCATGTACTATTTGGTTTTGGGATGAAGTGATCCATCCCTATTTCTATAGGATAAAGATCTCATTATCTCTTTAACATGTGTGATGGAGTGACTGAATTTTTTATAATTTGGTCCTTTTATAAAATTTATTTTACAAATAGACCCATAAAAAAACTTATTCCGAAAATAGTGCTTTTAAGGGCGTCAGAGTCGCTGGCGCCAGCCTCTCTGGAACCGTACTCCTGCCACCGTGGCCCTCTCCAGCCGCCACCTCTCTACACGGCGCCAGGATTAGTGACGCGCTCGCAGCAATTAACCGCGTGGGCACCGGCGGCGGTGCCAGCGGAAGTGCCGCTCGAAAAGGCTTGCGTAGACAGATCGCCGCCTTCGCCTTCCTCTAGGAAGCGCAGCGTATCGCGCGCAGGCATGGCTTGCCGCCCCCCACGACCTTGGCGTGTGCTCGACGCCACCCCTATCGCCGTCCTCAATCTCCATGATCCGGCATCGCGTGGCTTGTGCTGCCGACGGGGAAGCTGCTAGCTGCACGATGCGATACACTATCATCACCGACACCACCACCGGCGGCGGCGGCGGCGCCACCCACCCAACAGCAACGTGCGGGAAAGCTGCTGGAACCCCCATCGGAACGAAGCTCTGGCAGGCAGTGCAACCGCAGCTGGTGGGATAGCGACCGGCACCGGCACATGACAGACGTCGAGGCGTTGAGACGGGAGAGCATCGATCGCACTAAAAAATCTAGCAAAAAATTGGGCGATTTGCAAAAAAAAAAAAAAAAAGTACAGCTTCGCGGCGAGCATCAGTACAGGCCGTGGAGGAGTTGGACTGGTGATTGCAGCAGCATCCTCAATGCGGCGTATCGGGCCCGACGATGGTTCTCGTGAGCGTCGGTGTGAGGCTGCAGCGAACTTCTAGGAGACGGCGGCGATTCCCTATGAATGGGGCCGACGCAACAGCGGCGGTTCGTGGGAGGTAGAGGAGTCGCAGGCCTCCTGGCGGCGTGAAGACAACCGGCATCGGCGGCGGCATCTGCGGTAGCGGCGCAGCTCCGGAGCTCAGTGGGTCGACAGGAAAAGAGCGGCGCGGCCGAAGCTCGGTTCGATCTGATTCCCTATTGATCGATCTCGTGTTGACTGCTGTGAAGTGTGAACTGGTTTTGCCTAGTTGAGTCAAGATATCTTACACGTGAGACCAAACAAGCATGCAAGGTGATTAGTGCATTATAACTTGATTAAGGCTGGACATGAGCACACGTAATGTTTGATGGCTAATGCATGTGTCCATATGTATGGTGATGATGTTGGCCTAACGAAGGACAAAACTGGTGCAGCGCTGTCCATGGGAGTGCACGCCACTAATCCTGGCGCCGTGTAGAGAGGTGGCGGCGCCAGCAGTGCTGGTGCCCTCTTAATACCACGCCAGATGGAGGGCAACGTGATGCCACGGTGAAAGAGGGACGACGCCAGAGAGGCTAGCGCTAGTCCTACCACTCGCCATGATTTTACTATACTTAGCCTAACTAGTGTTTAATAGGAAATAAAGGGGGTGGAATTTGGGGTATGCGCGTGTGGGCAGTATTTTGCATGAGGAAGAGAGATAAAAGCGTTAGCGACTCTGGCGTCTCAAAAAGGACCATTTTTGGTATAAGTTTTTTTAAAGGTCTATTTACGAAATAAATTTAAAAAAAAGACTATAATGTAAAAATTTTAGGATGGAGTGATCTAGCTTGTTTAGGATGAGAGGCTGACCCATATGCCAGTGAGAGAGAGAAAGTATGTTGGATTGATCCTGCTAAATGTGTTAAGTTGACTTGGATCTTTAAGAAATACTTCCTTCGTCCCAAAAAAAAAAAGACAAACCCTGGTTTCCGTGTCCAACGTTTAACCGTCCGTCTTATTTAAAAAAATTATGAAAAAAAATAAAAAGATAAGTCACGTATAAAGTATTAATCATATTTTATCATCTAACAATAATAAAAATACTAATTATAAAAAATTTTCATATAAAACGGACAGTCAAACGTTGGTACGGAAACCCACGGTTTGCCTTTTTTTTGGACGGAGAGAGTATTCTTTTCTGGGATCAACCCATCTCATCCATTCTCAAAAAAAACATCCTGAAAAATGGGTTCAACTTAATCTAATCCATCCCGTCCGAACCAAAAACTGCACATGCTGGCTCAAATGACTGATGGTACTGGTTGTCAGCAAAGGTGGGGGCTTTGTTGCAAGCTACTACCTATGGGCTTAAAGAACCTAAAACTGCCAAATAGACTAAAGACACCGTATCCAAATTTTTGGTTCCCCACAGTACAAATGGCCTTATGGGTGACTTTAATTTTTCGTTTCAGCCCCTACCACATTTGATTTCAGCCGTCATATTTTTCTCAATTTACAAAGAAGTACAAATTTTACAGTGAACACCTTACAGTGGAGAAAATAATACAAATCTCAACCCCACCGGCACCCACCACCACCACACAACCCTCTCCACCCCACCCACCAACCTCGGCGAGTTTATCGGCGACGCCGCCGCCTCCGGCCTCTCCCCACCTTGGCAACGAACTCCGCTGCCGGCAGTCTCTCCCCACTCCCCCCATCTCGGCGACGAACTACGCAGCCGCCGGCCTCTCCCCTCTTCCCATCGGGGCCTCTCCACTTCCGAACGCCGCTCGAGCCCACTTGCACGGGGACGCGGCGGCGGTCGAGGAAGCTAAGGCGGTGGCGGACCCACCGGTGAATCGACAACGACTATGAGGTCGGCGGAGCCAAGCAGGGGGATGACGACTTTGAGCTCGGCCCTTGGCAGCGAACGAACGACGATGAGCTCGTCGGCGCACGAGCGGGAGACGACGACGAGCTTCGCGGTGCGTGACCGATGCCCCTCCTCTCCTATCCTCAGAGGGTGAGGACTCGATGACGGTGGTGCGGATCTGGAGTGGCGTGGGAGCTCAACCGCCATTGTCGTCGCCTCTCTCCTCTTAGGAATCGAGGATGAGCCATGGCACGGCGGCGACCCCGGCTCTCCTCGTAACCGGTCGTCACTTCTCTCTTCCTGTAGTCCCTCCTTCCGTCGGTGGTTCTTCCTCACCACCCGCTCCTCCCTCGCCGTCGCCGCGCTCCCAACCTGTCCCCGCCGCTTCTTCCCATCCTCTGGCTTCTCCCCTTCCTCGTTGGACTAGGGAGCGTGGCCGGCGAGCTCCAATCCCGCGTGGATCCTCGGCAACGATAGACGGAGCTCCAGGCGGCGGGTGGCGTCTAGGGGAGGAATCGAGAAAATTGAGGGTTGTAGCACACGCACATGAGAGAGGGGACCACTCACAGATTCTTTTGGGCCTGAGAAAACCGGATTCTTGGTAAGACATGCAAACCTTTGCAAAGAGACGGGTCCCATCACTTTTTTTCATCCACGTCAGAGTTTAGTCTAGCTGAAAAACGACGTAAGCTCCACGCAAGCGCACTGTGGAAGGATCGAGCTTAGGCTGAGAAGAAAATATCGTTATATGTACTTCACCGTGTCCTTCCGAAATTAAACGCCTATGGCCGGACGATAGCAGATGATAGTACATCTCGGCTAATCCGTGGTGGACAACAAATACTCCGTACTTTATATGCGTTTCAGAATTATTATGTTTTGGTTTTATCTTCAAGTTAAAGTTATTTAAATTTATTAATATTTTTAACACCAAACAAATATATTTGTGTTATTTTTTATGCTTGATTTAACATATTTAAGGTTGATTATAACTTTCTCATTTTCCATTAGCATATTTTTCAAATTGTTAAATAGTGTGTGTTTTAAAAAAATCTTTATAGAAGTTGTTTAAACATTTTTCAAGTTTATTGCAGTTAACATTTAATTAATTATATGCTAATGAGCTTTCTCATTTCGCGTGCGCTGAAAATCTTTCTCGCTCATCAACAAAAGAACGCAACATCTTACAATTTATAGTATACTATTATATCCCTACTATTATAAAAATAAAAGTTATTTTCGTTAAAATTTTGGTAAGTTATCCATATTGGAGTTGGTTATATGTTGCATATATTCAATTCAACGTGACTCTAGAATAACTATTATACACCCATATTCTAGTCCAACCCATACCTCTCCCGGCCCAACCTATCTGGCTAACACTGTCCCGCCGTCCCATCCCGTGCACCTCCACTCGGCTCCACGCACGCCACTCTCCTGATGGGTGTTTTTTTTTCTCTCCCTTTTTCTTTTTCTCCCTATATTCCTGATCCTCTTCATCTCTTTCCAATCTCCTCCTTTTCTCTTCCAAATTTCTCTCCTTATAAATATTTTCTTTTTAAATTTATTATTGTTTAAGGTGTGTATGCGGGAAAATTTGTTACTTTGCAAATATTCCATCTAGAGTAAAAAAATATTACTAATTGAATAATTAAGATTTCAATTTTTGATTGATGAGATATAGCAAAATGCACATGCATGCGTCAACTTTTGCAATAGCCACCTAATCAATTTGTGAAACTATGGAAATGTGTAAATAAGGGATTCTTTGTGCGATGACAGATGAAGCACGCGCAACCTGGCTCAATGCTATATATGATTTATGACTTTGTTTTGCTATCGTTTTGTTTGGCTGGTTTTTGTTTGTTTGTTTAAATTAACTGAGTTCTTATCAATTGTAAAAATTATTTTCACGTGTTGTAATGCATCGTTATTTTTCAAGTGTTTATAAAAAGGAAGGCTTCCAAACACGTCGTAAACTGACTATTCCAAACACGAAATATACGTGTCTCGTCTAGAGAAGCAACAACACCCAAAAGTTCAAAACCCACAACAGTACTGCATCCAAAGTAATTAACCGCATAAAGTCGTAAACCACGCTAAAGTTCATTCATGATCATTAGACCTGTACCTGTACGCATGCGCATAATTGTTTGGAAGATGCGTGCAACAATCGACAAAGGAAAAAAAAAGGGAATCACGGATAGCGCTTCCGAAAGCAACTCGCAGTCGCCCAACGCGACCAATGTCCACATGCCCCTTTGAAACTGCTTCTGTCCACGATTCATGAGCGTTGGGTCTGGGGTTCACCTTCCGTCCTTCCCGATTGAGCACCGAATCCCAATTCTTAAGGTATGATATTTTCTTTGACAAATTTTGGTTAAATTTTAACAAATTTCAATCAAATCTATTGTTTTAAATTTGAATATTCTTAAAACCCATTTGAAATTCACTCAGAAATTGCTTTCATCCCACCTCGAAATCTCGCAATTTTCGTCGAAAACGTAAACCCCAGTTTGGTCCCAACCATTGTCAGTATGATGGTTTTCACCAAATTTCGGTTAAAATTACTGTTCTAAATTTAAATTATTCAAAACCATTTGAATCTAAATCTACTTTCGTCCCTCGTCGAAACAACCATTCACGCCTGCAGCCTACTGCAGCTCCCTCCGTGCAGAATCCAGACCGTGGCGCGGTAACTAAGGCTGTGTTCCCCGGCACGTAAAACGATGTTTGTATTAACGTATGATTAATTAAGTATTAGCTAATTTTTTAAAAAAATAGATTAATATAATTTTTATAAGCAATTTTTTATAGAAACTTTTTGAAAAAAAAAAACACACCGTCCACGGGCGTGAACGTGATCGAACCGGGACTCTGGGAGAGCACGCACACGGGGGCAACTCGCCTGCCCGCGCCGAACGGACGCTTATTATTGTTTCGCCGGTTCACCCAGATCTACCGCGTTACATACGACTCCCCGGTTGATACCGGAAGAGAAAAACAGAAGTAGACGCGATCAGCGCCAACCGCGCATGCGCAGCGGCAGTTAAGCCTTTAGCACCCGCCGCCGCCGCCGCTTCGGAACAAGGCCGTGACGTGACGTGACGGTTTCTTCATTTCATCACCGCGAAACCTTTTTAATTTCAGCCCGACCGGGTCCAGCGGAAGAGAGTTTCCAGTCGCAGCTCCCAGCAGGGGCAGCGGCCTTGTTCTAAGATCAGCTCGATCGCGTTCCTCCGTCACTGCTCGCATCGCATGACCGCGACGTCGGAACGAGCGACTTGGTGGAGGTAGGTTTTGTTTTGTGTTATATTTATGCGCACCGTTTTTACCACTCCCTCCATTTCACAATGTAAGTCATTCTAGTATTTTTTATATTTATATTAATACTATTTAGATTCATTAGCATCAATATAAATGTGGAAAATGTTAGAATGACTTACATTGTAAAACGGAGAAAGTAGATATACTAGCATGTAATGCGTCACTTAATCTTGACTAAATCTTTATACGGATCATCACGGTCTTTTGTGCACGGTCACACATAGGTTTCTTCTTTTTTTATGTCTGTGTAGTGTTTTAGCATTTTCGATCCTCTTTCCTGTATGAATTTGCCTGTATCCTCTCTCCTCAGTCCGGGCTCGTTCTGCGACTCAGGACGAAGATTAACTACGCAAGTAAAATAAAAAAAGTTATTAAAACTTGTTTAATTACGTTTTAATTATTAGAAAATTGATTTATTTGATATTTTCAACAAACTTTTCACACAAAACGTATATTGCTTTTTAGTTTGAAAAGTATTAACAGAAATATAGCTAAAATATGCATTTTAATCACAAAAGTACGAGCCTAATTGCGATTAACATGGGCCAAACTTGTCATGCAATCATCTGGCAAAACAAACCTGTAGAACGAATCTGGTGAATAATTAATAGTACTATATCCGATACGAGCTTGTTCACCAAACATGTTGTTTCAGGAACACCAAAATATGTTCAGGTCCATGTGGAACTCAATTATCAAATACTACCACTCATTCTGAACGCCCATGACAATGCACTCTGCTCTTGATTCTCGAAGGTCATCGTCTTCTGGATTATTTCCTTGTCAAACACTTCAGAAACTTCTACCGGGCTGATACATTTGACTATGATACCGAGCAGCATTCGGTAGCCTTTTCATCAGGGCAAAAGCAAAATATGATTGTGTGGTTAAACTGCAAGTGCAGGTCAACGATGACTACTGACCAATTACTTTATTTAATTCAGGTTGATTAGCAGTTAGCACGAGGAAATGGAACGGAAAAAAGACGAAGAAGCCAAGAAGAGGAAAGTGAACACACCGATCTCACGCTAGCGACGTACGGGGAACTTCCACGTGCTACAGGGAGCTACGCATCTCCGTCGATCCTTCGTTTAGTCGCATTCAGTTAAAAACCAACAACCTGATCATTCGCTTAACAAACTGAACTTCCACAAAATTAATCTACGTGCACAACGAGGCCGGGCCCCAAAAAGGTTTTCAATATTCCTAACATTCATTCCCTTTAAAGGGAGTTCTGATCCGGTGTTTTTTTTCTCTCTGGACGATTGTTTAATATATAATAGAAGTGCCTTTTTCTCTGGATGATTATTTAATAGAAGTGCCTTTTTGTTAATACCAACGTGTTCAACATATGAAACATGCTAGCCTTAAAAAAATGGAATCGCTTGAAACGAATCGCATCGTTATGTAGGAGTTTACTGACCGTATCATCAACAAGATTTGTAATTTTTCTGCTTATCCGTTGAGCTTCACTACTCCCTCCGTTACATAAAAAACGAATCTAGAACCAGATGTGATATATTCTAGTACGATGAATCTGGACAGATATATGTACAAGTACTATAGTATGTCACATCACATCCGGTACTAGGTTGGTTTTTATAGAACGGAGGGAGTACATGTTTATGTTTTCGATGACATAGGTACCGTTTGGCTGTGTACAGAGAGGGGTGGGGCTGGGTTCAGAGGATGGCAGATAGAATATGGTTGTCAGAGAGGGGGTATTGTTCAATGATTAATCAGAATTATGTGAAATAGTGTTTATAAATATATGTGCATATTTTGTAATATATTACCTTCTTTGAATGTTGAAATGCATAAAACTATATAACCCGAAAATGTTTGTGCAATTTTTCACATTGGATAATAAAACATAAAAAAATCTAACAAAACATACACAACACTAAATAAGATCCTGAAAGATAAATCTGTCTTTTTCTATTATTCACCCAACAATTGTCTTTTTCATTACTCTCAAATAAAGTTAGGTTTGAACTCAAGATTTGATGAAAACGTACTTCATGCCTACATTATCTTTAATTTTTTTATTAAATTATAAAGCTTTTAGATTTTATTTCATGGACTTTTATTTATTTAATGGTTTTCATGGACATCCCAATACAAGTGAAGAAAACATATATTTACCTACACTATTGCCAGGCAGAAATTTCTTTTCACCCATGTCAAAGAAAATATTGCTACGCAGCCTTAATTAGCATTTCTAGAAAATTCTAGTTCTGCCATGTGTAAGTTGTACTGCAGGCCAGGCCTAGCCACACACATCAAACAACAACATGCGGTGGTTTTAGCAATTTCGTAGCATCCCCGTGTTCTCCCCTCACAAACCTTCGCGCCGCCCATTTTTCCACCTCGTCGTCCTTACATATAAAACGTACTCCACTCTTCACCGGTTACCATTTCATATCCCGATCGCTGCTACTACTAAGCACAGTGATCCATGGCGCCAGCTCGAGTCCACAGCAATGGCCGCCTCCTCATGCATATCCTCCTCCTCGCCGTCGCCGGCTTTGCGGCGGCGCAGCCGAGCCAGGACAATCCTCCGGCGGGCTACTACGCGACCAACTTCAGCCCGTCCATGGCCATCGTCATCGTCGTCCTCATCGCCGCCTTCTTCTTCCTCGGCTTCTTCTCCATCTACGTCCGCCACTGCTACGGCGGCCGCGCCGACTACTCGACCACCCCGCTGCCCCGGTCCGGCGCCGCGCGGTCGCGGCGGCAGCGCGGGCTCGACCAGTCCGTGCTCGCGACGTTCCCGACCATGGCGTACGCCGACGTGAAGGCGCACAAGTCCGTCAAGGGCGCGCTCGAGTGCGCCGTCTGCATCAGCGAGTTCGACGACGACGAGACGCTGCGGCTGCTGCCCAAGTGCTCCCACGTCTTCCACCAGGACTGCATCGACACGTGGCTCGCGTCGCACGCCACCTGCCCGGTCTGCCGCGCCAACCTCGTCGACGGCGCGTCCGAGCCGGCGAGCGATGCCGCCGCCGAGCTACCGACGCCCGCTCCGCGCCCGGAAGGCGCGACGCCGTCCGAGGCAGCAGCGCCAGGGGGGGAGGCGCCGGCGGCGGCGGTGGTGGTGATCGACGTGGAGGAGACCGAGGAAGAGAGGATCATAAGGGAGGAGGCGGCCGAGCTAACGCGCATCGGCAGCCTGAAGCGCGCGCTGCGCTCGAAGTCCGGCCGCGCGCCCGCCGCGCGTTTCCCGCGCTCGCATTCGACGGGGCACTCGCTCTCCTCCGCCGCGGCGAGCGCCGGCGCCGAGAGGTTCACGCTGCGGCTGCCCGAGCACGTGCTCCGGGAGGTCATCGCGGCGGGGCAGCTCCAGCGAACGACGAGCCTCGTGGCGTTCCGCGCCGGCCGCCAGGGGAGCACGCGCCGTGGCCTCAGGTCGGGCGGCGGCGAAGGCAGCAGCCGCGCCGGGCGGAGCGTCCGGCTCGGCCAGTCCGGACGGTGGCCGTCGTTCCTGGCGCGGACGTTCTCGGCGAGGCTGCCGGCGTGGGGATCAAGGTCGACGCGTAGGGGCGACTGCGACGGGTCCAGCAAAGGCGGCAGGACTGCCGGCTCCGGCGCCGGCGCCGGCGGCAAGTCAGTGGTGTGCGACGACCAGGCGTGCGTGGTTGGGCAACGTGTTTGACGTGGCTTCGCTTCGCAATTGGGGGTCAAATCGAAGGCTGCGAGGAAACTGTTGTTGCTTTCGTCGCCGTGCCCGTGACACGATTTTTCTCTTCTTTTTCTTGGTGGAATTTTGGAGGGAACGATGGTTCTTCGTTTTTTCTTTCCCTTGATGATTGTTCATTCATTCTTCTTTTCTTCAAACAAGCATGTACATATATACCGTATAGTGGTTGATAGCAGGAGGAATTTACGACCCAAATTTATCTCCTTCATCTACCCTATAGTTTAACAAATACTTTCACTCATCTTTCATTCTTTCATTCATCACTCAAGGGCTCAGATCATCCTGGTGAAAACCGAACGGTCCAAATCGATCAGCAGCCTCCCACCTCCATCTACCGCGTGATCTCCCCCAATCACGCGCCGCATCCAATCCGCATCCCCTCCTATCCTCTCTCTCTCGCATCGCCTAGCATAGACGGCGCCGTCGTCGCCTCGCCTCCCTATCACGCCCACCCCCTCCCTTCCTCACTCTCGCAGTCTCGCGCCTCGCCACCACGTCACGCCGCCGCCATCGCCCCGCCGCCGTCGTCGCCGTGCGCCATCTCACCGCCGCCGCCGTGCGTCATCTAGCGCCGGTCCCCCCTCCCCCCTTCTTCGCCCTCCCCTCGTGGCGGTGGCGTAACCGGCGCCGGTATCCCCCTCCCCTCATGGCAGCGTCTGAGTCGGCTCCGGTGCTCCCCTCCCTCCTCTATCCCCTTTCGACGGCGTCGGGGATGGCGGCAACACCGGTGGTGGTGGCGGTGTGAGGTGCGGGTAGAAAGGAGCTGGTGACGGGCGGGGACGAGGTGTCCCGATCTGCACTAACTCGATCTGCGCGAGCCGACCCCTCGTCAGATTGAGGAGGGTATGAGGGGAGAGGACGGTGGCATGGGAGGAGGAAGAGGACAACACCGATGGAGAAAGCGGTGAGGTTGGCCGGCGGGGATTGGTGGCCTTCACCGACGCGTGGCTCCCCCCGCCGCAGGCCGTCGTCGCCCCCCCTCTCCCCTATCTCAGGCCTTTTCCCGACCTCATGCCTGCACGAGCGCCAGCCGCATCCCGTGCTCCTCGCCTGGCGGCGGCGTCGGAGCCCGCGCCCGGTGCCGTCCTTCCTTCCTTCTTCTCCTCTTTCCCCTCACTCTACCCTTCTTCTGGATCGATGGATTTGGAGGCAGTACCGACGGTGGCGGTGTTGGGAGGAATCTATATGAGTATTTCACTTCCATTCCTCCTCCTCTCACTTGCACTCTCAGTCTCCAAGAATCTCTCGCTACCGATCGATCCAGGAGGAGGTCGGTGAGAAATTTCCAGAAGGTTCGATCGAGAGCACGGAGTGGTGATGGTGGCGTTGGTGGAGCTGTCGCGCTGGCGGCGATGTTGCCGATGGAGCAGGGGCTGCGGCTGGTGCTGCAGGTCACCGACGTGCGGCCCGCCGCCGGCGCTCTCCGACGGAGCCAAGTCAGAGCGAGGGTGCTGGTCGCGTTCATGGCCCACCTCATCAGGGCACGCGCCATCCGCGCCGGCGGATCGCGCCGACACCATCATCCGCGTCCTCGACTATCTCTTCATCGACTCCAACATCAACACAAGGTGACCGCACAAATCCTTCCTGCTCTCGATCGATCTCATCTCGCTGCTGTAATCATGTATCAGACCATATGCCTGCCTGGCTGATCGATCTTTTCAAGGAGCCGCTCTTTGATCATTTTAATGTATGTGTGTGCACGTTTTGACTGCTATGGGGGAAATTTTGGTTAATTTTTTTTTCTTTCTAACTGCTAGGTAAATTTTTGTTCTGAAATGCTCTGCCGAAATTCGTTTTTTCAGAGTTCTAAACGGCGCTAGGGAAGGACTGATGAATAGCAGGGCATGCTCTTTACTAATCCAGGGCAAATGTAGCAAAATTCATTTCAGATGATTCAGCCACCTGTAGCAAATGTTTAGTGCATGATAAAAAAAACTAAATTTTCATGTTGTTTACTTGTAAATCGGGATTTGCACTAACAATTTACAAAATCTACATTTTGCTTATATGTTGGAACTAGGCGGTGTGGATTTTTGGTTAATTTTTCCATCAGCAGGATCTTAGCTCGATGATACATCACAGCAGAGGCACTTAGTTCTGTTCAGGAAAGATTAGCTGTGCATTCTTTAGTTACTGATTAATAATTAGTAGGCTTTACATTCTAGCGTGTGAAACTCTGAATGTTAGTTCTGCATTTCCTTTACTTGGATGTAGGATTCATGTGCTCCCACTTGTGTTGAGGATTTAGCAAATATAATTTAGATTGCCCTGGATGGGATAGCATGTGAATGATTTATTTGCGTTTGTTGCACCGTCATTTCATTTCTGTAGGAATTGCCTCGTGATGAAGCAACATTTGGGTATGTCAATGAAGCCAAGGAGACCAAGAGTAGTAATTCTCTGTGTCACAAGGTAGCTGACTGAACATGTTTGCCTTCCAAAGTATTTTTTGCAATGTGGATATAACTGGATTTATTTTAAAATTATACTGCTGAATGTGATTCGGTGCAATGGGATGAGGCGTATAAATGCCCATCTAATTGTATTGCTTCTAATGGAATGGTGTTTTAGGTAAACCTCAGCATATTTATACGATGGCCCCGCCCGGCGAAAGAATAATGTGATACGAGGCCCATTGAAAATGAATTCTGGTTGAAGTTTAGTTTCTCAGGTCAAAATATGTTCAAAATAGTAATATTCATATTTTGCACTCAAAAAAATCTATGATATATTATGTGATGTAAATCAAGTTGAACATCTATGAGTTTGTGGATTTCTGCAGTACAGATGAAAGTTCTCAAATATTCACTTGCAGGTGCTCTCATATTTACTTTTCAGTCGAGGCTAGCCAGAGTAGCTTCGACCATGGTTTTTCTTCCATCGTATATATTAGCATTGTGGATTCGTGCATTTTCCACCTAATTCGTATAACTGGTTTTCTTGATTGCAAATCACTGATCATGTTATTTTGTTCCTCATGTTGTGATTCAATATTGAGAATACTAATATGTCAGGGTGAGATTATTCCTTAGAGCTGGTTCGGTAACACCCTCGATTTGTTTGATAGGGTCTTTGTTCTATTCTAATTATAAATATTTTTAAGGACAGATTGGTACTGGGTTGTAGCGCCTTGGGTTAGCTTTATTTCCGTGATGTTCTGCATATTTTGCACTGCAGTTGTGATCATCTGGTTCGTGCACATACATACATTAAATAAATATTAATTTCTCTCTATTTGTATCTGTAGATGGAGTAAGCCCTTTTTTATATGCTTCAGTGATACATTTTTCTGCCTTCAATCATAAAAGGATAAATACCTGTAAGTGAAGGCCTAAGCTAGCTCAAAGAATAATTTGCTCTTTTTGAAAAAAAAAAGTTAGTATTCTAATTCTTTCCATTTTTTACTTTCAGTAAATGATTGAGCCAATCATCCTTTCTGTTTTGACTTCTGAAGGCATGCACAGATGTGTAGATAAGAACTTCCAAGGGAGCTTCAGAAAACCAAGGAGAATAGTTAAAGCAGTCCTTGATTTCTTTTGGATTGCAAATTCCTTGATCAGAAAATCAATATGTGGCAAGGTTATATGTCAAGATAAGTACCATTATAGTATCTTTAAAATACAGTGTATTATTTTTTGTGCTTCCTTAATCATTGTTGTTAAATTTGAATTGCGGACATGCGAAAGGGATTCCAAGGTTCTCAATAGAGGCTAGATTCGAAGGTTCTCAACAAAATAAGCTTCTGATACAGTATGTGGCCCTCATTATTTGTGTAATCTGGAAGGATAATTGAGTCTTCAACTAGGAAAAGAACCACGTGCACTGATAGCAACCATTATGGAAGAAGAATGGCCGTAATTCTGGTTGAGAGTATAGGCAGGTAGTCTTGATCTGTAGGTCATAATTTTGACTTTGAGAGGTGTTTATTTATTATAATACTGAAGTTCATGATCAATAAATTTCATTGCTAAAACAATATGGTCCTATGATACAAATGAAAAACCTCCTTTCTATTCCCAGTAGCATTGATTGCATATGCTCTCTGTCTTCCTACAGAAGTGTTAGTCATTTGTGATGTCATTTGTGATTTCTGTAGTTGATTTTGTTGATAAAAAGTGTGGAGCATACAATTTATTGTTATGTTTGTCAGTTGAAAATCGAGATGTGATTTCTAAATTGTGATTGTTGGGATTAAATTTTAACAAGATGATATCTTGTATGTTGTTATTCAGTATATGAGGTAAGCATTGAAGTATATATTTATTCAGAAAATTATATTACGACAATAATTTTTTTCATCATAAAACATTTTCTTCAAAATGCATTACAATACATTGTTAAACATTGCCGTTGTGTTAGCACGGACATATTACTAGTTCATATAAGTGTGTAACTAGCCATGATGCAAAAAAGTTTTCCAAAAAAAAAAGTACATATCTATCAGACGATCACATGTGACTCTTACTTTTATTTTATTTTTTTCGGCGAGTACTTAACTTTTACTTAGTGCGTCCGAATTCACGTGACATCGACAAAGAAATGTACATGTTTGTTTCTATCCAAGCATGCGCATGCCTGTGGTGAATTGAGACCACCACAAATGATTTCTTCATCCATTTGCCTTATTCAATATATATAAAAGATTTACTTTTATCCACTTTCTAGAACGTTGGCAGAGACTTCAAAATCAGTGTCGATTGACAGCTGAGAATAATCAGCAACATAAATGCAGGGAAAAAAACACGAAAGTCTTCTCTGCATAACGCGTCAGGTGGTGCATCATCAGAAGGAACGAATCAGTGATACATCAGACCAAATAGCGTGCCATATGATATGAATTCCAGATGCTTTGACGTTTAATTTTTACTGTTTCCAATCTGAGCAACAGGATAGCCCAGCCCAAAGCCGTCTTCCTCTTGTTCTTTCTTTCTGTCCCTTCACTTTCAGCATGAAGCTACAGACTTATTACAGTGACTTTTCAATTGGAATCTCATGCTTTTCACATGAATAGCAAGTGGACTTTGGGCCTATCGAAAATTTTGGATTTGAAATTTCAACTCAGCCTGTGCTTGGAGGGGGGAACTGTTCCAAAGTCAGCTAGTCCAGAGCTCCAGATGGATCACTACATACGTCAGACCTCTCGAGTCTCCGCAACCACAGCCGGCCAGCGGCGACCGGCAGGGCGATTCCATATATCTATCATCCTTGATTGTTCATTTTAATTACTCTAATCGAAGAAACTAGAGATGATGGCATCTGATCTGACCACAAAACAAAAGCTCTCTGAATGGTTCTTCCTTATAGGATTCTTATTTTTATCTTGAAAGGATCTAATGCTTGATGTTATATGCTTCATTCATTATTGGTGGCGAGTGGAATTAGGATGATTAAAGCCGTGAATTGACAAGCACAATCACGAGATGCCACTGGCTAGCATTAGAGTTGAGGCAAAAATCACCGTGCACTTTCAGGCGATGTGTTGAATTATTGACGGATTAGATGGCCGATGTGCCATGGATCAACTTCTGTTTCTCCTTTTCTTTTTATTTTCTTTTCTTTCAGAGAGACATTGGGCCATGAAGGTGGATGAGGCTTCCATGTAAATCAGGCCCAAAGTGTAAATTATATGTGGGCCTGCTCTATATTATTGACAGACGGAAAAAGTACACTGAAGGTCCCTCAACTTGACCTCGAGTTACAAAATCTGAAAATGTCCTCCAACCGCAAAACCGTATATAGCCCATCCCCTGACTTACAATACCAGTACAAACTAGGTCTCTCGGCGGTTTTAACCCCGGTTTGTCCGATGTGGCTGCTGAGTCAGCGTGGGACCCACGTGGCCCCACATGTCAGTATGCCACATCAACATGTCTCTCTTTCCCCTCCTCTCCCTTTCTCCTCTCTCTCTCACACTCTTCTCTCTGGGCAGGCCGGCCGGTGGTGGGGAGGAGGTCGCCGGGGCGAAGAGGTCTGACGGCCGGCCGGCGATGCAATGGCGGCGACGCGGCGGCGGAGACACGGGAGAAGAGGAGGGCGGCGGCAGGGCGAGGCGTCGGCGCGGTGTAGTTGAGCCTGACGGGGTCGCTCTTGGTGCGGAGCTTGTTGAAGTAGAGGAGGCGGCGGAGACCAATGCGGCGGAAGGAGGAGGAGAGGTAGAGGGAACCCACCGCCGACGCCGCCGAGAGCGACACCTGCATGATGGCGGAGAACGGCCTGTGGGTGGCCCGAAACGCGAGGAGAAAGTGCGCTACGGTGGGCACGGCAACGGCGAGGAGGAGGACGAGTAGCCACGACAGCGCGGCACACCCACCGGAGGAAGAGAGAGATGAAGAGAAAGAGAGAGGAGGCTGATGTGGCCACGCTGACATGTGAGTCCCACGCTGACTCAGCCGTCACGTCAGATAAAACCGGGGTTAAAAAACACCGAAGGACTTAAAGTGAATGGTTTTGTAAGTTGAGAGATGTCGTATATCTGGTTTTGCTGTTAGGGGACAATTTTATAACTCGATAACAAGTTGAGGGACCTTGGGTATACTTTTTCCTTGACAGATTAGATGGCTTATGGGCCATGGATAAGTTTGGACTTTGGACATATGGGCCTCTCTCTTACCTGTCCTGTATATGAACTACTTTGTATGTTCTCGTTTTGGGTTAAGGCCGAGTTTAGTTCCAAACTTCCAATTTTTCTATCACATTAAAACTTTTCTACACATAAACTTTCAACTTTCCGTCACATTGTTTTAATTTTAACCAAACTTCTAATTTTGGCGTGAACTAAACACACCCTAAGAATGTCTGTCATTTTCGGTTAAAAAAAATGAGTGTTATGTTACTGTTATGTCCAACTCTAATTTGATCAGTTCGAATGAACTAATAGATTTACAAATACGGCACGAACTATCAAATCACGAGATATAGAAACATAGTTTCTGATATTATGAAGAAGTGTCTCGCAATAAAGATGAAAATGAAAAACAGAATTTGTGCCGAGCTGCCAACATCTTTCGCGATGAACTTGATGCGCTGAACAGGGGTCGCGGGCCTCGTGGCCTGAAGAAGAGACCCAGGGCTTGGCCCGCTAGCCCAGCCCATCATGTATTTCGAATTTGTACAGAAAATTTTTAGTAATTTTCTAAGTCCATGAGAAGAAGCAGTGTAGCACCACCGCATGTAGGTACTAGGTACTGCCTTGTGCGGTTTGAGATCCTTTAACACCTGAAGTGACTCTAAACTCTTCTGACTTAAATCAATGGAATTGAACTCGTTGATATATGCATGAATAATCTTCACCAACATCCCTCAGTACCCTGCGGAACATCATTTACTTTCCCCACATTTCGCAGGCATATACGTCGACATACACATGAAACTAAATAAGTTTCACAAAATATGATATACCTTTTTTTTTCTGTGTGAGAAATTATTTGTTCAGAAATATAATGCATGAACAATATGTGGCCAGAGTGATGGAGCAACCGCATTAGCAGCGAGAAATGTCGATCACACCGTAGGTTGACCCAGCCCGGCACGTGCATCATGGAACAATCCCAGTACATTGTACGGAGTACAACCATTCAATTAGTTTACTGGTGAGTGGACCTTCAGAGAAAAGCAAGAGAAGCGGTCAATTGCCTGACGAGTGACGAGGATAAGCAACGCCTCCGTGATCCAAACACTGATACGGTCAAGCCCATCGACGGCCACGATTAACCCATCGGTTGCGATGCGTCAGATCTAAGCCCGCCACGCCACGCGAAGTTCTATAGCTCCCTTGCTGTTTCCAACCTCTTCGCAAGTTCGCGATTCCACCTCACCTCGCCTTGCAGTTGCACCGCCACGCCATGGGCCTCAAGCTCCGGCGGCTCGCGGCCACCCTCCTCTCCTCCCCGGGGGCCAATTCCTCGCCGGCGTCCGCCGCGGACGCGCACCAGGCGGTGGCGCGCGCCACGGCGCACCACCCGCCGACGGCGCCGCCGGCCGCGCACCACCTCGACGCGCTCCTCGCCTTCGGCCGCGGCTCGCGCCTCTCCGCGTCGGCGCTCGCCTCCGCGCTCACCGACCGCCTCCGCGCGGCGGCTTCCGGCAACGGGGACGCCGCCGTGGCACTCAAGTGCCTCGTCCTCCTCCGGATCCTGCTCGCCCGCGGCGCCTTCATCCTCCGCGACCAGCTCGTCGCCGCCCTCGTCCGGCACCCCGCCTCTGGCCGCAACCCCCTCGCGCTCGCCGCCTTCCCGCTCGGCCGATCCTTCGCCGCCGCCACGTGGGTGAGATTCTCCGCGCGCCTCCTCGAGCTTCTCCTCCTCCTCCCCGACTCCTCCCACGACGCCGCCGACGCCGACTACCTCATCGCCCTTCCCAACCCGCACGTCATCGCCGAGCTATCCGCCTACGCATCCGTCGCCGACGCCGTCCGCCAGGCCCCGCCACCTTCCTCCGCCCCGCAGCACAACGGCCTCATCTGGGAGCTCATCCGGCTCGCCGAAGAGGACCGCGTCGCGGCGGAGCGCAACATAGCCGCGAGGGTCCACGAAATGGGGGAGCGCCTCGCCACCCTCACCCTGGCCGACGCGGTGGAGCTGGTCTGCGTGCTGAGGCAGGTGGAGGAGAGCACGTCGTCGCCGGTGGACTGGAAGTGGGCGGGGCTGGACGAGGCCGTCGTCGGCGAGGCGCGGCGGCTGCGCGAGCGCGCCGAGGAGGTGGTGCTGCGCAGGACGGAGCAGGAGAGGCGGCTCGTGCGGAGGGGCACCGCCGGGAGCGTGTCCGTCCGCGTCCTCACCGGCGGCGGCGGCTGCGGCGAGGCCGTCCGATTCGGCTCCACACGGTGGTCTTCCACACGGCGATAGTAATCATATTTTCTGCTACGAATTTTTTCATCAAAAAATATGGTAACTCTCTATCCTCCTTAAGTTTTGTGCTTCAAATTTCACAAAAAAAAAAGGAGAGAACATTTGTATGTAATTATTGTGCTTTGTTGTACTGGATGGATATTCTGGAGTGTAACATGGAGTACAAGATTTTGGTTGTATTTTGAATGCTTGATCCAACACCGGTTAGAACACTTAGAACTTAGAACTGCTTGTTGATTTAGAAAGGCCGTAAGAAACAACTTGTAAATTACTCTTTAGGAGATATTTGTACTTTGGATGACTAAATGAAATCAACGACCTTTGATTGATGAAGGTGAAAGCTCTACATTAATTCGCTCCACGTCTTCACTCTCAACTGTTTGATCTGCAAGAGTGCAAGTTTGCAACTAGCTGTCCAACCTACACTAGAAAAGGACACTTGCTGTGTTTTTTTTTCTTTTTCTTATTTTATTTTTCTTCTTTTGAGATGGACCCTTGGTGATGTTGATCCACACAAGATGGCAAGATGCAAATACTTGAAATACATGGGTCATATTTGCATCATAAACACACATTTTTCGGTTCAAAAAGGCTCGTGCTACAGCTTTCAAGATTGAAATAATCCACACTCTGATATGATGATACCGACCTGCAAAACCTAAGAAATTGTTAAACTGGAATCTAGTGGCTTCTACGTGGATGTAAGCATTGACATCGTTGCCCAGGCTTAGTTGATTATGTGCACATCGATCGACGGGTGTTCCGAGCTTGCGCTTTATAGCTTAATAACGTGGCGTGTTGTTAAACCGCAGGTTGGCGCCACCCTCCATATAAAACATCTGCAAATTAATTAATCACATCATCAGTTCATCACTGATGCTTTGCTCTGTGTACGTTTTTGCTCCAAACGGCCACACTAACCACTCCAAAAACGACGACCTGTTTCCTACCATAAACTAGTGTTTTTCGCTTTGGTTGACGGGTTACCAGGTACTAGTTGCTTCTGATTGGTGGATTTCTCTGCGAAACTGATGAATCGGGTGGTTGAATGCTGCGTTTGTACTAGTACGTGTGTACGCACCGGCGCTGACTCCGACTAGAGAAAGTGACAGGGAGACGAACAAGTGAACAACTGAACAAGGCGTCAAGCAAGTAGAGCAACCAACCAAATTCTAAACTAAAGTTCTACAAATTACAAGCCGCAACTCAAGCAAGCAAGCCCAATTCTCCAACATGGAAAACCTGTTGATACAGTGAACAATCCACAATTCTACTAGTACGAACACAGAATCCACTTGCTCTTGTTCATTTTGGGTTCCCCCATCTTTGGACGCGTTCACTTGCTTGCAAAACCTGCAAAAAATCAGCAAGTTTGACAAGTTCATATTTGAATGTACTAGAGTTAACAGATAGGATTGAAATCGACCCACCTCTTTGTTCCAATCACACTGAATGGTCATATGCGCCAGAATTATAGTCTGGATTGCAGTGCCAGCGATCATTCCAGCCCAAATTCCCTGCACATGAACATAGTAATAAAATGACCAAGTATAATCAAAGAGCAAAAATCCATGTGTACTTTGGAAAGGAGAAAAGTGGGGATATCAAAATTGGAAACCTACAAGAACTCCAAGGTTGAAACTCCAACCAAGCAGAACACCGATAGGAACTCCGATGAAGTAGTAGCATCCGATGTTTACATAGGCCACTGCCGCTTGCCACCCTGAACCAATAGCAACCCCTGCAAATTGACAAGCACACACAAATTCAGGTGTGGTTGCACTTGTAAACCTGTGTGCAGGGTGTACGAAAATGTACCTGAAAGAACAGGTTGGACGCCGTTGAGGAGGATGGTGACGGCTAGCAGAAAGGAGATGTTGTCCACGGCGTTGATCACCGGATTGCTCGACGAGAAGACGAGCGCTATCTTGTCATGGAAGGCCAGCGCCAGCGCGCTGAAGAAGAGGCCGATCAGGAAGGAGGTCGTCGTCGACACGATCGTCGCGAACTTTGCTCCCTTCCCATTGCCCGCGCCAAGCTCGTTAGCCACTCGCACCCTTGAGATTCATAGGTAAACTTTCAGTTCAGACAACCATTCTGTGGGTTGAAACTAGAGTGCAGGGTAGTGACTTATGTTGTTTCAGTGAGTTCAGTTACCCGGTGCCGGCTAAGAATCCCACTGGAATCATCATCTCCCAAGATTGAAAACTCATACTGTTCAAGGAGATGCAGTAACGATGGTTAGGTAAATACGTTTGTAAATAAATCTAGAGGTCGGATATGATCTGATGGAAACATGAGCAAGGCAGAGAGGGAGGATTTACCAGATAGAAAGAGCATTCACTGCAAGTTCGGAATTCTTAAGGTGTCCTGTGAGCAGGATCAGTATATTGTAGTACCAAGTCTCCAAACTACAGATCAAATGCAGAGACAACGAGATGAAGTCATGCCATCAAAATTTCGTAGGTCATTTGCAGATTGCAGGTTGCAGTCTGTCGAAATAATGTTTGGCCGCTTAGAACCTACTCCCTCCATCTATTATATACTAAAAGTTCATGAAACTTCCTACAAACGCTGCTATGCCGTCAAGTGGCACTCCTATAAACACTCCTAAGCCATCACATGGCATCCTAATATTAAGGAAATTAATAAATAAATTAGAAAAAAATCATAGAAATTTTAAGGAAAAAGAAAAATTTCCAATCCACGTATTTATGCCTTAGCTAGGCCCGCAGTTTATCACGTTTCTGTATCGATCCGAGACTCTCAACAGATTGGAAAGAGGAGCTGCGATTAATCTCCGTGCATCGCTTGAATAATACGAGTACAACTCGCTAGGTGCTAACTGTCAGGAAAGGAGCCATCGATCATCATGATGCCCCTTCTTATCGAGTTGTTGTGATGCCCCTTCCGATCGATCTAGGTAAATCCATGGTGCTATTTTTTTTTTCAATGCCACTCAAGACTAATTGCATTGTTTAGTCCCTTCTATAAGTAATTAATTAGTAAATCATAATAGAGATTTACTTCGTCTGAGTGGCCACGAGGCATCTGCATTCTAATTCGATTGATGCCATCATCATTGCAGCCGAAATAATTAACAGCGGTGAATGAGATTGGAACACATAGGTGCTCTCAGAATTATGTGCGGTAGCATATGTACTGTAGCTCTTTTGGGGTATGTATATAATATACGTCTACAAGGCTCCATTGTTTCGCGAAACAATAAATTTGTAAACTAAAAATAATTTGTAAATAAAACTTTTATATACGTGTTCTTAGTGATCTACAAGCAAAAGCTGAAAAATAAATTTAGATGAAAAAAACCCCAAAATCAACTTCAAATTTAAGATTGAAAATTTAAATTTTGGCTAATAAGATGCTTAAGAAAAAGATGAGGCCGGTAAGCAGTCAAGCGTGGCATCGATCTGCATCCGTTAATTGAGCAGGATGCTTCATGTGAAAATTAATCTCAGCCTCACAATGCTTACCGAGACACCATCCCATCATCCATCTAAAAGCAAATTCCATATTTCTTCTCCTTAGGTGATTTGTAGATACCACATAAGTTTTGCAGAGAGGATACAATACCAATATCCTTCATTAATGACATATTTTTGCAACAAAGATCATAATCGTTTTTGCAGTTATACAATTATAAAAAAAATATTAATTTAATATGGTTCAGTATAGTTTGTTCACATTCTTTTTACTTTTCTGTTTGATGCTAAACTAATAATCACCTCCTCATAACATTACAGGTTTTCTGAAGATGTTTATCCATATTTTGAGTTATTTGTTCCTATAACAATGGTACTTTTGAAATTTTGATCTTCGGGATGAAGGTATATTATCTTATTCGCCAAGCCAATTAATTTGGCATGTTTTTCTTCCCGCAGTATTTTGAAGGTTATTATAGCTTATCTTTATAAAGTATTACATCCAGATTTCCTTTACTGTTATAACTCTAAGATTGAAGAAAAAGTGATAACATGAGAATAGCTAGCTAATGAAATTAATTTGAAAGCATACAGCTCTTAAAATTTTTTATTTAAATTAATGTCCCATATTTTAAACAAATTTGCATTGTTGGATGCATGGTAGGGAATGTTAACTAATTTGCGTAGAGCACCTGACCCTTTTTTTTTCACATGTCCATATGCGCGGGCAGCACAATTTGTGTGCACATTGACCACCCTAAATTCATGAGCATACTTGCTAAATATTTGATCGATCTTTAAATAACCATATTTAAACCCTTGATTTTGGATAGTTCAAATATCCATATTAAGTATGTTCTTACAAGTAAAATATTATGTCGCTACAACTAAATCAATAGTTCATGTATCCACATTATTATAAACATGCAAGGCTAAATTAATCTACATAGGTACTCTTGATACTTTGTATCATCTTTATCCTGTAATGTAAGGGATCATACTATTTTAGGAGGAATTAAGGGAAGGAAAAAAGACTATGACAACTCTCATTAAATAAAGGATACATAGAGAGTGGGAAGGCGGTTGAGATAAAATTGGATAAAAAATAAAGATGGTTGAGGTAAGATTAGGAACAAAATAAATGAGGGGTGATTCGATGGGACAGTTAGTACTTTACAACCTTTATATTTTGGGATATGATTTGAATCGTCGGAACTATGAGATTATATCTATAGTTAGATGAAATAGTCTCTTAGCCATATTTTTAATAGAAAATATCTTCAATTAATATGCCCTAAAATCTATAAAGACATATATAGCATAATAAAATTTTACCTTAATTAAAGTTTAGAAAATCCAAAAATAAGATGTGCTAAATATTTTAAAAAGTAAATACGCATAATACAAATGATATATAATTTCATGGTAACCAACTACATTCTTATGACACAATATTCTTTTATAAATTCAGATTTTTCAAGTAATTTTAGTTTAGACTTTATTTGCTTTAAGGGTAATTAGAAGGGAATCAAAACCAACATTCAAAGCAATCCAAAATGAATTGTTGGCAAAAAATAAGATTTAGAATTGAGTAAAAAATATTTCAGTAAAAAATCACTCACACATAAACATTTGTATTATCACAAACACATTAAATAGGTGCCCGCGCATAGCGCGGGCTAACTACCTAGTTTTTTAATAAATGGTGCCGTTGACTTTTGAACATATGTTTGACCATTCGTCTTATTCAAAAATTTTATGCAAATGTATAAGATATAAATCATGCTTAAAATACTTTAATTGATAAAACAACTCACAACAAAATAAATTATAATTAGGTAATTTTTTAATAAAATGGATGGTCAAACCTGTAACAAAAAGCCAACGGTGTCATATATTAAAAAACGGAACTAGTAGTTAATTACGGTTCTGTACTTACCATACCATAACTCCAGACGAGACGGACAGCTTGACAAAACCCCACAAATCCACGAACGCCAACGGGGAGAACCCACTCCACGTCACCGGGCACCCGCCGCCGACGACGTAGGCGAGCTGCAGCAGCGTGACGAGCCAGCCGGAGACGCCGAGCGACATGGCGGCGCCGAGCACCCCGAACCGGAGGCGGCTGACCAGCAGCCAGCTCACCGCGATGTGCACTGGGAACGCCGCCGCCGCGGTCACCACGGTGACCCAGTTCTTGCGCTGGCTCTGCAGGAACTTGTTGAGCGGCAGGAGGACGGCGTACTGGAAGTGCGACGGGAGCATGTACACGCTGACCATGCCGGCCTCGCGCGCCAGCGCGGTGGGCTGGCCCAGCGCCTCGAGCAGCGGGGCGGTGAAGACGTAGGTCGGGACGAGGAGCACGGCGAAGACGAAGAGGATGATCCAAGAACGTTGTAGGTAGATGCCAAGCATGGAGTACTGCTTTGCGCCGTAGGCCTGGCCGCAGAGTGTTTCCAGTGCACTAGCCATGCCCAGCTGCCATATGAAGGTACGGACATTAATCTAGCTTGAGTGTTTTAGTACTGTATTTTAATTTGTCTTATTTAAAAAATGTAATTATTATTTATTTTGATGTGAGTTATTTTATCACTAAAAATACTTTAAGCATAATTTATATCTTATATATTTGCACAAAAACTTTAAATAAAACAAATAATCAACTATATGGTTAAAAGTTAACAGTATCATCTATTAAAAAAAAGTAAGGTACTATTCTTCTCACTCTCTACTAGTATAAGAATGCACGCCGACTTCTAATATAGCTGATGTGGTGCTAACCGAGTGACGCATGGGGGTTGGATCGCGCCATACAGGAGGTGGTGAGTTATTTTTGTTACTTCTATTGGCATGGTGAACGTACTTTTTACTATTGAGTCAATTTTTAAGATATATGTTAAGAGGGGAGAATCTATTCACACCTCAAAATCTGATTAGGAATCAGAATTAATTAGGGGATAGATTTTTAGGCATCTGTTGGTGGTTGGTGATGCTATTAGTCATGGCGTCTTGCTTTTCGTGAGTGTGCAGCTAGTGTAAATTGCACGCTACAAATGCTACATGAAGCGCGCAAATTCGCAGCAGCTCACATGTTGTATGAACCGAATAGTTTTTGTTTGAAGTTTTGAACCAACCACAAAATCAGATCAGGTTTTTTTTTTGGAGAAAAAACCAGATCAGTTAAGTTGACTCGACGGATTTATTTAACTTCAATTGGCTTCTTTTATTTGGCCATGTTTGTATAGAACTAGTGGCAATTGTTTGCAGCAAGACCTGATCACCGTGCCCATTTTTCTAAGGGGTAACAGTAACGCATTCAGTTTTCTTCTGTTTTATTTGTACCCTGTATAAGTATGATATGCACCATGAGTCCTTCCACGAGAGCATTCTTTTGTTCGTGTTTTTGCAAATGTAGGACGGGATCAACTGGCAGAAGCACATTCATATTGCAAAATAAATGCGTCACGCCGTGGTATATGAATGTGCCTCAATTAATTAACAAACGCAAATATGCATGTTGTCAATTAGAAAATGGCTTGTAGGTTTCAAAATATAGTGTATGATTATTAATTTCATCACCAATTACCGAGACAGTTTCACCAATGTATACAAACATATGTAAGTGTAATCTAAATGGTAAACGCTCCCAAAATTTGCAAGTTAAAGTTCAGAGGGGCATACATATATACACTCGCAAAGATCGAGTAACAGTGATTGTCCGGAGTGCAAGAATATACTGATATACAGAATATAGTCGTAATGCAGCAAGATATATATATATATATATATATATATATATATATATATATATATATATGTATATATATATATATATGTATATATATATATATATATATATATATATATATGTATATGTATATGTATATATATATGTATATGTATATGTATACGTATATGTATATATATGTATATATGTATATGTATATGTATACGTATATGTATATATATATAGACACACACTCGCAAAGATCGAGTAACAGTGATTGTCCGGAGTGCAAGAATATACTGATATATAGAATATAGTAGTAATGCAGCAAGATATATATGTCTATATATGTGTGTGTCTATATATATATATATATAAATATATATATATATATATATATATATATATATGGTTGGCTTAGGGAGTTAATTAATTACCAGGAAGCCAAAGTTGAGGCCGGTGATGACGTTGTTGGCGATGGAGAAGGCGGCGAGCTCGAGGTCGCCGATGTGGCCGGCGAAGGCCTGGCTGATGATGTTGAAGCTGTACAACACCAGCCGCAGGAACACGGCCGGGCCGACGATCTCCCACAGCTTCTTGGACTCCTCCCACGCCTCCCTCGCCAACGCCGGCAGCCGCCGCCGGACGCGCCCCTCCTCCTTCTCTTTCCCGGCCGGCCACTCCGCGAGGAGCGGGACGCTCGCCATGACGACTACAGCTAGCTTGACCTCTCGCAGCACGCAGCTCACAGGGAGCAATTGGCAGCTAGCTGGTCAGCGCGCAGCAGCTAGCCACGGCGGGAAGAAGGGAAACTGCCCGTCTACCAGGCTATGTAGCGTGCCATTCATTCGCGCGCACAGCACGTGCTTGGATTTTATAGCAAGGTCGAAAAGACTGTCATGCCCTCCAGGCCTCCAGGACCTTTACACTGAAAACGTACGTGTAGCATGTTCCAGGCTTCCAGCTCAGTGGGCTTTACTAAGCCGACAATATGGGGAATAAGTCTGCTTTGACTCCCTTAACTAGTGATGAATCTGATTCGTATCTTAGAACCGCAATACCGGATATTTCGACTTCATCTATTAAAACCGGTAACTCCCTCGATAGTTTTGAAGAACAATTTCGCTGACGTGGTGCTTTGACTTGATCCAATCTGCTAAGTCATCCTGTGGGACCCACCCATCAGTGATCTTACGTTTCCTCTCCCTTCCCTTTCCCCTCCATCGGATCAGCGCTGCCCCCTCATCCCCTTCCGCTCCATGTCGGGATGCCGTCGGGGAGGAGGAAGCACGAATGACAAGTGGCGGTCAAACTGCAGCGGCGACGAAAGAGGTGTAGCGGACTGACGACAACGGCCGCCGATAAGCTCGAGTGAGGGGATGGCGGTCCGTGGCTTTGGCAGGCTAGGAACAGAGTGCCGGCATGGTCCGAGACGAAGCAGGGGCGGCGCGGCCTCGACTGCAACATCGAGCTTCTTCAGCCATAAGATACGACGCCCACCTCTGCAGTGGAAATGTTGCAGATCTAGTGGCCAAAGCAAGAGCCGAGGTCAAGCTCCACCCTTACCAATTGCATTTCCGACTTCACTTCTTGTTCCCCCGGCCTCAGCCGTCTCCTCCGAGCTTGACGGAGCTCCGCGCCTCCACCAAGATCTGTCGTGGAGTTCGAGTTCCTCCTCACATTAGGCGCGCTACCGAGTTCTAGGAGGGCGTTAGTACAAACTTTTCCACATACTTTATATACATACGTACAAACTTATATACAAAATTTGTACGTATGTATATAAATATATGTATATATTTTAAATATGTACACATTTTTTCTATATAAAAAAAATATATACATGTATACAAAGTTTATATAGATGTATACAAACTTTGTGTATATGTACGAATACAAAATTTATATACGTACATATCAAAAAATTGAAAAAAAAAACATCACGTATACTGTCGACGTTTGATGTCTCGATTCCGGTATTTGCATAGTATGGGGATTATTGGTACTAGAATATATGCGAGATTGAAATAAAAGAGATGGGGACGAGGATTTTTATAGAAGTTCGGGCCCCTGAATTGTTAGGTAATAACCCTACTCCTGTTGGCCGAAACCGGTCGTTGCTCTTATTTACCATAATCACACCAATACAATATTTGGGGTAGTCGGCGTCTTGTCTTGGCGTATGTTGGCTTGTATGTTGATCTTGTGTCTTGATCTATTGTTCCGTGTCCCCTCTCTTCCTAGGGGGCCTTGTATTTATACCCATAGGTGTCCCCTTATCCAAGTAGAACTAGGAAAACCAATATAGATACAATCCAAGTAATTCTTTTCGTTTCCATGTAGAGCTATATTCATCATTCCTTATGCGGAACTCCTTCTATATCCAAAGGTTGTTTCTGTATAAGACATGGTATGTGATGGGTCCTGCCGAGATTTAGTCAACTACTATTAGGTATGTGGTATCCATAACCCTGACACATACAAACTAGTTTGTATTAAAAAATTGAAAAAAACAGAAAAAACACCATATATACAAAGTTTGCATATGTATATATATTAAAAACCAAAAGGAAAAAACCTGAACTGAACCGAAAGAAAAAAAAATGAAACAGGATCGCACCCTCCGCCACGCTTCGTCGTCCCACGCGCTGGTCCGCCGCCCCCCTCCTACACGCGCGCCATGTGTCCATCTTGCTAGCACTGAGCTCTTCGTCCATCTCGCCGCGAGTGCAGGCGGCAGCGTCGAGCTCAGCGTGGCAGCTACGGGTGCGTCGAGGAAGAGGTCGGTGAGGCACGCGGTCACCTCTATCCTCCACTGAGGCCGTCCTCTACTCACCACCGGGACAGGAGCGCCGCCAGCTAGGACAATGCCGACAATGCCAGTGTCGGATGCCCAAACCTGAGTTTGAAGCCGCCGGTCAGGTGCGAGGATACCGTGGCGGATGGCGCCTAGCACCGTGCCAAAGCCACCTGTCGCCCTCCCTTGCTCTAGCTCGTCGTCGTCGCCGTCGTCCCGGCCATAGAGAGAGACAACAGAGAGGTGGAGAGAGAGGAGAAACGGGGAGTAAAGAGGAAACAGTCAATGATATTTGGGTCCCACATGTTATTTTTATTATTTTTGTTATTGTAATGCCACGTCAGACTCGGAGGCTAAGTCAATTTGACACGTCGATGCCACGTCAGTGTAAACCACCTTCAAATGACTTCCTCGGAGGCTAACTCCGAGGGAGTCATTTTGCACTGTTTTAAAAGTTGATGGATTAAAATATCTGATATTTCGGTTAAGTGGTACGAATTTGATTGCACTTGTAATGAACTTATTCCGACAATATGGGCTGTTCGGGCAAGTTGGGCCCTGGTGTTAGCGTTGTGAGGCCCATGATGTGCTGATGGACATCACACCGCCGTTGTTAAGCAGGCGACAGTCCGACTAACAGCCGCCACGACACTTACTGTTTTGCACCATGTGCTACACACTTCATCGGCAATGCAATTATACAGTACACCATTAGCTTACCCAGATGGAGCCCTCAAAATAATGGTATCACGATGCATCGCAATAGCGACACGCGCGCGCGCACAACCATCTGTAGATCGATCGACTGTATTTATCCCGTAGCCGGCGTCTAAAGCTCGCGCCGTGGAAGCTAGCTACCCACTTCAGCTACCCTCCAAATCTGGTGTCCTAGGCAGTGATCCGCACCGCACGCAACACGCGCGCACCATATGTAGATCGACTGTACATATCCGTAGGCAGCGTCGTCATCACCTTCGTTGTATCCAAAGCTCGCGCCGTGGAAGCTTGCTACCCACTTCTGTCTTCTGCTACCCTCCAAAGCTGGAGTCCTAGCTAGGCAGACGGCAGCAAGCCTGCCCCGCGCTCGAGCTGTGATCTGCACGCAACACACGCGCGGCGTATGTACGGCGGCTAGCTTGCACGCGTGGACATGGACGTGGAGGCGACCAAGGACGTGGTCCACGAGCAGGCGGCGGCGCCGGGACGCGGCAGGGCGGCGCGATGGCTCCTCGTGGCGCTCAACTGCGGGATGCTGATGGTCGGCACCACGGGCGGGCCGCTCATTAGCCGGCTCTACTTCAGCAAGGGCGGCCACAGGCAGTGGCTCTCGGCGTGGCTCGAGACCGCCGGGTGGCCGCTGCTGCTGGTGCCCGTGTCGGCGTCCTACCTCAGCCGCCGCGCGCGCGACCGCGGCGCGCCGCTGTTCCTCACGCCGCGGCGCGTGCTGCTGGCGGGCGCGGTGCTCGGCGTCCTCACCGGCGCCGACGACTTCGTCTACGCCTACGGCCTCGCCTACCTGCCGGTGTCCACCTCCGCCATCCTCACCTCCACGCACCTCGCGTTCACCGTCTTCTTCGCGTGCCTCATCGTGCGGCAGCGGCTCACCGCGGCGACGCTGAACGCCGTGGCGCTGCTCACGATCGGCGCCGTCGTGCTGGGCCTGCACGTGTCCAAGGACCGCCCCGCTGGGGTGACCAATGGGAAGTACTGGATGGGCTTCTTCCTTATCATCGGCGCCGCCGCGCTGTACGGGCTCATCCTGCCGCTCGTTGAGCTCGCATACAAGCACATCGCGGGCGGCGGCCGCGCCGTCACGTACGCGCTGGTGATGGAGATGCAGCTGGTCATGGGCTTCTTCGCCACCGCGTTCTGCACCGTCGGCATGATCGTCAACGAGGACATCCAGGTGATTAATAATACTCCCTCTCATTCATATTACTAGTGAAACTTCTTTAGATTTGATTAAGAATATAAAAAAACAACATCTACACCACCAAATTATTTTCATTAAATTAAACATTAAATATATTTTAGTGATTTGTTCGTTTTTGTTGAAAATATTATTATATTTTTCGATTAATAAAAAGTCAAAACGACTTATAATGTAAAACGGAGAGAGTAACTCACATTAACTCCTGCATCTCTTGCTTAGATCCAAGTTCCAACAAATTGAGAACAAGGACGTTTGTAAATGCAAACCTTAATGCAACTTATGTAGAAACTCCACAAGATCTGTTTTAATCCAACTTAACAAATTGAGCTTCAACAAGGTCAGTTTTAAATTATTTTTACTAAGTTAACATGTCTAATTTAATCATTAACTATAGAAACTCGTGTAGTTTAACAGCATGTGTTTAATATTAAATTCTTGAAAATTATCATTTAATACTAAAAGAACAAAAAGTCACATGGAAGGAATACCGAATATGCTCATCATTTTTTAATAACATAAAAAAATTATATGATTATTATTTGTGAATGGAAGGAGTACTTCTTTGTAGCTCCTCTGTATGTAGATCACTAATGCATGATTGTTAATTTGATGGATCATATTATCATGAACTAGATCATGTTGAGAGTCCGTGTTAAATAAATTATGCAATTTAAGTGTACCCGTCTCGAATATTAATTTTATGTTTTATTAATTTAACTCAAAAACCAAAATTAGTAATTAATAAATTAGAATTAATGTGGACTCTTCTTTTAATACAAGAAGCTAGTGACCACATGTTTCGTGTAATACTCCTAGGATTTTAATGGAGACATAGGGTAGCAATCGACAAACCCGAAACTCTCCCAAAATGACAACTCAGTTGATTTATTGCTAAAAGTTCATCTAGATTTTTGCATTTATCTATTTGTCATGTAGGAGTAACAATGTTTCTCTTGTCCCTGCCGCTCATAGCTCAAATAATTAAATAGGTATATATGACTATGGTCTCCTGAAAGTGTCCGCTTTCTTTCATTCCTCCTTCCATATTACTTCTGGGACACGGATCGATCGGTAGAATGTCCACTTTTTTGGACGGAGGAAGTAGCCATGACGCTAAGATGACTTCCGAATAAAATGTCTAGACATGCCAATAAAAATAAATTCCAACTTCTAAACACAACCTAGGAAACAAAGATTAACAAAGTTGATAGTGCTAGCACGATAAAATTATATGCTTGGACTGTCTGGAGAGTGCACGGATTGTACCTCTCCCTGATCATGCACGACAACGCCAGAGGTGAATATGCGCCTGTAATAATGGTCAATGATGGCAACAATACAAACCCAGATTATCTGACAAAAAACAGAGTAGCTACCCATCGATCAATCCTGAAATTAATGGCCTTTGATGATGCTGCCTCATTCAACATGACAGCAATTGCCAAACACACTGACCATTGAAAGGGATACAAGGCAAATCATGAAGCTCGTGCCAGTATTATACTACGTGCCCGCGGCGATATATATCAAGTAGTCAAAACTTGCTTAACTTGTGGCCAAAGATTTCTTAGCCACATAAATCATGGCATATACCACAGCTTAGATATCAAAATTTGACAAAGTGAAACAAACAATCTAGTCATGCCATGCGTTTATGTTCCTCAGTTAATACTGTGTTGACAGCCTGAGAAGGACCGGCGCGTGCCCGTCCATTGTGATCCAATGGAATATATTGCCTCAACCAGTGACACAACGACGATGGCCATTGTTTAAAAGATCATCTATTGCTTTCAATCCGGCCATTAGCCGTACGTTTAACTTTGATGGTCATGTCCAAGTGTTTAGGGGTGGGGTTCCCTGTTGTTTTTGTCGTGGCTAGCTGGGTGTGTTAGAGATGTCTGGACTTTGTTTTTTTCTCGTCTAATATGCAATTTGTATTGAATGTTATATTTAATAAAACTAATTTAGTGGTGAAGATATTGTAGAATAATTTAATAATGATCCGATCAAGCTTAAAAGAATTAATTTGGAAAAAAGTTAGAGCATCTTATATAATATAAAACGAATAAAACGAAGTGAGTATATCACTAGCTTAACATGCTCTAAACAACGAACCTTTTATCACCATCCATCGCAATAGCGACGTGCGCGCGCGCGCGCACCATATGTAGATCGACTGTATATATCCGTAGCCAGCGTCGTCACCGTCGTTGTATCCAAAGCTACCCACTTCTGCAGTTGTGCTACCCTCCAAAGCTGGAGTCCTAGCTAGGCACACGGCAGCAAGCTAGCCTGCCCCGCGCGCCCTCGAGCTGTGATCCTCACGCAACACGCGCACGGCGTAGGTAGCGCGGCTAGCCCTGCACGCGTGGGCATGGACGTGGAGGCGACCAAGGACGTGGTCCACGAGCAGGCGGCGGCGTGGGGGCGCGGCAGGGCGGCGCGATGGCTCCTCGTGGCGCTCAACTGCGGGATGCTGGTGGTGGGCACCACGGGCGGGCCGATCCTTAGCCGGCTCTACTTCAGCAAGGGCGGCCACAGGAAGTGGCTCTCGGCGTGGCTCGAGACCGCCGGGTGGCCGCTGCTGCTGGTGCCCGTGTCGGCGTCCTACCTCAGCCGCCGCGCGCGCGACCGCGGCGTGCCGCTGTTCCTCACGCCGCGGCGCGTGCTGCTGGCGGGCGCGGTGCTCGGCGTCCTCACCGGCGCCGACGACTTCGTCTACGCCTACGGCCTCGCCTACCTGCCGGTGTCCACCTCCGCCATCCTCATCTCCACGCAGCTCGCGTTCACCGTCTTCTTCGCGTGCCTCATCGTGCGGCAGCGGCTCACCGCGGCGACGCTGAACGCCGTGGCGCTGCTCACTATCGGCGCCGTCGTGCTGGGCCTCCACGCGTCCAAGGACCGACCCGCCGGGGTGACCACCGGGAAGTACTGGATGGGCTTCTTCCTCACCCTCGGCGCCGCTGCTCTGTACGGGCTCATCCTGCCGCTCGTCGAGCTCGCCTACAAGCACGCCGCGGGCGGCGGCCGCGCCGTCACGTACGCGCTGGTGATGGAGATGCAGCTAGTCATGGGCTTCTTCGCCACCGCGTTCTGCACCGTCGGTATGATCGTCAATAAGGATTTCCAGGTGACCGCGTGTCCCTATCTGCACCTCTTGCTTAGATCCAAGTTCCGACAAATTGAAAACAACAGCGATGCAAGGACAGTAACAAAGTCAGATCATAATGCAACTTATATATATGGTTTAAAAGCGACGGCCTGCAACTTGCTCTATGAAAAGTTGAAAACTTCAACCATGCATGCACACAATTGCACAGATCCTCTTTTGGTTTGCATCCGCTGTTTTATAATTGCGAAATTGTGTGGCTTTCTTTCAATGATTGCTGAACTATCTAGTAATTATCTGCCTTTTTGTACTTTAATAAACTTGTGCTTTCTAAGTTCGCAATAACTTCTCTATCGGCTATTTGCATTCTGGGTGCAAAAGCTGATATCCTAATTATGTTTTAAAAAAACATTTTCTCTGTCTTAAATACAAGTATTTGTAGTTTTGTTCTATGCCAAACTATTTTAAGATTATTAAAAATAGTTATTGTGAACGGTAAAAATATATTTTATAATGGATCTAACCATATATTTGATATCATAAATATTATTGTTTTTTCCCTATAAAATTGGTAAAATTTTGAATAGTTTGACTTAAGATAAAATCAGAAATATTATGATATGATTTATTTCATAGCTTAGTCGTAATGTCTTCTAGTCATGCAGCTCCCACCCATTCATAATGATTGATTTGTTGCATATATCAATATTGTCCCGGTCTATCATGATTGTATTATAGAACTTTATCCCTGTATATAGATCTCTCTTATTACGTACTTCTGTTAACATGGAAATGTTTACCTAAAAAAACATAATGTCTCTAGCATGTCAATTTTCACATATAGTTTTTTAGACAATATAAATGGTTTAAATCTTCAACCTTTACCATTAGGCACACGGCCATTTGAACTCCCTATTGAGTTTTGTTCCTAGAATTAAAACAAGATATAGGGTCTCCCAAAATGATGACCATTAATTTGATTTATGGGCGCCAGAGAATCGCATAGATTCTAAGCCAATTAATACGGAGTACATTCTATTGCAGAGATCTGTATATTAATTGACTAGAGTTGCAATAGATTCTAGTCATACTAGGTCTTGAATGTTATAGTTAGTGGCACTAATTAGTGGAGTACCTTTTCAATGGTTGTAAAATAGTACTGCTTTTAAAGTACTTCTTGTGCATATGCATGCGTCATGGGTCCTACTTTTTTTTCCAAGGCGATAAAACAATACCAGCCAAATTGTTTTCATAAGTAGAGGAGTAAAAATACAATAATATAAGGAGATGAGGTAGTTGAAAAAAAAATGTTGGATGTTCCATAATATAAGGCACAACCACTTTTCTTAGATGTTCCATAATATAAGGTATATATACAAGCATGCAATTAATTATGACATTTTCTCTATTAAATTATTATTTTTTAAATCCTTCACTCTCATGTTATCTAATCCTATTGGATGCATGCATTATATTTATTAGGATGATCCAAACTACAAGATAATAATAATTATTTCTTGGTTTTTAGATTAAGGGTGGTTATACCTTATATTTTGAAATGGAGGAAATAATATATATCGAGAAGACGGTGAGTGTGTTCGTTGGGATTGAGCACAGGCCTTTGGACGCACCACTGTAGACCCTACCTAGTGCGCTACTCTCTCCATCCCATAAAAAATCAATTTAGTATTGGATGTGACACATCCTAATACTATGAATCTGGATATATCTCAGTCCAGATTTGTTGTTCTAGAATGTGTCATATTCAGTTCTAAATTCGTTTTTTTAGGACGAAGGGAATATGGCTTAGTTCTCCAATATGAGGTAGATGACTACCACACCCTAAAAGCATCTACACTCCTGCTATAACAAGATAACTACTTGAACATTTATTTGATACTAGAACTTTCTTGTACTTTTCTCCTTCCATATCAGCCATAACAATACAATGACACTCGAATCAAACATATTTTTATTTGATTTCGATGGCTTGTTGCGCATCCTGCACCATTAGGTTAAGATATCCTCATTGACTGCCACAGCCCACAGAGAAACAAGGAGCTAAGTGAGCACACACCAAATTCTAGACTTCCTCTCTAGAAATAATGTAGATGAAGATTAATGGATTGTGGATGATTAATTTGGTTATAGGGATAAATTAAATATGATATATTATAAACCAAACATGCAACCTATACAGCTTGGAATAAGTAGTCTAAACAATGCAAATATAAAAAGTTTTTTTAAAAAATCATGCTTTTAAAAGCATATGCCACAAATTAATAGTCGTAGCCCAATAATCAAATTATAGATCTATGCACCTTAAGAAAACACATTCAGCGAAGAGATGTCGACCTGATTCCTGTTCTTGCTCGTAAACGGGGCAAGCCGCAAGCAGGGTCATCTGGCCAACCCACGCATCAGCACATGGGTCATGAGTCCTAATATTCTTTCAGTGGTGATTTTTTGATCGATAGATTTATAAATATGGATTAACTAATAGTAAAACTGGATTTGTTTAGATAATAGAAGTTTTTATGGAACCTAGTTAATCACATTAAGTTGATAAATTTTTCTGAGATAGATATGAGATTAAAAAGTAGTGCTACTTTTTTCTAAAAAAAAAATCTTGTGCTAGCATGATACTATTAGAATTATATGCTTGGACTGTTCGGATAGTGCACGGGTTGTACAACTCCCTAGATCCCATGCATGCATGAAAACGCCAGTGGCGAATAATAATATGCGTGTAATCTGGTCAATGACGGCAACGATACAAGCCCCTAATTTTCAATCTGATAAAAAAAAAAACAGAGTAGCCATCACGGCAATCAATCCCGAAATGGCCTTGATGCCGTGTCTCATTCAACGTGACAGTAACTGCCAACACTGACAATTGAAAGGGATAATAAAGAGAATATTGAGCTCGTGACATAATGGCAGTAGCATACTATGTGCCCGTGGCAAGGCTCTATTTGAGAGTTAAAAGACAGATTATTGATTCAATCATTGCCATAGATCATTCACTTGACTATAGTGCTAAATAAAATAAATAAATAGTTTAAAATAATAAGTCGTAAACAATACAATAGAAGAAAGCTTTTTAAAAATACATATATTTTGTACAGATGTGGAGCAAATAATCCTTAGTAGTAATCTGGTAAAGTAACCGAAAAGAATATGACAAAGTGCCAATCGAAGCAGTCACGCGCTTAAATTTCTCAGCTAATTGAATATTTTGTGTGGACAACCTCAGAAGGACACGCGCATGCCTGTCCATTGTGATCCGAAGGAATCAAATATTGGAGTAGATATTGCCTCAGCCAGTGACACAACGACGATGGCCATTGTTTAAAAGATTATCTATTGCTTTCAATCCGGTCATTAGCCTTTAACGTTGATGGTCCTGTTCCAAGTGTTGCACGGCCACTTAACTTTCTTCCTCTAGTGTGAATGGTTGGATGGATGCTCTGTCTGGTCTAACAATCACCTTGTTTCGTGAAAATCATGTGACATCATGCAAGGATTGATAAGGCTTAGTTCAGATAAGTCAAGGAAAAAAAATTAGGCCCCTATAGAGTAAAATTCCCGAACCTTAAGGATGTATTTGGTTGAAGAGACGATATGAGTAAGTCGAGGTAAGTTTCAGGATATTTAATTTGAGAACATGTAAAATAGGATGGTCCCTTGAAAAAAAATTATTCCATCTAAAGTTAGATATGATTCGTACCATAAAAGTCAGCAGACTAACCCAGCCCACTTCATCTTTTATTGATATGCGGGTCATATCCTCTCATTTCTAAAAATAGGATTATTCCATCCCTCATACATATGGGACCATCTAATAAAAAATAGGGATGGATGTTATATCTAATCTATTTAATCTTATCTCTAAATCAAACACATGGTAGGAGAAGCACGTTAGGAGAAGTGAATTAATTTCACATGTGATGGTGATTTTTTTTTCAAAAGCAAAGACACAAGCTCTGTCGATCAATTAAGAAATATAGCATAGTACGGAGTGGTGCGTAACGGTGTGCAGACTGTAATTGTTGCTGCCTTTTGATTATCTGGATGGCATCATCCTTAACGTGCGATTTCAAAAGGACCTTATGTCAAAAAAAGATTCAAAAGGGCACATCATGGGAATGGCCTTTATCTTGCAAGTGGAATCCTGGGTTTTCGGGGGAAAAAAGGTCAGAGTGGGCAGCACTGCTCCAGCCTCCAGTGCACGATCTCCGGAGTGTTTTATACCGGCCTGCCAGAAAAGAAAAAAGGCTGCTAGATTGCTTACTTTCGATTTGATCCCATTTTTTCTGGAGTGCACAATACTGGTAGGCATATGTCATGTCCCCCACCACTAATCAAGTAATCAACACACATACCTTTCCATACCTTCCCTGATAAATTTAACAATGACGTGTTTAGTTCACCCCCAACTACCCTAAACTTCCAACTTTCCATCACATCACATCACATCCAAAACTTTCCTACACACATAAACTTTAAACTTTTTTTCCAAACTTTTAACTTTTCCCAAACTTCCAACTTTTTTCAGGAACTAAACACAGCCAATATGGCACTCCATAGGGCTTTAACAGGATGCCACCCCATATGATGTCCTTATAAAAATGCTACTCTACAGAGGATACTTCTTAATGCCCGCAAAAAATATCCACGTCTCTCCTTGCTTCTCTCCAACTGGTGCGGCCGCCGGCGAAGTTGGCGCAACGGGTGGAGCGGGCACAGCGGCGGGTGAACGCGCCGGGAAGAAGTTGGGCGGCGGCGCCGACGGCGTGACAAGAGGGGCAGCGAATCCGGTCGCGCGTCTCGAGTAGGTCGTCGAGCAGCTACTCGTGACAGTCGTCGCCACCACCGCCAGCCTCCATCTCACCTCTCATCTTCTTTCTTTTCTCTTCTTCACAAGCTTGGGAGAGGCTGATGGGGACGCCGATCGGGCTTGACGAAGACGGTGCGGGTGATGGCGGAGGGCGCACCGGCAAGCCACGCGGATGGAGCCGGAGGTAGGCGTTGGCGGCAGCGGCGGAGTCCAAGGCACCGTCCGGAGCGGCGCGGCGGAAGAGGCAACCCGGCCGAGGCGGAGGGTCAAAGACGGCCTCCAGATCGGGAGGGGACCCAGCGGTGGTCGGGCCGGCGGTGGAGAGGCATCTAATCACCCCAAAGTGTGATTAAAAGCCTTTAATCATCATGGAGTAGTATTTTATTAAAAAGTATCCTCTATAGAGTAGTATTTTTATAAGGATATTCTATAGGGTGGCATCCGGTTAAAGCCACCTATATGGAGTAGCATATCATTAAATTTCTGGTACCCTACCGTGCAAGCATGGGTCAGCAGCCAGCACCACTGCACCAGAGAGGCAGGGACACATTCCTAGTTGCTACTAGAAGATTTGATCATTAGTAAACAAACTGCTAGGCGAAAACAACGTGGAATAACCACTTTGCATTTTAGGCATGCAGGAGCAGTACAGCTGTGGCACAATAGATAGAAGCACGAGTGTCACCATAGGACAAATCTTGTACGTTTTCTGTAGATATTGGTAGGTATTACTCACATCTCCTGTCTCTGTATCCATCATATATAGATACACGTAACGAATAAAGCTTTTATGTGCGTGAACATCCATCAGATATTCAGATCGTGACACTTCACACTATATTATTTGGTCCTTGCAGTGTTGTGTTGCCTACTAACGATCGATCACCCTGAAACTGAACACGTACGCAGGCGATCCCGAGGGAGGCGAAGCAGTACGAGCTGGGTGAAGCCCGGTACTACGTGGTGCTGGTGTTCAACGCCGTCCTGTGGGAGTTCTTCTTCGTGGGCGCCGTCGGCGTCATCTTCTGCGTGCACACGCTGCTCGCCGGGATCATCATCGCCGTGTTCATCCCGATCACGGAGGTGCTGGGCGTCATCTTCCTCCACGAGAAGTTCAGCAGCGAGAAGGGCGTGGCGCTCGTGCTCTCGCTCTGGGGCCTCGCCTCCTACTCCTACGGCGAGTACGCCGACGCCAAGGCCAAGAAGAAAGCGGCTTTGGAAGCTCAAGAAGCCTCATGAATCCCTCTGTGTGTATATTGCTTACTTAATTACTTTTGTTGTGCCTGTGGCCACGGATTTATTAGTTTATAGGCCATAAAGTGAGCTGCATCTGCAGCAGTTCAACTGCTCGTGGAGCAAAATAGCAGACTGTGTGCACATTGCACTATTTGTGTACTGTATGTGAGGCTGTTTTTGTGGGTCGGCGAAAACAAGCTACTTCACTGTATCTGTAATGACTGAGTACGGTGCAATGTTTGTTCCTGTACTCACTTTTTCGTTCTTAATCTGGTCATTCATGTCCATGACCAATCTAACATTTTGTGTACTGTGTACTCTAGTGAATGTGGACATCTGAACTACATACAAGCCTATATTGTGACATGTTGAAATTATTTATTCTCGGGATCTAATTTCCTAGCTTAACACATGGTTACCAATTCTAAATACGAAATTGGGATGATTACTGACCGGATGAATTGAAGCCATAAGTGTTGCCTCTGTTCCTCCTTTTCTGTTCTTCTTACCAGTTCTTCTCATTTTCTTAGATTATTACGCGGTGTACTGGACATCGGATAGAGGATGCAACACCGCTGCAGGAACACCTGCTTCTTTCTTGATGTTTCTCCTGCATAAGAATTGAATAAAAGACAGCACTACGAATCCCTCCCAGTACGGTAGATCGATCGGGCTCTATTAGGTTTTAGGATTTAGTGTAGGAATTAGTCTTTACTTCTTCTCAACTGATAGATCTCCTTTTATTTTTACTGGTGGGGCTCGGGGGCTAATCCCGATTAGAATATAGGTTGTTGCCACTGATCATGACGATATCTCTCATGTTTTACTTGTTTCTTTTTTTTGTTTCTTTTTTTTTTGTTAGGGCAGGAAAACCAATAAAATTATTTTCTTCCTAATTGTATCGGTATTAACCGATAAAATCAACTACCATGAACAAGATAATTGAGGCATGACCGGTGAAAAGAAGCCTACACTTTCAATAGGAAAAGAAGCAGAGGCGAGTTTCATGATCAGTGCAGAAGCAGAGCACCACTTCTTATCCCCTGACACTACAGCACCTGCAGTTGCTGGGCGTATCCGGCGATCAGTTCAGTTTCCTCAAGGATAACGCTTGACTTGCAGATTGACGCACGTTATGTCACACCGGTTTCTCTTGTCCTCTTCCTGCCGTTTTCTTCCCTGGACGGCTGGACCTGCTCGTTCTCGGTGTGCGCGAACATGACGCCACCAAAACCAAACTCTATATACACAGTACCTATGAGCTGTAGAAATGCATCACAGATATCACGGGAGATGGACCAACTTCTTTTTAAATCGCGATCCTAAATCGAAACTAAAAGTTCTACTAATCACCATCATAGAATTATATGTATAAAAAATCGTGAATTCTACCTATATAAGATGACACAGTTAGAAACCTTAATTAGGATCGTAGAGTCGAATTATAGAATCGAGATTTTGCAACCAAGTAGACTTGTGGGGAGGGAGTGGGTTTCCCAAACCGCTAGGGCCGGGGTTACCGCGCCCCGGCGGTAAACACGGTTACCGCGCGGTAACCGCGGTAACCATGAAAAACCATACAAAACCGTGTAAAATTTATCAAAAATTCAAATTATTTTTTAAATTTATTTGAATTTAAGGAGGTTACCGCGGTATTTATATTACCGTACCCACGCGGTAACCGCGTGGTTACCGGTGGTAACATAAACCCGGACTGTATGCGTTGTTGAGCCTTTGATTTTTGAGTTTTTAGGGGTGTATTTGATTTCATGACGGCTGACTAAATACCGATACTCAATGTTGGATTTACATATAATTAATTCCACTATCACATAATAAGTAAAATATCTGATATAGCACTTGAGTTAAGGAAAAGTCATGTTGTCACATAAGTGTATGTACCACTACTACAAAAATCATCTTTCGTGGCGGCCATTTTAGGTTTTCTCTAACGAAAATTGCAGCCGCCACAAAGCAAAGGCCAGGGAAAATATCGATCTTCGCTAGTGGTTATCGGCCGCTAGCGATAATCGCTTTTCGCTGGTGGTTGTGTTATACCGGCCGCCAGCGATAATCGATTTTCGCTGGCGGCTGTGTTATACCGGCCGCCGGTGAAAATCTATTTTGGGCCAAAAAAAAATACCCCATGCAGCTACCCTAGACGCCATCGAAGATGAAATTTGAAAAGTGAATATGCCCACAACTATTGCCCTGCATTCCAAATCCATTTCACCAAATCCCAAATCCACAACAACAAGCAAAAATTTGACAAAAATGGTTTGATCATCATCACAGAGCACAAAATATATTCCACATTCACACCACAGAGCACAAATTCCACATCACACACATCGAGCACAAAATTTAACATCATCACACATCACACAGTAAGAGGTGAGCATGGAGGGAGGGCGTGGATGGCAGTCGGCGGATCTGCTCCCTGCTGCCTCTCTCACGTGTTGCTGCCGCCGAGCATTGCCGGTGGGGATTTGCTCCCGAGAGCCATCGGATCCTCCCGCCGGATTTGCCTCTGTCCTCCCAAGCTCCGCCACCATCCACCCCTTTGCCGTATGTCGCTGCCACCGGTCGGGAGGGAGGAGCCGCCGGATCCGCTCCTCGCCGCCTCCTCTCCCACGTCGCTGCCTCCGAGAGCCGCCGCCGCCCTCTTCGTCATCGTTGCCCGCCGGCCTCCACGTCATCGAGGAGGCAGATCCGGCCTCCCCTATCATCGTGACGGCCGGATCCGGCCCCAAGCTCGCGGCGGCCCGCGGCGGAGAGGAGGAGGCCGTGCCCCGCCACCGCTCTCGAGGTCCACCCCGTTGGCTGATGCAGTGGTCGTATGCAGCGGTGGAGCTGAGGCGACGGCAGCCGGGGGTGGTGGGGTGGCGATGAGCTAGCGGCGGTGGAGAAGAGAGGGAGGAGAGACGGAGAAGGGAGAGAGGCGGAGAGAGACCGTAGGAAGGGAGAGAGGAAGAGAGACCGCGAGAAGGGATAAGGATGGACTGGGCGGTGGGCACGCGGTGGATTTTATTCGCCTCAAAAAAAATTTTGTGTAGCGGTCTTTATTACTTACTGCCAGCGATCGCTGGCGGACATTTAAGAGGTCCACCTTGAAAAATAGAGTTTTTTTTATGGCGGACCACTTAGCGTGGCCGCCAGCGAAAATTGGTTTTCGCTGGCGGTCCATGGCCCCCCATCCCTCGATATGTTTTTGCTGGCGGTTTTCGCGTATAGCCGCCAGTGAAAATTATAGGGTAATGCTATGAAAATCGTTTTTTAAGTAGTGTACGCTCATTCTTTGCATGTAATGTATACAGGTATGAAAAGTTATAGAAATTCGACAACATAGATAATTATGAGAGATATCACAATGACAACATCTGTCGACGTTTGATGTCGTGATTCTGGTATTTGCATAGTATGGGGATCGTTGGTACTAGGATATACGCGAGACTGAGGTAAAAGAGACAGAGATGAGGATTTTTATACAGGTTCGGGCCCCTGAATTGTCAGGTAATAACCCTACATCCTGTTGACCGAAGCCGGTATTGCTCTTATTCACCATAATCACACCAGTACAATATTTGGGGTAGCCTATCTAATTGTTGTCGACATAGCGGTCTGAAGGTCTGACTCGTAGTCGACAACAGGGTAGCCTTCCTCCTCGAATCCGTGCCCGGCGAGATCAGAGATAGCGCTTTCGTCTCTCCTGACAATATCCAGAGACACCGTAGGGGACTAGCCGTGCTTATCCCTGAAGTCGATATCCGGCGTCTTGTCTTGGCGTATGTTGGCTTCTATGTTGTGGCTTCTGTTGTTCCATGTATGTTGATTGTGGTGGGTGTGTCCCCTCTCCTCCTAAGGAGTCTTGTATTTATACCCATAGGTGTCCCCTTGTCTAAGTAGAACTAGGAAAACCAATATGGATACAATCTGAGTAGTCCTTGTCGTTTCCATGTAGAACTCTGGTCGTCTTTCCTTATCCGGAACTCCCTCCATATCCGAAGTTAGTTCCCGTATAAGACATGGTATGTGGTGGGTCCTGTCGAGATTTAGTCAACTACTATTAGGTATGTAGTATCCATAACCCTGACAGTAGCCCCCGACTTCGATGCAAATGAACGAGTTCATATTCTCAACCGCAGACCTTGGAGGAACTGTTATCGAGCTCACGAGACCGTTCTCGGTGAGTTCAGAGATAACGTAAGACTTCCTTTATCAGCCTCGTGCGGGCACCTAAAGGGTTTGTCTGAGTCAATCTCCGGTGTCAACCAAGAAAGTACAAAGCATACGACTAAATCTCCTGTCTTGTTGTAATCGAGAATTTGAATTGAAGTCAAGAAATTTTATCTCAGCGGGTACACCATATCTTCATTCCGTATTCCTTGTCGAGATCCACCAACCGTTCTCCAGTAATCGAGTAGGCATAGAGTCTGCGACGGAGCCTTGTCAACATTTTTCGTACTCGCCTTAGTCGATCTTCGTGTAGAACCATAGAGACATGGAGCCTTCGATAATGTCGAATAGAATTTTCCTGAAATCAATACTCAGAAAAGAATATTAGATAGAAATAGCCCCCGAGCGAATGCTCAAAGGGTGACATGTTATAATATGTATGGAAAACCAAAAATGAATTAAACTTACAAACCAATGTTTTGTATATGAGCGTCTACTGTTTTACCGACTTCGATCAGTCAGTTTGTTGAGTTATACAGTTTCCCTAGCCCCCAGCCTTGTCGTCGGAGAATCGTTCTCGGAGGATAAGGCTCTTGGACCTTTGACCTGCCTCGGTTGAACAAGCACTGATCCTAGCCCCCAGCCGTGAAGTTGGAAAACCCAATTTCCGATTACACGGCTTGGTTAATACGCACAGCGAGAACTCTTACACGACCAGATCTTACATGGTCTTTCGTCTCTACAGGATCCGACAAGGTCTTGTTGACTCTGGGCGTCCCCAGCCGAAGTTCCCTTAGGTTCCTCGAAGGCCTTGTCAAGACGGCGTAAAGGGACAGTAGGATAGGTTTCAACGCTAGGTGTCATCGTGGTAAGGGATCTCTGGGTAAAACACTTGGCATTATTGTGTACCTGATATCAACTTTGTTGAAGTAAAGGTAATGGGAGAATCGCTACACCGCTAGTCGAGGACCAGGTAGTGGTCGTAACTCGACCACTAGAAGTGGAAATAGTGGGAGAATCGCTACACCGCTGGTCGAGGACCAGATAGTAGTCGTAACTCAACCACTAGAAGTAAATGTACGAGAGATCGCTACGATTAACTGATTGAGAACCAGTGAGTAGGTGTCTCTCGATCATTTGGAGTCGTGGTGCGAGGACCGCTGCATTATTGCTGTAGTCGTACCTCGACCATCTGAGGTTGCGGTGCGAGAGATTGCTACGCACTGGTTCGAGGACCAGCGAGAGATTGCTAGCACTGGTTCGAGGACTAGCGAACGAGTAGAATTATCTCTCGAACACCAATGGAGGTTGCGGTGCGAGAGATTGCTACGCACTGGTTCGAGGACCAGCGAACGTGTATAATTATCTCTCGAACACCAATGGAGGTTGCGGTGCGAGAGATTGCTACGCACTGGTTCGAGGACCAGCGAACGTGTAGAATTATCTCTCGAACACCAATGGAGGTTGCGGTGCGAGAGATTGCTACGCACTGGTTCGAGGACCAGCGAACGTGTAGAATTATCTCTCGAACACCAATGGAGGTTGCGGTGCGAGAGATTGCTACGTACTGGTTCGAGGACCAGCGAACGTGTAGAATTATCTCTCGAACACCAATGGAGCTGCTAGAGGTTGTTTATTACATGTGCGTCTCATGTGGCCAGCATGACTCACACACCCAACTTGTAGCATATCCGGATGTCCGTTCGCAATCATGTCGGGTGATCAAGCCGACAGCGTTCGCGAGGAATTATCCGTTAACAACCTTTTCTCGAGTAGTCCAGCCATGGCCAGTGCTATGAGATAGGTCGTCGGTCTTCGTTGGCAGGTTGGGCGCGACGACTCTGCATTTGTCGAGATCGTTCTCGATAATGCGGTGTACTCGACCACAACCTACTCGAGTGCTCAATTGTTCCTGAAAAATATTTTCTAGAAGACAAGATATATAGCAGAGAATATCGAGTATGTACTCAAAAAACTGCATGGATCTTCTAGCATTATCAGGATATAACGAGTAGATGATATCGGACATTATGTAGACTATAAACAAGCATGATTTATACAGAAGAAGACAGAGCAAGCCCCCAGCGTTAGATCGTAGTCGATTTAACATCGGGGACACCCGCGCAACAGATATTGTATAAAAAAAACATGCTCTGGGTAAACATAATAAATTATTGATCTGACAATACTGTATGATCTGAATAGATACGATAAATTGCATATAAAATATTGCATACCTTTGTAGATACATGCCGGATGTATCTAAGAAATTAGTAGATCAATTTGAAAAACCAATCTACCAATTACCTTATTGCGTACTCGTTCGATATCATATGATCTGACATCCTTTGGTACACCGCGTATCTTGAGGCTTGGATGATCTGGATAGACCAAGTTGTCGATGAAGATGATGGTTCCGATCTAGTCGGAAGATGTACTTGGACAAGTTGGATCTCCCTACAGCCGAAGTCGTCGAATAGCTTGTTGTTAGAGAATCCATCTTTTGAACCCATCTCGTCGAAATCCTGAAGCACCAAAGTCCCCTACCTGGCGCGCCACTGTCGACGTTTGATGTCGCGATTCCGGTATTTGCATAGTATGGGGATCGTTGGTACTAAGATATACGCGAGACTGAGGTAAAAGAGATGGAGATAGAGATTTTTATATAGGTTCGGGCCCCTGAATTGTTAGGTAATAACCCTACATCCTGTTGGCCGAAGCCGGTTGTAACGCCCCGCTTTTCGTGAGGCGTTAAAAACTAATTCGGCAAAATCCTAATTTCAAAAATTCTGTTCCTTGTGTGCGAGTCTAAGTTGTGCCAAGGATCTCAATTCAAATCCCGTTGTTCCCTCTCATCGAAATCAAAATCCTCCACCTCAAATTCCTCTTCCGATTCAAGTCTCCAAATAAAATTCCGAAATTCAATCGCATTCTTTGAATCCTCGCTAAACACTCGCTCCCAATTCCGAAAAATATCAAATCCTTTCCTTGAGTCCTCCTTGATTCCTCCCTGAACCCTCGATTTCGAATATGGAATTTGAATCCAAATCCAAACTTCAAATCTCAACAAACCAGCCTCCTCTGTGAAAGTCTAAATCGCCTCCCTCAAGTTTTGTGGGCCGATTTTGTCCCCCACGGCCCATCTCTCTCTCAGTCGTCCCCTCCCTCCTCCGCACGTGCGCCGCACGCACGTGTGCTGAGCCGACGCCGAGCCGAGTTCTCTCTCTCTCGTTCTCTCGATCTCTCTCCCCGTTTCACTCCCTCCCGGCGTCGATCTCCCGCCCGCGAGTTTGAAATCGGCGCCGTTGCTTCGCGCGCGCGCCCGCGCGGTCGCCGCCATGGTCAGCCGCCTGCGCCACGTTGCCGCTCGGCCCCGCTGCCTGCCGCGAGCTCTGCAGCGCGTGCCCAAGCCGCTCCACCCGCATCCGTCCAAAACCGAGAGGCAGAGCCCTCTCTCCCGCTTCTCTCCCTCCCGAAATCGGCATGGAGCAAAGCCCCCTTTCCACCACCCTATCTCCCTTTTTCCCTCTCCGGTTCGACCTCTCTCTCTCTCCCACCCTTGTCCGCTTGCGCTTGGAGGCAGAGACGCTGACGCCAGTGCGCCAGTTCGCCGCTCCAACCTTGACCGCGCCGAGCTGCCCCTCCCGCACTCGCGAATCAATTTCCACCGCGCGATCCACCGCCTTCGCCGCTCTTTGCATCCTCGTCGTCCGCCGCTCTTGCGTCGCCCGTGACCGCCAGCCGAGCGCTTGACCGCCAAGTCGGTTTCCACCTCCCCAAACCGACCTCACCTCCGCTATAAAAACCCGAGCCCCTCCCATCGAATCCTCCTCTCGTTTCACTTCCATCACCACCGCGCCATTGTTGCTGTTCGCCCCGCTCTCGCCGTCGTTGTCCGCCGCCGAGCACCGGAGGAGCCGGTGCGTGCGTGGACGTGTGACGAGGAGCTCCGGGCTGCCCCATCGCCACCTCTCCCTCCCTTCTTCCCTGGCCGCGCACCCTCGGTGCCGCGCCGCCCCGCCGTCGCGTCCACCTCGCCGCGACTCCATCCGCTCCGCCGACATCGTTTCTCTCGTCGGTTAGCTCCCCACCGAACCACTTTCCCCTGTCGCACGCCGCGCCATGCCCGCCGCCGTTCGCCACAGCTCGCCGCGCACCCTCACCATGTCCCGGGCATCACTCGCTGTCGCCATGACTCCTATGCTAGCTCGTCGCCGCCCGTCGCTTGAAACGAGTTCCCGGAGCCGTGTAGAAGCTCCTTCCCCGGTGAATTGGACTCCCGTTGCCCCGGCGAGTTTTCCCCTTTTCTCCGCCGGCGATGGCCGCCGCCGCAATCCGCCGCCGTCGGCCCTTCTCTCGCCGATTCCTTGCGCCACGACCCTCCCCGTGTCCCCTTGAACCTTCCCAGGCTGTCGCCCCAGTCGCCGGCCTCCCCACACGCTCCCGCGCCATGCCGCCCCTTCCGCCGCCGCATAGCGCCGCCGCGAGTTCGAATGCGGCGACCATTGGGTCCCACGTCACCGCGTGCGCGTCGCAACACCATACCGGTTCGGCTAAGCCCGAGCCCGCGCACCCTTCGCTCTTCTCGCGCGCGGCCACGTCGGCATGCTGGCGAGATTGGCTGCCGCCGCCAGCCGTCGTCGCGCGACATCTTCCCGATCCGAGCCGTGGAATGAGTTCCCCTTCTCCTCCTCCTGCCACCGGTGCCCGCCGCCCACTCCGGTTCGCCGCCATTCGCCAGCGCCTCTCGGCAGCCGTGAGCCGTCCGATCCGGGCGAGCTCGGCCTCTCTCTCGCGCGCTTGCGTGGTAGCCACCTCAGCCGTCGGCCCCGCTTGACCGGGTCAAGCCGGCGCCTAGTCAGCCGCCCCTCTCCTTCCCCCTCTCTCTCTCTCCCCGCGCGCCTCTTGGGCCGCCTCCTTGTGCCCGCGCCGACCCAATGGCTCGGCCGAGCCTCCTTCAACCCTTTGGGCCGCACCAATGCCACCCGAAACAAGTCTAATATACATCCCTCCTTGATTTTCCTTTCCAAAAAGGATTTAATAAATCATTTTTCCTTTGTTCCATAAATCAATTCCTTATTCCAAAATTCCATGAATCATTTTCCCTTGGTCCCGCTTGTCAGTGACATTCAATAATATTCTTGAGAATATTATTTCTATAAATTCCATAAACCATTTCTCATATTCCAGAAAATTCCGATAAATCTTTTCCTTGTCCAGAAAATCAAGTTAAGCTTCCAAAATCCATATCTCCCGATCCGTAACTCCGATTGACTCCGTTCCACTTCCAGTAAATCTCTAAAATTGAGATCTATTTAATGGCACTATTAATTAGGCTAAATAGGTTCTTTCTTTTGGGTCTTGTGTAGGTTTTTAATTGTTTGCGTATAGTTGCGGTTACCGGATTTTCGTCGATCGCGGGTTTTCTCGAAGTTTCGCGAAGCCTCGTGAAGACTTTGAGCAAGGCAAGTCACCCTTTGACCAATTGCTCCTATAATTGGAAAATCATTATTATTTTGTTTGCAACTTGCATTATTAGAATCACCCGTTTAACTTGCTTGGCCTCGGTTTGCATGCCAAACCGACGGACCTACCTAGTAATCGCACTATTTCCTATAGGTTGTACTACCCTGACTCCTTGTCGCTCCACCCTTGTGGTACCTCGGTATCCGTGCTCTCTGAGCGCGTATACCAAATATCCCACATACACCGTTGTTTGTCGAAAACTTGGGAAATGGGTTTGAAAAGCCTTGAAAACCCGATGTGGTGTCGGCGTGTTTGAAAATAAAATAAATTGTGAAAACTCGCGATGCGGGGGTTGTGTGTCACGCCCGGAATTTCTATCCAAAATTCCAAACGCTTACATGTGTGTAAACCCTCGTCCAGGCATCAGCCGAGGCACACAATAACAAATTGATAGTAGAGTACAATTATTACTCTAATTAAATGGGCGAATAAAATGTCATTACAGAGGTGGATAGTTCCTCTCAAAACAATAAAGATCTAAGCAGCGGAAAAATAAAAATAAACAGCGCAGACGACTCCACTCCACAGGCAGCTTGACAAGGACTACGCCAAATCCTCACCACCATCAGCTTCACTATAGAACTCCTCCTCTGATGAATGATTGCAAGGTGAGTATATGACATACTCAGCAAGCCACGCAGCAAATATGCAAGTGCACAGGATAACCAAGGATGGCATAATATAGGCTTCTTTGCATAAACAGCATTTAATAAATATTTCAGAATTTAATAAAACAGTAGAAAATTAATTAAACAGTATTAATCCAACACCATACAACATACCCTATTGTATAGGCCCAACCATTCTGAACAACCAACCCCGGCTGCACAGTACTAATCTCCAAACCAGGAATATACCATTCCAAACCAGGAGCTAATCAAATATAACCAGTTATAGCATCTTTCATTATGGTGTGAAGGGTGAGACTAATCACGAAAGACATTGTTAGACCCGCCCATAACCGCGGGCACGGCTATTCGAATAGTTTTACTCTGATCAGAGGTGTACCACTGTACCCACAAGACACAGCCCCACATCATGTCTCCATGTGCCTTAGTACCACCACGGTACCTCGGAAAGGAGCTGTGACATTACCCCTCACACCACACAATCCACTACAGTGCACCATTCCCGGATCATAGTCACCCCCTTATAAACAAGGCATGGACTCCCCAGCGACCCCCGTGGGCTTATCTCCGCCACTTCTCAGTCTGGTGCTCCGCAATGAACTATGCTATGTAAAAGATAAAGCCGTTGCCCACGCTGGCTTGTGGTTGGCACGGTTAATGTTTCACAACCGAAGTTCGTGAACCGGTCCTTAATTGTCATGAGCACGACCATCAAAACCATGTACTCACAACCCACCATTATCAGGTTTTAGTTGTCAAATTAATTAATCAACCAATCACGATTGACCATCGTGAACTAGCATTAAGCCATCATTAAGTGATAGTGAATCATAAGTTATCCCATTAGTGTGCTAAAGTTTCTAAGCATGGCTAAGCAATTACATCTAATCATCTAGTCGAACCAATATAATGCTCAACTAGTCAAGTTATAATAACCCAAGGTATCAAGGATAAGATAATCAAGAACAAAAGAGCTATAACAAACAATAGGCTAATTCCACCCAATGACATTCAAAAATAAATGCAATAGTTGAATAGAAACAATAGCTTTAAACAGGATCAACATGCTCAAAGGATTGATTAGGATCTGTGTGACTTGCCTTGCTGGCCTTGGAACTCTTCTAAATCTTCTCCTGCAAAAGCGGACTCTCCGGAAACGTCGGATTCTAAACAGAAAAGAGCAAAAACACCAAAACAGCACATAAGCAAGCATGAACAGTACATGTGGATATTTTTAACATGTAGATCTCAATTTTAGAAAAATTTAGAGACTTGAACCAACTAAATCCGAGCTAAGATGAATTAGTTATGAATTTTTAAAGATTTAATCGGATTAAATCATTTATATAAATTTTAATTGAATTATGACGCAATAATGAATTATTTTTGAAAAGAAAAAGGGGCTTTATTGCGTCAGCGGCTAGGGTTCACGGTGGACCGGGTCCACGGGAACGGTCTACGGGAACGGACGGTTGAGATCGATCCGACTCAATCGGATGGCCGAGATCCAAACCGACCACGGCGGTCCACGCGGCACGGCAATGATGACGTCGGCGATGACGTCATCGGCGGGGACGGCACACCGGCGGCGGCTCGGCACGCATGCCCGCCGGCGAACTACGGCGCGACGGCAAGAACGGATAGCGGAGGGCACGGCGAACTCACCGGCGACCAAACTAGCGGCGGAGAACGACCGGACGACGACGGCGACGAGGTTGAAGCGGCGACGGTCCTCGGGTTGTCGACGGCGACGGTGTTACGGCGGAGAACAGCGACGGCGAAGGGTCGGACGAGAACGGCGACGCGACGGCGACCACGTTGGCGAGCTCCCCGAGTGACGGCGATGACCGAAGCGACGGCGGCGCTAGGCTGGAGCAGCGGCGGCGACGGCGGCGCACGGGTGCACGGCGCTAGGGCGGCTCGGGCGACGAGAGGCGAAGGCGAGGGCGGCGGAGGGTAGAGGAGAGCGCGGGGAACCTTTTATAGGGGTCGGGAGGCGGCGGCGAAGCCCACAACGGCCCGGCGACGGCGATGGAAGGTTAGGGTTCGGCCGGCTCCGAATCGAGCTCGAATCCCCGACTTTCCAAAGCGATTCGGCCGATGCTTCCAAAGAGAAAAAGGTAGAGGAGATCACGGTGAAGGTTTCCCCCCAATCAATTTCACCGAATCGGGAAAGGGCGGCCGAATTGGAAAGGGCGGCGGCGCTCGGCTAGGGTTCCGGCCCGAGGAAGACGACGGGCCTGACAGGTGGGCCCCACCTGTCAGCGAGCGGGAGAGAGAGAGGAAAGCGGCTTGCGCGCGCGCGGCTCGGCTGCTGGGCCGGCTTGGGCTGGCCTGGGCCGAGGAGAGAGAGAAGAGAGGTTTTGGGCCGACTTTCGGCCCAAAGCCAAAAGAAGATTTTTAAAACTTTTTTCTATTTAAATAATTCATGAAATGCAATTTCATTTATTAAAAATACTTCCTTAGCTCAAATAAATCCCAGAAAAATCTAGGAATTATAGAATTAAGCAAAGTATTTAATAAAATTTTATCTGGCCCAATTTTATATTGGAATTTATTATTTAAAATTAAATCTTTTCTTCTAGGCTTTAAAAATCATTTCTGGAAATTCCATTTAAGCAATAATTTATATAATTGAGATTTTTAGGGTGTGACATTGTGCCTGTGTGGCACTGTCCCGTATTCGCATATAAGGACCGATTCCTGTGGGAAATTCATCCGAGCATATAACAAGTGCGACCACACGGGTGCAATGGGACGCCCCTGGCTGAGTAATTAGCCAATCGGGGGAGCCTTGATGCCGAGAGACAAGTAGATTCTCCAGGGTGGTGTCAGGTAGGACCCCTGGGCTTCCTGGCACAGTATGGTCTGAGACCTAACCTGTTGTTGGTCTAGGACCCCTCTCATCGGCATATAGTAAACCTGTGTCGGCTTTCGAAATGCCTTGTCATGAAAGCCTTAAGGTCACCCGACGTGGCTGATCTCACGGGCTGGGTGATCCGGGTTAGTAATGTCGTGTGGGTAAAGTGTACCCCCTCTACAGAGGTTAACAAACTATTCGAACAGCCGTGCCCACGGTCATAGGCAGATGTGAGGTGTTTCCTATAGCGTAGATTTGTTTGCATGTGCTTTGTGAAAAGTTGTTGCGGTGTGGGAATGGTTACCAGAATCAGCCTATGTGGAAGATGGATGACCTGAGTGGTCAAGAAACGAATCTGTGTGATTCGGGATGTCTACGGGCATCATAGACTAGGCTTCCCGAGTGGAAGCGGATTGTTGTGCTGCTGGGCAACTGGACTCTGGGAGTCCGAGAAAATGAAAAAGGCTCTGGGAGCCGATTAATCAAGTGAAATGGCTCTGGGAGCTGAGAAGTAATGATCTGACCCCGGGAGGTCGGTACATTACCAATTGAGTTGTTGAAAAGCATATCTTAAAGTTGAATCGAGACGCAAGTCTCTTTTCGACCCAAACCTGAAAAGAAATAAATCACTTAGTGGTTTCAAAATGGATTTCAAACAAAGGATTTGCAAAACAGCCTTGCCTCTCTTCCAAGCTTGCATTAAACACCTAAGTTCCCGTGACTTGCTGAGTACGAAAGTACTCACCCTTGCTATATATATATATATATATATATATATATATATATATAGTGCCTCTGCCCTGAAGCTGAAGATGAAGTGAAGTGAAGAATAGGGTTTCGTCCTGGTTCCCAGCCGTCGCCTGTGGTGTTGGGTGTTAGACCGTTGGTTCCGCTGCTGCTGTTGTTGCTGGTGTTTCCTCGTCTGTGTCTCCGGTTGTATTCTCAGGCTGTCATGAGCTGCAACCTAAGTTAAGGTAAATAAGTCCTCTATTTATTTTAAGGATTTTCAATGATTCATGTTTGTCACCGTGGGTACCAGCACTATGTCCTGGGACTGGTACTGAGATCGCGGTTTCGTAGGAAGCGGTTCGCGCCGTTATTCCTACGACACGCTCCTGTCAGGTGCCGTTGTACGGCGGTGCCAGATTGGGGTGTGACAGAGATGGTATCAGAGCCGACTCTCGCGGTTTCACGGGCGCGTGTGTCGCAGTTGCGTAGGCATGGTGCGCATGGCTGGTGTGGACCAGGAGTGGTCACACAACATGGCACATGCGTTGGCACTGGACACACGGACGTGGCCAAGAGGGGACGTTCCTGGCTTGGGGTTGACCGACGAGGACGTCGGTGTCTTAAGGGGGTGAGGATTGTGACATCCCGGCCCAGGGCTTAATAGGATTATTAGAATACTCAAATCAACAAGTTGCAACTTCTTTTCCGGAAGCCGATTTCCAAAGAACTCCAAGGTTAAGCGTGCTTGGCCTGGAGCAATTTTGGATGGGTGACCGACAGGGAAATTCTTCCCGGGTGCACACAAGTGAGGACAAAGTGTGCAGAAAAGACTTGGTGACCGACAGGGAAATTCTTCCCGGGTATACAATATTTGGGGTAGCCTATCACCTTCCTCCTCGAATCCGTGCCCGGCGAGATCAGAGATAGCGCTTTCGTCTCTCCTGACAGTATCCGGAGACACCGTAGGGGACTAGCCGTGCTTATCCCTGAAATCGATATCCGGCGTCTTGTCTTGGCGTATGTTGGCTTCTATCCTGACAGTATCCGGAGACACCGTAGGGGACTAGCCGTGCTTATCCCTGAAATCGATATCCGGCGTCTTGTCTTGGCGTATGTTGGCTTCTATGTTGTGGATTCTGTTGTTCCGTGTATGTTGATTGTGGTGGGTGTGTCCCCTCTCCTCCAAGGGGTCTTGTATTTATACCCATAGGTGTCCCCTTGTACAAGTAGAACTAGGAAAACCAATATGGATACAATCCAGGTAGTCCTTGTCGTTTTCATGTAGAACTCTGGTCGTCTTTCCTTATCCGGAACTCCCTCCATATCTGAAGTCAGTTCCCGTATAAGACATGGTATGTGGTGGGTCCTGCCGAGATTTAGTCAACTACTATTAGGTATGTGGTATCCATAACCCTGACAACATCCAAGTTTAAATTTTACCTAAACAAGTTGAAGAAAAATAACAAATCTGATTATGAGTAGTACTTGAACTATTCAGGGTGTACTTTTTTTTTCGGGGATAAAAGAAAGGGTATAATTTGTTATTTTTCTCATTCTGTGATCAAATTTGAGGTTGATATTTTGAATGGTGATAGATGACTAATGTACCAATGTTAATGTACCAATGTTGTCAAATTTTTTTGAGATTTCTTATAACTATTTAATTAGTATTTAAGACTTAATTACAAAACAAACGATTGGACATACACTTCCAAACATGAAGATTAAGTGTGGGCACGCAAAATAAGAAAGACATTTGCGCATGATTGATTAAGTTTTAAACATTGCAAACTTGAAAATTTTATTTTTTTTATATTGTAAAAAAACTTCTATATAGAAAGTTTTCATACAAAGTATATCGTTTAGCAGTTTGAAAAATGTGTTAATGAAAACATGAAATATAGATTTTATCTCGGTTTTCATTAACATGTTTTTTAAACAGTTAAACAATATATTTTATGTGAAAATTTTCCATATAGGACTTGCTAAACAATCTGTCGGTTTTCTTTAGTAATCCTTCTCTTCGAGGAGCTCTACTTTTAGACATCACCATGGGTCTCAATCGAATCTCTTGTGCCAAGCAATCTCTCGGGCACCGAGATGGTATAACGATTTGTGCAAAGCCATTAATTGGGCCTTGACAATGAGAAAAGGCACATTCGCGCTACGAGCCTAGGTGCAACTGGACCTGGTCACCTGGGCGCGCGTTAGTGTTCTCGACATGGGCTGTTGCGGTGGTGGTGGTGGCAATGTTCCATCACCGAGAGGTGACCGAGCAGACGTCGCCGGAAGCTGACAACCTCAGCTGTCAGGTTCGTGAGTCGTGACAATCTCAGCTGCCGAAATCATTTTTGCACGGACGTACACGGTACACAGCACGGTGCACCCGTATGCCATATAAACCGGAAGTGGATTTTTGTCTCTCAAAGCAACATCCTCTCATTTTATATATGTCGTTCACAAAGTTATCAAAAAAAATTAAAAAAATTTGTTAAGATAGATCAATATATAATATATCTTTTCGTAAACATGCGAGTTAAAATTCGACTTATACAATTCAAAATAAAAATAACAAATTTGACCGTGAATTAGTGTTCTATTCATAGTCAAATTTGTTATTTTTATCTACTTGTATAAGTTGAATTTGAATTTACATGTTTGTAAAGTGACGTATCACATACTCCCTCCGTCCCACCAAAAATCCATTCCTAACATCCCAAGGTGAAATTAGTAGAGTGAGAATGACTAAAATACCCTTAATTATTGAAAAAATAGTAAGAGTGATAGGTAGTTAAAGGACATTGAAGAGATAAAACTTCTTGTTTTAAGTGTTAATGGTAGAAATTGGTTTTTTTGACAAAATTCAAACCCTATAAGTTTATTTTTTTTGACAGGGGGAGTATTGATCTATCATACTAAATTTTTTTTAAAAAAAATTAATAATTTTTAAAGTGACGTGTAAAAATGAGGGATATCCCCATGGTATGAATTGTGTTTTCCATATAAACCGCGTGTCGCCGTGCACACTCATCATCCTCGCAATATCTCATTCTCGGGCTCACTTTGTTGATCATGGAGGTGGAAGCGGCGACGACGCAGCGACAGCCATGCAAGAACGCGATCACCACCAAACAGCAGCAGCAGCAGCAGCCGAGCACCGGTAGACTGTTCAGGAGCCCGCTCCTCGTCGTCAACTTCGTCCTCATGGTGGTCGGCTCGGCGTGCGGGCCGCTCCTCCTCCGCGCCTACTTCCTCCGCGGCGGCAACCGCAAGTGGCTCTCCAGCCTTCTCCAGACCGCCGGCTGGCCGCTGCTGCTCGCGCCGCTCTGCTTCTCGTACTCCTCACGCCGCCGCCGGCGCGAGGTTGAGGACGACGGCGGTGGCGCTGGCGCGGCGGCCACGCCGTTGTTCCTCATGACGCCACGCCTCCTGGTGGCGTCCGCCGTCGTCGGGCTCATGACCGGCGTCGACGACCTCCTCTACGCCTACGGGCTGGCCTACCTCCCGGTGTCCACCTCCTCCATCCTCATCTCCACGCAGCTGGCCTTCACGGCGGCGTTCGCGCTTCTGCTCGTGCGGCAGCGGTTCACGGCGTTCTCGGTGAACGCCGTCGTGCTGCTCAGCGTCGGCGCGGCGATGCTGGGGATGAACGCCGGCGGGGACCGGCCGGCGGGGGTGTCGCGTGCGCAGTACTGCGCCGGGTTCGCCATGACGCTCGCCGCCGCGGCGCTGTACGGGCTCGTGCTCCCCGTCATGGAGCTCAGCCAGGCGCGCCACGCCGCCGCGCGCGGCGCCGTCACGTACACGCTCGTCATGGAGATGCAGCTCGTCATCGGCTTCGTCGCCACGGCCTTCAGCGCCGTCGGCATGCTCGTCAACAACGATTTCCACGTAAGATTTCAACCTCTACTCTCACAGATTTTCACAGCACACTGATCTTAGCCTTATTGCACTATCCAAAAACTCAGCACATTTTTCATATATAAAAAGGAACAGATATTAGCTGTGTTCTGATTGAGTTCTTAGCAATGACGTCTACCCTTTTCTCAGAGTAGCTCAACTGTATACTTATTAGGATGACATGGTAACGCACAGGAGTGGAGTTACCTTTTGTCATGCTAAGTGATCTGATCAGTGGACTGCTAGTGAAAGGCAATCTACAGGCTACTGAGATATTATAAACTATTTAACCCCACTCAGAAATGAATGTAATTATGTCAATAGATCAGAGCACGTTCCAAGCTTTTTTGAAAAGAAATTTAAGTGTATCAGAGCACGCTTCTGAAAGATTGGCACACAATGACCTAATCAAATCTTAACAGACAATAAAAAAATAGAGTGAATTGTATTTTGTACCTCCTTTTTCTTATCAAAGTTTTACTTTGATCCCCTTGTATATTCTTTTCATTTTGGACCCTCCTTTTGTTTCCTTTTTTTTCATTTTGGACCCTGTCTTGCCCTTCTCCTCATGCTCAATGCTGCTGGATGCAGAAGGGGTGTGAACAAGGAGATAAGGTTAAGTGAAAGAAAATCTAAAAAAAAAGAGAGTCTCGATTAGGAATGATATATAAAGGGGGTCCAAAGTGAAATTTTTGTGCCAGAAGAGGGTTCAGCTTTTCAATTCACTAAAAAAAAGACACAATCAGTGATCAAATTTGGCCTTTGTACTTACACTGAAGCCCAGCAACAGCAAGTCGTACTTATGGGCTATATAGGATAGGTAGTAGTATATCGGTGCAAGCCAATCATTGAGCATGTTGTTCATGTTTGCAATAAGATGTACACCCTCCGTCCCATAATATAACAATTTAGAACCGGACGAAGTATTTCATAGGACAACGAATCTGGACATGTCCTATAAAATATCTTGTCCGGTTTTAGATTGCTATATTATAAAGCAGATGGCGTAACTCTTTCTCGAACAAGGAAAGCTAGGTGTGTTGACGAGTCTGTCTACCGTTAGACCTAACAAATGGGGAATCAAAGTCTATATAGCCCAGGAATATTCTTCACAACAGAAACAAGAGGAAAATTAATTGAAGAATATCCATATTTCCAGCTATCTCATAGAAAACAAAATCCATGCTATCATGAAGGTGTTTTTAATTCTAGCAAAAAAAAAAGGCCTAATTAGTGACTTCTTCATTTCTAACACTTCAATTAAATTTTTGTTGTGCAACCGGTTAAAATTAATAAATATACTAAAGGGAACTAGAGGCCTAGCTTATGTTTAGTAAATTTTTTATCAAGCTCTTTTGGGGACAGTAGATCATATAGTAGTATTTCTGATTAAGCTGGAAAGCAACCAAACGCAGGCAATCCCAGGAGAGGCCCAGGAATTCGGTCTGGGCCAAGCGGGCTACTACCTGCTCCTGGCCGGGTCGGCCGCCATGTACCAGTGCTTCTTCCTCGGCACGATCGGCGCCATCTTCTACGGCTCGGCGCTGCTCGCCGGCGTCATCATGACCGTGCTCATCCCGGTAACCGAGGTGCTCGCCGTCATGTTCTTCCACGAGCCTTTCAACGGCACAAAGGGCGTCGCGCTCGCTCTCTCGCTATGGGGCTTCGTCTCCTACTTCTATGGCGAGGTCCGGGCGGCCAAGGCGGCGCATCGCCGCCGCCACTCCGACGAGCCCCCAAAACCCGACCATTTGGACCCTTAATTAGAATGATCAGATCACTACAAAAGTACAAAACTGTACTGTATTTTTCCTCTTGAGGAAATAATTAAGTAGACAATATTGTACACTGGATAACATATCATAGAGCATTAAGTTTGTCTCTCTGAGACGGATCATGCTTCGATCGAGCATCTATTTTTGCACAATGTTCTTGTGACGAACTCATTGTTTAACCATGGACCATGGCGATGAAACATATTAGCTGGGAGCTGAAGTGACCGTGCTCTACGCCGAGAGGATCTGCTCACGGCGAGCCTTGTTGAGCGCGACGAGCTTGTCCCTCGGCGGCAGGACCGCCTTCACGGCGTCGACGGCGAGGACCCGGTCGAACCAGGCCTTCATCAGAGGCAGCGCCTCGTCGGTGACGACTTCGACGCCGCAGGCCTCCTCGATGACCGGCAGCCAGTAGGCGTACCACCCGGTGACGATGTCGAGGTAGCCGAAGGCATCGCCGCCGAAGAACTTCTTCCCCTCCAGGGCCGTCTCCAGCGTCTTCAAGCACTGCTGGGCCTCCTGCACCAGCTTTCTCTGCTCCTCTCCGGTCGTCATGAAGATCGGGTACAGAGCAGCGTTGCACTATAACAACATCCAATGCAACGTAAAGGGACGTGGATTTTCAGGGGATAGTCCTCTTGTTTGTATAGTTATTAAAAATTTTTAAAAAGAATTGACAACATAAATTAATATAAAATATATCACTTCACAAATATGCAATACCAAATTCAACTTCTACAAGTTGCAAAAAAAGAACAAATCAAACTGAAAATAGTTATCGTACATTCTTAGCTATATCTGTTGTTCTTTTTACAACTTGTAAGTTAAATTTAAACTTGTATGTTTGTGGAGTGATATATTTTATATTAATCTATGTTGTCAAATATTTTAAAAAAAATTGTGACTATTTAGGTGTTATGTACGAAAACGAGAGGATATCCCCTCAAGAGATGAAATCACTTTTCCAACGTAAAGCCAATCAAACTAACTAAGAGGCCAGAAAAAAAGATTGGATTTGGATTTGAGTCAGTAGAGAGTTGGATTATACCTTCTCTTCAGCGAACCTGGCCCAGAACCTCGCCTGAGCACGGTCGAATGGGTCGGAGGGCATGATGGGGTAGCCGTGCTTCCAGGCCTCGTCGATGTACTCGACGATGACGGTGGACTCGGCGAGAGGCTTGCCGTCGTGGACCAGCACGGGCACCTTCTTGGTCACCGGGTTGTGCCGGAGCAGCGCCTCGCTCTTGTTGGCGAGGTCCTCGTCGACGTACTCGTAGTCGACGCCCTTGAGCCGGAGCGCCCACTCCACACGGATCGCCATGGGGCTCGCCCACATGCCGAACACCTTCACTCCCTTGTCTGCTGCCATGGCTGGACCTCGCTGCTGAAGCAAGTGATAGGAGAGGCCCCGTTGATCCCCTCTTTGGGATTAAAAGGGCTTGGGAAGTTGGGAGTTGGGAAGACAAGTCAACTGTTGCTTGGGAGTACTAATATTTAAGCGGCTGATTCTTCTTCCCTTTCCTCTATCGATATATCGATCAGTGACACTGACAGGAGAGACTTTCTAAAATGAATGGTCCATCTGTACGGATTTTGTGGGAGTTTGACAAAATGGAGAAAATATTGCCCGGTGCTACTAATAACAAACGACTTGGCATCATTAGAAATTGTTGGTTTCTAAACTGAAGTGTTCTGAAGTATAGGATCACACTTTCACTAGAGGCGGAGCAAAATTGAACTCAGCCTCTTTGATATTATTTGTTTGTTACACAGAAAATAGGGTGAGAATCCTCTACCATAACGTCGCTATCATTATTATCACTCGTATACGGGTCTCACCATCCCTCCAATTATCCCACACGTTAATATCTATAATGGTAGTGTCACCATGATAGAGGATATGAACCCCAGAAAATGTTACATTAGAGGGTGAAAAAATATTAGCACGCAATCATGCATACCGTATATGGCGCTCTCTCACTCACTCTGACCCCACAACAGGGAAACTATTAAGGGCAGAGAGTATTGCCAGGCGATTCTGGCTATAGTTATTTCCAACCATATTACATCTCGGAGCACACGCATATTTTGAATGATAGACGGCATGAATGTACGCTGATATTATTATTAGTAATGCCGGTACCAGAAGTCCAGAAGTGCACCTCTTATTCTCATCAGCAGGCAAGTTTTTGTTCTGGAAATCCTCTTCCTTATCCACAATCAAAGGTTCTGCAAGGCTTGTGCAACATTCCTTGATATCCTTTCGTGAATCGGCTCCTGCATTTAACAAAAATGCTTCAAGTATATGGTTGTCAGCTACAGCTGATTCACCAAACTGTCGTCAGATACCTGAGTTTTGGGGATCTCGAACTTTGTGTTTGTAATTGTCTCAAACAGGAAAATGTACCTGTGGTGGATATTTAAGCAAACTATAATTCAACCGATATGATATCATGTTTGTACGAGATTCATGTACATAGAGAAGCACATAAAGCTGTTGGTTGAACATGCTCTGAAATGAGAAGTACTAGCACAAACTCATAGAATAGACATACCGCCAAGCTAGTTCACAAACTAGTTCTTCTGGAGCTTCAGGCAGAACCTGAGTATTTTAAAGTAACAGATAAACATGAAATGAGTTTTCACAAAAACAAAGAGCCCTTCAAAAGACAAACAAACATGCAGTCAATGGACATGGAATGTATACGTGGACCTATTCATGGGCATCTCATATTTCACTAATTATCAGCATTTGCTTACTACGGAAAATGCTTAAGTGGTTTTAAGGAAAAATGGTATACCGCATCTTCGTATGGATTGCAATTGTTCTTGAACCAGAGTCTTAAGAACTCCTGGTGAAAATAAAATCACATCTTCAGCAATTCCATTGTAAATTAAAAGCATAATAAGTTTAAGGCATAAAGCTGCCACGTGTATAGTTTCAGGAGCAGTCTACCTTGTCGACATTTTCAGGCTCAAGACCAGAACTGAATCTCTCTTCGTAAGAATCAGCAATCCAATATCTGCTGGAGTCAGGAGTGTGTACCTGCTTGTCAAAAAGAGGAAATTTGGAAATCTGTTAGAAATCATCATTAAATATATTAGAAATTATCAAAGAGATTAAGGGCATGCAACATTTTTTAAAAAAAATAAAAAAAAATCCTAGAAACTATATTTCTGGGAATGGGAACCAGCTGGCGAACTGGTAACTCAAACCCTTAGAACAAGCCCCAGCACAAAAACCAAAGGGCTTGGTTTTTGTGCAAGGATCGAATGTTTCATGGCACCAAATATGAAAACAAAACATGTACTTATGTAAGGGTAGTTCCAACACAATAACACACTAAAGTGATGTCATGACAAGCATGCTACGTTTATAGAGAGAAACAGTGCGCACAGCAAGTACAAGTTGCTAGTCAGGCATAGTTATTTAAGGTTGGATCAGCCATGCTCTTTCTGTTTCCTGAGACCAACAGGCATAGAATTTGAAGGCAGAACATATCACAAGGATAAAATCATGTAACAAGATGTAACCTCATCAATCAACATGATTGTCCCATCAGCTGTTTTTCCAAACTCATACTTTGTGTCAACTAGAATCAGTCCATTCTCTAAGGCCACTTCCTGCAGAGATTTAAATAAAAAGGCATATCAAGGCTAAATTTGAGATGTTCCAGGTCCAATATTAACATTGCCATTGACATTGCTATAGAAGATATGAGAATTAATCACCTGCCCATATGCAAATAAGCTTAAGGCTTTGCTTCTTGCTTCATCAAAATCTTCCTTTGACATTAGTCCTGAATTGATAATCTGCAGAATGCAATGTCATGACCTCTTTGGAGGCGATGAATAAATACGGCAGCATTTACATGCTAAAGAATAAACACCAAGGAGGCAAAAAAATGCAACTAAAATAGCTCATAAAAAGGAAAATGAGATCCATGAATCATTCAAGGACTTGTAGATTACTGCCAACTGTGATAATTAGACATATAAGCAAAGGAGAAACTTCAATAACTGACTAAAGACAGTACGGTAACTTTTGTGACTCCAGAATGACAAGCCTCAACTAGTACCATCGTTAAGCTTCCACCTTTCTCCAATACACCAATGTAATCCCAATGTTAAGACTACCAAGAGCATCTGTTTATCCCCTTCCCTGTATAAGCTAGTGTCTATTTTGAGGGGAATCATTATGGAGTTAGACTGTTAAGATTATGTTGACATAAAAGTGAAGGAGAGTAAAGACCTCTTCAGGAGTGACAGGAACATCATGATCTGCAGCTTTAGTTGTTGGTGTAAGTATATTTGCAGATAGCTTCTGATTCTTTACCATTCCTGCACATAAGAGGCCACTCACTGTAAGTAAAGAAAAAAAAATCCAATTTGGATGTTTGTTGGTTCAGCATACCATCACGTAGAACATTTCCACAATAGTTCCTCACACCCTTGTTATAAACAGTCCACAAAGATGTATCAGTGCTTCCAGTAACATATCCCCTCACTGAAAAAAAGCATGAAAATAAAGCTAATTGATCAACACAGATAACAGTTCTTCATAAGATTTTTATTTTTTTAAAAAAAAAGGATGATAGACAAGATTCATAAGAATCACGAAAACAAAGAACTAATTGATCAACACAGCCAACAAAATTCTGAGGGATATGATTGCAAAGCAGTAGGAGAAATAATCAGTAAATGCAGCAAGCCTTAGGTCTCACCAACAAATTCAACTGGAAAAACTGAGCACCTTTTTGCAATTGTCACATTCTTATCAGGAGAAGAAACTACTGCATTTGGAGTGATATGACGGGTCCGATCAAACCACCAAAGGCTTGTCTCGTTGAGCACCTATATTCAACCAGATGAAAGCACATCAAAATAATCGACCATGCAAGCGATAATCACTAGTTCCAACATACATTCCGCTTGTACAATCAACGCTTCATTACACGGGGGAATAAACAGCTAGATTAACAATTGACAAAATTCTAGGCATGACTAAGAACATACCCTTCTCATATTCTCCGTTGATTATTACCTGCAAACCATTACTGGCAAATACTACAGTTGCATGAAACAACAACAAGGGCTAAAAAAATCCAGGCAGTGCAGCCTATCACCAAAATATCATCGGCATGGAAACTGAACAAACGCTTGTCAACATTGGCACTGAATAACAACAGATAAGGAGTATATACCTGCCCCTTGAAAGGGATGGAAGCCAGGACGCGATCGAACGCGCTCTGCCGGTCGGTGGTGACCAGCACCAGATGCTCCCCGCTCTCGTACACGTCCCTCACCTTCACCCAGAAACGCCATCTGTCACTCCCTAGTCCAATCGGAGAATCAGTGGGGCAACACAGGCCAATGGTTTTTTTCTTTGCTCACCTTGCCCTTGGCCGCGAGCCGGAGCCCGGGGACGGCGAGGTGGAGGCTGGTCTCCCCGAGGCAGTTCGCCATGGCGCCGCGGGCGGCGAGGAGGACGGCCTCGCGGTGGCCCGGGTCGGCGGCGAGGAGGGATGGGGAGGCGCCACTCCCGGTCCCGGCGGCCGCCGCCGTTGCGGCGAGGGGTGGAGGGCGGCGAGACGAGGAGGCTGACATGGAGAGGTGGTGGGGGAAGCGAGCGGAGGGCGGGGAGGAGGAGGAGGCCGGCAGCGAAGCCTTGGGAAGCCCCCGGAGGCGGACGGCGGACGGCGGCGCGGAGGGAGACATGGGGAAGAGAACGGCGAGAGGTTTGGGGGTTTTGCGGCGGGTGTTCCCCTTTTGGCTTGCGGCTTTGGCGGCGGCGGCAGTGCGGCTCGAGGTTTGGGCCGAACTGCCTAAGTAGTGTATAAAAAACCAACTACTACCGGATAGCTCTTCCTATTGCTACGAATCTAAATACACATATATTAAATTTTGGATATGTATATGTTAGATTTATAGTAATAATTCGTCTGGATTCGTTTTTTATAGATGGAGGGAGTAGTAAATGAATCGAATGATATACAATGAAAAACATTAAGAAAATGAAAATCCATGAAAGGCATGCCTGAAAATTCTCTAAATTTATAAAAAAATAATAACGATATAGGCAAGGAATGCATTCATATTTGCTCTGTTCGAAAGTTGATACTGCAGCTGGACTGTAGCAGCTTGACCAGTGTTTCTATTGTTGATTTAGTTATAATGGATTTGCAGAGCAACGGCTGCAGCTGCGATGCAGCGCTGCCGAACATAACCATTAAATCTCAATTTCAAACTCAACTTTGAAAAAAATATAAATTTAACACTATTCACCCAAAATTTATATTTTGCTTACTTCCAAATAAAATTTAGTTTAAAGTTTAGAGTAAGAATGTATTTCCGTGCCAACATCTATATTTAATATTTTCTTTTAATTTATAAAACTTTTAGAACCGGTTTTCATTGGTTTTCCTTTTATCACATATATGTCCCTAAGTATCTATACTTGTCTATGTACTAGTTAGGTGTCCGTGTTTTACAGTAGGAATTTAACCACCTTTTTACATAATTTAGCTATAGCCTCTTTTCGAATTATTGCCTAAATCTAAATACTAGACATTGTATAACATCAATTCTTTAAACTAGATAAATCATCCCCTTACTAAATCCTGTGCGTTTTGATCTTACATGGCAGTTCAATCAGCCAAAATAATATTTTTTTATAATCAATGGGCCCCACCTGTAAGTGATTCCCCTCCCCCCCCTCTTCCTCCGCTCTCTTCGTCGCTCTTCGCCTCCTGCTGCATCCCAGCTCGCGCAGCGCCACCGCCTCCAAGACCGAGTTTCCAAATCTACGTTCATCTGTGCCATAACAGGCAATTTTGGGAGGGGAGAGAGAAGTGCTCGCCCCCGGCATGCAACAACGGCGAGGAGGGCTCACTCGCCTCCGCTCCTCTTCAATCTTCCCCTTTTCCACCGGATTGATTTCGGCAGGCGAAACAGGTTTTCATAGACTGACCTCACAGACCAACACAAGTATTTTCTGCATACTTTGTCCTCACTAATGCGCACCCGGGAAGAATTTCCCGATCGGTCACCCATCCCGAAATTTCTCCAGGGCAAGCACGCTTAACCTCAGAGTTCTTTTGAGATCGGCTTCCAGAAAGAGATGTCACATTCTCACCCATCCCGAAATTTCTCCAGGGCAAGCACGCTTAACCTCAGAGTTCTTTTAAGATCGGCTTCCGGAAAGAGATGTCACATTCTCACCCCCTTAAGATACCGACGTCCTCGTCGGTCAACCGTATGCACCGTATGCCCGCGTATATATTCATATATACATATAGTTGCAAGGGTCGGCTCTGATACCATCTGTTCCCACACTCTTCGAGGTCGGGCCCTCTCTATATCTGGCAGCCCTATTAGCACCACGTATATAGGTACAATTTTCGGCGCACATACGTCATGCCATACGACCACATCGTGGATCATCTGTTCCCACACTCTTCGAGGTCGGGCCCTCTCTATATCTGGCAGCTTTCCTAGGACATAGACTGACCTCACAAACCAACACAAGTCTTTTTCTGCACACTTTGTCCTCACTTGTGCGCACCTGGGAAGAATTTCCCGGTCGGTCACCCAGTCACCCATCCCGAAATTTCTCCAGGGCAAGCACGCTTAACCTCAGAGTTCTTTCGAGATCGGCTTCCGGAGAAGAAGTTACAACTTGTTGATATGGGTATTCTATTAATCCTATTAAGCCCTGAGCCGAGATGTCACATGGCCGCCGCCACTTATCTTCCCCTCTTCCATCATCAAACTCAAGAGACAATAGAGACTCCGACGAGGTGACCTATGCATGAGACAGGAGGGTAAGCTCGAGGTGCTCGCCAAGCATGGCTACTTCCACGGTTCCAGGAGACCGAGCTCGAGCTCAAGCAGCTACACTATGCTCATGGAAGCAACGATGGTATCTAGAAGACGGCGATGGCGGTGAATCTGGAGCTTGAACTTAAGCTTCACATCGTCATGCTCACTCCTCTTGCCAGTTTCCTCAACATCCGTCATGCTACCTGAGGGACTGCTTGGGTGTCGTCTGTTGCCAAACGTTGTCCGTCTGACTCCCTCTGCTCCATTTCGTGCTTGCAACTGAGGCCCCCCTCGACGTCGTCTTTGTTGCGATGTTGCCTACTAGGGTCAAGCTGGGGAGGGGAGAAATATAGGAAAAGCCCTGGCAATCGGGTCCCACGGATTTTTTTTTCCAACTAGACTGTCACGGGTGTGCCACCTAGAACCAAAACCGATTTGGGTTGAGTGAAGGGGATAATTTGTCTGGGCTGAAGAGTTTAGGATTTAAAATTTCTGGTTTTGTAGCTTAGGAGGGTGATCCAGTCAAACATAATAGTTCAAAGGGTAATTCAAACTTTTTCCTTATTAGATTCGCATAAAAAGATAATTTTGTATACTTATACTTTTATTATTATGTTACATAACTGATATATTAGAAAAAACAAATGTCAATTAATTAACGTTTTAGGTAACAGAACTAAATATGTCCAATATTTTGAAATGGAGCGAAGGAGAGGAAGTAGTGTTATTCGACCCGAAATTTAGCTCAGGAAAACTGTGGAGCGAACACGTGGCAACTGGCAACGAAATAACCACCAATCACCACACGCGAATGGGAGCTAGATTTCGTTGGGAAAAATCTCAACCCACCCACCCCCAACGAAATCCGAGAATGCTAATGGGCAGGTGATCGCTCCCCCGTCCGCCCAGCGATCACCCGCCCGCCCTCTCCCCTATACGATACACTCCTCCCTCCTCTCCCTCCTTCCTCTTCCCCTTCTTCTCTTCCTATTACAGTACACCACACAAAGTTTTTTAAAAAAACAAAAGTTAGAAAAATTTATGTATAGAAATACTATATATAAAAAATTTGAATTCAAATTCAAATTTAAATCGGGTACGTAAACTTTTGACTTATAAACTTTGGGTCTATAAACTTTAAGTGTATAAACTTTAGATGTATAGAAATACTATATATATATAGAAAATATTTGAATTCAAATTTGAATTGACTTCAAATTTAAATCGGGTATGTAAACTTTTGACTTATAAACTTTGGGTCTATAAACTTTAGGTGTATAAACTTTAGATGTATAGAAATACTATATATAGAAAATATTTGAATTCAAATTCAAATTTAAATCGGATATAATTCAAATTCAAATTTGAAACGGGTATGTAAATTTTTGACTTATAAAGTTTAGGTGTATAAACTTTAGATGTATAGAAATACTATATATAAAAAAATATTTGAATTTAAATTCAAATTTAAATCGGATATAAACTTTTGACTTATAAACTTTTGGTGTATAAATTAATACGGTGCAAAAAAAAAAAAAACTAGATAGAGGGGTGAAGGGAGGGAGAGGAGAGAGGATGGATCGCTACCCCGTCTCCTGCCGATCGCCCATTGGGATCCCCCAACGAAATCCCCCATCGAAACCCCGTCGACCGCACACCGCAGGCAGGCCGCAACCCGCGACGCGGACGGCACGGCCTGGAAACGTCTCGCCACCAGCCCACCCAAGGTCGCGTGATTTCACCGCACACCCACCAGGCCACCACCCGACACAATTACTAACGCCGACCTGCTTCCACAACCCCCCGTGCTCTCCAAGAAGAGACGCGACGCGGACGCACGCGACACGAGTCCAACAAAGGCAGGGCCACCACCCCACCACCACCACCGCCCCCGTCCTCCTCCTCATCTCCTCTCCGCTCCCCAACGCTTTGGCTTTCTTTCCTCCCTTTCCTCCCTCGAGCCCCTCCCCCAGCCCCAATCCACCGCCACCAACCCTCCCCTCCCGATCCGCATCCCCATGACCCGCAAGCGGCGCAAGCACGCCGCCTGATCGCGGGGGGGTGGGAGTCCATGGAGTCGTCGCTGCCGCGGAAGCGCAAGGGCGCGCGCTCCGCGTGCTCCCTCGTCGGATCCTCCCACGAGCCCACCACCGTCGCCCGCAAGCGCGCCTGCCGCGAGCCCAAGCCTCGCCCGGAGAAGAAGAAGAAGGATCCCTCCTCCGATGACGCCTCCGGCCGGGGCGGAGGCGGAGGCGTGGTCCAGACGGCGCCCCCCGCGAGCGGCCGGGCCGCGCCGGAGAGCCCCAGCAGGGGGCTGAAGCGGAAGCTGGGGTGCATCGAGTCCGCCACCCGGATGGGGCGGAAGAAGCGGCTCGAGAGCGAGTACGAGCTCGGCGCCGAGATCGGCCAGGGCAAGTTCGGCTCCGTCCGGATCTGCCGCGCCAAGGTTGGCGGCGAGGAGTTCGCCTGCAAGGCGCTCCCCAAGAACGGGGAGGAGACCGTCCACCGGGAGGTGGAGATCATGCAGCACCTCTCGGGCCACCCTGGCATCGTCACGCTCAAGGCCGTCTTCGAGGACGCCGACAAGTTCTACCTCGTCATGGAGCTCTGCGGCGGCGGCCGCCTGCTCGATGATATGGCGAGGGAGGGCAAGTTCTCCGAGCAGCGCGCCGCCATTGTGATCAAAGATCTAATGTCCGTGGTCAAGTACTGCCACGAGATGGGCGTCGTTCACAGGGACATTAAGCCGGAGAATATCCTGCTCACCAAGGCAGGAAAGATAAAGCTCGCAGATTTTGGACTTGCTGCACGAGTTGCCGACGGTAATTTTTTTCTTCATCTTAGATTGATAGTGTTAGTGATACTGATACTGAATTTGAGGCTCTACAATGTTGAGATGCGCTCTTTGAGGATAATCTTATGCTGGGATGCCTCGAGTTGTCTAAGTTATGAGGAAACAAAAAATGTGCCTGAACCAAAATGCATTTTTTGTTGTCATCAGAAACAAAAGTTACCCAAAGGTAGTTGAAGATCAACTGGAATTCCAGCATTGAATTATAGATTAAAAGATGGTATCACAAAGTTAGCGTTGACAATGTTTTAGTTAAACTGCATCTAACATGTAATATTTTGTTGTGATATTATGATTTAGTTGTGGGTGCCAGGTTTCCACCACAATTCCAACTTATTAAATCTTGACCACTATGTTTTACCATGATCACTAGTATTTTTGCAGGTTTCTCATATCTACTGGCCATGCATATCAGCTAAATGTGATGTTAATATGTTGGGAGTTGTCATACCCTTATGAGTTTAAGAGTTTAAGCAAGCATTGTTAGCCTGGATCTTCTTGGTTTGATCATGTAACAAATAAATTAGGCTAACTCAAGTTTACGAAGTTGAGGTCCCTCATTTCTGGAGTCCTGTTTAAGTTGTCATTGACGACTGATTCGATGTTCTGTGTGGTACCCCACAAGAAGGAATATGTTCTTTCGGGATACAAACGAGTGCAAGCTGTGTGTTTTGGAGTCTTGAGTTGGTAGCAGTGTCCATTCACATGTCATCTCCATTTGATAGGTATGCTAAAATAATTAAAATTGGTGAGTCATACTTGCTATTGAGTTTTTGCTTGGGAGTGTCATAGCTAATTAGTTTTAGTAGTTTGCATGGATTTAAATGTTCAAAACATGTGCTAATGGAAATGGTCCTTGAAATTGTGTGCCAATTCTTATGGAATTCTTGTGCGAATTGATATTTGTCCGGTCTGAGGCCCAATGTAGTGTCCTTGGGCATTTATGACTTTAGTGATAGCCGGTGTACACACTAAACAGAGTTAAAGAGCTAAGTGCACTACTTGGTCTGGTTACCTAATTCATAATCATGAGTAATTAAATTTTTCTTCATGATATGAGCTACCTTGCCTTCTCCTGTTAAGTTGGCAGTGGTTAATTCTTTGATAGTAGTCCTGTTTAAGCTGGTGCTGTTTACTGATTAAATGTTTCACATAGTGGAGCAAATGCTCATAGGAAATATCTAGAAGTGACTGCAAGTTGTATCTTTTATGTCATGAATTGACATCAATTGCTAAGAGAATTGAAGCTTTATATGATCTCTGTTGCAAGATCAGTCATACCTTTTTTTTAAGCTAACTCTGCTGTATCTTTGGTTCTAGGCCTGTAATAGTCCAAATCCACCTCTAATCCAATTTGTTTGGTTGCTACTTCTGTATTTCGATTAGATGCACTGTTGATTTACTTGGACTCTATTCTTTCAATCATGCTTATATGTCAGTTGAATTTTGATTTTTACACTTCCTTTCCAAACAACACAAACGTTTTGTGAATGCACTAAGGTCTGGCCTAGTGGATTAGACAATTTTCATTTTATGCGTGAGCTGATATTTTTGGTCTTAATTGAGCAGGTCAAAAATTGTCTGGCATTGCTGGTAGCCCAGCTTATGTGGCGCCTGAGGTTTTGTCTGGATGCTACTCTGAGAAAGTAGACATATGGGGAGCTGGTGTTCTACTCCATGTACTGCTGCATGGTTCCCTTCCATTTCAAGGGGGTTCACTAGATGCTGTCTTTGAGGCTATAAAGACAGTTGAACTTGATTTCCACAGTGGACCATGGGAATCAATATCATCTCTTGCACGGGATCTTATTAGTCGAATGTTGAACCGAGATGTACCATCCAGAATTACTGCTGACGAAGTTCTTAGTAAGTGCAAGCAGTTTCTCATCTTGCATTGCAGTTTTATTGGATTTTGCGTTTACATTGTCATTATTTAATAATAATGCTATTTTTCAGGTCACCCATGGGTCGTGTTCTACACAGAGTGCCCCTTGAAGGCTGTAACTGCTAATTTGAGTATTACTAACAAGATCGTAGCACCCAGAATTACATGGGACAGAATTAGGTTACATTGCGAGTCGATATCTTCAGATTCATCAAGTCAGAGATCAGCAGATCAGGATGAATGTGGTATAGTTGATGCACTAACAGCAGCAATAACGAATGTTAGGATATCAGAGCCAAAAAGGAGTCGGCTGTGTAACCCAGCCATTCCCATACAGCAGGAATGCTCTTCAAACTTGAAGAGCAACCTCTGTACGGCATTCTGACCCGACCTGATGTACAGCTCCTGATTGGAATGATGCATATTTTTCTCGCAGAGGTTGGTCTGATGCCAGTTAAAAGGCTCCATCAGGTGGTGTCTCTGAGCTGAGGATAATAACTTGGGTTTCTGTCAAATCAAATAAGCGTTTGACATGGGTATGATGTAGTTTTTATCTGGTGATGCTGATAAACCGGCCATTAGAAGGCCGGTTCTGTAAATTTTGTAAATATCATGATCCCCTTAGCTCCTGGGTTGCTAATCTATGCGTACGTAGCAAATTGTTTCAATTAATGTTGATAAAATATCGTGTGCCATTTCCCTGTGCATGATTCATCATGTTTCTTTCCAGTCTATTGAGACTAATTTTGTTGGCAGAGGTTTTCAACCTCATATCACAAAATCCACTTCTCTAAACTTTTAACGTACGTCATCATGGATCCATATGCCCTTGTTGTAATGGAGGTATAATTTGCTAGAAAAGGTGTTTTAAAGTATTTCATCATGAACCTATGCCCTTGTTCTAGAATAAAGGTATAATTAACTAGAAAAGGGACTATCTTAAGCTGATACACATCACCAACAGTTAATCTGGTGCATCTGTGACATGCTAGATGCTGCCACCTTTGGCCATCCCTAGCTGCACCGATGCTTCGCCATGTTTTCTGTGGCTTTTAGTGCCGGCGCCTTTGACGTCCTGCCCAAAAGCTCTCGACTTTGTAGCTGGCCGGCCACTAAGAGCAGGTACAATAGCAGGCTATAAGTCAGCTTCAAACATATTTTAAGAAGATAAATAAAGAGAGAGGAGCAACGGATTATAGATTTGTAGCCAGTTGTAGCACGGACTCCAAGACGCAGTGTGTGTATGATAGGTAGGACCAAGTATTAATAGTGTAGTATATAACTATTATATGAATAAGCTATTAGATTGGCTATAGGTGAATTGGAGCCAGTAGTTGGCTATACTATTGAAGTTGCTCTAACCCCGCAAGCTAAACGCCAGCACAAAAACTTCTATCTTAAATAGTTTCCAGTTCTTTTGAAGTTATCTGGACAGCTAAAGTGTCCACTTATTTTACAAAATGTGAGTAATTTCGCCAGCTTTTGGAACTTGATACTTTAATTTACAGCATGCAAAAGGGTACACGAGTAAAAACTACTCCATATATTCGTTACCAGGCTGTCAGTGCTTCATGTCATTTAATTGGAGCCTTCGAGGGTAGTCGAGTCAGTCACTTGCCTCCTACGGAAATTTACGGAACTCCTCTGAAAACGTACGTCGTGCTGAACTATAGTGTGTCCGGCTATTCTCATTGCCGGCCAAGCCTTTTTCTTCTACTCTTTTTGGCATGGAACTCAATACGTGTCAAAGATAATCCATGACTAAAAATGATTTTAGTCAAGAAAAAACATAGTATCTCATTTCATGTTCATGTCCCTACCCTGTTAACCTCTCTATATATTTTCCTATCAGCTCAACTGTTCAAGTTGGTGCATGCATACAGCACAATGCTTTGAAATGTATGCTTAGTTTAGTACTCCTACGTGATTGATGTGCTCATTAATTGTACTAGATAGAATCAGACCATATGTGGCTCACTGCCTCACCCTAGCTTAGTACTTGCAACTTTGCTTTGCTCCTACTCAGTGTTCACGGATAACCCGGTCTGACTTTCGATCAACTAGACCAAACTCTTTCGTAATTCAGATTCCCTATGCGCATTTCGTACATGTAGAGTGTCTTCTCCATTTCGTACCATGCATGGTCAACTCGATCCCTCTGAACATTTTTTGCGGCTGCAGCCACACATCATCACCCTGGATGGCTGCATATCATAGCGACATAGCGTGCATGCGAATTTATATATCACAGAAAAGATCAAAACAACACTTCCTATGGCTCGTCGTCGTAACTCCAATTCACGTCTCTACTTACACGTAAATTGTACATGATATATGTCAAGTGTCAACGTCTGATTTGGCCTCCGTAGATTGCAGAATCACCGCAGTGAGATCTGTGTATCAATCTATACATACGGCGTGTCCATTTGCACGAGACAATGAGCGTCGTCGTGTGAAAGTATAGCTCGACAGCCATGAAGAAGAGCAGAGAAGGTAACCTGAAGCATGTCAAGGGCTCGCTCTGCCTCGTCCCGCCTCTACTTCTCGCGGTGTTCTTCTACCTGCAGTTCCAGACGCTGGGCCTCTTCTCCCCGATCTTCCGGTGCGCCGGCCAGCCCGCCGGCGGCGGCGGCGATGACTACGTCGACCGACTGCGAGCCTCGGCCACGTTCCTCCCGCTGAAGGACACGCGGGAGTGGGCGGAGACGTGGTTCATCAGCACGCTCGACGACACGACGGAGCCGGAGGGCGAGGCCAAGAACATCGTCTTCCCGTCCGCGGCCTCCGCCGGCCGCCTCCTCTGCATGTCGGCGCCGTCACGCCGTGACGGCACCAGGAACGCCTACGCGCTCGCGTGGCGCGACGCGCTCCCGGGCGGCGCGGAGCTCAGGCCGGGCCTCGCGTACGTGTCCGAGACGGCGTACGACCACAGCAACCTGTGGCACGGCATCTCGGCGCTCATCCCGTTCGCGTCGTGGCACGCGAGGAGCGGGTGCAGGGCGAGGCCCGCGAGGTGGGCGCTGTTCCACCACGGCGAGGTGAGGCTCGGGATGAGCCCGTGGCTGACGTCGCTGGCGGAGGCGACCACCGGCGTGGGCATGGTCGTCGAGACGTTCAACGCGTCCGACGTCCCCGTGTGCTTCGAGGAGGCGGTGGTGTTCAGGCGGAACATGGCCGGGATGACCCGGGAGCGGCTTCTCGCGGCGTTCGACTTCATGCGCTGCAAGGCCAGAGCGCAGTGCGGAGTGGTGGACGACGACGACGACCCCTCCTCCGCCGTGCGCGTCACCATCCTGTTCCGCACGGGCGCGCGGGCGTTCAAGGACGAGGCCGCCGTCACGCGCGTCTTCAAGAGAGAGTGCGCGCGCGTCGCCGGCTGCGCGCTCACCACGGCGCGCTCCGACAACCTGACCTTCTGCGACCAGGTACGTAACACCCAGCTCGCTCCATGCATGCACGCACGCATGGACGAACGAGCAGTGTAACACGCGTGTTTTCTCTCCATTTTTTTTTCGCAGGTGAAGTTGATGAGCGGGACGGACGTGCTGATCTCGTCGCACGGGGCGCAGATGACGAACCTGGTGTTCATGGACAGGAACAGCAGCATCATGGAGTTCTACCCCAAGGGGTGGCGAGAGAGGGCGGGAGGCGGGCAGTTCGTGTACCGGTGGGGCGCGGACAGGTCGGGGATGCGGCACGAGGGCTCGTGGTGGGATCCCCACGGCGAGCCGTGCCCCGGCTCGCCGGACATCCTCAGCTGCTACAAGAACCGCCAGATCGGCCACGACGAGGCCTACTTCGCGCAGTGGGCGGCCAGGGTGTTCGCGGCGGCCAAGGAGCGCAAGGGCGGCGTCTCGCCGGCGTCCACGCGGCGACGAGAAGCGCCGACGTGCCAGTGCAGTTAACTGAAGTATCATCAGTTAATGATAAAGTTGCATTGGGTCGTGAAGCTTTACGTGCACGCTGGTGGCATGCAGGGAGCCAGGGTTGATAATTCAAGGTCTGATTAATATTGTGTTATACCTTATATATACTTGTATCTGAATAAGCAACCTGAAAAATGCAACTGTAACTCTTGATCCGAGCATTTTGTTTAGGTGGTGAAAAAAATAATTGTTCTATTTTCATTTTTCTTTAATTTTAGTAAAGATAGCGAAACAGCTCGAGCTCATGTGGGTATGAAGCATAGAGATCAACATAAGTGATTTCATCAACATGAACATCATCTTCACACTTACACCATTCATGGTGACAAATCAACATTTTCATCATCATAAGCATGTAAGATCATTAAAAGTTTTCCATTTCACCTCCCATTTGCATAAATCTCATTTGGAATACTCATGTCACTTACTATATCGTTTATGCCTATCACAACTAGTCAATTAGTTTTGACTTTATATACTTTGTACAGCTTTACTCAAATGTTATTCACTTTAGTTTATCCGGTACCCAATGTTAAATTAACAATTTCTTCACTGCTAAGACAATTCAGTAAGTGACTTTGTTTGTAATGCTCTCTTCATGTGCCTTGACTACTGATCAGAACTACAGTCACTAATTCAGCAATTGTTTGTGAATACAGTACTACTAGTACTTAATAACTAGATGAATTATTGAACCTAGCATTTCAACAAAGTCAAGAGTGAGTGGGCAGACATGAGAGCGGACACAAGGCCTAATGGGGGTGTTGTACCTGTATGTGGGCTCTTACATGGCTCTAGTAAAAGAGAGGCTTAGGGCTAGGAGATTTGATCTGTTTGGGCTTTTGTAGTTTCAATTGGATCAATACCAGTAGGAAGACTAGTGGTCTAATAGCCATCGGTCTTTATGGGCTCAAATCAACTGGGCTTTGCAGCAATGAGCACCTGCTTAGGAATTTGGTTCCTTAATCCTTATTAGTCAGATCGAGAAAAGACTCCATGTTGTAGTGTGAGCTGTGAAGGACAGAATCAAACACATCTACTGTAACTCTCTGAGACATTATTGGGAGCAACAGGAGCTTGAGAATAGCTTATTTTTGTAGCAGTTTACATCTCGCAGTTACTGCTTTAAGCACAATGGAGGTAAAAAAAATGTTGTGATTGGTTCAAAATCACTACTTCAGCAGAATGTCGGTCTGATCTGCTACCTTGGGTAATATTTGCTTCGGAATTATAGAACTCTGATCTCTGTGATATTGAATTCATCACTTACCCCGGCCCTATCAACTCTAACCTCCAAATCATCAATGATCCGCTATACTTGCTTCTGCTTAAGATCTTCTGGAGCTTCTAGTGCATTTCTGCACTATGCATTAGTTAGGTGAAATTCAACTACTACGTCACAACGAAATAGTAAAAATTACTCGTACCACACCTTTTTTATCTCGATGACCCTACAAAGAAAACAAGAGCATGTGAGAGCAAACAACTTCTTCACAACGGCACAATAGTGCGGTGACCAAATGTCTCCAACTCTCCATGCCCTCAACGTCGAAGCGAGATAAGAAAAGGCAACGCCCGTACGTTTTGTCTACAAACAAAGTGGCGCCACAGTAGCAATAATCTCCGGAATCATTATGCAGCAAGAGCAAGTTGCCCGCGATCTAAACAAGCATTTGGCGAGCTGGAGTACTCCAAGCAAGTGAAATGAATGGTCAGATATCACATTATAGTGCTGTGTTCCAGGAGCAAACCTATCGAGTGCTCAATAGTAATATGTCAATAGGTGTCTGCTTCTTTTGTTTTCTCCTCGTCTTTCTGTGCAGAGATCTTCAGAACACATTTCCAGAGACAGAACGATGGGCAGAGGATAATGAGCAACGGCGCATGTGCGTCGTCTACCTAATCCTGCATTTGCGAATGTTTCAGTACAGATCACCAGATGTACTACTCCCCCGTTAGAAAATACTCCTATGAGCTATTACCACCGTCACAAATATGAGGATTTAATTAGTAGCAGATCCAGAAAATCGATTTGTTGGTGTCATAACATGTCTATCGGTGTGATAGTATGCTAATTATACTTAGATCATATTGTTATAATATATAGATAAACGGTTTCGTTATAGGTTTTGCCGAAAGTCGTCGGTGTCGCCTGACATCAGCCCTTCTACTGTAGATCTAACCTTGGGATTTATAGAGTTTGGCAAAGATAGTAGTTGGAACTAAATAAGGGTGGTTCTGATCAGCTGATCATGAGATGCGAAAGTAGATGGAAAGATGAAATGAGAAATGATCATGGTCAGTTCAAATGAGGGTTGGGAGAGAAGTTATTGTATTTTAGAATAAGCATTGAACGCTATAAATTATTACATTTTAGATAGGATAAGAGTATCTTTAGCATTTTGTTCTAAAATATAGTAGTTCTTTCCTCTCCTATTTCATCATCTAAATCAACCACACTAATTTATCTTTTATATTTCGACCTAGATGCTTATCTCAACCAACCACAAACAATATCTCATTTATCTTTTTATTTACTTTATTATCTTATCCAATCACAACCATCTCTCACTTAGATTTCACCTCAAACTTGACACTCTCTTCGTGTTCATAATTATAAGCATTCCAAGCATTTAAAGTTGAGGAATTTTACAGTCGTTGAGAAAGTATCTTGAGGTAACTAAATTTTACATTATAATGTTTAGTACCTTGAGATACTTATTATCTAGAGGTATCAAATTTTACATTAGAAAATATGGTATTTTTATGTACCTTCTTAAGGATGATAAAATTACCCTTTAAAGTTTGTCTAGACATATAGGCGTTCTAAAATAGTATTTGTCCATCAATCATCTATTATTATTCATCCGTTCTAAAATATAACAATTTAGGATTGGATTAGACACATCCGATCCCATTCCTAGATATTTATATTTTATCCAATTCCCTATATTGCGATGTTCTTAGTACTAGGCAAGACGTGTTTAATAGGATCTCTCTAATCCGGTTCTAAGTTGTTATTTTAGGATGGATGAAATATAGTTTAATTTATTAGTAAATTTTATAAAATTACAGATACTTTGGTCAAATTATAATAAAACAATATATTTAAGGTGATATATCACAAAATTACATATTTAACATTAAATTAATTATAGAACTACAGATTACGAAGTATTGTAAAACTATAGATTTTGTAACAAAGCTATAAAAAACCTACAGGTTTAGCATCAATTTAGATACAAAACTTGGATATTTATAATTCAAACAAAACATTAGTGCTTAAACCCCTAAATTTGTAGTTTTGTGATAAATTTATTATTAAATATGTAGTTTTACGATATTTAACTAAAACATAGTATAGTTTTATGGTACATCAACTTTAAATATGTAGTACTCTTTTTTTTTCTTATCTCTATTGCTAGCCACCTTTTCACGCCATCAATCCCTCGTAGCAATACTTCAAACGAGGGACACCAAGATCTTTTATTCTCAATTTTAATCCCGTTAAATAACCTAGAAACATGTACTCCTATTTGTGAAGGAGGATCGACAAGGCCATCTCGAGGCAGCGTTAATCTCCTATGACAATTTGACAGCAATGTTTTGCTTTTGCACGGTAAAAAGAGAATGGAGTAGAGACAAGTACAGTGATGATACAGTGGTAGACCGACCAGTAATTATTTACTCGTGCACAAACAGGGGCCGTGGCAGATTTCAGTGCCCCCACAAACTCTATTCTCGATGCATGGCATTAAGACATCCTGCCTTGTCTTCATTCGCTCTTCCTCATCATTGCCATAATTTCTAGTTGCCCCCATGTCACAGCCAAGCTACTACCCTAGCAGGATAAAATTCTCTAGTAACTTACTCCTACTTAACTCTGCTTTTTTAATAATATACTCCTAATTAGTACTCCTTCCATTCTAAAATATAAGGCACAACCACCCTTAACCCAAAGACCAAGAAATAATTAATATTATCTTGTAGTTTAGATCATCCTAATAAATATAATACATACATCCAATAGAATTAGAGGATGTGAGAGTGAAGGATTTAAACAAATAATAATTTAATAAAGAAGATGCCATAGTTAATTGTATGTATGTATGTCTTATATTATGGAACATCTAAAAAGGTGGTTGTGCCTTATATTATGGAATGGAGGGAGTAACTCTTACTCAAAGTTAAAGAAAACTAAGTTAGAAGATCCTCTTCCACCTTATGCAAGGTACTAACTAGCTTTGTTCTAGAGGATTTGTGTCATACTCCATCCGCAGCACCGTCTCTAGAAATTTAGGGCCCCAGTATGAAATACAAATGGGGTCTAAACTTACTTTTTATTTTCAATTGGCTATTTACATAAAGGGATTACGGTCATGTGGATTTAATTTTAAAGAAAAGTAATTTGGTTGAAGCATTCGATGATCATGCGTCCAGCAATTGATTATCCCTAATTCGACAAACAAGTCCAAGATAATCGGCTGAGCCCAAAACTTCAACAATTAGTATCCTTCGATTCCAAGCCTAAAATGTCAAGAATTTTGGAAGGGGGGAGGGAAGTAAGCTATAGAAGAAGTTAAGATCTTCTACAAGCAATACGATCGATGAAGCCTACTATATTTTCTCTCTAAAATGTTACCGCCTCCATTTCAATTTCTTCTTGTTCTATCATTCAAACTTTTTGTTTATCAAAATAATTATCGTTCTAACATTTCAAAGAGCTGTTAGACGTGTGTTTTTTTTTTCCTATCCTTCATCAATGCAGAAATATTAGTACTAGCGCATACTCCTCACAAAGATTTTTAATGTTTACATTGAAAAAAGATTGTTAGGATATAATTAATGAAGGTAAGCCATGTAACTAAAATGATTAAGATTTGCTAGAGCTATAAGTAAATGTTAACGATTGAGCATTACTTTACTCCTAGATATAACTCGGGGGTTTTCCGGATAAAGTACAACAGAGTGTCATGCAGTTCAAGGATATTTGCACTGTTCCATGCAAATGCGAGTTTTTTAAAAAACTAGAAAAAATACCCATGCGTTACGACGGGTGAAGTATATTTTAATCTTAGTGTTGTTATATGGTTTAGTTAAGGTGAAATTCAATATATATTATTTTAGAAAATCATGAGCTAAAATTAGGAGTCCGATCATATTAAGTTAGCATGCGAGGTTTTTTATACAACTCCTATATTTTTAAAAGTAAACAAACTTAAAACCGATTTATACATAGATGACATATCAAAATACCGACGAAAACATCTTCATTTTTTTTATAATAGTAGAGAATAGCTAGCCACCGCACGTCATTTTTTCCGTAGGAGAAAAAAATTCCAAAAAAGAAAGAAAATGGAATCCTATATGAGCCAGTGATGGCTGGGGACGTGGCATGATTTGTTAGAGAGAGAGAGAGAGAGAGAGAGAGAGAGAGAGAGAGAGAGAGAGAGAGAGAGAGCTTGTCACTGCTAGTGAATATACGGTGCCTGTTTGGATTTAAGCTGCACGGGAGTACTCTTGCTCGGGACAGGGTTGCACGCTTGCACGGGAGTAAAGAGGAGCAGTAGAGAAGATGGTGACACGGCCATGGACGAGCTAGCCTATAGCTGATCGTGTTGCTCCAGGCCAGGAATCATATGATTAGTCAATTGCATGTGTTGTTGGCTTCCCATCTCGCGCTCGCTTGTCACCAGCCTATCGAACTGATGGCAACAAAGCTAACAGGTGCTCCCTGTCGCCGTGCTCCCTCCCGCCCGTGCCTCCGTTTCAGCGATCATGCCCTCGCCAAAGGAGCCAAGAGACAAAAGAAAAGAAATTAAACGATCGAGCATAATAACGAAAGAGAAAAAAAAAGAAAAACTTTGAATGGTGGCACACATGTACAATACACGACAAGGGACAAACTGATCCCTACGCCGTAACAATATATGTACGACACGGTCGACACTTCGGTTTTCTAAATATCATAAGATGCTGCTCAATTAAGCATTAGTTGAAAATGTTAAGTATTATTTATTTCGTTTTAGCTTGTTTTATTATTTAAATACAGCACTTTCCTGTCCCAAATATTACTATCTAAATTCTAAGACAATGAATCAGAATTTACTGTGTTCACATTTATTGTTCTACAATAGGTTAAATCTTATTTTAGATAATAACATTTTAGAACGGAAGTAGTAAAAAAATGGGAGCCAAAATGGCACGTAAATTTCTCGTGTATGGCAATGCTATCGCACACGCTGTCATCCTACTTTTAACAATAAATAAACGCTCTCCTCGAGTACATACGTAACTACGTACAGTACCATGAGTCCATGACCCATCAAAAGTTCAAAAGTGGAGTACTATTAGTTCGGAGGAAAAAGTCCACTTTGACTCCCTTAAATGTCTGCCGAATCTAATCCATGACCCTGAACCGTAAAACCGGATAGGACGACTCCCCGAACTATTAGAACCGGTGCAATTTGACTCCCTCGGCGGTTTTGGAGGACTGTTTCACTGACGTGGCGCATATGTGGCGGTATTGATTTGTTATTCCTTCCACATGGCGCTGACGTGGCGGTTAGGTGGCACTCGAATATTAAAAATATGTGTACGACCCATCTGTCATTCAAAAAAAATTATAAGACCCACTGGCATGTGGGGCCCACGTGTCATCCTCTCTCTTCCCTCCATCCTCATCCCTCTCTCCCTTCTCTCTCTTTCTCTCCTCACGCCGGCGTCATGGAGCCCCGACTCCCCGTCGTGGGCATCTCCACCTCGCCCCCGTCGGTGCCCCAGCGTCGTCCAGCACCGAAGCCGCCGTCGCCGCCGTCTTCATCCGCCCAAGCCGTCGTCGTCACCACACCTGAGCCCAGCTCGAGCTCGTCGCCGATCCGCCGCCACGACGCACAGCCAAGTCGGCTGCACGGGCGCCACCTACGAGGCCGACACCGTCGGCGCCTTCAGCAAGCTCTGGGGCAAGCCCGCCGTCTTCCGCCACGACCGCATGCCCATGTTCGGGAGAGGCCGCGTCATGGCCGAGGGCGACAAGTGGGCTTGCCACCGCTGCATTGTCGTCCCTGCCTTCTCCGCCACCAACCTCAATGTAATCAACCAATTAATTCATTCTCACAATGCACAAGAACACGTGCACTATTCTACATGATGCTAATTGATGGCTACATATGTACCTGTTGTTGATGATGTAGGACACGAGACGACATCGAAGATGCTCGGTGAGTGGAGCGACATGGTGGCGTTGGGACACAGCTGCATCGACATCGAGAAGGGTGTTGTCCGGAACGCCGCCGAGATCATCGCCAAGGCCAGCTTCAGCATCGCCGCCGCCGCCGCCACGGTCTTCCACAAAGCTGCAGGCGATGCTGTTCTGCTCCACGCGCGCGTCTCGTCGGCGTCTCGCTCGCCAGCCTCCTTTATATCCGCGCCACCTACACGAGGCGTGGAAGCTAGGCCGCAAGATCGACGCACTCCTGCTCGACATCATTGAGTCGCGGCGGCAACAGGAAGACGAGACGACGACGGACCTGTTGTCGCTGCTGCTAGCCGGGAACGAAGCGAGCACCGCTACAGAGAGGAAGCTGACGACGGCGCTGGCGCTGTCGTGGACGCTACTGATGCTGGCGACACACCCGGAGTGGCAGGCGGCGGTGCGGGAGAAGGTGACTGGTTGGTCTGGCCCCATGGACGCGGTGGCGATGGGAAAGTTCACCAAGATGGGGTGCATGCTAAACGAGGTGCTCCGGCTGTATCCGCCTTCGCCGAACGTGCAGAGGCCGGCGGCATGCAATGCCGATGCGAAGGTTGTGCGCGGGGATAGGCGAAATGCGGCATGGGAATTAGGGATTTCGGCGAGCCAAGGAAGGGAAGGGGAATCGGCCGACACACCCTCCGCTGCTGCTTTGGCCCTCACCCGCTCGCCGCCGCCACCACTCCAGCACCCGTCAACGTCCTGCCCACTGCCGCCACGACCGAAGGGGAAAAGAAAAGAGAGAGATAGGAGAGAGAGAGAGAGGAGGAAGAAGGATTGGAGAAAGATGATGACACGTGGGCTCCACATATATTTTTTAATTCTAATGCCACATAAGCGCCACGTGAGACTAAAACCAGGTCAACGTCGCCATGTCAGCGCCACATAAGTAAAACCACCCTCCAAAACCGCTGAGGGAGTCTAATTGCACTGGTTTTAATAGTTCGGGGAGTCATCCTATCCGGTTTTCTAGTTAAGGGTTACGAATTAAATTCGGCCTACTTTGAAGGGAGACAAAGTGGACTTTTTCCTATTTCGGAGTAGTTCCACACGAGAGAGAGCGCTTGGGACGTGCATGCATTCGATTGCTTGGAGGAAATAATGACTTGATTAAGACAGCACAAATCAAAGGGCTCTCCGCTGGCAAGTGGCAACCCCGTCCAATTCGTCGGTTCCAAAAGGCCGGCCGTCTCCAGTGTACGTACACCTCCTCGGCACCTCACTTTTGCCCTTTCCCCGATTCCAACTTTCTTTCCTTCGTGCGTGCGAGTGCGAGCCTGCAGCTTCGGAGCGTAGTAGTGGACCGAAAATCCAACGAAACCGGCAGAGAAGACGCGCAGGTGCCGTGACCGGCCCCGACGTGGGATCCGATGCGATCGATGCTGTTAACTCGCCTGCATCCATCTGAACTGCATGCCTGCCGGAAGAGCCGCGTTGGATAGATCACGTAGGCCTCGTGACGGCGAGGCATGTTAATTTACCGGAATTGCTAACTTTCTATCGACAAAAAATACAACCCCCAAATCTTATATATTTTGGGCCACTGAATGAGCTTTGAGATTCGTGCTCCAGGCCTTCTCCTCTAACTTCGGTGACCTAGCTAATTTTCTTTTCCGGCGCCAGCGACACTTTAGTCTCTGACAGAGGACCCTACGGGTTAGTGTCCCGGATTGGAGTAGGGGTGGGAGGGGTAGGAGAGGGAGGGGGGAAATGGGGAGTTTGCCGGCTTCAGAGTTATAACTATGGGAGGTGGCGGGCGGTGGCGGGGGCATCTCACCATCGACGGCTCGAGGAGGAAGGAGAGAGAGGGGAGGGGGAGGAGGCAGGCCAGGGGGGTCTCGTCGGTGCCGTTGATGTCTTCCGGCCAGCTGGCGAGGTGGCCTAGCGGCGGCGGCCACAGTGGGGTATCGGGCGGTCACGGCGGAATGCACAATGGGAGTGGTGGCGGTGGAATGCGCGAGGGGAGGGGAACAAAAGGAGGAGAGTTAGAGTTAATGCCTCTGCATGAATATTAAAGCATATCGATGGTCCAAAAATTTAAAGATGGGAAGTGGGATTTTTTTGTCAACCGATTTATATAGAGTCCCGGAAACTAGTGTGCGGTCCAATCAAATTTTCCTCATTCGGCTGAAGATCTTAGTTGAACGCAAAGCTTAATATTTATGATCCTTATTTCTATTTCTAAAAATATATCTATATTTCGTATTATACAGTATGCAACTGATTTACATGGCTATAAACTCCGACATATCATAATGAGAATGGCATAATTTTCTCATTTTTTTCCCTACTAATGGTAGTTTCTAACCTTCAAGGGCTAGACTAAAGCATTAGAGCATCAACAACAGCTAGCATCTAAATATACATCTTTCCATATCTGAAAATTTTGGTAAAAAAAATTCCAACATATTCTATATTGCTCTTAATAGGTCAAAATCCTAAGTCCAGATTGTTTGTGCTTATAGGGAAGAGGTTCCGCTCCCAACCCATCTCACGGGGAGAGTGGCGTCAGGGATGGGAGGTGTGTGCGCATTCGTGCGATGGCGATGGGAGGTGTTAAGGTTGATCGCAATTCACAATCACCATGAAAAGAGTGAGAAAAACCATATTTTTGTTGGAAAGTTTTTATAGGGCCTCATTTGTTCGTAGTTTTGGAGAAATCAATTTTAGGTAACTTTTTGGAGAGTTCAATATTTTTCACACCTGGAAATATGTTTAGGATTTAAAAAAGAAATTCTAGGATGTTGTCGGTGATGCTCTTAATTAGCTTATATAGTCCTATTTTGGCTTGTTTTGGCTCGTTTAGTTTTATGTTTTAAAATACTAAAAATTGGTCGAAATGTACGGTCTTTCACCTGATTCTAGCTGGGTAAAAACCTGTTCAAAAGTTGAAACTCATGCATTTAAAGAGCCCTGTAATTTGACCCTAAGGCTACTCAGAAACGATTTGCAATTTTGTTTTATGTTGAAATGCGGGCCGCGCTAGGGAGATGATGGTTTTATGAAATTTGATGGAACTAGAACGGAATTCAACACAAACGAGCTGCTTGGGAAATCTCCGAAATTCAGGTGATGAAATTCGAATGGAATCATGGACCCTGCTCAGCTTGCGGTGCTAGGTAATGCATTTTTTTAGACTATGAAGTCTGCAGTTAATGCAGTAATGCATGTCCATGCATGGGATCTGAGGCGCAAAAAGATTTTTATATAAAAAAGTACTGGTATGGGTTTGGTCCCGTGATCAGTCATAACCATTGACCAGGCGAACAATACTCCAAGGTTTTTTGAGCGAAAACAAAGCCTGCAAAATGGAAATCCCGGCCGGCCCTACCTCCTCTCGTCTTGTCACTGTCTTCACACCCCCACTTTCCTCGACTCCGTACGTCCCCCGATCGAGAGAGCACCGATGCGGGCAGGTTCAAATCACTCCCCATGCATACACGGCCGAGACAGCGGAGCTACACACGGAAAAGCACGTACGCCCTGCATGGTTCGGGCGTACAGATCGGCCACAGAAGCGACCGGAGCCTGCGACGCCCATACCTACAGGTGATACAGCCTAAAGCTTAGCGCATGCCAACGAAACGAACGAACGAACGGACGCTGGGCAGGCAGGTCTCGGCCTCTCGGGTACAGCTATAGCTGCTGCTGGTGGTGACCTCCTTTCGTGAGCCCATGAGCGCACTGCAGCGTTGCAGGGGGCGCGTTGGCCCCCCTGCATGGCCACACGTACGTAACGTACTTTACTGCACCATCCCCATAATACAGGCATACAGATGGTTTTGTCCTCTTCTTTACTGCACCTCTCTCTCTCTCTCTCTCTCTCTCACTTTGGGTGGTTCTGAACATGATGACCTCTGTAGCTGGAGGGGGAAAGGGAAGGGGATGGGCGCCGGTCGTGCGTTTCGCAGTCCTGGAAAATGGCCAGATCACACGGACGGAGCCGGGCCAGCCAGTTCGGCGCTCGTCGTCGATCGGCCATGCACGGGCAAGTAGTCCGGCCGGTCGACTCGCACGACTAGCTACATTCATGGCACCCAGGGGCCGGTAAGCACCATACGCCAGGCGACAACACCCTGCAACGGTAAAATCGATAAATGAGCCATCGATTAGACGAGGCACACGATCGACCACGTAGGTACTGTACACGGGGTACATCCATCCATCCATGTTAAGGTTTGGATTCGAAAGTTGCAGTGGGTGTGTGTACGTAACCCCACGCATGTGATGATCAGAGGGGTGTGCATTCGATCGCGTGGACATGGAGGGAGCCGAAGGGCTTGTCACGTCGGCTAACGTCTTGCGCACTGTTGCTGACACAAGAAACATCAACTCAAATGACCCACACCACCACAAACCACGTAACGTGATGAACTATTACACTGATCATCGATCGAGCCCTAAGCCCCTAATTAGATGGGTCCCTGCTGGAAGGCTGTGGCCGCATGTACAAGCGAGCGCATGCATGCACAAGACCGCGTACAACCCGACATGTCTGGGTGTTGGCCAAATTAACTTTCGAGCGCCATTATTTTGCTTCATATATACCACGAAGGAAAGCAGTGTCCAAACAACTTTAAAAAAAACACAGAGAAAAGTCAATGTCACTGTTCCACTAACATTGTCATTCGAGGTTCCTTGGCTGGCTCCTACGCCTAGCTTATACGTTGAGATCAGATACTAATAATAACTTGTCTATTCACACTGGTTTAGGATCATATATATAAATGCAAAATATCACAAATGTCTAAGGGCATGTTTACTTTTGCGAAAAGAAATCTTTTGGGTATCACATCGAATGTTTGATCGGATGTCGAGGGGGTTTCAGACACGAATGAAAAAATTATAGCTCGCCTGAAAACCGCGAGACGAATCTTTTGAGCCGAATTAATCTATCATTAGTACATATGAGTTACTGTAGCACTTATAATTAATCATGGACTAATTAGGCTCAAAAGATTTGTGTCGCGATTTCTTCTCTAACTGTGTAATTTTTAATCTATATTTTTATGCTTCATACATATATCAAAGATTTAAATGTGGTGTTTTTAGAAAAAGAAATTGGGAACTAAAGACAGGCCTAAAACGGCCGAGACGGCATGGCCACCACAGGTAGGTAGGCGCAGCACGTCACGAGGCTGACAGCCGGCTGCATGCCCTGCCCCAGCCCCTGCATGCGCCCTGCAGGCTGCAGCTCGAGCCCAGTGCCGTGTGGCGCGGCCACCATGCACGCACGCACCGGCCCGCACCCGTCGCCAACCGCTGTGTACATGGATCGGCGGATCGGATGATCGGCGGATCGGATGCATGGGCTGGCTCCATGCATGCACGTCTCCGTCCGTTCGTACGTCGCTTGCCGTATGCACATCAATTCTTCGACACGGTACCTTGCTGCTGTAGCCTGTATGCACGTACGCCCTTTAGTTTGCCCCCCCCCCCCCCCCCGGGTGTTTCTATTTTTCTTTTCCCACTCTTATTGGTCACTAGCTAGTCACGAGGGAAATAGCAACTCGTGCAGAGGCGTACACACGTATATGCCGGCGTGCCGCTGGTGTACGCGCTAGCTACGCTTGCGCAGTTGTGCGGCCCCCTGGTGCGTGTTCTCTAGCCGCTTACGGTGCGTAGATCCATACGGTACGGTCGGGCAGAAACAGCAGATCCGGCAGGTACGTGGTCCATCCACATCCAGCAGCTAAATATAGGAGATATTTAATTACCAATCTTATCCCAATATAAATATAACATAGTACAGATTTCATACTCCTTCCGTCAAAAAAAAAGGCAAACCCTGTGTTTCCGTGCCAACGTTTGACTGTCCGTTTTATATAAAAAAATTTTATAATTAGTATTTTTATTGTTGTTAGATGATAAAACATGATTAATACTTTATGCATGACTTATCTTTTTAATTTTTTTTATAATTTTTTTAAACAAGACGGACGGTCAAACATTGTACACGGAAACCAGGGTTTGTCTTTTTTTTAAGGACGGGGGAGTATATCATAGGATTTGAATCTGAACAGGCAGCTCTCCATATTCGTAGTTATATAATATATCACATCCGTATTAATTACTACTGTGTCAAAAAAAAAGATAAACTAACTACGAAGCTGGACACGCATATGTTAGGTTCGTAAGATAGGATTGAGTTTTTTTTGGATGGAGGAGGTATGTGGCACTTATATTGGGACGTAGGAGCATTTGTCACTCTTAAATGTGATGTTTAATAATTTGTGTCTGAATCTACATGTTATTGACATATTGTTAAATGCCACTCTTAAAAGCGGCAAAATAGTTAAATGTCCAACTAAATTGATCTACTAGCCTCATCCCAAAACATAAACACTTTATATAGTTTCATAAGGATTTAAGGAGAGAACAGAGAAAGCTGTCAAGAAATCTATAACTAATATAAATATTTGGATTTTTCCGGTCATCACAAGTCGGACGAAGGGCGCCTTCGTCCCTCGCGGTGCGCCTTCGTCCGCAGCCCCCGAATCCCAATCCCTCCAATCCCGCTCAGAATCAAATACAAGGGAAACAATTTCCAAAATCGGCGCAACCAAATGCGGCGATTTTTCGTCCGCCCCCTAAGAAAAGTCCAAGTCGAAATTCATCAAGAACAAACATGAAACATTCCAACAATAACACACATAACAAAACTTTCAACCAAGAACATATGAATCTCCACCGACACCATGCACAGAGAGAGAAAGAGACGCCGCCGCCACCTTTCCCGCCCCTGCCGGACCGCCACCACCTCCATGCCGCCGGATTTGGCGGAGGCGAGGTCTGGCCCACTGCCCCTCCCACCCCCGCCGGGCTGCAGCCACCTCCACGCCGCCGGATCTGGCAGAGGCGAGGTCCGGCTGGCGTTCCATGACGTCCGCCTCCACCGCCGCCCCTCCACCGCCGCCGCACCTCCCCACCATGCACACAGAGAGAGAAAGAGACGCCGCCGCCGCCTCTCCTGCCCCCGCCGGACCACAGCCGCTTCCATGCCGCCAGATATGGCGGAGGCGAGGTCCGGCCCGCCGCCCCTCCCGCCCCCGCCTCCACGCCGCCGGATCTGGCGGAGGCGAGGCCCGTATGGCGCGAGGCCGCCGCCGCCGCCGCGCTGCTCGGGGGGAGGGCGCCGCCGCCGTCGGTTGTGGGGGAGGGCGCCGCCGCCGTCGGTGGTGGGGGAGGACGCCGCCGCCGCTCGCGGGAGGAGGGCGCCGCCGCCGCTCGGGGTCGCGAAGGGGAGGGCGGCGAAGTGACATGGAGGGAAGGAAATGGGCTAGGGTTTTGGCGGCTGAGGAGGGGGAGGGGTTTTGTTTCCCCGATATCGACGCTCGGCCGTCCGATCAAAACCCTAGAGATCGGACGGCCGGTGTCGTCCGGGCCGAAATCAGCCCAGTAGGGATCGAGAGTGAGGCCACTTTTCCGGCCCAAGCCCAGGTTGCGGCCTGGGGAGGGGAAGTGCGCTCGCGCGTGCGCAAAAGGCCGTGGGCCGACCGGCAAGGGCCGGAAATAAGTCTATTTTAGGTCCCTCAGGTCGAAAAAAAGAGAATAAGTTCATTTTTCCAATTAAATAATTGTTAAATGATATTTGTATTAATAAAATTAACAATTAAGCTCTGAAAATTCCAATATATTTTCAAAGAGCGTAACTAATCATGGAGAATTTAAAAAAAATAAATTTAACCATGTCATTTTATTTCTCACACTTGCTTTACTTATAAATTTATTTAATTATACACATATTTACTTAAAAATACCAAATATTTCAGCGAATTTGTATTTTAATTAATTGCATATTTTTCTAATATGTACGCTTCACATTGCAACACACGGGCACTTTTGCTAGACCAAACAACATTTTTGGTCAATATACACACTCCATAATCACCCAGTGCAACGCACGGGCACTTTTGCTTGTTAAATAAGATATAAGGAAGTATATGATAAAATTGCAATGTTTTTGAACAAATATAAATGCGGCAACAATTGCTATATTTTTAGGGAGTAAATAGGTCTTCTAATATAGTCTACTACCCATAGAGAAAAAAATTCCTCTCTCGCTAAAAGAACTATCTAGCTAGCATAGTTTGATTTGGATTATTATAGCGGATTATTGATTTGATTATAGGGTAACAAAAAGTTTAAAGTGGTACATGCAAGCAATAAAAATGAAGATTTTTTTTAAGAAAACATATTTTTCAAAACGTTGATAAAATGAAAATAATCCATTTCAATGGTCTGATGAACATGCTAAAAGGAGCAAAGGCGCTAGCCGTGCTAAAATTATAATTTGTAGTATTGACTAAAACTACCCATCATATACTAGTTCCAAATTAAAGTCCATTAAACATTATACCGTTAACCAATACTTTTTACCAGCTCTTATTCATGATACTGTAAATATTACAGTTTTAATTAAATATTTAATATATTTGTTATTTTACAAGTACTATCATAAATTACATTATACTATCACTACTGGAGAAGTGATCTTTAGAGGGTCGGACAATTTTCATAATAGACCCGGTTAAAAAAAATTGATCTTTAGTCCCGGTTGGTAACACCCTCTGTCACAAGTCTGTCAGGGGGCCGAGAATCTTTAGTCCCGGTTGATACTACCAACCGGGACTAAAGATTACCACTTTAGTCCCGGTTGGTACTATTAACCGGGAGTAAAGATTTATCTTTAGTCCCGGTTGGAGTTACCAACCGGGAGTAAATATTTCTCTCCCATCTCTAATCGGTTAAGTCACAGATGAGATATTTAGATAAGATCGGTTAAGTCCCTCTCCTCCTCCTCCTCCCCCTTCTCCCTTTCCTCCTCTTCCCCCTCCCCCTCTACTCCCCCTCCCTCTGCACGGGTGAGCGTGGGTGAGCGCGGGCAGGCGGCCGGCGGTGGTGGGCGCGCGGCAACGGCCGGCGGGGCCGCGCACGTAGGCAGCGGCCGTGGCGAGCGGTGACGACGTTCTCCGTTTTTTTTTGATAATTTGTGATTCATTGGATGTATAATTTCTAGAGTTTATGATTCATTGCATGGATCTGGGATGTATAATCTGTGATGTATTTAATTTGTGTGCAATTTTTTTAGGATTTGTGATGTATTTGATTTGTGTGTATAAGTAACTTAGGATTTGGGATGTTACTTGATGGGGTTTGATTTGGGATATGCATCCCACTCGATTTGGGAGAAAATACAGGGATTAACTTTAGCTAGTAGTAAATCAACAATGAAAGAAAAAGAAAAAATAGAAAAAGGGGACCTCGAGGGGCTGTTGCTACCCTCTCTTTAGTCACGGTTGGTAACACCAACCGGGACTAAAGATGGGGCTTTACTCCCGGGTATTTGAACCGGGACTAAACACCGTCATCTTTAGTCCCGGATTCTCCTTCCCGACTTGCTACCCGGGAGCAAAGGGGGTTGCGAACCAGGAGAGATGAGCACTTCTCCCGTTGTATAGTGCATTTCCAGCACAGTTTTGCGCGATCTAAAGTTCATGATATTGTCACCAAGTAATAGGTTTTACTGTTGTTATTGATGATAATATATATATATATATATATATATATATATATATATATATGCTAAAATTTTAATCATATATTGAACATGTTCGTTGATCATTCAGATTTATTCTAGTGGATTATATCAAAACAATGGAATTGAATTCCTCGTTCAATTTTGCACAGAGCAAAATGAATATAGAATTGAATTTGTTATACAACTCCTATACAATGATTATTATCACTTCCCTTGTTACTTATTATTACTTCCTAATGGCTGAACAATAAATTATTCTAACATACAAAAAACTCATTAAAATTTACAAAATTCTGTAAAAAAAACACAAAAATTAAGTACAACCATATATAACGACATATTGCAGTTAAAGTGAAATAAAATTACACATTGCAAAGCAGAATAGCATTGTGTAGTTTTAGGCGACTGAAATATAGTCCTATTTTTTGAATAAGACGAGTGATCAAACAGGGCAAGAAAAAATCAAAATCCCTTATATTATGGGACGGAGGGAGTATATACCTTTGATTATTATTTTTTTCCATTCTTTGGACTATTAACAGCATAAACATCTCTAGATTGGAATCATACATAGTAGAGAACCTCAAATAGTTATCGATTGACGTGAAGTGAAAATTTAAAATTTGGTCATGTAAACCAGTTCCAGGAACTCTCATCTCCGTATAACCTGGTTCACGTGCATTCGCACTTAGTAACGGAGCAACGCTTCCATATGCTGCAGCGCCGTTGTGGTGTATGGATCGTGACAAGCCAAAGTTGTCTAGCAATATGCGACGACGCTGTCATAGGCCCACCAAGAAAATCGCAAACTGGATTCGGTCCGGATCGCGCATATGAAGCCCCAAGCAAATCGGACGCAACAATAACCGCGGGACCCACGGCACAGGTAGACAAGATGTCCTTCCGTTTTCCGTTGATACTTGGTCGGTACTATACTCCCTTTCAGTTTCAAACACCAGCATCATATTAGTGATCAAATTAATCGAAGTTCTATCAGCTATGTGGATTAATTGTTTTTACAAACACAATACAAATGTATGCACTATAAAAACATGTACACACTCACCCCTATAAACATACATATATACATCATATTTAATAAATATAGGCACTAAAAACATGTACACACTCACCCCTATAAACGTACACATATACATCATATTTAATGGATAATATATATATATTCTTTAATAAATAAAAAAATCTATGAATTTGTTATTGAAATAGGATGCAAATATTTAAGTACAATAGGGAGTATACCGGTACAACCACCGCACTGGGGCGCGCGGCGGCCGCGTCCACGTATACGCCGCTCGACAGCAACTGGCCGGCTGCTCCACGCCTCCACCGCCTCCATCGACGCCACGCGCGTGGACCATGGCGACGCGCGAGCTAGCGATCGATCGACCGAAGATACCTCCCCGTCCGCCGTGATCGATCGAGCCAGAGGATTAGCCAGATTAGCAGCCTGTGGACCTGTGGTGCTTAACTCTCACACTCCTTATCCCAGCAGATAAGGCCTCTGCCGCCTTGATTTCGTTCATAATCTCTAGCACTCACAGGTGGAAAACACGTCCTCTAACGTAAACCGTCGCTAACATGTGGATCCCTAGTTGAGGTTTATATGTAAATAATTATGTTCCTTTAATTTTAGGTTAGTCTAATATATTAACGTATAATGTATAATCTTTTTGTGTGTTAGTGAAAAAAAATCTAACTTTACACTAGAATATCCCAATTTCTGCCGTTGACGTTGGTGGAGCGGCGCGCGAGACACGGTGCTGCCGCCCATGCAGTCGCCCAAGCCCATGGGCATAAACACGTGGTTTGGCCGTGAACCCACCTGGCGATCGAGAGAGCGGCGCGCGAGATAGATGCACGCATCACGTAGTACGTACGTAGCTAAGGTTGCTTGCTTAGCTAGGGGAGCAGAGCTTATCCGCGTGCGTGACATGGGCGCCCCTGGATGGGACAAACCATGGCTTAAATGGGGGCTATTAAGTCCGGCCGGAATTGGAGACCATTAGCCGCTTAGCCACCGAAAGAAAGCTAGATCAACCATGCGTAGTGCGTGTCAGGGTGTGTACGTTGCGTGTAAGGCCACACCATGAAGGCATGAACGGCCGGGCGTTATTGTGACGAGGTAAGCACGCCACAAGATTGTCGAGTTTGTGATGGAGCGGAGGGCTTGAGCGCATCGGCCGGGGACCAGATCATGGGCGCATGTAGCGATGGAGCCGGTCGTGCGTAGGGAGGTACTAGCCTGTTTGTTCTCATTTCCAACGCTTTTCCTATCGATCAGCCGGCCACACACCTTGGAACCGTAAAAAACACTGTAAATTTGGATGCATGGGTGTGCGTACGTTTATTCCTCCATCTTTTCCAGTCAATTCAGTTCGTCGCTGACTGTTTGACCCTATGTGGGCCAGTTTTACTAAATATCTAAATGTCATGCCATGAGATCGTTTACTATTCGTCCCTTATTTTTTTTAAAAAAAAATATACCAGCATAAGGACTGTTATTTATATTTTAATAAAAATAAAAATAAAACAGATTATAAGAAAAGAGAAAAACAACTAGAGACGAGAATAGTCTAGCAAAAAATAGGCCATTATGAATAAGCGCAGAATTCACCCCACCCACCAAACAACAAACAATAACGGAGCGCAAACACAGCATCATTGTTAAGCTTACCACATAATTAAACAACACAACATATTTGACTTCACAAAATGGTCATCTTTTCGGGCTTGTTGTTGGATGCTCCAACTTCACAAAAAAAAAAAACATCTTCAATTTATCTGCATTTTACCTTTTTTTCATACTGGGATAATTTCAACTATATGGCGCTTACATAGAAACCACGTAAACAAATAATGATTACATCACCATGCTAATAAATAATAAACAAAGCAAAAATACATCGAAATACTAGTACCTCCTACAATCAACATCATCTCATTTTCCTCTTTTTCTCCTATTCCTTTTGTTTCAGGTATAAGTTACTTTGACTTTACTTTTTATCAATCTTTTAAGGTTTAATCAAGTTTATAAAAAAATTAACAACATCTACAAAACCAAATTAGTTTTATTAAATATATTTTGATAATATATTTGTTTTATATTGAAAATATTGCTATATTTTTCTATAAACTTTATCAAAATAGAAAAGGTATGACTAGAAAAAAAGTCAAAACAATTTATTATATGTAATGGAGGAAGTATATTTTATATATATGATCTATTTTAAATTGTTAACTATAACATCACGTGGCTCGCTATGTCATCAAAACAGCATCCTGATTTAAACATAGGGCGGTTTTGATAGCTAAGAGACCAAAATAAAACTTTTCGTATTTGAAGGGAAAATGATATAAAACAAGGCTATAGTTGAGAGACAAATATGAACCTTTTTTAGTGGCGCACACCATCGTATCCAGCCAATTCATGTATATCTAGACCGTGTTTAGTTCACTCTCAACTACTCTCAACTTCTAACTTTCATCATATCACATCACGTTCAAAATTTTTCTACACACATAAACTTTTAATTTTTTTTTAGGAACTAAACACAGCCCTATATAGAAATGTACGGCGCGTGGCTGTAACAGTTTCCTGTTGTTATTGTGGAGAATTTTGTTTGCATGCAGGCCTGGTTGTTGTTTTTTTGCTTTCGTCAACTAGGCCCTGAAAATGATGCCTTCCACGATTCGATGTTAACGTTGCTGGCATTACTCCAGCTGAAATTAAAGTAGCTGATTATTGACTTTGATGCATCACTCCAGCTGAAATGAAAACTACAGAAACATGCATGGAGGGCGTGATTTACATCCCTTGAAAGCAGCTGGCTAGGACATTACTACGTACAGCACAGTACATTGAACATCTGAATGTTTTTTTAGGGGAAAAAATGATTTGGTACACTACTAGTATCAGATACGACAACTATTAATAAAGATCAGTTTGGTCAGCTTTGTAGTTTGCAGTACCTTGAACAAATTGAATTCAATGTGGTGCGATGTACTTTGCATGCGTCACACGCGGAAGAGGATCTTGGGGATATATGTCACTCAAATGGTTATAAAAAAGTTTTAAAAAAATCAAGAAGATGTATTAATATATGATATATCACTCCACAAACATGCAAGTAAAAATTTAACTTCTATATCTCGCAACGAAAAAAACAAATTTGACTCTGAATATACGTTAACTAGCTGCGGTTCAATTTATTTTTTTCGTTACGAGATGTAGAAGTTGAATTTGAACTTGCATGTTTGTGGAGTGTTATATCACATGTTAATACACATTTCTAATTTTTTTAAAATTTTTTTATAACCATTTAAGTGACATGCAAAGAACGAGGGGATATCCCCTCGAGGGATTAAAACAGTTTCCCGTCACACGCCCTTGTCAAGAAGAACCCAGTTCCTAACTATACTCCGTAAGTTTGGACATAGACATATTCAAGTTCATAGTTAATTAAAAATCGATTTTTTTGTAAGAAACATGGGAAACACTCGTTTTACTTCAAGTATATATGTATTTGACCAAAATTATCTTTGTGAAAAAATGCGTGCCACACATTGATTCGAGTAAAAGGCGAAAAAAAAGAAAGACCAAATGTCACGATCAAATATTCTAAACCGCAATTTAAAAGGCATTGGAGCCAAACCACTTGAAAAGAGCAGAGCGTAGAGAAAGGGACAGCAAAGACATGAACGCGCGCTCGCGGCGAAGCAAAAGCACATACTCCACAACACGATACATGGTTCAGAGACAAGCTCTAGCGCATTTCGGCTTGAGGGAAGCGGTGAACAGAGGAGGAGAAATGGAGAAAGCGAGTTTGCTATCTAGAGAGAGATACTGTAGATAGAGAGAGAGAGCGAGAGAAACAAAGTTACATCATCACCTAGGCGCTGCTGCTTGCTGCAGCCAGCAGCGGCTTGCCTGGCTGCCGCTGCTAGCTAGCGGCGCGTCAAAACTGGCAGCCAGATGGTGTCCACACTCTGCTGCATCTCTTATCCCTTCATCTCGGTCTTAACCTCGCTAAAGCTTCTCTTAGCCTCCTTCCATGCTCAGCAACACACACAAACTAAAGACTAGACAAAGCAGCTAGGACAGTAAAGCTAAGTGTTTTCCTAGCTAGGTAGCTAGCTAGCTAGACAAGCTTGCCGGCCGGCCGGCCGGCGACGGCGACCATGGACTTCGATGACCATGACGACGGCGACGAGGAGATGCCGCCGATGCCGGTGAGCTCGAGCTACGAGACTCCGCCGCAGCATGGCCTTGCCGGCGGTGGGATGGCGCCCAAGCCTCCTGGTGATATTGGCAGCCGTGTGAAGGGCCCCAGCTGCGGTGGCGGCAGGTACCGCGAGTGCCTCAAGAACCACGCGGTTGGCATCGGTGGCCACGCCGTGGACGGCTGCGGCGAGTTCATGGCGGCCGGCGAGGAGGGCACCATCGACGCGCTCCGCTGCGCCGCGTGCAACTGCCACCGCAACTTCCACCGAAAGGAGTCCGAGTCGCTCGCCGGCGAGGGCTCGCCCTTCTCCCCGGCCGCCGTCGTCCCCTACGGCGCCACGCCGCACCACCAGTTCTCCCCGTACTACCGCACCCCTGCCGGTTACCTCCACCACCACCAGCACCACATGGCCGCGGCAGCCGCGGCCGCCGCCGCCGCAGCCGGCGGTCACCCGCAGCGGCCTCTCGCGCTCCCGTCCACCTCCCACAGCGGCCGCGACGACGGCGACGATCTGTCCGGGATGGTGGGGCCCATGTCGGCGGTGGGCCCGCTCAGCGGCATGTCCCTCGGCGCCGGCCCGTCCGGCTCCGGCTCCGGCAAGAAGCGGTTCCGCACCAAGTTCACCCAGGAGCAGAAGGACAAGATGCTGGCGTTCGCCGAGCGCGTCGGGTGGCGCATCCAGAAGCACGACGAGGCCGCCGTGCAGCAGTTCTGCGACGAAGTCGGCGTCAAGCGCCACGTGCTCAAGGTGTGGATGCACAACAACAAGCACACCCTGGGCAAGAAGCTGCCATGACCGGGAGCAAATGCATTTGACCTCATCGTCGGCATGCATGACCAAGTTGTGGGACGACGCATGCATCCATGTCCATCCCAAGCTAGCTGAGCTGATCGACCGGTCGTGGCTTAGTCACCCGGACCCCGGTATGGTAGGTACCTGAACCTTATTTATTTAGAGTTGGACTTAATTAATTGGTGGCTTAGGTTAATCTGTAGCAAGAGAGACTGAGAGAGCATTCGTTCTCGGCTCTAGTAGGTGGTTCTTTCTTCTTTTCATTTTAACTGTTGCTCGTGCTGTTTAATTCCTATGCATGGCTTGGCCATTTGCCGATTTGGTTCTTCTTGGGAATGTACCTGATGTTTCAAGTGATCGATCAGCGCAGATGAGGAATTGTGTCTGGGGATTGGGGCTAGCTAGAGTAGCTGCATGGATTCAGTGTATGTGCTCTTATATTTTTTGTGGTTGGGACCTGCGCGCTGGGATAATTTTACCCATGGGTCGGGCCATTCGTCTAGGTTTGCTAGTAGCAATAGTTTGTTGGCTACTACGGAGTACTGCCACTCCTAAAAAAGATAGGCCACTGTTGCATTCCTTCTCTCCCAACTTGTCTTCTTATTCTTCTTCATCTTTTCATTTACCACATTTCCGAACTCGTTCCCGGACGCTTGTGGTAATATGTTCTCCATCAGGGCATGAGTTTGTTAACTGTGCTCGATCGGATTAATGCTAGCTGCCTAACAACTTCCAAATCTCGAAACAACCATGACGTTTTACCAATTACTACTACTGCTTTGATCGGTGTTCAGTTTGATGCTTGCACTGGCCAGGTCTACTCCATGACGTGATCCTTTGTTGTTTTCTTCTCATTTTTTTGGCTCCTTTTTGATCTTGCATTAATGCGCGCAACCGTTTGCTCCATCTCTATACCGCATTAACTCCTCCCCCATTCCGCGAGCATTGTCCATCCATCCGTCCAGGTTTCATTTTCTTGACACGCAGCAAGCTAAGGGTGTGACGAACTGGCGACAGTTTCAGTATTTCAGAGCAATACACTCTCTGATGATGCTCTGTGCACCCAGCGCATGCAGCGCCACTGCCGTCTCGTCTCTTCTCTCGCTCCCTATACTTCCCTGCCACTAGAGCTTTACGCTTTAATTTTAACTCTCCCCGTCTTGGCCAAATGCTACATGGATGCGGTTGTTGCATTTATTACGGCGAGCCATGGACCGCGGACAAATTTAAGACGAGTCCCTCGGTCGATTTTCACATCGTTGTATTGGATACTTGCCCCGCACTGCACACTGCGAGGAGAAGATGAGGCAGCCATGCCGGTGGCTATGCGTAGCCAGAGAAATTAACGGGAGCAGCAGCGACGGAACAGCACCGCACAGCAGGTCACCGAAAAATACAGTGACTTTCCCGGGTTTCCCCCGTTTCTCTCGCCGTCTCTTCCTCCTCGTGATGTACTCCTACTATACCAGGAGCTAGTAGTGGTTGGCTTCATCGCTTGCAGGCTTGGAGAAATGGAAGCTGGCCGGCCGGCCGGGCCGGCGTCTCGTGGATGCCTGACTGTACGGCCGGACCGGCCGGAGACATGTCCATGCCATGATGCAGATCAAAGAGGCAGCTAGGCTATAGCATGTTGTGCATCTACTAGGATTATAGGCTAGGCGTGGCCACTGGGCGGTGGCAGGGGCAGGTAGTAGCAGAATCTGATTGAAGGTTGCAAAGTTTTGTTCTCAAACACAGAAACTGCCCAGGCTGGCCACTGGCACTCTGGCAGGTGGGCCCGGCTAGCCCAGGTGCTGACCTGGTGCCATGGAAGTATGCAATGGTGTGGTGCCTACAGGGAAAAGAGAACGCAACAACATATACTCAGCTATGGTCATTTGGACGCCTGGTCCAAGTTGCTGCCCAAGTGCGTGCGTGCATGCCCAGGCAGTGTATTGTTTCACTGCCTACTCGGTAGTGTGCACATTGGAGACGGCATTTATGAACACAAAACACCTGTGGTCCCTTGAACACTTTGGTTTAGGAAAATGAAATATGTCACTATTTTTTCAGATGAGGAGGTTGGTTTGCATTCTGAATCCCATGCTACAGTACTGCCTCGTCAATATATTGCCACGCTGCTTTGCCCTGTATACCACCAACACGGCAACAAGCCGAATCCGGACCATGTACCATTTCCGTTTTGGGACAGGTAGGGATAGCTTTTTCTTGGCTATTGTTTTCATCCCTACTGTTTAGTACGAGTAGATTTCTTTGTTTTGTAATACGGTTGCTTGGTTGTTTAGAACTCCAGCAGAAGTCTTTATCTGCTATCAGCATGACAAATCATGCAGATGATCATGCACAATCAGCAAGCTGTTGTTAAACAGAGATGTTCATGTCGTTGTCAAAAATAAAGATGTTCCATGACGTGGTACTAAATGGCAACAACATTGCTTGGCATCGTTAGTATTTTCATCCAACCGTTGCAGAAGCTATAGCAATAAAAATCGGATATATATTTGTTGCAAATCTTGCTCTAGGTATGAAACAAATTAGCCAGGCGTTTTGCTTCTTTCAAACCCTATAAAAAAACAGATCAGATTCAAAATAAAGCATGGTATGCTAGCTAGTTACATAATTGCCCAGGACTGTTTGAACTATAGGCAATTAATCATTCACACCGGCCGTGCAATTCTGCCGGTGGGGTTGATTAATCAGTGCTGCCAATTTCACCCTACATGATCAGTAAGCAGAAATTCACTGTCGTCCCGCCAAGCCGGCAACTGTATACTCCTACATTTCATGAGGCCCTCAGCGTGTCCTTTTTTGCCAAATTAACATCTTATAAACAGTTGTAGTACGTACTTTGCTGATCCGATTCTGAAATCTGAGCGTGCAATGCATGTGTTTGTCAGCACTGATACATATATCCCCATTGGCTCACCACCTCGTTTAAATTCTATCAGAGACACATGGTCCCGGTTTGCATGCATGTTTGCGACTTTAGTATAGTAGTGTATATGAATTATATATGAATTATATGAATTATATATCTGAATAAGACTCTATAACGACCGCAGGAGTCAGCCAATTAATCAAGAGAGCTCGCTGTACCTGTATATACAGGGATCATGCATTCTGCTGGGCTTTCCTTTCGGTCTGATGAACAGTAGTAACCACCATGCAATGGTAAGTTCAACCACAAAATCCCAATCAGTCTAGATCTCATGCATGTAGCGATCAGTCAGTTTGCTCCAAATGCAAGCGAAAGGAGTGAAGGGCTTATTGCTTGCTTAGCTTGTAGTACTAATCACCATACTGTTACACTCTCGTCGCCTTCTTGCTGACAATGACTCGACAGAATTAAGGGATCCAGTCAAAGACACTGTGCCGGGGGTGGGACCCTGCAGGGACAAGGCATGCACGATTAAATTGGTAACAGCGGGTCACGCACTTGATCATTCACGCGTAGCTGCAACTTTGGCGTAGGCGTGATCGCAACATATGGCTCAGACCTTAGCTGGTACTGTGCAGTGAAAGCTCAAACTGATCAGTCTATGATCTCACTCTCTATCTCAAGGGGGGAAAGGAGAAAAAACAATGACACCGATCGACCACACAGAAACCAGGCCTAGCTTTTCGGTACACTTGACTTTGACCATGCATGCATGGTAGGAGAGGAAAAAAGAAGTCAACCCTTCTGCATGCCCTGTTTAGCTTATGATGGTGTGTGGATAATGCAACACTGAGGTGATGGTTTGAGATATCTAATCGTAGGCCCTACTAATCACGACCAGACGTACGTGATGTGAGTGTTCATGAGACGTTTCCCAAATAGATTGCATGTGGGATGCTTGTTGGTAAGCATGCTTTAATTTTTTCAGATTAAAAACAGAAAAGTTTTCCGCTAAGTACAACCCATCAGTGCACTAGTGCAGCGCAGAGATTATGTTAACTCCGCGTCTACCTTATTTTCCATTGCCATCAGTGCACTAGTGCAGCGCAGAGATTATGTTAACTCCGCGTCTACCTTATTTTCCATTGCTGGTTTTGTATTCAAAGTTCAGGAAAACAGGTACACATGACACCAGCTAGCTAAGTTAAGCTGAGACGGAGGCGACAAATGCAGAGAGCCGGGGGGCTTTGTCAGTGCAAAAGACTGTAGGCCTCTCTTCCTTTTTGGCCTACGTGGGTACGGTGCAAAAGTGAGGGCAGAGAGGGAGACACTGTCACGGACAATGCATGCATGCGGCAATGGTGCGTGCACGTCCTTGAATCATGAGCGTCTTCTCCCTCCCCGGCCCGTCCTGCAACTTGCATGCTAACTGCTGCACATTGATGCCGCGAGTGCAGGTGCATCTCATGGAAAGTGAGCCGAGAGAAAGTTGGAGAGCACGTATAAAGCACACACGGGCTCAGGATGGGCTCAGCCATTTGCCCATATGCGTCCGTGCACGCGACTGCAGGTGTGCAATAACCCGGCCTCCTTGCTCTCTCTCTAGCTTGTTTCGTAGCTTCATCAGAGCTCTGATCGGAGCACTAGCTAGCAGAGTGTGCCCAAAAGGTCCGGGTAAAATTGACGACAAAGAAGACATGATGCTTTCTTACCACCGTAGGAAAGATGGTACATTGCGATGACCTTCGTTGCATGCAGATGCAGCATATACCTACCGTTGTCGTGTGCTCTAGATCACCACCTACTCGTTCGGTCGTACAACGACTGCGCCATTGACCGGAGTCGGCAAGATTTGTCGGTAGACACAGAAGAATCTCTCTTTCCTCCCGGGTCGCCACCACTCATGATTGTTATTCGTCGAACGGACCGAAAAAAGCGCCCCGCAACGCGAGACCCCCCCCCCCCCCCCTCCCCCCCACCCCAACACACACCGTGGCAAAGGCAAACCAACACCAACACATGCGAGCACGCACGAAAGGCACGCAACAGCAGACCATATACCAGATCACGGCGAGGCGTACGTGCCGCCGCCCGCGCGCGGAAAGGCGCGGGTGAAAGGGACGAAACGACCGTGACGCGTGCGCTGGCGTTTCCCGGCCGCGAGCCGTTGCTTTGGGCTTTCTTCGCCGAGTCGTGCGGCGTCGCGGGTTGCCGGCCAGTACGACGTCGCGCACGGTACGGCTGTGCTTGCACGCGTTTCGGTTGCTTTGATAGGGCGCGGGTGCGTGAGCGCAAGACCCACCAGGGCCCCGTGCGCCGATCGAATTATGGGTTGTGTTCGTTGTGTGGTCCGGCGTATCGTGTGGAACGGTACGGGCAATGGTGGTCACTGGGCACTGGCCTAGGCCTATGGCCACGGCGCCGCAAGCCCGCAACCGTACGTGCGGGAAGAGGACTGACAGATCGGGCTGGTACAGCGTCAGCGCAAGTCAGGGGGTCCCTGTACGAACGGTCGTGCGCGCGCAGTGACAATCTGGTTCAATCTGGTTAGCCTAGTGGTTCCAATCAAATGAACTGTTCGTCCGTTTGAAGGAATAGTAGCGCCATGAAGTTATCTGCTGCACCAGATCAAATTGTTAGGTTTTGTGTTTCATGGTAAGGTTCCTTGATCCGGCAGACTAACAGGGCTCCTTAGCTTGCACTTTGTGATCAAACAGTATCTTGCACTGTTTGTGGGGAAGCACACGAAGGTAAAAGGTGTTTAAAAAAAATGGAAGCAATGGGACAAGGTAATTCGACTTTACTTCAAATCAAAATTGCTAGAAAACAATCGACAAATTTTGCAATCGTGCTTTGGAGAGGGCGGTTCAACGCGCAACTAGGTTAATGAAGGCTCGTAATTAATGCTACCAAAACAATGAGAGAAAATAGCTAGACTCTTCTCAAATAGCTATATTCAGAGATTTAAAACTATGCCAAAAAGCTACACAAATATTTTGTCTAGCTGCAGATGAGTTATATGGAAGTTAAATTTTAACTATACACTCCAATTATATTATACTCTATATGTTTCATATTATAAAATGTTTTCACTTATTTTCAAAGTCAAATGTTTTTAACTTTGATCAAATTTATAGAAAAATATATCGATACTTTTTAACATAAAAAATATAGTATCAAAATAAATTAAATGTTAGGTTTAATGAAATTGATTTTGTGTTATAGAGTTACTAATTTTTTTTGTAAATATAATCAAACTTAGAAAGTTTGATCCAGAAAAAAGTTATCTTACAATATAAATAAAACGGAGGAAGTAGTTATATTTAAAAGTTTTTGAAACAACTACCAATGTTGTACATCAACTTTCTTATTAAGATATTTATGATTTCTATATGCTTTCGTGTCTGTACATTTTTCCCTCCATATAAAGATTGTATATTTTATTCTCTCAATGTAATTTTCATATGTGATTTTTTTTCATTATTTTTTTCTTGAGAAGAACTAGAATAGCCAGAAATGGACGTTTTGGGACATAAATGAGTTGGGCCTAATTAAAGCCTGTAGATAATACTAGTACGCGTGAGGATCCATGAGTGGCATAAGAAACATAATCCAGCCATGGCTTAAGAATGATATTTTTATGAAGTGACATTTCAGCGAAACCCACTTGTGATAATGACACAATATCAGATTTCTTAAGCCCATCATATTTGTTTTATTTTTCCATGACAGGTGGGTCTCATTTGTGTTTTTTGTTCTTTTTTTATTTTCTTCCAGTGCCACTTTTACATAGGTGATACGTCATCTAAAACCGCCCTTGGTAACTTAGCGAGTGGATCCCACCTACTAAAACTGTCCTTAAGAGAGACAATTTTGCTATATAATTGTCGACAAATTTGCTCCTAAAAATTTCACAGATGTAATTATAGTATAATCGTAGTGTAATTACACTGTAACTTGCATGCAACCGCAATGTAACCTGTATGTAACTTTTACATAATTTTGAATCGTTAGATTTATTTCAAGATTTGTGCAAGTGAGGAAGGAGAAAAAGTCACATCACGCACACATGTAAGAGAATTCATTTCCACAACCTCCGTTTCACCAAAATAGCATGTTACGGAGAGATTTTTGAAAGTCACATACAAGTTATATTGTAGTTACACGCAAGTTAGTATAATTACATCCCGATTGTACCATAATTACATTTGTCAAATTTTTAAAAGGAAATTTGTCGACAAATGTATAAGTGATCCCTGAGAGAGAAGGGAAGAGAGGAGAATTGCTTACATGTGGGTTCCCTTGTTGACTCAGCGAGTAAACCTGCCACGTTAGTAAAACCACTTCTCAAACCATTGAAGGAGTCGATTTGCATCGGGTTTCGTAGTTGGAAGAGACGTCATACCCGGTTTTATAGTTAAGGGAGGCAATTCAATTGGGAGCAAAAGATGTGGGATGCTAATTAGACTTATTACCTAAACTAGACTACGTAGTGCTAAACTGGACCATAAACAGCATAGCCCAGTCAATGGCCAATAATCTGCTTCAGCCCAACATGGGTTGCCGTTCGGTTGTGTTCGGTGCCTCATTCCACTCGTCCTCATTGGCATCTGCCTGAAAAGGAGTTTGTTCGTAGGTTCATCGGAGTATTTTAAAAGAAAAAAAATTAAGGCAACCACAGTTTCCAAACCATGTGAATCTTATCTCGCCAGCAATCTCAATATAAGATTTTAAGTGAAGAGCTTCAGGAATCTTAGATGTGTGACATGTATCTCCAAACAATCGAAGATATCCGCAAATCCCAAACAATCTCAAGTGACCGATGCACTCATAAACATATCCTCAGCAAGAAGAATTAGAGCACAAACACCCCAAGACACAAATCACGCCGTGTCGATCAGCGAACAACGAAGATTAGCGCGGGCAAATGCCGATGCCGCCTGTCACGCGCTCACGCTTGCAAGTGGTGGAAGCCGCTGAGAGCCTCCTGCAAGTGCTTGACCGCGCTGTCGTAGTTCACAAAGCCCATCAACCAGAACTCATGGCGGTCCGCCGACACGAGCTGGATGAACTTCTCCGCCGGCCTCTGCTTGCTGGCCGACGGGCTCGCCGACCTCAGCCTGTGCAGAGGAATCGCCACCTGCCCATCAGGCCATCACTCACCATTAACAACGGAGAACCGTACTGTACTATCATCACGATTCACACGCACGGTTAGTCTATATACCCTGTACGAACCTTGTAGTAGCTCCACTCTCTGCTGCCGCCTCCGGCCTCGTAGGAGAGTGGGCTGTCGCTGCAGAAGGCGACCCTGGCCGTGGAGAGGTACAGGATGCCCATCACCGGGCCGGCGGAGGTGGAGAGGTAGCACGCGTAGGACTTGCGGAGCTGCTCGTCAGGCGGCGCGCTGAACGCCTGCCGGAATATCCTGTCGTGGCCGCCCTCGGCCAGGACCTTGGTCCCCTGCGCGATCCTCCCCACGGCCGCCTCCCCGATGCTCGGCGCCGTCCTCACTGTAGAATCGATCGAGCAATGCAGGCCATCGATAATCACAAAGGGAAATCAATCGATAACTACTATGACAAATTTCGTCCATTGACGACGAGGGAACACGAAACGGTACTCACGGTGCTGCCATGTGTTGCGCGACAGGTCCTCGGCCTTCCTGGTCGTCTCGCCGACTCTCCGCGCCCACCGCGACAGCGCGTTCTTCACCGTCTCCGTCCTGCCTGCACCGCAGCAATCAACCGAATTGTGTAAGCCAAGCAGCGGATAGCAAAACTCTGTTTGACCAAGAACGCCGCGCCGGGGACGTACTCGACGACGGCATCGCGTAGGGGTTGGCCTCCGTTGCCATCTCGGCGACCAGACCGACGCTGGTAAATCAGCGGATCGAGCGGCCGCGCCTCTTGGTGGAGCCGTGTGGGAGGAGGTTGGAATGTTCCCTTCGTATCTGCCGATTTGTCTCGCGCGTATCGCGAAACAAATAGGGTTGCTTCTGGCTACGTGAACAGCTCAGCTCGTAGCATTCGACAGAATATAATTTACCGGAACGGGACGAGTCACCTAACCTGCCCGTTTTTTGTAAGCGCTTCTGTTGCACCGGTCCTCCTAGTCTCCTACGGTTGCCGGGTTGCGCACGTACGTACGTGCGGGCGCCGGTGTGTGTCGCACGCGGTTGGTTCGTTTCTTGTCGGTGTCGGGAGTCCGTAGCGTGCGGAGCGGAGGGGGAAGTTTTCTGGTGCCACGTGACGGGAACGCAGGCGGGACGGCTGGGTCGGGCAGGAACGATACAGCACGGCACGGCTTCGCCTCCTTAGAAAAAGGAAATTTTTGGCGCTGGTGGAGGGAATGCAACGTTGCGGACAAAGGCCGCGCCGATCCTAGTTGCCGTCGCGCGACGACTTTGGCAAAGGTGGTGGTACAAAACCTGTAGCTTTCATGGCTTCTCCCCGGCACGCAAAACAAAGCATCTATTATTGTATGATTAATTAAATATTTGTTTTTTTAAAAAAAATAAATTAATATGATTTTTTTAAGCAACTTTCATATAGAAATTTTTTTAAAAAATCGTACTATTTAGCAGTTTAAAAAACGTGCGCGGAAAACGAGGGAGAGAGGTTGGGAAAGGGAGGTAACGAACGGAAAAATAATTGATTCCTTTTCTTTTTTCCATTTTAGTGCGATTAATTGCAAAAGAAAAGGAATTCATGGACTTTCTTCTGGAACTTCACAAGGAATCCCACCAACCGGGCAGCCCACTTTCTTTGCGGCCTACTGATTGCAAACAAGCCCAGAGCCTAAAGGGCTCAAATTGAATCAATCCCAAGTGGTTTTCAACCAGAGTTCCTTTCTGTTACTACCTTCAACCTTTCTGACCTTTTCCGATTCAATCAGGTCATTTCCTCAAATATATAGTGCCGAAGAACAATATGGTCGCATGAAGTGGACTCAGTCGACCCATCTATTTGTCTATAGTTAGATTATACTCTTATTAACGATAAAAATAATTTATAGGTAAAAATTATATCAGGATATAATACCTCATATGTATGAGGACATGATACGAGTTATCATCTGTCCAAACGAGATATTGTTATGTAGTATTTTCTTATCAAATCTGGTACTTACGGTTCCCAAATCTGATACTATGGAGGTATCATAGTGGTCGGTACCCGCATAATACTTTTGGGATACCAAGACAAATACCTGCGCCCTGCGGTACAATATATGTATCCCTCTGTAGTGAATTGATTCCCCGCATCGTTACTCACTCTATGCCAGCTCAGGATGCGTGTCAGTAGACGAATTGTGGTGCTCCTTTGTGGTGAGGTGCTGTCCCCAACTTCCTCCACCCAGCCATGCACCGGTGACCACGCCCCTTGTTCCTTCCCTAACCCTCTTGCTGCTTCTTCCTATCTCAATTTTCCTCCTGAGGAGCCTGCCGTGTACTTGGGCCGATTAATCTGTGACGACGCAGTGGGCGGCGAGATCCACCACAGTAGCTTAGCGGAGATCACCATGAAGGAGGCGCTCGATTGCCAAGTCATGTTCGTGAGTGTTGTGACGTAGGGGCATACGAGGACCACAGAGGACGACCTCATGGCCATCATCATAAGGCTGCTTTGTCGTTGCCTCAACTCACCATCGACATTGTCGACGTTTGATGTCACGACTACGGTATTTGCATAGTATGGAGATCGTTGGTACTAGAATATATGCAAGATTGAGGTAAAAGAGATAGAGACATGAATTTTTATACAGGTTCGGGCCCCTGAATTGTTAGGTAATAACCCTACTCCTGTTGGCCGAAGCCGGTCATTGCTTTTATTCACCATAATCACACCAATGCAATATTTGGGGTAGCCTATCTAACTGTTGTTGACTTAGCGGCCATAAAACCATCCTGTAGTCGACAACAGAGTAGTCTTCCTCCTCGAATCCTTGCCCGGCGAGATCAGAGACAGCGCTAGATCCCTCCTGACGGTAGTCGTAGGAACCGTATGGGGACTACTAGGCTTATCTCCGATGTTAATATGCGGCAGCTTGTCTTGGCGTATGTTGGCTTGTATGTTGATCTTGTATCTTGATCTATTGTTCCGTCTCCCCCCTCCTCCTAGGGGATCTTATATTTATACCCATAGGTATCCCTTTGTCCAAGTAGAACTAGGGAGACCAATATAGATACAATCCGAGTAGTTCTTGTCGTTTCCATGTAGAACTCTATTTATCTTTCCTTATCCGGAACACCTTCTATATTCGAAGGTTGTTTCCGTATAAGACATGTTATGTGGTGGATCTTGCCGAGTTTAGTCAACTACTATTAGCTATGTGCTATCTATAACCCTGACAGACATCTCTTGCCACGCTGCCACATAGGGAACATGGTCATGGGGTTCAGATGCTTTAGTAGTGCAAAGGATCGTGATGATACCGCGTGCGATGCTGGGGATGAGATCCCATCCGTTAGCATTCCCATAAATTAGAAAGAAGATCATGAAATTCTGGCCATTCAAATAGTTGTTGTTTTTTTTTTTTTTTGATAAAAGGGGTGTGTTCGGTAGTCATCTTTGTGGCGGCACTGAGGTTGCGATGCATGTTGTGCATGGCTGTGCTACTTGCTATTGCAGCTGACTGCACTGCCAGCTGAACAGGGCCAAAGACACATGGTCAAATTTAATCTACAAGTGTATTTATCCACATTCTTCTTTAGTAGGGGTGAAAACAGTCACGGAAATTCTCAATCGACCGAGTGCCGTTTTCAGGGGTACCGTTTTTGGCTATTTATATATTTTGTTTTTTCTAATTTCTTTTTGCATCGCATTAATGTTGACACGGTGTAGTTTAAATTATTAATATGGTTAATTACCGACCGATCGAGTATCGTTTGCTAAGATATGCTACCGATTCCGACCATTTTCACCTCTATTCTCGGGTGATGATCACCTGTGCAGCTGTGCTCCCTTTTTTACTCAACACTACAAAGTCGAAGTCCTGAGACGTGACTACACCGCTACACCAACGCGTCAGCCACCATGCATGCACGATGCCCCTTGTGCCCTTCCGTGTGCTGTGTTCCTAAATTTTTCACCTTTTGATTCTTTTGAAAAGCTTATTATACAAATAGATCCATAAAAAACTTATGCTAGGATTGATCCCTTTTTGCTGTGCCAACATCATCAGCGTCGTGGTCCAATATGACGGCACCATACCCCTTGCCCCCTGTGAAAGCTAAGTCACTAATGTGAGGGGGACGGCGACAATATCGTTGGCGCTGAGGACATATTTGTTAGAAAATAAAAAAAAACTATTTGTAGTGGAAATGGACCTATTTAAAAATAAAACTATTTATAAATAGATCCTCAATGTCAACTACGTTGATGCTGAGGATTTATTTGTAAATATTTTTTTATTACAAATAGGTTTTTTTAAAATATATATATATATATAAATAAACTCTCGGTGCCAACGACATTGGCATATTTCCCCTTCATATTAGTGGCTTAGCTTTAACTAGGGGTTAGGGGGGCGACGCCAACGCTATTGGCGTCATCATGTTGGACCATGGCATCAGTAACGTTGGTAACGCAAAAATAGTTATTCTTAGAATAAGTTTTTTAGGAGTCTATTTGTAGAGTTAATTTTCTAAAAGGATAAAAAGGTGAAAAGTACAGTGCTGTGTTTTGTAGTCCTGCACTCTATCCACATCATCCATACCATTGTCGGCCGTACGATCCAACCCGCTAGCAATGGACGACGTGAAAGGAACACACTCGGCACTCGGTACGCTGATGTTGCTGTCATTGGGCGAGCCTGCCATTTTTGTGCCTGTGGCTGCTGCCGAGTCCATTGTTTCACCAAAGGGTGCATCTTTCGAGGTCTCAGACCAAAGGGTCGGTTCCCAAAGGCCCCGAAAATTTCGTGTCCCATGATGACCAAACAATTGTCCGATTGATCGGCATGCTCTGACCTGATCGAGACGATCGATGCCATCATCTGTGTAGTCAATTATATTCTCCCTGGGGCCAAACGAACACTGCTGGGCCTGCCTCTACCCTACCGGCCACTATACTGCTACCCCCGGCAACGTATTTGACCACGCTGCATGCCGGCCGGCGAGACCCACCGTCTGCCGTGGCGCCGTGGCGGGGACGACGCGTACGTACGTCCAAGACGACGAGCAAGACGACGAGACCGGTCTCGCTATCGTCGCGTGATCCCATCTCGCGACCCAGCCAGGTTTTACTACTGCAGCGTCCTTTTGGCCGGGCACGGCTACCGCTTCTGAATTATACTAGTGCTAGTGTACTGCTGCTACTGCAGTGAGGGGGGGATGAAACGTTTTTGTTACAGTTTCGAGCTGGCACGGCATGGCGCGACGTGCGTTTATTCCCCTGGCAGTGGCCGGGGCAAGAAAAAAGTGAATTGATCCGTCGATGCATCGATCGATCGGCCGGCCGGCAACTGGGCGTCGCATTCGCATCTGCTTTTTCGGCGTTCTGTTCTGTTCTGCTTCTGCGTGCAGTGTATAGATGCATTTATCCCCTGTGTGTTGTTCGGTTGTTGATCCGAGCAGGTGGTCGTGAGCCTTTTTCTGACGAATTTTACAGCCAAAGTGGATTGAACTGTCGCGGTTTGACGCGAATCTCGAGACGCGTGAGAACCATATGAGAAGAATAAGTTCTTTGATGTCTCGTGGGGCGTACTCGCATCCACGGATGGAAGGTGTGTGGTACTACTGTTCTGAAACGGTATCTCTTCGACGTAGCTGGGATAATTAACCGATTACACTTCAGAAAAATAAAATTGCTTCATCTTGTCACTGTGTGGCAATGTCTTTGAAAAATACTTAGCAGAGAAGATTATTCAAACGCTACTCAATTTGTTAGAAAGCCAGAGATAGAAAAACTTATCGGTCTGATACTAAATGTTAATGTATTCATCCAAGGCTTGACCAAGAGGGGTTAGGTACTGGTGTGTGAACTGGAGATCGATCAAAACCTCGTTATACAATGCCGACGAAGGCCATAAATACGTGCATGTGATGGCCTCAATGAAGTGGATCTTGCAGAATCCTTGCTAAGATTGGTCTCGCACGCGCGCCAAAACTGAGATCCAAATTAGTGCAAGTTCACTGTTTTGCCATGAGCACGCGAGTCTGGATCATACTATGGTACAGTCCATTATGTTTACAGTTCAGATTCTTTTTCACGTGATCTCTCTCCATCCAAATTTTTAGGGCCATATGTATTTCAGGATTGGAACTTAATTCGTAAGTTTTGACTATCAGATTGACAATGTATATGTTTACTGAATATGGCCCTATATTTGCATTGTCAAAACATAATTCACTAGATTTATGTTTCAGTATATTTGCATGTCCCACTCAAAAAAAAAAAGTAGATTTGCATGTCCATGATTTTGTAGTAAGTTGCTCCCTCCATCTAATAGTGTTGCAATATACTGTATGACATTTAAGAACAAGTTACCAGCTCCAAAACTCATAGTATCTCTTTTACTCTTTCAGAAGGGACATTTGGTCCATACCTTCTACTACTAGTTTGGAATGCATGGTCTAATTGGTTATAGTCTTTCTTATGTAGAAATGTATCCAGCTTGGGACCCTTTTTGTTGGTCTCGTAATTCTTCTGGGCAGTTCATGATGCACTCGATATTGAATGCTGCTTCAATAAATTCACAACTGCATTTCAGCAATAAGTCCATCTGGAAATTAATTGACAATTTCACTCAAGGTAACATTTTTTTTATCTGTATATTTTGTAGAGGGTTTGTTCTGACAAAAAAAAACACATGACCGGATAGAGATAGCTAGAGAGGTGGCAGATGTTTGAATCAAAGGAACAAAACACAACAATAAAAACGTAGGAAAAGAAAATATATAGTGCAAGATTGGAAAACATATGAACATTTATATAGACGGATGTTTGGAATGCAAGATCAATATTAGAAGATAGCACTCTTGTTTTTGTTAAATGTGGTACTAAATTCATAATGTTCTCAATGTCACCTAATTGTGTTGCCTCTTGTCATTTACCCCCTCCCTTCCTAGGGAAAATTTTCATTGGCTTTCACCTTTTTTTTCTTAGAAACACAATACAAACGCAGTCGCTCACACCCTACCCCTATGAGCTCCTCCGGAAGACTAGGCCGGCATATCTTGAGATTGACGAAGTCAGAGAAGTCTAGTGGGCGAACGTTCGCCCACAACCTATCTCGCGAATGGGGCGGGACAAGGCGGATCAAAGACTACGCGCCACGGAGGGCAGGGGAAGCGATATCCATTCTTCCCTTTTAAGTTTTCAGTTTTTCTTCTTTTCAGGTGATCCTTCCTGTACGTATTTTTTCTATTTTTTTGCTTCCATTTTTCTTACGTTCGCCCTCTAGACCACCCCGACGAAGTCTCTGCAGGCGCCTTACTATCGAGGGTTACGTCGCCTACCACTGAAAAAGTAATTAGCTGTAAATGCGAGCACCCATGTCAAATTTAGTAATTAAACTCGGGTTGGTTGGTTCCACCACAAGGAACCTAACCAGTTGAGCTACGCTCACTTTACTTTCACCTCTTTTTTTTTCATTCCTTTGCTTGTAATAGAATAATATTTGAATGCTGAAACTAAGGAAACGATTCCAAGGGAATACTTGGGTTCATTCTTCATTACAAACACCTCTTTGGGTAGGAAATTAAATACTATGGTTTTCAAATCCTTGTAATTTTCCTTTGAAAATCCTACATCCTAAATAGGCCTGTAGTGTTTGCATCTCTTTTCCGATTGCCATATATTACCATTGTCTCATAATAATTGCATTTCATAATAATTGCATTTTTAAGGAATTAGAGATAGATTAACGGCAAACACAATTTACCACAATAACCGTATTTAATAACTATACTACATGCGCATATTCCATATGCATACTTGACTAAAAGGAAGGTTGAGACATACATCACATAAGTAAACTTAATTAAAAGGAAGGTTGGGATACACATTACATTTGTTTTGTTGGATCCTATCTTATTAGAAATATAATTTTTTGGATAAAATTTGAATGGTAAAAATGTAATTATTATAGGACGAAGTTAGTAACTCACTTTGCTTGGTGAGGCATTTTGTTTGTCCTAGGCAGTGTGGCTTTGAAAAAAAAAAAGGTGGTGTTGTTTTTTGATTAAGATATACTACTAGATTTTACCTCGATTTCTATTAGCACGTTTTTTATCCGGTATGTTTAATACAAAAACTTTTTATATATAAATTACTTTAAAATATAAAATAAATTAAATTTCAAGTTTTTAATAATTAAAATTTATTTAATCATGCACTAATTATTTTCTTATTTTTGCGTGTCCTGATTTCATCTCCATCTTTAGTAGAAAATAACGAAAGAAGAAAAAATAAATGAAAGTTGCTGGTCCTCTACATGCTAGTTTTATGTGCATGTATGTTTTAGCAGTAATTATTTTTCGTTGTTTCGGTCTTGTATCTTCGGCTAATAAGCCGCGTATATATATATATATATATAACCAATTAGGTACTTCGTATTCTTATAGTATATTCAACAGCCTCTTCAATTACTTCTCCAAGTAAAATTTTAGCCATTTTAGCAAAAATACCTCCTTCAACATTTTCTCCAACGGCATGGCCAAGCCATCCGGCTGGTCAAAACACTCCCTCCCCTAGCCAAATTTGGCAAGCCAAAGTCACTGGCTAATGGTGGGCCCACGTGCTTTTGCCACCTGCTGCTTCTCTCTCTCTGCTTCTTATCTCTCGTATCCGTCGTCGCCATTCGTTAGTGCCCGCTGGCCCGGTGCCACTGCAGGCGCCGCCGTCCCTACCGGCCGTCACCTCCCCTGCCAGCCGTCGTCGCCCCTGCCAGCCGCCGTCGCCTTCCTTCTTCGGCGTCGGCCATCGGCGCGGCTCGACAACGAGGACGACGAGGCGGCTCGACGGCTCTCAAACAACTCCGGGGCAGAGCTCGTCGTGGCCGGCGCCGCCGTGCCCCTCGCGGCCGCTGACTTCGAGCAGGTCGACCGGTTCGCGTGCGGCGGGTTCTCGTTGACGGTGGCGATGAATCACCTCCTCGCCGGGGGAGAGTCGGTGTGCGCCATCGACGGCGAGGAAGGGAGGGCGCAACGGTCGGGATGGAGGGCATGGCGGCGAGGGAGGCCGGCGAGGATTAGATCCCGTCGTCTCCTCATGCGCCCGTCGTCGTCGTCTGGCGCCGGCCATCGTCGCGTGAAACGGCGGCGCCGCCGCCGGCTCCCCATCCACGCGCCCCCTCGCCTCAAGACGCCGCCTCCTCATCCGCCGGTTGGGAAGAGGGCCGCCGGTGCCGGGTGGGTGGAGACGGGGAAGGGGAAAGGTGTGACTGTGGAGGAAGAGAGGGGAAGAAGGTAGAAATTAAAACGTGGGATCCATATTGGAGAAGATAATAAATATGCTATCTATTATATAATAAAAGTCCATTAAACTTTCTACAAACGTTCCTAAGTCGTCACGTGGGACTCCTACAAACGCTCCTATGTCGCCATATGGTATTATCTAATCTCACCGTTAATTTTTACTTAAATTGGTGAACCCATTATTTTACACCATTAGATTAGATCTACTATTAAAAATAATAATTTTCTCACGTTTATAACATACAAGTACTACAATCGTTCTGCCGTAAGTACGAGTTGATAAGATAAAACGCTAAAGCTATTCTTCCATATATACATGATTGAAAACAAAACAATAAAGCTTTACTAATGTTCGCCGGAAGGAAAAAACTATACGCATGTACATAAAAAAGACGAAAAAAAACGTACACCTATAAAAATCGATGGTCTTTAAAATATGAGTTTCTACTATATAAATACATAATATATTACTTCAAAAATATAAATATATTTAGTTAAATTAAGATCCATATTTAACCATCTTCTATATCTATCTACTGTATACTAAAAAGTATATTAAACTTTCTGCAAACGCTCCTACACGACTATATGGCTCTCATAGAGAAACCCTATAAATCTATTATATACTAAAAGTCTGTTAAAGGTCCTATATATAAACGGTCTTACGTTATCATGTGGTGCTCTAATAAATTATATAAATCCTAGAAATTCAGAGGGAAAAAAAAGAAAAGCATCTGACCGTCAATTTTCATTTAAATTGATTGACCCGGTCCATTATTTTAAACATTGGATTAGATCTATTAAAAATCCCATGCTGCTAATCTCTATCCCAGAAAAAACATAACGTGCGTATACGGAAAATATATAAAGAAAAAAATAAAAGAAATATGCACAATACATAGTAGAATCGGGAAGAAATACTAACCGAGAAAATCATTAGTGCCGACAGTGATGTGTTGTCAACAGCCTTTAAATTATGATTTTCTGAAAAATAATATTACACAGATCTGCACAGCTAAACTTAATCTCTGATAGATAAAATATCAAAGCATTCATTAAATTACATAGTAGAATCGGAAAGAACTAACCGGGAAAATCATTAGTGCCGACAGAGATGTGATGTCAACAGCCTTTAAATTATGATTTTCTAAAAAAATAATATTACACAGATCTGCACAGCTAAACTTAATCTCTGATAGATAAAATATCAAAGCATTCATTAAATTAAATAAATCATTGATGACTTATGATGGCTATATTTTAGTGCTAAATATATCATGACAAATGACGCTAACATGTAAGAGTTAATGTGATAATAGTGTTTTATGGTGTCAAATAACACTTGTCAAATACACAACATTATTTTGAATCATATATGTAAAACTTAAAATAAAAAAACTAGCATTGTTTTTAAGTGCATCTGTTTAGGTTTATTTAATTTTGGGAGACATTGAGATTCTCAAAGTATTTGGATTTTTTCAAAACTTTTTTTATTCTTATTTGAGAAGTGAGAAGAACTAATAATATATAGATGAGAAAGATTAAATTAAATTTTAGCAAATGGTTTTGCTATAATAAAACAATAGAATTTAGCTTTGGTTTTTGAGTGAATCTTTTTAGGTTTATTTTGGGTGCGATTGGGATTCCAAAAGTATCTGGAAATTTTCAAAACTTTTTGATTGTTATTTGAGGAGTTAGACGCATATATGATTGATGATGTTAAAAAATATATAAATAAGATTCTAAACAGCTTTTTTTCTACGATACAACCCCTTATTTTCTTTGCCAAGTAGTATTGGCGAAACATGAACAATCTAGTAAAATACGCATAAAACTACTTATATTATATTTTTTATTATTGTAGGATAATTTACATTTCTTTACAGTGTATATAGTGATGTATGATTTCTTTTAGCATTTCTTTTACTTAATAAAAATTAAGATGCGTGCATCTGTGAGGATTTCCTTTCCGATTTATATTCCGGAAATATTCTCCTTTTTATATTCTGTCGTTATAACGTTTCAAACACAACCTATAATACATTCCCGCGTAAATACGCGGGCTACCTTCCTTGTTGGAGTAAAAGTTACAAGGAAGTAAAAGTCAAATTTGACTCCCCAAATTTTTGGCAAGATTGCTAAATGGGTGTTTGGAGAGTGAGATAGAGGCTATTGGAGATGCTCGTTGGGATGAGGTTGTACGATGAAATGCATGGAAAATTTGTGGTAGTAACAAATCTAAAAGACCGCGTTGAGTTAAATTGCGCCCTAGAATTTAGAATAGAAATGACAAGTGGGCATTTGATATTTGTTAAGCACAAGAGTGATATATACACAAACAGACTCTTTGATCTCCCAAAATTGAACAATAATACTCCTATGTCAAACTGGCGGATCTTTCCCGCTTGAAAAGGGCACTGAACAGTATCTTTATTGTTGCCTACAGCCATGCTTGTCTGGAAGCATTGCATTATTAGTAGTTAAGTGTCCTTACTTGGAACATATAGCGAACAAGCAACCTAAACAACGCAAAATGGGTCACCTGAAAAAGAAATCCAACTGAGGAAGGAATAATCTTGCCAGCAGTTTTATAGTTTGGGAGCAGAGAAGCTTTAACTCCAGAGAAAGGACCAACCTAATTTCTTTAGCCATATTCTCAACTCTCCTGTATGGCACTAGTAGGAGCACTATTTTTATGTTTGTGTTCCCGAGGTTTCTCCAGACAATGTCCCTTCTCCTTTCAAGGGCAAAGAGGCGAATTCCATGGTCCATGCAGACAACTGGTCAAACAATGTAGGGTGGCAGCAAGATAGTCGTAAGCACTAGCACAAAGCAAAAGGGAACTGATCATATGTGAATATGTGATGTTGATTGTTCATAACACCTCAGAAATGATCAGAAGAAACCCTCCTCCAGCTCTTATGGGTTTTGTCTATGTCTTTTACTTTTATCTTCTTTTTTTGTTTTTGCTTCAGCTTCTTCTTGTAGTTTAGTTATGCTGAATTATTGGAGTTTGACACCAAAATTGTTTGTTTCTCTCCTTTTTTTATGATTTTTCTTCACAAAGGAATTAAGCAGGGGAAATTACAGAACAACGCAGAACTGAAACACACGCAGGACATCTGGATTGCTCAGTGCCTAGCTCTCTTTGCCTTGTGCCACTGTCACCTCGTCTCTGCCTTTATTTTGGTCATCTCATTTTCATCTCGCCCGGCTCTCTCTTCCCACAAATCCTCTACTCTTTTGTGGCTGCCTGCCTCCTAGCAACTAACGCTAAAGCACATGAAAATATTGGAGCACATGTCTACCTCAGACTCTCTTTATCCATCAGTATCTTTGCTCCGTTGCCATGTCGAAAATGCCTTGCTTTTGGTCCTTCATCGCCTTTCAGGCTCTAGCTCCCATACGGCATCGAAAGGCTCCACAGTCATTTGCAATCAAAACCATTCGACTTTCCCAAGAAGAGAGATGCATGATCAGTTTCGCAACACATATAAACAGACTTTTAATTGATCCATCATTGGCTGCATCATCTGCTAATCTTCCTCCTCTTGCTGCTAACCGGGGAGCTATCATGTTCATATCCCCAGCTCCTTGCTGCGTAGTGTGAGGCAACAGCTGAATCGTCACTCCTGTAGCTGAGGCAGCCTGCTGCTTCCAACACCCCAGTAGGGCTCCGTGGAATGGAGGAGACGACGACTCTGCTGGGGCTTGCAGGTTTTGGATGTATCAACTCCATGGCCTGAATCACTTCCTGGCAATGTGACACCCTCTCCTGCAAAGAAAAAACCACGGCGACAGAGAGCATTAATAATCAGTTTACGTGCAGCTCTCTCTCTCTCTCTCTCTCTCTCGCGGCTGTAAAAGTGTAAATGCGTTTCACGGATTTCTGTAGCGTTAACTGTATGGCTACAGTTTGAGCCTATGGCTTCTGTGCGCGTAACGTTTCGCATTGAATTTTGGAAGTAACGTTGCATGCATGACTGGTCATCTTGCACTGCACACGCACCTCATTTACATGGGAGAAAGCGGCGTGTTCTTCTCCGACCACGGCGGCGGCGACCGCGGCGGCGATCTCCGACGGCCTGAATCCCAAGCATTCCGTTCCTGCATTGCGTGAACATATAGGTTCATGTTAGATTTTTTCAGAGGCTTCTGTGATGCATGGAGATGCAGCCAGAATTTTCTTGCATGCACACTGGCCGTACCTCTAGCTATGCACAAGATGAGCTCTGAAGACAGCAGTGCCGAGCGTCCCGACGGCGGATCGCCGCCGTTGAGCTCGCGGAGGAAGTAGTCGACGTAGGAGAAGGGAGTGACGGCCTGCATCCTCCATTTGAGGGTGCTCAGGACCAGCAGCTCCATCCTCTGGATCGTCTTCGCCTCGAACACGTACCGTTCTTCCCCGACCTGGCAGACAGTAACAGTAACACGCGCGACCCGGCAACGATCAGAACATGATCATCCCAGAGCAAAACGGACGCAGTGTGCAACGCAAATCTGCATCGTTCAATGCAAACCTATGCGTTTCAATTCACAATTTATGTCTCACCTGCAGGTCCAGCGATTGAGGCACATCGGTTTCCTCCATCTTGGCAGCAAGCGACAAGCACGCCACTGCTAGCAGCTGCGTCATCCAATCCTTGCCATCCTGCAATGACAAGTGCACGAAATTACTGATCCTGAACAGCTGAAACGTCCCAGATTTACCATTTTCTTCAAGAACCAAGCAGTAGTTAATTACTAGTACTACTACAGCTATAAGGTTTCTTACCGGAAGCTGGTAGAGTGAGAGGAAGCGGTCCAAGTAGTTGACGGCCAAGCAGGCAGTGAGAGGAGCGAAGCTGTAGTAGGAGTGAACCTGCCGAGATCGAGATGAACAGACGGATCAATCACTGGATCGACGCGAACAATGCCAAATCAGAGAGATTTATATATGGCTCGCATCGATGAAGAACACCCCCACCTTCCAAATCCAATCGATGGCGTCCATCCTGACGCGAAGATCCAGGTCGCCGTCGCCGCCGCCGCCGCGCAGCCTCTCGGCGTAGTCCTCCCTCGGCATGTGGTCCGCCTCCGTCTCCACCAGGCGGGCGACGCATTCCTCCGACGGCACGGCGAAATCCACGCCGGCGACGTCCACGCACGGCGGCGGACCAGCGCACCTGGCCCTCTTCCCAGCCACGAGGCCCACGACGTCCTCCTCCTCTTCCTCTTCCTCGCCGCCGAAGCCGAGGACGCTGCTGCTGTCCTCGGCGCAGAGCAAGATGGAGGCCGCCATCTCGTAGCTCGTCAGAGCTGCCATTTCCTTGCTGATAATCTTGCAAAGCTTGTGATCGATTGTGTGGTCTCCCTCCTCCTCTTCCTCCTCCTGCTCGTCTCGGTGTTCTTGCTCTTTATCTTGGTGGGAGGTGAGGTGTGAAAGAGGAGGAGGGGGCAAGTGAGCAATGGGGGGATGCGTTCTCTTTGTATACACAGCCGCGTGGAGGAGGAGGGCATTTTGGGCAGGACATGAAGCAGAAACAGGGCAGCTGCCAACTGAAGCGGGAAGGGAGGAGGGTGACGCTGACTAGGAAAAAAAATTGCTCTTTTTTTCATGGCACTTTGGCTCTCTTTTTCTTTTCTTTTCTTGTCTGTACTTTGCTGGTGGAGTAGTACTACTCACTTTTAATAGAGCTTTTAAATGTATTTTTTATGGAGTCTGAGCATTAGTTGCATGTACTTTTATCCCTTCCTTTTTCATATTTTCTTCTCCACCTCAACACCACCTTTTTTTTAAGATAATAAAAACTTTAATGACCATATGATCAAACTGAGCTCACTTATCAGCTAACCTACTTGAAAAGATTCAAGACTATTTGGAATTTAGGGCCTGTTTAGATTCTCTGCCAAGTTTTTTCACCATGTCACATCGAATGTTGGACATATGCATGATGTATTAAATATAGAAAAAAACTAATTTACACAGATTGCGTGTAAATTGCGAGATGAATCTTTTAAGCCTAATTGCTCTATGATTTGACAATGTGGTACTACAATAAACATTTGCTAATGACAAATTAATTAGGTTTAATAAATTCGTCTTGCAGTTTACAAGCGGAATCTGTAATTTGTTTTGTTATTAGATTGCGTTTAATACTTCAAATGTATGTCCGTATATCCGATGTGACACGGTAAAAACATTTCACCCCTGGATCTAAACACAGAGTTTTCGTTGATCAAGCAGTGGCCGGTCACGCATAGCAGCGATTGGTCTAATGCTTTTCCCTCAATTTTGTGTTTAGGAGTTTTTACATGTGGCGGTGTGTTTTTCTATTTTTTTTACCTGCTTAAAGCCTCCCCTGATTATATTCATGTATTTTTTCCTGCTATATCAGTATAAAACATCGTATTGTTTTTTGTTAAAAAAATGGAGAGTTTTCGTCAAAATCAATTCAGATTTCGTGGAAATAAGTAAAATTCTCGCCATCTAAAAAAAGATGCCTCAGGAAATTGCATTATATGAAAAGAGACAATATGTTTGGCCAACTATTCCTCGGTTTGTCTCCGCACCCAAAGAAAAAAGAAAAACTATTTCTCGGTTTGGTTCATACAAGCATTAAGAACTTTGCAAAGGTAGTCACAGCAAAGGGAGTGCCGGAATAGCTAGCATCTACGCGTGTTTTGCTTTTCTACTCTTTTTTTAGGGAGCTTTCTTTACTTTTTTTAATGATGATAATTATATGTATGTTCAGATTTGAGAAAAGAAAAGGTAGTCTTTTTCAAAAGTCAGATGATTATTTTTATTGTTTGACTGAATTGCAAGCAGAGAATGCTGTAAAACAATTTTGGAGCTAGATCTCTGCCACGCAAGTGCAATTTTTGTTATCGTTTATCTCAAATACATATTTATGTGCACAATTATTTTAGATCAGTTATGTTTCTTAAATTTTACGTGCAAACATTTTTTAAAAGAATATATGTAATATTAATAAAATTAAGTCCAGAGTTAATATTATTCATATCAGAGTTAAATCGAAAGCTAGAATTAATAGTTATGAAATTGTACATTAAAGTTCTAATAGATCTCATGTTCATAATTAATATTTACATATTTTTAGCTCAGATTCAACGTTAGGAAGTTATAACAATCTACAAATCATAATTTCTATAGATATATCACGGTCGATCGAACATATGGCTAATACATTCTTTCTTCGATTAATATGATAATTTGTTGCCTTTAGGGCGGAGGTGATGTTTTATTTTCAAGATATTTATAATAAATAGATAGATAGGTTCAATATTTATTTATTGATGTGAAATTGAGTTATTAGAAATCAAATTGCTAGATAACCGAACTTAGCTTGAAGGCAAGCTCTCTGCAAGCCAGTAGGTGCCTACGGATTATGGCTTAGTTCTTTTCGGAAACTAAAAATGGTATTTTTCTTGTTTTCCGTTAGCATACTTCTCAAACTGCTAAATACTACGTTTTGTGAACAAAATTCTATATAGAAGTGTTTTTTTTAAAAATCAAATAAATCTATTTTACATTTATAATATTTAATACATAATTAATTATGTGCTAATGATCCGTTCCATTTTTCCGAGTCACGAACAGCTCCAGCCGTACCACACATTCAAACTATGCCTATATTTGGGAATGTTAATAGCATCTCCAATAGCATGGCTATTTTTGTCTCTCCATTCATCCATTTGGTCAACGTACCAAAAGATTTCTCTCCATACTGCTATACACTCCAACAAATTCTTTATTCCGTACTCTTCAATGCCACTTTCTTGAAAATCTTCTTCTCTCTCCTCTTTTTTCTTTCCCCACCCCCTCGCAACGGCGCTACATATGCAGAAGGGGCAACACTGGATGGTAGGGATGGAGACGGCAGCACCGGTTGGGCGAGGGTGGAGGCGGAGAGGAGTGACGCCGACGCTATGAGGCTGCGGGAGGCGGCATCGGATCACCGGGGGCGAAGGCAACGAAGCCGGATGTGGCCGGGGACGGAGGCAATATCGACGGCCGGTACGTGAGGTGAGACCGAAGGAAGAAGGGAAAGAGACGTTTGTGGCCCACAATTGACCAACAGATATGGTTTGTCAATTTTAGCATGTTACTGGGCGTGTTTGGCTAGCCGGAAGGCTTGGCTAGTTAGTTGGAGAGTTTGTTGAAGGGTAATTTTTTATGTTAGTTATAATTTAGCTCGAAGAGTCATTTGATCACTCTGTTAGAGATGCTATAAGGTGGTACGCACTGTATGCATTCAGTGGAATTGCATATTAGTCTTGCAGTAAGGTTTATAACTTCTAATCTCTAGCCTACCAATGTGTATCAAACCCTCTCTCAAAAAGAAAAAAGGAAATCGAATTGTTAATTTTGTTTCATCAATGCGATGTTCAGATTAAAATTGTATTTGGCATGCGTGTACTCTTGTTAATGTTCTTAGTGTCCAATAAGCATATGTATACACAGATCGTTAAGCCTCGTTTGTGGTTCTCAACTCAGGTTTTCCGACCTCTACTTTCTAATTTCTCGTGAGCACATTTTACAAACTACGAAACGATGTGTTTCTAAAAGAACTTAATTTTGTACTGTAAAGTTACTGTAAAAAATCATATTAATCTATTTTCTAAAAAAGTAGCAAATACTTAATTAAATACGTGCTAATAAGCTATCTCGTTTTCCTTAAAGAGGGAAAATATTCCCAACCACCACAACCGAACACAGTCTTATCATGGCTATTCGCATTAAGCACTAAGTTTCTTTGAGTGGTAGGTGACGTTTCTGTCAACAGCTCGGAGGTGCTTATAGAGATAAGATGTGTGTCTACCTTTATAATTAAGTGCACATGCATGTATATGAGTGTCGATGTTTGTTATATGTTCTAAAAAGAAATCTCAATTTTTTTTACCATGAAACTTCAGTGGGGTAGAGCAATTTTCATTGATGGCTAAGAGGTGTTTATAGGGAAAGATGTGCATATGTATCTTTAAATGATAAGCTTACACACATGTACATAAGCGTCAGCATTTATAATGTGTTCCAAATATATTCTCTCTTTTCTTTTACCATGAAACAATATATAAGGGGATCCCCTGCGATATATTGATTTTCATAAGGACGGTTTTTATATATACCATGAAAGAAAGAAAAAGAAATTTAAACGAAACCATCAGAACACAAGTTGTTGCCCGTGCATACACGCATCCATGCAAATGGCACTTTGTAAATAAAATAGTAACAGAGACTTTTACAGAGATCTATATCCACTAGGACCTGATTCCGATTGGTCGCTCCCCTGAAGAATCGCTGGCCCTGCAGTACCCACACTGTTCGCTTGTGATCAATCGATCGCTCGATTAGTAGTCAGGCGGTCCTCCCCCCGGCCCGCGCTTGAACTGCGTGGATTTCGTTTCCACCGCCTCCTCCATCGATCTGCATCGCTGCGTTGCCTCGCGTGCCTTTGCCTCCTCGTCGGCTAGCTTCGGCCGAGAAAGAGAGAGAGAGATACGTAGCTTAGCGGTTACATTGATCTAAGAGCGGATACAATAGCTGACTATTAGCCAGCTATAAATATATTTTAATGAAATAAAAGATGAGAGAGCAGAGCAGCGGGCTATGTATCTGTAGCCAGCTATAGCACGGACTCCAAGACGTAATATGTGTATGATAGATGGGACCATATATTAATAGTATAGTAAGAAACTATTGCATGAATTAGCTATTAAATTAGTTATAAATGATTTGTAGCCAGTAGTTGGCTATAGTATTAAACTTTGCTCTAAGTAATATCTAAAGATTCTAAGTTCAAAATCTTCATATGAGTAAATTCTAGATTGGGTTATTTGTGGGGCTAAGTTTTCTATTTCAATAGCCATATATATCCCGTATATATCCGATTAGATGTAGAGGCCGGGTAAAAAATACCCTTTTCTAACAAATAAAAGAGAGAGAGAGAGAGAGATTTCCCGCCATAGCTGCATGCACGCGACAGCTTTAACCTTTACCCCATTCGACACAGTAGGCCAGTACGTAGCTAGAGTTCGATGAGCTGGTACTTTACTGCTCGGGCTCCTCGCTCGGCTAGCCCTCCAATAGCGTGTCCTTTCTCCGTCTCCCCCTGGATGACAGCGTACTCCTAGCAGCAGGAGTTGTAACGGACTACGGGCATGCATATGTTTGGTGTGCACTTTGCAGCAACAAGCTTGCACGGCGTTTAAGATTAGACAACTTTCTCGTAGTCAATAGCTCAGAAATGTGTGATAAATTCTTTTAGATTTATTAAAGTGTGGCAAAGATTAGTTAACCTTAGACAAGTTTAATAAAATAAATTTACCGCAGAACATCATGCGCACACTAGTACAGATACTTCCATCTGTGACGGCCCATAACAAAACTGGAATTTACGGGCCGTCACAAGGAAGTAATCTCAATCGGGCCGGAGTTTCGCCCGATTGATATATGGTCGCACAGCCATGGTATATCGGCGTAAAACTAAATCCCGTCACGGATGACACTTATCTGTGACGGGCTATAGTTGAGGCCCGATTGAGATGAGGGTTCCATATCTCAATCGGACCCTAAAAGAAGCCCGTCACAGATGAGGGTCATCTGTGACGGACTCCAACTAGAGGTCCGATTGAGATAAGTTTATTGCCCGCCACAGATGACACTATTTTTTGACGGCCTTTTATTAAGGCCCGATAGAGATTACTTGTATGCCCGTCACGGTTGATTGTTTTAGGGCCGTTACAGATATTTGTTGCACAGTATAAATACCCCCCACCACCTAGTATAACTGTATCCCACTGTTCACTATTTTGGTGGGAGGCTGTAGGGGGCGATTTTTTGTCCTTTTTCTAAGGAAAACAGAAACTAAATTCCCAAAAATGATCAAAATGGATCAATCAAGTGAGTAATATAAATCATTAATTGAGCAATTTCATCACGTTTTACTTTTGCAATACTGATCTTATAATATGTGCCTGTAATTTGTTTTTTTATTTTGTAGCAATTGATCGAAGTTGGATGTATGCCAAAAATTTGAAACGTCATTCTACGGAGTACCGAAAGGGCGTAATAAATTTTATGAACGCCGCGGAGGAGGATCGGATAAGAAGAAACAGTGATTACATGTGTTGTCCATGTGCAGATTGCAAGAACGAGAATATGTTTGATAGCGGAGAGGACGTACACGGTCATCTGATACAACGAGGATTTATGGAGGGCTATACATGTTGGGTGAAGCATGGAGAGCAAGAATCAGGAAGTGTAGCAGCAGCAGACAGAAGTGGTGCGCATAATCAGAAAGATGAAAATGAGCATGACATGTTTATACCTTCTCCATTGGGCGGTGAAATGGTTGATGTGGATCACGATCTGCTGCAAGACATGTTACGTGACGTTGAGGACCCAGCCCAGAATGAGAGAGATGGAATGAAATTCAGCAGGTTGGTAAGTGATTCCGAGACGCCTTTGTACGCTTGATGCAAAGCAAAACACACTAGGTTGTCAGTTACCTTGGACCTAATGAAGCTGAAGGCAAGTAGTGGATGGACATACAAGAGTTTCACAGATCTTTTAGGAATTTTGAAGGCTATGCTTCCTGTTGAGAACACATTGCCCGAGACGACATACGAAGCAAAGTAGGTTCTGTGTCCACTGGGGTTAGAGGTCCGTAGAATTCACGCTTGTCCCAACGACTGCATATTGTACCACAAGCAATATGCGGACCTGGATGCTTGTCCTGTCTGCAAGGCTTCTCGATACAAGCGAAAGAAAAGTGCTGACGAAGGAAATAAGTCAAAGAGGGGTGGTCCGGCAAAGGTTGTGTGCTATCTACCTATCATTGATCGTTTCAAGAGAATCTTTGCCAACCCGAACGAAGCGAAGTTAGTACGTTGGCACGCCACGGAAAGAAGGAATGATGGTATGCTTAGACACCCAGCGGATTCGATTGAATAGAGGAATATAGATCGAAAATACAAAGACTTTGCTGCCGACCCTAGAAACATGAGGATATGTCTTTGTACGGATGGCATGAATCCTTTCGGTGACATGAGTAGTACTCACAGCACTTGGCCAATTCTTATTGTGAACTATAACCTCCCGCCATGGTTATGCTTTAAACGGAAATATATTATGTTGTGCTTGTTAATCCAAGGTCCAAGGCAACCCGGCAATGATATCGATGTATTCCTGGAGCCTGTTATCGACGATCTAGAGATTCTTTGGAAAGAAGGTGTGGAAACTTGGGATGCATATGGTCAAGAGAACTTCAAGCTAAGAGTTCTATTGTTCTGCACCATTAATGACTACCCTGCACTCGGTAATCTTTCTGGACAAACTATAAAAGGAAAGAAGGCATGCTTCGATTGCAAGGAACATACACGAAGCTGGTGGCTGAAGAAATCACGAAAGATGGTATACATGGGTCACCGGAGGTGGCTCCCGCTACGTCACGTATTTAGAAGAAAGAAGAAAATTTTTAATGGTAAGAGAGAACTTCAGCCTGCTCCCAAAGATTTGTCCGGAGATGAGGTCCACAATATGGTCAACGACATAAGGAATGAGTTTGGGAAGAAAAGAAAACGTAGCAAGACAAAGGAGAAGGGTATGTGGAAGAAAAAATCCATATTTTGGCGGCTACCTTACTGGAAAGATCTTGATGTCCGTCATTGCATTGATCTCATGCATGTAGAAAAGAATGTGTGTGAGAGTTTGGTTGGCCTGATGCTGAATATTCCCGGGAAGACAAAGGACGGGTTGAACGCGCGCCTTGATCTACAGGACATGAATATTCGCAGTGAACTCCAGCCCATACGAGATGCAGAGACAGGTAAAGTCTACCTCCCTCCAGCCTGCCACACACTGTCGAAGGATGAGAAGATCGCAATGTTATCATGCTTGAAGGATATTAAAGTTCCATCGGGCTATTCAGCGAGGATAAGTAAGTATGTTAAATTGGACGATCTAAAACTTGTTGGAATGAAGTCTCACGATTGCCACATGCTAATCACACAAATCTTGCCAGTTGCTATCAGAGGCATTCTACCACTGAAAGTGCGTCACACGATCCAACGTCTGTGCGCCTTCTTCAATGCAATTGGACAAAAGGTTATAGATCCAGAAGATCTAGATGGGCTGCAGACCGATATTGTGAATACCCTCTGTCACCTGGAGATGTTTTTCCCACTGTCTTTCTTTGATATAATGGTTCATCTCCCTGTTCATCTGGTGAAGCAAACAAAACTATGTGGCCCGGCTTTTCTAAGGGAAATGTGGCTGTTTGAAAGGTACATGGGAGTTCTGAAGTCGTACGTTCGTAACAGAGCTAAACCCGAGGGGAGCATCATTGAAGGTTACACGACCGAGGAGGCTATTGAGTTCTGTGTCAATTACATGCCCGATGCCGATCCTATTGGAGTTCCAACGTCTCGTCACGAGGGAAGGTTGTCAGGTGTTGGCACAATCGGAAGGAAAAGAATTAGGCCCGATCAAGCGTCGTACGCGCAGGCTCATTACGCTGTGCTCCAACATATGGCAGAAGTTGGCCCATACTTTGAGGAGCACTTAGCGAAAATCCGAGATGAGAACTTGGGGCGATCTGATGCATGGATTAACAGAGAACATAATTCTCGGTTCAACGAATGGTTCAAGAATCGTGTGACAATGTCCACGGATGTCCCAAATGAGACAGTACAGTTGTTGGGTATGGGACCGTCTTGGACCGTAGACACATGGCAAGGATACGATATAAATGGATACACATTTTACACCGTCAAACAAGATGACAAAAGCACAGTGCAAAACAGCGGCGTCCGTATAGATGCATTCCAGGATCAAGTTGGGTCAGACACACACTACGGCCGCATTGAGGAGATCTGGGAGCTAAACTACGTCAAGTTTAAGGTTCCTTTGTTCCGCTGCCGTTGGGTGAATCTACGCACTGGTGTCAAAGCCGATAAGGAAGGTTTCACTTTAGTAGATCTATCTAAGGTGGGATACGCCGATGAACCATTTGTACTTGCGAAACAGGTCGAGCATATATTCTACATAAAAGACCCTTCAAACAAGAAGATGCACATCGTGAGGGATGGAAAGCGCCGAATTGTAGGAGTTGACAACGTCGTCGATGAAGAAGAATACAACCATAATCTTCATGTAAGACCTCACATTGACCTTGACGATGATCCCCAAGAGCCTGTGGCATATGCTCGTTCAGATCATACGGAAGGCATAACCTTGTGACTAATGCATTAGTACTTATCTATTGTAATGAATGAAGTATTTTGTTTTATTGCAAAGACTTGATATGTGTAGTCATTAATATGATTAATTTTGTTTTATTACAAATGACCAAAATAAAAGTTGTAGATCCTGATGAGAGGATCAACTTTGTTGTTGACCATATTTCAATTTGAAATCATTTAACATTTACAAATGCTGTTAATTAGATTTGTCATATTGTCAAAATCAATTTAATTTCAAGCTGTTGGGAAAAAAATTATATAGAAAAATGACCAAAATAAAACTAGTAGATCTTGAAAGGCTCTACAACTTTGTTGTTGACCATATTTCCATTTGAAATCTTTTACTATCCGAAAATGTATTATGACTAATAAAATGATGCGCATCCCAAATCATGTAATTTTTGGATTGTTGAATCTGCTTTGAGATTTCTGCGTCACACTTATCCCTAACTCTCCATTTCCCTTCCTTGTTCCTACTTGCTAACGTAAGTACTGCCGCTACCAACTCCTTTGCAATTCCCCCACCTCAACCTCATTTGCCGCCACCACCCCACAGCATAGTCGCTCGTCCTCCATGAAAAGGCACGAACTGTGCAAAACTATTACTTAATTTGTATACATATTTAACACAAACTCTAACACCGATGAGGCTCGCCAGGTCTCTGCCTGCCCCTTCATCCTTCTTTGCCTCTCCTCCTTCAGCCGTTGGTGGCGAGGTGATCCTATCCCACGGTTTTTCTAGTCTCTGACAGCTCCCCGCTGCCGGATCAGCTACCCCCGATCGCCTCCTCTAACTGGTAGCTCTGCTTCGGCCTCGTTGCGAACACTAGTCCAACGCCCGTTGCTGACTCCGCGGCTTTAGTGGCATTAACACCGCCACGTACACCATCCACATGTTCCGTCACCCATTACTAGGTCGCCGCATTATCACCGCCATACACGTTGTTCACCTGTTTCGTCACCTATTATTGGGCCGCCGCATCCCATGGCTATCCCTGTAAAGTTGTCAAACTCCTCTCTCTCTCTCTCTTCCTCCTCCCACTCCCACCTCAATCCCGGGCTTTAATTTGTAGGTCACCCGTTGTAGTTTAGGTTGTCATTGGCACCAGAGAAAAAGAGAAAGTCTCCGGAGGTGGAGGAGAAGGATTTGGAGTTGTAGGAGTAAGATTTAAGGATGGATTTTGTGCCAACAAAAGGTTAGCAATTTTCTTTTTTTTTTCAATTGTAAATGGTGATAACCTTAGTACATGAAGCAAACTGGCTTACATGCATCGCTATGTGTCTGACCCTGGGGCCGTACTTAGCCTGTAAAGTCGTGCTCGTATGAGACTATGTGCTGGTCCAGGGGTGTACGTAAGTAGCCCAGATATATACGCGTATACCTCCAGCTGTGCATGTCAGCACCAGTGTTGTGGTCTCGCGCTTTGCCTGCAGGACAGTCCAAGCGAGTGAACGAGAGACGACTATCCATTCAGGATTCAGCTCTAGTGGGCGTACACACAGGGTCACACACTGATGTTGACGTGTGCTGTGTTCTTTGAGCAGGTACAATAGCAGGCTATAAACCAGCTATAAATATATTTTAAAGAGATAAAGTAAGAGAGAAGCAACGGGGCTACTGCAGCACGGACTCTAAGACGTACTGTGTGTATGATAGGTAGGACTATATATTAATAGTATAGTAAACAACTATTGTATGAATTGTCTATTATATTAGCTATAGATTATTTGGAGTTAGTAGTTGGCTATACTATTAAACTTGCTCTTATCACTCTCATCTTGCTCTCGTTGTCGGGCTGGTCCAGGAGAGCTATACGTTTGGGTGATCAGTAAAGTCCCTCAGGCCACACACACTTTGGCCAGTCGCATTCGCATTCGCAGCTGGTCCAAGGCGAGCAAGAATACATGATAAACCGGGGTTGAGATCCGAGCTCTCGGAATGGTCGCCTGACCATTCGAGGAACGCCTTTTGTTTTGTATGTTTTTTTCCCCCTCGAAGGTGGTGTGAATGTGTGATGATATTGCTGTGTTATTTAACACACGATCAGGTTGGTGAGTGGTGACCACTATGGCATCGAGTGGTAACCACCACGGCATCTAGCAGAGATGCTCTGATGCTCATATGTGTCATGTGTATAGAAATTGAAGGGCAAGTCCAAACATTATACCAACACATTGTTCACTTTGTTTCTTTTTCTTTACCAGTTCTGTAAGGCAAGCTGCAAGCCTGCAACTGCAGAAGTCCCTACACAGGTCAAGAGAATTTTGGGGTTGTCATTGTAGAAAGAGACTTCACTCAAATACCATTTCATAACCAGGCTCCGTCAAATTACTACTCCCTCCGTTTCAGGTTATAAGATGTCTTGACTTTAGTTAAAGTCAAACTGCTTCAACTTTGACAAAGTTTATGAAAAAAAATAGTAATATTTTCGGCACAAGATAAATTTATTATAAAAATATATTTAATTATTAATTTAATAAAATTAATTTGGTAATGTAAATATTACTCTATTTGTCTATAAACTTAGTCTAACTTAAAGTAGCTTGACTTTGATCAAAGTCAAAACATCTTATAGCCTGAAACGGAGGGAGTATTATAAAGTGGTGGCTCCATAAGGAAGTCTTTTATACTCTGACTATATAGATATGTGCTTGAGTCCGCATTTAGTGCGCCATCCCCGTCTTCTTTTCTACCTCGAGCCTCAAGATTTTCTAGGTAAAGGCGAGGATGGGGATAGGAGGAGGAGCAAGACGAGCACAAGTGTGAAGAGGAGCACAGGTAGGGGAGACGATGGTGGCGATAGCACAAGGATAGGTCGATTGTGGTTTTGCTGATTGTGTGGTAACCTGCCGCACTCCCGCTGTGGCGGACCGTGGGTTGGAGGAAGGACGGTAACGGAGTATGACACAAACGACAATATATTATCATCAAGCATCGTTGCTGAGACATTGTATGATCGGCTAGGCCATCTTCACGGGCCTCTGCAAGAGGCTTCGTCAATTTCATCATGTCAGTGTGTGGGCCTTCACACCGTCGACGCTTACCTTCTCTCGAGCCGCCATACCTCCTTCGCTAGCATCCCATCGATGCCACCGTCCCTAGCCCCTTCTCTAACTTCACAATGGTGACATTGCCATAGCCTTCGCATGCTGCTTCCACCACCTTCCCATTGACCATGGCGACCCACCTTGACCACCGCATAGAGCCGAGGCCACATACATTTTTATCCGTTAAAAGAGTAAATGCACCTTAGTATAAAGACGATGTTTTATAATGGTATTTCAAACCCATTTATATGATGGTATTCAAATGAAACCCTTTTTGACGATGACATGATCCCAATTTTATCTGGATATCATATATGTGATCCATCCTTTATCACAGATCGAATTTATCTAAAAAAAACTTGGGCAAACAGAGCCCGTAGTTACCCAATCAAATTAAGCAGTACATGGTCTAGATTATAATGCAAGAGCTGGGATTCAAGATGTTCTTCCGATAAAATTTGATGGTTAGCTGCAGTTTGCTCTTAAGGATCAATCCTGTGCAACTGCTCAATCTTTCTAGCTCACAGAGCAAAATTAATTTGAACCCTCATCCATGTCTAAATTAATGTTCATTTTTTTTTTACAAACACTAACAGTTGCTTCCTAATTGTTTTGACTTGAAATATTATACTCTGTGCTACCACGGATCCCAAGTATCCTAATCAACCAGGCATGCTTCATGCATGCATGTTGTACTGCATCGGTTCTGGTGAAGATGTTCTGGTCATGCATATATGCAGTGTATGCCACCTGCATCTCTGGATATGACTGTATACAAGCACCGCAAGATCTGAAAAGTCAGAAGAGAAGGTTACAAGCTAGTAAAAACAAAGCAGGTGACAGATTCAGACATGGAGTTTTTGACAGTGTCATTGGCTTTTCTTATTTGACCGATCTGCCAACTCCAAGTCCAATGCAATGCAGGCAGTACATGCTTCACATGAACCGAGGCTAAATGCATAGTTTGCCCAAATGGAATCGTCGCTACGTTCTCGGTTTCTTTACTGCAAACATGAAGGTGAGGTTAAGGAATGCCTTAGCGAGGTACTACTAGTGTAGTGCACTATGCTACCGTCCAAGCATAGAAATGAAGTGATTGGAACTTTTTTACCCTTGTCTCTGCGTTCGAGCCTTTTCATGGGCGCCTAACTCTATCAAAGTCAATATTACAATATTGCTCCCTATGCATTGTGCGAAATGTAGTAGAATGTGATGAAAGTAACCCAGAAGATAATGTCTGATTGGCAAATTTCTATTGCTCAATTGCTTTAAGTTTCCCGATTAATACTCCCTCCATTGAAAAGTTTAAGACATACTCTCTCCATCCTAAATTGATTATATAATGTTTGTGAACCAAGACCAACAATAATTTAAACCGCATCGATCAAGATGTTATGCGTAATATGCACATATTCTCCCACAATGAATGCATCAATTAAAAACATAATGCACAATTACATCCTTAACATGCACACATTTTTCCGTGCTGCATTAATTGTACTCCAATGAAATCCATGTCCATATAGTTATATGATGATCAATTTAAGAAAATTTGGTTTCATTATATGATGACCAATTTGGGAAGGATAGAGTATTTCTTATTGCATCAAGACTAAGGAGCAATTAATTCATTCACCATGTGATAAAACCAATGAATATGTAACCAATAAGTATTAAGATAACTTCTTGGATTCCGATCGCGTTCGCGAAAAAAGGATTCTTGGATTCCGATCAATAATTTAATTTAGCACATGATAACTACAAATAGGACTTAAACTTTTGGAAAAACCAAAGAATAAAATAGGTCTTAAACTTTTGGAGGGAGGGAGTACGATTAAGGCTCATTTGAAACCCATGATTAAAAAAAGGAGAAATAAAAAATATAAAATTTTGACATGAATACATGAGTATAAAACGCTGGTTGTTTAAATAGACCACAGGAAAAAAAATCCGCAGGAATTAGATGATAGCAAAAGATTCAAACAAAAAATTTTAGGAGATTCTAACACTCGCTGGTGGTGTTTGAATCTTCTGAAGATGATGATGAAGATAAAGATTAAGTGTTTCACGCAAAACGAGGTGATAATAATGTGTGATTAACTAAGTTTTAATTATTACAAACTTAAAAAAAATGATTAATTTGATATTTTAGAGCAACTTTCATATAGAAAGTTTTCGCACGAAACACACCATTTAGCAGTTTAAAAAGCGTACCACGAGTATCCAAAATTTCATCCAACTCTTGTTGGAATAACGAACGCTGCCTAACTTTTCTTCGAAATCTTTATAGGATTGTCCATTTCATAGAATTTTTCTTTTAAAAAAAGGTTTCAATGGTTTTCCTTACAATTTTTCTTATAAGATTGAAATCCTCTAAATTCTCCATGTATTTCCCTACAAATAAATAAGTCCTCAATACTAGGCTAGGTGGAGTCCGCTATTTGCAAACCTCTATTGCTCAATTGCTTTCAGTCTCATGTGCAATTTCCAGACACGACTTTTTAACGATTAGAACATCGCTTACATTTTGTAATAGCTGCATCTGAATATAGTGTACGCAGTACACAGTGACTACACCTCTTAGATCTGGATTATAGTAAACCAAATTTCTGATTTGTATATGCTGCATATTGCCACGAGGTGGTTTACTAACCAAACACACGTCGATCGGCACGCATGGCTGCATGAGTCCCGCAGCATTAGACACGGGGAATATGTACGCATACTTACACGCGCGCATGGAATTATCTACGTGCGATAAGGGTCATCAGCCTATACAAGTGTACAGGACATTTCCAACTCTCGATCGATCCATCCATTTTTCATCTCTTTCTGCAAGATCTGTACTTTTTTACCTCTCGATCGATCAGTGGATGGTGACCAAGACTTGCTAATAAGTCCCCATTGTTAACTCTTGGGAAACTTGCAGTGATTAATACCTAAGTCGGGTTCATATATAATCTCATTACCGGACAAAAGCCACTCACTGTCACATGCGGTATCTGGTTTTCGCCAAAACCATTATTAAACTGGCAAAAAACGACGAAATTCAGACATATTAGTCAACAAATTGAACTTCAGTATGAAATTTCTTGTAACCAACTGTTTTTTTTCTTATCAAGCCAGTTTAGGAAGTATATATGCAAGATGCAAAATTGCAAAAATTCAGTATGCACAGCAGCACACATCTCGATCTACATGCAGATCAGGCCGGTGCATGCGCCGACGAGGCGTTGCCGGTCGGTCGACCAGGCCATCCCGGCCGCCGGCAACGCCGCAGGAGGCCGGCAGGCACAGCCTCTGCGCCGCCACAATCCGCGCCGGTTCACCGGCCCTGTTCCGAGCAATATATAAATGCTGAACAATTAGCTGGAATTCATGGAGGGTTTAACTAATCACGTTTCAGTCTCTCCTCTTGTTTTCGGACATGATTAATAATGTATATCCGGAGATCGAGAGCCTTAGCAATGGGAGGCCCAAGAAGATGTTGGGAGTGTACATGCGCCTCGGGCTCGGAGTTGGGTTACGCGAAAACAACGCTAGTTTTAGCCAGTCCTTCAGCAACAAGACACGAGCTGCAGGAATCAGGATGCTCGCAAGCCTCAAGAACAGCTAAGCGGCTAGCCTAGCCATCATTTTTTTTCTTTTGGGGCAATTGCGTATCTGACCGTGTTTTGAGAGCTGAACTGCCAATTTGACCCTCTTTTTTAAAATTGAAGATACAATCTGACCCTATTCTGTTAAGGGCGTGTAACGGTGTTAACTGGAGAAAAAATGCCCAATCTGCCCTTGCTTATTTGACTCTTGGCCACGACGGCGTCGTTGTCGTGGCGGCGGCGCTCGCACGGAGGAAGACGGAGACCGGCACGCGGGGAGGGAGGGAGCGCCGCCCTGTGCGGCGCTGGAGGTCGTCGGCGGGCGGTGGGTGGGCGGTGGCGTCACGCGCGCGGAGGAAGGAGGCCGGCGCGCAGAAGACGAGCGGTGACCGAGCTCGCCAGCACGCGGGAGAGAGCTGCAGAGGACGGCGGCGAGCGGCGGCCTGTGCCGGAGCACTTGCCGGCGCGGGGTCGCGCGTCGTTATCGACCCATAGTCCTGAGACCACCGCTGCGCCGCCATCGCCGACCCGCCGCCGTTGCTCCTCCTCCTCGTCGTCGAGCAGCCGCTGCTCCTTCCGCTCGCCGCCGCTCCTTCTCCACCCTGCAGCAGCCACCGCCACCCCTTCCTTCGCGCGCGCGCTGCCTCCTCAGATCGCCGCCGCCCCGCGCCCCCTTAGAGCGCCGCCGCCACCGCCCTCCACCTCGACGAGCGGGCGCCGGCGGGGCTCTGCTTCACGCCGCCGCTGTCCCCCCCTCAGATCGCCGCCGCCCCGCCCCCTCAGATCGCCGCCGCCCCGCGCCCCCTTAGAGCGCTGCCGCCGCCGCCCTCCACCTCCATGAGCGGGCGCTGGCGGGGCTCTGCTTCACGCCGCCGCTGCCCCATAGATCACCGCCGTCGCGCCCTCAGATCGCAGCTGCGCCGCGCCCCCTCAGAGCTCCGCCGCCACCGCCCCCTCAGCTCGCCGCCGCCGCCGCACGCTTTGCAGTTTGCACGAGAGAGAGAGCGCCCTAAACCAGAGAAGAGTGTAAGAATAGGGTTTGGAGGGTATTTTGGGCGTTAGGAATATTAGAAGCATTTTCTTTTTTTAAAAAAAAAATCAACCCTAATGGAGTCGTCGAAAGGGGGTCAGACGGAAGCTTCATTTCTAAAAATGAGGTTCAAATAAGCAAACTTCAAAAAGTAGGATCAAATTGGTAGTTACAGTTCAAAACGGGGTCAAATAAGCAATTGTCCCTTTTCTTTCATGGAGTGGCACCCTTTCGGTTTAACATAACCCGTCTTTGATTTTGCGCAGTCAGTAAGGGCGCACAGATGGGTGTGTTTAGTTCTTTAGGTGTAAAGTTTTTGATGTATACGGATACACATTTGAAGTATTAAACGTAGACTAATAACAAAATAAAGAGTAAATTGTATTGGTGGTACACAAACTTGTTAGGTGGATGCAATTTAATTTATAAACATGTAAAACGTTCGTTTCATTACATGAACTTGTCTATTTCGTGCGAACAAGGACCATAATAACTTGTCAATGTTAATTTTACGCAGTTGATGATGATTAGGATGTGATGTGCATACATGTAGTAAGCATGCATAAGGCATGCAAATATTTCTAAATTTGGTCTATATTTTATCTTTCATTATGGAAATGATGATTTTCATATATTTCTAACATTTATATCATTGCTCGTTTTTTTAAATTTTTTCTACTATACTGTATCCTATTCTATTTTTTATTGAAGAGGTGTATATCTAATAACAACCTTCTCAGATATATGTTTATGTAGTATCCTAATCAGCCCCTAAATTAATAAGATTAGCCTTGTAGTGTCCTTTTTGCCTTCCTCCACACGCACCAGACAAGTTCATGCATTACAAACTGTTTGTGTACTAGATTACACCCACCTGACAAGTTTGTATACCGACAATGCAATTTACTCATTATAACATTGTTTGGAGCAAAGGAATGGCATGAAAGAAATATCATACTTACCACCTATTCTAGAGGAAATAAGGCTCCTTTGGATAAAACGATTTTCTTTAAAAGGTCTAAATTACACCCATAGACTAAAAACCAAACATCTTTCACCCTCAACTCTTAATACCGGATGAAGAACCCCCTAACTTAATCCAGAGTGGTTTCTTCCTACATAACAGTCCAGTCAATATTTTTTTTTAAAAAAAATCAATGGATCCACTTGTTAGAGAGAGAGAGGGGTAAGAGGGAGAACATCTGACAAGTGGGTTCCACTGATATTTTTTTTTAAAAAAAATACTGACTGGACTGTTACGTAGGACCAAAAACACTCCAAATTGAGTAAGATGGGTGAAAGATAGCTGGTTTTTGGGTATAGGGATAATTCGTACTCATCATCTAATAGTTCAGCGGTATAATTCAGACTTTTTCCTTTCTTTCTGTCATTACTCATCCAATGGTTTCTCTATATCTAGCTGAGTCCATCAAATCTTTAAATATTTAGTTGTGCTAGTGAAATCTCTCTTGAGCATGTCATCTGTTGATGTTGTTTTCCTATAAAAGAGAAAGTTAGACATAAGCATTACCGATGGCATACTTAACCCCTACGGTATAAATGAGTACGAATGATCAGTGTATACCCAAGAGAAACCATATTTAAAATGTTATGCATTGATCACTGGTGAAATTTAGACATTTGGTTAGGCTCTGATCATAATGGAATAGACTACTTTGCAATGAAAAGAAAGATCCGTGTGCCCTTTTTTGAACACAAAGTTTTTTTTAGAGATTCACTCTGTACATAAACATAGAAATTCCTGCTCCCTCCATATCAAAATAAGTTTATTTTTCACCAATTCTACACATACCCATACAAAACCCAAAAAACTATAATAGCCTCACTTTGTGAGATCCGAATGTAATTGTTTCTCTTTTTATCTGCTTCCAATACACATATACCCTAAGAGTTAAAAATGGAGACGGAGGAAGTAGGTACATTCCAACACGAGGAAAAAGGGGAAGCAACTCGGTTCAGCCTACCCGGAAAAGCACAAAGACAGAAAAAAAGCCCACTATTCTTTCCAGTTTCCACCCACTTTGCTCCATCCCGCAGTTGAGAGGAAAGGGGAGAAAAAAAAAAGAAAGCCCAAAAGCTGCTCTCCGCCACGCGGCCGTGCTCGTCGACTCGCGCCGCCTCCCCGCCGGCCCAGCCCAAAAACCCCAGCGCTCTGCCGCCTACAGGCTAGGCAAGTGTGAGCCAGTGAAGACGGCGACTGTGCGAGTCAGCTGCTCCTCCCAGAAACCTCGCCACCCTCTCTCTCCGCCGCGAACCGAGACTCCGATGGCCCCCGCTGCCGCCGCCGCCGCGCTCGTGCGCCTCCCTCTCCGCCCGGCGCGGGCCACCCTGCCGAACCAAGGTACGCACGCACGCGCGCACGCCGGGACACGGTGCATTCATCTCGAATCTTCCGCTGCATGGGTGATGGGAGAGCTAAAACCCTAGTTTTGTTCACCCCCCAAGGTTTTGGCCGCCGCCGCTCCGGGGCGTCTTCGCTGGCCGTGCGGGCAAAGGACTCCGACGATCTGAGAGTGCTGATCTCGGAGAAGCCCGCGGAGCCCGCGGAGCCGGCGCCTGCGAAGCGGGAGGGGTGGGAGGGTTTTGGCCGGGAGGTGGGTGATGGGGATGGAGAGGTCCAGATGCAGGGGGAATCGGCTTCCTGGAATGTTCTCAACCAGATTGGCGTCGGGGTGAGCACGCGTGACTGCCTGCTTGTTGCATTTCTGATCTGAAACGAATGATTTAGGTGCGGGTGGCGAAGATTTCGTCTCGATCACCATTTCTTCTCGTTTTTTTTCAATCAATCTTGATCATGGTTTGAACATAACATGGGTTTTTTTTTCTCTTTTTTTAGACTGATTAACAGGACAGGAGTAAATGTTGCTACTGCTCTAGTTCAGCATGTAGATTAACAGTCTTGCGAGTAGATTGTTTTAGTTGTCCGATGAGTGCTAATTTGTAGATGTTCTTTTTTGCTGTGTAAACTATCATAGAAGCCATATATTTGTTGAAGTACATATATTCAGGAAATAAATACTACCTCTTGTCATATTTACATGACGATTATGGCATCAGAATATACTTGATAATAGCACAACTAAGTTGTCCTAAATGTCAAGTATACTTGACTGGAGGGAGCAACACTTTCTGGTATACTAGAAATGGTCTGTACTCTGTAGGCTCTTTATCAAATGGAACAATTAGCAAAAAGTAAATTTGTCTCTCAGAATATCCGATTACTTGGTCTCAGTATCTATCTTTTATGTTTTATAGAAAACATCTGCCATTTACTTACTGTTTGGATCTTACACAAGGACGGCCTTGTTCTGCTCATTCAGAATGCAATCATCCTATGTATTAGATGAAAGTAAACATTTATCATTGTAAGATTACTTTCAGAATTGTCACCCTACTGTTATTTTTGAAAAAAAAATCCTTCTGTTCTTGACTCCTGTTTAATTTGTCCAAAATGTTCCTATGTTTTGATGGCATAAGTATATTGTTAGTTTGTTACTTCATGCTTTCAAGAGAGCTCAGGCTCATAAGGTCTATACCGGGTTTGTGTTTATCTTGTATCTTCCGAATGCTATGCATAATATGCAATTTCCTGAGAGTATTCCATCCAATGTTTCATCTATCAATGATGCGCTTTACTGTGGCTCCACCTCTACAAACCACTCTTATGCAGTTGGACTCTGAAAATTCATATACTGCTCTTGTTTACGGGACATCTGCGCTTGTTACGATCTGGATTTCATCAATTGTCGTTTCTGCACTTGATTCAGTCCCTTTGGTATGCAACTCTGATTCTCTCACTCACTCACTCACTCACTCATTCACTCACTCATCACAATTTCATTTGTTTGAAATTGTATGATAAGATGTAAAACAGATCAGTGCTTTATTTTTGAAATTAGGAAGTCAAAAGAAAAAATAGTTTCTGAAGGCAATACAGTTGCTGGCTGTACCAAATTTTGCCACCTGTTGGTTATTTCGGTAGTGCCAGTTCTCTCACACTTACTTTCTATGACTGGAGCAGCTGGCAGTTACATGCTTGCCTTTGGCAATTTTAGGACTTTTCTCGAACAAGCTATAGAAGCTTTGCATAATCTTTGTCAGTATTATATATGGAAGTACTATGTCACAACTCATAATGATGTGATTATCGCTGTCACGAGCAGGTTCCCCAGGTGATGGAAGTTGTCGGCCTTGGATTCACAGTTTGGTTCACCTCGCGATATTTGATTTTTAAGGTGATTAGTTTTATATCTGTTCTGAACACTCTCCCCTATTAAATGGACTTCTACTCATATTTGTAGTACTTTTTTGTGCAGGAAAATCGGGATGAATTGATCGCCAGAATTGGCTCCATCAAGAAGCAGATACTTGGATCTCGTGGTGACTGAGTAGTTCTCCTACACGGTTAGTGATGAATCTCGAAAGGTGCTTCGAATGTTTAATGGGTACCCATGTTGTGTTCTTGAAAAAGTTGTTATGAACATTTAATATGTTATCTTAGTGCTTTAGTGCTGGTTCTGAATAATTAGTTATCACCTCTTCTTTGCTCCCGTTGAAATTAATGATAGGGGCTGCGAAGTCATGCTTTCTTGCATACAATCTTTGAATGTCATGGGTTATGCTGTCTTGTTAGGGGGCTGCTATCCTTCAAAGTCATACACAATTCATGACCATACGGCTGGGCCAGGAGGCTGCCGTCCCTGTCAAATGGTTCCAAGAAGAGTTGCTGAACATCAACATAGCCGTGCTTAGGTTCCTCTGGCCGTATCTGGTTGGTTTGCCGTTTAGATTGGGAGGCCAACTTTGTGTTGAGAATATTCTATTCGCCCTTCATGGCTTCACAAAGCAGGAAAAAAAATGGGAATATACTTTTTATTTTTAATAATTTGCGCATATATACCTGCATGGAAAAAATTACCACAAATATACCTCCATCATATAACGGAGATGCGAGAGCGCTACATAATCGCAGTGTGGACATGCAGAATCGGTGGCCGGGCCAGTCGCGCAGGACGGGCGAGCGGCACCGCTTCAGTCCCACGAGCGGAAGTGCGCCACCGCTTTGCTCTAGCATCTTGGGAGAGCGGCCGCGTGGTGACGATCGCGCCGCACCGATGCGGTCCCGCAGCATTGAAGAGCGGCATCGATGCAGTCCCGCGTCCCCGTTGCGAGACATCGAGGCGGTTCCACTGCTGTGTGCTCCTACATGCCCGTTGTGCAGTATTGCCCTCTCCCTGCACGCATGTCGTGCGGTAGTGTTTGAAACTCGCAATACCGTGGCATGCGACCGATTTGATCCAAATAGTCCACGCTGAAACTTTGTCGCACGCAACAATGTCACGGTCACGCATGACATAGAAAAGAGTAATTTCTCTCGTCCGTCTCAGCTTTATTCACATGCTGTAGCAATTATTTTGTCGCACACAGCAATGTCGCTGTCACGTACGTCCATAGAAAAGAGTAGTTTCTCTCGCCTTGTCTTAGCATTATGCACATGCTGCAGCAGTGAAGTAGCGTCAAAAGTTTGTTGTCCTATACTGTTGAAAGTTTGGATAGCCTACTGTCACGGGCACGATGGCCAACCCGACCACTGAAGACAATCCAGTAAAGCGGACTCAGCGTCTACACAGGCCTAATGTTCGCCTTGCTGGGCCGGAATGGGCCTGAGGCCTTGTAACCAAACGTGCGGCTATATAAGCACGCGAGAGAGAGAAGAGGCATCGAACAACTCGGAACAGAACTCAATTTCCTCCCAACTACTGCTTCTTCTCTCCCCAGCTGCTCTGTTCTTCCCTTCCCAATCTGATTTCTCTCTTCCCAATCCCCAAATTCCCCAGCCTAGTTCGTCCATAACAATAGGTATCAGAGCCACCAATCCTGGATTATTTGGAGAAACCACGCTACCACTCTAGAGCGCAACTCAAAACTCTGGAAATGGAGCAGCAGCTGACCGAGCTTGTGGCGGCGGTGACGGCGATTCAAAAGCAGACCTCGGCGATCCAGGCGTCCATGGGTTCGCTGGAGGAGATCAAGCCGTTCGTGGTGGAACTGTCGGGCTGGAAACCGGCGGTGGACCAAGCGGTGGCGGATTTGCGGACGGAGGTGGGGGACCTGCGCCTCCAAGTGGAGAAGTTGGCGCGGACCCCTGCGGCCTCCATCAAGTTGGCGGATTTGCCTCCTCTGCTTCCCACACTGTCTGAACCGCTGATCTCGACGCCGAAGGAGGAGCCATCCGCTCTTCTGGAGGGGGAGTCATCTCATGGCCCAAATGGCCACCGCGTCACAACTACAGCACGGGGGAAGGCAATTGGAGAGGAGTCCTCTCCAATGTCTCTCCCGGCCAAGGGTACGTGTTCTTCCCCATTCCCGCATCGCGTCCCATGGGACACGAGTGAAGTTGGTGGTAGAGGGCGTGGGATTTGGTACTCAGGGGGTAATGCTAGAGTCGATTGTCCTCAATTTGATGGTGAGAACCCAAAGGCTTGGAAGATGAAATGCGAAACCTATTTTCAGGTTAGTGGAACAAGTCCGAAAGTGTGGGTGGGAGTAGCTGCCTTACAATTTTTTGGTGGAGCTTTGACTTGGTTATAGACTACCAACGCTCACATCGAGTTGATGAGTTGGGAAGAGTTTGCGGGAGCTGTGTGTGTTAAATTTGGTAGGGAGGAGTTTCAGGGGGTGGTTAGACAGTTTAACAAACTTAAACAAATGGGTTCCGTATCTAGCTACGCTGAGAAATTCAACGAACTGATGCACCAAATTTATGCCCATCATTCGTCCTGGAACTCTGAATTTTTTGTCACTCAGTTTTTGGATGGGTTGAAACCTGAAATTCGAGCTGCAGTTTTATTGCATCGTCCTTCCGACATGGATACTGCTGTGGATCTTGCGTGTTTACAAGAGGAAGTGCTGGAGACTACTCGCAAGGACACACAGCGAGTTGATTTCTCTGTCTCTCATCGGAGTAATCAACGGTTCTCTGGTGTTGCCTCTTCTATACCTGCGCGAACTGGTGGAGGTACGGGAGGACAGGCTAATGAGCGGGCCCTTCCCATGGAGGATCGAGTGGCTGCCCTTCGTGCTTACCGCAAGGCTAAGGGGCTCTGTCACACATGTGGGGAAAAGTGGAGTCGTGAACATAAATGCGGACCAACTGTCCAGTTACATGTTGTGGAGGAGCTGCTGAATCTGTTGGATGAGGAGGACCGACAACAGACAACTACAGTGCCTGAGATAACTGAACCTACTGAATCTGAGGTCACAGGGGAGGCTTGTCAGATTTCTAAGGAAGCAATGCAGGGAACAGAAACCTCGGGGACTCTGCAGTTGCAAGGTTTGATTCAGCATCACCATATCTTGATGTTGGTTGATTCTGGTAGCACGCACAGTTTCGTTTCTGCTGAGTTGGCTGACAGATTGGGGGCAACCAGCGTTCTGTTCCTGTTATCAAGGTTCGCATAGCGGATGGGGGACTTTTGCAGTGCAATAGAGAATTGGTTGACTATCTGTGGTTGGTTCAGGGAGAATCTTTTGTGACCAATCTGAAGGTGTTACCTCTTGGTAGTTACGACGTCATTTTAGGCATGGATTGGCTTGAGCAGCACAGCCCAATGCAGGTTGATTGGAAGGCCAAAACGCTGCAGTTTCAGCATAAACAAAGGAGAATCAGTCTGACAGGGGTGACAGCTAATACCCAATCTTGCAATGCTTTGTCAGCTCATCAGGTGCAGGGGTTGTTTCACAGAAATGCTGTCCTGCAAATGGTTGAATTCTGTTCTGTGGAACCCGAAACAGAGGAATCAGATCTTCCATCTGACGTAACTCAGTTATTGCAGGAGTTTGTTTCTCTGTTTGATGAACCAAAGGGGCTTCCTCCACCTCGTGTGTTTGACCACTCTATTCCTCTGTTACCGGGAGCAAAACCCGTCAACCTACGACCTTACCACTATAACCTAGCCCAGAAGGATGAGATCGAGCGCCAAGTGGCAAAGATGCTGAAACAAGGGGTTATTCAACCTAGTGCCAGTCCTTTCTCATCGCCAGTACTGTTGGTTCAGAAGAAAGATCTCACATGGCGATTTTGCATAGATTATCGTCACTTGAATGCCATCACAGTCAAGAACCGATATCCCTTGCCTATTATCGATGAACTCCTAGATGAGTTGGCCGGTTCAAGCTTGTTCACCAGTTTGGATTCACGGGCTGGGTATCACCAGATTCAGATGCGGCCTGACGACGAGCACAAAACAGCGGGCACTATGAATTTCGGGTCATGTCCTATGGACTCACCGGCGCGCCGGCCACCTTCCAAGGACTGATGAATCAGATATTGGCTCCACTTCTCAGAAAAGGGGTTCTAGTCTTTATTGACGATATATTGACTACAGCCGTTCTCTATCAGAACATTTGCAGCTTTTGCGCCAGGTGTTCCAACTGCTCACCGATCATCAGTTAAAGGTGAAAAAAATCTAAGTGTTCGTTTGCTCGTTCCAGCTTGACCTATTTAGGCCATGTGATCAGTGCAGCTGGTGTGGCTATCGACCCAAAGAACATACAAGCAGTCTGAAATTGGTCTGGCCCTTCCAATATCAAGGAAGTTCGAGGATTCTTGGGATTGGCCGGCTACTACCGAAAGTTTGTGCGTGCTTTTGGTATCATTAGCCGACTACTTACTGATTTATTGAAGAAGAATGTGGTGTTTGTGTGGACAGTTGAACATCAGGATGCCTTTCAAGCTCTCAAAGATGCACTGACTTCGGCTCCAGTTTTGGCATTACCGGATTTCACCAAAGTTTTTGAGATTGAGACCGATGCATCAGAAAAGGGTATTGGGGCTGTGTTGATGCAGGGCGGTCACCCACTTGCTTTCCTCAGCAAAACCCTGGGTCCTCGTAACAGAGGTCTTTCTACTTACGAGAAGGAATGCATGGCCATTCTTATGGCGGTGGACCATTGGCGCTCTTACCTGCAATTTGGGGAATTTGTTATCCGGACAGATCAGCGCAGTCTAATTCATTTGGATGATCAGCGGCTTGTTACTCCTTGGCAGCAGCGCGCTATGACCAAACTTCTTGGATTACAATATAAGTTGGTCTACAAAAAGGGACTTGACAACAAGCAGCTGATGCCTTGTCCCGCTGCCAACCTGAGGAAGTCTGTCAACTGAATGTTGTGTCCATCTCTGTACCGGTGTGGCTCGCTGAAGTTCAGATTGGATATACGTTGGATTCGACAACCTCAGCTTTGGTGACTAAGGTGATGTTATCTCCTCAGCTGTTCCCAGATTTTTCCTTGAGGAATGGCATTCTTTATTTTCGAGGTCGTATTTGGTTGGGCAATAACTCTCAGTTGCAGTCCAAGATCTTGTCGGCCTTACATTGTTCAGCAATTGGGGGACATTCGGGCATTCATGTCACTACCAGTCGGGTGCGTAAACTTTTTGCTTGGCCCGGTCTATGCAAAACGGTGCGTGCATTTGTGGCAGATTGTGCAGTCTGTAAACAGGCCAAAGCTGTGCGTGTGCGTTATCCTGGCCTTCTCCAACCGTTGCCAGTTCCCGAGCATGCATGGCAGACAGTGTCTCTGGATTTTATTGAAGGCTGACCTCTTTCTTCGGGCTTCGATTGTACACTCGTGGTGGTGGATAAGTTCAGTAAGTACGCCCACTTTGTCGCTTTGGCGCATCCTTTCACTGCTTTCGATGTTGCTCTTGCTTACTTGAACAACATCTATAAACTCCATGGTCTCCCTCAGCACCTCATTTCGGATCGTGACCGCATTTTTACTAGCACTTTGTGGAAGGAGTTATTTCTGTTGGCTGATACTCAGTTACAGATGAGCTCGGCGTATCACCCTCAAACTGATGGGCAAACGGAGTGGGTGAATCAGTGCTTGGAAACTTTTCTACGATGTTTTGTTCACGCTTGTCCCAAGAAGTGGTCTCACTGGTTAGCACTTGCAGAATTCTGGTATAACACTGCTCATCATTCAGCTCTGGATAAATCTCCGTTTGAGGTGTTGTATGGTCATCCTCCCCGCCATTTTGGTGTGCTGGATATCTCTCAATGTGCGGTCCCTGATTTGGAGGAATGGCTCAAGGAACGGGCTGTCATCACAAGCTTGTTGCGTCAGCATCTTCTGCGGGCTCAACAGCGCATGAAGTTTCAAGCGGACAAGCGTCGTTCTGATCGGGAGTTCTCTGTTGGGGATTGGGTGTTTTTGAAAGCTCAGCCCCATGCCCAACATTCTCTTACTGGCCGCTCCAATCACAAATTAGCTTTTCGCTATTTTGGTCCTTTTCAGGTATTGGACAAGGTCGGCAAGGTAGCCTACCGGCTTCAGCTTCCGGAGGATTGCTTGATTCATCTGGTGATCCACGTCTCTCAGCTTCGCCAGGCATCCTCACCAAGTGCAGCGGCTGACGTCCAGTTACCACCACCTGCGTCGGCAGAGGAGATGGTACCAGCTCAAGTTCTCGAGCGTTGGGTGCATCGTAAAGGAGCCAACGCTGTGGAACAAGTCAAGATCCGCTGGTCGGGGCAATCTTCGGCTGAAGCGACCTGGGAAGATGAGGCGGCGCTGCGTCTCCGTTTCCCGGCTGCACCGGCTTGGGGACAAGCCGGCACTGAAGGAGGGAGGGATGTCACGGGCACGATGGCCAACTCGACCACTGAAGACAATCTAGTAAAGCGGAGTCAGCGTCTACGCGGGCCCAATGTTCGCCTTGCTGGGCCGGAATGGGCCTGAGGCCTTGTAACCAAACGTGCGGCTATATAAGCACGAGAGAGAGAGAGAAGAGGCATCGAACAACTCAGAACAGAACTCAATTTCCTCCCAACTACTGCTTCTTCTCTCCCAAGCTTCTCTGTTCTTCCCTTCCCAATCTGATTTCTCTCTTCCCAATCCCCAAATTCCCCAACCTAGTTCGTCCATAACACCTACTCACGGACTGTCTATAAAAGGAACCTTACGAAGGGAAACAAGACAACCTTACGAAGTGAAAGAAGACAGACTTCAGTAGAGTGGATCACTCTTACTCTTGAGTTTATTGTTGGTGTACTCATGGTGTAAACTTCAATAGGTCAGAAGGTTTCGTGAATTCACAGGCTCTATCTTGTGGTATGAACTGAGTACACGGTGATTATGGTGAGTATTGGGGGCTTACCATAAGTCAAGGTCGTGAATTCGTGAAACTTTCAAACCCACTGAAGTATTGTATAAAGGTTGTGGAAAACTTTGTTATCGTGCTGCAGGTAAATATTTTTAAGTGTCCATTTAGACGTAGAAAAGACAAGTAAATATTTATAAGTTTTTTATTTTAAATGTATCACACACATTAGATAGTTTAACATACAACATTATAGATTTGTTTGAAGTAAGCCATACATCAGACGCTAGAACAAAGCGGTGAGGGGAACCGGCAAGCACAGTACCTGCGCGACTCCCAAGACGCTAGAGCAAAGTATCTTTCTTATGTCTGATGTATTGCTTAATTCGAACAAATCTGTAGTATCGTGTGCGGAACTAGCTAATGTGTGTGCTACATTTTTAAATAAATAACTTTAGAAATATTTACATATGAAAGTGTATTTAGGCCCCTAATTGTTTTGGTGGTTAATGACGGTCTGACTAGAGAGGACTAATGCTTACTATTGAGAATGTGTGAAGGAACATTAGTCCGTCATGAGATGATGTTCGATGCGACATCATTTTGTATGGACTTTTGATGGAAAGTAATAACGAAACTATTGGTAAATTGTAAATCTTCATTTACTCAGTCAATAGGAAAGCTGTATATAAAGGGGATGTTGCATTGATATCTAGGAATGAGAAAAGTGCTAAAATAATATTTGCTGAAGTTGGTTTCTTCCTTAGATTTGTGTACCGGTGTTTTTTGGAGTTTTCGGAAGTGTATTTGCTTTTGAAAAATGGTATTGTTGTTTTTTGTATTTTTTCGAAAGCTGTTTCGGAAATTTCTAAAGTGCTGTGAACTTGCAAAAATCTATACTGGTCTTTTTCGGAGAGTTTCGGAAATTTTTGAACTGTGTTGAACCTGTTGATTTCGGTACTGGTGTTTTTCGGACTTTTCCGAAGGGCCTTCGGAAATTTCCGAAGCTATGAGTTGAAGCACATTTCAGTACTAGTGATTTTGGATTTTTCCGAAGGTGCTTCGGAAATATCCAAAATGTTCTTTTCACGTTGGATTTCGGTACTGGTGATTTTCAGAAGTTTCTGAAGTTGGTTTGGAAATTTCCGAAAAAGGGTATCTTTACCCACCAATGGGCATATCTGAGGGTGTCGCTATAAATACGCTCCTCATTCCACAAGGCAAGATTGCTGGTGCTATTGAATACTTTGCCCTTGGCCTGCTTTGTATTTAAGATCCACTTTGAGCCTTGCTCCCTCATTTCTCCTCTCCACCGAGCTCGGACTTTGTGTGTGAGAGAGTTGTGGATTTGAGTTCGTGTGAGTGCTTGTGGTCGACTTCGTGAAGATTTGTTGAGCACTTGTTTCATCCCTAAGACATTCTTGCTTAATCTTTTACTCTTGGAGATTGAGGACTCCTAGACTACTAGGTGTCACTCTTGAGCCACCGATCTACGTGTGGTTGGTTAGAAGAAGTTTGTGAAGGTTAGGTCTCACCCCCGAAAGGGAAGAGATTCCACTAGTGAAAGGATGAGTGTTTTGTGCAACCTCTTGAGGAAAGAGTTAGCAAAGTCCATGCTCTTTGTGAGCTTCTCAACGGAGACTAGAATCCCCTCAAAGATTTGAACTTCGGGGAATAACTCATCTTGCAAGAACTTGGTGACATCCTTTTTCCCTTTCCCTTCTACTATCTTCACTTGCTTGTGCCGCTAGAGCTTTAGCTTCTCTTTGAGCTTTAGATTATTTGTTGTGCCTTGCTAGATTCATTTTTCTAGTGTGATTGTCGTTTGGTATATATCCGAAAATCCTAGCTTATGCATTTTATTAAGTTTTAACTTAGCCTATTCACCTCCTTCTAGACCTAAGTGACCCTTTTAACATGCCTTTCCTGCGTCTAAATGGATACTTATAAATGTTTTCCTGCAGCATGATAATGAATTTTTTCCACAACCTTTACACAACATTTAAGTTGGTTTGAAAGTTTCGTAAATTCATAGCCTTATCTTATGGTAAGCCCCCAATACGCACCATAAATCATCACGTACTCAGTTCATACCATAAGATATGGCCTGTGAATTCGCGAGACCTTCTAACCAGTGAAGTTTATACACCATAAGTACAATAACAATGAACTTTAAAGAGTGATACAATCTACTGAAGTATGTCTTATTTCCCTTCATAAGGTTCCTTTTATAGGCAGTTCGCGAGTAGGCTATCCAAACTTTTGATGATACAGGATAACAAACTTTCGAAGCTACTTCACTGCTACAGCATGTGCATAAAGCTGAGTCTGGACGAGAGAAATTACTCTTTTCTATGGGTGTGCGTGACTATGATATTGTTGCGTGCGATAAAATAACTGCTACGCCATGTGAATAAAGCTGAGACGGACGAGAGAAATTACTCTTTTCTCTGGTAGTGCGTGATTGCGACATTGTTACCGCGTGAAAATAACTTTCGTCGTGGACTATTTGGATCAAATCAGTCGCGCGCCATGGGATTGTGGGTTCCAAAACACTACCGCGTGACGGGGAGAGGGCGGTGCCGCACAACAGGCATGTGGGAGCTCGGAGCAGCAGGACCGCCTCGGTTCCATGCAATAGGGACGGCGGTTCCGCGCAATGGGGACGTGGGACCGTATCGCTGCTGCTCTTCTGAGCTGCGGGACCTGGCACTGCTCGGGTGTCTTGCGCAACCGACCCGCCCGCCGGTCCCGCATGTCCACGCCGCAATTACGTTGCTCTCCCGCGTCTCCATTATGCGGTAGAGGTATATTTGTGCTAAATTTTTCCATTAAGGTATATAAACTCAAATTATTAAAAAAAGGACAAAAAAAATTCCACAAAGCAACTCAACCCAATTGAGAGTTCTCCCCCTCTTTCATCTAAGGGTCTGTTTAGTTCGCGAAACGAAAATTTTTGGGTGTCACATCGGACGTTTAACCGGATATCGGAAGGGGTTTTCGGACACGAATAAAAAAAACTAATTTCATAACTCGTCTGGAAACCGCGAGACGAATCTTTTGAGCCTAATTAATCCGTCATTAGACATGCGGGTTACTGTAGCACTTATGGCTAATCATGGACTAATTAGGCTCAAAAGATTCGTCTCGCGATTTCCTCCCTAACTGTGCAATTGGTTTTTTAAAAAATTAATATTTAATGCTCCATGCATATGCCCAAAGATTTAATGTGATGTTTTTAGAAAAAGCTTTCTGGGAACTAAACGGGCCCTAAACCGAATATTCTGTGAAATCTATACTAGCTAATGTCATGTCGGATGTTGCCTGTCCGCATGTTTGACTCCTGAGAATGTAGAAAGGCAAGGTCAACATAGCAGCCGGAACAGTAGCTACACTGTGATGAGCACTTGGAATACTGACGCAATCAGTTAGCCTGTAGCTCATCAGGGAAGCGAGGAGCCAATCGCTTTCCAAACACTAAGGGCAGGTACTATGAGCATCCAAGTACAATCTCCAATCTCCTAGATGCCACATAAGTTTAAATAGTAATGTGGAGGAGAGAAGAGATGAGAGAGATAAGGAGCCACCTCTCATGCAAAAGGCAACAACTGCACAAAATTCAAGACAAAAGGAGAGAGGAATAGTAGATTGGGCAAATAAACATTGGGGCTAGTGTATTAGAATTAGTATAGATGTGATATATTGTACATGTTACCTCTATATTTATTAGTTGATGGTGTGGTCAAGATTAGATGAAACATCCAGCTCTTTTATAAATCTTGCCCTAAGCGGCCATTAGCGTTCAGCATGAGGCAGAAATCTTGGGCTTTTCAAACGTGTGGGACGATATTAAAGATCAGACTGGGCAATATTAATTTGGTCACTGAGGTGTTTGCGCTGACAAATGATGCATGCCATCATCCAAAATAAACTAGAGGAAGATTGGTCCATGTGTGTATGTATGCACTTCTATTTTATGTTCCACAATTTTGATGCAAAACTAGCAGTTTTGAAACCTGGAAGTGGTTTTAACAACTTGAACACTCTTCCAATACACGACAAGACGGTCACACGTGCTGCACGGTGGCCGTCCAAATCAGGTCTCAGAAAACAGAGGTGAGACGAAAGTGCGATCAAAATCAAACCACATCCCCCCATTCAACAACGGAGAAGCAACCACAGTTCCCCCATTCACCAGACGCCGTAAATTGTTTTCTTCTACGGCCGTAAATTGGTTTCTACTTGCTCCTTGCGAGGGTCACCGTCCAGCCATCCATCCAATTGACAGAACAGAAACCAGCAAACTTCCTGAAACAGCAGCCGTTGAGAAATCACAACCAAATCAGAAATTCGCCAAATCTCTCTCTGCCCCTCCTCGGCCGCGAGTTCTCCTCGCTTTACCGTTTTGTAGCCTTGTCCCGTACTCGTCGCGTCAAGCTCGCGAAAAGATCCCCGGGCCCACCTACCATTGGCACCCAGCTGCCACCACCTCTCGCCGTCGAGATTTTTCCGGTGCGACCGCCTCTCCCCTCCCCGCCGTCGCTCACACGCGCCGCCTCGCGCCCAAGACGCTGACATGTGGGGCCTAGGCGTGGCACGATGACAGGTGGGTCCCACAGGGTGACGTGGCTGGGGGTCCACCCGGTGTCTTCGTCTTCCCCCAGATAAAGCCAAGCCCAGCGATGCCACCAACTCCTCTTCTTCGTGGACTCCAAGACGAAACCATCGCTTCCCTTCCTCTCTCTCTCGCTTGCCGGAGTTAGATGCGCGTGAGCTCGTGTAGGAGAGCGGGAGCGAGCACTACCGGGTGAGACTCTGGCGGCGGCGGCGGCGGCGATGGCGTCCATCTCCAACGCGGCGGCGCCTCCGTCCTCGTCGGCGGCGTGCAGGCTGCGGCTGCGGCGGCAGCTCCTCCTCCGCCCTTCCCACCTCCGCCTCCGCGCCCCCCACTCCATCGCGGACCTCTCCCGCTCCTCCTCGTCGTCGGAGCAGCAGCCCTCCTCTACCCCGGCGGCGCCGCTCGCCTCCAGGCCGGGGCAGAACGGCAGCACCCGCGGCGCGGTGGAGAAGGACCCGATCAAGCTGTGGGAGAGGTACGTGGAGTGGCTGTACCAGCACAAGGAGCTCGGCCTGTTCGTGGACGTGAGCCGGATGGGGTTCACGGAGGAGTTCCTCCGCCGGATGGAGCCGCGGATGCAGCGCGCCTTCGCGGCGATGCGGGAGCTCGAGAAGGGGGCCATCGCCAACCCCGACGAGGGCCGCATGGTTGGCCACTACTGGCTCCGCGACCCCTGCCTCGCCCCCAACTCCTTCCTCCGCGCCAAGATCGAGACCACCCTCGACCGCATCCTCGCCTTCTCCCAAGACGTCGTCTCCGGCAAGGTGATTGCAGAAGTTTCCATTTGCTCGAGATGCTAAAAATTGTTGCTGTTAGGAGTCTGGACTCGCTGAAATTAGATGATTTTCACGTGTTACTAATTGATATCTCTAGCTCTGCAACTGCTACTAAAAAACTTAATTTCTGGCGGCTAATAGCAAATAAGCAAACGAAACCCTATTAGCATATTTGTGTAAAATTAGTAAGCTGTGTGCTCAAGGGTGAAGAAAAGGAGCCACCTATGTTTCGGTGATTACCATAAAATGGGTATTGGGGAATGTGCATTGTTCAATAGATAGACGCCAGTCGAGTTTTGCTTATGTAGGCTCTTGCTACTTCTTTTTTGATCTTGAGAAACACTATTAACAAAGTGATTTGGTGCAAATGCAGATTAAACCTCCGTCATCTCCAGCTGGCCGATTTACTCAAATACTCTCAATAGGAATTGGAGGATCAGCTTTGGGGCCTCAATTTGTTTCAGAGGCACTTGCACCTGATAACCCTCCACTGAAGGTGCGCCCCTACTTTTGTATCCATGCAATGTGCTTCGATCTCATTTGCCTCTTTGTAGATTTTGGTGTTTCTCGTGTAGCTATAACCTCACCTCTTGTTCTGCTTGATGTCTCAGATACGATTTATTGACAACACTGATCCTGCTGGAATCGACCATCAAATTGCTCAACTAGGACCAGAGCTTGCATCTACTCTTGTAATTGTTATTTCTAAGGTGGATATCACGCTTGTTTTTCCTTATTCACCCTCTCTTCTCCCTGCTTCTTTTGCAAATTTTATGTTTGTCTATACTTGCAGAGTGGAGGCACGCCTGAAACCCGGAATGGTCTGCTTGAAGTGCAAAAGGCCTTCCGAGATGCTGGGCTGGATTTCTCGAAACAGGTTTTTACCTCAGGCTCTTTTACTTGTATATCTTTTATCGACAAAATAGGATGTGCAACATTTTGAGCCAATTTAGACTGTAATCGATTTGTACTAGTCCCGTCTCTTGATTTATATACTGATGGTATTAAAGATAAACACTGAAACAATATTGTTTCTCTTGTTTTGCAAGCAAACCATCAGTGTTCATAAGTAGGTCATGTGGTGTGGGTTGTTCTGGATCCATTTCTGTGACATGATATTAACGTGCATTTTGTAACTCAAGATATAAAGATCATTATATTATACTATATATGACTGGTGTGGTACAGACTATTATGTGACAGCATAAACTGCTATGCAGGGAGTTGCAGTTACTCAAGAAAATTCTCTGTTAGACAACACTGCCAGAATAGAGGGATGGTTAGCTAGATTTCCCATGTTTGACTGGGTTGGTGGAAGAACATCAGAAATGTCAGCTGTCGGTTTGCTTCCAGCTGCATTACAGGTCAGTGCTGCTCCATTCTCCTATATTGCTGAGAACCGAACTTTCATTAGCTCTTAGATTAACACGAGTTTGCTTGTCAGGGTATCGATATCAAAGAAATGTTAGTTGGCGCAGCACTAATGGATGAGGAAACCAGGAATACTGTGGTATGATATTATAAGAATACATACAGTTTGTAGTTTAGTGATACAATTGACTGTTGAGGTATATCAAGATGTTGCTATCCACTCATTCAGGTTAAGGAAAATCCAGCAGCCTTACTTGCTTTGTGCTGGTATTGGGCATCGGAGGGAATAGGAAATAAGGTTAGCATTGTTGATTACATCTGTTTAAGTTTTTTTGTCATTGTTTTGTGCATTATTTTTTGAGTTGAGCATATGTTTCAGGATATGGTTGTACTTCCGTACAAGGATAGTTTGCTACTTTTGAGTAGATATTTGCAACAGCTTGTCATGGAATCTCTTGGGAAAGAATTTGACCTTGATGGCAATCGGGTACACATTCTTCCGTTTTATTCTCATTGTAACTGATGTTACTGAACTTAACTAGTTACCAATAATTAAGTTATGTCTCCAATAGTTTGCTGACAGACAGAAATTTTTAATGGCAGGTTAATCAAGGTCTAACTGTGTATGGCAACAAAGGAAGCACCGATCAGCACGCGTAAGTTTTTTTTTCCTGTTTTTCTGCAGTACTTGCTTAAGAATCTGTAGTTAAAGTGCAAAAATCTAATGGTATTATATCCGGTTACAGCTACATTCAGCAGCTGAGAGAAGGTGTACACAACTTCTTCGTTACTTTTATTGAGGTTTTGCGTGATAGGCCTCCTGGTCATGATTGGGAGCTTGAACCTGGAGTTACATGTGGTGACTATTTGTTCGGGATGTTGCAGGTTGATATTCAGCTTTTAAGATACAGAACTATGACATTTTTTTCTATGAATGCAATGACAGAGGAAAGCAATATTTTGCAGGGAACCCGTTCTGCTCTTTATTCTAATGACCGAGAATCCATCTCCGTCACTGTGCAAGAAGTTACTCCTAGGGCTGTTGGAGCGCTGGTTGCTCTATATGAACGTGCTGTGGGGATTTATGCTTCTTTAGTAAATATCAATGCCTATCATCAGCCTGGTACATTCCTCAAACAAGCTAAAGTTGACTAGGATTCTTTTGTTGCATTATTATTCTTATGATATGTATTTCTGCTATGCGCTGTACAGGTGTTGAGGCTGGGAAAAAGGCAGCAGGTGAAGTGTTGGCACTTCAGAAGAGGGTGCTGACTGTTCTGAATGAGGCCAGGCATGTTATATCTTTATTTACATTTGTATATTATTTATCTACAGATATTGATTTGTGCACAGTAGTTTGAGGCATGCATATCTTTTAGGTTTTAGCACTTGAAAAACAGATGTTCCTACATTTTACTATATCTTTACCTAGAGAATGCTTTTCTGGAATGACTTGCACTCTGATTAATGGCCTCTAGACAGCTTCAGATGTCCAAAATATTGGAGATGTCATAAATTCTTTGGGAAAAACTCTTCTGTGGGTTATGATTGGGAATCAGAGAACCTACCTCATGTGGCTGCAAATTCACCAGATAGCATGAATTCTATTTGAACAGTTAGCTGTCTTGGACAGTTTAAACCTAATTACTGACAAAGCGAAGCCTTGTGCAACAACTGGAACATATCTTGCTCATATTGCTATTCATAGCATGTGTGAAATTCCAGCACATCGCTTAAACTTGTTTTATCAATGTATTAACCTAAAGACATGAAACTCTCGGTTTTGCATTTACTTTCCCGATGGGGTATCTCTTACAATTCTAAGTGGTTCCTGGATTTCTGCTGATTACTTGCTGCTGTCTTTCAGCTGCAAGGATCCTGCTGAGCCGTTGACGCTGGATCAAATAGCAGAGCGCTGTCATTGCCCTGAAGATGTAATATTCATTCCTGACTCAACTTCTGTTACTATCTGGATTCATTGCGAACTGCAAAACAGATTTACCCTTTCATATTAATAACCCGTGCTATTCCATTTGTTGCATCAGATTGAGATGATATACAAAATAATCCAGCACATGGCAGCAAATGATAGAGCGCTCATAGCAGAAGGCAGCTGCGGTTCTCCTCGAAGCATCAAGGTTTACCTTGGAGAATGCAATGTAGATGAGGATATGCTTGCTGCTTAGAATTTCCGGTCTTGGATGTGTGTAAAATTGGGTGGGCTTTGGAATAAAAGGAACGACGCCTATGGCTGGGCCATGCATTGTTCCAATGAGCAATTAATTAGTTTTTTATTCGGTTGCAAATGGCATGACTGCCTCAACCCTGTACTTTAGATTATAGATTTTCTGTTTTAATTACAGACAAGTTGCAGCGGGAGCAATGTTTACCCCGCATGAATTGCTTTGTTCAACCAAATAATGATCTTGTCATCCCGTGCCCTTTTTCAACTTCCAACCAAGAAGATGGTACAATTATTTCCAATCAAACGAGTGGAAAGTTAATTCCAGCACTAAATTTATTGAAATGTTTATTCAAAGCTTCAAACAATGTCATATTTACAGTTAGGTTGTAGAAAGTCAAAGCTTACAATGGCAAACCAACAAATAGACACTATTTTACATGAGTATTGCAGGTCTTTCTGGCAATGTGTAGCCGTGTTAGCCAATTTACCTAATGATGATGGGAAGCATGCCAGTAACAGCAGCAGCTCACAGAAATTTGGATATCACACTGCAGGACGTCCGGAAGGCTGTAGTTGCTACCTTAAGAATTGCTTGATTATGGTAGATTCTGCAGTGTTGCAATGAAGTTCTTGTAAGTAAACTAATACAGAAATCACGTGTTTATTTAGATACAGTTTAATAACAAGGTATGACAGTCACTAATCGCAGAGAACATATTTGGACTTAAAATCGGGAACACAAAGCTCAGATGTGATCTCATGGTTTCTTGATCTTCAGGATCACTTCAAAGATTTAGGTTTGCCCCCTAACCCCCTATCATAATCAGGTTGGAAGAGACTACATAATGGAGGACTGAGATGAACCCTCGAAAGTCTGTTTGACAATCTTATGGACAGCCTATAAAAACTTATGCGGCCTGCAAGAAAGCTGGCTACTGAAGCTTGGGTATGAAACTAAGGCCTATTTGGGGTGCCTCCGAACTAGCTTAGTGACAAGCTGCGCGGGTTGATTCAACACTACTCAACTGAACATCAAGGCTATCATTTTGCAGGGAGAATAATACCATAAAGAAGATTCACAATCAGATATTGGTGGAATAACTTACTCAATAGCTGTGGCACTCCATGAAGCTACTTTATAAGTAACTTTTGTCCCATCCCATGCCTTCCGAAGTTTACCTTTTCTCTTTCGAGATGAAAATGTCTTCTTGAGGGCTGGCAAAAGAATGATGAGCAACTTCACCACTGAAACATCCATTCCAATGATTCAACCATTTATCTGAATTAAGGAAAGGGAAACAAACCTTTTCTAGTTTGATCAGGAGAACATTCCTGTACAACATTAAGTTTGAGGCATCAGATATATGATTGTCCAATGATGATATTTTAGGCAGAAAAGCAAGATGTATTACTTAAAGGAACATAAACGTAATTCAGACCAGGGAAAACTAGATCATGTTCAAAATATGGTGACTGAGATCTTATTTGAGACAAGATATGCAACAGATAAAAACTAGGGTTTCTCAAAATTATAACCGCGTGAACAATATTAAGCAAGGTTTTTCAGTGAATCATGGGCAACAAAACAAGGAAAATGATGTATAATTGGAGCAGAAGTATTAATAATAGGGAGTACCTACATTGGCTGTTTTAAGCGACGATATGTATGTGGCAATAAAGAAAGCCATCCCCTCAGTTGCATCATCGTTCTTAACAAGAACATATCCATCACCTAAGTCATCGCCTTCCCACAAATCTACTGCCTTTACTATATCCCATGATGGATCTTGTTCAACTGCGGCAAAGAACAGTCAATGAACTTTAGAGTATGATAGCCTCCATTGCAAGGGAATGCTATACATTACTAGAATGGCAAGTGAGTTTCAGATCCAGCACGGCAACAAGTGTAATTTCAGCTCCATATATGCAATAGCTTACACATCACAAACAATAATAAGTTCATTCAGTAAAGGAATACCTGCATCATTTTGATACAGTGACTTCTGAATTTCATCAACCTTTTGAAAAAAATTGGGTGATTCGAATGTAGATTTAAGAAGATCACATAGCTGAAAAAATAAAAGCAAGCGATTTTAAACATTAGGAAAGATTAACATAAAAATGAACTGTAATTAAACTTGTACATTCTCCCAGTCATAAAGAAAGAGATCTCCATAATTGTTATGAGACTGTTCAGATATTCTACCCTTTTCCCCTGTTAGCAGTTTTCTTTCTAGTATGTAAAACTAAAGAAATGACTAGCCTAAAGTTAAACATTATATACTCTTACAAACATGAAAACACTGTTAACAGCCTAACAGGGGAGATGTTTTATTTTGAAGGACTTCACACACATTCATAACTACTCCTATATAGAAACAATTGTTCTGTCAGCTGGATTTCCAGTTCCTCTTCTCCATTCAGAAATAAGCCACTAACGTACTCCTTTCCACTCCGCAGTAATCCACTAACCTACTCAGTACTTCATGATGTTCTGACAGACCAACTAATCGACATTACATGTGCAAGTACACAGTATGCTCCTGATAAAAAGTAGTACTCCGTACATAGGATTCATAGTATAAGTAGTAGATAATTTGACTCGATACAACAGCCACCACTAGGTTCCTTATTAATTGAGAAAAAAACTACTATCTTTTTTTTTGAAACCTAAGGCGGAACTTTGTTCCACTGTTATATTTAGAAGAAGAGAATTGACCCAGTTTATAAGGAAAACCGGGTCCGAAAATCATACAGCTGCACGGTTAATTACAGAAAAACCGGCTAAAACCCACCGCTACACAACTAACAACAACGGCGGAGCCCAATCGCAGAACGTTGCCGCCAAACTAAATACAAAAGCGACACAACAGCTCCCAGATAGCCAAATAAAAAAACTACTATCACACCACTAGGGCATCAGATAGACAAATATGAAACAGTAGTACTAGTAGTATTGAATCCAGATTGCGAAAACAAGCCATATCAGATTATCAGATCTAAATGCATGACAAATCGAATTAATTCTGAATTTATCAGGATAAAATGAACAGTGGTAGTGAATTTTAGTTTCATCATCGCAATTTGCCAGCAGTTACGGCAATTAACGGCTTATACAATGCGAACTCCCAAAATCATAGGCCTCAACCGCAGATACCAAATCGGAAAGGAATCACTCCTCCTTTCTCACCTTGTCCGTCTCACCATCGGAGCCGCCAGCCATCGACGCCGCTGAGTCATCATCGTCACCACCGCCACCGCCACCGCCGCCTTCTTCCTCGTTATCCGGCGGCTCCTCGCCGCCGCCGCCGTCGTTAACGGCTCCCTCGGGGTCAGGGAGAGGCGCGCCGAGCTCCCCGCACTCGCGAAGCTCGTCCAGCGCTCGCCGGAGCTCCTCCAACACCGACTCCAGCGCCTCCCTCCGCAGCCTCATCGTCGGCGCCGATCGCCGCGCCGCCGCCGCCGGCGAGGAGGAGGGCCCCATCGCCCAAACCCTGCCACACACCCGACGCGGCGGCGGCGGCGGCGGCGGCGGCGGATCGCGACCTCACGCTGTCGAAGCGCTCGTCGTATCTGGTGGTTGATTTCGCTTCTCCGGATTTTGTGGGGGAGAAAAAAGAGAGAGAGGCGCGCGCTGCGTGGGGTGGGGGAGGTTATGTCACTGGTGAGTGGGCCCGAGTTAAACGATCTTCCACGTTTCAGCGAATCCTAGTCGTTCGATGAATCTGAATCTGACTTGTGGTGGTTGGACGGCCACGTGTTAAAAAAGGGAAACGTCCGCATCACCCGATGCTGGGACATTTGCAATTTCGATCCAGCTGTAGATTGACCAGCTGTTACTCTCTCTTTTTTTAACACCATACAAACGTAATACACAATATATCTCTCAATATCTCACCGATATATCTTAATATTAACAAAGTCATCATAAATATCTCGCTATCGACATGTATATTATTTATCATTGAAAAAATAATTAATCGTAAATGTAAGCATATATACTACGTTCAAGACTGAATGTAGGTAGATTGGTACACGGGTTCCACCGCAAGAAAAGCATTGCACCAGTGAAGAAAGAAACATCGGAATTTGTATGTAGTTTGTTGTTTGATGAATTCTTTTGATTAAAAAAAAACTAAAATCAGAGTTGATTCAGTTAATGTTGTTGCCTACGATATACTTCCATATCATATCACTATAGACTATGCATCATATCTTTAAATAAAACTAAATAATTAAAGTATGAGACCTCAACTCAATGAAGAATTTCTAGTTGAAAAACATTCCTAGTGTGCGTTCGGATGGAGAGGTAGGGATCTCCTCTCCGTTCATATAAAACCGGATGGTTTCATTAGAACATGATTAATTAAGCAACAGTTAATATAAAAATAAATTAATGTTTTTTAAGAAATTTTTGTATAGAAATCTTTTGAAAAAAAATACATTGGTTAGAAAGCATACTAATAAAAAGAGAAAAATAAGAACATAGTAGAAAATGAGAACTTGGAGTATTTGAGAGGATGAGAAATAAGAAGATTAAGAAGATACGTAAAGTGAACGGTTAACGCATGATTGATTAATTAAATATTAATTATTTTAAATTTGGAAAATAAATTAGTATAATTTTTTAAGCAACTTTTATATATATTTTTTTATAGAAAAACATAGTTTAGAAAATATACGCGTGTAAAACGATCTGCAGGAACGAATCGTTGAGCATTCAAATTGAACATATGAATCAAGAGAGAATAAAAAAAGAGGCCTTCTAGGCTAGCATGGACAATTGGACATGTTTTCAACTAGGGTTTCAAGCTTCGAGCATCCGCTTTTGTCCTTGCAAACTTTATACGGCAAGGCCCGTGAATCTAGCCCCCCACACCACCCTACCCGCCCGCGCCGCGCGGCCGCCTCGCCTCGCCTCCCCTCCCTTCTCCTCCTCTCCGCCCCCGCCGCCAGGCCGTCCACCTCCGCCGTCTCCTCCCCCATTCGCACCCAAGGCGCTGGCGCGGAAGGCATGGGGCTGAAGGGGTTCGTGGAGGGCGGCGCCGCCTGCGTCGTGGCCGGCAGCTGCACCCACCCGCTCGATCTCATCAAGGTCCGGATGCAGCTTCACGGCGAGGCGCCCCCTGCCCCAGCGCTCGCGTTCCCCGGCGGCGGCGCGCACCACCACCACCACCACCTGCTGCAGCAGCCGCCGCCGCGTAGGCCCGGGCCGATCGCCGTGTGCGCGCAGATCCTCCGCGCGGAGGGGCCAACCGGGCTGCTCTCCGGCGTGTCGGCGACCATGCTGCGGCAGACGCTCTACTCCACGACTTGCATGGGGCTGTACGACACGCTCAAGAGGAGGTGGGAGCGTGAGGGCGGCGGCGGCGGCGGCCCGCTGCCGCTGCACCGGAAGGTCGCGGCGGGGCTCTTCTCCGGCGGCGTCGGCGCGGCCGTGGGGAACCCGGCCGACGTGGCCATGGTGCGGATGCAGGCGGACGGGCGGCTCCCCGCGGCGCAGCGTCGGAACTACCGGAGCGTCGCGGACGCCATCGTCCGGATGGCCCGGGACGAGGGCGTGTGCAGCCTGTGGCGCGGGTCGCCGCTCACCGTGAAGCGCGCCATGATCGTGGCGGCGTCGCAGCTGGCCACGTACGACCAGGCCAAGGAGGCCATCCTGGCGCGCCGCGGCCAGGGCGCCGACGGGCTCGCCACGCACGCCGCGGCCGGCTTCGCCGCCGGCCTCGTGGCCGCGTCGGCGTCCACCCCCGTCGACGTCGTCAAGACCAGGGTCATGAACATGAAGGTGGTGGCCGGCGCGCCGCCGCCCTACTCCGGCGCGCTCGACTGCCTGATCAAGACCGTGCGGTCGGAGGGGGCGATGGCGCTGTACAAGGGGTTCGTTCCGACGGTGACGAGGCAGGGGCCCTTCACCATCGTCCTCTTTGTGACTCTCGAGCAGGTTCGGAAGCTGTTGAAGGGCGTCGACTTCTGAGTTTTTGAGTTCTGTCAGTCTGACCGAGGCGACATGGCGATCGCCCAAGAACGATGCACAGGCCATTGCTAGGATACTTAATTATATATTAAGTTATAAATAACTATATATCTAACTAATTTCCAATTAGTAAGATTGTCCTGCAAGCCTCCATCGCAACGGTTGCAAAGCTGCACCCCGAGTTGCACTGATGAGACGAACTAAAAGGTTCCTGTGGTAATTTTGATGTGAGATGTTATTTTTGGATTTCGACAAGGTAGTTGTCTTTGAAAGTGATCTGATCAGTTGTGATCAATTGCGTATGGTAGTTGTCTTTCAAAGGGATCTGTTTAGTTGTGATCAATTGCATATGGTAGTTGTCTTTCAAATTGATGTGATCAGTTGTGATCAATTGCATTTGCGACACATAACGGTGAACTGATGTGATCAGTTGTGATCAATTGCATTTGCGACACATAACAGTGAACTGATGATGGATTGCAGTCTCCAGAAGAAGAAAAAAATAGTAGTTTATTACTGATTATAATTGAGTTATAATTGAGTGCAGCTGGAAGTGCTGAATCTGCAATGGCATATCCTCGGCCCTCGCAGGCTATCAACAGGCGGCTGAAGGACGCCATTGATGGTATTTTTGGACCTGTGACAGACAAGAAACACTGAAACAGGATGCTGGATGTAAACTTGTATTGAACAATGCAAATTAACACAACAGTTTCAGACTAATTATGCAGAATAGATGCATGCTCTTACCATACTATATTACAATATCTAGCTTAGAACAACATTGCGGTTTTCACTTCAGTAAAGAATTAGTAACATGTACCATGTATTAGGGTATTACATCAGGTTGTCAACCTGAATTGATGATTGGCCGGTCAGACTGCCTGGCAAGGGGAATAATTTGTACTGTAAGATTCAAAATCGACATGTTTGATGAAAGGCTATCCCCTTACTTTTGTATAAAAAGGAAAAAGAATATAACTCAACACATGTTCTGTACACAATAGTAAAAAAACAGAGCTGTTTTCAGTAGATCTGCAAAATTAACACTGCAAGAGAAAGCCATGAAAATATGTGAATATGCAAAGCCTACATAACTAAGAACTTCCCATGGTTCAACAGAAAATGCATCATACAAGTTACTCATAACATAAAGCATAGGCTGTTTTATAGAACTGAATTAATATTGCAGATGCCCTGAAGACAGAGTACAGTGCATCGCCATGAAATTTTATTGTGGATTACATGAAAGAAATAACTAATTAAACTTTAACAAAGTATTGGATTGGACACGTCAGTACTCAACACACAATGAGTCAATGGCACAGAACAAATAGTCATCTGCAATGAAGATAGTACTAGTGAAAGATGCACATGCTGTAGTTATCAAGAAACTAGTAAAAGGCTAATATGCTGTGCTTTCTAATTCCAATAATCATCTGCAGTGAGACAAAGTACCGTCTAATTGCAGGTATAACACAGAACGCCGTGATCAGCTCATGAAGCGGATAGGGGAAAATATATCTTCCTAATCTCTATAATCTTCCAACATATCAAGACAATCTAAGTTAGCTAACTGCCATTCTCTAGAAACTGCAAACACAAAAACTCAACAAGACAACATGGCTGATATTCCTTTTACTCCAGTAAACACATATTAAAAGGTTGTTGGACTTCATACAAAGCAAATTAATGGTGAAAGAGTGGTCCATAGTTTCTGTCCGGTCCAGTTATGACGATCTACAGTGCTTCATTTTGGGGAGATGCGTTAATGGATCGTATTGCTGCCAAAGGTGCAGGTTTGTTGAGGCACAGTATTTCCTAAGTGATACGTTAGTGTTGGATTGAACAGGAACGCACAGGCTATGTAGAAAATTTATATTCTGCAAGAAACAGGCATAACCATACAAGTAATGTTCAAAAAATGAAAATTCATGACAAATGTCTCCAAAAATAAGGCCACAAATGACAAGATGGCAACATAATATAAAGAGGGGGCATTGAGACTTGCCCTGATGTAAAACTGAGAAAGTTCACACACACACACACCCCCCAAAGAAAAAAAAAACTGAGCACGGCTGAGGGAATCATTTATGCCTTTGCCCTTTTGACACTAGGAATCATTCGATTGACTGCTAGCTTCTCACAATCTGCACGGTTTATTTCAAGAGCCGTAGTGCACTCCTTGTCAAGGGGAACTAAGCTAGCAGTCAAGCATCATGGAGTTGGTTCTTCTATATACCCATACCCAATTTAAACAGTACTACAACCAACTCTGTCAAAACTCAAAACAGGTATTTTTTGTCATCTTAACAGTGAATCACATGTGCTTCCATTAGAATCCAGACTGCTAACAAGCAAACAATGAATCATGTCCAAAAGGGTCCAAACCAAGGATCATTTTTCATAGATATTCAATTGAGTTAGATGAACCAATGGAAGTTTCCAGGCAGCAGGTGCTGACTTCAAACATCAGTTGGTTGGACAAATGGAAGATCTAGTGGGCCTAAAGTACATACTTTCTTGGCCTGTTGGATTTGGCCCACTTGCAATGTAGGACTGCCACAAGGATAAATTGCATAGAGACAATCCAACCAACAAATTTGGCTGTATTCCATCACTTCAGGGTGCTATTTACTCAACCAATATTCTGACTTTAACAAAAGTTGCTTTCGTTTTGTGCAGTTTAGGTCCTCTTGGATTCTCTCTTGGTAGGTAATCTACTAAATTTCCAAAATGATGATAGCAGCTTCATCCAACGGCGCAAAAAAGGACCAAAAGGCAACAGGACAACCAAATCTAAAAAATAGAAATCCAAGTATCATATTCTGAACCAAAGAGCAATATTTAGGAGCATCCCTGCACATACATAAAATAACTTTACACGCATGAAATAGCAAAAGTATTCCATACACTAGCTCATTTTAAGTGGTTTTAATTGATTTAACAGCAACACTACCATACATAATCAGGTAAAACATCTTAAAACAGAATCGCACCTTACAACAGTGAGTATATGCATTGTCCAAACCAAATAACATGTGCATGTCCTCTGAATCATACTATTCTACATTTCTCTTGCTAGCTCGAAAGGACTGTTGTAATTATAATAGAGCATTAACTAAATAGTCGTGCTTTACTACGGATTAAATAAATTATATTGTGCTAATATCGTTTGGAACAAATTAATTGTGACGTTTTTGCACAATTTTGTCCTTGTTGATGTCTTTGTATGATAAACTTGTATTATATGAATGAAATCGATAGAATTATATATAGAAGAACTATTTTGTAATATTAAAGCAAATGAAGTAGTAGTTAATAAAAAAACATGAAGGGGTAGTTGGTTAAGAAAACTCTATACAATAGTTGGTGGGTGGCAGATTCACTGCCACCACCATTGTCTTCTTTTAAAAGGAGTATAGATTTCAAGCAATAGCCGCAAGCCCACAACTTATTTATATTTAATGCCAGCCAAAGAAATGTCTAATTTTATTTAATAAATTCTATATCTGCCTAAACACCACTTGTAAATCGAAAGAAAATGGCACAACAGCCAACAGATGATAGTTCTAAATTTCTAATTGACACAAAGGTTATCATTTCTTTAATATACACTATCTATTCTCATCTGGGGGGGAACTAAAAAAGTAGTCTGGATAGAACCAATTATGGAAACAATTTATAACATTAAAAAGCAATTTTTAAAGTCACCACAACTGGAACAATAATGTGACATATTACATTTGAATACCTCCAAGACCCGATGTCTTTAATCTATGCAATTATTCGAACTTGTTCTGTCTTCAATAAATGGTCAAGGTACTGATCAAAGCGACACTGATTCTATTAATAGTAGATGGTACTCTTGTATACAGCATGTTTAATTAATTGCAATCTAGATTTGAAATGCGCTCCAACACATGCATACAAAGATAGAAGTGAACCAACTGTCCAATTCTGTGTCAGTGTCAAGTAACTCAAAAGCAAACTACCATGCAACTGTCCCCTCATCAAGATATGCTTATTTTTTATCTACTTGCAGGACTATCCTTCATTCAGATGCAATCTGAATTTGCAAACTACTGTGCATTTTTCCCATCATGAAGATAATTTACTTATTATCTACTTGAACCCAGAAGATAATGGGAGCAATTCCGTTTTGCAGCTTTTGGAAACGTGCCAAAAAAAAAAGAAGTGGGCACTAGATAGTGAACAACAGACCGCATTTTCTTATGTTTCTCCCCATCACCTAATGATCAAACAGATATCATTCTTAATCTAAGCAGTCCTTTAAACTAATGCAGTGAGCCCCTCAACCTACGCTCATTGTTCTTCGCAACCTCCTGAAGAATGTCCACTCCAAGCCACACTAATAAACTACCCCATCATTCCAATGGCAAAGCCCTCAGCCCCACCTAAATAGCATCTGAATATCCAATTAAATACGACGGAACCTGAGCTCCGAGCGAATCATCACCCCTTCCCTACTGATGATTACACTGGGAGGATCCTGGGGACGGCCAACATGCGAGCTTGCTCAGACACTGCCCGCATTGCATCATCAAGCCCCCACAAACCCCAACCACCCCGCACATGTGTCGGAGTAAATTCCACTTCCCCCACAATCTCCCTTGTCACCATGCACTTGTTGCCTTCCCCTGGGTCTGGTTCCAGGGAATCTAAGAACATTTGATGCAGGCGTGGTCCTGGGCCTAAGCTCGCGTGCGCGCGCTGAAGAGGGTTGCTATAACAAGAAAGCTGAAATGTCGGCGCGGTTTAAACAATTCGGGATCGCCATGGCTGGATTGGAGCTAAGCAAATCGACCCATCGACACCTGGAATCCTGGATGCGTGGGCGTGGCCTCGGAAAGGAGGGGCAGTAGAAGTAGAGAGGCGAGGATGGGATTAGCGAATCTTACGCCGCGGAGCGGTTGCGGTTGCCGGTTGGGATCCTTGGTTGAAGGATCCGGTCCAACACGAGATCCGGCGAGGCGGCGCCGCGGCGCTGCTTGAGTCTCTGGAGGCGGAGACGGCGGCCGGAGTTTGGGAGGGAGATCGCGCCGCGCCTCTCGCATTCGGCTGGTTGTTGCTGCGTTGCGCGTTGCCATTCAACTTTCGGTCAATTGCAAATTTACCACTGATTTGAATCGTTATTGCAAAACTACCACTAGAAAATTATAAAATTACCACTAAAACTATTATTCGAGTGGCATCCTTGCAAAATTGAAAAACCAGTGGCAAATTTACAAATGCCCCTTCAACTTTCCCCTCTTTTGAAATGGTTAATTTGATCCGTTCCATTGCAAATATATCTATTCAGATAAATCTCATTATAATTCGTCTATTCATAATCGTGCCACTCAAATTTTACAAAATTGAAACCATGCTATCACCGTCACGTTTTTCGTCATCTTCCTTATCTACATGTGGGACCCACTAGTCAGATTTCCTCCATCCTTCCCTCTTCTCTCTTTTTTTTTCCCATCCCTCTCCACCACTTCAATCTCAGCCTCATCAGCAACAGGTCGCACCACTTCCTCCATCCTCCCGTAGGCCGCTGGTGCCAGCGCCATGCCGGAGCAAGCCGTGACGGAGGTCGGAGGCGTGGACTCCCCCGGCGGCGAGGTTGGAGGCGTGGCGCGTGCGGCCGCGAGTTGGGAGGTGTGGTGTCTGTGGTCGCAAGGGCGGAGGCGAGGTCGTCCGTGTCGGTAAGGGCAGAGGTGTGGACTCTCGTGACGGCGAGGGAGGACGCGTGGACTCCCATCGTGATGAGGGTGGCCGAGTACTCCACAGCGGCAACGTCGGAGACATGGACGCCTGTGGCCACGAGGGCGGAGGCGAGGTCGTCCGTGGCGATGAGGGGTGGAGGTGTGGACTCCCGTGATGGCGCCATGGCCGGCGGCGAGCCCATGCGGCGGCAGCCTCTCGCCGGCGATGGATTCTTCTAGTTCCTCCCCGCACCGAAGCCAGCCACCTCTTCCCCTTCCATCGTCTTCCTCCTCCTGTCTCACTGCCTCATCGCGCCACCCGTGCCACTCCCACAGTTATGGAGGCTGAAAAGTGGTGGAGAGGGATGGAAAAAAAGAGAGAAGAGGTGAGGACAGAGGAAGAAGATGAATCTAGCGGGTGGGTCCCACGTGCAGATAGGGAATATGATGGAAAACATGACGGCGATGGCATGGTTACATTTTTGTAAAAAGTGGCACGACTAATAGATAAATTGTAATGGCAGTTATCTAAATAGACACATTTGCAATGGCATAGATCAAATTAACCCCTTTTGAAAAGGGAGAAAGAGTGAAAAAGGTGTTTTCAAATTCAGAAAATTATAGGTTAAATGGAAATTGCTATGTGTATTTTTGTAAGTAAAGTACCGTTGATAGAAAAAAAAGATGCATTTTAATTTTACAAATTCTAAAATCAGAGCTAATTTTAAACCGGACACTTTTCATCTTTCAACTTTTCAAATTGTTTGCTTTATTATCTGCCCCAAGTTTTAGCTTATATGACGATGATAAACACCATACAAACAAAAATCATCATATTTTTACCTTGAGAAGGTTGGAGTGAATGGGTTGGCCCCGGAAGTTTAGGGATGTATGGTGTATGGTTTGGTCGTTTGGAAGCTTATTGTTGATTTTCAGACTTGGGTAAAATTGAGGGTAAATTGGATCATGCAATTGCAAATGTGCCTTTTCAGATAAATAACATTACAATTCGTCTATTTATAGCCGTGCCACTGAAATTTTACAACATTAGAACCGTGTCATTGTCGTTATGTTTTCCATCCATCCTCCTCCCCCCCAATTTTCTTCCTTCTTCCTCTCGTATTCTTCCTTCAGTGATGTTCTCGACGTTGGGTGGTTGCTTCAACAACGGCGACGATGGGTATGACTGCGCTGTCGTGGTGAGTAACGCGGCGCAGAGTGAGCTGACGTGCAACAATGGCTGTGGGGTTTGTAGTGGTGCGGTGATGGGGGTGTCGAGGAAGCGGGAGAGGGAGATAGTGGAGCAATATGTGGTGACGACAGTATTCGCGACGCTACTGCTGGTTGGTGACGGTCGGTGGCCTCGGCTGCAGTGATGGGAGATGTGCTGGTGTCTGAGATGTGCCTACATAGAGTGAAGATCGACACGGTAGTGTGGATGGAGTGTGAGCGAATGTGCGATGGGCTGGAGCAGGTGCGGAGAGGCAGTGTTAGGTGCTGGTGCGCACGGCGTTGGCGTTGGCTGCAGTGGCTACGGGAGGAGGCCGAGCTCGACACTGCTCACCGACGTGGTCGAGCTAGAGGAGCTGCTCCTCAGGCTGCCACCGAGAGCCAGACGTGTGCAGGCTCGCCTGCAGCAACGAGGCTGTCGCAGCTGGCATCCGCCTCACCCTCGACCACCACCTCCTCCGCAATGCCCCCGCCCAAGGCTTCGGCGACTCCGACCCCCTCACTGCCGCGGCAGACGACGCCTCCACCTTGCCAACTGCGTCCAAGTAGTCATGCAAGTCATGCGGTGAGGACGACGCCACCGTGCTGCTCTCATGCCACCACCTCATCGCCGTCACCTTCCACTTGCCGAGAACATCGCTCAAGGGAAGAAGACAGGAGAAAGAAGGAAGAAAATGGGAAAAAAAAGAGATATGGATGGAAAACGTAACGATAATGGCAGGGTCCTAATTTTATAAAATTTAAGTGGCATGGGCTACGAATAGACGAATTATCATAACATTTCTGAATAGGCACATTTACAATGACATGATCTAATTTACCCTAAAATCTGCGGTTATATCACTGGTGGAGAAACCATCTTTGGTCGGTCCGGCAAAATCCACAATAGTCCCGGATCCAAAAAGAACTGGGACTAAAGATTGTTTTTAGTCCCGGTTATAAAAATTTTGATCTTTAGTCCCGGTTGGTAACACCAACCGTCATCCCCTGTCAGATGTATGTCAGGGGGCCGAGGATATTTAGTCCCGGTTGGTGTCAATAACCGGGACTAAAGATCACCACTTTAGTAACGGTTGGTACTACCAACCGGGACTAAAATTAAACACGTAGTATATAATCCCTATCCCTTATCCTCTCCTCCACAGTTACAACTTAACAGATCGAATCTCACCCCCTCTCCTCAGATCTATCATCTCTAACTCTCTTCTCCAACTCCTCCCCTTCCTCCTCTCCTTCCCCTTCTCTCCCCTTCCTCCTCCCCTTCCCGGCCGGCCTCCCCTTCCCATCCGGTGGGCCGGCGGGCGGCGGGGCCGCGCGCTGCGGCGGCCGGCGGCGGGTGGCGGGGCTGCACCCGGCGGAGGGCGGCGGGCGGCGCCGCCGCGCGGGGCCTCGGGCGGCGGTAGCCGTGGCGGGCGGCGGGGCCTCGACCGGTGTTCGTGGCGACCGATGGCGGCAGCAGCATTCTTTTTTTTTAATTTGTGATGATTCACTGAGATGTATTTGACTGAGAAGTTACAAATTTGTGATTCATTGTTTGGATCTGTGATGTATTTGAGTAATTTCTTAGGATATTGTGATGTATTTGATTTGTGTGTATAAGTAACTTTATGATTTGTGATGTGGATTTGGTGATGTGAATTTGGGATGTTAGTTTGATTTGGGGATTTGCCTACTTGATTCGTGAGAAAATAAAAAGGAAAAAGGAAAAAGAAAAAGAGACCAGCTGTACTGCCCGCTATTGTCTCTTAACACCAACCGGGACTAAAGATCCCCTCTCTTTACCAACCGGGGGACTAAAGATCCCCTCTCTTTACCAACCGGGACTAAAGATACATCCGAGACTAAAGATGTACACCTTTAGTCCCGGATCCTTACTCCCGGTTGGAAAACTGGGATTAAAGGGGGGTTTCCAACCGGAAGTAAAGATGGTTTCTCTACCAGTGTATAGTACACTTTTTTTTCATACCGTTTCAACTTTAAAATTGGTTTCATAAATAGACTGCTCAAACAATACAAATTATGATTTTCTCAAATTAACCAACTCATTTAACTTATAAAATGTTAACTTAGATTTTTTTTCTGTAATCATATAATGAAACAAAAAAGCAATAAATAAAATCTTAGCAAACTCTTATTGCTGGAGTTACGATGGATAAGGCATAGAAAAATAAACGTAACAATGAAGATAATTTATAGCTAAAACTTTTATATTTTTGTTGTTAAAGGTTTAAAAACCAGAGCGGAAAAAACGACTATATGTAATGAAAAGGCCAAAAACCAACCCTTAGCAAACCGGAGAGTTATAATCTCTCTTAAAATAATGAAACAGCTTTAGGCAAAAGATAAAATGATACATTCAATAGTTACATTTCTCACCTAAATAACGGATACCTGGCATGTATTTCATCTAGTTGATGAGAATCAACAGCCATAGTTAATTATTAACTGCGCAAAGTAGTATGCCAACAAAGATCAGCTAATCGCAACTAATTCTTCTTGAATGTTCAGCGGATCGGAGAACACGAAAAGGAAGAAAGCACAACTACATAAAAGGATCTACAATAAGATTCCATTAATTAACAATGAATTAAGTTTGTCTCTATCAGAATTTTGCTGATGGTGATGGAAAAGGATACTAATTGAAAAGTTATTTTGGCCTATGGTGTCATGAAAAGGTGAAGGTTGCAGCACATGCATGTTGTAAGCGGCAGTGCAAAGTATTCGTTCATGTATAAAATATATTAAATATAAGTATTAAACTGGTGGTACTTATTTGTAAGGTCGTTGTAGAACTGTCATGGTGAAATTCGATATTAATATGCTGATGATAGTGAACATATAAGAGCAGGTAGCTCTATTAAGGCCGCTTCAAAATCTGCTAATCAGCTTAATCTGAGATTTAAGGAAAGAAATTCGTCAATAATAAAATAAGCAGACGCTTGTTTTACCACCAGCGCTTGCACAACACCCGAAACCATATAGCCCACATGCAGCCAGAAGAGGCAATAAAAAATACGTTATGTGGGTCCCAACAACTGATGTATCTATACAAGTATTTAATGTATGTATGCTTTAACTAAGATAGCTTATAGCTAACTTGTAGTTTGCTTGATATATGAGTTAGCTCTTAAGTTAGCTCTACTTGACATGACAAAATTTTGGAGCATGCTGCTAGCTGCACTATTGACCTTGCTCTAAGGGCTATTAACAGAGCCAATGTCACTATTGAGTCTTGGTGACTTACAGTGTTCTCCAATGACTCATAGCTTTGTTTCAAATATTAACATCGGTCGGCATAGCAAAATAGCAATTGGTGGTGGATACGATGGATCCTAGGCGAACACCTAACTTGTCTTGGAGGTAGATCAATCGCTAGGTGGCAGAAGTAACAATACAGAGTAGAAACACTCATTGTGAGAAGTGGTAATAGTTGATGAAAACAAAGAATAATATAGCTAGTAGAGTTTATGGAATCGTTAAGTTCTATTTGACAAGAAGTGAGAGATATAGAATCGTTGAGTTCTGTTTGACAAGAAGTGAGTGGACTTATTATGAGAAGGTAAAGTCAATCCACAAATATGCACATGCCCAATGCTATGTTACTCTTGATTAGATGGAGATACCAATTAATACAAACTTTAAAGTTCTAATAATAGTTAATATCCATTAGAAAAAAAGGATCTAAGTGTATTATCAAATCAAGCTTTTTTTTTACCGTGGATTAAATCGAGAAATGCATACACTACACTAAGGTGTGAGTGAAATAAAGAACCTTGAAATTAATAGTGAACCAGGGAAGATACATATCTCATGATTTAATATCCAATTGCACGTCTTTTGTGAGCATGTTTTGACATTTATAATCATATGAAGAAACAAATGCTTATGTCCAACTACCCATCTATATCAAGTGATACTTACAAACGACCTTCGAGCACTTTTCACAAGAATGTCAACATCGATGATGAAAAAAGTCACATATGCGATAAACTTATAACCGTGGCATCCAAATTCCCAACCTATCCTCACGTGAAAAAGACCTCAAGCTTCACAAATGTGTCAAACAACCAAAAAGTTGCACCACGAACAACAATGACATGTGGCCAGGAACCTGGTGGATTATCATATTCAATTTTCTAAAATCACTTTGCTGACATGCTTGGAGCAAAGTCTCACCCCTACATGCATGCACACGCCTTGACTTGCTGACCTCATTTCTCTCCTCCAGAAAGTTTATCAAAGTGGCCCCAAAACAAAATTATAGTTAAAGTAAAGCAAAAGAAAAGAGTATCAAGCTCCTTTTTTGCGGGGAGAGTATCAAGCACCTAATGATACTGAATCACGAGAAGTCGCATAGGCCGTAATCTTGCATGATACAGTATCACTAGAAAATAATACTAGTTGACCTCATCAATTTGAAAAAGGAACCCAAAAAAAGAGCATTCTTTTTATAAAAGGATGACATCCCATGAGAACGAGGTCGACGTGAACACCTAATTCATCAAATAAAATACTCCATTCAGCCCAGTAAACAAATCGATTTTTAAAACACCATTAGTAAATAAATATAAATAAATCAAAATTTAAAACACCAAATCTTAGCGTGGATGCGTGATTAACACTGAGGGTGTCGGAGTAAATGCAACGACGACGACGACGACGACGACCACGCCGTTCTTCTCAGACACCGCGCGACCCCGCCGGTCGCGCCAGCCACCGCCACCTATCTACAGTTTCCCGCTGTTCCTCCCCCCACATCGGCCGCCCGCCGCCGCCGCCGCCGCCGCCGCGTGCCTTGCCTGTGTGACTAGTCTCGCGCGCGGTGACGCGCCGCCGGGAGAGAGATAGAGAGCGAGGGAAAAAAAAAGAGGAAGAAGAAAGAAACAGCCGTTACTACCGCGCATTCGGGGGCGGCTGCTCTCTCCCTCTCCTCTCACGTTTTCCACCCCCCACCGCCTCGCGGGCTCGCCCTCGTGTCACTCCTTGGCGCGGCCTCCTCCGCGGCTGCTGCCTTCCGGAGTGTTCCGCTGCTGGCGTTACCACTCGCGGTGGACGACGAAAGGGAGGGGTGGTGGTGGTGGAGCGGAGCGGGGGTGGAGCGAACCCTAAATCTCCGGGCTGTGTGGGGGCGGTGGCGTGTTGGGGGGGAACCCGGTGCATGCGAGCGGCGACGGCGGTGGGGGTGAGATCTATGCGCTGGGCCGGAGGCGGGGGAAGGGGAGTCGACTGAGCGGTGGAGGAGGAGATGGCGTCGGCGGCGTTGTCGCTCGCGGTGGCGGTGGTGGCCGTGGCGGTCGCCGCGGTGGTGGCGGTGGCGCGTGGGGCGCTGCGGTGCGCCGCGGCGCGGAGGGAGGAGGTGCGGCGCCTCGCCAGGCTCGCGGCGGTGGAGGCCGAGGTCGCGGAGCGCGAGGCGTACTGCTACGCGCGGGGACGGGGCGCCGTGGCGGGGGAGCCGCTGTGGACGGTGCCCGAGGTGGCTTCACCGCGGGAGGACGAAGAGGAGGAGGAGGAGGCCGCGGCGGTGGAGTTGGAAATGCCGGCGGCCCGTCAGGCGGAGGCAGCGGCGGCGGCGGCGGCGGTGAAAGGGGTGTGCGTGGTGTGCCGAAGGCCAACCACGTTTAGATGCAAGCGCTGCAAAGGGGTCAAATACTGGTCAGTGACTTATCATCCTCCTCGAGCTGTTTCCCGTGCAATTCATGTCGAGTTGTTTCCCGTGCAATTCATGTTGATTATAATGTGGCATTGTGCAAATGGCATAAAAAATAGTTTGGCTTTCCTAAAAACAAGGGCGCTGCTACGCCACTGATTTGAATGGTTCATAAATGTTAATAGAGTACCACTGCACCTGTTCTTTGTGTTGAGCTTTGAGCGTGTTTTCCCTTTCCCAAATATTTGTTGCATATAACTTGATAGAACTTGGAGTACCAGAAACTGCATAACACTTCAACACATGATTTGCTCAACACTGACATGCTAGAACCTGCATTACCTCTGACAATTATTTCTGAAGCTTCTAATATAAAATTATAAATTCAATCAAATGATATGTTAGTGGAATAATGGTCACGGACAGCACTTGCAAGACATGTATTCTGGCACAGTTGCACAGTTGTGCTAAGCAGTGGCAGCGTTAGTGTCTGTGGAAGTGTGGGACTGTGAGGAAGATGTGCCAGAAATAGGAGTAAATCCTAAAGTATGGCAATTAACAGTGCTTCTAGGAATTTAAAGTATCCATTATGTGTAATATTCAGTATGAGAACTAATGACTACAAAAATCCTTTATTAGTTCTAACTGGTAATATTTAGTTTTTTTTTGTTTTTTGGAAAAAGCAAGATTTTGCCATGTGGTGATGTTATGTATGGAGTGTGTTATATGTAAATACCAGATAAGCTATAGTTTCCTCTGTATGAGGATATTATTGTTTGATTCTGAGTAAGTATATCAGCCAATTAGAATTGTTGTACAATCAACTTTGGCTCAATGGATTTTGAGCATAGGCGCTGCTTTCAGAGAATTACCTTATTTTCAGATAACCTGTTAATATGCCTTCTTCATATTAGGAAAATAAATATGCACATAATTACATAAAATTGTTCTGTTGGGTATATTATATGTGATCTAGACCCCAGCTTATCAATTCCTTGTAATCTACTAGACCACTGTCAAAATGTCAAACAGCCTATAGACTAATATATAATCCTAATAAATATGGTACCGTGTTCTGGAGTTCTGTTTACATCTAGTATTGTTTAACGAAATGCTAGGTTTCTATTTTTTTGTATTAACTTGGGTGCTCCTCCAAATCTCTAATTGTAGGAAAAAAGGACATGAAACAAATGCATTGGGTGGTCTCAAAACTTAAAAGTTGCGCATTAATCTAAACTCAAGAACATGCACTTTATGTGCATTTTTATCCAACATAACCTAGTTATTAAAAAATGGAGCACTTCATTTATCGAATTAATTTTCATTCCGCTATATATTTCTTTAACTGGGTAATTAATTGTTTCCAAATTCCTGGAAATGATTGGCTGTCTACATTATGCACAATTGCACATCCTTGAAATGTATCACTTATATCTTAATGTCTCTTTTGAAGGTATTGAGCTACTCCCTCCGTTTCATATTATAAGACTTTCTAGCATTACCCACATTCATATAGATACTAATGAATCTAGATACATATAGATGTCTAGATTCATTAACATATATATGAATGTGGGCAATTCTAGAAAGTCTTATAATATGAAACGGAGGGAGTATAAATGAATCCTGAAAAGCGTTTAAACAAATTCAAATTCCCATGGAACTATTATTTGTAAATATTGCAGATCAGTATACAATTCCAGACTTGATATCTCCACTTCCTGTTTTACTCCATGTCAAGGCTTAGGTCTTTTGTTCCAACAATTCCACGCTTCCCCTTCTTATGTGATTCCATCTTATCTATATTTATTGGTTAATATATCAGGAATATTTAGTTTAGTGCAATTTTTTTTTATCATGACTTTGCAAGTTATGTTGTGTGGCATCAATCTAAGATCCTTAATAATATCTATGTTATCTGTTCTATAACCAATGTGCTACTTCAATAATTCCCTTTTTTTGGTTGCAGTACCTTCAAGTGCCAGATATCTCACTGGAGACAAGGCCATAAAGATGAATGCCATCCACCGAGAGTTGATGCCAGGCCTGACAATACAACAGTAGTTTCTAGTGTTAAAAGGGGTGTTGGAATGGACAGTTCATTTGAACAAAGTGTGAAATCCGGCGTAGAACCAGCGGTTGAAGTCAACAAGTCAGTTGCTGCTGTGCCTGAATTGTCTGAGGCAAACCTTGTCTCCGATGGTGTAGATAATGAAAGAAAGAAGATGAGAGGTCAGAAGGCATCTATTACTGCAAAGGTTTCTGAGGATGTCCTTGACAACAATAGGATTAGATCTGTTGATAGTTCTAGGCTCCCAACTTCTGGTAAAGCTTGCAATATTCAGGATGCTACTGTTAACGAGAATTTCTCTAAGACTTCAGCAGGCAACTCCAGTTCTCGAGTTGAATGGTTTACCACGTCGGAACCTGAACTGAACCATTCTAACAAACAGGCTTCTGGCACAGACAACCTTAAAAATTCGAGAGGTTTGCCATTTGTGTCAACTGTTGGCACAATTTCTTCTATTCATGGATCAGAGAAAGAAGCTGCTATGCCAAATAATCGGTCATTGGTAAAGAATATTCCCAGGCAACAAGCAGCTGCAAAAGTTGTGAGGCATTATCCATCGGAAATGGTAAATAAAACTGGAAGCTCTTTTAATCATTAACATATATCATTACACTAAAATTACCTAATGGTTGTCTCAATTTTTCAGACACTTTTTCCGTATGAACATTTTGTCAAGCTCTACAATTTTGACAAGGTGGAGCTGCGCCCTTTTGGTCTTGTGAACCTTGGGAATAGGTAAATCAATTAATGAACCTGTAAAATATCACATGTGAGGGATCATACTGATTTGAGCATTTATGTCATTTAATTAGGTTGATCCTAATGTTTTCATTTGGCAATTATTTATACCTATGCATGTCATTACTAAACTATTTTCTTAAAATGGGTTTGTTCATTATTTGATTTTCTTCTTCCACTGTAGTTTGAATGATTCGATTTATCAATGACCTTGTGTTAACTCATGTGCCAACTCACTTTGTCATGGCCTCGGGCTATATATAGTCCATGTAGAAGCATTTTTATTCAATAGATTATAGACTACCGTGTAGAAGCATTTTATTCAGTAGAAGATAGCTAATAAAGATGAAATCAAACATGTGATGATGCTGTTGTCTTGAATACATGTACTTTTGATGGTTTCACCTTTTTTTCACATTGGACTTAACTATGTTCATTGCACTGGCAATAGGACATATTAACTTTTACATGATACGGGCAGACAACGTATTTATGCAGCATAGATTGGTGGTCAACCCAATCATTTTCTATTCAGCAACATTTGATAGTTGCACTCTTGCGACACTAGTAATATTTTTTACATTGTTGTAATGCACTAAACGGTGTTGTAGATTTTGCAGGGCCACATGCAGTGTTAAAGGTTTAATCATATCAATGTACATTATCTTAAGATCGGGTTATCAATTTGATGTTATTAATTTGTAACGATGTTCACATATGTATTATCTGCTATAGCATGGATAAATAATCAGATTTTTAAAGTTGCATATGATTCCACAATGTTATTCTTTTAATGTAAAAAAAACCACAATAATATAACAAAACGGCAGTTCTATTATGCGCTTCCCTCTACTAGAAAGGAAGTGTCCTGTGTTGTTGGCAAGTTGAAAGGTGTACATAGGCTGCAACATGAGCATTACCCTACTGTATCCTGACAGAATCTAGCATACTGCATTTTATAAGAGCCCATATCTCATTGTTTCACATTAGATGGTTCGAATCAAATTGTCCAATCTTTCTAAGACACATGCATTGGTGTTATACACCAACAGATCAAAAGCATCCTACATGGCATACCACAAAAATTAGTATGACGAGGTACATATTGTAAAGTATAGAAGGTAATAATGTGTCTAAATGTCTAGTTCCCTTTTTTTAATGAAACTTGAAGAGGAAAAGTCTGGGTTAAAGTCTTCAATAGCATGCAAGGCTACAATATGGCAAATTCTGTGGATTAAAAAATAACAGCATGTGTCCGAAATGATTTGTGGTAGCAGATACTAGTGCTCAGGCAGGTAGCTTAGCGCAATAGGCACACTTCAGCTTGATTTCTCCTTGTGTTTTTGGTTCTCGCCCAAACTTACAACTACTGTTTTTTCAACCGTAGGATTGCTTTCAGCAGGTTTTTTTGCCCCTGCATTATAGTTTTTCTCTATCATGTTGTGACTGGTTGAATATAAAACATGTGTGTGGTGTGGTGTTGTGTTTGTTCTTCTTTTTTAATGGAATGACACACATCTCTCTTACACGTACAAGGAAAAAAAGAATATATAAACATGTTAGAGCACATTATGTTATGTGTAAATAATTTGCTTAATCCAAGTGTGATGCTTAATGCTGTAATATTTGCCTAAACTCCCTCTTTTGATTTCTTTTCAGTTGTTACGCAAATGCTGTTCTTCAGTGCTTGGCATTTACGCGGCCACTTACAGCATACCTTACGGAAGGACTTCATTCAAGAAATTGTAACTTAATACTAAGCCAGAATTGTGTTACATACCATGGTATGTTTCTTTATGAATAACAAATATTGATGCCATGTTTTCTAGGTTCCAAAAAGGAATGGTGCTTCATGTGTGAGTTTGAAAAACTCATTCTGGAGGGTAGGCGAGGAAAATCTCACTTGTCACCTACTGGAATACTATCTCATTTGCGTGACATTGGAAGTAGCTTTGGCCCCGGTAGAGAAGAAGATGCTCATGAATTTCTCAGGTATGATTTTTTTTATTTGCTTGGCTGTAATGCTAGGCCCTTGATGGTAGCTAAATCAAGTTAAATCAGTATTTTTGGACTCAGGCTGATAATGTGCTGTATAATGTCAACGAATGATGATGGGTACACCTTTTCGTTTAAAAAATAATGGTTTGGCCATGCACTCATGCAAAACTTATGTTATTGCTGTGACAAATATTCTGAAGTAGTATTTATACAAAATTTATCTGGTGTTTTCCTACCAATATACCACTGATCCATGCTTCGTTTGGAAAGGGAATCTCATTGTAACTACCACAGTTACACTTTATTCTTGAAAAATATTGACTTGAAGGCATTTGGTCACAAACTTCCATGTTTGGGATGTTTTCTAGAAAGAATCCTGTTTTAATTAGACAGATGATCAGATCTTCTGCGCATTATTAGTTTTTTCGTTGCATTCAACTGTTTTATAAATTTTGACAGGTATGCAATTGATACTATGCAATCTGCTAGCATGAAGGAAGCCAAGAAAAACGGTGTTTATGGGCTGCCTGAAGAAACAACACTGGTGCAGTTAATATTTGGGGGCTATCTACGATCAAAGGTTTTCTTCACAAAACACTCAACTTTTCCAAGTCTGAAACTCTAGTGTCAGCATATCATATCCAGTGAAATTACATTGTTTATTCTTTTCAACTTTTTCTTCCTTTTTATAGATAAAATGCACAATGTGTCAAGGCAGTTCAGAACAATGTGAACGCATTTTGGATCTTACTGTTGAAATAGATGGGGATATCAATACCCTTGAAGAAGCACTTCATCGGTTTACATCTACAGAAATTTTAGATGGTGATAATAGATACAATTGCAGCAGGTTGGTTCGATTTTGTTCCATTGTTTAGATGTGGTCATGACTAAGCTTCTTGCATTCATCACCATGCAGTCAATTAAAGTTTATGTAAATTTTTGGGAATTGATTTTGAAACAAAGTATTGGCACTTATAGTTACTTGACTTAACACACCATAGGAGTTCAGGTTGGTGATCGTTTATACAATCTAACTACTGGAACTTGTGGGAGAAATCAATGCATACTCTGCGGTCTAGTTCTATTGATTTGTAGTACCTGACATCACCCTGCTTTTTTGCTTCCAAATCTGATATGCTTCAAACTATTATCCTTGGCAGATGCAAGTCATATGAACGTGCCAAAAAGAAGTTGACAATATCAGAAGCACCAAACATCCTGACTATTGCGCTGAAAAGATATCAGGTACCATTAAAACTCTTAGGTTATTTCCTTACTTCAAGGTTCAATATGCACTCAGGAAATCTAGTCCACTTTATGTTGGGTTAGTTTTTCTTGTGTTTGTTCAGATAAAGTTTACCTGCAGTTTTTTGTTTATGTTCCAATGACACTTTTCCCTGTTTGGACAGTCTGGTAATTTTGGCAAGATCAACAAGGCTGTCAGGTTCACGGAGTACTTGAATTTGTCTAACTACATGAGTACAGCAGATGATATTTCCCCCGTGTACCAGCTCTATGCTGTGGTTGTCCATCATGATGTTATGAATGCAGCCTTTTCTGGCCATTATGTGTGTTATGTCAAGGACACACAAGGGAAGTGGCACAAGATGGATGACAGCCAGGTAAGCAGTTCTTTCTACAATATGTCCTTTCTACATTATGTATTTATGTGTGTTATGTTAAGTACACTTTTTTAGATACTGGAAGACATTTAAGCTTGTTGTGTGTTATCTATCATGACAACCATTTTTTTTCGTCATCCCTATTTCTGGGTTGATTCCAAATAATCAACGGACTAGACCTCTTATTCGATCATTAACCAGATGTGTTCATTTTTGGTAAATAGCAGCGAAATACTTAGGCATTTATTAGATCTCATAAGAATGATGTGCTCTGCTTTCTTACATAAACTGATGTTCTGTTCTAAATCGCCTACTATTCTGTCTGTAGGTGAAACCTGTTTCTCTGGAAAAAGTCTTGTCAAAGTGTGCATACATGCTATTTTACGCAAGGTAAAAACCTGGTTTTCCCTGCTCTTAGTCAATGATGACACTGTTATCCAGTATATTTTGTAGCCTCATTTTTCTGGGTATCCTTAATTCCTTTAAATTAATCGGGAAATATCAGGTGTTCACCACGGGCACCAAACTCTGTAAGAAAAATGATTCTTGCTCAAGACTCATCGCGCACAAAGAAAGCCAAGCAGATGGTGGATCCAGGACCACCATCTTTGGAAGGAGGAAGTTACTTAAGCAGACACCAAGGTGGGCAGTCATGTAGAGATCATATAGTCTATGACCTCACCTACACATTCGGTGGCTCATCTTATACAGTAGTGGAGTCCCCGAGTCCAAGTGACAGCTCCTCGCTGTTCAGCAACTCTGATGCAGGGTCAACCAGTACTTTCAGTAGTGATAGCACTGACAGCACAAGGAATTCGACCAGCATGGAGGAGTATGATTACATATTTGGAAGCTCGGATCAAATGTACCCAGTAAGCACGGTGGTTATACCTGAGGAACATGAACTTAGCTATTCGCGGCAGAGGTCTAGCTTGAACCCCAGCACTTCAAGTCAATATGTGGATCAAGCAGCTGAGGTTGAGATGCTGCACCAGCACCAGCATCAGGCCGGCAGAGGGGGCTGGGATGAGGGTGATGTGATGCCATTCTTCTATTCCAACCAAGGTAAACATCACGATAGTAGTAGAAGTAGCAACATTAGTAGTAGTAATAGGAAGTTAACAGAACAGCGTAGGACGATTGGGGAGGTTGACCATGGCCCTGGAGAGGGCCATGGCAGCGTTTTACTTAGAAGGGCGGCTAGGGAGAGGATTGCCCAAGCAATTTATTGATACAGGGGGCTTGGGATGTAGATTAATAATTTATTATCCTGTATAAATACATTATTGCAATTATAAAAAAGGCATTCATTAAGGCCTTGTTTGGATAGTCTGAAATTACTACCCATCGACGTGGATGGGCTAGGATTTTGAACTAAAATCCTGGCACACATGTTGACTGGCTAGGATTGAGGCTCATCCAAACAAGACCTATGAGAAGAGGCGTCCATCCTTTCCCCTTGACATGATTCCTTAGCTGGGTGAATTAATGGGGTCGATCTTTGGTGCAACTTACTCATTATGTAAGGTTGTGCTTGTGCATAATACACTTTTATTTTTTTCCAAAATAATTTTAGGAAAAATAATAGGGGAGACATTGTTTACTTGCTCTAATCTTTCACTAAATAGAATTCTGACTCTAGATCGGTGGAGAAAAGATAATCAAGATGGAAGCCGAGTGTTTTCATCTTTGTTGTCCTCTCTCCGAATCTGTAAAGAGTTGGTGTGATTTTTTGGATGGTCCTGAGCATTCTGAACGCCATCCAACTATTTGTTTTTCTTAAAAGCTTTTTCTTTATCTCTTTTCTTAAAAGATTTTTGGAAGCACAAGCCTTGCACAATGGAAATATTTGTACGCAGACACACACCAATCCACGGTTAATCACTTGAAAAGGATGGGAGTCAGCAACTCTCAGTACTTGAGGTGTCTCCATAAGACTACAAAGGCTATAAATGGATGGGTTTAACGTATGGGCCTTTAGCCCATGTGAGAAACCCTTCAGTCCTTCACAGGATGGAAGGCGTTTGATCTAAACTTTTACGGCCTGTTCAACCTGTGCTGAAGCAGGCCGTGAAACTTGTAGGAGTAGGTTTCCAAATTGTAGGGCTTGTTAGTTTGCTACTATTGTCAAATTCTGGAAATGTGTCGATAGCACATATAAGGTGCCAAAATTTTTTATCAACTTATATGTGTTATTGACACATTTTGACAAACACTAGACAAAATACTATTCAAAATACTAATAATTTGGTATGACACATTTTATTATCAAACCAAAATGGTCCGTAGTCTTTTGACTTATATGATCCTGATTAAGAGTGGCATTTGGGTGGGTCCCTACCCTCATTAAAAGAACATTCCCACACTTTCTGATCACATATTTTATTAATAGCTTTATAACTAAATCATTTTTTGCATATTTTATTTTTTACACTTTAACTTGTTCTGTTTAGATTGAATTGCAAATTTGTTTGGCTAATATTGGTTTTGATTATTCTGCTATTTGCCTTTTTGTATTGTGTGTGTTTTTTAAATGATATACAGTACCTAAATCCACTTGACATTAGAAACAAGTCTGGTTTAAACATTTTTTTATGGTGGCACATATTGTCCATGCCAAACATTTCTTGCTGAAGTGTGGCAATCTAAATAGAAACACTTGTCCTAACCGCGAGCGAATGGCCAAGGTTGCTATAGAAATTTCCGGGGCCTTTCGTTGTGTTCCTTTTAAAATAGAAAAAAAAAAGGTGGTACAGGAATATTGGCACGCCACAAAAATGATTACAAACTACGCACAAGCTTAGACGAGTGTGTGAAAGTTTGACTCCTAGTCAAGAAATGATAAACTATTTGTGCCACTCTTACAAGTAGTGATAAAAGATATGCCACTGCACCCACATGTCATAAACAGATGAGGACCTATATGTTACATATAGACAATAAATGACAAATTTTTAATTGACACATTGCAAATATATAGTTAAATGTCCCCCTAGTCAAACACGTAGCTGTTCACCTTTTCTTTATTATTATTATCTTACATATATGTGCTCTTGAAATAGGAGTAGGGTACGTACTATAGACAAGCAGGGTGTATTATCCGTGGCCCCTTAGGTGGTGTTTGGATTTAGGGATTTAACTTTAGTCTCCTGTATTTAGACACTAATTTAGAGTATTAAATATAAACTACTTACAAAACTAATTATATAAATGAAAGCTAATTCGTGAGACAAATTTTTTAAGCCTAATTAATCCATAATTAGAGAATGTTTACTGTAACATCACATAGGCTAATCATGGATTAATTAGGCTCAATAGATTCGTCTCGTGAATTAGTCCAAGATTATGGATGGGTTTTATTAATAGTCTACGTTTAATATTTATAATTAGTATCCAAACATCTGATATGATAGGGACTTAAAAGTTTTAGTCCCATTTAAACAGAGTCTAACTTCAGCCCTACCCCCTTTTCATTGTTCTCCATTCAGTCAACTTATTTTATTATTTAGTTCAATTGCTGTTTGTAAGAAATATTCCATTGCTGCTTTTATTTCTCAAACAATGTGTTTTTTTTTCTTGTCATGCCCTCTAATGCATCTGTCCCAAAATATGTTTTTTTAATAGTCACAAGTATTAAGGAGGTTGATGCAAATGATGGGAGAAATATTGTGATTGGTTGAAAAAAGAAATCATATGAGAACATTAAATAGAGTGATTGTGATTAGTTGAGAGTAAAGGATATGAGAAAAAATAGCTTCATTTTAGGATATGCTATTATGCTAAACTATATTTTGGAAATAACTACTACCTCCGTTCCAAAATATAACAATTTTTGGCTATGAATCTGGACACACAGTTGTCCAGATTCAAAGCTAAAAATACTTATATTTTAGGACGGAGGGAGTATATTTTGAAACGAATGAAGTATTTATTAATTTCTTGGGCTTGGTTACCCTTCTACAAAACAAAAGGTGTGATAGGAACATTTGTGATTCTTAGCCTTCTTACTTTGCTACTTTCTCCATCTAGGAAAAAACTAACTTCTAGAGTTGAAGCTTTATGTTTTTTAAATAAACCTCTACCTGGCTTCTAGCAGATTGATATGATGCGTGCATCAATATTGTGTTGTTGTTTCTAGCTAGTATTTTACATCTACAGAAGTTTTAGATGGTGATAATAGTAGTGTAGAAAAATCTGGATATAGTGAGAGTACCAATAAAAAGCATTAGTAATTAATTATGTTTATCTTGCTATCTGAAATTGTGCTACACACTAGGGTATTTTGGTCTTCTGCTGTTAGTACTAAATTTCTATTTGGTTTTAGGAGTTTTTTTTTTAGATAGGAGAAATAGCACCGAAGCTCTAAGCCATGCAACCAGTTGTTTATCAGCATGTATCAAGAGTGATTTCAACTTATCCATATACTTGGTCAAGTTGCTTGGCATTGGTGTGCTCCTAATATATCCAATAGGACTACTCTCTCAGTCCCAAAATAGTTGTTTCTTTCGAGTTTAAATTTTGTCCCACAATACTTATCACTTGTTAGTACTACTTGTCAAATCAGTCACCTCCAATTCAAATTTTTACACATTCTATCCTCACCACTATCTTGCTTCTATTCAAATAAGAGGCATTATAGTTTTTACTTCTCAAACCTTAATTTGAGCTAAACAAACTAGAAAGACAAGTATTGTAGGACGGAGGAAGTACTTATTAGACCCTTGAAATGTAATGGTTGGTCTACTTAACTCCAAAGTATCATATGGGTATTCTATCCTCTAAAGTAGTATGAAAATTAGTTCAAATAACCACCCTGGACAGTATTGGGGATTTGGGGGTAGTTTTGCCACATTTTGTAGCTAACGTATGGCGATGCCCCAACCAGTATTTGTGACATATTCATTCGCTCGGGTTGGCTCCAAAATGTTGACTGAGAGCGTGTTAGTGTACTCTTGCGATGGCAAACTAGGGAGTCGAATTTGAGAGGGGATTGCTTATAAGCCATCACTATATATGTTAGTTTCCAAGGTGGCAAATTAAAAGGGGTTAAATAGACATGTATAACACATACATGATTGTAGCTTCTCTTTTATAAAAATGTTATTTACACTTATTTTGAAAATTTTGATTATGCCCTTCTTAAATTTTGTATGTCATTGCACTTGTCTTTATAAAAATGTTCTTTACACTTTCAGAGATGTTGATTAATTATACCCTGCACAATGTTTTGCAGATGTCATTGTAATTTGTCTTTATAATAAGAATGTTGTTTACACTTTATTTTGAAAAATGCTGATTATACCCTGCCCCACACTGTATACTTTGCAGATCCCATGTATGGATACCCACCAGCATACAATGCTCCGTTCGTGTAGAACGGGCATGGAGGTATGCTATCTTCAAGTTGGAAGACACCGTCCATCATCGTCTCCAACTCCACCAACTTGAAGAAAACAAAAACTTGTATGTTTAGGCGACAAGAAGAAAACAAAACAAAAACTTCATGCAGAATAGAGTATACAGTAGCTAGGTTAGCTCAGCGTAAATAACTGCATAAGTCGACTAATAATGCACTGTCTTGTGTAAACATAACGTTGACAATCTCAGAAACCACCAATAATCTGTGTGCAATGCAAAATGTTGTACTTGTGTTATGTTTGGTTGGTGTTTATGTGTGTATGCCTGTTTGTGTTACGTGCGTGTAGTATGGTGGTGTTTGTGTGTGACACACAACACCCAGACCGGGCTGTGTGTGTGTATGAGATCCGTTTGTATGATGTGTGTGCATGCATGCGTATGTGTCACACACACAAACACACACACATCAAGACCGGGTGCTGTTCAGGTCAACAACCCTCCAAATGCAGTGGCCTGTGTCTGCATGCAGTAGCCCACACTAAAGTTTGCCCGTGCATAAATAGCTTGTGCTCTCTCTAGCTCCCTGTCCATGCGACGCACTGCGTAGCCTACTACGGCAAATACTAGGCCTGCATGGGCACAGAGGTGCAGACGTGATAGGCCGGTGGGGGCACGGCCATGCATCCTGCAGATTATTTTATGCGTATGGAAGTATAGCAGTGGAGTACGCATCCCATATAAAACCAATTTAGATGTGACTCATATTATAAATCTGAACATACTCCATATAAATCTAAACATACTTCATATAAATTCGTTACACTAGAATATATCACAACCATTTTTAGATACATTTTTTTGGAGAGGGAGTAATCAGCAATACTACATTTCTTCTAAAATAGATTAATCTAGTAGGAGTAGTATAACATATTCTAGTACTCCCTTCGATCCATTTAAGTATATTTGTATCCAACGTTTGACCGTCTATCTTATTTTAAAAAATTATGAAAAAATAAAAAAAATCACGGATAAAGTACTATTCATGTTTTATCATATGACAGGGGAGTACTTTAAATCTAAACAGATAAATAATACTAGAATATATCATATCTCATAATACATTAACTTATTTTGGGTCGGAAGGAAGTAGTACAAAGTAGCGAGAGAAACATACAATACTATTCTTTGATTTTAAGTGGCTGATATATGGATCCTACATTCAGCAGGAGATATGTCACTTACCCACGTTAGACGATAATATTATAAGAAAAAAACCTCATCTAGCAACAAGCCAGCCAACAGGGGTGAAAACAGATAACGTTTCGTTAAAAATAATATGTTTTTTCAACTTTTTCCTAATTATATATAAAGTGTACTCCCTCTGTCTCAAAATAAGTGTAGTTTTGTACTACTCATGTCCAACGTTTAAATGTTCTTCTTATTTGAAAATTATTATTATTATTATTACTACTATTACTATTATATGATAAAATATGAATAATACTTTATGTGTGACTATTTTTTTTAATTTTTTCATCAATTTTTCAAATAAAACGGATGGTCAAATGTTGGACACGAATACGGGATACCCACGGCTGCACTTATTTTGGTTTCGTATTAAAACCATCCATTATACTTAAATAAAGTTATAAATATGAAAAAAGTTATGGTTGTATCAAAATCATTTAAAAATAATAAAGAGTAAAATACATATAGGGTCATTTAACTTATTCAAAATATATATCTGAGTCACTAATTTAAGTTAATTTTGTCATGTACTCGTCTAACTATCCATGTGAGCATAAATTACACATGGCATGCTACCTAGGATTGAAAAAAAAATACTTCTGGAAATGTGCAGACCTATCAATTTAAATGCATGATCTAGCAATGCCCCTTTGACCCAAAATAAATTTATTTTTCACCCATCCCACACATACCAATACAATAAAAAAACTAAAATGCCCCTACTTTATTAAATTAATGCAACTATTTTTCACATTGTCTACTCTCAATACAATTATCCTCTATTTTTATAAACTTTGATGTAATAATTACTAAAAGTGAACTTATTTTGGGACAAATGTAATGAGTCAAAGATGAACTTATTATGGCGGGACGGATTATTTGAGTGGAAAAAATATATAGAGAAAATGAAAGATGTTAGGGTTTGATAGCAAGCGAGAGATCACTGAGAACTAGAACTCGTCAAACCAGAAAAAAAAAGGATTTGGTTCCACTAATATATATGGGGTTTTATGCACATATCTAGATACAAGTTTTTTAATCCAACGTGGCATACTATACGTATGCTTACATGGGCAATTAGATGGATAAATGATTCACTTAACTTATATTAGTGATTCAAATATGTATTTTTAAACTAAAGTGTCTATGTAACACAAACAAATTGAATGATCCCTTAGTACCCCTCCATCCCAAAATAAGTACAGTTTTAAACTATTCAAGTCCAACGTTTGACCATTCGTTTTATTTAAATTTTTTTTTATGATTAGTATTTTTATTGTTATTAGATGATAAAATATGAATAGTATTTTTTGTGTGACTAAATTATTTTTTTTATTTTTATAAATTTTTCATATAAGACGGATGGTCAAACATTGGACATGGATATCTACAGTGCACTTATTTTGGGACGGATATACTCCCTCCGTCCTATAAAAATTCAATCTAATACTGGATATAATATATCCTAATACAATAAATCTGGACATATCTATAAAGTGTCATATTTCATATTCTTTTTTTAAGGAGGGAGTAGTACATTTTACTCAACAATAAAATATTGTTTTCATCCCTACACCAGGCTGGCAAGGCAAGCATATCTGATCGTCTCCGGCGCCGGTGGCGTGAACAGCGCCGGCACTTATGATGATTCAGGTCCAGGTCGGGAGAGTGACGGCCGGCCTGTGCCTGCCTGCCTGCTCTGCCTGATGTGATGTGATCGGACGGATGCGAGGATTGTTGCTGCTGCATGTCGCGGCCGGCCGGTGAATCAGTGATGATGATCTGCCCTTCTCTTCGCTTCGCTTCGTCCGCGCCCGCGATCGTACGTACGCCTCGGGCGCTATGCACGGCCCAAACGCCATGATTCCCCATTAGATACACCGTTTGCACGGCCCGGCAATTATGAGGCGTGTCCGTTCGTTTCATGCATGCAAGCGCCCGGATCGACGGACGGACCATGGTTTGGTACTTTGTCCATCGGTGGATGGATGATGGATCCATCGGTCCACGAACCGCGACCGACCTGTCATCTGTGTTCATGCCATGTCTCAGCGATCGATCGGTGTGAGACTGTGAGGTTGCATTGGGAGGAGCTGCGATTCTGCGAAAGATCCGAGAATATATCAGCAAGTAGTATCACATCTCGATCGATTCAGGATTATTTCCAGCGGATCGACGAGGCATCTCTGCGCGCGACGCCATCCGGACAGGAAACGACCGCTATATATCTCGATGACACGATCTGCGACCTGTACGTACGTATGACCACGTACAGGTGTGATTAGAGGCTGTTTAGATGGGACTTTTAAGTCCCTATCACATCGAATGTTTGGACACTAATTATAAATATTAAACATAGACTATTAATAAAACCCATCCATAATCTTGGACTAATTCGCGAGACGAATCTATTGAGTCTAATTAATCCATGATTAGCCTATGTGATGCTACAGTAAATATTCTCTAATTATAGATTAATTAGGCTTAAAAAATTTGTTTCGCGAATTAGCTTTCATTTATGTAATTAGTTTTGTAGGTAGTCTATATTTAATACTCTAAATTAGTGTTTAAATACAGAGACTAAAGTTAAGTCCCTGGATCCAAACACCACCTTAGTTCACCAAAATTAAAAATTGGTTGAAATTGAAACGATGTGATGGAAAAGTTGAAAGTTTATATGTGTAGAAAAGCTTTAATGTAATGGAAAAGTTGAAAGTTTGAAAAAAAAATTTGAAACGTTTTGATGTGATGGAAAAGTTGAAAGTTTGAAGGAAAACAAGGCCATAGTATATATCCTTTGCAAGTTGCATTTGCCACCCTGCGCAGAGATATGATCACGCCAGCTACCTTCCAATCTCCCAATTCCATTCGAACTTGACGAGTGATGACTGTGCCGACAAAACCAATTAACGGAGTAGTAGTAGTAGTATTCGGTGTGACAGATGCGTGTGCGCTACAGGAGAGAGTCCAGAGAGAGAGAGAGACAGCGTACCCTGGTCAAGCGATTACTCAAAGTGCAGAACATGTCTCGTGCCTCGCCATATATATCGATCGATCAGCACACAGCCGTGGTCCCATGTTGTGTAGAGAGATCACAGTGCATATCCCCCCACACGTACGCGCACATGGCGAAGCGCAGTACCACGCGCTGTTTGATTTGGTCGACACATACAGAGGCGCCGCCTGCTCTGCTCGCTCGCGATAGCGAGAGGAGCGAGAGACCGATCGATCGCCGTGGTACCCGACAGCGGGTGGCCACGAGGTGCGACCCGAGCGCTGGGGGCCTCTGGCGCGGGCGAAGGCATGCAGGGATCGGCACGTTGACGCCGCGCGCGCGCGCGCGCTGCACCGGGCGGTCCCGCGGCGCGCTTGGACGGACGACTGTTTTTTGCAGCAGGTTGGCCCATGAGGATGTGAAGATGTTAACGTACGGGGCATTTTTCAATAGCCGCCGAACGCTTACAGCTGCAAATGCCAACATTTTTCTTTTCTTTTTTACTAGCTTGCAAATGATTGTACTAGTTGCATGCCAAACCTTTTCGGGTCATCTTTTACAGTACTCTTAATTAGTCTACCACCCTGCTCTTTTCAGAACTTTACTGCATTATTACTGTGAATTGTTTGTTCTATTTAAATTGCTTAGATCACTTGTTTTAAGCTATTTTGAAATTTTATTTATCAAGATATATAACTTATCCTGATAATCTAATCAATAATCTATCTCAAAAATGATACCAGCTTTTGCACTAGTATGACTTTGTGACACTAATAACAATTTCTCCTATAACTTTTCATTTGATAGCAACTACTTACCGCTTAACAATTGGTAGATTATACTTTCGTAATTCAGTTAGCCTTTCCTTATGTCTATATTCTATAAGATCTATTCTTTTGGGCAATGTTCTAAGTATTATATGTCCCATAAACCCTATTCTTAATCTATAATATTATAGCGAGTTAAAAAATATATCTATTGTTATCACCAATCTCAATAAACCTCCTTACACTGCCTTTGTTGTATCCCGAGTCTCCTGTCCATGCGCCATTCCTTATTTTCTTTAACGAATCATCTCATATGCATTGTTATTTTTTTAGTCTCTCTTGTACCCGTCATATCGCCTTCTGAGAAGCGCCCATGGGTCTTCCGGCTAGCACCACAAGGTAGTGGGCTAGACGACCTAGGTTCAAAACTTCACCCTTTTAATTATTTAATATTAGGTCCTTTCGTAGTATTCGCGTCTTTTTTATCATATCGCCTACTAATCCCTTCCTCGATGATTCTATGATCTTGATCTTCCTCATCTATTATGTAAAAATGTCATAACCATCCTCCGTCAATCGCTCACCATCGGGCCGCAATATCCGATGATCTCCAAGGTGATCCCAGTCTGAGGACTCCATCAAAATGTATGAATTCTATAAGACTTTTGCAATACTTAGTTCAATTCCTTTAAGTTTATTTGTTCCATAGGAACCTAAAGGGTAGATCATCGGCATCGGAATGTAACTTAAGAGCTTGGTTAGAAAGATGATCTCACCAGCTCAAGCACAGATGTTAACACCGTCCTACTTCGAGAAACTCGGTTGGAGGGCATCCACAATCTTTTCACATCAATGGTAAGCTGAGAAAATCGACCAGAATGCATATGCATTAAGAAAAAAAAAGTCACTTTTGAAGCAAAACCATAACCTGTAGGCATCCAAATACATTAAAAAAGAAAGAAAGAAAAGGCTATCACCGTCTGATTTTTTTTCCACCGAGAAACAAGGTACAAACGCATGTACTTGCAACACAGGTTTAATTTTTCGATTTCGAAGTAAAAAACCGCTCCTTATCGGTTTACCAAAATATGACCGAAAACCGATAAAAACCTATGACTTTCGGTCAACGCCGTATGAAAACCGACTAATACCGACCGGTTTTAATAATCCGAGAGCCTAGCGGTTTTATTAAAGCCAACCGATTTTCGTGAAATTCCATTGGTTTTATAAACCCTGGCACATACTCACCTCTATGAATATACACACTATCCCTATAAGCATCTCCGGAAGATTTGACCGACATATACTGAGATTGACGAAGTCACTACGGACGCCATACTGCTGACTGGTACGTCGCATACCACTGAAAGTATAATTAGCCGTAAATACGGGTATCCATATCAAATCTAGAGCTTAAACAAAGATGAACTGGTTTTATCAAAAAACTCTGACCAGTTAATATACTCTCACTTCACAATCACTATCAGAATTTTGAATACACAAGAACGAATCAACACCAAATTCAACCACGAAATAATTCGACCATCCATTTACGCGTGAGAGTTGAGACCGTACCATTCTGATGTCCGGTTAGGGAAAGCGGACAACGGCCGTGAGAAGACAAAAGGATAAAAAGCAACACTCTCCCATGTCGCTCTCACAAACAGTGGCACACCGCCTCCCCCCTCTCTCCCACAGGCTCATCCTGTCCTGTTCATACTGCCACTAGCCACTGTATCAAGCAAGCTTGAAGAGCTAATCCTGCTCTTCCCTTCCCTTCCCTTCCCTTCCCTTCTCCCTCCCCCATCACTCTCTTATCCCGAGCTCCATTCCGTTCCAGAGACCTCTCCTCATCAGTGCCAACCCCCCACACCTCTCATGGCCACTTGCCTGTGAGTGACACGCCGCTGATTCGTCCGCTTGCTTTGCTTCTTTGATCTTTCGAGCTAGCTGCTAGTGTGTGTGCACAGTTGCAGCTAGCCAAAGCTTTTGTCTAGTGGTTTTGATTGATTGCTACTCTGTGCCATGTCGTTCGGCGAGAGGGACATGAACAAGGAGAGCAGCATGTACCAAGAACGCGACGACATGGCGGGGATACGGTTCGCGACGCCGCCGCCGCCGCCTCAACAGCAGCAGCTGGTGGAGTGCTTCTCCGACGAGGTGGACAGCCGCGGGAGTGGCGAGATGAAGGATGCCGTGGGGAGCGGGAGTGGGCAGCTGGTCGTTGTTGGTGGCGGGGATGGAGCGAGCATCGAGGTGGCGAAGAAGAGGAGGGGGAGGCCGCCGGGGTCCAAGAACAAGCCGAAGCCGCCCGTGGTGATCACGCGGGAGGCGGAGCCGGCGGCGGCGATGCGGCCGCACGTGATCGAGATCCCCGGCGGGCGGGACGTCGCGGAGGCGCTCGCGCGGTTCTCGAGCCGTCGGAACCTCGGGATCTGCGTGCTCGCCGGCACCGGCGCGGTCGCCAACGTGTCGCTCCGCCACCCGTCACCCGGGGTCCCGGGCTCAGCTCCGGCGGCGATCGTGTTCCACGGCCGGTACGAGATCCTCTCCCTGTCGGCCACGTTCCTGCCTCCGGCCATGTCCTCCGTGGCGCCCCAGGCCGCGGTCGCCGCCGCGGGCCTCTCCATCTCGCTCGCCGGCCCGCACGGCCAGATCGTCGGCGGCGCCGTGGCAGGCCCGCTCTACGCCGCGACCACCGTCGTGGTCGTCGCCGCCGCCTTCACCAACCCCACCTTCCACCGCCTCCCCGCCGACGACGACGCGTCGGTGTCTGTCTCGGTGTCACTCTCCGGCAGCGGCGACGCGGACGAACACCGGGGCCACCAGCACAAACCGGAGCCGCAAGAACCGCGCCAAATTCGACGGCCGCCACCGCACCTGGCAGCAGCCGCCGCCGTCTCAGCACCGCAGCCGGTGGAGCCATGCGGCGCGCCCATGTACGCCTGCCACCCTCAGCCACAGGAGGTGATGTGGCCGCCGCCGGCTCGTACGCCGCACCCGCCACCGCCACCGCCGTACTAATCCGACCGAATTGGTACGCCATTGCCACATTGCTTGCATCAAGGTTAATGGCGCAACGACGATGAACGCCTAGGTAATTGCTAGCTAGATCTCCATTGACCTTATCTCCTAGGGTTTAACTCCATTTTCCTTCAGCTTCTAGCTAGTATGGATTTCGATATCTGCATTAGCGTGGAAATATGCCTTCTTTGTTTTTTTTGTTGCATGCACGTCTAAGCCTGGCCAAATGACACTTTTGCTTTTCTTATCTTCTTCGAGTATTTGCAAGCTAACCAAATCTGGTATAAAAAGGTTGTTTGCAGTTTGCACCAGTGATCGATCGAACTTGAGAATGCTGCTCTTATGATGTCTTTTGTTGCTTGTCATTGGTTGAACTACGATTTAAACAAGCAACCAAAGATAAATTTAGGATATTCTTTTTATATTTCTATTTTTAACGGTCATCAAAAGACGCAGAGATAGGTATATTTATTCCATTATGTAAAAAAAAAACTTCCTTACCCGCGGCGTAAACATGATGACTGATTTTTTTTAAAAAAAAAAGACAACGAAATCCCCTAAAAATAACCTCTAAATTTAAGTTCAAGGAGCAGCCAAGCAAGCAGAGTATCTCTTTTTAGTTTTTTTTTATATTTCCACTGACAATTGAAATAGTATATGTCTATTTTTCATATTAGAGGAAAGCGTTACCAGTGCATGCCCATTCTGCTATTTGTCTCAGATCTCTAGTCTACCGTATATGGGCCTTCAGCCGCTCCATCTATCCATGTTCTCTACTTTGCTTGCTTTTTCTAGTTTTCCTTTTTCAAGGATGCAGATGAATGCACGCTAATAGAACGATAAAAATGCAGTCACACTGGCATAATCTCGTCGTATAATATGTGCACTGGTTCGTTGGTTCATGTTGTGATTTGGGCTGCAGGTACGGTAGAGGTAGTCACCTCGGTTGTGATCGTATGTAGAAGTATTAATTTGTCGAAAGTGCATCCCTCATGTAATACTCTCTGTTTTAAATTCTTATGAATGGTTACTATTACTGTTTTAACTTCAACTTAACTTTTAAGTTATTAGATTATAATGAATGAAAGTTAAATTTTTCCTGAAAAAGAAATAATGAAAGTTAAATCGTTATACTCCTGATAATTCATATTTTAAAATATTTACTTCTTTTTTTTAAAAAAAAGAGCAGTATCACGGGACGAAATTTGAAACATGACGTGGAATGTATGACAGGCCTAGCGTCTGCCCCTGATTAGCTTGGCAGACCTGTAGGAGTACGTACTCCGTTGACAAGACTTTTGACGTGACAATATTGATGTTGGGCATAGCATTCACTGGCCTATGGCATCTTGGACGTGTCTGATTTTTACTCGCTTCTTCTGGTTTGGGCCGGCCGTTTACTAAGGATTACTATACGTCCTGGACTTGGAGTACAGGATTAGAAGAGCTTACAGGAGTACAGTAGCTCGTTTCATAAAATATGCTACGGCAATTTATATCAGCTTCAGGTGTTTTTACGGTTAATACAGCTTCAGGTATTTTACAGTGAAATTATATTAGATTCAGGGTGTTGTGCAGAAATATAGAACATTATAGGGTCCCTTTAAATCGCATGAATAAAAAAAAAGGAGAAATATGAAAAATATATAATTCTGACATGAATATAAGTGCAAAACACATTAAATAAATACAAGAATAACTATTTGATTAAACCGCAGGAAAAATGTAGGAATTAGATAAGAGAGATAGACTCAAAGTAAATTTTCTGAGGTTGGAGCTATTGCTAAGTTTCTTTCAAAATCTTTGTAGGATTGTCGATTTCATAGGACTTTCTAAGTATAGGATATGATTCAATCCTCGGTTTCAAAGGTTTTCATAGGAAATTTTTCTATAGAATTGAAATTCTCCAAAAATTTCTTTAGCATGGATTAAGGTTAACGAGAAAATTACTTTGATTCCTCTCATTGACATATGGATAGTTTGTGTAGGAGGGTTATTGGGGAGGGTAACATGGGAACAAATTTGAATCAAAGGTGATTGATAGGATAGGTAGTTCCTATAAAGAGTATACAAATACTTATATTGTGATATAAACTTTGAATCGTGTAAACCATTATATTTTGGAGCAGAGATAAATACTTTCAATGTTTACAAATATAAGCATTTGAAACAATAAAAAATCAAGGGCCAATACTTGGTATAATACGTGTGTATATGATTTGTTGAGTCAGAACAGCTTTATTTGATTCAAGAATTACAAAATAGCCAAAATAAAAATACTCCAAACCAATAATTATATTTGACTATAAGTATATTTCTTTATTTTGTAATTTTTCGGCATAATCAATACTAGTATTATTTTTCTTCAATTAAGGATTTAGTTTTTTTTTCATATATTGATGTTTTTGAAGTTTGTACCCACATGGAAAATCCCATATTCACCGCTAGTCGTGGCTTCATTGTGTTCTCTCTCAATAATATACTCCTTCCTCTCAAAGTATATGATATCTAATTTTTTAGAGATTAAGGATAAAGGAAAAGGACTATAATACCTTAAAATTATGGATATATATATAGAGAGAGAGAGTGTGTGAAAAGGGTTGTTAGGGTAAGGCCAGTTAAAACTGAGAGCTAGATGGTGGAAGAAGTAGTACGACTACCACAAATATGTAAATATTTTGAAAAAAAAAGTTCTAGAAGTATCTATATTTAAAAATGTGAGTAGTACGTAGAGGATTTATACACATAGTTTATGTTTATGAAGTATGTGTAGAGAAAATTGATATTTTCCCATCTTGGGATAGGGTTTCGCTGGAACGTTACTCCCGAATGTGACTTTTTTAAAATGTCACTTTTAAACGAAGCCAACTTGCTGGAACGCCATTTCGACCATTTTAGATGATTTTGAAATGTTCTCCACCATTTTGCTCTCTTCCTATGAACAAAATGCCCTTGCCGGTCTTTGCCCCACCCCGCAACCATAGCCTTCCTCGTTGCCGACCCCCATCTCCAACCTCCTCCTTGAGTGCCTAGCCGGCGTCCCCTGTGCCTCTCTCCCGCAGCTCCGCGCCGCTTTGCTGCGCTCGTCGCCTCCGACGCCTTCCTCCACCTCCGCCATGCCCACAGCAAGCTCCGTCCCTCCCTTCTCGCCCTCTCCCTCTCTCATCACGCAAGCGTTACTCCAGTGTTCTACGTCACCGGAGATGTCGCAGTATCCGATGAGGGTGCATGGGCGCTCGAGGCGCACGTGTGTGCTGGTGCGGGCGAGGAGCTGGGACTCTTTGTTGGCGAGGAAGGAGGAGTGGTCGCCAAGGATCTTGAGCAAGCGGTCGCCGCTGGGGAAGGAAGGCGACGGAGGAGGGAAACAAGCAAGGGCACGAACCCTAGCGTCGCAGCGTGGGCGAGCTCGGAGGCGGTGAGGAGGAGGCGGTTGCGCGGGTGGGAGAGCAGGAGAAGGGGAAGGAGATGAGCGCAGAAGAGAAGGCGTGGTAGAAGGCAGAGTAGCGGCCGCCGGCGATGTGGAGTAGAATGAGGAGGCAGTGGGTGAAGGGTGCTTCGACGAGGAAGGACGATTGGATGGGATCAATCCCCTTCCTCACGCAAGTCAACGAAAATGGCTTGGGGCAAACAGGTCGAAGCACGATTAAAACGTTTCGAAATCACCTAAAATGGTCGAAATGCGTTTCAGTAAGTTGGCTTCGTCTGAAAGTGGTATTTTAACGAAGCCTTATTTCGGAGTGGCATTTCAGCGAAACTCTATCCCGAAGATGGCAAAATATCAATTTTTTCGTTATATCATATTAATTAATACATAAATTAATATGTATTGGATCTCCGGTAATTTTCCTTCCGAATTCGCCACTGAGTATGTGTATACTGTGTATTATTGTGCATGCGTTAAGGATGCTTTAGCTCAAGTATCCGTGGATGAACAAGTCCTAAATCAAAGCAGAGATGAGATGAGGGTGTAGAGAAAGGCGTCTAGCCTCTAGGGCGCTTTAGCTTTCCCCGCGGAGATGCAAGATACGATCGCAGGCCACCTGCTGAAGTACAACCAGGCCTGCAAGCAAAGCCCACGAAAGGAAAGGCAGCCATGAGATGAGATGACTGCACAGTGCCCAGCCGCACCGCAACAAAAGCAGCGCCTGCTTAGCTTAGCTTCTGCGGCTGCCTTTGCTTCTTCGGTGCCACACCTGCAAAACCACCGAAACATCTCTCTCCGCGCAAAGCAAAACCACCGAAACGTCTCTCTCCGCGCAAGCTAGCGAGGTGTACTCGATCCAACGATCGATCAACGTTGTCTTATCTTTCCTCCTTCTCTTTTCGTCAGGCCAGGCAAATCCAGCCACTTTTTTTCACTGCTCTACGTAGGAGTACTCCGTACGAATTTATCGTGCAGCTGATCGAGACGACGTAGCACCGTACTACGTTCGGGCCCCGCGCGCACGAAATGTTTCCGTCGGGAGTCGCAACGGTTTGCAAACAAGCCGTACAACGTGGTGATCTCCGTATGCGACATGACAAGTTCGTTCGAGATGTACAGCGGTTCATAGCCTGCGCCTGCACTTTTACGTACGTGTACAGCGTAATGTCACGTAGAGTATGCAAATGAATGAACGATGGATGCATGCATGCACGAGCCGAGGTAGATAGGCTCATAGCTCATGAATGAACGTGAGGCCGGCCGTATACGACCCCTACCGGGTACAGGACGGCAAGCAAGGGTTGTAGCTGTACTGTAGGACTACGAAACTGTCCGACAATTGTCACAAATACACAGACCCACAGGGCCACATAGGCACAGGGTGTATTTAGTTAAAAACTTTTAAGTATGCTGACGTACATATAAAGTATTAAATATATACTAATAACAAAATAAATTACAGATTCCGCCTATAAACTTTGAGATGAATTTATTAAACCTAATTAATCTATCATTAACAAATATTTACTATAGCACCACATTGTCAAATCATGGTGTAATTAGGCTCAAAAGATTTATCTTGCAATTTATATGTAAACTGTATAATTAATTTTTTTTCATATTTAATACTCCAAATATTTGACGTGATATTTTTTGGCAAAAATTCTTCGATCTAAACAAGCCCACAGACAGAGCTGAGCAACGCATGTACTCCACACAGACCGGACACCGCAGCAGCTAGCTGATCTAGCTAGCAGTATCTAGCTTAGCTAGCTAGATCAGCTAGCAGCTGCATGCTCCGTATGGTAGTACTACTACTGTGAACAAGAAAGTGTCCGGCCAGGCCAGCCATGCCCATGAGCTGCATGGGAGGAGTCAGGGCCGGTGCGTGGGTGGCGCAGGGCAAAGCGCAGCAGGAAGATACCCACGCGGCGTCCGGCTCTGCCTCATCAGCGGCTCTGCCTGATCACCCTGCATGCGCGCGCCTCTCTCTCCTTCCCGGCTTCTTTCTCCGGTCTCTGCCGTGCGTCCGCGGCCACATCAGACCAGAGCAGACCAGGGCTATACATTGCGTTGCTGGGCGCTGTCTTTTGGGCTTGGCAGGTAGGGGACTGGGTGTGCAGAGGCAGCGGGGCAAAGGCGAAAAGCAACGGCGACTTTTGGACCGGCCGGGAGGGAGATGAGAGGAAATGCTATAGCTTGCTGATACGAGCTGATGATGATTCGGTGCTACAGTATACTTCTTCTCTGGCTGCTTCTTGAGAGTGGTGTTTGTGGAGGAGTCAGGCAGAGAAATAAAGGTAGTAGCACTGACAAGACGGTCACGGTATACCTGCCGGGCCCGGGGCCAGTGTACCGTCGCGGCCCCTCTCCTCTTCACAGAGTCGTCCTGGACTTCCGGTAGATCAGCTTCCCGAGGAAATCGCCGGTTTGGGCCAGATGGGCCCATTGTAATGTTTGCAGACGAGAGTTTGGGCCGAACAGTCCAGTTTCCGGTGACTAAAGCTAGAAGGAAAAAGTACACCCAAGGTCCCTCGACTTGTCATCGAGTTATAAAACAATCCTCAAACTGAAAAACCAGATATCGGGCATCCCTTAACTAATCAAAACTGTTCACTTTAGATCCTTTGGTGGTTTTAACCCCGGTTTTATCCGACGTGACGGCTGAGTTAGCGTGAGACCCACGTGGGCCCCACATGTCAAGATGCCACGTCATCTCTCCCTCCTCTTCTCTCTCTTCCTTGGTTCCTCCTCTCTCTTAGCCTCCTCTGCCTGTAGCCGGTCGGTGGGGCGAAGCGGGACATGAGGAGGGTGGCGTCACGACGGTGGCCAGCGGCGGCGGCGGCGGGGATCCAAGGCGGCAGCCCGGCGGAGCTCGGCGGCGGCCAAAGATGGGCCTCGGGAGGAGGCAGCGAGGCGGGAACGGCGCGGGCGTCGACGGGGAGGCGGGGGTCGTCAACGGCGAGCGCGATGCCGTCGAGGTCGCTCACCTCGCCGCCGCCGGGATCTTCGACCTCGAGCTCGCCCGTGCCGCCGCTACCAACGCCTCCCAAGCCTCTCCGACGGTCCGACCCCGAGGTCGCTTGCGCCGCCGCCGCCTCCCTTCTCAAGTGTCACAGCCGCCACCGCGTCCCTTCTCTCGTGTCGTCGTCGCCGCTGCTGGGGTGGTCGGGACAACCCGCAGCCGGCGGCGGGGAAGGAGCCGCAACCGATAGATCGATGACGATGCCCGATGAAGACGACCAGTTCGACGGAGACGAAGCCAAGTGAAGAAGAGCACTTGGTGATGCCCCCATGGGCCAACCTCCCGTTCGATCTCCACGCCACCGCGACGGCTCCTCTCCCCCAGCGACGCCATCGGCCTCCGGACGGCCCGCTGCGTCTTCTCCAAGTCCAGTTGATGGGGACCAAAAGAGCCAGGCAAGGAGATCCAATCCAGCCACCTCCTCGAATATCGTGGCGAGCTGCTCTGGGCATTCGTCCTCGCCGACAACGGCTACTGCAACGACGTCCGGGGCTACCGTCCTCACCGGCAGTGGCTACTGCAACGACGTCTGTGTCTCCCGGTTGCTTCGTGATGGCGCGGCGGCGGCGGCGGCGCCCGCCGCCGCGCGCTCGCAGGCCGCCTCTGGCGGCCACCGCTCAGTCCCGCTCGCCGCCTCCGCCGCTGTGCTCCGCCGGCCACCGCGCGCTCGCACGCCGCCTCCGCCGGCCGCCGCTCAGCCCCGCGTCGCCCGTAACCGCCATCACTGTAGAGAATGGAGAAAGAGAGATGATGAAAGGATAGAAGAGAGGAAAAGAGAGAGGGGGGGGGGCTGATTTGGCATCCTGACATGTGGGGCCCATGCTGACTCAGCCGCCACGTTAGACAAAATCGGAGTCAAACCATATAAGGACCTCAAGTGAACGGTTTTATTAGTTGAGGGACGTCCGGTATCTGGTTTTGCGGTTGGAGGACGATTTTGTAACTCGATGACAAGTCGAGGGACCTTCGATGTACTTTTTCCAAGCTAGAACCCAGAAGTCCTCTCAAAATAAAAAAGAAAGAAATTGAGCCCCAAAACCAGATATGAAGAGTCCCTCAACTATTAAAACCAGCTTATTTCTCCTTCAATGAAAGTTTGCATAATGGTTTCGTCTTAATTACGTGGCACTTTTAACTTAGTCTTATCTAATGTGGCATTACGGTGAGAAAATAAGATATATTATGAACCAATAAAACCCACAAATCAGTGATCACTCTTCCTAAACCCTCCCCTCTCTTCTCTTCCCCATCTCTTTCCACCTCTCCTGAAGGTTTCAATGTGAGGTCAAGGAGCTTTAGCCACGCTATTAGGAGGTTAGGAGGTTATAGGAGGGACACGGTGGAGTAGATTACTGTGTACTGTTGCTTCTCATTCGCCAAGCTCTTCGCTCTTGCCACGTTTTGCGTGCCTGCCGCCCGAATGTGGACTTAGGTGGGGTTTGCTGCTAGCTTGTCACCATTGACCGGACAATAGGAAGATGGATGAGATTGTCACCCGAGACATCTACCCAAGATGGCTAGCTACCGCGGTCACCAAAGTCAAGAAGGCAGATTGGAAGCTGGCGGCCGTCATAGTCTCGTAGAGGGGACCGAGGAAGAGTGATTAGGCCGACGCCCCCTTCCTCCCTCTAGCTGGTCTTGCTCCGTATCAGAGATGCTGCTGGTTGAATGAGATGAGAGAGGAAGACAACCTGGTGCTCACTAGCATGAGAGGAGAGAGGATGGCATGTGGGCTCCAATTTCTTTTTACTTTTTTCCTAAGAGACTTACATGTGGGCCTGTCTATTTTTTCATATTGTGGAATGCCATGTAAGGGTCACATCACATGAAAGATTAAGTCAAAGTGCTAAATGGATGCATGAAACCACCATCAAAACCATCCAAGGAGGTAATTTAAACCGGTTTTAATGATTTGAGGGAGACTCTATATCCTGTTTTACGCCAAGGGACACGACCAAACTTGCCCATAGTTCAGGGAAGCAAAATGGACTTTCTCCAATTTGGATTTGCTAGAGCAGGAACCATTGTATGGCATGCAATTGGGCTAGGCCCAACTATTCTAGAGAATCAATATCCTGCATTTGGGAGTTCAGGAGTCAGGACTGCTTGTCTGGAGCCTGGAGAAGAGGAAAAAAGATAAGTATAATCCAAGCTTGGCTACGCAACGTTGATTGACAGTTGCCTAAGTCCCGTTGACATTATGCTGTCAGATTTGAGTTGAGCTTTATCAGCAGTTTCACTTTGACAGATCCTCATTAGACTCTTTAGTTCCCACACAAAAATTTTACATCATATCATATCAAGCGTTTGAACACCTGCATTAAGTATTAAATATAGGCTAAAAATAACTAATTATAGAGGTTGTGACTAATTTGCGAGATAAATCTTTTAATCCTAATTGCTCCATGATTTGATAATGTGGTGCTATAGTAAGCATTTGCTAATGACAGATTAATTAGGCTTAATAAATTCATCTCGCGGTTTACTGACGGATTCTGTAATTAGTTTTTTTATTAGTGCCCGAACACCTCATGTGAAACCTATATAATACCCGATATGACACGTCAAAACTTAACGCGTCTGATTAACACCCCTAAATCAATTGAAACTTGTTAAAAAAGTCTTGAAAATGAGCAGTGCAAGTGAACCAACCTGGAACAGTTAGCTGTCGTCACACGGTGATTATTATCGTAGCTGGGCCAACCGCCAACCCAGCCTGCTCGGCCTTCGCCAACGTCTAGACAGACTGCCGAGACTCCAGAACAGCTGGACTGCAGTAGTCATCGATGCCCCATCATGCTAGATAGATTCAGGGGACTCTCTCCCAAACACCCCCTGAGGGACTCTCTCCCAAACACCCCCTGAGCATCCAAGGCAGACCCTCCGTCCCCGCTGGAAATGTCGTGACGCGGCGGTCGCTTCCTCGATGTAAAAAAAAAAAAAAAAGTAAAGTTCATCGTCGGTCTCTAAACTTGTACCGTTGTGTCATCTCGGTCTCTAAACTTGTAAATTGATCGTTCAGGTCCTTAAACTTATTCGACCGTATCATCCCGGTCGCTAAATTTGCAGATCACTCGTTTAGCTCCTCCAAAATATTCAGTTGTGTCACCCTGGTCCCTAAACAGGAAGGTATAAAAACTTTATATAAAAAAAAATTCATAACTTTTTCATGTGAACTCTAATGAAGACAAACTTTATATCAAAATTGTAGCCCTCGACGCGACCTACAACTTTGTAGTTGAAAAGTTTTTGAATTAAAACTTTTTAGGGTTCAAAAATATTGTTGCATGTTTATAGATTTTGAAATTTTAATTTTAAAATTACATTTTGGGACAAAAAATGACTTAAAATAAAAAAATTTCAACTACAAAGTTGTAGATCGCGTCGAGGGCTACAAGTTTGATATAAAGTTTGTCTTCATTAGAGTTCATATAAAAAAGTTATGAATTATTTTAAAATATAAAGTCTTTAAACCGTCCTATTTGATCCAGATGATATTCAAATCCAAGTTTATAGACCGGGGTGACACAACCAAATAATTTAGAGGATCTAAACGAGTGATCTACAATTTTATGGACCGGAATGATACAGTCGAACAAGTTTAAGTACCTGAACGGTTGATTTGCGAGTTTAGTGACCGAGATAACATAACGATACAAGTTCAAGTACCAGTGATGGACTTTACTTAAAAAAAATCACCGGTTCCCCTGCTCCGCCCCTGGGCTCCTGCCGTTTTCTCGGCGCGCGACCAATTAATTACCCCGGGACAGCTCGGCCCCGGTCCGTCGCTCCCAACCAGCGTGTCCCACTCTCCCACTCCCACCCCACTAGCGAGATGCCGAGCGGCTGGGAGAGCACGGGTGGTATCCCTCTACGTCGTCGTCGCGTACTCACGTGGCGACGTGGCGTCCTCCGGGCCACGGAGCCGCGCGCATGTTTGCCCCCACCGAATTTTATTGGGAAAAAAGGATTACCAGTTGCAGCGATACCCAGCTGGGCCTTCGTCCGCACGACCGCGCGCACAGTGTGCGTGTCTATTCTTCTCCAAGATTGCTGGGGACTGGGGAGTGGGGAGGGCGCCCTGCTCGTGCTAAGGAAAAAAAAAAAAAAGAAAAACCACATCACACGTTCGGTGCAGTTCCGTGTCAAAGCGGAAGTGCAACCGTGCGAGTGAGGATAATCATGTGAGTCAGACACACTGCTATCCTATCTGTACGGGACTGTCTTGCTTTCCCTCTCGAGGTCTCTCGCCTTCCGACGGCCCCACGCAACCAACTCCAAGCCAAACAAACCCGTTCTTTTCAATCGCTTCGTTTCGTTTCGTTTCCTTCTTGTTATTTTGATTAAAGATAGGCAATAATTTCGCCAAAATATTTTGATAGAGCAAATCTCCATCATACACGTCGAACAATTGTACTGTTGGAGTTTTTCTTCCCTTCCTATTGGCTATTTGGCTAGCTCTTCCTGGGGGCAGGGGAGGGTGCGCCATTTCTTGCTGGTTGCTGTGTTCTATGGTCACCTGGCCCTTGCAATCAGCAGCTCGGCGCTTGGCTGCTGCCGCCGCCGCCGCACGCGCAGCTCCAGCTTCGGTCGCTCACTCGCCACCACCTGCGCCGATGCCTCCTCAGCCATGTCCACCTGAAGACGCAGCGCTCCAGCACTTGCGGCGCGCCACCGGACACGACGACGGCGTCCCTGCCGCTGGCGAGCAGCCGCCGTCTCGTCGTCCAATCCATCGGTGAGCTATAGTTCAAAGTTTTTGCTTTCAAGCTGCAGTGAGACACCAGCTTGAGTGCTTGATCGCTCGTATCTTTTGGATTGCCCAGTTTTGAGTTTTCCACGCGCCCACGCAGCGCAACTCGATAGTCATGCGGCCCATGCCTCTAATGGGCCCACGACAACCACTCCCACTCTCCAAGTATCGAGGAATCCAACGGCCGCGATCCTCCCACCGCATCCCAAACGGACGGAAGAGATGTTGCCCCCACGTGAGCCTTTACGCGGCCGCTTCCAGTTAATCATCGAAGTTTCCGCCCCCCACCAGCTTAATTTATCATCTTTTCTAAAAAAGAAAATCGCCGCCTCGACCTCGGTTTCTCCGTCGCATCGCCGTCGTGCTCGCTGCCTCGCTCTCCCCTGTAAAATCCACCCCCCCCCCCCGGCCGTTGCCGCGCGAAGCTTTTCCCTCCCACAAATGCCCGAGACCCCGACCACGACGACGACGACGACCACCACCACCCGCGCGAGCACCAGGACATCCTCACATGGCTCCTAGTCTGCTCCGCCCCGCCTCCCCGTGCCTCAACCTCGCGCCCCCCACCGCCGACGGCCCCGGCCGGAGCCGCTCCGCCGTGACGGTGAGCTCGCCGACCCGCCCGCCCATTTCCTCCATCTGCGGTTTTTCGTGATTCGTTTTGTTGATTCGTGGCTTCTGTGGGGGTGCGTCAGATCGGTGGTTCGAGGCCGCTCAGCGTTTCCCTGCGTGTGGGAGGATCTAGCCGGTAAGCCCAGTCGATCCAACCCATAATTTTTATTACGGCCTTTTGGGACGACTGATTGGATCATGGAACTATCCGTCTTATTTGATCGGTTTTTGGTCCCTTTTCCTATTCATGAACCACCAGCGGTACCCCGCGAATCTCTGAAAAAAACTAGTGCGCAAGTTAGATGTTTGAAGAATTGTCTGAACTAATTGGGTGGATCTGCTAGGCCGTTTTGTTTGGCCAGCGTGCTAGCTTGATGTTTTTTTTGTTAATTTATATAGCCGCTTTCTCTGTGCCCCTGGCTCAATGTTGATGGCTCTGCTATTCCAGCTTCCGGGGTGGATCTGATGTTGTGGTTGAGGAAAGGAGATTCTAGTTCGGGAATTATATATCTCAGATGAACTGGGTAAAACAAGGCATAATTTTGCATTGGGGTATCCTTCCAATTTTACCATGCATTTGTGATACTTAGGATGGGTTTGAGCATGTAAACTCTTCTAATTGGATCTTTCTGCCTTCAGAAATTTGTATTCCTGTAATAAATCATTTCTCTCCTTTATTAATGAAAAAGAGGCAGTCCTCCTGCCCTCTTATTCGAAAAAAAAAAGAACTTTGTAGTGTCCCCTTATTTAATTTAATTTGTCTGAAGAACAAAATAATGAATACTCTGTTGCTGTACTGTAATTTGTATCAGTAAGATGAATTTCCCATCTGCAGGAGGGACTTTCCGTGTACCACAATGGCCTCAAGAGATCATTCTGGCTTGACTCGACAGCTTTTAGATTTTCAACATGGTACAGTAGATGAGATAGATGGAGAACATGATCCATTCATGGAGTTGAAAGCAAGGTTCATGGACTTCAAGCAGAGGAATTGTGTGTAAGTGGATCATGCATCATTGTAATCTATCTAACTTATTTTGTTTACTGAGTTTGTTGTGTTTGTGACTTACAGGGATAATATTTCTAACTATCAAAATCTTGCTCAGCAGCAAACACCAAAGGTGAATGACTATGGTGCTGTTGCAAATTTCTTTAATATTAACATTACTGAGTTCTTTGGGATTGCTCATTTCCTTTTTCTGGTGTGCAGTTCATGGTGATTGCTTGTGCTGATTCTAGGGTATGTCCTTCAAGTGTTTTGGGGTTTCAGCCCGGGGAAGCATTTACTGTCCGTAATATAGCAAATTTGGTACCACCATATCAGGTAGTTCAAGTTTAGACAAATGAATTAATATTTCCAATATAAGTTTTACCATGCAAGTTTTGACAGTAAACAATGCTATTATGCCAGCATAGTGCTTCAGAGACTAGTGCTGCACTGGAGTTCGCTGTCAACACACTAGAGGCAAGAATATTTTGTGATATACTCCAATTGAAGATTATATTTGAATGTTTTCTATTTTTATCAACTCTAGTGACATGAGCATATACAAAGAATTCTGAATCACCCAATGACATTCCTTTATTCAGGTAGAGAATGTATTAGTGGTAGGTCACAGCCGTTGTGGTGGTATCCAAGCACTAATGAGTATGAAAAGTAAGCAAGATGATTCGCAATCTAGGTAAAGTTCCTCCCATCTTTTGCATTACGTATTATTTTATTTTACTTTTACATCATGCATATATGGTGTTTGTTTCTTGAACAGAAGCTTTATCAGAGATTGGGTGTCAATTGCGAAGAGTGCAAGGTTAAGTACGGAAGCAGCAGCTGGAAATTTGAATTTTGAATTACAGTGCAAACATTGTGAAAAGGTGGTTTTGATTTTCTTAGTTTGATGGATAATTGTTACTACCTCAGCTCATTTTTACTACTTTATATCCTAGAATATGTGCTTTAATTTTGTCGTTAGAAATATCTTCATAACTAGTTGAATGCCCATGCTTTGCTATGGGAACAGAAAAACAGCAAGAATGTTTAAACTGCATCTGAAATAATGATGTTGTAATAATTTTTAAATCACTGGGAAACTAAATTTTCTGGTGTATATTAGTAGATTGAAAGTAAAAGTACAAAACACATTGTTCTATAGATAGTAAGTCAGTGAACATTTACCTAGTTGGGTTCTTGGGCTGCTTAGGGAATGGACAAAAGTCCACCTACTCACTATTTGGGGTCCTACATGATAGTGGTTGATGGCAGTGGCAGACTCACCACTACCACTACCATCTTTCATAATAGTATATATAGAGTATAGATATAGATATTGTAATTCCATTATTATATCTGAAAGTAAAGTTATTAGAAGCAATTGCCAAAGTCACATCTTGAAGACTGAAAAAGAAAAGAATATTATGTAGAAAACCAAAGAACGGAGATAGTAGAAACCTTGATTTTTCAGGGGAAAAAACATGCATTTGATAGTGCAATTTGTTGCTTCAATGATCTTTACTAGTTCAAAGAGATGTCAAAGTTTCAAGGGGTAAACTCGTTATTGATAGAAGGCTTCTTCTTGGTTCAGTTTATGTATTCAAGTTTCTGGAATAGATTTAGCATATAATTATTGCTCTACAGATCAAATAACCTTCAACACATGCTAAATAACACTGATTTCCTGTGTTTGATTTCTTGAAATGTTTGGTAAAGTTTAGTGCATGCAATAGCTGAACATTGAATTTCGTATAGCTCTTATTGCTGATTTAAAATGAAGCTACCGTAATATCTGACATGAATGAAATATTTTGTTGCAGGAATCAATTAATAGCTCACTGTTGAACTTGTTAACATACCCTTGGATAGAGAAAAGGGTGAATGAAGGAACTTTGAGCCTTCATGGGGGCTATTACAATTTTATTGATTGCACATTCGAGAAGTGGAAATTAGTATACCGCCAAGGGTTGGAAGGTGGAAGCAAGTATGCCATAAAGAATAGGACTACCTGGTCTTGATCAAGAGGCATTGCTTACTTGGGTAAATTTCACTCTGCCCCCTGCAGTTTAGCATGGTTTTGCTTTGCCACTGTGCTGTCCATTTTCATTGCACTTTGCTCCATTGTGGTATTGACATTCTGCAAGAACGAGTCCCAGTATCAAGTCACTGTTACAGTGTTGTTGGTACCATTGATTAACATAACATTTGACGGCCATACTTGGTCATGTTGTATGTTGTCAGCTTCACAGAGGTACATGTGGCACTTTAACAGTTATTTGATACAGTGACTAGGCTGCAGTTGAGCGAAACCACAATGGAGTGTAGTGCAACAGAAATGAACATTATGGCAGCAAAGTGAAAGTTTGTCAAACTGCCGGGGACAAAGTGAATTTTGTCCAAATATCCCTGTATTATTTTCTGCTTAGAAGCATCATATAATTCAATAAGCTGCAAACTCATATTCATACCAAAAACATGTACGATCTTGCCACATTTGGCAAATTATTGTGTTGTATCATTTATCGTGTAATTGCAAAAATAAGATAGAGCTTTGTAATCTGGTGTGCCGGGCAGCTGCTGTATCAATATAATAATTCTCAAATAGTTGAAACAATGTTGTGTTTAAAGTTCAATTTTACTGTTCTTTTGTCCTAGTCACTACAACCGAAATATTTTGGTTCATTCGGAAGTTTGGGGGTGCCTTGCTGCAGTAATTTGCTACTCCCTCCATTCCAAAATATAATGTATTAAGACCAGATGAAACACTGGTTTCAATGCCTTATATTTGTTTCATTGCCTTATATTTTAGGATGGAGGTGCAGAGGGAGTAGTTTTAATAATTGTTTCAATGCTTTATATTTTGGGATGGAGGTACAGAGGGAGTAGTTTTAATTAAGCAGTAGTACTCCAGTTTTGATAAGTTTGGTCCAGTGTAGTAGTTTTGATTATACTTCATGACAAGGTTTGAGCAGTATGGACTTCAATGCTGCCATGCAATCTGCCAGTATCTATAGTGAAGCCGTTGTCATTCATATTTTGGGATGGAGGGGCAGAGGGAGTAGTTTTAGTTAAGCAGTAGTAGTATTGATAAGTTTGGTCCAATTTCCCCTTTTTTTTTTTATTTACTTCATGACAAGGTTTGAGCAGTATGGACTTCAATGCTGCCATGCAATCTGCCAGTATCTATAGTGAACCCCTTATCATTCAGCAATTGAGATCTCTAGCAGTACTGCATGCTCACTAACATGTGGACCTAAGAGGTTGTGGGGTCCACATATCAATGAGCAGTACTGCATATGTAGTACTGCAGACGACGTCATTCAGACCCTGCAGCAGTGTGTAGCGGATGCATTTGCCAGGACCATCTCCACAATTTCGAGGCTCAGTACGAAATGTAAATAAGGCCTTAAAATTAGAAAACAAAAGCCTTGCAATGGGATTTTGAGTCCCCTTTACTATGAAATTGTTGATTGATTCTGTTAATTGTTGTTGGCTTATTGCTGCTGCGAACAATGGGATAGCGGGCAGATTTAATACACGTATCAGTAATTGTTATTAGCATCATGAAGAGGATTAGACCTTGTAATCTTGTTGGGTTCATTTTTCTGTTTTCTGTTTTTTCGCTCGAATATGCTACTAACCAATCATGAATTATTAGTACTAATGGTTGATTTAGGAGCCCTTAAATTTTGGAAGCCCTGAACACATGCACAGTTTGCACATGTGACTATACGGCCCTGGCATTTGCTATAGGAGTATCTCTATTTGGTGAGGTCTCTGATTCTCTACTCTCAAGATTAAGGCCTTGTTTAATTGGAGAAAATTTTTAGATTTAGTTGTCACATCGAATATACGAACACACATGAAATATTAAACGTACTCTAATAATAAAACAGATTACAGATTTCGCCAGAAAATTGTGAGACGAATTTATTAAACCTAATTAATCCGTCATTAGCAAATATTTAGTGTAGCATCACATTGTTAAATCATGGCGCAATTAGAGTTAAAAGATTAGTTTCGCAATGTACACCCAAACTGTGTAATTGGGTTTTTTTTTCACATTTAATACTCGATACATATGTCCAAATATTCGATGTAATGAGTGAGCAATTTTTGTTTTGAAAACTAGGCCTAAAGTTTGGTCCAGTGTACTACCAGTTTTTATTCGCTTCATGACAAGGTTTATGCCGTATGGACTTTAAAGCAGCCATGCCGTCGAATTCAGATCCCATGCAGTCATAAAAGAGACTGCAAGTTTAGCAGTTGGAACCATTTTTCATCATCGGATCAAGCCAATCAACGGCTGAAACAAATGCTACAGTTGTTTTAAACAGTAATTGCTACAGTACATGCTACAGAACTTTGTACGGTTCTTTGTGAACAGTATATAGGGGAAAGATCTTGGACGTTAGTTTATAATCTAATGGTGCCGTCTGGCGTCTGCCAGTATCTACAGACTACAGTGAACCACTTGCCATTCAGATCCTGCAGCAGTGAGCAGCACATGCGCACACTTTGCTCTCGTAGTACAGAGTGCAAACACTTGCACGATGCAGGGCCGTCCCGTGAAATTAGGAGGCCCTGTGCGAAATCTAAAAGTTGTCTAGATTTAAGTGGTGAAATTAAATAATAATAAATTATACTTCACGGTATGTTTCGTAGCAACATAACATAGAAAATTTTTTTTTATGTCTTTTATATATCTTCGCTTGAAAAGCGTTATTCTTTTAGTGTTGATTGGAAACATTAACCTCAGCTGTTCGGTTACCGGATAATCCTTTCTGAGATTGAATTGGACCTTCTATTTGTTTTTCCTTTTCCGCTGTTCACAACCGGAGTCATATTTTTAAATATGATTTGAAAGCTAATTAAAATACTACATAAACATGCAAGTATTCCATAAAAACATGAAAATAATAAAATTTAATTTAGTGTACATACTATAATATCTACTAGATAAACCTATACACTAAAATTGGAGAATATTTAAATAGGTCATTAATTGATTCCCTCACCAGATGAGGCGTGCAGCTGTATTGTTCAGCTTGTGCTTGCTGGAATGCTGGATCGCTGGTATGTTGGTGGCCGGCTTGGTGCCGTGGTGCAGAGATGCAGCAGGTGCAGCACACCGGCAGGGCCTTCCGGGCAGCCAACAGCGACGAAATGAGTCGTCGAGCGGGTAATTTTGCGCCTGGGCGAGAGCAGCGAGTGAGCAACCAGCGACGAGGCAGCCGCCGACGGCAGACGAGACGACGAGTAGACGGGCGATCGATATGGAAAAAGGGAAAACAAACCGTCGCGCGTGCGGCGGCGTCTCTTGTTGATTGAGCGAATGCTCCCATAGTCCACCAGCCACCAGGCCTTCATAAGATGATGTTACACAACCATGTAAAAAACTTTATCCAAACTTGACTTCATTTATGAAATATAAAAGCAAATTATTGGGACAATTTTTTGGTTCAAAATTTATTATTTTTATATCTCACAAACAAAATCAAGTTTGGACCAGATTTTTTACGTGCTTGTGTAATATCATCTCATTTATATGTGTGATTTTTTAAATTCAAATAACTCTTTTAAATCGATGTTCACACTTGTTTTCACTTAAGTTAAGTTTCCATCATATATTTACCCCTAAAGGCATACCACGAACATACATAATTTAAGGCTGAAGGTTGACATGCATATATTTTCATTTCTCATTGTAGGTATTTGTGTAGATTATTTTGAATAGCAAGAGTTCAACAGTTGCGGAGATGGATTTTCATCCCTTGAAGATACATCTTGTTTCTTGCATGCCACCTAAATACTTATTAAAATATTTTAAAAAATTGCCAAGATACTATTAATATGAGATATATTACTTCACAAATTAAATTCGACTTCTACAAATTATACAAATTATAAAAAAGAAATAACAAATTAAACTGAAACTAGTTAACAATACATTCACAATTATATTTGTAGAAGTCGAATTTAACCTTGTATATTTTTTATTGATATATATCTTGTATATTTTTTATTGATATATCTCTTGTTAGTCTATCGTGTCATTTTATATATATTTTTTTCAAAAGGAACTATTTAGGTGATGTAAAAAAACGACCTCGAGCGATGAAAACACTGATAGTTGCAATATCTAATGGATGGAATAAAAAAACACGAACTACATGTTCGATTTAGAGGAAACATTTTCCACAGTTTTCCTCCAATTCCTTCCTATTTCTCTAGTCAGATCACTTCAAGAGCCCTAATCAAGTAGGGACGTGTTTGGTTTTAGTTGCCAAACTTTACCAAGCCAAATAGTGTCTAGTGCAGTATCGTAACTGTGACTTACTGACTTGTCCACTCTTACGTATGGAGTTGTGACAATGTACGTAAGGGAACCAAACATGCCCTAGGCGAAATCCGCGGAGAAGCGGAGCCGCTTGTAGCTCTCCACGGCGAGCAGCTCCTCCTGGCTCATGATCACGGCGCGAAGCGCGGCCTGCAGCGCCGGCAGCTGGGAAAAGCTGCCTCCGCCCGCCGCCGCCGCCGCCGTCCGCGCGACGTCGAGCTCCAGGACGCTCCGGGTCCTCCCGCCGACGGTGGCGATCTCCGCGCGCACCGCCCTCGCGCTGACGGACCGCGCCGCGTCGCCCAGCTCCGACATGAGCCCCGGGCGGTCGGCGCAGCACACCGACGCCTTCACGCGCCTCGCCTGCCGCCTCTCCCCGGCGTCGCAGCTGCACCCCTCCTCCTCCTCTACGACGACTTCGTCGCCTTCCCCCGGGACGACGACCGCGCTGCCCGCCGCGTCGCTGCGCAGCTCCCGCACGTACCGCACCACCTCCCCGAGCAACGCCGCCTTGTCCATCTATGCAAGTGCAACCACGTACGTACGGTAGTGACATGCATGCACGAGACGGGAAACTATTCTAATCTCTGGAGGGGACGTTCCCTCATTTGCTCAAAAACCATCTAAACGGTTATGAATAATTCTGGAAAAATTTGACAACATTCATACAACACATATATACAACTCCACAAAATCTTAAGACCAAACTCAACTCACACGTCGAGATATAAAAAAGACAAATTCAGCGTATGAATAGTAGCGTACTGTTTATATCTAAATTTGTCTTTTTTGTTTCTCGATGTGTAGATCGAATTTGAACATGAATTTTGGTGGACTAGTAGGTATCATTATACTCTAATTGTCAATTTTTTTTAGAATTATTTTTCATAACTATTTGCATTAAATTTGGAAGAAAAAGGTATCCCCTAGAATCCACCCCCTGCACGAGACTATGAGAGTACGAGACGATGACGATAGGAGGCAGAGGCTAGCTCACGCACCCGGGACGCCGAGGGGACGAGGCCGCGCAGTGTGTCGAGGTGGGCATTGATTCGCTCCCGCCGCTTCCGCTCCGCCTCGCTGTGGCTCCTTCTCGCCCTGGTCCGCCGCGCCGCGGCCGCCAAGCACTCGACGTCCAACCCGAGCTCCGCGTCGTCGCCGCTCCGTGCAGCCACCATCTCCACGAATGGCTAGCGTATTATGTGTGTTTGTCCCACAGCGCGCGCGATCGGTTCGAAGAGAAGATATAGGCGGGATTTACAGGAAGACGATCGTTGCATCGCGCTCGTACGTATACTGGTGGCCACGCATTTCACTGTGCTAAGTAAACGGCACGTCGGAGGCCGCCGGCGCCGGCGGCGACACGGCTTTATTGCGTAGGCAACTAGGGCAGGTCTGGCAGCGGTGGCATTGGCGTTTCGACCTGTGTCGTGGTCCTCGCCTTTTGGCGGCTATTCACCAATCACCGCACAACCGATCGATCAAACTTCAAACGTCGCAGTTTCTGCCGGAGCGAGGGGAGTAACGTAACGTTGAACCGGTGGATATGCACATGTGTACTGCACTATTCTCCCGCGTAAATTGTCGGACGGGTGCAGTGAAAAAGCGTCGGCGAACGCAACTCCGGCGGGCTACATTTACAGCAATATGGCCGGCACGCCGATATGCCATGTCTTGTTGCTCTGTAACAAACGGGCACACGCCTTTAGGTTACAAGGCAACAATTAAGCAGGCGAGCGAAGAGAGTACAGCGAAGGCGAAAAAGGCTGCAACGAGTACATGCCGGTGCTATGCATGATGATCGAGACAGGGTTGTAACTTGCAATTGCAAGTAGCATCCATCATTTATAGTAGTACCACACTATCGAAGTACTACCTACCAGTAGCAGTTCGAGTACTGAACGGTGAGCTGGTTTTTCTCTGGTTGATGGAAATTCTATGGATTAGCATCGTTATTTCTCCGTTCAAGGATTCGGGAGTGTGGTACTCTGGAGTCTGGTCCTCAATCCCTTTGTAGATCCAGGACCTCAGGAGCTGTCGAGACTCGATAGACGAGCGATGCAGCAGCAAACAGGGGCATATGTACCGCAGCATGCAAACATGGCGTGTGTACCTGTAATCCTGCATTCCTGCCGCCGTCTTCAATGTCGTGCTGCAAAATTGATGGATTCTCTCAGGAGGGGCTGCATCCTGTAAAATCACAGACTGGCAGGCCTATTTCTAAATAGAGAACTTTTATGGTACAATGTAACCCTGTTGGAACCGATTCACTCGGCTCTTCTATATCTCACACAGTCACACAGACACAAGAAAGAAATTAAGGGAGAAAGAGAACACAGGCATACACATGGGACTACATCTTGTTTTCTCAGCAACCATGCCACTCATTTTCATTCCTCTATCAAGGGTGTGTTATCCTGAAAAAAGTTGAAAGTTTGAAGAAAGTTAAGAGTTTGAAAAAAAGTTGAAAGTTTATGTGTGTAGAAAAGTTTTTGATATGATATGATGTGATGAAAAGTTGAGAATAGAGGGAAAACTAAACACGGCCTCAAACTTTCAACTTTTTTCAACTTTTTTCAGGAACTAAACACACCCGAAGTGTACTTATATACACAAACCGAACCGCACAAACTGAATGCATTCTCTAGACAAAACTTGAGCATGCGCTGCATGGATATACATGCAGCTCACACGACTAACAACCTAACTAACTAAACTAATTAATCTTGCATGCACACACTAATTCAACACGTGCAAGCTAAACAACCTGATCTAGCCATGCATACACGAACATCCTCACAATGTGTTAATTGTCACGCCCAGAAATTTCCGAATAGAATTCCAAGCAGAATGTGCATTAAAACCTCCGTCCAGGACCGGCCGGGGTATACAAACAATAAAGTTGACATACAGATCCACGTCTTACAAACATTATAAAAGTCTTACATAAATGCAGTGGAAAATTAAAAGATAAATGGAGCTAAGCTTTGACTTGGACTGCAGCGGAAAGACCACTCTACATGCATCCTCGACGGCACGGACGAAGCCTACTCCTCGGAAAAGCCACCATCCGACGCATACTCAAACTCTGGGGTTTTGGGGAAAAATAGAGCAAGACTGAGTACAATCACCGTACTCAGCAAGTCATACCGGAACCCGGAGTATGGTGCAGGATATAACCAAAGGATAGCTAGAGCGGTCATTTCCATAAAGCGAGCATTTATAAACAGTAGTTGAAAACAGTAAAACAGTTGTAATAATTAATCAATAATAACCATCCACTGTCGAACACTACACCACGTTGCAATAGGCCCAACCACCCACCTGAAGTAATCAATTCCATTAGACTAGACTAGGGTGAGACTAATCACGGTGAATCTGGTTGACCGCCTATAACCGCGGGCACGACTATTCGAATAGTTTTACTCTGATCAGAGGTGTACAACTGTACCCACAAGACACAGCCCCACGACACGTTTCCGTGCGCCGACATGCCACCACAACATACCGGATAGAGGCCGTGATAGGACCCTTCGCATAACCCCCTCTAACCAAACACACCACACCTCAGGTTTCACCCCCACTCCTCGCAAGGCAGCGGGCAGTCCCCTATCGTGTCTAGGTGAATCCGAAAGCCGCGTAGGCCATCGCAGGGCCCATCCAAACTCCATCACGCCCACCCTTGCCTGGATGCGTCAGCTAGAGGAAAGCTACACTATAAGCCTAGCCGTTGCCCACGCTGGCTTGTGGTAAGTACGATAAGTTCTTCCAGGGCATCCCGCGAACCGGTCCTTAAGTGCCATGGGCGCGACCATCAAAACCATGCACCCACAGCCCACCATTTAATATATTTTAATTAACCAACACCGGAGCGGTGGCATTAACCAACATTATTACTAGAATCTGATATCTATGCATTAATGTAGTCCCCCATTGTGTGCTAGTTGAACTAAGCATGGCTAAGCACTTCCTAATCCAACATCGAACCATGTTACAACCCCAAGCTAACAAAGGAGTAAGGTACAAAAATAGCATGGCTGTAACAGTAGGTAAACATCCCATAGTGACATTATAAAACAATGTAGTATTTAAGGAAAAACGATAGAGCATTTGCAATATAGGTTCAATATGTTCAAGTGACAAGCATGACTTGCCTTGCTCTGTTGCTGGAGGAACCTCGGCGACTATTTCAAAGTACACCGGAGCGTCGGGAGAGCCGAAATCTAAGCGACATGCAAAGCAAACAATACAAACAGGCCATAAGACTACTGAAACAGAGAACAAAACCATTTTTAATGGATTCTTTGCATTTTTCTTGATTTACTGAGACTTGAATGGGCTTAAACGGAGCTCGGATGAATTTTCTATGAATTTTAGAAGATTCACTGTGTTTTTACTATAAACAGAAAAGCCCTAAATGATTTATTGCGCAATAATTAGCCCTGGTGATATCATCAGAGAGAGAGAGGGCGGCGCCGACATGCGGGCCCCACATGGCAGTGGCTCCGGGCGCTGGTCCATGGTGGATCGGGTCCATGGACCGGTGAGTGGGCGGCGCACCACGGGGTGCACACGTGGCGCCGACGTGGCGCACACGTGGCGGCCACATGGCAGCCACGCGGGCGGCGGGATTGGATGGCCCCAATCCACTCGGGGTGAATTGGACGGCGGAGGGGGCGGCACGCGGCTGGCGCGCATGGGCCCGGCTCAAGCTGGCCCGGCGCCCATGGCGCGCGGCGACGCGGCTCGACGCAGTGGCGGCGCAAGGCAGCGACCGGCGGCGGCGTTGCGGCGGCGCGGGCGGCGCTAGCTGCGGCTGAGCGGCTAAGCGGTGCGGGAGGGAGAGAGGAAGGGGAGGAGGGGCCTCACCGACGACGATTGATGACGGTGAGCGACGGAGGGCAATGACAGCAGTAGGACGAGCTCCGGGATCACCTATGGAATCAAAAGGGAGGAGTTAGAGAGGGAGAGAGAGACCACGATTGGCTAGGGCGCCGGCCGAAGGCGGCGGCCATGGCCGAACTCACTGGCGCACGGTGCGGAGTGGGTTCCGGCGGCAGAAATCGGCGGCGGAGAGGCGGACGGCGTGGCCCTCGGGCTCGCGAATGCGATGGCGTCGACGGCGCGGCAGCTAGCGGTGGCTAGCGGAGGCCGGAGCAATGGCGGAGGCGGCGGAGAGGTGGACGACGGCGCTAGGGCTAAAGAGAGCATGGGAGCGGGTGGTTGCAAAACGAAAAAGAGAGAGGGGGGAACGGGGGTGCTTTATATAGGCTCGCAAGGGTTGATCGTGGCCGGGATGGCCGTGATTTCGCCGGCGGAGTGGGGAGAGGTGGGGGAGGAGAGAGAGGTGGGATTCAAAAATTGAATCCCAGCCGTCTCGAGCGCGGGCGTGGGTGGGAGAGAGAGGGAGTGGGCGCGGGGCGAGCGGGAAAGGTGGCGACGTGGGCGACGTGGCCCGGGATGTGCGGGAGCGAGCGGGGTGGCAGTTGCGGGATGCGGCGGCGCCGGCTGGAGGTGGGAGACGGGCCCGACAGGTGGGGCCCACCTGTCGGTGACCCTAGGGGAGGAGGGGCGTGGGCGGCCAGCTTAGCTGGGCCGTGGCCTTCGGCCGGCCCAGCGGGGAGGGAGAGGGGAAGAGAATGGGCCGGCGGCCCATTCGAAAAGAAAAAGGAGGGAAAAAGAAAAGAAAAAGAAAGAAATGAATTTCCAGGGATTAAATAATGCTTGTGCTTATTTTTAAATGGTTAAAATTATTTCTAGAGCTCTGAAAATTCCACTAAAAATCTTGTTAGCATATTTCGACATGTAGAACTCAAGAAAAATCCCACATGCCAATTCCGATTATTATTTGCATTAATTTATTAGGGTTTCACTCTTGCTTTTACACCGGTATTTTCTCAAGGTTATTTATAAATTAAGTTTAGGCTTGGGAGAAGAACTTCAGGGTGCACACAATTCTACATGCTAATAAACACACAAATGACAAGATTATTTCCAACAAAGATCTGCTTCCGGTTCCAGCACATTGAGTAATGATGGTTAAGGAGTTAGTTTCTGTTGTATGATTACAACCGTTAGGACATGTACAATGATGTTTAATAATGGTCTCTTTCCATTATCATGCAAGTAAATTTGGACGTGGAAGAGATAGGGGAGGAAAGGGAAACATAATTGCTACATATGACAATGCTTAGAGTCGACTCTTAGTATTTATTGGAGAAAATTTTGTTGCATGAGGGTGAATAAAAGGAAAGAAGAGTAATAAAAGTTATTTTAGTGTATTAGTGGTTAAGAGGTTTTGTTGTCTCGACTATTATAGGAGGATAGTCTCTAAGTGATACTACATCCGTCCCAAATTAATTGTGTAAATTTAGTTTGTTTAGCATATATTAAGATTTGAGAAAAAAAAACTATAATACCACTTATTAAATAGTTTATAGGTAACAGTGGAGAGAGTAGTTGAAGGTAAAATAGGGAGAAATTTGGATGAAAAGTGATTAATGGGATCATTAGTACTCTATTGTGATAATTATTTTGGGACAAATTCAAATCCTAGAAATACAATTATTATGGGGCAGAGGTAGTACGTATCAACTAAAAGGCTATATCGAATTCTATATTTATACACGCCCTTATAGAGGTGTGTGTGGGAATAACCAAGCCCGATTGGCAAAGGATCTTTCAAATTTAACTTCCCAAATATCCAAGAGTTTATTTGGTTAATCACTATAAGAAAGGGATTGAAGGGAATTTAGAGGGAATTAATCTTCAAAATTTCTCCAATCTTCATGGGAGGTATTAACCGAACAAACCCAAAGAAAATTTTTCTATAGACATCTTGGTTTGTAGGAAGAGATAGGAAGTGTTTTATGTGATTGTATTTCTATGATCCAATTTTAAATTAAAAAAAAGCAAAGGAGTTAGATCAATTGGAAATTTCCTTCAGTTCATTTTTTCTATGGTGTGACTACTCTGCCCATTGGTGAAAATCCTCGCTAGCCATACCTATCTTGAAAGGCTGCCTCTTGCCGACTGACATTGCTCCCAAGGCCTCTTTCAACTCCGAGGGACACTACTATGGTCATGGTGTTTACAGGTGGGGCGGCTTTCGCCTCCCCGCTGTTGGGGGTGAGGCCATCTTGCTGACTTGTTTGGAATGGCTAGGTGTTTGGAAATCGGAACAGCACCATCATGCTGACTTAGCTTGGCAAGGATAACTCGATGCTTGAAGGGAGACGAGCTTGGCAATGATGACCTACAACATGTTTATTTCTTTTCTTTTTTGGCTAAGCACAGGCATGAGTCGTGAAGTGACTATTGAGAAGCTTTGGATTAGTGGTGGCTACATGGAGATAGTGGCATGCGACCATGGTGGTGACAGCTGTGGTGGCAAGAGCAGTGAGCTCCTTTTTGCGGCACTTGCCTTTCCGACTTACCTTGGTTACATAGCAGCTGACTTCATGTCAACGAGATGTGTTGAGGTGAGGTTGGAGTTGTTGCGTTATGAGATACAATAAGTTTTGTTTTGGTGAGTGGAGGCATCAATCGTGAAGTGGCCGCTGGGAGGCTCTGGTTTCAAGGTAGCTAGGTGGAGAGAGTGCCATGAGGCAAGACAAGAGCGACGGTTTTGTTCATTCAAGCTGCCTTATCTCTCTATAAATTTGGTGGTCATAAAGTCGGACCAAGAGCACATATGGTGAGGTGTTGAGTTTGGTTGTCGTGCTTTTTTTGGATGCGGTTGTTTAGGTTGGTTGTGTGTCCGTTGTAGTTGTGATTTTTTGCTATTTTTTCCTAATTAACTTTGCAGTGCAAGGTTTATTCTTATTTCTCCTTAAAATAAGATACTCTTTTTACAAATTTACAGTTGATTGTCATTTTCTTCTAAAAAAATGCTTCTTTTTGTAACATGTGTTTTTTTTTACTCATTGGGATGAGAGCGGCATACCAATTCAATTCACGTGTGTTCTTTTATTGTGTTTTTCATGGTAAGGGCTCCTTTGGAACACAATATTAGGAAAACACATAAACAAAAAAAAGTATAGATCCTATAGGAAATAAAAACACATAAATATGGTAGAAGATGTGTTTGTCTGCTCCATAAGGAAAAAAAAAGGGATTTTGAATCGAATAATTCATTAGAATAGACAAAAGAGGAGAAATAAAGTGGCATGTTGCCTTGGATTTATCGAAGGGATGCAAAACATATGAGCTTTGTTTAAGTGTTTAGAATCCTCAAAAACGTGAAGGAATGGAAGACATCGGATAGGAATTTTCAAACCCATTCCTACCATCCAAAGGACTTTATAAAATATTACCACAAGATTTCAAGTCCTTTGAAATTGCTTTTAAAAAAATTTCCATTTTCCAGTGATGGGAAAGCACATGAATAGGAAAAACATAAGTATAGGATACAAATGCATGTGCAAAACAAAGAATTGAAAAATATAGAGAAAAACAAAGTGAGTTGTTTGGAAGTCATGAATTGATCAAAGTGTAGTACTCAAAGGACTGAAGTGTACCCAATGGTGCCATTGTTCCGAATGTGCTTAATTCATGATCACTTAGCTATGTAGCTTGCTTTGTCATGGACTTACCAAAGGATTGAAAAAAGAGCCCTCGATCGATGTTTAAATTCCTATGGAATTGATAGCGAAGAGAAATCAATCCTTTGTTTTTCCTGTACTCAATTCCTTTGATCGAAAGGAGTGGGCAATGGCATTTTAGATGTGAAATCGTATGTTTTTCCTAAAAACAATCCTTCAATCAAAATGAGGCCTAAAACGGGGGGATTAAGCTACCAGGGAAACTTCAACATGTTCTCGATCTTGCAGACTCTGCTCAGTTAAGATCTGGATGCTCAGGTAGACTTCCAACACTACATCAGATTTATGAGACCTACCTTAGACCATGCGAGTAATCAGCCCAACGGAGTACACAGGCAGCACAAACATTGCAATGATGCTTAATAGAAGGATTTACCATGGAGGCATGGATGGACACAGGCAGCACAAACATACAAGGATAAACTGATGAATCATCAACATGCTTGTTGCCCTCTATCATATATTCACATTCACCAGATTTGCTAACAGTGACCACATGGCAAGCCAACTAAATAAACAGCAGAAATTCAGCCAAAAATTAGAACAACAGGGATGAAATGCCTTGGTTCAAAGGAAAAAGGTGTTCACCCAAACAGCATTAATCATCGCAACTATGAGAAAAGTACGGATAAAGTGCCCAGATTCAAAGAAAACAATAATAAAAGTATTCATTGCATGATCAAATAATAAGGATATCAAAGAGAAATGTTGTGGCGCTTGAAAATTAGCCTGAGCATAAATGACTGGGAAAATAAAACTCTCATTCATTGCTGCAAGTCTGCAATCCTATGCAGAGAAGAGCTTATAGTAGCATCAAATTTCAAAATTTACAATGCACGGTACTAAAATCGCTATCTCCTAATAATCTTAGATCAGAACAGCTAGCTCAACTGAAGTCAATGAAATTAGACAACATACAGCAGCTAACTGCATCTAAAGCATGAGAGCAGCAAGGTAGTACAACCCAGCAACTGAGCAAGACTGCCTGAAAAACTAAGTTTCTATCACCATTGCAGTGCTTCTCAATGTAGGATCCTGTCAACCACGAATTAGCATTCAACCTACAGATAAATGTTTCAGTCGATGACAATGATAGCAGGATCAAACGAATAACCCAACAAACCCATCTGATCTATGATCATACCAATCGCCTTCATTGGTATCATTCACAAATTCTTCTTGTTCTTGCTGCCTTTGGGACGGCCTCGCTTCTTCGCGCCCACCTTCACTCTCACCGGTTTCGCTGGTTTCGGCGCAGATTGCACCTCCACGGCAGCACTAACCGGCGCCCCATTCTCAGCACCAGCCGCACCATCAGCTTCCGCACCACCAGTGGTTCCAAGCCAAGGTGTATTCGGCTGATCTGTTCCATGCTGCTGCGAACTGATCAATTTCTCGAAGCCAGGACAGCCAGGAAAACCAACAGGGAAGAACCCCCAGGTGCAGTAGTACATGTCAGTACCCGGCACAATGGGTGGTGGCTCCGCCATTTCCTCGGCTACAAATGGCTGGCGGCAGCTAGGGCACAACACCTTCCGCACCTCATAGAGGCGGTCGTACTGGTGAATGTGGCAGCAGGACATGCACACTGTCCAGAACGTGGGCGAAGGCGGCGCGACAGGCTCAATCGGCGGCGCCGCTGCAGCGGCGGGTGGCTGTGGAGCCATCCGCGGAGGTGGAGTTGACTGGGGCGCTGCTCTCGGTGGAGTTGATTGGGGAGCCGCCCTTGGTGGAGTTGGCAGGGGAGCCGCCCTCGGTGGAGTTGGCTGTGGCGGAGGCTGCGGCGGCGGCTGTTGCATCGGAGCTGGAGGATGGTACGCGCGAGCTGCCGCCGCCGCCGCCGCCGCGGCTGCGGCGGCGGCGGCGTCGAGTTCAGCATCCAGGGCGGATTTAAGTATCGGATCGGAGAGGAAGGCCCATGAATCGGCCACGAGGCGGGCGGCCTCGGCGAAGGAGAGCGAGCAGGGGCGGTCGGGGTGGGAGCGATTGAGGAGGAAGGAGAGGCGACGGCACTGCGCGTGGATGGCGTCGGGGCGGCGGGAGGCCGGGGTGGAGGGATCGAGGCCGAGGACGGCGTAGGGATCTGGATGACCGTTGGGGATGCGGCGGCGCTGGGCGGCGAGGAGGACGTCGGCGGCGGCGAGGAGGTCGTTGGCGCCCGGGACGTGGGGGTCGGTGCCGAGCGCCTGGGAGACGAACTCCTTGCATCCCTCCAGGTCGCGCGCCACCAGGAGCTTCTCCGCCACCCGCATCCACTGCTCCGCCTGCCCCCGCGCGGCGGCGGCCGGATCCATCGGCGGCGAGCGGAGGGGAGGAGGAGGAGGTGACGACTGGCGAGTGTGGATGTGGACTTGGGGGATTCGGGGGATGGATTTGGTGTGCCGCAGCTTGGGGTGCGTATAGCGAATAAGCGGTGTTCCCCCCAAACGCGTGGTATTTGGGCTTTGACCCGTGTGGATCAATTAGGCCTTGTTTGTATGGGTCTCAATCCTAGCCTATAAAGAGGAGAAGGAGAGTGGAGGAAGAAATTTTCTTTTGTTTTCTTATGACTTCTGTTGAACTCTTATGTTTTCAAGTAAAAGCGGGGCGTGATGCATTTTGTCTTAAAAAGTAGATGAACAAGGAGAGGTGGTAACTTACATGTGCGTTTCACATGTTTTAAATATTTTTTCCTGACTAGAATGTCATGTTAGCTAAAACAGCCATCCATACTGCTATGGGATCTAGTTTGGATGGTTTTGTCTTGATATTACGGTTTAAGGGATGTTAATTAAACTTGATGTAAACATGAGGGATGTCAAGTGGACTTACTCCAACGTGTATGGGCCGGGATTTTGGCCCATATACTGACACACCTGAACAGCCCGGGATTTCGGCCTGTCCTAACGAGTACGTATTGGGAGGTCACTTGGGCCTCATCTATCCATGTGTCGTATACATGGCCCAAATTTAACCCAAATATGCTTGTACAGTCTGGTCTTGCCATGGGCCAAATGTTCATCATGTACAGGATTCAGCTCATTATCAGAGGAAGCTAAATCAGTAAATCCGCTTTAAAAAAAGCAGATAGGGAGTAAGCTCAATTTGTAACCAGGCAAGTGAAGTAGACGAGTAGTCATCCAGAGTCATGAGGTAAATTGACGACCAACAAGGACTAGAGGGGTACGATAGCAAGCTGGAACAATTGTGCTGCATATGCCTGCATCCAAACAACAGTAAAGCGGAGCATCACAAACATGTCGCTGGCACTGGCAAACAAGTTCAGATCTTGTAAGCTTTTACATCATTTTTTTTAACGTATGGAAGGTGTTTTTGTTTTTAGGTATTTAAGTGGATTATCCATCTTTTCTCATCATCTTAAGTTTTTATTGAACTAACTGACCTATACAACTGGAAGTTTTGACATCTCTTACCTGCAACATCTAGAAAATTGCTGCATCTCTTTTTTTTATATAGAAAATAGGATTGAAATCTATCCTCTACGTTTAAACCGGATCTACACGATCAAGTGTTGCATGTCTTACTCACAACATCTTAAAGAGTTGGAACAATCTGATGAACCCAGATCATACAGGTGGTCCAACATGGACTGCACTACCCTGTAGGTCTGGTCACCCATCTTGAAAGATGTACTGAACAACTTATTGCATGACCAAACGCTGTCCAAGGGAGATGCATGGATCAGCAATTCATGCTACAGTTGCCGGAGATGATCTGGTGCTGCAGATTTTTGATAGCTAACTCTTCGAGCACTTCTCATACGACTACTACTAGGCACTAGCTACTTTCTGCACAGAGTAAATTGTTCTTGAGCAAAAGTATCTTTTTTTTTTCCTACTGGATCTTCTACGGATGTGTTTGAGAGAAAAGAGAAAAAAAAGAAGATTGAGAAGTTACGTAAAAAAGATGAACCATTAGCATTTGATTAATTAAGTATTAATTATTTAAAACTTGAAAAATATATTAATATGAAAAATATATTAATATGATTTTTAAGTAACTTACTTTAAAAACTTTTTAAAGAAGATGTATCATTTAAAAAAGTATGCGCATAGAAAACAAGAAACTTTTTATCTTTATCCACTACCGCAAAAGTAGCCTTAAGATAGCCAAAAAACAACAGTGGGGCGATCAATTTGTGAACTATTGTTTGGTTGCACTTATCGAGTGTGAGAGATTTTCAAAGAAGTAGAGTGACGATTTTGTCATAGAGTGACGATTTTGTCATAACTGTCCCTGAAGTGTCAAAATCAGCTTGAAATTAATTATAGTTTCCATCAGATATTTTGTAATATTTTGTTTCTGGAGAAAGAGAGGTCAGGCCTACTCCCATTTCTATTATCGAAACGAAACAGTGTAATATCCTATATTGGACTTACAATGATGTTGGTATAGTGGATGAGAGACTATGATTTTAATTTGTATATGAAGTGAGAATAACCGTGTATCCGAGCCAATTTTACTACACCCGCCGCTGACTGTTTAATATCATTATCACAAGCTCATCGATCGACACCAAGCGTGAGGATGGACAGATCAGTAGCTCTGCCCGCTTTGTAGAAAAGAATCGAAATCTTGGATTCACCTATTGGAGGTGCGACGTGTTGGTTGATTTTATCAACTAATGACCAATAAAATTAGGGAAGGGATAAAATCCCACTGGTTTCCTTTCCTAATAAGAAACCGACTAAGAGATAAATCTGCTTTTACGTGATCGGTAAAAAAAGGATTCAAATCCTAATTGGAGATAACCCCTGAGCTCGATACACGCTAATTTTCTCTACGCAAACCCTAAACCTAATCGCCTGATCGAGTGTGCACTGGAAGGGTTTAATGAGGAAGTCTTGAGGTTGTGCAGGAGAAAGCCGTCGACCAGAACAGGGAAAGAATAGAACCGGAAAGAGGAAACAGAGGAGAAAATCAAAGCAAGAAAACGAAATCAACAAGTGGCTTTAATGGCTTTATCCTCAGGTCAGTAGATCAATTTATTTTACGCATAAGCAGAAGGTGGTCATGTTTAGGCTAAGACTTAAAAGCAATATGTAGATTAAACTCCAACACGACAATTTTTACGGTGAACCTGGCAAATGGCGGCTCAATAGATGTAAATAGACTAGCAAGGTACACTGAATAGGCTGCACAACAATGTGTGAACGGTGGCAGATACCATCTTCAACACCGGGGGTGCCAAAGAAACCCCTCAACATGCTTTCTTATTTTAGTTGCATGGTAGCTATGGTGTGAGAGGCGAAAATCTTCAGTAACATATCAAAGAACCCTTTCAAGCTCAGTAACGACAAAAAAAAAAGGAGGCGCAAAGCACAAAACATAGCGGGAGTGGTGTACCTAGTTGAACTAACTCTCCCTAAGAACTTGTTCGGTTAATCCTACCTACAATGGGATTGAGATATCACCAGCGGTAGTAGCAGCTCATTTTAGAATGTATTGTTTAGAATGCAATAAGAATATCAGATTGGGAACTGCGCTAATGTGCAGATGGCCAGAGTGTGGTTGTGTGTGCACGCCCACCCGCGTTCGACTCCGCCTAGAGTCGACACATATCTAATTCCTCTCTTAATTCCATTGATAGCAAAGCCCCTCCTTTGATATCCAACTTTTTTTAATTGTTGAATTGTAATTAGGAAACTACATTATGCCACTTTTTATCTCATACCAAAATTATCCTTTTACCCTTCCTACCTAAATACCTATATCAATACTTAAATACCTTACGAGGTGAGCATATCAGTTGGTTAGATTTCTTTGATGGAACCAGTCTATCTGGATTCTAAGTCTTAGGCTTGACACTTAGTGGTCGGCGATGTATCCGTCGATAACAAGACGACCGTGGTGACTTTATCTATCTCAAAATATGTTGATCCTTTTTTCGAATGTGCTCATAGAAATAGGATATCTGTACGTGCGTTCGGGTGAGTGTGCGCGTGTGTTATGAATACCCGTGTTTATATTGTGTCTTAAAAAATATTTAAATATCTTTTACATGGTATTTTTTATTATTGATATTTAGAATTTTACACTTTTTAAATGGCATCCTAAAACATCTCATAAATAATATGTTTCAAGATTCTCTGTTCTGTCAATACGACAGGCAAAATTCTTACCTCTTTATTTTTTTTATAAAAAAAAAACATGCAGCGGAAGGTGCCGTCCAATTTAAACAATATTGACGGAACGATGATGTCTTTCAATTTTGTGCTTCTTGGATGGTACATTGGTACTAAACTACCTAACTCAAATCTGCAATTTAACCAACATTGTCATATAGAGTCATAGCATTTGGTTATTATGTTAAATTAATAGATGACGTTGTTGACTGGTAGATACACATTCGATCATTCGTCTTATTAAAAAATAATTTAATTATCATTTATTTTGTTGTGAGTTATTTTAGCACTAAAAGTATTGTAAGCATAATTTATATCTTATACATTTACATAAAATTTTTATATAAGACGAATGATCAAATGTATGTTTATAAGTTAACAGTGTCATCTATTAAAAACATAGAAAGTATTAGAATATATGTGATGTTTTCCTCTCCTATGGAATTCCCTATAGTCCGAATTATATCAAACGGTCAATATGGAGATGGGACGTACTGTTTGAAGATTATGAACACTGTACCTACCAGCTTGCACATGCATCACTTAAAGAGCAACTATTATGGTACGGTGCATGCCCATCCCAATCCGCATCTTATAACACTATTATTTCCCACCTTTGTAAGAAAATATCGATTACAGCCATAACACATGAAAGAACTAAAACTCATCATGTTAAAGTATAATTTTGAAAAGGGAAGACATTTTTTGGGTATATGAAAAGTAAGAAAGTTAATTACTCCAGTGCAATAACCTGCATACTACCAATTCGATCACCATATGGCATATGCAAAATTAACTGTCTAACTGAAGAGATCATACAGATTAACTGAATTATGCATACTTTCTATTTCCACCATTACGTTGAACCTGTCTGCACACACACAAGAGTGTATTCACAAGAGAAAGGCAAAGTAGTATATATGTATTTCGATTTAGGTGAAGTATATATACTAACTTCGATATCATTTCATCCTCACTAGGAAAATGCTCAGCTCCGGCGCGCTGCCGTCGCCGGCGCTGTCGCCGCCGACGCCGCCCTCGTTGGGGTTGATCATGTAGAACGCCTCGGAGTCCTTGGACCCGACGACGCGCTCGACGCGGGCGCGAACGTAGGTGAGCTCGCCGTCGGGACCCGCGGGGACGCCGCCCTCCTTCTCGGGTGCGGCCGGCAGCACGCCGGCGCCCATGGAGACGCCGCGCAGGAGGCGCAGCACGTGGCGCTCGTCGTCGGAGGCCTCCTTCCGGCGGATGGAGTAGCCGGCCTTGCGGCCGTTGCAGTAGACGGCCCAGACGTACTCCTCCACGAGCCGGCGGCGGGCGCTGCGGGTGTCGCTCTCCAGCGCCAGCTTCACCACCCCGGAGGAGATCTCCTTGTGCAGCGCGCTGGTCAGCATGGGGAGCTCGATGAGGAACACCGGCGGCGCGCGCGTGTCCTCGTGGATGGCGAGGCTCACGCGGCCGCGCCGGTGCCCGAACAGCGTCACCGTCGTCGCGTGGTCGGCCAGGAGCGCCCTGTTGTGCCGGCCGAGCAGCGCCACCATCTTGCACCCGGAGGTCAGCATGGGCATGAGCTTGAACATCTTAAAGATCCCTCCACCACCACCACCTCCTCCGCCGTCCGAGGCCTTCGTCCGGCGGCCATTGGTGGACGGCCGGAGCAGCGACCGGAGAGTGGGGCCGTCGACGAAGGACGGCATTGGACGGAGTAGATGCAGCTAGCTGGCTAGTGAAGTGGTGATTCTTTTCTCCTACGCAAAGCGGGGTTGCCTGCCTCTCCCGCGGATATATAGTCAGCCATCCATCCATACACGACGCGAGCTAGCGAGCGATCGAGCTGGAAAATGAGAAGTTGGGTGGCCGTTGTTGTGGTGGTGTGTTGCGTTTTGTGTGTGTAGCTTCATCGTCGTAACTCTCGTACCTGCCCATCGTTTGTCTGTTTGGGTAGATTTCTGTAGGATCGAATCATAAGAATAAAGTCAACCAGAGAGAGGGTGAATGGTTGGTATACCCAAAAACCGAAAACTTTTAGCGGAAATAAAAGTTATCCTCGAAATCGATGGATCGCGGTCTGACCGAAGTAGATGCACTGGTCTGACCGCCTGGTTGCCGCCGGTCTGACCGAGATTCAATCTCCGGTCTGACCGCCGAGATCAGCTGCCGCTTGCTGTCGCCGCCGCTGGTCTGACTGCCCGTATGCCGCCGGTCTGACCGCCACTTGTTGCCGGTCGGACCGCCGTTGAGTCACCGGTTAGACCGCCGCACCCGATGAAACACAAATCGAAGAACTCTCAAAGTAAATGACAACTTTATTACTTCTCTCTGTGTTTACAAAGTGCAACAACAGCACTCCTTACAAAAATCTTGACTAAACTCAAAACCGTAAAACACAACGCTATGAAAAACGACACCAAAGAGGATACCGGGAAGCCCCACGCTCCCCTCTATTTATACATGAGGTAAGCAACCTAAAGCCACGAACCAAACTCATACTAAGAGTCCTAATCCCCATAGGAAACCTCCTAGTACAAGAAACAAACTCTACATAACCAATCATACCAAATTTGAACTCCTTCCAAATTCGACTCCGCATCCCATACGCACACAATACCTCCATCGTATACCATATGGAATCACCATCAACCACGTGCATCAACTCTAGCCTTAGTATCCCGCATGATATCTAACCACCACGGACATCGTCTTACCACCAAGCCGACTCCCGGTCCATCACCGCAAATACTCTCCCGAGGCATCGAGTCACCTATACATGAAACAAACAAAGAAACCATATTCCGAGACCAAGCTATCACCAACTTGACTCATTAGTAGCAAACAACAGTATCACATATGTATAGTATCTATCTAGAAGCCATAACCATGAAACAATCACGGATATCCAAAGAAACAACCCGAAACCGAAACCGACACAACGTCGGCTGGTCAGACCGCGGGCCGGCCGGTCTGACCGCTCAACACAAGCTGGTCTGACCGGCAACCACCGCTCGGTCTGACCGGTCCCGATAAACCAGTAAACCCTATTCATCTCCTGAAAATTAATTATCTCCAAAACCACTTCGACGATAATCTCCAAATATCAAAACCGATAATCACAAATGCCAATTGTTCATCACAGAATAAGAATCAAAACACACGTTGATCTTACAATCTCCCCCTTGATGAACACATTGGCAAACCCATTAAAAATGTTTTGGTGTTTGGAAAATTAAAAACAAAAAGGGTAAAAAACACACTTCGTACAAACGTACATATCGTGCTCGAAAATCCAAAAGAAAACTTCTCCCCCTTTTTAAAAAGAAAGAAATTCCCAATTGAACTAAAAACAACATGCTTCTCCCCCTTTTGACAATGATTTCATCAAGTATAGGAATTATGTTCATTAATGTTCAAGAGCTTAGCATACATATAGCATATCATGTCATATGTTGCAATAAAAAGAAGATGAACCCATCTATAATATAACAAGCATGTATTAAAGTATAACCATGAACCAAAGATTTTACAATTAAGCTTCAATCAACAATCAAAATTCATGGTTTCATATGATTTATAATGCAACATCTTAACAAGCACATAGGTTGAAGAATAAACACTAAACACATATACCTATTGCATTTATCACTCTTTCTCAAATAACCTTTAGCACAAAACAAGAGAATTTTTTAACTTTTTCTTGAGCCTTTTTGCTCATATTTTTCTCTTTTATTCTGGGTACGTCCCTGTCGTCAAGACTGTTTCTAGAGATTCGGCACCCATTATTTTGCTCACATCGAATACGTCCTTGTCGTCAAGACTGTTTCCAAGGATTCAGTATTCATTTTTTCACATTTTTTATTATCTTTTCATAATGAGCAATTAAAGCTATTTAAGGAATAACAATTCAATAAAGCATATATATAGAGCATTTATAAATCAAACCATATGCTAGCATCAACATTGCATATTTACTTAATTCAAGTATAGAATTTAAGTGTCATGCATCATCTCCCTTAAAAGCAAAATCTAAATCTCATGAAAAGACTAGAATACATACAAGTTATGCTAGAGACAAATAAACCTTCAAAGTATTGCTAGCATGAACAAGAAAATACCATATGTATAAAACAAATATCTCTTTTCTCAATTTTTTCATTGTCATATTATTGCTTGATAAAACCATGAGGTAAAAACTCCCCCTCAAACCATGCCAAAAGGATTCACGAATAAGCTCAAAATAACCTCCAATTCTCCTCGAACAAAAATCAAGAAGAAATCAAAAATTTTGAAAAAGACATCCAATAGCCAAAGATATCACCAATACTTTCAAAATTGACATACATCCATTACTATTAACCAAAGCTACTATCTCAAATACTAACATATGAAAAAGCTAATAAACTAGAGAGTAGAACAAAATTATGTCAATCCAAAAGTAAAGTGATGTTACCTTGCAACACAATCTTCATCTCAAAATTGAACGCACATGGGGAGTATGCCACCAAAATACCTACGAACGAGAAGATATCGAGGCCTCCGTGTTGGGGTTAGAAATAAGAAATTTTGGAATCCAACACTGAGTCACATGACCAGTAGAACCAGTAGGTACAAATGCACTAACAAAATCAGAATCAGACTTACAAAACAACTTACCTTTTTGCTTCACAAAAGTCCGATTTGAATTTCGCGCAAAATTGCCCCGAGGCCGGTCTGACCGCCACTGTGCCTGCGGTCTGACCGGGCCTGGCAACCGGTCTGACCGCCCGTTCACCTACGGTCTGACCGCTGGCCGGTCTGACCGACTGGACAATGTCGGTCTAACCGTGCTCCTCGAATTAAAACCCGATTTTTGCCAACGTCGTTTTGCAAAAGCAATTTCTCTTTCCTTTTTCTGTTTATGGGCAAGTCTAAAACAAAAACCAACCAAATGTCCATCTTTTCCACAATAAGAAGAAGTGTACTTCTCATGACAGGTTTGTAAGGTAGATGGTTTTGAAATTGATGGTGTTGCAACACAAGAAGCAACAGAAGGTTTTGCAAGCACAACATTTGATTTCGAAGAAGATAAATTCAAAGAAGACATGATGCCGGCAGATTTAAACACAGTGTTCTTAGGCTCGGATTCAATCAAAATTTCACCTCTCCTAGCAACACCAAAAACAGTAGGAGGATGTCTAGTATGATGAGCATAAGAATCAAAACCTAAACCACGATTGTGCATGCTAACTTTGGATTGATCAAGAATCATGTGTAGGTTCTTTTCACCATCAGAAAATCTTTCCAAAGAACTTTTCAAATAAGAAACCTCTTGTGTAAGAACAGCACAATTTTTGCAACTATCCAAAAGACCTTTTTGTTTTCTACAAGTTGAGCAAGAAAACAACTCATCTTGTTTAACAATCTCTTCCATGTGTTTAACACGCCCTAAAGTATCTTTCAACTTCATCTCATCCAAAACACACTTTGAACAATCTTGAGAAATCAAAACACCATTGTTTTGTTTTGCCTTATTTGCACATGAAGCATTGACCAAAGAACTTGTACAAAAAGCAACTTTGTATTTTTTCAAAACGTTCTTTGTCAAAATCAACTCATCAACAACACGAGCATGTAAAGCAAATCCAAGAGCAAAAGAAAACTCCAACTTTTTAGATTTTTCAATCTCAAATTCCAATTTCTTGCAATTAACAGAATTGACATCTCGCAAAGCATTAATTTCAGAAAATAAAACTTCACAAGATTGACAATTATCATCATTAGGAATCAAAGATTTTAATCTAGCAATTTCAGCATTAAGAATCTTAATAGTATGATCCTTCTCATCAAGCACAATAGAACGTGTTTGAAGTTTCTTAGCAAATTTATAAGCAGCATACTCTAATTGATCATAACTAAGCTTTTCTTCATTATCATCATCAGATTCATCAACATCAGAACTTGCATTACGAGCAATAAAAGCTAGATCAACAACTTGCTTACCTTTGCTCTCATCTTCATCTTCCGGTTCATCAAAAACTTTTATTAATTCTTGAATTAGCCACTGCATGCAATGCTTCTTCTTCTCCTTCTCCTTCATGTTCTTCTTCTTGTTCAAGTCATCTTCTTTGACTCTCACATCATCTTCCTTCTTGCCTCTCCCAAGCTTAGGACAATGCGAGCGAAGATGATCAAGTGCACCACACTCAAAACAACGATTCGGTCCACCTCTTTTCCTGTTCCTAACATTATTCATAGCTCGAGAAAATTTGTTAGATAGCAAAACCAAGTCCTCCTCCTCGAACTGTTCGAGTTGATCATCGGACATGGCATTAAATAAAGCAAGAACAGAAGACTTTGATGAAGAAGCACCAACATCCAAGGAAGTTGTAGACGAAACCAAAGCACTAGACTTAGAATCACCTTTACGAGAAAGAATATTCATCTCATGAGTTTTCAGTTTAGTGTAAAGCGAATCCAAAGTCAAAGTAAACATGTTAACAGACTCCTGAATAGATGTAACTTTCATCTCCCAAATAGACATGTCAAGACCATTCAAAAAATGACGAGAAATCTTAGATTATGGATAATTCGCATCATAAGAAGAATCAACAGATCTAAGATCACTCAAAATCTTATTAAACCTAGAAAGATAGTCATCCAAAGCTTCTCCAGGTTTCATCTCAAATTTAATGTACTCCTTTTTGAAAAGATCACGACGAAGTTCTTTAATATTATTTGTACCTTGATGAAAATTACTCAAAGCAATCCAAATCTCATGAGCAGTTTGAAGATGAGCAACACGATCATAATCCAAACGAGAAATCCCACTCAAAAGAATATTGCGAGCTTTGCAATTTAGTTCAAAAGCAGTTTTTTCAGCAGCAGTATTAATAGCTTCAGGAATTACATAAGGAAGAGAACTTTTCTCCAAATATCATAATTCTCAACCATAATGTAAGATTGCATCCTACTACAAATATGAGAAAAATCCGTTCCATCGAAAACATAAGGCTTAGTTGTAAACCTATTAGAAGTAGCCATGGCAAAAACTCTAGATCGATAAAGATCAAAAGAGGCAAACAATGCTCTGATACCACTTGTAGGATCGAATCACAAGAACTAAGCCAACCAGAGGGGGGTGAATGGTTGGTATACCCAAAAACCAAAAACTTTTAGCGGAAATAAAAGTTACCCTCGAAATCAATGGATCGCGGTCTGACCGAAGTAGATGCACCGGTCTGACCGCCTGGTTGCCGTCGGTCTGACCGAGATTCAATCTCCGGTCTGACCGCCGAGATCAGCTGCCGCTTGCTGTCGCCGCCGCCGGTCTGCCGCCCGTATGCCGCCGGTCTGACCGCCGCTTGTCGCCGGTCGGACCGCCGCACCCGATGAAACACAATCGAAGAACTCTCAAAGTAGATAACAACTTTATTACTTCTCTCTGTGTTTACAAAGTGCAACAACAGCACTCCTTACAAAAATCTCGACTAAACTTAAAACCCTAAAACACAACGCTATGAAAAGCGACACCAAAGAGATACCGGGAAGCCTCACGCTCCCCCTCTATTTATACATGAGGTAAGCAGCCTAAAGCCACGAACCAAACTCATACTAAGAGTCCTAATCCCCATAGGAAACCTCCTAGTACAAGAAACAAACTCTACATAACCAATCATACCAAATTTGGACTCCTTCCAAATTCGACTCTGCATCCCATACGCACACAATACCTCCATCATATGCCATATGGAATCTCCATCAACCACATGCATCAACTCTAGCCTTAGTATCCCGCATGATATCTGACCACCACAGACATCGTCTTACCACCAAGCCGACTTCCGGTCCATCACCGCAAATACTCTCCCGAGGCATCGAGACACCTACACATGAAATAAACAAAGAAACCATATTCCGAGACCAAGCTATCACCAACTTGACTCATTAGTAGCAAACAACAGTATCACATACGTATAGTATCCATCTAGAAGCCATAACCATGAAACAATCACGGATATCCAAAGAAACAACCCGAAACCGAAACCGACACAGCGTCAGCTGGTCAGACCGCGGGCCGGCCGGTCTGACCGCTCAACACAAACCGGTCTGACCGGCAACCACCGCCCGGTCTGACCGGTCCCGATAAACCAGTAAACCCTGTTCATCTCCTGAAAATTGATTATCTCCAAAACCACTTCGACGATAATCTCTAAATATCAAAACCGATAATCACAAATGCCAATTGTTCATCACATAATAAGAATCAAAACACACGTTGATCTTACAATTCGATCGTCAGTTGGATTGTCTAAGTCTGAGTGTGACCATGACTATGGAGCATCGACTCTGACATAGTAGGAGATCCGTGGGTTGCTCGTACAACTGTCTGAATGACATATACTCTCTCCATTTCAAAATATAAATATTTTTAGTTTACTTAGTAAATATTAAGGTTAAGAAAAGAAAAAGGTTCTTTTTCAGTTATATGAGTGATCAAATTTTGAGTTTTGAATTGCTTGAATTCTCCTCTCAAGCATCTGCTTGGCTGAAAATGTATGGATTATCGTGCATTAAAATCAATGCCCTCAGAATTGCTTATATATTCATACAAATTTGAAATCTAGATATGCTTATATTTTAAATCAGACAAAGCAGTTTTAAAAAGATTCTCTTTCGATCATCTCAGTGATCAAATTTTGAGTTTTAAATTGCTTAAACTACACTTCCAAACTTATGATTGAACGGAAATGCATGGATTTCGTGCATCGAAATCAGTGTCCCCTAAAATATTTAATTATGGTACAAAATTTAAATCATAGAAATGCTAATATTTTAGAGTGGAGGGAGTAGTTATATCAGATCATCAGTTGGATTAGTTTTCATCTCGCACTGGATCAATTGTTACAAAAGGATGACAATTACGTGGATGGAATCAACCCTTTATGTAGATTGAGACTAGGACTTTGTTTGGAAGAAGATTTTTCTTGAGATATTCAACAAGCATAGGGGTGGATACAATATGGGGGCTCGAGCCCCCATATTGTATCCACCCGAGCCTCCACTATTGGTGTGTAGACCATGAAGCCCCCACAATATCATACGTAGATAGGAGAGGGGACTGTAGCTTTGTTATAATTTGTTCATACTATACTACTATTTCTTTTTGGATCTGCCGTTGAGCACACATGGTATGAACTTGAATTTCCTTGTGTAATGAGCTTGTATTGGAAATTCATACCATACAAATATGTAGCAGAACTAATAAAGTAGCTAAGTTAATTGGTGATGACTGACGAGGCTAAATGGACTACGTACCATTGAGAACCATAATGGACCCCCACAAGGCCACAATCATGTGAACTCCATGTGTTAGACTGTTAGGTTAGTTCAATATTAAAGGATTTTTAAAAGAACTTTAGGAGGGTGCAAAAAAGGAATAGGTGACAATATTGAGGACACAGAAGCATTTTTATCTCATCATATATACCTTTATAAGAATATAGTTAGTTTGCTTGCTTGCATATTTATACTTTTAAGTGGTGTTTGGGAAGGAGGGACTAAACTTTAGTCCTCCAGAGGGACTTATGTTTTTGTGAGAGCTCCTTCTCAAACACCACCTTAGGGATAGTATTGTGTTGTTAAGGGAATTTGTACCTATGCTATATTAGTACTCCATGTTTTTGACATAATATTTTGACATAAAGTAGTCCATTTCTATTGAGGTTTGTAATCTTCCGCTCAAACAAAAGGGAGTTTGTGATCATCAAGCGCATCTTTTGGACCATGGACGCTCGATGGGAACGATAGAGATATGATCGTTGATCGACGTAAGACGGACCACTTGGGGCGGTGCAGGATGGAAGCAGTGCTGCTTTTTCGTTCGGCATGTGTCTCTCCATCACTCCATCTGTTACCCTGAAGGTTCCTGTCAATATGATAGTGTCATGGCCTCATAGGTTCTGTAGCTCTCTCTTTTGTTGATCTCCATATCAAACAGCACTTAGGTTGCCTATATAGGAAGAGAGCTTTACACCCGGTTGGCGACCCATTATAGGCCTGGTTGAGCAACTGAGACATCTAATCTAGGACCATCTTTATCCCCGGTTGAAATAATCGAGACTAAAGATGTATACCAAGTTAAAAAAAAATGTGTGGTATACGAGATTCAAACTCAAGATCTCAGCTCTCACGTGCATTACCATGCATCCCACCTACTACACAACATCTGATTTAGATAGAGATGCTTTCTTTTTAAACTAACCTTGAAGGCATTTTTAGTCCGAGTTGGTAACACCAACCTGGACTAAAAATGTCTTTTATTCGGGCTGGTGTTACCAACCGGAAGTAAAGATCACTTTTTAATTCGAATTGATAATATCAACCGGGACTAAGGATTCTCCATCTTTGGTCCGGGTTGGTAACACCAACCGGGACTAAAGTGATGAACATCAACCGGACCTAATGATCGTTAGGGGCCTGACACGGCCTAACAGCTATTGAACCGTGGCTAAAAATGATCACTCAAGATCATAAAGTGCCGTTAGGCTTTTGAACCGGAGCTAAAGATATGCTTTAGTCCCGGATCCTATTTAAACAAGGACAAATATGATTTTTGCTATCCGAGCAAAGATCAGTTCTCCAGTAGTCACGAGCTACCTTCCATTATTTCTTCCTACTTTATTTTGTTTCAAAATTTTCGCATTGATCCTTCTTGATGGAGATTTGTTTGTTTCAAATTTATTGCATTGATCCTTAATTGAAAATTACGTACTAGTAGCTAATTACATCACCAGTAACTACACCTAGTCCTCGTATATTTTTAGATAAAAAAAATAAACTCATCCTATTTTAAACTCAGCCATTAAAATTTTATAAGTTAAAAAGTTAGCCCATTACATTTGTACTAGACTAGCTTGGGTTACAGGGTTAATCAGGTATTCAAAAGGCACAACTTCGGGGGTGCAGGAGTGGATAAGGAGATGACACGGCAAAGTATTTTGAGGCACCAAAAAATGTTTCATTATTTATTTTTAGTATTTCACGCGTTCTATTCTTTTTATTTTTCAGGAATTCAGGTGCTTCAGCAGTGTATAATCCCTATTCCTGTACCTGCGTATGTACCCGGCCTGAAGGCAAAATAATTTCTCTTGTTTCTTTGTTCCCGAGGCACTTCATTGCGTGGTGATTTATCAGCTGAGGATTTATCGATCGCTTTCCCTATCCAAGCCGCGGGATCAGTCTTGTGATCTTGTCCATGCAATGAAGCAATCGAATTATTGAGAGCCCACGCATGCATGCTTAGCTTGTGGATGTCCATGCACATGGTGTGTTTTGATGAATCGATACTGATGCATGCATAGGCACGTTGTTTCCGGCTGTTACTAGGGAAAATTTTAAAAATCACCCTGTAAGTATTTCGAAGTTTTAGATTCCACTCCATAAATTATTTTATAGCAAATACCCACCCCTCTAAGTTTTATTGTAAAAACCATCCTAATATACACGTGCTTAACCGAATCAGCATGTTATCGCTGATGTAGAGGAACTATAGACTAAGTTAGTCAAGTCAATACTGTCCAAGTGTTTATATTAATCTTATTCTTGATGTTCCATTGATATTTCTTATGCATATAGCGAAACTCGGTACGATAACATTTAAGCTATCATCAATAATTCTATTTGCGAAATCTTCAAAGCATGTCAAGACTATACTCTTAGAAGTATTTATTTTGATAAATACCATATTGTCGGCTCGTAATTTATAAACACACATGTTGATTCGGTTAAGCACATGAACACTGGGATGATTTTTGCAATAAAATTGGAGTGGGGGTGAGCATTTGTAATAAAATGATTTATGGGTAGAATCTCAAACTTAAAGTGATTTATGGGTGATTTTTGTAATTTTTCCTTATTTAGTTAAGGTAGGTTCTAATTCATTTTAAGCCTGTGTGTGGCAGACATCAATAGGGACCATGATCAGTATCTAGTTCAATATCAATAAGCCGATCGACCAGCACCTTACAAAAAGCACAGTCTTTCTCTTCATTCGACAGATCTCGACCAATCATGTTTTAGGCTGTTAGGCAGTAGTAATCAATAATGCGACTATTAAGCAGGTTTTGACCACGTGGCATGTACATTGGGACGTGCCCTTCAATGCATCAGTTTTACTAGTATTGATCGCCTGCATTTGTTTAAAAAACCATTGTTTAACGTGCTTCATTTAGTACGGTTTTGTTGTTCACCATCGGTTGGCCGGCTTGCTTCTTATATGGTGGCATACATCTTGAAGCGATTTTACAATTCTTTAGAAGTTTTAGGTATCATATTTTATAGTGCAAAATTTAATACCTTCGATACTAAGAGGTATTAAATTGTATAAAAATTTTAGTACCTCTCAGTACCTTACAAGGATTGTAAAATTTCTCTATATTTAAACAGTAGCAGAGCCAAAACATTCAAAGCCCGGGAAAATATAGCTACATTGAGTATTTGCAACGAAAATTTTGTTCAATTTATGTAATAACATTAAAATCCTACAACATGTGTTGCCATCGTTGTCCGGGGTCATAAAAATAAACAATGTTTGTCACTGTATCTTGTATCTTGAAGTACAAGTATAAATAGTGATAGGTAGCATCGATAATGGCACGAATAGGACAATGGTTTTGATATACATAGGTATGTATACGGAGTTGGCAATGGACTAAGGACGCTAATTGTTTATGAGTAGGGTTGTTAATGAGTTGAGCTCGAGATGAGCATGTGTAACCTTTGAGCTTTCAAATAGGCTTGACTCGCTTGGCTCGTGAGCAACATAATTTATATTTTAAGGATAATCCTTAACAAAAATAAGAGGGCTACTACACTACGGGATTCCGTCCAGACAGGATGATACCTTTTAGATTTCCGAATCTGATATCTATTGGTATCATATTTCTAATACCTATGTGCGACACGGGCATCATCCAATACCCATCACAGGTACCAATTGATTCCTAGTCGGTACCAGCCGATACCTCTCCGTACTATGCCGCTACCCATCGGGTATCAGATTTGAGCTAACAAGAAGAGAGAAGAAGGGATAGAAATGGTTATCGACGCTGGTTCTTCCATCTGGAGACAACGATGAAAAGCTCAGGTGATGCCAAATCAGGTGGAAGGGGATCTCGAGGTTTCAAGATGACGACTTTGCTTCCCATCCTCCCTCGACACAATCCCGTCCCTACGGTATCCCGTTCTGTAGATTTTTTGTAAAAAATAATTAGTTGATTACATTAGTAAAAGATGAGAAAATTTACTAAGATAAATGTGTGATGCCAAGCCAATGCTATTTTATCGTGTGGATGTGTATATTTGATATACTAATTTATTAAATAAACAATAAAAATTATATAGTCAGGTTTGTTTGCTCGTGCTCGGCTCGTGCTCGGCTCAACAGAACTCACAAGCTTTGGTTAGGCCCCATTTCGGCTCATTTGGAGATCGGGCCGAGATCAAAGTGCTCGTGAGCCTCAAGTTATTTCCACGACCCTGTTTATTTGTGTGATGAATATAACAGAAAAGTCACCAGAAAATCTAATGCCATTTCGGATTGAACATTAAATATTTGCGATAAGAGAGTCTATCGGATGATCGATGCGCCATTTCGGACCCAGATATATATAGAACGATTTCATCGTGCATCCACATCTCTTGGTCTGGGAAATCAGGAAGGAGTGAAAACGAATGGTCTAGTTAGCATGTTCGGTGAAGAGAAAAAGCTAGTAGGAAACTACTCCATGCATCATAGGGTCGATCTAATCATGCACAAAAACAGGATCGAACTAACCAGCATTTAGGAGACGCTGGTCCGACGCCAAAGCACGCATGTGACGCTGTACCAAGCTTGCCCCTTCCTCGAAGGACGTACGGCCCTGTGCTGTGCATATGCCTGCCTCGCTGGCTCGCTCCTAGCACGCTGCCCCACGCATGCTTTCCGGTCTCGTTTCTCGTAAGAGCATGTACAGTACAGCTGCAAACATATTTTAAAAAAATAAATGAGAAGAGAGAAAAACAGTGGGCTACAGATTTATAGCCAGCTGTAACACGGAATCCAAGACACAGTATGTGTATGACAAATAGGACCAGGTATTAATAGTGTAGTATGTAACTATTGTATGAATGAGCTATTAGATTGGCTATAGATGAATTGGAGCTAGTAGTTGGCTATACTATTGAACTTGCTCTAAGAGTAGATACAATAGCAGGCTACAAGCCAGCTATAAATATAGTTTAAAAAGATAAAGGAAAAAAAAGAACAGCAGGCTACAGATCTTTAACCAGCTGTAGCACGGACTTCAAGACGTAACATATGTATGACAGGTAAGACCAGATATTAATAGTATAGTAAGCAACTATTGTATGAATTGGCTATTACATCAGCTATAGATGATTTGAAGTTAGTAGTGGGCTGTACTATTAAAACTTGCTCTAACGCCCCATGCCGGAGACATGCCCGGCCGGCCGGCGACGGCGAGGGCGCGCTTGCGGTCGCGGCACGCCTGTGATTTTGTTGGGCGACCGGACACTTAGCCGCGCGATCTTGTCTCCGGGACCATTTCGATTTCTTGCATGATAGTATATCAATGAAATAGCAGCATGCATTATTAATTGCTCATAAATTTTTCCGATAAAAATCATGTACTCCTACTTCAGTTGAGTACCGATGATACCTGTGCCCCCTCTGTTTTTACTTACAGCTAGATATAGCATCTGTCAGTTAAATTGATGCTTCATGCATGATCCGGGATTGAGAAAGCAACGGAGCAGCGATCCAAGAAACGATTAGTTTATTTTCCGCATGATCGCATTTGGGATCTGTCTGCCAAAATGTGTCGGGAAATGAGATGGTGATGCGTACTGTTCACTCCGTTGGTGTCAACATCTTTCAGTTGTTGCTCAATGGTACATGTCGTGGCGCTCCACAATGGAAAGATCAGGTTGTTCGACATAGCATGCAGGAGGTAGCAATAGCATGACAGCAGAGTTGACCCCAGGGTTACCCCTGCGAAATCGAAGCGCTGATGTTTGGGACGTCCGGGCCTCCGGGGGTTAGTGCAGGGAGATGGCGATGTTGATTACTCATAGGCCGATCTGTTTGGTCTGGCCCATATAAAACGTTGAAACTGGAGCAATCAAGGTAACCGCGTAAGACGTCAAGTTTTGGGCCGAACCGAGCACGGTGAGCAGGCCACCCCGGTGCTATCAACCACGCTTGGCCCCGCGTGACGGCGTGAGCGAGCCTGCCTGCTTGCGACAGGCTCAAATCTTACACACAAAGGTCAAGTGTAGTTGCTACCTAGGCCTGTACAAACCGTGCGAGTGCATGATACTCCCTCTACTCTTTTGCCTCTCCATCTAAACCTGTCCTAACGTGGATAGCCTTGGAATGTAGTGCTACAATTAGTAGATCGTACTGTACGTGCTCTACTCCATTGCTAGTATAGAGCCCCACTACGTTGCTTTATATTAATAGTAGAAAGCAATCTAAACCATTAATCTCATTTAATCGAAGGGTTTAGATTTATTTATACTAACACCTAGTTAACAGTAGTAGAAACGAAAAGGGGCATTATTGTCTTGAAAAAAGTAGGTGAGGTAGGGTCAATGACTAAACTTTTTTCACTTAGCTGGAAAAAAAACATAAATAACAAAGTTATTCTTAACCACTGTATTATTAGTAAATTATTGATTTACCCTTAATAATGAACGGTTCAGATTATTTCAACTGGTAGTATAATCTAAACCATGGGCACATAGACATAGTATGTATACGGAGTTGGCAATGGACTCTGTAGCAATTTCTACAGGCTACAGATTTGTAGCTGACTATACCACGGGCTCCAATAAATTATATCTGAGATAGATGAGTGGATTAGGTATGTCAGGGTTACGGATAAGGCATACCCTCCATCCTTGGATATACGACGTATACTGATATAGTATACCCGCGCGTATACGGGTGTTTCTTGTATATGTTAAGGAAATCTATCACGTAACATAAACAGAGTCCACAGATGGAAGGAGTCCTACTCGGACGGAACTGGGTCGTTACCATATCATGTGGGGTTCGATATCTCCGAGTTCTACTTGGAGATCAACCGACCCGCGGTATAAAAGGAACCCCCGGGAGGACCCAAGGCATCGAATCACACCGCCAACACAACCACCACAGCCTACGAAGTCAGAGCTTACAGGAGCCAAGTCGTCGGGTGATCTAGTTGAACCAACTCGACTACGGTCTCGTCGATATCATCGAGTTCCGTTATTCCCTTTGTAATCTGTGACTTCCACCATATAATTCCATACCAACTGGATTAGAGCTATTACCTACGAAGGGGCTTGAACCAGTATAATCCTTGTCTTTTATTTGCTTGATGTCGTACACGTAGATCATCGTACCAGCGTACTCCAATACCCTCTATATCCGGTCTACGGGTATCCACCGTCGACAAGATATTAATTATATAATATATTTTTACAACTAATTATTGTGTGAGTGGGCTATTAGGTTGATTATAGATGTTGTTTTAATTTTAGAGCTAATAGTTGGCTATATTATTAAAGTTATTACTCTAAGAGTATGTATGTTAGAGGCGTCTGTCGATAATGGAGGTGCGTGTTCGTCCTTCACATGAAAAAACACATAGCAGCCATCAGCCATTCATGTTAAAATTTTAGGATACTATCTGGCTATCTTTGATCTTTTTTTTTTCCTTTGATTGAGGTGCTAGCACCTAACAGTAGCACTTAAGATATACTCGATAGTACAGTAACAAGGGATGTGTAGTTAAACACAAGATTCTATATTTAGGGCCCATTCACTTTGATGCCATTTTCAACCATACTATTTTTTTAAAATGTTGCCAAAAAATATCAATGTTTAGTTTGTTACCAAATTTAGTCAATATATAAGAAATCTTGTCAAAATTTTGGTATTACCAAAACTTAATAAGATTTATTTTAACTATCTTAATAGACGCTTAATCCCCAACACACTCGGGGTCGTGTCTCCCTTCAAATCCTCTTTTTTTACCTAGCAAGTAGCACTTACCCTCTACAAAAAGCCACGCAATCTCATCTGATTGCATTGCTCCCTCCTCAGCTCTTCGAAGGAGACCCCATCGATCCGTCCTTCCATGATTCAATCACTACAGGATTCACACGATCCCATAAACCCGCCCCGCGCGGCCCCCTTTCCCTCCTCCCAAAGAGAAAAGAGCGGCGCTGCACGCCGCTGATCAGTCTAGCCCGGCCCTCGGGGACTACTGATATGACAGTGGCAGAACAGCAGATGCACCCGACATGAGAGCAATCCCAAGCGTGGCAAAATCCCCGCGCCACGCGGCGCCTCGGACTCTCGGAGAGGCGCATGTACAGACGAGACACCACCGCGGGTACGTACGCCAACCAACCGAGGCTGCTCCGACGCGACAGTACAAGGCACCGCGCTTTACTCAAACAGAAGCTGCGATATATGACGCGACGCGACACTCGCACGGCACGTACCGGTGTTTTGTCCCGTGCCGTGCAGCGGATTCAACGATGGGTCGATCGTTTGGGAAATTGGGAGGTGAGCAGCGAGTGGGCACGGAGGCCATGAGATGCAGCAGCTTCGTGACACACCCTGCCTGTCCTTCAAGGACGCCAGCCACCCTGTCCGTTTTTAGGAGTATATACACCTACGGCACAGGTCGTACTACTACTCATACTGTACGACACGAGGCTGTGTAGGGAACCCAGGGATCTTACCTGAGTGTACTCCAACGCTAGCTAGCTTCCCTCCCTGTCGTTTAATGGCGGTGAAACCGTGTGATTATCCCGTCGGTGGCGGTAAGCTAGTGACACGTACAGTATTTTCAACAAAAATGGTATACACACGACGGATTTGTACGACTATCGTACGACTAGTCGACGACGTCATCTATGAGCGTGAGCTATTTAACTTAGTGGGCTGTAATTGTTTCTAGCCGAAGCTCTGTATTCCGGCGTCAATTCCTCTTCCTGTATTTTGAATGTCACTCTATTTGTATTCTGTTTAATCAACTAATTTTGGCCATGAATATGGAAATGGAAGCCGTGGTGCCTTGCCTTTCACAAGTCTGGTCAATCATTTTTTGCGTGCATGTTATGGCTTTTTTTAGAGTATTTGCATGTTATGGCTCTGAGAATATATTGGTTTCACATCCTTAATGCCTAAACTAATGTAACATCTAGAGTGAATCATTTTAATAGCAACTTAAGCTATATCGATACATATTCTCAGCTAGACTGACCACAGTGTACAGAAAACCCAGTACGCAAGTAAACAACCACGAGGCCCAGCGACCCGTAATCATATCTGACACCCTCATTACTCGTTTTTCCGCCGTTTCAGTCGTACATGCTTCGGACATATAGCAAAGTTGTATTTTCAACGACCACGGTGATCCTGTAGCTTTGTCTCGGTCGTAATGTAGATTCTACCGTTGGTCCCAATCATCAGGGCTGAAACACGCAGCAGGGAAAAGCTGCAGGGTCAGGTTAATCACTGTGACTGCTGACAGGACAGCATGCCATGGCGCCTTTCGCTTTTTTAGCAACAAGTCTGACAGGCCTGTGTACAGAAGCTGGTACTCCCTCCGTCCCATAATACAAGAGATTTTAAGCTTTTATTTGCAGCGTTTGACCACTCGTCTTATTCAATTTTTTTTAAAATTATTATTTATTTTATTTGTGACTTACTTTATTATCTACGGTACTTTAAGCATAATTTTTCGTTTTTTATATTTGTAAAAAAGATTTGAATAAGACGAGTGATCAAACATTGTAATCAAAAACTTAAAATTCCTTATATTTTGGGAGGGATGGAGTACCATCTCTTCCAAGCACGAAAAGGAAGGGAAAGAAGAAGCAGCGACCGGTACTCGATCTCAACTAGAGTAGTCGTGGTCTGGTGGAAACAACTTTTATACTTCCTTTCATTCATTCACATCACCGAAGAACAAAACTCACAATTATTGGAAGCCTGTGTACAAGGTGCAGTAAAACACCCTCGAATTCACCTCGCTGATTGCTGCTACTCGCTGGCCTCTGCTTCATGAGGCCAGCAGGTACCTGAATCTGAACTCATACGGCAGGACCTGCACGCGGCGCGACTCGGCGGCGACACCCCTTCTGCCGTCCTCCACGATCCTCATCGCCTTCTGCCGCAGCTCGCTCGGCAGCTGGAGGCACACCCAGTCCATGAGGGAGTCCACGTCCTTGGCGAAGTCGAGGAGGTACCAGTGCAGCAGCTTCGGGATCGCCACCTTCGCCGGCGCCGACACCCCCACCGCCGCCTGCAGGTAGTCCCTCTTCGCCGCCTCCAGCTCCTCCTCCACTCCCCTCGCTGTGTACACCCCCACCTGAAAAAATAAAAACATGACCAAGAACAAGACACAATCACACAAACATCATCACAAACCACACGGAATTTTTACATGTTGTAATGCTGCAAAAATCTGACGGAATCATGGAGATCTTACAGCAGGGGAGGACCAGCTGCCGCAGGAGAGCGCGAAGGTGACCAGGGGCTCAGGCCACTCCAGCCCGAACACGCCTCTCATCGTCATGTCGTCGGCGGAGCCCTTGGTCATTCCACCAGGCTTCACCTGTTCATTCACGAGCCATAGGTTGTTAGTTTTAGCGTGTGGTGCTTGCAAATCGAAACACAAATCTACCCGGATCACTACGATGGCCGATATCGACCATGACAAAACTATACTGTAACGCCTTACATGCTTCACGCTGTAGGGCAGCCGCAGGATGAAATGCTCGATCGACATGGCGCTGTGCGTACGCCCACCCACATTTATTGTCGCCTGAAAACAGAGAGCGAAACACGGAGATCACTCTCTCGTCAGAGACTTGATTACTTCGTTAATCACCGGCGCATCATGATTTGTGTTGCTTGCAAGAAGTTACTTAGTGCTATACCTTCGGCATCATTGCCACGAGCATATGAGGGGTGGTAGGTATCCCTTGCTCGAGAAATGCCTGCAGTACGACAAGGAAGACAAGTGTTAGGGACAAGTATGAAGCACTAGGCATGACACTACACTACTACATCTACCTACCTTAACTACCCTTTCCTAGGCCGTATCGCAGATGGCATGAGATAGTTAGGCCTAAGGATAATAATGCCAAAGCGATGATGATGGTGATCAGTGTTAGCTAAAGCCTTTGTTTATGGTCATGGGGACAGGAAGCATTTCTTTAAGCAAAACTAAATGACTGAAGAGAACAGTACACAGACATGCCAGCACTATGTTCAGAGTTCATGGTTAAAGAACGTACTCGTCAGAACCACGCCCATGCTGTAATGTTGTACTGGCTGTACTATATAGTACTAGTAATATGCAATGCGGTAGTAAGTAATTAACCTCCCGAAATATTCCAGCATACAGTAGTTCTTCTGTCATTCTATCGGAGGCAAACATTGATAACGAAGGAGATAACTATCACCGAAATGGAAATTTCCCTCTAACGAGAAAATGAACAAAGATAGAATTGATCAAGATGAAGAAATTCAGGATGGGTGGGCTAAATTATGAGTGACAGGCTGACAGCTTACATTCATCATGCACGAATTGTAGATGTTGATCCAGAATGCCAGCTTCTGCTGATGGGAGAGCCCCGTCAGGTCAACCGATGAAAGCCTCCGGATCAAAGCCCTGCAGATTTTGCCAGGTAGACATGAACCACCTCTATCAGCGATGCTAATTATGTCAGGCGGCCACCTACTCGACAGACAACCAAACCGAGCTTGTAATAACTGAACGGAAAATTGTACTAGCAAGAACGCACTTGAGTTTCCGGGTAAGCATGGTGTCGTTCTCCATGGCCGTCTGATCGAACGAGGTGGCGTCGATTACATGGAATCGCTTGTATGGCCCAACGTCTCTTGTGCCGAATTCCAGTATGCCATAAGGATCTTGAGGGTAGGCGTCCTCTGAGCTCTCGCAAGAACCTGAAACCGAAGGAGACAATGCCGCCTGCTCCTCGTCTTGGCCGCTTGCTGATGAACTGCCCATCTGCGAGAAGATGGCGAGCAGGCATCTCAACAGTTCCTCCGACAATCTGTTCGGCACGCTCGAGTCATCTTGGGAAGCTTTTTCTGAATTATTGCTGACAGTGTCTGCGAGCCTTTTACGGTCCGGCACTGTGCTAATCGTCTGTGTGATAAAAAAATGCAGCAGCAGTACGGTTCAGAAGAAGTTAGTTCATGGTAGAAAAATGTGTAAATAAATACCATTCAGCAGCAATAAGGATCTTATTACTACTGTTTTTACCTGAGCAGTAGCCCTGCGTTTCTCAGGCGCTGCTGCTGTCGGCAGCCTGGATTTTGATGCCTTCTGCAGCAGCGGCGAATGGCGACAATTTCTAGCCGGCGTGTTACTGCACGACTGATTCTCTTTCCCGGCGCCGGAGCGGTCGTCTTGCGCCACCGCCGCCGAAGGAGAAGGCTTTCTCGGCGTTTGCTTTGCACCGGCGACCCCGTTCATTGAAGGTCGAGTAGGAGGAGAATGACAATTTGCCGGAGAGACCTCTGAGTTCGGCACCGGGCTCGACGGCATGAGCTGCGCCGGCACGCATCCCTCGCCGCCGGGGAGGCTCGTGTTCTTGGCCGAGGAGAAGATTATGGCCTCCTGGTAGAGTCCTTGCCGGAAATTGACCACCTGCTCCTCGAGTCGGACGACCTCTTCTTCCAGCACCGCCACCTCCGCGAGAAGCGCCAGTGTCTTCGCACATCGCAGAATTCAGAGCAAGAACCGGTTCAGGATTCAGAGCCGAATTGTCCCAAGCAGAGAAAGAACACTGCGTTTGATGCAAAATGCGAATGCAAATGTGGCACTGACTTGAGATGGCAGATACGGCGGCAGGCGAGGCAGAGCTCCGAGCGGCCTCGTGAACGCCCTCTCGAGGGCTCGGTGGACGTTCTCCTCGTGCCTCAGCTTCTTCTTCAGCTTGTCCACCTGTACAATCCAGGCAGCGAATTGCGTCACAAAACACAACTCGGACGAACCAATGCGCTTCTCAAATTGCGAGAAATTGGGACAGAATTCAGGTAGTACGTCTTGCTGCAGTGCGAGCTTCCGCTCTCTCCTCGCTTGGATTCTGTTCGTGATGCCTTTGGTGACCGCGTTGGCCGATGATCCCTTCTTCACCGGCATGGCGCCCTTCCTCTGATCCTTCTCCATCATCTGAACACGTAAAACAACAGTATCATCATCAAAAGAGGAAATAAAAGGCGTTGTTTAGCTGTGAAAGAAGCTAACCGGAGCAAAGCAAAGCAACAGATTCCTCTGCTCCGAAAGATAAAGAGATAAAGCGGCTGATTTAAAGAAGGGGAAGAAATGCGGGCTCAAGAGCAATCAAGAGATACCCTATCGGAGTAGCTCTCGAAAGCTAACTGACGCCCGCGAGTCAGTGGCGAGATCTTCTCACGCTACACCACCAACCAAAACGTAGCTCGCAAGAACATCAAAACAGCACTGTTCGTCCTTGTATTCTTCCCAACAACATTTAATAATCCGTCGTACTACAGGAAACACATCGACGGTGCAACAAATTACTAACAACCACATTACGCCACCAATGCAAAACAACAAAATAGGCGCACAGAATTTCACATCTTGGGAACCAAAAACGAGATTTTTTTTTTAAAAAAAAAATCAAGCACCGAGTTCGAACAGCTGGCCTCAAGTAGCCGGCAAAGGCGCCGCCTTCCGATCCCGCGAGCGCCGGCGACCGAGGACGCCTCAATAATCCATCGCGAGAACCGAAAATAACCGCACATTGGCCATAAAAAAGGGAGAACAGAGCACACGGAGAAACGAGAGAGGTTTTTGCCAGATTGAGAAGCATACTCTGTCGCTCTTCGTGGAGGCCGCCTTGGCGCCGTGCGCCGCCGCCGCCGGCCTCCGAGCCCGGCCATTCATCTCCGGCGCCGTATGCATATCAGTCAGCTAGACAGCAAGCGAGGAGACAGAGACAGGATACTTAAAATGCTCGGCGGCTGCGGCGGGCGGGCGGGCCTACGCACCGCGGGGAGACACCGCCGCCATTAAAGGTCTCGCCGCGAGCTCCGCGCCGTGTGTGGCGTCCTTGGACGGCTGGGAAGCGCGAGCGCGTGGGGGGGTCCAGCCACCGCCGCAGCTGACACGAGCAGCAGCAGCAGCAAAGTGAATTCGGTTGGGGATGGCGCTTCAGATTGCGTTCGGGTGGGAAGCGTGCGGTGGTGCGGGGGAATCGGAATTGCGGCGGTGGCGGTGGCGGTGGCGTCGGTGATGGCGATGCGTGGGCGGTCGTGTCGGGGGGGCTCTCCCCTCGCCGGTGGGAAACTGGCAATCCGCGCGCTGCTCGCTCTTGTACTGGTTTGCGGTGCCGTGTTATATACGAGACGGGAACCCATCGACTCAACCGGATTTAACTTTTGTTACGCACCGTTGTATCACGGTGAATCCGTTCGAGTTGGTTAAGGACTTGTTTAGTTTTTTTTTTTTCAAAAACATCACATCAAATCTTTAGATACATTAAATATAGATAAAAATATAAACTAATCGTACAGTTTGCATGGAAATCGCGAGACGAATCTTTTGAGTCTAATTAGTGCATGATTATCTATAAGTGCTACAGTAATTCACATGTGCTAATGATGGATTAATTAGGTTTAATAAATCCGTCTCGCAGTTTTCAGGCGAGTTATGAAATAAGTTTTTTCATTTGTGTCCGAAAACACCTTTCAACATTTTATCAAACGTTCGAGGTGGCACCCAAAAATTTTCTTTTCGTGATACAGGGCCTAAGTTTCCATCACTTGTGTATGTAAACCCTTCATTGTTCTTGGTGTGCAACGTTGTGGCGAGTATAGGATCGGTAATTAATTACTGCTTTTCTTTGGAGATTTATGTGAATAAAGTACAAATTAACGTAGAGTACCCGTACCGTATTAGTAAATGGCAAACCGAGTCACCCTCCGCCTCCGGTGCGGCCGTGCGGGCGGAGCGTCGCGACGCGGTGGAAGCTGGCTACCCGTCCCCCCATACACTAGCCGCCACTGACATGCGGACCGACCGTACGTTGGGTCCCACGCGGCCAGAGACACCAACGTTCGCGAAGCTGCGTCGCCGTACGACTCGCGGACGGGCCAAGGAGCCTTCCTTCCTTTTCTCCCGCCTTGGGCCCAGGCGCCCAGGTGGGCCAGCACGCGGCGGTCGACGACGCGGCCGCCGGGGCCCACGAAGCAGCCGAATGATGCCGCGGGCGTGGCGCTCCGCTCGCTCGCCCGGCCCGCGGGGTTGGCTTTCGCTTTCCAGCTTTCGTCGCCGGATCGATACACACATGCACGTCGCTGACCCACTTCGGCGGCTGTCGCTCGTTTCACTCGTATAGCCGTGTTCGATCGATTCGACTGTTACCACGTAGACGTCGTACGAAACATCGACCAGCCATCGTTGCGCCCAAAATACACGCGAGTGGCGCCAACGGTTGTGACTGTTCACTGGACAAGGAAGCGAGTAGACCAACAGTGTCACCTGTTCGGTTGATTGGCTGCATATGTACAGTTTTCCCCGGACAATTGGGACGCTTTCCTCATCTCGGACTCAGAATTGCTACACACGTACTCGTACATCTTTCGTCGCGGAAAGAGCTGCGAGAAGTGAAGAGAGAAAAAAAAGTGAAACGGCTAGGAAATATATACTGGCACGCACGCGTGCACGTACGCCACATAATTGGTACGGCCGCTGCGGCAAAGGAAAGAGCGAGCAAGGTAATAAGTCTAATAAGGCAGGAATAGGATTAGGAGGTGGTGATGAGAGGAGAAGGCGGCATGCACGCAGGCACATGGCGATCGCGGAGACCGCAAGCAATCCGTCCGATCCGGCCGCCTCTGTCGCCCTCTCCCCTTTCCCAGGGCCAGCTTGGATCGACAGCATATGGAGATGGAGATGAGCCCTTTGTTCACGTGACCTGCAACACTTGGCCCAGCTAGAAATCGATCGGTACGTGCATGCAGCCGGCGATGGTGGCGACGCTGACACCGGCCGGAGGACGACGCCCGCCGGCGACGCGCGCGCCGACAATGGCGAGGACGAGTTAACCGGCGGAGCAATGGCGCCGATGAGGTGATGACTTTGAGACAGGGGTCAGACGTAATCACGTAGAGTAAGATCGAAGCTGCTGTGAGTCGATCCATATCTAGTTAATTAGCGAATTTAGAGCCGAATTTATGTTTGTTGAAGTACCCGAGAACTTAATTGCAGTGTGGCAGTTAATGATGAACCGTCTTCTACGATACTGGCACTGCAGTAGATGCACTGCAGTTAACTTCGTGGTTACGGCGCCAACGACTGGGTCTCGTATGGTTCCAGAAATGGGCACAGGTAAAATTATGGATGTGTTCGTACCTAAGTACAATTACTAGCCACTACTACTGCAGATGAATGTAGACACAGCGGTACTTTCTGGGACATTTGTTTGACGATGAAAATGCCGAGGTACGTGCTAGTACTACACTAGTACCACTACTACTAAGTGTACTGTATCTGTATGTCTGTATCCATCGTCAGGAGCTAGCATCACCTATCAAGTATCAATAGCAAATGTTGGATTGGTTGGATGTTGGAACAGAGCAGCAGCAACAGCAGCCTGCATTTGATCTAATCTCGGCTCATGATCTCTTCTCTTAATGACATTCGTACGACGAATTACTCTTGACGAATTGCAAATCGCATCTCCTCGATTTGTTCCTATTCTAGAGTAAGATCCCCACGTGATGGCATTAACCTATTGATACGCTTGTGTTTTTGTTCTTTCCGAATCTTGGCAGAAAGGAGCCAAATATTAGCTAGCACGCAACCCGCAGTATCGTACCACACTTTCTTTAATCTAACACAAACCGTTCTCAAATCTCTAATTTGTACCGAGCTGTCAGTAAACAGGTGACAAATTGCTGTATCCTCTGTGTATTGGTAGTTCAGAGACACCAATCTTTAAACAGAAGCTGAGAAAACCTGCATAATTACGCCCCGATCGAGTGTACCACTCTGGCTAAATGATGGCGTCCCTTTTTTTGGAAGAAAAAGCCTGTGACCTTTTTTTCTTCCTGCGGGCCAGGTAGCATGATCAGTGTAAGCACTAAGCAAGGCCCCACCGTTTGCAGCCCTCGGATCGCCTAATCTGGTGACACCTGGCCCCGTCGACCGTTCCATTGTGTTGATGGTGTTTCATTTCGATCGAACAAGTCGACGGAATTAGGAGAGGTCTATAGTTCCTTTTCGTTACTTATGTACGAATGCACATTGAATATCACTGTGATGAGGCCGGTGTCGAAGCTGTCCATGAAAGGGAGGCGACAACGGTGCAAGTACGTGAGCCAGTATCAGCAGCACGCGAAAGTCGCGCATGCTTTCTTCTTGACGTTGATAACACAGAGTAGCAGTAGGAGTATACTATACGGTGAGGTTAAGCGTAACGGTAAATTTTGGATGGTAGTACCGTAGTAGTGTCATCAACGTCTCTAGCAGCATCATGAACGGCAGCGTTTCTGCAAAGGCAGCTGAATAGCTGATGTTGTCGTCTTCGAGTATATACTGCTAGTCTGCTACTGTACTCACTACACTGCACATTGTCTACCTTTGGTTCCAACGGAAATGTATACTCTCGCCGCCATCATTCGCCGTGTAAGTGTAATACTCGGAGCTGGCTAGAATTATTGAGACGGTGTGAGCTAGCTAAGTAGCTAGTACTCGAGAAAGAAAAAAAATTAAAAGTTTGGTGGAATTAAAATAATGTGACGAAAAAGTTAAAAGTTTGTGTGTGTAAAAAAATTCTGATGTGATGGAAAAGTTGAAAGTTTAAAGGAAAAAATTTGGACCTGAACTCGGCCCCAAGTCGACCGATATTGCTCCCGCGGCGTGGTCCATGGTCCACGCCTCGCTCGCTGCCTCTGGGCCCATCCGATCGATTGCCCCGCCTGTATCGCTGCATATGGCCTGACATTTCGCGGTGCGCGCCCGGCGAAAACCTGCGCGGAAAAAAAAGCCTCGCCTTGTCGTGAGCCGTGGTGTCGTGACTGTCGTCTCCCCGCACCGCGCGCTACCCCCGCGGCCGCTTGCGGCCGCAGGCGCGGTTGGCAATCACGTCGGATTCCAAGGATGGCTCGCTGGCTAAGCTGCCCGGTTGCGGGAGCGCGGTGGGCGCGGGCGCGCGGCCGGCACGGCGCGCGCAAAGCTTCACCTCTGGATCGGTCGGAAGCGTCACGCGTGCGTACTGCGTAGAGTACGTGCGCTAATCACAGGGCAAAGCTAACGACACGTTAAACGCTTTGAGAGAGATTTGTGCTTTTGTCGCGGCAAATTATTTGCGTGGGCCTGCGGCACGTATGGCGACGGGGTCTCGGATTAGTCCCTGTCCGAATGCGTTGGGCTGCTTGTTTTTCTCTGCGCGAAAAGGGCGAAACAGAGAAAAGTTGTGTGAAGCCACTGTGTCCGTGTCCGCGGCGACGTGCAAGGACAGATGCCACTGTGCACTGCTCTGCGTCTCCCCAAAGCTAGCTATAGCTCTACGCGAGGCCGTGTTCTGTTGTGTGCATCTCTCGTCACATGGCGAAAGTGGTGGAAGGGGAGAACAAAGCGGCATTCCGTTCAGATTAATTACCACGCAAAGCTCTTTGGCAAAGTGATCAACGAACAATGGCAGAGATGATCAGATTTCCAGCATGCATGCGAGGCGGCCTTAACTTTGTGTCGATAGAAGTTTCTCTTGATCAGCTTTTTCTTTGCGAGACAAGTGTTTTTTGTGCTTTGTTTTGCATGCCACAATGATGATGCTTGTAGGATCGAATCATAAGAACTAAGCCAATCAGAGAGGGGGTGAATGGTTGGTATACCCAAAAACTAAAAACTTTTAGCGGAAATAAAAGTTACCCTCAAAATCGATGGATCGCGGTCTGACCGAAGTAGTTGCGCCGGTCTGACCGCCTGAAGAACGTCGGTCTGACCGATGTAGATCAATCGGTCTGACCGTCGAGATCAGCTACCACCTGTTGTAGCTGCCGCCGTCGGTCGGACCGCCCGTATGCCGCCGGTTTGACCGCCGTTGAGTCGCCGGTTAGACCGCCGCACCCGATGAAACACAAATTGAAGAACTTTCAAAGTAGATGACAACTTTATTACTTCTCTCTATGTTTACAAAGTGCAACAACAGCACTCCTTACAAAAATCTCGACTAAACTCAAAACCCTAAAACACAACGCTATGAAAAGCGACACAAAAGCGATACCGGGAAGCCTCACGCTCCCCTCTATTTATACATGAGATAGGCAGTCTAAAGCCACGAACCAAACTCATACTAAGAGTCCTAATCCCCATAGGAAACCTCCTAGTACAAGAAACAAACTCTACATAACCAATCAATCATACCAAATTTGGACTCCTTCCAAATTCGACTTCGCATCCCATACGCACACAATACCTCCATCGTATGCCATATGGAATCTCTATCAACCACGTGCATCAACTCTAGCCTTAGTATCCCGCATGATATCTGACCACCACGGACATCGTCTTACCACCAAGCCGACTCCCGGTCCATCACCGTAAATACTCTCCCGAGGCATCGAGTCACCTACACATGAAATAAACAAAGAAACCATATTCCGAGACCAAGCTATCACCAACTTGACTCATTGTTACTAAACAACAGTATTACATACGTATAGTATCCATCTAGAAGCTATAACCATGAAACAAACTCGGATATCCAAAGAAACAACCCGAAACCGAAACCGACACAGCGTCGGCCGGTCAGACCGCAGGCCGGCCGGTCTGACCGCTCAACCCAAGCCGGTCTGACCGGCAACCACCGTCCGGTCTGACTGGTCCCGATAAACCAGTAAACCCTGTTCATCTCCTAAAAATTGATTATCTCTAAAACCACTTCGACGATAATCTCCAAATATCAAAACCGATCATCACAAATGCCAATTGTTCATCACAGAATAAGAATCAAAATACACGTTGATCTTACAGCTGTGATTATGTCAGTCACTCTGTCAGCGAGTGAACCGCACCTGTACTTCCACTCGAAATTACTAGCGTCCAGTGCACTATGCATTGCCGCCTCAATTTACTGCTAACATCCAACTTCCAAGTTCCGACCATCATTTCTCTGTTCTATGTACAGTATGATCACGTAAGATTAAATGTGCGTGTACTGTCGAAACAACGCAAAGAAAAACATGCATATTAACTGCTGTTTAATCGAGCCAACAAGAGCATAAATAGTGGTACTCTGTTATGAGAAGTGCAATGCGACAAGTTGTGTATTTGTTGTACAACCGGGCTGTTCACACATGTGACCAGGGTCACCTTTCCAATTCATACGTACCTCTCCTACAAATCTCGTGCCAATAATGCAAGGTTAAGTTAGGGCCACGTACGGACAACAAACATGACACGTCGACGAAATAGTATTGTGCTTACAAGTTACAACCAATGCGATTTACAATTTTCGAGTGCATAGTTATCTCGTAGTGTGACATTTGTTGGAAAAAGAATCACCTAAATTTGTAGTCATTGGATATCAAATAATATCCTTGCTCCACCAAATACATGTATAGCCTCTCCTTTCAAAACTCTATCCCTTCCTCCACTTCCTATACGGTTATACCATACACTTGGCCAGTTGTTGTTGTCCGGTTGGTATCGTGCTTACTCTCTCTCAGTCACTACTTTAAACGCGCACACACATCCGACATCAATGAGCACCTTCAATGTGGGACTAAATCCAACACACATCCTACATCAATAAGCACCTCCAATGTGGGACTAAATTCAATAGTCTCTTCCGTCACGCATCGAATCCAACAATCTTCTCCTTAAATCAACCCATGTGACCTCGAAGACTTGTGATCTATAAAAATTGTTCCGGGTACCAAACATAGGCTTAAATACCATTTGTTAGAAAACCGGTCCAAAATCACCATCCTAAACCAAATGCGGAAGAAATGTCATAGGAGATTCAAACATGATAATACATGACATGTGAGGCACGATATTTGTTAACGAAGTTCAACCAAAGCCTATATCTCCGAAGTACTTATTACATGTGCTTCTCCCTGATCCAATATATTACAGCATATCGGAGTTACAACGACCTTCAGCTAGACACCGCTGACAGCCGCTATCTCTAGCCTATACTAAGTCGTTATGCGGTTACAACAGATCTACCCCTCTATTTAAGAGAGAATAGAATCCGACTCTTACTCTATTATAAAACCTAGTACAACTCAAAGTCCGCTCGTTCCACTTAGCCATAAGTTAGTGCCGATGCATGACTTCCATTCGAAGACGGTAACGATACTTCCAACTAAATTGTAAACAATTTTGTACATATATTCAATAGAAACTCTAACACAGCCGACGGATTGAACATGCTGAAGTATACTTCTACCAGAAGTCTGCTTATTGTTTTCTTTTAAGAAAAGCACGCATATTGTTAATTGTATTCATGTTAATTAACAGGATCATGATCTTAGGATCATACATCGCATCAAAATTTGTGATATAAAGATTGATTATAAGTTGAACAGTAATCTCTGACAGCATTTTATTTTACTTGATTTAAGATCAAGATCTGAATGATGCCCCAGATCACAATATCCTGCAATATGGATCGAGAATTAATGTAGCTAGCAATCTTTCTGCCACAAGCTACCTAATTAAATGAAACTAGTGTAATCATCTAGGCATTATTGGGACTCCGCCTGGATCGAGGGACAAAGACCTAAAGACTTTATGCCGCTGGTCTATGCGATCTCTAAGAACAGAGGGAGATCTCTTCGAAATGGAAAGGAGGACGACGCCTGGGTTCAGGATCTGGCTTTAGAATCTCACTCTCCTATTACAGTACACCTCGTCGAACAACTAGTCGTCCTATGGGAAGCGGTCCAGAATGTTCACTCAGACACTGGAGAACCGGACCAGATTACCTGGAAATTCACAAGTAGTGGACGCTACACGGCCTCCTCGGCCTACCGTGCGCAATGCCAAGGAACGCCGAGCACAAGCTTCAACTCCTTAATCTGGAAAGTCTGGGCACCGGGGATATGTAAATTTCATGCTTGGCTCATCATCCAAAATAGAGTCTGGACCTCAGATCGACTTGCGACCAGGGGTTGGCAAAACAACGGATGTTGTCCTCTATGCCGCTGTGAGGCTGAGACGGCGCTGCACCTTGTTGCCATTTGTAGATACACCAAAAGGATGTGGGGCCTTGTTGCTGGATGGGTGGGATATCAGCAAATTGAGCCGGCTCAATGGGAGGAGGCATAGTCAATACAACAGTGGTGGGAGAACATCGCAAACACGCCAAATGTTCCGAAGAAAGGACTCCGATCACTCATCCTTCTAGTTATATGGAAAATCTGGAAGGAGAGAAATCGGCGAATCTTTGACCACAAAGAGGTGGCAACGAGTTTCCTCCTGTCAAAAATTAAAGAAGAGGCTAGCCTTTGGGCTTTAGCAGGGGCTAAGCGGCTGCGCGAGTTAATCCCGCCACTATGTATAGTGTATAGCTATAGTTTCTCGTTTTTTTCCTGTTGCCCCTAGGGGTTGTATTTTCTCCTGCTCTATTCAATGAAAAGGCACTCTAGTGCTATTTTCCGTTCAAAAAAAATCTAGGCATTATAATATCCATAATTAATACTAGATTAAGGCATTATTATGCACGTTTTATATCCAAGTCATCTGTGGTACTAAAGCAGATCTTGCAAACCAATTAGCCGGCCCATATGTAAGGAAGCAAAGATAATTGATCTACCAACAGACATATTAAAGTGGCCTTCAAATCAGAGGAAAGCAGCAGCTTCCTATATGCATCCTCTTTTACTCCTACTTCTGATATGTTGTTCTTGCTGTTAGAATCTGCACCGGAAAGGTGGTGGTTGGTTTCTCGGGTATCACCCAGAAAGGATGGCCCAATTGTCCTTCTGCCCCTTTAATTGTGGCTGATTGATAGCGCCCTTGGCGCTCTACCGTTCATGAAATAAAATCCTTTGCTTTTGAGAGACGAGGTGAGAGAGCATATCTGCATATGCTTCTTGAATTATTGCTGGGCATATGCTCTGTGATCTGTAATTCAGCTGAGGCAGTCAAGCAGAGGAGAAGAAGAATGTGGTTAATATGCTGATCATCTTGGCAGACAGGCTTGACATAGGATAAGATGTAGCTCTAGATTCCCTTTTTTTTCACAGATCATGTAGTGACCAGCAACTGGAATCCATGACACGACAATAAGATTACACGTTAGTGGTGGTCGATCTGGAGGATGTGTGTCATGTGTCACAGTGTGAGCCACTACTGTGCATCAAGTTTTGCATGGTTGCATGAGCATTATTACTGAAGGGAGTTAATCTCAAACAGTCATTTATCAGACTAGCACTGTAGAAATTATCACCAAAGCAATCAGCTTATTATTTTTTTCCTGCGGATTTTATGCCATGGGCTTAATTAGATTTCTTATTGCAAACTGGTAGCAGCAGTGTTCTTCCTTAAATTCAAGAATGCTGTGGGGGAAGCTCAAGCTAGCTGCACTGGTTGTGAGAATGTGCTGTTCTTGTCATGTTGTTCTTCATGAGTTTTACTCTCGTAGTCTACTGACCAGTGATCAGAAGATGACAGGGATCACGGTTCTTGCCAAAAACAAAAGTTGGTGGTTGTGCTTTTATATGCAGCTTCCAAATATGTAGAACAATCATCAGCCGATCCAACCAGGAGACGACAAATTGAGAATACAGCCCAGATCGTTAAATTGGAGGAGTCTCAGAAGCAAAAAGAGTGTTGGAAGTTATTTCAGACAGAAAAATTAGTTGATGTGACAGATTTAATGAAATGAGTATTCCATGGTACTTCATGACAGTCTTTTCTATCTTTACACCATATGAAAAAAAAAAGTTTATCAAACAGTATAATCTCCTGAAACCATATTCCCCCTTAAGTAGCCAACTCGGCCCTCAAGTTTTTTTTTTCCAAGGCTCACTTTTGTCACTTTTTATTGTTCAAAATTACTCAAGTAGACTAAATGACTAAATGAAACACCAAGCTAGTGGTAAGATCTGGGTGAATGATTGTTTACAACTTAGCTATCTCTAATTAATATGTTCTTCCGCTTTGGTTTAACATTTGTTCGCCGACAATGATGGGAGCAAAATTTGATTGATAAAGTATCGACTGCTGTTTCGGAGATTCTGCTTTTTATATTTGAGGAAGATAAGGATTAAGCATAACTTGTAAGCCATTAGTAGAAATAAGGGTTATGTAAAATCAAAAGTGTTTTTGATTATTATTTTGTGGTGAACAATTGGCATCGAAGATTATTGGTTTTGTTATTTGGAATTAATTTTCGAAGTGGTTTTGGAGATGATTGGATTTCACAGGTAAATCTACAGGATACTGCTGTTATTTCATGTGACCGGTCAGACCGGGCAGGTGTTACTGGTCAGACTGGCGTGTATCGCGCGGTCAGACCGGCGCAGCCCGCGGTCTGACCGGCCGACTCTGTGTCGGTTTCGGTTCCGGGTTGTTTATTTAGATATCCGTGATTATTTCATGATTATGTCTTCTAGATGGATACTATACGTATGTAATACTGTTGTTTGCTACTAATGAGTCAAGTTGGAGATAGCATGGTCTCGGAATATGGTTTCTTTGTTTATTTCATGTGTAGGTGACTCGATGCCTCGGGAGAGTATTTGCGGTGATGGACCGGGAGTCGGCTTGGGGATAAGACGACGTCCGTGGTGGTCAGAGATTATGCGGGATACTTAGGCTAGAGTTGATGCACGTGGTTGATGGAGATTCCATATGGCATACGATGGAGTTATTGTGTGCGTATGGGATGCGGAGTCGAATTTGGAAGGAGTCCAAATTTGGTATGATTGGTTATGTAAAGTTTGTTTCTTGTACTAGAGGGTTTTCTAAGGTGTTTAGGACTTCTAGTATGAGTTTGGTTCGTGGTTTTAGGCTGCCTACCTCGGGTATAAATAGAGGGGGAGCGTGAGGCTTCCCGGTATCGCTTTTGAAAGCAATTGAGTTGAGTTTTGAGTTAGGGTTTCGAGTTTAGTCAAAATTTTTGTAAGGAGTGCTGTTGGTGCACTTTGTAAATACAGAGAGAATCAATAAAGTCGTCGTCTACTTTAAGAGTTCTTCGATTTGTGTTTCACTGGGTTTCGGCGGTCTAACCGACGACTCATCGGCGGTCAGACCGGCGGCAAGGCGGCGGTTAGACCGGCGGCGACAACAGCAAGCGGCGGCTGATCTCGGCGGTCAGACCGGAGATTTAATCTCGGTCAGATCGACGGCAACCAGGCGGTCAGACCGGCAGGGCAACTTCGGTCAGACCGCAATCCGTCGATTTCGAGGGTAACTTTTATTTTCGCTAAAAGTTTTCAGTTTTTTGGGTATACCAACCATTCACCCCCCTCTGGTTGACTTAGTTATTCTGATTCGATTAGAGATATATGTTTTTAGGGTGATATTTTTAGTTTTTCTTTGTTTTCAATCAAGCTATAATTTTATATTTCGTAGTTATTCATCATGCAAACTCTATAATAATTGGTTGTGGGTTTTCTGTAGTAAAGGCCAGAAAAAAAGAACATTATTTTTTAAAAAATGAAACACCAAGAAAGAAAATGAACCTCGGGTAAAACTTGAGAGATCAAATGGACAATTTAACTTTTTTTTTCATTAGTTAGTCCCTGTTTGGAACAAATGATATCATGAAACTGAAAATATGAGTTCCATAAAATTTGCATAAGACTTCTTTTTTGAACATTCTACTTATTGCAGGAATCCAAAGAAATTCAGTGCTCCAAACAGAGCATATGGCGCTCAAAATTACCATCTACAGTACATGACGACATTAAGTTTGGGCCGCCAAACTTATCTTGAGTACGTCTTACATCTTCCTGTTACTTAGTACTCCCTCCATTTCACAATATAAGTCATTCTACCATTTTCTACATTAATATTTATTAACATCAATATGAATGTGAAAAATGTTAGAATGACTTACATTATAAAACGGAGGAAGTTGGCTGTTTGGGTCCATCAATTTTGTTGGACTGGATTGATTTGTGATACACGGATACCATAGCCTTTTCTATGGGAAACCCCAGCCAATCCGCAAATCATCAATATTTTCTTTTCCAATTACACGATAGACGCGTGCACACACCATTACACACGTAACATCAGCTCACACTCTTATAAATGTATATCCTAACACATGCTCTCTAAGAGACGAAAACTAGTTACACATCCACAAGCTCACTAAAATTTTATTAAAAGTCCGTTGGTACGTGCGTAATATTCGTTGTAATAGTCGTTAGTATCAGAATTTAAATCATAGTGAATGAAGTTATGCACTCACAAGCTCACCACCACACCAGTAAAACTTTTTCAGATCGTTAATATGATCACATTGGCACGGGTATTCGAGAGACGAAGTCACCTCGGTCTCGGCACCATCGTGTGGATTGTAGCCGAGAGATGTTACCTCGGCATCGACGGCAAAGAAAGCTGATGTTGTCCGGTGTATAGGATGATGATGAATGTATGTGGAGGAAGCAACGATAATGCTACCTCACACTTTTTTTTTAATAATGGAAATAGTTTACATCTTCGGCCTCTGCCCGTAGGCACACAGCCAAAAAGTCCAGAAGTGAACAGAAAAGAGCTTAAAAAAGGTGACATGGGACAAACCCCCAACTTCTGCCAATAATATGATATACTAAAATAATATTTTTAAAATCACGTAGATTCTATAATAAAATTCTGTAGGTAACGCCATCCAAACTAGAATAAAAGTTTATTGGTTACCAATTTCAAGCGTGTAGCACCATTGAGCATAGTATCATGTTGTTCCTACGAAAACATCGTACATCAAGAGTGTAGCCAATTGGAACACATAAAGATAATCTGCATGATGTTAGGCATTTTTTTATGGTTAAAAGCTATATCATTACGGCAACGCCAAATTGACCAACATAGAGCACTAGCTCCAAATAAAATTATTTTTTTATGGGTTTAGGCACTCTCCTTAACCAGTTACCAAAAATATCTTTTGCATTGTGGGGAGGAGGGATATTGAAGGCAAAGAAGACACATCGACAAGCAAAACGTGTAATACGACAATCAAAGAAAAGATGTTGGATGGTCTCTTGTGTATTAAAAAACAACATTGCTTGTTTCCCCTCCATTTTTTCTTTATCTCATTAAGATTACTTTTTTTTTTAAGAAACCATATAAATGCTACCTCACACGTGAACCTGCAAAACCAACCTACCGTTATTTTTTTCTCAAATCAAGATCAGTCAAATTTCAAACTTCTTAATTAATAACAGATGTCTTACGTTAAAACCATATCAAACAGACAAAAGCCAATAGCTTATAGAACTTATTTCAAGAGCTCTCAGTGGTGGTGATGCAAACTAGGAAACTCCTTTGGAGAATCCGTGTTAAATATATGTCCTGATTCCTTCTTCTCCCCCATCGATGCCACATATATGCTCAACATATGAACTGTTAAATCCTCAGACGACGTACCAAAATTTCCTCACAATTCAACCAAGATGAGACACCAAATCACATTATTCCTCCTAATCATCCTCCTCCTAGCACTAGGCGCATCAGTCACAGACGCGTCATCCCATTCACAGGAGGATCAGCTCATCAAGTTCATGGAGTCCAGGGCCTTGAAGAGGCTCAGAAACAGGCCCAACAAAAACGGGCCTGGAGAAGACGACCCATGGGCCGATCCCAGCAGATTCAGGTACCTGGCGACGCGCGGCGGCGTCAGCCCACCGGAGAGCACCAAGGAGGACGACAGGATCGCCGCGCTGTCCGGCCAGCCGCGCGGCGTCAACTTCGCCCAGTTCGCCGGCTACGTGACGGTGGACAGGAAGAACGGCCGCGAGCTGTTCTACTACTTCGTCGAGTCCCCCTACGACGCCTCCACCAAACCGCTCATCCTCTGGCTCAACGGAGGTACGTATACACGCTTGATATGTTAATGAGTATTTTTACGATGCTCTCTACCGATAGTATTAAGTGGTTTTAATCGAGTGTATAGGGCCTGGTTGCTCGTCGCTCGGGTTCGGTGCGATGAAGGAGCTTGGTCCGTTCCGGGTTAACCCCGATGGCAAGACGCTAAGCAGGAACAAGCATGCTTGGAACAACCGTAAGTGAAAGCTCAAAGTATTTTTCTGGTAGTCTCTATTGATAGTTTAAGAAGTCTCAACAGTGAGTGACGTGGCGTGCGAAATTATGCAGTGGCTAACGTGATCTTCGTTGAGTCGCCGGCGGGTGTCGGGTTCTCTTACTCGATGAACTCCTCTGACTATAGCGATGTCGGCGACCAAAGAACAGCCGAGGACACGTACGTCTTCCTCGTCAACTGGTTTAATCGGTTCCCGGAATACAAGGGCCGTGACTTCTACATCGCCGGTGAGAGCTATGGCGGCCACTACGTCCCGCAGATCGCCACCATTGTCACGTTCGTCAACCATCTCTTTGACGGCGATACCCCCTTCAACCTCCGTGGCATCTTTGTGAGTTATTTCTCCTTATGCTAGCAATCGATTGAACCAATGCACATGTTGGATCTCTACTATTACAAATTTTCTTGATTGAAAATCTAACATTACTATTTGCGATACTGGTTAAGTGCTATTGAAGTTTTGTAAAATTTAAACGGTGTGCCTTTGCCATTGAGTTCCCCATCACCTTCTCCTTTTCTTGCCTCCTCCACCTCCTCTCTCCCTCTTCCTCTCTTATACGAGGCGAGCAGCGGCGTGCATAGGGCGATCGACAAGATGTGTGAGCGGCAGCCTCGCTTGTCTCCCCACCGCTTTTGCTCGCTTCATCCGCTGCTACCACGCGTCCTCAATGCTCGATCTGGTGGTGGTGGCAGCAACTCATCCCACGTGTCCTCGATGTTTCGAAGCCGGCGGCTCGCTCCGCTCATTGTTGACACTGGATCTCGCTCATCGTCGTCATTGATGGTGGGTGGCTGTCTTGCTGCTCATGCATATCTCGTGGACACCATATCTGTTCGTCCACATGTCATCGAAGCTGGATATGTCAGTCCTATAACCGCACCGCCACCTTGCCAAGCCCCACCCTCACCAAGTCACCGTCGGTATTTTTTCCCTTTCTACTCTGTGTATGGCAGCGAGCTAGCAAGGGCGCCAAACGAGGTGGAGAAGGCCGTCAAGTTGTGGTCCATGATGGCAACAACAGCAATGGAAGAGGGTGACTTGGTCAGGTGCTAAAAAAATCCTTGACAACAATGGCATGGATTGAATTTTACAAAATTTTAGTGACACTCAACTGGTATCACAAATAGTGGCGTTAGATTTTTAATCGTGAAAATTTACAATGGCATGAATCCAATTAACCTTAGAACAAATCAACAACTTAACCAGGGTCTGAAATTTCTGAAATTTTGGACCCCCTCTCCCTACATGCAACTATATTGGCATGAATTTTTGGATCTTTTCATTTCTTTGTGAATTGTCAAAATCTATCTATCTATCTATTATATTATTAAAGGAATAGAAAAAGGAATCTCCACATTCGCTCTCATGGCCTAGAAATTCCCACATTAATTGGAGAAAAAAAAGCAGAGTCCATATAGAAATACAATTTAGAAATAGCTGAAATTCGGAATTAAAAAATAAGGAATATTAGAAGAGGAGACTAGAGTCCATATAGAAATACAATTTAGAAATAGCTGAAATTCGGAATTAAAAAATAAGGAACATTAGAAGAGGAGACTAGAGTCCATATAGAAATACAAAAAAAAAAATAAAAATTAAAGGAATAGAAAAAAGGAGCCTCCACGTTCGCTCTCATGGCCTACAAATTCCCACATTAATCAGAGAAAAAGAAAAAAGCAGAGTCCATATAGAAATACAATTTAGAAATAGCTGAAATTCGGAATAAAAAAATAAGGAATATTAGAAGAGGAGACTAGAGTCCATATAGAAATACAATTTAGAAATAGCTGAAATTCGGAATTAAAAAAATAAGGAATATTAGAAGAGTAGACTAGAGTCCATATAGAAATACAATTAGGAAATAACTGAAATTTGGAATTAAAAATAAAGAATATTAGCAGTAGAGTATAGAGTCCATATAGAAATACAATTAGGAAATAGTTGAAATTCAGAATTAAAAATAAGGAATATTAGAAGTAGAGTATAGAGTCCATATAGAAATACAATTAAGAAAAAAATAAAAATTTGGAACTAAAAATAAGGAATTAAAAATAAGGAATACTTGAAGTAGAGTATAGAGTCCATATAGGAATTGAAAACTAACTAAAATTTAGAATAAACATAATAAATTAAAAATAGAGTTTAGAGTCCGTATAAAAATACAATTTACAAATAACTAAAATACGAAATTAAGAAAAACATGGGAAGACGAGTTTAAAGTCAATATAAGAATACAATTTAGAAGTAACTGAAATTTGAATTAAAAATTAAAGAATATTGAAAAATGAGTTTAGAGTCCACATAGAAATACAACTAGAAATAATAAAAATTCAGAATTAAAAAAAGAAATATTAAAAGACGAGTCTAGAGTCCATATAGGAATATATATAATTTACAAATAACTAAAATTTGATATTAAAAATAATTAATAACTAACACGTATATAAAATACAATATGAATATTACACATTAGTAATTTCGTAAAGTTATTGCAAAATTTAAAATTATGTTGTCATTTTAATATATTTGAATAATATAATGAGAAAACATATATGCTATTATATAAGAGAAAATATAATGATGCTAGCCGCGTAATCTGCGCGGGCCATCGTGCTAGTTATATTATTAAAGGAATAGAAAAAAGAGCCTCCACATTCGCTCTCATGGCCTAGAAATTCTCACATTAATCGAAGAAAAAGAAAAAGTAGAGTCCATATAGAAATACAATTTAGAAATAGCTGAAATTTGGAATTAAAAAATAAGGAATATTAGAAGAGGAGACTAGAGTCCATATAAAAATACAATTTAGAAATAGTTGAAATTCGGAATTAAAAAATAAGGAATATTAGAAGAGGAGACTAGAGTCCATATAGAAATACAATTAGGAAATAACTGAAATTCGGAATTAAAAATAAGGAATATTAGAAGTAGAGTATAGAGTTCATATAGAAATATAATTAGGAAATAATATAAATTCGGAATTAAAAATAAGGAATATTAGAAGTAGAGTACAGAGTCCATATAGAAATACAATTAAGAAAAAAAATAGAAATTCAGAATTAAAAAATAAGGAATATTAGAAGTAGAGTATAGACTCCATATAGGAATTTAAAACTAACTAAAAGTCGAAATAAACATAATGAAATTAAAAGTAGAGTTTTGAGTCCGTATAAAAATATAATTTACAAATAACTAAAATTTAAAATTAAGAAAAACATGGGAAGAAGAGTTTAAATTCAATATAGGAATAAAATTTAGATGTAACTGAAATTCAAAATTAAAAATTAAAGAATAATGAGAGATGAGTTTAGAGTCCACATAGAAATACAATTAGAAATAATAAAAATTCAGAAATAAAAATAAATAATATTGGAAGAAGAGCCTAGAGTTTATATAGAAATACAATTTACAGAAAATTCGGAATAAAAAAAAGAAATATTAAAAGACGAGTCTAGAGTCCATATAGGAATATATATAATTTACAAATAACTAAAATTTGATATTAAAAATAATTAATAACTAACACGTATATAAAATACAATATAAATATTACACATTTGTAGTTTCGTAAAGTTATTGCAAAATTTAAAATTATGATGTCATTTTAATATATTTGAATAATATAATGAGAAAACATATATGCTATTATATGAGAGAAAATATAATGATGCTAGCCGCGCAATCTGCGCGGGCCACCATGCTAGTTTATTTGAATTCAGTAAAATAATATTTAAATTTTGTGAAATTGACGAAATAGTAAGTATAACCCTGGACTTGGCCATGATCTCTTCTTCTAGGTTGGCAATCCGCTGCTTGATGAGTACAAGAACGGGGAGGGTAACCTGGAGTTCCTGTGGAACCACGGCGTGATCTCCGACGAGGTCTGGGCCAAGATCCTCGCCAACTGCACCTTCACATCCTCCGACGACTGGCCATGCTTCGTGGCGGCGCACTCGTTCCAGAGAGGGAACATAGATCGCTACAACATCTACGCTCCGGTCTGCCTCCACGAGGAAGATGGAACCTTTCGATCCAGCGGCTATGTAAGATCATAACTTTTTTGCAGGATCAGCTTTTCCCCATGAGAATTGAACAGATAAATAATGTAATGCTGCCATTCTGTGTTCATCAAAACTGAATTGCATCTTGGTTTTGATTCAGTTACCTGGCTATGATCCGTGCATCGACTACTACATCCCTCGTTACCTCAACAATCCCGATGTGCAAAAAGCATTGCACGCACGAGCTGACACGAACTGGTCAGGTTGCAAGTAAGTATTCCTACTTAATGTTCAGATCCTCTGAAATTTTCACCCAATTCACCACATGATACTCTCATACTGGGAGGTGCCATAAGCTATGCTACAACGATTTGCACTAATCTTTAATCATGATTCAATGGTAGATGACCCCATTTATTTTACCCTTGAAGGTCTCTGAGATCCATACAATCCTCTCTTACGCTCTATTCTTCTTTCAGTCTAGACTTGGCCTGGAACGATTCCCCGGATTCCATGGTGCGAACCATCAAAAGGCTAGTGGAAAATGGATTAAACGTATGGATTTATAGGTACAATATGCTATTCCAAGCACATTGAGAATTGCATAATAGTTGGCTTAATGGTTGCTAATAAGGTTTCCCTCTATATATTTTTCAGTGGTGATATGGATTCAATATGCTCACTTACTGCGACAAGGTACTCCGTCAAGGACCTTAATCTGACTATCACGCATAAGTGGCGTCCTTGGTACACACCTGATAATGAGGTAATGGACAAGCAGAAGCAAATTAAGCTTAATAGTGTGATTAGTCTGAACTGAGACATGATCTGTGATTTTTGGTATGAAATGGGGGTGTTTGCAGGTTGGAGGCTATGTTCAGCAGTACGAAGGAGGATTCACGCTAGCATCAGTGAGGGGAGCTGGACATCTGGTTCCATCTTTCCAGCCTAAGAGATCACTTGTTCTCCTCTACTCTTTCCTGAAGGGCATGCTCCCACCTGCTGATATCCCGAAGTAATTTGAGTATTCGAATTTCTGATCGAATGAACAGTCAGCTTACTACTTCCATTTGGTGAAATTTGGTTGCCTACTCAGGTTAAGTCTTGTGCTTACAGATATGTCCTGAAAAGTTGTAATGGGGCTGTTTCCATCAAAGTGGGAGACTGAATAAAGAGAATTACATTTTCTGGCTTGTGCAGGATAAGCATCTTTGAACTAATTGGTGCATATTTACCTCTTACTTAGATTGATTTAAACTCTAAAGGCAACATTTTCATAATTAAAATATTTGCAAGTTCAAATGCTAAATCATGAGATTGTTACTATATTCATGAGAAGGCAGCCAAGCAAAAGATGGCAAGTGTGTTGCTTGAATAATAGGACAAAGATGAAATACAAGATGCGCAAGTTGTTGGGAGTTGAGATTTATCCTTCTGATGTTCAAGCTGAAGTTGGTTATATGGCTATCAAGTTTATAAATACTAGCAAAACGCCAATACTTTGCTATTGACAGAAGGAAAAAAAATATCATAATATGTCATAGCAATATATATATTTTTGATCAAATATTTTAGTATGACTTGTTTGCTTATTTGGTTATCTGTTATTTACTTATTTGAACCAAATGGACTATTCCACGATATTAGAAAATATCAGGAGATAATTTGTAGAATTGTAAAAGTAATAGTGGGGTTTATTAGAGGTTTTTTAGGCTGTGCATCATCCCACAGTGCATGTATCCCTAGCAACCACAAAATAATATCAAACAAGTATGGTAGGGTTCCCCTAGCTGGCTCTCCCCTATTTGCCTTTCAGCCTTTGCTCTCTCCTAGTCTCCGCGTCCTCTCTCTCCTGCTTTTGCTGAAAACTCTGACAAACCCGTTCTTCATATGGGCACGAGGTGCATCGCGAGGCGCGGTATTTGTGTACATGGAGGAGAATCTTCTACTGGATGGTTAAGGCTAAACGCCACGTAAATGCACTGTGAAAGGCTTTAAAGAAACATAGATAAAAGCTGCAGTGAGAAAAAAGGCAAAAAATAAAAACATAGAGAGAGAATGTTGAAATATTTTACACATAGAAACTTAGAAAACACGAGTTATTTTAACTTGCATCTTTTTTATAGAGTAAATTGTATTAGCGGTGTATAAACTTGTTAGTTGTGTGCAATTTAGTGCATGAATTTATAAAATGCTCGTTTTGGTGCATGAACTTGTCTGTTACGTGCAAACTAAGACTAAAATGACGCGACAAGACCGATTTTTCTACGTTAAACATTATAAATTACAAACTAGTAAATGACTTGCATGTACATAGTAGAAATGTTATATTTGTAAACTTATATTCCACTTTATCTTTCTTTGTTTCTGTCCCTTGCATCATTACTCAGATTTTTTATTTTTTTATGCAATCATTATGCCTTATTATATCTTTATTCTTCTTAGACTAATGTTTACATAGAGTTTAAATCAACAACAGAATCAACAAGATTAACCTTGTAGTGCGATTTTGACCTTGTTCACACGCACCAAACAAGTTCATGCACCAAAATAAGAGTTTTACAAGTTCATGCACCAAGTTCGTGTACCGCCGATGCAATTTACTCTTTTTTTACAGCACACATGTGGTTATATTTTGGAAAAGATTTATGTAAGCAATGTTTAATAATTTTCTAAAAAGTATAGGAGTAAAATCTAGAGCGGGTAGCAGATCTTCTTCCTTTGTTATGGTATCGGATTATCTTTTTTCAACTGAATATTATGACTAATCCTAATTAAGCATGCTACACTATACGCCAATTGGAACCTTTCAGGGTAGCTGTTTTGGCAAACAAAAGGACAAGACAAGAATATGAAACCGTGAGGTGAGTCGAGCTTGTGTACAAAAAGGAACTGGACAACATACTGCCGGCGACCTCAGTATTCAAATGAGCACTAACCTGAAGAATTTTCAAGGGTTCCAACACCAATAATTTGAGCATATCCGTCAAAAAAAATAATTTGAGCATATTATCCTTCCACCATCTGAGGCCCTGACCAATATAAGCAATCGAGCACCACTCTAATCTCCCTCACATTGGCAGCAACACAGCAACTAAACCATTTCATCGTAAAAGATGAGCAACACATTATCCTTTTGCTTCGTTCTCATCATTTGTGTGGCAGCATTGCACGCAAATGCATCGCCAGAAGAGGCCAGATTCAGAGAGTTCGTGCGATCCAGAAGGAGCAGCACTGTTACTGTCAGTAGCAGCAATGGCTACAGTGCACATGAGCCAGGAGCAAGAGTTAGCAGTAGACTCCAAGAAGAGTACTCTGTCTCCGACCAGAGCAATCTGAAGGCCGCCGATAAGATCACGGCGCTGCCCGGCCAGCCGGAGGGCGTCGGCTTCAACCAGTACGGCGGGTACGTGACCGTCGACGAGAAGAACGGCCGTTCTCTCTTCTACTACTTCGTCGAGGCGACGACTGACTCCGCGGCAAAGCCACTCCTCCTGTGGCTCAATGGAGGTTAGTCTACTGTCTCTCTACTGGCATACATAGTTACATTATTCTCAATGAACTGCCTGAAACTTTACTGTTGATACAGCTCGTCCTCTGTCTGAAACTGTGTTAATTGATGTTCAGGTCCCGGGTGCTCGTCAGTTGGCTATGGAGCAATGATAGAACTTGGTCCGTTCAGGATAAACAGCGACAATAAAACACTCAGCAGAAATGAGTACGCCTGGAACAATGGTTAGACACAGCAATAGCAGTTGCAATTTATACTACTGTAGCTAGTACCACCTACTAGTAGTAGAAGTCACAAATCAATGACTTAGATCGCTTATACTAATGATAATAAGATCGCTTCTACTAATGATAATACAAATAGGAGAATATTAATAGTAAAGATTACCCAAAAAGTACTCACATTTTTAGTAATATGTGTTTTCTAAGCATCTTGCACTTATGCTCTTTACAGTTCTTTTCAAGAGAATCCATGCCTGTAGACACTACTCTTATAATGCGTGCACACACAAAAATTTGCACAAGCAGCATATATATGATTATGATTAAACTGCAGTTGCATGAGGTAATAAGTTTCAGAGTACTAGTTTCACTTTGCCGAAATTTTTTCAGTGGCTAATGTGCTCTTCCTGGAATCGCCTGCTGGTGTGGGATTTTCTTACTCCAACACATCTTCTGACTACGACAAGAGCGGCGACCAAAGAACAGCCAATGACTCGTACATCTTCTTAGTCAATTGGCTTGAGAGGTTCCCGGAGTACAAAGGACGTGCCTTCTACATCTCTGGGGAGAGCTATGCTGGACACTACGCTCCACAGCTTGCAGCCACCATCCTGACTCACAACATGGAGAGCAAGAGAATGATCATAAACCTACAGGGTATACTGGTGCGTGAAATTCAGACTGAAACCTTTTGCATTGTCAAAACTGAACTTTTTCAAGCATTTTTTCATGGTTCGCAGTTTAGCACTCAGTATTTCTCTACTTGTTCAGGTTGGCAACCCTTGCCTTGACGAGTTCAAGAACCTGAAGGGGCAAATTGACTACTTGTGGAGCCATGGGGTGATATCAGATGAGGTGCTGGCCAACATCACCAAGAACTGCAGGTTCAGTCCGTCAGACGGTAAAGCATGCTCTGATGCTATGGACGCATTTGATTCTGGCAACACCGATCCCTACGACATATACGGACCGGTTTGCATCAACGCACCCGACGGAAAATTCTTCCCCAGCCGCATTGTAAGAGATACAGAGGATCACCTCCTCCATGGAGTACTATTTGCTTGAGTCTTTTGTGTGTTCTCTGAAAATTGTTTCTGTTTCTAAATTGTGTAGGTGCCAGGGTATGATCCATGCAGCAACTACTACATCCACGCTTACCTTAACAATCCTGTGGTACAGAAGGCTCTCCATGCTAGAGTGACAACGTGGTTAGGCTGCAAGTGAGATCTCTGAACTTTGAGCAGGGTACTAATGAGCTAACAGTATGCATCCACTTTACCAATTTCTTCTTGAACTGAGCTTAGAAACTTGCACTGGAAAGATGCACCGGTGTCCATGGTGCCAACGCTCAAATGGTTAATGGAACACGGATTGCCAGTGTGGCTGTATAGGTAAAGATTGCTTCATGTCTCAGATCAAACTGTAACTACTACATTTCTGCCGAAATGCAAGCTTGTGACAACTTGACAAATACTGAAACCAGACTGTAACTATTACTACATATCTGCCAAAATGCAAGCTTGTGGCAAATACTCAAACCAAACTGTAACTAGTACTCCCTCCGTTTCATAATGTAAGTTATGTCTAAATTCATTAACATCTATATGAATGTGGACAATGCTAGAATGACTTACATTATGAAACAGAGAAAGTACTATATTTCTAGGGTAATTTTATCATCATTAAAAAAGTAGCAAGAGATACCATATTTTCTAGTGTAAAATTTAGTACCTCTAAGTATTAGGTATCTCGAGGTACCGAATTTCTAGTGTAAAAGTCTAATTACCTCAAGGTACTTTCTCAATAGTCATAAAATTTCTCATATATACACCAAAATGCAAGCTTGTGACAAAGTACTCAATTTTTTTTTCCAGCGGCGACCTCGACTCCGTGTGCCCGTTCACAGCCACGAGGTACTCCGTCGGTGACCTCGGCCTCGCCGTCACTGAACCATGGCGCCCATGGACAGCAAACAGAGAGGTAATACGAACATGAGCACAAATTCAGAAATTATAATCTCCCCTGTTCTGTTCTGGCTGAAAGAAAAATCTGTCCATTTTGCGACAGGTTGGAGGGTATGTTCAGCAATACACGGGTGGGCTAGTGTTCATCTCCGTAAGGGGAGCTGGCCATCAGGTCCCTTACTTCCAGCCTGAGAAAGCACTCATCGTCGTCAGCTCCTTCCTGAGGGGAGCACTCCCGCCTTATGTCAAACAGCAGTAAATTTTTTGTCGTGTGATGTATGCAGCATCCTGTATGAAATACGTGGATCCAAAATGTTGATTTTCAGGACTATTGAGTCTTGATGAAAGTTGGGAAATCCCTGGACTTCGCCAGTGTTCCGGGCTTCCTGCGATTCACGGGGTTTATAGAATCTCCGCCCTGCTCCATGCGCGGCACGCCGGCAACGAGAGTGGTGGCGGCCTAACTTTTGTCGCCGCTAGTTGGTTGGGGTGGAGATCAGGAAATGGCCTTGCTATGGCGAACATCGTCTAGCCCTGGCCCCTGGGCCGGTGTATAGATGGCCAACCCAACGACCCGGTCCATGGCACGGAGATTTGGCCCAGCCCAAACACGGCACGTCCTGGCTGTTGTCGGGTCCATGCAGGCTCAGCTCGACTGTGTCTGGGTCTCTTCCTTCACACGATGTGTTGGCTCGGCACGGGCCGCTCCAATGTTCATAGAGGCAAAATAGATGACGGACGCAAGGTAGACTTATTTCAGCCATATAAGACACGGCCAAAGAGAGAGGGATGCAAAATAAACTTATTTCCAACCTATAAGACACGGCCTAAAGAGATAATTGAGGCAAAATATACTTATTCCAAGGAGGAGCACAGTGGGCTTATCGTGCCTTCGGCCAGCCTGGCACAACTCGACTAATCTCGGGGCGTGCCTGGTCATTCCAGGCCAGTTTAGTGGTTACCGTTTAGTCTCAAGGGGGCGGATTTAAGCGTTGGGTGACTGGGTCAATGCTTGGCTGAATTAATCTATGATAAAATATTCGAATAAAGAGAAATATTATAGCTTTTGCCTATCCTTTTTCATAAGACATGGAGAACCAAGCTATTTAACAAGAAGCATATCAAATTGAGTGAATCCAAAAGAGAGAACACAGCTACACGAACTAGACATACTCCTAGACAACCAGACGGGGCCAAGGTGGTTGAAGCAAGGCTAAGAACGATGGAGGCATGCTAGCATCAGCACAATATCGACATAAAATGGATGAAAGGAAAGAGCGAAACGGAATGTGTTGCTAGGGGTTCAATGGCAACGAGAGGTGCATCGAGCATGGTTCTGTGACCGTAAGAGAAAAACGAAGAGGAGAGGAGTAGGGGCAGAGAAGAGGGTACATGGAGACGTCGCCTAGGAGACAAACATATTTGGGAGCTAAAAGCAGATATTAGAGGAGGCATATGGGAGAGGTAGCCACTAGAGATGGTGGCGACGAGGAGGATGGTGTTGGTTGGGGTGGAAAACATCCTAGAGGTGGAGAAGAAGCCCCACCCATCGTCCTTTCACACGAGGGAGTCAAATCATCTGAAATGGGCATTGTGCCAACCATATCCAACACATACTTGTGTGCCCTTTTTCAATCACCAAGCTCCCTTACACACCACCGCAACTATCCATTGCACCCTTGAGCTACAACCGACATAATTTGGCATAGATCTAGCCCCAAAACCGTCGATTTCATTCGCAAGTGCATTGAGTGATCGACGGTGATTGTCGTTGCCCTGGACGTCACCTTTGCCGCCACAACCCGCTCATGCCAGTGGTGGTGGAGGAGAGTGTCATTGGTAGCGGCGAAGTGTTTGCAGGAGTGGGCTCGGAAGTATCGCCTTCTGGGTCACCTGTGAAGAGTGATACGGATCACCTGTCTGTATATTGCTCCCCCCAAGGCACAATCTCACTGAGACGTCGATTTTTCATTCATCTCATAACGAATTTCACTTGAAATTTAATAAATACTTAACAGAAACCGTTCGAGATGCACATTGCAAGTTAGCTCGAGATGCTCAAAATTTACAAAATTCATTGACATTGTGAACCGTTCCAGCTTATTGCAGATCGACATGCTTTTTTGGTAACCGAAACCATATTAGGGTTTCGAAAACCGGTGTAACTGGACCATGGACTGGTGGTGCAGTTTCTGCTTAAGAAATATGAATTGAAACAAAAATTTAAATATAGAGTTATTTTTGGACAGTAAGATTTGATTACTAATAAAAAAATTAAATTTTGGATTAAAATTTTTATCCAGTAATTTCAGTCAAACCGGTATTCTAAACCCCCAAGCCCTACAAAGCGAGCTAACTCAATGTAAAAAAAAGGACAAGGGAAAAAAAATCAGATAGCGCACAGTAGGTATTTGAATAGTTTATTGTTCTACTTCAATAAGGTGCAGCTCCAGGTCAAAACTTCTTTTCTGGAAGAAGAGTTCAGCAGACCATGGCCAGTAAATAGGGCGGCTTAGTGGCGCTAGCTAGTTCGTGTAGTAAAGTACTTTACATAACCAGTGACTGCATCTAGCTGACCTAGGAAACCGTCGTCTACCTTGTTCTTTTTTTCTTCTAGCAAGAGCTACTGCTAATGCTTGCGTGCCTAGCTCCAGTTTGAGGTGAAGCACAAGTGACCTCTTAGCTCACTTGTTGTTGGTTTCCGTAGAACGGGTAGGCGCCATAAGCAGCAGCGTACATGCCCGGATCAGCAGGGAACGGTGCAGGGTAGCCGTATCCACTGTAAAACGGCGAGGCTGCGTAGTACATCCCGTTGTTCCACTGACTGCCATTGTCACTCCTCAACTGTACATGGTCAAGAAATGGAGTCTCAGGTCCTTTTGCCTATGTTTACTGCACAATTTTACAGTTCCTCTGGTGGAAATGTAGCAAGGGGGAAGATTGTACCTGCTTGTTTGCTGGATTGCGTCCCCACGAAAGACGCACGGTCTGTTTCCCAATGGTGCTTCCGTTCAGTCCTTGCAATGCATCTTCCGCATTCTTCCTGGAAAAAGGAACACATTGACAATGTTAATCAGATCTTGTCAATGGGACAGGAACAGAGGAAATTTACCCTTAGAAAACAAATATGGGTTGAAATTACCTCTGAACAAACTGCACAAAGCCGCACTGTTTCCCAACTGGGATCTTTACTGATGAAATTTCACCGTATTGCGAAAATGTTTGCCTAAGGTCATCTTCACTAACATTTGGATCAAGCCCACCAACAAATACCTACAATAAGTTACTGGACGGTTATAGAAGGAAAAATTCGTATACACATAAGACTTTATGGGTAAATACATCTGTACTCACAGTTGTGTTTGTCAAATCTCCATCTGATCGAGCAGCTGAACCAGTAGGTCCAGAAGTACCTATACCAAGAAACATAGTTAGAAAATAGGAATTAAGTGTCTTAATAGGAACACCTGTATAAGATTGTCAAAGCAAGTTTTATCCCATCCAGTGTTATTAAAAATGGATAAGGCTATGCACTATCATTCTCAGGTTTGGTATATTAAATTATCTCAGATTTTCAAAACCAATCCATGTATTCTAAAAAGAATAATATATGAATCAAGCACGAGGTTAAATCTGAAAATATCTGCGACAATTAACAGATATCAAGCATGTCTGATGTTCATCCAAAATTACAATTAGGTAAAATAATATAAAAATATTTCCAAGGTGTGAAAAGACTAAAATTGTGTTGTTCATCGTTCTTCTGAAGGGAAAATGCAGGGAAAGTAGCATTTTGTTGGAAAGGCATTGTAGGACCTTATAGATGAAATCGGAAGATTGCAAAAAAGATATACACAATAATGACATCAAACACCAAAGACCATCAATTACTAACTCAAATGATGTACTCAGAAGCATGGAGAAGGATACTATATTCCTAAAAAAATAAATTAGGGAGATATGAGCAAAAGTAAAATATGGGATGCTGAAAGATTGATGAACAATTCAAGGTAATACAACTAAAGTCTGAATGAAAATAATTAAATAAATATACATTTTTCTTTTTAGAAAAGAGTACAAGAGAAATTTAAAAGGAAGGGGAAAATGCTAACAAAATTATAGAGTGAACAGTGACAGAACCATAGTACATGACAGCAAATTTATAGAGTCCATATCTTAAAAAAAAAAGAGTCCATACTAACTTCTGCTATACTACATTAATACTCGCAAATTTAGGGGTACTAGCGTTGAAATTAAGGATCTATTAAACAAATAGTGCTTGGTACGAATGTACTAGTGTTGACCCCAAAAAAAAAACTGAATTAAATACTTGTGATTGGACCTGAGGTTTTTCTGGGAGTTGCAGGGCCAATTCTCATTGGCCTGGTAGAGCAATACACACCATTCATCTCAGTCATGGCATGTATCTTCTCGTTGTCATCTCCAAATCTCACAAAACCATAGCCCTTTGATCTACCAGTATTAGCATCAATAACAACTTTCGCACCTTTGACAGAGGAGTACCTTTTGGAGAAAGTCTCTAGTAATGTGGTATCATTGACATCAGAAGCAAGGTCGCCTACAAATATGGAATGATCTGAAGCAATATCTGAACGTCTGTCCCCCATGCTAAATGATGCCCAATTTATCCTAAAAGGTTGGTCAGTGTTTGGCATTATATGACCAGCAAAACCTTCAAGTACTTTCTCAGCAGCAGCATGACTGTAGAACTCTACAAATCCATATCCCTCCGATTGTCCAGTTTGCTTATTACGAATAACCTTTATTGCTACAACCTGAAACATATTCAAACCTATGAGCTTGAACTTGCAATGTCAAAATAAGAACAAAAGGCGTAGAATTGCATCAAATGACACTTTCCGGTTAATTAGGCACACAAACCTGTATACCCATCCAACTGATTGACATGCTAAAAAATGCTATAAAAGCATAAGACTTTTAATTTCTTCAATATACTAAGAGGAGCATGATGCTCCATATTGTCATTGAATACAATGAATGTAGCAACTTATGAAACCTTATGAACGAACTTTTTGTATGTTCAGCCTCCTAAAAACTAGAATAGAAAGGAACAGGAAAAGCTAGTGTATCGCTACAAACAGAAACTCCATAAAAAACAACTAAAGGAGAGGTCATATCTTCAGTACAAACTATAAAGTCCTAATTAGAATCAATCTGGTGTTTGGAAACATCATTTGTCACAATTATTTTCTCGTTTTGTTTGTGTCCACCAATATCCTTTTAGATATGAAAAAGAGTATTACACCTTCCTTATATAAACACCGGTTCACCAAAAGTTGTGGAACTATTTATGTGGCCATCATCTCTTTAGTATCCGCGTACGTAAAGAAAACATTCCCTATATCATTATATCAAAGAAAAAGAAACAAGAAACCTTCAAACCGTCCATCTTCTAAACACAGCACAAGCCTAAAATTAGTCGACCAATGAGAGATGCAACAGATGGACGGCAATGGTACACCGTACACACCAAGGATGACGCTACCCACCAACCTGGCACATCAGGCCGAACATACGAACAAACGAACATTTCCCATCGCCAGTACAGGAAGGAAGGACGGGCATATCGGCGCAGCCAATCTGATGAAACGAAACGAGGCCACTGCACTGCAAGTCCCAGTTCCAGCTCGCAGATCCATGCCTTCCGTTTGCCCAGCGGTTGCTACAAACTGCTAATTTCAGCACTGCAAGCCATTTCCCTTTTTCAGCACTGTGACCCAATCATTTGTACCCATCTCTGCTGCTCTCACTGCACTGCACCTACCTTGTTTTTAAGATCCCCTCTCTCTCTCTCTCTCTCTCTCCTACCTCGCGCAACCCAAGAAATGGATCACATTTTGGAAAGGAAACTTAGCGGCACATCAAAATGACATTTTTTTAGTTAATGTAGAGATGGATAAGCACGTACACATTCGTTCCACTGGCTTGTCACATCAAGACGAGGAAAGATGAGTCAGGTGAAGAAAAGAAACGATTTTTTTTTCGTAGGTTTGGGTCGGGGACGGCAAGGCCGTGGCCAAGATCTGGACTTTTTTGGTAAAAGGCGAGGCGTGCTCTCACTCACCTCGCCGGTGTAGCCGAAGCAGCTGTGGAGGTAGTTCTCGTCCATCCAGTAGTGGAGGTCGCCGACCCAGATGGTCTTGTTCTCCTCCTGCCCGCCGCCGCCGCCCTGCGCGTGCGGCGCCGGGGAGCCCATTGCCACGGCCACGGGCGGCGGCGCCGCCCGCGGCTGCGGCGGCGGCGGCGGGCCGACCGCGTGGAACGGCACGAAGTGCGGCGCGAACTGGGGCGGCGCCGGCGCCATCTGGTGCTGCATCACCATGGCCGCCGCCCCCGGGGGCGCGAACGGCATGGCCACCCAATGAGGCGGCGGCGGCGCTGCCGCCGCCACCGGCGCCGCCACCACCTGCTGCGGCTTCTGCACCACGTCCCCGCCGCCGCCGTTCGCCACCACCGCCTGCATGGTCGTCACTCACCTCCGCCTCGCGCTCTCTCGCTCGCTCGCTCGCTGTCTCTGCGGCAACGCCTGTGTGTGAAGAGGAAGAGAGGATTTGGAGGCGAGAGGAGGGAAGAGGAGGAGAGGAGAGCTCGCGGGATGCTAAATAAAGCAGGCGGCGGCGGAGGATATGGGGGCGCGAGAGCCGTCCGATGGTGCCGCGTGGATGGCTTCGCGACCGTCGCTTTGGGATTTTGACCGGATCCACGTCGATGTCGGCCTCCTGACCAAGCCTTGCCCCTGCGGGTTACACGTACAGCCGTTTCTGACTTTCGATTAGGGTGAGCGGGTGAGGAGTGGATGCAGCGCCACAGATGATAATGATAAAATACTACAGTATTAGTTAATATTAATGCTTTCTCCCATCCATTTCATAATTGACAGCAGTAACTATTTACTTTTTAAACATTTACTAATGATCTTCTTTTAATATTTACCAATACTAGAAAATAATGACATCATTAAAGTGTGATATGCTCTAAATATTTTGGCTTTGGTCTAACAATTCAAGGCAACTAAATGTCAAAGCTTAAATAGGAAAGTCGAAATTGACATGTATTAAAAAACGGAACGAGTGGCATGGAAAATATATAAAACTCAAATGAAAGCTCTTGGAAATATAAACTATGGTAAAAATTATAGAAAATTAATATATGTATAAGCTAATAAAAGATAGTTTTTTTAGTAAATTAGGTATTGTATTACCTAAGGGCTCAGGAAGAAGTATGAAGTGGATAGTCAAATGCTTTAACTCAAAAACCTATTTTAGAGGAGCAGAGGCTCAGATAAAGTTGTTATACAGTAGGAGTTTAAGCTTTGAAGATAGGGTTGATCCTAATGGTTGCGTTGGAGGAGGAAATTTGAGGTGGGGTGAAAGTGCTATATTTAGTAGGAAAGCTTAAAGCACTACATTTATTGGGCCAAATGTAGCTTATCTAGAAATCAACAAACTGGTCAAGTGGGAGAGCTTATCTAACCAAAACGAGAAATATATATAGTTAACCAAATCTAATATCATAAAGCTTTGACTTACCACATGCATCCTAAAATATAATGACAAGGTTTATCCTTCTTCAAGCCATGTAGTCTTGCCATAACTTATTTTTTGAGACTAATTATAGGTTATCTAGCAAAGACGGACGAGTGTCTCCTTAAATGTGGATAAGTGGGTTCACTTCCTATTTAAATCAATCATAAAAAACTTTATGTAAATCAAATATAATATATGTTACACCATAAATTGTTGATGATACCTAACCACAAAATTAAGACAAATTCACTTCATGCACACACTCTGTACTTCCCTTGTTCAATAAATATTTGATGCTTAGAAAAGTTTTGATCAAAACTTTAATATTCTGACCATTTATTTTATACCAAAATTAATTTATAGAATATGATAAGTTTATGGTATTAAGATTGTACTTTTCTAGGAAAATTTAAGTATACCAAACTCTCAGCTAAAAATTTAAGAAATTATTGATGGTTGGTATTTAAAAAAATTGACCAAATCTTATCTTAAGCATCAAATATTTATGAAAAAAAGGTAGGGATGAAAATGGTTGGAAAGCAACCTTAACAATTTTCGTAACCATTGTCGTGACCTTGGGTCACAGTAAAACACAAATTCCCCGCCTATCTTAAGAATTAGCTCAAATAGAAATGCAAGATGTGTGAGATGATATTTTGCTATTAGTTATGTCTTGTCTTGTTGCAGTATTATGACCGACTCATATGGTTTCAGAGGTACACGTGAAGTTACAATCTTACCTTTGAGGGTGCATAGGAAGTTACTGCAAATACCCCTATAATGCTAGAAACCCTAAGGCTTTGTTTGGCAAATGGGATTGGAAAATAATATTCCACCCTCCAAAGCGCAATATTGCATCCTAGCCATTCATCCATTTCCCTTTCCCAATCCCACCTCTCATATCCCATTTGCCAAACACACCCTAAGGGTATGGTTGTATATTTATGTGGTCTCCAAAGCTTCTTGTGCCAGCTTGCAAGAGTGGTTGGAGCGGTCCCCACGGTATCTTCCCGGGGAATATTCCTCGTTCGATGGCGTAACCTTCAAGCTTCATCCACCCTAGTCGACTAGTACTTCCCTTCAAATGCTTCTTTCTAGACATCGATCGTTTAGTATTTACCTATCGTATTAAGTCGAGAAGTGTTTGCCACAAGCAAAAACCTCTTTGGTTGGTAAGTATAGATCCAAAAGTATTTACCATAAGTAAAAGACCTGCCATAGATAAAAGCCTTGTCATAAGTAAAAACCTAACTTGTCATAGGTAGCAACCTTACCATAGGTAAAAACCTTGTCATAAGTAAAAGCCTTGTTATAAGTAAAACCTTGCCATAAGAGCCTTGTCATAAGTAAAAAAAACCTTGTCATAAGTAAAAACCTTGTTATAAGTAAAACCTTGTCATAAATAAAAACCTTGCCATATGTATAGATCTTGCCATAAGTAAAAGCCTCTTTGATCAGTGAGTGAGAGTGTTTCGGTCGAATAGGGGATGGTATGTGACTCCTGCTACAACAACCAATTTTTCTTCGAAACGGAATCAGCACGGTAAAGCCGAGAACAAAAATGGTAATGAAAATAAATTATGTAGATGAAAACATGTTACTATGGATCGAAAACCGCTAATAAATGTGAACTGTAAAATCACATATAACCAAATAAATTCTACTCCCTCCGTCCAAAAAAAGCCACCTAGAATAAGATTTATAAATACGGTGAGTAATGTATTATAAAGATGGTAATTTCCACATAAATGCAATAAAATAAGAAGCGGTTGGTAGAACAACAAAACCGTTTCCATTTATCATTTTCCTTGCCAGTTTCATTTCTGTTTTCAGCATTTACCTTCCCATATGGTTCGTAGAAATCAGAAACCAATTGGTTGGGAATTTCCATGACCATTTTTTAACCATAATAGGAGGGAGTATGTATCAGGTTTGCCGCCCAAGCCATTCTACTGTATCCTGAGTAATTTAGTTCAGTTATAGGTTAAGCCTGAAAATTTGTGAGGTCATGTGGTTTTCACTAGACCTTAGAATTCTTAATCTCCAACAGTAAACGCACCCTCTTGCCGGATGGATAATATACGCATTGGCGGCATGGCCTTTGCCCCAGACGCAGAAACCATAGAAAAAACCGGCAAAGTGCAAGTTGCACCCACAGATTCAGACTCTAGCACTTGTCCACTCTCCCCCACCCCATCGCCACAGACAAAACACCATCACTCGCATAAAGAAAAGGAAAATGGCGCGCAGGCAGGCAGGCAGGCTGGGCAAAGATAATAGCACGATGCCAGGGCATTCCACCATCCCCTGCAACCTGGGTACATCGATGAACCCAGCACATATGGCTGGCTGGGCTCTCATCATCTAGCTCTAGTTGTGTGTGCGTGTGTGTAGTGTTCACCTGCAGACTCTCTCATGCTGTCATGCAGATGCAGCCCCAGTAGCTTGAGCTGGCCATGCGCCCATGCCGATGGCCTGGGCCCTGCATCGCCATGTAGAATCTGGCAAAGAAAAGTTTGTGTGTCTGTGTGTGTGGATGATTCATTTGCTGCCCTACAAACAAACAAACAAGGAGGGCGCCATGTGGTGGCAAGCAGGCATTGCTGCAAGTTGGGGGTGTGGTCTGTCACCTCACTTTCAGCTCCTAATGATTTAAGAGTGTGTGTCTGCATTGGGCAGTGACAACTGACAAGGGTGGGGGACGGTGAATCTTAGAAAGTTGAGCTATAAGCCTGAGCTTTGGTGAAAGATGGGAAGGTAAAATGGAAGTGAAGGTAGATAGTATGGGAACTACTACTGTCTACTGTTGTTTGTTACTAGCTGCCATGCTATGATGTTGTCTGATGTTTTCCATCAATCAGATAAAAAATGACAAAACAGTGCACGGGTAGTTTTCTCTTTCCTTCTTTTTGGGGTGGGGCGTGGGTATCTTCCCGTTTTCCCTTCATCCATAGAATCTACAGGTGACCACCACAGATCAGGAATGGCAGTATGGCGTTGCACCATCAGTTCAGTTCAGCAAACTGTTAGCATGTCGCAGAGCTCAGCCTGACAGCGGAATGCTTCAATCCAGCGATTTAGTAAAAATGACCTCCATGACGAACTCAGCGCAGCAATTACATTTTTGTTGACAGGATTTAAAAGAAAGGTATTTTCTCAGCACAAACCTTATGGGCCAATTTCATGGAATCAAGAATTCTACCCACAGATTATGGGCCAAAATAAAAGCCCAAGAAATTTCTTTCTGATGCTTTTATGGCCTCCGTTCCTTTTCTTGTCAAAATCAGCGGCTCCAGACTGAATATCTGTCAGGTCAAATCGCGCCTTCTGAAATCCACAAGAGAAAAATACCTGCAGGCTTGTCTGCGCCACCGCTTCGCCGATGCCAAGATCGGCAGGATCTCTTGCTGTGCGTCGCATGTTAGCATTAGGCTGTACCACACGATGGCTGCCTCTGACCAAACCTGCATAGCTAGCTAGCTTCGTCTCTTCGTTTTATACACCAAGTTGCGCCACGACGTCGACAGGTTCAGGCTTCAGAGAGAAAGGAAAGCAAGAAACCAGCTCTCTTCTTTTTCGTACGGATTCAGCGTGCACGGATGAATTCAGGCTGGGAATATACTCACACGATGGTTGAGACCGGTGTTCAGTCAAATGTGGTTCAGAATCTTGGCCATATCATATTAACCGGGGGCAAAAAAGGAGTGCTTCCTAGATCTCTAGTTGGGAGAGGATCTCATGCATGCATGTTGTGTCCTTTTCAATCGATCTGATTTTCCTAATAATAACTAGAGAAGCTGTCATGAGATTCCTTATGTAAACAGAGGGTGATAATTAGATTGAGTGATCAAGAAGATTATCGTAATTAATTGGATGCACGTACAATCAAGGAATAATAACCAGGCTCATTTGGTTGACAGCTATGCAAGAGCAATATACTACTAAAGCCATGCATTAATAGCTTTGATGAATGCTTCTCTAGCTTGCTCAGTCCTACTATGCGAGTTTGTTTTTTGGTTAAATTTAAGCTCAGTACTGGGGAAAGACTATATAGCTTGATACTGTTATAATCTGCCAGTTCAGCGTTGAACTGGTTAATGGGTTTAGAAATCTGAATTAAAGGTCAGAACCAAGTTGAACATATTCAGCGCCCAGAATCTGTGAACTGAGAAGAATTGCAACTTGCAATGAAGTGCCTGTACTACTTCATCATCAGTTCATATAATACGAAAGGAACGAAAGAAAAGGTTTCCTTTGTTAGATTTGCTATCGAGAAATTAAGATTCTGCTCCTCTGCATGGTTGGTTCCTAGGGTGGAGGAACTTTCTCAGTCGATGGCTCTCCTCCTTTCGATTCACTTTCTTTCCCTTTTCCTTGCCGGGCAACAGTTTCAAAATGGGCCTCCTCTTTGGAGTTTGGACTACACCAATAGGAGGATTTGGAAACCCAACTGTCCAAACATCACCATAAGTCCATAACAGTTGAAGGATATGATTAAAAATCCACTGCTTTTGTAGCATGCATATCAATCAGCAGCAGTAGTAGTAGTACAGATTTTTTTTTTCGAAAGACCAGCTGGGCGTTCTATTAATTTTAGGAGTAAATACAGTAGCCAAGTGGTGATATGAAAATGTAAATAAGATTTACACCTGTGGCAACAAACATGCTTGCCGTTGTATTCATGATTTCCTCAAGGCGAATTTTCCAGAATTTAACGGCGTTGTACTTTTAGTGGTAGGCAACGTACCCGTCAACAGTGAGACACCTCTGGTAACTTCGTCAATTTCAAGGATTTGCTGGCCCAGTCTTCGAAGATGCTTATAGGGGTAGGGTTTGCATGCATGCGTTCATAAGGGTGAGTGCGCGTGCGTTGTGAGTGTCTGCGTTGTACTGTGTAATTCTCAAAAAAAATTATCTCGTCCAAAATACAATGCATACTTATTGTATGGATGATTTGTCGTCTTAATGCTTAATGTTAGATATATAGTTAGACATGATACAGAGATAGAAGGATAAGAATAGATTAGCCAAAGATAGAATCACATCCCTTATCTCTTGTAACAAACTTGCATGTAATTCTCTACTGCGTTTTGTCGGCTATATCAACAAAGGTATGCTGCCGAGAGAGAGATGAGAAAGCTTCACTATTCCTCATGGTATCAGAGCCTTATCCTCAGAGATACATCTAAAACAAGTCGATGGCATCTTCCTCTTTCACTTCAGCTGGTGCGTCTCCCTTCGGCGTTCCAGTGACAGAGAGGTTGGGAAAGGTGAACTATCTCCTATGGAAGGCGCACGTCCTTCCCACCATTAGAGGAGCCCAGATGTTTGGGTATCTTGATGGCACCGCTGAGGTCCCTATAAAGGAGATCAAAGTGAAAGAAGGAGACAAGGTAATCAAGAAGGTGAATTCAGATTTCACCCAGTGGGTAACTGAGGATCAACAGGTCCCTGGTTATCTGATGACCACCCTGACCCGCGACGTCCTGACGCAAGTGGTGTCGGCCACAATGGCTAAACAACTCTGGAGGAAGCTTGAGGAAATCTTTTCCTCAAAGACCCGTGCGCGATATCTCAACAGGAGGATCGCACTATCCACAACAAAGAAAGGTAATATGTTTGTTAATGAATATATTACTAAGATGAAAGCTCTTCATCCATTTGTGTTCCTCTGATTGCCATCTCATCACCTAGAGTTTTCATCTTAGTAATATTTTCATTAACAGACATATTATCTTTCTTTGTTGCAGATAGCGCGATCCTGGTGTTGAGAGATCGTGCACGGGTCTTTGAGGAAAAGATTTCCTCAAGCTTCCTCCATAGTTGTTCTGCCATTGTGGCCGACACCACATGCGTATTCAAATCCATGGTTTGTTTGGCACATTCCTTTCATACCAGAGCCACCTTTGACAAAGCATACTAGCGGATTTTCCAGGTTTGGAACCCCTTACCCTCCAAATTTGAGTAGCTAGGGAGCAAAACCTTGTTAGAGTTTTGTGTTGAATATGTGTACAAAGTCGGTTATAGTTTAGGACTTGGAGTTGCACTATCCTAGACTCTCTCTTAAATAGAGAGGCACACATGTTGTAATCGCATGGCGACTTAGCATAGGCAAGAGGGAATGGTTGCCTGCAGAATCCGGCCCAGGATCGTTGTAACTCTGATACGTTTTAATTGTGTTGGATCGAGATGGAGCGCACGTAATCAGTGCCCCGGGATGTAGGCTTCGGTTGAACCACGTTAGCAAATATCGTGCCTTGGTGTTATCATCGTATTTGGATTTTTTATAGTGTTTCCTCCGTGTTTGGTTACCGATGAGCTATCGAGGTTGGTTTTGTAACAAACCTTTGTCCAATCAACCTTACATTTCCCCTCGTGTAGTTCTTCATAGCGGCACATAGGAATCCTCCTTTCACCTTATCGATCTCCGTGTGGAATTGTTTGGGAGGCTTTAACACAGTGAGCACGTATGTTGGGGTGGAGCTAAGCACTTAATTCACCAGGACATGACACCTTCATGTGGAAGCATTTTGTTCTAGCCGGGCAGGTGAGCCTTGGTATTGTTTTCTACTGGCTACAAGTGTACACGCCCGAGGCACCCTAGAGTAGGTAGATAAATGGGAGGGTTTCTCGTTGCCCTGTGAAATTTTCTAAAACAACAACCACATCAATATCTTGGGAGTTGATTGGTGTTACTGAGCTTTTGGACAGGTTAACATGTAACCCTGTTGCTTTGAAAAAATTCTAGAGTATTTTCAGTAAGTTGTCCACTTTGCCACTCAAAGGATTAAGGAAAATTATTGCATCGTCCGCATACAAGGATATTCTGAATCTTGCACTTGGATTGCCCAGAGTAATTGGATGCCCTGCCTCGGTTGCTAGATGTAGCATTCTTTGCAAGGGGTAGATTGTTAGGATGAAAAGAAATGGTGATAGTGGCTCCCCCTGCTGAAGTCCTCTACATGGAATGTTTTCCCTCATGTCCCCGTCCAAATCTGTAGTACTAATATTTGTTTATGGTCAGAGCTTAGAGCAAGTTTAACAAGCGATATAAGTAAATTTTATCTCTAATTCTATCCATGTCGCCATGTCGGTAAGTCACCAATTAAGAGGTGGGATATACAAGACACTTACCTCTACACTAGCGCTAACAGACATACCCCCAACAATCTAACAATGAAAACGAGCCAGGCTGTCTGAAAGCACGAATGGCTGGCTCTTTGTGCAACTCTCAAACTCTATTTCTTCATGTAGAAAATCCCTAGACACTTTGTGCACCGTCTCTTTCCAACTCCAGAAATCTCTTCCTGCATGCGCATTGTTTGGCTGTGGTATACAATGGCTGGCTGCATCCAGTCGTGCTAATATTATACACACAAAGTTTGCCACAGTGGACGATATAAACGGCTCAGAGAGCATTAGCAAACAAGTTGGTTAATTAACATTTTGTACGGTTTGACCGGCCAATGGAGGGAAAGAGCAGGCAAACAACCGTGGCCAGTGAAAGATGCGATGGCACGCAGGAAGGTCAGAGACGGCCAGGAAAAGAGAATACTCATGTACATATATATCCACTCGTTCGTAGTACTAGTTAACTGTTCATGAATCTGGTTAACTGTTCATGAATCTCCGTGATGGTACATACCAGGATCTCACATGCACGTCCTTTTCAACATTACATATTGACTGCATAATATGGTTAACTGTTCATGAATCTTCGTGATGGTACATATCAGGATCTAACATGCACGTCCTTTTCAACATACCGTAGCCAAGATATCCAGATATTACTACTCATAGCACTGTAGGGCATCATAGGCTATGGCAGTATACTAGCAAACACACAGCTGCTTAATTTAAACCGTTTTATTAGCGCAAAGCACAAGTTAAAAGTTACTGATTTTATCTCAACCACAGGAAGGATTTTTTAGAAAATAATTGCTGCGCCAGTCTTTAAAAGGTGACTCGTCAGATAGCGTGATTCGCATGCCATCTCTGTTTTGCTTCAGTGAGAGTAATTCGACCAATACATGTATGAAAAATGAGGGAATGTTTTTTGAGAGACATACTTTTACCCGGAGCTACTGCTCCCTTCATCCTTCCAAGTGCATAGCAGCTAAAATGTTTATATTTTAGAATAGAGGTAAGTGCTATCGTAGATTCCAACCGATCTCCAATGAATTCGTTGAAATACACGTTGATGTCCAATTTGATATATTTTCTCCATCTCACAATACTTGTCTTTTTAGCATTTAAAAGTTGTTTAAAAAAAATAGTTGCCACTTTGAAATATTACTTGTCATATCAACTACTTCTAATTCAAAGTTCTCCTCATTTTTATCCCCCACCACCATCACACATCTAAGTATACATTATTTAATAAGATACAATACAATCTTTTTCTTCTAACCTTAATACACGCTAAAGAATATAGAACGGCAAGTATTTTGAGAAAGAGGCAGTAAGAGTCATCTAAAGTTTGATTCCTGCAAGTACAAGCTGAGTGTCTAGGCATCTAACATTACAGGTTCAGTGATTCCCTACAGAACATTGACAGAAAAATGTAAAAGTGTGCAATCTCGGCAACTTTGTTATTTGAGATAAAGTAAAATATTACAACACGCGTTCACCAATGTACATTACATAACGAACTGAGAAATAAATTACAGCACGGACAAACTGACGGACGCCTATATGTGCATGCCAATAACAAAAGGAAAAACAAATTACAGTGTGCATGCATGCAGCAGCACGCACGAACTGACATTGGCAGATGCCTATATGTGCATGCCAATTACCAAGCAATCCAACCAAGAAGACACTGTGTAGTACTGTACTGTGATCGTCCATCGATCTCAACGGACGTTGCCGGTGGCCTTGTTGCCGATCCCCGGGCTGTGGCCGGGAGAGGTTGGGCGGCCGTCGGTGCTCGCCATCTTCGACGCCGCCGTCACGCTGCCACCGGCGGCAGCCGCCGGTTGGCCGCCTCGAGCGGATGCGTACTGCGGCGCTTCCTCCTCGGCGCCGCCCTTGCTCGCCGGCGCCGCCACCCCCGCGGTCAGCCGCCTCGCCTCGCCGTGGCGCACAACGTGGCTCGACACGAAGAGCAATGCGACCAGAACGCATGATGAGAGCTTGAGACCTGCCATGTACTAGGCAGGTTGACAAATATATGGAGGACTTGTGCTGTTCAGGTGGCCAAAGACACAAGCTCCTGGTGCTTCTCCTAGCTAGCTTTGCTATTGCGACTGCTCTTCTCTTTTGAGTTTCTTGGCTTAGATTCGATTTGGATGAATGCCACTACGACAATTTATAGGGAGAAGAAAGTGCAATTTGCGATGCTGTGGTATGCTAAAGCAGCAAAGCTGTCAGTACGAGGAACAGGGAAAAAAGGGGGTCAAAATAGAGAGATGCGCCAAGAAACTAACACAAACACCCATGAAGAATTACACGAAGCCATGGATGTCATTTTCACAAATTCAAAAATTCTCATATGCCAGTGCTGTAGTCAGAAACGATATATTCATCTGCATGTGTGGTATATTCTAACAAAAAGCTGAATGGTATGTTCACCAAATTCAACCTAGAAAGTTAACTATCATAAAGTTTTACAGAGATGTAGTGCATGTAAACTCATGTAATTAACTTACATTCATGGAGTGCCAGAAGCCCAGACACGCTGTGTTGCATGATATTCAGAAAAGGTCGGCAGCATTTGCATGGCACAATCTGGGAATCTTCTTTGCTTGGACCATGGCACCATGCATAGGAGGCGCTCGTTGCATTGGCGTCTAACTTGCATTCTGCTCCGTCGATCGAATAGCCCTCTTTAGTCTTTTGACCTGCCAAGCACATTAGTCGGCTCCCAGGACCTAGGAAATTGCCTTTTAATTATTAACTGCACGGCCTATGACCTGACAGGAGAAATACTTTTCATGTGTGCGACGGGCCGACGGCTCTGTAAAGTTGTGCTGGATCAACGGTGTAGGAGACACAACAGGTGCAGGCCACTAACAAGAACAATAAAGTTCAGGATTTTGGTATACTATATGGCAAGAAATACTTGTCAAATGTGTTTCTTTCTCCAAAACTATAGTCGATCAAATATATAGCATTAGTGCACTAACAATGACCCCCATGTCTGGCTGGCTGAAGTCCAAGCATTGTACTTAATTGACACAAATTTTGCTACCATCCAGCTAAAGGGAAGCTCTAGGATTCCAAAATGCCAATTGTCTCAGCTTTACTAGCTACATGTATATTTATATTTATGTGTTCATGCACAATTTGCATTCCTTACCTCGCAAGTGTGAGATTGATCGCTGGTCAGATCTTTCGGTGCTCCAGGTTTGCTTGTTTTGGGGAGCACATGGTTAGGTTAGGTCAGTTTTAGAATGCCTACGCACTGTTGTATCCATCAAAATAATAGCTTCCAACACCCCCTCATTGAGCCTGAGTTGTGCTATTGGTTTGCTGGAAAGTTAAACAAATACAACTTGGCATATAGTTAAGACCATTATCACAGAAATTGGTCCACCTCGGTGTTAAACAATTTTTTTACCAGCAAGTTACTAAGTTGGCAACTAGGTAGTGAACTGGAACATCAAGTGCAAGATAAAGCTAGAAGGTACTCACAGATGAGGTTCTTGGGCAGCCCATTCAGAAAGTTCTGTCATTAATAAATATGGGCAACTTTGAGTTAGCGAAGCAGAGAAACCCCTTGCATACATTTGTCTAGTCTGTACACGCTCCAAATCCAATGGGAATTGGACGTCTTCCCGCCCATGGCCATCGGAAGTACCAAAGGGGCAAAACGATCCGTTCTGAAAAGGAAGCTCATCTTGTTATTCAAAGAAGAGATAGGTTTATCTATTTCTACGTACAAAGTGTAGAGAAATCGTACCTGGTACTTGTTCCATGCAGCAGCGTGCTACGTCTTTATTCCGATTGTCTCGCTGCATGGCCGACCTGCAATCCTTCAGCACTCATTTGGCTAAAATAAAATGGCTGAAGTTGACAACACAACAGAAAAGGCAGTCCAATGCTCAATTTTATTAGAAATGAATATTTGTATTATTCTTTTTACATACGAACAAAGCTAGCAGGACATCAGGGACTCAGGGCCTGACATTCTACAGGTGTGGCCAATCAGTATGCCACCTATACATTTATTTACTATGTTACAGTGAAATTTCCAAATCAATGAATAAATCAACTAAGTGCTAAATTAAATGATCCAGATTTTGCTCTATCAAATATGGAGGTCATCCAGAGAAGATTCCTATTTGGCACGAATAAAAAAGAGAGGAATTTCTTCATTTCGGTGATCTTGCTTCACGAATTCGCTTTTCGTCAGACAGCAACCTCGCAAATCTGCAAATAGCAGGGGTACTAAGTATAGATGGATTTATAAAACAAGAGATACTATTATCATAAATAGGCTGATAAGTGGTGACATGTTCACCTCTTGAGAGCTTCCCCGTTGGTAATTTCTGAGTCATCACAAGCAGGCACCATCTGGCCAGTCTCCAAATTTGCCCGTGAGACAGGTTTGTTTAGCAGCATTTCTCCAACATTAGCAAGTTTCTCCAGATTATCCCTGGTAGCAACATCAACAGATGCGAGTGTCCCTTCGAGAGTATCATCCTGTTATTCCAAAGTGGCATTTTTTATATTAGGAATCATGTTTGTTGGCTATTACTTGATAAAAAAAATAAACTGTCTGTATCTCTTTCTTACCTGAATCCTCAGATAGTTCTGCTCAGAATGTAAAACTTTGAAAACAGCAGCGATGTGGATATCCACCATATCAGCACTTGCTTGTGTGAAAATATCTACCAAGGGAGTGGACCCACCAACAAGCAACCAATCCAGAACTCCCCATGATTTAGCTTTTTGTGCATTGTATTTCGCTTCAATTTTTGGGGAGCCCGTGCCAAGTGAAATGACCAAAAAACGGCCATAGTCCATTGGTTTTATTGGGAAGAAATCTGGATTTTTCTTGAATATCTGCTTGCTTACTTCTCCAATGGCAACTAAAGCCTAAACAAGATAGACATATTCAGGGCCTTTTGGGGAAAAAAACATCGCTTCACTATCTGAACTGGGTAAACTTGCCAAAACATTTTCAACATCACTAAGACTAAAGGGCACTTCAATGGTAATGAGTTGTTCACAACTACAGAGACATCGTACCGGATTATTGGCAGCTACTCCACCATCAATAAGATTGAATTCCTTGATGTTTCCATGACAATCTTCAGTCCTGAAGAAGTGCGCAGGCAGGTAAGTCGGAGCAGCACTCGTGCTGATGCAAATATCTGATAGCAGAGCATCCATAGTGTTGTTGTTCTTCTTCTTCTTAACCTATGATATGAGAGAACATAAGGTTCATGTTGTGTAGTCTCCATCATTGTTGTATTGATGGGAGTTCTTATTACTGGCTCATAAATAATTCCCTATGAATTATTTTCATAGCAAAATAGAGAAATAAGTACTTGTGTATAATACATGTTCTTGTGCCCTTAAAATTGAATTGATTGAATTTTATTACGAATTGTAGACACTTGTGTCCAAAACAACACACAAAATACTCTTGAGAGACTTGAAAGGGAGAAGGATGAAGGGAGAGAGGGATACCTCGTAGGAAGAGAAAATGGTTGGTTGTAACCGCTTGATGTCGAAAGTTGGTATGACCACATTTGTTAAAGTCTGATGCAGCCTGGTGCTTCCTAATTTCTCTCTTACGACTTCATGAAGGTGCTTGCCATCATAGGAAGGTCCTGACATTGATCGAAATATCCTCATCATCCTACCTAACGGACCCCTAAAGAGAGAAGCAAAATGTCAACCAGCCAAGTTATGAATCATATCAGAAAAAAAAACTGCAGTATATGTATTCACCTGAGCTGTGGAAAAATTTTTGGAGCATGGTTCATATAAAATGCTTTAATATCCTTGGCTGCAAAAAGTGGTCTTCTTTTCTTGTTTGGTGCAGCCAGCATTGCAGTCACTAACCCCCCTGTGCTAGTCCCAGCAATGACATCAAAATAGTCAGCTATTCGGGCTTCCTCTCCATCAAGTTTCTTGAGAAATTAAACAGAAAAGATTTCTTGAGAAGCAGTCAAGAACATGAACTGTGTATAATCTGAACAGTTCATTTTATGCACACACACGGTTATGCTACTACAGAGAGAGAGAGGCAGCATGTAGATCAAACAGAGATTGAAATGAAAAGGGAAATTTAATTTAGCATGTCAAGTTTTATTTTTGGTGGTACCACAACATTCAATTCACCATCTATAGATGGGACATAACAATCAGATTTTCTCAATCAGCAGAAAAAATGTTATGGCTGTTCCAGCCACATCAAAAATGAATTCGGAATATTCGATGCAGAAAGAAATGCTGAAAAACCTGAGCAACTGTTGAACAATTACATCTGCATAAAAGAAATGGTTAAAGACAGAACATATGGCAGAAAAGATCAGTAAATCTCATTCTGGCACTAATGCAAAAGGTTTTTAAGAATTAAGATCTACTTCGAACGAAAGGATGTCATAATTTATAGAAAGATATGGTTACTGAATTAAGTTTGAATCTAAATGCTTTAAATTTAAAACAAGCAAACCAAACAAATGCCGTTTCCTAACCCTAGAGCACCAGTTTTCCCTCGTCCTTGGAAGTTATCTCTCGACAAGTTAGAGTTGCCTTGGCAACGAAATGGAACTCATAGTATAACATAAATATTTACCTGCAACTCTGATTCTAGAAAGGTAAGAACAACAGCTGGAATGATTCCTCGAATCCCTCCACCATCAATCGAGAGAACTGTTATGAGGTTGCCATAAGTTGGTGGATGTCTACAAATGATATGTTTTTCACTCTCCATATTTCTAATCTCTTGAGGACAGGTTACACACGATACAATAGTATTTCTGAGGGTGGCGATTTGAGAGCTGAAATGAACATAAGAAGCAAGTATAAATAGATGCAGCGACAAGAAATTTCATGGCATCGGTGGTAAGGAAGGTCAACAACGTTCAGGATAAGTCATGATGCACAATCTAAACATGTGATAAAAATGGAAACATGTCAAACTTTTACTCATGAGAGGCAACATAGAACTGAAGTTGCAAGAGTGCACACTTTATTGTTTGAACCATCGTCAATAGTGGTGGCTAGCTAAGGTGTTTTCAATAAACAAACTGGTGGCAACTGGATTTCAAGGATTATTATTAGTTTATTACTTAGTTGGGCTATTATTGCTTAGTTGGATTATTATTGATAGTGGTGGCTATCAGTAATTATTATTGCTTAGTTTGATTAACTAACCAATTATGGTATGCATAAAAGAAGCTGGGATGCTGAAACTTAATCCAGCTGTGCTTAGGGATGTTAAATGAACCTACTGATGTGACAAAAATAATTGCTAAGAGAATTTATAAAAATGGAAAGTGAGATATTCTTCACCATGATGGATGAGAGGCTTGCATCCGCAAGTTTGATTTGAAATGCTGCGCATATGCCCCTTAATGCAAATAAACATCTCTTTCTCAGTTGCCTTAGACTAAGGGATGCTTTAATGCCCTGAAGCTGGGGGTACCGTTAGAACAAAAAAGGAAATTCTTACATCCAAGTTCAAAATGTTGGTCATGTTGGAAAATTCACCTTCACTTATATGCTCTGTTTCAAACCAATCTAGCTTGCATTTTTGCACGCTACGAAAAGAATAAGATGGCCAATTTGTGAACTACTTCATTTGATTGACCGAAATTGGACAAGAAATAGCAACAAGATCATAATACCAGCCCATACATAGAAGCTCAGAAGAAGGTGCGCCATTGTAGTATTTGATTTTGGGATGTATGCAGCCACAGGAAAGAAAAACGGTTACCAGCTCCATTGCATTGGTGCCATCTTTATTTAGCTGGATTTTTGTTACATCAGTGGTGAGGTATGCTCCCTTTTTCATACTCACAATTGTATAGCACTATAACTAAACAATATTCTCTACATCGAAATGAGTAAAGAAAAATGGTGTCCTTCCTTGCCCAGATAAATGAGGGGTGGAGTGTAAATTTTCAGCATATCAAGATAAAAGCCTAATTTGATCTTCTGCGCCAAGAAAAGGCCAACATGATAATACCAAACGTTACATATTGAAAATATTCAAGGATTCAAGACCTTTTGAACAAAGAATGGTCAGAAGAATAATCAAATGATTTACTAAAGGAAGGGAAACAAGAACAAATACTAACTTGCAGAAAACTAGTCACAAATCCAAAGTATCTAATGTTGGAACATCCTTTATTCAACAGCTACATTACTCTCTCTGTCTAAGAAGATCAAATATAACAAATCCCAATCCCAAATTAATCTAGAAGTTACTTATTTCAGTTCATCATCAAACAACACGTTTTCATCACAATAAATGATTGATAAATGGTACCATAAACTTTTATGGGCACAACTGTAAGCAATGATGATATGTGACATACAAATGTTGTTCATCACAATAAATTGTGGTGTTAGCAGTAATTGGTCAGTTTTGACTTTTTTTAAAAAATAATGAGAGGAGTGATTGCTTACAAGAAAGTCTAACAGAAAACCAAACATCTTATAATAAGTTTTAATAGAAGATCATGAGTTGCAATGTATGACTCACACAACAGATTGAAGCCGTAATTACCAAGTATGCTGACGATGGCTCTATTTCAGTTCAGGATGCTGTCCGATTGCTGGTACCATTGGAGACCTCTTCTCAAATTCTCATCATCTCATGACTCATGCAGTTCTTACAATAGTAACCTTGCTTACCTTATGAACTATCAATCTGCCATGTAACAATTCCACATCAATCTTTCTGGCACTGCAAAAAAGAAAATTAATTGATGAAGTAATATCTATAATACTGCCAGCATTATTTGATTACTTTCTTTTATCAAGAGGAGGTGATCCCTCCTCCCATTTCCATTTATCAGAAATGAAAATACAAGGTTCATCTAGTAAAAAAAAAGTGTCATTTGATTACTACAATAACATTTATTGCATATAGCCAGTGTTATTTGATTACTGTAATAACATTTATTTCATATAGCTCACAGATTATTCAACAGCATTATCTCCCAAGATAAGAAAGGAAGCTGCATCTGGTCAATGATAAGACAAAGAGGTAAAGTCAGCACTGTACAAACCCTGTTGACTCAGCAAATGAAAGGAATTGTCCAATACATCATCTAAGCGACCATGCCCTGCAGGATAGACAAAGCAGCGAGCCTCGGATTGGAACTCCGTAATCAATATGGTTACGGCCTCCCTGAAAAACATTATCCAAGAGGTAAAGCACGAAAAGTACTTCAAAGTGGCTCACAATTATGTTCTGTACATTTGCTGGTTCATCAGAGCTGTCAAATAGCTTAAGCAATTAGGTTGTTTCTGGGATCACCTTGTATTGCATGTTGATCATTCTCTCACCTGTACATGATCATTCTCACATATGCTTGACGTATTACATCAGCTAACAAGTCATGCAACAAGATGGAAAGGAACATTCTTACCAGTGCTTAATATTTTGTGAAGTCATGCCAGAAAAAGAAGCACAAAAGATGTTTTGCTGTATATCCAATTGGAGACTTCTAGCAGTAAACATCTGTGCATCAGACTCTCCAAGATAAACCTGACACGGGGGAGCTAGTTTATGCTAAAACTGTTTAGTATTTCCTTTCTATCGTGACTTGAAAAGTTTATATTCATGTCTTACATTTATTAAACATATATGTATAACACATAATAAATGTTCTAATGGATAAGAATAGCCCACTAACTCAGTCTGAATTTGGACTTCATAGGCTAGTAGAACATTGTACTGAAAAACAATCAAAGCAAACGTTCGTAAGAACTAAGGTGTCTTAGATTTATTAAACCTTTTGTAAAACACGTAATAAACGTTCTAATGGATAAGAATAGCTCACTAACTGAGTCTGAATATGAATTTCATAGGCTAGTAGAACATTGTACTGAAAAACAATGTTGAAAGCAAACATTTGTAAGAACTCAGAAGTCAGAACTGTACTTTGATATCCAATTCTATTTGAACAATGGACATGTAGTGTGCAGTGGTGGAACAACATAGTCCAGAGATCTCATCCATGGCTCAGGAACTCGGCGATGACCCGTAATTGTGCCTCCGCCTGAGTACATGTCGGCCACAAGAGATGGAAGCCATGGCCCTGCCCATCTGCCTCCCAGATCTCCACCTCCCCTCGCCACCCACATTCCCTCAATTTCTCACAATACAGCCTTCCTCTACCCCTCATTGCATCCTTCCCTCCAATGTAAATCAGAGCACGACAGCATCCCAGCATGGCCAGGCTGGGTGCGCCATCCGCCATCGGGTTGATCCACGGGTCGTCGCACCCGCTCGTCCCTGGGCAGACCACCGGCCACAGCCGGATCAGCTCGCGCAGCAACGCCATGCCCATCTCGTCTGACTCGGAGTAGCCATCGCCGTCGCCGCCCAGGAAGTAGGGATGGATCAGGACGAGCGAATTCACCTTCACGCCGTGGCCCAGCTCCTCGGCACCGGCCCGCATTGCGGCGTGGTGCGCGATGTTGGCGCCCGCGCTCTCGCCGCCGACGTGGACGCGCCCGAAGTCGGCGTGGGCGGTCAGCCAGGGCTCCTTCCCCTCACCCGCGGCGTGCGAGGCCACCCACTGGAGCGCCGCCCACGCGTCGTCGTAGAGCGCGGGGACCGGGCGCTCCGGCGCGAGGCGGTACTCCACCGAGACGACGATGACGCCAGCCCGCGCGGCGAGCCGGTTGGCGTGACCGTGCGTCGCGGCGTCGAACGCCGAGCCGAGGCAGAAGCCGCCTCCATGGAAGAAGACGAGGACGGGGAGCCTGCGCCCGTAGCCGCTGGCGGGGGTTGCCGGGAGGTAGATCCGCGCCGACACGCCGTCCCCCGGGACGACGACGACGTCCCTCGAGGAGACCCCGGTGGCGGCGTCCGTGGACGGCGGCGCGAAGTCAATCCGCAGGAAGCGCTCGACGCGGCCGCTCTTGTACACGCGGATGAAGTTGGGGGCGTCGTGGATGACCTCGTCGTCGTCGCCTCCAGCCCCAGCGTCGGACATGGCGCCGGGAGATCTCGGACAAATTCGAACTAGTGGAGTACTCCACTTCAGAACTTGGATCTGGATTCTGGAAGAATCGAGGTGGCCGCCGGAGAAGCCACCGCCGCCGCCGCGAGACAACGTCGGCGGCGCAGCATTGAGCCGTTTCAATCGAGACCGTCAAATGCAGAATCGAACGGCTCACTTGAGACTGAAAAGTCTAAACGCTCATGTGGCACATCCACGTGGGCCACGTTGGCGGTTGGCCCCTTCAATACCAAAGCAAAGCAAAAGGCACACAGCCCAACAAACCAACAGGGCAACACCTACCGTAGTTGATCCCGACTCCATGGCTGGCTCCGGCGACATCGACGGCGAGGTCGTCTTCGAGGTCGAGCACTGCATACGCATCTTCAAGGGCGGCCGCGTCGAGCGCTACTTCGGCTCCGACCCCGTCCCGGCCTCCACCGATGCCGCCACCGGCGTCGCCTCCAAAGACCGCGCCATCTCCCCCGACGTCTCCGTCCGCCTCTACCTCCCGCCCGTCGCCGGCGTGAGCGGGGAAGGTGAGGGGAAGAAGCTCCCGCTCCTCATCTACTTCCATGGCGGCGGCTTCTGCCTCCACACGGCCTTCAACTTCGTCTTCCACGCCTACCTCACCTCCCTCGCCGCGCGCACCCGAGCCATCGTCGTCTCCGTCGAGTATCGCCTCGCGCCCGAGCACCCCATCCCCGCCGCGTACGAGGACTCGTGGCAGGCTGTCCTCTGGGCGGCCTCCCACGCCCCCGGCGCCGGCGAGGAGACCTGGCTCGCCGACCACGCCGACTTCTCCCGCGTGTACCTCGCCGGGGAGAGCGCCGGCGCGAACATCGCGCACAACATGGCCATGCGCGCCGGCGCTGAGGGGCTCCCCCACGGCGGCAAGGTCAACGGCGTCGTCCTAGTCCATCCCTACTTCCTCGGCCGCGGCAAGGTCCCCTCAGAGGACTGGGACCCGGCGATGGCGGAGAACTTGGTGAAGATGTGGAGCGTCGTGTGCCCGGCGAACACCGGCGTCGACGATCCGTGGATCAACCCGCTCGCCGACGGCGCGCCGGGGTTGGAAGGGCTGGCCTGCGGCCGCGTGCTCGTGTGCCTCGCGGAGAAGGATGTGATCCGCGACCGCGGCCGCGCGTACTGCGAGGGGCTTAAGGCGAGCGGGTGGGCGGGGGAGGTGGAGGTCGTCGAGGTGGCCGGCCATGGCCACTGCTTCCACCTGATGGACTTCAACGGCGACGAGGCCGTCAGGCAGGACGACGCCATTGCCGAGTTCGTAAATCGGTAGAGAATCCAATGGCCTCTTGGGTAACTGTTGCATTGGGCATGCTGCTGTCTATTGCTATTGCTGTATGATTTGTGATTTAATTTATACTGATTTCGCCTAGTATGAATCCATTACACAGATATCTGTTGACACCCTACATACTGTCCTCTATATTTTACTTGCAAAACATAGAAAATGTGTTTTCCTTTTCAGAAACACAATACAAACATATGCGTTCACAATGCGTATACACCTATATCTATGAACACACGCATCTTACCCTTATAAGCATATCCGAAAGATTAGATCGGCAAATCTTGAGACTGACGAAATCACCACATTGCTATTGATAGGTACGTCACCAACTACTGAAAGAATAATTAGTCGTAAAAGTGAATTTGCTAGATGGCATTTGACAAAAATTTGGAAATGGAAACTTACAAATTTTGGAACGTCGGATCCAGCCAAGATTCATGCATGGGCTTCTTCTCCTCTAACACTGGTGAGTTCCCTATTTTCTCCAGCATCATTCCCCCACTCTGGCAGGAGACATAAAAATTATGGTTTGGGATTACGGTAGGAAGGGGTTCCTCGGGGCTTAGAGAGATGGCTGTGGGCAGCAAAGAACTGACGGTGGACAATGGACACGGGCGGACGTGCCAAAGCCACGGGGTTGGCAACAGGCGGTGGGCCGATGGGGACACACGAGGAAACTAGTTACGAGGCGATGGCTAGTAATGATGTATCTAGCGGTGAAGAACTGTCGGAGATGAGGCATCACTTAGTGCCATTGCCTTGGGGAAGAGAAGGCGGGGAGGAGGCTGCTTGGGAGAGTGGGGAGGGGGCTCACTAGCGTCGTTAGACCCCCTTCCAACCAGGCGGCGAAGCAGGAGGGCGGGGCCGGGAACGCGTGCGCAGCCGGTGACATCGAGCACTCACACCGTGACGGTAGGAAGGGAGGAAGAAGGAAAAGAGAGAGGGGTTAGGGTTAGGGGAATCTGCACAAACCTTACAGCAATCTAATAGTTAAAAATTGTAAGATTTGGAATGGTTTTTTCGTTGAACCGTTAAATAGGCAGTCCCCTTTTCCTTTTCAGTTGAACTAGATCAATGTATGCCAAAGATGGACTTACTGTCGTTCCTGTTGGTAATGTGTGCGTGTGTTGAACTGAACTTCATCAATCACCAACATTCCGCCTTGTATCCTGATCACCAAACCAAGCACATGCTATCAGGCATGAATTGGATGAGAACAGGAGAGGAATTGCACTTGGCCAAGGAATTGACACGATGGCTGATGTGAACTTTTGTCTTCTGGCTCGCCATTTCGCCAACGCCAATCATTGCCTAGTTACAACTATAGTCAATAATAATCAGGTTCCTAGAGCCGTCCATGACATCATCTCTCTAGCACTTTACGGACGTGCTTAGGATAATTCGCGATGTGCGACTTCATGCTACGGATCTTCGCTTTGAAAGAACGGCTTGGTGTTGCAGCCTTGCAGGCATGATCAACCTTGTCGTTCAACCTACTAATCCTTCCTCCGGTCTCACTGAAGTGTAGTAGGTGAAACATCATTATCTTCATCAGTTTTTGCCGTTCTGTGTTTGGACAAAAGGGACATGCCGATGAGCTTTCTGCTTTCTCAGGGCAATGTGTGCTTGGTTTGCCTCCCCACGGAAGGAAGCACCTTGCACAACCATAAACAATTAGTACAAAATGGAGGAGCTAATTTTTCTTATACATGATCATTTAAGTCAAGTTTCTTTGTTATTGGGATAGGTGAAAAATAACAATTACATATGGGCAAGTCTAAAAAAGGAGAAAAAGAACAGTTCAAATTTGTAATTGTTCGGCAACAATCTGTGCATCGATGGTATGGTTCTGAAGTTTTTGTTCCAAAGCATTGCAATGCATTGTATTATCTCGAAATTTGTGGCTGTTTTTCTTCATCTTTCCCTTTCTCCTGTGGTCGCCATCCCAGCCCATTCCCACTCTACGCCAAATCGCCAATACGACACTAGCTTGTCTCAGACACAGTACTATTGCTCATTCTAGCGTTTCGCTAATCGAACCGTCAGCACTAATCAAGTGCCTTTCACAGTCCTAAATAAGTGCATTCGCCACTAGGACCCCAACAAACATTGACGGGCAAAACATATCTGCAGTTCTGCATTGATCAAGCAGTCAGTCATCCTGGAGTTCAGTTGAGATGTCAGCAACACAAAATTCTGAATCGACCGGTTTTGATTTCTTCACACCGTTTAAAATAACCAGCAGCTTCATGCATATTTTTGGCAAGACCAGGAGACATCTGAACAACCGTACGAGGTTTCTGAAGAAAACAAATGCTCCAAACAGTAATATATTTGCACTGGGTGCTCGTCATGCGTCACCCGGTCACCACAAGATAACGAGATTGACCAATCCTCTGACTGCACTCTGCACTCACTTGAGAGGGACACTATTCTAATCCCTCGAGAATGTTCCCTCGTTTGGTCAAAAAATATCTAAACGGTTATGAAAAATTCTGGAAAAATTTGACAACATTCATACAATACATATATACAACTCCACAAAATCTTAAGTCCAAACTCAACTCATACGTCGAGATATAAAAAAGACAAATTCAGCGTATGAATATTAGCGTATTGTTTATATCTAAATTTGTCTTTTTTGTTTCTCGATGTGTAGATCGAATTTGAACATGAATTTTGGTGGACTAGTAGGTATCATTATACTCTACATTGTCAATTTTTTTCAGAATTTTTCATAACTATTTGCATCAAATATAGAAGAAAAAGGTATACGGGGATATCCCGAGGGATTAGAATCCACTCGCCTTTGGAGAAACGTACACTCCCCTGCCGATTCTTCTGAACACTGCAGGCACGGAAAGCATCCAACTTTCCCCCAAAATCCCCAGCAATTTCACTGTACTCATCATGAGCCGGATCTGGATGATCGATCGATCAAACAATGGAGAAATCTATAGATGCACAAGACAAGAAGACATGTAGACAACTGTACTAGCTGGTACTCCACTAATGAGTAATTATCAATCAATCATGTACTGCAAGTCTGCGACCAATCTGACACCCATGCCGTTGTGCTGCTGCTGCTGCTGCTACTCGTGGCTCAGGTAGCCGGCGACGAAGGTCAGCTCCTTGGCGGACTTGGGGCTGGAGGGCTTGTCGAGGAAGTAGACGTGCACCTCGCCGGCGGTCTCGTACTCCTCCACCTCGCCGCCCCACCCGCTGTCGCGGAGCGCCGCCGCGTACGCCTTCCCGCGCTCCTTGAAGTCGTCGAGGTCGGACACCGTCACGGCCACGCGCGAGCACGCCAGCTTCCGCCACTCCGGCGCCGGCATGGACAGCGGGTCCACCAGCGGGTCGTCGATGCCGTACTTGCCGTCGCAGATGAACGACCACGTCGCCTCGTACTGGCGCCGCCTCGCCGGGTCCGTGGTCTCCGCGCCCACGGGGTTCTTGCCCCAGAAGTAGGGGTCGAGGAGGAGGATGCCGGTGATGGCCACGCCGCCCTCCAGCTGCCCCCCGTCCTTCCCGGCGCGCATCGCCATGTTGTGCGCGATGTTGGCGCCGGCGCTGTCGCCGGCGAGGAACAGGCGGGACATGTTCCCGCGGTCCCGCAGCCACGGCTCCGGCCCGGACTTGCCGTTCTTGGCCACCCAGTTCAGCGCCTGCCACGAGTCATCGTACGCCGTCGGCACCGGGTGCTCCGGCGCGAGGCGGTAGTCCACGGACACCGCCACGACGCGCGCCTTCGCCGTGACCTTGTTCAGGTAGTCGTGATACTTGGCCGTGAACGCCGACTCGATGACGAACGCGCCGCCGTGGTAGAACACAAGAACCGGCAGCGCGCCGCCAAGGTCCTTCTTCCCCGCACCTTTCGCCGGCGGCAGGTACATCCGGGCGCCGACGCCGGTGCTCCGGTCGATGACGACGTCCTTGGACGTCACCCCGGTGGCCTCGTCGACGCCGGCGGGGACGCGGTCCGTCCCATCCATCCGGTGGACGCGCCCACTCTTGTACAGTATAAGGAACGGCGAGAAATCAAACGCCACGATGTTGTCGGGGTCGGAGGCGTTTACCGGCGGCGACCCCGGCGGCAACGGCCTCCGATGGTGACGCGGGAGCAAGAACACCAACAGCAAGATAGCAGCAAGAAGCAGCAGCAGCGCGAGCAGAAGCAAACCAAGCTTAGCGAGGAGTGAGAGGCCGCCGATCTGTCGCTTGATCTTGGCGACCATGATCGATCGCAATTGCTCCAATAACTACACTGACAACGATCAGATTGGAAGCTGGAGAGGAAGAAAACAACCACAATTCGGCGAGTTTGGTGGCTGATTAGCTCAATCTGAATAAATAGCACCTGGTAGGGAGAACAGATACTAGAAAATTGCGAGGTTTGAGCTTGAGGACGACGCTTTTTGGTGGGGAGATGCCACAAGGAGGACCTAGGAATGTGAGCATGACGGAGACCCTTGCTTTGCTTTGGTTTGGTGGTCCGTGGTGTTGTGGTGGATCACGGCATCCCGACGGGGACTCGGGGAAGACACCAGCTCGTGCTGGGTACTGTTTTGTCTAGCGTTTCCGCGTTGACAAATGTTGGGATGAATGAATTGCTTCTTTCATGTATCCGCCCATCCCTTCTCCTGACAACCTGAAGTTTTGTTTTTTAACAGCTGGCATTAGACAGTGCGAAGTTCATATTGATACAATCCTCAAAGGCAATAACCATTAAAACAAAGAAAAAAACCACCACCCACGCACCGACGATACCAAACACAAACCCTGAAGAAGGCTAGCACCCGAACCGGCCGCCGCTAAGCCAACAAAGTAACTACAGCCGAGATTGCCCAAAATTTATCCCTAACAACCAACACCAAACCCCACTCTAGCCACCTCTTTAGGATTGAGGGAGAGAAGGTGAGAGAGAAGGATGTAACCGCTCTCTCCCTAGTCTCTTCGACGTGGCCAACTTTCATAAGCTAGGGCGCCGACACAAGAGGACATATATCTAGAGAGCAAGCTTGCACCAGTTATCCGGATGGATTCGACCAGGGGTTGCGTAAACGACGCTCCAGAGAGAGGAGCGACGAAGACATCGTCGTTGCCGTCTGTCAAGGTCTCAAGGAGAGCCGAGACTGGGTTTTGACCCGGCAGTCCCACTAGAGGAGATGGCATGGCAACGCCCTCAAGAGGGGAAGACACTTGAAAACGTCGTCATTGTTGGCCCGGCCAAGGCTAGGGTAGTTTTCACCCGCCGTCCACCGCCTGCTAATCCACATCTGCAACACCGATGCTCCAACATCGTCAAATCCTCTACCAGCACGTGGCACCATTGCACTGGCGCACCCCCCCTCGCGACCAACCACCGCATGTTGCCACACCGCACCAGCCTCTACCACCCGCTGGCTGCGCCTCCTTGCATCGTGCCAGTCTCCAGCCGCACCTCAATCACGTCGACCTATCGTTGCCACCTCGGCTCCTCCACCGACTTCGCCGGCCAGCCGCTGCCGTCGCCCATGCCTCCGCCCGGCTAGTCGCATATGTCTCCTCCACAGTTGCCCGCGTCTCTTGCCATAGTCGCCATCGCCCGCATCCCTCCGTTGACGCCTCGTCGGTCTGCTCCTTCCCCACCTCCACCTCCTGCTGTTGCCGTCGATGACGCGCCGACCCGTCGCATCTACCATGACACCGGTCTCGCGCTCCGGCAAGCAAAGGCCTGCGCGATGCCACTGCTAGCAGTCGCCATCAACGCCACCGCAGCTACCATCGCCAGCCGACGCCGCCACCACTCAACCCCACCACCAGCCGCCACCTCCCATATCCGGTCGTAATGGCGCAGATCTGGATGGGACGCCACCACTTGCACCACCCCTCATGGCTGCCACCACCCCTCAGTCCCACCGCCACCTCGTCCGCTGGCGCCACGACCTCCTCTGCAATGTCCTCTGCCGACGCCACGACGTCCTCCGCCTGCGTCTTAGCCTCCTTCGCCAGCAGCTCAACCTTCTCTGCCAACCTTCGACTTGGCGTGGCCGGCGCCGCTCCCTCCCGATTTGGCCACGAGGGGGCCAGATCCTCCTTCGTCGATGTCGGATCTATCGCCTCCGACCGCCGACGGTACCGAAGATCACGTCTCCGCCCGTTCCCCATCGAAGCTCCATCTGCCGGGTTAGGGTGCGAGGAAGAAGAAGGCCCCCACCACCGCCCGGCTTTGCCGGCGACTGCTCAGGCGGCGGCGAGGGAGGGGAGCTGGCGGCGGGGTTCAGTATCGCTGGCCTTGTCGCCCTGGAGTGGAGCGGCACGGATAACCTGAAGCTTGGATTGTAGGAAACCATTTTGCATGGGAATGAATTGCTTCATGTGAAACTTCGTTTGGTTACTTAGCCGGATCAAGTTTTGATTGAACTCATTGTTGTTCTATTTTTAAAAAAGAAAAATCAGTTTTTCAACCTACTTATTGACTGAGAGCCCTTTTAAACGTCGGATTGAGAAAACATAAAAATAAAATAAATAAAATGTCATGTTTATTAGATTCCTACGAGATTTTGAAACACAATAAAATTGTTTTGATTACTACACAAGAAAAATGAAGGAACTCTAGACACTTGACATGAAGAGCCTAAGACCCAACCAGTTACTTCTCAGAATTTAAAACTCCCCAAACAGAAATTCCAGATTTTGGACCTGTTTGGAAGAGCTTCTGGCAGCTGGAGATTTTTCTAGAAGCTACTACAGCTAGATGCTTCCCCAAATAGTCTAGATTTTCACTCAGATTCTAAGAAGCTATAGTTATGGAATCCAAAAAATGAATTAGAAGCTATAAGTTGGGTTTCCCCCCTTCTCCAGATTCTTACCAGCTAGCTTCTCACCAACTGCTTCTCAGAATCTTAAGCTCCCCCAAACAGGGCCTTTGAGAAGTAGCTGATGGAATCCTGAGAATCTATAGAACTTAGGAAATCCAGTTTTTGGCTTCTACTTTATTTTCTGGATTGTACAACTATAACTTGTTAAAATCTGTATGAAAAGTTAGACTATTTGAGTGAGTTTTTGATTATGGAAGAAGTTGCAACTGTCAAAAGCACCACCAAACAGATCCTAAGGCCTCATGTGGAAGAGTTTTGGTAGCTTAAGCTAAATGCTAATCCTAGAATCTCTAACCCCTTCAAATAGTCCAGTTTTCGAGATGAACTAATATATCTAGAAGTGATAGACCAGATTCTCACCAACTACTTAGAACCTCTAGCTCTATACATGTATAAAGGCAAAATTTGCTATAGAACACTGAAAGATTGAAGTCTTTGCTGTGAGACACCCGAAGATCGTGTATTTGCTCGTGGACACTGTAAAAAAGTGATAATTAGCTACTGGACACTCCTTCCATTATTTTATTATTTCCGGTCGAAATGGAGAGAGAAAGAGTTGTGTAAGTACCAAAATGCCCCTAGACACTGTTCTTCCTCTTTCTCTTCTTTTCTTTTCCCCTTCTTCTTCCTTTGCAGCATAGCAGAGGCGCGACGGCGGCCTGTCCAAGCCGGGACGGCTCGGCGACGGCAAGGTGGCGGCGGCGGCGCATCGCTAGGGTTCACCGTCGGCGACGATGCATGGCGGCATCTCGGCACACGGCTTCCTCTCTCTCTCTCCTTTTGTTTTCCTCTCTCCCGACGCACGCCGACGTGGTGAACTGCCCGTCCTGCTCCTCCTACCTACACCCGCCGCTGCTCTGGCTCCGCGCCACGCCGGAGTCGCCAGAGCTCATGAGGCTCCTCCTCCGCCGCGTCGACCGCCACATCGCCCGCCTCGGCATGGCGCCCAACACGTCGGACGCGCACACCATCAACGGCAAGCCCAGCCCGCTCTTCCTGTTCTGCTCCCATAAACGTGCGTGAATTCCGTGTGCTAGATTACTCTCCGCTTTGAGTAAATCGATCGTCGTTGGCAATGGCTAAAAACAAGGATGATTTGTGACCGCGTTCCACGACAAGCTGCGGAGCGTCAACTCGCCGCAGTACCCGGCGGACGTGCCGCTCGCCGTCGACCGACACCTGCTCTACACCATCGGGCTCAACATCGACCTGTGCGAGATGTGCCTGAACAGGTCGCGCCTCACGGCGTCTCTGATCTGAACAACATCACCTTCGTGATGCCCCGGACGGCGCTGCTGCAGGCGCACTACTACGGCCAGAAGGGCGTGTTCGCCGCCGACTTCCCGGACCGCCCACCGGCGCGGTTCAACTACACGGGCGTGCCGCTCACCGTCGGCCTCAGCACGTCGCTCCGCCGCACGCTGCTCCACCTCGAGCAGCAGGTCGTCACCCACAACGCCACCGCCGCCGACGCCCTCCGCGTCGGCGCGGCACGCGGCGGCGACGGGCTCAACTTCTTCACGTCGCGCTCCCACGCCGCCCGCCTCGTCGACCTCGTCACCTCGCTGTCGCTTGAACAGAGAGAGATTGGCAGGTGAGCCCATGGGAAAACTTGTCTTTAACTAAAGTTTCTCTCTCCGTTTTGACCGGAAATAATAAAATAATAGGAGAAGTGTCCAGCAGCTAATTACCATTTTTTTATTGTGTCCACGAGCAAATACACGATTTTTGGGTGTCTCACAACAAAGACCGCAATCTTTCGGTGTTCTGTAGCAAATTTTGCCATGTCTAAAATTCTACTACCTCCATTTCAGGTTAGAAGACTTTCTAGCATTGCCTACATTCATATAGATGTTAATAAATCTATGCACACATATATGTTTAAATTCATTAACATATATATGAATGTGGGCAATGCTAGAAAGTTTTATAATATGAAACGGAGGAAGTATATTTTAAATTTTGCACTAAAAATGTCGTACTCCCAATACCTCATCAAATACCTAAAATTTATCTGGAATTCGTGGTTTGTTTATGACATTGTCGTGCACGAGGCTAGGGCAGCATCAAACTCCTGCCAGTAATGTGATGTTGATTTCTATAGAAGCATCACTAGATCAAGGACAAGCTGAGTGGTAGGTATGGATTAAGTTAGGGAGAGTTTGAGATTACTTTGAGATGGCGTGTCTACTTTGAGATATTTGGATTCAAGCAAATATCTTATTCAATCATTTGCTCACCATCAATCCATAGGACAAACTTGGTCAAATATGGCCACATTTCATAGTGTAAAGTTTACAATCTCTGGATAATTCAACTATCAGAAGGTAATAAGGCTCCGTTTAAAAGAGCTTCTAAGAACTACAAGTCTACAACTACTCTCAGTCTCAGAATCTCCGGGTACTCCAGAAGGACCAGATTCTTATTCTAAATTTTAAGACTTTATAGCAAAAGAACTTTGACAATAAATTAATACCAAATGGTTAAAAACCGAGCGACAAATTTTTTGGAGGAAAACTACACAGACATGTGGAATCAACCAGACACCCTCCGCTTCACAAGGATGATTCCTTTCCACTGAGCTAGCACCAATTACGTTGTTCAAGTGACACCTACACGTTAGTTTACACTGTAACTAGACCTGTAACTACACCGTTATGGTCCCAATTTCCCCCCAAATTTTGCAAATGGGCCATCCTTATTGTATTGTATTTTGTTGAGGGCCCATTAACCACTTAGCCATGACCGTCAATGTTGAATCAGTGCATGAAAAATTCGATTGTTTTTTTTAACAGATCAAATTTGCATTGATCCGGTTTTATAAGAAAACCCAAAAGCATCACAGAGTCTTACACTGAAGGAAAGAAAACAAGCAAAACAAACTAAAGTAAAACCGACAAACAGGGCTAGATCTCAGAGCAAGCAGAACGACACCCACTATTGCAGCTACAATAACAGACTGAAAAAAACTTCCTACTAACACTAGCATCAACTACACCGCTGGAGGAAGGCAACATGGTTTCACTTGATTCAGTCTCTCCATCATCAAGTCAGGCCAACCTAGCATATTGATCTTCTTTTCTTAACATGATACTCCATTTCTGAAAAAGGGATAAAGCTTTGTAAATTACCTGCAAGGGAGAATTAACCAAGATGTCTGAAAAAACCCAATCATTCCAAATCAGCCACAACACTCGAACACACACTAGCCATAAGCATCACCCTGATTTTAATCAATTTTTCCCTTTCATCAAACCCAAACACTCACTAATATTCAAAATTCGAGTGTTTTGACCCCTAAAAACTTTTGAATGTCGTGTAAATAGTTCCAATTAGCATTCAGAAATTGGGGTCTAGATTCTCAAGTGCTATTTCTTATAATCTCAATTTTATGCTAAGAAATATGATACTGTACCTCATATTACCACATCAAATACCATTCCTCCAAAATTCGCGGTCTGTTTATGGCATGACCGTGCAGCCGTGCAGGAAGCAAGGAAGTCAGGACATCAACTTCTGTAAATGTGATACCGATTTCTAGAGAAGCAGATATCACACTATCAGAGTGTGGCTGAGTGGTGGCAGGTACGATTTGGAGAGACTTTGAGATGGCGTGTCTACTCCGAAGGCGTAGGATTCGGATTCAAGTCAGCAGATCTCTGCTTGGTCCGGCCGTTTGCTCGCCATCAAGATGGCAACACCCGCTCCAGAATCGTCGCGTTGGTTGCTGCGTGCGGCTCTGCTCGCCGCTCCGCTTGCTGCTCTGCTCTTCCAGCTCCCGATCCCAACCAGCCTCAAGCCCCGCAGCACGGACACCGGCGCCGCCGCCGCCATGGACGCCGCCGCCTCCGAGATCGAGTTCGACATGCCCGGCGTCCTGCGCATGTACAAGGACGGCCGCGTCGAGCGCTTCGACGGCACGCAGACCGTCCCGCCGTCCCCCTCCGGCGACCCCGCCAACGGCGTCGTCTCCAAGGACGTCGTCCTCGACCCGGCCGCCGGCATCTCCGCTCGTCTCTACCTACCGCCTGGTGTGGAGCCGGGGAAGAAGCTCCCCGTCGTGCTCTTCTTCCACGGCGGCGCGTTCTTGGTCCACACCGCCGCGTCCCCGCTGTACCACAGGTACGCCGCCTCCCTCGCCGCGGCGGTCCCCGCCGTTGTCGTCTCGGCGGACTACCGCCTCGCCCCGGAGCACCCCGTCCCGGCCGCCTACGACGACGCGTTCGCCGCCCTCAGCGCGGTCGTCGCCTCGTGCCGCCCCGACGGCGCCGAGCCCTGGCTCGCCGCGCACGGCGACGCGTCCCGCGTCGTGCTCGCGGGCGACAGCGCCGGCGCCAACATGGCGCACAACGCGGCGATCCGGCTGCGGAAGGAAGGGATCGAGGACTACGGCGACAAGGTCAGCGGCGTGGTGCTCCTCCACCCCTACTTCTGGGGGAAGGACCCCGTGGGCGGCGAGTCCACCGACGCCGGCTACCGCGACTCGTTCCACGGCACGTGGGAGTTCGTCAGCGCCGGCAAGCTCGGCCTCGACCACCCGTGCGTCAACCCGCTGGCGTCGCCGGAGGAGTGGAGGCAGCTCGGGGCCGGCCGCGTCCTGGTCACCACGGCGGAGCACTGCTGGTTCGTGGAGAGGGCGCGCGCGTACGCGGAGGGGATCAAGAAGTGCGGGTGGGACGGCGAGGTGGAGCTCCTCGAGACCAATGGCGAGGGCCATGTCTTCTTCTTGCCCAAGCCCGACTGCGACAATGCCGTCAAGGAGCTCGCCGTCGTCACCGATTTCGTCCGGCGCTGTTGAAGCCAGCCGCTTCGGTTATCCCTCATGTCGCCGGTGAGCGATTATACTACTACTACTCGTAACTAGTAATAAAGGGAGTAATATACTGTCTATGATTTTGATTCTCATTGATGATTTGCATCATTGAAGTGGAAAAGAAAAGGAATATTTTAGTTGATTATGAATTTCCTAAGTGCGTCAAGGTTCAGCATAGCTATGAAATTTTGCCCTATCCCTTTTGTTCATTTCTAGTTGAGTAAATTTTAGAAAACTGCAACTATAATGACAAAACTATCAGTTTGCTGCAACATCAATGAGTGTTTCATTCTAGTTCTTCATTGTCTAATCACCAAAAAGAAATGCCATTTTTTTTAATGTCAGTCTAAAGTCCAGATGATGCTATTGAGTTTGTAATATTGGGTATCTTATCAGTTATCATACTCTGAAGGAGGGTGTAAAACCTAATCGTAGCTAGGAATGTTTGCACCTAGTGGTTCATTTGTGTGGTAAATGGTCTCTGATTCACGCAATAAAGGCCAAAATGAAGGATCTCCTCGAATCTCGACCTGAAATCGTGTTAGGTCAGCAACTTCTGCAGTTGACAAATGGTTTTGTCATGTGCTCCCAGAACAGTTTGTTTACTGAGCATGATTTATTCAAGAATAGCGAATACAGTTAAATCATGTTCCATATTTCACACTGAACTTACCTCACAATAAATCATCATACCCAGTACACGCTTTCAGTTTCACCTTCTATTGAACACCTCATGAATTTCATCTTAGAGCTCAACAACCACAGCTAACAAAGCCTGAACTTGATCCAATTTAGCGCATCTTTCTTGAACTAGTGGTTGCAGAGAACAAGAGGAAAATCCCATCTCTTTCTCCCCCCAATCTCCCATTATTCACGATCAAATTTATGTGCTTGCGATAAGCAAGAACAGTTTTGATTTCATCCGATCCCTTTCATCAATTACCCGCGAGGAAGGCGACGACCCTGTCCATGAGCGCCACAGACTCCTCGCAATCCGGCTTGTTGAGGAAGAACACGTGCTCCTCTCCCTTGGACTCCAGCCACTCAGCCATGCCGGGCCACCCGCTCGCCATCACTGCCTGGTAAGTACGCCGCCGCCCTCGCCAGCATGATGTCGCTCTCGGCCGAGCAGACGAGCAGCTTCCGGCATCCCAGCTTCTGCAAGCTCGGAGCTCCTTCTGCCATGGGGTTCAGCCTCGGGTCGTCGAGCCCAGCCTCTGCGTCTGCACATATCAGGGGCCAGAGCTTCTCCGTCAGCTCCCTCGCCTCCGTGTACTCGCCGTCGATCGACTCCTTGCCGGAAAACATGGGATGCAGTATGATCACACCTTCCACTGATGCTCCTGGGGGTAGGCTAGATTGGCCGACGCCGGCCATGATTGCTACGTTGTGGACGACGTTGGCGCCGCCGCTGTCACCGGCCAAGAAGATGCGGCCGACGTCGCCGTGCTCCGACAGCCATGGGTCGGCAGCTGACGCGGTCCAGCTGAGTGCGGCCCAGGCGTCGTCGTACGCTGCCGGAAGCGGGTGCTCTGGGGCAAGCCGGTAGTTGACCGACACGGCGAGGGCGCCGGCCTTGGAGACGACGGAGTTGAGGTACCTGTGGTACGTCGGGGAGGCGGCCGAGTCGAGGACCATGCCGCCGCCGTGGAAGTAGACGACGATGGGTAGCTTCTTGCGGTGATGACCGGGGCCGGAGGAGGGGAGGTCGGGGATGTAGAGGCGGGCCGAGACGCCGGTGGCGTCGTCGATGACGACGTCCTTTGAGGTGACCCCGGTGGCGCCGTCGAAGCCCGCCGGTGTGGTTTCCGTGCCGAAGAGGCGCTCCACGCGGCCGTCGTTGTAGATGCGGAGGAGCGGCGTGTCGAACCGCAGCTCGGTGGTGGCTGGATAATCCATGGCTGCCTTTGCTGGTGCCGGTGAGATTTTGGGATGGAGGGCAAAGGTCGTTGAACACTCGAGCTGATGATGAACAGGTTTTTTCCGCTGAGGTTCGACGATTCCTGGTTATCAAAGTAAAATAATAATAACCATATGATTGGGTTGGTACAGCATAAACATATACAGTAATAAATATTCTGGGTGTGTTCAGTTTGTAGGTGTAAAGTTTTTGAAATATACAGACGCATTCGAAGTATTAAATATAGACTTAACGAAACAAATTACATATTCCACCTATAAAATGTCAGACGATTTTATTAAACCTAATTAATCTGTTATTAGCAAATATTTATCGTAGCATCACATTATTAAATCATGACATAATTAGGCTCAAAAGATTCATCTCGTAATTTACATGCAAATTGTAAATTGGATTTTTTTTTCCTACATTTAGTGCCCCATGCATATAGCGATTTTGGCCAAAATTTTTTCGATCTATATAAGGCCTCTAGCGTTTTATCCTTGTGCAACAATTAAGCTATGAGTACTGAATTCCTTGCGATTAGAGTAGGTAGCTAAAAATATATTTCGAGAAAATAAAACAGGAGAGAGAAACAGCGGGCTATAGATTTATAGCCAGCTGTAGCACGAACTCTAAGATGTATATGTGTATGATAGGTGAGACCAAATATTAATTGTTTAGTATATATTTATAGATAACTATTGTATAAATTGGTAATTAAGTTAACTATAGATGATTTGAAGCCAGGGTTAACTGTACTATTAAACTTGCTCTTAGTCAATGGCATGATGAGTGCACCAGCTGGTAGGTTTTAGGTACACAGCAATCAGATCACATGGGGCGTACAGTAGGGACTAGGGACTAGGGACTAGGGAGCAGGAACAGAGCGCAGAAAACAGAAGATATAAGTTCATATAAGGTCCCTTAATTTTACAACTAATCTGAATTGCGTCCTTGAACAAAAAAAACATATACAACCGGTTAAAACCGGTGCACACGATGTCCCTTCACGGTTTAGATGGCGGTTCTAGCTAATGTGGCGGCAATGTGGCTGGTTTGACTTGGTCTTCGTCCCACGTGGTATTTGACGTGGCGTTTACGTGGCAATTCGATCCTGGAAAAATACTAAAAATCGTGGCCCCACATATCAGCTACACACAAAAAAAATAATTAAAAATGGTGGGGCCCAAATGTCAGCCTCACCTCCCTTCTTCCCTCTCTCCTCTCTCTCTCTCTCTTCATCCTCATCCTCACTCCGCTCTTCTTAGACTAGAGGTCTCCTGCGTCGACGGCATATTTGTGAAGCAGGAAGGCACACGAGCGGGACGTCCGGCGCGTCATCCCTGTGCCGAAGAGGAACGCAAGAGCGGACTACACACCAGGGTGTCCCCGCGTAGCTGCGGCCTCGATCTGCACCGCCGCGGTGGCGAACGCAACGTCATCCCCGCCGAGGCCGCGGAGAGCATCGCCCGCACGCCAGCGACGAAGAGCGGATCAGACGACGAGTCCGGCTCGTCGCTCGAAGGGGAGGCGCTGATGGGGTCGAGGAGGGGAACCCTAGAGGGCGGGGGACTCGTCGTCGAAGTCATTCCACTCGTCGGAGTCGACATCGGCTGATGGAAGGGAAGGATGCGTGCCGGCGGTGGCGGCGGTGACGAGCAAGAAGAGATGGCGCCGACGTGGGGTGAGGAATAAGGGCATTAGCAGTGCGTCCCTCACGTTTGCCGTTCCTCGCTTGCCACCTAGACCAAGAACGCGTGAAGCTACACACTCCACAGTGCAAGTTGCTTGTAGTGGGTCCCACCAATACCAAACATTTTCACTTTTCATCTCCTGTGACCGTCCCCCATCTCTCATCTCTCTCCTCTATTTCGTTCCCCACCACCGGAGAAATCGATGGAGCTGGGCGGACGGGCGGCAGGGCAGGCCCGAGCAACGACGGTGCCGCCCGGCTGGCAAGTTCGAGCGGCGATGGCGCCGGGCGGACGGGTGGCGGGGTAGGCCCGAGCAACGACGGCGCCAGGTGGACCGGGCAGCGACGATGCCTAGCGGTGGGGAAGGCCCGAGCGGCGATGGCAACGGGCGGACCGAACGGACAGGCGGCGATGGCGCTGGCTGCAGATCGACCCCAACAGCTTCTCCGTCCCCTCTCTTCTCCCTGCGCCTCCCCTCCTCCTCCTCCAGTCACCGGGGTGCAGGTGCGGGGGACGGGGCGAGGTGGCGCTCGAGGCGGCGAATCGAAGTGGCGACGAGCAGATCGGCGGCGGTGGCAACCAGCGGAGCGGCGACACGCGGCCAACGCGGCGCCGAGCGGAGCTCTACGTCCTCCTCCCCCAACGACGGCGGCATCGGCGCTTCTCCCCTCCCCCTGTGTCGCTGTCGACGGCCTCTCTCTCTCTCTTTCTCTCTCCATTCTCTGATGAGCGCGAGACACAAGGAGGTGGGCCTAAGCTGAAAATTTGATGAGGAACGAGTAGCCTACTTTGGCTCCCCGTTCTTGATGGTGCAAGAAAATATGCTAAGGTGGAGGAGACTCTGTGAGCTGGCTGGTGGAGGCTGAAAGCCGCATCTGTGCATTGTGAATGGCCTAAGAGAGAGAGAGGGGGAGAGCGAAGAAGAGAGGTGAGGCTGACATGTGGGCCCCACCATTTTTAATTATTGTGTGTGTAGCTAACATGTGGGCCCACGGTTTTTATTATTTTTCCGAGATCGAATTGCCACGTAAGCACCACGTCAAATGCCATGTGGGATGAAGACCAAGTCAAAACAGCCACGTTGGCGCCATGTCAGCCAAAACCGCCTTCCAAACCGCTGAGGGACCTCGTTTGCATCGGTTTTGATAATTCAGGAACCGGTTGTATCTGGTTTTGGGTTAAAGGACGAAAATCGGATTCGGTGCAATGTTAAGGGATCTCAAATGAACTTATTTCAAAACAGAAATGCCATGGAAAAAGTCCACTTTGAGACCTCCAACTATCGGTGGATTTTGATTCGCGATATAAATCAACTTGCTCGATAGTATTGAGAGTAGTTTCGACTGATTGCTCGATAGTCTTTATTTAACGTGATGCCCATGCACAATTCTGATAAAAAAACTCAATGTGACCAATATGTTAGTGTCACTTTAAAAAAAAAAGAATATATGTAGTCCACTTGTCAGATACATATGAAGGAAAAAGAATACTACTTCCTCCGATTCACAATATAAGTCACTATAGTATTTTCCATATTTATATTGATGTTAATGAATCTAGATAGATAAATGTGGAAAATACTAAAATGACTTACATTGTGAAACGAAGGAAGTACAGTACATATGGGTCTCACTTGTTCCAGCTCACCCTTTCCTTCCCTTTCCACTCTCTTGTCAGCTGGGCGGTAGAGCTCGAGCATGGAGAAGGCAGACCGATGTGTTTCATCGCCTGCTCTATGCTTGCCATCCCAGACGGTAGAAGATCTCATCATCATCGATGTCAACCAGGAGTACTTCGATCTCAGCTCGATGTACCTCGTCGTTGTTGACCTCAACGGCATCCTCATTCGAGCCAGCGGGAGTCTACGAAAACCATGTCAATATGCTGATTATCATGTTATGTAGAATGAAACCGCTGAGAATCTTAATTTGCACTGAATTTTATAGTTAGGGGACGCTATATAATAGATTTTTACGGATAAGAGCAAATTTAATAGTATAGCCAACTACTAGCTTTAAATCACCTATAGTTAACTTAATAACCAATTTATACAATAGTTACATACTACACTATTAATACTTGGTCTCACCTGTTATATACACACTGCGTCTTGGAGTTCGTGCTACAGCTGGTTACAAATCTGTAGCCCACTGCTCTTCTCTCTTCTTTTATCTTCTTAAACTACTTCTTTTATCTTCTTAAACTATGTTTATAGTAGGCTTATAGCCTGCTATTGTACCTGCTCTAAGAGATGCGTATGAAACTCGATCCATCATTTAGAGCAGGTACAATAGTAGGCTATAAGCCAGCTATAACCATATATCGAGAAAAAAAGGAAGAGAGAGAAAAAAAGAGGTTATAGATTTATAGCCAGCTGCAACACGGACTCCAAGACGTTTTGTGTGTATGGGAGGTGGGACCGAGTATTAATGGTGTACTATATTTTTATAGTTAACTATTGTATAAATGGACTATTAGATTAGCTATAAATGATTTGGAGCTAATAGTTGCTATACTATTAAATTTGCTCTTAGGAATGTAAAAATGGACTTTTTCAATGCTATGGTATCGAGCCATTTCAATCAAGCCAGTTGTGGCTTCAAAACAAACCGAACTCGTTAGGTCTATGGATAAACGGAAAACGGAATTCCAGCCCATGCTGGAATAGAAAACCGTGCGCTTTGCGCGTCAGTTGTCCACAGGCCGCAGCCACCGCTCACCGGGCGGCCCAAAATTCATCCCGATATGTCCTCCCAAGCCCCCAACGCGCAAGGCCTACTGCCAAACCATGGCTGGCAGTCATGCTCACCGTGGATGCTCCTTGTGCATGGCAAGGCAATGAGGCTCACACTCACATGCTCCTTGTGCCGCCCTTCGTACTTCACCGCTCACCGTGGTATGGCCTGTTTTGCTTTTGACCAGGGTTTCCCAAACCGTCGGGACCGGGGTTACCGCACCCCAGCAGTAAGCATGGTTACCGCGGTAACCGTGAAAAACCATACTAAACCGTGTAAAATTTATTAAAAATTTAAATTATTTTTTAAATTTATTTGAATTTAAGGAGATTACCGTGGTATTTATATTACCTACCCCGCGATAAGGCCAGTAACCGCAGTAACCACGCGGTTACCGGCGGTAACGTGAACCCTGCTTTTGACATGGAAACGTATGCTATTAACCAATTTGTCATGGCAACCCACCGTGAGCCTCATTTCTCAACCAACGACAATCCAAGGTTGACAACTCCAGATACACGTGCAACATACGCAGGGCTGGCCCTGGGCCTAGGCCAGTAGTGCGACCGCCTAGGGCCCAGACCGGAGGGGGGCCCATCACTTACCCTCCTCCCTTCCTTTGTCCCAGCCCAAACCGCAGCCACAGGCAGCCCAGTCACGTGCTAATGCAGCGATCAGCGGAGCCACAGGCGTGTGTGCGTCGCTTCGTCTACCCACACCGCAACTCGCGAGACCCGAGACCACGTCGCTTCGTTCATCGTCGCGGCGTCACCGATGCCCTAGACCCTAGTCCGCGATCACGTCACCGCGAGAGCCAGCCGAGAGTGCGAGATGCCAAGACCGGGTCCGCCCCGCGCCGTTGCTGCCTCTAGGCTCTAGCGCCTGATTATCATCGCCATTGCCCGGCCAAGGCCGCAAGGCGGCATCGGCATCGCTGCCTGCCTACCTCGTTGCTGGTGGCCCGTCGCTGGCTGGTGCCTGCCCGCCTGATTCATGTGAACGTCATCGGCAGATCGTCACCGGTGCTCATCACCTCTCCTCTAGGGCTCCAGTGGTCCTAAAGGTATAAGTCAACCAACTGGCTCTATGCGCACTACTACGAAAACCATCTTTCGTGGCGGCCATTTTTGATTTTCGCTGGCGGAATTTGGAACCGCCAGAAAGCAAAGGCCAGTGAAGATCTAAGATTTTCGCCGGCGGTTTCGTTCCGCTTGCGAAAACATGATTTTCGCTAGCGGTTGCGGTCCGCTTGCAAAAATCGATTTTCGCAAGCGGACAAAGGATTTTTGCTGGCAGTTGAGAACCGCTAGAAAAAACCTATTTTCTCTGGCGGTTGCCTAAAGAGAACCGCCAGTGAAAATCAACCCACCGCGCCAACAATCCCCTACCCCAAATTTAAAATTCCCCACCCCTACCCCAAATTCAAAATTCCCCACCTGGCCAAATTCAAAACAGTTCATATTTGACAATAATCCAAATCCAGAGCATCACAAATACATAATATTGGCATCAACCCAAATTCAACATTGACATTATCAACAGAACAGATTAACAACACACAGATCCTAATAAACATCTTTACAAACAAGAACGCACAAGAAAACACAGTAGGGGGAGGGGAGGGCAGTGCCGCCGCCGCCGCTTCCCCTCTGCTGTGGCGCCGCCCGTCGGCCTCCTCTGTCACCGAGCACAGCCGGCAGCTTCGTCGTCGTCGTCACCGCGGTCGTGGTCGTCGTCGTCAGATCCGCCGCCGCCCGCGTGCTCCCCGCGCCGCATGCACATCCGCCACCCGCCGCCTGCCACCGTGGCAGGCCTCCTCTGTCACCTAGCACGGCCTGCAGCGTCGTCGTCGTCGTCGTCGCCGCCGCAGTCGCGGTCGTCGTCGTCAGATCCGCCACCGCCCGCGTGCACACCCACCACCCGCCGTGTCGTCAGCTCTGCCGCGCCGCGTGCTCCCCTCGGTTGCGCCGCCAGCGGCGGCCTCCTCCCCTCGGATAGATCTAGGAGAGGGGTGAGGAGGGGATGGGAGGGCAGGGCGGCGTGGGGAGCCGCCAGTCACCGCCTCTAGAGCCGCTCCGCCGCCGGTCACCGCCGCCAGAGCCGCCGCCGCCGGTCATCGCCGCCAGGGCCGCCGCCGCCATTGCCGGTGGGGAGGCCGGGAGGGAGGAGGAGAGTGAGGAGAGAAGAGAAGTGGATAAGAAGAGGAGAGAAGGTGAAGAGGATGAGGTGGTGAAGAGGATGAGGTAGGGGTTGGTTTTAATATGTGACAGTGGGTGTTTTCCCTGGCGGTTTCATTTGTTGGCCGCCAGCAAAAATTCGACCGCCAGTGAAGATTATTTATTTTCGCTGGCGGCGCACCTAAGTGACCGCCAGCAAAAATAGACATATTTTCGCTGGCGGCCGCGTTAGACAGGCCACCAGTGAAAATTCATTTTCGCTGGCGGGCGGTGCCCCCCACCCCCTTGTTACGACTTTGCTGGCGGTTTTCACATTTTTCCGCCAGCAAAAATAATAGGCCAACGCCATAAAAAATCGTTTTTCTAGTAGTGGCGGTTGTGTCTCTATCAATTTCAATTTCAATTCATAGTTATTGTTGTATAATTTACTTCGCAATTTCACTATTTCAGGGTTTACAATACCTAAAAACCATTTGTCGGGTGCTTAGAAAATAAACAAAAGAAAATGAGAATTTCAATTAATTGATTCGCAAAAGGGACATGAGATATATGTGGTCTCCTATTAAGGTATTCATACTAATTTGTTTCTATGGTGTTTTTATAGTTGTCAGTTATATTATCGATATTATTTATTGAGAATAAATTGCTCTATTGTAACTTGCAAACTGCTTGATTTATTATTTACTATGTTAGAAATTTTTATTTGTGTCACTCTATGGTATGTTGTTTATAGAATATATATATTAGAATAAAAAAATATAACCTTAACTTCTTAAGAGCCACAGTGTCAAATTCGCCTAGCGTCTCCCAAATGTCAAGACCGGCCCTGAACATACGGCACACGGCAGCGCTGCCACACATACGGATTCAAGTTCACTCATCAGGACACTGTAGGACGACGGCAGTAGATTGCGTCTGAAACACGCAGACTTGGGCGATATGTTTCCGAAATATAAATACTACTGGTACTGGGAGCATCGCTAACTACTGTTACTCGCCGCTATATTTTCAGACGGAAGGAGATCAGGCCTGTACCAAACGTGCGCAACAACCAACCTAAAACCGATCGGACGACACGCGCGCGCCACACAGTACCACCACCACCTCGCCCATCTGCGGGCGTTCAATGCGGTCCGGGAGGTGGAGGCCGACGAAGACCGAGACGTGAGCGGCGGAGTGGCGTCGTCTTGTACGTGGCTGCATCTGCGTGTACGTGGCCGCGCGCACGCACGAGTCCCCAGCGCGTGATTGTTGGCGACCTCCGCTCCCGGTCCCCGGCCGCGCGAAGCGAACGCACGAACCAAGTAGTAGTAGGAGTAAACTGGAGTAGTAGTAGCAGATGCCGCAAAACACGGTGGAATCACGCGGCAATCATCGCGAAAACTGTGGCAGTGACCACACCCCGCAATGATAACGTAACGCCGACCACCGCTCCGCGAGGTTAACGCTAGAAAATCACGCGCACCAACGGATGCGCGACTCGCCTCTTTCCCCCTCCAACCGGGCGAGCCGCGAGAGGCAGCCGTGCTCAGCCCAGGCATCTCATCAGGGACCGAACGCCGGGCAACGCCGCATTGACGCGACTACAACGCAAGATTCGGGGCCAGGCCAAAAACGAGCCAGATTACGGGGCGTACAACGTACGAGCAGAGAGGCTCACACTCACATGCGCGCTGCTCCGGCGGTGGGGAACGGCGAGTGATTCGATCGAGCTCCTTTCCGGCAATGATTAGATCGGCTTTTTATTTCCTGCATGGTTGTTACATGGCCAGGAAGAGCCCACGATGTACAGGGAGCCAGTTCGGAGCAAAATAGTATAGCCACCTACTAGCTACAATTTATCTATAGCCAATCTAATAGCTCATTCATACAATAGTTGCATACTGCATTATTAACACATGGTCCCACCTGTCATACACACACTGCGTTTTGGAGTTCGTGCTACAGCTGGCTATAAATCTGTAGCCCGCTGCTCTTCTCTCTCCTCATTTATCTTCTTAAAATATGTTTGCAACTAGATTATAGCCTGCTATTGCACCTGCTCTCAGGGCGAGGATGGTGGAGGTGACGGAGCAAGCGGCTCGTTAGATCATTCACAGTGCACTGAGGTGTCATTCAGCCTCAACCGGCCACTCATAGATTCCCCTCCACCTCAGCACATTTGGTTCCTTCACCAAGAACGGGGAGCCAAACTTTGCTACTCGTTTCTCATCAAAAGAATTGCTTTGGACCCACACCATTTTGTGTCTCGTGCCCTCCGGGAAAAGAGAGAGAACCAAAGGAGGAGAGGGCATCCGCACCACCAAGCTCGTCAGAAAGAGAGAAAGAAGACCGGACCGGCGTCGGCGATGGCGATGCAGCCACCTCGGAGGAAGACCGGGCTGGCACCAACGATGACGACGCAAGCCACCGCGGACAAGGATCAGAAGGGGTGAAGAAGAGGGGAGGGGGAGAGGGGAGCTCGAGGTTGATCCGAGCCATCACATGGGCCACGCCGCCGCCACCGTCGTTGGGGGTGGAGGAGAGGGGCGCTGACGCTGCTCCGCTCGACCGCCGCCGCGAGGAGGAGGAGATGAGTGGTGGTCGCCGCCGAGCTTGTCCGCGCGTCAGCCAGGAAGGGCGCCCGTCGGAGGAGATAAGGGGCGTCGACCGGGGCCGGAAGAAGAGGGAAGCTGGGAGAGAAGGAGCGGCGGCACGGTGGGGTGGGCGGCCGCCCCTCCACCGCTCCAACCGGCGCCATCACCGCCCCGCCACCGCTCTACCTGGCACCGTCGCCGCTCGAGCTGCCACCCGGCTCTCTGTGGTAGGGAAAGGAAGAGAGGGAGAGAGAGAGAAGAGGGGAGAGGGGAAAGTGAAAAGTGAAAAAGTGATATTAGTGGGATCCACTATAAGCTACTTGTATTCTGGTCTTGTAAAGTTTGCACTGTAGAACATATGGCTGGTGGCATGCGAGGAACACCAAAATTTCGTGACGCACTGTGAATGCCCTTATCAGTCAGCAGCCAGCCCATTTATCTGCTCCTCGGCATCAGAAGCTTCATATACTTTGAGACGTTTTATGGCCTTATGGGAGTCAGTACTATGTTGTCCTTACGTCGTCGTCTCCGAAAGGCGTGAGCACAGTCAGGCATCGCTGAGTCACGCCTGTGCTCGACAAATGCATTTGCTCGCATTGCTCGCAAAAAAAGAGGTTTGCGAGATCATAGCTGGAAAGGACTCCGAACTGAACTTTCACGAGGTACAAACAGACTGGAAATCAATTCTCTCTCTCTCTCACACGCACACCCCATCAACATTCTGTAAAGAACAGTGCAACAGGGCACCGTTTCGTCGAAATTCATTCATCTGGATGGAGATCGTGGTTCGTGAATGCGGTGCTTAAGCTAGCGAAGCAAAGTTGCCACCATGTGACATGCCAAGTGCGCTCCGAACCTGTGCGTGCACGGAAGTTCAGTACAGCTTCGCAACAGACTGATGCTCTGACAGGCGAATTGGATGCAGGATATGGCAGTGACCAAGCAGCAGTTCAGCACCGCTGTGTGGCACTCCATGCAACTCTAGAGTCTAGTAGTACAGTTTGTTACTGTCGATGATGGAAGGGAGTAATGAACAGTTCTGTTCAGGACGCCATACGCCCATACCTGAGTCATGTGCAGTGCAACTCACCAACTGTGTACTTTGTCCCATAAAAATCAACTAGTACGAGATATAACACATCCTAGTACAACGAATCTAAACAGATGTATGTCCAAATTCGTTATACTATAATATGTTACATCCAATTCTAGATTCACTTTTTCTTTTGACGGATGGAGTATGGTACTATGGTTGATGTGATTAAGGGCCTGTTTTGATTTCACCCCAAAATTTTACACCATGTCACATCAAATATTTGAACATCTGAATAAAGTAGTATTAAATATAGACTTAAAAAAATAACTAATTACACAGATTGTGACTATTTTGCGAGATGAATATTTTAAGTCTAGTTGCTCCATGATTTGACAATGTTGTGCTACAGTAAATATGTGCTAATGGCGAATTTATTAGGCTTAATAAATTCGTCTCGCGGTTTAATGACATATGCTGTAATTAGTTCTTTTATTAGTGTTCGAACACTCCATACGACACCCTATATAATACCCGATGTGACACACTAAAACTTTGCACCCTGGATCTAAATACCCCCTAATTACTACTCCTGCAGATTGTTTGGCATCTCCTTTGGGCTTCGACCGGTACAGTTTCACTGACAAGCCTGAGCTCACCAGGAGCACAGTGATTCTGTGAAAATTCAGCGTACGGGCGGAATGGACATCGCATAGGAGTACAACGGCACGGAGCAGAAGCAGGCTCGCGTTTGCTCAGCATTCGCCAGGCAAACCATGCAGAGTGCGCCGATCTGCTCAACATCATTCATGGCGCATTCCTTCCGGGCTCCGGCGAGGGTTTCCAACCCGCCAGGGCCACCGCGCTCCGATGGTAAGCATGGTTACCGCACGGTAACCGCGGTAACCGTATAAAATCGTGCAAAATTTATCAAAACATCAAATTATTTTTTAAATTTATTTGAATTTAAGAAGGTTACCGTGGTATTTATATTACCATCCCCCGCGATAAGCCGGTAACCACGGTAGCCGCGCGGTTACCGGCGGTAAGGAAAACCCGTGGCGACCTAGAACACGCACACATGCATGTGTATACTTACATAGTTACATGCAGTGATCCGGGACCATGAGTGATCATGTTAGCGTTATGGATCGCAAAACAGTTTCAGTTTTTCAGGCAAAGAAAAGCCGAGAGGTCAGCTTCGTGGTGATAGAACCCGTGCAGGGTCAATCCGAGACATCGGTTCCGCCAAACCTTGAAGTACAGCAGGATACGATAGTGAGGCTGATGCACATTCAGATCCATTACAAGACTGCTCCATTCACAGCTGAGGAAAATTCTCTTCGGAAAGAGCAGAGAAACGGTTTTTTCGGCTCGTCATTTCAGCAGCTCCAAATCTTCAGAATGATGACTCGAAATCGCTGTCAAAGATCATTGTCATCCTATTTAAGATCGGGCACAGCTCGGCAGCTCGGAATTTAGTACAAGATGGACTGTTAGTAGATGGGAGCTAGTTTTACACCGAAAGCAACGCAACCTACAGCCGGAAAATAGTAGGAGTAAAGCTCACACCTTGTAGCATTGCCCCCACATGATGATCATCACAGATCGAACCAATAAAATGAACCAGTGCATCAGATTGGTTCATTGATTCGGCCATGCTCGGAATCATAGCTACAGAAAACAAAACTTGCCAGCAGCTCCAACAAGATCACATTACGCGGTAGCACTGTACATATGATAGGAGCTCCTTTTCCATTTCAGCAGATCGCATCACTACGTGTCTGCACGATGTTGCTGCTGTATTACTCATGTCATGTCAGGTTGGTTTCAGTTCGGAATTATTGGGTTCGGTGGCGCCACAGCACAGCATCGATGGCACAGAAGGCGCTACCTAAGGTTTATTAATAGATCCTGCCGGCAGTATAACCCCATGACAAAGGAAGCACCAAATAGGCAAATGATCATCCTCGGCACCGAAAGCCTATCATCAACCGAGATCTTTGAGATCGGTAATGGTGATCACTGCATAAACCGACGATCAAAAAGGGGAGAGAACTGGAGTAGTAGCAAACAGTTTGTCAGCAGTGAAACTGACAGAACACACAACTACTGAAATACAGCAGCGCCTGCCGGCCCGTGAGCCTGTGACAAGAGTAGTTTTTTATGGCTCGGCTCCAGGAAAGCTGTAAACTTTCACGAGCACAGGTTGTGCAAGCTCCGGGCATCACTGCGAGTTCCTTGCTTTTGCGACAAAGTTAGGGACGTGCTCTTGGGTGACGGTGCTGAATCGTTTAATTCAGGCCACTAATTGAGTAGTAATTGGTACGTGCCGCCCCACTCAACTGAGACAGGCCGATATGGGGGCACCCTATACTACTAGTATTCCTACCATGCGAGACCATCTAGGCGAAGCACCGGTGTGTGGAGGAGGAAGACGGCCACACAACCAACACAAAGCGAGCGTGCTAATTGCCTAATTGTACGAAGGGCATTGAATGATCGATGGGCCTCAAGCAACGAGCGGCTCAGGGTCGGCTTGTCGTTGTAGGTTTGTACCGTAGCATTGCAGCGCCGAAACGATTAGTAAAAGACGTGTGAACTGACAATTTCAGAGAAACCTGAATCTTTTAAACTCATCGATCAGCAGGGGTTCTGACAACCAAGTATAGTTTAGCATTAACAGTAGTACTAACCATGAAATAAAGGGCTGCTGTACAGTTCGTCAAAAAGAGAGGAATTTCTGGTGTAAATTAAGTGCAGAAAACGCGCCATTTCAGAGATGGTCTCTGAACTTTTTTGGGGGCGAAGCGATCGAGTGTGAACTGTGAAGTGTGAACCGCGCGGGCACCCAGGCACATGCGGTGCATGCACGGTGGCGCGCGCGCGGGAAAGAGAAGGCCCGGGCCGCGGCGTTAAAGCGGTCGAAAGCCCACACGATCCGCGCCCGGAAAATAGTGCGGTGCGCCCAGCCTTGTCGGCTGCACCGCGCCACATAAAACTCGACCCATCCCGTGGCAGCGTCGTCTCCGAGACACTCGCCGCAGCGGAGCGGAGGAGCCCGAGCCAGTTCACTCTCTCACTCCACACTCTGCCACTGCCACTCTCCAGCTGCAGCGCAGCAGTGCGTGTCTCCTCCCCCCGATGGCCTCGCGGATCTTGCTCCCCATCCTCCTCTTCCTCCTCTGCTCGCATGGCGGCAGCGGGGCGCCGGCGGCGAGGCGGGGAATGCGCGTGCCGCCGTTGGGTGGGGACCCGGTCAAGTTCGACTTCTCCCCGTTCTTGATCGAGTACAAGAGCGGCAGGGTGAAGCGGCTCATGGGCACCGACGTGGTGGCGGCGTCGGCGGACGTGCTCACCGGCGTGTCGTCCAGGGACGTCGCCATTGATCCGGCAAACGACGTCCGCGCGCGGCTCTACCTCCCCAGCTTCCGCGCCACCGCCAAGGTCCCGGTTCTGCTTTACTTCCACGGCGGCGCGTTCGTCGTCGAGTCGGCGTTCACGCCCATCTACCACGCCTACCTAAACACTCTCGCGGCCAAGGCGGGCGTCCTGGCCGTGTCGGTGAACTACCGCCTCGCGCCGGAGCACCCACTCCCCGCAGCGTACGACGACTCGTGGGCGGCGCTCAAGTGGGTGCTCGCGAACGCGGCGCCCGGGACGGACCAGTGGCTCTCCCAGTACGGCGACCTGTCCCGCCTCTTCCTCGCCGGGGACAGCGCCGGCGGAAACATCGCGCACAACCTCGCATTGCGCGCCGGGGAGGAAGGCCTCGACGACGGCGCCAGGATCAAGGGCGTGGCGCTGCTCGACCCGTACTTCCAGGGGCGGAGCCCGATGGGCGCCGACGCCATGGACCCGGCCTACCTCCAGTCTGCGGCACGCACCTGGAGCTTCATCTGCGCCGGCAAGTACCCGATCGACCACCCGTACGCGAACCCGCTCGCGCTCCCGGCGTCGTCGTGGCAGCGCCTCGGCTGCTCCCGCGTGCTGGTCACCATATCGGAGCAGGACCGCCTGAGCCCATGGCAGCGCGCCTACTACGCCACGCTCCGGAGCAGCGGCTGGCCGGGGCAGGCCGAGCTCTACGAGACCCCCGGCGAGGGCCACGTCTACTTCCTCACCAAGCTCAGCACGCCGCAGGCGCAAGCCGAGATGGCCACGCTCGTCGCCTTCATCAACCGCAACTAGCACGCACGCCCGCACGCACGCAGTAACTCGAATTCTACCGTACTATTACAGTGAGTAATTAGCCACTAGTGAGGATTGATGAGGTGATTACATTTTTCTTTTTTTTCTTTTTTACCTTTCTTTGGAGTAGTACGGCGAGATTCCTTTCGTCCATCGCTACGGCCACGAGTACGTTAATTGGTTCCTCCGCCACAAACCGGCAGGACGGAGAGGGGCCGGGACCGTGCTCGATCCCATCCATCGCTCGCGTCTCGTTTCATTAACTGCAGCCTGCCTGCTGTTACCGTGTTATTACAGCTACAGCCAGCGTTGTGCAACGGTGACGACGCATCCAGTGGTTGGCCGCTGCGTGCAGTTACTAGTAATAGTGGTTATAGCACTACCAGTATACACGTGTCATAGCCAGTGTCACTCTGTTACTACTACCTACGGGGTCGCAATCTGTAATAATTTTTTTTTTGTACTGCTAGTCTGCTACTACTACGGTGGTGATTAATCGAAGTCGAAATTTTTGTCGATTTCTCAAGGTGACAGCAACCGCACCGCGCGTTCACGTGCTGATGCGCCGGTCGTCGCGGCGGAGAATGTGTGTCGGTCTCGCGCGCGTCTCGCCTCCATCTTTCTTTTTTTCCCCCGGTGTGTGTGTTTCCCGCATTCGTGGGCTCTGTTTCACCGATGCGCTCCGCCTCTCCTCGCGCCGGTGATAGTGGAGTTTGGCGTTGGATTAGTGTGTTTGGCCGTGGACGGTGCCCGCACTGCCGCGGCATATCGGTGTTTTTGGACCACCGACGAGGTGCATTGGGGGAGCTTTGGTTGCACAGGAAACGGCAAAACCCATCATGACGTGTTTGTGATCCAGGACAGCTTTCGATCGGAACGGAAGCACGCGCCTTCGCTAGCTATAGCTTAGCTTGTCAAACGCCCAAACTCGCGTCACATGGGATGTTCAATTAGCCGTGCACTTTGGTAGTGGAAATAGGATTAGTACTTTTCCGCTTTCAGGAATTATACCTCTCGAACAGCCAAGCAGCTGCCGTTGCAAAATCGGCAAAATGGCCGTAGAGAAGATAAGCAGCTAGACATGCAAGCCGGCCTGTAACCATCTACGGGTAACGAAGAACGGGTCCCTCTGTTCCTGTAGACTGGGCATTGACTTGTCTGCATCTGGTCCAAATCCACACAAAAGGCTGCGCGCCGTGCACTGTGCAGGGTGTGGCCCGCGCGCCGCGGCGTTTAGCGTCCTGTGATCTCGCGTTCTCGTAGCGATTCCATCAGCGGACGAGCGATCGCAGGAAAGCAACGTGCAGAAGCGGATGCGGCACGGCTTTTTTGCTTGCGGGGGGGAGCACGCTGCACGCGGGCCAGCCGATGGCGCGGTCACATGGCGTGCCCGCCGCCCGCCGGGGGTAGGCCCCGTCCCGGCGCGCATGTGAGCGTTCTTTTCTTGGGTTTTTCTTGGCTTCCCTTAACACGGATTAGCGGTTCTCTCGCGTGTAAGCTTGTTCGGCTCTTCACGTGCAGGGCACACCAACACCACCCGTTATGGAAGGAGGAGGAGAGGTGATGTTGATGCTGGTTGTCGGTACTCGGTACTAGAGTTCGGCAATATGAATCTTTGTTTCTGAATAATCATTTTCGTGATTCGATTGGTGTAGAGGTACACTGCTTGCCGACGAACAATCTAACCGCACCGTTCAATTTTAGGCTTTGGTTTAGTTTGCATTGTAGGGGAATAGGGGATTGTCTTTTCTGTTTGGATTTACTAGTATCTACAGACAACAGACAACGAACACTACCGCGTAGACCACCAAAGAACGCCTGATTGAGTAACAGAGTGGGAAAAAAAAAGCAGCATGGCATTGCGTAAATCAGACACTTTATCGACCGGATCAAGTGAACAGCAATCAATAAACAAGCTGAGGAAACTGGAAAGGCGTTACCTTTGCTGGATCTGGTAAACGCAACACCTCAGCGATTGGATTGAGATAACATGCAGTCCTAACTAGAACCGCAAGTTTGTAACCGCATCATATCACATCAATTCATTTTTCAGATGAAGGTTGTATATCAAGAGCTACAATACCATTGTTGTATCAACTATACCGTGTTTTGTTTCTGTTGAACAGTGCTCCAAGAATCCTTGGACGTAATTTCAACAACCATAGTGTGACTGTTTGAGTTTTAGTCACACTATAAACTGCATAGGGACCACATCCCGAAATCTCAGTCCCAGCAATGGCTCTGCTACTTCCGGCAGCACGAAGCTGAAGCAGCATTGGTGGAGGGAAATGGCACAGTATCCAAAAATAATAGGTATCCACTCATCCCAGCGGCAACGGGTGACACCGGAGCGTGCCACCTCTGCACCAGAGAATAGATGGGTCTAGGAGAGATGACCAAGCAAGCTTCAGGTGTATAGAGCAGGTACTATAACCATCTGAACGCTGGTGATAGTGATTCCATGTAGGCTCGAATAGTGAGTTGGAGGGGATAAATGAAGGGAAAGAACATAAGCCGATGACTATTTAGTCACCGAGCTACAAACACGCTTCAAAAGACTAGGCCCGATGGCAGCGTGAGAGAGTAGCCAATCGGTGCAGCCATGAACGGAAAAACGATGGTCGAGATGAAGCTGGCAAGGCGGAAATCGGGCTGAGCGACAATTTCGAGGAAGTAGGAGCTCACCGTATTGTTCCTGTGTTCCGCCATTGTGCTCCTCCATAGTATTCAACGCAATAGAGCGCGTCGCGTTTGATGGTGCTTGTGGCCGTCGCATTTGCAAGTCTGGGAAGCTTGGCTGTTTCCTGGAGGGCAAGGTTGGAGAGGCTCGTGCTACTCTCCGGCACTGGGCGACACTTGGGTACGAGTTTGATAGCCCTGCGACGGGTAGTGTATGCTCAGTGTCGTATCCTCTCTCTTGAACGCTAGGAGCCGCCGTAGCTTCGTCACAGCCCATGGATTTCCATGGAAGAAGTGTAGCATCTTTGTTTTTCTTTTTGTTGTGTGTGTTTTGGTGGAGAAAGAGGCAACGAAGAATGGTTTATGCAGACTTGTCAAGGAGAAAGGGTATAAGAATCGCAGACTCGAGGTAGAGGAGAGAGAACCAACTAGAAAGATATGGATAAACTATCGATCTTGTTTACCGTGACAATAGCTATCTATTGTATAATAACTCACCTACAAACTTGCTCTCATTGACATGTCTCTAATTAACGGCAGTGACTCTCGCTCTCCCATTGGCTGATTAGGAAGCATATGGATTGGACTTTTATCCTATCGATCATGAGGTCATCGGAGAAGTTGTTGACGTCGTGCTCACCAGAGAGGGGTGTAGAGGTGCAGGTGCTGAACACGGATCCTCTAACTTAAGTCATTAACATGTGGATCTACTTTGATATGAACCCATATGCCAGTGACTCTAAATTCATATTACCTGTTATAGGATCTCATTCCGCAGGTGCTTAGGTGGGATAGGTTTTTTTTTATGAGACCATCGCCATTAGATGCAATCTAGACGGCCCATTTCAAGCAAAGCAACAAAGTTACAAAGGCAAATAATTATTCAGAATTGCTATATAACTTTCGACAAAAAAAATAGAGGGGAAACGAGTACCTTTTTTACCCATCAAATACATGCTAAGATTTGTACTATGCAAGAGAAACAAATACGACATGTGCATTAGGGACTTGGACATGTGACTCGTGGATTGCGCTTGCCCCTCTCCTGCACCGAGCCACAACTAGTTTATGTATTTACATACCATTTACAGTAGAGTTATATTGTAATTAAATGCTAATTGCATTATATTTATGCTAATGTTAGATAGACAATCCCATAAATATTAGATACCATTTGTAAATGTGACACTTTCCTTTCCTAAGTGTTGCACTTAAATCGATCTATCCCTTCGTGTTCCTTTGCTCGTCAGCTAGAGGTCCAGAGCATCCATCCCACACCAACAGAGGGAACCTATCCTTTCCGTCGTGTTTCCTTGATTGGATGCCGGATCCCTCGTTCTCTCGCTGTAATAAGAAAACAATAACAATAAATACGTAAGAAGGGACTCTCATATCAGAATTTTTTAAGAAGAGTGAGTTCGAATCCGGTCGACTAGCACACCACCGTGGTGCTAGTCAGAAGATTCCCGGGCCTCTCTCCGTCCCCTTGCTGTACGAGGACACCATCTCGGCGGCACACGGATAGAGATCTGAGATGATCCAAACTTGTGTTGCAGGCCTAATATACTCATCTGTTGGCCTGAAATTCTTGGACAAATCCAGGCATGGCGATGGTCAGAGTGAGAGAATGAGAGAAACGAGCACAACCTTTTGTTCTTGATCTTGACAGTATTGTAGTATGATATGAAGGGAATGCAGTTGGCACTACAAACACAAAACACACACTGCTAATCTGCTACGGTCTAAACCACCTTTATGAGAGAAGGTTCCAACCTTTGATTATACGCTGCCTGCAAGAGAGCTATCGATTCTCATCGCAATTTGCAGCTACTAGTAGGAAAAACCAGAGCCCCAAGTCAGAACACACCGAAGGTAATCACAAGGTGAGCTTGAAGTGCTTTGAGCGCAGATTGCTTCTGAAATACTGCCTCATTACTGGTGCAAGAAAGATAAACAAGAGCGGCAGCAATCAAGGATGTTACGCATGCATATTAGTCATGGCCAAATCGCAGTATGCCTCTGGTTAATTAAGCTACATTCTACTGATACTTCATGATTTCAATACCATTAAGTAACCGTGGAAGTTGCGTAGGAGTACTCTTCTTGTTTCCTGAACAGTGTTTTTATAATTCAATCAATTATAGTATACCTACACTGAATTATCTAACCAAGACCCTTCAACTGAGACAGGCTTTTTGTAGTTTTTTTTCCGGGTCGGGCTTTTTGTAGTTTGCACTACACCAGATTGTGGTCCTGCACTATACTGAATCTTCTGCTAATGCACAATATCGTTATTCAGCAATCAGCTTTACAAACTTGGGTTGTTTTTCCTGATTGGATCAGTGTCTGAACTCTGAACCAACAACTATACACCCTTGCCAAGCCAAATCAGCACCACAAAATTGATGAAACCAATGCACAATTTGAGTTTTAGGGAGGTAAAAGCAGGGTTCACTCTATCGGGACATGCCTTTGTATCGGGGTCACCGAAATCCCGAAATTTCAGAAATTTCGGTCCGTAATTTCCGAAATTTTGAGCAAAATTTAGTTGAATTTGAACAAATATTACCCCAATTCATGAAAAAAATTAAAAAATTGAAAAATTTTGGCCGAAATAATATCGTATCGGAGGCGGAAATTTCGGTCCGAAATTTCCAACCCTGGGTAAAAGTATACCGTAGCATTGCCAAAAACTGAAAAAAAAAATCAAATCTGTATCGACCAATCATGTATAAACAATATAAATCTGGCTGAGGAAATTGGCTCCCTAGCTCCAGCCATGGCTCTGCTGCTGCTGCTCCTGGAAGGATGAAGCTGAACCAGCACTTGTGGAAGGCAATGATGCGATACCAAAGCATTTCCTCTCCCAAAGGCAATAGGAGATCAGAAATGCTAATTCGTACATACGCGCATTCGCAAGGAACGGTTTCTGACGGGTGGCAAACATACAGTATGTGGCTCAGTATAGTGTAGACTATTTAGAAGCTGCACTATACACTTATATACATGTCTGTTTGGGGAGCTTATGCAGCTACATTCAGTATATGCCACCCAATTCGCAGGCCTATCAGGATTTGCCATCCAATCCATGTGTACTTTAGAACCGGCCATTGGGGGAGCGAATTCCTTCGTTTCACGCCACTCCGCCCGGTTGCCGCTAGCGCCGTCCATCCATCCGTCCGACGCCCGTCCGTGCGAAGCCGTCTCCGAGTCCGAGCTCGGTGACCGCTGCCGCCGTCACATCTAGCACCGAGCTTGTCCACCGCCGTCGCCATTTGGCATTTGCACCGTCCACTAGCTCAGCCGTCATCCCCGACCTTGCATCTCGTTGCCGCTAGCGCCATACCCGAGCTCGTCCACCGCCATCGCCATTCATGCCGTCCGCAAGCTCGGCCACCGTCGCCGCTAGATCCGCACCCGAGCTCGTCCGCCGCCGTCACCATTCGTGCTGTCCGCCTATCCGCATGCTCGGCCGCCATCCCTGACCTCGGTGCTGGAAGCGGCGACGAGCAATGACGAGAGACGGAGGACAGCTTTGCTTCGGATGGACGGAATGACGTGAAAAGAAGAAATTAGCTCTTGTGATGGCAGATTCTAAAAGACACGCGGAATGGATGGTTGATCCTGAACGTGCTACGAGTTGGATGGTATATTCTGAAATTTCCCGAATTAAAACCTCCCTAAACAATTTAGCTTTTTATCTAGATTTTGTGAAATTGTAATTATAAGATATAGAAAATAAACGAGAAGATAAAAACTGAGTTTCTTAGAAACGGGGTATCAATCAACTGCTTCTTGGATTCTCCATATTCTTATATATTATATATTGCTTACTAACCCTATTTATCCGAATACCCCTTTAAGGGCAATAGCAATGCGTCCTACCTTATTGAGGAGCCCAAATGTCCACATAAGAAGAAAAACAGTCGAAACTCCCCTCTCCACAGTGCACTCGTTGCTTTAGGTGGGTCCATCACCTTTTCTTTTCAGGTCAGCCCCACCACCTTTTCTTCTCCTTCCCCCTCTCTCTTCCTCTCGCTTGGCTCCCACGCGCCCCCTCCTCTCCCTCTCCCCACCACACTGACGGCGCAGATTTGCGAGCTCGTCTCCGGCGGCGACTCCCTCGCCCCCTCCTCTCCCTCTCCACACCTATCTCCTCCCAAACCCAGGGGCGAAGCCAGGATTTATGGTCAGGGGGCTGTGGACAGGGCGAACAAGTCATAAGTCAGAGTAAGCTATGCCAACGACAAAACATGACACCATGTGTTCTACCATAAAAAAAGCTTGAATTTAGCTCTTTAGTTGTATCATTGGATGTTTGACAGTTTAAGACTTGAGGCACCATGCTCGACAGCGAGACGCAATGGGAAGACAGAGACGTGTGAAGCCGAAGCAATGAAGACGAGGAGTTGATTTGTGTTGTCTTTCTGTCTCTTTCTTATTAATTAATTTTCTATATCATGTTTATTGATAATAGACTAACATGCTAATGCGCTAGTTAGTATAGCACGGAGGGGGTCGGATAGGGGGGTGTTGGCCTCCTCCGGCACCCCCCATAGCTGCGTCCCTGCCCTAACCGGCACCGGTAGCTAGGGGTAGGCATTCGGTCCAACCGAAAATTTCGGTCTCGGTCTTCGGTCTTTCGGTCTTTTCGGTCTTTGAAAAGTGAAGACCGAATTTCAACGCAAAAATGTTAGGACCGATAAATTCGGACTCGGTCTCGGTCCTGACCGAAATTCAACAACATTTTCATATATGCAAAGAAATAATGGAAATTTTCAACACAAAAATCACAAAAAAATTTCGTAAGCACTTATGAGTAAAGACTCTTATTAGGTTGCATGCTTATAAGAAGTAGGGATGTGAAAATTAGAGTTTAATCCTATTAAACATAGTGGATTGTAGGTTGCATTTAGACCTTTTTTTGATAATTCGGTATTTTCGGTCTATTCGGTTAACCAAGGAGACTAACCGAATTGACCGAACAAAATTCGATCTTTCACTACCTATGACCGAATTGATGACCGAATTTCTCAGTCTCAGTTTCGATCTTTTCGGTTCGGTCTTTCGATTCGGTCTTTTTCTGCCCACCCCTAGCGGCGGCTCCCTCCCCCTCTCCCTTACCCCACCAACCCTACCTCGACTCACCGGCTACTCGTAGTGGAGCAGCGGTGGGGTGGCCCAGGCGGTGTAGGCATTGGTGCTGGGCGGAGCGGCCACGGGGGACGGCGAGGTCGGTGGAGTGAGAGCGGTTGAAGAGCGGCCATATTCACCCTTCCTCTCGTGCCCCGATTCACCGCGGTGGACAGCGAGGTCTGTGGTGCGAGAGCGGCAGATGTCGAGGTCGGCGGCACTGGAGCGGAGCGGCCACGGGGGACGGCGAGGTCGGTGGAGTGAGAGCGGTTGAAGAGCGGCCAGATCTACCCCTCCTCCTGTCCCCCGAATCAACGACGATGTCAGCAGCGTGGGAGTGAGGGACGACGGACAGTGAGGTCAGCGGCGCTTCTCCTCCGAAGCGGCACCAGCGCCGACTCATCTACCTCATCCATGGCCATGGCCGGCATCAGCCTTGAGTGTGGGCTAGCCTGAGTGCCTGACAACGCTGACAAAAGGTTGATGAAGAACGTGTGTCTCAGTATGGTCACATGTTTTTTGGTTTGCTCACGAGAAATGCAGATGTGGCTGAAAATCTCCTATGTGTAAGGCTGTAAGCTCGAGGCTGAATGCCTGCGCTGTGAAAGCCCTAACAGAACCAGAGTGCCCTGCACTTTCCAGCTTCACCGTTCACCGTTCGCCTAGGCGGCGCAGATTGAGATATCAATTTGACATGTAGCCACTTTATTCGAAGAATTTGCATACACACTGCTCAGATCGACCGCTTCGACTTCCCCCTCCCTCGCCGGAATCCACCCCCACCTAATCGGCGGCCCAGGTGGACTCAGGAGGCGGAGATGAACGCCACGACGCGGTCCATGAGCTCCTTGGCCTTGGCGCACTCCGGCTTCTCCAGGAAGAACACGTGCCCCTCCCCTTCCGACTCCAGCCACGCGGCGCTCCCTCGCCACGCGCTCGCGGCCACCGCCGCGTGGTACGCGCGGCCCCGCGCCCCGGCCCAGTCCTTCTCGCCGGTGCAGACGAGCACCCTCTCGCACCGGAGGTTCTCCAGCCCCGCCGCGCCCGCCGCCGTGGGGTTCATCCTCGGGTCGTCGGCGCCGCCCACCGCGCCCGGGCACGCGAACTCCCAGATCTTGGCCATGTCCCTGGCCGTCGCCTCGGACTCGCCTTCGATGACCGCGTTCCCGCCGAACCAAGGGTGAAGGAGTATGGCGCCCTCGATCCTCGGCGCTGGATGGGAGGACGCCGCCCTGATCAGGACGTTGTGAACCATGTTGCCGCCGGCGCTGTCTCCGGCGAGGAAGAGGCGGCCGTTGTCCGCGTGCTCGGCGAGCCACTCGTCTTTCCCCGACGCGGCCCACTGGAGCGCGGCCCAGGCGTCGTCGTAGGCGGCGGGGACGGGGTGCTCCGGCGCGAGGCGGTACTCCACGGAGACGGCGACGACGCCGGCCGCGGCGGCGAGGGACGCGGCGTAGCCATGGTACGTCGTGGAGAAGGCCGACTCGATCACAAAGGCGCCGCCGTGGAAGAAGACGAGGACGGGGAGCTTCTTGGACGGATCTGGGCGGGCGGGGAGGAAGACGCGCACGGACAGGCCGGTGTCAGCGTCGACGACCACGTCCTTGGACGTGACGCCGGTGGCCGCGTCGACGCCGGCAGGCGCAAGCACGGGATGGTGGAGGCGGTCCATCTTGCCGCTCTGGTAGATGCGTAGGGAGTCCAACTCGAGCAGTACCTCGTCGGCGGCGTTGGACTCCATGGCCGTGCCCGTGGCTAAAGTGGATCGCTGTCAAATGTCAATTGCTGGTGGTAACGCAAGGCAAAGGCTTAGGCACCCGTGCTTACCCCTGGAGTACTATTAATCAATGAATCTGTCAGTCTGTCACATGACGAAGAGAGTGCGATTCAGATCCGAATCATTGGTTTATGGCCTAAATAGTACTTACCAAAAATTATGTTTGGATTAAAGCCAAAATAGCCTAAGTTCACTATTAAAATGACCTATTTTCTTAGATATGCTAAAATTTTGTTTCAAACCAAATAGACACTAAACACTATTGAAATTGTCAAATATTGGTAAGCCTAATTTAGAACTCAACCAAAACCAGCCCTATATCCGTTTATCAGACTAGCCAAGCTAGAGAAGAAAACAAACTGCACCAGTGGTAACCTCGGCAATATGCAACACGAGACAATGCAGTTGAATGCAGACTCCAGACTTTCAGACCGTTACTTCCACCTTGTGCAATGAGACAACGCTCTTGCCACCCGAATTTTAGTACTCCCTCCCTCCATAATATAAGGCATTTTAAATTTTTTTAGTGTTTGACCACTCGTCTTATTCAAAAAATTTATACAAATATAAAGAACAAAAAATTGTACGTAAAGTACTTTAAATAATAAAGTAAGTCACAAAAAATAAATATTAATTCAAATTTTTTTTGAATAAGACGAGTGATCAAACCGTGCAAGCAAAAACTCAAAATCCCTTATATTATGGGACGAATGGAGTACTTGCCAAAAGCTCATGGCAACAGCGAGTTTGAACTGAAGAAAAAGACGGGGGAGGGGGGGGGAGGGGGGGTGGGGTGGGGTGTAGATGGCCATGTGACCCGACGATTTCACCTGGCCCAGACACGACACCGCCCAACTCGGGTCGTGCCCGTGCCGGCCGGCCCAACAACCGCACCGTGTCTAGGCTGCTACCTCGACACGCTGGGTCGGCACGAAATTCAGGGACGTGAAATAGACTTATTTCAACCATATGTAAGGCACCGCACAAAGTATAGGGAGGAAAAATATACATATTATATGGTATGGCCCAAAGAGTAGGTACGTAAAATAGACTTATTTTAGCTATATATGTGTCACAACCCAAAAAAGAGAGAGGGAGAAAATAGACTTATTTTAAAGAAGGCACGATAGGCCGCCCGTGCCTTTGGACAACTGTCTCTACTTCTTTGGGCATGTTCGACTGTTATGTTTAGCAGTTGCGCTGCCGTGGCTGCACACAGAAGACATTGTGCCTGTTGGCTGCAACACAGTGAAAATGAGTGCAGCCGAACAGAGTCTTTGATACACATAAACAAAGTTTTCCTAACGATATAGACAAGCAACATGGGACAAACCCCTTATGGAAAAAAAAACTAACCAAAGTAAGACCATATTTAGATGGGACTAAAACTTTTAAGTCCCTATCACATCGGATGTTTGACACTAACTATAAATATTAAACGTACACTATTAATAAAACACATCCATAATCTTGGACTAATTCGCGAGACGAATCTATTGAGCCTAATTAATCTATGATTAGTCTATGTGATGCTATAGTAAACATTCTCTAATTATGGATTAATTAGGCTTAAAACATTTGTCTTGCAAATTAGCTTTCATCTATGTAATTAGTTTTATAAGTAGTCTATATTTAATACTCTAAATTAATATCTAAATATAGAGACTAAAGTAAGTCCTTTTGATCCAAACACCATCTAAGAAAGAAAATGCAAAGTAGATCTATTGATAGTTCGCTATCTAAAATGAGGAATAAGTCTAACAATCAACTTAAAGTACATGACATAAAAAAAGGGAGTAGATATGATTTGATATTCGGCACAGAAAACCGCTTTGATATCAGTTGTAAACCGGTCTTTGATGTTGGATTTGTAATTGGTATCTGTCAGCCAGCTCTGATAAGATGTTTCATAAGTACCGGTTCCACAACTGACACATATATATAAGTGCATAAAGATATCGATTGTGAGCAAGAACCAGTACCTGTAGGCTACTATACGCCACGCGGCCACATGGCTATGAGACCTTTTACGGTGTTTGTATTAAAAAAAAGTAAAGATCCAACGTTCCATAATGAAAGATACCCTGTAAAAGGTACTTGAGTATGGGCATAGACACTTAGGTACCAAGGGTAAAAAAATAAATTCGCTAGTAGAGATGAAAGGAAAGAATTGTCCGCAAATTCAGATCGGTACCGTGTCAGTACCAGTTAAGTTGTTTGCGTGATACTAGCATTAAAGTTCTCATTTACGTGGTTTTCTCTAGATTTATATCTTATTCCCAAGAAAGTAACATGATAGAACTCTTCCCATTAATTCTCCATTGCGTTATTTACATAGTTATTTTGAGATTCATATTTTATTCTCAAGAGCATTAAAATATCACTCAAGGTTTACGAAGATTTAAGTTTTACATTTTATTCATGAAAAACATAAGCAGTAGATAAAATATTCCTAATGATTGCATCCATCTGAACATGCTATGTTAGGTTAACCAACAAGATATCAGAGCTTCTCTCTCAACCCTGTATCCTTGCAGGTTCAACTATTCAAACCCTAGAACAGAGGGGATATCTCATTTTAGAACCTTATACGAAGGAATTTGTTAATTATGTAAATAACGAATCAATTGTGTAAATAAGTATAGGAGCAGAGGAGATCTTACCCGATGCGCTTGCATCTAACTGTCGATCGGTCCATCTTAAACCCTCAACCATGCTAATATTTCTCCCTTTGTCTCCTTCTAGTGGAACAATTCAAACCCTAGAACAAGAACAAAGCTAGGGTTCGAAGAAAGGGGGCGTCGATCTCTTCTCTCTTTTTTTTCCGGTGCATAACCGCAAATCGCGATGCATTAAATTGTTTGAAAGATTTACTTTGTTTTCTACCTAACAATACTGGTGATTGGACCCAGGTATTCGATTCACTCAAAATGCTCATCTTTTAGTAGTAAATTACTCCATTGCTATTAGTTATGATAATTTTATTCCATACTTGTCCCTCTTTTAATCAATGGTTTACATTGTTCCACCTCTGAATACCTCTAATTACCTCGCAAACACCGTAAAATGTCTCCATGGCTATACTCAAAGGCGTGATCAAAAACATATATAACTTCTCTAGAACGCAGGCAATACAGGTAAAATGGACTAATGATCATGTTTTGCACTGCCACAATATATAACATTTTATTGATTTATTAATCTCAGGCAAGCAAGATACAGCTGCAAGTCCGCAAGCATATGCAGATGAAGAAGAGAAGTTCATGCGCTGGCTATGAATGCCACGACGCGGTCCATGAGCTGCTTGGCCTTGTCGCACCCCGGATCGCGAAGGAAGAAGACGTGCCCCTCTCCCTCCGTCTCGTGCCACGCCGCGCTCCCGCGCCACGCGCTCGCGGCCACGGCGCCGTAGTACGCGCGGCCCCTCGCCACCAGCCAGTCCTCCTGCGCCGTGCACACGAGCAGCCGCTCGCACCCGAGCTTCTCCAGCGCCGGCGCGCCAGGCGCCGTCGGGTTCATCCTCGGGTCGTCCACGCCGTTCACCGCGCCCGGGCACGCGAACGGCCACACCTTCGAGGCTATGTAGACTGCCTCGTCGGACTCGCCGTCGATGGCCGTGCTCCCGCCGAAGAACGGGTGGAGCATGATCGCGCCCTCTATCCTCGGCCCTTTGTTCGAGGATGCCCTCAGGAGCACGTCGTGCACGATGTTGCCGCCGGCGCTGTCGCCGGCGACGAAGACGCGCGCCGTGTCGCCGTGCTCGGTGATCCAGTCGTCCGCATGGGCGGACACCGCCCACTGGAGCGCCGCCCAAGAATCATCATATCCTGCAGGGAGCGGGTTCTCCGGGGCTAAGCGGTAGTCGACGGACACCACAAGGACGCCGGCCGCGGCGGCGACGGAGTTGAGGTAGTTGTGGTACGTGGCGGAGTCCGCGGACTCGATGATGAAGCCGCCGCCGTGGAAGTACACGAGGACAGGAAGCTTTTTGCCGGGTTCTTGGTCTTGCACCTTGGGCAGGAAGACGCGCACGAACAGTCCTGTCCCGGCGTCGAGGGCGACGTCCTTGGAGACGACGCCGGTGGCATCGTCGACGCCCGAGGCGACGAGAGGTGGCCGGTGGAGGCGGTCTACCTTGCCGTTCTTGTAGATGCGGAAGTATGAGCTGTCGAACACCAACTCGTCGGCGTCGGGTTCCATGGCTATCACAACTCACAAGCTTAAGGGAAGGAGTCGCATCGGCTGAGAAGTATAAGCTGCTTTAAATGGGTAGTACTACTCCTGCGTTTATAGTTTTATACAAACCACACGTAACAGTTGAGCGAGATTTTGGTGAATTCAATCATCCACGAAGGCACGGCACAAGGACATCTCGATGAATCGTCAAGCACGCCGGCGCGGTACATCACAGAATCGAGAAATTTATGCGCTCTGCTAAAGCACCAACTGCCATTGACAAAGCTTTAGCTGGAAAAGTACTTTTGCCCCTGATGTTCACTAATTTTTGAAGAACATTGATAGCATGGATTTATGTGTAATATATATCATTTGCAAATATATAAGTTTAAATTTAACAATTACAAGTTATAATAAAAAATAACAAATATGATTTCAAATTATAGACTTTACTAATTTGTCTTTTTTTTTAACTTGTACATATATGTCAAATCTAAGCACGCTGCACAACCCCAGCCAATTCGGCTTCCACCGTTTGCACTGAGTTAGACACGTGGGAAACTATTTTCATCCATCGTGGAATATCCCCTCATTGTTTGCATGTCCATCAAATAGTTATGAAAAAAATTAAAAAAATCTGAGAAGATATATTAATATGTGATATATCACTCTATAAACATATAAACATTTAAGTTCAAATTCAACTTTCTAAATATTGCAACGAAAAAAACAAATTTGGCTGTGGATATACGTTAACTAGAAGTAGTTTAATTTGTTTTTTTCGTTGCGAGATGTAGAAGTTGAATTTGAACTTGCATGTTTGTGGAGTGATATAATATATCCTCTCAATTTTTTTTTATTTTTTTCATAACTATTTGAGCGACATGCAAACAACGAGGGGATATCCCCTTGGGGATGAAAATCCACTCCCCAGACATGTTTGGTTTGTTTGCACAATCTTTCGTCATCTCAAAGTGACAAACTTCAATTTTAAAAATATGAAAACTTTCATCTCAATTTTTTTTAAAAAAAACTTCCAACTCAATTTTGAAAATTTTCATCTGAAAAATCACAAAAATTTCACCCAAAATACTCAAACCCTTGACATCTTCTGCATAAACAACAACCGATTTGCCATCCCCTACAGCAGCCGATGCAGGAGCTAGGGTTGAGGGAAGAGGAGAGGAACTAGATGGGGGTGGTGCACAAGGGGCCGGGGGAGTAACGATTGGGATAGGGCGGAGTTGAGAATGTAGTAGGGTGAAGGGCACCCGGAGAATGCAGCCGGAGATTAGGATTGTGACCGAGCGTGGGCGACACTGCCAACCACATCGATGAGACGACAAGTCAAACTAAACGGGAGGAGAAGATAGGAGAACGAGAAAAGGATTCTAATATCTCGAGGGGATGTCTCTGAAAGCAGCATCGATGGCGATGGGAGTAATGGATGGCGGCGGCGACAGATCATCGGCAATCGCAGGCGGCGCGGCTGAAAGAGGTGCGAGGAGAGGCACGGCGGCGGGGTGAGAAGCGCGTGGCTTAGGGCGACGCGGTGGAGAATAGGCGGAAGCAAGATTAATTAATATGATCCCATGAAAGCATATGTGAGTCAACGCGATAATTAGATTGATCACGGACACGAGTACATATAGGGACAGTACATCCTTATCTCTATAATTAACCGACTTATAGAAATAGAATCGGAATAGGATTAGGGAAATCCAACCGGATACAATACAATATCTCTAACAGTCTCCTCGTGTATCTAATATCTCGAGGGGAAATCTCCTCATGTATCTTTTTCTTCCACATTCAATGCAAATAGTATCGATATTGCTCAATCCCGGGCGACTGGCGCGGGGGGAGCCAGATCGGGCGCTCCCCCCGCGTGCGCCCTCCCCCCAAGTGACCACCTATTGGCCCACCCACTTTTTCCTCTCCTTTTTCCACAAAAAAATGTTTCACCTAGTATACTCACAATGTTTCACTATGTATAGATCTAATGTTGCAGTGAATTAAAATAATCTTTTATAATAAAAAACCCACATATTTTGGAAACTCTATATTAAGATAATTTGGTTTATTTTTTGCTCCATAAAAAATGTTTCATTTAGTGTACTCACAATGTTTCACTATGTATAGATCTAATGTTGCAGTGAACGAAACATTCCATTGCAACAAAAAACCCACATATTTTGGAAACCCCATATTAAGGGAATTTGGTTTATTTTTTGTTCCACCGAAAAATGTTTCACCAAGTGTACTCACAATGTTTCACTATGTATAGATCTAATATTGCAGTGAACTGAAACATTCTTTCGCTATTTGCTGAAACATTGTTTTTATATAAGGTGAAACAACACCCGATTTAAACGAGTAAAACATTTTCGATCTACTTAATGAAACAATTCCGATATACCTGGTAGAACATCGTGCAACATTTAAAAATAATTCAATAATAAGCTAAATTTTTTTTCGTCGGAATATATCCATGTGTGGTCTTGTTTTGAAGATTTGATTGCATCAAATTTAATGGTGCAATCGGATCATGATTTGGATAAGTAATTTAAGAGAAAAATCAGTTTAAATTAGTTTTACACGTAAATCGGGCGCTGACGTCATGCTGACGTCAGCGCCCGATTTTAACCTGCTTGCATCTAGCGCCCGAGGGCAAGTCGTCCCCAAATAGTATTAGAGCAGGTACAATAGCCAGCTATAAATATATTTTAATGAGATAATTGACGAGAGAGAAGAACAACGGGCTACAGATCTATAGCCAGCTGCAGCACGGACTCCAAGATACACTGTGTGTATGACATATGAGACAATATATTAATAGTATAGCAAGCAACTATTGTATGAATTAGCTATTGGATTGGCTATATATGAATTGGAGCTGGTAGTGAGTGTACTATTAGACTTGCTCTTAGAAAAAATCGAAAAAAATATTTTGGGACTGAGAGAGAGTAGTTACCAGGTTCAGGAGAAAAAAAACCACACGGAACGTTGCTACCACCGAGTGCAACATGACAACATTACATCGCGGTCGGCTTGGACCGAGGCTCAGAGCAACGGAAACCACCAGTCCAATGGAAAAACATACACGCGATAAAATATTTCTTCCAAGAACGTAGCAGCGAATGCAAATGCTAAATTCATATTCCCGTCCCATAAAAAAACAAACATAATAGAACCATTTATTTTGTTTCAATGAAGGCACTGCTGCAACCGGAAAGCATATGCAGATGAAAAGCAGCTCATGCGCCGGATATGAAAGCCACGACGCGGTCCATGAGCTGCTTGGCCTTGTCGCACCCCGGATCGCGAAGGAAGAAGACGTGCCCCTCTCCCTCCGTCTCGTGCCACGCCGCGCTCCCGCGCCACGCGCTCGCGGCCACGGCGCCGTAGTACGCGCGGCCCCTCGCCACCAGCCAGTCCTCCTGCGCCGTGCACACGAGCAGCCGCTCGCACCCGAGCTTCTCCAGCGCCGGCGCGCCAGGCGCCGTCGGGTTCATCCTCGGGTCGTCCACGCCGTTCGCTGCGCCCGGGCACGCGACCGCCCAAATCTTGGAGCCCTTGGGGACCGCGTCGTCGGACTCGCCGTCGATGGCCGTGCTCCCGCCGAAGAACGGGTGGAGCACGATCGCGCCCTCTATCCTCGGTCCTTTGTTCGAGGAGGCCCTCAGGAGCATCTCGTGCACGATGTTGCCTCCGGCGCTGTCGCCGGCGACGAAGACGCGCGCCGTGTCGCCGTGCTCGGCGATCCAGTCGTCCTGCGCGGACACCGCCCACTGGAGCCCCGCCCAAGAATCGTCGTATCCTGCAGGCAGCGGGTTTTCAGGGGCTAACCGGTAGTTGACGGACACCACAAGCACGCCGGCCGCGGAGGCGACGGAGTTGAGGTAGTTGTGGTACGTGGCGGAGTTCGCGGACTCGATGATGAATCCGCCGCCGTGGAAGTACACGAGGACAGGAAGCATTTTGCCGGTTTCTTGGTCTTGCTCCTTGGGCAGGAAGACGCGCACGAACAGTCCTGTCCCGGCGTCGAGGACGACGTCCTTGGAGACGACGCCGGTGGCATCGTCGACGCCCGCGGCGACGAGAGGTGGCCGGTGGAGGCGGTCTACCTTGCCGTTCTTGTAGATGCGGAAGTATGAGCTGTCGAACACTACCTCATCGGCGTCCGGTTCCATGGCCACAAGGGAAGGTGTGGCATCGGCTGAGCCTATGTGGCTTTGAATATATATGCTACGTTGGATTTATACAGAGTTACAGACCACACGTTGAGGAGACAGATGAATCGGCCAGTTATCCATCACTCTGACAACCTTAGAGATATAGAGATATTTCAAAGACATGTATAGGGATATTTCAGACATTATGAAAAAAACAGATGGTGATTAATTTATATATGGTTGATAGCAAAAGGTAAAGGAGATAGAACACTTATAATATAAGTCATTGTTGAAGGAAGTATTCGTTGACAGTACAACTTCTGTAGATAGTTAGGTTGTGTTAGTTGTGTACAAAGAAACTAGCACGGTGGCTCGCGTAGATTACGCGGCTAGCATTATTATAAAATTTTCTCACATGGTATAAAACCATATTTTATTATAAAATGTATTAAAAAAAGGCAATATAAATTGTATTTCTACATGGAGTATTATCTCAATATTAATTATTTTCTAATTTAATCCAATTTTATATTTTATTTTTATAAATTATATTTTTACCTGGACTTTTTTTCAATATTTATTGTTTTGACATATTTAATCCAAGTTTCATATTTAAAATTGTTTTTTTATATGGAGTCACCTTTTATTTGTTTTACTTTTTTTATCTGGATTTCATAAATTTTAAAAAAATATGACTCGGTTTTTTCTTTTTAATTAATGTGGGAATTTATAGGCCATGAGTGCAAACGTGGCGATTTGTTTTTCTATTATCTAATTGGTTGACAAAGCTAATTTCTGCGAGAGGATTTCCCACATGCAAGCTATGATTGTTTTATGTATTTGTATTTTGCTTTGGTCGCTAAGTCTATGTTTTTTTTGACATGAATGTTGTCGGTAAAATGGACCCGGGGGTATGTGGAATGAGGAGAATTTACCTTCCCATCCAAGCACATGACCTACGGCCTGGCTCTACCCCCGTACCCCGCGGATCGCAGGAGCGGCCAAGGGGCCTCGGGGTGCCACGTCGTGCCCCTCGGGCCCTCGCACCGTTTTGCCCTGAGGCCTCGGGGTGCCACGTCGTGCCCCTCGGGCCCTCGCACCGCTTTGCCCCGAGGTCCTCGCCTATCCGCCGTCTGGCGGGGGGAGCAAGCGGGGAAGGGGCCCAAGCCGAACCTCCTTTAATGAACGCAGCGCCCCAACTGCCCCCTGCCGCATTCAATGCGTTAGGAGCAGACGTGCAGCATGCCCGACTGGCACACGACGGTCAAGAATGACCGGTCTGTGACCGGCCTGTCACCGGTCACATCTGACTGGATGGACAGCTGTGCCCCCACGTCGCATCTGCCTCCGGCAGAGTGGAAGTAGGTATGACCCGTCCCATCGGGAGGGTCATTCGAGGTCCTCCCCATGAGAGGACGGCCACCACAATTCTTCATCCATTAATGGGGGATTGACAGGGGTGTCCCCCGTGTCAGGCAAGGGACGGCGCTGGACCCCACTCAAGGACAAACCGTGGCTTAGCTTCCAGGCGAAGGTACGGGTCGAGATCCGGTCAAGGTAGGGTGGGGCCCCCCCTACCCGAGAGAAGAGTAGGTAGAATCGGTGCATGTGGGATCCCCTTGAGATATAAAAGGAGGACCTTGCCCACCGAGTAGGGGGAACGACTCTTAGAAACCCTGAGCTCTAGGAGAAGGGAAGCAAGAGCGCTCTCCGGAGCTTAGGGATCTTTGTAACTTTGGTCTAAATCCCATACACAGGAGTAGGGTATTACGCTCCTTAGCGGCCCAGACCTGTATAATCTTGTTGTGTGCATACTAGCTAGTAGTCTAGGGGGCGGATACGTGATTTCCAGAGGCGGGCCTTTTCCCCCGGCCGAACTCACAAAAGGGGGATCCCACGATCTCCCGCTAGAGAGGATCTCTCCTCGACAGCTGGCACGCCAGGTAGGGGGATTTCGCGCGCTTCGGAGGGAAGTCGTTTCCTTCCGCCCCAAGCCTTCCTCCGGCCCCGACGATCATGGTCGAGGTTTTAGAGGAAGAGGTGGAGGTGCACACCCCCACTCCTTCCGGGAGTGAGGGTGCCAGCGGGAGTCGCAATCCGCGTCACCGCCGACGCGACTCGCAGACTCCGCCCCTCCGCGACCCCCCGCAGAGGGAGGTTCCCGCCCGATCGGGTGGCTCGGCCCTCTCCCCACCTCTGGACGGGGGAAGGCCACAGCACGTCCGAGCGCGCCGTCGCCTGACGTACTGCGACGGCAGCTCGCCCTAGGGCGCGCTTCAGGCGGCGGGAGCCCTCCTGCGGCACCCTTCGGTGAACACGGAGCCGGAGGCCCCCGTCCAACGATGGTTGGACGACGTCGCCAACTTGGTCACCACTGCCCAGCGGCAGTTGGCCGCGAGTGGCCGTTCCACTGCCACAGGTACGTCACGTACCTCCACCGCCCTCTCCTCGTTAGCAAGGAGGAGGGCCCGTCGGACAGCCACGACCTCAAGGCGATCTACGGCCCCAACGTCGTTAGGGGCCTCGGAGAGTCAGAGGCGTCATGATGGCCTATACGGGGAGCAGGACGCTCGAGCCAACATTGAGCGTCGACGAGACTAGCGCCGCGCTGCCCACATGGGAGAAGGCGTCTCCTCGTCTGGAGTGCCGCGTTCCTCCTCGCGCGGCGGCCCGCCCCTCACGTCCACCCTAGGGGGAACTGGTTGCAGGGCCTTCGTGGCGAGTCTCTGGAATGTCCGGTGGCCCCCGAAGTTTCGCCCCAACCTCACGGAGAAATATGATGGCATCATCAATCCCTCCGAGTTCCTCCAGATCTACACCACGATCATCGTGGCGGCAGGAGGGGATGACCGGGTCATGGCGAATTATTTCCCCATGGCTCTTAAGGGTCAGGCGCGCGGATGGCTTATGACCCAGCCCCCCGACTCCATCCACTCCTAGGAGGACCTGTGCCAGCAGTTTATCACAAACTTCCAGGGCACATACCCCCGTCCGGGGGAGGAGGTGGACCTACACGCTGTGCAGCGGAAGGACGACGAGTCCCTCCGCTCATACATACAACGCTTCTGCCAGGTCCGCAACACTATTCCATGCATCCCGGCCCACGTTGTCGTTTATGCATTTCGGAACGGCGTGCGGCACAACCGCATGCTGGAGAAAATCGCCTCCAAGAAGCCTAAGACCACCGCCGAGCTCTTCGAGTTAGCGGACAAGGTGGCTCGGAAGGAGGAGGCGTGGGCTTGGAACTCCCCCCGGCACCGGTGCAGCGGCAGCGGCCACCCCCGAGACTGCCCCCCGCTCCAAGCGGCGGGACAGAAGGGGTAAGCGGAAGCCAGCCCGCTTTGATGACGAGGGCCACGTCCTTGCGGCTGATGGGCCCTCGCGGGCCCCACGCAAGGAAAGGGCCACCGACGGCAAGCCGAGCTCTACCGCCCCTTCTGGTGAGGGTCGGTCGGCGGACAAGTGGTGGTCGGTGCACAATACTTATCGGCACAGTCTTGCCGACTGCCGCTCGGTCAAGAACTTGGCCGAGCGGTTTCGGAAGGCTGATGAGGAGAAGCGGCAGAGTCGACGGGAGGGCAAAGCCCCCGCGACCCCCGCCAATGATCGGCGAGAGGAGTCTAAGAAGAAGGCCCCCGCCGACGATGGCGATGACAACGAGGGTCTGGAGTTCCAGATACCTTAGGGAACTGTCGCCAGCCTCGATGGGGGGGCTTGCGCTCACACATCCCGTCGTGGATTCAAGGCCATGAGGCGTGATCTTCTGGCCACCGTCCCGACTCACTAGGCGGCACGAAAGGCGCGTTGGTCGGAGGTGAAGCTCACCTTTGATCAGACCATCCGACGGTGCTCGCTCGGGGTGGGAAGTTGGCTCTTGTGGTCTCCCCGACCATCCACAACGTCAAGATGAAGCGAGTCCTGGTCGACGGGGGGGCCAGCCTGAGCATCATCTCCCCGGCCGCCTTCGACGCCCTCAAGGCCCCGGGGATGAGGCTCCAGCCGTCTCTGTCGATCATCGGCGTGACCCCGGGACACACGTGGCCTCTCGGCCACGTTGAGCTCCTGGTAACCTTCGGCGACTCCACCAACTTCTGCACCGAGCGGATCGACTTCGACGTGGCGGACCTCAATCTGCCCTACAACGCGGTCCTGGGCAGGCCTGCGTTGGTGAAGTTCATGGCCGCCACCCACTACGCCTACCTCTAGATGAAGATGCCGGGCCCTAGTGGTCCCATCACTGTCTTTGGCGATGTCAAGGTCGCCCTCGCCTGCGCGGAGCAGCGCGCCGACAACCTGGCGGTGGCCACGGAGCCGCAGGCCCTGGAGGCTTCCGCGTACCGCGCCTCCAAGAAGTGCCTCACCTCGGCTGGTGAGGTGCCCGTCAAGGAAATCCCCCTTGTCGATGATCCGTCCAAGACCGCTAAAATTGGCGGGACCTTGGACGCCGCATAGGAAAGCGCGCTCGTCTCCTTCCTGTGGGCAAACTCCGACGTCTTCGCATGGAAGCCGTCGGACATGCCCGGGGTCCCCAGGGAGGTGATCGAGCACCGCCTCGCCGTGCGTCCGGACGCGCGGCCCGTCCGACAGAAAGTGCGGCGTCAAGCCCCGGAGCGGCAAGCCTTCATCCGAGAGGAGGTGGCGCGGCTCTTGGAGGCTGGCTTCATCCGCAAGGTGATCCATCCGGAGTAGCTGGCAAACCCGGTGGTTGTCCCGAAGGCCAACGGCAAACTTCGGATGTGCATCGACTACACGGATCTCAATAAGGCATGCCCTAAGGATCCTTTCCCTTTACCACGCATAGATCAGATAGTCAACTCCACTGCGGGGTGTGACCTTTCGTGCTTTCTAGATGCCTACTCTGGGTATCACTAGATCCGCATGGCTAGGGAAGATGAGGAAAAAATTGCCTTCATCACTCCTGTGGGCACTTTTTGTTATACAACTATGCCTTTTGGTTTAAAGAATGCAGGCCCTACCTTTCAGCGTATGACTCGTATTACTTTGAGTAATCTGATAGGGCGCAATATAGAGGCATATGTTGATGACCTGGTGGTAAAGACGCTCCACCAGGATACGTTGTTGCATGATTTGGCTGAGACTTTTGATAGTCTTAGGTCCACACGCATGAAGCTGAACCCCGACAAGTATGTGTTCGGTGTGACGGCGGGCAAGCTCCTCGGTTTTCTAGTCTCCTCCCGAGGCATAGAAGCTAATCCCGAGAAAGTACGTGCGATAGAGAGGATGCGCCCCCCCAGTAAACTCAGGGATGTGCAGTGCGTCACTGGATGCATGGCCGCCCTAAGTCGATTCATATCGAGGCTGGGAGAGTGGGCGCTGCCCCTATTCAAGCTCCTCAAGTGCCCCGGGCCATTTGTATGAACGGAGGAAGCAGAGCAAGCTCTCAATCAGCTGAAAGCTTACCTCACCTCCCCCCCATCCTAGTAGCCCCAGGACCAGAGGAGCCGTTGCTGCTCTACTTGGCTGCGACCCCCCCACGCGGTGAGTGCCGCCCTAGTACTCGAACGCGACGAGAGTAGGCCAGGGGCCCCCTCGACTGGTGATGGCCCCTCGTCCCCCCGAGGTCCGATGCCCGAAGCCCCCAACCCCTCGAAGGGCCCCGAGGCCCCCATGGAAAGAGGAGAGGCTCTGGCAGGCGCCCCCGAGGCCTACAATCACGACATGGTCCGGGATCCCCCTGGGGCCCCCGAGCTCGAGTTCCCCGTGCCAGTTGCCCTTGACATCACGGACCGGCCCCACCGAAAGGTGCAGCGGCCCGTCTACTTTGTCAGTGAGGCGCTCCGAGACGCGAAAACCGGATACCCACATGCACAGAAGATGCTTTACGTGGTCTTAATGGCCTCAAGGAAATTGCGCCATTACTTCCAAGCGCATCGGGTTTCCGTCATAACATCTTACCCTCTTGGCCAGATATTACACAACCAAGAGGGCACCGGTCGGGTAGTGAAGTGGACCATCGAGCTTGCTGAATTCGACCTGCACTTCGAACCGCGGCACGCGATCAAAAGCCAGGTTCTGGCTGACTTCATCGCAGAATGGACGCCGGTGGATGACCCTCTTCCATCCGGTCTCCCCTCCCTCCCCGAAGACGGTGGAGACCCGAGCGCCGTTATTCGCGCCGGGCACTGGGTTATGCACTTCGACGGCTTCCTCAACCTTCATGGTGCGGGGGCTGGAGTCGTGCTAACTTCACCAACCGGGGATGTCCTCAAGTACGTCGTACGGCTCAATTTCCGAGCCACGAACAATATGACGAAATACGAAGGACTCCTCGCAGGGTTGAGGGCGGCGGCCGGAATGGGCATCCGCCGCCTCCTAGTCTTAGGCGATTCCCAGTTGGTCGTGAATCAGGTCTCCAAGGAGTACCAGTGCACCAACCTGCAAATGGAGGCATACGTACGTGAAGTGCGGCGTATAGAGCGCCACTTCGACGGACTCGAGCTCCAGCACGTGCCCCGACGCGACAACGCAATCGCTGATGACTTGTCGCGTATCACGTCGGCGCGAGCCCCACTCCCCCCGGGGACCTTCGAGGAAAGGCTCTCGCAGCCGTCGGCACAATTGGGCCCCCCGAAGGACCCCGGCGCCACGACCTCCGCCCCGAACCCTGATAACCCGCGGGCCTCGGGGCCCGAGGGGGTCGACCCCGACCCCCCTCGTCACGTCGTCTGGATGACTGACATCCGGGCGTACCTCGACAATAATACTCTTCCTGAGGATCGCGCAGAAGCTGAGAAGCTTGCGCGTATCTCTAAGCGGTACGTGCTCGTAGAAGGGACCTTCTACCGACGGGCCGCCAACGGGATGCTCTTGAAGTGTATCTCTCGGGAACAGGGCGTCGAGCTCATTGCCGACGCTCATGAGGGTGAGTGTGGGGCACATTCGGCCTCACGCACCTTGGTCGGTAAAGCCTTCCGGCAAGGTTTTTACTGGCTGACCGCGTTGCAAGACGCACAGGAATGGGTCCAGCGATGCAAGGCATGCCAGTTCCACGCCAAACAAACCCACCAGCCGGCCCAAGCCTTATAGGTCATCCCGCTCTCTTGGCCTTTCGCAGTCTGGGGGCTAGACATCCTTGGGCCGTTCAAAGCGGCTCGACGCGGGTATCAGCACCTGTACGTCGCCATCGACAAGTTCACCAAGTGGCCCGAGGCTTACCCGGTCGTCAAAATCGACAAGCATTCTGTCCTCAAGTTCATCAGGGGCATCGCGTCCCGGTTCGGGGTGCCCAACCGTATCATTACGTATAATGGCACCCAGTTCACCAGTGAGCTGTTCGGTGACTATTGCGACGACATGGGTATTAAGCTATGCTTCGCCTCGCCCGCCTACCCCAAGAGTAACGGCCAAGTCGAGCGAGCCAACGCATAAATCCTCAAGGGCCTCAAGACTAAGACGTACAACATCCTGAAGAAGCACGGGGATTCGTGGCTTGAAGAGTGGCCCGCCATGCTCTGGGCAAACCGGACCACTCCAAGTCGCGCCACAGGAGAAACCCCCTTTTTCCTGGTGTATGGCGCCGAGGCGGTCCTACCATCGGAGCTTTCTCTGGGTTTGCCTCGTGTCGCGCTGTACAATGAGGCCACTCAAGATGTCCTCCGCCGCGACGATCTTGACTACTTGGAAGAGAGGAGGAGGCGCGCGGCCCTGCGGGCGGCGCGTTATCAGCAAAGCCTGCAGCGATATCATCAGCGCCACGTTCGGGCCCGATCACAACAAGTTGGCGACCTCGTCCTATGCCGCGTGCAGTCGTGCTTGGGGCTGAGCAAGCTCTCACCAATGTGGGAAGGGCCACTCAAAGTGATCGGGGTTCCCCGGCCAGGCTCCGTTCGCTGGAGAGGATCACTCCTCGACAAATGTAAAGAGTATAATTTGGAATAGATACATATGCATTACTCTGTTATTGTTTCTGATTGGTTTCACTTTAATAAACCATGTATGACTGTTGTTTTTCAAAAGAAAATACTATTTCCAAATTGAAAAAGAATCCTGATAAGCAATTTATAGTATAGGGTGTCCGATTGATTTTTTTTGTTTTTCTTTTTTTTTTCACCGGTTAATGCGGTATTGACTTGTCCGATTGATTTTTTTTGTTTTTCTTTTTTTTTCAGCGGTTAATGCGATACCGTCTAGGACTGACTTTTATTTTTTTTATTTTCCTCCAATTAATGTGTGATTTTCTAGACTATGAGAGCGAACGTGGAGGCTTCTTTTTCTATTCATTTAATAAGTTAATAGTTAGATCTGTACGTTGCCTACGTATTCCGTGATGGAGAGAGGGAGATTATGACCTTAGGGGAGGTAGTGAGGGTGCCGGCCATTGTGTCAGGGGATGGGTGCTAGCGTGCCATCTCCCTTGCTAGCCCGCCTCCCCTGCTACTGTCTCCTCTCCTGCAAGATCTAGCTCCCCGCCGCCACCGCCTCCCTACGTGCGAGTCCACCGCCTACTGAGATAAGGGAGAGAGATAGAGAGACAGTATCGAGAGAGAAATATAAAGACCACCCACCCGGCCGGCTTGTCGATCTCCACCGGGCACGGCTCGGTTCATGAATGTGTCGGTTTTTCTAAAAAAGGTCACCTTTAATATATTATTATAGACGTCGTTTTTAAATTATTCGACATATAATAAATTGAAGGTTTCGGTTTTTTTACATGTATAATATAGAACCGGTACATATAGTTAATAAAGGTGCAGGTTTTTTTTTATGTTTTCTGTCCGTAGAGGTGAGAAAAGATTTATAGGTGTCAGTTTTAGCACTTTTGACACCTATAATATCAGCTTCTATGTGTTTTTTTATAGCGGCGCGGAAAGAAGAATGCACATTCCATAACACAAAAATCACGAAAGGATGATCAGTCCAAATTATTCGAGCCATAAGTTCGATCGATACATTACGACGACGTCAACGCGGGGCGCATCCGGATGGAGCTAATTTTTAATCAGGCAGGAGACCCGGCGGATATGAACTCCACGACGCGGTCCATGAGCTGCTTGGCCTTCTCGCACTCCGGCTTCTCCAGGAAGAAGACGTGCCCCTCCCCCTCCGACTCCACCCACGTCGCCGTCCCGCGCCAGGGGCTCGCCGCCACGGCGTCGTAGTACGCGCGGTCCCTCGCCGCCAGCCCGTCGGTCTGCCCCGCCGCCACCAGCATCCTCTCGCACGCGAGCTTCTCCAGCGCCGGCGCGCCAGGCGCAAGCGGGTTTATCCTCGGGTCGTCCGCGCCGCCGGACGCGCCGGGGCACGCGTAGCACCATATCATCCCGGTGAGCGCGGCCGCGGCCGGGGGCTCCCCCTCGAGAACCGTGCTCCCGCCGAACCACGGGTGCAGCAGTAACGCGCCCTCGATCCTCGGCCCGCCGTTGGAGGCCGCCGCCCTCAGGAGCATGTCGTGCACGATGTTGCCACCGGCGCTGTCGCCGGCGAGGAACAGTCGGGACACATCGCCGTGCTCGGCGAGCCAGCCATCTTGGGCTGACGCCGCCCACAGTAGCCCGGCCCAGGAATCGTCGTAGGCCGCCGGCAGCGGGTGCTCCGGGGCGAGGCGGTAGTCGACGGACACCACGACGACGCCGGCCGCGGCGGCGAGGGGGTTGACGTAGTTGTGGTACGTGGAGGAGTCGGCCGACTCGATGAGGAAGCCGCCTCCGTGGAAGAAGACGAGGACGGGGAGCTTCTTGGAGGGCTCTTGGATCTTGGGGAGGTAGAGGCGCACGGAGAGGCCGGTGCCGGCGTCGATGACGACGTCCTTGGAGGCGACGCCGGTGGCCTCGTCGACGCCGGCGGGCAGGCAGGGAGGTCGGTGAAGGCGGTCCATCTTGCCGCTCTTGTAGATGCGGAAGTGCGCCGGAGCCTCGAACACCACGGCGTCGGGCTCGGTCTCGGAGGCCATGGCGAATCGGTGGATGCCGCACAAGGCGTTTGGCCTCCGGCGGGTTGGATGGCGAATGGGGAAATTCTTAAATTTAAAAAAAATTGAAAATATGTATTAACATGTGATATAACACTCCACAAACATGCAAGTTCAAATTTAACTTCTACATCTCGTAACGAAAAAAACAAAAACAAATTGAACCGCAGCTAGTTAGCGTATATTCAGAGTCAAATTTGTTTTTTTTCGTTGCGAGATGTAGAAGTTGAATTTTTACTTGTATGTTTATGGAGTGATATATCACATATTAATACATCTTCTTAATTTTTTTTTAAATTTTTTCATAACCATTTAAGTGACATGCAAACAACGGTGGATATGGATCAAAATCCTCTTCCGGCGAATGGAGAGATGATAAGGTACGTCTTGAATCAGCTAATAAACCCCTGGCTGGGAGGGAGAGCGTCTGCCGCACGTCCTTTTTCGTCCTTGGATCTTGTCTTTGATTTTTTTAGAAAAAATCAAATGAAGTTTATTTAGAACCGAAATTTTCCATATGTACTAATGGGCATGAATTGATTGGCTGATTGCGAAGTCATATACAGACATACAGTAGCTGAGACCACACCGGGTTTTTCTCCAATCAGCGGTGAGATCGACGGGCTCCTCTCAGGTATGTCAGAGGAACATATCTCTATGTCATGTGGGCTCATGGGGATGGGCCTTACCAGTCAGGGACCTACATCATTATGTCATAAGAGTTGTTTTTAACCGAGTTCTTCCTAATGTGGGCGTGGCTAATGGGCGGGGCGATCACCCGGACACCCCCCATCCCCCTATACGTTTCTCCTCTCCCCCTTGATTCTCTCTTTCTTCTCTTTCTATTACACCATAAATTTAAAAAAAATTAAAAAACAAAATTAAAAAAAATTATATATAGAAATACTATATATAAAAAATATTTGAATTCGAATTCAAATTTGAAACGGGTATGTAAATTTTTGACTTATAAACTTTGGGTCTATAAACTAATATTTGAATTCGAATTCAAATTTGAAACGGGTATGTAAACTTTAGACTTATAAACTTTGGGTCTATAAACTAATATTTGAATTCGAATTCAAATTTAAAACGGGTATGTAAACTTTTGACTTATAAACTTTGGGTCTATAAACTAATATTTGAATTCAAATTCAAATTTGAACCGGGTATATAAACTTTTGACTTATAAACTTTGGGTCTATAAATAGGTATATAAACTTTAGATGTATAGAAATACTATACATAAAAAATATTTAAATTCAAATTCAAATTTGAATCGGATATATAAATTTTGACAAATAAACTTTGGGTCTCTAAACTTTAGATGTGTAAACTTGAGGTGTACAAACTTTAGGTGCATAGATTTACTAAAATAGAAAAGTATTGTGGTACCAAAAAATGAAACCCCGTGGAGGGGGGGGGGGGATCAGCTGATCGCTAAGGGCGATCGATCACCCCTTAGCCTTTTCGTCTTACTGTCCCTAACTAAAAGGCTTAAAAGACTATATATGTGGGGCCTCGCAGACTCTCGCTCTTATGTACTCCCTCCGTCCAAAAAGAATCAATCTAAAAAGGGATGTGACTCATTCTAGGACAATATATCTAGACAATGCCGGCGTACACTATAATCTACATCGTCAAAATTTTCTAGAATTTGCAACAACCATTTACGAAGAATTTAGAAGACGACAATCCATTTCCAGATCTTTGATGGGTGAAAGCCGACTCTTCTCTCCTCCGCAGCACCAACTAATCTAATCTAAGGTGATAATTGCCATTATGTTCTCTAGTCCATGCGATGGTTCATTATAAGGTAATAATTGCCACTTTTGATTCTGCAAAAAAAAAAAAGAAACTATTGATGACCCTTCTAGGGATGTATTACAAATACATCACAATTTTGTGGCACGCAATCAATTTCAGTTTCACCTTCGAAAGCTTACTAGTGTTTGTACACTATTTACTTCGATTTCACCCCAGTGAAAGTTTACTAGTGTTTGTACACTATTTACCTCGGGCCTCATCTTTTCGCTTATACTTATGCTTTATCAGCTAAAATTTGAATTTTCAACTTTAAAATTTAGAACTGATTTTGAGATTTTTTCATCGAAGTTTATTTTTCAGCCTTTGCTTTTAGATTATTAAAAACACGTATATAAAAGTTTTATTCACAAATTTCTTTTCGTTTGTAATTATGCCGATGGCTCCGGATGAGAGAGAAACAAAAATAATTCGATACAGCTTCTATGTTGACTTGTACGATCCAAGCAGCTCATGCTCCGGCAATGAACGCCACGACGCGATCCATGAGCTGCTTGGCATTCTCGCACTCCGAATTCCCCAGGAAGAACACGTGCCCCTCCCCCTCCGACTCGAGCCACGCCGCGCTCCCGCGCCACGCGCTCGCCGCCACGGCGTCGTAGTACGCGCGGTTCCTCGCCGCGAGCACGTCCTTCCCCCCCGCGCACACGAGCATCCTCTCGCACGCGAGCTCCTCCAGCACCGGCCCGCCGGGCGCCAGCGGGTTCAGCCGCGGGTCATCCGCGCCGGCGGCGGCGCCCGGGCACGCGTAGTACCACATCGCCCCGGTGATCGCGGCGCCGCCCTCCGGCTCCCCCTCGATCTCCTTGCTCCCGCCGAACCACGGGTGCAGCAGGATCGCGCCCTCCATCCTCGGGCGCCCGCCGCTGGTGGCCGCCCTCACGAGCATCTCGTGCGCGATGTTGGCGCCGGCGCTGTCGCCGGCGACGAAGAGGCGCGCCGTGTCGCCGTGCTCGGCGATCCATCCGTCTTGCGCCGAGGCCGCCCACTGGAGCGCGACCCACGAGTCGTCGTAGCCCGCGGGGAGCGGGTGCTCCGGGGCGAGCCGGTAGTCGACGGACACCACGAGGACGCCGGCCGCCGCGGCGAGGGAGTTGACGTAGTTGTGGTACGTCTCGGAGCCGGCCGACTCGATGAAGAACGCGCCGCCGTGGAAGAAGACGACGACGGGAAGCTTCTTGGAGGGCTCCTGAAGCTTGGGGAGGAAGAGGCGGACGGAGACGCCGGTGTCGGCGTCGAGGACGACGTCCTTGGAGGTGACGCCGGTGGCCTCGTCGAGACCAGCGGGCAGGACGGGTGGCCGGTTGAGGCGGTCGATCTTGCCGCTCTTGTAGATGCGGAAGTGCGCCGGCGACTCTAGCACCACCTCGTCGTCGGCTTCTTTCTCAGTGGTCGTCAATGGAGGAGACGAGTTCTTCTGGGAGGCACAACGAACTGCAATTCTCCTCGTACCGAAGCCTCTGCTAGATCCATATGATGGTCGAAGTAAGCAGCTTCTGCTACTGTGATCCACTGTTCGTCGCCGGCGAGGTTGGGTGGCCACCCAACCAGCCGAAACGGTGGCTCCTCCATTGATGGACATGGAGAGGTGAGGGTTTGGCCTTGGTGTGGCCGTGTGGCAACAGATAAGCCTCTCGGGAGAGAGAGCTTTTGGTGTGGCAACATATAGGCCTCTGAAAGTCTGAGCACATATGTTGTTTGAACTCTCGGATAGTTGGATGATACACTAAATCAATGGCTGAAAATCCATGCAATATTAAGCATGTTTTTTATCAATCCATGCAATGAAGCATGTGTTTTTTATCGTGAGGCCATTAATCTGGGACCGCTGGACGGGATGACGTGCTTGGATGGGAAACATAATCTCCTGATGGCAGAAATCAATGAAGCTAACGTACAAGGACTCAGGCAAATGTTTTAGCAGAACTGTTATCTATATTCTATATTTTTTTAGATAAAAGCATATTTTTATGGAATATCTAGAAGGAGAGAAATCGATGCATTTTTCCAGCATCATTCACAGTAACTTCAGAAGTGGACTCTAGAGACAAATGATACATTGAGCAAAGGCGAGCATCCATGGCCCACTAGTGACTAGTGAGATATTTCCTTTTCTTTGCACCTCACTTACGTTTGTATAAAAACTTTGTTAAAGCACCAGCAACTGAAACGATTTTTATTTTGTATTAATACTTCCATGAATCAAAATTAATAATCATAAAACTACATACATTCAGTCAATTTCAGTTTTCTATTAATAAGTAATTTTATTTTTCTTGGAGTCTCAATTCAGTATGCTTCTTGTTTTAGTTCAGAAATTTGAAATTAATAAATACTGAATGTAACTCAGTTTGAAGTCTCAACTATAGAGTAGTTTTGTTTTTCATGATTTCCTACTTGAAATATATGAATTAAAATGCCAATAGGAATTTTGTAAGGTTGCGTACTTTATACACAACCGGTAGAAGCCCGGCAGAACACTAGTCATCGGCATACGCGGAATGTAGACAGAAGAAACTACAAAAGCAAGGTAACGAAGGTTGCTAATTTTTACACCGTCTGAAAAAGAATACAATACATTTTACCTGTATTTATTATTTCTAATTAAAGAACTTTTTTTTAATGAAAATCTCATATATGCAAGAAAAAAAAAGCACAAACGTATATCACTACCATGAGGCAATTTAGTGGCTAAAAAGTAGTAAAAACAGGTTTAAAAAGTGGAAGATGTTCCTTACTGCACAGCAGAAGAAATTACTGATCGTACAAAATTATTCATATCCTATTGGACTGCTAGCCGCATGAGATGGTCCATGAAGACCTGGAAGCTCACATCATCTGTGAATATGACGTCTCCTCCATGAGAAGAATTATCAGAATTATATGTGACAGATGGATTAAGCTTTGCCAGTAAAAATCGAGCCTGAAATTTTAGAGAAAAGTAATATATAAATTGATTTTTGAACGTGTTCATTAAATAGCCAAGAACTATCAACCCCATCCAGAATTCCAGATCAACTGCAAATAGTACAGAACAAAAAATATACCTGAGACCCGTACTGATCACAGACGACCAAACGGGGTACAGGAAACCGCTCCCTGATTATAGTATCAGCTTCCTCATGTGGAGATTTTAACAATTGGGCAAATACCTGAATGTCATGAAAGGTTCAGCACTGGATGGCAATGCACTACTGCACTTTAAATGCAGCTTAGATAAAAATCTGTGTTAGCCACTAATATATGAAGAAAGGTATATCGATAGGAAGGTGAGATATTACACTAAGGCAGATTATAAGATGTAGTATTTGATAAATAATCTCTGCAAACAAGAATCGAGCTGCCATAGTTGACACGCTATTACCTTGTGGTCTTGTTGATCTTGGTAACCAGCATTTCGCCACTGTGCAATCGTTATCCCATGGAAGATAACAACAGTAAAATAAGAATCCAATAAAAGAATCTTGTCAGCTGCAATTGCAGTTACATCTAAGAGAACTGGCTCTGGCCCAGATTGAAATGAATAGGATATAAGTGAAGGCTGAATCATCACGACTGCATTGGTTACATCTTCCCTGTCCAATACCATCCTAAAATATGCAGTTTCATCGGGACTATTGTTAAAAACCTACATAGAAAACAAATATTTGATAAGCAAAGGTATGAATCTCCCATACATGTCACATTCTTTTCTTAATGAACAAAGGCGAGCTCCCTACCTGAACAAACTGAGAACGCCTCAAATTAAAAATAAATTGGGGAAATATTGATATACGCGGGGACAAACTAAAGGATGAAGGGGTTTCCTTCTGATAGTCACCAAATTTGGAACATAGACGTATCAAAGCTCGATCAAGCCATCTTATAGGATCAAAATCAGCCTGAAAAGAATCCAGAACGAGATAGTGTTACACAAAATGAACAATTGTTAGGATTAAGAATAATCTAAAATCTGTACTACAGAGAAACTATGGCGCAACTGGCATCCAGAGAAACTGCTTACAAGTATTGTTGAGGTCAGGAAGCCATATGACCACAAATAATTCCAGACTTATGCTCTCTCGTTTTCCGAGTGCACGCTTCCTAAATTGCTAAAGGTGTGTTTTTTTTTTGCAAAAAAGTTATATAGGCAAGTTGCTTTAAAAAGTCATATTTCCATTTTCACGTTTTTTATTGCTAAAATACTTAAATTAATCAGACACTAATGAGCCACCCTGATTTGCGTGCGCGGGAGAGAAGTTCCCAACCTTCTCTCCTGAACGCACCCAGTCCCTAAAACTTATGTATCACATGGTTGTATGGGAATTGTACAGAACAGGCCAGAAGAATACGTGAGCACAACAGCATTTAATTGTAATAAGCTTTCGAAGTCTGAAAAATAATTGGTATCCTTTACTGCTGTTTGTGTTTAAACCTACACAAATTTGTATAAAGCAACACAAGCCGAGACCATAGTCTATTATGTTCATATTTTTTTTCTCGAACACGCAAGAGAGTTGCGCTTCATTATATTAAGAAGAAGAAAAGAATCTAAGAAGACTCGTACAAGCCCTTAAGGTTAGTACATTGACACTAAAAGAAATGAAACTACGAGCAGCGACCCAAATAAACTTTATGGCCAAATGCTACTAAGCCCTTTGACCCCCACCGTACACCACAATTTGGCATCATCCCTAATGTCCTGTATAAGAGCATTGAAATTAGGCGAGGTACCTCAAATACGCAAAACGAAGTAAAATAAGCCATGTGATCAAAATAACAAGTTGGTTCATTTTGTGCTGCAAAAAGAAGCTAAGAAGTATGACATATTTGAATTTTGAATAATTGCTATGGCAGATATAGTCAGACTCATAAGTACCTCAGTTTCCATCTTAAATGAGACCAAGCGTGCCATGACAGCAGCTGCAGCTTCTTGGTCAAAGCCACCTATAAGCTCCTAAAGCACACAAAGTTTATTAAGGACAAATGACTGCACTTTTAAATTAAAACACATACACGCAGTGAAACATATTGGGAATGAATAAGCATAATCCCTGCACCTCTATTTTGAACAAGCGAAACTTGTTCGTATTAATGAAATCAACTACATCTGGCAAAAGGAAAATGAATGGGAATTCATGGGTTAAAGACAATAAAAACTTGCCTGCACACTATCAGAACCAGAAACCCATCTTCTGGAGATTGTAGTAGCTCGTAATCTCATTTGTCCCTCATGATGCTGATAACTGATGATGTGTTTCCAACTTAGTCAGGTAAATACATCTTAAACAGAGTAAACTGCTTAGCAAAAGCTAAGGGAAAACAGTTTCTTACTAGGTTAAGAATTGAAAGTAGAACTGGTTACTTGCTGCTTGGCCAATTGTATTAGATCCATCTTTCTTTGCAATATCATATACTAAGCAGAGTGATGTTTTCTTGTCAAGGCCACACATCTTCCAAGCACTAGTATTTCCCTGACCAATAACGGTGTCTGATGACAGAGGGCTTTTCTGCATGTGAAAACTGCAGTGTTAGAAACAACAAAATTACTCTGATTCTATAAGCTACAATCTCTAGTATATAAATGAACTTGTGGTGGTGATAGAAGTTGGTGGAATTTTCAGTGGATAACTATATCTTTTGCACATCTGGCTTGTAAATTGTAATAAGATTTTATTTCTGAATTGATGTCTTAGTTGCAAATTGCAAATTACATATGTTTAACTGATATATTTATTTGGAATTGGTGCAACTCTCAGGGTATTTAGCTAGTACTCCCTCCATCCCAAAATACAGCTACCTAGGAAGCTTTTGGAGGTATTAAAGATTATGGTGCAAGGTCAAAAATACCTCTCGTTATAGTCTAGGCCTAGGTAGTTGGTGTGATATAGTAGTACATTGCTAGGGGTAGGATGGGAAAGCAAGTGCAAAAAAAAAAAAAGATCACCTTTTACAATCCTAGGTAGCTAAAATTGGCACAAATTTTAATCCCAAAGGTAACTATATTTTGGGATGGAGGGAGCAGTATTGAATAAAATAGATAATATACCTTCTCCAGGGAAGCACAAGGTCCAATAATGCCTTGGATCTTGACATCTTTTGAGCAGTTAATCTCAAGAATACCACTGTACAGGAAATGTAAACATATTATATGAATTAAAATACTACCTTTTTTTCAAAAAATTCAATGTAAAATATTAAAAAGGTCTCAAGTATGAGTTCCAGTGCAGCCCGGAATAACTGTTCAAGACTACCATATACAGAATTAGCATACTCATGAGGAAAAAGCACGATAAAAAGAAGCAGCATTAAACAGATCTCCTAATTTCAAGGAAATAATGGTAAATAAAAATTACTATGAGAATTGTTTGAGTTTGAAATAAAAATAAGTCCTATTTAGTTTGTAAACATATGGTGAAATTGAAATTGGCGCACTAGATGCAATGTTCGGAAAAGCCATTAGTGACTTTTAGTAACACATGCAGGTTAATGGTCTTTGTACACAGAATGGCTGGGCTACCTTGAGAACTATATCTGGGCATGTGCGTTTTCAGTGGATGGTATGTACAATACTGATGAGATGTGACGAAGTGTTTTAACTTTTAAAAGGAGGTAGTGAAAACTAATCCAACTAATAATTGTGAAAGAAAAGGGTATAAAGAAACAGTAGTTTGCCGATGGATAAGTTCAGCTTGAATGAGAAAAGTTCAATATGGAAGGTAACTTGAATAAAATCCATGTCTTTAATCTTACAAATATATAACTAAACAAAGTTAGAAAACACTGGAATGACCCAAAATAACTCAAGCTAGGTAAAAGGATTTTACTTGAATGATAATCCAAGATCGTTGTCTGATGACTGAAAAATGCGAAGAAGTGAGTCTTTGAAAACAGAGTGACCAAAACTTTCCGCAAGGACAACAATTCCTCCAGTCTTCTCAATTGCAACCTTCATTTCAGCAACACCAACCTGGGAAAATTAAAGACAAACAATATGTAGTCCAAATAAGATAACCATTCATTTCAATCCACATAATAGAGATACTGTGATGTTGTCTGAGAAAGCATCGAGCAGGATGCTTTTTGTCTGTAAAAAGGTATTTATGGCCTCATGTTAAAAATAAATAAGCAACATACCTGGTCAACTGCACAAGCAAACACATCCAGAACATGCCCCTGGTGCACAAGCTGCTTTGCAATCTGATCATAGAACTTGACAGCTTTATCATAAAGTGGAGCAGAGTCTTTATCAAGATCTTTGTGGGAGCGAATTGGCTCTAACAAGGATTTGGATACAATCTGCGAATTTTTCAAGACAGTAACCATCCCTCACATGTCTACGCAATATAATTTTGTAATGTGAAAAAATATAGTTGACACCACGACTAAGCAAATAAACATTTGTAGAGCCAAATAAACACCGCGATCAAGGCAATTATATGCTTGTGCACATTGTTGCCCTGTAATATAGGGTTATCACATATTGCCTATTGGTGCGCAACGAATTGATGTGATGTGAATGAAAACAGTGAGATAGATGTGAGCTTACCTTAAAAAAACAGTTGTCATTTGTGCTAGAACAAAGCTAAAAGACTAGCATGAAACTAGGTAGGTGTGCCTTTCTATTGCTTATTTAATTAATTAAATAGTCCACAAGCACATATCAAAGGAGATATATGAGCATGCAAATCAATTTCTGACAGTATAGATGAACAAGTAATTTTAAAGAGAATGCACTGCAATAGAATTAGGACTCACAGAACCAGGTCCCTCTGTAGATGGACCACCAACAAATGCCATAATCCTAGCACCTGAACCAGGGACACAGACACCAAGAAGACTGGCTGCCACGCTTAATGCAGCTCCAGTGCATCTTGATGCACGTTGATCAGCTGGAACAGGCCAAGGGTCCTTTTGCAATTCTTCTATTACCTACAGATGCAGAGAAATCTTATCATCAATTTGAACCATTGAAAGTTCAGGATAAGATGTTATATTACATATACAATAGTATTTCCTATTATTATATTATTGGTTCTTAACTGAATTCAACACAAACTCGCACTCAGAAGCAGGTAACAGGAACCTAGCAATGCTCTCTGATGAAAGACCGTCCCTAGTACCAGCAATCACCCCTGTAGTGGGTTTTTTCTTCCCTGCAAAGAAGCACATTTGATCCAACATTTCATCCTTGGTGACCTCCTTTGTTCCCTTGAATACATATGATTTTGGAAGCAAGCCAAAACCCAATTCATGAACCTATATGCAACAATGTTGAAAATATTACTAAATTAACATATGCATAAAACAATTAAGAATGGAGCATTCATGAGAGCACAGTGAACCACCTGTACATATGTCCCAAAAGTAATGAATCCAACAAGGGAATTATCTGGTAATAGCTCAACAACTTGTGCGAGTGCAGACTTCAAATAACCAATTTCTTCCTCAATCATGCAAGTATCAACAACAAACATGAAAACCGGTGGCACTGCAGGGCCAGTTTCAGCAGTGGATATGTACTCAACTGTGGTGTACTGAGGGAAAAGTTCCGCAGGGAGATTGCTTTCTGAGATTGAGGAGTAATGCTGTGGGAAGTGATTGCGCTGAAAGCAGAATGGGCAAACCCAGATCTTTGCGACATAGTCAACAATGGAGAAAGGGTTGAGGATGGAACGGCACATCCGGCAACGAAGGGGAGAATATGGGAGAACAGGGATATCAGGAACTTGTTTCAGAGGAGTATAGATAGCAGAAATAGGAACAACACAGCTCAAAGCATCCTCCCTCGAGCCTGGAATAACATTCCAGGGCATCCTTATCCCATCTTGTGCCTCAAGGTCAAGGAACTCAGACATTTTCAGCAGTCTTTATATAATTCTGTCAGGCCTCCACAAGTAAAAGGATATGCCGCCTGCAATATCAAATTATTAGCTTTGCTGAATACTGAAGAACTGAAAGAAATTAAACAATAAATACGAAAAATATAATCAAGACAAAAAATAACAAAGAAAAGAAGGCCCTTGAAAGTGGATGGGGTTACTGCAAGGAAAACCAATAACCCTGATCCAAAACCTTGAAAGTCGATTTACGTATGACAAAGTGGTTGCTAATGGTCGATATCTCTACTTATTCAACTTCACAAGGCGAAGTTGGTCTGACATTGCAAAACTCTCACTCTCTAATTATACAAAACTACGAGCTAACAAATACCAATATTTACGGTCCAACTAACCAAAAAAAAAAACTCGCGGAATTTGCATAATTACACACAGATCAGAACCTAACTATTCGCCTGCCAATTAAAAAAAAAACATAGACCAGAATTGAAGTATTCGCTTGTCCCACATTGTGTTTGTGCTCCAAAACACACACACACACACACGAAGGGTTTCCTCCTATTTCATACACATGCTTAACTCCGTAGATTCAGAATTGAATCACCCCCATCCATGATCAAACGACTTCGCACCAGAGAACGAGCAACCCCAGATCCCCTAAAAACATCGCCCCAAACCCAAAATCTCAAATAAGTGGAGCAGCCAGCCAAGGGGACAAGGCGGCTAACCTGCGAATACTAGAACGCTGCTAGGCAACGGGGTGCTACTGACCTGACAGCACCGCGCCGCAGGCAGCGGCGGCCGGAGTCGGTGGAGGAGGCGGCCGAGGCGAAACGGGCGGGGCGCGCGAGCGCGATGCGATCGGGAGAGGACTCCACCTCCGGCAAACAGTAGCGCCGGCTGGGTCCTCCGGTCCCAGTAGTCAGTGACAAGCTCTGATCGGAGATGTGGCCAGATTCCCCAAACCGCAAAGCCCACGATTCCACGAACATGCTGGGCTGGGCCGGGCCAAAATTATGTTGGGCCGGAGCGCGATTTCTACGTACTTGCCGGGCCAAAATCATGTTGGACCGGACGTGATTTCCACGTGCATGCCGGGCCAAAATCATGTTAGGCCGGAACGGGATCTGAGCCGCCTATTTCTGATTCAACGGTAGAGATGTCCTCCACAAAAGCTTCGCCAACCAAACCCCCTCTCCGGCGATATCCGCCGGCGTCCTTCCCCAGCGAGCTCCACGACCGGAGCCGCCGGCTGCGGCGGATCGCTCCTCGTTTCCGCCCGCCACAGCTTTAGCGGAGCTCCGGCGACCCCGCCGTCCCGCGCATGGCCCGCTTCCCGGCTTCGCCTCCTTTGCGCTCGGCGAAGCCCAGGTACCCGCCTCACCCTCTCTCTCTCTCTCTCTCTTTGAATGAATTGATTGGTTTACATTTTATTGCTGGTTGTTGGATCGAAGTCCAGGGTTTACGATTCCGATGAAATCCGGTCAGATTTCGCGAAATTTCGATGTTTCAACGAGGCTTGAAAGTAGAAACCGTATGAGATTTCGAGGAGTTTCATCAAATTCAAATTTAAATTGATAAAAAAAGAAAAAAATCAAAAAAAAATCTTATAAATACTATGATATTTATAGAACCTATTGGGATATAAATTTTCAAAAAAATGATGTATTGTGTGTATTTACGGAAACTTACATCAAGAAAAAAATTTCAGCAAATTACCTCTATTACAAATTACTGATCGAAATTTTGATGATTTCGATCGGAATTTCGCCAAAACCGACCGGTTTTCGAGAACTTGTCGACAAACTTAGGGAATTTGTATTCAAATTTTGATTTATGAAATTTGTTCGGAATTTACCGGTTTTTCACTGGATTTCGCGAAATTCCGAATTCCGCAAGTGCGTGTCGGAATCGTAAACCCTTGATGGAACAATAATATGATGAGCGAATGAACACGAATAGTGAAGAAATTGAGGACGAATTGGTGATTAGTTGGCTTCCTCTATGAGATCTACCTCGCCAGCAATCTTCAGTAAAATCTTACACTTAATTATATTATTCCACCATGGAACTAACAAATGACAATGCACGCTGAAATGGCCTGTTAGGTACGCAAATCCATCGACATGTCATGCTGAAATCAATTACAGCCCTGCGGCAACTATGAGACCGTGCGTCAAATTCTGTACGGGAAAATCACTTTTGGAACAACTTATCGTCAAATCATATGAAAAGAATTAAAAAAATGCAATTGAAAACGATATCATGAGCCATGCTTTGAAAAATGAAACAATGGACTGTTCCCATCAATTCGAGTAATTGACTACCCCAAATGTCTGCCATAAACAACCCACAACTTCTAACCTCTATATGATGCTCTATCAGTCTAGCTACAATGCCATCCTGGTAGCTTCTTGATTTGTTGATTGCACAAGGAAACCAGTCCTAATCTTCTAGGGTCTAAACTCTAGCCAGAACTACTCAACACCTGGTGAGTTATGGAGTGCCTGATAGTGAGTGTTGACCCTTTTCTTCCCTGAAGATTTCGTTGTGATTTCTTGTAAGGAAGTTCATCATTGAGCAAGAAGTCCTTTATTAAAAGCCTCCAAAGGATCATTTTATATCTCCGCTACTACTATATCTTTACCTTATGACCCAAATTTCGATGCACCAGCTCGTAGTACCACTTCACTGTGAAATTCAGTTCAATGCAAGTGACCGGAGTTCCTTGATGATTCATGTGCTGCCAGTGTCGGCATTATTGCTCTTGAGTAAGTTGCAGACCAGCAGTGCCGCTGGTACAAACATGTGCAGAACAATGCAATCTTAGCCGTTATAATGGTCCACCTTACGAGTTTTGCAGCTGGGCAGCCGGAAAACCACCCGTATGACCGTATCGCTTTAACTGAACACTTTATGTTTCTCCTTTGACAATCAAAGTTGTGTCCCTGACCACTCTGCATGCACCCACTGCTTTACTAGGATTTAGACTGGATGTTGGCTCACCCAAAATTCACTGGGTTTCTGAATTCTGACCTTTCAATTTGCACAGGATTGGTCCCATTGGATTGCAATACTGTAGCATCGAGAGCTGTAGACTGTGGTCTGTAGCATTGTCGAGTGTGCCGTCAGTAGTGGAGTGCTTGGTCCCTCCAAGCAAATTCTTCATCAGATGCCACTGCTTTTTACTACTAGCGATTCTCCTTTTCCTTTTGGTCGTATCATTTGAGTTGACATGTCATCGAGTAAAGTTAACCAACCGTGCGCTCCTGCCTCGCTTTATTCTGCTTTTACATTTGTGCTGCAATGCAGCAAAGTTCTGTCTTTACCTCATTCTGTCATCCAGATGGTACAAAGAACTGCTTTGCTAAAATTACAGAAAGACTTTTTTTTTCAGAAAGCAAAAACCATCCAAAAAATCAGATGCAAAGAAAGCAGAAGGATTCTGAAATTCTAGCCAGGGGGAGTGGAGTGAGTGAGGGTTCTGAACTCTGAACAACATGCAAAACTGAAAAATCTCAAGGTTCATCCGAGTTATTCAGCACACAGGAGTACACGAGTATACGACACGATTACACCAACACATGCAAACCAAATTGCATGTTATTCCAAAAATCCAAACGGAAACCAACAAGATTACAAGAAGCACACTCTCACATCACCATATCGATCTCTCCACACAACGAGGTTAACTATACCTGACAGTGAAAATCTCGCATTCATCGTCGCATGCCCGCCGCAGCGTTGCCGCTTGCTAGAATGGACGGTTAAAAAGGTTCGTCTTGGCTAATAGCTTCGACAAAGTTCAGCTGCTGCTCCTACTCGGAGTAGTCTTGTAACTGTAAGCTGGAGCCGGGCTCCCGGCGAGGTTGCTGCTGCGCTTGCGCCACTGCCACGAGTCGGCCGGCGTGCTGGGCAGCGGCGGCAGCGGCAGGACGGCGGGGCCGGGGAGGCGGCAGAGCCCGAACGGCCACCCTTCGCAGTCACGGAGCCCCTCCCACTTCGCCGGCGACAGCAGGGGAGGCGGCGGGTCCACGGCGGCGAACGACGACGACGCCACGGTCGCGCCACGGCTCGTGCTGCGCGAGAAGAAGCTCTTCACCGAGAAGAACGCCTCGCTCTCGTCGTCGGCGTCGGCGTCGTCGCCGCCTACCTCCTCCTCCTCCTTGCCCTTCGTCTTCTCCTCCTCCTCCGTTACCGACTCCTTGGGACTCGGAAACTTCTCCAGAACGCTCCTCGGGTCGAGCGGCGTGAACGACCAGACGAACGGGCTCGACATCGCGGAATCCAGGCTGCACCTCGCCCTCTTCTTCATCTGCCGGTTCCTCATCTCGTTCATGATCACCTGCACCATCAATCGCAAGAACACAAAAACACGTGGATCGATGATCAAGAACTAGCTAGATGTAGACTTGTAGTTTTCCGTTTGTGAAATTATCTTGTGTTGCTGCTGCAGCTGATGCGAACCTGCTTGGTGTCGAGCACTTCGTCGAGCAAGCTGTCATCGTCGTCGCTGTCGTCGCCGGAGCTCCAGCCGGCGGCGGGGATCCTGGCGCAGGGGACATGGCAGTGGGCGTAGGTCTCCCTGATGAGGGAGGAGAGGGACTTGCAGTAGTGATTGGTGGCCGGTAGCTTGGGATGATACTCCTGTGCCAGGCAAGGCATTGTTTGTTCCTCACGATCGATCGATCGATCGATCAATCCAGTTGCTTGTGGCGATCGTTCATGCGATCGAATCGATGCGTGGTGCGTATAAATGGTGGCTTCGCCGTGTGGAGATTGGAGAATGGGTTTTCGGGAGGACGAAGAGGGGGATGTGGACGTGCATGACAAGTGCCCTGCAACTTAAAAGGAGCTAGAGGCTCACTACTTGATCGGTATTGGAGCATGTGTAACACTGTAACTTGTAATCCTTTGGGTTGAAGGCTAAGTAAGAAATATTTTATCTCGACAGTACACTGCAAACTGTGGAGTGTTGCGTTTATTCCAAATAACATTCGACCACTAAAAATTTTATGGTTATATAAGTCTTGGTATACAGGTACTACTACATGTTTCGCCAGTAGTAGTGTTTGAGTGGGTTATTTGTCGTCCTGTCAGTGTGACGCATTGAGAATGACCATACTTTTGAGAGTGTTTCAGTTGCAATCTCCCAATCGACCTGGAATTCAAAGTGAAGGGAATTAAATCGCATCATTAGTAAACAGTATTCGCCTCAACACCTCAACAAGATCACGACTACAACTGCAACACGTACTTGTTCTTTAATCCACAAGGCTCCCAGCTCCAGGCCGGTACCAAACCGGTACACTTTTCCGGTGAAACGTCGCCGTTGGGATAAATTTGCCTTCTTCTCCACACCCCCACGCAGCACTAAATTCAGGGGAGAAAATAACCGTGCAACGTACTACTCATCAACGCATAGTTCCAAGCTATATAACCGTGTTTGCTTGCAGTTGTGGTGGCTGCGTCAGATCACGCTCGTTTTTTTCTCTTTTGCCGGTTGCTTCCACGGCGAGCTCAGGCAAAGCGAGCTCGTCGTGGCCGGCGAAATGCTCGAGTGCGTGCGCTCGCGCCGCTCATGGCCGTTGTTTTCGCGGCTCTCTTAAAGCAAACGCTAAACCAACCTCGCACCAACTGCTATGCCAAGTGTGAGGCGAGGCAGGACGAAGGCTACCTCGCATAGGGTTCTCACTTCTCAACGACGATGAGGTCATGGAGCACTAAGGAGAGATGCAGGAAACTGTTTTAAACACTCGGGTGGACGTCCACCCGTTTCTTGCATGCCATCTAAACGGTTATAAAAAATTTTCAAAAAAATTGACATGATAGATTAATATGTAATATATCACTTCACAAATATGCAAGTTCAAATTTGACTTCTACAAGTTATGACAAAAATAACAAATTTGACTGCGAATATACGTATACTAGTTAGAGTGTGATTTGTTATTTTTGCTACAACTCGTAGAAGTCGAATTTGAACTTGCATGTTTGTGAAGTGATATATTACATATTAATCTATCTTATGAATTTTTTTAAAATTTTTTCATAATTATTTAGGTGACATGCAAAAAACGGGTGGTTGTCCACCCGAGAGATTAGAATCCATCTCAGAGATGCACTCTAGAACTTACATGCGAAGAACTTCTAGTTCAAGAGATATGGCGTGTAGCTTTCAGGAGTTTAACTTCTGGGTAGAGTTAAATTTCTCTTGCCTTTTGGCTCGCCTCTAGAATATGTGAAGGATATTGTTAAGTGAGAATACGATTCTCAAGATGAAATGCTTCGATTTTTTTAGTGCACTATCTATCTTTTTACGGCATTTTCAACCCAATAACTAGAATGGTGTCCATAGTATTAAATAAGCTACCACCAAGGATGAAAAATAATGTGGTAAGTGAATAAATGAGGAAAGAGAAGGAAACCATGTCTTGCATGAGGCCTCCTTTAATGGTTGAGCTAGTGCACTAGCTCATACTTGTCCACCTCATACAAGAGATAGCAAAAAGTTTATTTTTTTAATAGATTGTCTCATAGCACATTGTTTAAAATGTTTTAAGTTCCACAGTCCCTCTCACATTTTTTTAAGAGCTTAGCTCTTGAAGAAGAGATAGTGCATTCTCTCTTCTTATCTTCTCTCTCTTCCACATCATACAAAAGTTGATGTGAAGATTTATGAGTTAGCTGACTCATCCTTGTTGGAGGAGGCCTGAGACATAGTTTCTACACAATATTCAAGACATCATGTAAGATAAGTAGCATTAAATTTAAGTATGGAATATTGGTGTTTGCATTGGAAGAGTAGTGTCTAGTACTAGTTTCTTGATGATGTAGAGTTTATGTAAACCATATCTAGTGTCTTGGGTTAGAAATGGCCTTATGATCTACAAGTTAGTACTGTACCTCTAAAGTATAGTAGTAGTAATGATTAATGAAGACAGTAACTGTATTTATGTAGTTTTCATTTGCTCAGTTTTATTAGGTTTTAGGACAACTTGGATGTACAAATTAAGTTTAGGTGTAACTCTCTCGGTTCCAAAATATACTAATTTCTAAATTGTTTGGCAAATACTAGATTTAGGTCACTTCAATAGTTAATTTTTGAATTTTGAATTGCTTAGATTTTCTTTCTAGCCATCCGATTGGCTTTGAAATCATTGAAGCCATGGGAATTATGGGAATCAACATATAGAAATCCTTGTTATATTAATTGTGATACAAAATTTAGATTCCCGGCGATACAAAATTTAGATCCTAAATATCCTTATATTTTGAAACGGATGAATGTAATCAAGTAAGTTGGCTGCGGCACTTGTCAATACGCAAATTCTTTGCCGTACATGGCAAGCAGTGCACGCACATGCAGAATGTATACAAAAATGCAACGCAAGTAAAATAGATGAGCAATGTGACCACCGTCTTTGTACAGATGACTTACCGCTAACGCCAGATATAACTTTACAGACAACTGGATACTAATGCTGATGGGTGATAGATTATTCATCATCAGTTTATCATTAGAATACGGCACAACTGTTCTGTATATAGGATACCGTCCTTGCTTAGCAGTACAGATACTACTAAACGATAAATTACAGCAAGGACGGCAAGTCGGCAACTAACAACGGCTTCTTGTCACTTGTCAAGACAAGAGGCTATAGAGTTTAGACGGCTAAATAACATCGCTTTTCAAACCTAATGTCATGTGGGGGATTCCGTTTCACAGACGACGTGAAGGAGTTGGACGTCGAGGAATTGTCGCACGGGAAGGAGATTAGACGTGCCAAGTACTGATAGATTAGTTTTGGTCGTTTTCTATCCGGATTGTTAGAGATAAATTATTAAAGGAGTTTGTTAGGGAGTCTGTTAGTTTGGGTCTTATATATATATTGTAATGGAAACTGAGGAAAGGCAACAAAAGAATTAATCTAATCTTCCAGCTATATTTCTGCTTCTTCTTCCTTTGGTGTGCCCTTCTCCTGCATACTTCTTTCTTTCTATTCGTAAGATCGTCAAGACGCCTCGGCAGTCGAGGCGGCCTCGGCCTCGGCCTCCTTCGTTTCATCCTTATAATCTGCGATCGTTACCGGATCGTGACAACTTGGTATGAGAGACACTTCCTGCTCCTGTGGGCATGTCGTCATCTACCGAACAGCCTCCGCCTTCTGGCATTGAGAAGAAGCTCAATTATGTCCTCAAACGCCTCGAGCGCCTCGACGTCGTGGAAGATAAATTGTCCACCCTCGACACCAATCAAAAGTCCCACGATGCGGCCATCAAGCGTTTGGAGATAGGTGCTCCGGGCGTTCTCTCCCACCGGCCGGGCAGCGACGGCGGGAGCGGCAGCGGCGGCGGCTGCGGCGTTCCTCGCTATCACAAGTGGGATTTTCCACTGTACGACGGCACGGGCGACCCGACCACTTGGATTAGCCGCTGCGAACAATTCTTCCGTGGCCAGCGCACTGTGGAAGAGGAGAAAGTCCGGACTGCGGCGTTCCATCTCACCGGCGCGGCGCAAGAGTGGTACACACACGTGGAGCGCGACTATGGCACACCGCCATGGACACGTTTCATCGAGATGGTCAAACTCTGTTTTGGACCACCGCTGCGTCACAACAAGCTCGGCACACTGGCAGAACTCCGTCGCACCGGCTCCGTCGCTGAATTTCAGGAGCGTTTCCTCTCGTTACTGAGCCGGGCGGACCACTGACAGAGGAGCAACGGATCGAGCTCTTCACGGCGGGCCTGCAGGGTCGCCTCCGCATCGACGTGTGTTAGATGATAAGGTTAGTTAGCTAGATAGATTGGTTCTTATGTTCAGTTTGTTGTAACTAACAGAGGGATAGGTTAAGATCTCTCATCCTTTGTATGTGCCACGCTAGGGGCTATTCCTAGCCTATATAACACGCAGGCGTACCTAGAGGAAGGGTATCGCTTCCATCACATGGTATCAGAGCCTTCCACCTTCCACCGATCAATCTTTCGATCTAATCTCCCAACTCCCGACGCAAATGGCGTCTTCTTCCTCCAACCCATCTGCTCTCAATGGGCAGACAGTTTCTGAGAAGCTCACCAAAGGCAACTTCGTGCTGTGGAAGGCGCAGGTGCTTGCCGCGCTGCGTGGTGCACAGATGGCTGGCTTCCTCGACGGGAGCAATCAGGCACCGGCTGCAACAATCATCGTCACCAGGGACGATGGCAAGACCACCAAGAAGGTGGCTAATCCGGCGCTAGTGCAATGGAAGGCGCAGGAACAGCAGGTTCTCAGCTACCTGCTGTCGTCTCTGTCGCGTGAGGTGCTCACCCAGGTGACAACACTCACAACGGCGGCAGATGTTTGGGAGGCAATTGAGAGCCTCTTCGCATCTCAATCCCACGCCCGCATCCTCAACACTCACATCGCGCTCTCCACCACCGTGAAAGGAAACCGAAGCATGGCAGAGTATGTTGGTAAGATGAAATCTCTTGCGGATGACATGGCTTCTGCAGGAAAACTAGTTGATAATGAGGAGCTCATCTCCTACATTCTTGCTGGGCTGGACTTCGACTACAACTCGGTGGTCTCGTCTGTCATGGAACGCACTGGTCCAATCTCTATGAGCGATGTCTATGCGCTCCTGGTTGGCTTTGAGTCGCGGCTGGAGCTTCTCCAGAATGCGGCCAACCCTTCTGCCAACACCGCGTCGCGAGGAGGGTGCGATGGAGGCGGTCGTGATGGCAGAGGACGCGGCGGCGGCAACCCTGGACGTAGCGGAGGCTTTGGGCGTGGTCGTAACGATGGCAAGCCCAAGCCGACGTGCCAACTCTGCGGCAAGATCGGCCACACCGTCGCCAAGTGCTGGAAGAGGTTTGATCCCTCTTTCACCGGTGAAGAGAAGAACGCCAACAACGCAGCAGCGAACTCCTACGGCATCGACACAAACTGGTACATCAACAGCGGCGCCACCGACCACATCACTGGAGAGATGGAGAAGCTCACGGTGAAGGACAAATATACCGGCATGATCAAGTCCACAATGCTAGTGGCGCAGGTATGAATATCAATCATGTTGGTCATACTGCAATTCGTACCCTTACTCGTGATCTAACGTTGAAAAATGTCCTCCATGTTCCTGACGCATGCAAAAGCCTTGTTTCTGCCCATCGCTTTACTCGTGACAATAGAATATTTGTTGAACTTCATCCTTTCTTCTTTTTGGTTAAGGATCAGGTAACGAGGATACCACTCCTTCAAGGCAGGTGTAGATCTGGCCTCTATCCTCTGCCAACAGACAAGCTCCAAACCATCTCCAACAAGCAGGCCTTTGGTGTCATCAAGCCCTCTCTGTTCCGGTGGCACAGTAGATTAGGGCACCCTTCTTTTTCTGTTGTCAATCGCGTCATTAGCCAGAATAATCTCCCAGTTGTTAGGGATTCTAGTCAAGAGTTTGTGTGTGATGCTTGCCAGAAAGGCAAGAGCCATCAGCTACCCTATCCTAAGTCCAGTAGCGTTTCTATTGAACCTTTGCAACTTGTGTTTTCCAATGTATGGGGTCCTGCTATAAACTCTGTTGGCAATAAAGTTTATTATGTTAGTTTCACCGATGACTTTAGCAAATTCACTTGGATCTATCTTCTTAAACACAAATCTGAGGTCTTTGCCAAGTTTCAGGATTTCCAAAATCTTGTTGAACGCTTGACAAACAGAAAAATCAAAGCTGTGCAGACGGATTGGGGCGGGGAATATCAACGCCTTAATTCCTTTTTTCAGCGCATTGGGATTGAACACCACGTTGCCTGTCCCCATGCACATCAGCAGAACGGTTCTGCCGAGCGCAAACACCGTCACATCGTTGAGGTCGGGCTCTCGTTGCTTGCTCATGCCTCTATGCCTCTCAAATTCTGGGATGAGGCCTTCACCACCGCTGCCTATCTCATAAACAGGACCCCAACCAAAGTGATCAACTTTGAAACCCCTCTCCAACGTCTGTTTAACCTGCCCCCAGATTATTCTCTGCTTCGCACCTTTGGCTGTGCCTGCTGGCCGAATTTGCGTCCCTATAACGCTCGCAAATTAGCCTTCCGTTCTAAACAATGTGCTTTTCTGGGTTATAGCACGCTTCACAAAGGTTTTAAGTGCCTAGATATCTCTACAGGGCGTGTGTATATTTCCTGTGATGTTGTCTTTGACGAACAGATCTATCCATTTGAAAAACTTCATCCCAACGCCGGTGCTCACCTCCGATCTGAGATCAATCTCCTCCCGGCGCACCTTCTTCCGCTGCTTGATCACGGGGGTGTACAGATGCATGATCAACCGCTGATTGATAATTCTAACCCTGCTAATCCAATTATTGAGAATAGTGCAGGTAGCGGTGCAGGCAATGGAGAAGATCAGGGAGAAAATGATGCAGAAACGACACAGCACGGGCATGATATCATGCAGAGCTCCGGCGGGCATCTACCGGTGGCCATCATGACTCTCTGACGCACAGTGCCATGCATGGCGCAGAGAACCAGGTGGACCAGGAGGGCTCGGCGTCGTCTCGGTCTGCAAAACCGGTCACGCCGCAACACGCGGCGAGTCCCTCACCCACGCCAACCGCGTCGCCACATGCGGAAGCTTCGTCTCCGTCGGGGGACATCGTGGGACCAGCTTCACGTGGGCCGTCGCAGGAGGATCAAGACACGTCTACATCAGCTCCTGATTCATCCACATCGCATGATGATGACAGTGCTCAGCCTGCCGCCCAGCCGACTCGACCAGTGACCAGAGCACAGCGTGGTATCGACAAACCAAAGAAATACACAGATGGCACAGTAAGGTATGCAGGACTCACACATACAGGAGAACCAGGTAATCTCCAAGAGGCTCTAAGTAATACTAATTGGAAGTCAGGTATGGATAGTGAGTTTGCTGCTTTAGTGAGAAATAAAACCTGGCATCTAGTTCCACCAAAGCAGGGGGTGAATGTAATAGATTGTAAGTGGGTCTATAAGATTAAAAGAAAGGCAGATGGAACAATAGATAGATATAAGGCTAGGTTAGTAGCAAAGGGTTTTAAACAACGTTATGGTATTGATTATGAGGACACCTTCAGTCCGGTAGTTAAGGCTGCTACTATTAGACTTGTTCTATCACTGGCTATGTCACAGGGATGGAGTCTTCGACAGCTTGATGTACATAATGCTTCCTTGCATGGCTATCTTGAAGAAGATGTGTACATGAGGCAGCCAGCAGGATACGAGGAGGAAAAGATGCCACACTATCTCTGTAAGTTGGATAAGGCTTTGTATGGCTTAAAACAGGCACCTAGAGCCTGGTACTCCAGGTTGAGTAAAAGGCTACAAGAACTTGGTTTTGTTTCATCTAAGGCTGATACATCTTTGCTCTTCTATAACAAGAAGGGACTTGTTATTTTTCTGCTTGTGTATGTTGATGATATTATAGTTGCTAGCTCTTCTGGTCAAGCAGTTACAGTTTTACTCAAGGAACTTGAGAAAGATTTTGCTCTGAAAGATCTTGGGGATCTACACTACTTTCTGGGAATTGAAGTTAAGAAAACTGAGAAAGGTTTGCTGTTGATGCAGGAAAGGTATGCGGGTGATATTATAAAGAGAACTGGAATGAGTAATTGTAAGCCTGTGAGTACTCCCCTCTGTGTGTCTGAAAAGCTGTGGTTAAATGATGGTGAGTTTTTGGGTGTAAATGATGCTAGTCAGTGCAGGAGTATTGTTGGGGCCCTACAATACTTAACCCTTACAAGACCAGATATATCCTTCTCAGTTAACAAAGTGTGACAATTCTTACAGAATCCTACCGTTGTACATTGGGCAGCAGTAAAGAGAATACTTAGATATCTGCAAGGTACTCTTGGCCTAGGATTAAAGATTGATAAATCCTCTTCTTATACTGTTAATGCTTTCTCTGATGCAGACTGGGCATGATGTCTAGATGACAGGAGATCCACTGGAGGTTTTGCAGTCTTTCTGGGATCAAATATGATATCCTGGAGTGCCAGGAAGCAAGCTACTGTGTCGCGCTCTAGTACTGAAGCTGAGTATAAAGCTTTGGCTAATGCAACTGCCGAGGTAATGTGGGTTCGTAAGTTGCTAGAAGAGATTGATTTGCCGCATTCAGGACCATCTCAATTATGGTGTGATAATATTGGGGCTACATATTTGTCAGCATGCCCTGTGTTTCATGCTAGAACAAAACACATAGAAGTGGATTATCATTTTGTCAGAGAACAGGTGGCGCAGAAAATGTTAGAAATTCGGTTTGTTCCGTCGCAAGATCAAATTGCTGATGGATTTACGAAGCCTCTTCCTGTGAGACAATTACAATTGTTCTGTAACAATCTCAATCTTGGAGAGTTGAGATTGAGGGGGAGTGTTAGATGATAAGGTTAGTTAGCTAGATAGATTGGTTATTATCTTCGGTTTGTTGTAAGTAACAGAGGGATAGGTTAAGATCTCTCATCCTTTGTATGTGCCATGCTAGGGGCTATTCCTAGCCTATATAACACGCAGGCGTACCTGGAGGAAGGGTATCGCTTCCATCACACGTCGAACTCGAAGCCCCTGCTTCCCTGGACACGGCGATGAGCCTCGCCCGCGCGTACGAGCTGCGCGCCCAGACGGAGGAACCCTCACGCAGCGACACGGCGAATGTCCTAGCGCGGCCTGCAGTGCCGCGCCCAGTACCCTCTTCGTCGCTCCCGACCGCGGCCGGCACTCCTCCCGCGGCGCCACAGCCGGCTTCCGGTGCCAAGCCCAGCCGCATACCACTCCGCACACTCACCCCTGCAGAGATGCAATCTCGCCGGGAGGCCGGCCTCTGCTTCAACTGTGACGAGAAGTTCACGCCGGGCCACCGCTGCAAGCGACTGTTTTGGTTATGCGCGCCGACCATGGACGATGGCACCGACGACGACTCCCTGGACGCAGCGGACGACAACAGCCCCAGCATCTCGCTGTACGCCATCGCCGGCATGCGCCCACAGGGAAGCAACACCACGCAGCTCCACGTCGAAATCAATGGTCACACCTTCACGGTGCTCCTCGACTCCGGCTCAACACACAACTTCATCAGCAAACAAGCATCCCTCACGGCCGAACTTGCCATACAGCCATGCCTCGGTCTCCGGGTGCACGTGGCCAACGGTGATCGCGTGGAGTGCAGCAGCGTCGCCGCTGGCACCACCATCGTCATCAACTCTCTCGACTTCACGTTGGACTGCTACGTCATGCCGCTGGACACATTCGACATGGTACTTGGCATTCAGTGGCTCGTGTCGCTTGGGCCAGTGCTGTGGGACTTCACGTCACGCTGCCTCTCATTCTCCCGCGACGGCCGCACCATCACATGGGAGGGCGTCGACACCTCTGCAACGCCGCCCGGACGCACCTTCATTTGCTCCGACGCTGCCATCCTCGACAGCCTCCTCGACGAGTTCAGCGACATCTTCGCGGAGCCAAGGGGTCTCCCTCCACCACGCCGGCATGACCACAACATACATTTGCTTCCCTCTACAGCACTGGTGGCCGTCCGACCGTACCGCTACGCCCAACACCAAAAATACGAACTCGAACGACAATGCGACGACATGTTAGCGCAGGGCATCATCCGCCATAGCTCGTCGCCGTTCTCCTCACCCGTCCTCCTCGTCAAGAAACGGGACGGCTCGTGGCGCTTTTGTGTCGACTACCGCGGTGGTCGAGGAGCTCCTGGACAAACTAAAGGGCGTGCATTTCTTCACCAAACTCGATCTCCGCTCCGGCTACCATCAAGTGCGCATGTGGCCAGCCGACGTGGACAAGACGGCGTTTCGCACCCACCAAGGCCTGTTCGAGTTCCTCGTCATGCCATTCGGCCTCACCAATGCTCCCGCGACCTTCCAGGCTCTCATGAACGAAGTACTACTACCATACCTGCGGAGGTTTGTGCTTGTGTTTTTCGATGATATCCTCATCTACAGCACATCTTGGGCGGATCACCTCCGACATGTCCGCGCAGTCTTCACCACGCTTCGTCAACATCGGCTGTTCCTCAAGCGATCCAAGTGCTTATTCGGTGAGACGTCGGTTGCCTACCTTGGCCACGTTATCTCCGGCGCAGGCGTCGCCATGGACAACGCCAAGGTTCAAGACGTGTTGGACTGGCCGACGCCCAAGTCCGTCAAGGCGTTGCGCGGATTCCTCGGGCTCGCAGGCTACTACCGGCGCTTCATTCGTGGTTTCGGCGAGTTGGCAGCCCCTCTCACCCGGCTCCTAAAGCGGGGCTCTTTCGTGTGGTCACCAGAGGCAGCTCACGCCTTCACGTCTCTGCGCCAAGCACTCACATCCGCCCCGACATTGCAGCTCCCATACTTCACTACGCCATTCGTCGTCGAGTGTGACGCTTCGGGATCGGGATTCGGCGCGGTGCTTCACCAGGGCGCCAGACCAGTGGCATTCTTCAGCCGGCCGATCGCCCCCCGCCACGCCAAGTTGGCAGCCTACGAGCGTGAGGTCTGGTGCAGGCCGTGCGCCATTGGCGTCCATATCTCTGGGGCCGAGCTTTTGTGGTGCGCACGGATCACTACAGCCTCAAGTACCTTCTGGACCAACGTCTCTCCACAATTTCGCAACATGCCTGGGTCAGCAAGCTTCTTGGATTTGATTTCTCTGTGGAATACAAGCTGGGCCGTCAGAATACAGTTGCCGATGCTCTTTCGCACCGCGACGCCGACGATGCAGTTTCACTCACCATTTTGTGCCATTTTGGCACCATCATTTTCTCTGTTCGACCGCATCCGTGCCGAGCATGCATCACATCTGGCGATTGTTGCTTTACGCGATCAGCTTCAAGCTGGCACCCTTGACGGACCTTGGGCAGTGGTGGATGATTTGCTCACGTTCGCCAGCAAAATTTATATTCCGCCTGATTCAGTACTCCTGCCAGATGTGGTGGCTGGCGCACATGCAGTTGGCCATGAGGGTGTCCAAAAGACCATGCAATGCTTCAAGGCTGATTTCCACACGCCGCGAATGCGAGCCATTATCCAAGAACACATAGCAAGCTGCATTGTCTGCCAACGGAATAAGTCTGAACATCTGCATCCCGCCGGTCTCCTTCAGCCTTTGTCAGTGCCGTCATAGGTTTGGTCCGACATTTCCATGGATTTCGTCGAAGGATTAACTAAGGTATATGGCAAGTCTGTCATTTTATCGGTAGTGGATCGTTTCTCTAAGTATGCTCACTTCATCGCTTTGGGACATCCATATTCTGCTTGCTCAGTGGCGGCTGCATTCTTCGCTGATATTGTTCGTCTTATGGCATTCCAACGTCCATCGTCAGTGATCGGGATCCGGTATTCACGGGTCAATTTTGGCAAGAGCTATTTCGCCTCGCGAATGTTCGTCTTCATAGGAGTTCGGCTTTTCACCCGCAGTCAGACGAACAGACTGAAGCTGTTAATAAGACAATAGCTATGTACCTCCGTTGTCTCACGGGCGATTGGCCGCGGCGCTGGCTCCAGTGGCTTCCATGGGCCGAATTTTGCTATAATTCGTCGTTCCATTCGTCGCTCCGTACAACGCCGTTTCGAGCTGTTTATGGCCAGGATCCACCTTCTCTTCGTTCATATGACAGTGGGACTAGTTCCGTGGCTGCAGTGGATCAATTGCTTCGTGCTCGAGATGATTTTCTCGCTGATATTCGCGATCGTCTGTTGCAAGCTCAGGCAGTATACAAGCAGTATTATGAGAATCATCGTGATCTGGTTTTTCAGCCTGGTGACTAGGTTTGGCTTCGTCTTCTTCATCGGCCAACAGCTTCTTTGGGTATTCGGTCCCGCTCCAAGCTTGGACCTAAGTTTTATGGACCATATCGGGTGCTATCAAAAATTGGTGAGGTGGCGTATAAAGCTTCAGCTGCCTGCAGGAGCTCGTCTTCATGATGTTTTCCATGTCAGTTTGTTGAAGCCTTATCGTGGTGATCCACCGACGGCTGTGCCACCCTTGCCGCCTGTTCATAATGGTCGTGCTATGCCTGTTCCTGAACGGGCACTTCGTGTTCGTTTGTCTCGTGGTGTCCGGGAGGTTTTGCTTAAGTGGCGGGGCATGGATCCAGCGGAATCATCTTGGGTTTCTTTGGAGGAATTTCGTCGTGTTTATCCAACGTTTCAGCTCGAGGACGAGCTGCTTCGCGAGGAGGGGAGAGATGTCATGTGGGGGATTCCGTTTCACAGACGACGTGAAGGAGTTGGACGTCGAGGAATTATCGCGCGGGAAGGAGATTAGGCGTGCCAAGTACTGATAGATTAGTTTTGGTCGTTTTCTATCCGGATTGTTAGAGATAAATTGTTAAAGGAGTTTGTTAGAGAGTCTGTTAGTTTGGGTCTTATATATATTGTAATGGAGACTGAGGAAAGGCAACGAAAAAATTAATCCAATCTTCCAGCTATATTTCTGCTTTTTCTTCCTTTGGTGTGCCCTTCTCCTGCATACTTCTTTCTTTCTGTTCGTAAGATCGTCAAGACGTCTCGGCAGTCGAGGCAGCCTCGGCCTCGGCCTCCTTCGTTTCATCCTTATAATCTGCGATCGTTACCGGATCGTGACACCTAATAAAACGGTAAGCATTCATGTAGCTGTTGTGCAGGTGTACAAATTGACTGATGCAAGCAATAAATCAGTCAAGATTTACCAAAAGACATGTATTAATCACCAGATAAGCACCTTTAATTCGCAGCGGCCTGAATTGACAAAAGGTGGTTAGCTGATTACAACGGTCAAAATGTCATTTATGGTTTTACAACCAACAGAGCTTACATGTAGTACTACAAAATTTCATTGGTCACACTACATTGAGGATGATCAGAGGTACATTCTTCCAGAATTTCATTTTTAAACAGCAATGGACATTCCATGTGCACGCCGAATTCTTCGAAGAATAGGAGGTAACATCTTTATATTGATCTTTGCTGGCAAGCATACTGATAGATGCAAACAAAAAAATTACCATCAAGTTTTATTTGTAACCAATCGTGCCTTAAGAGAACATGAGCCACAGCCAAGAACAACAGATGCTGGAACAGAATCAGAAGTGTGCAATTCCATCTCTCCGTCCTCCCTGACTGAAATTCCAATCTGACCAAGTTCACGGGAAGTGATTGAGAAATAATCACCACACCTACAAGGATACAAAAGCTCCACAGAATCAGCAGTACTTTCAACGATCATGTCATCAATTTCAATTTCAGTTGCAACAATTTCAAGGTTCTGTCGGGAAGATTGCAGTTGCTTATCATATTCTGCTCTAGATTTGGGATAACGTAGGATTTCCCATGCCTTTTGCACACTGAGAAATTCATTTTTCTCACTGGAAGACACCAATGGATTGAGAGCCATCTGTGCTTTGTCAGGATGTGTATTTAGTGCAGCAGACTTATATGCTGCACGAATTTCATCATATGTAGCATCTTTCCTCACGGATAGAATTTCGTACAAGGTCTCCTGGGTGGAAAAGTTGCCTCCTTCAAGCATGTCTGAATAACTGTCTCTAGACTGGGCAAGGAAAAAAAGGTGGTTCAGCAAACATGGAACAAAAAGAGTATGTAATTTATGTCTCATGACCTTCGACGGCAGAAGTATTGTGACTAAAGCAGAATCGTAATAACATAACATTTGTGCAAATCTGAAAGAAGGTGCATAGGAGCACCTCTCTGAAATATAACTTCTAAAAAATCAATGCAGTTTAAAGAACTGGTATATTGCTTAAGATTTTGCAATGTCATGACACAATCTTTCCATTGAAGGGGACCGATTCAGATTGGGACTCTTGAGTTTATAGTCGAAGATCTGTTACAATTTTACATTTGGCATTGCATATTGTTTTCACAGATTATCTAATTGATTATATGGATAAACTAAACATTTTAAGAAATAAACTTAAAAAATTGCTTAGAAAATGTAACAATGCAGTAGAAGAAAGTTTTCGAGAAAAAGTATTTTTAGAGGCATGATCAAATAAAGTAGCCGAAAAGAACAGGGCTGCAGAGGCACTTATTGCAAGATTATAGATCCATAGCATGACTTTAAATATGGTGATATAATGATCTGCTCTTTCTAAACTTGGGGCAAAAATAAAGTGCCTACTGAAGGGATTAGCAACCTCACAAATAGGCTGACCCTGTGGGTAGGATTGCCTAAATTGAAGTACAAATTTCGGGTTTTGATATAAAATCATCAGATGAGTGCAAAATTACTTAGATATCGAGTTTAATCGTAATCATCACAACCTAGCAACGTCTGTCCTTGGGTATCTACACATGTCAGTATCCAACCACTTCATCAATTCATCGTAGTATATAGAAGAAACTGCTCCGCTGATCGAGACAAGTTCTACAAACGATTTTGCAGCAGCAAGAACAATTCTAAGAAAACAGATACGGAGGGTAGCAGCTATCACCGACAAGCAAAATAACGGCGAAGGTCTTGACGGCCGATGCAGCCTTGTGAATCGCAGGGTCGACTGCTTGCGCGGCGAAGTTGCGACGCGCGAGGCGGCGAGAGGAGGTGCGGCCGATGCGGGGTACGTGAAGGCCGCCGTCAACCGCTGGTCGAGGCGGCGGCAGCCGACGGGCAGAGAGGAGGGGAGGGGCGGCGCCCCGGCGGCCGAGTTGATGGGGATTGGGGAATTGCCCGACTAGGGATTTAGGTCCTCCTCATTGGCTCGTTCGTTGGATGTGAATTCAAGAATTGATTGGCAGCCGTCGGATCGAATTGACCGCATAACATGCAACCGACAGATTTTTTCTTTTCCCTCCATAATGTTTTAGGACGTTTCGGAAAAGGCAACGAGAAAGAAAAACGAACGCATGACAATTGACAAAGATGAAACACATGTGGACTGGACTACTCGAGTCGAGTGAATTATAGGCGAACGTCTGACAAAGCAGTGACAGTTCCAGGACACCATGAGTCCATGACAGAGAGGATGTAAAACTCCGTCCGTGTTCATCCAAGAACTTCCCCAGGCTTTGTAATCCTACTGACACCAACTATTCAATCTTTGTCCTCCTCCCGTTCTCTCTCTCTCTCTTCAATCCATATCATTAAAGAATCTTATCTGATCAACTGTAATGCCACCCAATTATCCGCAGCAGAATCTTATGTGCATCGCCCAATTATACTTGCCAATCTGCCGTCACCTCACCTGTTCTGTGTTCTGTTCACCCCCACCCACGGGCGCCTCCCGTTCTTCACGCACGCCAGTGCGCCACTCCCCCACCGCAACTCACCAACCCAGCCATCCTCCACTCCCAGAGTCCCAGTCCGCACGCAGCCAGCGAGCCGAACGCGCGGCTCGCATACTGTTTCCGCTCCAACCCACGGGGGCACGGGGGGCGCGTGGCGGCAGCCACCCAACCCCAAGTACAGGTCGTGACGAGCAGTGACAGCACACCACTAGGCCGCACGCTAGGCCCCCGCGCGAGACGTACGCGCGCTGCCGTTAAAACTACCCGCGGCGGGAGGAGTCTCTCGCGCGGCGCCCGCGAGTCCACGACGGCCACCACACCGCACACACAGACACACACACTCCTCTCCGCCCATAAGCTAAGCTACCACCGTCCCGTCTCCTCTCCTACCTAATCCTATCGTTATCTCCTCCCGTCCCATCCAACCCGACCCCGTAATACCCCCTCCATAACACCCACGGCCACGAGCCCACGACCGCATTAGCATCCAAGGGAGGGAGAGGGATCATTAGAGGAGGAGCGCAGCACATGGCTGCCGCGGCCGCCGCCGTGACGGCGGTGCAGCCAGCGGCGTCGAGCTGCGGCAAGCGCGACGGCGACAATGCGTGCGTCGTCGACATGTGCGCCTCTCTCACTCTTCCCCGTCGTCCCTTCTTCCTCTTCCTGACATGTTATCACGTCACGCGCGTGCGTGCACTGCAGGCCCAGGAAGGCGAAGAAGGGGAGGTCGCCGCCGGAGGAGGAGGTGGAGGCCTTCCTCGCCGCGGCGGAGAGCAGCGTGGCGCGGCGCTTCGCGGCCAAGTGAGTACTACGTACACTACGGCAGCATCGCACGGTGACATCGTCTCAGCGAGCGAGCTGTGGCCTTTCTGTGACCGTGAGGTTTGGTTTTCTCGGGGATTTATATAGCTATAGCCCTTGCACTCGCAGCATCGGCACGGCAGTGGGCCTGTAAAATTTTCCGCTGCTGCTGAAGCTCGCGAAGTGCAGCTTGTCAGTGTGGTGTTGTTGCACTCGCAGACAGTAAAAACGCCAAATGGGGTTACTGTACATACCTCTGGGCTTGTGGTTTCCTCTGTATTTTTCTCTTGCTCTTGTATGCTTAGGCACTGTTTAGATCCTGAACTTTTTTTTAAAACTTTCAACTTTCCTGTCATATCAAACTTTCATACACACACAAACTTTTACTTTTTTTTCATCACATCGTTTCAATTTTTTTAAACTTTTAATTTTAGCGTGGAACTAAACATAGCCTTATTCTTTTCTGCCAAATGGAGTTCTGCTTTTTTTGGAAGGAATGCTGCTCAGCTGCTAGTGGAGAACCTAACAAAGTTACTGCACAGCTTGGAGTCTTGGCATCCTGATCAGGTCTCTAAAATACTTGGAGCTCTAGAGATCATGGGATAGCTCGAACAACAATACCTTTTCTCCATCGTAATCCTGGCTTCTCAACTCCAAGTGGACCTCTCTTTTCTTAAAAAAAATCCAGCTGGTTCAGCCTGTGCTGATGTTCTCCAACTGGGACAGGCGGTAGAGTTCTTCATGCCACCACTGCCCCACAATTTTGAAAAATAAATTGGTTCTTTCTTCCTGTTTTGCCAGTTCGAGGGTTTGCCAAATGTGAAGTACTATTAGTGGAGTAGTTAGTAGTGTTCAAAATGCTGCCAGTGCAACAATAACCCGTGTTGTAGTAATAACGTTTTGTATCTTTTGGCTGTGTTAAAGGTACAACTATGACATCGTCAAGGACGCTCCGATGGATGGCCGGTACGAGTGGGTCCGGGTACGCCCGTAAAGAGGATATGCGGCAACAGCCAGTCAAAATGTCAGGAGGATGCACAGACCAATCCTGTCCTAATGAATCTTTTCTTTACCCATGTATATGTAGTTACTCGGTTACTCCATGTCATGTGTTTAGCTGTAATTATTTAAGCTCACGAGATGACTTATCATGTAAAAGCTCACCTTGTACGTTAGCAGTAGATGCTTCGCCTGTAACGCATATGCTTAACTTGTCGTTATCCGTGGAATTTGTTGTCGTCTCCGTTTCTAGGCCTGGTTCTTTTCTTCAACTTTTAAATTTTCTTCAACTTTAAACTTCAATTTTTTTTGTTAGCATGTTTTCAAAAATTTTCTATATAAAAGTTATTTTAAAAATATAAATAAATTTATTTTTAAGTGTATAATAGTTAATATTTAATTAATTATATGCTAATGAGTTTTCTCTTTTTCACGTGCAAATGTGCAATACAAATCTTCCTCCACCACCAGGAGGAATTATTCTGAACCCATGAAAACTGCATATGCTACTCCTAGTAGTACCATTTTGTGAAGTTGTACAGGAATTTCCGTTTTCTGCCCACAAGTTTTTTTTATACAAACGGAATGCAATCTCCCTGCTTTAGAGAAGTATATCTCCATGGCACTGTTTACCCTTTTAGTTGCTTGCAGTCTCGCACCCTGCAAACAGATCAGATGAACTATACACTAGACAGTTTCTCCTTTGGACGAGAACTGATAAAGAAAACTTCTTTCTTCTTTTTTCTCTCTGATTGGCAAGGTTCCAACTGCTCAATTTAACTTGGAAGTTGAGTCTAAAATCTGAAGTAAAGTTGTTGAGCTATCTAAACCTAACTCTACATATCTAATCTATTTTGTGAAAGCACTGTACCTAGACCATTCTTTTTTAAATGCAGCTGAAACTATTTGATTGAGCTCCAACTCTAATAGTAGTGAAGCTCTGCCTAACAGAATCTTAGCCTCTCTTTTGGAATTAAACTTTTCTACTGTTGGCAGATACCGGCGTTCTTCGCCGTGGCAAATGACGAAGCGAACCTTTGCGTTGAGGCATTCCGTTGCATGTGGACATGCTGAATTCGTGTTAGGAATTTGAAAACACCATGCCTGGAGCAGCAGGAATTTGGTTAGTATTCACAAGAAGCGATATCCTCACTTATAGGAGGGCTTCATGTAAAAAAATCGCTTGAAGAACAGGCATCAAGAATTTTCAGGCCTGGATTGCAACTTGCAAGCACATCCTTATGTGTGCTTAGATAGTTAGATGATCCCCACGGACACACAAAGGGCTCCCTGCCACAGAAGAAAATATTCTAGTTCTACACAGCATTGTTTTCCAAGATAAGTTTGACAATGAGCATGGAACGATCTTATATATAACATTCAATTGAGCTATTCCCACAAACTCAGACAACTGAGCTATACAACATATGCAGTTATTCGGTTTCTCCCCGCTGGGGTAAATATGGGAATGTTTCAGCTACGCACACAGACAACAAAACGGAGCAAGAAGCCCAAGGTTGTACGGTATGCCGATAGCCTGTGTATTTGTCTTTTTTGCACTGTTCTTCCTCGTGACTAGACGATGAAATATGATGTATCTCATGTCCACAGACTATAGCTTAGCAAGGGTCTGACTGTATGACGGATCAATGCACACAACAACCTGGAAAGGTTCCAGAAGAAAAATCTATTAAGTCACATTTGAGAAGATAAGAACAGAATCATATTTCATCATATAAGCGATGGTACCTTGCCAACACTCTTGCCAGAATGAAGATATTCTACCGCATCAGGCGCAGAAGCTACACCCACGAATTTCTTCGGGTCAAGGGAAACCTGTTGTATGCATCGTGTCATGCAAAGCTAAATTAGCAAATAAAAAGCATATATATATTATACATATTCGCTATTACTTTAGGAAGTTACGTGCCAATGCTGGTTAGGAAAACATAACACACATAATAACAAGGCCCCCTTTGATTCAAAGGAAATTCATAGAAATTTTAAAGGATTTCATTCCTATAGGTATTTTTCCTATATAGCCCTTTGAATCAAAGGAATGAATCCTATGTAATCCTGTTATAAAACCGGCCCCGAAATCACATCGGAAACCAAACCGCGGAAGAAAACGTCATAAGAGATCCAAACATGATAACGACACCGAGGCACGATATTTGGTAACGGAGTTCAGCCGAGGCTTACATCTCCGGGGCACTGATTACGGGCGCTCCTACCCGATCCAACGTATCAGAGTTACTACGACTCACGGCCAAACACCGCCGGCAGCCGTTCCCTCTCGCTATGCTATGTCGCCATGCGGTTACAACAGGCACGCACCTCTATTTATGAGAGATCCTAGAATAGACTCCGACTCATACTCTAGTCCTAATACCTATTACAACTCCAAGTCCTAAATTGTAACCGACTAAGTACACATATTCGACACAAACTCTAACAAACTCCACCTTGACGAATATGCCACGCCAACCTGAATTCGTTACTTGCTCGAACCTCCATGTTTTTTTCGCCGCTCACGCCGAGCTGCCCCGACAAGCCTCCACCAGGCTCACTGTAACAAGAGACTCCGCTATCCCTGTAATTTCTTCCTCCTGACTCCACCTGCAACAGTGCTCCACCTTCTCTCATCACTACAGTCGTCTTGCCAAGCGAAATTGAATCCTTCCTAGCTGTCACGTCATAGACTCCCCGAAGACCATGTTCACCTCCATGTTCCGTCTTAAGTTTGACTTGATCTAATCCATGGCCAAATAACCGATGTCATCACCAAATAGATAAATCAAACTCACCAGACTTGAAGAACTGAACCTTTTATTCCTTATCGTCTTATGAACTAAGCTAATAAATCCAATATCCTCGCTTTTCCGCATCCGTAGACTATATATCCGATAATTTGAGAAATTTCACCGTTGCCTTGAATCACCCGAAGAAATTATCACCATAGCGTTCGCTCTTCCTCTTCAGTGACGCAGATTCCATATATCCCCATCATGCAAATCTCCGCAGATCCTGGATATATCCTGTACTGCCAAACAGCCCGTTGACTCCATAAACGATTTCACCCGCTGTTGCCCGGGACCTTATCGCCTGCCCACTATTGCCTAAGCTGAGTCACACCTTGACTTAACACACCCCCGCTTTGCTGCATGAACATATCATGTTTCCTCATAGCATGGTCATATGACCAAGTTCCTATGCATCAACATCACCATGCAGCTTGCTCGGTCTCCTTGTTCAAGCCACTTTGACTCGGCCACCAATAGTCGTAGGCACAAAAACCAACCGGTTTTTCTTGGTCAAAAAACCAGTCAACAGGAAAACCAGGAAACAGATCGAAACAATATCGATCCCCTTTTCCTCCGCGGCTTTCTCGCTCCTCTGCTCGTCTTCCTCGGCCAAATCGCACCGCAACCCAGTGCCTGCCGCGCCCCTGCCGCGCCGCTACTTCCTGCTGACCGCGAGCACCAGAGCCCGCGCCGCCTCACCGTCTCCTCCGCGCCGCCACCGAAGACTTTGCTTCGGTTCCCGACGCCGCCGCCCGTCCAAAAGATGTTGCCGCGCAGATGAGTTGGTCTCCCCTTGCACCAGCTCCCTAGGACCACCGCCGATGAGAACGCCGCCGATGCTGCCGCCGTAGGCTTCCCGCCGGTGAGGATGCCGACGCCCACGGTAGCTGCCTCCCCGACACAGGAGTGTCGCCGCCGCCCCTTCGCCGGTACCTACCGCCTCCTCGCCGGAGCCGGCACCTGCACGACGACTACACCAAGCCGTGCTTCTACCACTCGCAGTTCGTCGCCCAAACCACCGTCGCTCAAGAAATCGGGTCCGATCTCTTCATTGCTTTGGTTGTTTGATTCGATTGCAATCTCTGCAATCCCGTGGATTCCTCTTGCTGATTTACAGGGACAAATTGAGCCCGATTCTATTTCCAAATCGAATTCTCCTCCGATCCCCTTTCGTGTCCGACGCGGTATCCTTCTCGATCTCTTCTTTGTGGTGTGTATTGAAGCCGAACTCGTGCTCAACTCCTTTTCTACCACGGCCCCCTTCGAGTCGAGTCCTGCATGAACCCAGACCGGGCCTGCTACTACTAGCGTCGCTTCTGTCTCCGTCGCCGGCACGGCCTCAACGCGAAATTGTGCACACCATCGCAACCCTGACCTCCAAGCTTCACGTACCCCCAGCGACATCCTGGTTCGAGAGCAAACACACACAGCACGACCACCGACATCGTCAACGACTTCCGCCGCCGATATGTATCGATTCTATGCTGACGCTTCTCTGTTCTGCCATCCATCGCATGTACGCCGCTAAGTAGCAATCCTCCATGCAGTACCTTGTCAACACCTCCAAAACAGCCTCTAGGAACCACCCGCTCCGACTTTCGATTGAACGCCATCAATCTAGTCGAGAGCCGAAGCCGACAAGTCACATGCCGTCTTCTCAGCCGCCGAACGACTCGAGCGCTACGTCTAGCCGTCTCCCTGTCGATCGCAGCTCATCGAAAGGCCCGGGCTACCTCGCCCGAAGTGTTCGATTCCACCGACCGAGAACGCTGATCGCCTCCAGCTTCAATCAACCCCGAGCGTGAGGCCTCACGTCTCCCTGTTGAAAGTAGCTCACCGGAAAGTTCGAGCCACCCGCTCGAAGTGTCCGACCCACCGATTGGATCGCCAATCGCTTCCACCGCCATCAACCCGAGCACCATGTCTGGTCATCTCCCTGTTGATTGCAGCCATCGAACGGTTCAGACCGCCGCCTGAAGTGTCTGATTCCACCGATCAAATTCTGTTGATCGCCGCCGTGCTCCACCTTGTGTCCATGTCCGTCCCTGGACACCCTGTGTAGTCGTCGCGGCGTGGAGCACCTCCCTCGTACCTCTACCATGGATCTCCCGCAAGCTCTGATACCACTTGTTGTAAAACCGGCCCCGAAATCACATCGGAAACCAAACCGCGGAAGAAAACGCCATAGGAGATCCAAACATGATGACGACACCGAGGCACGATATTTGGTAACGGAGTTCAGCCGAGGCCTACATCTCCGGGGCACTGATTACAAGCGCTCCTCCCCGATCCAGCATATACAGCGTATCAGAGTTAAAACGACTCACGGCCGAACGCCGCCGGCAGCCGCTCCCTCTCGCTATGCTATGTCGCCATGCGGTTACAACAGGCACGCTCCTCTATTTATGAGAGATCCTAGGATAGAGTTCGACTCATACTCTAGTCCTAATACCTATTACAACTCCAAGTCCTAAATTGTAACCGACTAAGTACACATATTCGACACAAACTCTAACAAATCCCATGAAATTCCTATGGAATGCCTATTCCCATGCAAGTTTTGGAGGAAATTTAACATGAGGTTCTACCTCATGTTAAGAATCCTTTGAGTCTTTATCTCTCCTCAAATTCTTGTGTTTTTCCTGCGGCTCAATCAAATGGCCATTCCTATGTTTTTCCTGTGTTTTGCAATCCTCTGTTTTACACTTGTATTCCTATCAGAATCCTATGCTTTTCTTATTCCTCCGTTTTTCATTCATGTGATTCAAAGGGGCCCCTACTGATAAAATCAAAGGAAGAAGAGCTACTCCTCAAAGATCAGAAGCCCAGAGGAGCAGCTTGTGAGCTGGGCTGCTGATTGCTCACTGATGGCCCAATAGGGAGAGAGGAGGAGCAGAGAACGAAGAAAGAGATCAGAGTAAGCGAGCAAGCAGCAGTAGTGATAGTACCGCCTTACTCGTTAGCAGGAGTTTGAACCAGATTATAAATCCAGTCGAGTCTGACTATAATCCTCTCGTTAACCATCTTACACAAAGCGAGGGCAGACATCATAAGCGGATTATTAGGCGAGAGTGATCTATCCAAAAAGCTAAATGAGAAGCTGAGAATACTGAAAATAAAAAAGAGTAGAACAGACTCAAATATTTAGTTTGCAGAATAAGGTAAATACAGATATTATATAGCTAGGGCAAAATCTATTTTTGGCCCTCAACTCTTGTTGGAGCCTAATTTTCACCTTGAATGAAAAAGGGGTTATTTTTCATCCTCAACTAACAAAACCGAGCACTATTCCATGGTGGTTGTGGTTGACATGGTAGTTGTTCCTGCTGACCTGAACTTATATGATTTAAGATATGTTGATGTGTACCCAATTAAGTGGCACCTAAGTCACTAAAACATGCATAATGATGAGCCTGTCCTAACGAAAACCACTGCTAAGGTGTTATTTATCCGATTTTGAAAATTGGGTGTGAAGACAAATGGTTTTGAATTCAAGTGAAAAAAAAAAGGGGACATGAAGAATAGTTCAAGGCCAAAAGTAGAATTTATCATATGGAAAATAAAATGAAGAATAGAAATAATACCAAATTAAATGTGTGTGATTATCCTGCATAAAAGAACTTTGAGGCTAGTTCTAGTTCCAAGTGGTTCCCAACTAGATAGGATACTGGAGTCCCAAAACTTTACTTCAAGTAGTACTTCAAACGTTTAGTTCAAATTTGAAAAGCGAAAAAAAAGACTCCAGTAAAGTTTTTGAGAAAATCTAAAATAGAAATTTGAAAAGCATTAGATGTCTGAGAAAGTGATAAGACTGGTCACCTGGGAGGCCGGGACTACGTGCTTTGGCATTATTTAAAAGCAATACAATAGTGCAATGTTTTGTACATATGGCAACACCAATGTATCTTGCCCAGTTAGGCAATAAGTAGCAGGTTAAGGTAGTAGGCCTTTGTAAAGTGGGTCCCATGCCATGAGAAAAAAGTACTGTATTGCTTTTTCAGTTGCTTTTTGTCCAACTCAGCATGCAGTAGAAGCACATCCTTGTGTTGAAAAGAGAGAGAGAGAGAGAGAGAGAGAGAGAGAGAGAGAGAGAGAGAAATAAAGATATTTTTGTTTTTATTCTTACAACTGGGTCATAAGCTTACTACTTATTAGTATTTGTTATTACTATCCACTTCCACAATGCTTATTACCAGGTCATGGGAATACTTTATTGCTTAATACCTACATTTTCATAAGATTGTGGATGCCAGAACAGTATGAAGAGAAACAAGAAATGGTAGAATAATTTAAGGCTTTTGTTATTTGTGTATCTTCGTTAGATTTCTGCCTCATCACCCAAATAAAGGTCCTACTGATGTAGCTTCGTTTTGACCCTAGTCATGCATAGGGCCAAACAGAAATTTACATTGGAGGCTCGAGGCATACCTTTAGCTTTCCGGAGGCATACAGGTCAAAAAGTTTGTCAAGATGATCTTGCCACAAGTGAGCATACTGGATTAGGAAAAAACCAGCCTGAAGTTGACAAGGAAAGAACTCGTTAGTGTTAGGACATTCCAGAAGAATCGTATTAGTACACACAATCACTGGCTCATACAATTCATTTGCTTGACATCATCAACTTACCATTCAAATTTTAGCCACTAGTAATTTCTAGGTCCTGTTGGAACATGAGAATTAGACAGGAATTTGAAAATTTTCCCATGTCTCATGCAGGGCCCTGGATTATTTGGTTCCGATGAATGATTGCTGTATTATTACATTGCCATGCAACATACTTTATTAATATTATATACTTTTAAGTATTTACAAATTCATCGATATACAAATAGCAGTCAAAGTATTTGAAAACTCTAGCCGGTCCAAGTTTAGAGATCATCAGATCAACATTCTCGGTATGATGAATCATTGTTTACTGATCAAATTATTAAATGGATATTAAATAAGTGCTCTTCATGCCAACGAAAAGGGTTCAGGTTGGTCTAATGCCTACATCACACATACCACAGTTTGACTTTTAGCAAGAATCTTATCACATAGTCCAGTGTAGTTCCGTGGCTTCCATCCATGCTCTCCTTGATACTGAAAAGAAAAACAAAGATTGTTGATTGTTCGTTATGAATTGGTAAAAGCCATGGCATTTTAAAATAACTACAAGCTAAACAGGGTAATAAGCACTAGTTCCAATAGGTGTCATCAGAACAATTACAGTTCAATGATATTTCCTAGCTACACCTCCAAGTTTCCTATTACAAATGTTTTTCTTTTCAGGCGAAGTACAGAACAAAATTCCCATAAAGCTCACTTGGATAGTTCATTCATGCGCAGTGGTTACTAAATTCCCATATTCACAACATATGATAAATTAAAAAATGAGTTTCAGCTGTCAACCATACCTGGGAGATCATACCAATTACAATAAGGCGTCCATGGACTGCAAGTGCATTCAAGCATAAGTCAAACATTTCCCCACCAACCGATTCATATATGATATCTGCTCCTCTTGGAAACTCTTTTTTCAGAACCTGGAATCAGATATTCAAAAGATCACTAATTGCTAAACCCTCACTAAAACGAACTTATACAGTCAATATAAATAGCTTACAGCCACTAGAAGGTTGAGAGTGATAGTTTCAGAAATACTACAGTAGTATAAAGATTGTCTACATATACATCACAAATAAATGTAATTCAAGTATTCACAACAAATAGCATTATCAGTAGCACATGAAATGTTGAACAAGAGGATTATAGCATTCTGCAAGATTCAACAGAAGCATGTAGAAGTCCACAAACACAACAGAAAAATAAGTTAAGACTTTGGACTAGACAGCATATTTGGTTCATCCTTTATGTCAATACACCCTAAAGAAAGATGCTACCAAGCTTAGAAACATAAAACACAAAGTATTCAGTATGACAAAAATCAATTCTAAGTGTAGAGATATTAAAAGTGAAGTTTGAGCAAGCTTACATCTTTGATCTTTTCGTTTTGGTAGTTGATAACTCTATCAACTCCTAAGGAAGACAGAAGTGCAGCTTTACTTTTGCCACCACATGTGGCAACAACCTTGTTGCCTGCTAGTTTTGCGAGCTAGTGAAGCAATAAATAAAATATAGTCAGCATACAGTGATATGATTCAGGGTTAATAACAGCCGACAAAAACAGAATAACATGCAGACAGAAATATAAAATCAAAGATGATAACATTGTCTGTGTCACTATGTGTCCTAGAAACATCATATATACTGCAGCAAAAGGTACAGGGAAGGAGCCAAATTCATGGTCCCAAGTGCTAATAACTATGAAAAAAAATCCATTATATATGCATGTCCTAACTTAGATGAAACAGTTATCTTGTGGAAATACCAAAATGAAATTTGAGACATCATAACACCTCCCAGATAAACTATAGACGGAGGTGCAGAGTTGAGCATTGCACTAAATCAAGAGTAAAGGCATAGTAATAGTGTCAACATCAACTGACCTGCACAGCAAATTGTCCTGTTCCACCAGCAGCAGCTGTAACTAGAACAACTTGCCCTGATGCCATTTGGCCTGCCTAAAGGCAGCAGAAATCAACGCAAATCAGATAATGAAGTTATATTCATGTAGACCACACCAAACTTAAACGTTGGTTCACCAAGTATGAGGTCAAAGCCACATGTTATGTAGCAAAGAAACAAAAGAACTGTATACTAACCTTCTCAAGGGCAATTGAAGCAGTCAATCCTGATGTTAGCATAGCAACGACCTCTGGATCTGGTCTTGGCACCGGAAGAAGATGCTTGGCTGGAACCTTTTATCATAAAGATGTAAAGTCAAAAGGTGAACTGATAGATGGATGCTGGAAATGATCCATTGAAGGAGTGGTGAAGGTCATTGGTAATTTAGTGTGTAACACAGATGCATAGAATGTAATACCTGAGTAAATTCAGAATAGGCCCCAAAAGTCATAAGGGCTACAGGACTGCCAACTTTAATATGGTTCACTGAATCTCCAACAGATGCAACAATGCCCACAGCCTGCATAAATTAGAATTTCTCATGAGAAAAGGCTAAGGAATATTATGGGAAAATAAAAGGCAGAGGAGGTAGTTGTATATCTTAAAAACATTAACCAACATTGAGCATCCTTTAAAAAGTTTAACACAGAAGTACGAGGACATCCATCACCTCAAAACCGGCATCCAACGGAAGGCGTGCAGCAGTTTCTTTAGCACCACCACTGAAATAACGCCCAGCACTGAAGTTAACCTGAAAAGCGCCATGAAAGGTTGATCAACGAGAAATCTTCGCGAACTCCGATCAACGAGAAATCAAGAGGAAAACATTTGGAAAATACGAATCCAAGGACTTACATCACTAGCATTTACACCAGCGTATATTATTTTGACCAGAGCATTGTGTGGTTCAACCGGCAATCTCAAGCGCACACGTTCAAGTCTTGTAGCATCGCGAAAATTATGGCTAAGTGTGTGAACAACTCTGCATGATCATCAAGAAACAGATCATTAATAAATAAATTCCATTTTGAATATTCTTGTAAAAAAATTGCTGGCATAAAAACTGCCATAGGTATCGGAGGACCTTTCCAAGGTGTGAAACATAAAAACTGGTAGGCAATATTATTGTTCACCATATTTATATTTGAACCATTAGTCCATTATAGATGATAGATAACACGAACACGGATTCCACAAAATGGCACTCCTAATCATCTCTAAGAAACAAACATTTCACAGAGAAATCCATATGGTAAAATCATTATTATTTTTGCTGGGTTATCAATAGTTGCACTTCCACATAACAAAATGAAACTTTGTCTTCTAGATTGAAATGAATTGAGCATGTGTTGGAAATGCACCAAAGGGTCTAGATATGCAAGAGACAACTTTACAGTACTTAAAATATGGGAAAATTACAGTAATACAAGTACTAAATTCATGCCCACCGAAGTTCACAAATTGTATGATGAAAGCGTGTGTAAGAAGCATCAACACCAATACGCTTGGTGAGCTCATGCTTCACACAATCATGACCTATGCTGATCACATCTGTACTGGCTGACATCAAGGTAGAAGGTACGAGGACACAATCATGACCAGATGGTAAATGTGTTTGCAGGCACATTTTTTTTTCAACTAGCAAATGTTGCATTGTTATGAAAAACATTAGCTCTGAGGTATTAACTCAGGTTTCAACCATTGTAGGGAAGGACTCTTAACGCACACCAAAAAAATAAACATTGGGGGGCAAGTTATTTACTTGAGAATTCAGGTGTTCAGAAATAATAATAATAGCATACCAGGACTACTTACATCTTCTCATAGAACTCAGGAGTTTGGACAGTCGAAAAGGTATTTTGTGTCAACATCCTTTTTGACTTGGGAAGATTGAGCATATACTTTCTTTGTTCATCTGGTGTTGGCCAGTACTCCATCCCTCTTCGTTTAGTTATCCAAAGGCAAGCACCAGCCTTGCTTTCATCTTTTATAAGTTCAAATGTACCTAATCCAAATAAAAATGGGTTCTTTTCAGCAAACCAAAAGAGAGGGTAAACAAGAGGTATGCATCAATAGGGGTTAAAATACCACAGTAGATAACTAAAATTGCATAGGTGTATTACCTGACCCCCTAGGATTGAGAACTTAGGTCCCTAAACACATTCAGTGGTATAAGGAGGTCAACTAGTCGAGTCCCGTCAAACACAATACCAACCTGACAGGGACATTTGGCATAGGCACATGGATCCATCCCAAGAAAAGCTATGTCCATTTTACAGACCAGGATATCAGGTTTTAGATATTTGCATGCCAGTAAAGTCTATCGCATATTTGTGATCTCCTTTCATTGCGGAGATTTATACATTCAGTTGCTCATATGGTTATCAATGGGTATGCGAACAAAGTAGTGATGATACCACTTGATTTTATAAGTTGAAGGACCTAGTTGAATAGCTCTCAAGCTCCGAAACTAAAGTTAAATACTCATGGAAGTTTATAGACCTCAAACTTTGTCTTTGCTCAAATCAAAATAATGGAATCACATATCTTTTACATAGCTAAATGTGCGCAGATGTCTACATTTGATTCAACAAGTAAAGCATTCCATCTCAACAAAAGCAATAGAATTATTCATCAGAATGTTGAACATGCCTGTATAAACTGTGACACACAAATTATGGTCACAAGGTTAAAAGTGGAGAACACACATACAGACGTACCTACTGCTCAAAAAGGTAAGAGAAACATACCATTAACAATGTCTTCCATCTTTATATATCCACCAGTTACATCTATTATTCGACGACTTAGTTGCTCTGCCATATTAGTTTGAACAAACTGCACATAACAAACCATAAAATAGATCATGTTTGATAATGATCATGGAGCATCATTGCCTTCACAGCATCCAGCGTTTGATAATGAGACAATGATAGAATCATAGAACAGTTTGTTTAGGATAAATTTGAAGCCATGTGAATTTATGACTTGGAGATTCTGCAATCTGGAAATTATCAAGTTGCAGATATCAACTCTTTCCAGATATCCACAGTTTTTCTCATATGCAATTATCATCAACTTTTGCCCACTTAGTTAATTTTACCTGTGAGCTCAACTACAATACTACATGTTCATACAACTCTACCACAACTAAAAAAGAGAGTTATATAAGGCTTGCAATTTTAATGGGTGCACGGATGGTCATAAGGATATCTGCTCCTGGTCCTTGAGAATCCAAGTAGTGACCAATCACTTTTCGTCTTTCTTTTTCTAAGAAATAGTAGAGAAGGCCCTATGGAAAGCTTTATGTGATCATTCTAGTAATATTTCTATGTAATAAGAACTTATGTAACAGAGAGCACAGCTGGGTGTGCTGTCTGTTGTACCATCATCAAGTTAATATTCTGATATACTACCAAACATATCAGCAAATTCACAAGTTTTGGACAGAATACATATGCTGGAATACTATGAGTCAGAAATGACAAAAATAAATAAATATTTCATATTTGCCTCTAGTTATGTAATATATTCATACCTCAGGGCAGAGTACATTGACACGTATACCATGGCGTTTCAATGGAGCAAGTGATCTTGTAAACATAACAACGCCAGCTGAAATACAATATTTGCGATCACAGTGGCATAGCGTGAAAAACATATTTGACAATATAAAATGAATGTGAGTTAATATTGGAAAATACAGTTGGCCATATATCTTTATCAACATGTGGATCATGTACAAGTTGTAATTGCAAAGAATCTTGAACCATCTAGATAAACAGTTAGCATGCATATTATTTTTCACAAATAAATGATCAAATTATAATCCAAGTTGGACTTTCATTGCAACAGCAATCTTCTGCCCAAAAAATAAGAATTATATATGTGATTGTATATGCACCTTTTGTTCCACTATATATGGGATCAAAGTTCATAGGATAAAGGCCTGCGGCTGAACCAATATTTATTATGACACCAGGCTTCTTCCCAGATCGCATAATTTGACTCTGGTGAAAAAAATAACTGTAAGTATATATGGTGCTTGCATGAACTAAAAAAAATAGCATCCTAAACATATTAGTTGTTGAGAAGAAATGCACAATGAAGAATCCAAATATCAATAATTGGCATGATTTGTCAATTGTCATTGATCCAAAATGCTACTCTAGTTCATTCTCTCAAAGAAACTCTATGGACAGGTTACATTGTGAAAGTCTATTACCACTTAACTTCCTCTGATAATAATAGATGAAAATAAAGAAAGAAAGAAAAAACAATAACCCCCTTCTGTATTCCACAAATGGATCAACAGATACAAAAACCATATGTGCCATTCCTAATCATATGTTAATACATCCAAACATAGTAGACAGGCATCAATCACTTGGTCTAGCAGTAACTGTTTAAGTGAATTATATTCAACACAGTTCCTGATAGACTTACTGCAATGCGAGTACCATCAATAACAGCAACAAGGTTCACATTTACAGCATGCCTCCATGTGCTAGTTCCATCAGATCTATCATCATAAACTAGTGTCTTGATGGCAATTCCAGCACAATTGATGCAAATATCTAGTCCACCATATGTGTCCACATGTTTTCCAAAGGCAGCAGAAAGATCACCTACATATGATAAAATAAATGCACATTTTTTTCATGATTGTGATTTAAGTTAACAGTTGAAACTATACTACATGCAATTGGAAATCCAATGATAAAATAAATCAAAACAATACAATTACAACAAGAAATCCTGAGTTCCAGTCCAACGAGACAAAGGATTTGGTGCTCTCTCACACAGAAAAATGGTACAAATAAGGTATAGCTAATAGAAATATGTTACTCCCTCTATCCCATAATATAAGGCATTGTCAAACTTGACACGGTCTCCAAAACTAATCTTTGTTTTATAATTTCTCATATATTATAAGGTTTGTAGTAACAAAACTATAACCATATGAAAGTAAATTCAAATGTCAATCCAATGATATAATTTTTAGCAAGTAAAATTCAATTCATATTATACTAAATATTGGTCAAAATGTTTTGAAGGTGGAATCTTGAAATGCGTGGGCGCCTTATATTATGCGATGGAGGGAGTACTTTTTAAAACCAAAAGGAACCAATACCATGTCAATCATTAGGTGTTAAATCATAGTTATCATACTTCTGAAACATTGCAGGGATGCCTTTTAAATTAGCGTTTCAGAACAGATTTTAGCTAGTCCGTAGTAGTACTTAGAAGTCAAAGAATTATATGTTATGTAAAAAACACTATGTTACAATTGGCTTCTAAAGAATCATCACACTTCGCCAGTCTTCTGACATCTACCAAGTTTTTAAATTACTTTAGTTCTGACATGTGTGTTGATTGTTATCAAAGCATTTAGCACCAGGAAAACAGCTACAAGTGTGGTCTCAAAAACGAGGTACACAAACAAATTAATTGTCCTTATCAAGACTCTTACCTGCATTAGTAACATCACATTTAATAAACATAGCACTTGGAACTTTAAGATCTCCATGAAACTTTTTATTTTCATTTTGAACTAATGAAGCAGCTTCTCTTCCATTTTCTTCAGAGAAATCAACAACTGTCACAAATAGACCCTTCTGTGCAAGAGCAATGCAAAGTGCTTTCCCTGGAAAATTTTAAAAGAATATTCAGTCAATGCATTAAAAGAATATGCTGGAAGTGTTCATCTACTCTGCAGAAAACCAATTAAATCATGAATTTGAGAAGATACTTGTTGTCAGCAAATATATCCTAGTAGCAAACTTCATGAGTGCGGACTTAAATACTAGTTGTTGCATTTCCCCAACACATTTATTTGCTCAAATTTGACACTGATACTGAACAAACAGCAGGGATTCATTTATATTCATCATACAAATGATAGCATATACAAGGTACCAAATCAGAGTACAACAATACAAGTGACATGCTGACAGTTGCCAGCAGGAGCATACCGGGTGCCCGCTATCCTTTCAGTTTCAGGGACAACGAAAAGAGAAAGGGGAAATGTGAGGTACTCTGCTAGCTACTAGACTAATTCCTCCGTAGTATTATGTACGGGGCATAACAATCATACACAACAAGTTATTGCGTCGGTGTGTCGCTCAAAGTTCACTTTCACCCTGCCTAACACAACCATTGAACCATAAGCATTACAAGTACAAGCCCTCAACCTCCTCCGTTTGCTAATAATGCCACAACCATCATACAGCGCTTTCCAGAAAGGCACCCATCACAGGGATCAATGGACCATCATCACCTGTTCACCTCCGATCCCAAGTACCACCCCGCATAACTAGCCGCTCCTCCCCCATTTCTCGCACCATTAGAATTTAGAAAACACACGCACGCGCACACACACACACGCACTCATGAACTGATGATTGGGGCACAAAATCAGACCGACCAGCGCGTGAGCCATGGACAAACTAAGCATCACCCAATCCCATCCAACAGCAATACGTACAAACAGCAAGGCGCGTCCAGACCCCAGGACCAGGGGCTTTCGTGAACCGTGGACGCGCAGAGAGAGAGAGACAGGGAAGAGGCGATCGATCCTCACCGATGCCGGAGCCGCCGCCCGTGACGAGGGCCGACATCCCGGGCTTCAGCTCCATCCCGGCGGCGGGGTGGATGGGTGGGGTGCGGCCGTTCGAGGGAGCTCGGGCGGCCGGGGAAGCAGACGGAGACGGGAGCTGGGGTTTGGGGGTTGGGGGAGAGAGGCGAAGCGACGGAGAACGCGAGGAGGGAAGGTCGGAGTAGGCAGGAAGCTTGTTTATCTCGTCCTCATTGTTGACCAGCTTCAGAGTTCAGACTGTTCGGTCTCTTCTCCCGATCTCCGTTTGATTTGGAACGTGATGCACGCGAAGGGGATGACTCAACGGTTTACATACACAGGTGATTAGTTTTGCGTTGCAGGCTATGAGGCTATCACAGACGAGATTTTATATAGTTCGAGGCATTACGTATACGATTACGTATTTACGTAGTTCATCTCATAAATAAATGAATATTTAATGGGATTATGTCCCTACTTCGACCCATGTATTCCAAACAACTGTAGTGTACATGTCGATGTTCCATCCCTACTTCCAAAGAATAAATGTTTCATCGTAGGTTTCATTGAGTAATAAATTTTGGTGTGGCCCATATTCACGGAATCATAAATGGTTAAATCACCCTCCGTTTTAGAAAAAATCCTATATCTTCTTTTTATCTCTATCTCTGGGTCTGTTTGAGTGGGTTTATGATTATGAGAAGTAACTGATTGATAGCGAGATTTTGAGAATCTGAAAAAGCTAGGTTTTCCTAGCTTCTAGTTTATTTTCTAGATTCTACGACTACAGCTTTTCAGAATATGTATGTTCTTTAAATGGACTGTTTAGGGAAGCTTCTGGATACTACGAATACAACTTCTCATAATCTGTACTAAAAGATAGATACAGGGTTTAGGGAAGCTTCTTATTATGTGAGAAGCTCCCCAAATAGACCCTCTATCATTATAGAAATTGAACACATATGTTCCACCAGATTTTTTATATTATTTGTGTTCGAGTCGGTTTTTAAGTTGGTTGTACATTGTTCATATCCAATTCAACGTAAATTTAGAATGTCTATTATACACCCCTCTCTCACACCATTCCGCCACCCGCCCCGCCTCTTTCCTTAGTGACATCTTTTTTCTCTCTCCCATTTTTTTTCTTATTCTCCTTTTCTTTTCTCCCGATTATACTGATCCTCTCCCTCTCCTTCCAATCTCGTATATTTTCTCATCCTTTTCTCTCTTTTTTTTCACTTCCAAATTTCTCTACTCATAAATAATTTACTTTTAAAATTATCATTGTTTAAGATGAGTTTGTGGTAAGTTTGTTACTTTATAAATGCTTTTCATCTATATAAATAAACTTTCACTAATTGAATAATCAAAATTTCAATCTTTGATTAATGAGATATAGTAAAATGCACATGCGTCAACTTATGGAGTAGCCACTCGAATTTGTGAGGCATGCGTCTATATAATTGGTGAGGAATGGAAAAAATACATAAGGAATTGTTCGTGTGATAATGCATGAAGCAAGTACAACCGGGTTCAATGCTATGTATGTTTTTGACTTTGTTTTGTCATTGTTTTATTTATCTTGTTTCGGTTTTGTCATTTAAATTGGTCGAGTTTCTATCAATCACAAAAAATATCTTCACCTGCTGCAACGCACAAGTTTTTTGCTAGTATCTATAAAGTTCACCGCCACTGAGTGTAGTTAGTGCTAATTCCCTCCTCTCATGAAGTTACATCATCTTAATTATTTTTAGCCTTTGGATTATTCATCGAGAGTGTAAATTGTATCTATTTTCCTCAAAAAGCATACCATACAACCCAATCATTTATAACCTTTAGATAATTGATCAAGGTACAAAATATATAAACATATGAAAGAAAATCGTATAGTAAGTAAGTAAAAAAAATGCAACTTATATATATAATATTTTATTATCACATAATTCTCCCGCAGCAACGCGCGAGGTAGCCATCTAGTTTTATAGTAGAGGTGGATGCTACCTATGATTTTGTCCATGTCACCTACTCATAAATTTAGAGGTGATTTATACAATACATTACCTCTATACTAACTCTAATACACTACTAATATTTATTTGTCCAATCTGCTCTTCATATCCCTCGTTTTTATCTTGAAATTTATGTGAAGATTATCTCTCATTACATGAGAGGTGGTCAGTTGCCTTCTCCTTTCTTCACTCATCTACATTATTATATTAGCTTGTGTGGTATCTTGGGATACTACTTTTAAGTCTTTGTAGATTGTAGTACTTGCTTTTTATATTATTAGATGTTTTGACTTTTTTAAAGATAATTTTGTATTAAGTTTAATTAAATTTGTAGAAAAACATAATAATATTTATAATACGAAACAAACATACTATAGAAATATATTCAATGTGTATTTAATAAAACTAATGTGGTGCTATAGATATTACTATATTTTTCTATAAACTAGTTAACATCGTAATATGTGACGGAGGGGAGAGAATAAAGTGGAAAGGCATCATCCTATCATTTCGACCTGGTTCTTCCGGTAAACAAAAAATGTGTAATTACAAAATGTAGTAATAATTCAAAATAAAAATATATTAAGAACAACAAAAGAAATAAATTAAGAGCACCGTATAGTGAAATATGGGACCTAAAATAATGCACTAATATTCACTTTGCATATATAGAAATTATAACTATATTATAAGATTGTAGACTAAGAAAAAGAATAAATGAATAGTCCTTAAGAATTATAGCTCTATTCTTATATCTAGGCCAGAGGTACAAATGTGTTCTATTTTGTTACCAAAATATCAAAATCTAGGATTGATAATTAATAAAAGACACATTTAGGGCCCCTTTGAATTGGAGGAAAAATATAGGAATTTTGGAGGATTTTAATCCTATTGGAAAATTTCCTATGAAGCCATTTGAAATAAAGGATTAAATCCTATCCAATCCTTTCAAATTCCTATGGAACAGACAATCCTATAGAGATTTTGGAAGAAATTTAGCAATAGCTTCAACCACTTGGTAACTTTCCTTGGAGTCTATCTCTCTCATCCAATTCCTGCGTTTTTCCTGCGGTTCAATCAAACGGTCATTCCTGTGTTTTTTCTATGTTTTGCAATTCTTCGTTTTACACTTACATTCCTATCAAAATCCTATGTTTTTTCTATTACTACATTTTCTCAATCCTGCGATTCAAAGGGGCACTTAGGATTTAGAAAATTTTTCCGTAAATTAGTCCTACTAGTGTCACGGAAAGGGCAAACAACTCAAGTGACGAATAGCTACAATAGGGCGACACAACGAATGCAAAACAAGTAAGGCGAGGGATGTGGTGGTGGGACTTCTAACGTAATCACAACGATGATAAGTTCTAATTTTGTTAAGCACTGATGACAATAAAGACGAGAACGAGTACGAGCTAACAAGTGGATAGTACGTGATAAAGGAACAGGGAGACAGTGGTTGCTACGGGTGAGCGAGCCGAGGAGCAACAGAGGAGCGACGTTGTTTGTCTAAAACCTACTCCCTTCGTCCGTTAAAAAACCAACTAATACTAGATTGGTTTCTTTTTATTATTATTGTTTTTTATTTTTTTTTTGACGGAGTGAGTATTCCTCGGAGAATTTAACTATCTGCCACTTTTACGTTTGGCAATTATCCAAATGCCCCTCTTAGGTTTGCGCTTAATAATTTACCACTGGAGAGAGGTGATTTCTTAACTATTTGCCACTTTTGCTCACGTGGCATGCCACCGTGGAGTGCCCACGTGGAAAGCAACGTGGACCCCACCCATCAACCCCTCTCCTCTCCTTCTCCCTCTCCGGTCTCTTTCTCAGGCCATCACGGCCTCCTTCAGATCGGCGGCGGAAGCAGGCCAGCGACGTGGCGGCGTCAACAGCAGCATCGGAGGTGAACGTGAAGAGGGAGGCAGTGTCTCCGTCGAGCATTCGGTCTCCTCCGTCAAGACCCACGTCGTCGACGCACGCCGACCCTGCGCCGGGCCCGCACCCATCGGCTCGGCGAGGCCCCGCGCGCCCCCGCTAGCCCTGCGCCCGTCGGCTCCGTGACCACCGGCCTCACGCCCGTTGGCTCGGCGCCCGCCGGCGCTACTCCGCCGCGCCTTCCTCAGTTCTTGGCGAACGCGCAGCGCCGCAATAAGAGAGGCGGATTGACGCAGTGCGCCGTCGCTGCCATGGATCGAGCCCTTGTTCACCTCGTCGGAGGCCGGAGACTCGGAGAGGGAGAAGAAGGAGAGGAGAGAGGGGCTAACGGGTAGGGTCCATGTTACTTTCCACGTGGGTATGCCACGTGGACAAAAGTGGCAAAATCACCTCTCTCTAATGGCAAATTATTAATCACAAATTTAAGAGGGGGAATTTGAATAATTGCCAAACTTAAAAGTGGCAAATAGTTAAATTCCCCATATTCCTCATGTGACCTTTGTGGCTCTGGCCCCTCCAGTTACCACTAGGGTATGTTCGGAACCCTGGTTCTTAACACTAAGTACCGGCAGCAATTAGCAGGTGATTAATTAAGTATTTGCTATTTTTTAAAAAATGGATTAATTTAATTTTTTAAGCAATTTTCATATAGAAACTTTTTTTTAAAAAAACATACCGTTTAGTAGTTTGAAAAACGTGCGCGCGGAAAACGAGGGAGATGGGTTGGGAAGAAGGGCTGCCGAACACAGTCTAGTCCACTGCACGCGCCATCGGAAAGTACACTCCTGACCCTGTCAGAGCAAGTTTAATAGTACAGTCAACTACTGGCTCTAATTCATCTATAGCCAATCTAATAGCTTATTTATACAATAGTTATATACTACACTATTAATATATGGTCCCACCTGTCATATACACACGGCATCTTGGAGCCCTTCTCTCTCCTCATTTATCTCTTTAAAATATATTTAAAGCTGGCTTATAGCATGCTATTGTACCTGCTCTCAAACGCTGGGCCGCGGACCCCGCCGGCCAGCCACCACGCGCGGACTCCCCGACGATCGAGCCCGCGGCCGGCCTTCTCGTGTCCTCCGCCGCCTCCCCCGCCGCCGCTCCCTCTCCTCACCTCACCACCTGTCCATCCAGCGCGCGCCCGCCCGCCTCCAGCTCACCCCAGCCCGGCCACACGCAACGGAGTCGTCAAAAATGGGTGGAAATTACCACGCGACAGAAAAGGCCAGGAACATTGCGCGCGGCGGCGATCCCGCGAGATCAAAACCCCCGCATTGCGCGTTCCTTCGTTTTCCTCCCCCGATATAACCGCGACCACCAGCCGATCGCCCTCTCCCCCCCTTCCCCCCTCCTCTCCAAGTCAACCGCGGCTGCGCCTCTCCTCCCTCCCGGTCTCGCTCACGCAGTCACCCGCACGCGTGGCGCCCACTCTCCCCGCGTGATTATTGGTCCCCCGTTTTTTTCTGGGTGTAGCGGTGGAGGGGAGGAGTTGCTTGGGGAGGTGGGCGAGCGCGTGATCGTGCAGTCTCGGGGTGAGGGTTTGGGAGGGGGAGCGATGGCGATGACGGCGGCGGCGGGGGCGGCGGTGACGGTGCCGCTGGGGGTGCTGCTGCGGCGGGAGGTGACGAGCGAGCGGATGGAGCGGCCCGACGTGCTGTGCGGGGAGGCGGCGCGCAGCCGCAAGGGGGAGGACTTCACGCTGCTCCTCGCAGAGGCCGGGGAGCGCGTCGCCGGCGACCCGTCCACCTCCTTCTCCGTCTTCGCGGTACCGCATTGCCCCTATGCACGCGCCCCGAATTCTGGAAGGTTCTAGAGTACCTCCGCCGAGTTGTGCGTGGCCTGACGACATGGAGGCCACTCCTGTACATGGCTGCCACTCTGCATTTCCTCTTTGTTCATTTGACTTGTCCACCTTTCTCTCGTCGAGTACAAATTTTCTCAATTTTTTTTGTGCATGCCGACCAATTCAGGTGCAAGCATGTGACAGTAACACTGCGCTACATATGCCCAGATGATGATCGTAGTTAATTTGATTCACACTACGTTACAGTGTTCAAACATGGACTGAACATGTCAAATAATTTTGTGTTGCTATGATGACTCCGATGCTGTCATTTGATTTGTTTAGTGGTTGAGTAGTCGTATTTTACTGGAGTCCTTGACTTGCGTTGATCGATCATTGATAACTGTCCTTTGTTGATAGCTATTTGATGGCCACAACGGATCTGGAGCGGCCATGTACGCGAAGAAGAATCTGTTGAACAATCTTCTACGTGCCATTCCTTCAGGTTTGAGCAGGGATGAATGGCTTGCAGTGCTTCCTCGTGCGCTTGTCGCAGCATTTGTCAAGACAGACAAAGATTTCCAGGCAGTAGGTAAATCAGGCCAATTCCTGTCAAGCTTACGACATTCAATATTAAGCAGTACTTTGATAAAACAGGCAAACGTTGTAATCTTTCATAATCCATCACTATTTAGCGGTTTGTGTTTCCCTTTTGAATGAAGTGAAGCATGAATAAAACTTTTGCTATCATCACTGTTCGTTGATTGGATACCATATTATCAGATTTGTTGAACAGTACAATCTCATTATTAATGCTAAATGTAGGTGCAAAAATGCTGCTCTTCTTTAAGATGTCTTTTAGGTTATAGGTACCTGTAAAGTTGAGTGATGCCTTTTCTCTTTACTGAAACACTCTCTTTTGCTGTTTCAGCGGAAACTTCTGGTACCACTGTTACATTTGTAGTAATAGATGAGTGGGTTGTAACGGTAGCATCAGTTGGTGATTCACGTTGCATACTAGAATCTGCTGATGGTTCATTATACCATTTGTCAGCTGATCATCGCTTTGACTCCAACCAAGATGAGTAAGTTTTGCCTGCCTTTAATGTGTATTTTTAAAGAACTGTCAATATTTACAACATACTCACTTTTCAGGGTTCAACGTGTTACTGCATGTGGAAGCAAGGTTGGGAAACTGAATCTTGTAGGTGGCCCAGAGGTTCGACACTTTCACCCTGAATCCTTTGTTTTCTTGAATTGGATATATAGTGTGGACGTGTTTTGTCCAAATTGCTGCTTTGATGATTCACATTGTTCACAGTTACCTGCAGCTCCTCCCAAGTTTTAGTTCTCAATTATTTGTGCTTTAATTGTACTCCATGCCCTTGTTTATGCTGCTTGTCAAACAATGTCCTAGCTTATGATATGATAGGTTAAATTTCTTTTTTTTTAAGACCACTTGTTTTCAAACATAAAGTAGTTCTATTTCAAAATTCTACTATTTTTTATTATAATATTAATTTATTCTGTATAGCATTGAGGCATTGAGTTATTATGCATCTAAAGTACTAGTGTATTTATGAGGGATAATTCTGTATTTCTCAATCTGTTTAATTAAGACAATGTTTATCTTATCACCATTATGTAAGTCTGTAAATCCCTATATTAATTATCAAATTGTGTTCAATTTGTTGTGTGGTTGCCTGGTCTTCTTTGATCTATCTGTATACTTTGCTGTAGTATTCTAGAAAATTGTCATTTGCGTTTACAGGTTGGTCCTCTAAGATGTTGGCCAGGTGGTTTGTGCTTATCTAGATCAATTGGGGATATGGATGTTGGTGAATGCATCATTCCTGTTCCTCATGTGAAACAAGTGAAGGTCAGCTCATTTGAAAATAATGCTCTGCACTTCATTTGTCTTATACTCTTATTGTTCCATCTATTATGTGTGCATGATTTACTGCTCATCAGATACCATAAAAAAATTCTTCTTCAGGACAGTATCGTCTATAATATTTCCACCACGTTTGTAGTTAATGTGCCACGTGCTTTTAGTTATGATTTACATGTTTGCAGTTCACTGTCGCACTATTTGATTTTCTTTGTGCTGCTGTTACAGCTATCCAATGCTGGAGGCAGGATTATCATTGCAAGTGATGGTGTATGGGATGATTTGACTTTTGAAATGGCACTTGAGTGTTCTCGTGGATTCCCATCAGATATAGCTGCCAATCGAATTGTGAATGTAACAGTCCGAACTTTATCACTTCCCTTCATGACAAACCTTTAGGGCCTTCATTTTGTGATATATATTTTTAATATTGAAGGAAGCAATTCAACCTCGGGGACTAAGAGATGATACTACCTGCATCGTGGTGGACATATTACCTCCAGAAAAACTAGCTCCAAGTCCTCCCACAAAGAGGCAGGGGAAGATTGTATTCAATAATATGTTTCGCCGAAAACATACAGACGTATCCTTTATACTAGATCGAGAGTATGCTGAGCCAGATGAGGTGGAAGAAATATTTGACGATGGTTCCGCTATGCTTTCTAAAAGGTATTATGTCAACCAGCTTCTCATAACCTCTTCACTTGGGTAGGAGAACTAAGAGCGCTATGAATAATTCCAGGAAGATGCATATATGTTTTAAACTTTTAATGAACACTAGTAGGGTATCTATTATTTTTGAAAGTCCATGCACACTCAATAGACACATCAACATAACAAAATGCTATTTAGTGCCAATTACTTCACTTTATAAATAATAAATACTGTCATCGTGATGATGATGTTCTTGTGAGTATCAACATTCCACTGTAAAAGGTTATATGGTAAAGAAACATACTTTTCAGTTAATGTAGGCCACAGTGGTCTTGGATTTATGATGATTCGTCATTTAGATCTGATGCTAAATTGTCTTGTGTGGACAACAAACATATCTTGCTGTCTGCTAAAGGTTAGTAGGATTTTAAGGAATTATTGGGAACATCACATGAGTTGGCAGTTGGCACTGCTGACTGGATGGTGTCAACTATGCAACTCCATTTATGTTTCCTTGCACATTGTAGTCAATGTTGTCTGCTGATTCCTTTTTCAACCCCACTCCATTGGATCCTTTCTTTTTTTCTCTGGTCGTTTAAGTATTGAATTATTGTTGTCCTGAAACCAGCCAGATCTGGTTGATACATGTTAATTCTTTGTCATAACACACTGCAGTAGTGTAGTACCGAATCACTTTTACCAAACCTTGTCAACACCCTTAGATGGGTTTTATAAAAAACCAGAGCGCATGAGATTTCTGGCCATTTACTGAAGCTAAAAGGGTATAATAAATAGATAACGGAAGTTCAGGGTTTGTTTGATATGTTACTCATTTGGTTATTGTTCTGCAGAACTCAATGCATTTCATCTCTTATCTCCTGAAATGATCAGGAATATATTCGTACTATGTTGGTATTTACTCCCTCCGTTTCAGGTTATAAGACTTTCTAGCATTCCTCACATTTATATAGATGTTAATGAATCTATACACACATATATGTCTAGATTCATTAACATATATATGAATGTGGACAATGCTAGAAAGTCTTATAATATGAAACGGAGGAAGTAATAGTTTATTGATGGATCTTGTGTTATATTTTCTAGATAGGTTCAGCTAAAAGTTCCAAATCTTCCATTCATCTTTTCAATATCCTCAAATGCAGAACTGTTTGGTCTTTAATATGCAAAAAGAGATTATTCCCATATTTCTTTACGCTTGCATACCTTATAATGCCAGTTTTTGAGACATCATGGTGTTGATTTATGACATTTTTGTTATTCAGGCTTGCTGCAGGTTATGCACTCCAGAGCATGTTTGAGCCCTTCAGCTGTGCAGTTTGCCAAGTACAGTTGAAAGCTGGCCAGGGAATTTCTGTACACAGCAATCCATTGCAACACGAAAAATTGCAAGGATGGCAGGGACCTTTCCTGTGCCAAAGCTGCAACGAAAAGAAAGACGCAATTGAAGGGAAACGGCCTCCAAGAGGTATTGCTAATTCATTATGTTATTTTCTTGGTTCTCCGAACAACATTCTGTGTTTACAGCTAAAGCTGTCTTATGTAATCTTTAGATTACTGATTTGTTCTTCGATGCTTTTCTGCCTATTCAGATTCTTGATCTACCCTCTACAGTAACCATGGTTTTGCTGAGTGGTGACAAGTGGCAGGCCCATTTGTTGGAGACATTCTTTCATACAATCAATATTCTTTTGTTCGTTACTAGAAACACTAGTCAAACCAGAGTTATTTTGCTACATTGTTCTCTGTAGTCAAGTAATACAAAGTATTCTTGGCAAAATAGATTGAAGATTTGTTAATTGGTTGGATTAACATAGCACTCTCTAACAAGTTGGATTAACATAGAAAACAGCTTCTTGTTCAGAAGAGGATAGTAGAATCCTGAGCATGGCTTAGCTTTCCCATGCCATTTCAATGTATAGAAACCATTGTACATGGGCCTACAGGATCACAAGTATTCTTTTGTTAATTTGTAGATGGATTGACTACTCTAATGGTTCCTAAAAGAAATACTCAATACTAAGTACTGACTGTTCGAGTTCTTCAGTTATTTCTTTTTTTTCCTTGAGGACTCCCTGTAACTCCAGATCTAACTATCGTACTACATCCTGTGAAAGGATCCATATATATAGCCTAGCTTGTAACTATCATCTACCCTGTCTCTCGCCCATTCTCCAGCTATGCTGTACTGCTTGGTCCCATGTGTACACACATCTTGGTCACTTGTGAAATTGTGCTATACAGCTGAAGCAACTATTCAGATCACCCGGTTGTTAGTGCACTGTAAACCAATCAGAGTGTTTTGTACCATTGGGCAAGGTGTCCATGGAAACACTGGGACAGATCACTCCCTCCAGAGTCCATACTTCGGACGTTTGTCAGTTTGTCACTTGGTGCATCCACCTTTTGTCTCCTCTGAACCAAGGAATTAAACATTGCAGATAAGAAAGCCAGCGACGTGACCAAGCAAAAGACCGGGCAACTAACCCAACACGCCGCTACATATACACCTCCCCTGCCGAAACAACAGCTCACCCACTGGGATTTGCACGCGCCACCTGACGAGGGCAAGGCGAACCGGCCAGTAGCAGTGGACATCACATTACCAAGTCAAGCTTAGTCCAGCTGATTACTCCTACTACTTGATTAGTGCACCGGCCGGCCGGATCGCGTGCCTGGTCGAAATGAACAGCAGAAACGACGGCAAGTACGGCGCACCACCTTTTCTGGTGATGTGTTTAGTTATGTTCGTGACCGATGAGAATGCGTCATGATCATGTACAATTGGGATTTCTCTCAGGAAAGCTTTGAAAACGAAATGACATGAACAGATGGAGCGAAGCAGGCAGGCATGGACAGGAAGAAGAGCACAAAAAGATAAGGGTCCATCTATATGCCGCTGTGTGTTATGCATGCCAATCATAAGCCCGGCCGGTGCAATCAAACAAACCTGAAACTTAACCATGCAACCATGCATGTGACCTGGGTCACATCCTCCAGAGATGAAAAGCATGAAACCGTGGTCTGGGTGTTGCACTCACACAGTGCCATGCTATCTCTATCCCAGATAAATCCATTCATATTCCTACTCCAAGAAAATATATCAGTAGGAATGAGAAGACATCAAAGTGCAACACCCCCACATAAATCGGTTGTTACTCATACTGTTTGATACTGTTTTTCTAGAAGCTATTGCTATTTTGAAGTTTAGAATTTGATGTTAAAGTTGATTTCAGGGGTTTTTCATTTCATCTTTTCCATTGGGCAATCTCTAATTTTATAGGAGATGATCAGGTGCGCTAGCTGCAGCAGCAGCCAACAAACATTTACAATTACAGTTGCGACAACAAGGATCAGCCGAACATACACATGGTTGCTAAGGCAACGGCTAAGAAATTTATCTAAAATTATTCTTAAAAATCGCAATTCAATTGTTTTGGCTTTTTAGAACAAGTATTGACAAGCACAATTCAAGACACTGTTTCTGCGACTCTGCTTATACATTCTACAGTGCCATCCATGGACTCTAATGGCGCCAGACGTTGGCTCGTGCATGCATGTGGGACGATGGCTTACCAGCTACCGCTGGAATGGTGCTTATGATAGCTACGAGACCCCTAGTATAGAGGGTACAAATTTCTTCTTTCTCTTTGGTTTTTATAAAGGTACACAAAAGTTATGTCCTCCCCCATTTTAAATGTAAACATAAGTCATTTTATACTTATTAACTCTTTCGTAAAATATGAAGTCGTTTATAGAAGAACTTCCAGGAAACCATTTTTATCTTAATTTCTTCATTTTATCCTTACTAAATAAATGTGATTTCTCTTACAAATTAGTAACTCTCCCTTTTCATTACAATATTAATGCGTCCCTCTGTATTAATACGACATTGTTGAATTTAGTAGGTTGAACTTTTGAAACTTTATCTTTATCATCAATAGCTCTCAAAAATATTTAGTTTGAAAATATAAAAATTGTATGGGTAGATTTTTCTTTGTAACTGCTTTTACAATATTATAATTTTGTTAGCTATTATCATTATAATTCTAATAAAAATAGTGTCAATATATTTAAATACAGTGGTAGTAAAGGGCAACAAAGTCATATGAATTTTTTTTAATAATAAAAATGATTTACATATCCGATTTCTTTCGTAAGGCACAGCGTCATAAATTTCTTTAAAAAAGGAAAAAAAGACATAATATGATGGGACGCCCCCAACTCTCTCTTATTATTGACTAGCGTTAAATCACATGTACTCTAGAAATCAATTCGATCTAATGGAATTACCTCAATTATAGTGGAATAAGATACCCTTGCTACCGCTTTTAAGTGTAGAATCATTGCGCACAGTATCATGCTCTGAACATCGCAGATTAGACTAAAAGTGAGAGATTAAAAGTAAAGCCAATAAAAAGAAATGAGATAACATGTATTAGGTTAGATAATTGTTTATTATTAAAAATTGTCATTACAGCAATATCAAATTGACCAATATAAATTATTAGTTTCAACTAAAATTATCTTTTTGATGAACCTAGTTATATATAACTCCACTAAGCCAATTATAAAAAAATGTTTTCAGATTACAAGGTGGGGGATATTAAAAGAAAAAAAAAACGCATAAACACACACACATCTCCGAACAAAGCAACAAACATGAATACATGACATTTAAAGAAAAGAAATTAGATTATTTCTTGTGCAACAAAAACAATAGGTATTCGTCCCAAAAAAAATTATATTTAGAATAAGACGAGGTAATTTTGAAAGTACTACATCCGTCCCAAAATAAATTAATTTAAAATATGATGTGATATTTCTTACTACAATGAATCTGAACATCCTCTAAATTCAAAGAGTATGCTACAGCTACCAAGGAAAGGCTATACCCGGCCAATCACTGAAGGCGCCGGCCGGCTACAGGGTTTCTCAACAGTATTGACATGTTGTTCTTGTCCACCATTCGATGGATCACAAATTAAACATTTACGACCAAAGACAATGGTTGTTTCAAACTTTTAATTGGTCGGTTAATCATTGCTTTGGGTTGGAGGAGACATGGCATGATGGTCCATATGGAGCTACGGATACATGTACATGTCAATCGATATGCACACATTAAATGCCACCGGCCGGTTGAGGCTATACTAATTAGTGTATGAATGGGCCGCTCCATATTATCACGGAATAATAACATGTTATATATCCCAGATTGAGGCATTCTGCTGTTAATTGATCGAGATGGGAATATCTCATATATGCATTTCTTTTCTTATGAAATCTTATATGCCTCAAGTGCATTTACAATTTCGGCGTTTGCAGCTCTGAGAAAGCTATATAATCTAGGATAATTCAGCATTCATTTTGTAGGCTTATATAATTCAGGATTCATTTTGTAGGCTTACAAATTATCACGTCAATCAAAAAATTCTATATTATTAGTCACGGTGGATTTAAATTAGTGTGGATCGGTCAATATATAGATGCATACAAAATATAATTGTTTTTTTTGTTAATGAACTTTAATCTAAATTTCACTTAAATTTGCACGGTTCCACTAGTTTATTACAAATATAAAGAGATAAATAGCACACCAACTTAATTTGTATTAGATTAATGTAAAACATGCCTAAATAATATGCGTGCAAGAAAAGACAATATTATGCTAGAAGGTCCAACAAATAACTATGAAATATATACACGGTCCATCCAAAATAAAAATATACTCTTTTTATTACATGGTAATAAAAAAGAAATGTACATGCTGCCTCCGCCTCTTTTAGTGTGTTAGCACACTATGAATATATAATATATATATACATGTGTAGCCGCGTAGCCGTGTTTGTAAGGGTGGGTGTACGTGTAAGGTTTAGTAGCATGGCCGATTACCGTGTTTCTTGTAACATGTCACATCAACGTCCCTTTGAAGGAGGGTGCTTTCCTTCTTAAACATTATTTTTCACGATGTCATCCATCAACTATTAATTCTACTAGATGAAACCCCGCGCAGAAATTTACTATGATAACAATAAGTAAAAATAATGTGTAGATAGCTTTAACAACCTAAGCTTACGTAAGCATAACTTTATATAAGCTGATGTGATTTAAATTTAAATAGTATATAGAATGATAATTCAACTGTAAAAGTAAAATGATGTGGCTTTATGAGAGAACAAAAGAAGAAAGATAATTTGGACTATACATCTAAGGGCTGAAAAAATGAGATGATATGGCTTAACGAGAGAAGAAAAAGAAGAGAGATAATTTGAATCATAGATTAATTATCTAAGAACTAAAAACAATTGATATGATATGAGTTAATGAGAGAAAAGAAAAATAACATGAACTAACTATATAGGTATATAGAATATTATAAAAAAATGATGGAGAGATAAATTAAAATATTATGTGAATTATATAGGATTGAACATGCTTATTTTAAATCTCTAAAATCTCTATTAAATTATAGATAATCTAGCATGCTTGCATGATGCTTAAATATAATACTCCCTCCGTCTCAAAATATAACAACTTTTAGCCCTCAGGATTTGTTCCGAAATACTCCCTCCGTACTCGTAAAGGAAGTCGTTTAGGACAATATTTAAGTCAAACCTTGGGAATATAAATCATGAATAACTCTCAAGTTGTTGAGTTTGAAAATGTAAAAATTATATGAATAGATTTGTCTTGAAAAATACTTTCATAAAAATATACATATATCACTTTTTAATAATTTTTTTATAGAAGCAAGAAGTCAAAGTTGTGTTTTGGAGACCGTGTCGCTGTCCAAAACGACTTCCTTTACGAGTACGGAGGGAGTATAACAACTTCTCCACCAACATTCTCTCCCCAACCAATCACAATCCTCCATCATTCACTTTTCCCACCTACATTAGTACTCATTCAATCACAATCCTTCACCATTCACTTCTACCAACTTTTTTAATAACCGAGTGCAACTCTAAAACTTCTTATATTATGGGATGTAGGGAGTAATTGTTAGTAAATGATGATGTGGCATCTTTACATTTTAAGCTTTAAAAATTAGTGGGCTATGACTTTCTAATAAGAGAGGATTACTGTGCACAGTGCTTATCTTCTCGTTCACTAGATAATTAAATTAACCATCAGACACCTCTCAATGCGGTGTTTCTAAAAAAAACTAATTTTCTCTGGTTCACTGAATCACTTGTCCGTCCTCGGCAAAATTGTGTATATCTCAATCTACGGAAAAAAAATCCTTTTTCTCCATTAAATTCGGCCAAAACGAAATATCCTTTTTATTGGCTCCAACAAATATTGTTGAATGCCATTCATGGTTGGTTTTTTTTACGAACGCACAAAAATAATTGTACGTTCAGTATACTAGAAAAAAGTAAAGTTTTAGTTACACAATGCAACAAGCCAAACCGGCCATTGCCGGATTACAAGAAAAATGACTGCTAGGGGCGAAAAAAGAAAAAATAAAACTGAAAGTTGCTGCTCCTATATAAAGGGGCAAAAGGTGGTGGAGGAAACCCCCTATCCTCCCAACAAGTCTCCAAACGAAGCTGCACTAGCTAGAGACCAGAGACGGTCCTGCACTAGCTAGAGAGCAAAGACGGTCCTCCTTGAGGATGGACCCCAGAACCACCGAAACCGGCGAAAGGGATGAATCAAAAATCCTGACGTTCCGCTCCTTCCAAAACTGCCAAGATATTAGAAGGACCAGAAAGTCGAAACCCTTGCGAAGATGTTCTGACAAGCACTAGACCTGAAGAGGGTCGCCAAGGGAAGGAGCGAGTCCAGGCCAGTCGGGAGGAGACGGGATGTGGTGCCAAACTTGGTGAGAGAACACATAATGATGTAAATGTGCATTCTAAGCAATATTTTTTTTTATCTTTTTTCACTTAATAATTAATTAGTAAGAAAAAAATTAAATTGGTGTAGTGATTTTTCTTCTGCTTAGCCAAATTGTCCCCACTTAAGTTGGTGTGTGAGGTTTACCATAATCGGAAATCCTAATCGGCGATCGATCGCCTGGGGATGGGGGTAGCGATCAATCCCCCTCCCCCTCCCCCTCCCTCATTTTACCTGGTTTCCTTTTTTTGGCACCGCATTACTTTCCTATTTTAGTAAATTTATGCACCTAAAGTTTATACACCTCAAGTTTACACATCTAAATTTTAGAGATCCAAAGTTTACACATCTAAAGTTTAGAGACCAAAAGTTTATAAGTCAAAAGTTTATATATCCGATTCAAATTTGAATTTGAATTCAATTTTTTTATATATAGTATTTCTATACATCTAAAATTTATACACTTAAAGTTTATAGACCCAAAGTTTATAAGTCAAAAGTTTACATACCCGATTCAAATTTGAATTTGAATTATATCTTATTCAAATTTGAATTTGAATTCAAATATTTTCTATATATAGTATTTTTATGCATCTAAAGTTTATAGACCTAAAGTTTATAAGTCAAAAGTTTACATACCTGATTCAAATTTGACTTTGAATTATATCCGATTCAAATTTGAATTTGAATTCAAATATTTTCTATATATAGTATTTCTATACATCTAAAGTTTATACACCTAAAGTTTATAAGTCAAAAGTTTACATACCCGATTCAAATTTGAATTTGAATTTAAATTTAAATTTGAATTCAAATTTTTTATATATAGTATTTCTATATATAAATTTTTCTAACTTTTTGTTTTTTTTAAAAAAAATTATGTGGTGTACTGTAGTAGGAAGAGAAGAAGGGGAGGAGGAAGGGGGGAGAGGAGGGAGGAGTGTATGGAGTATAGGGGAGGGGGGGCCGATCTGATCGCTCGTCGATCGCCCATTAGGCCCTACTTACCATAACCCTAGTTGTCACTACTGCATATAAATCCTCTAGATACGTAAGGACGGCCTGCTAGCGCTTCACCTTCACATATTGCAGAAATTTAACCTCAGCTTCAGCTTCCTCACTGCCAAAATCGCCTCTCAAGCGCCATGCATCCCCCACTACTACAGCTGTCGACCTAACCTTGCCACCCACTCTCCTCTCTCTCTCTCGCGCGCGCGCAAGCGAGCACAAACCCTACCACGCCGAAAGCCATGAGCATGAACACACCACGGCCGCGGTCGCCACCACCACCTCCTCATCCTCCACTGTTCAAGCCAACCACACCTCCCCCACCACCACTCCTCTCCACCTCCACCTCCACCTCCCCTCCCAACGACTTCTCCTTCGCCCACTACCTCTCCTCCCCGCCTCCGTCCGTCCAACGCCGCGGTCGCGCCGACATGTCCTGCACACCACCCCTCGGCCGCGTCGGCAGCGACCTCAGCCACAACAACTACTCCTCCAAAGCAAACCAGCACCGGCAAACCGGAAGCAGCAGCAGCAGCAGCAAGGAGAAGGACAGGGAGCACAAGGCCAAGAGCAAGGCGTCGTCGCCTTTCTTCTCCGGCCTCGGCGGCTCGTGGAGGTCAGGCTTGAGCAGAGACGAGGAGGTGAAGAGGAAGGCGAAGGCGAAGACGAGAGGACTGGACGTGGGGCAGTGGGTGAAGAAGTACATGGCGTCCGTGGTGGAGCACCTGCTCGCCTCCTTCTCCCGGCACGGTGGCGGGGAGAGGGAGAAGCGGGAGCAGCAGCGCCGAAGGCCGCACTCGTTCTCGGCGCACGGCCCGAGCGCCCTGAGGGAGCAGCGGGAGCGGTGGAGGCGGCGGCGCGGGCAGCTCTCCTCGGCGCCGGCGTCGCTGCGCGCGTCGCCGGCGAACAGCGGCCACCTCTCCGTGGGCGGGTCGGTGAAGGTCTCGACGTCGTCGGAGGAGAGCACCATGGAGGAGCTGCAGAGCGCCATCGAGGCCGCCATCGCGCACTGCAAGAACTCCATCACCGTGGCCAAGTGAATCGATCGATCGAGGCTAGTGTGTAAAATGTAAAACTGTAAATGCGTGGTACGGAGATGCACATGTGCCGATCGCCATGCGTGTCGCGCGCGCGCGCGCACGACACGTACGAGAGCATATATTGATCAGGTTTTCAGTAGCTTTTGTGAGCTTCAGAAAAAATCACAGATTCGATACTCTCTCTTGTTCATGTGTAAAGATGTAAGAACAGATGGATGACAATATTCAAGCGCTATATATACGGATAATATGTCTTGATTTGCAAATTTTACTGCTGTAAATCCCTATACTGTTTGGAATTTGGCATGCTGTTAATTAGCTGACTAAAAGTCATCCTGGCAAGTACTGGAATCTTTGGAGTGATGACCACTAGTTGCCGTCGTGCAATAAAAGCTTAGGACCGATTCTGCAGGCCACTTTCAGACGAAATGACGATAGTAACTCCCATGTTAATTAATCTCTAATTATTCAATCTGACTACTCACCAGATATGACCGGTCGGCCGGCTGGCCTAGATTCCATTCACATTTTTACAACGAGGAATTCAGGTTGGTCCAGATACAAATAATTACACACGGGTTGACTGAGATAATCATCGAGATTTTGTTGCTAGCTAAGTAGCTATAGATACTTCGTTCCAAGTTGATTCGCTGCTTTTGGTTGGCGCCTAGTACTACCTTGGATAGTTCATTGTTGGATCGTTCCAGGAGACAGGGTTGCATGCGCACTGGCCCCATCGTTTGACATATTGGAGAAAAAAGCGAAACTATACATTTGTAAATGAAAAATAATTTATGAATAAAAATTTTTATATACGTGTTCTTAGCGATCTAAAAGCATAGACTAAAAAATAAACTACGATGAAAAAAACCTTAAAGTCAACCCCAAATTTAAGGTTAAAATTTTAAATTTTAGCTTATAAACATAAGTATAAGCCAAATGATGAGGCTGGTAATAAGAACCCTCCCGCTGTGGCAGTGTACATCCTGGTATCCATGTTGGAAGCCATGTTTTAATCCATAAAGAAAGGAAAATCTATTCTATTCCACTTAGTTGTGTCATTTTAAAAATTTACCATTGACGAGTGTGGATTTTAAACTCTTGAGGGGACACATGACGCTCAAATAGTTATGACAAAATTAAGAAGATGTACTAACATGTGATATATCTCTTCACAAACATGTAACTTAAAATTCAACTTGTACATGTCACAACGAAAAAAAATAAATTTGATTGTGAATATATGTTAACTAACTGTAGTTTAATTTTTTTTCGTTGCGACTTGAATTTTTTTTAAAAAAAAACATGATTTTTTTTTGCCTCCTTATACAACATGAAAGCTTGTATATAAGTCTCAAATATTTAGGATTTCTATTTTGTAAAATATAATTTATTTGTTATATGCTATAAAACATGTTTTGGTTTTAATGTAAATCACTTTTCACATGCTATATATTTGTGCTATTAACTTTTGTGTAAGTAAATTCTCCATCATATACCAAAAAAAAACTTGAAACTTATCTACAAACTTCCTTGACGTGTAATGAGGCCACATAATTTTTTTTTGAAACTTCTATCGAGATAAATCGGTTGTTAACATTAATTGTATGTCTCTAAGAGCATTCTGAATATTTTTGAAAGGAAATATTTAACCCAGTGGTACATTGTAGAACAAATGATAAAGTCACCGATATATTATAAAAAAAAAGATAATATCAGTGGCAAATTGTTAAATTTGGACAAACTCAGTAACATAGAGTAGATACTCTATAAAACAAATCCTTCTGTTGGTAATAGAAGCGGTCCAAATAAGGGCTTGTTTTGGTTAAAAAAAATGTCCGACGACAAATTTAATCAAAAAAATCGTAAAATATAAAACAATATAACTACAATATAATTACATTGTAATTAACATGTAACTATAACTTGTATATAACTTGTAGGAGATTGCTTTGCGGGATAGAATCCCCTTGCTTGAGCACTCGCAATGTTCTTTTTCTGTTGCCCCCATTTGCACGAATCTCAAAGCAAATTTATCGATAAAAAACTACGATCTAACTATAGAATATGACGTGAAAATTACATAGTACAAGTTATATTATAGCTATAATTAAGTTAGAATATAGTTACACTAGTATTTTATTTGAGAAGAAAAAAAATTGTAGAGGGATGTATAATAAAATCGAAGAAAAAGTCGGGGGGCATTTATGCAATATTTGTCACCAATACGGCACGCGTGGGGCCGGAGCGATTACCACCGTTGGATCTCGCGTGCAGGCGTGCGTGGTCCATCGGAGCAAGACGGACGGCCGATGGATGCCCACGCCCACACGCCGCCCCCATCTCTACCACCTCCCACTCCGGCGGCGCAACCTTCCTTCACCCCGACACCGGCGCCGGCGCCTCCCTCTCCTCACCCATCAACCTCCGGCGCCGGTCCGCCTCCTTCCAGCCATGCTAGCCCGACGCAAACCCCGCATCGACGAGGCCATGGAGCCGTACGAGTACGAGAAGGTATGCAAGAACTTCGGACTCGGACACCCTCTCTGTCGCCCGCCGTTCGATGCGAACTTTTCTATTTTCATAGCTCTACATACTGTTGTAGATTTTGCAACGAGAATCGATCGAGAACCCTCTGCTTCTGAATTTACAATGAGCTTATCTGTGTTTTCCATCATAACGTTCAGGGGCTTCAAGGCATTGGATCGTCTAGTATCATCACAAGAATGCAGATATCAAACATTTGTGTCTGAAATTCTTCAGCTGTTGAATACTGAATACTTAGGTCTAGTACATGATGCATTGATGCCAACGGACAACGTTGAATGCAAATGATCATAACCTGACAGTGGCAGTACTGTTTAGCTCACAAGTTTGCATCTGTTTCACTGCGTGCCAGAAAATTTGGAAATGGAGTAGAAAACTAAACTTGGAGGACGTCAGGACGTTTGGTTAGGTAGACTCTAGACTGTATAGCATTACCTTCAGAAGAAGACCATAAAATTCAGATGAGCTATTTTAGAAGTGAAGCAGAGTCGCAGACAATGTTCTTGGAAGTTGGAACTTCAGAACAAATTCTAATTATTGTATTGTATTCTTCAAGATGGGAAGGACAAATTAGTCTGGGGGCACATATATATAAAAGGAGAATTTAGTGATTAAATTTAACCAGTTGTTGAAAAATTGTAACGCTGGTTATCACTATAAATTTTTGGTTAATAGAAAGAAAGAGTCCTTACAAATAAAGGATATGCTCTCAAATGAAGGGGGTGGAAGCCTGGAAGGGAGGAATTTTGGCAAGGAATTGGTGCTCAAAGCCTGGCAGACATTATCATTTTACTTGGCATGCCATTTGGTTCACCAGAGGTACGTTTTCCAAACTAGAAAAATAAGGTTATTCAAATTTACGCTTTGCTGATATGCAATGCGCAATGTTTTTAGGCTCAGAAGATGAACAAGGATATATGTATATATTTTTTTGCGCTATCTATATATTGACATGCTCTGAAAGCTTCTGCTGAACAGTTGCTTTTTAATATATGCTCAATTTATCCCCAGGAGTATTAGTAAATATGAATTGCTATATATTATTAGTGGGAGTACCTAGAGCGCAACCAAAGTTACTACACAACTAGAGATGCCAAACATATGCAGATTTTGTTTCTGAGTTCAAAGTCTATACACCCTTTTCTGATGCTTTCCACACAAGCATTTTATTGCCTATTCTGAAATTATTTTCTTGAGACGGCCTGTTCTAAAATTCAGGATGGGCTAATTGAGCACTTCTAAGCTTCCTTTATTGATTTTCTGACAGCCCATGCCTTCTATCCTTTTCTTTTCAGTGATTCCAACAAAGCTATATGTGATAAATGGGCTTCTCTTTCCTTTCTAAACTAAGGTCAAGTGCAGACTGGGCCTTGTAGACACAGGCGTTGGGCCTTACCATGGTAAGCTTCTCCCTTCTTCTCCCTTTTGCCCTCAAGCTCAAGTTTTTTTTTTTTTTGGATTATGGAGGAAAGTTAAACAAAATCAAGCAACACAAGTAACAACTGACAAATCACGCAGAACACGTCTAGTCTAAGCACCTGAACACCTGAACACAATGTGGTGGGCAACTGTTAGGGCATCCACAATGTGGATGAAAAGTGGGTATTAGGCACTAAAATATCCTTACTACTAGGTAAGATACATTGTGGAAGTAGTAAATAGTTACTACTATGTCATATGGCTACTACCGGGCAACAAAGAATAAGTTATGTTATTTGTACAGTGTCAATGAGTATCAACGAATTGTTTTCTCGCAGTTGGAGTCATGGCAGCTGATGATTGGTGAGTTTTTATAGTGGGCCCCATGTTATACCCTACCATCCTGCACATATAATGTGGAGTTCATATGCTGCTACTACCGCCTGACGTACAGGCCCACGTTACTACCTAACTCAGTCATAAACAGCTGTTGCCCTTAAGCAGTCAGCTTGACTGGTTACCCGGGTCCTAACATTCCAAGCCACAATCCAACACAATCCGACCAAAATGACCCCTAAGGTACAACGCGCCGCAGAAGAGCGCAGAGATAGCACCTGGCCCTTTCAGCCGCAGCAGCCTCCTCCTCCCAGCTGTGCGCTGCACCAAAGATACCATTCAAATCAGAATTCAGAGGGAGAGATTTTCAGGTCTCTCTCTGAAAAAAAACAAAAGGATTCAGAGATGGAGATGCTGGGAGTGATTTTTTCAGGTTTCTCTCTCAAGAAAACAAAATGATTCAGAGATGGAGATGCTGTGGTCGCATGCACGCAGATGCAGCAGCAGCTGGCCCCCCCTCTCCCTGCCCCTGCCATGAAATTTTTTTTCCTGCTGTGCTGGGCAGTGCAGTGCAGTGCAATGCAGTGCAGGCATTTGTTTTTGTCCTGTGGCCACACCTTTGCTGTCAGAGAGTGCAATGGCAGGGGAGATAGTGGTACTCGTCCAGTATGTAATGGAGATGGATGGCTGGTAGTAGCACGATTGACAGCTAAGTCTCCTCATAAAATTTAACACTGTGCCGGTGATCACCAGGTAGGCAAGGAGGAGGAGCTAGCATTACACGACAGGGAGGGAGATGTGCTAGGGCCCTGTCCCTTTAACTCTCTCCCTCCATGGCCATGAGGCCGGCCGCGTCAGGACAAGCTGCTCGATCGACTGCTGGCTGGCACCCCGGATAGACTAATGCTTGAACGCCTGGCTCATCAGATGCATGCCACTCGCTGGCTGGCACAATATCCATATATAGCGGTAATTGTGTTCTCGCCTATGCTATTAGATGCAATTGTTACTCTGCCTATGTTTTTTAAGGTTTGTGATTTAACTCTTATTTTTTTTGAAACGAACCAACTGTTTGCCCCTAGTTTCGATCAACCAGCTAGCCGTTTTGTCTCTGTTTCGTTTTAAAAGAAGGGTTTGCGTCAAAAAAAAATTGCGTCAAAAAAGAAGGGCAAAATCATAAAAAAGAAAACAGAGGTAAAATCATAATTGCATCTAAAGGTCGGAGGCAAGAACACAATCTCCCCATATGTTGTATATGGTCACTGAATTCTCAAGTGTCTTTGTACCATATGTCCATATAGTCCCCACTGTACATTCTCTCCATTCTTCTTTAATTGAACCATATCTTGCTTGAATACAGGCCAGGCTTGCATTGCCTGATTTGAACATAGTACTAGTTAGCTCCATGACTGTTCAGCAATTGATGGAAGCTAATTACGTTGAAATGGGCTTCATTGAACTGAAAGCTTGAATTGCTAGCTACTACTAGATTACAAGCATTTTTGTACATAGGGAAAGTGGGGGAGAGAGCGGAGGTGGCGGAAGCAGACAAGCATGGGAACAGCTAAACAACACGTACAAAAGCTAAGCTAGGACCACACCATGTGGGGAAAAATACATTCTTACTGGCCCTTCCAATACAAAACATCAGAGGCGCAGCGGAGTTAATTTGACTACACTGGAACCACCCATCTACCCGACGACGACCATTACCCAAAAACTAGAGATCAAAATTCCCTTTTACACCCAAAAAAGATGCAGCAAAGAGGTAAAAGGAAATGGCCATTTGCTCTGCAGAATTCTTCATTAGAATGAGCTGATAATATCATCAGCAAGAGTGAATAAGAGTGATGGCAGACAGCAAGCTGAAAGGCGCATCGCCACCATGCATCCGATCTGGCCAACCATGGCTACTTCAGTTTCACTACTACGTAGTACTCATTGATCAATAATACACTTCATTGCGTTTGTTGCTTCAGTCTCTCGTGCTCCCCTGACTTCCAAGACCCTACAGGGTTTTGCATACATTTTGTTGTCACTTCAGCAGGAAAATGGTTAACAATGCATGAGTAGTTGTGCCGCTAAAATTTCTGTGCAATCTGGTTCTGGTGGTTAGCAATGCATGAGTAGTACATGCATGCAATGCACATCTATCTCAGGCTCCAAACTTTGAGAAATCTTTGAAGCAGAAAGTGCATGTACTCTACTGCGCAGGAGGGTCTTGCAGCAAGCAGGGTGTTTTTGAAGATTCGAAAAATGTTGCAATGCGACAAGCAAAATGGGACAATGCAGAGCTGAAGCAGAGTGCATTCATGGCGCAAGAAACAGTGAGCTTGTTATTACCATCTGGGTGTCGGCCGACGACGATGTGGCGCCGGCGGCAGCGTCGGCGGCGGGGGCCTTCTTGGGCGCCTTCTTGAGGCCGAGGAACTCCTTCCACCGAATGTTGGGCGCGCGGGGGACGCGGCCATGGCGGCTGTCCGTGCGCAGCTCGTCGCGGAGCGTGAGTGGCCGGCCGCCGGCCTCGGCGCCGCCGTGGCCGTGCGGGGCCTCCCGGAGCGGCAGGAGGCGGCCCTTGGAGATCAGCTGGTCGGCGGCCATCATCGGGTGGCTGCCGACGGAGAACTCGAAGTCGGCGTCCCCAGGCGCCCGCGCCGCCGGCTGCTGCTGCGCCGGCGGCGGCGGCTCGAGCGCGAAGTCGCTGGAGAAGGATATCCTCGGCGCCATGAACGACGACGACTGGTGGTGGTGATGCTCCGGGTTGTACATGTTAACACATGCCATGCATCGACCCCGGCCGGCACACGCGCCCTCTCAATGCCCGGCCCGTCGCCGCCGCGAGGTATCACAGCGATGATCTCGTGTACTAGCTGGCTAGAACTAGAATTAGCTCGCCGGCTTTACTACGGTGGCCAATTAGCTATGGAGAGTGTGGAGGGGTGGGGTTCCGGAGTGGGTTTTTATAGTGGAACGGATGCTATGGCCGGCGTGGGCGCGTGCAACCGCGTGCATGGGACGGGGGGAGAGCTAGCAGTAGCAGGCGGAGGCGTATAGCATCTAGATCTGCCCGGCGCGCGGGCGCGTGCGAAGCCGTGAAGGGTGGAGGGTGGTAGCCGCGGCCTGCCGGGCGGAATGCGTGGATACTGGATGGGCAGGGCTCGGCGGCTCGGTGTACTTTGGACGAAAAGCATTGGGAGCAGTGCAATTTTTTTATCAGTCCAATTTAGTTCTCTCGCTTGACCGACTCTAGCTTGGCGCCATTCGGACCAGGCAGGAACAGTGTTAGAAAAACATGTGATATAATCAGTTTTAGGCTGTGTTTAGTTCATGAGAAAAGTTAAAAGTTTATGTGTGTAGGAAAGTTTTGGATGTGATGTGATGTGATGTGATGAAAAGTTGAAAGTTGAGGATAGTTGGGGGTGAAATAAACACGGCCTTAAGTTACTGGCTAAATACACGTGCTTTACTATGAAAAAAAAATAATGTATTAATGTGTTATCAATCTTTTTTATAGAGAATATTCATGTTAATTTTTAATATTAAGAAGTTTAAAGGGTAATATGTAAAATTTTCAGCGGAAGTAAGTGGGGTGGTAGAATCACTGTCTCTATCACTATATTCTTTTAAGGTAGTATAAAACCATTTACAATCATGCATCTGATTTGTCAAATTTTGATTTGCTTGAATTCTCCACCTAAGCATTTGATTGGTTGCAAAATGTTTGGATACTCGTGCAGTGAAACCAGTTCTCTGGAAAAAAAATACTTATATTGTGTATGAAATTTAAATATTACAAATGCTTATATTTTGAAACAGGAATAATAGCTGCTTTGCCGAAGAATTGGGGAACTTGATCATGGCCTTCCAAATACCTTGCAGAACAGACAAATATTCTTCCACACATGTCGTGCTAGCTACCGGACCTACTAGTTCACGACCGAGAGCGCGGTCGATGATTATCAGTTTATCACACTTAATTTGTTCCCAGGTTGCATATAATTTGGGCTGTTTGTCTTGACGCATGCACACACAGACACAGCCCTGCCAAGATGTCCATCAGATCTCAAGCAGAAATCTTGCACACCGTGACAATTAGCTAGGTTCAGAGAAATGGATAGCATTGGAGGGAAAGCTAGATACCTGGACAAAAACTTGCCAAAAAATATTGCTTGACAAGAGCATAAGGCACATGCATGACGCTAATATATATCCCTGGGTGCAAGTGGGAGTGCACTCGCTTGCAGCCTATGACCGACACACTACATTCTCTGCAACGCCTTGGACACCTTTCCGGTTTTCCTATGCCCATGTCCCGCCCAATAACGCCGTAATTGTGGCCGGCATGTGAAGTGCAAGCTAGTACAGTGTACTCTGAATAGTGAATACTTTTATGACCAAGCCAAACTTTGTTTATGCAGCGCTGACTGACTCGACTACTGGGCTGGGACTGCGAGATACGTCACGACAGTTCAAATATATATTGATAATTTCAGAAACACTTGTTGGAGCATTTAACGTCATCGACTCCTTCGAACGGCGAAGAACATCTTCATTTAGGCGAAGAATGGTGCCCGCGATACCCCTGGATAAAAAGGAGTAAATATTAAGGAATGGCCTAATATCATATAATTAAAAGGAGTAAAGCTTCAAATCCAGATCGTCTAGCCCACCACCTTATGGAGCTAGCCAAAAAAATTTTGGGTGTTTCTCGCGGTACCCCTAGATCAATGTAGATTTCCAATAATCATGGATGAACCAATGTATAATCCATATTTAATATATTTTTAATGGTCAAACCGGTCTAGGAATAAAAAAAAGTCCAAAAGGAAATTTCTTCTGGAGCTTATCGTTGATCTCCTCCATGCACCAGTCACCGAACTCCTCTAGCGCCATATTGGTCACCATGCCCCTTGCCATGCCGATCGCCCGCCCGTATCCCTCGACACGATGATCTATCCCTTCTCCAGATGAGTCGGTTACCACGTCCCCACTCCCCCTCGTCTGACACATCGGTCATCGTGGCCCTCCCTTACCGAGCCACTCGCTGCTATCGACGATCAAATCTAGTGGCCATGAGCTTGTTGTTGCTAGATCCCGCGGTTTGGCATCTAGAGAAAGGGAAGGAAGGACGATGCAACGGCAACGATGATAAGGGAGAAGGAAAACAACGGTGGTGGTGACAACGGTGCCTCTCGATCTTCTAGATATGACATCCTCTTTTATCCTCCTAGTGGCAAGAACTCGTGGGCACCAAATTTGGTGTTGGCAAGCTCTAAGGCATTGATTGTGGCCACTCACTATAGGCCGAGTTTAGTTCCAAACTTTTTTTTCAAACTTCCAACTTTTCCATCACATCAAAACTTTTCTACACACATAAACTTCTAACTTTTCCGTCGCATCGTTCCAATTTCAACCAAACTTTCAATTTTGACGTGAACTAAACACATCCATAGCTGCTGAAGAATTTGGCGAGGGGCTCTAGGCAGCAAATGGGGATGACAAGTCGACAATGAGTTGGGAGGCCATGAGTGAGTAAGCGGGAGAAGGAGGTGACTAAAAGCGCTATCCCTCTTGCATCCTGCATTCGCCCGTCCTCGCACCTAGGACTCACATGTTTTCCTACCTGTACGAGCGCGTCCTAAAGCAAAACTTGCTCCATATTTCTAGTGGGCATAGCTTGAGAGGCCATCTTGCACGACCAAATGCCCGTTGCTTGGACTCGCATCTATGAGCCATTTTTTATGTAGGCAACCAAACATGCCTCATACTGATCTTGTGTAATGGGTGTTTCACATGAGTTCAAACAATTCCTGAATCTGTCATCACCGGTGCTGAAGGAGTAAAGAACTGCAAGTGCTTTTGCTACTCTGCTGTGTAGATAGATATTCCCTCCATCCTAAAATAAATACAGCTTTGCACTGTTCATATTCAATGTTTGACAGTTTGTCTTATTTTAAAATAATATAATTAGTATTTTTGTTGTTATTAGATGATAAAATATGAATAGTACTTTATGTGTGACTAAATTTTTTAAATAATAAGATAAACAGTTAAATATTAGACACATATACCTATAACTGCACTTATTTTGGATGGAGGTAGTCCTAGCGAGATGTACGTGGGGGTGTACAGAGGGCGCTATCTACAGGAGGCAGTACGTTACATTGACTGGGCTTGGACCGCAAGTGGATAAGCTGAGGGACGTGGACAGCTCGAAAAGACCACGTGATCCTGAGTAAGATCCTCCTCCCCTCCAACCAGTACGTGAGCCGGCCAGTGAACAGTAGTACGCCGCTCACATAACACACACTCTCACAGCAGCTGGTCGCTATCGCCCGGGCTCCCTGCATCAGCTTCCCATCCACCGTCTACCTGCAGCTCTGCAGCTATAGCTACGTATAGTACACTGCAGCTGCCGCCATGCGTACTATACGTGTGCAACTGCACCATGCTGCATGCAATGAGCCTTTCAATGGCCGTCCGTTGCATACATTCATGTGTACTCCGTACGCAGCTAGCAAGGACCAGCTGGGAGATGCCGATACCGTCACATATCATTCAGTTTTTGTCCCGTGGTTTTTCTCACTTTCTGGCCAGCCAGCCATCCAGCCGGCTACTACGACGACGTACCTACTCCATCATATCGGATCTGATCTCCTTCAGTACGCACGTACTAAATTATACTGTGTACTTAGCCTCTTGTACGTATATGTTCAGCATTCATCATCACAGGAATATAGGATGATTAATCCTACGGTGTAGTACTATTACAGACTATACAATGTTTCATATATATGCACGTGGCTGAGCTAGCGGTTGTGGGTTCTCAAAACTCGAAAACAACAGTGGTTCTCCCTGACTTTTTACCTTGTGGCTGCTGCATGCATGCACGATTAGCATCTTTTATTACCATCATTGTTTTTTAACAGATCACATCGTTAAGTTTCGAACACACGCTCACTGAATTTTTCATTTTTCCCTTTGTGAAAACTTATTTTACAAACAAACCCATAAAAAATAGTCGTTTTTGCGGCACCAACATCATTAGCGTTGTGGTCCAACATAACGGCGCCAATGACATTGGCGCAATCCTCTTAGCCTCGTTGGAGAAAACTAAGTCACTCACATGAAGGGGTGGTGCCAATGTCATTAACACCGAGCACCTATTTGCAAAAAAAGTTAAAAAAACTTATTTCTATAAAAAATAGTTACAAATAGGTCCTCAGTGCCAACGCCATTGGCATAAATGACCTATTTGTAAATATTTTTATTATAAATAATTCTTTTTTACGAATAGGTCTTTTTCAAGGTTTTTTTTTTAAAAAAATAGGTCATCGGCGCCAATGACGTTGACGTCGTGAAAATGGTATATTTTCAGAATAAGTTTTTTTAGTCTATTTATAAAACAATTTTTCAAAAAGATCTAAAATGAAAAAAAAAACAAGCACACATTCTATCATTAGTATTAGTCAAAAGTTTTGTGCAAATGCATAAGACATGAATTGTGCTTGTACTTTTAGTGGTAAAACTACTCAGAATAAAATAAACTATAATTATATTTTTTAAAAAATAAGATAAATGGTCAAACGAGTGTCAAAAATTAAGGATGTAATCTATTAAAAAAGCGCTGGTAGTATTTGCTGAATGGATAATGTGATCCAAGCACCTGCAGGGTGCAAACTATCCACTCCTATCCTATGTGGACGTGAAGATTCTGCTCCACGATCATCACAATTGGTTGGCGACATTTTCGATCGACTACATTGTGGTGTGCGCATGCAAATTAAGGTCCATGCGTGATGCGTGCGTGCATGAACCCCTTCTGGGGATATGTACGTGCCGGAGAACGCGTGGTGCCTTTAGTACTCGGTCCCTGGTCAAAACGGGAAGAATAAATGGCTTGTACAAGGTGAGGAGAGGATCGTACTGTGCGCTCTCTCTCTCTCTCTCTCTCTGTGCAGGAGTACACAGGAATAACGTGCTCGACCTTCTCAAACGCGCCGTGTTCTCCGCGCGCGGTTTTAATTGTGTGATCGGCAACCGTGCATGCAGGCGCAGTGGCGCGCGCACGCGGCTGACCCGGCGCCGGCGGAGGAGCGCGCGCGCGCGACGCGGGCGCACGGAGCCAAGGGCACTGTGCGTGTCCGACTGTCCGGTGGCGCGCGCGGGCGCGGCCCTCGCGCCAGGCAGCCATCGATCGTGCGCGCATGCACGCCCTGCTGCTTGCCCCGGCGCCAACGCGCGATGCGTGTAGCCCTTTCGCCGCCGCTTTCGAGCGCGGCGCGGTTGAGATCTCGCGCCGGCAGGCGCACGCGGCCCGGGAATCGACGGCCGACGATCTCTCTCGCAGTCGCATGAGTTGTATTGTCGACGACAACGGACACGGCCGAAGGAATTGATCCTTGGAAAAGTCAGTTTACAACGCATGCAAGTGCATGTGTTCTCAGTTTTTTTTCACTTGTTTGCTAATACCATTTTTACAACGGAGTAGGATATTAACACGGAATAAAAAAATATTACCAAAAAAATTAAGTGTTTTTCAAGAGGAATTTACTATGGATCATATCATTTTTACACTCTGTTCACGTGTGACTGTTTACAGTAGAATTACTTTCTTTTTGATTGATTTACCTTTTTTTACGATTACACGGTACATACGTATATAGGCGCACACGCCACTATACACGTGACATCACACTCACACCTTACCGAATGTAGGCCTAACACATATTTTACCTTCGCGAATACGCGTCTAAGACATATTTCAAGAGATGGAAACTAGTCTCAAATCCCTGATCTCACTATTTCTATTGAAAGTCTATATGCATGTGCGTAATATTTGTGAGAAACATGATTTGAATCTTGATGGGTGGAGTCTTACCCTTTTTGGCTCATTTACGTACACATGAAACGTGAATAGTCTCATAGGGTAGATCATTGTCTTGAGTGGATCATGAGTGATACACCTAGGATGCTAGCTATAGTGGCCACTATGTGTACACTTGTGGAGAAAGCCTTTTTACTCCCGATTGATAACCTCCCTATAGTCTCGGTTTTCCAACCGGGAGTACGAATCCGGGACTAAAGATCGTTATCTTTCGTCCCGGTTCAAATACCCGGGACTAAAAGATCGATCTTTAGTCCCGGTTGGTGTTACCAACCGGGAAAAAAGAGAGGAATCTTTAGTCCCGGTTGATAACACCAACCGAGACTAAAGAGAGAGTAGCACTTTTTTTTCTTTTGCCAGATTTAATCTCTATATTTTCTCTCGAATCTAGTGCCATGTATATCCCTAAATCAATCCCCAATTCAAAGTAACATCCTAAATCTTTAAGTTACTTATAAATATAAATCAAATACATCACAAATCCTAAAAAACTACACTCAAATCAAATACATCACAAATCCTAAAAATACACACAAATCAAATACATCACAGATTATACATCTCATATTCATGCAATGAATCACAAAATTACACATCTCAATCAATCACAAATTGTGAAAAAAAGAAAAAAAAAGAAAAAGTCCGGCCGGCAGTCGAGAGGGCACGGCCGCCGCCGGACGCGCCCCCGCCGGCCGCCGCCGCGCGCGGCACCTCCGGCTGCCCACCATGGCCGCCGCCCTGCGCGGCACCGCCGCCGCCCGCCATGGCCGCCGCTGGGTGCGGCCCCGCCGGCGCCCGCCACGGCCGCCGCCCCGCGTGGCACCGCCGCCGCCGCCGGCCACCGGATGGGAAGTGAGGAGGGGGAGGAGAGGGGAGAAGGAAGGGGAGGAGGGGAAGGAGGAGTTAGATCTGTGAAGAGGAAGGGGAACAGATCTGTGAAGTGTAGGAGAGGATAAGGGATAGGGATTATATACTACATATTAAATTTTAGTCCCGGTTGGTAATACTAACCGGGACTAAAGATCAATATAATTTTTAGTCCCGGTCAGTATTATCAACCGGGACTATAAAGATGATCTTTACTCCCGGTTGTCACCAACCGGGACTAAAGATCCTCGGCCCCCTGACAGACTACTGACACGGGATGAACCGGGAGTAAAGATGATTTTTAAGTCCCGGTTGGTGTTACCAACCGGGACTAAAGATCATAAAATAGCTGTGGTGTTTTTAACCGGGACTAAAGATCATTTTTAGTCCCGGTTTTTATTGTAACCGGAATTATTGTAGATTTTGGCCGACCGATAATAGATGGTTTCTCCATCAGTGGTAGTACTGCGTACGCAGGTGACCTGAATCTTTTCATGGATGTACATACATGACCAGCTCCTCCCGGAGATATCCGCAAGTACCCCCTGGCTAGCTATCGGACCCTATATATCCGATGGGCACTACAGATCCGGTAGCATCTAGCTGGGGTAAGAGCAAGTTTAATATTATAGTTCACTACTGGCTCCAATTTATTTATAGCTAATTTAATAACTAATTCATACAATAGTTATTTACTATACTATTAATAGATGATTCCACCTGTTATACACACATTGCGTCTTGGAGTCTGTGCTGCAGCTGGCTATAAATCTGTAGCCCGCTGTTTTTCACTCTTATCTTTTATATTATTTAAATATGTTTATAGCTGGCTAATAGTCTGCTATTGTAGATGCTCTAAGCGAGCACTCATCACTTGGTCAGTGCCTCACTGAAAAGATGGTGTCATAGGGGCGGGGCCATCTGGATGCATGATGCATGGACGGCATTGCGTTGCTACTATTTCGCCACGTGAAGCATCAGACAGATGGTCTCCTTGGGTAGGAGTAGTAAACTGGAGTGCAGTAGGTTTGCCTCGTCGTGGAGTATAGGAGTAGCGTAAGTAATGGAGCAGTAAATTGCACTGTCCGGAAAAGCATCATCTGTTCATCCATCCCCTCCCTAGCCTGGACCTGGACGGAGTAGTACGACGAGTCGTACCAGCTGCTGAATGCTGCTGATACTAGTGGCAGCCAAGGTCAACAAGACCAAACTTTTTTTTTTTCACGTCTCTACTCCGTTTAAGAGCAAGTATACTGAGGTGGATAAAAAAGGAGAGGAGATAGATGAGAAGCGGGTTATAAATTTATAGCCGGTTTAGGCATAGAAATTAAGAAAATCTGTGAGACAAATATGTGGGCTAAGAGCAAGGCTAATAATACAGCCGACCTGCTGGCTATAAGATTCTTTGTAGCTTTCTCTTGGCCTACCCATATACTCCCTCTATCTACTTTTGATAGTCATATTTCATCTTGGCACACTGACCAAGAATAAATAATTTCACTTATCATCTATTTAAACATGTTACTAGTCATTCCTCGTAAACAAGCGATTCATTGATATTTACATTTCTCAATACCTATGTAGCCAATCATGTGTGGAAGAATGGAGAGTCACACATTAAATCCGAGAAAGTCATTAAGATGATAAGTTTTTGGATTGAAATATGACTATCAAAAATAAATTTTTCAGATTTGGAAATATAACTATCAAAAATAGATGGAGGGAGTAATAGTTAGCTCTTTATAATTAATACATGGCCCACTTATCTATCTCATAAAGTTTCTTGGTTCTTGTGTACAAACCGGCTGTAAGTTTACAGCCCGCTTCTTCTCTCTTCTCTCCACCGCAGTATTTAGCCGGCTTATAATCTACTATTATACTTGCTCTAAGAGATATACAGTAATCAGCTGGTTGTAATATTATCCTGCTCTAACTGAAATCCACAGCACGCTGGCATAGCATTGCATTGCATGCAACGACGCTGCGAATAGGCGCGGCTTTCCACGTAAATAACGGTAAATTTGTTCAAAGACCAGGCTTTTCTTTCTGGGTTCCCGTGTTGGCCCGCCCAGCTGGCCGGCCGGCCGGCGCCCGCTCGGCGCGCGGCATTTATGCGCCTAGCTAGCTGCAGCATGGGCCGCTCGGAGCAATAAAAACCGCATCGGAAACAGCACTTCCAGAACGTCCACAGGCTGCAGCTGCTCACATTTTATTTTAAAAAAAAGATCGGGGATGAGATCGGCGATGAGCCGATGATTGATCAATGAATTGATGAATTCAGCCCACTGATCGAACGAGCTTGCAGCGTGGCCCGCCATGGCCAGCGAGCGAGCGACCGAGCTCGTCGCGAGCAGGAGCAGCAGCAACCAGTGGAGGCCGGCGAGAGATCAGCATGCGGCTGCAGGCTAGCCAGGGGCTGCAGCTTAGCTACTGGTGCAGTGGCTGGAGTAGCTTTTTTTTGTGCGAGCGCATGGGCGACAGAGCTGGCTAGCGAGCTGGTAGGATTTGACTATTTGAAAGGAAGCAGTTGGACTGGAGTAGCTTCCCCAGCTTTTACTCCGGCGTAAAGTTTGCTGAATGCGTAGGCAGGGCGCGGTCTGGGTGGCCGGCCTCCACCCTAATCTGAGGCACTGTTTAGATCCGCTAAAATAGTAAAAGTTTTGCTATTTTGAAGCACTTTTTGTTATTTTGGATCTAAATACTAGTAGTAAAATTTGGCAATTTGGCATTAGACATTTGCTAGTCCATAGTAGCAAATTGTACCAAAAAGTGCTTTGGGACCACTCCCTCTCTCTTTCTCTCTCTCACTTTAGTGCTAGAATGGCAAAAGTTTAGGATACATTTAAACCCCCAGTAGTACTTTTGCAATACCAAAACTTTTGCCACCAAAACTTTTGCCATTTGCCATTTGTTATTCCAAATGGATCTAAACAGGCCGTGAGTACTATATGTGATTCTTCGCAGTTTTGGCCTTGTTTAGCTCTAAACTTTTTCTTGAAACTTTTAACTTTTTCATCACATCATTATAATTTCAACCAAATTTCTAATTTTGTGCGTTGGATACGGAGGAGATAGCTTGCTGCACCGGGCAGAGCTGGGTGTGCAGTTAAGCAGTTTGACCATCCAATGGCCACCCATGCATAGTTTGCGTTTGTAAGAACACGTACAAGAGACAAGGCCGGCTGCGGCTGGGTCAGTGTGGCAACCGGATGATGGCTTTCTCTGGTTGCTAGATACAGTTGTCTATGGATTTCATCATTTAACTTACATGGTGATTTTTGCTAGGAAAATAATTAAGAAGTCTATTTTACAACATGAATGTTCGCGAACGGTCGAAAACAACACTAAAACTTTCAAATTGTGAAATGATCAAAACTACTCAGTTTTTCCTGAAAAAAATACTCATATTCTTGGTTATGTGCTTGAATTTCATCAAACAAATTCATTTTAGTTACGAGGCGCTGAGCTTCATTGGGGCGATGTGACCTTGCCCCTAGTATTAATGTTCTTGATGTATTTTGTCAATTAATGTGTAAATAATTTTCCTGTACGAGATCCACTTTAGATTGTAGACAGACCGTAAGTGGTAGTGTATGTAAAAATCGTCCTTCATTTTCACGTGCGGCTCCTTAAAAGGACCGCATGGAAAAATTGATTTTCTCAGGCGGGTCTCTTAACAAACCCGCACCCGAAAATAGGCCCGCATACGAAAATAGCCCACCCAACTTCTTATCTCTCGGCGCATCCACTCCTCCCATCTCCTCCCAATCCCTCTCTGTCTCCCACTCCCACTCCCTCTCCCTCTCCTTCTCCCCCTCTACCCACTCCCGGCGACGGCGGCGGCCTCGGCTAGGGCAGCGGTGGCGGCAGCATCGGCAAAGGCGACATTACCGAGAGCGGTGACGGCATCGATGGCGGCGGCGGTGGCATCGGCTAGGATGGAAAGGATCTATCGCCGGCGACCGCGGGAAGGGTGGATCCATCGCCGGCGACCGCGGGAAGGGCGGATCCATCGCCGGCCACCGCGGGGACGATGACGGCGGGTCTCGGGCAGGGCGACGATGACGACGGCGGTGGTGGCAGTGATCTCCCAGCCTCGGGCGTTGGAACCGTCGCCGGCGACCGCGGGGACAACGACGGCGGCCTCGGGCAGGCCGCCGGCGGCGGCGGCTAGATTAGGGTTAGGGCTTTGATTTTCTTTTTTTTTTTTGTTTCAATTTTTTCCCATGCGGACAGCTTAAGCACCTGTATGCCAAAATCCGATTTTCGCGTGCAGGTGCGTCACCCGCACAAAAAATAACCCGGATCTTTGCAGACACTTTGTTACAGACGGACGGAAGATCCGCACATGAAAATGAGTTTCGACCGCACGAAAAAACCGTTATTGTGGTAGTGTAAACACTATACATGTCGATTCTAATATTTTTGGTACCTATAATACCATCTTCTTTGATGTCTGTAGGAGGGTATATTAATCACGTCTGACAAGACTGAGGACTTAAAATAAACCGCTTGATGAACTGTAACATGGCATCAATTGAGCAGCTGTCGTCGTGTAAAGAGGGATGCCAGGTAGGCTCCAGAAGTACTCCCTCCCACCGTTCCAGAATATAAGGCACAATCATTCTTAATCCAAAAACCAAGAAATAATTATTATCATCTTCTAATTTGGATCACCCTAATAAATATAATGCATCTATCCAATTGGATAGAATTAGAGATCTTAGAGTGAAGGATTTAAAAAAGCAATAATTTAATGGAGAAGATGCCCTAATTAATTGTTTGCATGTATGCATATCTTATACTCCTTCCATTCAAATTGATCTACCTATTTCATAGGTACACCAAGACTAAGAAAGCTAATAACTCTCTCATACTATATTTATTCTAGCAACAAACTCAATGCATGCAGCATCCCCAATATTTCCTAGCCAATAGCAAATCAAGATATTGCATGTGGGTTATAAATATTTGTGTGCATGGATGCATACATCAATGTCCATTTACTCCAATGCACAAATAACGAATATACTCAATAAATAAGTACAAATATATAGATCATTTAGGAATAACCTAAAAAAAACTATATAGATCAATTTGGAATGGAGGGAGTATTATAGAACATCTAAAAAAGTAGTTGTGCCTTATATTATGGAACGGAGGGAGTAGCATGTTAATTAAGGTCAAGGGAAGAACACAAATTGATGATTCATTAGTACTCCACCATTAAAGCTAATTATTTGGCTCTAGCTTGTCTTTTGTGAACTATGGTCATTTCAACCCAATAATTAGAATGGTGTCTATAACATTAAATAAGCTGTCCTAAAATAAAAAATAATATGGTAAATAAGTAAATGAGGAAAGAGAAAAAACCAGGTCTTGCATGAGACATGGTTTCTACACAACATCCAAGACATCATGTGAGATAAGTAGCATTAAATTTAAGTGTGATAGAGTGGTGTTTGCATTAAAAAAATAGTATATATTTCTAGTTTCTTAATGATATAAAGTTTATAAAAATTACTATGTTTAGTGTTTTGGGCCGGGACTGTATTACTGCATGAATTGTTCAATTCGCTCTACTACATGGCCACAACTCACAACTGGTAGTCCATGTGATATGCATGCATCTGCGAGCTTTTCCATCTTGATAAGGGTGAGTTTTTGTTCGGTCTCCGATCCTGGGAGCAAAGTGAGAACTGTGCATGCCATGAGCAGCGCATGTCACCTCATCTCCCTTTGGGAATGTATGCTGTATGCATATATAATTAGGCCGACCTAGTTAATTACACTGTCTTTGGAGCTTTTAGGGAGGCTTGAGTGTGATGTTCTCCATAAGATCGAAAGCGTCATCACCGGCCGGGCTGATTTGGCTTGTTTTATGATTACAGGCCAAGGCAAGAGCTAAACTAACCTTGTGGTCACATGCATATGCATGCCCTGTTGGGCAAAAGGAAAATAAAAGATTAAAGATAATGGTGGGGCCATGCATGCACAGGCTACCAGAGAATGGTGTGTGGTCAATGGTCAACACCCCAACTTAATAGTCAAATGAGTAGATGCAACCCTACCTGTCTAGCTTGATTAATTACTCCACTTAAGCTAGCTAGCTAGGGTGGTTGGTTTTGCATAGTAGACGGGTCATATAGCCTATAGGCTAAGCGACAAAATGCTGTCTTAATTGGTGACCTTACTACCTAGGGTGCGACATGCTCTGCTTACTGTTGGTTTATTCGAACTGTTACTGTAGGTATGCAACTGAACCTCTGCTTCTCACATGGGTCTAACATTGTAGAAAAAAATTGTTAGGGTTACATAAAAATATACTACCAGTAGTAATTAACCCTTAAGCCTTGTTTGGATGGGCCTCAATCCTAGTCCATACAGGTGTGGTACATGGATCCATACAGCCTTGCTGGGATGGGATTTTGAACACACGTGTGGATACATGGATCAGAATTGGAGCCTATCCATACAAGATATTGGTACTGGGGCCAGAATAATTTTGGGCTGTCAATCCATGTTGGCAAGGAGTTGGGCCCATGAATCCGATAGGAAGACGCAGATCATCCCAGCTAGCGGGCTATATTAGGCGAAGCTCCATGTTTGATGATGTTGTTAGTCAGCCTTAATTATGATAACAAATTGCTAGTTACAAAGTGTGGTAAAGTTAATAGAAAAATTAAGTCTATAACAATAGGATATACTATTGAAAAGTCCAGACAAAAGTTATAATTAATTGTAGCGGTGAATCAGATACATACCTAAAAAAATTATGGCCGTCAAAGGTGTGACGTGGTAAAATATGAGCGTGAACCAAACACATACATAGGCCGTGAGAACGTTCCAGATTTAGATTGCAGAGTCAGAGTCCAGCCCATCTATCAGCGATGGCAAATAAATCTTTGCCGTTTTGATTAGCACACGCGCAGCATCAGAGTTGCATCTTACGATTAGCATATGTATTACAGGTCTGAATTGTATCAGCCAAAGCACAAAGAACTATTTAAATTTCTTCTGTTTATGCACATGCAGGGCAGATGTCGATGTTGTAAGTTCATAAACGCCAGTTATATTGCGTCGATCAAGAACATACATGGGTCAATTGATTTCTCAAAGAGCAATCAGTGATACATCAATTAATAATACAGCGCAGATCACAAGCACACACAGTACATGAGTTGATTAATTTAAGTACAAGAAAGCAAGACGAAGTAACAAGCGATCAAGATGGAGATTATTTAGGTCGCAAACGGCCAGCCGATCGAGCTGCAAAGGAGCTAGCAGCCATGGCTTGGATTAGCTAGCTAGTAGGCGACGATCCTGAGGCCGAGGCTCTTCTGCGCGTACTCGATGAGGCCGTCCACCTCGCCGTCGTCGATGTAGCCGTCGCCGTCCGCGTCGGCGTAGCTGATGCCCTGCCTGCTCCTCCACCCCGTGAACCGCGCCCGGATGGCGCGCATCGCGCGCCGCAGCTCGTCGCGGCTGATGCGCCCGTCGCGGTCCACGTCGAACCGCCTCAGCCACTCCTTGAACTCGTCCACCGTCATGTCGCCGTCCAGCGACCGTGTCGTCGTCGCCACCGTCATGCTCCTGATCGCCATCCCTACCTCCGGTCGCCGGTTAGCTCGCTCTTGCTCCGATCAACCAACGCTGGAGATGTTCTCACCTGAGATCTGAATGTGCAGGTGCAGCACCGTGTTTAGCCCTAGGCTCTTATATAAGCTAGCAATGTCTACACAACGTATGCACGGATTAAAATACTCCTGTTTCGTCAGAAACCATCAGTTTACGTTTGTCAAGCAGATTGCTACCAACGCCTTAATTACCTAATGACCTTTTGCGGCTTAGCTTAATTATCACGCGTTGTAGCTTCTCTCTCTAGATCTCTCAAGAAGATTTATATTTGGTTGTGGACAAATGGTTCACCTCCATGCAGTTGAAGAATCTATCGCCAGCAGATATGATTGGGGCGTTCTAGATCAGCGTGCAAATGCTCGTCGAATGGAGCAAGAATCTGCACCAAGTGGCTCGAGATAAAAGGGCAAGAAAGAAATAATAGTTGGGAATAGATGCATTTGAGTGATTATGGGATGGAATCATATAAAGGCTACTTGATCGAGCTGTCTGAAGCAATGAACGCCCGCTCAATGTGGGAATCTGCAAAAGGGGAATTGGGTTTCTCTATCTTCATTGCAGGATTGGACATTATTGTGTCTTTCTGAAACACGGAATAGGATGCCAAGATTAGGTTCGCATTATTGTATACTCGCGTGTAAAATTCTCCGATCCGATATACTAATATATAATACTACCATTTTTCTCATGGTGCAGCCTTTAAATGCGGAGTCAACATTCAGCTTATTACAAGCCAAACTTTTGTTTTAACGAACCGGCATATGATTATTGCCAATTCCATTGAATACCGAAGGAAATAGTTACAACCACTAGGGGTTAGAAGTGGAAAAAGAATTACAAATATACCTATTTTTTTTAGTAATTTACGTTTATATACTTGCAGGGAAAAATTTGCATAAATATACCCGTTCCGCGGGGTGAAAACGCGGATCTAAGTGTTTGGTGCAGCGCAAAAACGTTGGACCGAGGGTCCCGTGGCCTGGGCATTCGAGACCGGCCGTGCATGAGTTGGGCGAGGCATATATAATACTGTTCGGTGCTTTGAGACACTGTTTACTACTGTTTCATAGAGTCGGTTTCACGCAATGGAACCGTGGGAGTGCGTCAATGCCGCCTTTTTGAGTCTGTCTCGGTGCCATGCAGTCCCGTTGGCTACCATACACGGTGCCACATTTTTTAGCTGCGGGACCATGCGATTCCATAGTTTCCTCCTGTGGGACTCCGGTAGTTCCGCTCGCCCGTTCAGCGGGAACGGCTCGATCGGCTCTCCCGTGTTCCCGCAATGCGATTTGTGAGCGCTCTCGCGTATTCAATCCGCTGGACGCATTTATTGGTGCCATTTCTTCTCATGTAGGCATATAAACACAAATTATTAAAAAGATGGGTATATTCTCAAAATTTTTTTGATAGAAGTGCTATACAAACTATACAGTATTTGTTTACAAGCTCAAGTAGGTATGTTACTTCTGCGAGCGTCTACATCCTCACTTCGTCCTTGATTTTGTTGAAAAGGGATGCTGCTAAGAGCTCCTCGTTCCGTTCCAATTTTCCTTGCCACTAATAGGATTAGCGATCACGCCCCCTTCTTTGACACTCATTAACAGTTAGCTAGTGCAGTTCACCACCCATGCATGTTGCCGCCGCGCTGTCCATTCCTCGGGACAACTACAACTGATATATCTATTAAGTTGTAGGAAGGTTCTATATTCTCCGGATAAATCTACATTCGACCAAGAGGTGGAACAACAACGACTCTTGTGTATGGCTAAATAGGGGGCAGAAAGCGTTGGGCGGCCATCCTCTAGTTGCTAGGCGGTCCGTGGTTCATACTCTATTCTATATCATCAGCCAAACGATAAATTTACATTTTCTTGGTGCTCATAGCTTCCATATCAGGTGCATGTAGTTTGTTTCTATTGATACTATGAATTGTACATTGTGTATATGCTGACGAGGCCATGTATACACCATGAAAAATAAGCTTCCAAGCGATTGCATCTAGTTGGCCAGGACCGGTTGTACTAATTGTGTTTCATTCCACATATCTAGATCTCAAAAGTCAAAACTATGTGTTTCCTTGTAGGGCTTGGCCTAGCATTCTGCATTTCCTTTTTAAGAGAGCAAGCATATTTGGCATCAGGTTTCTTGGTCGTCGTCCTTATCTAGGCCAAGTTCTAAAAGCTACTTGCAGATCCATGAACAATTGGGATATGTGTACAACTACCACAAAGAGCAGTTTGTCGTTTTGGTCGCACTGGTTTCCATGCCAACCCAAGGCTTGTTAGGGGATTTTTCTCATGCCACAACCATTGTATCCTTAGTGCCATAGCAAATAGTCTGGGGCCAGCCTCCGAAAGGCTGCAGCGCTTCGGAGAGCCATCCTCCCCAGGGAGATGACCGTGGGTCAAGGCCACTTCGGGTCCCCGGCCGAGGCCGCCGCTCCGGAGACCACCAAGGGTCCCGGAGAGGAGGAACGGCTCCTGCGGACACCGAGAGCTCCAGAGCCTGACAAGGCTTCGGAGGTCGCCAGAAGGACTACGGGAGTGACCCAGGAGGCCGAAGCATCCGTGGGTTCTGGAGCCCCGAAAGGCATCTCGAGCTCCGGAACTCGGAGGGCTTCCAGAGCCTGCCAAAGGTGCTCCGGAGGCTTTTGGAGCTCGCTGCGCTGCCCGGAGTAAATCGAGCCTCAATATGCCCCTATCAGCTCAAATCGGGGACCAGGCGCTAGTGGGCTGGAGTAAATGCGCACTACACGCCCCAACTACCTCTGACACTGTTGATGATGCACAGACAGAGCACGCTATATTACCCGGAGCCTGCCTTTACCCGGGCAATAGCGGGCTCCCTCGAGAATCGGCGCCGCTCCTTTAATTGGCGCCTCCCTCCTGCCACCTATGCTATTACCACTAGACCAGAGGCTGGCCCACTAGACAGCCACTCAAGATTCGCCATAGGGCTAAGGGCACTATAGACATCTCCCCATGTATACCATCGTATAAATATGTAAAAGCCGCTCTCGTTGGGACACATTGAATACAGAGGCAATGGACATACACTCGTTGAGTTCTTGCAACAACAATCCGTGCAATAAAAAAAATACAGAAATAAAATTAGTTACTCGGACCATATTATATAGATGAGGTTAATTATCAACTTAGTTTCCTTATTCACACGTACTAGTTGCACAAAGGCTGGCAGGAGACCAAAGCCCATGGAATTAGATAGTTTTCCTCCAGTGGGCTAAAATAGTCTGGGTGATCAGCTCAAACCTTGGCAGTCGGCGTGCATGGTTAATCTCTGTTATGAAGCTAACACACACAGTTGAAGTCCCTATCGATATTTGAGGACATATAGCTGCACATCTGTACCGGAGAAAGAACGTGCGATGTGCAGTCCGGCTAGTTATATATACTACGGAATATGTACATATATATATATAAATACACACACGCGGTCGGGTTACCGGATACGTACGTAGTGCGCGTACGCGAACAAGTGTATCTGGACCCCTAGTAGGCGGCGACGCCGAGGCCGAGGCGCCTCCCCCAGTACTCGATGAGGCCGTCAATCTCGCTGTCGTCGATGTAGCCGTCGCCGTCCGCGTCGGCGTGGCTCATGCCGCGCCTGCACTTGATCCCCGTGAACCGCACGCCCACGGCGCGCATGGCGCGGCGCAGCTCGTCGCGGCTGATGCGGCCGTCGCCGTCGGTGTCGAACTGACGGATCCACTCCTTGAACTTCTCGCGCACCGCCGTCTCGTTGAACGGGTGGTACACGTCGCCGATGCCGCGCGCCCTCGCGGATAAGTCGAACCCGAAGCAGGCCATGACCAGAGTTGTATACGTAGTAGTAGCAGACGAGCAGTTGGCTGATCGCGGCAGATATCGCCGACGACTCTTGTACTGCTTTCACTTACTTAGCTTAGGCATGTAAAGGTGCATATCCGTTATATATATATCCATGCATGACCTCCACGTATCCGTGAGAAAAAGAAAGAAAATGACGAGAAATATATGCATCTCTATCCTCCTATCTGATCACTGGGATAAAGTACCAGCAGGTTTGGGTCTTTGTGATGGATCGATATAGGAGTTATTTTACGACCAGTCGCTAGATGAGGATCTCATGGTCACCCTCTCACAGCCAAGTGCTCGATCATCCTGGCTGTATATTCATGCGCGCGAAAAAAGAAACTTTGCATCCACCATGAGTTGAAGTTTTCGATCCCCTGCCTCCACCTTATGACCCTGTTTCTTCATATCCGGATCCTCAGCAGTAATGCAGGGTTACTGTTCATGTGAATAGCACAGTAAATCACTGCAATGGGCAATGTCGATTTACTGTAGCTAGATGGTCATAAACACTGTAGCTCACTGTTATGTGAGTAGAAAAATGTTGCAGCGCAATATCTGGGCCTTATATTCTTGATCGGGTGGCTACCAACTCACCAAATGCACATTACTGTTCATCATCTATATTAGAACCTCTAATGCAGAGGATCCTCTTTTCGTTTCTTCACCTTCCCTTCACTGACCCCTAGCTCCGATAGCGTGTCCAGGGTTCACGAACCAATAAAAACACTTGTTTTTTGCAAGAAGAAAAGAAAAGGTTTTGAATTGGCTTGAAAGTTGACAAACAGCTTGGTGAAAAGGGATAAACAAATTTTAATCCATGTAATCGAAAAAAGATTCACATAAATCTAAAAGAGTAAATGCATTCACGGCACATCAACTTGGCAGTTGAGTACAATTTAATTGACAAAACTTGAGAAGTAAGCGTTTTAGTCAGAAAAAAGTAAGCGTGTTAATTAGTGCAACAATTTGGTAGATGAGTTATGGTAATTAACAGTGAATTAAATTTTATGTTTCTGTTAAGATTTGAGAAGGTGGGAAAAAAACCCAAACCAATGGTGCAAATTGGAAGAGATTTTTATAGATACATTCAGGATTATTATATGATGGTATATTGAGATTATTAAAGAAACCCGCATAACACTCATGAACCAAAATAGCATATATGTAGATAAATTATTATACCAAAACATTAAATTATCAAGTTATACTAGAATACACTTATTTGTCAAGTTGATATACTTGAATATTCAATTATCAATTTGTTTAACTAGATCGCACGTAGTTAATATACCATGGGTGTAATTTACTCAAGAACTATGTAGATAACTTTCCATCTTTTATAAATATTCAGCTAGAAAAAACATTTTTCCCTATACTAGCTGAATGTCCGTGCCTTGCTACATATAGAAGAAAATAAATTATAATATTATATGAAATGAATAAAATATATTTTTCATGAAATGTGTTACCCATACTCCTTTTGCCATAGGGAGTATCCACCTCAATTTGATTTTATATGTGGGTATCCATTTACATTTGATTGTTTTTTTATATTAAAAAGTTTAAGGGGTAATTTGTAAAAATTAACAATAAGAGTATGTGGATGGCACATTCACTGCCACCGCCACTATCTTCTTTTGAGGTAGTATAGAATTAAGAAGTTCAAGGGTAATTTGTAAAATTAACAATGAGAATAGGTGGGGTGAAAGACTCATTGTCATCATCACTACTTTTTTTTAAAATAGTATAGATAATTAGATAGCTTTTGTTGGGTTGATGGCATATGAATTCTGGACCATAATGTCTTGTTGGGATAGTAAAAAAATCCTAGTGCATCCTGGATGAGACGGGCCTTGCAAGCAAGCTTGTGGGTTCGTTTGGGGAGTTTCTGGCAACTATAGCTCCTCCCATAATTAAAAGTTCTTCCAAATAATTCAGTTTTTCATCCAGATTATATATGAGAACTTGTAGTTAAAGTATCTATAAAATAAACTGAAAGCCAAATCTAGGTTTCCTAGCTTTTGTATATTCTCAGAAGTTGGCTAATGACCAGCTGATTTTCATAATATTAAGCATCCCAAACGAACCTAAGTATGCTTAGCCCTTTAAGGTTCAAACGGACGCACTTTTACAATCTGATTTGTATCTGATTGATTTACACCTGTTGTTAATTTGACAGATAAAATTAGACTGGATTTATTCTGACTTCTTTTAACAAGAACTTATTCTGACTTGGGAAATTTTGTTCTAGATAAATATCAGTAAAGATCGATCCCCTCGAGTACTAGAGTTCATCTGTGGAACCAAGAATCTACACCTTTGTTTGGATTTATATTTCTGGATAAGCACGCACGAAACAAATTCATTAAGAATCTGCAGCACGTGGACTGACAAGGCAACTCAAGGTTGGTTATTGATGCATCAGGCATATACAGAGAATTGTACAAAGGCACAAAATTAAATAATAATACTAGCACATATTGTGGAATATGAGAGGGGACCTTGACTGGATGGCTGTCTTATTTTAAAATCTGACTACATATGTATGTCTCAAAAAAAAAAAAACAGAGAATATGATTCCATGTCTGGGCCTGTATTATTGGGGGTGTATATATCCATCTATCAGATTCTATATTCACATATCATGTTTCTAGTGTTTTAGAATAAAACAAACGATGCTTAACTTCAAGCTTGGTTATACTATGAAGTACTCCACCCGTTTTAAATTGTTTATCACTTTAGATTTGTCCGATAAATCAAACATTTTTCTAACTTTAACCATTAATTTCTAAATACACACACATATACTTCAACAACATGTGAATTATATTATGAAAGTATTTCTAATAGTGAATCTAATTAAAGCATAAATTTTATGATATTAAACTATATAAATTCTAAAAATTGATGCTCAAAGTTTGTAATGTTTGACTTTAAACAAAGCTAAAACAATAAATATTTTAAAACAAAGAGAGGGGTGGATCTAGAGTGGGCCGTGAGAGACTCGAGTCCCCCAGTCCGCTGGATCACCATAGAGACCAAAGAGAGGGGAGAGAGAAGAAAAGGAGGGGTGAAGGAAGAAGAAGACAATACGCCCCTTCCAATCTAAAGCTATATCTGCGTCTGAGACTCTATCTCTTTCATGCTTATATTTTTTTTCATCAATGACCTTTTATATCCAAAAAACAATATGATTACATTGCTCATGGTGTGCAATGCTAGAGAAACACAAGTGTTTCGCGTAGCTTGGTAAAGTTTGGAGCTTTTTAAAATTGCACGAATTTCCCATGATTTATGGCGAAACAATGTTTGGAGGAAATTTTGGGCACCCGCACCCTTATCCCATTTTCACCTGCACAGCCGCATCCTTATCTCTTTCTCCTTCTTCTCTCTACCCTTCGTCAACTCCTTCAAATCCAGCCTACACATAGGCGGCCGATGGTGGCATCGACGGTGGGTGTGCAAGTGGCGACGGGGTCACGACAGCGCTGGAGAAGGCGGAGCGGGAGAGGACGCGATAACATAGCCGCTATTAGTGTATAGGATGATGAAAATACTGCTTCAGAAGAAGGTCGTGGAGTGGAGGAGGAGGGGGGGGGGGGGTCAGGGAGGTGGGGAGTAGAGGAAAGAGGAGCGCGAGCGTGGTGGTGGCATCCATAGCTTCTCATACCTTTGCACGGACCACGGCCCCACCACCCCAGTTTTGCCACCTCCCTGATCCCCCGACCGGAGTGCGAGCAGTCGGCGCGCGGCCGTTGCAGGTCGACGGAGAACACAGGCCCTGCGTCCTGCTCCTGCATTGGGCTCGTTGGTTTGCAGGGAGGTAGGTAAAAGGGTTTTTGGATGTTTGAGGCACTTCTTGTATTTTGGATGTTTCACTTGCCTTTGTCCATATGTTGCACAAACTCTTCTTTTTTGGATGTTTCAATAGATAGAACTCAATGTTTCATTTGGAATAGAAAAAATGTTTCGCCTATATTTTGGTGGTGTTTTATGCCCTCACTATCATTTTCAACAAAAATTTCAATAGCTTGATTTTTTTTTTGTTTCACAGTGCACAGACCAATGTTTCACGGAGGGCGGCCGATTTTTTTGCTATCCTCCGGGCGCACGATTTGTAGTGTTATCCGATTTATGGAGTAATCTAATTGAGTTCTGGGAAATAGTACTCCCACAAGGACATGCATGGAAAGTCTCCCACGATTCGCCTTACATGTTTATTACACGCCATGATACACCACAGTAGCTGTCATCTCCTTATTTCACATTAGCTCGCAACCTCTCAAGCCCCTGCTCAACTTATTCCCTACTATCACAATTCACATATGCATGCGCATGAATATCCAGGGCTCTCATCTACATCAGGATGCTCCAGCCTCCAGGAGGCTCAAGGCTTCTTCCTTGAACGAGTCATCATGGCCATGAAATCATCCATGTCCACGAAGCCATCACGGTTCCTGTCAATCTTCTTCACCATCTCCCTGCAATCCTCCAGGCTGCAGCTGTCCTCCAGCTTGTGCAGCACCTGCATCACCTCCTCGGCGCTGATCCTGCCGTCGCCGTCCTGGTCGAACACGAAGAACGCCCGGCGCATGTCCCCCAGCGGCACGCCGCCCTTGTGCACCTCCATGAACTCCTCGAAGTCCATGTAGCCGTCCTTCTTGAAGTCGGCGACGCAGATCATCCGCCTCGCCTCGGCCGCGGCGTCGGCTTTCCCAAACTTCTCCAGGAGCCCCTTCAGATCCTTCCTGGTGATCCGGTCGTGCTCGCCGGCGATCTTGTTGAACACTTTCTTCATCTCGTCGTCGTCAAGCTTGTAGTTCTTCGTCAAGTCGGAGAACTGCCGGTCCCTGCCGGACAGCAGCCGTCCGGTTGGCCGGCCTGCGGCCTTGGACTTGAGCTTCTCAAGATTGTACTTGAAGGTCAAAAGACTCAGATGAGACATTTTGGATTTGATTTGCTGCAGCTACGAATGATTGATACGTCTAAATGAGCTCCTGATTGCCCGTCACGGAAGTTCGTAGGTTCCTTGTCCTAAACATGGCTAAGGTGCATATATAGAATATATGCCTGACAGCTGCAGAAAGTTTCAGAATATGTGATTCCTCCAGAACTTGCAGAATAGGCTACCTCAAACCAGAAAGAAGGGCAAAAGATGGACCAGACAACATGCAAAGTAAGAATCTAGTATAGCCGCTTGGGATAAGGAAAGAGAAAGTAGAAGTGTAGAACAGAACCAAAGGCTGACTTGAAATAATTTCTTTCCTTTTCTTTATCAACTATAATGATAAGAACAAAGGAGTACAATTATTAGCAAATAATGGTTTACAACACTTAAAAATGGCACCTCATCATGTACCGTGCCTGACTGTAACATCATGTACCGTGCCTGACTGTAACAGAAAGAATCACTGGTTAAATCCTCCAAGTTGTGAACACAATCTATCCAGCAGCAGTTAATAAATGACAGCTGCCAAGCGAACAGGGCCATCAAACTATGGTGGTTTCCCATTGTCTAACTCATCCATGTTTTCAATGTCCTGGCGAAATGTGATTTTCCGAACATAACCTACAGAATAAGTAGAACACCCATCCAAGTGTCATAACAGCAAATCAACAGGTAAAAGTTTGCCAGGAGTAATGAAGAGTTAAGGTAGTAGAAAGGAATTAAAATAAATTAGCATGGTATTTAGAAAGATCTCAGTTATCAACAAAAGTTAATCTCACGACCTCGATTGGAATATCTAATTGTCTCAAGCTACTTACTTTACTATGGCAGAAATCCTGCATAATTTGGCAGCAACCAACTATCTAAATCTATTTACTTTTCCATGTCAAAAGTCCTGGAAATTTTGGCAGCAGCTAACTATCTAAATATCTAGTTCTCATCTGTTGGACAAAGGAATAACGTTAAGTGCCCAACACACACGTACCTGCACATGTTATGCCAATTTCTATCAGGGGTATTATCTATCAGGTCAGATTGAAGAACTAGCGTTGCTTGTTATTAGATCTTTTCAGGGATTATTTTGTTCGATGATAGTATCATATCTTTACTGTTGACTTCGGTAGCATATCATGACAATTTTAGTCATATTAGATCAGTTCCAATGTACTTAGAAAAGCTCAGGTAACTGAACTCAGTAGCATGGAGGAAAACATTCCAACAGTAAACAACACTCTTTTTCAGCTATTCCTGAACATTTCTAAAGCATTGAATTATAGGTTCCGTTATCCCATTATTCATCTGCAACATTTCAGGAGTTAAATAACTGTGGCACTGTATACAATTTTATCAGTAGTTCATCCCACACAAGATATTTGATTTACTATCCTTGATTGTTAAAATAAACTTTCATCATTGTTGCTAGCATCTGCAATTAGCATGCTTAATTTGCATTCAGCTGTCAAGGCATTCCCAATGCTAGACATCTATGCCACTTCATGCCATATGGACACTGCTATAAAATACTATTTATCCAATGCATAGTTTCTATGTGTGAGATCAATGCAAATAGTAAATTACTCTCTAAGTCTCTCCCTCTTATTTGTTGATTTGCCTCTCGTTTTGTGCCACAGACACTACCTCAACCCCTAATGCTATTTTGTTTGTTTCTTGATGTGTTGGTTTATTTGCCTTGGGTAGTGTCTCATGCAAGACATGGATTCTCTCTCACACACTTCGTTAACTCTCTTGTCACATTAGTTTGATCCTACATGGCAGGTTAGTAATTATTATAGACACTAGATGAGGTGGAGCAGGAGTACTATCATGTTCATGCTTTCACATCGATCTGAGCACCGACTAATCACTGAAAGTCACTGATAAGTCGAGCTAGTCGCATCTTTCTATTTGTTTGAGTTGTGGGCTTCTGGTCGTGTGGGCTGACAATCACCGACTAATCGTGACTAATTGCGCGACTTAACAACAATGGGAAGAGCAATAAAGAGAAATGGCATCTCTGATCAAAATCTCCTTTTCCGTGCAAGGTTATGTGCACAATATTTACTGGATATTTAGTATTATCAGTGGTATTTGCAGCCTTCTTTGAATAAAAGGGGGCAAAAGCTGCACTTACAGGTTTGATATGAAATTTTCACTACATACTAATGCTAATCATTTTATAACATCCTAAGTGCAGACCAAGGCTGTATGGTAAATTATGTCTAAACTAAGAACTCATCAAAACTACACTGTATCTAATGGTAACCAAGTGCCACCCCTAAACTGAAGGCAACCTACACCCTTTCCAGTTCACAATAGCAATTCCTAGCAAGAGGATCTGGGTACATGTAATATCCCCATTCCCTATTTCCGATCACGTACAAATGAGAGCAATACGATCGATACTGGGAATACGAGCAAGGGATCTCACCAATGCCAGCGCATGGCACGCATTTGCAGATGGTCTCCCTCCCCTTCTTCCTGAAATAGCTCACCAGCCCTGTCCCCTGGCAGCTCCGGCATTTGCCCGTCCACTCGTAGGACACAGTCTTGCAATCCTTCAAACCCAAATCCACACAAACACATACCCCGAAATCGTCACCAAATTTACCCTCCGAATCACCAAAGAAGTGAAAAACTCTTAGGATCCCACCGCAACCGCACCCACCTCGATCTCCACGTCGCAGCTGAGGCGGCGGTCGAGCTCCTCGCGGGACATAGGCTCGGTGTCCGGAACGGTCAACGGCAGCGGCAGCGGCTCCACGTCGTCGACGAGGTAGCTCTCCCTGTCCCCGGACCACCAGTCCCACCATCTCCTCCTCCCCCTTCCCCTCCCCTTCTTCTCCTCCTCCGCGCCCTCCCTGGCCCTGACGCGCACCCCGGGATCCCGGGCGGCGACGCGGCCGCCGGATGTCGACGGGTCCGCGTCGGGCGGCGCCCTAGGCCGGAACCAGTCCGGCGTGGAGGCCGCGCCGGTGGTGTTGGCCGCCGCCGGCGGGTGGGGCCGCCGGGCGCGGCGGGGGAGGGGGAGGGAAGGGTTGGGGCGTGGGGAGGAGAGGAGCGGGGTGGGGTTCGCGGGAGTCATGGAGATGGGAGTAGGGTTTGCGTCCGGGACGCGGAGATCATCGCTCGCTCGCTCGCCGCCGGCGACGAGTGGGAAATAGTGGGAGTGACGGGGAAGCAAGCGATGTGGCGACGAGCGCGACGAAGGATGTGCCGGAATCTACAGATAATAATAAAGAAAAAAAAAGGAAATTGGGAGATATCTTGAGATTGGAGGCGTTAATGGGCTGGGCTTTCAGTTCGTTGGTGAATTCGTGGGCTGCACAACTGTTCCGGGCCGGTTTGTAGGATCCGCAATTTAACGTTTTTGGGATTTTTTTGCTACAAAGGCGAGTGAAGAACTTAAGTTGGCTATATTGGAAGGATTCCTTATGTGTTTATCAAAGTTTGACAACCTTACAAAAATTGGTATGGTTTAAAATAGAGTAAAGTCCATCACCGGTCCCTAAACTTGTACCGCTGTGTCATCCTGTAGCGCCCGTTCCGTCATGGCGCCTAGTGGGAAAACTATCTCTTAAAAATCCTAAATGCGAAAATTGTTTCTTTGTATGTTGTCTGGTATCCGTGCCATTCCAGATCTCAATTCCTCGATCCATCGTCGAATCCAAACCCTAATCTCAAATCTGTCCCAAATCAAATCTTCTCGAAAAAGTCTATTGATCTTTTCCCCGGGCCCATTCCCTCTCAGCCCATCTCTCCCTCCCCCTCCATACTTGCCCGCACGTGCCTCGCCGCTCGGGCGCTGAGCGAGAGAGAGAGCTCGCTCTCTCTCTTTCTCTTCTCCCTCCCTCTCTGCTCTCGCTGTCGCTTCCCGTCGACGCCGCTCAAATCGCCACGCCACCCGTTGCTTCCCGCGCGCGCGCGCCGTGGTGGCCAACCGGCCAGTCGCCGCCGCCATCAGCGCCTGCCGTGCCTGAGCCCGCGCTTGCCGCCCTGTAGCCGCGCCCTTCCAAACCGCCCCCGCCGTCATCGCCGTCGTCACGACCCGGCCCCGCCACTACCGCGCGCATGCTTCCAAGGAATGGAGGCAGAGCTCCTCCTCCATCTGCCTCGTCGCCCTCTCTCCCTCTTTCTTTTCCCAAAGTGGCAAGAGGCAAGCCTCCTTTCCCTCTTTCTTTTCTTCTTTTTCTCCCTCGCCGGCGTCATGCCCTCTGCCGCCATTTTAGGAAGTTGGAGGACAACTAAACAAGTTGGAGGATCTAAACGAGTGATATGTAAGTTTAGGGACCGGGATGACACAGTCGAACAAGTTTGAGGATCTGAATGGTCGATTTGCTAGTTTAGGGACCGGGATGACACAGCGGTACAAGTTTAGAGACCGGTGATGGACTTTACTCTTTAAAATAATATCTATCTGAACAACCCGTAAAAGATACATACATGCTTTCGAGCTCACCATTTTTTCCTTACCCACTATAGCTTAGATAGAGATACTTATTTTTGAAAGGAGAGATAGAGATACTTATTTATACATAGCAAAGATTAAACTGTACAGATTAATTTTTACTTATAGATCTATGCGACTGAAAATGGGATACAATGTGGAATTTTAATGGGCCTGCGTGATTGGGGTTGGAGTATGAGGTCGAGCATAAAATTTTCCATTACTTAGATTCCCTTATTTTACAGGGTTGGTGATTATTCACGTAAAGGGATGCAGATCCATTACAGTACTGCTAGTACCAGGGTTTTCCTTACCGTTTAAGAGGGGGTTATCGCCCCCCCTCCCCGCCCCGCGGTAAGGCGGTAACCGCATGATAACCATCGAAAACCCGTTCTTTCATGAAACCCTAGCCGGTGCAGTAGTAGGTATTGACGTGCGGGCTGCACCAGCAATACTACAGACAATACCCACTAAACGTAAAAAGGGGACAGAAAAATAATTCTCGTTTCAAAGCACTTGTCATTTTGGACATCGACATCATTTTCATTACACTTGTTTCATCTTTTTTTTCTAACTACATGTTTTGCTATTAAAAGAATAACTATACGAAATGATTTTCATGAAAAAAATTACCATTATCATTTTCTCATGGAAAATTCTAACATTTCTGCATTAATTAATCATGTAAATTTTCTATGTCTGACTGGAACGGCATCTATTTCGCAATGGAGGTAGTAGTAATCAAAAAATACATTCAAAAAAATTGAATCAGGTACCACACAGTTGCAGGGTTAAATACATTCTGGATCACCTCATGTTTACCAAAAAGAAAGGAAAGGAGGAACAAAAATACGGACAGAATCAAAAGGCAATAGAAACAAAATAAAAGGAAAAAAAAGGTGTTTAATTACTATTCAGATGTATGTATGCCAGCGTGTCGTCAATGGTTAATATCTCTTTTCTTCATCTCATGAACACCGGATGATCTCAACCTGAACAAGCTTATACTCGTTGAATTTGTCTTAGCTAAGGTTATTCCCAGGTGCATATCTGTCAGAGTAAGATTATTTTCTTTTCATCAGTCACTAAGGAAAAAAAAAAAAGGAATCACAAGTTTAAATACAGCACTCGTTATCACTCACTGGAACATAAAGCCCGTTCTGTTCTTGAGGCTGCTCGGAATCGCCCCTTGCAGTGAATTGTTCTGCACAAACCTGTCAAGCAAAAAACTCAAGCGGTCATAACAAGTCGATGAACTCAAATACTTGACTAGTATAAACTACTTGTTGAAGTCACTTACAATTCACGAAGCCTTGGCATGCTCCCTAGTGATGGAGGAATCTGCCCTGTCAGTCGGTTGTTCTCCAGATGCCTTCAGTTAAGAAATGCAGCCAGGTGATCTTCAGTTTACTGAAGCATTCTCCAAAAAAAATTATTGAGCAGTATGTAGCTACTGTGCTTACAGAGAAACCAAATGATGTAGGAGGTTCATATCTGGAATTGGTCCGGTCAGATTGTTCCCCACAAGCCAACTGCAATCACCGTACCCAAATTAGGCAATCAATATTTACTTATTACCACTGCAATCTTTTTCCAATCTGTCAGCAGGACAACTAAAGAATGGGAGTCTGGCATTAGCTTGTTTCAGGAGGCTCACATGCTTGAGATCGCTGTCAGGTTGGCAATGCCGTCAGATATTGATCCCCCAACTTTAAAATTCGTGAGATTCCTGCCGTGTGATTGCCACCATTTCGGTTTCAGAGATCAACAAGAGAACATACTGCCCCTTTTTGCAGGCATTGATGCATATAGTACATATGGCAATCAGTAACTTACAGAGAAACCACTCGAGCAAGTGGTTCTTGGGTGCAGGTGACACCAGTCCATGAGTTCCCCTGAGGCAAGCATGGATCGCCGGCCCAGTCAGCCGGCGGGTTGTCGAAACCTCTGGCTAGCGCCTGCATGCCGATCACTGCAGCAACACGAGACAATGAGACATGAATAAATTTCGATGAGCAAATCACGAATTCGCCATGATCCATGAGAGTTTGTCTGTTCTAATTAGTTACCATCTCTGGGATGTGTCCTCCCTCCGAGTGGCACAACCATCATCAGCTCGGCGGCGTTGATCACCGGCCCGACCGGCGAGCCCGGCGCAGGCGTCAGCGTGATCTTTGTCCGCCCGGAGAGCGGCCACTTGTCGCCGTAGAGCATCGACCCGGCCGTCGACACGTTCAGGCCGGCGAAGAACGTCTCGCCGTTGACGGCGACGTCGAACACTCTCCAGCTGAGCGGGCCCGGCGCGCGGTTGTCCTGGAAGTAGAGCGCCAGGTAGTAGCTCGCGGCGGGGAGCGGCGCTGGTGGCCACTGGAGCTCCAGGCTCTCGCCGCGGCCGCCGGCCGTCGTGACGCCTCGGCGGAACACGTCCTCCGGTGGCTTGTTCCAGAACGCCGCCTGCGACACGCTCGCCTGGCTCTCCACCACCGGCATCCCGTCGCTGTGCGCCTCCCAGAGCCGGTTGAAACGATCGCCTGGATAGCTAGAAAAAAAGAATCACAGATTCGACGACATCAAGCGGCAAGCACGCCATGAATCCGTAGCAAGGAAATGGGCGGTGGTGCGTGATTGTTCTTACCTGACGGTGGCTGAGCCGTCGTGGCCGAAGCTGTGGCGCGCGATGGTGCTGAGGGCGTAGGACTCGAAGTCGGTGGAGTTGTACACCGAGTATTCCAATGGCGACACCTCAAGCGCGGAGATGAAGGGGCTGGACTTGGTGGCGGCGTTCCTGGCGAGGCACACGCTGACCTCCTTCTCGGTGGCGAGCACGACGGCCTCGTAGTACGTGGAGAGGCCCCTGGCGTAATCCCCCGCCGTGTCCACCTCGCTCCACCGCGTCCCCTCGATGATCTGGTCGAACACCGGCGGCGCGCTGCCGCCGTCGAACCCGCCGTAGAAGTACGTCGTCCGGACGAGGTACTTCCTCTTCCTCTCCGCGGGCACCACGTAGCAGTACTTCCTCGCCGACGTGTCCGGGAAGTACCGGAGCGAGGAGAGCATCGGCAGCACCCCCGGCGACCGCACGTCGGAGACGTTGCCGACGCTGACGAACCGGCCGTCGGGAACCCATGTCACGTCGCCGACCACCTTCTCCGACGTCGCGCCGCAACTTATCTGGTACCCTGTGTACAAACGTTGACAATGTTCATCAACTGCCCAAGCACATTGCACGTTGTGAACTCACCGAGGGCAAAAGCGTTCATCACCTGAAAGGCCATCGGCGGCGCCGGCGATGCCGAAGACGAGGACGACGGCGAGGAGGGAGAAGGGGATCATTGGAGGAGGAGGAAGGTGCAACCGCAACGAGATGGTCGTGGGCTCGTTGCCGGCTTGAGAGTTGAGACTTCTGCTTTGTTTTGTTTGGGTGGCAATTTCTTCAGAAGTTCATTATTTTTCTCTCTGAATTTTCTACTACTCATCAGCTCTTGGTGGCACACATGTATGGATTACATATGCATGACCTCTTCTAAGACAAGGGAGCTGCATTGCTAATTTGGAGGCTTGCAGTACAGGACACAATGATTAACCTATGATTTGAGATGAAACAGGCATCTTTTATAATAACGTTCTTTTAGTCGGTGGTACTACTCAGTACCAATGCAGGTTGAGGTGCCATTTTGCGCTGCTTGGGTGGAAAGCGTTTGGATACGGGAGTGACCGAGTCAGGCTGGGATCTATTCGTTGCGTCTCGTGCTCTCCGTAGGGGCGTGGACGTGGTGGATGTTTGTGCCTTGCTTGCATGCCCTGATCTAGCTGAATCTTTGCACAGTTTTTTTAGTGTTCTAGATGGTTGGTGTATATATGATATATATATGTTCACGGTCGTGGGACGTGCTTGGATCAACGTTTGCTGCCATTAGTCAGTTCGTGGCAGACTTAGCTCTCTTTTCTCTCGGGGAAAAATAAAACTAGCTGGAGTTTGATCCGTGTCTCTGCCACGCTGTACACGGAAATTTGTTGAACATGGCAATGATTGGTACCGGACCTGATCCCGTCGTAATCAGCGGTCCCCAGCTGAACGGCGCATTTGACATGATCTGCCTGAAAATTCCTCCCTTATATATAAAAAAAGATTTAGAGGGAGAGACATTCCTCCAAACTTTTTTTTAAGAAGAAATTATAAACGTGTTAAAAAATTAACATAGAACCTTGGGGTCGAAACCAAGTGCATCTTAAAATTCCTCTCTTATATGTAATCCTAGTGAGATTTTTGTATCTGATTCAATCCTAGTTTATATATTTTTGAAGCGCACGCAACCGGGTTTAATCCTATATGATTTTTGACTTTGATTTGCTATTGTTTTATTTGTCTTGTTTCGATTTGTGGTTTAAATTGACATGGTTTATACCAATCGTGAAAATTATCTTTACCTGTTAGAATGCAAAGACATTTTTGCTGGTAGAACATAAATATTGCGAATTTGCGATATTAGGCCTGAAATTAATAGGCCGAGTTGTACTTGTACCTACTACGAAGGGCCTGGATTTCCTTCAGGCTATGCAGTCCTGAACAGAAAGGCTGAAATACGTTGGGCCGAGATCCATTAAGCGAGTCAACTAAGTCAAACGAATTTGAGTTATGGGCCGTAAGTGAACTTACCTGGGCTGTTCTTGTTGCTTAGTTGGGTTAGATTATTGGAAAAAGTATACTTGGACTCCCTCAACTATCGCCCGAGTATGATTAATGTCCTCCAACCACAAAACCGGGAATATTGACTCCTCCAACTATTAGAACCGGTGCAAACAATACCCTTGGGTGGTTTTGAAGTTGGTTTTGGATGACGTGGCGCCTATGTGGCGGTGTTAACCGAGCGTTTGTCCTACGTGGCGCTTACGTGGCATTAGAATAAAAACAAAAAATAAAAAGAAATACGTGGGTCCATATGTCATTCACACAAATAAAGTATTATGTGACCCACTGACTATGTGGGACCCACATGTCATCCTCCCTCCCTCTCTCTCCCTTATCTCTCTCTCCCCCGGCCTTTCCCTTCTTCGCTGCCATCGTCGGTGCGCAGCGGCAGTGCCGCCGCGCGAGGCAGGTGCCCGCTAACTTCTCTGGCGGCGGCAATGCCGAGTCCACCCCTGGCGCTGCGCACAGCGCGGAGCGCGTCGATGCGGTCGTGATTGTGCATAGCCCCAACGCGTTTACCGAAATGGACGCCACGGCGGCGTTGGTATCCCTGAACCCCCTGACGTCGTTCGGCAGCCGCCATTAGGTAGATCCCTGCCACATCAACAGCCCATCGGTGGTGATCACACCGAGCCGGTAGTCTCCCTGGGAGAAATTGGTAGCGCCCTTCGCCGACGACAGGTATGCTCCAGCGAGGAGCTGAGGTTGAAGAGGGCCTTGTCGGCGAGGTGGTGATGAGGGATGTTAGGTCCCGATCTTCCGATAGGTATTGATAAACAATTGAATTGGGCAGAGTCGCGACACAACTCGATTCGGCTTCTGATTAAACACGCTACTGAGCCCCGCAATCGCAGCACCACGTCTCCTCTGGTTATCAACCATGCCAAAACCCGGTTGACCTCGCCGAGAAGGCTAATCCCTGCATGCGAATCGAAGAACACAAGCAAGAACAAGATAGATTGCAACCAAATTGCATATGAATGATTAAGTACACGAATTTAGGGTTCCACAAACCGATCTAGCGGCGAAACTGTTCTTGACAGAATAATCTAAGCAAAACCCGACTCTAAACGATGACAGCTACTGAATAAATGTGATTAGGGACGTTCTAGGGTTGCCCTAGGGCGCACACCCCCTTGGTTAAGCCCACGACACAATTATAAGGCCCAAAACCGAAATCAGATTCGGACTGGATGAGTTACGTGGCTTGTTTTGCAAATTCCTGGCAGCTCAGTAGGACTTTTGACGTGAGACCAAAACCATCTGAAAGTAGACTCCATAAGCTTTCCAACAAGCTCATGGGCCCCCGAAATTCCTTCTAGATCAGCGGCTAGGTCCATTTTAAGTTGATGCTGTCCGGAGGCCCGAATCCGAATCCAAAACATGTACAACTTGATCTCTTGTCTTCTATGGGCCAAAAGTGACATGGTGAGGTAGAAGTAGACTTGGAAAAGGTCTTGGTTTGGTCCCCAATCAACTTCTTCAATCATCCATGCATTCCTTACGCTCGGTCTCTTTTCTTTCGCCCAAGCAAGTACCTCTACGAACGAAAACACACGAAACTCAATGTGTAGCAACGTTTGTTCAAATATATAACAAGTAAATCTAATATAGAACATATGCACCTTTGGTTGATTAATACATAAGGTAGTCATGGTTATATCTGAGCTAGTTGTGTCCTCATCATCCTCCCCTTCTTGATTGAAAACCGTCATCGGTTTCACCTTGTCATGGAGCGTATTTTACTTATCTTTGTCTATCACAACATCCTGTGCGGAACATTTCTTGATGGCCATATGATTGGATCTTAAAATCTTTGTAGTCGAAAAACCACAACACTCCCCTTCTTGCAAACCAACCTGTAACTCATTTAACAACTAGAGGAACTAGATAGAGAATTACTTATATGCATGCGGTCCTCTAGACAATACATTTCATCATGAAAAGGAGGTATAGTCAAATTCGAACACATATATACTTGATGCACATTATATTCTCCTTTACTATCATAATTGCCAATAATATGAAAAATCACATCAGAAGGGCATGGCAATTCAAACCTTGCAAATAATTTCTTCTCTAAACAGTTGAATGGACAAAGATCATCAAATTGAATATAACCCCAAGTATTTAAAGAAGATAGCAATTTAAGCTCTTCATTCTCGCTAGCAATGCGAATAACATGTTTAAACTCAACACATAGTGGCTCTACTATAGAACTAACATGTTCATTCACTAGTTGTGGCATGGATATAAGTGAAGCATCGCACAATTCTTCTTTATCACAAGAAACATCAAGCAAATTGTTTTGTGACAAAGGTATTTCAACAATCGGTTCCACTATGGGTTGCTCTAACGTAGCATAAGTAGTGGACATAGTTGGCACATCATAAATATGCATACCTTGAGTAGCTATAGCACCATTATCATTACCGTTTTTCTCATCTTCAGAAATTATCAGCGCTTGGTCAATTGAACATTCTTCAAGCATGCATGGAGCTATAGATAGGTCTTTTTCCTCTTCGTCTTTCTCATTACCTTGGTTATTCTCAGATGCCTACAAAATATTAGTATCCAAAACAATAGGCACAATATTACGTTCATTTTGTAATAACTCAGACTTAGTTGAAAGCATCACAATAGTATCTTTTCTGGTATCTCTGAAAATATCATCGATCCTATTTTTCGTCCTTTCAATACTATCTTTGAAAATTTCCTCAATTCCATTCTTCATCCTTTCAAGATTATCTTCGAAAATTTCAGTAAAACTCATGGGTACCAATTTCATTTTCCGACCATTATGTCTAAATGTGTATGTATTAGCAACAAAATTATACGAACCATTATTATCATATATCCATGGCTGACCAAACAACAAAGAACATGCTTGCATAGGGACAAGATCAAAATTGGCAGTATCATGGTAATTTCCAATCGAAAAGTTTATTCTCACAATTCTATTTACCTTGAACTTACCATAAGAGTTGAACCATTTGATGTAATATGGATGAGGATGCGGTTGTGTAGGCAACTCAAGTTTCTCAACCAAATCTGAACTCACAAAGTTATTGCAACTCTCACTATCAATTATGGTACGACATGCTCTATCCTTAACCACAAACTTTGTGTAACGCCTCGCTTTTCGTGAGACATTAAAAACTAATTCGGCAAAATCCTAATTGCGAAAATTTTCGTTCTTTGTGTGCGAGTCTAAGTCGTGCCGTGGATCTCAATTCAAATCCCGTTGTTCCCTCTCATCGATATCAAAATCATCCTCCTCGAAACCCCTATTCCAAATCAAGTCTCCGAGATCAAATTCTGAAATTTAATTCCTCTCTTTGAAATCCTCGTCATATACTTGTACTGATTCCAAAAATATCAATTCCCATTTGAGTTCCTTGCTTGACTCCACCTTGTGTCCCCAAGACCAAGCATCGAATTCGAAATCCAAATCCAAACCCCCAATTCGAATTCTCTCCAAATCTGTCTTCTCTGTAAAAGTCTATTTTGCCTCCTCGTGTTTTGGACGGGCCGGATTTCCTCCCATCAGCCCACTTCTCTCCCTCAGCCCACCTCCCTCTCGGCCGCCTTCCCCCTTCCCACGTGCGCTGCACGCGAGCCGCTCGGGAGAGAGAGCTCTCTCATTCTCTCTCGGTTCTCCCTCTCTCTCTCGATGCCTACGCTCTCTCTGTTTCCTTTCTCTCTCTCTCTCACACACCAAAATGGCAAGGGACCGAGCCTCTTTCCTTCCTCCCCTTTTCATTTTTCTCTTCCCGGACCGGCACACTGCTCCACCAATGGCTCCTAGCGCCGGAGACCGCTAGCCGGCGACTGCCTCGTCCCCTTGACCGCGCCAGCCCGCGCTCGCGGTTTGATTCTCGCCGTCCGATCCACCGCCTCCACCGCGCCCTTGCATCCACGCCGTCGCCGCTTTTGCACTGCCCACGAAACCGCCGCTGCCGCCCGTGAACACTAGCCGAGCTCCCTTGACCGCCAATGTCGGTTTCCCTCCTCCAAACCGACCTCTCCTCCTCGCCTATAAAGCCCGCGCCCTCCCCTCTCGTTTCCATTGTTGCCGGCCGCCAGCTGCTCGCCCCCGCCCCGCCGCGACTGCCTCCTCGCTGCCGCGCTGTGCCAATGGCCGCGTGAGCTCCCTCGCCGGTGAGCTCCCCACCGTATTCCTCCTCCTGCCGCACATTGCGCCGCGCACCTCGCCGTTGCTCTGTTTCAGCCGCCGCGCGTAGTCGCGCGCCGTCGTCGCGCCCCAGCTCGTCGACCACCCTCGCCAATACTGTCCTTGAGCTCCCTAGGGCCTCCCCAAACCATTCCCTAGCAATGCCGTCGCCTGGCATGGCCTCGCCACCATTATCGTCCGCTCCCGGAGGCTGCCGTCGACGCTAGCCCTTCTTGGTGCTCCTCCACCCTATCCGGTGCCGGAAACGGAATCCCCGACTCCCAGAGATACTCCCACCACCTTGAATTTAATCCTTGTCGCCCCTCCGCCGTTTCCCCCTTTTTCTTGCCGCCGGTGCGCGTCGCCGAAATCCGCCGCCTCCGGCCTCTTTCCGGCGAATCCGAGCCGTCGGCTCGCTTCCTCTCATCCCTTCCCTCCTCCCCGGTGTGCTCCCTTTTTCCATTGAGGTCGCGCCTTGCTCCGGTGAACTCGGCCACCGTCCGCCGTTCATTCCCGGTCTCCCCTTCTTCCTCCTCCCGTCGACTCGCGTGGCAGCCACGTCGGAGCCACGTCGGTTGCGACCGGGTCAGCCGCCTCCTCCCTCCCCCACCTTCGCGCGCGCGGTCCACGGTGCGCCAATCGGCTGCATGTGGGCCCGCCGCCATCCGATCCACCCGGCGCACCGCCCGCACACCGCACCCACCAAACCCTAGCGCCGCACCCGCGTGCGCTCTCCCCACTGTGAACCTTGCCGCCGACATGTTGTAACACCCTGAAAATTCGACCGACAAAAATCTAAACTCTAAAAATATGGGCCTTCAAAAACTTTTTTTTTAAATAAATTACATCATGCCGATTTTGTTCGATGATTTCATTGGATTTTGATTTCGGAGTTTGTTGATCGCGAATAAAGAATAATTAAATAAAACCTAAAAATTAAATGAGCAAAATAAATAACTGAAATATAATTTAAAATAAAGGTTGAGGTGGGGATAGAAATGAATAAAATATTATCGCAATCATATTCGTATCAATTAAATTTAAATGCCATGGAATAAGAATTAACCCTAATTAAAATTCAAATGAAGTATATAAAAATAAAATATGGGTACAATTAATCTAGAGTGGATCCATTGGTTGGGATAATACACATATTGAGTAAACTTCATTTATGCAAGATTTAGAAATTATAGAATCAAATTTATATAGAAAATAAATTAAAATCGGGAAAAATAGGAAAAATACACTATTCATTAGCCCCTAGGTGTTTGATGTGGTCCCCTAGCCCAGCCCCCTCCTCTGCCACGCGCCCGGCCACGCCCCGAGCCCCGCGCCGCCGCTGCCGCGCCGTCGCCGTCGCCATCCCACTGCCGCTGCCGCGCGCGCCGCCTCGCTCCGCGCGCCCTTCGCCTCGCGTCGCGCGCCCGCCGTCGCCATCCCATCGCCGCTGCTGCGCCGCTGCCGCGCCGCGCGCCGTCGCCCGCGCCTCGAGCCGCGCCAATGTCGCCATCGCCGCGCGCCGAGCCTGCGCCGTCCCGTCGCCGCTCCTCCGTCGCCGTCACGTCGACCGTCGCCGTCGCCGCGCGCCGAGCCCCGCGCTGCCGTCGCGTCACCGCCCGTCGCGTCGCCGCCCGTCGCGTCGCCGCCCGTCGCGTCGCCCGTCCCGTCGCCGCGTGCCCGTCTCCTCACCGCCTTGCGCCGCCACGCCGCCGTCGTTTCACCTCTCCCCCTCCTTCTCTCCCTTTTCCCCCTCTCTCCCCTATAAAAACCCCGGCCCCTTCCCCCTTCTCCACCCCACTCTATTCCCTCCTCCTCCCCTCTCCCTCTTTTCCACGCGCCACCGTCGTCGTGCCGCCGCTCCGCCGCCTTCGAAGCCGCCGAGCCGTCGCCCCGGAGCCGCCGCGCCGCCGCCCTCGAAGCCGCCGCGCCGTCACCCCGGAGCCGCCGCGCCGTGCGTCGCCGCCTTGCGCCGCCGTCGTCGCCGCCGCCGTCGGTAAGCCGCCGCCCCCCCCCACGTGCGCGCTGTCGCCGCCGCCGCCTCGGGTAGGGAGAGAGAGAGCCGAGAGAGAGAGAGGAAGGGAGAAGCCGAGGGAGAGAAAGAAAAAGAAAAGAAAGGAGAGGGAGAGAAAGAAAAAGAAAGGAAAGGAGAGAAAGAGTAGGAAAAAGAAAAAGAGAGAAAGAGAAGGAAAAAGAAAAGAAAAGAGAGAAAAGAGGAGAGAAAAATAAAAGAAAAAAATATAATAATAATAAAAGAAATTAGAGGGAGATTAGGGAAGTTTAGAAAATTTAAAATAATTAGAATTTAATTATAGATTAATTTTTCGTCGTAGGATTGCAAAAATTTAATATAAATTATGGATTATTCTTGGTAATTTCTATAAGAAATCAATTCACGAAAATAGTAATTTAGATGTAATTAATAACTAAACAGATAGATGAATTCTTATAGATTATTATAGATTATTTTTGGGTAATCTCTATAAGTAATCGATTCACGATAGAAATTCGGATTTAATTACTAGGGATTTTAGCCGTGTATTATATTTAATCATTTAGTCATAGACTAAATTAAATTGTATAATATTTCTAGGATTTCGTCCGATATTTAGCTCGCGATAGAAATTTCTAACCTATTATATGGATATAATGCTCGGGAAGATTAAATTAAAAACTTATGACAACAAAATATTTATACCCGCAAAATAGTTTAAATCGAAATTGGGTTTGCCTTAGCCCACGAATAGTAAAGTTAATATAAAGGAATCGACTTTCGCATTCGACTCCCATTTGGATTTACTTGGATTTTTATTTGAGTTCTAACCGAATTCAAATCAATTTTCGCACGTAACTATAGAGCCCGAGGAAGCTGCGGATCCAAGCGAAGGTCAAGACCCGCAAGACTTTGAGCAAGGAAAGTCATCACTATTCCTTGAACATGTTGATCCCAATTGCGAAATTGTTTTGTTTACAAATAAAATTGCATGCAATGATGAACATCCTACTTGCGATTATGCCATGCCTTGATTATTGTTTACCCCTTATTCCTTCATAACCATGTTTACGTATGAGTCCCTAGTCAACTATGACAAATGCTTAGAAATGCTATTCTAGAATCATGCATACTTATATTTATCAAATGCTATATGCTTGGGCAATTACCTTTGGGAAGGTAATTGAGATGCAGCATGTGGAGACATGAGCACCACATTGCCATGATATTGATGACATGATTTGCGAAAAGAGAAATAAAACTAAACAACTATTTTCGACTGGGGTGGACGGAGGATTTGGGTGGTATCTGGAAAAGGCTAGTACCGTCCCCGGTCAATTAAGGACCGAGCCATGAAGTTAAGCATGAAACGACCCCCATACAACCGCACTTCTCGTATGGGTATAGACCTAGCGGATTAGATAGCCGAGCGGAGGCAGTATCCCTGCATAGATGGTTCACCCCTGAGCGAGGCAGGTGCGCTACGGTGGGACAGCCGTTGAGGTAGGGCCGAGAGGCGTGCCCTACATCGGTGTCGCCATTGGTAGGACTGCCATGAGTGTGTGTGAGAGAGAACTTAACTTGAACCATAATTTAATATGTGTGTGAGACTTCTCTTTTCCGGGAGCGCCAGAACTCCTCTCACTGCTAGAAACATGGACGCCTAGAGTGCATGAGGATTTAAGTTCATGGAGCGGGTACTGCCAATGTGAGGTTATCGAAAAGCTTTGCCGTGACACGTCTCATGTGTTGGGACGAGGCTCATGTGTTGGGCAGTCGCGGAGTGCGGGTAAAGTGTACATCCACTGCAGTGTGAGTAAACCAAATCTATTCGAATAGCCGTGCTCGCGGTTATTGAGCACCGGGACGTTTATTACACTTGGCTAGACTCTAAATTCTTAACTTGTGTGGGATGGGATGTTGCATGATGATTTCTATGCTGATGGAGCCACTTCCGGAGAGGAGGGAAGGTGGACGTCCTCAGAAAACCATGACGATTCAATGGCGGGAAGCTATCCTTGGGATCACAATGGATGGTGGACAGAACCGTCATTGTTTAATATGAACACTGGTACTAAAATTTGATCAGTCTGTGCTAGGTCTTAGGTTTGTGAAAAGAATTACAAAACTTGCTTTGCGCAAAAGAACCATAGCCATCTTTTGAATACCCCTGTCATATGCATTGTTGCGGTGGTGGCTTGTTGAGGCCGGAGATGAAGCTTCGGAGGATCCCTATGCTTATTACCAGGAGGGTGATGAAGACGATGGCGCTCAGTAGGTCTTAGTTACGGTCGTTGCCTGTGGCAATGGCGTGCCGCTGCCTTGACTCCGCTGCCTTACCTACTTCTGTTTTTGGGATGTATTCCGGACCGCTCGGTTCGATGAATTCAGACTATGCCTGCGGGCTTATGATGTAATAATTCGTACTAGACACTCGTGTATGCGCACTTGGTATTTCAGCTATGAATTCGTGTGTACCAGACTACTTGGTCCAGGGAAATGGTGTTTACACGATTGATTCCTGTTATAAAAACGGGAGTCCACAGAGCTGGTATCAGAGCCATACGACTGTAGGAAAAGACCAAAAGGCGCCCCTCTCCTTTTTCTAAGTTGGCCAAGGGAGAAATTCCCATTTAGTAATACTTTCAAAAATAAAAACACTATGTTTGCAAAACTTTGAACGATTTTCATCTTACTCTTAACTATTTTCTTCACAAAACGAGTTTTACTCTTAGCTGACCTTGGGTTTTTCTTAAAATTAGATGGCAGATCAGGATTCACCCGCTACCTGGGAGATGGGCGTACCCTGCTCAGAGGGATACGTCATTGAGCTACACCGGCTGATGAGGCGTCTGCGATACCCCAGATTTCCGATCTACCGAGTGAGACAGTGTGGATCTGTTTGGGAGGCTCGGGTCGAGGTTCACACACGAGTTCCTTCATAGTTAGACTACAGCTTCCCGACACGCCACCGTCGCGACTTACCAGAGACCGCGATGCAGGATGCAGCACGGGAGGCCTTCCTCCGACTTAGCTCTATCCACCGAGCTGAGTTGGCGAGTACTGAGTTTGCTCACCACCCGTTTCGAGAGGAGAGCAACTCCGTCTGCACAGTTCAGGACACACCTTGCTGCTACAACCCGATAGTGACCCGACTGTCACGATGGGCTGAGGCAGCAGACGACTTTTACGAGGAGGCTCTGTTAGAGATCGACGACCAGCAGTGCTCGTGGTTATTGAGCACCGGGACGTGTATTACACTTGGCTAGACTCTAAATTCTTAACTTGTGTGGGATGGGATGTTGCATGATGATTTCTATGCTGATGGAGCCACTTCCGGAGAGGAGGAAAGGTGGACGTCCTCAGAAAACCATGACGATTCAATGGCGGGAAGCTATCCTTGGGATCATAATGGATGGTGGACAGAACCGTCATTGTTTAATATGAACACTGGTAGTCATATGCACCTTTGGTTGATTAATATATAAGGTAGTCATATGCACCTTTGGTTGATTAATACATAAGGTAGTCATGGTTATATCCGAGCTAGTTGTGTCCTCATCAGGTGGTGTACGGCGTGGATGAGGTCAATCCGCGCGTCGTGGGTGAGCCGCCGATGAACTCGCCGTCCAACGCGTCATCATCGGCTGCCGCGGCGCGGGCCTCCATGTACGCGACCACCGCCGCAACGTCGACGCCGGAGACGTTGCCCGGCACGTCCACCACCACGCGCCCCACGCATCCGCCGCCGACACGGTGATCCCTCCCACAGAGAGCTGGACCTTACCGGTCGAGCTCGTCAGCGCGTCGCAGTTGGCCGACCAACGGGCATCCCGAACGGCGCGTGCAGGTGCAGCACGGCGAGGTAGAAGCTACCCTGCTGCTTCCCGGGGTTGAACACGGCCACCCTGAACACGCCGCCGCCGGAGAAGTTCCGGAGCGGGCACCTGCCTCGTGCGGCGGCGCCGCCGCTGCGCACCGACGACGGCAGTGAAGAAGGGAAAGGCCGGGGGAGAGAGAGATAAGGGAGAGAGAGAGGGAGGGAGGAGGAAGAAGGAAAGGAGAGGGAGGATGACATGTGGGTCCTACAATATTTTATTTGTGTGAATGACATATGGGACCCACATATTTCTTTTTATTTTTTTATTATAATGCCACGGAAGTGCCACACAGGATAAAGATTCGGTCAACACCGTCACGTAGGCGCCACGTCATCCAAAATCACCTAGGGACATTGTTTGCACCGGTTTTAATAGTTGGAGGAGTTGATATACCCGATTTTATGGTTGGATAACATGAATCATATCCAGGCGATAGTTGAGAAAGTCAATCTATACTTTTTCCTAGATTATTCACCGTCTTTGGACCGAGATCAATTAGGCGAGTCAACAATGGAAGTTTGCATCTTACGCAAGGCCATTACTTCGAGCGGCAAAAAGGTGAGAGCCCAAGTGGTCAACTCGCCAAGTCCAAACCCCAGCAGATCGGCTGCATCTGCATTGGAGTCAATCTGATCTCTGCCCAGCTCGTGCACCGAAGCTGCAAAATCTTTCACGGCGGAGACGAAGCGGAGGGTTGATTAAAATGGACAGTAAGCCGACGCGGCCGCACCGCCGGCCGCCGCCGTTGCCGTCCAAGACGAGCGGCGTGTGGCCCGTCGCGCTGCTCGTCGTCCTCTGCTTCGCCGCTCTCCCGCTCTTCCTCGCGCTGTCACGAGCGCGGCCGACCTTGTCCGACGTGTCGCAGATGGGCGTCACGGTGACCGTCCGCGACGGTGAGCAGCAGCACTCAACGTTGATCTTCCTGTGACGTCACTACGCGATTAGTTCACTGGTTTCTTGGTCAATGCAGAGGATCCAGCAGGGACGCCGCCGGAATCCTCCCCGGCGAGCCGGGACAGGCTCCTCGGCGGGCTGCTCTCACCGGACATCGGCGAGAGCGCGTGCCTGAGCCGGTACAAGTCGTCGCTCCACCGCAAGTCGTCGCCGCACTCGCCGTCGCCGTACCTCGTCTCCCGGCTGCGCAAGTACGAGGCGCTCCACCGCAAGTGCGGCCCCGGCACGCTCTTCTACAAGAAGTCCCTGATGCAGCTCACCTCCGCCTACAGCATGGGCCTCGTCGAGTGCACCTACCTCGTCTGGACGCCGTGCGGCGGCAGCCACCTCGGCGACCGCATGCTCTCCATGGCGTCCGCCTTCCTCTACGCGCTCCTCACCCACCGCGTGTTCGTGGTGCACGTCACCGACGACATGGCCGGACTCTTCTGCGAGCCCTTCCCGGCCGCGTCGTGGGAGCTCCCCGCGGGTTTCCTCGTCCACAACCTGACGCAGCTCGGCCGCGGCAGCGAGCACAGCTACGCGAACCTGCTCGGTGCTAAGAAGATCAAGACCGACGACCCCGCCGACGTGCGGTCCGAGTCGCTGCCGTCGTACGCGTACGTCCACCTGGAGCACGACTACCAGCAGCCGGACCAGCTCTTCTTCTGCGACGACGATCAGACCGTGCTGGCGAAGGTGAACTGGCTGATACTGCGCTCCAATCTCTACTTCACGCCGGGGCTGTTCCTGGTGCCGCAGTTCGAGGACGAGCTCCGGTGGATGTTCCCGGCGAGGGACACGGTGTTCCACCACATTGGGAGGTACCTGTTCCACCCTTCCAACAAGGTGTGGGAGCTCATCACGAGGTACCACACGTCGTACATGGCCAAGTTTGAAGAAAAGATTGGCATTCAAATCACGACCTTCGCCGGGAGCAAGGTGTCGTCGGAGGAGTACTTCAAGCAGATCGTGGCTTGCACGAGTCAGGAGAAGATTCTGCCGGAGATCGACCCAAACGCGACGTCGAGCGCTAACGAGGCGGCGCTAGCCACCACGGCGTCGAAGGCCGTGCTCGTCAGCTCGGCGCAGCCGTCGGAGTACGCCGAGAAGCTGAAGGCGATGTACTACGAGCACACGACGGTGACCGGCGAGCCTGTCAGCGTGCTGCAGCCGGCCGGCGCCGGTAAGCAGGCACCCAACCAGAAGGCGCTGGTGGAGATGTTCCTCCAGAGCTACTGCGACGTGTCGGTGGTCAGCGGGCGGTCGACGGTTGGGTACGTCGGCCATGGCCTCGCCGGGGTAAAGCCCTGGCTGTTGCTAACGCCCACGAATCAGACCGCGGCGGCTAACCCGCCCTGCATCCGGACAACGTCGATGGAGCCGTGCTTCCATGCTCCACCGAGCTATGACTGCAGGGCCAAGAAGGATGGGGACCTTGGTGCCGTTCTACGGCATGTCAGGCATTGCGAGGATGTCGGTGATGGTCTGAAATTGTATGACTAGTTAATTTTGATATACTTAATCAGATGGGTGGAAAAGACAAGCTTCAATGATCAATTGATCAGTTGAAAGAAGAAAAAACTGTAGAATATTAGGGAATGACCTAATATCAAATAATAAGAAGGGGTGAGGCTTCGAACCCAGTTCGTCTAGCCCACCACCTTGTGGAGCTAGCCGGAAAACCTCTAGGTGTTTCTCCTAAAAAAAAGTAGAATAATTACAAGATGTATTGACTTAGATGGAAGCAAATGTAATATGGCCTTCCAGTTGAAAGATGTCATGTGATTTGAGATGGGGAATGTTTCAAATGATTTGCATCCTGTCAGCATTAGACCATTCCATGCAATTGGTTGTCTTCAAGAAGGTACCAAAGCCCTGTCTTTTGGCAAACAATAAGTGAAACAACGTATGCCCACTTAAAGATGGAAATTTGTCAATCTAAATGATGACACAACACCTCAAGAAGTTCCACAACATAGCTCTCACTCTCAGAGTTTAAGTTAGAGAATTAGCAAAATGCAATTAAATTAACTAGAAAGGTAGCTCGCGCACGCGAGCATGCATCATAGGTTGCATCTAGAAAAGTATGATTTCTTCATCATTTTTTTATTATGTGATGTATTATAGTTGCTTCCATAATTTTAATATTTTTCCACAAATTTTATAGTTTAATGCTAGAAATTATGTACTCATAACCAAACACTCTACATTTTTTAAGCTAGCCTGCAGTTGTCATGAATTAAGTACATGTATATTATATATTCTTTATTTAAAGCCTACAATGCCAATTCAGTTGCCATAATTACATTGTATTTCATAAAATTATTGAAAGACCGTGGAAAATCTTTTGGTTTTCTAGTTTTTCTAAACAATTTCAGTGAAACTGATGATGATCGGATGTTTTTTTCCCAATATTTCTAAGATGTTGCTAACTTTTAAAAAGTGGCATGTGACTGCTTGAGGTTTTCCTAAAAGTAGATTTAGTGGTTTAAAATAGTGGAAATGCAAGACTTATACGGTCTTGAGCATGACTTATACGGCCATAACTGTAAGACTGATCCATACATGGAGTAGAAAGTCCTTCCACACATGCTGAGCAACCGGTCCGTAAAATTACTAATCTCTCTCATTGCCTGCACAAACCAATGATCAAATATTTTACTTTTTTTACGTTGAATTTCGAAGATTTTTTCTAGTTTTTAAACATTGACACGCCGAGGCTTAAAAGAACTCTAGAGGACATTTAATGGTTCTTTATTATGTAGAATAATTTAAGATGTCATAATACTTACTATCATTATTTTCAATGCTTTATTGTTATTTGGTTATCGTGCAAAAGATAGGGGCTATGTTCAAATGACATTTTAATTTTTATATAGTAAAATGAAATAATATGGATTTTCAATTATTTATATGATTTTAAATAAAGCAATACTACAAACAAATTAAAAATAGAATGTTGTTTGGTTACCATGCAAAAGAATAGGGGTCTATGCTCAACTAACTTATTTGAATTTTTCTATAAGTAATATAAATGTTGAGTTACTTAGCTATCCAATTGTAAAACAGTTCAAACAAATTAAAAATCAGCCATAACTTATATTTTAGCTATGTAACTATAAATTACTTTATTATTATGTCGTTAGTTCAAAATAAGAGGGGTGAATTAAATAGGAGGAGATGAGGAGACGAGGGGTGAGTAGTGCGGAGGGAAACATACAAATGTACAGCTGGAGGGGGAGGGAGAGTGGAAGACAATTTGTTTTCTTTACATAGATCCAATGGGATCACCGATTTGAGTTGTTTGTTTTTGATACAGCTCCGGATCTAAGATTTATTAAAGTTTTGTATTTCTAGGTCCACAGATCCATAAATCTATGTGTTTATATTGATAACATTTGGATAAATCATTTTGTTTCTATTAGATGAAATTTAAATTTTTAAACCACTATAATTTAACATATAATCTTCAAACATTAGATCTAGAATCTGGAGCTGTGTCAAACATTGCCCTAATGGTTAAAATAATATACCCACCGATTTAGGCATAAATCTATCGCTAGATGTTTTTTCCACAACAGATGGAGCAGCTTATAGCTGATTTTCAAATGTGTTGTCTTCAATGTTTCATCATGACACCAGAAGGGCCAACTCAGAAGACTCGATTCCCCAAGCCAATAGTTGAAATACTTCAAGATACAGTTGATGAAGCAGTTCATCGCGCATTGTTTGATCAATCTGGAGTTTTGGCGGATACATTACAACATTTGATCAAGGTAACAGTTGATGAGTTAATAAGTCAGAAAAGCCAGCTCGAGGGGCAGATTGAAGAACAACAACAGCATCGGCTTGGAGGGCAGGCACATCAATGTCAGCATGATGAGCTATATCAGCAATATCGGCCAGAAGAATCAAAAACGCATCAGAATATAGAAGATTGGGCCGATATAATTGCGAAGTTATTAAAGGAGCAGTTTGGACTTAGACCTAAGGAACAAATCCATGTGTATCGGCTGCCATATTCTGAGTGGTTTGATAGGGTGCCATTGCCACACCGATACAGGGTTCCAGACTTCTCTAAATTTTCAGGGCAAGATGATATATCTACAATGGAACACATCAGCCGATTCTTAGCACAATGTGGGGAGGCATCGGCTGAAGAAGCTCTAAAAGTTAGATTTTTTCCATTTTCTTTGACTGGATCAGCTTTCACATGGTTTTCATCGCTACCATCAAATTCTATCCAAGGATGGGCCGATCTTGAGAAGCAATTTCATAACTACTTCTTTGCTGGAGTCAGCGAGTTGAAGCTTTCAGACTTAATATCAGTTGAGCAGCAAGAAGGAGAATCGGCTATGGAATATATTCAGAGATTCCGTAATGTCCGCAGCCGATGTTATAGTTTGAGCCTAAGCGATGAACAGCTAGCAGATCTTGCATTCCAAGGATTGTCAGCACCTATCAGAGATAGATTCTTTTGCCACGAGTTTAACAGTCTAGCTCATCTAATGCAAACAATATCGGCTCATGAAAGCCGATTGCGCGAAGCAAAGGAAGATCGGTTTTGGAGTTATCAAGACAAGAAATTTTGAAGCATGAGTTCTCATACTCCAAAACTGGGGGGCATGTGTTAATAGTGGAATTTGGTAAGCCCAAAGTTACCATCGGCTTAGAGTCAGTATCGGCTTCAAAGTTCTAGAATCAGCCGATGGGAGTCAAGTCGCCACGATGTCTTGTTCTTGGTGGAGTCGGATCAATCAAATGAAGCTTATCTAGAAGAGTCCGAGTTCAAGAAGGATACGACATGACAGTTTATCTATTAATTAGGCATAGTTTGTTAGTTTCCTTTTATCTTTAGGAAAGTGTGTTTAGTGTCCGATAAGGACTTTATCTTTTCCTTTTTAGTTTCTTTCTTGTCCGACAAGGACTAGTATCTCCCTATGGGTATAAATATATACACCCGGGGTCTATGTAATCTATCAATCTATCGATCAACAATACTCTCGGCGCATCGCCACCCTCTTTACCGAGGTTTTTACTTATCTTCCAGCGGGATTTGGGCACCTGACGCGGGGCTGCATCGGCTTTCGATCTCCGGCGAAGGGGTAAGTCCTACGTTCCGTCGGGCCCTGGTGAATCTGTCGGCTACGTTGGTGTTGTTCAAGGCTGCATCGCTTCGATCTCTTGGATCGCTCTGGTTTGGTTGATATATTTGCCTACCTGATATCTCAATTCTATCTCTAGTTGCATTATGTTTAGAGACACATCGGTTTAGTTGGAACAGTCTCGGTTAGGTCTGATCTTCTATCTTAGCCGATATATCTCTATAATCGCAATGCTGTTATAAATAGATTTGTTATATCCATCACATTAGACAGATCTATCGGCTCATCGAGTATTAGATTATCATATATAATCTCGTGCTGCATCGGTTAGGTTCGACCTACTAGATTGTTGTTGATAATATAAGTCTTGTGAAGCCGATAGGTTCATACTAATGTTTTATCGGGGTGCTAGCCGATAAGTTATCTGGACGTTGCATCGGCTCATAAGGATTACATATATATACAAGTTGGATTTAGCCGATGACAACAAAGGTTTCACTGTTTAATCTAATCTTGTGGATTTCATGATATCGGACCTCCAGCCGATGTATGTTTTAACCTTCGGATCAATACTTGTTCTACTATATCATATTGTTAGCCGATTGGTTTCTACTGGATTATATTGCTATATTATATTATCATCAGCCGATTGCCTATATATCATTATCTACATTGGATATATAGCCGATTGCTTAAACCCTATCGCCATCGGCTGGTATCGGCATCGGCTATTATCGGCTATCGGCTGGAACTACTCCATCGGCTTGTCAGCCGATCGGCTGTTTTGATCTACTATTTGCATATCGTGTCAGTTGTAGGATCAAACTGACTGGCACGCCCGCATCTCATCATATTTGGACCTGCACTGGAGCTAAGCAGATCTCCCAGGCCGGTGTGTTCGATTTTTCTAGGCCGGTGTGTTCGATTTTTTCGTCAACAGTGTGATAATCTACTCTATCTCCATTCATAAAATAAATCAAAGCATCTTGTAATATAAAATGGTGGGAGCTAGTAATAATCTCTCAATCATGCAGTCCTTGATTGTGGTAGTGTATTAATCTGTTGATGATGCGCAGTCGTGAATTTTGTTGCTGATTAGAATATTGTCAACATAGACCATAAGCATAGGCAGCATTATCTGTTATTGTTTTGCTAATTAATCTTGTATTATATTTGCCATTCTTCTCAAAGTGGCTAATTCTTCTCCGATTGCTGCTCGAGCGTTTCGATGCATAGCATCATCAGCATCCAATCGTCAAGACGACAAATCAAAACCAATCGCAGGCAACCAAATTAACACTCTATCGAGAGCTACATGATCGGTTCCTCGTATGGCGGACAAGATCATTGTTCTCCGTACACCGCTGTAATCGCGGTACAGAAGGAGGGGAGCGGAGTTATTCTTTTAATAGATATAATGGGTCCACCGGTTGTTGAGTTATTTATTTTTATATATCAGATCTAATGGTTAAAATAATGGTTCCACCGATTTAAGTGTAAATCAACGTCTAGATATTTTTGTTTTTATCAGATTTTTTAGGATTTTCTTAGAGTGTCACGTGTCGATTTAGGAGCGTTTGTAGGATGACACATGACGGTTTAGAAGCGTTTATAGGAAGTTTAATGAACTTTTAGTATATAATAGATTGAAAGTAGTACAAGAACAACAAAGAGTTCTAGCTTAATTTTATATATTTTCGATAAGTAATTACAACCCACCCTAAACATCGACACTTTGAAGGTACATGTACAAAAACAAACAAAAATAAATAGGCAAGCTAGCAAGGAGAAGAGTTTTCACTTCAAATGTGTCTTTCTCCTAAACATGAACATTGCCACTAAGGACCGTGGGAAGAAAGACTTCCGTGGCCTTGACTCAGCTATTGTAGTTGCTATAGTGTCAGCTCTAGGTAGCAACATTCGATACTTATGAGGATTGGAGCTAGATGATCCTGTTGCGTCAAAAGAGGTTGATGTGTTCTTTACATTGGAGATTTGAGCAATAGGAAGAGATACCTCACCAGTATTTCGTTGTTTCTCATGATGGGCTCTCCTTTTTCTTAGTTCATTCTCCATTGCTAATTTTCCATCATGTGATACATTGGCTTTCTCATGAGCCTCTCTCAGTGCAACCCTCCTATCATCAATTTGCTTGATCAGTTGATCTAACCTATCCAAACTCCTCACCTCTGCATCCTTTGCTTCCTTGATCTTCTCTATATTTCTAATAACTTGCTTCTTAGCAGAGTCCTCGGCATCTTGCACTTTCTTGCACAATACATTGTACTCTTCAAGTGACAATGTGACATTGTTGTTTCTTCGATTAGCTAGTGGTTCTAGTTCTATTTCCTGTTTATAGTCTTGTAGTGCATTTGCTGATGCCGCTGCAATTTCTCTTGATGCATTAACTGCAAGTATCTCCCTCAATGTTGCTTCTATTCTCAATTGAACAACATTTACCTCTGCCTGGGCTTGATCTGCCTCTTCTCTAGCTTTTTCCATCTCATTCCTAGCAAATACAGCATTCATCTTTGCATGTTCCAACTTTTTACTTGCTTGTTGTAGCTCTAAAGGCATTTTTGCTGCTTTTGTTCTCTCTTCCACCATGCTGAGCTCAAAAGCAATCTTGCTCAATTCTTCTTGAAGAGCTAAAGCAGATTCAAATGCAAGATTCTCTTTTTGCCTTAATGATGCAATGTTTGTTTTCTCCATCTCTACATCAGCTCGTAATGTAGCAGCAGCATTCCACAAAGACTTCACCTCATCCTTGGCCTTATCAATGTCTATCCTCATATTCTCAAGCTCCTTCCTAGTCCGTGCTAGCTTTGCACAAACAATAATCATTGGCCGCTCTTCCTCTCTAGCCTCAGATGGCACTTTAGGCAATGTACCATCCACATGAGCCTTAAACTCGTCCCTTAGTTTCATCAGCAACATTGAAGCAGTTTGTAGCTTTGACTCAAGGTCTTTATTGAGTGATAGGTCATCATTGAGCTTTTGAACCTCGTCATCAATCTGTTTTAGCTCATTCTGCCAATTCACCTTGTCCTGTTGATAAGCCAAAGCTGCATTTATTTTTTTTCCCTCAGCTATAACATGGTTAGCTTGTGAGGTGGTTACCAAATCTTTCACTGTGACAACCTTAATGGTGAGATCCTGAACAACCTTTTCAATTTCTTGTGATGCAACAATGGCCTCACGTGCTTTTGTATCAGTGTTATCCCTTTGAGAAATTAGAGATGTGTATTCCTTTTGAAGTTGATCTAGCTCCATCTTCACTGACTGCAAGTCTTCTAAGGCTGTTGCATGTCGTTCATTGGCAAGCTCAATCTTTGCCTTTGTTATAGCTCTCTCTTTGCGGGCAATGCAGTGTTGCATCTCTTCAAACCGAATCTCAGCAAGCTCTAAGTCTTGTTGCGCTTGAATTGCCTCAGTATGGGATTTGTCTATGTCTATTTTTAGTCGTTCTATAGTTCGTCTAGTACAATATAGCTCCTCAAGAACTTTGCTTTTCTCAACTTCTGTGACTTCCACTCTTCTCTTGTACTCAGGAGCATCTTCTTGCATCTTGTCAAGCTCAACTTGGACATGTTTCCGTCTCTACGAAAGAATAGTTATAATCGAATTTATGCATTCCCTTCATCAAAACAATACAGTAAGATGGATAAAGAAGGATTAAAAAACTACCTCTTTCCAATCAAGTATCCCTCCAAATTTGCTAACAGCATCTTTAACAGATTCAATTGGTGCTGCTGTGTCGACCAGGACTCTTTTATCAATGGTTTGAATGAAGCATTCAGCAATCTCTGCAGCCTTGAAAATGTTTCCAGCTGAGTTATGGCGATATATTTCCTTCCTCTCAAGTTGGTTGTCATAATTCTCCTCTTCCTTATTTGCACATAGATCATTAATCTTCAAAGAACTTAAATCTTCACTAAAACGTCTCGTGTGACCATGGTTATGTATCCACTTCTCTTCAAACTGGCTTTGGTAATTGTCCTCTCTATGATTTATGCGTAAATTATTAATTGTAAGGGAACTTAAATCTTCACTTGAATGTCTAGTATGACCAACCGAGAAACTTGATGGCAAATCAAATGAAATAGTAGGCTTTGATTCATTTGAGCTTGACAATATATCAATAGAATTTGGATCAATATTTGAGCTTGATAATACATCAACAGAGTTTGGATCAATATTTGAGCTTGACAATACATCAACAGAGTTTGGATCAATAGGCACTTGGGAAATCCCTTCAATATTCAAGTCCTCCATCTCCTAGCATGCAGGAGAATACCAAATAATTATTCAAATGATTATGATGGATAGAATTAGTAATGGGCACCTGAAAAGGTTATTATATGCTAGTTAGAAGGAAAAAATCATGGCACATATATATCATATGAGATTGGTCAACCCTTTTCAAATGACTTACAATATAGCAGGAAGGGAAATTTAAACACCATATTGATCAAATTATCGAAGTATGACATAACCTATTCTCATCTCCATGGATAAAACAAATGTAGGTCATGATTTTTTTTTACTAAATATTGGAGTCATACAAATTAGCATGTTATTAAAACATATGAAGCTTATGGTCTAAATTTGTGCAATGTAGTTTTGCATGTACATAATAATTGATAGCATGGATAAATCTAAAGCATCTATAGAAATCTTTACAAAACAACACAACACATTGTGATATAGACGAAGAAAGTTACTGAATAGAGTAAAAGAATTCCATGAATCTTTATTTGGTTGAGAGATCTGTTTTATCAGGAAAAGTATATAACATGCAACTATGCTAAGGTTAGCACAGGAATAATAGGCCTCTACCATGTTGCAATCTTCCTTGCACTTCCTATTCATATTAATATAAAAAATGACTCCGCTTAATTGAAGCAAATGTAGTTTTCGTTCGTGATACACCTACACAGATAGACAAAAATAACTTCTATGCAAATCAAATACATGACATGCATACTATAAAAAACATACTACAACTAGCAAAGAAATTGGCCAACAAGCTATAGAAAATAGCCACATAGAAATTTACAATACCTCTTGGATTTTTGATTTTCGTTCCCTTCAAGAGTTCGTCAATAAGAGAGATCAAAGTTATGAGAAGAGATTTTTTTTTTTGGGGGGGGGGGGGGGAGGAGGGACAGGAAACGGTAGGAACGCAATATGACGTCCATATGCATGGAGACCACCAAGTCCACCAAAGATAAAAACTATAACTATTATTAGGACGTGGAGTAGTGTTATTCCGCAAAAGCAGGGACTTGTTTGGCCTGATTTTAGCCTTGTGTTCACAAAAGCCATAGCACCAAACAAACAACACATGCCTAATAGCAAGCAAGAGCGATTACTAATACAATATTTGTTGCTTGATTTGATGGTATGGAGGTATCATTGTTTCAATTGATAGTCATCATAGTCACAAAGTTCTCGGATAGATGGGGTCAAGAGAACAAGAATAATGAACGTATTGCAATATTTTTACGGATGAAAATGTCTCCTTGTTGCTGGGATGGGACGACGTTCCTGAGTCAAAGAAACTATCTTCGATCCCTTTTCCTAGCCTATGCCTTAGGGAATCTAGATGACAAGAAACTATGAGCATACAGGGCTGGCCATTGAGGAATCAAGATGGCATGGAAGCAAATAAAATGGGATCTAAGGCTATTCCTAATTAGAGATATCATTTTTATATTTCCAAGGATACCACATAAGTAATAAGGCATTTAATTGATGATTGCAATAGCTCATATAATGCATAGTTTCACTTTTGTTGTTTCATAGGTAGTACATGCAAGATACAAACTATATTAAAAACAGTGTAGACAAGATTTCATCTAGATAAACCCATTTCATCTCTCACTTTATTAATTTGTTACAATATTATCAGAAACGCTGATATGATACCTTATTTAAGGCTTATTTGAAATGCAGGATAGGAAAAACGTAGAAATAGAAATCACAGAAACATGATAGGATTGCACGTGTGAAACACAGGATTGAAAAACATAAGAATTTCTTATTCTTCATCCATAGGTAGGGAATAGTGTTCCTCTGACGATCGGGGTAGCCAATCTTTTGAAACGAATGCATCTACGGTAGCTAATTCAAAGAAACCATCGATCCTCCATTGTTTCCCTTCACATTTGTTTCATTCCGAATGAGCCCTTAATGAGAATGAAACTCCAGTGGCCTAAAGACGGATTGTGATAAAAGATCAATTTTAGAGCACACAATGAGACAAAAACGTCTTTTGCCCACGGATACGGATGGGGCTGGTTGGTTGTCCCTAGGCCACCAGGCGGCGCGCAGCGAGCGAGAAAGCAGCGCCCCGCTCCCAGTTTTGGCTTACGAAACGAGCACCATCAAAACACTCAGCTGGAGCCGCGGTTCACCGTCCGCGCCTCCGCGGCTATCACGGCATCGCGGGCGCTTCTCTCCAGAATCCACCGCGCGGGGTCGCGGAAACCCACCCGTCGCGCGCGCCACGGCTTAGCCGCGACGGTGACCGCGGCCGGTTTGCCATCCCTCTCGGCTCGCGACGCTGCGTGGTGGGCGGCTGGTGGCACGTTGCGATCACAGTGGGAAAGGCAGTTGGGCCACTTGGCCGTGGCGAGTAAACTAATCAAAGCTGCTTCTGTAAACTACTCCTATCAAAGCTGCTTCTCTTCTCCCGCTCTCGCTTGGTCCTCGGAAACGAGTTGACCGTCGTGTACCCGTGTGCAGTGTGCTGGGTGCTTGCTCGCCTGCTGTTTTCCACATCGCCGTCGCCACGGGTGATTTCCCTCGTACGGTGCCGTTCCACGAGCGAAAACTAGCTGAGTTCCACCACCTCTCGATGTGACGTTGACTAGTCATCAGGTGAAAAGCGGATTCACCCTCACGAGTCACGACTTGTCAAAATACGTACACGCCTAAGTTATTAACTCGCGTGGAGACTCACTGGAACGCATGTGTAACTGCTTCCACCGTTGCATCGTTTGCAAATTAATTAACTCAGCTTTAGGTCATTGCAGACATTTTCGCAAAAATTAATTGGAAATAATCTATTCCATCAATATACAAAATTCTTGTTACTTTCTACTCTGTACAAAAAAATATGTATAAGACGGTACTCCTCAAAAACGAGCCCAAAAAAACGTGCTCTGCACAAACAATGAAGTATAGCTAATTAGCTATGCAATGAAACGAATAAATGAATGGCCTTCCAGTAATCTAATCCAACGGTTGAGATCTAATAACACCTGCTCAAAAACTAGACGCTGCACCGGAAAATGGCGGGAACCAGGTGTCCGCTTCATCCAGCTTCATCAGCTCCTGCAAGCCATCCCAGAGCTGGTTGCTGCCGGCTTCGTCCGCGCCCATCTGCCAATCCACCGGCGTCGTCGTCTCCTCGGCATCCGCGCTGCACGGCGACAGAGTCGGAGTCATCTGCAATGCCGTTGTCGTCGCCGCCGTGACAGCATCACCGCCATTGCCGTTTCTTTGGCTGGGCATGGGTAAAGGCTCGGAGCACGGGAAGTTGAGCTTCGCGCGCGCGCCGCGGAACTCGAGGGCGGCGCGGTCGTACGCCCTGGCGGCCTCCTCGGCGGTGTCGAACGTCCCGAGCCACTTGCGCACCGCGCGGCGCGGGTCGCGTATCTCCGCTGCCCACTTCCCCCACGGCCGCTGCCGCACGCCGCGGTACACGTTCTTCTTCCTCCTCCGCCTAACCCTCTGCCCTCCTGATCCTCCTGCCACCGCGGCCGCAGCAGCAGCAGCAGCATAATCCGTGGCCATTACCGCCTCCTCGTTCCCCGCCGCCTCGGCCCCAAAGAAGTCGCACCCGAGACAGCCGTCGATGCCGCACAGAGCACACGCCTCCCCGCACGCCACCGTGACGATCTCCGGGGGCGGCGTGGTGCACCCGGAGACCACGTACCGCAGCGCCGCGACGATGATGCTGTGCTCCTGCTCGGACGAGATCCACCGCGCGGAGCTCGGAGCCTGATGACTACCCCCACGCTCATCAAGCTTGGTCTTGCAAGAATCCTGCCTCGCCGCCGCCATGGCCGGTATCACCTTCTTGGTCATGAGTGTTCCAGTGATCAGTAGGGAGCTAAGTGAGCCGGAGCTAGGAGTGTGCTTGAGGTCGTTAGCTGAAGCCGGGAGAGCGGGTGCACTTATATAGGGGGAGACCAACATCGAAAGTAACACGGCGACAGAACGGCGCCAGGACATGCTCCACGTCGTCGTTGATCTTTCCTCTTTCAGGCTTAACCCTGTGGAAAACGTGTGGTATCGAGGGGATTTGGGCAGTGTGTGCTGTGCCGTGGGGCCGAGGTGACGTGTGGATGCTGACTTAAGGCGTGAGGTCAGCGGGGAGGCGCCAGCAGCCAGCAGGCAGCGGCAGCAAACCAAGGGTAGAATAGTCTACCGGAAAAGGTCAAACCGGGTCAGGTTGTTTGATGACGTGGCTTATCCGAAGGCCGAAGCGGCGTTTCTGGACTCTTGGAGATGTCAACTCGCGCTAATTACCAGATTGCCCTCTCCTCGGCCGCGGCGACGAATCCCCTTTCCGCGGCGCCGCCGCCGCTAGGCGCCATACCGTCGATCTTCTCCGGCGGCGCCGAAGCACGCCGGTCGAAGTCCTCCCCTCTCCTCCGTCCTCTCCCCTCTACTGGTTCGGCGGCGGCGCGGAGCGGAGATCTCCATCCGGGCCGATTCGGTGATTCTTCCTTCGGTTCGGTAAGGAATTCGCAACTCGCTTGGACAGATTTCCCTCTCGATCTGATAAGCGATTTTTGTCGGTTTTGCTATGTGCAATCAATCCCAACTATTTTCACTGTGATCCATGGAATTAGAGTAGAAAATGCACCCATTATTCAATTGCTCCATCTGCAGTATGATGAACATGTTGTTTTCTGCTAATATTTTTGAGTTTTCACCACCACCACAATTGCCTTCATTTAGAAGAGTATAGATAGAAGACAAACATTTTCATACTGCGCTGAGGTAAGGTAATTTCCAGATTGTTGTGGTAAACTACTAACACCAAGCGAGTTTAAACAAAAAAAAAATCACTTCACAGCTAGTGGGGCAAAAGTCCTGAGGGCTGAGGCAAGAATAATACTCCACATTGAACCCTTGACACGTCAGACGGTCAGAGCAAATTTCAATAATTTGTTTGAATGAAATGGCATACTATCATATTCCAGGTATTTAGGATATCATTTAAATTCCTTTTCCAAGCATAAAATAGTCCTGACAAAAATATTTGTCTGTCATACAATCAATCAATCACTTTCTTGTTATTTAAGACATCATTTAAACTTCTTATTTCAGGCACAAAATAGTCCTGAAAGAAATATTTGGCCTAGTGGCGCCGCCCTGCTGGAACTCTGAGACCACTCTTTTCCCAGACGCAGTAATTGTTGCCGTGAGCAACGACATGGAAGTCTGACGGGATCAAGTTGCCCACATCATACCGAGTCCCAATCTTTGTGATCACCTTGTCATCGATCATGGCGACGTAGACATCTCCGTCAGCAGCAAGGATGTTCAGCTTGCTCCCAGGATGAATTTCATTTCTTGACCTCACCGCGGCCAATGTGCTGATCTCCTGCTTCAAGTTCCAGTCAAACACATGGTCGTAGAACTGTACAGATAGACGGAATGTTAGTTCGAGATTATGGTTAACAAATATCGATTTCTGATAGCGATGGAGATTATCAAGCTGAGGACTCACAATGCAGGGAACCCCAGGGTGTGTGAGGATGTAGGCGTAGCCCTGCATGACCTTGTCGGAGGGGAACGGCCATGAGTTCTGTGTGGAGCCAGTGTCATGGTTGTCGATGAAGGTGACGGCCTTCTCCGGCAGCCAGCCAATCATCCCCGGCGCCTTGCCGTTGCCGTCCTTCATCCGCCACAGCTCACCTTGCACTGCCGCCTGCAGCTCGCCCTTGGTCGTGAAGTCGAACGCTGACGCCGGGCCACCCACGGCCTGCGCCCAGTTCACCAGCTCCTGCCGGTCACCGTCCTGGTTCCACGACGGCTCACCGTTGCCGTCGTAACGCATGTTGCTCCATATCTCCGCGACGACGAAGGACGGGTCGGTGTTATCGACGTACGTCTTGGCGACGGCCGCCGAGTATCCCTTGGCGAAGTCGAGGCGCCAGCCGTCGAAGCCGACGTCGGACTTGAGCCAGTTGAGCCAGTCGGAGAGCTCTGTCTGCACACGCGTGTTGAGGTGGTCGATGTCGGGCGCCGCGCCGAAGTCTGCGCCGGTGTCGCGGTGACCGCGGCCGTTGGAGTATTGCGTGTCGTCGCTGCAGATCATGTCGGGGCCCCAGTCGAGGCGGCTGTCCGGCGTGCCACCCTCGAAAATGCAGTAGATGCCACGTCTATCTTTGTAGTCCGCGCACCGGTGGTTGATGACGATGTCGGCGACGCACTTGATGCCCTTGCTGTGGAAGGCGGCGATCAGCGACCTGAGCTCTGCCCCCGTGCCGTACTTGGACGCGTCCAGGTCGTACAGCCGGCCGGGCATGTATCCCTGCGGCGCGACGGAGTGCGACGGCGGCGGGAGCCAGACGTGCGTGACACCGGTCGCGGCGATGTCGTCGACGTGGCCATGGAGGAAGTTGTACCACCCGCCCTGCTTCTTCCACGACTCCCAGTTAAACCCCTGCACCAACATCATGTCAACGTGCAGGTACGTCAAATTTGTTCATATCTAGGAACTATTTCCTATTGTCATGTGACATATACTAACGGGAAGTACAGCAGATTAAATGATCAATGAGACTCACCTGAAAGAGAACCTGAGCCTGGGCTAAGTGAGAGCCCAAACAGAGCAAGACGAAGAATAGAAGGCAGCTCATTGTGGTGGAATGCTTTGCCATTGCGTGTCTCAGATACAAGCTGAGTTGTGTGGATGGGGAATGCTGGTGCATGGGAATTTATAGGTGCAGCCCGGCATGCAGACGTACCTCTCCGGGTGAATTGATTGTTCAATTCGTTGGATAAGTTCAGTTGCTCCTAACGAGAAACGCAACGGCACGGCGACGAGTTGCGCTCATTTAAAAGAGGATAAAAAGGAGGCCAATAGGAAGTTAGATAAAGCCTTGGATAGCGTTGTGGGCTCCAGGTAAAGCTTCCTTTTGTTCTTCCCGTTCCCGTTCCCTGGAGGAGGCGAGGCTGTTCCTGTTGGCTGTTCCAGGCTGCAGCCTTCCTTCATGCGATCGTCTCTGTTGGCGCACATCCACCGAAGGGCAGCTAGCTAAAACCAATTCGAATTTTATTTCGCAATTAATGTTTTTTCTTTATTTCCTATGTTTGCTAGTTTTCTTCTTTGGTATCCAAATTACATTATACAATTCATCCATCCATCCATGAATTTAATTATCCTTGTTGTACACCTACTTTTGCCGGACACTTCCTAGAATTAGAGCCTCATTGTTTTATTTTTCAAGGGAATACCATTCGCCTAGCTTCATTGATTGGAATTAGAGCCTCATTGTTTGTCCTATATAAAATCAACCGCTGCTAAAATCTGATTCAAAACTTAATTCTGTAGTTGATTTTAGAATATTTTTTAATGTATTTCTTTTGTAGCATTAGCTTTTAAGTTACTAATTAAAAACACATATATAAAATTTTCATTTATAAAATATTTTTTATCGCTAATGAACCATGTTTTGGCATCAAATCAGCTCTTGGCCAGTTGATGGGGCTCGTACATTCCCTGTTAATTAAATAAAAAAGTAAATAAATCAAGGATGGCAATTCTGATTAAAACAAGAGTCCTCGCTAGAAATAGTTAATGAAAACTACTAACACTGGAAATTAAGGGCTTGTTCAGATTGTAGCCAAAATAAACCTTATCAAATTTTGACAAGATGATAATATTGCCAAAATTTTAACATGATTTCTTATGTATTTATCAAAATTTGGCAACAAACTAAATATAGACATATTTTTGGCAACTATGCTAAAAAATGGTATGGTTGAAAATGGCAGCAACCTAAACAGCCCCCTCAAATGAAAGAAGCCATCAATTAGATTTGTATAATAACATGGATCCACATGGAAAAATAATGAAGTTCGGATTGAAAAATAGAAATTGTCAAGTGGTGCGACGTGGTGAATGTTGTGATCCAAGAGGTCACAAATAAAATAGGGATAAACAAGGAGATGGTTTTCCTACCTATCCTAGTTGTAAGGTGAATCCGAAATGCTCCAAGTGGCTCTCACTGTCACTATTTTCGGTAAAATGTAATCTATGTTGCTACAGTATCTGGTGTCTTTAATTTATGACAAGTACATGTGAAGTTAGATTGATGTCATTGTGGGACTATAAACCCTAATAGTATAATAGCACGTATCACCGTCCTAGGATGTAAGGGCAGTCCCAATCTATAGTGTCCATAAGCAGTGTCTATGGTGCCATGTCAATAAGACATCACAATAGAAACTACACTCTACAACCTATGGTTTTTTAAAGTAGGCTATTAATAAATACATCATCTCCCTTCTCTACTAATCATATTTATTCTTCATCTATTATGAAGACACTATTCTCTCCCAATGCAAAACTTGATAGTGTCTAGTGCATAGGTTCTCGTGTTGAAGCTGTGTCTTGCATGAGACCCAGTTTCTTCCTCTCTTCACTCTCTCTCTTAATTAATATAGTGTCACATAAGCTAAAAGTCCTACATGGCAATGTAGTTAATGCCATAGATACCATCCTAGATGGAGGGTTGGGACTGCCCTAAGAGTGGTTGGAATGGCTCCTGGCATATTCTAAGAGAATATTCCTTTCAGTTAGCGTGGGCACCAAGCTTCATCTCCATCCTTTGTGTACCACTAGCCACTCTACCGCAAGCTCTAAATGTTCCCAACAAGGGCAACTTGATTTCATCCTGGTCACCTACTTGGAAACTTGTATTAGCTTTAAGTCAGGACATGTCGGCCAAGGACTTAGGTCATGTCTTGGTCGGATAGGAGGTGCGTTGCCTGCCCCCAAGGTTATCAATATCGGGATACGTATTCTAGAATCGTTTCCGGCTAGTATCACACTAGTATCGGGATATATAGCGTAGGATCATTAGAATAACGCTAGGATCAAGATACTAACTGTTTCCAACTAGACATTATTTGAATTCAAAAATCAAAACTATATGAATGCATTTGTGTTCATATATCTTCGAAATCAATGTTAAATAAAACTATTAGCATTAGTAGGTCTTGACAAATCTATCCTCATGTTATATATTATTATTAATCTAGATCAGCTCTATATAATTAATAGAGTAAAGCACATAGCCGGTCCTTAAACTTGAGAGCTAATGTCACTTAGGTCCGTAAACTTGAAAATTACATATTTAGATCCACGATCTTGGTTTAATGTATCACAACAGGTCCAAATGACATTTGACTGTGTCTGACCGCCAACGTGGCACTCCACGTAGACACCAAATTTGCATCCACCCCCTCCGCAACACAAAATAGTGGTAAACTTTCACTTCGGCCATTCAACATGTGTATGCAAGTGCAGAAGACGCTGCAGGTTGGCAGCGAATGCGCGAAGGGCGGTCTTGGAGAGGGCCTTGTTGATGCTGGCACCGAGGAGTCCGTCGTCATCCTCGTGCTGCAGATGCAGGAGTAAGCATCGTCGCTTGCCAGTGCCGCGGTGGTGGCGCGCACCAGGCGACGAAGTTCCATCTTGGCGCGACAACGGTGATCCGGGTTGCTGTTGAGCAGCACGGCCGTGCTGCCGCATCGGAATAGGCACTGCAACAAGGGAAACTATTTTAACAGCTCGAGTGGATGTTCACCCGTTTATTGCATGTCATCTAAATGGTTATGAAAAATTTTCAAAAAAGTTGACAAGATAGATCAATATGTAACATATCACTCTACAAACATGCAAGTTCAAATTCAACTTCTACAAGTTGTAACAAAAATAACAAATTTAACTGTAAATATACATATAGTAATTTGAGTTTTGTTTGTTATTTTTGTTACAACTTGTAGAAGTTGAATTTGAACTTGTATGTTTGCATAGTGATATGTTACATATTGATATATCTTGTCAATTTTTTTAAAAAAATTTCATAACTATTTAAATAACATGTAATAAACGGGTAGACGTCCACTCGAGTTATTAGTCCTCTCCTTGCCGGCGTGCTAGTGCGGCGCCAGTGACTCCGTCGAGACTACCAGCGCTACCACCGGTCGCAGCAACCGTGCACACATGGCATTTTGGCCTTTGGGCGATGTCCAACGGGACCAGCGTGGCGCTGCACCCCATCCCGGAGAGGTTTGACGCCGTGACGTCCTCGCGCATGCGGTACCACCTCACACAGTCCTGGACGAGAGGCATGGCGGCTCCAGGAAGAAGCTAGCTGATGATGTTGATGATGAGCACGTTGGCAATGGGGTAGAACCCAGTCCTACCGAGGAGCTCCCGGATGGCGCTGTCGTAGAAAGCGTCCATCTCATCGACCGCGTCCCGCTGTGCAGCGAGCTCTTCGTGACCGTCGACGAAGCTCCGCAGCTCGTAGGTCCAGCAGCCGAGGCCTACGCCGGAGATGAGGCGGAGGAGGAAGCGAACCTCCACCATTCCAAGCCGCTTGTTGCGCTAGACAATCGCGCCGGCCAGCTCCATCAGTTCGTCTTCACCATGAGGCCATCCTCACCATGAGGCCATCCGCCTGCTTATATTACAACGATGTACTTCGAAGGGTCTAAGTGCAAGTTTACTGCCACTCTGTGTTGTGGAGGGGGCCGGCTGTAAATTTGGTGTCTACATGGAGCGTCACGTTAGCAGTCAGACACAGTCAAATATCGTTTGGACCTGCTGTGATACATTAAACCAAGATCATGTACTTAAATATGAAATTTTTAAGTTTACGGACCTAAGTGACACCACCTCTCAAGTTAATTACCGACCATGTATTTTACTCTAATTAATATAAATATTAAATTAAACTTTTAAAAGAAAATATCGTAATATCCCGATAATATAATCCTACTACTTTAGATAAAGATACTACCTAAAATATCAGATACTAACAATCTTGCATGCCCCTGCTACAATAGCAGGCGTGAATATTCTCTCTCTGAACTTCAAGGTCAAGCCCTCGCCTATTGATTCCTATTTTTGCCAGCCCACTTGAAAATAAATGGTGGAACCAATGGTCATTATGGTTCTTCTATCATACTCCTCAAAATATGGATCATGGATGAATAAGACATTTTCTAGTACTATAAATCTGAATAGAGATCATCCATTAAAAATCTCATATATTTTAGGACAGAGTAAGAACCTGCTGGATATCAGGTTCCATTGCACGAAGCAAGACATGGTGTACAACGAACGCCTATATATGGGTGGTCCAGTTCAATATAGCAGTGACAATATCAAACTTTTTTTTGAACGAATCGGCAAGCTGCCAATTTCATTGAATAGAGAAGGAGTAAACTTTACAAGTAAAAAAAAACCAGGCCCAGGAGCTTCGGTCCTACTGAGCTAAATATCAAACTTTACCAAGATGCCTCGCCCCCGCCCGAGACCAAGTTTTGGCCTCCTCTTTAATTTTGGCCAACAGACTTTCGGTAGATAGCTCTTTGTGCTGGAAAATTCTACGATTTCTCTCGTTCCAGATTTCCCAGTTGACCAGAAGTGTTAACGTGCGGAGTGCTTTCTTTGGGGCTTCCTTCAAGTTGGCGGTGGCCTCCCACCACTCTGACACCGATTGAGCTGATTGCCATTGACCGGGATTCAGTTGACCACACCTAGTCCAATCAGATAACACCGCCCAGATTTTCCTGGTGTATCTGCATTCTGCGAGAAGGTGGAGAGCAGTTTCTTGGGTGTGTCTGCATAAGGGGCAGAAAGAGCTGTTCTGCCAACCCCTGGTTGCCAGTCTGTCGGAGGTCCAAACTCTATTTTGGATGATCAACCAGGCAAAGGTCTTGCACTTGCGTGGTGCCCACGGCTTCCATATTAGGATGTTGAAGTTGGTGGCTGTAGTACCTAGGAGCTGCACTTTGTAGGCCGACGTCGTCGTATATTCACCGTGGCTAGTGAGCTTCCACACTATCTTGTCCTCCTCATTCTCTATGAAATGTACGTTGTGTACCGCACTCCAGACATTGATTAGCTGGCTGACCAGCTCCGTTGTCCAGCCTGAGGCTGGAGGAAGGTCCAGATCGAGCAGCCACTGGTCTGTAGCTGAGGCCTGTTGTAGCGTGCTGTTCTTTTTCTTGGAGGCCGCGTAGATCAGGGGAGCTATATCCTTTAGTCTTCTCCCTTCCAGCCAAGCTGAATCCCAAAAGCTTGCTTTCGCTCCATCCTCTATTGTTATGGTTGTTGCTGCTGCAAAGAGTAACCTATCCGTGTCGTCACAGGGTGTTCCCGACCCCACCCATGCTTTTTCCGGTGATCTCCACTCGTTCCAAAGCCACCGCAGTCGTAAAGCTCTTGCAAATTCCTCCAAGTTCAGAATGCCCAGTCCTCTTGAGGCTGTAGGGAGGCAGTTCCGTGTCCAATTTATTTTGCACTTGCCCCCCGTCAGAGCTTCACCGCCTGCCCATAGGAATTTCCTTCTCTGCTTGTCGATGACCTCTAGGGACTCTTTTGAAGCTTTCAGGCCCGTCAGGAGAAAAACAGGTTGTGAAGTGAGCACCGATTTAACTAGCGTTGATCGCCCTGCCAGGCCAATATGTCTTCCTCGCCAGCTTGCTACTCTACTTATCGATTTATCGTAGAGAGGTTGAAGGTCTACTTTGCGCAGATGGCCAGTGGACAGAGGCAACCCTAGATACTTCATCGGGAAGCTTGCCCTAGTTGCAGGCGTGTCATGCAGGATGTCATCGAGGTCCAGCTTATCGCATCTGATCGGCGCCACTTCGATTTTTGCAGGTTCGTGTATAATCCTAATACCTTCCCAAAACGATTTAGCAGATTGGCGAAGGCGCTCACGTCCTGTTTGGTCGGATTAATGAAGACGGCCACATTATCCGCGTACATAGATGTGCGGAAGCGCACAGCTCTGTCTCGCAGCTTACTTAGAACTCCTATGTCGGTAGCCTTGTCTAACAACAATATCAAACTTGATCTCTAAATGCTAGGTGGCCTCGAGATTGCATGCAAGAACTCGTTAAGTACTTTTACACGTCGTAGCATTGTGAACCATTGAGGTTATCTGATGATACTACCGTGTCACCGGTTCAAAGCTTAGAAATTGTTACCGCGTATTGTCCGGAAAGTTCTTAAATTCACAACGAGGTAATTAAGTTAGTGTAACGCGCAAAAAGAATTGTCTGATGAAAAAAAAGGGGAAAAAAAGAAGAAAAGAGAGTTCTGGCTGGCTTGGGCTGTGGCCCAATGTAGTAGTAGTGCACGCACAGCAGCAGGCCGTCGGTCCTAGGTCAATGCAAGCACCATCAGCAGTAGTAGTGCTCAGGTGCTTCGTAAGGTATACAATGCACTGGACTAGTATGCAGGTTAATTAATTTCCCTAAAGTTTAGTGATGAGTCTGATGTCAGGAACGTTTGCATTTGATCAATACAGTGCTCCAACTGATTAAAATGTAGCAGTAAAGTCAATGGACTTTTGAGTTAAAATCATCTTTACTTCTAGAGGATATAAATATCATATCCCCAGGCAGGTAGAATACATAGAAATATCGGAGCAATGCTCAATGCTTTGCTCAGATTAAGAAATCTCATACAATCATAATCTGGTTATTTAGGATATAATTCAAATCTTATTCCAGGCACCAAATAGTCCTGAAAATTTTTCTTCGCCTAATAGTGGTGCCGCCCTGCAGGAACTCTGAGACCGCTCTTTTCCCAAATGCAGTAATTGTTGCCGTGAGCAACGACATGGAAGTCTGACGGGATCAAGTTGCCCACATCATACCGTGTCCCAATCTTTGTTATGACCTTATCATCGATCATGGCGACATAGACATCTCCCTCAGCAGCAAGGATGTTCAGCTTGCTCCCGGGATGAATCTCATTTCTTGATCTCACTGCAGCTAATGTGCTGATCTCCTGCTTCAGGTTCCAATCAAACACATGGTCGTAGAACTGTACAGATAGACGGAATGTTAGTTCGAGAAACTGGTTGAGAAAATTAGATTTTTTTTATGGCATTCGTGTTCATGCAGCTGAGGACTCACAATGCAGGGAACCCCAGGGTGTGTGAGGATGTAGGCGTAGCCCTGCATGACCTTGTCGGAGGGGAACGGCCATGAGTTCTGTGTGGAGCCAGTGTCATGGTTGTCGATGAAGGTGACGGCCTTCTCCGGCAGCCAGCCAATCATCCCCGGCGCCTTGCCGTTGCCGTCCTTCATCCGCCACAGCTCACCTTGCACTGCCGCCTGCAGCTCGCCCTTGGTCGTGAAGTCGAACGCTGACGCCGGGCCACCCACGGCCTGCGCCCAGTTCACCAGCTCCTGCCGGTCACCGTCCTGGTTCCACGACGGCTCACCGTTGCCGTCGTAACGCATGTTGCTCCATATCTCCGCGACGACGAAGGACGGGTCGGTGTTATCGACGTACGTCTTGGCGACGGCCGCCGAGTATCCCTTGGCGAAGTCGAGGCGCCAGCCGTCGAAGCCGACGTCGGACTTGAGCCAGTTGAGCCAGTCGGAGAGCTCTGTCTGCACACGCGTGTTGAGGTGGTCGATGTCGGGCGCCGCGCCGAAGTCTGCGCCGGTGTCGCGGTGACCGCGGCCGTTGGAGTATTGCGTGTCGTCGCTGCAGATCATGTCGGGGCCCCAGTCGAGGCGGCTGTCCGGCGTGCCACCCTCGAAAATGCAGTAGATGCCACGTCTATCTTTGTAGTCCGCGCACCGGTGGTTGATGACGATGTCGGCGACGCACTTGATGCCCTTGCTGTGGAAGGCGGCGATCAGCGACCTGAGCTCTGCCCCCGTGCCGTACTTGGACGCGTCCAGGTCGTACAGCCGGCCGGGCATGTATCCCTGCGGCGCGACGGAGTGCGACGGCGGCGGGAGCCAGACGTGCGTGACACCGGTCGCGGCGATGTCGTCGACGTGGCCATGGAGGAAGTTGTACCACCCGCCCTGCTTCTTCCACGACTCCCAGTTAAACCCCTGCACCAATAGCATTCACATCAGCATGCATGCGCCTCAAAATTAGTCCAGACTCCAGAGTGGTCATTGTGGCCTATTGTAATGTGACATTGTTCAGGAGACTCACCTGAAAGAGGACCTGGGCTTGGGCCAAGTGAGAGCTCAGACAGAGCAAGGCGATGAGGAGGAGGCTGCTCATTGAGGCTATGCGCTTTGCCATTGCTGCTTCTTTAGAGTAGCTGAGTTGTGTGGAGTGGCATGCCGGTGCATGTGAATTTATAGGTGCAGCACGGCAGCCACTTGGCCAATGGATGGATCGTTGTTGGATAAGTTCGGTTGCCCCCAACGAGAGAAGAGGAGAAACGGCAGCGCTGCTACGTGGGCTATCTCATTTATAAGCAGATAAAAAGGGCGCGTGAGATATGTATGCGTCGTGCTATGCAGCCTTGGATGGCGTGCGATGCAGGCGCAGGGACGCCGCGAACAGAGCGTGGCCGCCGTATGGGTGGTCCGTTATTGCGCGCCTTTCTGATGCGTATGCGCGCCGCGCGGCTTCGGTTTGTAACTTCCGTGCTGGCTGCCCATGGTCTTTTCAGTTTTTTTTTTAGCAGACATGGTCTTTTGAGTATTGATCGCATCAGCTTCAGAAGCTTTCGGCTCTGGCTGCTGCGCCCTAACACAAATTGGCTACCTTTTATCCTCTCTTTCTTTATTTTTTTTCCGGTTTGTGTGTATGATTTATTCAGGTTATGGTATCCTGCGATTGTGCACTGGTTAGTTTCCAGGCCGTTTGACTACCCTACGGAGTCCTGTAATACCGCTTGAGGGCGCGCGATTGAAAATGACGATAAGATGTCACACGTTCTCAGCAGGATGTCACCGCTTGAGGGCCGTTTTTCCGTTTCCACAAGAGTCCAAGCAGCGTCGGCCCATATATATATTTCTCTTTGAACAGCCCAACGAGCAGCTTTTTCGGCCCAGTAACATGTTAGCCCGATTGAAAAAAATTATACACACAATAAAGTTTTGTAGATAAAGAGTTGGGGCATTTGCAAATTTGCCACCGGTTTTTTCAATATTGCAAGGATGCTACTCGAATGACAGTTCTAATGGTATTTTTGCAATTTTCTAGTGGCAGTTTTGCAATAATGATTTAAAATAACGGTAAATTTGTAATTGCCCCTAAAGGGTTGGGGTTTGTTCAGACATACAAAAATTTTGTATATACAAGTTTCAAACAAGTTGAAGTAGTGTGTTACTGTGTTAGCCTACCCCTATAAAAAAATTATGCATAGAAACTTTATATACACATAAACTTTATACATATAATAGAATTGTATACATATATAATCTGGTATATACACTTCAAACAAATTAAAAAACAAGTTGCCTATGCCAGTGGTAGGCGACGTACCCGTCGACAGCGAGACGCCTGTGGTAACTTCGTCAATCTTCAGGATTTACCGACCCAGTCTTCAAAGATGCTCATGGGGGTAGGGTTTGCGTGCGCGTGTTTATAGGGGTGAGTGTGCGTGCGTTATGAGTGTCTGCATTATACTGTGTAATTTGTTAGAAAATGAGATGACCATAAGCCCATAAAAAGATTTGTTAGAAAATGAAAAGCTGAAAACCATGTGAGCCAAAAAAAAAAGGTATGGACCGACCCTATCACACGGATTGCACGTGCATGGTGGATTGCCCGTTAGCATTTTCACCCGAGAATGCTAATTAGCGCAGATGCGCTAACTAAAGATCTAGCGCGCGTTTTCGGCCCAATCTGTCACGTGCGGTTCCGGTCGGCCCACCAGCGAAATAGGAGTCCTATTTTTCCACGAAAAAAAAAAAACGTTGCGAGACACATGCTGACGCGGTATTGGAAGAAAATCGTGATTTTTTACTTCCTATAATCACCGTATTACTAAACCTTTTTTATGAGTTATTTTTTTTCTTTTTTTTACTTACAAATTTGAAAATTACGTGAAATTTTAAACTTTCAATGCAGATTTGAAAACTTTCAACTCGATGTTTGAATTTTTTTTTAAGTCAAAATTTAAAAAACTTTCAACTCAAATTGAAAACTTTCAACTTAAATTTGAAAACTTTCAACTCGAAATTTAAATTGTTGAAAACTTTCAAATTTTTATCTCAAATTTAAAAACTTTTAACCCAGATTTGAAAATTTTCAAGTCAAATTTAAAACTTTCAACTCAGAAATTGGGAAGAACCAAAAAAACGCGTCGGAGGAGCCAAAATTGAAAAAAAAAGTGCGAAAAAGAGGGAAAAAAGCCGCGTGGGAACGGGCAGAGCTAAATTGCTAGCGCGTACACGCACGCTAGAATCCCCCATTTTCACCTCCTGAGACCCTTCCCGTGATTATAGCACCTATCAACTTTTTTTTTCGAATAAGAGGACGTGAGGATAGCCTATTTTCATTAATAAAGAAGGAGAAATGAGTTTATCTTTAGGTGTTAGCAGCAGGATTTGCGACCGTAGGGGGCAGAAAAAAACTTAGGGGGTAACAATGTTGTGAGAGTAGGCTCGTGTGTAAGTCTCTGGCCTCCTCTATTTTTGCTATAATAATAGTAGGCATCGATGTGATGAGCTGGAAGCCTGAAACACATGCATGAGCATAGGGCTGGAAAAAAAACTCGTGGCTCGTTAGCTCGTTCGGCTCGTGATCAACTAGTCTCGGCTCGTTTAGAAAACACAAGCCAAGCTGCCTTTGCAGCTCGCTAGACATAACAAGTCAGCTCGAGTTGGCTCACGAGCTACTCGCGAGCTTAACGAGCTGATACATCAGTAGGTTGCCCATGGCCCATAGGCAAGCCCAAGATGACAGGCCAAGTATATTCCCGTCCATACATCAATAGAAAGATCAATAGAGAGGTGCAGCCTACAGAGAAATCAACAGAAAAATATCTCCTCCCCTTCTCCTAACCATCGATCCAATCCAGATCGAGTCGCTGTCCTCTGTCCCGCCCTGCTGCACGCACTTATGCCTCGCGTCGCGCTCCTTGCCTCCACCCAAATTCATTTACACGTAATAAAACTCAGCTTTTATCGAAGGGAAGCGGAGGCCCTTTGCCGGAGGCTTGGGCCGGAGAGAATGGGTTCTAATTTCTACATAGATTCATGCAGGCTTCAACTTAGATGTTTTAAATTTCACAGTTTTTTTTTAAGAATCTTATAAAAAACAGATAAATGGTAGTGAGAATAAGAAAAAAGAATTAGGTGTTCTAGCTGAAATATAATTGGTGCCTTGAGGCCATCACCAAACCTCTATGTCAGCTAGTGTCCATAGCATTAAATACATTGCCACCTAAAAAATCTGATGTGGCACGTCCGAAGGGGAAGAGAAAGAGACAAGTGAGAGAAAGGGAGGAAGAAGGAAAGGTGAGAGGATGACATGTGGATGTGGGTCCCTTATGTCAAAGGGTCTACAATATTTTTTATGTGAATGATAAATGGATTTCACATATTTTTTTTAGGAAAAAGTCCACTTAGACTTCCTTAATTGTTCACCGAATCTAATTCGTGACCCTTAACTAGAAAACCGGGTAAGACGACTCCCCCAATTAGTAAAACCGGTACAAATCGACTCCTAAGGCAGTATTGTGGGCGGTGTCCGATGACGTGGCACCTTGACCGTGGTCAACACTGCTGACTCAGCTGAGGATGGTGAGAAATAAATAGCTGACAGTGGGCCATCATGAGCTGAGTCAGATCAGGACCGGCAAGTGGGCTCATTTTTTCATTGACCGATGGGGCGACGGCTTGGGCGGCGCTAGGGGGCGCGTGCGCGTCGGTAGCAGTGAACTGCGGCCGTTCCTCCTCCCCTTCTCGTCCAGATCTAGTGATGGCGGCGGCGGTGGAGAAGACCGGCGCGAAGGCCGGGCGGAGTGGTGGCGACGATGGTGGCGGCCCCCTCTCCCTCTCCCTCCTGGGGGCTGGCGTTGCATGCGAGAGGAAGAAAGGGATCGGGCGTGGCGACGGCGGCGACGGGCGGGGGTGCGCGCGCTGGAGTGGAGGTGGTGGTGTGAGGGACCGGAATGGTGGCGGAGGGGCGCGGCACCGCCATCACGATCCGGTGATGGCGGCGACGGTGGAGAAGGCCAGCGCGAAGGCCAGGCAGATTAGTGGCAACGACGGTGGTGGTGGTGGCGACGACGGCGGCGGCCCCCCTTCTCTCTCTCCACCGTCGCTCAAGAGGAAGGACCCAGCCTCTCCACTTCAGGATGTCCGCGCCACCTCCCCCAGCGACCTCAGCCCCATCCACCCCTTCTCTCTCTCCCCGCCCGCGCCGGCCGCCGCCACCTCCCCCAGCCGCTCCCTTGTGCCTTCCTCGCCGCCGCAGCTTCCTCGCCCTGCCGTGCTGCCTCTCCACTTCACCAGCCGCTCTCATGTTACCGCCGCCGACGGTATCCTCTATCCTGTCGCTATGTCCTCCGCCGCCTCCTCTCCCCTCTCCCCTACACGAAGATGAGCAGCTGCGGCGGTGCCGGCTGGCGGAGAGGCCGATCTGCATCTGTGTCGCCGCTGTCGCCACTCCGGCCCCCGCCTGCCGTCGTCGCTGATTCGGCTCCCGCTCTCGGGGTGCGTCGAAGGGGGAGAGAAAAAAAGGAAGAAGGGAGAGAGGGAGGAGGAAGAAGGGAAGGAGAAAGATGACATGTGGGCCCCACATGTCAGTGGGTCCCACAATATATTTTATGTGTGAATGACAGATGGGTCCTATAGATTTTTTTTTAATTCTAATGCCACATAAGCGCCACGTGGGACGAAGACCAGGTCAGCGCCGCCACGTAAGCGCCACGTCAGCAAAACCGCCCTCCAAAACCGCTGGAGGAGTCGATTTTTACTGGTTTTAGTAATTGGGGGAGTCGTCCTACCTGGTTTTCTAGTTAAGAGTTACGAATTAGATTCGGTGAACAGTTAAGGAAGTCAAAGTGGACTTTTTTCTTTTTTTTAATTCTAATACCACATAAACGCCATATCAACATCACGTGGAACAAATACCATGTCAACATTGCCACGTCGGTGAAACCACCCACTAAAACCATCGAGGGAGTCAAATTGTATCGATTTTAATAATTAGGGGTTGAGATATCCGGTACTGTGGTTTAGAAATACGAATCAGATTCAACGAATCAGTTCATTCCTTTTGGAAGGGCCGTGGCCCATTAGTTATGCAGCCGTTATCCCTGACGATAAGCCCATATAGTTCCTGCTCTCTTTGACTGGGCTCATGTAGCCTTCTTCCTGTTCTTTTTTTTCTTTGACCACAAAAGCACATGCCCATGTATTTCTCTTCCTTTTTTTTTCCTTTTTTTTTTTGAGAAGTCCATGCAGTCATGCAGCCTTCACTAAGGCCTAGTTTCGAATAAGTTATTGTATTGGATTATCTACATGGTTATAGATATAACTTGAATATTGTGGTAAATAAACTTAATAAATATACGGTAGATAAATTTTTTAAACGAGAAATCGTACATTTAGAGACGTGGAACAAATAATGCATAGAAATAACTTAGTGAAGGAGCTGAAAAGAACATGTACTAAAGATTCGTTTGAACTAAGCCTTAAGTGAGCTTATAAGCCATACGTAAAATTAAATAAGAAATATCATTATATAATTAATTAAGTATTAGCTATTGTAAACTTAAAAATGGATTTATTATATTTTTCAAATAATTATGTAGATTTTTTTTTCGAAAATATACTATTAACATTTGAAAGAGTGCTAATGATGAACGATGAAGTAGCTCGTCCAGTAAGCCCGAAAGAACGCAACTAATTAAGTATCTTACCATCAATAAGGTCCAATTTAAGATTTAAGTAATCATCGGGAATATTCTTTTGTATTTTTTACTTGTATGTTAAAAATTTGGAGTAGGAAAGTTTTCTACTAAAAGATATATTCAAAATTTGGGCTTGCAAGTTCAAATTTCCGGGATGAACTGTAGGAAACAGAGCAGTATATATTGGTAAGATTTTATAAGCTAGATATGCAAACAGAAACAAACATTTCTCGTACAAGTTATTAAGAACTTTTTTTTTTGCGACCAAGTTATTAATAACTGTGTAGCTAGCGCGTAGCGAGCGAGCCGTTTCTAGCGCCGTCCTTCTGGTTCTGGGACTCTAAGGCCGCTCTTCTCCCAGACGCAGTAGTCATTGCCATGAGCCACGATGTGGAAGTCCGACGGGATTATGTTGCCCACGTCTATTCTCGGCCCGATCTTGGTGATGACCCTCTCGTCGACCATCGCCACGTACATGTCGCTCTCCGCCGCCAGGACGCGCAGCTTGCTCCCGGCGTTTATCCCGTTGCGCTTCCTCGTCGCCGCCAGCGCGTTGATCTCTTGCTTGAGGTTCCAGTCGAACACGTGGTCGTAGAACTAAACAACACAAAACAAAATTGTCACCTATGAATGATGAAGCATCGATCCATGGATGTTATAACAAGCTTTGAGAAGTTGATTGCGTACGATGCATGGTACTCCTGGGTGGGTGAGGATGTAGGCGTAGCCCAGAATGACCTTGTCAGACGGGAATGGCCACATCCGCTGCGTCGAGCCGGTGTCGTGGTTGTCGACGAAGGTGACGGCCTTCTCGGGATACCAGCCGATCATGCCCGGCGCCTTGCCGTCCTTGTCCCGCATCCGCCACAGCTCGCCCTGCACCGCCGACTGCAGGATGCCCTTGGTCGTGAAGTCGAACGCCGTCGCGGGGCCGCCAACCTGCTTCACCCAGTTCACGAGCTCCTGCCGCTGGCCGTCCTGGTTGGCCGCCGGCTTCCCGTCGCCGTCGTAGCTCAGGGAGTTCCATATCTCCGCGACGACGAAGCTCGGCCTGGCGTTCTGGGCATACGTCCTGGCGACGGCCGCCGAGTAGCCCTTGGCGAAGTCGAGGCGCCAGCCGTCGAAGCCGACGTCCCTCCTGAGCCACCTGAGCCAGTCGGAAAGCTCCCGCTGGACGAGCGGGTTGAGGTGGTCGATGTCGGGCGCCGCGGCGAAGTCGGCGCCGGTGTCGCGGTGGCCCGTGCCGTCGGAGTACTGCGTGTCGTCGCAGCAGATCATGGAGGGGCCCCAGTCCAGGCAGCCGCGCGGCCCGCCGCCCTTGAAGATGCAGTAGACGCCGCGGCCGTCCTTGTCGTCGGCGCAGCGGTGGTTGATGACGATGTCCGCGACGCACTTGATGCCCTTGGCGTGGAAGGCGGCGATGAGCGACTTGAGCTCCGCCTTGGTGCCGTACTTGGACGCGTTCAGGTCGTAGAGCCGTCCCGGCATGTAGCCTGCATGCACGCGAGCGAAAAAATCGATTGAAACACATGCATACACGTCAAATATTGCCTGATGAGCCTGCAGTAAGACACTGGCCGTAACACACTTTACGTCACGTATATACTCCTTCCGTTTCTAAATATTTAACGCTGTTGATTTTTTTAAATATGTTTAACCGTTTGTCTTATTAAAAAAATTTAAATAATTATTAATTTTTTTCTATCATTTGATTCATTGTTAAATATACTTATATGTATATATATAATTTTACATATTTTACAAAAAATTTTTAATAAGACGAACGGTTAAACATATGCTAAAAAAATATCAACGTCAAATATTTAGAAACGAAGGAAGTATATATATATATATATATATATATATATATATATATGTATATATGTATGTATGTATGTTACAAAGAGAAGCGTAACGAGATGAAGGAGATGCATGGCTTGCTGGCCTTGAGGCGAGACGGAGTGCGTGGGAGGTGGGAGCCAGACGTGCGTGACGCCGGCACTGGCGATGTCGCCCACCTGGTCCTTGAGCATGTTGTACCAACCACCCTGCTTCTTCCACGAGTCCCAGTTAAAACCCTGCACAAAAATGTTAGAGACACGTATTCGGTTGTACGTGAATTATATTAGCCGTTCTGACTTGCTGTCGATAATTTTACACAGGTGAACTCCCTTGCCCGTTTATGGGTGAAATGAATAAAGCACCTGGAAGAGGATCTGCGTCTGCGCGTGCGCGACGTCGGGCGTGAGCCAGAGCAACGCCAGGAGGAGAAAGCCACACAGGGCGGCCATTTGCTTCCCCATGGCCTACGTGCAGCCGGCCGGACACTTCTGAAAAGGGAACCCTTTGTGCTGCTGCTCTCTTGCTGCCGCTGCTCGCAGCGTCGTCAAGTCAGCTAGCTGATCACTTGGAGACTTGGAAAATGATCGATCGGCTCTTGCTGTGTGGAGAAGAAATCGTCTCCGGGCAAGTATTTATAGTAGTGCGGGGATAGACGGCCGGGATGCTCCTGGTTTTCTGGATTGGCTCGAATCAAACGGATAAGGGCGCGCAACACCGTCTTAATTTCGCCGCCATAGGGGCGTGCCAAACCTGTCAGCATGCATGGTTCAGAATTTCGGAACATAATTCTTAAAATCCTGAGATTTTCTTTCACGGTTATACAGAAGCTAACAGGATGTATGCAAACCTCATTCACATATCCACTCAAACACAGATGGAGACCAACGACTCAGAATTTCGGAACAGAATTCTTAAAATCCTGAGATTTTCTTTCACGGTTATACAGAAGCTAACAGGATGTATGCAAACCTAACTCACATATCATTTCAAGTGAGTATATCCTTGCCTTGCTATAGATTCTTACTTGAAATGATCGATCTCCCACTTCGCCGCCCATGGCCATGACCAGCGTGCCGAGCCGCCTACAGCTCCTTCTCCATGTTACGCCACCACACTGGCCAATGCTAAGCGGCGCACGGTGAGGGTTGGGGCATGGGCACCGCCGCCGCCGCCAATGGTCGCTGCGCTGACAGCCTACGTACTCTCTGTCTACCTCCTCGGATCATCTACTCCAATGGCAATTTGTGGGATTTTTTTGGATTTGCGTGAATTTCTGGATTTGTGCGGTTTTGGATCGATCTCTTTTGAAATTTCGGTCATAATGGATACCGATAACGAATTAGTTAATTCGATCTTTTACTTTTTAGATTATCGAAATTTCTCAAAAGATTGAAAACAAAGATTGGATAGTTTGGTCTGACCGAATGTCCCACCCTAACCACCACATTGTTGGCGCTTCACAAAATTTTGAAGATTTCAATTTTCATTCCCCAAAATTATACATTTTTTTTGGAAAAAAAAAGCTTCGGGACTTTTCCATGAATTTTCTAAACTTTCTCCTTTCCCCCCTAGCCATGTATATTCCTGCTTCATGAAACATGATGTGTAATTAATGATCCAAGCCAATGGCTTATGACATACAGTGCCAAATTCCAACAAAATATGGGAGTATCCAGATTTCAGACACACTGATTTTATTTTTTTTTTTCAAAACAATTAAGCCACTTTTCTTATTTCTTGGATGATAATGGTTTTTTGAGCATTCTCATGTTACTTGTTATTTATTACTACTACTATCTCCATCCCATAATAAGTTTATTTTTAGCTCTTTTCATTTGTTTCACAATAAGTTTATTTTTGTTTATAATCATTGGGTAGGAGTTTGTGAAAATAAGGAATAATTGTACTAGGAATAGGAATAGTTGTATTGGGATATAATAAAGCAGATGTATTAATTCTAGTCTTTTTGATTTTATATTGGTATGTGTAGAATTAATTAAAGAAAGACTTATTTTAAGATGGTGGGAGTACTCACCAATAGTTGAACAGTAAACTATTCTTACATACAAAGATTTACAAGCTTAGGAGAAATAAATTTATATACAAAATTACATAAAAACGAAACTTACATAAAATATAATAAAACCATATCTAACAAAAAAGTTATAGTAAAAATAAAATAAAATTGTACAATGCATAGTATTGTAATTGTAGGTAATTTTAGGTGATACAAAAATTTATAAAAATTTTACGCGCTTGACATTTTTCAAATCCTAGAAAACATATATCAATTGTAAGGCAAGTGTCACACAGAGGTCGTAGCTAGGGAAGGATTCTAACAAATAGTCGGTGAGTAACTAGCTAGTGAGAACCTAGAAAAGCTGAAGATGTTGGGGCTACTGAATTAGCAGGTGTTTAGATACAGTGGTGTAAAGTTTTGACGTTTCACATCGGGTGTTATATAGAGTGTCTCATGGGGTGTTTAGGCACTAATAAAAAACTAATTACAGAATCCGTCAGTAAACAGCGAGATGAATTTATTAAGCTTAATTAATCCATCATTAGCAAAAGTTACTGTAGCACCACATTATCAAATCATGGAGCAATTAGGCTTAAAATATTCGTCTCGCAAATTAGTCGCAGTCTATATACTTAGATATGTTTTTAGCCTATATTTAATACTTCATGCATGTGTTTAAACATTCGATGTGATATAGTGTAAAATTTTTTGTGTGGGAACTAAACAGAGCCTTAAGGTTGTGTGTTCCTTGGAACATTTTTCCAACTTTACTTGCTCATTTTCCGTGCGCATGTTTCCAAAACTATTAAACAGTGGATTTTTTACAAAAAGTTTATTTAGAAAAGCTACTTCGCAGAACCGTATTAACATATTTTTAGGTTTTTAACTAATACTTAATTAGTCATACGCTAATAATTCATTCCGTTTTACACCATGGTACCCAAGCGGCTAGCTAGCTAGTGTGTTCTTTCCAGGCTTGGGTACTAGGACTAGCTAGCTGCGTGTACCAATCCCTGAATCATTCGGAGTAAATGCAGGTGGGGATCGAGGTCGAGAAGCGGTGAATGGCGGACGTCTAGCTAGCCACGCGTACAACGAGAACACGTACACAGTAGTCTGCCTATATGATGAGGACGTACGCACAGCTTGCCCTCTCCCTCGATGTTTCGCGCGCACCTACGTACCGTGTAATCGAACAATACGGACATATATATACTACGGTGGCGGCCTGTCGTTGGGGCGGTTGGGTTCACCATTCAGCCTGATCTCGTCGCCGCCCGCCGGCGATCAACTGCATGCAAATCCGTATATAATGCATTGCAACACAGACACGTACACCGAACAATGAAACAAATAATAGGAGTCAACGAAGGCTGCCGCACGTACGTAGGAAAGATCTGGGCAATATGTAGTAGTAGTAGTACCGACGTAACGACGCGTGCATGCATGCATGCAAAATTGCAAACCTCAATCTCATTTTTGCGTGGATAAGTCCATCGATCGTCCACGCGCGCGTACGTACGTATGTGGATTTTCAGACTTGTCATATATAGATCGCTCAGATCAGAAAATGAATAGAACATTAGGCAGTTTGCATTGTACCTAGCTCGTATGTTGGAGATGACGAAGAGCGGACTGGATAAAGAGTTCCGGATTGCCCCATTGGAGCTGGGCTTCTCCAGCATGAAACTGCTTGGTCTCATCCAAAACGAAAGCAAATTAAGCCGTCTCTTATATCGGCCTTGGGCCTGCTGCGCAAGTCCATCCGATCCATTGACCGTCGTCGTCAGGTTTATCTACTCCGTCGTTGTCAATATGCGCAGCCGTGCTTGATAAAGAAACAATGCAGGTTTCTCCCTTCGTTCCAATGTGATATAATGCACATCATATATACCGTTGCCATTCAATAGCATCTGATCCATGTACAGATCCAGCCGACACGTAATGTTGTGTCCTAGTTCGCGGATGCATGGTCGAGCTTCTGCATGCTTCCTTGCTCTGACCGGCTACAGCAACTATGATAGGGTCGGCTATATAGGGGTGGGTGCATCCAATCGAACGACCGTGAATCGTACGCTGGTAGATCAAACGGCGATGCATGGGTCGATCGAGCTCAGAATTAGCTCTATGTTACGTATACCCAGCAGTTTCGTTTCTACACGGCTGGCGTCTACCGTTTCTGATGACTCGTTGGCTCTTATCCGAATATAAGTGGTGTCATTTATTTATGGAGATAAGCCTACGTCGAGGACTTGAATTAGATATAAACGGATTTACACAAAGTTATTGCTCTCCGGGGAAAAAACAAAACAAAAAAACAAATTAAGTTATTGCTCGACGTGTGGCACTATGTCCCTGTATTTCTCACAACAGCCCTGAGGGTGCAACCTAAACGTACGTAGCTAGCTAGGCCCGCAGCCGCAGGCCCAGGAAATGTACCTAGCTTATCTGTAGAAGTCGTTACTCATGGGAAAAAGTATACTTTTACTCCCTCAACTATGGCTCGAGTATGATTCATATCCTCTAAACACAAAATCGGATATATCGACTCCTCCATCTATCAAAACCGGTACAAACAATGTCCCTCGGTGGTTTTGGAGGTGGTTTTGGCTGACATGGCGCCTACGTGGCGGTTTTGACCGAGTCTTTTGTCCTACGTGGCGCTTACGTGGCATTAGAATAAAAACAAAAATAAAAAATATGTGGGACCCACACGTCATTCACACACAAAAAAGTATTATGGGACCCACATGTCATCCTCCCTCTCCTTCCCTTCTTCCTCCCTCTCTCTCCCTTATCTCTCTCTCTCCCTTATACTTCTCGGGAGCGGCGGCGGGCCGGCGGCTGTGGCGGTGGGGACGAGGCGGAGGGGAGTGGTGGCGGCGGTGGCGAGTGGCGGCGATTGCTGCGGGGTCGAGACGGAGGTCGGGGAGCGGCGGCGACGGAGGTCGGGGAGCGGCGGTGGCTGTGGCGGTGGGGAACGAGGCGATGTGGAGCGGCGGTGGGGAGTGGCGGCAGGCGACGGTTGGAGGAGGAGAAGACGGAAGAGGTGATTTGCGGGGAGGCATGCGCGGCGGAGGAGAGCGGAGGAGACGGAGCACGGCGTCCTTCGGGGAGGAGCTCGTGCTTGCGCCACCACCGGTCCACCGCCATGGTCGTGCTCGTGTTTGCGCCACCGCCGCCGCTCCACTCCCCTTCGCCTCGTCCCCACCACCGCCGTTCCCCATCGCCGCAGCCGCCGCTGCTCCCTCACCGCGCTGTTCGTGCCGCCCACGCTGCCGCGCTAGCCAGCCGTCGTCCCCACCGCCACCGGCACCGCCGCCGCCGCCCGCTCCCTACCGCCTCGTCTTGACCGCGGCCACCGCTCTCTTTGTGCCGTCCCCGCCGCCGCGCTAGCCAGCCGCCGTTCCCCACTGCCACCGGCACGCCACCGCCGCCGCCGCTCCCCTCCGCCTCGTCCCCATCGGCCACTGCCACCGCTGCCGCCGCTCCCCTCCGCTTCGTCCCCATCGGCCACTTCCACCGCTGCCGCTCCTGAGTGAGAGAGAGAGATAAGGGAGGGAGAGAGAATAAGGAAGAGAGAGGAAGGATGACATGTGGGTCCCATATGGTTAGTGGGTCCAACTTTTTGTGTGAATGGCATATGGGTCCTATATATTTTTTATTTTTGTTTTATTCTAATGCCACGTAAGCGCCACGTAGGACAAAGACTCGGTGAAGACTGCCACGTGGGCGCCATGTCAGCCAAAACCACCTCCAAAACCATCGAGAGACATTGTTTGCACTGGTTTTGATAGTTGAAGGAGTCAATATACCCGGTTTTGTAGTTAGAGGTTATGAATCATACTCCGACGATAGTTAATTGAGTCAAAGTATACTTTTTCCTTACTCATGGAAATTTGTGCTAGTTATATTGGGCTAAAAAATGAGCCGCAGATCCTAATTTCATCACCGCTTCTGATGGGAGTATGTTCTGGAATTAGGCCCAGATCAAGACTTACGTTATTTGGGTAGTGGGCATCGTCTCGTCCGTCTCAATAAAGAGAGTCCGCATCTAAAATAGGCTGAGTTTTCAACCTTGGTCTAGTTTAGTTCACAACTTTTTCTTCAAACTTTAAACTTTTCTATCACATCAAAACTTTCTACACATAAACTTCTAACTTTTCTGTCACATCGTTCCAATTTGAATCAAACTTTCAATTTTAGCGTGAACTAAACATACCCCTTATCTCCTGACATGAAAAATTAAGCTAGGAATTAGCGTATAATTAATATAAGTATTAATAAACTTTTAAAAATGATTAATATAATTTTTAAATGTAACTTTCCTATAGAAAATTTTTAAAAAACACACTATTTAATAGTTTGGGAAAGTTGAGAGAAAAACACAACCTAGAAGAGGTTGAGTTCAAACCGGATTGCCTCTGGAAAATAAAAGTTTAAACCGACCGGTGAGTGATTCAGTCGATATATTGGTTCATTGTTCTAGTGGTTCAATTGGTGAACTAGTTGGGCCTGGTTTAGTTTCTAATTTTTTTTTCCAAAAACGTCACATTGAATTTTTGGACATATGCATGGAGCATTAAATACAGATAAAAAATGAAAACTAATTGCACAGTTTGCATGGAAAACGCGAGACGAATCTTTTGAGCCTAATTAGTCCATAATTAGCCATACGTGCTACAGTAACCCACATGTACTAATGACGGCTTAATTAGGCACAAAAGATTCGTCTCGTGCACTACTAGAAAAACAATTTTTCATGGCGTTTAAAAAATATTTTTCATGGCGGCTACGAGAAAAAAAAGGCCAGCTTAGAAAATGGGGTGGGGGGAGTGGGAGGTCACGGGCCGCTAGCAAAAACCGATTTTCGCTGGCAGCCACATTAAGAGGTCCACCATAAAAAATACTATATTTTTCGAGGCGGACCTCTTAAATGTCCGCCCGCGAAAATCAGCGTTTTCGCTGGCGGCTATTAAAGAGATCCGCTAGCAAAAAAAAAAAAAGATCCGCCAACGAAAAGGAAAGCCTCGCTAAAAAATTTTGGTGGCATTTAAAACCATGCGCGCGAGATTCCTTCACCCACCCACGCATTTAAAACCGATTTTCACCCACCCACCTACCCACCTACTGCTAGAGGCCGCCACCCACCCACCCATGCATTCATCTCTCCTCTATCTCTTTCTCCTCTCCACCCACCGCATCCCTCTCCTCCTCCTCCCCCACCTCTCTCCCCTCCTCCCGAAGCCCCCAGCCCTCCTCCTTCTCCTGTCGGCGACGGCGACGACGGCGTCCACGACGGGAGCGGGTGGCGAGGCCCTCACCTCTCTCCCCTCCCCTCCCATCCCTCTCCCTCTCCCAGATCTAGCTAGAGGGAGGGGGAGGCAGCTGCCGCCGCGGCGACGGCAGGCGGGTGGTGACGGATCTGACGCCGCCGCTGAAGTGCTGGACTTGGCGAGCGCGGGCGCGGGCGGCGGCTCTCAGGCGCGGGTGGCAGCGCTCGAGCGCAGGCGAGGAGGCCAGATCCGCCGCCGCCCGGACCGCGGGGAGGGCGACACCAACCTCGACGCCATCGACCGTGTTGCCTGGCTCCCTCCTCTCCGACCTCGACGCCTTCGACCGTGCTGCCCGGCTCCCTCCTCCGTGATGCTTGAATGCTTGTGTTGATTTTTGTGATGCTTGAATGCTTGGGTGAATGAAAACAATTGACTGTAAATTGTTGATGTAAATTTATGTAGTTTTTTGAATGCTTGGATAAATTTCTGTGAAATTTTTGAATGGTGGAGCGTTGACGGAGGCAGACAGAGCGATGTCACTCTGTCCGTCGTTTTTTTAAAACTTGGCCAGTATCAACACTGGCGGCTGACACAGTGTAACCCGCCAGCTAAAACGGCCGTCTTAAGCCAACCGCCAGCGAAAATGAATCTTTGCTGGCGGCTAGCTTAAGACGACCGCCAGCGAAAATGAATTATCGTTGGCGGTCGATAACCGCTAGCGAAGATCTTGATCTTCACTAACCTTTGCTTTGTGGCGGCTTGAAATTCCGCCAGCGAAAACCTAAAATAGCCGCCACGAAAAATGGTTTTCGTAATAGTGGCGGATTCCAGGCGAGTTACGAAATTAGTTTTTTCATTCGTGTCCGAAAACCCTTTCCGATATCCGGTCAAACATCTGACACCTAAAAAATTTCTTTTGATGAACTAAACACACCCTTGGTTGGACTGGGTGAACTATTACAACCTTTTAGTATGGACTGATGGACACAACTAGCCTTAAAAATATGTTGGATGCCTGCTGTGCTTTCCTACCGGTCCATTCAATAGTGCAAATGGTTCAATCGCTCTAGGTACAACGACAATAGTACAGACGCTCATACTAGTATACTACGATAAATAGTGCAGATGGTTCAATTGTATTAGGTACGACACAATAGTACAGGCGCTCAATGAATGCATGAACGGTAGTAGAGCACAACCGGACCATGGCAACCACTGATTTTAGTTTATTTTTCACGATTGAACCATCGGTCTGGTTAAGTTTTTTCAACTATAAATTGAGATGAACTTACTAGCGGCTCGGTAGACGCTTAATATATAGGGCTGACGATTCAACTACTCCTTGTTCGATGCAATAGTTGTTGATAGAAAACACGAGGCCTGAGAGATCTGCTTAACTCCAGTGCAGGTCCAAAACTCGCCTTCGGATATATGAGCGTGCCAGTTGATTTGATCCTGCAATCAACAAGAAATAAAGACAAAGAAACCGCAATTAATCCTATAAATGATAGCCGATCGGCTAGGTGCCGATGACATATCATTTATTTTAAGCCGATGTCATGTGTACATCGATCGGCAGTTATGAATAATTAAAGAAGAACTAAATCTACTCGATCGGCTGTAGATATTAACAATATATAACCCCTATGTCAATATATACTTAAATCAAGTGATTGGGATAGATCGGTCGTCATGCCGAGACAGTATAAATCACTTAGATCGAAATATAAATTAACAACAGAACTATATACGTTCATATCATAGCCGATCAGATAGATCTAGCATGTATCGGCTAATACTCCGATACCACTCTATATTAAGATATTAAAGCAAGTAAAATATATCAAACAGAAGCATAATATACTTAAGTGAAATAAGATCTTAACATAAAGGGCAGATTTAACATGTTAATTAGGCATATAAGATAACTATAGTTAAATCAGGAAAGATCGGCTGAAACCCCGATGCTACCCTAATCGGCAACCAGGAGGCAGGCTAGAGATTGATATTCTAAGCACGACTTAATAGATCAAAATCAACCGATGCGGCATTAAGTATGAAAAGAAGAACAATATCTGGACAATCAAGCCGCTGAATGTTTCATAGAGTGGTAGATATCTCATATAATCCAAGCTAACGTCGTTGTCTAACCTAATCGGCTGCCTTCTACTAACAGATGTTAGCCAATAATAGGTTAGATGACGATATTACCGAAGATTATACAAGATATATGATAACTTGACGAATTACATAAACAAGATTAGAGTATCATGAGGATGGAAGCACTAATCCCGAGAACACAAGTCGTCATAACAAGTTTTACCTCTTGTTGAAGATCAAAACCGATGTAGCTCAACCCGAAAGCAAGAACTCGTCGAAATAAAACTAAAGCAAAAGGGTGGCGATGCGTCGAAATTGTATTGAACGTGTGTGTGAAAAATTACATAGGGCTCGGGGTCTATTTATACCCGAGAATTACAAGATATGTCCATACCGGACACGACTATTATCTCTAACAAACTCTAAGATACCATAAGTCTTTGCGGCAAACTTTTGCCCAAACATATCTCTAAGGAAATTACATAAATATCCTACTTAATAGATACAATTGTCTTCTTAGAACTCTATCCATGTGTGGCAATTATCTTGAAGCATATCAACTCAACCCGATGATGTACACCGAGTCGTATTCTTAGAATCGGCTGTATCGGCTAGCCCCGTCTGACTCGAACTCTGCCGGTCCTGACCGTAGCCGATTCGGATTGCAGCCGACTCTTACTTTCTTTCCGCAACGATCTTCGTTTTCGATTCCGCTTCGATCTAATCTTCTTTTCCGATGCTGATATTATCAAATTTGGTCGTTAACAATAGTGCAGAAGCTCAAAACAATCTGAATGTGTGAATGGTCTTATATCACAACTGGACCGAGGCTAACGCACCTATACTAGCAGAGTGGCAGGATTTATTGAATTAGATAAAGCTCGTAAACAAGCCTAACGAATTTAATGAGTCAGCCTGTGATCTGAGGCGAGCTAGACATTTAGCTTGTTAAGGTTAACGAAACGAGCCAAGATTATCTTGCAAAGATAACGATCCAAGCTATTTCCTCTGTTTCATGTTTAAAATATTTTGACTTTATAAAAAAAAAGTAATATTTTCAACCCAAAATAAATTTATTATAAAAATATATATAATTTTTAATTTAATAAAACTAATTTGGTAATGTAAATATTATTATATTTGTCTATAAACTAAGTCAAACTTAAAACAGTTTGATTTTAATCAAAGTCAAAACATTTTATAACCTGAAACGAAGAGAGTAGATGATATCATTATCTACCCCTAGTAGGGGGGTGTGACCTTATAACTTCATGGTGCAATGTTTGACTTTCGACAGTCATTTTTTTCCTAAATTTCTTGAGAGTGCATGACACCAATTTTGTCTTTAGGATGATACCAAGTTTCTCCTTGGTTGTCCAGCATGAAGAAAATAATACCAAGTTTTTTTCTTTATTGCCCAACATTTTCTTAGAAAGGAAGAGGGCACATCAATTTACTCTAGAGGTTAGGAGTAAAAAAAAAAAACCTTTTCAGTCCTTTCAATCCAAAGTCCAAACATCTCTTTGCTTGTCCAGCATAAAAATAAATATCAAGTTTCCTTAGTTATTCAACGTTTTCTCATATGAGAAGATGGCACATATCAGTTTAGACTAGAGGTAAAGAATGAAAATTACTTTTCACTCCTTACAGTCTCAACATATTAGTTGTTTTTTTTAAAACTAACATATTAGTTGTTTTCTCCTAGCTTATCTAGCGTCATATCGGTTTAGACGAGCAGTATCAATGAATGAAAATTGCATTTCACTTATTTAATTTCAGTCCAAATATGTCAGTGATGGAGGACTCAGTAGGGCGAGGGTGGCGCAAGCCATACCTCGCTCCTGACCGTAGATAACCAAATGGCATGTTCTTACTGCATGCCATCGCTAGCTACTTGTTAAGTGCTGGATCCCTGATTCCCTATCACCCCGTCCTTTCTGTACCAACCACTTGGCCGTCAAAAGCAGGAACACACAACCGATCCGTCATCTGATTCCCCCAAACGTACTCATTGGATCACACCAGTCACCACCAAATGCCCTAATCCTTTTCCCTGCCAGTGCAAACACACAAACACCTCGTAAATCATTTCACGTATCGGTATGCTGGCCTCCTTCACAGGGCGCTGCCTGCGGCAACGGAGCAGGTTGAAGCAGTGGTGCGTCGGCCACCAAGAGCGTCAGAATGATTGAACGAACACGGGGCGCCACGGCGAGGCCGGGACAATCTGTGTCAGACGCACGCGGATCTTCGCGGCATCCTCCTCGGGATCCCCTGCGATGGCGACTCCACGTCCGGATCAAAACGAGCACAAGTTCCAACCCGCAATGTGGCCTGGCTTTTGCTATACGTGGGGAAGCCTACCACCCAGGCCAGTGCCTATTCGTCTTGGCCTCTTGGCACATGGCAGATTGGCAGTAATGTTCTAGTGCAAGCTTACGATGCAGCTATAGCAAAGTAGCAATGCCATGGAAATGTGGTCGCGACAGAGCAAGAACTCACCTACTACTCTACTCCTGTACGTGCAGCAATTTTCTGGACCGTGGAAAAATTCTGGGGCTCTGTGGACCGTAAACAGAAAAGAAGAAGAAATTGAACTTTGGTGAGAAAGGGAGCAATAGCATAAGCTGAGCTGTACAGTGTAGCCACGCAGATGGATTTCTAGAAAACGCCGCTGATCGCCTGATCCTGCGCTGCGCAACGCCGCCGGCAACAAGGATTCGATCGATCAGAACAGTGTCCTTTTCCGGATTCGACCCGGTTTTGGTTTTGTTGGATTCTTCGGTCGGAGTGGTTATCTACTTATCTGACGTGCTGTCCATCACTGCTTTTCTTCTCCTCCCCCATACCTCACAGCTTTTGCGTTCTTGGCTATATGCATTTTGGCTGTCAAATTCAGAATTTTCAGACCATGCCAATATGGATATCGTTATCCAGGCGGCGTGATACGATGAATATTAAATCCGCCAAGGTTTGGTGGCCACATTATATCATCTCATCTGCAATTAACTGTTCATTTGGCGCCATCGATCGATCGCGTGCGGTGATATTTACGTGATCTTTGGTACTGCACTGTGCAACAGTGACATAGATCATCTCGATCGATCGAATCTGCCCAATCATGTAGGATGTCAGAGAGAGCTAGCCATGCAACTACTCCATCCATACAGCGCTGCATGTTCCTATGCACGCAAACAACGGAATTAAATGTATGCATGGCTTTCAATTGATCGGCCGCAGTTTCGTTGATCGATCGGATGATATCCTTGAATCTAGGATTTACGGCAGCTGTACGTAGACGAAGCCAAGACGAACTCTGATCGCCGTGATTCTGCACGCGACCGACGTCGCTCTCGATCACTTTTAGTTCTTACCAGCATTCAGCGACCACCTATGTGGTGGCGCCCTCGCCGCCGGTCTGGCCGGGCGAGCCGGGTCCTCGCAGGCACGCAAGATTCAGTTCCACACGTCGCGTCGTGCGCCGAACGGCCGGTAACATCCACGGCCGGCCGGGGCACAAGCTCCGGCAATCTCGGGAGGGCGCCAATGGGAGCCGTCCACCGAGCGCCGACCGACTGGGACGTGGTCGACGTAGCATATACATAGGCAGCCATAGCACATATCGTCGTTAGGCCCAAAACCAGATCACGTCTCCCAGCTCAGCTAGACCACACAGACAAGTCACGAAGCTGTCGAAAAGTCTCTGGATTTTTAGTTTATTCCCTGTCACTTAGGGGCAGGCCTATCCATCGGGCCGGTGTCTATGCTCCTCCTTTTACGGCGATGTTTTTAGAGTTGTGGGGAGGCTGCCCATGTCTGTATTTGGCAATTTGGCTTGACCGAATCGAGAGCGGAAATATCAGCGTTGCCATCGGCATTGCAGCTGTTTTTTTTTTCTCCGTGAGTGTACGTGGCGGCACTGCGATGGCGTGCTTAGCTCGCCGGACGCGACGCACGGGCTCATTTTGATTCGGCGGCTAGCTACCGCGCCGGCCGGCCGCGCCGCTGTGAAAGGGAATCGATCGAGATGGATATGCACGGATTTCGGTCGTGTGTGCACTGTGGAAGCGGGAGATACACGCATCCTCCTTTCTTGACGGGCGATGCGAATTGAAGTCGTACGTGGATTCGATGGGTGGATGGGGATTTGGTCGCGGCGCCGTCTCCACACGAGCGGCACGGCGCGTCGTGTACGAACTTGGGCCATTCGTGTGCTAGCTGTATGTATGTATATCTACCAAGATATGCGTTCAAACTGAGCGCGTTTGGTGCTATTTCTGAAGATTGCACATTCTTAGCAACGGACATGAACAAATGGCATGAACCGGACAACCTGGTGCGCGCACGTATGGGATGATGACGGTGCTACCTTTTGATGTCCAACGTGTAATCGGAATGAACCTACCAAAATAACTAAGCAGCTAGTACGATCTTTTGATATCGTGCTTAAGATGCATCAAAATGGACTAAACAGAAAAAAAATGAATGGCTTTTGCAAGATACAGCTACTGCCGCAGAAACGATCATCATGGATATATATGTTTAATCCTAGGTTATCTTGAACCATCTTTCTTACACTACTATAAAACATAATACGGAACAACTAGGCTTTATAGATGCCGAAAACTCTAAACCCGGCTATATGCGTTTTCCCGTCCTCCTAACCTCTCTCACATAAGTCTAGAATTAAAAACTAACATTTATAACATTTCATAGTTGTCGGTTTATTTAAAAATTAGGTATATTAAATATTTGTACCAGATTTTATAATAAACTGGTACCTATAAAAGGTTATATGTACTGTTTTTTAAATAAACTAACACTACTTATTATGAAACCACATCGAACACATTTGGTTTTTATTCCCACCCCTCGATCTTATTCATTAATTCAATCTCCACGTCCTCGATCTCTTCTCCTTTCTTCTCCTCCCCATCAAGCATCCTCGCCACGACCTCCTCTCTCCCTTATCACCTGCGGTTGTCGCCTACTCGCTTCCCAGCCAGCGAGCAGTGCAGCCCTCGCCTCCTCTCTCCCTAGCTGGCGAGCGATGGACCAGGCCTCGACGTTGGTGGACAGCCAGCTGCCACCACCCTCCTCGTCTCATGGAATTCCTAACCGGACGCCCCTCCTTGACATCTCCATGGGCTAGTAGGCCGCCATGACTTCGGGAGCCACCTGATCTATTTGCCACGAGCTTAAGGGCAGCCAAATCTGGCCTCGACGGTGGTGGGCGGGCGGGTAGACGGCGATGGTGAGCTGCAGCGGCATCGACCTTCTCTTCTTCCGCGTCCTCCTCTATACCCTTTCATTTTTAACCTGTGTATGTTTTTTTGTCAGTTTTGTTCTTGGATGTTTTTAGACGATGACGATTCTATATGATGTCCACATCTTATATGTTGATTATATGTTGATTATGTGAGATGTCGATTCTGTGATTGTCGTGGATTGATTTTGTGGACGACTCGAGGTGGATGTGCTCGGTGCATCGCTCGAATCGAGTCTATGCCAGTTGCTAAACTGGTGCAATTGATTCCTCCTCTTCAGGGCATGTTATACGACTTGCTCACTTGGCATAGTGGAATATAAAGGTTAATGGAAAAGAGAAGATGTGAAGCTTTTCTTGTTTGGTTTTGGACAAGATCATGAGTAAGATTGCCCGTGCCTATAAGGATATTTACACTATAATATTCAAAATATTATGGTGTAGTATAAAGAGAAAATGTCACATAAGTTGGAACCGCCATGGAGGATACCCTTTCTCAATGCACAGTAGGTTGAATATGTCTAGAGAAAGATTTCTCAGGCCAATGGCTATACAAGTACAGAGCATCTACTGCCTTGAGACTCAAATGCCTTTTACCGAGCACACGTGCCCCCGCAAGACATCTCTCCCAGTCAAGGTGGCGGCTTTGGCTCTGATGTGAACGCGCGAGGTCACTCGCCATGTCATGATATTGTAAATGTCTTAACCGATCCTTTTTTTTTTGCCATTAGCAAGTTCAGTCGATCAACAAAAATCTCCTGGACTATTGGCTAGGTCGGACAATCAAACAGACCATCCTAAGGGCGAGTTTGGATGGGGCTAAAAAATTTTAGTCACTGTCACATCAGATGTTTGGACATTAATTAGAAGTATTAAACTGTAGACTAAAGACAAAACCCATTTCATAACACTGGACTAATTCACGAGACAAATCTATTGAGCCTAATTAATACATGATTTGTCTATATGGTGCTACAGTAAACATTCTCTAATTATGAATTAATTAGGCTTAAAAAATTTGTCTCGCAGATTAGCTCTCATTTATGTAATTAGTTTTGTAAGTAGTCTATATTTAATACTCTAAATTAGTCTCCAAATATACGATGTGATAGGGACTAAGCTTATAAACATGTGTATGGTGTCTTGTCAATACTAGTATTTACTTATTTCACAAACATCCCATCTCTCTGGAAATTATGAGTGTAACTTATGGACTTTCCCTTTAATCAGCTCTCTCAACTCACTAAAGTGAACTACCAAGTCCCTCAAGCAAAATTGAGCCAAGCACCAACAATACTACCACAAACACACAGTACGACGCCAATGACACATTGACACTTCACTGAGGATTACGATGATCTATTATCAAAATCATCGTGCCTATTTACATGTGGGTATAGGATTCATCAAGCTTGCATATCCGTGATAAAATCATGTGACTTTAAAAGTAGAAGATTCTTATCCCCACAAGTGCACTATGGGATCACTCGTGGTGCATCATAAAAGACACGAATACTAGAGAATGGATAAGGCTTCAAAAATAATTAGAAGAGATAAGGCTTCGAATTCAAATCGTCTAGCCCACCATCTTGTGGAGCTAACCAGAAGACCCCTAAGCGTTTCTCACTCCTAGTGCATCATCGCTGCCTGTAGTCATGTGCGTGCCAGCAGTTTCCATTTCACCGTGGTCACAGCATGTTCAATATCGATGACCATTCTTACTTGGCATGGATCATCACTGATAAGGGCAATACTACAGTGCTGAGGATCCTCACCACGTTTTTCCTTGGCCCGACCTGCGTGTTGGGTGTGATGTAGCAGATTCCCAAGTCTGCACACATGCAGACTGTTGTCGAACGACAACTGCGTCACGTCGAAGGACGTGGGATTGAGTTGGGTGTTTTTGAACAGTAAAGTAGTATTGACTTAATAAAATTTTCGGGATCCTCCCATTACATGGCCCTAGGAGACTATTTATAGCCCTAGTACAAGCTGTTACCCTCTAGGGTTTATTGTTTGCAGAGGATTTTACATGAATGCCCTTATGATGGTGACAAATACAGGGATAACCGATGTCTATTGAGTTGTGGGCCTTCTAATAGCCTCCTCGGCCCGGCCCACGAAGGTGACGAACAGCCTTTTGGGCCGAATCCAAGGGAGGCTGCATCCCCTTATGCCAGCAGGCTTCGCCCTTATGCTTCGCCGAGCTTTGCCTTCATGCTATGCCATGGGCTTTGCCTCCAAGCTTCACCATGCGCCTCGCCTTCAAGCTTCGCCATGGGATTCGCCTTCCATCGACTTGGCTTCCGGTCATTTTTTCAGGTTCCCAATGGTTTCAGCGGGTTTGGGCGAAGGCACTCATGACATGTCTCCGACACAGACCTTAACTTATTGCCTGACCAGGTCAAAGTGTTCTAAGAAGAGTTGAACTAAACCATGAATATAATTTTTCATCCATGTGTATAAAATGTGGGCAAAGTTTGAATGAGCTGTACGTCACACAATTTAACTTGATCCGTAGTCCATACGATTGGCAAGCTAATAAGCAAGTACGTACACGCACAAGAGGCTACCTGCACGAAACAGTTCCAACTATTTTCACCTGAACCTTCTCTCTCTAAACACGACAGGCGGAAGCAGTTCGATCGTACCAACTTGCACAAAAGTCGGTGCGGATGATTGATGCAGAGCCCCTGATCCTAAACCGATCAATCCCCATCACGCTCGATCGCCATTGGCAACTTGCATCGGGCATCACCTGCGGAGCCACAAGCCCGCGTGCGCGAAAAGAGAAATTTCGGAGCCATCTTGGCCGCCTAGCTCTGCTCCGCCTTGACAGCGACGGCCGGCGCTCAGAGGGAAACACGCGGACGGCGACGGGGCCGGGGAAGATGCCCATCATCCGGCTGTCCAGCCACCGACATCATATTGGCGCCGCTCTCCCGTGGGTCCAGCCCGTAGTGTCGCGCGCAGCGTACGTGACGCACGACGCGAACCCGCGCGGCTCGGTCGGTGCACCGCTTCGCCCGCGGCCACCACTTGTTCCCGGCTCGCCCCGGCCGCCACGCTAGCTGCAAGTTGCGCTGGGGATAACGCTGCGCGCACGCGCTCCATGCAGCGGCTGATGGCGACGGCTTCCCGTGTGGTCGCGATCGCGTCCATGTGATACGCGCGCTCGCCGCCTCACCTGGTTCGATCGCTGTTGCCCGATCACCCGCAACGCCTGCCTGCCGTAGTGCCATGGCATGACGACCAGGGCGTCTTCGCGTTCACCACTGCGCGCGCGCGGTCCCGCGACGTGTGGTCGGGAGCCCGCCAATGCAGGCCCCGCGCAATCCGCAATTAACACCGTGACGCACGGAGCTCGCGATCGAGCAGGCACGGCCGGTTCTAGAGCAACCTCAAACTGTCCGACCGAGCGGCGAGCGGATCTACGCGACAGCGACCGGCCGTGAAACCACTGGCCCAGGACGAAGCGGGACTGCGGGAGCACAAATCAAGGCGCCATGGTAATTATCTCGCTACAGGGACGATCAGTACTTGCTTAATGGCACGAAAGAGCCACATCGAGCTCTAGAGCTCGTGGTGTCGTCAGCATGAGGCGGCCGGCACGGCAGATCACGGCCATGCCGCGTCGAAATCGCAGGTGCTGTGCACTGATGAGCTCTCCGGAGAAAAGGGAGCACTATCAGCCAAGCTTAATTGGGTCCCGAGATTGATCTTGATCTATCTATATTTACTCTTTCCATGGTAGGCTTCTTGATTAAACTAGCTTGTTCAGTTGGTCGAGTTTGCAAGAAACGTTCAGTTGGTCTAAGATGACTCCACGAACAGTAGTTTCGTGACTAATGACGAGAGCACCATATATATATGGTCTAGAACTCAGCTCAGTCCAGGTTAATTTGGAAGTGGCTGGATTTGGAGGATTAAATGCTCCGATTTGCTCTGTTGTTCTCATCACCCTTCCCCACATATTTCGCTTTTCAGAATTAAAGCTTCATTCACGTGAAGCAAAACATTATTTAGACGAATCAAGCTTGAATAATGAGGATGTAAATAAGTGAGAGATATTGTGAGGTTCCAAACCGATCCTGAATGAATGCCGTTCTTTCAGAAATTATTTGAGATAGAAACCGATCATAAATGATCCCGTTTTTTTATCATGTGGTGATGCATGTAGACACGTTATACTGAAGAAACATGCAGGAATACAGATCATGTAGAAGTGTAGAACATGTTTTACTCTGTATTCTCTATGCTTCACAACGAGAAGAAAACTACGAATCGGTAGATAATTAATAATGAGTAAATTGCTTCCACGGTACAACAACTTGGCAAGTGGGTACGATATAGTGCAAGAACTTGAGAATTAAACGTCCGGGTGTAACAACTTGACAAGTGGGTGCTTTCTAATACAAGAACTTGACAATTTAGTATTTTGGTGAATCAATTTGGCTAAGCATATGCTATGTGAGGTTTTTCACGATGTCAATATACCAATACACAGTAATCCTATGCATATTACCTTATAATATTGAATTTAATCTTTAAGAATTATATTGCATATATAATTTACATACAGTTACCTTTAAGAATTTTTTGTTTTCTTCACCTTCTCAAATATCAACTGAAATATAATAATTTCTACATCCAATTTAATTGACTCAATTATTAGTTATTAGAGTTATTAGTTATTAGGATAAAATATAAATATGTTTATACAAATCCACGCTAGTATATTGTCAAGTACTTAAAAATTTGAATTTATATAAAAAATGCTCCAAATAATTAAGTTGTCACAACTTCTTAATTTAATTTATTGTATCAAAATCGTACCTATTTTGTAAGTTGTTGCATTTATACGATCACTTATAAAGTTCTTATACTAAATTGCACCTCCTTATCAAGTTGTTGCACTCACCAAATTGCACCCACCTGCCAAGTTGTTGCACCGTAGGTGCAATTTACTCATTAATAATCAAAGAATTCTGCTAAGGAATATAACAGCGAATTCTACAGACCATAGAGATGACTAGTAAATGAGTACAGACTAGCTTCTGAATTGTGATGCCGGAGAATACCAGAACACATCGATAATAAGAAGAAGAAACATACAGATCTGAGACATAATCCATGATTAGATATGGAGCAGAGTACGTAACTACGTATTGGCTCTAGATATTACTGATCTTTTTTCTTAACAGAACTCTAGATATTGCTATCTTCATAGTCAGGAAAGCAGGCATGTCGCGAGAAGCAAGTATCACGAATTCACGATCGGAAAAGCATTGCTTGTCTTCTCCTAGTAGACTGGTATAGAGCAACATGTGTATTAGGAGTAGTGAACAATCAATAAACATCAGATGTTCCAAACCTATAATTTTCTCGAAGCAGTAGGATGGCCTCCAAATTCTACTCTCCAACTGTTGAAACGAACCCGCTCGTAGTTTCTTGAATGTTTTACTTTTGCCACTGTGAAAACGATAGGGTCTACGCGCTGACAATAGCTTCAACCAGTGCATGTAACGACGGATATATATGACAGTGAAACCAACCACTCTCTGATATGACACACGCTGCTTATTCTAAAATCTCCGATTACCAAACAATTCAGATTTTCATCTAAATTCTATAAATACGTAGCTATAAAATGTAGAAAATGAATTAGAAACAAAAGGTTCGGAAATTCGGTTTTCCAAATTCTCAAAGACTGAATAGTCATCAAATATTTCTTATAATCTTAAACTCCCCTAACACTGGTGGAGAAAGGGGCTTTACTCCCGGGTGGGAACCCCCCTATACTCCCGGTTATACAACCGGGACTAAAAATATCCATCTTTAGTCCCGGGTGAAATAATCGGGACTAAAAATCCATCTTTAGTCCCGGTTGGTGTTACCAACCGGGACTAAAGATGGGGGAGCAGTCCCAGTTGATTTTTTTTTCTCAAATCGATATGCTCCCTAAATATCCTCAATCATATCCTCAAATCATCCACAAACCAAACTAGTATCACAGATCTGGAAAGAAATGCATCACAGATTCTCAAACAAAAAATACATCACAAATCCTAAAAGAAATACATCACAACTCAAATATATCCTAGATCAAATCCAATATCACATACATCACAGATCAAATCCAATCCAATATCATATATATCACAGATTAAATCCAATAAATCATAGATTAAAAAAAATCCGGTAGCAGAGGGGAGGGCGCCGTCGGCCTCCTGTCCTCTCGCCTCCGCGCTAGCACGGCCGCCGCCGCTTCCGCCCGGCTGCCCGGCCGCCCGGCCGCCCGCCACGCCCGCCGCTCTCGCCCAGCCGGCCGTCGCCGCTCCCGCCCGGGCGCTCGCCCGCCCGGCCGTCGCCGCTCCCGCCCGGCTGGCCGCCCGCCGCGCTCGCCCGGCCGGCGCTCCAGAGAGGGGAAAGGGGCGAACGGGAAAGGAAGGGGAAGGGGAGAGGAAGGATCAGATGGGGAATGAAGGGGAGAGGAAGGGATGGAGAGGAAATATTAATGAGAGGGGAGAGGAGATCGAGAGAAGAGCGGATAAAGATGGTGCGCGCGGCTGGAGGTGCTCTTTCCTCCCGGTTGGTATAAACAACCGGGACTAAAAATAGATATCTAGTCCCGGTTGTTTATACCAACCGAGAGTAAAAATAGTTGGGGTCTGTCTTGAACACGACAATTTCTTAAACCGGGAGTAAAAATGTACCAACCGGGAATAAAGATCAAAAGGTACCCCTCAACCTTTAAACCGGGACTAAAGATACCTTATAGTCCCAGTTTTTATTAGAACCGGGACTATTGTGAAATTTGGCTGACCGATCAAAGATGGTTTCTCCACCAGTGTAAACAAAGCCTTACTATTACGTCAAACATCACTGAAAATCATTAAATTTTTACATATGGCTTACATATTAATGGAGATATTAATGGAGAGCAAACTGTACGTCTCAATTCTTCAAGTATTAAGCAATTTCCCCCTAAGAGATACTTTAACAAAATTTCTCCTATGTACTACGGGCTATCCTTTTCTTTTTCTATATTCGCAAAATAAAGACCTGTTAACTTGGGTATATTGTAAACATTATTCCCAAGTCACTACAAGAAAACGGAATGTACTTAGCGGTCGAAAATCGCTAAGTTAATTATTCCATCGGCCGACCGCTAAGTAAATACCGCTAAAGAAATTGTATGGCCGTCAAGGATATTCCGTTTTCTTGTAGTGAGTTAACAAATTATGCATAAGAAAGAGTGTGTGCATCATTTTATCTACATTCAAAGGACAATTCTATTTTACTTGGTGGGATACACACACGTGTGTGTATCTTCACTACCAATTTATTTTTTTTAATAGTAGTAACATGTCTATGTGTTACAATGGATAATAATATACTTGTCTCTTTCAATGGAGATTAATTTTTTTTGGGCCATGTAATTGGAAATGAGGTGTGATTGGGAACGGGTTAGGAACATTATTGGTTTATTTTCTTGCGAGTGTGATGGTTGCACACTGTGCATGATGTGAAGGACTGGGAGGGGGCGGACGGAAGACTCCCCTTTCAAAGTACCAATAACGGAGCCTTATTTGTAACGTGTCAGACCTATATAAGTAGGGATGTGCTACATAAATGTGATTATGGGACAAAGCATTAGATACAGTGGTTACCTACGTACACTGAGGACGGTGACAAAGCTAAAACAAAATAGAGGGGTTCCACTCACATATTTTACTCTACTTTGGATCGATTTTAGCTTGATACGGATGTCTAATATTGAATTGAGGAGAAGTATATATGATGAAAATAGATAAACTATAACTAAAAAATTATGTACCGGGTCCCTAGGCATCCCTGGATACTTGTAGCTTCGTTCATGGCTGAGGGGAATGGAAGAGTGTAACTACTATTGTATTATTGTATTCTAGCAGGGGCAGAGACAGCGTGGGGGCGGGGATGTCTTTAGACCCCACTACCCTCTAATAGACCATTAGAGCCCCCATAATACCCCCCTAAAATTCTAATCCATATATTTATTGATGAAGGGCTAATATAGACTTTGTTTGAGGAACTCTAAGAAGGCCCAAAAAATCCTAACCTAATCCCTCTTAGTCAGGGGCGGATCCAGGAAAAAAATGGAGGGGCTCAATTACTCTGTTTCTTCAACCTTTAGCCATTTATGTACCTTTAGTTTATCATTCATGTTGAAAAAATTGAAGGGGGTGCTCTGGAGGGTATCTATGGGTCTTATAGGTAAAGGGGACTCGAGTCCCCCTGCACCCACGTTGGATCCGCCCCTGCTCTTAGTTGCTGTTGGTCATTTTGGTTTAGCCCCCGCTATATTTTATCCTGGCTCCGCCACTGTATTCTAGTACTCCTAGTATGTCCTATCTCTATGTATACTTGTAGATGATGTGGCACATACTTAAAGTATAAGTAGCAGTAAACTATATTGTATTAAACTACATTTTAATATGTACAGAACGACGATAAAACTGGATAAGTTGAACTTATCTTGCTGCATGTACGTTTCACCCTCTTAAGAAAATCTTGATAAGAAATAATATATATATATATATATATATATATATATATGTATGTATGTATGTATGTATGTATGTATGTATGTATGTATGTATGTATGTATGTATGTATGTATGTATGTATGTATGTATGTATGGGGCACCATGGTGCCCGGACACCATGGTATGAAATACACAAATTCATCCAAATTTTTGAAAATTTTCAAATTGTGAGTATATACCTAGTTATAAATATTCGATTCATACCTATACCCAACAACAAAACAATTCAAATTTAACTTTATTTCACAATCCAATATTACATACCTAACTAATTATATGTTTGGATGCTATATACCTAGAATCAAATTCTTATAAAAACATGTTTAAATTCAGTTCAAATTTATTTTGAACTAGTTAGTAAAGTAGTTAATGTTAATACCTAAACATTTAAAAAAAATTTGAACTCATTTGAATTGAGTATATACTCAATTTGAATCATGAAGCCCGGGCACCATGGAGCACCAAACAAATTTAATATATATATATATATATATATATATATATATATATATATATATATATATATATATATATATATATATATATATATATATATATATATATATGTGGACACTCATATGGGGCACCATGGTGCCCGGGGACCATGGTATGAAATACACAAATTCGCCCAATTTTTTCAAAATTTTCAAATTTTGAGTATATACCTAGTTATAAGTATTCGATTCATGCCTATACCTAGCAACAAAACATCTCAAACTTAACTTTATTTCACAATCCAATATTACATACCTAACTAATTATATGTTTGGATGCTATATACCTAGAACCAAAATCTAATAAAAACATGTTTAAATTCAGTTCAAACTTGTTTCAAACTAGTTAGTAAAGTAGTTAATGTTAGTACCTAGACATTTTAAAAAATTTCATACTCATTTGAATTGAGTATATACTTAATTTGAATCATGGAGCCCGGACACCATGGAGCACCAAACAAATTTAATATATATATATATATATATAGACACACATTTACTCCATCCCCTCCCTAGCTCGCGGACACCATATGAGCTTCCAAACTGGCCTCTCACTTTCTCTCTCGCGCTCTGCCTCTATAAATACCACGCAAGGCCTTCCCACGCTCACCACCATTCGAAAGATCCCTCGAAGATTTTTCTCCTCCCTCTCTCCCTCTCCTCACAGCTCTCTCCCTCTCTCCTAGCAACAGCATATATAGCGCAAAGACAATAACACACGACTAGCTAGCAAGAAGAAGACAGCTGGTTCAGAACTCTCAAAACAGCTGTGGTGTCCAAGTGATCCTTAATTCTCCAGGGTCATTTGGATGGCAGCCTCCTTCGTCATCGTCATCTCCTTCTTCATTTCTCTTGCTTTTATGTGCTATGTCCACTACACGAGCCGGCAGAGGAGGAAACTCCATGGCTACGGCCATGAGAAAGCCGTCAGGCTGCCGCCGGGCTCCATGGGTTGGCCTTACATCGGCGAGACCCTTCAGCTCTACTCCCAAGACCCCAACGTCTTCTTCGCCTCCAAACAGAAGAGGTTAGTTGCCAATTAATTAACAACCCAAACATGCTGCTAATCTCTGCAACCTGAAAGCATGGACGCATGCTTTTGAAGGACATGGATGGCAAGATAATGCCAAGCTGCCAACACAAATACTGCATGCCATAGTTGTGGGCTTGTAGCTTTTGGCGTTCTTGCTGATGTATGGCTTGTGTGTGCGTGCAGGTACGGCGAGATCTTCAAGACGCACATTCTGGGTTGCCCGTGCGTGATGCTGGCGAGCCCGGAGGCGGCGCGGTTCGTGCTGGTGACGCAGGCGCACCTGTTCAAGCCGACGTACCCGCGGAGCAAGGAGCGGATGATCGGCCCGTCGGCGCTCTTCTTCCACCAGGGCGACTACCACCTCCGCCTTCGCAAGCTCGTCCAGGGCCCTCTCGGCCCCGACGCCCTGCGCGCGCTCGTGCCGGACGTCGAGGCCGCCGTCCGCTCCACACTCGCCTCCTGGGACGGCAACGTCTCCAGCACTTTCCACGCCATGAAGAGGGTAAGTATTGCCAGCCAGAGCATGAAGAGGAATGTGCCGGAAAAGCAGTGCTGCTCGCCACGAGGACGCATCTAACGTGTTTGTTTTTTTGTTCATTTCAGCTCTCGTTCGATGTCGGCATCGTGACCATCTTCGGCGGGCGGCTGGGCGAGCGGCGGAAGGCGGAGCTGAGGCAGAACTACGCCATCGTGGAGAAGGGCTACAACTCCTTCCCCAACAGCTTCCCCGGGACGCTCTACTACAAGGCGATCCAGGTACGCAGCAGAAGCCAGGCACTAGACGGCACGAGCAGTAGCATATTCTAGTGCCTTCCTCACGTCGTTCTTGTACGTCCTGTTTGCAGCAACAGTAGGTGATAACCGATCGAGTTCCTTTCTACATCTTACTAAATCTGCAGGCGAGGCGGCGGCTGCACGGCGTGCTGAGCGACATCATGCGGGGGCGGCTGGCGCGGGGGGAGCCCGGCAGCGACCTCCTCGGCTGCCTCATGCAGTCGCGGGCGGGCGAGGACGGCGCGCTCCTCACCGACGAGCAGGTCGCCGACAACATCATCGGCGTGCTGTTCGCGGCGCAGGACACGACGGCCAGCGTGCTCACCTGGATCGTCAAGTACCTCCACGACCACCCCAAGCTGCTCGAGGCCGTCAGGGCGGAGCAGGCGGCGATCCGCGCCGCCAACGACGGCGGCCGGCTGCCGCTGACGTGGGCGCAGACGCGGAGCATGGCCCTAACCCACAAGGTACGTATGCGCGAAAAATACACCCATTTCCCGATTTTTCATTCGATTCCCGTGTATTTTTGCGGTTAAATTACTGACGGCGCCATCTGCTAATTCTTGTGTTGCCATCTCCCTCCCATCCGTCGGTTCAGGTGATTTTGGAGAGCTTAAGGATGGCCAGCATCATCTCGTTCACGTTCAGGGAGGCCGTGGCTGACGTGGAGTACAAAGGTACGCACGTGCGCAGCCCTACGCTACAACGTGGCCGTAGGGGAGCCACGTCCGTTACTCCATGCATCGTGTGAAAAAAACAGTGTAGTTATTATTATTATTTTTTTTAGTTTTGCTGACGGGACCGTGTATTTTTCCTTGGCGTGTAGGGTTCCTTATCCCCAAGGGATGGAAGGTGATGCCGCTCTTCAGGAACATCCATCACAACCCGGACTACTTCCAGGATCCACAGAAGTTCGACCCTTCTAGATTCAAGGTATGGGCCTCGATTGATCGATCGATCCTCGCCGCAGTGCCTTTGGGGCTGGTTTGGTTTGAGGCCTAAATTAGGCTTACCAATATTTGGCAATTTCAATAGTGTTTAGTGTCTATTTGGTTTAAAACCAAATTTTGGCGTGCCTAAGAAAATAGGCCATTTCAATAGTGAACTTAGGCTATTTTGGTTTCAATCCAAACACAACTTTGCCTTTCCAAAATTAGTCATGCCAAAACTTACCAAAATTTGATATTGACAAAATTTGGTAAGGCCTATGTAGTTCACAAATCAAACCAACCCTTGATGTCGATGCATGCATCTCTGAACAAACTGAACACTGTTCCTTTCGATAGCATTAAATTCCCTCCTCTCTAGTCAATGGCAGCTCTTTGTGATACTGTTCGTGGAATGAAATTATAATAAGACATAGTTGTAATACGTCAGGTGCGAATAGGTATATTCAGTTTCAGAAATAATTTGTACCTTTTCTCGTCAGAATATGTCAGGGTTTTCGACCATTCGACAAGCCCACAAATAGGCCAGAATTCACACTCGCATCAGATGTATACCATGGAAATCCAACCAACCATTAATCAACTTGCTGCTGAGTCAAACCCTTATCTAGAACATTTGTAAATGACTTAATTTATCTTTGCATAGCAGCCGCAGCAAATACTAGTGGTGCTACCAATCTGCAGATAGATAAGAGCCTCAAAACTGAAGTACCACGAGTGAAACTTCTTTTTTCTGAACCTTCTCTTTTTTCTGGTTGTGTGTGGAACAATGTCTATGCAGGTGTCGCCGAGGCCGAACACCTTCATGCCATTTGGGAACGGCGTGCACGCGTGCCCCGGGAACGAGCTGGCCAAGCTCGAGATGCTCGTCCTCATCCACCACCTGGTCACTGGCTACAGGTGCGTGCCCCTCCACACAGATTCGCCATATATTCTCCGCTTGTCGTTGTGGACCACACCGTGCCATGGCTGATGCCACTCCATTGGCCCCTTCCTCCCAGCTGCCAGATTCCGCATACACATACCACAGCTGCTAGTACATGCATGCTCCAACCTGTGGGGTCATTCACTGCTCAGATCGCACAGCGCCTACTCAGCATCCTAGTACCACATATGAGCAGTCACATGCATGTCATTGGAGACGCGTTGGTTCCTCAAATTTCGTTGTGGAACGGTGTGCTGATTGACGTCTGCGTTCTTGATTTGCAGGTGGGAGATTGTTGGTTCCAGCGACGAGGTTGAGTACAGCCCATTCCCTGTGCCCAAGCATGGCCTTCTCGCGAAATTATGGAGGGATGATAGTGTCAGTGTGGAAACAGATGGTTGCCAGAACGGTGATAATGACGACAATGGCGTAGCAATAGTTTGATTAGGCGTTTAATGTAGATAAGCTAGCTAGGGAGATATTTTTCTTTCTTTCATTGCCCTTCTATCTCCTCAAGGGAAGTCCGGGGAGAAGAAATGGCGTTTTCTTCTTTCTTAACTTGATCATAAGATGGTAATGATGATGAGAATGGGTTCTCGCTTATCGGAGGAAAAACAAATGATAATGATGTAATATCATTGACATTGACCCAAATTAAATGGCTTCAGCAGTTAATGCTGCTGCATTTTGGCTCCCTTTCATTTACACCAAGGCGCCAACGCGTGTTGCCATATACTCTATACACGGTACTATATATCAGTTTTTTTTTTAAGCCCAGCACGCGTTGAGGCCGGGTCTCGCACCGTCGCACGCAAGGCGCAGAGACGCGCAGTGCACAAGATGCAACGGATTAACAGGCGAAGGGGATCGAACGAGCCCGGCCGTTGGCTGGTTCCCAACTCGCTCGCGTCGCGTCCCCCACCAACGCCACGATCGAGCCCAAGACGCTGACGGTGGCAGCCTGGCTCGCGCTCGATCGATCAGCGCCCACGCGCCACGCGCCCCGCGGAGCGCGCGATCCGCCACCAACCGAAAGATCACCGATCCCCACAGGCCCGGCCCCCAGTTCGGACGGTACGTACACGTACGTTTATTACGACGCCGCTCGCCACTGCTGTCGAGTGAGTTGGCGCCCGGCACAAGGCCACACAAGCCGGCCGTTGGAGTCCAGCTCACGACGCGTGAGCGCGTGACCGACCGAGCTTGTACGGCGCTCCTGTACGCACTACCTGTTCCGATCGACGTATCATACCATCGGCCGCACACGTCGGACGCCCGCACGGGCCCGGCACGGCAGGCAGCGAGCGCGAGGTGGTTCGGCTTCCCTCTTTCAGCCACATTCCCCCGTCCGTCCCCGTCCCGCGCACGTCGTCGCACCGGCAGACGACCCCGTACGACGCGACGTCGCTCGTTGGCCTACTACTAGTACCACGCTAGCTAGTACGTATAGTACTAGTACGTAGCAGGCGTACTCGCGGAGATCGATCGAGCTGGCTGTCTCCTCGCCGCGCGATGGTGCCATGGTGGTCCGCGTGCATAACCGGCCGGCTGAGCTAGCTCTCTCCCACGCACATGGGGGCGCCGGGCGAGCCGTGCCTCGTCACGTTCGTGTGTGGGGGCACGCCGCGCGCGGACGCCGACACGTAGAGACGGTGGTGACATGATATGATGTTTCGTTGTTTCGTTGCGCATGCACGGGCGGCTTCGGGTGCGCTCCTTCCCGCGGGCAACCGCTCCCGCCACCTCGTTTTTCGCGCGCAGGCTTCCCACGCTGTTAAACGGTGTATTTTTTTAAAAAAAATTATATATAAAAGTTGCTTAAAAATTATATTGATCCATTTTTTAAAAGAAATTAGTTAATATTTAATTAATCACGTGCTAATGATCTGTTCCGTTTTTTTTTGCATGAGGGATTATTCCCCGTCCCTCACTCTAGATCGGGGCTCGTTTGCTCATGTGTGCCTGGCTTAGGACCTTGGAGAGGGCATCGGTTTCGTGGCATCAGGGCCGTCTCCAGGAATTAAATTTGGGCCCAGGGTAAAATGCAAATTGAGATCATTTAATTTTAAAAAATCATATATAATATAAATAAAAGATATTTTCACTCAATTATATATATGTAATATGTGTTATAATGTTTGATATTTCGAAATATATGTCTTTATGTTTCACAAATAAATAAGAGCAGTAATTTTAATCAAAACGATAATTTGATATAATCGATCATTTCAACTATAAATTACAGTCAGGAACTCACGACAATTTGACATATCTATTATATTATTAAAACAGCCTTGAAAGGAGGCACCACGTTCACTGTGGGGGTTAAAAATTTCCACATTAATCGGAGAAAAAAAAGAAAAGGAGAGTTCAAGTAGAAGTACAATATAAAAATAGCTGAAATTCGGAATTAAAAATAAGCAATATTGAAAGAAGTTTCCATATAAGAACTCAATACGAGATTAATCGAAATTTGAAAAAAAATAAAATAAAATCCAAATTTAGAAAAGGAAAGAAGAGTCCAAGTAGAAATACAATTTAAAATTAGCTGAAATTCGGAATTAAAAATAAGCAATATTGAAAGAAGAATCTATAACGCTCCGCTTTTCATGAGACGTTAAAAACTAATTCGGCAAAATCCTAATTGCGAAAATTTGGTTCTTTGTGTGAGAGTCTAAGTTGTGCCAAGATCTCAATTCAAATCTCCATTGTTGTTCCCTCTCGTCGCCATCAAAATCCTCCACCTCAAGTTTCCAATCCCGATTCAAGTTTCCGAAATCAAATCCTAAAATTCAATCGCCTCCTTTGAATCCTCGCCAAATACTTGTCCCGATTCCACAAATATCTGAGTCCACCTTGTATCCGTTCCTTGACTCCTCCCTGTTTCCCTGAGTCCAAGCAATCAAATTCGAAATTCAATTCCAAATCCAAATCCCTTCCAAATCATCTCTCTGCAAAAGTCTATTTTGCCTCCCTCTTGGTCGTTGGGCCGATTCTTCCTCCCTTGGCCCATCTCCTCCCTCAGCCTCGCACGTGCGTTGCACGCGCCGAGCTGAACCGAGAGAGAGCTCTCTCGCTCTCTCGTTCTTTCTCTCTCTCGATGCTTTATCTCTCTCACGCGCCGACGTCGAATTCCCGCCGGCATCGCTCAAACCTCCACCGCCGCCGTCAGTGTCCCGCGCACGCGCTCGCGCGTGGCCGACCGCCAAGTCGCCGCCGCGTCGGCCCCGCCGCGCAGTCGCCCGTGCTCCCGCCTCCTCTCCTCCCAAAAATGGAAGGAGCAGGGCTCCCTTTCCTCGTCCTCCTTTAGCTTTTTCCCTCGTGGGCACGGCCGTCTTGCTCTCCCACTTGTCCTGGTGCGCGAGCGGACACAGAGCCTCTGACGCCGCCATAGTGCCTCGCCGCCCCCACCTTGACCACGCCAAGCCGCGCCAGCCCGTGCTCGCGGTTTGATTCCCGCCGCTCGATCCACCGCCTTCGCCGCCCAACACATCCACACCGTCGCCGCTTTCGCACCGCCCACGAAACCGCCGCTGCCGCCAAGCCGAGCACTTGACCGCCAAGTCGGTTTCCCCCTCCCTAAACTGACCTCGCCTCTGCTATAAAATCCAAACCGAGCCACCCCATCTCCCTCACCTGTTTCTCTCATCGCCACCATCGCGCCTTGTCGCTCCGCCCTGCTCGCGCCGTCGCTGTTCGTCGCCAAGCACCGGGGAGGCCGGTGCGTGCGTGGACGTGTGACGAGGAACTCCGGGCACCCTTCTCCTTCCTCTTCCCTGGCCCGAGGCCGGAGAGCTCGCCCCGCGCCGTCGGCTACCCATCACTGCGCCCGGCTCGGTAGTGCCTCCTCCGTTCTCCCTCCCCGCTCTCTCTTGTGTCCTAAGCTTTTGAGCTAGCACCCGTAGCACTACCGAACACGCGTGGACGCTGCCACGAGCCCTGCAGCCGCCCGGCATGGCCTCGCCGCCATTGCCGTCCGCTCCCGGAGGCCGCCGCTCGTCGCGACCCTCCTCGATGCTCCTCCGTCCCATCCGGCGCCGGAAATGCATCCCTTGAACCCTGGAGGTGCTCCCCCCGCCGTGAATCGATCCCTCTCCCCTCCCGGCGAGTTTCCCTCTTCCTCTCACCGGCGGTGACCTCCGCCGCGATTCATCGTCATAGGCCCTTCCTCTTCTAATTTGTCCCGTTGGCTCGCTCCTCCTCGCTCCGCTCGTCGCTCCGGAGGTCCCCCTTCCTCTCGCCGCGCCTCGCCGCCATTCTGCCGATGCGCGCCGCTGTCCGCCGTCCATCTCGGCCTCCCCCTTCTTCCTCTTCCCGCCTGCCCGCGTGGCTGCTACGAAGGCGCCACGTCGGCGCCAGCTCGGCCGGACCGGGGCAAGCTGACCCCGGTCAGCCGCTCCCTCCGTCCCCCGCTCGCGCGCGCGGTCCACCGCGAGCCGTAAGGCTGCACATGGGCCCGTCGCCTCCTATTCCTCCGTGCACCGCGCCGTGCACCGCTCCCCCTCCCGAACCCTAGCGCCGTCCTTGCGTGCGCCCACCTCTTCGTGAACCGTGTCGTCGACATGCGAGCCCCACCAGGGACCCGAGTGGTGGACCGCGTCCACCAGGACCACCCATTCACTCTCCCCGCGCGCCTCTTAGGCCGCCTCCCCGCACCCGCGCGCCGGCCCGCTTGCCTCGGCCGCGCCGCAAATGCCCTGGGCCACGCCCCCTTCACTCGGCCCAAGTCTAATATACATCCCTCCTTGATTACCTTTCCAAAAAAGGATTTGATAAATCCTTTTTCCTTTGTTCCATAAATCAATTCCTTATTCCAAAATTCCATAAATCATTTCCCCCGGTCTCGCACGTCAGTGACTGTCAATAATATTCTTGAGAATATTATTTCTATAAATTTCATAAATCAATTTCCCCTTGTTCCACAAATATCTTCCTTCGCCCAGAAATTCCAATTAAGCTTCCAAAATTCATATCTTCTCAACCGCTCATCCGATTGACTCTGTTCCACTTCCAATAATTCCGTAAAATTGAGATCTATTTAATGGCACTATTAATTAGTCTAAACAGGATCTTTATTTTGGTCTTTTGTCTAGGTTTTCGATTGTTTGTGTATAGTTGCGGTTACCGGATCTTTCATCGATCGCGGGTTTTCTCGAAGATTCGTGAAGCTTCGTGAAGACCTTGAGTAAGGCAAGTCACTCTTTGATCAATTGCTCCTATAATTGGAAAATCATTATTATTTTGTTTGCAATTTGCATTATTAGAATCACACACTTAACTTGCTTGGCCTCAGTTTGCGTGCCAAACCGACGGACCTACCTAGTAGCTGCACAAATTCCTGTAGGCTGTACTACCCTTATTTCCTTGTCGCTCCACCCTCGTGGTACCTCGGTATCTGTGCTCTCTGAGCGCGTATATCAAGTATCCCACATACATCGTTGTTTGTCGAAAAGTTGGGAAATGGGTTTGTGAAGCTTTGAAAACCCGACATGTGGTGTCAGTGTGTTTGAAAATAAAATGAATTGTGAAAACTCGTGATGCGGGAGCCGTGCCTACATGGCGTTGTCCCGTATTCGCATATAAGGACCGATTCCTGTGGGAAACTCATCGAGCATAATCAAAGTGCAACCACAAGGTGGAATGGGACACCCTGGCTAAGTAACTAGTCGGTTTAGGGAAGCCTCGCATGCCAATAGTTGGGGAACGCCGGGGCGGGGTCAGTTGGAGCCAAACCGGGTTCCTGGTAAGCAAGGAAGAGAAGCTTGCTGAATTACCGATCGAGGTGGTTGGAGTTTGATTTGTGAAAATTAAAATGGCCTAAATTTATGTGAGGATTTGATCCTTCTATGTGGCATGAGGTATCCCTGGGTCGGCTTGGGAAAGGCTTTGTCGCGAACCTCTGACACCGGCCAGTGTCTGGAGTAAGTTCGTGTCTTGTGGGTAAAGTGTACCCCTCTGCAGAGGTTAACTAACTGTTCGAACAGCCGTGCCCACGGTCATGGGAGGATGTGAGGTGGTTCCCGTTGCGTAGATTTGTTTGCCAGTGCTTTGTGAAAAGTTGTTGTGGTGTGGGAGTCGTTACCAGAATCAGCCTATGTGGCAGATGGATGACCTGAGTGGTCAAAAATGAATCTGTGTGATTCGGGATGTCTGCGGGCATCATAGATTAGGCTTCCTGAGTGGAAGCGGATTGTTGTGCTGCTGGGTAGCTGGACTCTGGGAGTCCGAGAAAATGAAAAAGGCTCTGGGAGCCGATTAATCAAGTAAAATGGCTCTGAGAGCCGAGAAGTGATCTGACCCGGGAGGTCGGTACATTACCAATTGAGTTGTTGAAAAGCATCTCTTAAGTCGAATCGAGACGCAAGTCTCTTTTCGACCCAAACTTAGAAAGAAATAAATCACTTAGTGATTTCAAAATGATTTCAAACAGAAGATTTGCAAAACAACTTTGCCTCTCTTCCAAGCTTGTATTAAACACCTAAATTCCCGTGACTTGGTGAGTACGAAAGTACTCGCCCTTGCTCTATATAAATATATATAGTTCCTCCGCCGTGAAGAGAAGATGAAGTGAAGTGAAGAGTAGGGTTTCGTCCTGGTTCCCAGCCATCGCCTGTGGTGTTGGGTGTTAGTCCGTTGGTTCCGCTGCTGCTGCTGTTGTTGGTGTTTCGTCGTCCATGTCGTCGGTTTCATTCTCGGGCTGTTCTAAGCTGCAACCTAAGTTAAGGTAAATAAGTCCTTTGTTTATTTTAAGGATTGTAATGATTCATATTTGTCACCGTGGGTACCAGCGCTATGTCCTGGGACTGGAACTGAGATCGCGGTTTCGTAGGAAGCGGTTCGCGCCATTTTTCCTACGACACGCTCCTGTCAGGTGCCGTTGTACGATGGTACCGGATTGGGGTGTGACAGAATCCATATAAGAACCCAATACGAGATTAATTAAAATTCGGAATAAAAAATAAAATAATATTCAAAATTAGAAAAACTAAAAGAGAGTTCAAGTAGGAATACAATTTTGAAACAACTGAAATTAAAAATAAAAATATTAAAAGAACACAATATGATATTAATTAAAATTTGAAAAAAAAAATCTGAAATTAGAAAAAGAAAAATAAGATTTCAAATAGGAATACAATTTATAAATAACTAAAATTTGTGATAAAAATAAAGACTATTGAAAGAAAAGACCATCTAAAACACATGACGAGATAAATTAAGTAGCAGGTCTATAAAGGAGTAGAGTGGTGGCGGTTGATACGACGTATAAAAACTGTTAGTAAAACACCAAATAGAATTCTAATGACGATTAAAAGGAGGGACGATAGGCAGGCCGTGTAGCAACAAGACAATAAACTCTAAAACTACAAGATCCAATTTTTAAAGGTTCGGAACTTCTAAAAAGTAAAAAAAACAATGATAATCATGTTCTATTTTAAAATCTCAATGACAATAAAGAAGGGAGGCAGCGGGCGAGCCATAGAGAAGTACAATGGCAAAGTCGTTGACGGTTTGGCGGGACTTTTAAAAAGTAAAAATGAACCTAAACGATAATTATGTTCGATTTTTAAATCTCAATGACAATAAAAAAAAGAGACAATGGACAGACCATAGAGGAGTATAATGGCAACATTTGACGGGACGTCTAGAAATTATAAAAACGAAACCCAACGTGACAATAAACTCTAAAAACTATAAGATCCAATTTTTAAAGATATTAAGGAGAATGTATAGAGATGGTGGTAGATCGAGCAAGCAAATAAAAAAGGAAATGACATAGGGGGTAGCAACTGGTGTGACTTTTAAAAAACTATATAATTAGAAACACGGGGATGATAAGGTTTTGATCTTTCAAAGTCTTAACAATGAGATAGATATTTAATAAATTTTAATTAAAATCATATAAAAAATATATGTTTTTGTTTGGGTGCTAGCCGCGCAATTGCGCGGGCCACCAGCTAGTTATATATTTACGATCTCTCATCCAGGCTAATCTTACCAGTCCGAGTCGAACCATTGAGGGTTGAGTCGAGGACGAAGAGCAAACAAGGAGGAAGAAGGCTGGACCCAGGAGCCCAGCCGAAGGCAGAGCTGCAAGGTCGTCGTCGATGCTGCTCGGAGCCTCGGATTTGCAAGCATCAAGTTGTGTCGCCGCCTCGTCATCAGTCGTTGCGCGTGGAATTGAGATCGACGTTACGACGTTCCGGCAGTTGGCGCAGCACAGGATTAGGATCGCACGACAGCGATGCAAAAATTAGGTAATAGCAGAGCCTTGCAGACTTGCAGCGCCCCATCCTGGCTTGGTCTTATTGATCGATTTGCCTATTAGTCTATTGGTTGTTGCATGCTATAGCTGGGCAATTGGAAGTGAACCTTCATTGTTTATATGGGGGCCCAAAAAAACAGAGGCCCTGTGCGGTCGCCTACTTGGCACATAGCCATCGACGGGCCTGCGTGGCATGGATGCATGGCCCATTGAGAATTATCTGGCCTTTAAGGCTTTGATGCCGGGTAAGATGCGACCGACAAGGATACGGTTTTTTCTTTGTTTGTGCATTTGTTGCATACTAATAATATGCTCGTACGTCATAACGGACCAAGCCTATATAATTAAGTATGGACTAAAAAGATGATTAAGGATAAAGCAATAGAATCTTGTATTTAATCGCGCAGAGTGTACAGGCGTGAGAGATGGAGATGGAAGGAGAACGACTATGTGCTTTTACCCTAGTAACCATATGCATGCGGGTGATCGGTCACAGTGCCAAGCGGGTTTCTCACAGGGCATGGCGCCGCCCCTCGCGCAGACCATTGGCCAGCTAACTGAAGTTCATTTTGTGAGAGCGCTCCACCCAGTTTCGCTCCTATTTTAGATAGAGCTGAAATTTTTTGGTTGGGCTCCAGCTTCAGAAGAGGTGGAGCTAGAGCTGGAGCTATACCGAACAGGCCCTAAGTCACCTAGTACCAACTAGAGTGCCAACTCAGACAGGCAGTGGCTGATGGACGCAAGATTTTCAATATGAGTATTCAAGACTTTTTGGAAATAATGTTGTCAGAGAATTAAAATGTTTTTAGGGAATGCCGCTTGCATATGATGGGCCAAAGATAATAATGTAATTTCTTGCTCCTTATGGCAAAGGGGGAGGATCCCCATGATATATATCCATTTTATCCATATTTACTGCCATCTCAACTCTCATCCTCTTATCCTCTCCACTGTTCATTATCAAGAACCCTAGAGGAATGGGGTCCTTGCTAAAATTATTGGAGCAAGTTGTTCCAACAAGATCAACGAAAAATATGTAAATTTTTAAATTATAAAAGTGATAAGCTATAGAAAAATAAAGTAGACAAATAATTATCATATTTGCTAAACATAATGGATGTGTTCCGAAAATAAAAATATTGGAAGAAAAAGGAAAGACAAAGCGGAAGATCCATGGGAATCAAACCGGGAACAATTGATTGTTGAGAGTTGAGACCACACCCTAACCAACTATGCTTTCACACCTCTAGCAGAAGACAATGGTTAAAGTTGTTTATTTTTTTTTTAAAATAACAAGTATTATTAATTTAAAGGAGTAATAAAGTAAGAAACTGTGGCTAGCGATCTAGCGTTAACTATAGAGCTTGGCTAACAAATTATGTCATATCTAATATTTGACGTCATAAACTTTAGCAGCCAACCAAACATGACTCTAGACCAACGCCACCAACACCTGTTTGAACACTACGCTGACGATGGAGCTGGCTTTTTGTGACTGTTACATTCCACACCAACGCCAATACACCACGTCATACCTTTGAATGAACTCATGTTTGAATGAGAACAAGTGATTTGCGACTTAATTTGTCCATAAATTCTAAAATCATCAATCTCCACGCAGATCTCAAGATTAGAACTTACTAACCTGGCCGACTGATTGATTTCATTTGACATGTCACGTGGAACAGAGAATGTGAAAAGAAAAGGTGTCATGATATGATTTTCTTTGGGGAAGGGGGTGCACTTAACTAAAAAAATGGGAAAACAATCCAGTTTGTATTTTTCACGATAAATTTTCAAATTATCATGTATAATCCATAGCAAGGTGAAGCTTTCAGTGTTAATGAAACAACGTCCAGACACAAGAGCCGGCTGCTTCGCTTTGGTCAGCCTTGACTCCTCCTACTGTTCCTACCTTACTACTAGCATGGTAGCAATCCGTGATTAACACAGGGCCGCACGTATTTGGCGTGCTTAATTCGTCTCGTTTTACCTAATGACTTGGTTGATCGGACCATTAATTCTTGCCACCAACCTCACCATGCATGCCTTCTGCTTGCCGTTCGCCTGGTCGATCAGGTCATGGCCGTGGCATGCACAAGTTTGGACTTCAGTTGTCGCCGCCACACCGCGCCGGCCCCGACGACGGAACGCTGACCCACGGCTCGCCGATCCTGATCATTTTGATCGGCCGCTCGCTGGCCGCTGCCTCCTCGCACCGCGCCCTCTTCCTCGTGGCGGCGCCATGGGTGTCGTCGAGGAGCACGCCGAACAGCTTCACGCACTTCTCCTCCCGGGCGTGCTCTTGCTCGCGCTGCTCGCCGCCGCCGGCGGCCGCCGCTCGCATGTCTTCCTGCATGAGCAGCCGGAGATCGAGCTGCCGGACGTCGAGGAAGCGCGACAGGAAGCCCAGAAGCTCCTCGCAGTGCCGCCGAGCCCGCGCCAGCTCCGTCGTCAGCGTTTGGTTGTCCTTCCTGAGCTGCTCATTCTCGCTGGTGATATCCGCCCGCGGCGGCGAGGACGCGGAAGAGGAGCTGCAGTCGTTGCCGCTGGACGTGGTCGCCGACGGCGCCGGGGGCAGAGGGGGCAGCGGCGGAGGGAACGCGACGTTGACGCCGCTGCCGCAGGATTTGGAGGACTGACGCGTCGTCGCCTTGCGGCGGCGGATGCCGGAGAGGAGGCCTTGCTCGCCTCGCCGGAAGTTGCCGTTGGCGAACTCCCACCGATCGGGCACCACCTTCCGGAAACCCTGCATGAATAGTCGCCATCGCTCGTTAGCCCCGGTCAGATCGTGTGAACGTATTGAGGGGCAATCGTAACATGTTTCTGTCCTAATCAACACAGGACAACAAGGACATGTTTTTGGCAGAAAGACACTAAGAACGTGTTTGTTATCACACATCATTAATTCGGTGAATGCACAAGTACAAATGTACAATCAACAATGAAGATTTCGCATAAAATGCTTAGATTTGGGATATTCTTTGTTCATAGACAACTATGTGCAAAACAGTTTAATCCGGCCCATCTATGTCTGTGGGCCGAGAATTTAGTTCAAACACTCGGCCATATACGTAGATGGACAGATTTAAGGCCCGTCTAAACGAGGCCATAGGTGACAACGTCCACTCTCTGCTGTCATTCTGCAGCATTTATATTATCTACTCTCTCCATCCAAAAGCGTTAGACTTATTTTATATTTTTGTTTTTTTTCCAATTAGTTATATTTGTAGTTTCCATGCATCTGACTTACTAAACTAAATTTGATCGGAACCCGAAAAACCATCTTAATACTCATTAAATCTAACATTAAATATATTTTGATAATATATTTGTTTTGTGTTGATAGTACTATCAAATTTTTCTATAAACTAGGTCAAACTTAATAAAATTTTATTAGAAAAAAGTTAAACGATTTATAATATGAAATGGAGGGAGTATTATTTAAGGATTAACGCTTGAAGAACAGTATATCAAAGGGAAGCAAATATCATGAATGTTGGGTGCCAAAACATGAAGGATGTCATCTAAAAAAAACATGATGGATATATCACTGTCTCACTGACAGATCCTAAGATCAAATTTCTACTAGAAGTCAAATTCGAACAACACCACAAGATGTGCAGAATCAATCACAACGGAAAGAGTAACTCAACTGTTCCATTGAATTCAATATACCAGACGTCAGGATACTTGATATACATCTCTGTCAGACGTCGCTGCTAATCAATACTATTAGACGTTCACACTTTGGAGTATTCTCATCTACTCCAGTTGCAGCAATTGAAGAACCAGTACTGAGAACTGAGCTAGATAGCTGATTTTGTTTTTTTTTTTTCTTTTGAAGATATAAATAGCTTGTTGTTATTAGCTAGCGTGACGCTTTGACAACTATAACTGTAGTACTGATGAACATGCATGTCAGGATGCATGCACCAAAGGTCCAAGATCCTGTGATGTTGTGATCAGGCACAGGAGAAACCACACACGACATGTTCGCTGAAGAAACTTTCTACCCCACAAATTAAGCACGAACACGAGTAAAGGCAAACAAAGATTAGGTGCGCTGGATGCTTTGCATGTGCAGGTTGAGTACGGTACAACAAGTGCCAACATTTCTAGTCGCCCGGTAAAGTCAATCCATCCCAGAAATTTCCACCAAGATTCATGCCCCGTATATATCAGAATTGGGAGCGACTGCACACAATTTCGAGCGTCCATTTACGGTTTAGATGCAAAGCTACAGTAACCGATGTGAACAGTGTTTTGTGCTACAGTATTAATGCTACAATACTATGACTAGTGCGTTGCTCGCTCCAGGCCGTCCGATTTGTGTCCGATGATGCATACCGGTACTGCTTAAGTTGCAGTCCGACTGCAGCTGATCCAAATCCTATATATCATACATAGAGATGCACCAGAAATCATGCTTTGTCGCCACTAGTACACTTGTCCGTGGCGTGTCAATCGACGGCCGGCCTGAATTATGCCTGATCTGCAAGCTACTATATATCCGTTACCTAATTAACTTTGCTTTCATGGAACTGTTTGCTACTTTGCTCCCGTCGCAATTTGCTAGTCGCGACGTGTCCTTTCCTTTTGCCAGTTCAGATATGAACACCCTTCTAGTAGACGGGGTATTTTTTTACCCGGTCTCTATATTCAACCGGATATATACAGTCTCCTTTTAATTAGAAACTTAGGCTATCAAATAGGGAACTTAGTCCTCAAATAACCTAATCTGAAATTCGCTCTTATGAAGATTTAAACTTAGAGCCTTGAGGTGCTAGCCTTCAAATAATCCAATCTAAAATTCACTCTTATGGTGTTTTAAACTCAGTACCTTTGAGATGCTACTTAAGTCACTGCAACCACTAGACTATATGCCCTTCCACAATAAGCTAGCTAATAGTAATTGGAAATGGTCATCTTCGAGAGGCTCAGATGCATGATGCTAGAGTTTCCTCTTTGAAGCATTCAGCAATGGAGTACACTTGCTTACGTACATGGTTGTCTTCATCGCTCTTCATCTTTTTTTTCCTATTTTTTTTCAATGGAAGAAGATGACCTCTGCCGTTTCAGATTTGTGGTTCCACCTGCTATTTATAATTTCAGAGTTGTGGTTTATAGCTATGTGATCTTCTTGTTTTCTGATGCAAGATCATCAGTAAAGTGGAATTAACTTCTGACGAATTGACTACACAACAGACGTGAGGTTTTTGTCAAAAGGGAGAAATGGAAAAAAAGATGATGAACACGTCAGCTAGCAGTAGGTGCATCTCTCTTTTCAATCGTTTCTATCATTCTATTGTCTCTTTCTGCCCCCAATTATCTTTCTTAAGGCAGGTTGAATCCGTCGTTTAAAACCGATAAGCATGCTTTGCGTGGAAAACTAAAACGAAGTGGAGAGATCAATTGACTTCCGAATGGCGCACACTCCCTGACACACGTATCTAACCCTGTTGTCCATTTTTGCCTCAAAGGTCAGTTCAGCTATTCAGTTTATGGTCGTGTAACACGACAAGAAACCTCCTTTTCTACGCTTTAGGTCGACTACAGTGTACAGACCGATTGGAGTCTGCCTAGCTTCTTCTTCCTCTTCCGGCAGTCCAGAAGCGAATCAAGATTAATTTGCCTAACAAATTAGCAAAGCTAGCTTAATTGGTTGGCTAGCTCCAGATGTTTCATTCAACTAATTATTCACTAGCTAATTAATTTTGTTGAGGGGCATATATGACCGAACGGCACAAATAGAAAGTTCTGAACTGCTTAGGGCCTGTTTAGATCCATTTGAAATGGTAAATGGTAAATGTAAAAGTTTTAGTGGTAAAAATTTTGGTATTGTAAAAGTACTAGTTGGTGTTTACATACATCCTAAACTTTTACTATTCTAGCACTAAAGTGAGAGAGAGAAAGAGAGAGGGAGTGGTCCAAAAGCACTTTTTGGCACAATTTACTACTATGAATTAGCAAATGCCAAATACCAAATTGTTGCTACTAGTTTTTAGATCCAAAATGACAAAAAGTGATCTAAACAGGGCCTTAACAAGCTAACTCCATGGCTCCACAATGACCAAAGAAACATGTGCAGCTAGCAACAGGTGGTCATGCATACACATTTGGCTATTTCAGTTTCTGCTAGGTTCTAGAACGGGATAGCTGAACCAACAAAATCGACGAGCTAGCCTTTACTCCGTATCCTTGTAGGCTCATGCTTTTGGTGAGCTTAAAGCCTCAAATATTCAGTAACCACGTGTTACTTTTTTCCCTAACAAAACCGATATCACAAGCAAGCTAGAGCAGGATATGATTTCGCCAAGAAGAACTAATAAGATAGCCAAATGCTATAAACGGCAACTTGGTAAGGCGAGTTATATATAAGTCAGAAAACACCAGCGTATATACGTGTAGACAACTGTGGAAACGTAAGCAACATGGTAGGACTTTGCAATGAACACAGCTCGGCCACGACAGCGAAAGCTCGCCCACATACAAGAAACGTCAACCCTGCAAGTACATCGTCATCTAACCCAAAAGGACGCCGTTCAAGGCGTCCTGCAGTTGAATACAGAACGCAGATACAGGAATTATTCGACGTACGCATGCAGTGCAGGATGATGATATGATGATCAAATCAACAAAGTTAGGAGAGTATCGAGATGGAGCAAGAGATCGAGTGTGTGTAATGTGTACGTACGTAGGTATTGAGCTGGCGGACGAAGGAGGAGAAGTTGCAGTGCTTGAAGTGGAGCGGGAGGAGGTCGCGGGCGAACTCCACCGGCTTCCACACCACGAACGACCGCCCCTCCTTTCCCCACGAGATCACCTCGTCCGTCGCGCTCTCCTCCACCATCTGGTGCGTCTTCGTCAGGAACGGCGCCGGCCCACCGCCGCCTCCTCCCCTTCCCCCGCCGCCCTTCTGCTGCTGCTTCCCCACCGCCGCCGCCGCCTCAGCAGCAGCCATCGATCGATCACCTAATGCTATGATCTCTTTCTCTACCTAGCTACTTATGTTTGTGTGTATGTATGTATCTATCTATCTGTGTGTGTTATGGTGAGATGGGTGTGTAGCTAGTAGGAGGTGGTGGCCGAGAAGAGCAGGAGGGCGGTGAGGAACTCCCAGCCCCAGACGTAGAATCCGGTGACTACCGCCCTCCCACCGCAGCCGCCGCCCGCCTCTACTCCCATGTAACCGGCACGGTGGGCGCGCGCGGCGGGGTTTGTTGCCGTGGTCGCGTTTCTGCCCGTCGCCCTGCCTAGCTGAGCTTCTCTCGCCGCTTCCTCCTCCGGACCTCCGCTTCGCTCGGTGTGGAGCTCACGCGGGATATAAAGCGAGCCAGCGGCGGGTTGGCCCTCCTGGCGTTTACGTCTGCGTGGGTCAGGCCCCCGTCCGGTCCAAATAAGAAGCTTCCTCCCCCACACCCCACAAGGGAGTCGTGTGGCGCCGCACCACGCTCCCACCGTGCACCGGGTCCAAATCACCGCACGAATCGGCGAGGAATAATACGGGGCTCCCGTTACGGTGTGCGGTGGAACGGGCGTAGGGAGGACCGACGGAATTTGCGTTGGGCAGGCGCGTCCGCGTCACCGCTCTCCGGTTCTTCTTCTTCTTCGCCGCTTCCAGAAAACTTGAGGGGAGCGGAATTTTTCTCTCTCGTCGCCGTAATCTACGATGCGTCCTTGTCATCCCGGGCGGGGCCGGGGCGAGATGCGAGAGAAAGTAAAACCAAAGGCGCGTGGAAAAAGGAAGGGCGAGAAAGCGGGTTTTGCTTTAATGGCTCGCTTGTTCCATCCGTAGCCGATTTGTCCAAAGTCCACATCGACCAACACGAGCTAATCGAGATGATACGTCTTCCTCTTCCCACCCAACTCGACGGCGTACGTAGACCATATGTACTTGGAATATTCATGTACAAGCCCTGCTGCAATCTTAACGGGAATCATCTGGCTATAAAAAGGACGGCCTCCCCGGCTCCCAGCACGTACAGTAGCAGCAACCTTTTTTTTTTCTCGTAATTGCTACTTAACCATGTTACTTCAACGACTGCTCGTAGTATACTACTCGTAGTCGTAGTAGTCATGTATACTGTGTAGTACTATATAGATATCTGCTCCTGAAACGGGCCGGGGATCCCTGCGTCCAATATGAAAGCTTTGATAACAAAGTACCGGTTTTTCCCCTTGATGTCATTCTGGAGCTAGCATGTCTCCGGTACAGCACGTACTGTTACACCAACTCCCATAGTCCCGCGGAGTTGTTTCTATCGCTCTTCACACGAATCACACCAACAAGAAGATGATTCTACATCATAATTAGGCATAAGTACATTACCTCATTTTCTTGATTCCACTGTCCCATCTCCCATGGATACATATGTTCCACCCGATGCTCACACATCACTAGCTGCACTGCATGATCCCCTTTCTAGTATAGCTAGTTGCACTGCATCCTACTCAACTTGACACCCCCGGAGCGGACGGCGAGCGACGCAAGCCAATCGTCAATCCAACGATAGACCCGGACCCCGTGTGCTTTTGGACTAGCGTTTTTCTTTCTTTTTTTTTTCCCTGCCCTTTGGCTTTTGGGGTTGGTTGCTTGTCCAACTCGGTGTTTGCAAGTAAACGCCTCACCAACCTGAACAAAAGGCTGGACAAAAATGAGGCCGTCTAAGAGGGAGTTCCTGCTGACCGATGGGTGCGTGGTAGAAACCTGACTTTTGGTGCCAAAATCCACTTCATTTCTCCGGTCAGTTACATGTTTGCGTCTGCATTGTGTGGCAAACTGGCTCCGGGACTGGGCGGAGAGAAAGATCGGAGCTTAGTTAATAAATGCCATAGCCAGCTGCAACTTTGCTGATTTCATCCGCGGACGCCGATGGGACACAAAGGGTGATGGTCTGATGGAGAAGGTTCTGATTGTTGCTTTAATCTCTCTGACGGTCTAACCCCTTAGCTGGAAAGATGTCGTCCATGTCCTGCTTGTGCTGATTGCTGACCAGTTCATATTATATTAGTGCTGAGCTTCTTCCTTTTTAACAGAGACAGAGACACGTATAGCTTTGTGTGTGTGTGTGTTTGTGGCTGGGTTAAGGCTTTGCTGAATTTTAGATTCGAGAATTAGTGGATCAGTCATGAACAATTAATTAAGGTCTTATTAAGAGTAGGTAATTAAGAGTGAGAGAGAGATGAGGAAGGGAGAGAGATAACGTGGCAGCCTGACATGTGGGGCCCACATGGGTCCCATGCTAACTCAGTCGCCACGTAAGAAACCAGGGTCAAAAACCTGTCACGCCCCGAACCAGCCCCAAACGGAACTAGCCCGTGATGCTCCAAATTAACCTGTTAATCGATACCAGTCCCAGAAAACAGTGCTAGTATCACAGGAAGACAGATTATCACAGCAACAGAGGTCTCTTTATTACAGAGTAGGAGTACAGTCATGTTGGGCTACGGACAGATCCCGAGCTCTCAACTGCATTACAAAAGGGAAAGCGGAAGCCAAGACTTGGACCATTCATCACAGGCGCGACTTGGGAACTAGGCCGAAACCTTAAAACTCATCGTAGCCGACTTGCTCCTGGAAGAACTCCTCATCAGCAGGATCCACTTCATCCTCTTCAGCAACTGTGAGGGGTATTATTTATATAGAGCAAGGGTGAGTACAGGGGTACTCAGCAAGTCATGGGAATTAAGTGTTTAATGCAGGCTTCAAAAGAAAGGCTGTTGTTTTGTAATTGATTTTAGTTAAGTTTCTTTTTGGAAACGACTAAGTGAGTGCTTCTCAAACGACACAAATGAGACGGTGCGTCTCGTCCGGTCGGAGTATGTGCAATGTATCAGTCTTTGACTTGATTCAAGGTTGGCACCCGACCAACAGCTTTCAAACAGCCACCCGAGCCTGGCTGATCCCATCAACCGCGGATTTTTCCAAACATCGAACCCATTCCACAACAGCAATTTCACAAAGCAGTAGTTAAACAAAACTACGCTAGGAATCACCTCACATCCGCCCATGACCGTGGACACGGCTGTTCGAACAGTTTAATAACCTCTATAGAGGGGGTACACTTTACCCACACGACGTTACTAACCTTGGTCACCTAGCCCGTGTGGATCAGACACATCTGGTGACTTGGGGCTTTCACGACAAGGCATTTCGAAAGCTGACACAGGTTCACCATATGCCAACGAGAGGGGTCCCAGACCGACATCAGGTTAGGTCCCAGACCATACTATGCCAGGAAGCCCGGGGTTCTCCCCGGCACCACCCCGTTGAATCCATATGTCTCTTGGCATCATGGTTCCCCCGATTAGCTAATTACTCAGCCAGGGGTGTCCCATTTCACCCATGTGGTCGCACTTGTCTTATGTTCGGATGAAATTCCAAGGGAAACGGTCTTTAAGTGCAAGAACGGGAAACCGTACTCCCGGTACGTCCCCCGGTCCGAGATTTTGGAAATTCATTTTAGTTCGCAAGCACCGACCCAGGTGTCCGTTTTTTCCAAGTCTTTTGTAAAACCCCAAATTTTACCCATCGTTGGATATTTTAAGTTTGAGGGGAGGTGTTCCGATGCGGGTGCCCGAAGGCCCGTGCATCGAAGCACAACAGTTGACAAAAGAGGTTTAAGTATTCAATAATTCAAGGAGGGTAATTGCAGCAATTAGGATTGGAGGCCGGCAGGCTATCTCGCAAGCCGCGGCCGAATTACTTGTGCAAAGCCTATTCATGCAATATTTGCGGAAAAGAAATACTTAGATTTAAATTATAGGTGCAAGATGATCAAAGGTAACTTGCCTTGCTCGAGATCTTGAGCTTGATCCTCGAAATCCTCGCACTGCGGGTCTTTGGGCTCCGAAACTACACGTGAAATGGGACAACTCAACAAACGGCGAAAATAAAGCCCTATTATTGACCTCTAAGCGTGCCATTAGATAGATTTTGAGATTTGAGGATTTTTGGAAGTTGAATGGAGTCAATCGGATGTACGGTTGAGAAGATATTGAATTTCTAGGATTATTGAATTTTTGGTCTAAGGAAAAAGGATTTATTTAAACCCTTTTGAAAAAGGAAAGAAAGAGGGAGGAGGAACAGACTTCCCTCGGGCGGCTATGGCGCGGCCTGAGAGAAGAGGCGCGGCTCGGCCGAGCTAATGGGCCGGCCGGCCCGAGGAGGCGGCCCAAGGCACGCGCGGGGAGAGAGAGGGAGGGGGAACCGGTGGGCCGGGTCCACCTTGCATGGTCTCGAGTGGGACCCGCTTGTCGGCGGCTCGGCTCACCGTGAGCGGGGAGCAGGCAGCGCGGCACTAGGGTTCGGAGGGGGGCGCGGTGCATGCACGCGGCTCGCAGAGGTCACGGATACGGCGGGCCCACGCACAGCCTCACGGCTCACGGTGGACCGCGCGCGCGAGCGGGGTAGAGGGGAGCGGCGGACCGGGGTCAGCTTGACCCGGTCGCGGCCGAGGTGGCGCCGACGTGACGCCTACGCGGCTGCCACGTGGGCCGGCGGGAGGAAGACGACGACGCCGGCCGGAATTGACGGCGGACGGCAGCGGCGAGCGGCGGGGCGATCTACGGCGTTGCAGGCGAAAGCGAGCACGCCGGGAAGTAGCACGGGACGAGGGGAGACGGACTAACGGCTCGGATTCGCCGGAGGGGGGCTCGACAGCGGCGGATTGCGGCAGCGGCAACCGGAGGCGAGAGAAGAGGGAAACGGTGACGATGCGACGGAAGATCGATTCGGGCGAGCTAGAGCATCTACGCGACTTCGGGAATCCATTCCTTACGCCGGATTAGGAGGGAACACACCGAGGGAGGCCGGCGACGAGAGGCGGCTACCGAACTCGGGCGGCGATGGCGGCGAGCACACAGCGAGCGGCGGCAAGGCTTGGGGCGGCGCCAGCTAGCTACGGGGGGTCTACTCGTGCTACTACCCGAGTCTAAGGAGAGGAGATGGAGCGAGGAAGGAGAACGGAGAGGATGCACTACCACTGCAGAGGAGGGCGCTGTGACGATGGCCGACGGCACGAAACATGATCGTTTCGGCCTCAGGCCGACGAAGAGGAAGGAGAGGGTGCGCCCGAAGTCCACGTCTCGCGTCCTCGCTCGTGCCAGCTCCTCCGACACGCGTGATGACGAACGGCGACGGCGAATTGGGCAGGGCGAGGCAGCAATGGCGCGGCGAGCTCGAGCGAATGGAACCGAACGAGAGGAGGAGGGCGGCTTTTGAGGGGTGGCAATGTCGGTTCGGAAACCGACCTCGGAGCAGTACTGAGGCGAGGGAGCTTTGAGGGGAAGGGATGGGCTCACGGGCGTGGAGTCAAACGGCATGGGCGACGGCTAGCACGGCGTCAGCTGCTCCTTTGTGACCAGGGCGCGGGAACCGAGCGATGGAACGGAGGGAGAGCGGGGCGTCGGGCCGAGAAGGGAAAGGGGAAACGGAGGGGGAGAAAGAGGGCTCGAGCCATGCCGATTTGGGGGAGAGAGGGATGGGAGCGGGAGGCGCGGCCTCCGGGTTTTGGACGGACGCGGGCGGCGCGGCTCGGGCATGCGCGCTGGCTCGCGGGGCAGGGCGTGGCACAGCGCGGCAGGGGCGCGGGGCCGGGCGGCGACCGCGGCGGCGGCCACGCGGGCGCGCGCGCGCGAGGCAACGGCTCACGGGGCCGAACTCGCGGCGGGGAGCTTGCCGGGGATAGAGCGGGGAGAGAAAGAGCGAGAGAACGAGGGAGAGAGGGAGGGCGCTCGGCTCGGCGTCGGCTCACGCGCACGCATGCGCACGTGCGGTACACGAGCAGAGCGAGGGAGGAGAGAGCTGAGGGAGGGAGAGATGGGCCGAGAGGGGGAGATGGGCCGAGGAGAGAAAATCGGCCCACCAAACCTGAGGGAGGCAAAATAGACTTTTATAGAGGGATTTGAATTTGGAGAGATTTGGATTCGGGATTTGAATTCGATGATGGATCGGGGATTCGAGATCAGAGATTGGCACGCACACAAACATCAAGCAAAGAAACGACTTTCGCAAATAGGGTTTTTAGAATTAAATTTTCCCGCTAGGCGCCACGACGGAACGGGCGCTATAAAACCACCGAAAAACCTATTGTGATCGGTTTTGATTAGTTAAGGGACGCCGGATATATGGTTTTGCGGTTGGGGGACGATTTTGTAACTCGTTGACAAGTTGAGGGAGCTTGGGTGTACTTATTCCCCAGCCAAATTACTAGCACAAGCAAGTTGGATAATACAGCCCAAACCAGATTGGGAGTTCGTGACGTTGCAGGCTTTGATTCTGAAACCGACTAAAACAGCCGAAAAGGTTAGGTTCAATGGTCTACCGGGCTTATAAATTATTGGGCTCAATTTGCACAACTGCAGTGGTCCATAAAGCCCAATACTGCATTAGCCGATGGTCCGAAACGTTGATAAAAGGCAGCAACCAACCTGTTCAGCTGTTTTTTTTTTCTTTTAACAAAACGACAAAGACTGCACATTTTATTGGGAAACTATTCAGGACGTTTATTCTAGAATATTGAGGGGGATCCTAATGGGCGATCGATCGCCAGGAGACGGGGGTAGCGATCGATCCCCTCCCCCCTCCCTCCCTCCACCCCTCCACCTGGTTTTCTTTTTTTTTTGTACCGCATTACTTTTCTATTTTATTAAATTTATACACCTCAAGTTTACACATCTAAACTACCAAAAGTTTATAAGTCAAAAATTTATTTATCCGATTCAAATTTGAATTTGAATTCAAATATTTTTTTATATATAGTATTTCTATACATCTAAAGTTTATACACCTAGAGTTTATAGATCTAAATTTTATAAGTCAAAAGTTTACATACCCGTTTGAAATTTGAATTTGAATTATATCCGATTCAAATTTGAATTTGAATTAATATTTTCTATATATAGTACTTTTATACATCTAAAGTTTATACACCTAAAGTTTATAGACCCAAAGTTTATAAGTTAAAAGTTTACATACCCGATTCAAATTTGAATTTGAATTCAAATTCAAATTTGAATTCAAATATTTTCTATATATAGTATTTCTATACATCTAAAAGTTTATACACCTAAAGTTTATAGACCCAAAGTTTATAAGTCAAAAGTTTACATACCCGATTCAAATTTGAATTTGAATTCAAATTTTTTATATATAGTATTTCTATACATAAATTTTTCTAACTTTTTGTTTTTTTAAAAAATTTTATGTGGTGTACTGTAATATGAAGAGAAGAAGGAGAGGAGGAAGGAGGGAGAGGAGGGAGGAGTGTATCGTATAGGGGAGTGGGCGGGCAGGTGATCGCTGGGCGGACGGGGGAGCGATCACCCGCCCATTAGCATTCTCGCTATTGAGGGGATGTCTCATGGTTGTTTGCGTATCACTCATATAATTATGAAAAAACTTAAAAAAAATAACAAGATAGATCAATATGTAGTAGACCACTCTACAAGTATGCACGATCAAATTTAACTTCTACATGTTATAATGAAAAAAAAACAAATTTGACTATGCATGTATGTTATCTAGTTATAGTTTTTTTTTCAACTTTTAAAATTTGATTTTAACTTGCGTGCATATTTATAGAGCGATATATCTCATATTAATCCATATCTTTATTTATTTATTATTTCTTAAAACTATTTAGGTGACATACAAATCATATGGGGATGTCATCTGGGGGGCTTAGAATCCACTTTCCATTTTATTATTATTATTATTATTATTATTATTATTATTATTATTATTATTATTATTATTATTATATATAGTGGAAGAAAATGCATGTCCTAGAGGCTCAAAGGAAAAAAAACATGTTTGCTACGTACTCTCTCCGTCCAATAAAAGATATCTTTTTTTGGACGGAGGGAGTATGTGGCAATAAACTTGAGAAGACATTTTGCCCTTGAATGTGTCCATGTCCTCATGTCCTCTTTTTATCTTTGCAAAGACGTCGCGCCCAAGGTCTCCTTAAAGGTTCTTTTGGTGTCTCTCTTTCTAGATTTCTCACACAATCAGTAGGATGAGCACACATTCGTCCCTTGGATATGCCCTGGCGACTTGCGAATATTTCTCACCTCTCTTGAACTATCAAGATCAGCTGTTCTCTATCACGGAATAGTTCAAGTCAGCAATATATCCATAAACATAGAGCTTATTTGGTAGAACTTCAACTTCTAAATTTAGCTTTAGGAGGGTCTGAAGGGAAGTTGTACATCAGTCTAAACCCAACTTCAACTCTCCAATTAATTTTATAGAGCACTCTACTCAGTTTCGCTTCTATTTTAGGTAAAGCTCAAGTACCAAACAAGCGTGCACTATATTAAGCATTCTTTGTTTACAATCATGAGTCTATCCATGCTAGTACGTCTCAACTGCCAACTGCCCGAGGACACCATGCACTCATGTACACGATAGCAATAATCTTACGATGAAAAGATAAATTAGCGTGACTTAAGATAAAGTACCATATACTGAACTATATACTCTACACAGTCAGTTAGTCACGTACAATAACCGCATATCAGTTTTTTCTTAAAAAAAAGAAGACAAAAGCTTTGCCTCGTATATAAGTTATAGCTCACGTCAAATGACCCTTTATATCAAAAATGAAAAACGTCTATGATATATACGAGCCTACGACTACGTGAGCAGTGAACAGAAGATGGTCGATCGATCTGAAACGTGAATCCAATTCACACGGCACCAACGGATCTGCACGGACAGCACGGCTGCACCGCACATGACGGCACGTGCCCGTCTGTAGCCTTCCCTTCTCGGGTCAGCACGCTGCCGTATTCGCCCGCACGAACCCGTAGCGAGGCGCCTCTCCGTTTTTCCTTTTTTTAACCCTCACCTGCCCACCTCGCTAGACACTAGCTGCAGGTCAGTCCAAAGAATTCGCCATTCGCCTGTAAACTGCTCGGTACTTGCGCGTGTGCGCATACAGTAACTGCACGCTGCCGTCAGTAATTTTATAGTGCAAGGAAGCTGTGATCAGTTTTGCCTGATGACAAGGATTACAAAAGCTGGGAATTACCACTGCTCACTCTTACAGGGTACAGTGTACTATACACTAATGAGAAGCTACTACGTACTAATAGCAATGTACTAATGTGGATTAAGTACCTCACTGCTTTCTACTGCTCGCTTTTACACGGTTACACCGCACACAGAGTAGTCCTTAAAGTCAGTGTGCACTCAGTATGTTCCAGCAACACTCATCATTAAGGAACGTGGTTACCAGAAGTAAATAGAGTATCTTTTTCCACAGCAAGAATCAGTGTGTACAGTAGCAGTAATAAGCAAAGCATGACACTGTCTTTTGATGCAGTGAGTCTGCACCCCGCACTGCAGTTTTTCACATGCATATAGCAGCCGCAGTCTGGCCTTGTCACAGTGTCACTGTCGAGCGCTAATTGATGGGGTTTCCAATTGTCAATTAAGTTACGATTTTGAGAGCCGTGTTGCTACTAGGCAGTACTACACCACTAGCCATTTCACACGCCGTGACACCGACCTACAACCAAAGCATCATAGTGATATTAACTGGATAACATGAGACAAAGAGGGAGACTTCAATCATCAAGCCAGCCAGAAGCACAGTGATTTGAGCCCATTTATAAAACGTTTATTAGATCTTTTTGGTACTAGTGTTTATCCCTTGATTTGTCATAATCACTTGTTTGTCTAGTATGTTTAAAAAAGAACTTGTTCTCTGACGGCATCGTAGTAAAGGCCATGCGGAAAAAAACGGAAATCGGTCTTTCTGAGATTACACGAGATAGCAAGATGTCTAATAATGGTTCATGGAGGCAATTGCAACAAGTAATCTCCGAGGAATGTCACTGCATGGGTGATAGACTGATGGGCCACAGAATTGGTGCACGAGTGACTCGCAAGGCATCCCCAGATCGAGTAGGAATGCGGCGACCGCGAAGATTTCGCGACCTCACGTCAATTTGGTTGGGTTTAGATTAGCCTGTCCCCACCGGAATGCATCCAATGGCAAAAGACAATAGATTTCTTGTCTCTTCTGAAAACGGTCGTCACTGGCGAGCACTAAGTTTTGTGCAGCCGTGGTGAATCAGGCTAGGTTGGTGGTCACTTCGATTTGATGAGATGACCGCGGCAGGTGACCTAGCAGGCCAGCATATCTCTTCTACGTCTGTTCAAAAAAAAAAAAGGCATATCTCTTCTACTCCGAACACTTGTTCATACGGGTTTGGGTACCATTGGCAAGCGTTAACCAGTTTTGCAACACAATCACTAGTACAGAGCATCCATTGGAACCTCTCTTGGAGGAGTCATCAGGCACTTTTGAGATTTCACAAATAGAAAAAACAGTTCGATGCATTGGCCTCCATCGTCCCCCTAGATCGATCGATATCCACAGAATCAACATGCACGAACAAAATCAATGAACATCCAAGAACAAAATCAGCACCCATAAATTTGTAACAAAAATAGAAGAGCACAATGAGGACGTCAAAAGGAAGGCACCCATTACCATTGTTGTTAGTCATGAGTAAAGTCCGCCGTCAAGCGCAACCTAAACCCTAAACCCTAAACGCTAAACCCTAGCCCTAACCCTAAACCCTAAACCCTAACCCAAATCTCCCCCAACTCGTGGATCTGGCCGTCCCTGGGCACACGACGATCAATGGCCCATGGCGAGGTGGAGATTGAGGAAGGGAGGCAGAGTGAGCGGCGTGAACGTCGAGCGGGTCCCTGACCTCGTGGCAGCCAAATCTGGCCACCTCCAAGCTCATGTAGGTCGGATCTAACCTCCTTCCAGACACCTTGTAAGGGGAGGACGTTACCGATCGTCGGGGGCTCGTCGCTGTGAGGGAACAACCCATCCTTCTCTCGAGCTCATGGCAGTCAGATCTGGCCACCTCTTGTTACGTGGATGCTAGATCTGATTGAGTGCAAACCAGTTGCTTGCCAAAGGAAGGACGTCTAGTCCGCACTACGTCTCCTAATCTAAATCCGTGTGAAGGGATCATGGGAATAACAAACAAGAACGGAGCTACATGTGTCAAGGAACTCGGTTAAAAAAATTTTTAGCTATAACTTATCTATTTTCATTATATATGCACCCATTAGTTCAAACTTGCGTCTTTGTATTAAACTAAATTCGACCGAAACAAAATAAAACAAGCCTGGTAGGATGGCCAGCACGTGCCCGCTGCACCCCCCTCTCCTCTCCTCAACCAGCGACGCGCGAGGTTCCCTTCTCCACCACCGGCCGCAGGGATATCAGGGAGAGAATTAGCAAGCCATAAGTCCAAATTAACGTACGGATGTACGCCTGTACCCACCCACTAGGCATATCAGGACTTCCCAAATGACAACATCTCAAGTCAACATTTCCAAGAAACTGCGAGCAATCTCAAAATTCTCAATGGCGTACGTACGTACAATGTACACATGACCGTACAGTGGGTAGGGATCCCAAACCTGCAAAAATAATGCGGTGGCCAGCGTTGTATGCACCCCGCTGTAGTGAACCCATCAACCGGTGCGTAGTCCCTGGGAGACCAAAATCATGGCAAGCAGGTGGATTTTTCTATTTCCATTGCAGCATGATTGAATTTTTTTAAGATGCCAGCACTGCTGCCAACTTAGCAAGCATTCCCCTTGCCATGAACTTGGCACATCGATCATGAAGTCCTATCCACTGATCCACATGTACAGGACTCTGGTTTCTGGGTTTTCGATTTGTGAACACAGGTGTCCTTGGCCCCCGCTCCTCGTCACAATCGATATGTAAATGATGATACTCCATCATCGGCCATAGTAGCCTAGAGTCATTCGGTCTACAGTTCTCTAATCATCGGCCAGCAAAATTTTCTGATTTTTCAGGATGATTGACCCGGATGGAAGGAGGAATTCGTTGTGCATGTAAACAGCTGGAAGTTTAGAATTTATGCCTAACAATTTCCAGCTGTGCGAATTGAATGTGGCTTAATTGATTAGGTTTTTTAAAGTGGAATCAGCCCATCCGAGTTCAAGTCTTCTGGAGATTATTTATGGCTAATTATTTTTTCAGTAATGGACGATATACACATCAATAAAAGGACGTCCGTGGAGACTTCATGAATTAAAATATAGCAACCCAATCTTCTGGAGATATTCATATGGGTACGATGTGTGTGCGCATATTTATAAGGGGTGAGTATACTATGTTATAAGCTTTTATATCGTGTTTTTAAGAAGAAAAAAAATAAAAATTTACGGCTGTGAAAATAAACAAAGGCCGTTTTTACATGGCAAAAGGCGGCAGAGCGAGCCAAACTGGAGCCGCACGGTTGCCTCGCGGCCCAGCGCCCGCATGAGCTGCAGTGGGGCCAAAGCCCACGGGCGTAGGGCCCAGATTTGTCGTACGCTCGCTCCTACCTCCCCTGATCCCCCTCCGCCCGACGCGCGGCCACGGCTTCCTGCTATATAACGCTCGCCTCGCCCCACCTCTCCGCCCATCTCCCCGTCTCTCTCTCTCTCTCCGAGCAGCGAGCAACGCCGCCGTTTTCTTCGCCTCTCACAGAGACGACTCCTCGCTCTCGTTGTCAAGCAGAGGGAGGTTACGAAGAGCGCAGTTGAGGCGGCTGTAATGGTGGACGTGGACAGCAGGATGGCCGGGCTCGCCCACCCGGCGGCGCACGCGGCGGGGCTGCGACGCCTGTCCACGCGCGCCGCCGCGGGACCACCGTCGGCGTCGGCGTCTCCGCGCCACGGGTTGCACTCTTTTGACGGCGCGGCGGCGGCCGTGCTGTCGCATCTTCGGAAGACCGGGGTGGTCGTTCTTCCCGGGCTCTCCGACGCGGAGTTCGCCCGCGTGGAGGCGGAGATGGGGTTCACGTTCCCGCCTGACCTCCGCGCCGTGCTGGCGATGGGGCTCCCGTCGGGGGCGGGGTTCCCGGACTGGCGCGGCCGGGCGGGGCTCCGCGCGGCGTTCGACCTGCCCATCGCGGCGGCGTCGCTGCAGATCGCGAAGGGTGCGCTGTGGCCGCGGTGCTGGGGGCGGAGGCCGTCGGACCCCGACCGAGCGCGGCGGTTAGCGCGGTCCGCCATCAGGCGCGCGCCGCTGCTCGTGCCGCTGTTCGACCGGTGCTACCTTCCCTGCCGCCCCTGTCTCGCCGGGAACCCCGTGTTCTTCATCACCGACGACCGCGTGCTCTGCTGCGGCCTCGACATCCTCCATTTCTTCACCCGCGAGTCCTCGTTCCAGCCGCTGGACGTGTCCTCCCCGTCGGCGACGCCCTCCTCCGGCATTTGCACGCCGCACACGCGACGCAGCCTCGACGCCGTCTGCGGCGGTCAGGCGCCGCGCTGGATCGAGTTCTGGAGCGACGCGGCTTCCGACCGACGCCGCCGCGACTCATCATCCTCGGAAGCCTCCACCGCCTCCTCATCGTCGTCCTCCTCAGGCTGCCCTTCGCCACCTCCGAGGTCGACCCCGCTCTGGGTCGACAACTACCTCGACAAGCTCGGATCGGTGCTCAAGAAAGGTGGCTGGAGGGACAGAGAGGTCGACGAGATGGTCGAGGTCACCGCCTCCGGACTGTTCGACGGCGAGGAGGCACCCCCAGCCGACGCCGACGCGGTGCTCGACGCGCTGTTCCTAAAAACGGACCGGTGCTCGGACTCACTCCGGCGAGCAGGGTGGACCTCCGAGGACGTCTCGGATGCGTTCGGGCTTGACCTCCGTCGGCGAAAGGAGCAGCCGCGGCCAGCCGTGCAGATACCGCCGGAGATCGCCGCCAAGGTCCAGCGCCTCGCGCAAGCGGTGGCGAGGCCGTGACCTCACCGGGCACCGGCCGAACATGTGGGGCCCTGCCGTTTCTTCCTCGTCTCTGCGTTTTTTTCCCCGCATAGGAGGAATTAAACAACACTTATGTCAAGTGAAAAGTAAACTAGCCCATGTTCGTGTGCATGAATACACAAGTAAATTAAGCTGTGTTCATGTGCACAATGAACCGTTAATTGTAAGACACGGTCTCCCGGAAATGAAAACTGCATATTGCCGGATTAAATTACTAACACTTAGTAGAACACACCTCCTCTCACTTTTCTCCATGGATATCTCTCTCTTTTGGGTGTGCATGTGTTGGTTACTTGGATACCGTTAGTGTTGTCCAATCTTTAGCGGTCACGGTGGGTGGGTGCTGATGCATGTATGCTGGAATGCTGCTACTCTTGCGAGACAGTATGTCGAAAAGAATTGCCGGATCCTGCAATTGGCGAACCTTCCTCAAATCCAAACGGCGATGTTAGAAGATTCTTATGCTTCAGAGTTCAGAACGTTAGTGACCACTGCGGTTTAATCCCTTGGATTTAGTTGACCAAACGGGGAGGAGTTTGAGCCACGTTTCATACTGCAGCATGTTTTCCTTGAGTACTGAGCATATCCCAATCGGCAATCGCCTCTCAATCAATGAATCGATCCTACTCCTAACATTCTCTGCTATCCCTTTCCTTAAGTTGCCCCCATGGCTTTGCGAACTAATTAAGCTTCGTGGCTCTTAATTTAGGCTGTACTATAAGAGCAAGTTCAATACTAAAGCCAACTACTAGCTCCAAATTATCTATAGCCGATGTAATAAACAATTTATATAATAGTTGCTTACTATACTATTAATATCTAGTCCCACCTGTCATACACACATTATGTCTTAAAGTCCGTGCTGCAGCTGGCTACAGATCTGTAGCCCACTGCTCTTCTCTCTCTTTATTTATCTCTTTAAAATATGTTTATAGCTGGCTTATAGCCCGTTATTATACCTGCTCTAACACACCAACTTTTCTTAAGCAGAAGGAAAACGAACATGCAAGCATCGCACGCACGCCCTCGGTTGTGTGTGAGGGATGGTGTCCCTTTGCTTTCCTTTCCTTGCGCCACGGTGTACGTGCTCGCCAAAAAGAGAGGCTTTGTCCGCTGCCTGATCCACCACCGGTGCAAGTTGAAGCAGCTCACGCGCGCGCGAGCGGTGGGGGGGAGCCTGTGCTGCTGCCGTGACTTTACCCTGTGGAGAGGCGAGGGCGTCGTACGCGAGCAAGCTAGGCTGGCGCCTCGCGCGCCCTCTTCAGACTTCAGTTGCCGCTTTGCCAGGGAACACCGGTTGGACGACGGAGTTAATTGATCAGCTCATCGAAGTCTGGAGCGCAGTGTAAAATTTACATCTCATTGAGCACGAAGAGGACAAAATAACTTGGAAGCTCACTAGTCACGGAGAATATACGGCGGGTTCGGCTTATAAAGCACAGCTTCTAGGCACAACAGCTACAAACTTCAACAATCTTATTTGGAAGCCGTGGGCACCATATAAGTGCAAAATCTTTGCCTGGTTGATCATACAAAACAGAGTCTGGACATCTGACAGACTGGCCACCAGGGGTTGGCCAAATGGATCCATCTGCCCCCTATGTCGACATAGCCAAGAACCGCCATCTACCTCCTCGCGGAGTGTAGGTACACCCGGAGAATATGGGGCGCACTAGCAGAGTGGATTGCAAATGAACACTTAAACCCTAGCCTGTGGCACCAGGCCTCGACAGTGTCAACGTGGTGGAAAGCTATCACAAATTTAAAAGATGCTCCAAAGAAATCTTTGCGTACAAACCGTAGAACATTTCAGCAAAAGGAGCTCTCGACAGGAAGCCTTTTGGTTAAAATTAAGGAGGAGGCCAAGTCGTGGTCATTGGCAGGCGCGAGAGATCTCAGTAGCTGGCTTTTTTTTTAATTGCTCGGACCAAAGGTATTGAGTCTTGGTTTTTCTTTTGCACTTGTAAAGTTTATTCCTCTTTTATTCAATGAAATTGGCAGCTGTTTAAAAAAAAAAAGTTGCCGCTTTGCTTGTGACCGGCAGCTAGCTTTGGGATCCATCCACCCATCAATGCGCCGGCGTGGTCACCGCGCGCCGGGAGGTAAAAGCGGGCATGGCTTGCGTCGCAGTTGGCGCTCGGCGATTCCCGTGCGCCTGCCCGACATGCACGTCGATGTGGTCCTGACGACTGACGTTCTGTGTGATGATGAGCTCTCTGGAAAGTCATGAGATATGTACAGGACTTTGCCACCAGCTGCGGACACACAGCTCCCAGTAGAATTCACTCAGAACCAGCATTAGTACATCATACCCCACAAAAAGAAAAGATAATCATGCGAGTTTACCGTTGTTGCAGGGTCTAATGCGGCGAAACAATTTCTGTCAAAATCTTTCATTTTCGTGGTTGCATCTCAGATCTTACACTCCTGTTTGCTGCTGCTACTACTCCTAGCTGGCAACCGTAATCAACACGTTCATGAAACAGATGGCCCGTTGGTTTCTTGTCTCCTTAATTAGTAAACTCAAGTGCTCGCTTTGCCCAGAAACTGGTGAGATCTGCGATTGATCCGACCTCGCCCAAGAACCTGTGACGAATTTTCTTGCCCGTGGAGATGCGATCTTCTCATCTTACTATGGGACATGGTTTTAATAAATAGACTTCGTGTGCCTTTCTGCAGACAGGATCAGGACTAATTACCCCTGTCGTCGCCCTGGACACTTGACTAGCTTGTCCGCCAGCACCTGCTGTTGCCCAAGAAAGAAACGCATCGCTAGCTGCAACCACTGCTACGACGGACGCGGATCGATTAATTGTTTGGTGGACCTAATCAGAACGGGCCACTATTCCGACTCCAGCAGCAAGTGACAAATGACAAATCTTGCAGTACTAGTTTATCTCAAAGTCCATTCAGAAACCACATTCTCTTGTGGTCCTTCAGTATTAGTAGTACTACTACACTAGTAGTTCTTAAATTGAAGTATTAACGTGCCTGGTTTTCTTAACACCAGAGACAAGATGATCGAGGGTCTCGAAGCAGTATAATCCGGCTGTAAATAATGCGGCAATTTGGCAGTTTCGCTTCAAGTCCATGACTCTGTGTGAAGCACACGCCGGACAGAGTACAATACTACAATTGCCACCGCTACTACAGTCCTTAAACTTCTTGGGATTCTTCGCGGCCAGCCGCGGACACGTACAAATTAACCCTGCACGAGACGTGCGAAATTATAGCCGTCACGGTGGCGATCCACTGGACCACGTACGCCGCACGCCGATCGAGCTGCACGGCCACAGCTGTAGCGAGTGTCAAGTGTCAACACAAACTCACTCCATGCGACGCGGCACACGGCAGTACGGTTGCTAGCACGAACGCATTGATTCGCGGCGTTCGCGGCTCGGTTATTAGAAGCATCCGATGCGCGTGTACGCGTCCGTGCTTGAGGCTGCACTGCTGCAGCAGTTGGCAAAATGGCAAGTACGCCTCCCGCTTGATCGCCAGAGGTACTGTGTACCAGCTCGATGCGAAAGAATTTAACTGTCCCAGATGGACCACGAAATAATTACAGCAGTTAATTAATCCCCATCGATCGATCTGATCTTACTAGTAATGCCCATGCTTAATCGCCTTGATGAGGGTTTTCTGTCAGTTGTTGATATTATCAATCGGGCTGGGAAATCTGGAACTGTACGCATCAGCCTGCGGTCATGAAGCACCGGCCGGACAGTACCAGATCACCCGTGCCGGCAATATTGCTCCTGCCGGGTGCCGGCTCGGCAAGGCAAGGCTGCTTTTGCTAACGAACCTCCATGATTTGTACGGGCACGGATCATATAATTTCGTGTCACGAGCACGTACGCCTCGGCGGCGCTATAAGAGCATGTACAATGCTATAAGCCAGCTATAAATATATTTTAAAGAGAAAAAGGAAGAGAAGAAGAGCAGCGGGCTATAGATCTGTAGCCAGCTGCAGCACGGACTCCAAGACGTAATGTGTGTATGTCAGGTAGGACCAAATATTAATAGTATAGTAAATAACTATTGTATGAATTGGCTATTACATTGGCTATAAATGATTTGGAGCAATAGTTGGCTATACTATTAAACTTGCTCTAAAGCGCGTGTGCACCTTGGTACGCAGGCCACGCGATCGTCGCTGGGATCCTGACCCCATCGCACGGGCGGACGCAACTCGACCGTCGCTCTCACCGGCAGCGGGAGCTTCCGATCCGATACTGATGACCGGCTGGTGACGACGCCGTGCCGCTGGAAAGCGCGCTCGAGGGTGGCTCGACAACACCGAGGAGGGGACACGATCTCGGCGCGGCGTGCGGCGCCGATACGGTGGCCGCGCGCGGCTCGAGGACACGACACGGCAACGCGACAGGCGGAGCCAGCGGAAAACGGCTGCCTCTCTGCTTCGCCTGTCGCGTACCGAAAAGGCGAAGCCTCCGCTCTGCTTCGCCGCCGTACGGACGCCTGTGGTTTTATTTCGCTTTCGCCTCCGTTTCCCTGAGCTGCATGCCAGGGCGTGCACGTGCCGGCCAAATGATGGAGGGGCCTCGTGTGGCTGCAGATGGGTAGCCACTCATCACCGGTGACCAGGCAGGACAGCGTCCGTGCGTGGCAGCAGGTGTGTGTGATACGATTCAGTCACAGCTCGGCTGTGTATGAGCTTTTGGGGGCGGATCCACCTGGTTGGTCTCTTTTGGTTGGGAGGGCTCCGTGCCCAAGGCTGCCGTGCAAGGCAGGTTCGCCGGTGCTGGATTTGTCTGGCTGGTGGTTCAGTACGTGAGATGAAGACATTATTAGATGGTGATGATGATCATTTGCCTGAAGCCCCCACTCGGAGATATCGAACCAATCGAAATGTCATCAAAGCGTAACGATCCAGCGGAACGCTTTTGCATAAACTGAAAAATAAAAAAAAGAACTATCTTAGCCTCTTCGTCAACCTGGTTGAACTGTTCAACGTCTGAATTAAAGGACCTCCCATGAAATTTATCCGCTCCGAAAGTATGAACTGCAGTACGCTTAATTTTTCACACAAGTCATACTAAAAGATCGATTTTAGAGTCCGGTTTGGTCGATTGTTTTTAGAGTACTGTTACGATTGCCGAGGGTGTTTTGTTTACAAGGATCAGGACACGGCGAATCTCTCGAACCATGTAAACTGCGTACAGCACGCTCTTCACCATGGGCCCCCGTTTCGCTGATCTCCAAGACTAGCTAGCCTGAATTAACGCAGAACCCCTTGTCTCATGCTCGTTGACAAGCGGCGTTCCGTCCGTCGTTGGCTCGTTGCTGCTAGAATCCGAGGGGGATACTGTTGTTTCATCTGTCCAAACATCCGTACTATAGCACGAAGTCACGAACGGCTGTCAAATATAGGTAGTCACAGTGATGGGACCAACTGCTGTTAGGCAACGAAAGAATATAAAGTGTCCGTCTCTCTGCCGTTATTCAGTCGTCCTGGCCGGCGAGCAGGTACAATAGCCACGTATCGAAAAAAAAAGAGAAAAGAGAGAAGAAAGCGGGCTATAAATTTATAGCCAGCTACAACACAGACTTTAAGACGTTATGTGTGTATGAGAGGTATGACCGGATATTAATAGTGTAGTATATTTTTATAGTTAACTATTATATGAATGGGTTATTAGATTAGCTATAAATGATTTTAAGTCCGTAGTTGACTATACTATTAAACTTGCTCTAAGCAGCATCTTGATCCGAATCTTGCTGTGGCCCCGCTCCATGCAGCTACTCGTAGGCCGTCATCGTTCACGTTTTGGTCTGTGGCCGCAGTGGCCCAATTACGTGCACTCCATACATGCGCAAGGAGAGAAACTTATCTGCAAGTCTACATGCTTACAAATTGATTGCCGCTGCAACAAAGATTAACTTATCTGCAAGTCTACATGCTTACAAATTGATTGCCGCTGCAACAAAGATTTTAAGCATGTGGTTGAGAGATCTTCCGGTGCACTAGCTAAATTAACTAATCCATCACAGTATGACAGTATGTAGGGGTCGTACTGATTAACGAGAGAAAACCGTACAAATCACGCCACGCACAGCTCTGGGTTGGTGTGCCAAAAGGGTGTTGCCGGGGCGGACGGACGCAGGGACGCTCTGTCAGTATCTGGGTGACAATGCATGCTGCAGTAGTAGAACAATTACGGCCAGAGCTGGGTGAAAATATCTGTGTAAAGATCGGTACGTCGCGTCATAGTTTACTCCTGTCCTGTCCCTGCAGATCGGCGTCACATCTGAGCATTTCCATGAGGCCTCTCACAGTGCTCCTAGCTGGAGCGTTTCTTAGTAGTGCCATAAAGGATTCACGTCGACGTGGAGCGGGCGACCGCGTCCTAGCTAGGTTTCTTGCCCCCTAGTTGAGTGACGCGAAACTTCGTTGCGGCAAGGGCGCGAGCGAACGAGGAAAAGCGAGGCACGCGCGCTGTGGGCAGCGTTTCTTCACTGCCCCGTGCCCTCGCGCGCCTGTGGAGGGGTAAATCCCCAAATCGCCCTCCAAAATCCCCACGACATCAGACATATCAGACATGCTAGCAATTTCAGATAAAAAAACATCCATCTCCGAAAGAACAATCAAGAACAGAAACAGGTTGAATCACAATTATTCTTTATTAAAATTTGAGAAAGAGAACACAAAATCCTTTCTCTTTCCCAGCCGGCGGTGTACGAGCCGGAGTGCGGCGGAGAAACCAAGCAGAAAACACAAAAACGCCGCCAAGAACGCTGTCGACCGCGTGCCCTTTCTTGAGCGGACCAAACCAACAAAATTTCTCGAGTAATTTGGTAGAGAAAAGGAAGGAGAAATCGGTGAAGAGAAGAAGCTGTCCGCTCCCGCCGCCGGTCGCCGTCGGCTTCGAGCCATCCACTCCCGCCGACCCAGCCAGATCCAACGTTGAACCGCCGGATCCGGTTCTGGCGGCGTCGGAGCCGCAGCCCCACGCCCCGGCTGCTCGCCGCCACCGGGATGCCTCCCGCCGCCGCCGACGAAGTCCGCCCCGGTCCAGACCGCTGCCATCGGTGACGCCGCCCGCTCCCGCACCCGCTTCCTCCTCGCTGTCGTCCACTCCCGCCCTTCTCCTGCGCCCGAGGCGAGACGGCGCCGTCGACCACGAGCTCCACCGGATGGATGAGAGCGGGAAGAGAAGGAGCGGCGGAGTGGGCGAGGAAGGAGCGCTCGAGGGTAGGTGAGGAATTTTATTTCCTTCACCTACCCCGTGCCCCATGTGCTGGGTACACCCACTGTGGGCTTCATCCCATTAGGTCACTCAAAATACATACCTGCACTGTGGGCTTGAGTGTCTTTGGACTATTTTTTTGGGCTAAGCCCCCCATAGCGTGTCTTGCATTGTGAGAGGCCTGAGCTTGCCTGGCACTCTCGCAGCGCACCAGTTGTGCGGTGCGACGAAATGTTCAGTTCCAGTAAAGATTGGACATTCAGACTGCGGAAGGATTAAGGATGGAGGATGGAAGTGATGGGCCGTCGTACGGTCGCGATGGACCCCGTTATAAAGCTGCAAATAAGTTCATTATAGGTCCCTTAACTTGACAGCAAATTTAATTTTCGTCCTTACCAAAATATCAGATACAACGGGTTCTTTAAATGTCAAAACCTGTGCGATGCAAGTCCCATAACAGTTTAGCAGGTGGTTTGACCAACATGATAATTTGACCCGAGTCAACAACACTGAGTCAGCATGGGCATCACATGTTTGGGCCTCATCACCTCTCTCTTCCTCCCCCTGTTCCTATCTCGCGTGGGTGTTGAGCGGTGAGGACAGGCCGTAGCCCCAACACCCGCGCCTTCTCCTTTGTCGCCATCACACCTCTGGCAGGGCAAGCCGTCGCAACGAATGGCCGATGACAGCAGCAACGATGCGGAGCGGGCGAGCACGTTGGTGCTACCTGCGCCAGCCGGCCCGGCCCAATGCGATGAGAGGAGGGGTGGGTGGGTGCAGCGCGCGTACGTGGTCGCAGCAGGTCACGTCCCCATGCCTGCCGGAGTAGCTTCTCCCGCGGTGGTGGTGAGTGAGAGGAAGGTGGAGATCACGAGGGACGATCAATTTGGGGGGGGGGGGGAGGGGAGGGGGGGGGGGGACGGCTGATAAGCGATCAGCTACGCTGGGGAACGCGCGTGCGGTCAGTCGCTCCCTCCTCTAGTCTCACTGTATCTAATCTACTACTTCTATACGTATATCTAATCTACTACTTCTATACGTATGTATATACTATATATACACACGTATGTGTTATATAGTATATACATACGTATATATACATATAAATATATTTTTAATGTAAAAAAATATATACACATACAAAGTTTATATATGATATATGCAAAGTTTATATACGATGTATACAAAGTTTATATAGGATATATACAAACTTTGTATACGATAAATACAAACTTTATATACATACGTATTAAAAAATAAAAAATATACAACATATACAAAATTTGTATACGCCTATACAAACTTTACATACGCGTATACAAACTTTATATACGTGTATACAAACTTTGTATACGTACAAATACAAACTTGTATACATACGAATACAAACTTTGTATTCATAAACATTAAAAAAACCGGGAGAAAACAGAAAAGAAACCAAAAAAAAAGGAAACGAAACCGGGGAAGAAAAGGAAAATACAACCGAAAAACGGAAAAAACAAAAAAAAAACGAAAACCTCGCTCCCCCTCCTCACCCGCGCGGCGCGTCCGCCGCCCCCTCTCCGTGCGCGACACGTGTCCAGTCGTGCGGGGAGGGGCGCGCACGACTTGATCGCCAACTAGCCTTCTCGTAATTCGGGTGTCATCACACGACGCGAGGTGGTAGCTATGGTCGGAGAGGATAAGGGGAAAGCAGATGTCACGACGCGACGTCTTGCTCCCTTGACCAATTGGTTGGGCCACCGGAGCCATTGTCTGATCCCCATCCCTCCTCCTCCTCCTCCGGCGACGCCGACGCCTTTCTCTACATTGTCGCTGGTCACCGTTGCCCACGCCATGCGTTTCAAGATAAGGGACCTAAAATAAACTTATTCCTAAAGCTTCTTGATGCTTTTTCATCTTGGTAGGCAGGAAGTTCATTTTCTTCCCTCAATTATAGCCAGACTCCTTACTTACCTCAACCGCAAAAACATAAATAAAGGGTTTTGAAGAGCTCCTGTAGCTGCAATTACTCTAGAATCAAAAGTTCCCCTAAATTCTCTAGCTTTTCATCCATATTTTAAGAAGATATAATTAGAGAATCAAAAAAAAGTTAGAAGCCAGAAGCTAGGAAATCTATTTTTTTTTTCAGATTCTTAGAAGCTGGCTATTAGCCGGTTGCTTTTTGAATCTTAAGCTCATCAAATAGAGCAAAGTCTCCCTCAATTATTAACCAGTGTAAAGTAACTCCCTCATCGGTTTGTAGAGTGATTTTATCTAACGTAGCAATACAATCAATAGAAAAAAAGTTAAAAGCAATAGCCCACATGTCAGTAATATTCCCAAATCTCTTCCCGTCTCCCACAATTCCACGATATCCCAAATCTATCAAATTGCAGTAATATTTCTCGGCTAGCAAATGAGATCCTTCCTGGCTGCGTCTGAAATTTGGGTCCATTCCGTGAGTATGACACGTGGGTCCGGTTTGACCAACGACATTGGGGATTTTTATATTCCCTTTATTGAGACCATGACACACACAAGAACGGATACAATACAGAGCCACACAAAACAAGAAATTATTAGTACAAAATCAATTAAGTTTTAATTATTTCAAATTTTAAAAATAAATTTATTTACTATTTTAGAGTAACTTTTATATAGAAAGTTTTTACACGAAACATATCGTAGTTTGAAAAACGTACTAACGGAAAGAGGGCGAGGCCAGATACAAGTAACAGGCTTATAAGCAATTAGTAGGTCTGCTTATACTTTTTTTTTTCTTGAGAACTAGGTCTGCTTATACTCCTTTACAGTTTACACGCTAGATATCAGATACACTAGATAACAATACATACTTCAGGAAGCAGGTACAGATATCAGATATTGCTACATACCTAGCTTAGCTAGTCATCAAGCAGGCTGCAGGATGATTCTTGGTCCCCATGACTTGCTTAAATCGACCTCTGAACTCATCCAAGATGTCTGGTCTCTAGGGTGGGACACTAGATAGAAAGACTAGCATGATACAAACCTAGACAACACTATACAAGTTCTCTCAAGGATTACAGGAAGTTGTTCTGACAGCTTCATTCGTCTACACATAATCTACATGTCAGTTTTGGAAGCCTTCTCAGAATCAGCTAGCGGGAAAAAGGAAACTAGAAGATTAATCGAGCACAAGTTCGTCCACCATTGGTTTACAACAGATTAAATTATGCACAGTCGCTGATGAAGGTGGGAATTTGCATGCCATCGACCACTCGTTCATCACCAGGGACCAGTCAGTGTTCTTCGCAAGCAAAGTCTCTTCCTCCTTCCAAATGGATCCTTTATCATTTCTTCTACCTATAAGCAGTGAAACAAAATTTAAGCAGTTACATAGGTAAAATACGATAAAATACCCGTTCCACACTTTTTTCTGACAGGCAGGTTCGCTGAATACTGAATGAAATGGTACGGTACTGGAAGTTGAATTTTGCAAGAGTCGACGCCCGAAACCCTATGATTTGGATAATAATGCTAATCACTAAGTATTTTTTTCTCCAGTTCCTGGGAGATATTGGCTCAAGAAAAACTGCAAATAACATTGTACCATAATATTCCATCCGTTTCTAAATATTTGACGCCGTTGACTTTTTTAAATATGTTTGACCGTTCGTCTTATTCAAAAAAATTAAGTAATTATTAATTCTTTTCCTATCATTTGATTCATTGTTAAATATACTTATATGTATACATATAGTTTTACATATTTCACAAAAGTTTTTGAATAAGACGAACGATCAAACATGTGCTAAAAAATCAACGGTGTCAAATATTTAGGAACGGATGGAGTAGTAGTTTTCAGAGAGTACTGAAAATCAGAAAATGTTTTCCGTGAAATTTAGCTAACCATATGTAAAAATAGCAGAAATAAAGAAATTCTGCAGCTACACAACAACTCTGTTATTAGAAATGAGCACACTCCACACCAAAATAAGGAAAAAAGACTGGATTCCACAAATTACCAAATTAATACGAGATGGTTTGATTAGAGAAAGAAGAATTAATAAAAATTTCATCATATATTATGTCAAAAAAATCCATCATATAGTGCCATGAAAAACACACAAGATAAAAAGTAGTCTACTAATGAGAACACGAATAAGCTAGCATGTAAAAACACTTGTGTATACAATGAGAAGCAAGGGTTTTAACTGAAAGCAGCAAATGACCTAGATTTTTCTTCATGTAATGAATACAAGAAGCATAACACCTAAAAATAAACAGGTCACATATCAGTTGTTTTGAAACAAAAAGAATGGACAATTCAACAAAAGAACTGGAAGATAGCATCTGTAGGCAATAACCTGAAAGAGAATGGAAAGTTTACATGTGCGAAATATTTGTGTTGTAACTTGTAAGTATTGAAGCATTTGTCCCACAAATGCACATCCAGCATTCCAACCTCAGACTAAATTATGCGAACTACAGAATGTGAAATGAAATTAAGCTAAAAACATAGTCAAAAATTAAGCAGACAGCACATAGTGTTATCTTGACATTTATTATAATTGTAACTGTAAAAACAGAGAAAAGTGTCAAGGGCACACGTTTGACATAAACAAATGACGAAAGAAATTACCTCATTTTTCTGCATTTCCATGATCTCTGCCTGCAAGATGGAAGAAAAGAAAATATCAGGACTCTCAAAGGAGTACGCTATGAGCATATCCAAACTTTGAATTCTGTAAACGAGTGCTATTTGCTAGCATTGGTCGGTAGCCTATGGATAAAGCCCTAAAATTTTGTAATAATAGATGGTTTATTGCATGCTTTCCGCATAGACTGGAATAAAAAAAAAGTCTATAAAAATGAGCATATTCAAACTTCAAGTATGATACTTGATCCCTAATTTACCGACATGTTCACTAATCATTTATAAGAAGTGCAAGCTGGGTAATATGCATTTTGTGTACGTAGGCAACAGGGCTGTTGGCATCATGTCAGATATGAAAAAAATTTCTTCCTAGACAAGTAAGTGAAACTAGTACTGCAGCAACATTGGAAGATTATTCTAAAAGAGAAACTCAACGTTGGACACATTGGGCTTTGTTTCAGAGAAACATATGCATTATTTCGAAAGAGCAAGTCATAGTGAACCCTGCTTGAACCCTCTGATGTCATGAACATGAACAGAGAGAAGCAAAGCAGCTAATACTGGGGTTTAAGAACTGAAGCTACGAGTTTTAGAACAGCAGTATAAATCCTTCTTAAGGAGACTATACTGAAAGCAGGCCCTGTTCTTTGTACTGAAAGGAGACTATAAAATCTTATCTCGGTTTCCGTTAGCACGCTTTTCAAACTAGTAAACGGTGTGTTCCGTGCGAAAACTTTCTATATAGAAGTTATTTTAAAATATCAAATATATCCATTTGTCAAGTTTGTAATAATTAAAACTTAATTAATCATGTGCTAACAGTCCATTCAACATTCTACAACAGAGTTTTTCAGAAAGAAACCTGTTTCCTCTCCAATTCCTTGTTCATCTCCTTGAGTTTCTGAACTTCAGCTTCCAATTCCATTGTGTAAGCCTTTTCCAATAAGGAAATTGTTAGCAAGACAGGAAATTTGATGAAATGACCGAATAGAAAGGTTTATTTTCAATGGCTCGGGTCCATTTAGCTTCGGTAACCAAATAGAAACTGATAGAGTTCTCCGCGAAGGCAAATTATCTTCTTTTAAACAAAATCCATAACAGGGATGAAAAAACTAGCCAATAGCCCAGCTTATATAACACAAAGCTTGGCTATAGTTGCTAAGATTAGCAAGTCATGGGAAACTCCAGTAAACTAAGTTACTGCCAATAGTAGTTCTATCATCTTATTTCGAGGTAGGCTCAACAACTTGGCACTCTCACAGAATGGTTCCAATAGCAATAGATGCATAATCAGTACAAAGAATTTAGAGTTTAAGACCTGCTTGCGCGCGCGGGACCTCGCCGCGGACTCCCTGTTCTTGATCATCCTCCTCTGCCTCCTCTCCACCACTTTCTCCACTCCGCCACCGTTCCTTCTCCCCCTCACCAACCCTTCAAAGGAATAAGGCATTGGCTCCGTCGGCGATGACAGGTCGCTGTTCCCCTTATCGCCAGAATCAAACTGGTTCACCGCTGCTTGCATCGCGACGGCGGCGCCAGGCAAGCCCACTGGCACTGCCCTGGGCATCAGGCCATTGCCCAAGGCTGGATCCCCCATGCCGAGCGGCGCAAAGCCCAGCGCCGCCGTGCCGGCGTCGTTGGCACCGGGGAAGTTTCCCAAGAAGGCAGTGGTCTTGGGGACCACCGGGACTGGCCGCGGCGGCATTGGCGGGGGCACGGGGGGCGGCGCAGCGGGTGGGTTTTCTCGGACCACGCCGGCTCTGACCAAGAATTCCTCCAGGGTCATCTCCCCGAGCGTCGACTGCCGCTGGGGTGGCATCTCGCCGCCATCCGCCGCCCCCACCGGCGGTGGCTCGTCGCGCACAAGGTTGCGCCATACCTCGTCCACCGTCTTGGCGCTGAGCGTGCGGGGCAGGGTGAGCGAGCCCTGGCGCTGCAGCGACGTCGGCGGCGCCCCCACGGCCACGCCCACCCCCGCGGCGGAGCCAGAGGCGGAGGCCATGGCCTGGCTCTCCTCCGCGGTCCAGATGCTCCGGAGCAACTCGTCCATGTTCATGGAGCCGAAGTCCTTCCCGAACCCGCTTCCACCGCCACCACCGCCGCCGCCACCAGCAAGCGCGCTCTGGAACTCGTCAAACGTCAGCGAGTACACCGACCCCTGTCTCGCCAGCGTCGCCCCCTCCGCCGGCGCCCTGCGCTCCGACGAGGAGGACCCGCCGTTCCCGAACTCCATCGCCTCCCTCCTCCCTCCCCACCTATCCGTCAGCATCAAGCAACGCACCACGCCGGCCGCGCACCACAGGAATTCGACGCCCAAAGAAGCTCAGGATCGCCACGAGTCACATGCGTTTCTTGGGAAAAGCATTAGTACTAGTAGAGAGAGTGGTGGGAGGAGCGAGAGGCTGCCTGTGCCTCGCGAGTGCGATCCGTTGGCGTGGTGGTGCGGACTGCGGATCGCGAGTGATGATGATGCAGCGGTGAGTGCGTGCGTGCGCGCGCGCGCGGCGTGGCGCAGAGGATCCTCCTGGTGGTGGAGCGGAGCGGGGAGTGCGGCTGCGTCCGCTGCCTGGTACGTGGCGCGCGAGGGAGGCGGCGACTGCGACCCGGCGGCCAATCGGCGCGCGAAGCGTGGTGGTGTTGGTTTCCGTCAGTTGCTCGGACGGCGGGTTCCGGACAAAAATATCATCGGAGCCCAGGAGGGATGTGGGGCCCAAGAGCCAGCGTCATCTGTTGGGAGCAGGGGGGGGGGGGGGGGTAGTTGGTGGCTCTCCCCCTCATCGTGGGCCGGGTATTGCGCGACAAAAATTAAAAAAATGTTGGTGTGATCAGAAAAGTTGTTAGGGTGGAGTATGTGCTAAACTACACTCGATGCTTTTGCTTCCTCTCAATAGAAAGACGATGATTTCATACACCTTAGCCACATTTTGGAATCGTGGATTTTCTAAAGAAATTTTACAAAAATCAATTCTTATGAAAATCAGGTGAAATTAATGTATTTCAAAGAAGTCATATAAAAACGATATGCTTGGTTGTGCTTACTGCTATAAAAGGCTATGACAATTGAAAATGGCCGTAGGCGGCAGCGGCAGCTAGCACATCTAATCGATGACAAAAATTTATTTGTATTGGTTCATCCAAGCAATCGAGTTGGATATATAAACTTTAATTGAAATCCCTGTAGTATTACATGTGCAGGGACCTATATATCAGTGAGCAGACCTATAACCTATAAACTTAGACATATGACATCACCCACTAGATTTAGAATGAGAGTATATTTTTTAAAACCCCACTGTTATTGTTCAGGCTACACAAAACCACGTAAACTTTAGTGTTTGTTACTTGATACTCACAAACCGTACTCTTAATCAGTTTGCTTTAGTATTTATTAAAATAATATATATTCTACTTAGATAGTTGTAACATTTATATATTTATGCGATGGATAGTAGATCAGAAATAGTAAATAACGTGGTTTTCTAAAACTTTAAGGTCACAAAACCTGAGTTAAATGTTTGGTAAAAATCTTTATGGTTTTGCAGAACTTGGACCGTAGTCCTTGGGTTATATAAAATTTACTCTTAAAATTAATAACCAAAATTTTGATACTGCAAGGGGTAATTAAGAAGCAAAATTTTAAGATTTGTATGACCATGGTTTCAGCTGAATGCCACTATGCCATGATGAGTGAGATTGGAGAACCAAGTTGTACCAAAAGAAAAGTTTTCATATAACATGTCTAGTCTGTTATATTTACAGACAGGTCCCCTGAGAGTTTGATGAGACGCATTGGAGAATTTGGTTAGACGATCACATAATCAAGAAGAAAAGGAGGGCAAGATTATTGATCCGACGATCACGTAGAGAGGCACGCCAGACAGCGGATTAGTTCACGTCAAAGTATCTTATCCGTGCAGGCAAAAAGGTCCACAGGATATTGTAAAGTATGCCATCTATATTTGTGAACGAGAAAAAGAAAATAAGATGCTGAAATGTTATGCATAACATTCAGAGTGATCTAAAGAATCCCGGAGTATTTTTATTTTGAAGTTGGAGCAGCGATACCGATTATTTTTTTAAAAAAAAAATTGCGATGGCAATACTATCATTTATCAACATTCAGTAACGCCTATGTGTTCCAATAGGAATTACAAGAAACAGCTCATTACAGAAATGGGAGAGTTGTTCTGCGAAGAGCTTGTCAAATTGCCATGAAATTCAAACAGAATCTCTATTTTCCTGTATTCCAAATAGACCTATATTTTTCTCCAACACATGCTATTGTAACTGTGTATGCAAATGTAGCATACGCTAGCTAAATCTATTGCATTCCACCTGGTTCCCTTTCACAGTCCAGTAGAGTTTTCCAGCATGAATCACAGTAAGGCACTGCATTCCCTCTGACTGGAACATTCCCTTCTTATCCGTTGGAATTGTGGTACAAATGATACATATCTGCTTTGTTTTCATCGCACACAAACTCATAGCATCTAGAATGTTGCTAATGGGTAATGAATGATAGAGGAGGACCTTATCAATTATCATTGTGCTAAGATATCAATCAGGCACATGGGATGTGTGCAGAAGCATTTCACCTTTCCTTCGTGGCACCATTTTCTCTTGTCCCCCCATGGCAGAATCGAAACTAACACAAAGCAGAACTGTAGAAATATATATCATGATAATGCATGGTCCCCCATTGTAGCAGCAGCATCTTGTCAAAATTCCAGGGGAGATAATTTCCATCTGCTGGATCATCTTTATTCTGTAAATCTCTGAACTTCACTAAGTCAACACGAGCGTGATGATAACACGAAGAATTACTTTAGGTCCTGTTCCCTAAACATGACAAAAGTTTTGATGTAAAAACATAAGCATGCATGGAATATTTGGTTCACTGAAATGTTGCCTAATTATTGAGCGATATGGAAGTTGCGGGGCAGCAACAGTAAAAGGGTAAACATGTGGTATCAGACAGCCACAGATTACAGGAAATATATTAGTATGCATGCTAATAATTGACCCCTTTTTGTTATCATAATATTGTCGATTTTCCTCAAAACATTACAAGGTAAGCAGTAGCGAACTGTTCACGTCTCCAGCATACTAACAAGAATTATATCAATGTTAATTAGAAGACAGATGTGTATGATTACTTATTTATGAAGGACATAAATAAATTTGAGGCAATCTACTAGGATCATGCTGACTGTACAACCTAAGCTGGTACCCCTCCACTAAAGGTCAGTAAGCTAGTTGCATCTAAGAATTTTATGAATACAGGTATACCTTTAGGATCTACGTAATCTGAATAATTGGTTTGAAACATGGAATATGTCATAGAACATAACATAATTCTGAAAAGGTATTTGGGTGAATGGTATGCAGTTACAAAAAAATATATCTACATCAAGGTAGGTGAAATAAACTAAAATAATATGCATGCATCATCGGTGCACTAAAATACACGTAATTGTTCATTTGTTCCCCTCAATGATACTCAGAAGAGGGTACTGGGAAATTTATTGTTTTCATAATTCTCCCCGTTGCAACTGTTAGATCTCAATAATGATACTGCTGTAATGTTAACAGTTACATCCTGTAGGATGTAATAGCATTATCAAGCGTTGGATCAGTGTTAAATGAATTCTCTAAACAATTTTGGTGTACTGTAAAAAAAAAAAATCCTTACAGGTATAATATTATTAAAACAGGAAACACTGGAGAATTCATCAAAAAACATTTAAAGTATCACAGGAGTCAGAATGCAACTTACTCATACTACATGACACTAGAAGGCATGGCAAGTGAAGCAGCCACTCAGAGAGCTGATCTGGCCGTTCTTGTTAAGGTGTGATGTCCTTTTAGCCTTCCCGGAAGATTGCTCATCCTGGTTTGCTGCTGCAGTTTCACGCATTACCTGTGCTCTTCTTTGTGCAGACCTGAGGGTGTTCCAAATCTTGTCCAGTGAAGATGATCTCTTTTTCTCGATTTTCATCTGACATAACAAAAGCATGCGTATAGTGTAAGGTCAAATGTACATCAGTGGAAAAGAATCCAGCGATTTACATGAGCGTTAATTAAACTTTGAGAATTTTGGTTGTGTATACAGTATATAGGCTCTTTACAACAACATAAATAAGTCCGATAAAACAGGCCTATAAAACTGTTAGAAGTAAAGAAGTAAAGAGAAGAGCATACATACCACTAACTTTTGGATTGCTGCCTCAGCCTTGGCTTTTTGGAGGTGTTCCCAAGCAGTAATTTTTTCTTGCTCTCTCTCAACCCTTTTAACATTGAATGAAGTGATTAGCATTTCACGGCTTGATGGTGTAAATTTAAGTTGCAAGTTCTTGGAAAATATTAAAGCATTGGATAACTTGCGTACTATAACAGATAAGAAAGACATGCAGCATTCTTCCCCTAAATTAATCTTCCAAGTCTTATAGTAGTAATTTAGTGGTTCAACGTAATAAAGTTATGTCCGAAGAAAATACTACTCAAACTCATCTGAAAGACCAAAACAATTGGTGGTCTCTTATTTTGATATGGATTTTGCTTCTGTTAGTACTTTAGTGGTTCAGCGTAATAAAGTTATGTCCGAAGAAAATGCTATTCAAACTCATCTGGAGGACCAAAACAATTGGTGGTCGCTTACTTTGATATGGACTTTGCTTCTGTTAATTCCCAGGAAGAAGACTTAGACTCCACTGTCTTTTTCTTCACCTCTATAACATTTGTTGAGTTCTTGCTAGATGCTCGTGTAACATGTTTCTTGGACCACCTGGTAAGAGTCACTCGATCGTCCATATGCACATCCCTGATAACATCAGAGAAACAATTCTCCTTTTCTCTGACCTGGTGTGTCGTAAGCAAATGGATAAATGGGGTACTGACACTGGGTGAAGATGACCGACTTAGATTTGGGCTTGTTTGAGTTGCCACATCCTTCCGCAAAATTATAGGGGTGATAATGGAGGCTGAATCTTCTGTTATTCCAACCTGTTCATCTGAATCAGAAACCAAACAAGAAGGTACAAACATAAGACTGACTTGATCTGTTGTGTACAGAATAAGACTAACTTTCTATGATGTTATGTTGACGATCCAAGGATAAAACCAGCTATCAAAATACTAATTGACAAAAAAAACATCATTTACAGTGGCAAGGCCATGAGGAACTCCGCAGTATTGAGATGCTTTGGCAAATAGAGAGGATACCTCAAAACACCAGGCTGCCTTCAGAACAATTATGGATCAACTCAAAACTGAAAGGCAGGCAGAAAAGGAATGAATTGCAAACGAGAATAATTTATAAATACCTTGTACAGACGCTTGGGTGCTAGGCAATGAAGGCGATGACTCAATTGCAGTATCCAGTCGTCGACGAACTCTGTTATATTGAGTAGCATGAGACCCACCATTTGCCAGACAAGACTTGCCTCCAATGCCAATGCTGGCCTCCTCACCAGCTGTTCTGCTCATATACCTCCCAATATTATCTTTCTCTCCACAATAATGTTCTGGTATCAGTACTCCAGCCAAGAAAGGCGAATTTGCTGTCAAATGTCCAATTCTCCCATTGTCAAGCAATGACACAGATGAGTATTGTCCACCAAATTTTCCAGGAGGCCCTAATGGACCACTTTTGGACTTTGGTCGCCGAGCAGGAGCAAATGAAGTCTTCTCGAGCACATCACTCGAATTCGGACTGAAGATCCATCTCTCTGCATCCTCCCATTTGGAGGGCAATGTCCTCCCATTGCTGAAGGGAAATGCCATGCTGCTGCCTGGGTACCTCCTGTTACCTTTGGAAGCAAGCGGTACTCTCTCAGAGCTCCACCCCTTTTGGTAACCAAATACTGATGAACGATGCCGCCAATAGTTCGGTGTTCTGGGACTAGGAAAAACGTCTGATCTGATGAACGATGATGACACAAGACCCTTGTTCATCAAACCCACACCCCCAACCACAAAGCCCGGAGAAAGAGGGGCTCCATTGAACCCGGGGCTGCCGCTGCCAAAGTCCAGAGAGGCTGGCCGTTGCTTCAACCCCTTCCTACCCTGCAAAAGAACAGCTTCTGACCGGCGCCGCTGGTACAGGCATTCTGTCGAGCACCACACAAGCATACAAAATGAACAACCGTGTACCATCTAAATTTTTCCATGCAAAGTTTCAGAATCCGTACCTCCGGTGGCACGGTCTGCCGGATTCTTGGTTGGTTCTTGCAGCTGTGCCCAGTCCCCTTCCACCACCCCACACAACACCTCGTCCCCCTCCTCGTCGTGTGGCTCGGCGAATGCTGCAGAGGCTTCAGCGAGAACAGAACTCCTTTTTAAGGGCTGTAAAGTTGCGCTCCAACCGAGCAAGAACACTGGCAAGAATACAAACTGTGAGCTGTGAACAGCATTGTGCTCACCATTGGAGGATGGAGTGGCCACCCCATCTGTCTCCAGATCTGTGTCTGGGTCGCCATCAGCACGCACGAACCCAGCCAAAGGCTGCAACCAACCATCAGCTTAGCCTCACTGATCATAAAAGCTAGTACCTACTAATTCTCAAACAGAGAACAAAGGTGAAGAGAATCCAACAGGCAACAGAGCCCCCATTTTCTCATGTCAAGGAAAAAAGCACCCTCCTTTCTCCTCTTGCTAAGGATCCAAGATGGTGACGATGATGCATTGATTCCTACTGTCTTAAAAAGGTCTGGGCCCTCCTGCTTTGTCTCAATTGCTAGAATTACCAACTAGGCATTTCGCTAGTTATTTATAAAGATTTTGCAGTTTGCTTAGCATGGAGTTTCTTGATTATACTATCGCATCTAAACGCGTTGTTGCGAACTTGCTGTCACCTGAGAAAAGCTATCTGCTACTGAGATCTGCGTGGCACATTGGCAAGTGGCAACAACCACCCTGTAAAGTTAAATCTTTTCCTTAACTGAGGTGAATAGCATCTCAAAATTAACAATCTTTTTCTTCCTCATGGCGCAAATTGCAGAGTTTGGTGCCCAATAAAAAGAAAGAAATCGCCCATGACTAATGCTAAAGGAAATCAACAAAAAAGTAGTACTAGCGATGCAGGGAGCAAGACGAACCGAGTCACAGCCGAAGGAGCCGCAGCCGCTGCTCCCGCCGCCGCCAGTCGAGCTCGCCGAGTAGCCATCGTCGGCCTCCTCTCCCCACCGCCGCCGCCGCCGCATTGGCCCCCCCGAAGCTGACACCGCCGCCAACTCCTCCTCTAGCTCCTCCTGCACGACGCCCCGAAACCCCAACGGGGTGTCACCACCAGCACACCGCATTCTCTCCATATAACTTCTACCCGCCACCACTCACGCCGGCGAGCTCTTTAACAGCACAGCACAAGTACAATCAAAGCGACGGGTCTGGAGGCGTGATGAGGAGTACGTTGGCGTTTAATAGAAGTGGCCGAGGGGATCGCAACGTGGCGGCATGGAAGGGTGATGGACCGATGGCAAGTACAGCATCTCGAGGAGAGGAGGAGTCTGTCTGACGCGAGCCAGTCACCGAGCTCCGCAGCTCCGCTGCTCATCATCAACGTGAGCGGCGTTGCAGTAGCAGGACTAGTGGATTACTAACGTGGCGTCTCAGGATAACTCCGATCGTTTTGGTCGGCGCTTCCCGTCCTGTTCATCTCATCTGGTGCCGGCAACGTTTTCGGCGTCGGCATCAGTTAAACCAAAACACTGGTGATTTGAATTTGGTACTTATCTCGTGGTTAATCAGTTAATCACCATGCCTAAGCTAGTTCAAGAGGTTATTAGCAAGAGTCATATGAACAAGAAGATGAGTTAAACAAGATCATCACTGTGCTGGCGGCAAGACGACGAACGAATGCCATGCGGTGGATTCAGCCATTCAGGTTTGGATTGGTCCCATCGTCCGGCGCCTCCCGGGCCAGCTGCCGCTGGAACGACAGCAACCCGTCACTGCAGCCTGCCGAGATCAATTCATTCTGCATATGTTTGGCTGGCAGATCAAGAATGCCGTGACGGGGGTGCACGCTGACGGTAAAACGCTGAAGTTTTTCACGGGATTCGGCGGCCGGGCCGGCAGGTCGAACTGTCGAAGCGTGTGGTTACAGTTAGATTTGTTAGCGGCAACCGACAGCCAGCTATGATGCTGCATTGCCACAAGCATAGGATGGTTACGGTTCATTGAACTTGATCACGCCATGATGAAATTAAACTTGGATATGAGATCAGTATTATATCATTGGCATCTGTCGTTGGTTGGAGCATCAAGGAGGACCGTTCCTACCGGGCAATTATACACAAGCAGGTTCACATGGGAATAAGTAAATAACAACGACAAAAGGTGGTAGCAACTGCAGGATTTCAGGTGATCCTACACACTGTATCAGCCGGATGCTCGGCAATCAGCAGGCTTTGCGAAATCAAGGTCCTGAAAGCACATAGTGTGGGTCGTCCTGAAAGCACTGGTTATCAAGATCACATAGAAGAGAAACGGGGATACAGAACTTCCCGCGGGTCGAAATAATCTCGTATGCTTACATCCAAATCGTCCAACTTAATCCGAGTAATTTTACTGTACTTAAGAGTACTTAAGAAGGTATCATGAGGTACCAAAAAAATAGTATAAAATTTCGTACCTTATAGTATCTCAAGAGATACCAAATTTACAATAGAAAAAATGGTATCTTATGGTACCTACTCAAGGACCGTAAAATTGCTCTAAATTAAATGTTTGACAAAAAGAAGCTATACAAATTAAATAAGTTTCCACTACATATTTTCTTCAATTGAAGACACACTGCTTTGGGTAGAAACAATTAGGGAGAATAACCTATTTGGTCCATCAACTTTCGCTCTGAGGTCGATATGGTCCTTATATTTCATTTTGTTCGCATTGGTCCTCAAAGTCTATTTTTCATTCTCCTATGGTCCTTGGAATCACTAAAAACGCCACGTAGGTATGCCATCTCACCATCTTATACAATCTGTCATGAAATGCCTAATATGCCCTTACATACAACATAAGAGAGAGAAAAGAAAAAAGAAAAATGTCACACACACTTTCATTCGCAAATACTCAAATATATCGATTTGTCTATCAATACATGTAACATAATCTATTTTGTATATATATCAATTCATGGGATTAGATTAAATTATCTAATCATATAAGATTAATTAGTTATAGTATTTCGTATCACATACAAATGGACAATTTAGATATTTCACCATTCATTTTTAATAAGATGATGACGTGGCATTTCCGGTGGGCCTAAGGTTCAAATTGGACCGTATGACAAAGTTTAAGGATCTGATTGGACAAAATAAAATATCAAGGACCATATTGATCTTAAAGCAAAACTTTAGGGACCAAATGTGCTATTCTCCCAAAGAATTAGACATATTAGTCATCAACCTGTGCTACACAAGGTATCATTATTGATACTATAAATATCAAAACTCTAATATTATGTCAATCTATAAACTTATTAAAGTAACAGATAAAGTAGTCTCCTACACACAATCAAGACAGTACAACATAAAACTGTAAAATGTAAATAAAGCTTTGAGGGAATAATATTCGGCACACCAATTAGAATCGATTTCTCCGTTGTCGGATACTCACAGGAGGATCTTGCATTACCAAATAAACTTGTTGATCTTTTCAAATCATGGTCGGTCAAAACATCGGAAGATCTATGCAAGCCTAAAGGAGAAGGTCAAGAGTTGTGAGATCTTCAAGAGAAACTGAGGCACATTAATGTTGAACAACACAGGAGAAATATTGGCTGGTGGACTGCCCGCCTCTAACCAAAGGCTTTTTAAAAATCGTCAATTTCCGCACTAGGTTCCACACTCCCGTGTGAAAATGGGTTTCCACATACGGTAGCATTAAGCCAACCGGCTGAGGAAAGAAGGAGAAAAAAATAAAAATTAATATTCATAAAATTGAGCGTCCAACTAGATAAAGTAGCATTAATCCGATTCACATCAAATTCAAAACTTACCCCAAAATCTATAATCACAAATTCTACGAGAACAACTCAAAATTTACATGGTTCTAACAATTTCGGTGTCAGCAACTAGCTCTAGATCAATGCATGGGTCGATGCTATAGCAGTGAGAACGCCCAAAAGTACACAAGTTTGTTGCCGTCATTGTTGTCGCCATCGCCGAGCAGCAGCCCCCACCATCAACCTCCACAACCCTCTCAACCCAACATCGCTGGATCCGGCACGCCCGAGGTCCTAAGGCTTGTCGCTGCTAGATCTATGCCCGTTAGCTGCTATTGTTAACGCCATGTGATCCACCAAGCTATAGACCTCGCTGCAGTTGTAGACACCCCCGAGTGGTCACCATCATCGTCACCTTCCCAAGCTCCGGCAAGATGAGGCCGCCCTTCCCCTTCACCCTCGCCACCGAGGCCCATTGCCACCACATTTGGCCCCGGCCAAGGTCCGCCGCTGTCGTCGGGATCCTCCTCGTTGTTGTTGCCACCCCCTTACCTTTGCTTGGTCGTCGCTGTTGAGAGGGGTCGAGTTTGGGATCTAGTTGCTGCTAACACCGTCACCAACTTGGCCCTGATCATCATCGTAGAGAGAGGGATTGAGCTGAGGGGAGAGGGAGATGAAGGGGAGAGATGGAAGAGAGAGAATTTGGGGAGGGAGGGAGGGAAATTAAGGTTGTGATGTTGTTGGTCCGGCTGACACGTTTTTATTTGCAACCCTTTTTATTAGGTGGACTATATGTGAAAATAGTACTATTTTTATATGTGGTTCTCATAATAAGACACTTTGATTGTAAAATAGATTTTCACATGTAGTAGTCAATAACCAACTATACACATTATTATATTTTCACTGGCGGGTATTATTATTTTAGACCTCTTGTAAAGGGGTGTTGTGAGTTGCGTGTTGTCTTGGATACTATATTCTCACTTAAATATGAAGCGGCCCATGGGCCGAACAGCCGAAGGCAATAGATAACCCCTTCCTCATCTGAGCTAAAAGATTCTTATGTTTGTTAGCAGACTAATAAATGCAGTCATCCTCAAGAAAAAAGAACTGAATTACTCCCTCCATCTACTTTTGATCATCATTCATATTTCATCTTGGCACACAGATCAAGTATAAGTAATTCTACTTATCATCTATTTAAACATGCTACTAGTTATTTCTCGTAAACAAGCGATTCATTAAAATTTACATTTCTCGATACCCATGCAACCAATCTTGTGTGGAAGAATGAAGAGTCACGCATTAAATCCGAGAAAACTATTAAGAGGATAGGTTGTTGGATTGAAATATGACTATCAAAAATAAAATTTTCAGATTTGAAAATATGACTATCAAAAGTAGATGGAGGGAGTATATTGCTTGTCCTTGTTAATTAGTCGAGCCACATGGAGAATATTAATATTAACGTCTCATGTCAACTTGTTAAAGATTAATACTAGCAAGTCCCAATGGGTGTATTTGTTTTATCTTCTTACAATTTTAACAATATACTTTATTTTTTAAAATATATGAAAATGCTAGTTTTTATATGATGTTTGATCAGCCGTCTTCTTTCAAAATTTAAAAAATATAAGTTATACTTGAAATACATTTAATAAAAAAATCACAACAAAATAAACAATACTTTCACTAAGACACTTGATTAGATGTTATCTATACTCCTTTAAAACACATTGGTGATGGTAGCAGTGAATCTGTCACTGTCACCCCACCATTTTTTTTGCAGTTTATATATATTAGCCTATGATATTTTCTGATATTATGGAAAAGTTCATTATTTCTTTCAAACAAAGCGTTTGTTTCAAATAAGTGAATGCTATATATATTTAAATAAGCGAACAAGTGATACTGATATATTTGATGAAAATATATTTTTTTCTATAATATATTATAATATATTTTCTTTTACCCATAGCAAAGCATAAGTATTTTGCTAGTATTTCAAAATAAAGAATACCATATATATATATATAAACGTTTGAGTAATTTTGAGTGGGAAGTTGCAAACAACGATTTAGATGGTTGGTATGATCATACGTGATCCTTTATCATAATGTCACTATCATTATAATCACTGATATATGGGTTTTTTTTCTGCGGTTGTATGTAATGATAGCATTATCATAGTAGAGAATATGGCTGCCGCTCAAGAATAAATGTACTATCTCAAGTTGGGATTCGCAACTAAAGCAGGTGCATGTGGTGCTAATTAATTTGGCATGCACCACACAAAACCACTCTCTCGTTGGTCGATTTGGGAGCTACTATAGCTTTCTTGAAGGGAGCTGCGCAATGGATTCCAGCAGCAGCGAGATCCTCGTCGACGCCGGTAGCTTCCGATTATACAAGGATGGCCACGCCGACCGTACCGGCGACATGGAGACCGTGCCCGCCGGCTTCGACGCCGACACCGGCGTCACCTCCAAAGACGTCGTCATCGACGCTGTCACCGGCGTCTTCGTGCGCCTCTACCTACCACCCATCCAGGCTGCTACCGATGACGACGGCAAGACGAAGCTCCCCATCCTCGTCTTCTTCCACGGCGGCTACTTCGTCGTCAGGTCAGCTAGCTGTCCTAAGCACCACCGCCACATCAACGATATCGTCGCCAGGGCCCGTTTAATCGCTGTCTCCGTCGACTACCGCCTCGCTCCCGAGCACCTGCTCCCGGCGGCGTACGACGACTCCTGGGCGGCGCTCAACTGGGCGTTGTCCGGGGCCGACCCATGGCTGTCCGAGCACGGCGACACCGACCGAGTCTTCTTGGTCGGCATCAGCGCCGGCGGGAACATAGCCCACAACATGACCATCGCCGTGGGCGTGCGTGGCCTGGACGCCGCGGTATTACCAGCGCGCATAGAAGGCACGCTCTTGCTACACCCTTCGTTCTGCGGCGAGACGAGGGTGGAGGGTGAGCCGGAGGAATTCTGGGACAGCGTCAAGAAGAGGTGGTCGATCATCTTCCCCGACGCGAAGGGCGGGCTGGACGATCCGCGGATGAACCCCATGGCGGCCGGCGCGCCGAGCCTGACGAAGCTGGCGTGCGAGAGGATGCTGGTCTGCGCGGCGTCGGAGGACCCGAGAAGGCCAAGGGAACGGGCGTACTACGACGCCGCGAAGCGAAGTGGGTGGGGCGGAGAGGTGGATTGGTTCGAGTCAGAAGGCGAGGGCCACGCCTTCTTCGCCCGCAAGTACGGCAGCAGCGGGCCATCAAGCTCATGGATCGAGTGATTGCTTTCCTTGCTGGCCATTAACTGTACTCCCAAGAGAAATATTATCGCTATTAGTCCTCCGTACTTCTCTGCGTCGTGTCATCGTGTCCACAAATAATTAACTATTTGCCACTCTTATAAGTGGTGATATGCCACTGAAATCATATGTCATAGACGCATGAGAGTTCATATGTTATAGACATCGAGTGATAAATCTTTAATAACTGTATCTCAAAAGTGACAAATAGTTAAATCTCCTCCAAACATGCCATTTATGTTGGCGCACCCCTACCTTGTATCACGAAGTGGTCGGAAATGGATTATCTTGACGGGATATTCTTTCTTTGTATACATTTGCTCTCCAAACCAATGGAAATAGTTGTAACAAAATAGAAAAGAATGGTAGTGCAGGGTATAGTGACATTTATCACTCTAGTAAGAATCAACTTCAAATTTGGTCTACATCTTGAGGAATAAAAAAGATAAATCCAGATGTAAATAGTACTAGTACCGGCACTATTCTTATGCTGGATTTGTTTTATTATTTCTCACGTGTGTGTTGAGTCCAAGAACTATAAGAGTTAGAAACTTTTGGAGTTGTACATGTATCATGTATAAATACTGTTAAAATTGTTAAGATTTTCTTATAACTATTGAGACGATGTCTGATTTCTGAAGACATTCTTAGGGGATTACTCCAGAAGAGAGTTTCCTCTTCGGTGGTAGTGGTCATCACTATGTTCCATCAAATGACTACATAATCAGTCTAGTAGATGATGCCAGCATAATATTAAAAGAAGAAGACGGCGAGGAGGAGGACGCTAGCCATCTTGATGGAAACTTGTTTAGGCTGTTCAGGCATGTGTTTCACGGGTTCTTTTAATAATGAAATTAATTCAGACATATACCTCAAATACCTTACACCTGATTATTATAAAGGTTGTACGACGAATGACTACGAATTATAAAATTACTTCTTGATTAAAAACAAAGAAAACTACCTAGGTCGTGTTTAGGTTTCAACTTTTTATCTTCAAACTTTCAACTTTTCCGTCACATCAAATGTTTGAAAACATGTATTGAGTATCAAATGTGGACGAAAAAAAAACAAATTGCACAGTCTGACTGTAAATTGCGAGACGAATCTTTTTTAGCCTAATTACGCCATAATTTAACAATGTGATGCTACAGTAAACATTTGCTAATGAAAGATTAATTAGGCTTAATAAATTTATCTCGCAGTTTACAGGCGGAATATGTAATTTATTTTGTTATTAGTCTACGTTTAATACTTCAAATGTGTGTCCATATACTTCAAAAAAAATTTGGCACATGAATTAAACACAGCCCTAGAACACCACCATAAAAACATGGATTTTCATCTATGGTTGATTGTTCGGACTACATATAACTGTTGTTTCTCTCAATAGGTTATAAGAGTTGTATGTTGTTCTTATCTTCCTTAAACCAGGAAAGTGGGATAGCGAGATCTTCGAAATCGGTGGCTGATACTTATTGATTGAATTTTACTCCCATCACCGCTACCGATTGACGTCAAACCAAAGGAAAGGGGAAGATTACATCAAAGAGTAACTGAGTTGTAAATAAGTCATTCGTCCAGAACTTGCCAAAACCATTGCCAGCAAACCTGATACAATAAAGACACTGCCAAGGAACCTCCAATACAATGTCTTCAAGAAGATGGCTAGAATGTCATTGTCGCTATTCCGAACATCTGTAACAACATTTTCACTTGGAGATTTCACTTGAGACACGGTAAAGCGAGGGGGCATCGTGACATTGCCCCCAATAAGGTAAGTAGCGTTTAAAGGTGTCACCGATTTATGTGCAAATGCACATGTCACCAACAGAATCACCAACGACCTCTTGCCTCGCTTGCCCACCACCGTCCTAGCGCTCTCCTGCCTCGCCATGCCACCACGCACCACCTGCCAAGAGGCACGGTGACGAGACAGGACATGCCACAGCCATTGCCCATTGCCGCCTTTTGAGGACCACCGGAATTCGGCGACCCTAGTGCGACAACGCATCAGTGGTATCTGGCATGTGATAACGATGATGACGTATCGCCGGAGCACCACACGTGTCTGTTGCCATCATTGAATCATGCACAAGGAAGCCCGCCCGCTAGCCATGTCGTTGACACCGTTTTGGTCGCTGAAAACAGATCCCAGGTATCGCCAGGTGTTGGATCCCGTCAAGAAGACCTCGCTGCTGCTTTTCTCATGGGGTATCTCCGACACTTCCTTCCAACAACAGAGAGAAGAGCCCCACTACGGTGCTTTCTACTGGTAGTAGAAAGCAATCAAAACCGTTGATCTCATTTGATCAAAGGATTCAGATCTATTTATACTACCATCCTAGTTATTTAGCAATAGTAGAAACGTGGAGAGACATTATTGTCAAAAAAAAAAGTGCGGAGGGGTATAATCGTCATTTAGCAGTGGCTAAACTTTTTCTTCTTCTTTATTTTTGGCTTTTTCGATGAAATATGAATGATGCCAGCACAATGGATGTCCACATATTGATCTAGCCAAGAAAAAACATAAAGGCAAATTTTGCTACAGGACATCACAATTATGTGGTTTTAGCTCAGGGACACCGCAAAAACAAAGTTTTGGGGAAAGACACTCCTTAACCATGGATAATTTGCCAATGGACACCGCGCCATCTAAATGAAACTTGTCTTACTAACGTGGCAGTCGGGAGCCCCTTTTTTGATGTGGTCGGACCGAAATGCCCCTGTGCCTTATCTCCCTTGGGGGAGTAGCCGGTCCTAGTGAAGAACCCCTCGCTGGAGTAGAAGATGGGGCAGTCCGGGTGCGTCGCGTCGGAGACGACGAACGTCTGCTACAGGCTGGACAGCGCGTCCTTGAGCTCGTGCAACACCCACGGCGGCGAGTCTTACAACGCGCGGCGGCCGCCGCCGCCGTCCACCGACGACTTGCCGCTCCCCATTCCCGCCGAGCCTCCACTGTCGCGCCCCGCCGCCGCCACCGGACGCTATGCCTGCTGCTGCTGGGCGCTGCTTCCGCTAGGGCCCTCCTCGGTGATGATCTCTAAGCCCGCGGCGGTGGAGGTGGGGAACGCCATCCACTTCTCTCTCGACGCGCTGAGTGCGGCTCGATGAATGCAGCAACGGCGCGGCTCGCGGTGGCTATGTAGCCTGATGCGGGCGGCCGGCGACGCAGTGCGGTGCAATCGTGCAAGAGCAACGGCTGGCACGAAGGCAGACGGCTTGCAGTTGGTGGACGACTAGGCCTGATTAGCGGAGAGGACCAGGGGCTGCGCGCCATGATGAGCGACGGCGACGGTTGGCGTTGACGAGTGCCGCAAAGTGCGGCAAGGACGGCGTTGTGATTGACGACTAGCCGCGCGTAGCGAGGGACGATAGGGCTGATGGTTTGGACGGGGTTCCCGCCGCCGGTGCACATGGACGCGCCATGCATGTGGATGAGGCAAGAACGATGTTCTTGGATCTGGAGATGCTTAGTGTTGCTGCTGCTTGGAGAAGATTGGAAGACGAAGAGGACGGCTGGCTACTTGACTGCTTCTTGTTGCTTGTTGGATTTGGTGAATTGGATGTGCTCGTTGTTGCTTGATGCTTGAACGCTTGAAGAGCCTGCCCTACAACTCGACGAGGCTATGGACAGGTTGGCGATGGAGACGGAGCCCGAGGACACCACGAGGAGGCGGCGGTGGCGGTTGTCTACAGCGTCGTCGTCTACGGTGGCGGCGGTCGTCTTCTGCTGCAGCCGCGAGCCGCGCCGCCGCACCACCACCGTGCCAGCTGCAGCTCCGTTTTCGCGGGGCCGCTACTCCACCTTCGCTCCGGCCGCTGTTCTTGCACGAGTGCGCCGCGTCGCCGCACGCCCTCATCAGACTGCCTGGGCTCCGCGTGCTGCGCCGCCGCACCACCACCGCGTCAGCCGCTACTCTTGCACGAGTGCGCTGCGCTACGTCGCCGGCCGCCCGCATCAGGCCACACAGCCGCCGCGAGTACTTGTACCAGCAAGTTCTTTCGTCGGTGGTGGCGGCGAATCGAGCCAAAACGGCTCAATACGAAGAGATAAGGCGCAGGGGCATTTCGGTCAGACCACGTTAAAAAAGGGCTCCCGACTGCCACATCAACACGGCAAGTTTCATTTAGACGCCGTGATGTCCATCGGCAAATATCCACAGTTATGGAGTGTCTTTCCCCAAAACTCTGTTTTTGCGGTGTCCCTGAGCTAAAACCACACAATTGCGATGTCCTGTAGCAAAATTTGCCAAACATAAATGACAAATTTACCTCTAATCATTGTATTAGTAAATTATTGATTTACCTTTAATAACGAACTGTTTGGATTATTTTCTACTGGTAGTATGAAAGTACTGGCGTATCGCTTCGGAGAGAAAGATCTCTTGACTTTATTTCGCCTCTCACTGACCTTAGAGCAAGGTCAATAAGGGTAGTCCCAACCCATAACATTAGACATGGTTTCCATAAACTCCACATCATCAAGAAACTAGTACTAGACACTACTCTTCCAATGCAAACACCACTATTTCATATTTAAATTTAATGCTACTTATCTCACGTGATGTCTTGGATATTGTGTAGAAACCATGTCTCATGTAAGACATAGTTTCCTTCTCTTTCCTCATTTATTCACTTGCCACATCATTTTTTGTTATAGGTGGCAACTTATTTAATGCTATGGACATCATCCTAGTCATTGGGTTGAAAATGCCCTAAGACACACTCAGCAGGCGATAGCATGTCCACGTCAAAGTTTCACTAGTGCAGATAACAAACTGTAATGGGAGTAACAGTTCACTTTGTTGCAAAACAGCGTGCAAATTCTTCTCGCCACCTTATCAATGCAGAACATGGATGCTACTCCACCAGGGAAATATGCTAATGGTTCACTTGATGAAGTATTGAACCAAAGAAAAAACAATGAAAATAAAAAAGCAAAACTAGTTTAGACAAGACGCAGGACCAAGATACTTTATGTTTAGTCTTACTGGGGCATCTTTTGTTCTCTATATATTTTTTAAAATATAGCCATATATAGAATTTCAGTGTTGTAAAAATCAGAATATATGGGTTGTATGGGTAAGGTACCGGCACACGATTAATCTTGATGCAGACGACACATAATCCTTCACAACCACAAGCCCTCGCTTGTCTGATTCATCTTCAAGAAGCAAGGTAAAGGGCCGTCTCAGTTTGGTCCTGTAGAAGATTGAGAATTATTATTTTTCGAACGAATGAAATTGAGAATTAAGCGGCATATATATAAGGAACTACGATCGCTTAATCAGGGCAGGTGTTAAATTAAGCTTTCACAGAAGAACAGAAAATGCCGTCCTAGATCGACTCCTGATTAAGTCGTTTTTTTTTTTCAGAAATGCAATTAGATGGGATCCCCGTCCCAACCGTCATGAACGGGATAGGCCAATGACCAACGAATACTAATCCATCGATTCTCTCTCCTGCTCTCTCTTATCCACAAGAGCACGCGCTGCAGATCGGTCGGCGACGAGCTCCAAAGTGGCATGGGGCGTGGACGGCGCAGGACGTTGCTGCTGATGACGAGCTCCCGACGTGGATGGTGGAGGACACGGCCGCCGGCGACGAGCTCGGGCGTGGCGTGGGACGTGGACAGTGGAGGATGTGGCCAACGGCGACGAGCTGTGGCGTGGTGTGGGACGTGGATGGTGGAGGACGTGGTCGCCGGCGATGAGCTTCGGCGTGGCGTGGGGGTGTGGACGGCGGAGGACGCAGCCGCCGGCGATAAGCTCCGGCGTGGGGAATGGGCAGTGGAGGACGTGGCCACCGGCAATGAGCTGTGGCGTAGTGTGGGACGTGGACGGCGAAGGGCATGACTGGTTGGTGACAAGGTCCCGGCGCGGCGTGGGCCATCGATGGCAAAGGACGCGGCCACCAGCGACGAGCTTCGGCGTGGGGTGTGGACGGCAGAGAACGCGGCCGCCGGCGACGATCTCCGACGTGGACGGCCGCAGGAAGCGACCGCCGCCGCGACGTATCTGTGCCCAGCTCCTGATACCAAGTAGGGATCACCTGATATCTGGTAGGTATCACTCTGATATTGACGAGTATCAGGTGGTACTTCATAGGTATCACACATAATGATACTTGGGAGTATCATGTATGAAACCTTCAGGTACCACACAAGATGATATATACCTAGCAAGGGATCATGCGTAAAACCTTAAGGTTTCATGGTACCGAGAAGGATCATGATACCTCCTAGGTATCACATGATTCTACTAAGGTATCATCCATAAAACCCGCAGGCATCATGATAGCAGTTATGATACTCAGTGTCTTGATGGTGTTATTCTTATTCACAGATTTTTCCTGCCTATCATCTCGATCCTTAGACTTCGCCTTATCATCTCGATCCTTAGACTTCGCCTTCTCAGCATGTTGTCCTCCCATTGGCATCAAGTTTATTCATGCAAGCTTTTCTACCAAATTTAGAATTGTTTTGATTGCAAGATCATATCCTTACAAAACACGATTCAGAGGATGTTTCACCGGGAAGCAGAGGAGCCGACGGACGGCGAGGTGCTGCTGGAAGGAAGCGAGGAATTGAGCGTGGAGGCGCGCGAGTACGAGGAGGTTTCACTGGGATGCTCGTGCCGGTGGAAGGAAGCGAGGAATCGCGTGTTTCCTAGAAGGATTCGCCATGATCTGGAGAAGCCGACGGATGGTGCGCACGCCGGCGGGAGGAAGCGAGGAATCGCGCACGGAGGCGCGCGCTTCCAAGGAGGTTTCGTCGGGATGCGGGGAAGCCGGCGTTTGGCGAGCGTTGGTCGTCATTCTCGTTTTTGAGCGCTGGTTTTGCTACAATGCGCGCAGGTGGTGGGTGACAGTTGCTCAGAGCGATGCCTTATCAGTATCAGAATCGTCCCTTTTTTAACAGGATTCCGGTAAATAGCATCTTTTTTTTAAGAAGTGGAAACCCTTGATTAAGTCGTATGTGATGGTTTGCTGTACTTTGTACGGACCACTTACAATAGTACTACTTCCGTACTAAAATAAACCAATCTCGTACTAAGATGTGATAACGAATTTAATAGAACGTTGTATTAAGACGTGCCACATTTTAATACGAGGTTGACTTTTATTTTCAAAGTGCGGGAGTTTTGGAGTAGTATGTAACGACGACTTGGATACACTGTGTGCCAGACTGGCATATTTATTCCGATAGGGAAGTGTAAAACCTCTTATTATCGCGAGATACACGTACGTATTGCTGCATATATACGGTCCCTCGCGGCCTCATGTCGTGGTATTTATCTGCACCACACAACCGCGCTCTAATTGCTTCGATTTGAGAGTAAGCTTTACCAGGAGCAGTGCGATGGATTCCAGCAGCGCCGAGATCCTCATCGACCTCGGTGGCTTCCGGCTATACAAAGATGGCCACGTCGACCGTGCCGGCGGCATAGAGAGTGTGCCTGCCGGCTACGACGACGAGACCGGCGTCACGTCCAAGGACGTCGTCATCGACACGGTCACCGGCGTGTCCGCGCGCCTCTACCTACCACCGTGCATCCAGCCAGCTACCGACGACGACGGTAAGAAGCTCCCGATCCTCCTCTTCTTCCATGCTGGCTACTTCGTCGTCGGGTCAGCGAGCTGGCCTCCTGTCCACCGCTACACCAACTCTGTCGTCGCAAGTGCCCGCGTCGTCGCCGTCTCCGTCAACTACCGCCTCGCGCCCGAGCACCTGCTCCCGGCAGCCTACGACGACTCATGGGCGGCGCTCAGCTGGGCGGTGTCCGGCGCCGACCCTTGGTTGTCCGCGCACGGTGACACCGGCCGAGTCTTCTTGACCGGCGCCAGCGCCGGCGGGAACATAGCCCACAATATGACCATCGCCGTGGGCGTGCGCGGCCTGGACGCCGTCGTACCGGCGCCACGCATAGAGGGCACAATCTTGCTCCACCCTTCCTTCTGCGGCGAGACGAGGATGGAGGGGGAGCCGGAGGAATTCTGGGGCGGCGTCAAGAAGAGATGGGCGGTCATCTTCCCCGGCGCGAACGACGGGCTGGACGATCCGCGGATGAACCCGATGGCCGCCGGCGCGCCGAGCCTGACAAAGCTGGCGTGCGAGAGGATGCTGGTCTGCGCGGCGGCGTTGGATCCGAGGAGGACAAGGGATCGGGCGTACTACGACGCAGTCAAGGCCAGCGGGTGGGGGCGCGTGGACTGGTTCGAGTCGGAGGGTGAGGGCCACCACTTCTTCGTCGACAAGCCCGGCAGCCACGAGGCCATCAAGCTCATGGAACGCGTGGCTGCTTTCGTTGCTGGCCATTAAACTGTGCTTCCATTCCAGCTGGATATTTGCCTAGTGTTTCTAAGATGTCAAAATGGTGAATAATTTATCCCGAAGTGATCCTTGCGATCACTCTGTTCTAAAAGAAAAAAGGAAAAATTTAGACAGCATATCCTGCTTTCCGTCTGGAAGAAAACCTGTTTAGGCTGTTCACACAGGCGTTTCACTTATGCAAACAACAAACTATGACGAACGTAATGCTCTACCTTTTTCCAAACAACGGTAATGTTGTTCACAGAAGTGTTTCACTTGTGCAAACAACAAACTATGGTCTACCGTTTTCCAAACAACGGTAATGTCTACTTAAGCTACAGTGAACTTTGCAGGCTCGCTATTAAAGTGCATCACCTAAGGATACTCTTCTCATTTGACAACAGTCAGGAACTTCCCCTAAGTAACCACCAACTAAAATAACCGCAAACATTAGCATGTGTCTAAAGTTTGAAACCAACCTTGCAACTGCATGATGCTATATGCTAGCTGAATGATTAAAATCAGACTGATGACTATATATCTCCACCAAGTAAATGTGCTGCTCAGCCATTTGAAAAGGGTCATATGTAGCAATAAAAAATGCTACTAGTAGTCATGAAGAACTGTAAAGGGTACATTTTTACAATTATTTGATACAATTGCTGGCTGCTGAGATGCCCATAAAACTCTTATCATTTGACGACAGTCAGGAACTTCTCCTAAGTAAAAACTGGAGTGCCCAAAAATAGTTGAAAACAAGCTACATGGCAAGCTAACTTTCTGTCATAGAGTACTTGGTACTTTCAAATGTAGCATACAAGTACTATATCCAGTTCCTCTTTCCAGTGGGTGAAAGTGAGATCACCAGATTAAGATCACACACTACATTCAAATCCAAAACTCTAATGAAGCTGGAGCCAGTTTAAAGATACGGGGTATGGACTACGGACAACAGGACTATGGTCATCTTAGATAAAGCAACTATCTACAGCACATCCCTGAATTTCCCTATCAGCAGGTTTATGTCCACAAGATTTGAATGTTGGGATGTGGTTGTTTTTGTTAATGGTTCATTAGAAATGAAGTTAAGGTTAAAAGCTAGATTTGCATACGGTAAAACATGGACCCAAAATCTATTTAGTCAATCTCAATTCTTAACCAAATGTCTGCAGAATATTGGCCAAACTAATATCTGCAAGCATTCCAATGAGAATCATTTGCAAATCAAGAACTCAAGCAGCTTGACAAACGTAGAGGCAAAAGACAAGAACAAACAGAACAAGTAGGATAAGCATCACAAGTAGTCAATACTCAACACAACAGAAATTACAGTACGGTTCAAGTGCAATGTCTGTGAAGATATCCACAGCACTAACTGGCATCTTAGAGATCATGACCTATACTATAGGGATCACAAAAACAAAAGGAAATAGTGGTGATCATTCATTGTATAACAGCTAGAAATCCTTACTCAGCCATCTGCTGTAGCAAATGGATCATGGGAAGGTCCTACATCATTTCCAATGGTTCTTTGCACTAAGCGCTGCAAGTCAGCCATGACCTTGTGCTCTCGCTTCGACTTCTCCTCATAATTAAACATAGCAAGTGCCCTCTTATCCTCTGCACTGTAAACTTGGTTTTCCTTCCTTATACGGATAGCATTCATCCTCTGGTGCCTACTCCCACTCATCACATAGCCCAAATCCTCAAACTTCTGAATCTCCTCTGCAGACAGACCAACCTCACCACGTCGCGGGATACGCTTCCCTTGCTGTACGTACTGTGCAATAGCATCACCTTCTCCAGGTCTCAGTGCACCACCATAGCTAATATGACCTTCTGCACGAGGAAGAGGCATTGGCCCAACCGGCATCTCATTCTCCAAAGCAGCCTTCTTTTGGGCCTCGAGCATTTCCTTGAATTTGATTGCTTCTGGGTCAATCTCTGGCTCATTTGTCTCATCGATTTCCTTAACACCAAGGTCGGCATCGGATGGGGCCTGATCTTCCGAATCAGACTGCTTGCTCCTCTTCCTCCGTGAGCTCCGGCTCTTCTTCTTACTGTCCCTCAAGGGGCTAGGGCTTGATCCTGAAGCCGCTGCCGCAGCCTCCTCCTCAGAGCTTCCCTCAGAAGCTGTATCATTGCTCTTCCTCTTCTTCCTCCTGGAGCTCCTTCCCCTCCTCTTAGACTTCTTGTGCCTCCGCGATCTCTTCTTCTTCCTCCTATCCGTAGAGTCCTCGGAATCGTAAGAGCCCTCCGAATCCTCCTCAGCCTTGCTGTTGCTGTCACCCTCTGTATCAGATGAATGGTGGCGGCGGCGGTGGCGGCTACGCTTGCTGCTGCGGTGACTATCCTTACGCCCTTTCTTCTTCCTCCGGGTACCGTCTGATTTGCTGGAATCGGACAAGCTATCAGACTCACCGGAGTCGGATTCAGACGAACCCTTGCTATCCTCCTCTTCGCTCTTATCCGAGGAGGCCACCTTCTTTGGCGATTCCTTTTTCTCCTCCTCCTCCTCGTCGCTGTAGCCATAATCCTCATCCTCGCCCTCGCGGCGAGGAGGGCTGGGCGTGATATTCCAGATGCACCGCTTCATGCTCTTGCGGAGCTTCTCTCTCTTGACGCGGCGGTACTCGAAGTAGGTTAGACCCTTGAGCTGCTCGTCGTCGTCATCGTCGGAGGCGGACCAGGCGCCGCCCCCCGCGCCGCCGCCGCCACCGCGACGGGGCGCAGGGTGGTCTCGGTCCCGAGCCCATTCCCTCTCCACGTCGCGGCCGCGGTCGCGGTGGTAGGGGGACCACTGGCGGCGGCGGTCGCGGTAGGGGCTAGGGGACCGGTCCCTGAGGCTGCGGTAGGGGCTAGGCGACCGGTCGCGGCGGCGGTTGCGGCGCGGGGAGGGCGACCGGGACGGGGAGCGGCGGCGGCGAGGGGAGGGCGAGGCGGAGACCCTGGATCGGCCGGGGAGGTGCACCACGGACGCGAGGCGGCCCTCCGTGCGACCCATGGCGGCGGATCGCCGGCTTAGGTCGGGTTGGGGATTTGGGGGAAGCTAGAGATCGGGTTGGACGCGTCACGCGTGGGGGAAGTGTGGAGGTGAGGGCTTCTCGGAGGCGAAGTCGGTTTGGAATTTGGATCGGCGGTATGTGTGCGTTATTGGGCTTGATGGCCCAGAGAAGGCAGGGGGTATTTATGGACCTTAGCATAGGCCGATAGAGGAGGCAGCTAGTATTGTAAACAGCTCATTGTCGCTCCCTCCATTATCGGCCAAATCTAATCCTTGTTTCTCAATCGTGAAATCAGGTATATTGAATCCCTTATCTATTCAAACTGATTCAATTTGACTCCTCTAGTAGTTCAAAAGGACGATTTTATCCTACGTAGCGCCCACCTGTTAAATTGGTTTTGTTTTCATTTGACGTGGCATCTATCCGGTATTAATATCAGCTAAACAAATTAATTAATATAGTAACACCCACATGGGATCCACATGTTAATGACCACTTTTTTTTAATTCCTCGATTCTTCTTCCCTACTCTCTCTCTCTCTCTCTCCCTCATCTTTCTTCACATCTCATCTCTCTCTCTCTCTCTCGTGTTGGTCTCCAGGGGCAACGATCGACAAAAGAGGAGCAAGAGGCGGATGCAACCTCATAGAGGGAGAGACGTCAGTGGCGCAGTGCAGAGGGGTGGAGACCGAGGGCAAGAGGCAAGTGGGAGAGTTCTAACTTAGTGGAGGCGACGCTCAGCAACATGTTCGCGTTGACTCCTAGCGTCCTTAAAAAATCAAATCCGCTACAGCCAACCATGCCATCGCAGCTGCCGCGCGCACCACATCTACACGAGATGGCACTAGCCTGCGGAGGGTCATTGGAAAAGAGAGAGACAGAAGCTCAAGTTGTCGTTGCAGTGTCGCCAAATCTACCTTCTCATCGAGCTTATTCTTTGCCTCTTCATCAAGCTTACTGCCCTTGATCACCTTGTCGAACTCGTTGCATTCGCTGCCACTTGCAACCTCGCATCGCCCTCGCCTTCGCCAGTCGAGCGAGCCGTGAGGGAGATGCCACCACGACAATGACGATGAGAGGTCGTCACCGTCTCAGGCACTAGAGTCCTCCTCCTCTTTATCTTTCTCTCCCCACGCTCTCTTCTCTTTGCCTTGAGCTTGGCTCGTTGCTCGCTAGGGAGAAAGAAAGGCAGCTAGATTGGAGGAAGAAAGGAATGGTGTCTCATTGACATGTGGACCTCACAGTCTTTGGTCGGGAGGACGGACCGAGCAAGGACTTCCTTCACCAATAGCAAGGTAGTGGACGTCACTGGATATGTGGAAAACTGGACAATGAGGTGGCAATCGTTGTTGCCGGATTTGTGGTATACTTGTAGCAAGACGGAGAAAAAAGGTAGAGGCGGGGAGGTGAGAGAGAACATAAGGGCCTCCCCCCCCCCCCCCCTCTTTTTTAATTATGTCCATATTGCCGCTTATGTGGCTACCTCATTGCTGATTTTTTTTAATTATAAACCTAGAAGGAGGCAATTTGATTCGGTTTTAATATTTGGGTAAGATTGTATTGAGGGATGCTGAACAAACTCAGCTAACAGTTGAAGGAGTAAAAATGAACTTTTCCTCATATGTTTGATGGCTGAAAGCTGAATATGTGTGAAGCATGTATCGATCTGTCAGAGCGATTTTGTGCGGGTGGGCTTTAAGGAGAGATGAAATTCTCTGAGGCCTTGTTTAACACAATGTAATGATGGGCCTCGAACTTGGACATGCCTGTTTTAGGAGTTTCATTTCAAGAAACCTATTCGGCCGAGGGACTCCACTCTCCACATAACTGGATTATCTAATTATCCGGTTGATTAATTATAGATTAATTGAATATTGCATATTACTACAAAGACAAAAATATAATAGAAAAAGAAATCTAAGAAATACTAATCCTTTTAGAGAAATCACACATTCCAATTAATAATTGTCTACGTTGACTTAGTTAATTGTAAGATATTTCGGTTCAGTTTATCGGATGTGTTTATATGATAGGGTGTGAATATTTATGTTTACACACGTGAGTGTATGCATATGTACATGAGCTCACATATAAAAAAACAAAGAAGGAGAAGGAGATGTATCATTTTGTTCCACAAGCTATCAGCTCTTATACTGCTCCTAAGTTTTACTAGTAACTCCTACTATGTGTTAAGAGTTTGAAGCCACAAGAGATTCAAATCACATATACTGCATCTTCACGAAAATACTAGCTATCGCGCGCCCGACGGAGAGAAAATATCAGGCGCATTTCCCAACCACCACCACCTTGCTCTTATCTCCAACCGACGACCAAACCCTCCTCCCTCGCATGGCTGCACTCCTACCCCGACGCACGCTTCTCCTCCTCCGGTCTGCCATCCAATGGCTCAGGGCGGAGTCACCGGCAGTGGCGGCCCGTGGATTCCTGTCTCGAGCGCTGTGGAGGAGGTGCCGGCAGGACGCGAGGGGGCGCTGGCTACCGCCACCGTGGCGGTCTTGGGGTCCGAGCTAGGCTTGTGGCCGATGTCCCCTTCCCTCGCGGACTTCGGCGAGGTGGCCGACGCCTTAGCGGGACAGATCTCTGTAGGCTCCAGCGTGCTAGGTGCTGGCGCCGTGGAGGAGCGAGAGCAGAAGAAGAGGTTACTCGAAGGTGAGCTGCGCCTTGCTTCCTGCTGCACGATCGATCCATATACCATGATGTTTCATCAGTTAGATTTGAAATGTTGCAGTGAGTTTTCGATGGTGTTTCATTCTTTTTATCGATGTATTTGGATTTGTTTCATGTTCCAATACATTCAAAACCGTTGTTTCACAAGCTGTAACAAATGTTTCATTGTGTGATTTGATTGTGTTTCAACATATTCAGCACTAAAACATTTTTATGTTTCTTTGATTCTTTGTGGATTTATTAATGTTTCAGTAATTGAACTTGGATGTTTCATGCCTCAGAACAAATTATATTGTTTCAGTCCATGATTTAACCGTGCTTCATCATTTAAATTTATCTGAAACATGTGTTAAGCTAGTGGTGAAATATTTTTCTTACATATATAAAACAGCGCTCGATTTTTACGACAAAAAATCGGACGCCCGATTTGGTTCTTCTCCCTCTTCACCTTATTGGCTTATTCCTTCCTCCCCTGAGCCAAACAAACATTATAACGTGACGCCGTGGCCAAACCGCCAAAGCACAGAAGTCAGAAGGGCCAGGTTAGCCGCCGCCCATAGCTAGCCGCGTCTGCCAGACATGCCCGTACAAGTACGACCACCCCCAAGCCCAACCGTCGGTAGTACCGGTCACTCTGCGTACTACACTGCATCGCACTGCAGCTTCCCGCCTGCATCACGCATGTTTCGGCAATGAATGCCTCGCACCAAAGTTCTCAACAACCGGATCGAGCTCAAAACAACGTTAGTGCGTACGTACGCCGTACGCGACGCCCCCTACGTACTCTCCTGCATGCGCCGCTGCAGCAATGCGATGCAGGCTGCCACCGCCTGCTCTGCAACCCCTCGTTGCTTGTCTCTCGTCGTCGTCGGCTTGCTGTCGTCGTCGTCGCGGGTACTTACGTACGGAGCAGGGGGGGCCGGCCGGCGGAGACGCGGAGTACTTAGCCGCCGGCCGCCGCGCGCCCAGGCCCCAGGCTATAGGATAGAGCGATCGAGCGAGCAAACTAGCTAGCTTGGCCGGCCCATGCATGTGGCCCTCTCGCTTGGTCGGGCAGCAACACTAGTGCCCGCCCCGGCGCGAGCCCTGTAGCCCGGCAGAAAATAAATTGTGTCCCGAGGCAGGCACATCCGGGATTCCGGGTACGCTGGTGCACACCACATGACAGCGTTCGCAACGTGAATAAATCCTGCCCTACTCCTAGATGAATCGCTTCTTCTTCTTTTTTTTTTTAAGAAGAAGATGAATCGCTTCGGTATCTGTTAGTACGGCCAAGAGCGGATTATATGTTAGATGACTTATTACTCCCTTCAGATTGATAACACTTAGTTATTTTGGATAAGGTTATAGTTAAACTTTAAAAACTTAAACTATAAATATCATCTAAAATATTTGTCTTACAAATAAGAAGACCATATATGTATATATTAGTCTTAAAAAAGTTTTAATATATGATAGTTTTATACATATTGTAATATAAAATAGTAGTCAAAGTTATTTTTTAAAGACCATATCCTTATCTGAAATGATAAATATTATCAACATGAAGATAGTAGCTACTTAAAAAAAATAAGAAAAAAAATGTATTTATCCTTAGCGACTTATAAACTAATATTGAAAAAGATACTACTTAAAAAATTCTCTAAAATTAATTCCAGTATTAAAATTTTAAATTTAAGTTTTGGCAGCGACTGATATGATATAGGGCAAACCGATAAGGCTATATATATAGTATTTTCCTTCTTTACTACATCCAGAGGGATTGTGTTAATTTTCTAGGTTAGTGGAATTGCGTCGGATTTGGTTCATGCATGATGCATTCATTGGTGATGAGGAAATGATCAGAAACTGGCCGGAATGATCCTAACCAGATCGTCATGATCGATATGGTTCTGGGAAAAGAATAATGTTCACGATCGAGATAGTAACCTTTGGTGTGGTCACCTAGCGCATAAGCCGTGAAGATGATTGGATTATATTCAGATATGACGTTGCCAGCTGGATTTGAGTTATATGCATACTGCTTGTATTACTCCCAACGTCCACATGCAGTACAATTACATGTTCAAAACATAATTTCTCATTGAATTTAATGAGATATCCTTTGAAATTATGTCCGACAAGAATGTTTGGTCGCATCATAACTCTAGCTATTTTACACATTGATGCCTTCTTTTTTCCCTTTTTTATTTACCGTGGTGATTAATTAGTATAGTTATGAGCATTACATTTGACCATGTCGCTGGTCTGTCCTACAGGCTACAGAGCTACAGGACTGAGACGTCATGCTCCCTTGTGCTCTTCTACAGGTCCATTTCCAAGAGGAAGTGGTTAAGGTGCATGCATCCTGCCCAACATATTTCTTTCTTGGACGCAGCAGCATCCACCAGCCTTCCTCTCTTAAAACACTTCGAACGAAGGGTTGGTGCACAGGCCCAAATCAGGGCCAGGGGCCCCCACAAAAATGATCATGAAAGGGCACTTAAAAGGGGAGGCATTATTTGGATCAGAAAACTATATGTGCTTAAGCTAGCCGATGTATACAATTCCCCACATGTTATCCCCCTCTCAATTTCTAAACCACCACATATTCCAAATCAGACAGCCGTCGCGAGCACACCACCAGAGCTTGATTTGACATGTTTGTTCCTTGTCGTGAGTTTCTCTCTATGTCCTTCTCCTGGCCTTGCTCGGACCAATAACGATTTTATTCGATCGTTTCGTGTAAATATAAACTATTAAACTATTGTACAATTTCTATAAAGAAAAGTAATTTGATTTTGAGAGAAAAAATGATTTTTTTTCTGACTTAACGGAATGAAAAACGCACACTCACACACCCACGAATACATGATATGCCCCCTAATGCAATCTTAAAAAGATGAAGACCAGTGATAAATCTCTGACTTTTTCTTAAAAAAATGAAATTGTGTATGAGTAATATGAATTTTAGATTTTTGTTTTGAAGAGATTTTAGACTCTGTGCTGCTTTAATGGTAAACAACATCCATGCATGGAAGATTTCTAGATAACTCTTTTGAAAGTCTTTATGTGCCAAATCTAAAAAGAAGATTTATTCATTGTACCCTCAACGACTTAAACCAGCCCAATGTCAGAAAAAAAAAGAAGAAAAGAAGAAGTGCACCAACATTAAGAAACAGAGTCCGGACGGATATGCAATTATGCATATAGGTAGGGAGACATAATCAGGATATGAGGATATATGAACCAAAAAGACATAAAGTCATGTTTCCTTTTCAAGAGAAAGACGGGTTTTCACGGACGCGTGCCGCAGCCCCATTGGCTGGATGAATTGTCCGGAGAGGACTCGACAAATTAAAGGCAAAGAAAATCTAAACAATTAACGGAAAACATAAGAAAATAAAACCAGCGTCCAAAAGTTCGAACCAGCGAGGAAGGATCAGCCGCGGGCCGGGGACACCGAGAGCGAGATCGCAATCAGATTCAGGAGGTTCACGGCCTGTTCTAAACAAAGACAAGAAACAACTGATTAAGTGATTAGTTACATACTTACATGCGAAACCAAAAACATAACATATCTATTTAAGTGTTAATTATTACTCCCTCTGTATTTTAATGTATGACACCGTTAAATTTTTTACCAACGTTTAATTATTTATCTTATTTAAAAATATATATGTTGTTATTATTATTATTATTATTATTATTATTATGACTTGATTTATCATTAAATGTTGTTTTAACCATGACATAAATATTTTTTTTATATTTGTAAATAAGACGGATGTTAAACATTGGTAAAAAAATCAGCGACGTCATACATTAAAATACGAAGAAAGTATAGTTTTATAAAACATCTTCGATATAAAAAAAATTATACGAAATACAAAATACGTCGTTTAAACTATTTAGAAAATATGCTACTCCAGTTGGAAGTACGGCGAGATATGGCGCCGTCCAGCTATAGGCCTATAGCCGAGCCGGCTTGGTGCTGACATCCCATTGGCGCGCGCGTGACGATGACGGCGACGTCGCTGTTGCTGTTGTTATAGTCGCCGCCCAACACGGCCTCCTCCTGCTGCTGATCTCCTCCTCCTCAGCTCGCGCCAATTCATTTCGCCCAGGAGGGATGCACCGATCATGCATGCACCTGACCTGACTCGATCGCGCGAAGAGATCTCCCGCGAATCCTATTCCCGGCCCGACCCTCCCGCTGCGCGACGCGTGGCGACGCCGACGGCGACGGAGCGCGACGGCCCACCGGCCGCGCCGCCGAACGTGGCGCCCATCCAGCGGCCGCGCCCCGGCACGTGGCGGAGATCGGGCGACGGCCGGTGACCGTGTGCCGATCTGCGGCGGTTTTCTTGTACCGGTTTCGATTAATTAATCTTGACCTCGACCAGTCAGTTCGATCCGTCGCGGCGAGCGGTCGTTGTCGATCAGCTGAAGCCATGAGCGATCGAGCGCGAGGTTAATTGGGAGTCGTTGATTTGCCGATCTGCCGCTGTTGCCGACAGGTTGCATATGCGCTGACTACGACGATCTCAGCGATCGAGCATATCTATTCCCCCCGCCGCTGCGTACACAGGATTCACGACGGGCCGGCCGGTGAGATATCTTGCGTGGGTCATGGAGCAAATTCGATCCCAATCGGCTCGTGGCCGTGAACCATGGACGTACGCATTACTCGATCAATCGATCGGAAAGATGCGGATATGTCTAGATCTGCAGCGAGCCTTTTCGTTAATCAGTGAGCTTTGCTAGTGCCACTTTTGTTCATCGTACGTGAATGAAATCCGAACCAGCGAGCCGGCAGCTTTATTCTTGGACCGAACCGATCAATGCTGTGCTATATAAAACGACAGGCTAACTTTACTTATCGCCCTTTTCAGGTTCTACTATTAACTTTTCACGTTAACCACTGTAAACCTTTCTGCTACGCGTGTGATCCTGTACGTGTCCTGTACGCGTGAAGTGTGTACTGAGTTCAGTCTAATTTATCAGAGGAGATTTCAATGTCGTCAGTTCAAAGGCGAGATATATAGGATGGTCGGCCTGTCCTCTGTTGGTGCTTTCGCGCGGAAAAAACTACAGTATGTGTCGTGAAAACGACATGGAAGAGGAAGCGGCTAGCTATAGATAGGGGAATTCATGGATGAGATTACAGTTTCTGGATGAGATTTCGTATCTGGTGGTCCTGGAGCATGCATGGTTTGCTGCTGACTGAATCTACAGATCTGCATATCCTTAATTTACGTGTTCGGTAATGTTAACGGAAACGATAATGCTCTGGAAAACCGTCTCTGTTTTGCAAACCAAACCTCTGCCTTCTAACTAGTAGTAGTTGCTAATTTCTTTGCCTCAATAGCTTCTCTTCTAGTAGAATTTTGTTCTGGTGCACCCAGAAATAGTTAGTCGATCAGTTTTGGTTGACTTAATGAATGCAAAGTTGAAACTTTGTTAGGTCATAAACAAATCAGTACAAAGTACCTACTACTACAAACAAACAAGATCATCAATTATTGATCATTCACAAACCCCACTAGCTGTACGATCAGCGGCGACAGATATATCATAATATATACCATGTGATGCTTCTAGGAATGCCCCGTCCATGGAAGGACCATAATAACATACATATGTATTAACGACCAAATTTGGTAAGATATGAACCAGATTCGGTATTGAAATCAAAATGGATTCGGCAAAGAGTTAGATTCGAAGATATGAATTAGGTTTCTTGTCTTTTATTATTGTTGATTGCAGGATCAAATCAACTGGTACGCTCACGAAACTAAAGGCAAAATTTTAGACCTGTACAGAAGTTAAGCAGATCTTCCAGACCGGTGTATGCTTTTCGCATCAATAATATGCTACGATCCAACGGCGCAGAGAACGCCGATCTACGATGGACCACTGGACCAACGACACCAACCCACTGCATGCGGCCTCCAGATCGATCATAATTCTGCAACGGTTTCGGAACAACAACTATAACAACTACCTAGCTCGATCGATCTTCTCCTTTGCCGATCGAGCTAGCTAGGCGAGCGGGCGCCCCACTGGCCACTGTTTCCGCGTATTCTTGGCCGGTGGCGCACTGCTGCATGGACGACACTGCCACATGCAGGAAACCGATGCGCCCCGACACAAACGGTTGCGCACCTGCCGCGCGGCCGGTATGATTCGGCCGGCCGGTCTGAAGTGCTGCGGCTACGAGCTCCTCTTGCAAGCTATTTACCGTTGCAGGTGTACGTACATATACCACAGAAAAGCCTATCACTACCGACTAAATGCTATACCACAGAAAAGCCTATTACACTACCGACTCATTACTACTGGTTCACTGTGAACCGGCACGTGTTCTGTGACAGGCAGTGTTACGGAGCAACAGATCGAGTACCGAAGAGGTAGCCAGCCAAGCCGATGGCCATGCATGGACGTGACGAGGAGGATCAAAGAGTACTGGGATGCAGGAAGCGCAGATTGAGAGGCAAAGGCACGGCAAGTACGATCTGTGTGCGTGCAGTCGTCCACACTGCCATTGGTGAGCGGTCAACTTAATTGGCCGTTTTAATTGCAAGGTCGGTTGTGCCGTACGCCGGCAAGGACGTACTGTGTGTGTGTCCTGCTTTGTTCTCGTGAGAATTTGATGCATGAGAACGAAACGTAAATGAAGATAGATGACACTGTGATGAGGTACGGGAAACGTACTGCATTGAACAGGGGGGTAGAATAGAAGGAAATGTGTACAGTACAGTACAAGCCTACGATCGAATGAAACGCGCATGCACGTACAGGCTGCGAGTCCAACAAAAGCTCGGAGCAGCCACGTATACGTACGAGCTAGCATGCGGTAACAACAGCAATAATAAATGGTACTAGTAATCAGGTAGTCTCCTACATCTTGTACTACTAATTTACACATGCATGTGATCATGCATGCTGCAGCAGCAGCAGTGGTGATTGATCGATCTCGACGACGACGACGACGGCGACAAGCATGTGAGACGCGATAGTAATGGGAAACGATTGTCTCATCATCATCTATCCATGTGGGAGCTAGTAGCGTGCAGCTACCACGGAGCGTGGTGCTGCATGGGTAAGGCAGCTGGGTAGGCGGCGCCGAATGCGGCGGCGCGGTGGGCGGCGGCACCGGTGGCGGCGGCGGCGCGCTCGAGGGACTGCACCTGGGACTTGAGGAACTTGACGTAGTGGATGGCCTCGTCGAGCATGGAGGCGGTGTCCATCTTGGTGCCGCCCGGGACGAGCCGCTGCAGGATGCGGATGCGCTCGCTGATGCGCTCCCGCCGCAGCCGCGCCGCCACGCTCTGCGGGTCCTTGGAGATGCGCACGTTGCGCCGCTTCGGCGGCCGCACGGCCTCCGGGTCGATCTCCACCGGCTGCAGCGCCGCGATGTGGAAGATCATCTCCCGCATCGCCTCCGACGAGGACGACGACGACGAGCCCTGCGGCGCGCCGGAGTCGGAGCCCGGCGACGACATCGCGAAGTCCAGCTGGTGCACGCCCGCACCGGCGCCGTACGTTGCCGGCATGGAGTTATACTGATCCTGGTAACCGCCACCGGCGGTGGTGGTGGTGATCGACATCTGCGGCGGTGGTGAGAACTGGGGAGAAGGGGTCCCCATGGGTGATACCGGCGGCGACGTCGGCGCCGCCATGAACAGCGACTGGTCACTGAGCGCAGTGAGCTGCTCCAGCTGAAGCATCGTGCTCATCAGGTCAAGCTGCGATTCCGGGTAGGAATTGAACAAGTCGAAGTCCATCACTTAGCTAGGATTTATATCGATCAAGTAACTAGCTAGCTAGTCAGGTATTGATGAGCTAGACACACGGAGCTTAGTGGAAAGAGCTTGAGATTGAGCTTGAGCTAGCTAGCAGTAGTAGTAGCTGTTTCAGTAAGATGTGAAGGGTTTCTTGCAATGGTCTGTGCTGTTGTCAAACTGAAAGGGGGGAAGGCTATTTATAAGCAAGGAGCCTTGACCGTTTTAGTTTTGAGTGGACTACTGGGGCAGTGTAAATGCTGCTTCCTCTGGAGGCTGTAGGCCAGTAGCATCAGCTAGCACTCTCAATCTCTTTTCCTTTTGTTTCCTTTCTTTTTGGCACAATCTCTTGTCTCTCTTTTTTTTTTCTAATTTTAAATTTCCCTCATTATCTTTTGCCTTTCTGCTCCTTCCTGGAATGACACTGCAGCACACAGAGCTTGTTGTTGAGACAGAGTGATAGGACCTCGCTTTCCATCTTTTAGTTTTCATGAAAATGACATCTAAATAAACTGTCTCAAGGGAAACCGATCAGTCTGACATCACAAGATACCACACAACGAATGCCGACTAGTAGTTGTTTTAACTTGTTGTTTAAATTAAACCCTTTTCTTGGCACTGAACCTAATCCAACCTATTCCGCAGAGATCAACGACAACATCTCCTAGCTCGTTAAATATTAGCCGCGAGGAATTATCCGTTCACGATAGCCTGACACGTGTCCTTGCACACGTTGCTGTCCACGTATCTGAAGTGGAGCATAGCTGGCTTCGAAAAGGAGGACAGTGGGGCATAGCCTAGCTCCGAATCGGATTGATGGATTCTCTTTGGGCTTTGTGTTCGCTGAACCGTTCTGCTCTTTTTCCACAAACAACGCGTTTATCTAGCCAGCCATGTCGATTGGTTTGGTGGTGCTGTGTCAGCAAGCTCGAGGTAAAACAGAGAATTGCTCGAAGATTATCGATTTGATTGGTATGAAAGAGGAAAGTTTAACCAACCTTTGTTATTGCTGGTACGAAATGGAGTTTTTTTTTTTTTGGTGCATAAAGCCCAAGTTCTGCTCTTAGATGGACAATTATCACCCACTGATGGGATCACAGTGTAACAGTGATCAGAAGCTCTTCAATCTGTTTGATCAACACTCGTCTTCCATATGAAATACTCGTAGATTTTTTCTAAAGATCGACTAATATGAAATCGTTTCATTTGATTATACTCCAAGTTAATACATATAGTACGACCTACTTTTCGAATTAGTGTATCTTCAATGATGTGCAACAAATTGTTATTGACGTCCTCGGTATTGCTGGCCCATGAAAACCATCTCTCTCCGTGTATTGAAGGATTGTCCCCTCTCTCGTCCCTAGCGTTTAAGAAAAACACAGCTCCTATGTTTCAAATATTACTATCTTTACATAGATTTATAACTAAAAATAGTTATATTTTAGGACAGATGAAGTACATACCATGTGATGAGGACACAACTAGCTCGGATATAACCATGACTACCTTATTTATTAATCAACCAAATATGCATATGTTCTACATTAGATTTACATGTTATATATTTGAACAAACGTTGCTATACAATGAGTTTCCTGTGTTTTTGTTTGCAGAGGTATTTGCTTGGGCGAAGGAAAAGAGACCGAGCGTAACGAATTCATGGATGATAAAAGAAGTTGATTGGGGACCATATCAAGACCTTCTCCAAGTCTACTTCCATCTCATCACGTCACTTTTGGTCGATAGAAGAAAAGAGATAAAGTTTTACACGTTTTGGATTCGGATTCAGGCCTCCTGACATCATCAATTTCAAACGGACCTAGCCGCTGATCTAGAAGGAATTTCGGGGCCCATGAGTACTTGTTGGAAAGCTTATGGAGTCTACTTTCAGATAGTTTTGGTCCCACGTCAAAATTCCTACCGAGCTGCCGGAAATCTGCAAAACAAGCCACGTATCTCATCCAGTCCGAATCTGACTCGGGTTTTGGGCCTTGTAATTGTGTCGTGGGCTTAGCCAAAGGGGGTGTGCGCCCTAGGGCAACCCTAGGACGTCCCTAATCATATTAATTCAGTAGCCGTCATCGTTTAGAGTTGGGCTTTGCTTAGATTATTCTGTTAAGAACAGTTTCGCCGCTAGATCGGTTTGTGGAACCCCAAATTCGTGTACTTAATTATTCATATGCAATTTGGTTACAATCTATCATTTTCTTGCTTGTGTTATTCGTTTCGCATGCAAGGATTAGCCTTCTCGGCGAGGTCAACCGGGTTTCAGCACGGTTGATAACCAGAGGAGACATGGTGCTGCGATTGCGGGGCTCAGTAGCGTGTTTGTTCAGAAGCCGGATCAAGTTGTGTCGCGACTCCGCCCAAATCGACTGTTTATCAATACCTATCGGAAGATCGGGACCTAATATCCCTCATTAGTTGGTATCAGAGCGCGGTTGCCCGTTAGGTAATTTATCTTCCCATAACCAGAAAATTGCCACACAAAAAAAATTTATTTTTACCTAGACAATTTGAGCCGTTGCATTGTTCTATTAGATTTTGCTTTGTTGAATTTTAGATTGCATCGTCGTGTCGAGTACTGGTTTAGTTTTAGAATTAATTTTTAGTTTCGAGTATTGCAACTGTTCATCACTTAGGTCTTGGGTTCATCACTCTAATCTGTGAGTTGTACGTCAGTTTTAGATCCAGTTTTTCATCTCGTCAGTTATTGCCGGGACCTTGAAAAATTGAATCGTCTTATCATCGGGTTTCCGTTTTTGTAGTTTGTAGAAGTTTTCATCAAGCGGTTTTGGAGTTGCTCGGTTACTAGGGCTCTTGTGTTTCCCTTGCTTGTGTTGTGCATGTGAGAAATAACGAGATTGGATCGGTTTTGAGAAGTGGATCAGTTTTAATTGAGTGGTCCTACTCGGATTTGGTTTAAATTTTTGATAGACCCCTGGTCCGCCGGGTTGTTTCCAATCTAGGCCGAGTTCCACTTTCTGCTTTGCCTTGCCGAACTCCTATGCATGCCGAGTTGCCGACTGCCGAGCCTATCAACTTCTGTTTGATATTTTGGTGAAAGGTTAAGTAGCGGATTTGAGATATTTTTATAAAAACGGAACCTACGTGATGTGAGCATTCTATTTTTGAGATGATCCAATTTTAGTTTTGCACTTTGCGTTTGAGTCCCTGTAAAATTCATATTTACATTTGAGTCCCTATTAGGGGTCAGTGGTCAGTTTTTGTTGAAAAAAAAAGTTAAAAAAAAGAATAAAGAAAGAAAGAAAAGGCAGAAAGGTGCAAAGAAAAAAAGAAGGAAAAAGCCGCACCTAAAAAAAGAAAAAAAAGGCAGAAAGGTGCTTAAAAAAAGCCGCACCTAGAAAAAAACAATCATTCATCCTTTGAGTATGTTATCAGAGTGCAGAGTTATGCATTGATTCATATCTAGTCCTTAGTGTTGTCGGGCGCTTGGTTGAGCTAGAGTTGAGTCTAGGCTAGGCCAGTACATTGACTAGTACTTTGAACTATTATTCAACTTTGTATTTTCTGATTAGTACAATTGCGTTCCTTTGCTACTATATATTGTGCCTCCCAAGCTCCATATATATACTTCTGGTTAGCACAGCTTTGATCCTTGCAATCACCACTTCACGTCCTTCAAGGTGTCATGAACCAGTCACCGGTTGTACCGTCCTTAATATTGCTGGTAAGACACTTGTAAGAGCTTGGTAAGGTGCTCCATTTGGCTGAGTTGTTAAGGGCATCACTACACCGCGTAGCAGATTATTAGGGATAACCTTCATTGTTTGCTGTTGTTTTTGTGTTTGCAATGACAGGTATGAGTGGCGCTCCAAATCAGCGATACCAACAAGGTGCACGTGCTGACAGTACTTTGGTGCAACAAGTGCTAAGTTCTCAAATGGAGAAAGCGGAGCAATGGCAGTACTACGAATTATTTGAAACAAAGTTTGTGGTTAAGGATAGAGCATGTCGTACTATAATCGATAGTGAGAGTTGCAATAACTTGGTGAGTTCAGATTTGGTTGAGAAACTTGAGTTGCCTACACAACCGCATCCTCATCCATATTACATCAAATGGTTCAACTCTTGTGGTAAGTTCAAGGTAAATAGAATTGTGAAGCTAAACTTTTCTATTGGAAATTACCATGATACTGCCAATTTTGATCTTGTCCCTATGCAAGCATGTTCTTTGTTGTTTGGTCAACCATGGGTATATGATAATAATGGATCACATAATTTTGTTGCTAATACATACACATTTAGACATAATGGTCGGAAAATAAAATTGGTACCCATGAGTTTTACTGAAATTTTCGAAGATAATCTTGAAAGGATGAAGGATGGAATCGAGGAAATTTTCAAAGATAGTATTGAAAGGACGAAAAATAGAATCGATGAGATTTTCAGAGATACCAGGAAAGATACTATTGTGATGCCTTCAACTAAGTCTGAGTTATTACAAAACGAACGTATTGTTGTGCCTATTGCTTTGGATACTAATATTTTGTAGGCATTTGAGAACAACGAAGGTAATGAGGAAGAGAAGAAAGACGAAGAGGAAAAAAAACCTATACATAGCTCCACGCATGCTTGAGGAATGTTTAATTGACCAAGTGCCTACAATTTCTGAAGATGAGAAAAAAGGTAAAGATAATGGTGCTACAACTGCTCAAGGTATGCATAGTTATGATGTGCCAACTATGTCCACTACTTATGCTAAGTTAGAGCAACCCATAGTGAAAACAATTGTTGAAATACCTTTGTCACAAAACAAATTGCTTGATGTCTCTTGTGATAAAGAAGAGTTGTGCGATGCTTCACTTATATCCATGCCACAACTAGTAAATGAACATGTTAGTTCTATAGTAGAGCCACCCAGTGTTGAGTTTAAACATGTTATTCACATTGCTAGCGAGAATGAAGAGCTTAAATTGCTATATTCTTTAAATACTTGGGGTTATATTCAATTTGATGATTTTTGTCCACTCAACTGTTTTGAGAAGAAATAATTTGCTAGATTTGAATTGCCATGCCCTTCTAATGTAATTTTTCATATTATTGGCAATTATGATAGTAAAGGAGAATATAATGTGCATCGAGTATATATTTGTTCGAATTTGACTATACCTCCTTTTCATGATGAAATGTATTGTCTAGAGGACCGCGTGCATATAAGTAATTATCTATCTAGTTCCTCTAGTTGTTTAAATGAGTTACAGGTTGGTTTGCAAGAAGGGAAGTGTTGTAGTTTTTCGACCACAAAGATTTTAGGATCCAATCATATGGTCATCAAGAAATGTTCAGCACAGGATGTTGTGATAGACAAAGATAAGTACAATACGCTCCATGACAAGGTGAAACCAAGGATGGTTTCCAATCAAGAAGGGGAGGATGATGAGGACACAACTAGCTCGGATATAACCATGACTACCTTATTTATTAATCAACCAAAGGTGCATATGTTCTACATTAGATTTACATGTTATATATTTGAACAAACGTTGCTACATATTGAGTTTCCTGTGTTTTTGTTTGCAGAGGTACTTGCTTGGGCGAAGGAAAAGAGACCGAGTGTAACGAATTCATGGATGATCAAAAAAGTTGATTGGGGACCATATCAAGACCTTCTCCAAGTCTACTTCCATCTCATCACGTCACTTTTGGTCGATAGAAGACAAGAGATAAAGTTCTACACGTTTTGGATTCAGATTCGGGCCTCCTGACAGCATCAACTTCAAACGGACCTAGCCGCTGATCTAGAAGGAATTTCGGGGCCCATGAGTACTTGTTGGAAAGCTTATGGAGTCTACTTTCAGATGGTTTTGGTCCCACATCAAAATTCCTACCGAGCTGCCGGAAATCTGCAAAATAAGCCACGTATCTCATCCAGTCCGAATCTAACTCGGGTTTTGGGCCTTGTAATTGTGTCGTAGGCTTAGCCCAAGGGGGTGTGCGCCCTAGGGCAACCCTAATCATATTAATTCAGTAGTCGTCATCGTTTAGAGTTGGGTTTTGCTTAGATTATTCTGTTAAGAACAGTTTTGCCGCTAGATCGGTTTGTGGAACCCCAAATTCGTGTACTTAATCATTCATATGTAATTTGGTTGCAATCTATCTTGTTCTTGCTTGTGTTCTTCAATTCGCATGCAGGGATTAGCCTTCTCGGCAAGGTCAACCGGGTTTCGGCACGGTTGATAACCAGAGGAGACGTGGTGCTGCGATTACAGGGCTCAGTAGCGTGTTTGTTCAGAAGCCGGATCGAGTTGTGTCGCGACTCCGCCCAAATCGACTGTTTATCAATACCTATCGGAATATCGGGACCTAACTCCCTCATTACCATGGATATCATGGGCCTTCAAAGGAACATCTAAATCCTCTATAAGTAGGGTTTACCTTATCGGAGGAGAGGTTTTCATACCCCGATGGTAAGCCATCGCAATAAGAAGTGTTAAAAAGAAAAAGAATATCAAAAATATATTTTTATTATTATCTTTTTAACTTAGTGAGGTTGTTGAGCTTTTGTTATTGTCGTACCTCGACTATAGCTAGGCCTGGTTAATGTAGAAACAGTAAGAAAACCCTACCCTATAGTGCCAAGAGTAATTAGATACATCATGTTAGGACCTAATGCTATATGATGTAATACTCAATCTAATTATAAACATCTTAATATAATGTGGAATGAGGTGATAAATTGACAGGATCATGAAGAAGCCATTAATGTCGTTGATGCCCAATCAAAATTTCTTCTTTTGTTATGTCAATGCAGTGATAGCAGTAGTCATGTGTACGAGGTCAGTTTGATGACATAGTCATTGTTGCCGGTGATCATTTTGCGGATGTCAGCGTCCCTCCGAGAGTTACCTACTCAGGTCAGGGATGCTCCTTTAGGTCCTGACAACACTTCTTAGGGTCGGGACCATTATGGTTTATCGGGGAAGGGCTACACCTCTTGCACAAGACCGGCCTTCCTGGTTTTATATAGCGTTGTGGACTCGGGGACATGTTCCAAATGGAAATCAGGGCGCCACCGATTGTGGTACGGGTGGTTGGCAATGTGCATGTGTAGGAGCGCAGGGTAGACCACATCATCACAAGACTCGGTCTCAGTTTGTTAGCCGATAGGCTGAGATCAACCAACACGTTGAACCTAAAGGTAGTACATCTAAACCCCTCCATTCTTTGGATGGCCCATGCTAATAATCAAATATTTTAAGCCTAATTAGCAATCTACCATGGTCATGTAGTATGATCAAGCCTCCACTACATACACTCCCTCCTCCTTACATGGTGACGTTGTTCATCCTCTCCTCCAAATGTTGATCGTTGCATGGGAAGAAGGAGATGTCAGAGTTGTGGTAAGGAAGAAAGGGAAAGAAAAGTAGAGCGAGGAGGTGAAGCTTGCCTGAAAAATAAAGGGTGGAGGCACAACAAAAGAAAGAGAGAGTAGTAGCGAGATCATATTGAAACCAGGTTAGCATGCTGCAAATATTCCCCTCTCAGTGAAACTACCTATACTGCATTTGTAATAATTCCCTAAAAATCTTACGACTTTTGTACCATCAAATTAGAGTCAAACAAATGAGAGCTACCCTCATCTCAATACACTACAGGGGAAACGATTTTTAGTCCTGCTTTACAAGCCCCTTTACTACCAGTTGTAGCAACCGAGACGAGCAAATCAGGACCAAAGATCTCGATCTTTAGTACCGGTTGAGAGAACCGGTACTAAAGATGCATAGCAAGTGAAAACAAATATGTGGGATGTGGGATTCGAACTTAATATATCTCACCTCAACCCTCACACACGTAACTATTCCACCTACTACACACATCTGACTTGCATAGAGACGCTTTCCTTTTGAACTAACCCTGAGGCCCCAATCCGTGCTAAAAATATCTTTAATCCCGTTTGGTATTACCAACCGGTACTAAAAATGCATCTTTAGTACCGGCTGATAATACCAACCCGGACAAAAGATCCTCCATCTTTAGAACCGGTTGGTCATCCATATTTAGTCTCAGTTGGTGTTACCAACCGGCACTGAAGAAAGATGTTTTTAAGGATTTGGACTTTTAGAACCAGTACTAAAGCATCTTTAGTACTAGTTTTTGATCTAATCGAGATATTTGTGATTTTGGGTACCACGTCGAAAGATCAGTTCTCTCGTAGTGTACTAATCTTCACCAACTAGCCTTCACCAGCTAGCCTTCATCCCGACTAGCGCAACTCGCCAACTTAATCCCTATGCCACTTCCCACCATTCTCATTGCACTATCCCACTTCACCTCACTGGCGTCAAGCCCAACTGGCTAGCTCAAATACTACTAACCTCATCCCTTTAGTCCTCTATCCCCATTACTACCAGCCCTATCATTTTTCAGTCCGGAGCCCATATCGTCCTTCTTTGTTTGCAACCAGTGGCGTTCCAACATACACTCCCCCGAGGTCTCAACACTCTAGGTAAATTATTCAATTCTAGCTAATTTATATCATGTTAATTAGTATACTAGTCGATAATTAGATAATTATCGACTATAGGACCCTGGTAATTTTTGTTCTAGTTTCATCACTGTTTGCAACAATACCCATCCACTTAACTACTACCTTCTCAATGCCCTCCCCTCTTTCACAGCCCAAGCCCGAGCCTAGAAACTAACAAGGTGAGGTCGCTACTCGTTACCACATTCTTACTATTGGAGAGATCATCAAAGTTATTGGGTCACCAGAGTAGGAGTAGAAGAAACATAGTACACAAGTCATCAAGTCAGTCTAAACATTTCAAAATCACTAAGTTCTCATCCCCAATTTTCCGTCAAATGACATCTAGCAAATCCACCTCATCTTTGTCTTTCTTCTTAGACAAAGATTTTCAATCTCCTTTTTTTTTAATACAATCGATCTTGTTTAACAAAAGAAAATCCAAGCCTCTAAATTAAAACAACTAATTTCTTGCCATCTGTTTTACTGCACTAGTTATATATACACCTTTGATTCAGTCAAAGGTGGGTAGTAGAAACACAATGGACCGACAACAAGCAAAGCAAGCACACACGGGTTCCTGAGAGAGGCAAGTCGCCATCAGCTCTCAGCACGGTCAACGGCCTCAGTTGGTCGGTTGGCGTTCGGTACCTCTATAAATGACCCGGGCCTGCTCGCCCACGATCCGACCGCGAGCAACAGCACCACGTGGCGGCGATCTACGGGAGTACAGACAGGCTTCCGTTCTCTTGCCGGAAAGAATCAGATCAAGCTTACGGCCCACCGCAAATCCGCAGAGTTAAGTGCAGCCGGAAAAGATACTAGTGTGTCCTCTGCTAAATTTTTACTGATGCTGCTGGCTGAATTAGTCAAGTAAATTAAGAGGATTAAGATTGTCTAGCTGCATTGCCGCGTTGTGCCAAAGGTTGATTTTTAGCTCCGGCTTGCACTGTCATCCTTCGTTTTCTTTGTTTGCTACAGCGTGCCTATCAAATCAGGAATGGTGATTTGGTGACCATCGGGAAAATAACTTGGCCTACAAGAGTTTAATGCGGGACTGGTCTATAGTGTACAAATGGCGGTGTCCAGATCGAGATGCTAGCACTATCTTGCTAACAATTGATGGTCATAGACTCTACATTATATGTTATAGCTAGTATGTTGGAAACAGCTCCCTCCAATCCATAAAAAATAAACCTAATATAAATCTGGACATAGATTCGTTTAGGTCATATAAAAAACGAATATATTATATGACCTAATGACTTTTTGCCCCAGCCATCTGTCAAGCCGGAGTTTTTGCTATTGAGGCTCCCATCTTTTGCAGTACAGATTGCTACCAAAATTTTAATTTTAAAGTGCCTGATTTTGATTTATTTTTCATGACAGTTTACTTTTTTATATTACTAGAAGAAATGCCCGTGCGTTGTAACGAGTGAAGTCTATTTTAATCTTATTATTGTTATATGGTTTAGTTAAGATGAAATTCACTCTGAGAGTTCGCTTGGATATATATATTTTTAGAAAAATCATGAACTGCAGTTAGCAGTCCGAGTGTCTCAAGTTAACATGTGAGTTTTTTTAAACAGATTTCTTATATGATTCCTTTTATATTATAGAAAGTGAACGATCTTAAAAACCGACTCAAATACGGATATGTATTTTCAAAAGCAAACGAACTTAAAAACCAACTCATACACGGATGACGAACCAAAATACCGGCAAAAACATCTTCAATTTTTATAATAGAGATTTTTTAAATCGTTAAGAGAACACACACATATATAGGGTGAGACTATTCTACACCCGGGTATAGAATAACTATTCTACCTCTCCCCTCCCGATCTGTTTTCTTTTCCTACCTTTCTCTCTCCCCTCGCGATCTCTCTCTCCCCTCTTGTGCTAAGAAAAAATAAAAACTAAATTCACAAAATTAAGACTAGAACTCATGACCTCATGGTTTAAAGCAATTTTTCCTAACCAATTCACACCTATGCTATTTTCTGAGAAAGGAAGAAGGTGACTGATTCTTATTAAACATTAAATCATGTTACCAACATCCCCTATCGTTTAATATATTGTTCAAACCAAAACACATGGTAGATTAATTTGAACACCATGTAAAATAAAAATTAATTACGTTGCAATTTCGTAGTAACATCACCACGAAATTACAGTAACACGCTCGGTTACTACAAAACACATAAGCTGTTATTACCACCACAGAATTGTAGTAACACGCTCGGTTACTGCAAAACACATAAGTTGTTACTACCTTTTACCACTATATTACTACAGAATTTTAACTACATGGATGTTGCATCCACTTAGGGGTTTGATCGAGATTGGACATGATGGATTCGGTTTGACTAGTTTTAAGCAAGGTAGGTGGTGCTCCTTGGACACGCAGTCTTATTTTCCTTCACTCCCCTATGTACGTAGGCTTCCCACCGTGCTCCCAATGTTCCCGATCCAAGCATACACACACCTACCCCTCTGTCGCTCCCTACTGGCAAGATGCATCTTGACTGCACCTCCTCCTCCTCCTATAGAAAACCATTCGCTGGTTTATTCTTCATGGAAAACCATTGGTAACTAATTGATTTTATATATGTTCTTGCAGTAACAATACCAAGTAATTGCAGTAACACATTATATTACTACAAATTGTAAATATTGACACTCCCGAAAAGAAGTATAGTAACAATATACATAATGTGTGGCAACAGAGTAAACTATGTACAATTGTTTGTGTTGTTTATTGTTTATAATAATATTTCCTTGGAATAACTCTCAAGTCATGTATTACCCACGAATTTGCATATCCATCTGTGTGAGAGTGACCCTTCCCGCTCTAGTCGCACTTCTATGTTTTTTCCTCTCATTTCTTCTTGCCCTAGCCCACATCTCTCTACCGATAGTGAAATCTACTAATAAACCAGAATTGAAACAAAAATATATGGGTTAAAAGCTTACATACTGACCATATACTTGTTACTGCACAAAAGTAGAAGTGTTACTACATGATAGGTGTATGTTACCACGTCCAAGTAGCTCTGTTACTACATGACAGTTGTAGAGTTACTATGTCATTTTTGTATGATGAAAGTTGAATAGGTGGGCCATAGTGAAAGTCTGTAGGTGGCTTTGAGAAAGGTTTGACTGGCGTACAAGTTTTTTTTGAAGAATTTTATATATTTGGTAAAACCATGTTACTGCAAGAATACACTATTGTTACTGCAAATTACACATTCTATTACTTCGAAACTTGTTACTACGCAACATTTTTGTGGGACGAGACCAAACCAATCTAGGATAATATGATGAGGTAAACCCAAGGGTTTGACTCATAAGGTTGAGATATGTTTGCTTTGGTGCCCATAATTTGATTGTGATAGCACTACAACAGTAACAGTGTGAATATTTCTACTCCATATTATTGTACAAACATATCCCTTTGGAATAATTACTCTATACCTCCTCCTTCCTCCAAACTGTTCGAGCTATCCTTGACTCGCGCCTTAGCTCACACGATGTCCCTCCTTGACCACAAGCGAAACTGCACATGCCTTTCCTCGACCATAAAAAGAAAAAAAAAAGGTAATAGCATATGAACCATTACACTAGAGCTAGGCATTGAGATATGTAAGCTATACCTATATCTTAGCTCCAATGCACAACACTTATATACAAATCAACCTGTTTGTGTTCATGTTACTGCATGGTCCTTCTCGTGTTACTACCGAACATAATATGTGTTACTACACTAGGTTAACATGTAGTAACGAACTCATACGCAAATCAACATGTTTGTGTCCATTTTACTGCATGGTCCTTTTTGTGTTACTGCCGAACATGGCGTGCGTTACTACATTAGGTTGACATGTAATAACAGACTACATTACTACAAGTGAATATATGTCTTACCGCAGAACATGATGTATGTTACTACATGTTGAGCCATTATAATATATTTGAAAAAACGTTATTATTCAACATATGTTTCATTTGGTAAGGACGAAGGAAACTAATTTTCTTGACAAAAGGTTTTCTTATAACGAGGAACATGCATCAAACCTTCCTCGAGAAAACATGTGAAACTAATAATCATCATTGCACCATTGCAGTAATATTATGATGGAATTGCAGTAACAGAGAACATACAATAGTAACATGCACAAGAAGAGTAAAACATCAAGAAAGCCCACCTTTGGAGAGCAATATCTCCCGCATCATTCATTATTTTTTAAAACCGTTTGCACTATGATATTATAAAAAAATGCTTATTAAAAGTAGATCCGTCATGCATATATTTTGATGTTGTTGTCATGTTGTTACTACACGTAAGACACAATGTTACTGCACGGTGGCCGTCGTGTTACTGCATCCTACGAGACGAGAGCTGAGAAGAGGTGGGTGGTGGAGGGAGTTAGTAGGCGGGTTGACTAAGGTTTGACCGACGTGGGGGTGCTTTGACCGACCTTTAATTGAGGTGGGAGGTGGGTTTTCAGCCCTTAGAAGGGAGAGGAGGTAGGTTTAGCCTTTGGGAGGAAGTGGGTATAGAATATATTCTATACCTGGATGTAGAATAGTTTTGCTCTATATATATATATATATATATATATATATATATATATATATATATATATATATATATATATATATATATATATATATATATATATATATATAAACTTTTACTCAGAAATTATTATTTTTAATAAACTGTATGGCTTACAGTCAAATATTAGATCAATCGATAAGGCTTGAGTAAGTAGTAACTATTCGTTGGCAACTAGCCAATCTTTTCCTTAGCCTATACAAAGTTTCAATATGGTTTTGCTATACATTATTGTTAATATTTTTTCTTCAAAAAATTTATCAAATAATAGAACATAATTAATTATAGTGTAACTATATAGTAACTTACATATAATTATAGATTGTATTGTATGTAACTTTTATATAATTTTAAACTGTTAGATTTGTTTTAAGATTCGAGCAAGCGAGTAAGGAAAAAAAATCACAACATGTGTACAGATGAGGGGTTTCTATCTCGAGATGCTTGCTTCGTGGAAATAGTATGTTACCGTGTGATTTTTAGAAGTTACATATGAGTTGTATTGTATTGTAGTTACATAATTTTGTCGTTAAATGTATAGATATAGATAGTCCCATTTCGATGTGATGCGTGTATGCTTTGTGCGTGTGCTTGACAGTCTTTACAACGAAATCTATAGGGGGCCTCGTTTGGACCTCAATCCCGGGCCATCCACCTGTATGAATTGGATGGGCTGTTATTGAGGGCCATCCATGTGTGAGGCCTGGGGCTGTAGTTCTCTTCTTACCCTAGGTGGGCCTCCTCTCTCTGAGTCCTTCCGGGTCAATTGTTTGATAAGGCCCATATAAAACATGGCCTGTGCAGTTTCGATCACTCGGCGAGAAAAAAAAAAAACAGGCCCATAAAAAGATAACTAGGGCCTTGTTTGGTTTGATACCAATTTATTACCCTACTAAAATTTTGGTAACTTCAATAGTAGCAAGTGCATATTTGGTTTGCTACCAAATTTTACCCACAATAGGTCAAATTGAATACTACCCAATTTGGTAGTGCCAAAATTTACCAATATTTTGGCACTACCAAGATTTTAGTAGGGCAAAAATTAACTCCAAACCAAACAAGCCCTAGAATTCAGAAGATGTTAAGGATGTAGGCTATCACAGTAGCAATGTGGCCAATATAGGGGCCCTGCCAACGCAGATGAATTTCGGCTCATCCTTACTCTAGTTCATATAGGATCATTTTGGATTGGTGCCAAAATATACCCTACTAACTATTTGATAACTTAAATAGTAGTGTGATTCAGTGATTGATCTGGATAGGGGATATAGAGCTAAAGCATTGGTAATGCCACTCTAGAACGTTCTTCAATATAGCAAATACTCCTATATTGGTAGCAAATCATATATGGTATGAACTCTACCTTACCCCAAAAATTGGTAGTACCATAATTTGCCAAGGCTTTGGTACTATACCCTAACAAGCCCATACATAGGTACATGAAAATACAAGTGCTTTGTAAAGCGTTTAAATCCTAACACGTCTTAAAAAAGGTCAAGATATTTTGAACTATATCCCGCTGCTTAAAAAACGTAAAGTAATCCAAACTCAAAAATGAGTCTTTATATACCGGCTCCCGTCGACTCAATACCGTAACCATATACACAGTACGTCTCTCATCTCTCGTGCATGCTTTCGGGCCTCCAATCAGCGCCGGTGCCCTGTGGAGGCCTCACGTGTAAGCAGCACTGCACAATCATGGCGAGGAAGCTAGCAGTATCAGCTGATCTGATCAGCTGATCAGCTAGGAGATCGAAGAGATGGGGGGGAGCTAGTGGCAGCGCCTGCTCCAGAGATTGCTCCGCTTTGCTTGCTTTGGGCGCTGATTGCAACCATTAAACCTGCATGCCTGAGCCTGACTGCCTGCTCGCATGTGTTGCGCTTGCAGGCTTTAGGTTGGTGTGGGGTAGAGAGGAGATAGAAAAAGAGAGCTCCTTTTGATGGAGCAGAATGAAAAGAAGAGAAGAGAACAAAAGTAGCGGGGCGAGGCGAGCGATCGAGACGCTGCGGGCCGGAGAGGAAGAAAGAGAGAAGAAAAGAGAAGCGAGAAAAGGAGGAAAGGAACACCTCCTCCCTCTGCTCTGCGGCTGCGTGCGTACTACACGGATGGATCATGGATGGTCTCATGGATGGTTGGATGGATGGATGGATAGGGGAGGCAGCGGCGAGCGAGTGGCATGTGATGAGCAACAGCTTTTGTGTGGCAGCCTGCCCCCACGGTCCACGGATGCGTGCGCCCCGTCCGTCCTTGCGTTGAAGATGATGTCTGTTGAAAAAAAGCTCTCAAGTTTCAGTTCTTCTACCGTTCAGTTTCACTTTCAGCTCATTTTCCTGGGTAGCTTTGCTCAAATTAAGCGCAAAATGAAGCAGTGGCAGTGGCAGGTATTATTGGACAATCATGTAGGAGTATGAACAATCATGTATATGTACCTGCAGATTTGGATGGTGGCAAGGAAGATAGAGAGATGGATGGTGTATTGGTGGAGTAGCTCATTGGACTTAGATCAGACAGTCAGATATCTTGAATTCCTGACTGCTGTTACCAGTATATACTCTGAAGATACTAGCTGATAAAAGAAAATTCATTTTCTGGTTGAGAGTAAATGGAACCATGCTACTAGTATCACTTTTCTTGCAGACTAGACGTGCACTTTCTACCTAAAATAACGAGAGAGCTGAAAGTCTTGTCCGCAGCTATTGCTTCTAGGATCCCTGATTTGGTGCTGTTCTGCGACAAGAATCTTTGGACTAGTGTCTCAACACTCCAAATTCGTTCTGACAAAATAGGTATTCTTGTCTGTCTTCTTCCATATTGGTTGCAGATGAATACTCCTATATCATTATCATATGGAAAGTATCACCACCTCTATCAATAACAACTTCTGTTCAGCTCAGTGGCAACCATTTGGAAATGATGGAAAGCTAGTTGATAATTCCATGCAAGATTTACGCTGAAAATACAATGTGGAAGGTGGGGCGCAGGAATAAAGGTTTGTACTGATAGTTGAAAGTCAGGTTAAAGGGGGAAAAAAGTGGGGAAGTTTCTGTTTACTTGGCACCCCAAGGTGTAAGATCTTTTAAACATTTTGGAGATACGTTATCTATATAGTACTTTTTTTTTTGTCTTGAAGACCAAAGTACCGATGCCGCAAGGTAAAAAAGTCACTGCTTTTATAGAATAAGTGCAAGTCAATTCTCCTGCCATTATTTCCTTCATTTTGTTTCTCTAGGAAAAGCATTCAGGAGCTGCATCAGGGACAGATTAGAAGAAAAGACTCCTTCCTGCTACTTTTCATGTGTGCGTAGGGCTACACTTTATCCAGGCTTTTTCCCTGCTTGTGCATTCCAGGGTATACCATTTCCCTCGAGATCTATGCTAAACAAAGAACAGCTCCTTTTTCCAGTAATTTTAATGACAAGTAGTCACAGTTTTGGCTGATATTTGCTCACTGAAAACTTGCATTGAAAAGCCACAGGGAATCTTGTGTCAGATGCTGTGTGAGTCCGGAGCTGTAGAAGTCGACTGTTCTTCGTAGTGATTGGTCCCTGCAACATATCTTGATGATTCTGAGCTGAAGTAATTCTCAGCTTCTAGCTAAGGGTAGATTTGTTCCCCTACCGAGCAGTTGGCCCTCATAATTTCAATCATTCAATTCAACGTGCATATATGTCGTATGAGGCAGACCAGTCAGACTAGGGTAACTTGGTAAAAAATGGGACCTGACTATCTGAGCATTTTGGTGCGTACTACTCGTACATCGTAGTCCAGTACTCCTGGTGACTCGAGAGAGTCAGAGAAAATTGAAAATGCGTTTGTACTTTGTACGAAAACAGTTTCAAACTTGCTGTATTCTTGTAGTAGTAGTATCTTTCCTCTCAGAAAATCCACTTCAAATTTTCATTCATAGGCAAACGATGGGAGCATGCAGGTATCTACTTGCTCTTAGAGTTAGGACATATTTGGTACAGTTCCAACTCTTAAATTTAACTTCAGGAGTTGAGTCTGGAGTGGAGTTGTGGAGCTGCCTAAACCCAGCTCCACAACTCTATTACATTTTGTGAGAGAGCTTAACCCAACTCCACTCCCAGTTTTAGTGAAGCTGAAACTGTTTGGCTAAGCTCCAGCTCCACTCCTCCTGGAGCTGGAGCTGGAGCTGTGCCAAACAAGCCCTTATTTTGCAGTTCTTAAGGAGATATCAGAAGTTACCATATTTTCTAGTACAAAATTTAATACCTCTCGGTACCTCTGGGATTAACAGGTAAAAAATATCTCTTAGTATTAGGAGGTGCAAAAATTCACTCTAAAAAAACTAAATATCACTATTGTGAAAATTTAAACTCATAATATTGAGGTGTTATTTAGATCATTATAACCACTAGAGTACATGCATGACTTTTCACACCTTGATCTGCCTTGCAAGATCCATATGAACAGCGACCCGTACGGAGAGAGCATGCCATTTCAGAGAGGCACAAAATCGAGTGATGATCAAATCAATGAAGCAAACCGCAGCAATTAGTTAGAGCGGGGCACACGGTATATGCCGAAGCAGCATTATATTCCTGCGAACTCCAATCATCTTCGGCTTTCCGTGGGCGATTCCTATAATCATTGTCAAATTATCTAAAGAGTACGCAAAATAATCCAACATTCCAACTGAACTCGGTGTGCCCGGCCGGAAGCATATTATCAGTTCAGTTCATCGTCGCAACCGGATCCGATCCGTACTTTGCCCAGAAACCGTACGTGCTCACCCCCACGCATTCGATGGATCGGTCGGCCAGCGAACACACATACCCGCGGTCCTAACATGGTAAAAACGTACGTGTGACCGTGATAAAAACTTGGCGATAGAGGGTAGCTCTAGCTAGCGACCAACATATTCCTGTCAGGCCTAATCTGACTCGTAGCGATCATCGTAGTGCCTGCCGCGATGCATGGACCGATCGATCGATCGATCTATTCGCACACACAAACGGTGGTCCACGCGTGGCACCGTTCGAAACCCCCCAAAACCGGCCGGGCCGGCCAGATCCGACCAGACCCCGGTCCACGGCGCACAGGCGCAGCAGCGACGGGGGCTACATCGTCGTCGCCGCAGGACAGCAGGGGGCATGCGGATGCAGGGCGAGCTTGCCGCTTGCCGGCCGGACGGCGTGGTCCAGCCACCTCTCCCGCCGGGCCCGGCGAGCCAAGCCATACTCGCCACGTGACGCCTCTGACCAGCTACATGTACGTACGCACCGCGTATATACGTGCGCGTACAGTACGGATACGGTCATACATACGGGTCTCTCGCTGCATGCATGGTAGTAGTATCGTGGCATTTTTAGTTTTTTAGGTAGCACAGGGAGTACAGTTATATAGTAACAGTACGTGCTTTAGCTTCTGGATCTATTCTCGGGAAAGGGGAAGGGTGGGGGGACTGGCCAGTGGAGGAAATGGACAAGGGAAGGAACCTTTGAAGAAGAGAGGGGGGCATGCATGCCCTGCAGCTAGTAGCCAAAGCAGCAGCCCAGCCACCACCACCCATATGCCCCGTGCATGCCCACGCGACGCATCTGCAATCTGCATGCATCCACATGTACGCTGCCTCAGGCCGTCCTAACCCATAACACTATATATGGTTTCCATAAACTCTACATCATTAAGAGACTAGTATTAGACACTACTTTTTCAATGTAAATATCACTATTCCATACTTCAATTTAATGCTACTTATCTCACATGATGTCTTGGATGTTATGTAGGACATGATTTCCTTCTCTTTCCTCATTTATTTACTTGACACATCATTATTTTTAGGTGATAACTTATTTAATGTTATAGACACCATGCTAGTCATTGGGCTGAGAATGCCCTCACGCGCCCGTCCAGTCCCGTGCCCAGGCGCCCGGCTCCCGTCGTTTTCCCCGGTCGCCTCCCGATCCCTACCTCCGTCGCGACGAGGCGAGGCGTAGAATATTGCGAGCCGGGGGCAGCCTTTCGCGCGCACACGGCCAGCCCCCACCACGTCGCCACTGGATCTCACTCGGCTGCCGGAGTAGCTTTGCCATAGAAAACTCGTCGCTTTGCAGAAGTTTCTTGTATTCTTTTTGTTTCTTCTCGGTCTTAGCGTAGCTTTCCATGCATTTTAAACCATGCTTTGTCGACTCGGTCGCGGCGATCGATGGCTATATTCCCCTCCGCTTGTGCTAACTAAAGAACTTCTAATCAAGCAAAGATTCGTTTCCGTGGCACGTTTACCATTGCTTTTTGTACTGCCCTGTATACCCTAGCTAACATATGCATGTGCGATCTACTACCGCAGATGCTTCTCTTCTTCATCAGGCGCTACTACGTGCATGGACAAGTTATTTTAGTACTCTAATCACTAGTAGCAGACTAATTAGTGTTTTTTATGCAAAGTGTACGTGATGTCCAACAAGGTCATTTTGCTATCTGATCGACATTAACGCCATTCAGCACATTCACGGAGAAAAACAGTTTGCAGGGGCTGCAGTTGAACGCGAAGCTCTAGACGTGTCGCCATGCTTATAAAATCGTTTCAGATGTTAATGTCTGATGTCAGTCTCCTCAGTGAATTTGCTGTGGCCTGTAACCGACGTACTAGTACGTTTGGAAAAAGCTGGATGACAGGAGGTGGCGTTGTCATTCGTACGACCCATCGTTTCGTTTGTTCACGAACGAAAAATAATTTACAAATAAAATTTTATATACGTGTTTTTAATAATCTAAAAACAAAGTCTGAATAATAAAGTTCGAGAAGAAAAAAAACCTAAAAATCAACTCCAAATTTAGAGTTGAAAATTCATATTTATCGAGTTGATAAATGTCTCATAAATTTTAATCGCCCCATCTAATATAATATAACAATTTAAAACCTGATTGTGACTTATCCCAATACTATTAATGTGGATACGATTCATAAATCTAGGATATATCCCATCTAACGATGGCAATTTAACACGTTTGTCTGTTTACCCGTGGGTAAAAACCCTAATAGAGTTGGGTTTGTTCAACATTTAGTACCCATGGATTTTTATTGGGTCAAAACCTATACCCAACGGGCATACGGGCACGGGCATAGGTAGTCACTGCATATGCCCGCTTCGCCCGTTTACCCGCAAAAGCCAACTAACAATGTGATCTCTCAATCAAATTAGTATGAATGCCACCATCTATTATTGATGAACTTGTAATGCTTGTATTGTTGAACTTGGTACAACTGTACCTTTTCTTTAAATTGTGATAATGTCTCTTTGCTTGTGGAGATTTGTGGTTGAAATGTTGAACTGTGAGTTTGTGATGGGTAAACGGGCATACCCGCGGGTACATGGCGCCTGCGGGCAACGGGCATGGGTAGTGTTCCTTGCCCGTCATATAGTAACGGGTATGTCTGTGGGCATGAATTACCTCGCAGACACGGGTATGGGTAGTCGCTACCCGTGTCCGTCGTGCCTGACTGCCATCCCTAAATTCCCATCCGATTTTGGATTGTAATATGTTATGTTTTGGAACGGAGGAGGTATGCATGAATGCCTATCCCTTTATCTGACGTTGCTCCGTGAAGTTTACTACAGTATAATACGGAGTAATTTGTTTAACTAATATCATGGACAGATGGGGAGCGCATTATCTTCTTCCTTCAGATATGAAATGAAGGACTAAATAGATATTTAGGGCTACAAAATACTATGCGATATGAATTTTAAAAAGCATTTTAATTGTTGGATTAGGGTTTTCAGAGCTAGGGTCCCCATAGAGCTCCTTACTTGTCCTTCCACCTTTTTTTGTCTCTTTAGATGGACATCTTAAGTCCCGGATTCATAGTCTCGGTTAAAAAACCAGGACTAAAGGGGGTTACTAACCGGGAGTATAAATGGTTTCCTCACCAGTGATGGCTCGTAGCTATAGAATTATTGGTCTGCGCAGCTAATGATGCTATAGTGGCAAAGTCATCTCTAGGCAGCTAGGGCTTAAGCTCTAAGGTTGCCTCCTTAAGTTCTATTAGATTCTACCCAAAAATAATGTACAATTTTCGAACGTTCAAGGTGTACATAGTTGAATCCTACTCTTAAATATTTTTGTTTCACTTTTGGTCACATGCACAACTGTTACACGCATAGCTCTTGGCTTGGGTGCTTCTTTCTTTAGACTCGATTTGTTGTAGTAAAATTGTGGACATGCAGAGGGAGAAAAATATATGACCCGATAGGTATCAATTAGCTTTAGCATGAGACAACAAAGGCGGATCCATGTATCATAGATGACCTTGGATGGCCATTTGGGCTTATTGTCAAGCAAGAAGACTTATTCGCGATCAGTCGCATGCCTATCCCTCACGTGTTGAATCACATTTCCTTTTTTGCGTCACATTTTTTCCATTTTTTGATAAGTTAATAGTTTATACAACTAAATTAGATTTGGATTTGGATTAAAAGTTCGTATACATAAATAAACTTTATATAAATAAATTTTCAATGCATATATTTATATATAAAGTTTATACATACAATATTTCTATGTACAATAATTTTTTATTTAGTTATTTTTTTTCTTTTTTGAAATTATTTATTTAAAATTCGATTGAAACCAACTGGCAAACAATAGATGGACTATATACTCAGCGAGAGGCAAGGCACTGTCGCGTACTCGCGTGGACTCAGCCGCGTGAGATTGGTTGTGCACTAGGCGCACCCATTGACGAGCGCTCAATTAATGGAATTTTCGTTCCTTGGGTGAACGTTCACATATAGAAATTAATGGAATTTTCATTCCTCGTGGTTTTATATATAACACCTTTGATTTTTCGTATAACTGTTTGTCTTATTCAAACATTTAATTAGTATAAATATGTAAAAAAATATAAGGTAATATTAGAGTTTATTCGATAATTAAACAAGTTACAACAAAATAAATAATATTTATGACTTTTAAATAAAACAAATAATCAAACGTCACGCTATGCGTCAATATTAAAAAAATAGATGAAATACCAGGGTACGATCATTCTCTTACTAATACGTGGACCAAGAGTGGTGGCAAATAAAAGATTTTGTGATATTTTGTAGTGCCAAATAAAGAATTAGCAAACAATAGGATAATCGTTTTTGCAACATTTGAATATGTACGTCCCACAAATATCCAAATAAGGATCCTGACCAGTGTGAACAGGGAAAGGAGGCGTGAGGCGTCCATATATCGCCTGCGGATTACGCCCGGCGCGCTACGCGGCCAAAGCCAGCAGAGCGAACAACGAAAAAGACACCCGCTGCGGCGCCCGCGCCCCTGCTGAATCCCGCGCGAGAACACGGCAGGGCCGACCATAAACGCCCGCGCGCCCACGGCCAGCTAGCTGCGTTCTGCTGCCACCCGCGCATGCCTAAGATCGTAGTAGTGTGCGATATACACCCACATATCCCGTCGCGTGCGAGAGTGCAGGCCGGCCGGCCGGTGCGCTCGCGCGGTTCGTCACGGCTGAAACTGAAAGGAGCGCGCCCAGGCCCCCACAAACGGAAACACGTATTTATGGCGTGCGCCAGGTGCTTGTAGCTAGCGCCGCGGGCTTTGCCTTGGCTGCAGCCTGCGCACGCTGGCGTTGCACTTGCCCGTGCCGTTTCGCGTTAATGAATCCCATGCGCGCGCGGCGAGAGATCGGGTGATGCATGCGCGAGATGCGTCATGCGTACACTCGAGGCTCACCGAGCCCTGGGCGCGACAGCTAGCTGTGACTGATAAGATGCATCCAGGATGATGGATCGATCGATATATATGCAGCGGAGGCACGCTATACATATGTGTAGAAACGGGATCGTAGAAGACATCTGGTTTTGTCTTGGGCTCGATCATTATACGATGTTTGTTGCTAAAAAGAAACCAGCGCTAGTGAGATCGAGTATATCAATATCTCTAGCTTAGATCAGCTCGTGCTTACGGTATGCGACGCGAAACGTTGTATTTTCGTCAATGGATAGGAATAACGCATGTCTAGGCTATTGTGGGGAGCCACCTCTCATTTCAGGTGGCCATTCTTGAGTGAGGCTGTTGGCACCCCACTAACAAACGATTTCTTTCAAGCACTGTGGTTTTAATTTTTTAAGCGGATCAATTAAAAATTAAAATCGTCCCGTGAAAATAGTTTGCCTGTAAAAATTCACTAAAGTGCGCCGCCTGTGAAAATTTGATCGTCCCAAAAAAAACCTCCCCATTCGGCGGCCACTAAGTCCCTCCTAGGTCCTCTCTCTCTCTCTCCTCAATCCCTTCGTGAAGGCCACCACCCATTGTCATGGAGCGTCACGGACCGACGGTATTACCTGCCTCCGCCCTCCCTCCCTTCCTTCCTTACCCCCATCCAAGGTGAGCTCCGAGCTCATCTATGACGGTGAAGGGAGAGGGGCGGTAGCAACCAGGGGGCTGTGAAAAAGGCTCGGCAACGACAACAACGAAAAGGACTTCCGGCGATTGAGTTCATAGTAGTGTGGGTAGACGTGTTGTGCATGTGGCTATCATTTCCGTGTTTGGTAAGTACGTAATCTGTTGCCTATGAATAGATGACATCTATCTGCTATTATTATATACTAAAAGTCCATTAAACTTCCTACAAACGCTCCCATGTCATCACGTGGCACTCTACAAACGCTCCTAAGCTGCCACATGGCAAAGAAACATCTAACCCTTGATTTTCATTAAAATTGGTAGGTCCACCCTTTACAACCATTAGATTAGATGTAGGAAAAAAAAAGTAATCCACCAATTCTAATCTACCGCCAACTTGGGCCCCACTGTATTCGTGCGGACGCACGTATGCGTATGTTCTGTACGCTCATATTCCCATTATTCTCTTTTCATTCTATTATCTATTTATCTCTCCTATTTTCCTTCTTCTAATAGAAAGCAAAATTTATGTAAAAATATTTAGGCAACAATAGCATTTAAATCATAAAAGAATTATAATATGCTTACATTGTTAGATTATTTATATAGTAACTAAATCATACATACATGTTTTGATCACACTACTAAAAAGACAGATAGAAATCGATGTTATAGTTGTCGGAAGTGATAAAACTGGCACCTACAGACCATTTCCCACCTCTCTCGGTTGAAAATACAAAAAACTGACACCTTTAATAGAATATAGGTGCTATCTTTTTATAATATAGGTGTCGGTTTTTTAACAAAAACCGACACCTTTAATTTATTATAAGTATCAGTTAATTAAAAACCGACACCTATAATATATCGGCTTTTAAAAAATGACACTAAAAAACCGAGCCGAGCCGACCGGTGATCTCAAGCGGATAAGGCTGAGAGGGCTCGGTACCCCTCTCTCTCTCTCTCTCTCTCGCGGATAAGACCGAGAGTCTCTCGCTCTTTCTCTCTCGCACTCCTCTCCCTTTCTCTCTATTTCTATCTTTCGCGCGCTCCTCTCTCTCTCTCTATCTCTCTATCTCTATCTTTCGCGTGCTCCTCTCTCTCGGCTCGGCGGCGACGGTAGCGCCCTCCCCTCCACCGCATCCGGTCGGAGGGGAGACGGTGGCGCCCTCCCCACGGGGATGATGTGGCAAGCGGCGGTTCCCATGGGGAGGCGGCGGGAAGTGGCAGCGCCCTCCCCTCCACCAGATCCGAGGAAGGCAAGGCAGTGGCGCCCAAGGGGAGGTGGCGGGCATCGGTGGTGCCCTCTCCACAGGGAGGAGGAGGCAGCGGCGGTGGCGTCCTCTCCTCCACCTGATCCGACAGGAGGAGAGGCAGCGGGCAACGACAGTGCCCTTCCCACGAGGAGGCGGCGGCATCGGTGGTGGTGTCGAATGGCTGCAGCGGAGGTGGTGCTGACTCTGTGTTATCTATCTGTTCTTGATGTGTATTTTGTGATTGTGTTCTTGATGGGGATGAGTAGCTTGGTTCACGGTGGCTGGGAAGAATATTATTGATGTTCATGTTCATGTATTCTTGGATGTTCTTCGATGTGTTCTGGGCAGGGTGAAGGGGAGCTGCTCGATGCCTTTTTTTAATTCCTGGGACCTCAAAGATCCCGGTTTTAGAACCGGCACCTCCGATTTCCCTCGTCCGTGCCGCTTCCTAGGTGCCGGTTGGGAAATTCGGCACCTAGCCGGGTTCCCAAGCGGTATCTATCCAGGTTTATGTGGTAGTGTAAGTTTTTGTTGTTAGATTATTTATGTAATAATAAATTTACAGTTAAAAACTGATGTTTACTGTAAGTATGTCTGTATTATGGATACATCTTCTACGATATTGCAACACCCTATAATTATCTTTAAGAAAAAATCACCTCGCAAAATCGATCATAGATAATTACAAATTATTTTATAGCGATGTATTAAATATTATTTATTTAAAAGCTAACAAATAGTTTTAAAAAATTATCTAAGCAACGATGATGAAGAAAATTTATGAAGAAATAGTGATTTTAAACCTGTCATCCGGTTCATATTCCGTCGACATAAGTTTTTCAAACACAATTTAAAATATATGCCCGCGCAAATGCGCGGGTTATTAAAATTTGGACGACTAACTAAAGTAGCACACGAGAGAATTCAATAGTAGTATGATTTTTCATTGTGCTCTACTTTACTCATTTTCCCTGAAATGTGTGTTTCTTGTTTTTAATATCCCTCCATCCTATAATGTCCAAATTATTTTTGATAATTGGCTTAGGAAGTACTATTATTACATTTTTCAAATGAGATAACATGTACAACTCGCTATTGAGTTGAGGGTGTTATTATCTAGATTTTAAAAAGAAATCGTTTCAGTAAACCAGTGAATAAGTTGAGAATGAATAAATATTATTTATTCCATGGTTTGAAAAAAATATGTTTTCTGAAAATTCTTTCTTTTGCTACTGCTTTGCTAAGATCAATTGTTTTAAATCATTTGTTAAATTTATTTATTAAAATATTTAATTTATCCTTATAACTAAATTAATAATCTTTGTAATAATCTAAATTAATTAACTGGTGCTTTATTGATGGATGAAAACTTACACTCCTAGTAAAGATATAGCAGTAAAGATTGCATATTGCATATTTTTTTCATCTTTACTCCTAGTAATCAACATTATATTATTTTGGAAAAAGTACGAATTACCCCCGAACTATCGCGGTCATCCGAATTACCCCCCTGAACCATAAAACCGGACATTCTTCACTCCCCAACTATACAAACTGGACGAATTACCCCCCTTGATCAAATCCGCGGTGGTTTTGGTCTACGTGGCGTACGCGTGGCGATCCTGTCAGCATTTTATTTATTAAAAAAATGTGGGACCTACATGTCATACTCCTATCCCACTATTCCTCTCTCTCTTCTCTCAATCTCTGTCCCACACGCGCACGGCGGTAGGCAGGGGAGCGGCGGCGGCGACGGCAGCGGCGGGGTGCGGCGGAGGGGGCGAGGCGAGGCTGCGGCGGCAACGGAGGAGGTGAGGGGCGGCGGGAGCTCGCGCTGCTTGAGGCAAGGCGAGGCGACGGCGACGGAGGAGGTGAGCAGCAGCGGTGTGTGGCGGAGGAGGCGAGCGCGGCGGCGGCGGCGGAGGAGGCGAGGCGGTTGGTGGGGGGCGACGGACAACGGCGCGCGATGCGGGCGGGGCTCGAGGGGAGATGGCGACGGCGCGCGGGCGACGGGGTTGAGATGCCGCGGACCGGGTGCTGGCGGTGGTATTCGCTATCGCAGCCGACGATGCGGCGGGACCTCCTTGCGGGGAGGCCCTCACCCTCCTCATCCGCCGCGCGGGGGAGGCTCGAGGAGGAGGCGGCCATGGCGTGGCCCGAGTAGGAGGCGAGGCTGCGGGCGGCGGGGTTGACAGGCTCGGGCGCGGCGGTGGCTGCGATGGAGGTCTCGTAGCCGGTGAAGTGGTCAGGGTTGGAGAGAGAGAGAGGGGAAGAGTGAGAGAGAGAAGAGAGAGGAAGAGTGGAAGAGGATATGGCAGGTGGGTCCCCTTTTTTTATAAATAAAATGCTGACTGGACCACCACGCGTACGCCACGTAGACCAAAACCACTGCGAATTAGGTCGAGGGGAGTAATTCGTCCGGTTTGTATAGTTGGGGGTGAAGAATATCCGGTTTTATGGTTTAGGGGGGTAATTCGAACAACCGTGATAGTTCCTGAGGGGAGGTAATTCGTACTTTTGTCTGGCTGAAAGATTGTTTCTTTCTTCGGTTAAAAGCGTCGGATATAGGACATCCCCTCGAGAGTTTAAAATTCACTCTCGATGCGCCTTTCATACCTCGCGATGAGTGATCTTGATTAACCGCTCCAAATATCTCCTCTCGAACGATGATTTCTATCATCTCAATGCAAGTTGAGGTCAGGCGTCGCAGAATAATTCTAGTCACGGTGTAGTCTCTCCGTATTATTCTTTATGAACTGCAGAACAGTGTAAGATGCATTGACCGGCCAATAGGGATGGCTGGCACGGCTTCCCTCTCGTTTCTCTGTAACGGAAAAAAGAAATCGGATTTGAGATGCTTCCAAAACTGTAGCAGGGCTTGTCCGGCAGGGACCTTTCCTGAATTGCACGAGGAGGCGGGGCGTGGACCGGTAAAAGATCGATCCCCTTCACTTCACCGTTTCTCACGCTGTTACTACGAGTCCGTAAAAACGTTCCGGATGAAAAGAGGAGAAAGGGGGCGAAGAAAAGGTTAGAAGAGGCCGCAAAAGATCGCCGAGAAAGTCCAGAAAAAAACCGGGCAGTGCAGGTAGAGGAGAGGAGAGAAGAGCGGGTGCTGCTGGGCTGGTGGATCACTGGATGCATCGGATGGTTTTTTGTTTGCGGAGGCGACGCTGCATGCTGGCGCAAGCGTCACGGGTCTACCTTGAAAGTTGAATCTCAAAACCTCCAATCCCTCTCTCCAAAACACCCAGACAGACAGAGCGACACATATTCCCTCCCACCACCCCCACCGCCCCACACGCTCCCCGAGGCGGGCACATCCATCCCACAAGGCCACACCCCACACACCACGCCCCCGATTCCACCGTATTCACCACCCACCCGGCCACGCTCTCCTCCCGGTTAAAATAGGAGTCACTCTCACTCACTCCACCCGGCCACTCGTAAACCCCGAGAAACCTTGGCGGCTTGGCCGACTCCTCGTCTCTCCCCGGTTGATACTGTAGTGGAGTAGTGTAGTGGTAGCGAGCTCGTAGATCTTCTTGGTAGATGGAGCGGTGCGGGAGCTGGTCGGACTGCGAGGCGGCGGCGGCTGCGGCGCAGAAGGCGGTGCCGGCGCCGTTCTTGACCAAGACGTATCAGCTGGTGGATGACCCGGCCACTGACCACATCGTCTCGTGGGGGGACGACCGGGTGTCCACCTTCGTCGTGTGGCGGCCGCCGGAGTTCGCGCGCGACATCCTCCCCAACTACTTCAAGCACAACAACTTCTCGTCGTTCGTCCGCCAGCTCAACACCTACGTAAGCAAAGCGCCATGCCGCCACCTTCTGTTTCTGTCGTGCGTTTTGATGCGTGTAAGTAACGACGTCGTTGCAATGCAGGGGTTCAGGAAGGTCGTGCCGGAGAGGTGGGAGTTCGCGAACGAGTTCTTCAGGAAGGGGGAGAAGCAGCTGCTCACCGAGATCCACCGCCGGAAGACGTCGTCCGCGTCGACGGCGTCGCCGTCTCCGCCGCCGTTCTTCGCGCCGCCGCACTTCCCTCTCTTCCACCACCCCGGCGTCGCGGCGGCTCAGCACCACCACGCGTTCGTGGGCGACGACGGGGTTGTGGCGGCGCATGGCATCGGCATGCCGTTCACGCAGCCGCATTGGCGGGAGCCGAACTTGCCGGTCGCGACGCGCCTGCTCGCGCTAGGCGGGCCCGGGCCGTCGCCGTCGTCGGCGGAGGCCGGCGGCGCCGGGCGCGCCGCCACCGCCGCGGTGCTGATGGAGGAGAATGAGCGCCTGCGGCGGAGCAACACGGCGCTGCTGCAGGAGCTTGCGCACATGCGCAAGCTGTACAACGACATCATCTACTTCGTGCAGAACCACGTTCGGCCCGTGGCGCCGAGCCCGGCGGCGGCCGCGTTCCTGCAGGGCCTCGGCATGCAGGCGCGCAAGAAGCCCGCCGCCGCCAACGTGCTCAACAACTCAGGCGGGAGCACAACGTCGAGCAGCTCGCTCACCATCGCCGAGGAGCCGTCCCCTCCGCCGCCGCAGCAGCATCTAGCCGGCGAGAAGAGCGGCGGGGAGGCAGGCAGCTGCAGCGCCGCTCGGTCGTCGGCGCCGACCAAGCTCTTCGGCGTGCACCTAAGCGCCGCCCCGTGCGGCGCCGGCAGCAAGAGAGCGTCTTCGCCGGAGGAGCACCCGCCCACGTCGCCGGCCACGAAGCCTCGCCTCGTGCTGGAGTGCGACGACCTAAGCCTGACCGTCGCGCCATCGTCGTCGTCGCAGCAGCAGCAGCTGTCCGCCGCCTCTTCTCCAACAAGCACCAGCTAGTCAAGTCAGCACGCATGCAAACGCCAACGCGACTCCATGCAACGACGACGACCATTTTGCTGTTCTAATCCGACGCGTTTAGCTTCCTAGTTAGCTCACCTCTTCTGTTCTCGCGGTCAAGGTTAGGGTTCTAATCCCGCAGCGGTGCAAAAGCCCAAGTGGGTTAAACCTTGGTGCAAGCCACCGTGTGCCCAACTAATCGAACAAGCAAATCAGGTTTTCTGTACAGATGTAACGCAGCGTCGCCACTACCACCACGTAACGTGCATACTCGGTACTGGATTATAGTACGGTGCGTAGCAGCAGCCGAGAGGCTGACCCCTGGACCGTGATAATGCTTCAAGAATCCAACGATCTTTTGGACGACAAGTCCGGAAAGGGAAGCCTTTCGCTCGCGTGTGATCTCTTTCCCCGTTCTTCTTTTGTAGTAGTACTACTCCTGCTGCTTGTTGCCACCTCTCGTGCGTGATCTCTCAGGGTCAAAGATGTGAAAGGCAGTTACAGCTATGCAGGTCCTTTTGCTCACATGCAAGGGAAGCGATCGGCCGGGATGGAGCGAACCAGCGAGCCCGGCACAGTCTTTGTTTCCGGGATGCTGTACACGTAACAGTAGCTGGAGCAGTACTAGTACTGTACTCCTACTGGACTACTCGTAGGTATACCAGGCAGCTACGAGTAGACAAGTGAAAGAAGAGGAAGCTACGGTAATGTAGACTATCTGTCCGATCGGGAGAACCGAGAACGGCGCAGCGTCATGATTAGGAGAGCTGTGGACGAGATATGCTCATCAGAGGTCTAATCCGGAGCCGAAAGCGTAGAGAACGGGCAAGAGATCTTCTGATCTCTTCTCCTCTCTCTCTCTCTCTCTCGATCTCTCTCTGCTTCTGCAACGCTCATCATGTGTGGGCATTGGGCGCTGTTTCTTCTGCAGCTAGTCGTACCTCGCGGGCGAGCGCTGTGCTGCCGTGGATAGAGAGGCAGCAAGCCAAGCCAACCTCACCAGAGCGGGTTGGGTTTGGTTTCCCACCATATTCGCGAAAATCCAAGAGGGCAGTAGTCCGGACTCTGACCACCTTCCGTTCCCTCGGAACGTGATAGTTCTGCCAGATTCCCCCGGTCCGCAGCATGCAGGCCTCGGTCCCACATGTCTAGTTCCACCCTTCTCTTCTCCACGCCGGTTTCTCTACGGTCACCGGCCCGAGTGTACACATTCCTTCAAGCGTTCTGTGTTTTTGTTCAGGACGATAGATAATGTTTTTTTTCGAACGGTCAGAGCATCGCCGACGTTTTATATAAAGAAGAAAGTGTCCCATTTTAAAAAAAAACAGAACCAAACCTTACAATGCACAGTTAATTAGAGAAAACTGTGTGAAAACCACAACTACAACACACTTAGCTAACCTAAGCTACCAAGATCAAGAAAAAAGGACAAAGGCGGAGCCCAAAGCAGCCATCGGCAAAAAGCTTGTTGTAAGCGATACAAAGGCTTCGACTTCGTGAGGCAAGTATTATCGTTGCCGAGCTTGTCGCCTAGCGACACAGCAGCTCCAACTCCACGGCTATCACATCATTGTTGCCAAAGACATTGCAGAAACGAGCTCGGCGACAAGCACGGCAACGATAACACCGATAACACTTTGAACATTAGCCCAAGCCGCCAGAGCATCACTTCTTATACACAGCTAATACCAGTACTCCTCGAAAACTGCAATGTGTTATCGTTGCCAAGCTTCATCGCACCCAACGAAGCAGCTCCGACTGGTATTAGCTGCCAAGCCTAGCCCACCACACACAGCTCAGGCAGGCTCGCCCCGTTGTGCCATCATCGTCGCGTGGGAGGGCAGTCGTCCCACAAGTCTCCGTGTGGGGCGGCATCGTGCCCCCCTCTGCGCGTCATCGCCTCCGCGTTCCCCATGGCCTCACACCACCTGCACGCCGCCAACCTCCTCGTGCGCCACCTGCTATGGCCTCGCACACCGCCGGCCTCCTTTCCCACTCCCCGCGTCGGCCACCTCCACGCTTCTTGTTGGGCGCCGCGCCTCCTCCCAGGCCACCGCACCCGTGAGAGGAGGTCGAGCTTCGGCGAGGTGGAGGGAAGGAGGGGAGGAGGGGAAGAAGTTGGCGGCGGCGCGCTCGCTTGATCGACGCCAAGAAACCAGCGACCGCCTCCCCGCGCGCCGCCGGCCTTCCCATCGTGGTCAACCTTCTCCCTGCGCGCGGACGGCCTCCTCCTTGCATGCCGCCGACCACAACACTGGCGACCGCCTCCCCGGGCGCCGCCGGCCTTCCCGTCGCGCCATCGGCATTCCCGTCGCGCCATCGACCTCCACCCCGCGCGCTGCCGACCTCCTCTGCCTAGATCCACCGGCTAGGACGCTAGATCTAGCCAAGAGGGGGCCGGATCTGTCCCCACCGACGTCGGAGCTGGCCAACGACGACCACCACTTGGAGTCCTCCCTCCCTCTTGGCAGCGGCCCGAGCCACCGCGCTCGTGAGAGGAGGCAAGGAGCCCCGCCGCCGTCGTTCTTGCGCCAGCCCAGCTTTGCCGGGTGGCCGCTCGGGCGGCGATGAGGTGGTGGGGAAGAGGAGAAGTGGTTGGCGGCGGCGCTCGCTTGGTCGCCGCCCATGCCGCCCTGGGGCTGAGCGGCACGAGGGTCTTCCGTGTGGCTTTGGAATTCGACGATAGATTACCCGTCTATCCCAAAATGTACCCGAAATATAGTTATTTTTTAAGTTTCAACTGAAACTAAGTTTGAAATTAAAAAATAATTATAATTACTTTAGAGAGTAAGTAAGTATATAAAGTTGATATATTTGAAATAAATTTTGAACATTATAAGACGGATGAAGTAGATCAAAAGCATGATAAACTATTATAGGTGGTTTTATGTTGAGGAGGACTAGTTCTTTCATAGAAATAGACGCTTAAACATGCTTACTGTTTTCTAAATTTCAAGTTATGTGAAAAAAGAACATGATTGGCTATATATCGGAGGCGCTTCTAAAAAAATATGCATATAGTTGTTTTACAAACGATTGAGGCATTCAAATTAACATCATGGTGTGTGTGAGAATAAAAAAAAAGCAGCTCTTAGCCAAAATATTTAGATAACAATAAATGATACTACTATGATATTTGGTCATAAATTGCTATCCTCCCTTCTCACGAATCTACCGTGCGATATCTTTTCTAAGTTAGAGGAAGGAGCTTTTTAATGTACTACCTCCGTTTTTTAAATAGATGGCGTCGTGTTTGATCATTCGTCTTATTTAAAAAAAATTACGTAATTATAATTTATTTTGTTATGAGTTGTTTTATCACTCATAGTACTTTAAGTGTGATTTATATCTTATACATTTGCATAAAATTTTTGAATAATACAAATGGTCAAACATGTGAGAAAAAGTTAATGCCGTTATCTATTAAAAAACGGAGGGAGTACTAAATATGGCATAGCATATATAGATATACGCATACAAAGGCGATGGACCACCGAAAACCAATTCGTGCATGGAAGCTGATCCCCGATAAGGGATCCTTTGGATTTAAGGATTTTTTGGAAAAAAAATCGGGAGAAATTGAATGCAAATGAATAATTCCTACGGAGGCCATTTGGCTTATAGGATTGATTCAAAGGAATTTCATACGATATGAAAATTCCTCCATATTTAGATGATTTTTACCATAAAGTCTTAGCCTCATGTTTTCAAATTCTCTTTTACTATATGGTATATTTCTTTTTTGAAAATGGATTAAAATCCGGCCTCTACATCCACAATGGATATACACAGCCCTACTATTGGTATATAAAAATACTTTTTTATTATTGTTTTTAATATAAATCATCGTTCACATACTACATAAGATATTTTTATGCTATCATCTCTTGTATAAGCAAATTCTCTCTTATATACCACGTAAAGAAAAACTAAATATACCGAAAAAAAAATTAAAACTTATACACAAACTTCCATATTATTTAAGGAGGGCACATAAAAATTTTCATATTATTTTAAAACTTCTAATGAGACAAATCGATTGTTTATCTTGTATATCTCTAAGGCTATTTTGAGTATTTTTGAAAAGAAAGTCCAACCCAATGACATCTCGTAGAACAATTGCTAAAGTCGCCAGCATATTATAGAAAGATACAATGTCGATGGCAAATCATTGAACTCGAACAAATTCGGTGGTATAGAATAGATTTTCTCTCATTTTTGGCATCAAAGTGAACAAACCCTTATTCTTTTTTCTTTTCCATTTCACGGTAAGTGTAAGGCTGTGTTCGGCAGCCATAGTTCCCAACTCCTCTCTCTCGTGTTCGCACACACACTTTTCAAACAGCTAAAGGGTGCGTTTTTTGCAAAAAGTTTCTATACAAAAGTTGCTTAAAAAATCATATTGATCTATTTTTTAAAAAAGCTAAACTTAATTAATCACGCACTAATAGACTGCTCCATGCATAATAGATGTGTTCCCAACACAGGTGGCGAACATAGTCTAAGTGTGTAACTAGGCATGTGGTGTAAGTAGACATGAAAAACAATCGGAATTGGTAGCATATCTTTGAAAACGACACTCGATTAGTCATTAACTGACCATATTCATTATTTAAACTATTTAGTGTCAATATTAATACGATGTAAAAAGTAATTAGAAAAAGAATTATAAATAGCTAAAAATGGTATGGTCGAAAAGGGTACCACTTATGCGGAAACTGCGCTATATCGATCGAAAATTTTCGGGACCGTTTCAGCCGTAAGTGCACGTACCAATTTGTGCATCAACGTCCACGGGCCCTGCGGTGGCAGCAGTCCAAGACAAAAATATTTAATACCTAAACAAATCTGGATCATCTCCTTGTGGCCCTACATTGTCCGGGACCCCACCAGTCAGCCTGCGTCAGAGAAGATGCCCCCTGCCATGGGTGAGCTGGTGGCGGGACCGGCTGGTTCTGAGAAGCTCAAGAGGACGGAACAATCAACGGCCGCGATTCCAATGCCGTTGCCATCAACTCGAATCCGGCGAGGAGAGGAGAGGAGATGAAGAAAAAGCTTCCGCCGTATAGCAACCACATCTCATAATCTGACCATGCCGCAGCAGCGAATAATAAAGATATGAGTGCACGACTTCCGAGGTTGTGTCGACCCTTCTTTTCCTTGTGAGGGGCTGTCTAGATCTGCTGCCAAAATTTTTCACACGATCATATTGAATGTAATATATGAAATATTAAAATTAGAAAAAAATTAATTATACAGATTGCATGTAAATTATAAGACAAATCTTGTAAACCTAATTGCTACATGATATGATAATACGGTGCTACAGTAACATTAACATTTGCTAATGATGGATTAATTAGGCTTAATAAATTTATCTCGCAGTTTACAGACGATATCTGTAATTTGTTTTGTTATTAGTCTACGTTTAATACTTCAAATGTGTATCCATATATCTGATGTGACACAACAAAACTTTTCACCCTGGATCTAAACACAGCCTCACTCTCGCCGTGTTTAGTTCGTGTGCCAATTTTTTTTAAAGTATACGAACACATATTTAAAGTATTAAACGTAGACTAATAACAAAACAAATTAAAGATTCCGCATGTAAACTGCGAGACGAATTTATTAAGTCTAGTTAATCCATCATTAGCAAATGTTTACTGTAGCATCACATTGTCAAATCATGGTGTAATTAGGCTCAAAAGATTCATCTCATAATTTACATGCAAACTGTATAATTGGTTTTTTTATCTATATTTAATGTTCTATGCATGTGTTCAAATATTTAAGGGGCTGTTTGGTTCCCTTCCAAACAACACCAAACCTCCTTGCTAAACCTAGCCAAATGTGTGGCTTATAAATTGATGGCCACATCTTAGGCAAAGTTTGGCTAAAAAATAGGTGTATGACATGTAGGCCTTTGAAATAAAAAACTGTGACATGCCACAATTTTGACAATGAAACAAACAGATATCTTAAAAAGTGTGGCAAAGTTTGGTAAAGTGAGGGAAAGAGCCCCTTAAAGAAAACACAGCCGTAGCTTATCGATTCATTTCATTTGTTTCTTGTTCGTTGCTGCACTGCACTGTCTTCTGAGTTCTGGCTTTTGCTTACTCCTACGGTCGATGGGCTAGGTCACAGCCTCACAGGGCTAAACGATGTTTGACCGCCCAATCTGAGTGTACATGATGATGTGCTCTGCTTGCAGCTGAATGCATATGCACAGTAGTGGCAGTGTACTGTAGCTCCCCTGGTGCAGTCCATGGCCGGGATGGATGATCGGGGCAGGCTTTCTGGACAAGTATGATCAGATCAGGCCATTGTAAAGCTGCCGACGCAGCCCGTAGTCGTTTGATGTATGGACCGGGTATATATCCTGATGTCTATAGAGTATAGACTTCCTTTTCTGACGAAGGTCACTAAGCCCGTAGTAGTAATTTGTTGTACCATGGATCTGATTAACATTTATGGAAGTTGGAATGGAGTTGATTTGTTGTGTTGGTACGCTTTGAGAGTGTGAGGTAATGCAGCCATGCTGTAAGCTAGTGGTCTGAATATATGATCACTGTCATGAAGAATACTGATGCATACGGCATGTACTCCTATGCTAATCTCTCTATCTTAAAATATAAAATAAAATTGAACAACATGAGTTTATCCATATTCATAATTCTATAATATATCTCATCCATTTAGAATTCTTTATATTTTAGGACAGAGCGAGTACTCGTACTACTCCACATCACATAACAATTCCAAACATGCGCTATTAACGTAGATGTCATACTCCTTCTATCTTAAAAAACCTAATCTAAAATTGGATGTGATGTAACGTAGTACAATAGATCCGGATGTTACGTCATATTCGGTATTTTTGGGACGAAAGGATCGGGTCTCATATTTTCGTTTATGCTTATATTTATCAGCTAAAATTTGAATTTTTAACATTAAATTTAGAGCTGATTTTGGGTTTTATTATCAAAGTTTATTTTTCAGTCTTTACTTTTAGATCGCTAAGAATACATATATAAAAGTTTTTTTAATAAATTACTCATCATTTGCAAATATGCCGTTTGGTTTATTTCACGAATAAGCGAAACGACGAGGTTTCCTTGACAGAATTTTAAATCCATGTCCTTGGACCGATCATTGTCAGTTCACGGCTGGACCCGGGCTGCTGCAAATTTCCTTTCTTGCCGCAGCCCGCAGACTCAACACAGAGCAGTCCCCCGGGAAAATTCCAAACATTTTACTGTCTGACTAGTGACTACTCCCATGCAGACAGTTAATCCCATGAGTACATGTGATTCTAAATCCTGTTTGGTTAATTTGCCTCTCATGCTTCTACGTACAAATAAATGTGCATTCATAAGTCAAGAACAAACCTTACATTTTTGGAGTTTATGGAGCTACAACCTCTGACGAAATTCATCTGTAAATACTAAATACTTTCTTGTGTAGCATAATGGAATGTCCTTGGCAAATGGCACAATACAAAATGGAGGTTTACTTTGACATGCAAGGGACAGTATCTTTTGCCAAATCCCATCACCAGTGGCCAAAAAACTCTTTACCTGATTGCACACTTGGATTCATGGGGGGATTAAAAAGCAAAGCAGGGGAATATTGATTAGGGTTTGACTGGCAGTGACAAGAGGAGTGGGAGTGTCAGTCCCCCTCCTCGTGCATTGCTGCCTGCGTGCCTTTCCCACACTACGCACACAGCTGCTAGCCCGGGCCCAAGCTTTTGAGTCTTTTTGAGCTCTCGCTATCTTCCTCTCTTTTGCTCTTTTACTCGTGTCTCTGTGACACTGTGGGGATGAGCTAGAGAGGACATGGAGAAAACACAAAAGGGTTTAAAGGCGAAAAGTTACTCCAGAAGGTTGCTATAAAACCTAAAAGTCAATCAAAGTGTAGTGGAAAGTAAAGCAAAGTTGCAAATTAGTCCTTTTGGGTAGGAGATTGACGAGGTCCCTAGTCCCTACTCGGGATGACACAATGCAGTAAGGTTTAAAACGTCCGTCTGCATTGTGGAATCAATACATGGAGATCTACAACTAATACATGAATACGAAACAACAGTTCACTAGAAATTTGCCTCGTTTCGTAGATATGCTTATTAGCAAATCCCTCGTACTTAATTGCCTTGTCTAATGATTAATGCATTAGCACACAGTTCACTATCGTGATATCATCTGTTGAAGCTCCCCCACTTAAAGGCTTTAAGCCCATTTGAAACAAAGAAAAATCATATGAATCTTAGTGCATTTTATTCTATAGAAAATAATTCTATAGAGACTTTTGAAACAAAGGACTATTTTCTTGATTCTTTTGAAATTTCAAAACAATAGATTTTTCCAGAGCAATTTTAGAGGAAAATAAGCATAAGGTCTTATCTCATTTTTTTCATTTATCTCATGTTAATTAAACGATAGTCGTTGTGAAACTTTCATGTGTTATAAAATCCCATAGAAATTCAATGAGTATAACGTTATGTTCATATGTTTTCTTAATCCTGCATTTTATGGGATATTGGGATCCAAGTTCGAAACTGAGTTTGGACGTTGAAGCGAGCTTATAGACCGTAAGCAAAACGAGAAAGGTTATTAGCGAATAAAAATATTTTTATGTGTTTAAAGATATTTTTATATAGAAAAAAATATTTTTTTAAAAAACATATCGTTTAACAATTTAAAAACATAATTATGGATAATAGCGGTAAATGAGTAAGTAGCTCTCACGATAAGCGCAACAAAACACAGCTTAAACGTACTTCATCCGTTTTAGATTATAAGACGTTTTGATTTTAGTCAAAGTCAAACTGTTTAATTCATCCGTTTGAGATTATAAGACGTTTTGATTTTAGTCAAAGTCAAACTGTTTAAGTTTAACTATGTTTGTAGAAAAAAATAATAACATTTTCAACCCAAGACAAATTTATTATGAAAATATATTCAATTATTGATTTAATGAAACTAATTTGATATTATAAATATAACTATATTTATTTATAAACTTAGATAAATTTAAAGTAATTGGTATGTACCATGGCAACTTCAATTCCGGCGATAAGACGAAGAATGCACATGCACGAGATATGGCCACCGGCCTAAGCCCAAGCCAACTGTAGCGAGCGTCCGTGACGCAGGCACCAGTGTGCTGTGTGCGCATGGATGGAAACACACAGCAGTAGTCGTCGCATCACGCAACAGTGAGCGGTGACTGTGCGTGTAGTGAACTGGCCGCCCCTGCAATCTGCAAACGGGCGATGATTGCAGCAGCAGCTCAGATCTACTGTACCTGTATGAGACGCGAGGACTGAACAACTGGTGCTGACGAGCAACGGCCGACTGGACTAGGCTTTGTTTTGAGGCCCATTTTGTGATGTTTTCTCGGTGTTACTGGGCTGGTAATGGTCGCCGTCCTCCACTGTAGCGGCCTTTGGGTACGTAATGGGCTTCGTGTGTTAGTGCCCCGTCTAATTCTTATATGGTTTTGGGGTTGGAAATAAGTTCACTTTTAGTTCCTCAATTTAGTGCCGAGTCTAAAATTCGTAAACAAAAATACAGGTATAGCATATTCTCCAACTCATAATAACCTGTCAATTTTTATCCCTCGGCAGTATAGTGACCAGTTTTGGTTGACATGATGAGTGGGACGCACGTGAGCCCCATATGTTAGTGGTCGACTTTTCTCTCTCCTCTCCCTCTTCCCTCTCTTCCCCATCTCTCACATCCTCAAGCGTTAGAGCATGGTGGTCGACGAGGAGGGGCCGCGACGGTCCGCATCGGCTAGAGGAGGCCCGACAAGACGGGATCCGGCGATACCTAGGTCCAGCAGTGAATGGAGGCGGCGACGCGTCAACGATGACCGTGAGACCATCGAGCTTGAGCTTGACAGCACTGGCGCTTGTGGAAGGGAACGACAGGGCAAAGCGCGCGTGCCTCTATCTGCATCGCTGGAGTTGTTTTAGTCTCGATCTGCTTAACTAGCTTCGTCTCAGGCCTCAAAATTCTTGCTTGCATCACCTACGTCTAGTTCTATCGTGCCCACCGCTGGTCCTCGATACTCTTTGTTGGCTATAGCAATGATTTATGTGATCTGTTGGAGCTAAGTGTAGCACGTTGTGACACTTTTTCCATATTTTCCTTTGATTTTTCAATCTCAACTATCGATGTGTTTATCTGAGTTTTGATGAGTGATTAGCAATTTGTCTGTGGCTGGGATACTGTCGGTGAGAATCCACTACCAAGCACCGCCGCCCGTCGTCCGCCATCGATGCCTCACTGGCCCTACAGCTGGCAGCAAGTTTGCGACGCCCCCCTTAGCTTCCTTCGCGCATAGCTCCACCACTAGGCCACCGCCACATAACTCAACTGATAGGAGAGAGTGAAGAGATGTTGCTGATGTACCGCCGCGGCCCCCTCCTCGTTGGTCACCCTGCTCAACGCTTTAGAATCTGAGAGATGGGGACGAGAGGGAAGAGGGAGAGGGAGAAGAGTTGGCCGTTGAAATGTGGACCTCACATGGGCCTCATTCACCACGTTAGACAAAACCAACCACTATACCACAAAGGGAGCAAATTTAACACGATAATGTGAGTTGAGGATATGCTATACTTGATATTTCAGTTCAGAGATGAATTTTAGACTCGTGACAGCAGACTAAGGGACGTAAAGTGCAGTTATTCCTTTTCGGTTTTAGCCCACTAGCCAGCCAATAGTAATGGACCAGGCCATAATAGAGGTCAACTCCTGCAAAGCTTCAAAGTGTGAATTTTTCCTTTTCTTTTAGAGTTACCCTGGTCTTATAGTGTACATCACAGGTAAAGCCTGTCACTGGATGCATGTGGATGTGCATCGACAAAATATGCATTTTCCTTGTTGTATGGCTGTGGATGTACTTTTTTTTTTTTCCTTCAATCTGTACACATTTTCATTACACAAATCTGCTGGAGCCTGGGACATTGGGGAAAACCGCAGTCAGCCAAACCTGGGGTCAACAACCATCGTCATGTGGGAACTGGCCGACTGACCTGTAGATGAGCTACTTGCTTATATGCTACTTTACTACCAAATGTTAACTCGTGTTTTTTTGCCCATAATTGAACACAGAACTCTTGAATTTCTGAATGAACAGCACCTGTTCTGAAGAATCTGAAAACGGATGCCATTTGACTTTCTGCAACAGAAGTCCCAGATCTGCACTGATCCAATTCCGTTTGCTTAATTGCTTTAGTGCTGAGGATAGTAGTCAACGTACTGCAACTGCCTACGGCCTAATAACCAGCTCCGTTTGACGGTTTCCTGCCGCAGTTGCCGACTTTGCATTGCAGTGCCCCGCGCCAAAGCACCAACCGAAGATTTCGCTTTCAAGCTGGCTGGACGGCGAGCAAGTGAGCAACTCGATCCACTCCACCGTTTATCTTAAAAAACGGCCCGATCTAGAAGAAAACCCGGCAAATCCAATCCGGGAAAACGCTATGGATTCCGAGGCCTAAACCGCGGCAAAAACGTGCCCAACTCCCGCGCGGCGCCGAAGCAGGTGGCGATTCCCAACTCTTGCTGCGAAGTCAGCGCTCGCGATCGCCTACTCGGCTGCTACTCCTCCTCCTCCTCTCCCCACCTCGTGCCGTGCGTTGGTACGCTTCATGGGCGCAGATGCCTCCGTCGAGATCGCTCGCGTGCCTTCTGCTGCCGCTGCTGCTGCTGCTCGAGTCCGTGCGGGACGCGGACGCGGGGCCCCTGGCCGTGGAGATCGTGCGGCCAAGCTTCACGGCGACTAGCTACGACTACGTCGACACCGGCGGCGCGTTCTTGGTGTCCAGGAACGGCGCGTTCAGGGCGGCGGTGTTCAACCCCGGGAAGCAGCAGGCCAGCTTCTACCTCGCCGTGCTGCACGCGCCGTCGGGGACGCCCGTCTGGTCGGGCAACCGCGACGCGCCGACGAGCTCGACCGGTAAGGTCCAGCTCTCTGTGGGAGGGATCACCGTGTCGGACACCAATGGGGCGGTGCTGTGGTCAACGCCGCCGCTGCGGTCCCCCGTCGCGGCGCTCCGCCTGCAGGACACCGGGGACCTACAGCTGCTGGACGCCGGGAACGCCACGCTGTGGCGGTCGTTCGATAACGCCACCGACACGCTGCTGCCCGGGCAGCAGCTGCTCGCCGGAGCATACCTGTCGTCGGCGAAGGGCGCTACCGATTTCTCCCAGGGGGACTACCGGTTCGGCGTGATCACCGCCGACGTGCTGTTGACGTGGCAGGGTTCCACCTACTGGCGGCTGTCGAACGACGCCCGGGGGTACAAGGACACCAACGCCGCCGTGGCGTCCATGTCGGTGAACGCGTCGGGGCTGTTCGCGGTCGCCGCCGACGGCGCTCTGGTGTTCCGGGTGAGCCTCGCGCCGGCGGAGTTCCGCATGCTGAAGCTGGGGAGCGACGGCCGGCTGCGCATCATCAGCTACGCGCTCGTGAACTCCTCGGCGCCGGTCGGCGGCGACTTCGTCGCCCCAGCCGGCGACTGCGACCTCCCGCTGCAGTGCCCGTCCCTCGGTTACTGTTCCCCGGCGGGCAACGGCTCAACCTGCACGTGCCCGCCGCTCTTCGCCGCATCCGTGACAGTTGCCGACTCTTGCACGCCGGGGGACGGCTCGACGCTCGCGTCGCCGGCCGCGTGTCAGAACAACGACAGCAGCGGCGGCGGCGGCGGCTCCGTTTCATACATCGCCCTCAAGCCGCTGACCTCCTACTTCGCCACGAAGTTCGACGCCCCGACGAACACCGGCGTAAACAAGACGGCGTGTCGCGCGCTCTGCACCGCCAGCTGCGCTTGCCTCGGCTTCTTCCACGACAGCGTCTCCCTGAGCTGCCGTTTGCTCGGAGGAAAGCAGCTCGGCTCGCTGTACAAGGGCGCATCAGATACAAACCTGGGATACATCAAGACGTTCAACTCCGCAACCAAGGCCGGGAGCAACCAAATCGGCTCGTCGTCGGCGAACCACACCGTGCCGATCGTCCTGCCGTCCGTCGCGGCGTTCCTTCTCCTCGCCGTGCTCGGATGGTATCTATGGTGGAGGAACAAGATGAGCAAGAACGGCAAGAAAAAGAAGGGCAAGAGCTCCACCATGAAAGTGTACTTGGGCCGTCAGAAGTCGCCGTCCAGGGACACCGGCTATAACGCGGACGCTGACGACGGCGACGGCGACGACGACGACGACATCGTCATACCGGGCATGCCGGCGAGGTTTAGCTACCAGGAGATTACAACGATGACCTCCAATTTCGCGACGAAGGTGGGATCCGGCGGGTTCGGCACCGTGTACAAAGGGGAGCTTCCAGGCGGCGAGGGGCTCATCGCCGTGAAAAAGCTCGAGGCCGCCGGCGCGCAGGCCAAGCGGGAGTTCTGCACGGAGATCACCATCATCGGCAACATCCGCCACGTCAACCTCGTGCGCCTCCGCGGCTTCTGCGCCGAGGGCTCCCGCCGGCTGCTCGTGTACGAGTACATGAACCGCGGCTCACTCGACCGGTCACTGTTCGGCCGCACGGGGCCGGTGCTGGAGTGGGGGGAGCGCATGGAGGTGGCGGTCGGCGCGGCGCGCGGGCTGGCGTACCTGCACACCGGGTGCGAGCAGAAGATCGTGCACTGCGACGTCAAGCCGGAGAACATCCTGCTCGCCGACGGCGGCCAGGTGAAGATCTCCGACTTCGGCCTCGCCAAGCTCATGTCGCGGGAGCAGTCGGCGCTGTTCACCACCATGCGCGGCACGCGCGGGTACCTCGCGCCCGAGTGGATCAGCAACGCGGCCATCTCCGACCGCGCCGACGTCTACAGCTTCGGCATGGTGCTGCTCGAGCTGATACACGGGAGGAAGAACCGCGGCGAGCAGGAGGCGGCGGCGGCCAACAACGTCGCCGTCGCTGCCGGCAGCGGCGAGCACTCGGACTTGCCGTCCGGATGGAGCAGCGCGATGACGTCGACGGCGAGTGGCACGAGCGGCGGCGGCGACGAGTACTTCCCGATGGTGGCACTGGAGCTCCATGAGCAGCGGAGATACCTGGACCTCGTCGACGCGAGGCTGGAGGGGCGCGTCGACGAGGCCGAAGCGGCACGCACCGTCCGCGTCGCGCTCTGCTGCCTTCACGAGGACCCGGCGCTGCGGCCGAGCATGGCCACCGTGGTGCGGATCCTGGAAGGCAGCGTGCCGCCGCCGGAGCCGCGGGTCGAGGCGCTCGGCTTCCTCCGGCTCTACGGCAGGAGCTATCCCTTGCCGGTGCCGGGTTCGTTGACCACCATGGCCGGCACGACAGCCTCCGCTGCCGGCTCGTCGTCGACGGCAGGTGGTGGCTCGCATTTGGACGAGTCACTGAAGGACACGTCAGCACCCAGATAGCACTATGAAGACCGAGCTGCATATCATCCGGCACATATGACGTGGCACTGTACAATTGTCCGCAGTGCCGACGTGGCAGTACACCTGTCCATTTATAGAATCCATGGAACCGATTAACCTGACGTAATACTCCCCGAAATTGCTCCCTGGATGATAATCTGCAATGCTGCATACTTTCGTCGGTTCCTCCCGTGGTTATATGCTTGGCAGTATCTGCAGTTCTTCATCTGATAAAGAAGAAGAGAAAACTGATCCATGAGGTGTGGACGGGTAGAAAAACACAATAGAATGGCTGCCATAGATTAAAAAAGCTATGCCAACTTGTCCATGTACTAGAGCATTAGACAAAGGTTAGCTTTGAAGCTGGTGACATGGACAGATGATAAAATGATTGCTGATTAGTATATATGATCTGCATACATTTGTTTGGTGAAGTAGAGAAGACTGTAAAGTACTGTACTTAAAACCAGGAAAAGAAAACAGAGATAAATACACGACATACACCTGTAATCTTTCTTTACATACCAAAACTAAGTATTGCATTATTTTTTACATGTTTGTTTCCTTGTACTTAAAGACACCCGTTAAACGAGGAGAAGCCAGTGGCTTAGCTGCGAGAACGAGTTATTTTTTTTCCTCATCCACTAGGTTCAACACAATTTATTTACAATACGTATTAAACATTGAGTTTCCTTGACGTGTACAGTAGAGCTTTAATTTATACACATCGAGTGTTAGTGGGACAAGCATGAACCATGCGTCCTTATTATACATTCTCTATGCCCTTTATCCTCCGGTCTATTAAATAGCCCTCCGAAATCTTGGTATTTAGAAGTATTAAACATAGATAACCGACAAAACCGATTCCATAACCCCTAAGCTATTTTGCGAGACGAATCTAATGATGTATATTAATCCATAATTAGTGATTGATTACTGTAGCATCATTGTAACAAATCATGGATTAATATACCTCGTTAAATTCGTCTCGCAAAATAGCCTAAGGGTTATGGAATAGGTTTTGTCAGTAATATACGTTTAATACTCCTAAATAGCAAGATTCCGGAGGGCTATTCGGATCAAACAAGGCCTATGTTTTTTTTAAGAAAAATCCACATGTACGTTGAATTTTGCAAGTATTATTTGGTGCGATGGAGACGTTTGCGTATATTTGATTTATTTTCATGTCTATAGAAGTAAAAAGGGTACGAAGAATTATTAAGTTTTAAAGAAAAATAGTTCTCTAGCTCACAGGAAATAAAAGAGAGTTCGGTGGGTGAACGAAAAGAAGAGTACAAGAGTACGTACTACAGTACTTACCAGTGTTGATATAGGAAATGCACAAATTAATTTATCCGGCTTTTAGCATTGGGGATGGTTAGGCCCTATCTTTTAGCCAAATCCTAATAATACGCCGTACTGCATATTAGTAAAAAAGAAACTAAGTAAAACTTATATATATATATATATATATATATATATATATATATATATATATATATATATATATATATGTACTCATTTAAGTGTTAAAATTGAAAATTGAACTTTGATGAAAAAAATTGCAAAATCAGCCTCAAAATTAAGTTTTCAAATTTAAATTTTGTCAACGGTCGATTCTATACAGAGGAAACGATGGACCTTTTGCTTTGCTAAATCTGTTTGATTATCAGGTAGCCCGTTGCCACAAACTAACGGTACATCTCTGCCTAAATTTTGCTTTATCAGTCAGAAACAGTTTGATCTTTGCTAACACGACATCTGCGGCTGTGCGCTGATTGTCAAGATCAAGCTAGCAATGACACCACAGAGTCAACAAACAGCTTAACAATTCTACAAGAGGCTAGGGGCCGGCATGCTGGCAATATAATCTCCCTCCGTAAAAAGAAAAAGAAAATCTAGAACTGGACGTAACACATTCTAATACTAACATTCTAGACAGAGGTAGAGTACTGAACTGGTTTTTTTAATGGATGGAGGGATTACAAAGTACTGGACGTCCCCGGACTCTAAAACATATGTTGTTTGGAATTTTTTTAAGTGTCCTTGGTGCTTTAAAAGCTAATGTTGAATGAGAAAACTACGTTAAAGAAAAACTAAAATCTACTCTAAAAATTAAGTTTCAAAATTTAAATTTTGGCCACGGCCAATAATATTATTTTGTTTCACAACATACTTATGGACTAGGAAAAACAATAAAATAACGTTACAGTGAATATATCTGCAGAGGCAAATTCAAAGTCATTATTTTCATTTGAAATTTTGACCGCACAGATGCCACTACATCTTAATATATGTGGTTCTCTCCTTGAAATGGATTCCAAATCTTTATTCGACTTCTTTCTACGAGTCATTCTGTTAGTTTACTTCCACTTGCACTATAAAAAGATATTTTTGCCAACAATTGGGATGGGAAATCATATATTTTTTTTTTAAGAATCAGCTGAAAGTCTTATTGCTGCCCAATCTGAAAGTTTCCAAGCTCAAACTTTCGAAAGAAACTGAACATGATCTGGCTGGCTTGAAAGAGTTGTACCACAAAACTTGTGAAGAAAGATGCACTCAGAAATATACCTTGGCATTTTCCTTACTCAATTAAATCATTTAAATATGCGCTGATTAATTTGTCCACAAGTATGAATTTGTGTGTGTTTCAACTGGCATTGAAGGGGCGCAGATAACTTGTGCCAAAAAATATTGTTTGTCTTTTTGAAGGGGATGAGATCATGACATGTCTTTCCCACCTGTGGCGTAGTCAGGTATAATCAAAGAGTAGGGTTAAGGAAGGACTTAACTAGTGAGTTATTCATTTTTTTTATCACATTCGCATGGTGATTTAAGAGAATTTAACCATAATTTTGGAGGCAAATATAGGGCTCGAGCCCTAGCTACCCTAAGCCTGGCACCGCCCCCGTTTCTCACCAAAAAAGCCATAGGCGACTGTACTTACACAATGACTTTAAAAGTAGGATTACTCACACTGTTTTGGTGATTTGGAAACTATTATGTAATCCTAATGTTATGCATGTAGTTTAAATGGGGTTGCATATCATGAATATAAAGGAAGACACAAAGATACGAGGGTGTGGTATGCTTTCTCATTCATTCTATTCTTCACAAGTGTACAACCCCATCACCTCCTACCATCTATTTACCTCATCATTCACCTCCCATACTTAGCGATGAACCCATTTATTAAGTAACCGGGCTGGGTCTTCGTGGGTCACCGGTTTCCTACCAGAAACCATTTAGTCTGGCCCCTCCTTTCACAAGATTGTGTTTCACCCTTCATTGTCAGTTTTATTGACGGACTACAATTCGTGTTTTCACGCATAGAAGTCCCTTTCTCCATCAATTGAAATGGGAAGTTCAAATTCTTTCTATGAAATATAGCTGAGATATGGAGTATATAGCATTGTAAACCAATTTTAGCAAGTCCTTTTAGGTTGCGTTTTTGTAATTTTAGCAAATAAAAAAACAGAGAGAAAAAGTCAATTCAATCCAAATTTGAACTATTCTGAGTATGATTTATTTTTTTTGACTTTTCACCAAGTAATAAATAACGTGTACATTATGGTGGTGCACTATTTGCACGAGACATTGAAAAAAAACAATATCACCCAAAGGTTACAATTTGTATGGAGAGAAACAACCATATCACCCAGCTACTAATCCGTATTTTGATAATGAAATATGCATACAAAATGTTACAATAAGATCAAGCAGAGGCTTTCAGCTCTGCCAGTTCTCCGATTGGGATAGCAGCAGGAGCAGGAGCACCACCAGTTGTTGGCCTGTAAAATTATACAATCTCTTAGAAATCCTACAAAGAAATGTTCCCCGTAAGAGAAAATACCGTGCAGAAGTTCAGATAGACTTACAGGCCAACCATAACTTTGAAAGAATCATAGATCACCCACTGAGTTCCAGTCAGTGTACCGATCATGAGGATGCGAAGAGGAAGGCCGCGGGTGAAAAGGCCCCAGAGGCCAAGGTTCTTGACAGCCTGAAAAGAAATAAGAATTCAGCAAACGAACACAAAACAATCACACATTGGCAAAGCGCATCAAGTCAAGTATAGCTCCCGGCTGTGCCGTTCTACAGGGTGCAGACTTACATCTCCAACGGTGGCGCCCTTGGAGTTGTTGAGAAACGAGACCAAGTTGTCGGCAGGGTGCGAGACGGCGGCGCAGAAGACTCCTGCAATGTAGCCACTCCCGAAGCTGACTCCAAGCTGCAGAGGCTTGCTGCATTGCTCCTTCGGTGTTGGGATGAGATGCTTGTATGCCATCTCCACGATGTTCTCATACGTCGCAAATTTCATCATAGTATCTACAAAAAGAAATGGACTGTCAAACGTCAGATGTCCATGATCGCAGCAATGCTCATCGTGACAAAGCCTGAATGTTACAGTAAAGCAGAGTAGGAATACTCACAAGGAATCTGACGCCCCCAAAGCGGAACCAAGCCTCTGAACAGACTGCAATTAACAATCAGCACCAAGTTTAATTAACATTCTACTAGATCAGTCAGAACAGGATAACAAAGAGCTGATCATAAAAACTATACATACCCTGCATAGCCTTCGTTCCTGACGATCTTTGGGAAGCCGTCGCTGAGCCCCCTGGCGTAGCCGGGCTGCGTCTGCACCCGGACCTTGACGGCCTCCATGGGGCAGAGCGCGACGTCGGCGGCCACCTCGGCGGTGGCCGAGCCGGCGAGGTAGATGAGGGTCTTGTACCTGGCGGCGTACTCCGGCCCGGCCATGTCGGCGTACTCCTTCTTGAACACCTCGTACAGACCGTACTTGAACGCCCCCTGCGCGCTGTACCCGAGGAACGTCGGCGCCCACCCCCTGTAGAAGCCGCGCGCGCCCTGCTCCCGCATCACGACGCCGAACGCCGACGTCGTGCTCTTGTACTTCGCCGGGTCGATCTGCGAGCCGAGCATTCGTCGTGTCAGTGATGAGAAACACTGGGAAGACGAAGATTAAGTTTTTTACGTAAAACGAGATGGTATTAACATATGATTGATTAAGTTTTAATTATTATAAAGTTGAAAAATAGATTAATATGATATTTTAGATCAACTTCCATATGAATTTTTTTTATGAAACGCACCGTGTAGCAGTTTCAAAAGCATGCCACGAAAATCTTAATATTTCATCCAACTCCAGTTCCCCGGATGGATTAAGATGGATGGAATTTTTAGATTGATGGGCCGAGAGGTCCAAGAGCCCATCAGGCCTACTAGTCTTGTTTGACGAAAAGTTCCCCGGAAAGAAAAATGTTTCCAGCCACCGTCAGTACGTCACGGGTGACGAGCTCCCGGTTCATCATGTTTGTGAGTCTGTCACGCTCCAACTTTCTCGGCAGCTGACTTGGACCCGAAACTCCCGGTCAATTAACACGAGGAAAAGTCTTCCAGCCATCGACAACGTCCATCCAACAAAATTACTACTACCTTTTTAAAAATACGTAGCAACCTAGAATTTTGCTATGGAGTATATCACAAAATGTTGATAATATCAAAACCTAGACAACTAATAGTGCTAAATTTTTAGACAACTTATGAATGCTATTGGCATACTTTGATACTGAACCAAACATTAGACAACAAGCTATTAGAGTGCCAATATTTTGATAAAGCATATTTTGGTATCAACCCAAAATGACTCAAATATTTTGGGACGGATATAGTAGCTAAATTCACGAGTTGCTCCGTTTCGTAAAATCTATCCAATTTTACTTTTTTTTTTTGAACTGATAGCTCATGTACCTGGATGTTGCACTTGATGACGTCGAGCGGGGTCACGGCGGCGTGGGTGAGCCCGCACGCGGCGGCCCCGCCGAAGGCGCAGGCGGAGTAGTACGCCGGCGAGAACAGCTCGATCTTCCCGAACGGCGGCTCGCTCGGCGCCCCCGCGACGACCGCCGGCGCGCCCCCGCCGCCGCCGGCCCCGTCGTAGAGGAAGCTCGGGAGCAGCGAGTTGCGCGGCGCCATCTCTGTCGCCACGACGCTGGCCCCTGTGGTTTCGTGGTGGTTGGATGACTTTGATCGCCGCGTCGTCTCGGGCCGGGCGGCTTTGTGTTGTGGACACCTTGTGGTGTTCGTTCGTTCCCCTCGTTGTTTGGAGCTTCGCTGGCCGCGCGCGGCCGCCGTTTTTATACGGGAGAAACTGGAGGAAAAGCGATGGTTTGGTTGGCTCGTCGGCTGCGGGCTCGCGCGCGCGCGGGTGCAGTGCGCGTTCGCGCTTGGCGGGTTTGACCGCGTGGTGTCTTTGGGAGCAAGGTGATCGAAGGGAGCTGGTCGTCACGTGCCAGCCTGCCAGTCAGGTGATGTCATCTAGTTTGGGATTTGGGATTACTTTCCTGAGATTGGTGTTAATTTTGATCCTGTGGTTTATTAGGAGACCGTGATCTGTTCTCGTAGTGAATTTCTCCTCAACTTGCGAGTTGCGACCTGCGAGGGATGTTCTGGCCTGGATACGTCGACTCAATGTTTTGGACTTCGGAGATGCATTGCATGATGGCGGTCCCCATGTAGGGGTGGGCTGAAAAAAAACCGAACAGAACGAACCGAGACCGAGACCGATAATTTTGGTCATAACTTTGGTCTCCATACTGAACTAATCAATCGGGTCATGGATTTCAGTTAACCGAAATACACCCCAAGAATTAACCCAAATACACTCCAAACCCAATGATGAAACTCTAATTTCCTACCCCTCCCAAGTCCCAATGAACCCCATAGCACCTCAATGCCACTGCGCCATGCTCACGCCTCTTCCTCCTAGGCTCGCACCGTGCCGCCGTTGTATAGCCCGCCTCCTACTCCTCCTCCAATCCTCCACTATGGCCTCCCCTCCCCTCATGGTTGTGTTGGTTGGTTATCTGATGAAATTATTGTGAATACCACGCACCGAGATTTTACACACCAACTCTGCTTAGAGAACTTATATCTCTTGATTTTTTTTTAACTGTCTAATGTCTACTGTTCAGACACCTGGGAAAAAAATCAGTCAAATTTAAACGAACAAGAAGATTTTAATTCGTGCACCCCCTAAATCTACATCCCTTCTCTTCTTTCTCACCGTTACACTTCACCGTTGTCCGTGCTTGTTGCCCACTGATGATCCGACACCTCCACGACCTTCCCTTTCAAAGCCGCCTCATGTCTCTAAGTTAACCAAAAGACTATAAGGAGAACACAATGAGGCCGACCGAGAAATAGGGGAATACTTCAACCGACACAAGCAGACCTTGCTCCTTGCCTGAGCATATCATACGGACTCCTCACTTCTTCTTCTTTTTCTTTTTTTTTTTTTGCGTGGAAGGTATGTTAAGTTAAACGTGATTTGTTTGTATGGACCTAATTTATCTATCTTCTCTTCCTTCCTTTTTTGCGTGGAAGGCATGTTAACTTAACGTGATTTTCCTGTATGGGCCTTAATTATGTTTTCTCTTAATTTATCGGCAATTCGGCAGAGCTATGAGGCCGTCATTCCCTGTATCTTCCTATTTTGAAGGCCGCCCGCTCGCGCACAATGCATGGCGTCTATTCCAAAATCCCTTTCCCTCCACGACACCGCTTCCAGTCCACGCAACGACCTCGAAAAATGGCGATGGCTCGCCGGGGACGACAAAACGCCGCCGCATCGCCGGCGCCGTCGCTGGCCCTGGTGGTGGCCAGCCTCGTCACCGTCTTCGTCTTCGGCTTCTCCTCCGCCATCACGTGTACACGAGCTGATCATGTAGAAGGACGTAAGTGCACTCCAGCTGCTTCGATTTCAATCCCCTGCACCACGCACGCACGTAGGAGTACATAGCAATCGCCGATCGAGCACGTCGTGGCGTTTGGCGTTTGGCCTTTGGACGACGATATGCTGAAATCCTCCTCCGTTTTTTTTTTCAAATTTTTATCCGTGTGCATGCAGACATGTCGCACGAGATGTTTGGCTACGAAAACGACGCGACGGGGCCGGCGAAGTGGGGCTCGCTGCACAAGGAGTGGGCCGTCTGCGGCGACGGCAAGAAGCAGTCGCCGATCGACATCACCACGGTGGAGCCGCAGAAAGTGAAGGAGCCTCTGATGCAAGCCTACAAGGCCGGCGCCACCACCATTCAGAACCGAGGCCACGACTACATGGTTAGACACAGCGAAAGCTTGCATATTACTGTATTATTATTTTTAGGGAAACGGTATAGGCACGGTCAGAAATTTTTCATATTTGTGAAATTAACTACTAGCTAGTACTATTTAGCAGCAATTCTAATACGATGCATACAGTAAAAGATAATCGGAAACGATATTATTTTTATGGAAACGGTATTGGGTAAACCTGCAAATATGCAATGCTGATTGCAAAACCTGCGTGATCTTGTGTCTTCATGTATCCAACGTTTTGGATTTTTGGTCTCAGCTGAAATGGAAAGATGGGAATAGCAAGCTGACGGTTCATGGGAAGGAGTACACGCTCAAGCAGGTGCACTGGCATGAACCCTCCGAGCACACAATCAACGGAACCAGGTGCGGATGCATGATCCTGGCAAAAACTAGCTGCACTTTGTTATCAAAATAAAAGGAATTGTGAATCAATTGAGCTGTAGCTAGCTAGATTAATTAGCGGTGGTGTTGTAATCCAACAAATGTCACTGCGGTCAGTTCGAACAATTAATGGAATTCATGCAGGTTCGACGCAGAGATGCACATGGTTCACGAGGACCCCAGCATGGCGAGAGCCGTCGTCTCTGTGCTGTTGAGCACCAAAGCAGGCCAACCCAACGCGGTGCTCACCGAGGTAGTAACAACGACGTGCCTCACCGTTCACCTGAAATGGTTCGTTTCCATTTCATCTCTCACGGAGAGGCCAAGAAATGGAAATGAGCACATCTAGATGAATTGTGAATACTAACTAGAAAGTACTTTATATCAAATAGTGATCTTTAGTTCTGGTAAGTGGTACTGTATAACCCAATATGGTACATGGAAGATTGGAAGTGCTAGCTAGCACGGTAGCACCCATGTCCCCGCAACTGCAAAATACATTCCCACGAAGTAATACGAGAATATATTTTGAACTCTTGAAGGGATGTTAACCGTTTTTTCATGTAGTTCAAATAATTAAAAAAATTACAAGATTGATTAATATATAATATGTCGCTACATATTCTTTACAAGTTTTTTTATAAAAACAAACACATTGAACTCTAGCTACTTTACATATATTAACAGCCATTTTTTTATTGTAACTTGTAGAAATTAAATTTAAAGTAACATGTTTGTGAACCGATATATCGCATATTAATTTATCCTTATATATATATATATATATATATATATATATATATATATATATATAACTATTTGAATGACATGCACGAAACAAGAAGGCATTCCTTTGATAGTTTACAATCATTTCTCCAGTAATACCTGCTATTTTTAGTTTATTCACCAGATTATTAAAATGGATTATATGCTCCACACTTTGAAAAATACATTTTAAAAAATTCCTAATGCATTGCTCAAACCACTTGCTTTAAGATATTAGTTAAGTATATTTCTTAAAATATTTAATTTGTTCCTACAATCAAATCAATAATCCATTGAATAAACTAAATCAAAATCAAACAAAAGTAGTCATGCATTCCCACTACTATAAACGGCTTATATATGCTGCATATACATGCAGATGGCGCCACATTTCAAGAACCTTGCTGGTAAAGAGAAGGCCGAGGAGGAAGTGAAGGAGCCTGTTGATCCATCGACCTGGGTAGATAAAACCTCAGGCTACTACAGATACGACGGCTCCCTCACAACGCCGCCTTGCACTGAAGGAGTGATCTGGACGATCATGAGCAAGGTATATGAAAACAATGGACTAGATGATTATGAGCTCATGTTCTTCGTTTCCTGTATGGCATTTCACCACAGGAACAGCAATGCATACTAGACTAAATATGTAAGCATTAGCTGAACTCTCTATGCTTAATTGTCTAACAGATAGGAGATGCATCAAAGGAGCAGATTGACTTGCTCAAGACAGTGGCTACGGTATGTACGTGCTGGAAGAGTGTGAATGGCTGAAACCATAAATAATTCCTCTACACTGTAAAATTCCTGACGTTTATTTCCTAATGCAGACTGTGGAACCAAATGCACGGCCAGCTCAGAAACTCAACGATCGAATTGTGAGCTACTTTGAAGTTTAATCTAAAGATGAATTAGGATCAAAGAGTGACTAAAGTGTGCATTTACTGGTAATCGATGCAACAGAACAGGTGAGCATTGTCTAATGTCTATAGTATACAGGTTGGCCGATAGAAAACGAGAAATCTAGATGATCACCAAAAATTACTGACAGATCGAACTTTGAAATTTCAATTTCAACATTGAACAGTTCTCGTTATCTAATGACCAATTGTCTTGACTTCAGCATAGTTTGCAAAATCAGTTTCTGGATTCATATTGTTTTGGTGGTTTTGACCAGTTACAACCCGTAATCCAAGAAACGCTATAAGATTGAACCAGCCGCTTGAAAAACATTTTGCATATGTACCTCACAAGTCACCCCAAAATAAAACTGCATCCCTAAAACCATTGCCATTCCATGTTTTTTCACTGGGCCGGCTACTGAGAGCCAGCAAACCTTTTTATGAAGGAGCAAACGGTACAACAAGGTTGTTGCATCTACTACTGCCAAACCACTACAGCGCCTTGCATCAGAAGGGCGCACAGAGCTAGCGCCACAAGAAAACAGAGCACTACGCGCAGCATGTTCCAAGTTTTTATCAGGTATCTTAGGACATCAAGAGGCAGTAGATAGACCAAAATACCATACCAGATTGAGTACAGCCTTAAGCCATTCTGACCAGAACATACTAAATCCTAATGGCATATTATTCTCAAATGTTGCTTCAATTTAACAGCTCGGACACATCCAATGAATAACTACGATCATAACAAGCTAACAGTGAAGCTAAGGCATCCTCTGGAATGTACTAGTATGTTATAGTTTGCTACAGCGATGTTGACCTACAGAAGTACAAAATAGACATGCCAATGCCATCACAGAAATGTACGCTAAGAGAACAGAGATTAATAGCAAAGCTTTCAAAATTCCAAGCACAACAATCAAAATTGTTCTACCAACAAGCTCCAGCATTTGAACTCAATCAGGTAAACAACATAACAACATAATATAAGTTACTCGAGAAGGATTGACACACATCCTCTATTGAAGTGATGGTAAATTGAAATGAAAAAAACTAGTTCTTAACCAAATCAATTTGATGAAAGAATCACACGGCATCTTGTTTTATTCAACCCGGACTTTCTTGTTGTTCATGTATTTGAACTTACATATCTCCTCAAAGAAATCATCAGCGGCATCATGGCAATTCTTCATCTGCGAGATTCTGATGACCATAGAGCGCAGCCTCACGCTATACTTCACAAGCGACTCGAGGGTGTTCAGCTTCTGCTCAGCGTTTAGTGGTGAGCGCACTGTGATCAAAACCTCTTCCAAGCAAGGGATGCAGAACCTTGCATCTAACTGCATTCACAATTCACACAGATTAGCCATCTATCAATACCTTACATAACAACCTAAAGTTCAATGCTATGCCGCGAAAGGTAAACCAAACACTCACATTCTTCAAGCTGTTTTTCTGGCACAGAGCAGCAAACATGGCACCATGAATATCAAACTTGCGGAGATTCGGGTGGCTGTTGAAGAAGTCAACCAAATCGACTTCCGGGAATGGCTGGAGCGCGTCAAAGTCGCCACTGAACTCAATTTTCATCACTAGGTGCTTCACATCCCTCGCACACTGCAGCACAGAGCTTACTGCAGCCCAGCTCCACTGGACACCACGCAGAGAGAGGTGCTCCAGATCTGGGAGCTTCCCGGTGTCCACCTTGTACACCCTCCCTGCATAATTTCGTCGCAAAGTACCACATCACGTCAACATAATCCTAACTACCTCGCAACAACATGTCAGCGCGATTAAGAATTCGCTCCCCGCATCATTTCATCGCAAAATAGCATATCACATCAACATAATCCTAACTACCTCGCAACAACATGTCAGAGCGATTAAGAATTCGCTCCCCGCATCATTTCATCGCAAAATAGCACATCACATCAATATAATCCTGACTAGTACTCTACCTCACAACAATATGTCAGCGTGAACAAGAATTCGGGGCGGTGTGTTGCGTACCTGTGCTTTTGGCGATTGAGAGGCGGCGGAGGCTGTGACCACCGCGCAGAGTAATCCAGGTGAAGCCCTGGACCTCGAGTGACTCGACGCGGGGAGCGGCGAGCGAGAGGGAGCAGTTGCCGGCTCCGAGGAAGTCAAGCCGGCATCGCTCGAGCAGCGCGAGTTCGATGGACACCGCGCCCGAGCAGTCGCATCCAAGCAGCGACAGGTCGGTGAGGTTGGGGCACGCGGAGATGGCGTCCTTCACCGCGCTGTCCTCTAGCGGGGCGCCGACGATCTCCAGCACGCGGAGTTTGTCCAGCCTGCCCCACGCCGGCGCGGCCGTGAGCGAGACTCCCCAGAGCCTGAGCTCCTCCAGGCCCCTGGCCAGGCCAATGCAGTCCAGGTAGCCGCCGTCCTCCGCCTTATCGGCGGCGGCGGCGTCCATCCGCAGCTCGAGCACCCTGAGCGAGGCGCTCCGCAGGGCCAGCCACTCGGGCAGGCGGGCCATGGAGAAGGGGCAGTAGATGACCAGCTCCCGGAGCCGCTCGACGGACCTCACCATCCGCCCGATGGCGTCGTCCGCGGCGCCCCCCGCCGCCGCGGCCGTGTCGAAGGCGTTCCTCGGGAAGAAGAGCGCCGGCAGGTACGGCACGCACTCGCGCCAGCGGCGGCACACGCAGGCGCACGCCGCCACGTCGCGGACGTTGCTGAGCATCGACAGGACGTGCTGCACGACGCCATCCGGCACGGCGTTCATGTCCGTACCGCCTCCGCCGCCGCCGCCGCCCTCCATGTGCTCGACGAAACGCCTCGCCGCTCGCGCCTACTCACAGAAGAAGAGACATGGGGGATCGGGACGGCGATGGAATGGATTGGATTAGATAGATCGGGGGCACGGGGGGGTGTGGGGGCGCGTCGGGGAGGATTTGAAATTTGAAACGGCGGAGGTGGGTGGTGCGGCGGCGAGCAGCCCGCCCCGCTCTCGGCCGCTCGTGGGGGAGGGAGGGGAAATTTTCGAAATTGCGGCGACCGTCCGCTCGGATTCGGGAGGTTCAAATACGAGTTTGAAACGGGAGCAAGGGTTTGAGGGTTTACCCTTTTGGGATTGGCGGCGGCGGCGGCGGCGGGCGGCTGTCGTGGGGAAATGGGCCGTGGGCTTGGACCGATTGTCTAGGCTTCGTGTCCTACCTGAAAATGTCTCCGGTTTCTCCTCTCGTTTGTACTGTAGTACTTTTTGTAACCATTGCTAGCAATGGCACATCATTGTAGTCTACCACCTAAAGCTAAAGCACGGTTGCTGAAATAGTGAAAGGGGTTTGCTATTCATCGTCTGGTTTCTCGATTTCTCACCAATTTTCTCGTAGTTGGATATAGCTCACCAATTATGCTAGGACGATTGATCTTCTCCGATGATAGTAGGGTGACGGTGTAACATCATTTTAGGTGGTAGACAGTAGGGTGTTGTTGATAGAGCCATGAGCGAGTGAGCTAGGTATAGTTACACCCAGGATAAAGGCGTGAGAACTATGTTGTTAAAAACCGATGGTGAATATGGCGGCATGAAACGTATGGGAAGCTGAGAGGTGATTCTGCACTAACAGAGGGAACGAGTGCAGGTGGCGGGAGGTTGAAGAAACAAGTTGGACCGTCAGATTTGAATCCAACGATGAGTCGAATCTTTGTTGTTTGATCGATAGTGGGCCCCCTCGAGAAATGTTTCTAGTTTCTACTTAGATAAATCGTTCCTTCTTTCAGGGTATGCGTTTATTTATAGATATAAAGATAACATACAGCATATTTGATTTATTAGTGTTATAAGTCGGGAAAAACTATTATTAATTGTAGTAGTGATGTGAAAGTTAAAAAACATAAGGGAAACATTTCTAATTAATTTCACCCGTCGTTATCAATTAGGAAACTTTGATCAATTCACATGAACCGGCATCTCATATTAATTGTTCCAAATGCGTGGCTAGCATTACGGAGCCCCTTTCTCTCTCTTTTGTTCGTGGTTTGGCTCTTCCATATAGGTGCCAATACTATTTCTTTTTTCATTATATCTTGTGGGCTCCTATATTTTCACGAGGGTCAAATGATGTAAATTATCCTTTAAAAATCGCACATATACATACATTTTTTATTTGATGATCCATTTTTATTTACCAAAACACAAATTTAGTAAAATGTCAAAGTTTGCTAGCTCCACCATGTAAGAAAAATCGTTTGCTGTCTTTTATCTGAGGAAACTGGAAGTCCTGTCGTTACAAAATATAAGCATTTCTAGGTAAATAGCCAGCAATGCACATATTTTATAATGAGGGTGGGGGGTATTTTCTTGGTCTAGACACTAGTGACGATGCCAGGATTTTTTTCTAATGGGGTTCATGATTTGAATTTAAAAGGTATAGTTAGAAAAACAGTGATAAATTAGCATGCTAGTTCAAATCTGATAATATATAAATAGATCTTTCGCTTTCTCGGACAGCTAGACATTTTGTTATAATATAAATTGTATACATGCATGTATAGTAAGGGTATATACTTGGTCTTGTGTTTTTTCTTTGGGGGAGAGGGGAGATGGAATCCTATGATAACATCTCAGACGTCCAATTTTAAATCCTAGGATAGTTTTTATAACTACATTATATATGTGTTTTGCACTATATTTTTTCTATAAAATTAGGAGTTAGATGTTCAAATGAACTCGTAAAATTAGTTGATATCCATGCATGTTACGGGCACATCCTTGTTGGGCTGATTTTGTGGGTCTAATAGAAAATGTTGGGTGGTTGTGCACTAGTGGAAAGGAGAAAGAGCAATCAAGAGCCGTAGGATGGAATGGACGGTGGATAAAGGATAATTGCACGCTTGTGTCGTTACACCCCAAAGTCTGATGATCCGGATCCGGGGTGGTAGGGTACAGTTGTACCCCTATCATGAACCAAGTTGCATTCGCCACTACTAAACATAGTTTTCTTTTTGTCAATTTATTTTATGATTTTAATATAATCATTGTAAACTCCTGTAAGTGCTTGCTTGGTCACTTTTGACATAGAACATGAAATTTGGGCTAAAAACCTTAACTCTGAAAACTATATTTTATTTATTTCAAACATTTTTTCCATCGTATATTATATTGAGTAATTTGTTATGAGCAGAGCTGAAAAAAGTTCATTTGCATTTTACCTAGTGGTGATCGATTGTATGGAAAATTAGTTTTTTGTTGGCTATAGATATTAATTTTATTTTTTTAACTCAAAGTTTGTCTCTAATTTGTCATATTCTATCTTTACCATTAGGTGTGATACCACAATTAGACACAACCAACGTAAAAACGAAAGAAAAGAAAAAGATAATTGAGCATCTGTGTAAAAAGTATATGCCCAATTGCACATACCACCTATTTCTTCTTGGTATTGTTCTCCTGCAACTATTTTGTTGAGTGCTATCCACGATGGATTGGACAATCATACCGACAAGATAAAACCGCTAGTGATGGTGATGTTTTTCCAACCAATGGAACAAATTCCACCTGTGATAATTCTTCACAAATACTACTACAGTATATTTTAAGGATGGTTTCTTCCAGAAGGACGACAAAATTTTGATGGCTCACTAACATAGTCTTCTTGAACTATCTACTCATCCGTTTTTAGGTATTTTTATTTCTAGGAAGGAGTACTTTTATCTAGGTGTGTACACAAGTGGTCATAGGAAGGGCATGCCATTTAACTGTCAATGATAATGACACACAGAAACTGTTCCCCTGGAAGGACTAATCTTGATGAAACAAACAATCAATCACTTATTATTTATAGGTAATTAGCTCTTCTAATTTTAATGTGGAAGGTTTGTTACTCACAAATACTTTTATACTTCGAAATAACACGATAAATGTGACAACGACTTATCTTAATCAAAAAGATGAAAACAAACGAACTACTCTCTCCGTTTCAGGTTAAAGTGCTTTAAGTTTGACCAAGTTTGTAGAAAAAAAATAAATATTTTCAACCCAAGACAAATTTATGAAAATATATTCAATTATTGATTTGATGAAACTGATGAAACTAATCTAGTATTATAAATATTAATATATTTGTCTATCAACTTAGTTAAACTTAAAACGGTTTGACTTTGACCAAAGTCAAAACATCTTATAATCTAAAATAGAGGAGTAGTAAACATGGAGAGATTATCTCAATGTTATTTGTAATGGTGGTCTCTTACTGCTCGTTTGTTACGTGATTTTTGTTAGGGACATAAGTGGACAATTCCATTGCCGGCAAAAAAAAATCCACTTACTAGTTTATTTTGAGATGATAGTACAAATTTTGAAAGAAAAAAGTAAATCGGAATTGGGATAAGTGGGAAAAAAACTTGTTTACTCACCTAAGTTACATCTTTTTTTTTGAGGGGGGAGGCAATTGCTTATTTGATCCCGTTTTGAACTCTAACTACCAATTTGACCCTACTTTTTGGAGTTTACTTATTTGACCCTCCTTTTCAAGGTATGATCCTATTCTGTTAAGGGCATCTAACGGTGTTAACTGAAGCATAAAATGTCTCTTCTTCCCTTACTCATTTGACCCTATTATATGTGAGACCCACCCGTCAGTTCTCTCTTCTCCTCTCCTCCTCTCCTCTATTCTCTCTTCTCTTCTCCTCCATGGATCCACCACAGGGAGAGGCGGTGAAAGGCGAGACGGCGTTGGCCCTGGTGACGACGACGACGACGAGTTCTTCTCCTCTCCTCCACGAATCTACCACAGGGAGAGTCAGCGAAAGGCGAGACGGTGAACCGGCGCCGGCCCTGGTGACAACGACGACGACAAGAAGGAGTGGCAACGGTGAGTCGGGGCGGTTGAGCTCGAGCCGCGGTCGGCGGATCCGCCGCCGCCTCCTCCCTCCTTTCGCGCTCCTGCGTCGGCGCCGCCGCTTCCCTCATTCCGCGCCGGCGCCGCCTCCATCTTTCCTCCACGCACCGGCTGTGCCGCCGCTCCCTCCCTCCATGAGCCGCCGGCGGCGTAGATCTTCTCCCTCCGAGCCTCTCAGACGCCACCGCCGCCGCTTCCTCCCTCCCTCCACGAGCCGGCGCGGTCGCTCATCCCCTCCGTGCGTCGCTGCCGCAACTCGCCCCTCCGTGAGCCGCCACCGCCGCCGCTCCCTCCCTCCGCCCCCTTAGAACGCCGCCGCCGCCCCCTCAGCGCCGCCGCAAGTCGCGTAGGAAGGAGAGAGAGAAATGTGGATAGGGTTTCTTATGGCTATTATGAATATTAGTTACATTTTTTTTATTTTAAATCAAAACTTAACGGACTAGTGGAAACAGGGTCAGACGGGAGCTTCGTTTTTTAAAAGGATGGTCAAATAAGCAAACTCTAAAAATAGGGTCAAATTGGTAGTTAGGGTTTAAAATGGGGTCAAAATAAGCAATTCTCCTTTTTTTTTACCGAATTGTTGAGCTTTCCTAAGTATTTTTTTAGCTTCTATACATTATATACATTGCTGCATAGTTTTATCTTACCTATGTTCTAAACATGCCCTCCATCCATGTTTATAATTAATAAAATTGGAGGCTTCATTTTTTTTCTTTTAAAATACCAAAAGATACTTACACCTATGTCATAGTCGTATCATACTCCTTAACTTACTGTAAAGACAATCAATCACACATCCAAAATTTCCACATCATCACATACACTCCCTACCACGCTCCAGCTAACTGATTGGACCAAGCAAACAAATCTAGGCCACCTAATGACACAGACCCTGTATAATCCCACTAAAATCAGACATAACCAGGGAGCAACCCAACAGCAGGCCAACACACACACAGCAAAACACAAGGTCAGCTCACCAAAAAAGAAAAATAAACACAGCTGAATGCCCAGGTTCACCAACCGAAGCATCACATTTTTTGTACTACTCCATAACAAATTGACAAGTGACCTATCTATCCACATGTCCTCACATGCACGGGTTTGGTTGGGAAAGAGGTGGTGGGATTTCCCGTCACAGTTGGTTGGAAAAAAAGGGTTAAATGGATCCATGCCACTGTATCTTTGATAAATTAAAAAAATACCACTACTATTTATTATATTTATTATATGCTACTGAAAATTTTTAAAATTAGAATCATGCCACGCCACTTAAGTCACCTTTTCCATCCTCGTGCCTCACGCCGTCTTTGTTCCCGTCCTCACCCCCTAATCTCCACGGCTATGCGCTGCTCAGCCGCCTCCGCAGCCGGCCTCCGCCGATCGACGCACGGCTCTGCCGCCTCCGTGGCCCCGCGTGACTCCGCCGCCTCCGCGGCCCCACCAGGCGCGACTTCACTGCCACCGCCGGCAACGCGCGGCTCCGACGCCTCCACGGCCACGCGCGGTTTCGCCGCCTCCGCCGAGCCCACCTCCACGTCCGCGAGCCTAGCGCCGGACCCGCGCGTCCGCGCCTGCCGCCCTCCCCCTCGCTTACGCGCGCGCATCCGACGACTCCGCCGCGAACCCCGGCAGGCCCGGCCACGACCGCGCCGCCTTGTCCTCCGCGAGCATTGGCCATGCTGTGAGCATTGGCCGTGCCATGCAGGAGCACTGGGCCGAGCCAATCCGGCCAAGTCAAGCCGCGGGAGCGCCTCGCCAGCTCCGGCGCGTGGGCAGCAGCCAAACAAGAACAAGAAGAAAAATAAAAAAAGAAGCAAACAACATCGCTTATGTCTCCCCGCCTGCGCTACGTCAACGGCAAACAAGGAAGAGGAGGAAGAGGAAGAAGAAGAAAGGAAAGCTGCGACGGCCATGCCCACAGAAGCCGCAACGACGACGCCGAGCTTGCCCACCGTGCAACGCCCGAACCTCCGAGCAGCTAGCCTTTTGGTCCGCGCCAGCCGCATGCTCGGCCACGCCGTCATCACCCCCTCATGCTCCGTTCCTCCGCAGAGCTGCCCTCGCCGCGACGGCCGCATGACCGGCCATGTTCTCAGCAGCACCTCCACCGCACCCTCGTCCAGTCGTCCTCCGCAGCGCTGCCCTCGCCGGGACGGCTGCATGCCTGTTGCTCTGCACGGAGGCGGCGGACCCGCGCGTCGAGCGGCGGAGGCCGGCCGCGGAAGCGGTGGAGCCGGCGGAGGCGGCTGAGTAGCGCATAGCCGTCGAGATTGACGATTAGGGGGACGAGGACGGTAACAAGACGGCGTGAGGCAGGAGGATGGAAAAGGTGACTGGAGTGGCATGTTGTAATTTTAGAAAATTTCAGTGGCATATAGCCGATATGATGAAAAGTAATGGTATTTTTTTAGTTTAGTAAAATTACAGTGTCATGGATCCAATTAACCATAGAAAAAAGGGCAGCGTGAGTGCGTGACGAACGCCGATGCCCAAACGGACGGTACAATTACGAATATACTGCCTATGTCATAAAATAAGTGTAATCGTAAATATTCGTGTCTAACGTTTCACTGTCCATCTTATTTAAAAAATTTATAAAATTTTTTTAAAAAAAGTCACACACATTATTATTCATGTTTCATCATCTAATAACAACAAAAATACTAATTATAAAAAAATTTAAATAAAATAAATGGTTAAACATTGGATATGAACAGTGCAAGGGACTACCTATACATTTGTCGACAAATTTTTCCTCAAAAATTTGACAGATGTAATTATAGTACAATCGTAGTGTAATTACACTGTAACTTATATATAATTACACTGTAACTTGCATGTAACTACAGTGTAACTTATATGTAAGTTTCACATAATTTTGAATCGTTAGATCTATTACAAGATTTGTTTTGGTGAGGAAGAAAACAAATCATAGCACACATATATGTGAAAGAATTTGTTCTCACGACCTCCATTTTACTGAAATAACATGTTACGGAGAGATTTTTGAAAGTTACATACAAGTTACACTATAGTTACAGTGTAATTACATGTAAGTTACACTACGATTGTACTGTAATTACATCTGTCAAATTTTTAGAAAAAAATTGTCGACAAATATATAGCAAAATCGACAGTGCAATACTGTAGTACTTATTTTGAAACGGTAGGAGTAAGTATTTTTATTTTTTTTTGGCCTGGAAGTATAAATATTTCCGCGTAGCACATGGGGTTAAGCGCGAAGTGAGAAAAAAAAACAGAAATGTCAAAACCCCCCGCATTTTTGGCCGCGATCACGAAGGGCGGCCACGTCAGACGCGAAAAAACAGAAGGCGAGTAAAACCAAAAAAAACGCGAGCCGTGACGACGAGGACACCACCGCACTCAACCAACAGTCGGCGCACCAGCAGCTGAGGTTGGAGGAGGAGGAGGCGCCGCCCCTCACCGCACCTCGCGCGGCGCGGGCGCAGGCGGTTGCGAGCGACGGCCTCAGCGGCGGCGGCGGCGGTGGTGGTGAGGAGGAGGAGGAGGAGGAGGAGGAGGAGCGGGGAGAGTGTCGCGGTGTCGTCAGGGTGAGGGGAGTCAGATGCGCGCGGAATGGGGAAGCCCGTCGATGTGGAGCTCGGCGGCGCGGCAGGCCTCGAGATCGCCGGCGGCGGAGGGGGAGGGGTGTGGGCCGTCGCCGGGGCGATCGGCCGCGCCGTGTCGTTCCGGTGCGTGTTCGTGCTCGCGCTCTCCGTGGGAGTCCTCGTCTCGGCGCTGCTGCTCCTCGTGCCCACCCGCGGGCACGGGTTCCTCTCCGACGACCCCGACGTGCTCGGAGGTGAGCTCCTCCCGGTCAAATTTTGCTTCCGGTGGTGCGAGGGTATGGGGATTCGTGGGTTTAGGTCTAGTGAAGTGGTGGATCGATGATGGGATGGGGGAATTGCTGCTTGGGGATCTCATGCCGAGTGTTGACACTTCGATCCCGCCTTCATGGAGCTAGGATTTGCGTGTTTTAGTAGCGAATTTTGTAGTTTCCGGTGTTCCGGGTTTTGTGCGACGCCTGGTTCGTTCGCTGTTTCGCTATTCCAAGTTCCCAACTAGCGAAAATCGCATTCCGTCGTAATTAGTTATCAGAACCTTACGTGGTAATGCCTACAAATCTCTTGTATGATCTGGGTCATTAAATTGGATGGTCGATGTACTGTGGTGCGACATAGATGTCAGAGCAAAAGCTTGTATGGTAGTACTTGGTTTACCCACTCCTTATTCTGTGCACAACGTGTAATTGCCTATTGGTCATTGGAGATTTCTAGTAGGTTTTCAAGCTTGCAGTGTGTGGTCAACCGAGATGTGCGATTTGCTCTTCTTCTTAGAGTACTAGTGACTGCGGTAATAACAGGAGTTGATTTATTAATTACATGGCTGCTACATAATATGATGATGGTGACTCAAGATAAAAGTAAGCTAAGATTTGCTTCACTTTGGCAATATCTGTAAAAGCCGTTTGTTGACTATTTTGTTTGATGGGTACTTGGTCTTATGATGTGCGAACTACGAACTGTGAATGGAAGCTTGACAAACATGGCATTTGCTTTGTTGTACCATTGAAATTACATAGATAGTTTTGTTTGATCACAATAGATCGAAGTATGAACTGTGAATGAAGGCTTGACAAATATGCCATTTTCTTTGTGCCTTTGTTTCACCATTGAAATTACATAGATATTTTTGTTTGATCACAATAGATTAAGTCATTGAGTAGCTATCCTTGGAGCTGGCTATGACCTATGTACCGTTCCGGATAATGTTTTAGAATATGAAATGCTTTAAGTAAGTAGATGTGTTGTTAATTTATTTCATATAGTGCGCAAATTTATAGATAACCTAGTATTTGAGGTTCCTAGTTACCCTGTTGTTCGCGTACTATTCACAAAGTTGTGTTATAGGATTGACATTCTATACTCATTATGTGCTTATATAACAAGAAAGAAAGTCCATATGTTCCATTTGATTATATCTTCTCTTACGTAGTGAGTGTAGATAAGCTCCATTGGAAATGGGAAATTGCTTTTGAGAGGCACATGCTGTGGAGAATATACTTTAAGCATAGGATGTTTTTTAGGACTGGATGGAAATTGCTTTATATTAATGTTTCAGGCTTTGGATATATGGAACTTTTGACATTTACATTCTCGAACTCATCGTACATGTCATGAATTTCAAGCTCATATAAGGAAATCCATGCTGCCTGCCTCAGGTGGAAACTTTTAGATCCCTAAATTTGAGGTTTCTAAGGAAAAACTCAGCCTCCACCCAACCAAATTTGTAGTTTCATATGATGATAACTAATTCTATCCTGAACCTTTATAATCAACTTTAGTCGTTGCATATAGTAATGTTCCTCTTATAATCCTTGCATCACTTTTTCCATCATTGCATTTTCTACTTCTCATTTATACCAATTTTCTTTACACCCTATATTGTTGAATGAAAATGCTATGCCATCTTTTTGTTTACTCATTTGCATCCTTAACTAGTATTGTTTAGTTATATTGCATTTGTTGGCAGTTGGCGCAGTCCTTCATTACTTTCTCATCCGTGGAAGTGCCTCAGTGATTCTTCTCAAGTACCTCGTTATTTCACATGCCATTTTCATTTTATATGGTATACTGTATTAATAATTGATTTGGCAATGATTTTAGAGTATTCCAGAAATCGTCTTCTTTTTTTGGCACAGCTATTGTTTGTATTTTTTTTATGTCACGGTGTTAAATTTAGATGATGTGTCTTGCCTTATAATGTATTTGAGGACTGATAATGTTTTCAATTTTCATTTGTTCAGCTGAAATCCAGGTTGGTTTTACCTTGGAAAAGCCAGTTTCATTCCTTGCTGCTCACGTGGATAAACTAGGGGGTGACATATTTGAAGAAATTGGTATTCCTAATAGCAAGGTGCCTGATGCCTGTTTCTTTTTTACTAATTTCGTTTCCTCTGCATATACCATTTGTTATTAAAGCATAATTTTCACTCTGGTCCACTTGTGAACCTAGGAGTGAAAATTAGACCCCCAGGGAGACCTGAGGACCTAAAATGGACTTCTCTTATTGTTTGAAACAGGTTTCCATTGTGTCAATGCACTCTTTGACCTCTAAGTACTCCACAAATGTGGTTTTTAGTGTTCTTCCTTCTCCAAAAGAAGCCTCAATAAGTTTGCCTGCCCTAAGTGTGCTGAGATCATCCTTAATAGCGATGATGCTAAATCAGGTGAACCTATCGTTGACAGAATCACTTTTTGGCCATCCATCTTCCGTTGAGCTGTTGAGGTTCCCCGGAGGAATTACTGTAATTCCTGAGCAGTCTGGTTCTGTATGGGCGGATCCTCTTTTCAACTTTGTGTTGAACAATTCCATTTATCAGATCTTGGGTAATATTACAGAGCTTAAGGACCAGTTGAAGCTTGGATTAAACTTGAGGTCCTACGAGGTATTGTTAATTTAATTTCCTCCTGATTGGTTACAAAATTGTATGTGTTTGTGTTTAAAATTTACACCCTCTATCATATATGTGCAGAAAGTATATTTGCAGTTCAGGAATGAGATTGGATCTTCAGTTGATGCCCCGGCAACTATTGAGGCATCTGTTCTAGATGGGAGCAGCATTCTTTTACCATATAGATTGAAACAACTAGCTCAGCTAATCAAAGAACCCAATGCAAGGAACCTTGGGCTTAATCACTCTGTATTTGGTAAAGTAAAAGGTGTTCAACTCTCATCATACCTACAGCACTCGATCTCAGATTTATCTCCAAGTCCATCTCCTTCACCATCCCCATCCCCATCCCCATCCCCATCTCCATCTCCATCTCCATCTTCATTCCCTTCTTCAAGTGTACCACCATCTTTCTCACCATCTGTGAGTATCCATTACCCTGCACCTCCAACATATATGAACCCAAGTCTTCCTCCTCAAGCTTCACCCCCTTTGCCTGACACAAATCCTTGCTTTCCATGTTTCAATTGTGACCACTTTTCTTCCACTGGTAGCCCAACAGGCAAACCACCTTGTTTTCGCAGAGACCCTAAGCTACCTCCATTTATACACTCCCCGCAGCCATCTGTTGCTCCTTCCCCATATCTTTCTCCAGCTTTTCCACCAATTCCTGGTAATGTAGATCCTCCCAATCATTTACCTGGTGCAGTCCCTGGACCAACTTATCAAATGATGCCAATACCTTCACCCTCATTGCCTGTGTTTCGACCTTCAACGCCTCCACGGAAGAAGCGACAAAAAACCAAATCCCCCCCTTCAATTGCCCCTTCCCCATATTGTAAGTACCCTATTCTATAAAGAGTTTACTTTATTATTTGCTTCAATATTTCATGATTAAGACTTTTGAATGGTTGGTTTGATATGGTAACTCCTGAATAAGATTTAGCATTGATCGACTTGACTACACTAACCCAATAATGAACTGCACTGTTTGATGTCCATGCCAACTACCAACTTAGTAATAATTAATTTACATTACAGTATTACACTTTTAGTTTGGCATTATATTCCTGAAGTGATAGAGTGAGATATTTTTTTTCGCTTCACCTAGAATTTTAGAACGAATCAGGTGCACTAGTGGTCTGGTACTAACCTGTGGATCAATATGCTGTTAGGTGAATTAGGTGAACCGGACATTGTGATTTCTTTGTATATTAACATCATGCCATCCTAACAATTTAATTCAACCTTTTAAAATACTTACAAACGGTACCAGTTTATGTACGTTTTCTTTATATATCTGTGCCGCTTTGCTCTTTTTTTTAGTTCGCTATTCTTCAGCAGTTCATTGAACATAAATATCTCATTTGACATCCATTGTCTAAATTTGCAGCTCTCCATTCCTGAAGTGAGACTTGGCTGGTCCCTGGACTGTTTGCCTACAGAGTTACCAGTGCACAAGGTGGTTGTGGTTGCAAATTTTGCTTCTTGAAATTTCCTGAAGCATATGGAGTTGCAATCGTGAGCGATCGTACTGCAAAAGGCAGGTTTATGAATGCAATCATGAGCAATCGTACTGCAAAAAGGCAGGTTTTGCTTATCGGTTACTTCTAACTGTATGGTGGTTTCTCGCACTTCAGAGTTGGAGTATAACTGTAGATATAGGTCTGTATTATGCTAATTTACCAGGGTTTTTATGTCACGAAGGTGACTGCCCTACGCCTCTACCAAATATCAAGTTTCTCACCGAAGGGTTGGGTGCTTATGGTAGAGGAGAATGTAATGACTTACCATAGTCGAATTGATGTTGTATCTTGCGATACGACTGTTCGTTTCCTGTAACATCATCATATACTGAGCATAATACGACACATTTACACCCGTCTTTCTGCGACATTTGTCGTTTGTCCATTTGTTGTGCTGATAGCATGCGGAAACAAGTCAAAGGCCATCCCGTAAACAAGTTCTGAAATTTAGCTGGTGCTAAATATGTGCTGCCTGAACAGATTGTTGTTTGTCGTGAGTCATTACGTCTTGTGACATCTTGTGCACAAAATCAGAAGAAAAGGGTAGCGATAACAATCATCAATATCCAAAGCAGATACTTAGGCACGGTTTGTTTCAGATTATAATTATTATAATCTAGATTATTAAGCCAGATTGCTATAAGCTGATATAAAATAAGCTGAGTTGCTTGTTTGTCTGGATTATTGGAGGCATGGATTATTAGGTTTGAAAGGCTAAAGTCTATAATGCCCTTAGCTATCTGTTCGGTTGATGGCATAGGTGGGTAATTTTTCTCAAGTATGTAGGGGTAGTGGGTCTTTAGCCACTCAATAATCTGAAAAAAAGCTCCTTTAGAGCAGCTTATTAGATTATAATAATCTGGCTTATAGATTATAATAATCTACTTGTTTGTTTCAGCTTACTCCTAATAAGCTAGATTATAATAATCCTAAGCTGAATCAAACATGGCCTTACACCATCTCACCCCAAAAATAAATAGATTGATACACTCGAGCCTATAGTTAGCTGTATCAAATATGGATTCATGTACACCGTGCCAGTTGGGCTCCAGTAACACTGATAAGCATGTTAAATACAATTGCTGAGGTGACTATTTGAGTATTGATTGGCTATAATCTGTCACAGTAGACAATTGCAACTTATATCCAAAAATAATGACTCAGGTGAACTCAAATGTCGCCCTTGCGTAAGATTTGGAGCTGGAGTTTCCCTGGAATCAGCCATACCTAGTTTCTTCTGCCAAACTAGGCGTCCACTCCATCACCTTGGCAGAATGGCAGTGTCAAACCCCACCTCTCTTCAGTCTTCAATTTCTATGTCCCACACAAGTTAGGAATCCGTTTTAAATACAAAATTCTACCTCAACCATTTCCCGTTGCTTAGTTGGAGAATAGGGGCATTGTCTTTGAACACCGCTCTTCCATCCTTTGACACATATTGATATTGCCAAGCTGGACCGAGGAACCATGCCATAGCCATGCCTCCGAGCAAGCCTCCCAACTGCCATTATTCAAGTGTCAAGTGAGGTCATTACGTAAATATTTCATACATTGAACTAAGATTAGGAGACTTACATGGCCCCAGTTATCAATGCCCCTTGTAAGGAGACCCATACCCTATTTACACAGCAAAGTTTAAGCAATTTGTTAAAGATGATAACCACAAAAGAAATGCTAAAATGAAAACAATAGAAAGCTGGTAACAAGAACAAAGTCAGGTAGATAAGTAGAACAATACCATATTCAAGATAACAACACGTCCAATATGCTCTAAACTTTCCTTTCCATGCCCCAAAAATCTCCTATGCCTCCACGTATAAACAGCATAGGCACCAACCTGGACATGTGCAGATAAAGTTCATGCAAATGGTGTGACATAAGAAACCATACCAGGGATTTCTTGAAACTAGTTTTAAACTCTTATGGTCCATTGGGTTGCCAAGAATATGATTAGACTTATTTCTATGACTGAAATCAAAAGCTAAGGGTAACCATACCAATCCAAAAATGGCCCCTGACGCACCAACTGCAGGAGACGCACAATAGCGATAACTCATTAATGAACCTGGCAAAATTTGAAGAATTCATTATGACAAAACTAAAGGAAGACAGGCAATGTTCACCTATCACCACCATATATATGTTCTCAAACATAGGTAATAACAAAATACCTGCCAGAGCCGAAGTGAAATACACAGCAAGATATCTTCTAGGACCAGTAAGCATTTCCACCATAGGTCCAATTGAATTTAAAGAAAAACAGTTGAACTGCATCATTATTATGATCAGAAGGAAAATTAGCAATGTTGTTTCTTAGATTATAAACACAAACTGACACAAATACATACAGCAATATGAGCAAGATTTGCATGAAGAAGAGATGATGTAGCCAGACGCCAGAGTTCTCCTCTATCAATCATACTGTTGATCTAAAAGCATGGTTTGTAATTGAGTTAGACCAAAAGTTATCAGAATAAAATGAAATGAAAATTAAAACCAACAGACCAACCTTAGCCCCCCATATAAGTAATCGTCCTTGTGTAGTTATCTGAGCGACATAAGCCCTTTGGTGAAAGTAGAACAATGTTAATCCACAAATGTAGAAGGAAGCTTATTATCAACAAAGGAGGAACCAATAACATGAATTGAGCAATGACTTACAGAATATTAACAGCAAGAAGAATATTAGTCCAAAGCCTCTTCTTCGAATTGATTCCACTTGGCCTTCTGGATGGCAACTTCCCCCTACCGATGTACCTCCTGTCCGATCCATTTCCATTGAACAAAACAGAGCTGCAAGCATATGGTGCGGAGAGCGCATTCTCCAACACTCCAAGAATCGAGTGTGTGGCGAATGAGTCTGATCCTTCAAACCAAATGTCACCTATTCTCGGCAAGGCACCAAGATGCCGCGCCTCCTACACATCGTGCAATTCATTTCAGAATAAATTTTGTGATTAAGCACGCAATTTATCGACCCAGTTAATAAACGGGAGTAGTGGAAATGCTCTACGGTAACAAACCACTAACACATCATGATAATATCACAGCTATAAAACTAGCACATCACCAAGAGTCTGAAATCGCTTAATATTCGCAACGGTGGAAACCAAGAGTCTACATCCCAAAATCGGAGTGAAACAGCGGGCAGGGGTAAGAAGCAGCACCGGCGAGCGGAGGAGGCCGGCAAGGCTACGGCGGAGGGCGCGGCCGAGTTGGGCGCCGGCGAACGCCGCGACGACGTTCGGCTTCCAGTCGCCGGGGTCCCCGCCGCCGCCTCCTCCGCCGCCGCGGCCGGAGGAGGAGCCGGGAGGGGGCGGGGGAGGCCAGGGGAAGGAGGGGAGCAGCAGCCACGGCGGCGACGACGACGCCATGGGCACCACCGCCTGCGATGCAACGTGGACCCCCGTGGACGGGACGCCGGCCTTTTGACCTCTCGTCTTCGCTTCGCTTTGCTTGGGGAGGCGGCATCGGACCCGTCGTCCCTTACACGGGCCTTCATTCTTTCAGATGGCCGACGCACGCACTGGGCTTGGGCTGTTCTTCATTTGTTTGAGATGGGGAAATCTGGGACAAAATATAATGGACCTTTTTTTACTTTCATTTGAGAAACCTACTGCATTTTGCAATCCAAATCCATTTGCATTGTTCCTGAAGATTAACTTTGAATTTCAATAGTGGGGTGGTTAAGGACATGAGAAGCTAGAATTCTCAAATACTTCTACGGAAAATATTATTTGAAATATTGAATGACCATTCTCCATATTATATCTTGAAAAGGACTCGAACTACCCAATTCATTATTTTTTAGAGTAGTTCGTTTTCATTTTTGCCCTAAATTCATTCTCGTTTATCTTTCATGGTGATGCATTCCGAGAATAAAACAGAATCAAAACTTTGGGGCACCTTTTATTACCGGCGTTTCATTTTGGACCATTTCTTTAACTGATATTTTCACTTTGAATCGGATAATTTTACATTTGTAACATTTTGGATCATACTCAACTATTTCATCCATCTACATATTTATCATATGACCATGGGAGTTCATAGACAAGTAGGAATCAGCCCACTCGAGATCATTCATATGCTTGAGAAGAGAGTCAGAAGAGAGTCAGGGTGGTCCAGAGTGCAACATAGGTAGTAAGATTATTCGGTCTGGTTAAAAAGGTGATCTAAAGCGAAACGTTGGTAATAAGAGGTGGCTCGAAGTGAAATTTATAGCATTCTTCCCTTCGTTATATTACGCTGTAAGATGTTTCGGATTTGTTCAAAGTTAAACTTTTCAAGTCCGACTAAGCTTAAAAAAAACATAGGAACATTTATGTCATCAAATTAGTTCCATTTAATCCACCATCGAATATTTTTTTAGTAGATTTGTTTTGAGTTGAAAATACTATTATATTTTTCTATAAATTTTGTTAGAGTTTGTGTTGAATATGTGTACGTAGTCGGTTACAGTTTAGGACTTAGAGTTGTACTAAGTGTTAGGACTAGAGTAAGACTCGGACTATATCCTAGGATCTCTCTTAAATAGAGAGACGTGCCTGTTATAACCGTATGGCGATAATAGCGACTTAGCATAGCGAGAGAGAGTGGCTGCCAGCGGCGACCGGCCGTGAGTCGTTGTAACTCTAATATGCTGGATCGAAGAGGATCGCGCATAATTAGTGCCCCGGAAATGTAGTGATGTGACCATCAAGTATATGCATACATCCAAGCATGAGAAATATAAAACATGGCCAAAGAATACATTGAGTGAACGGAGGATCTACAAGATATTAAAGTCAAATGAGTTTTGGAATCCAGTTCGGCCTCCGGATACAACACTAACTTCAAACGGACCTAGCGCCTTCATGCCAACTCCGATTTGGGTGATCTTGGACTTGATGGAAAGCTTATCTGGCTACCTTCAAACGCATTCGGTCTCATATCCAAATTCATTCCGAGTGAACGGGGAATCGTCAAAACAAGACAGTGCTGTTGCTGAAACCGAACTTGGGCCTTGGGCCTTGTAACAGGCTAGGCACATCTCGGAAGTGTCTCCCTCCACCTCCACGAATTAGCACTTAACCCTAGCTTTGTTTTCCTCTATAAATAGCTTTGTACATCCTCAAAAGCAATTGGGTTTTGTTTAGTTGAATTTTGCCAAGTGCTATTCACCTTGTCTCTAGTCCTCGCTCGATTAGTCGGCGACTATAGATTCAGAGCCCCCAATAGTTGGTGTGTTGATTTGTCGGGTCGATTAGATATACCACTTCAATTGCAACTATTCCTTTGTGCTTAATTACCTATTCGCAATATTTAGATTGCATCTTATCTTGTTCTTACAGTATTCTCTCGTTTGCATTGAAGGGATCATCAACCGCGTGTCACGGTTGGTACGACATCGTTTGTGGTGTAGCGACATAGTTGGTACTTGTTCTGGTTGGTAGCCACGTCGCAAACGTCGTACTCGATCAAAGCGAGAGTTATCCCCTCACCAGAAGATCGGGCCACGAGAGAGAGCGTTGTCATGTACGCCTCGGTTGAACTCCGTTATCAAATATCGTGTCTCGGTGTCGTCTTCATGTTTAGATTTCCTATGGCGTTTCTTCCGCGGTCTGGTTTTCGATGTGATTTCGAAACCGGTTTTATAACAAATTTAGCTAAACTTAAAGAAAGTTGGCTTATAACAAACCTAAAATATCTTATAATATATACCAGAGGGAATAGCAGATAATTTTTTTTAAAGATACAATGTGAGATCAACAAAGTGAGCTATACTAGCTAGGCAAGTAAGGTAGGAGGCTAAACTGGAGAAACAGGATGGAAAGGGAGCATGGGATGACTCGATCTACTCATCTACCATCAGTTTAGGGGCGATTCCTGTTTCTTTTCAGGACAAACACAGGTGACAATGAGTTCTCCAGCTTTCCCTGACAATCCAACCGAAGTCGCACAGTGTCATCGTGGGGGGACTCTGGGTTGTATGCAAAGCCGCAGATCGGAGGAAGATCATGCCGAACAGTGATGCCCATTGTCCTTGCCTCCCATCGAGATGACCTGGAAAGCAAACTAGCAAAGCAAAGCGCGAGCAAATCGCACAAACTCGTCATGTCAATTTCACAGCTTCAACGCACGCCACGGCTAATGAGAGATTGTCTCTAGCTGAACGCAAGAACACGCCTTCGTTTGACGCTAGAATTTTCACAAATTTGGAGCGTTTCGAGCTCGAACGATCGAGCCGTACGCCCGTACGTTCTTCGCGTCTACGCGAGGGCGTTCGAATCAAAACACGCGCGAAGGGGGAGACGGCGACTCGTGACTCGTGAGGCCACCAGTCTATCTGCTCGGCTCTCGGAACCTACGCAATTTGCACACGGCAATCCATGAGCTTTTTCTTGGCAAAGGCAGCAGCGCTGCGTGCCATGATTCCTGCTGCTTTTTTTCACAGAGAACTTCCCGGTTCGGCTCCTGCGCACGGCACCACGGTTGATTGATTCACCTGCCCTTGTATTTGCGACGTTTTAGTAATTGCTACTACTGCTAGCTTGGGTTTGTTTGATCAAGGGGTTCATCATTCCGTCCAGGAAACGCTCTGCACCAACCTTCAATAATTCAGACTTGAGAGGGATCATCTAGTGTACAAGCAGCAGCAGCAGCAACGGTCCAAGTTAGCCTCATGTATCCAATCTGCCAGGCTGCAAGATTTGAAAGGTTTCGCCTGCGTTGCTTGACTTGTGCACGCATTGCTCATTTTCTTAGGTTGTTTTCAGCTTTATTTTCTTCATCTTATGATCACTCTTGGAAAAAAGAACCATTTTCTGACTCCATGTCTTACAGTGAATTAGAAGCATGTGTAAATGCCTACTTTGGCTTAATTTCTTGGGACCAAAAGGTGAAAAGGAGCATATCAGCATAATCATATACCAAATGAATGCATAATTTTTTTAGGGGTAATTGTAAATTTACCATTACTTTTAATCGTTATTGCAAAACTGTCACTAGAAAAATGCAAAAGTGCCACTAAAACTGTCATTCGAGTGGCATTCTTGTAATATTTAAAAAACCGGTGATAAATTTGCAAATGCCCCTTTTTTTTAACGAACCGGTGCAGTGAATGAATTAATGCATAATGTTTGCTGCATTCTGCATTTGTTAGTATGTCGAATATAAAACTCTCGGCCCACATTTTAATCAGAAGTTGTCATACATGTGGTGAACATGACACCCCCACATAACCACATTTCACTTGGCAAATCGAATGGGCAGCAGACCAAAACGCACCGTAGATCCAAAGCACAGAACATGTGTGTGGTACTATTAAATTATCGGCAGGTCGGTCAGTCTGATTGTGATAACAATCCTGCTGCGAGAACAGAACAGCCACTGTCAGTGCCTGCATGGTCCATTCCAATCCTTGCTCCATGTCGGACGCCATAATTTCTTCAACGCCAAGCATCACCGCTAGATTGAAAGGGTTTTTTTTTCTCTCTTTTTTCCACTGCACCTGGATATTTTTCCGTCCAGTAGTAAAACCGAAGGAGGGAAAAAAAACCAAGGTAAAGTTACCGTGTTGCACTTGCAAGGCGATCGGTCATTTGGGCCAAACCGAAAGGTAGCATAGCTTTTCAGTCTTTTGTAGAAGGCTGGCGATGTTGGATGCTACGTCGACGACTGACGAATGCGAACTAAAAACTGTATGCATTTTGTCTGCTTTTTAGACTTGACGCTTTGGTTAGTTTCTGGGGCTTCTTTTTACCCTCTGAATTCGAAGCATGCGTATGTCGTTTTTCAGCATTGGACGGTCCGCTGCTATAGTACAAGAAACAAGTTGTTACATTTTGTATTTTTTTTGTTCCTAAACGTTTGGCGCCAACACCGAGCTATCGTCAACTCGTAATGAGTTTATTTGCATCACCTCGCACTGACTATCGGATCTTATACTTAATTGTAGTAGTACTTCATGACAAAGTACCCAACACTTTACCGTGAAATTGTATCTGCCAGTGCATCCGGATGTACTGCAATTTCCTCCCTATTTACATGCACTCTCTCACATGTGCTCAGCTTGCATACTCTTGTTCTAGTACAGAAAACTGCACATTATGCTTCGTATATGCGAGATCGATCGACGCATTGCTGTTCAATTATTCTCGCCAATATGTGCGAGGAGAGAAGACAAGAAATACAATTCCTCAGATACTTTTTTGGCTAGTCAGAGCATGTGCAACAGTGCAAGATGATGAAAAATCGAGGGCCACCAAAGAAAGAAATCAAAGATGCATGGTCCATTGGTCCATGACTCCATGGGGGTTAAAAAGGCCACATGATTTGTAGCGCAGGGATGTACGTATAAAAAGGATTACACTGCCTTTTTCTCTCCCTCTCGTATGGTTGAATCTGAATGAGTGGTGCCTGAAAAATTCAGGTATATGATGTGGCCCATCGGTGGCCGGGTACTCGAATACTCGATGCACATCGCTGTATGTCTCTCTCTTTCTTTCTCATGTTACAGCCATGTCGAAGCACCGTTTGTAGAATCCACGAAAAACGGGAAATTGCAGTGCGGGCAGAGCATGTCATCTCATTTTCCTCCGGCCCAAATCAGTTCGGAGACTCATTTTCATCTTTGCCCAAATCAGGTTAGGGACGTGACATGCTTACCCAATAATTGCTGCCAAGTGCCAGCCAATAATTAGGTTTGAGTAAAATACACCAGCGGTTCTTAAACTTGTCAGGAGGTTTCACTTAGATCTACGAACTTACAAATACGAACTTACAAAGTGCACATCAAGGTCCCTAAACTTGGTTTATTGTATCATTCCGATCCAAAGTCGTGTTTGACTATGGTCTTGTCTATGTGGCACTCCACGTGGACAATGACATGGAATTTTTTTTTTATTTTCTCCCTTCTTCCTTCTTTTTTCTTGGTGGTGAGAGGCGGCACGAGGGGAGGGGTTGTCGCAGTGGTGAAAAAATAAGGAAGAAAGGAGAAAAAAATAAATAAATTCCATGTCATCGTTCACGTGGCGTGTCACGTAGGTAAGACCACGGTCAAACGCGGCTTTGGACCGGGATGATATAATAAACCAAATTTAGAGATCTCGATGTGCGCTTTACAAGTTCGTGGACCTAAGTAAAATCTCCCGACAAGTTTAAAAACCGCTGGTGTATTTTACTCATTAGGTTTGTATGATTTACCAGTAGTATCACCCATATGCCTACGTTTCTAGAACGGGAGGAGAAGAAGACCTAAACAATTCACCGATCGAGGTCGGCGCCCCCAAAGTCTACTACACAAAAGCTGGGAGATGAGACCTACTAGTATACGACTACTGCTATATTAGAGCAAGTTTAATAGTATAACACACTACTAGCTCTAATTCATCTATAGTCAATCTAATAGCTAATTCATACAATAGTTACTTACTATACTACTAATATATGGTCCCACCTATCATACACACATTGCATATTGGAGTCCGTACTGCAGCTGGCTACAGATCTGTAGCCTGCTACTCTTCTCTCTCATCTTTTATCTTATTAAAATATGTTTATAGTTGGCTAATAGCTTGCTATTGTACCTGCTTTACTCGTGATAAATAGTAGTAACACGTCCAAAGCGGCGAATTCGCCCATGGATTCGGCTGCCGCCCTGCAACGCCCGCGCGCCGGCGCCGCGATATGCCGCCCAATTAGCCCCATCTAACCCCAACCACCCATGCCGCCATCGGCTGCTGCCGAAACGCTCCATGTCTCGGTCGCTGATACGTCGAACGTCGTCATACGTGCAGGACGGCGACACGGCGTGCAGCGCGGCGCGGGGGCGTCTCGCGCACGCACGCGTGCAGCGCGGCGCTGCGTGGTCGCGGTACGCCTCGCACGTCTCGAAAGGTGGCCGAGGAGTGTCCATATATGGGGCGGGCCTGCCTAGCGGCTCGCACCGCACATGACGTGAAATTATCACCATCACGCCGAGTCGCGCGGATGACCGGGACGGCCGGACGGCCCGGATCGGCGTACAGCTGCTCAAGGCCCGTTAGTAGTTGATGGGGGGACGAGTGGATGACCGGTTCGGTTTGTGGCTGGTCGCGCGGTTTCCTTGGGCATCAAGGACTTCCCTTCCAATTCAAAACAGGGTGCTCTTTAAAATACTACTACTCCATAACAACGCACCAAAACACTAGTAGTAAAACGTACCAAAACGGAAGCTGTTTAATTGACCGTGGAATGGTTCTCCCGTGAATCAGCACCCCCGCGTTTCTTTTGCTTGAAGGCAAGCAATGACAATGGTTCAAGTTCAACAATCCTCTGCATGATTTTCTCGAAGAACCTGAGCCCGCCCGTGCACAAACAAACCCCACCGCGCGGTACCAGCAAAACCCAACCCTGGTCGCGCCGTGCCGTTCACGCCGCCCGCCCCCGCGCGCGCGCGCACGCACGCACACACGTCCAAACCGCCATCCACCCTCGCGCGCCAAACCGGCCGCAAGCCGCCAATTCGCCCAATCCACCCATCCGCTTGGCCCCGCCGCGGCGTCTCGCGCACCCCCGGCCTGTCCCGTCTACTACGACCTCGTCCCCGGTCGGTCCCAGCCAGCCAGGAAAAAGCGGCCGCCCCCCACGGCACGTGCCCAAAGCTCGTACGCACCCATCCACGCACCCCCCTCGACGCCGCGCGACCCCTCCCCTCCCCGTCTCAGATCCGGAACTCGTGGCTCCCCCCACCTCCCCCCACCCACCAAAACGCTCCAGGATCGGACGGACCAGCCATACACCGTCCATACACCTCCGCTCCGCGCGAAGCGCGAAACACCCGCCGGGTCGCGTTCGCGTCGCGTCACGTCGCGAGTACCCCCGCGAGACGCGCCCCCAATACCCTACTTGCTACTGTACCACCGGAACCGGGCGCGAGACGAGACGAGCCACACAGGTCGGCGCGGCGCGGGGGACGCGGAGCTTGGTCACCTCACCGGCTTCCCTCTGTCCTCCTGCACGGTAGTTATAAGAGGCCTCTCCGCCTCGCCTCGCCTCCTCTCCTCTCTTCTCTCCGCTCCACCCACTCCTGCTCTTCTGCTCTTTGTTCGATCTGTGTGCGCGGCGGTCTGGGGTGGGGGGGATTTGAAACGGAGGGGAAGAAGAAGATCTGTGGGAAATTGAGGGGTGGGAGCGGCGGCGGCGAGGGATGGATGGGCACGGAGGGGGAGGAGGAGGAGGAGGAGGAGGCGGTGGAGGTGGGGGTGCGGGTGCGGGTGGTGTGGGGAAGCTGACGCGGACGCCCTCGTCGCTGCTGCGCTCGCCGACGGTGCGCAACTGCGCGTCGTTCCAGGCGGTGGTGGTCGAGGACCCGGAGCCCGACGACAAGAAGGAGCAGGCGCAGGCCAAGCCCCCGCCGCACCTGCACCCGCACCTCCTCCGCGCCGCCGCCGCCGCCGCCGTCCCGGCCCACCCGCTCCTCCTCGTCGCGCTCCCCCTCGCCGTCCTCCTGTTGCTGCTCCTCCTCCGCGACGACCACCACCACCTCCTCCTCCTCGCGACGGCAGCGGCTGCTGCGCTCGCCGCGGCGGCCGGTGCCGCGCGGCTCCTCCGCGGGCGCCTGCGGCTCCGCCGCTCCCCGGGGTCCGGGTCCGTGCAGTGGTTCATCGGCGACGACGACGACAAGCCTCAGAAGCGGGACAAGGGGAAGGGCGGGGCGCACGGCCGCGTCGTGCGCGAGGGCGTGGAGTTCTACAGCAATGGGGACTGCTACGAGGGGGAGTTCCACAAGGGCCGCTGCAACGGCAGCGGCGTCTACAACTTCTTCGGCAAGGGCAAGTACGAAGGGGACTGGGTCGACGGCAAGTACGACGGCTACGGCATCGAGAGCTGGGCGCGCGGCAGCCGCTACCGCGGCCAGTACCGCCAGGGCCTCCGCCACGGCCACGGCGTCTACCGCTTCTACAGCGGCGACTGCTACGCCGGCGAGTGGGCCGGTGGCCAGAGCCACGGCATCGGCGCGCAGACCTGCTCCGACGGAAGCTCCTACGTCGGAGAGTTCAAGTGCGGTGTCAAACACGGCCTCGGCAGCTACCATTTCAGGTGAGCGTCTCGCCAAATTTCGTGCTTTATTACTCCATCACAGCAACACACTGTTCCGTTTCATGTCAACTGTTCGATTGGTACACTAATTACACCTTATTTGTTCACATCTTAATTATACTCGGTGAGAAATTTATGCATCTGTATCTAATTTTGAACGCGTGCTACTAAAATTTCTTTCAGAAATGGTGATCGGTATGCTGGGGAGTATTTTGGGGACAAGATCCATGGATTTGGTGTCTACAGCTTTGCCAATGGCCACTGCTACGAAGGCTCCTGGCATGAAGGCAAGAAGCAAGGATTTGGGATGTACACATTCCGCAACGGCGACAAGCGATCGGGGGACTGGGATTCCGGGACTCTGAAGACCCCCCTTAGTCCAACTGATCCTTCTGTTCAGCGTGCTGTACAGGTATATATATACACATTGATCTACCCATCAGCTTATGGGTTACAATTGCAAATTGTTTGCGGTGTTCTAATGGTTGCATTGTACAATTAGGCGGCGCAACGAGCTGCGGAGATCGCGTTTCACCTGCCGAGAGTAGACGAGCAGGTTCACAAGGCAGTCATGGCTGCTAATAGGGCAGCCACGGCTGCTCGGGTAGCGGCGATCAAGGCGGTCCAGAACAGGATGGATGGGAAATTCTGTGATACCTATGTGTGAGTGAGTGTGTGGTGAAGAAACCATGGCTTTCCTTCCTTCTAACTGTACATTAGGGTAGCGAAGGACAATAACTAATCGGTTGAGGTTCAGTTCAGACGACCGGAGCAAGCACAACCGCTTGCCCCGAGTCAGAGAGTTCAGCAACGAACGGAGCCGCCGGGAGAGCGGAGCTGACAATTTTGTTTCGCAAAACAGCTCAGAATCTGCAACATCGCAATCGCGATTGGCGGCCCCCCTTTCCCCCTTTCTTGCAAGCTGTAAATTGTAAATAGATCCAGGTGTATCAATGCAAGAGTGAGCTTTTTTTCCTCAGTCCCTCTTCTTGCCACTTACTGCATCTTCTATGTTCTTTATTTGCATTACACATATAAATGTGGTTGCATCTACTACTACAATTCCATTGCCTCTCCAGTCTAAATCTTGACCGCTTGAGGTTGTACTCCCATGTGCAGTGATTCTCCATTTGCAAATGGTACATGGTACTGCACATGGGAGACTGTAAATTTCTTTCTGGTCCTGCAACATGTAACTGTGATGGTGTAGGACCCAGTACTATTGTAATTTGAGCACTCTGAGTTGCCTATCCATTCCCTGCATCTGTGCCCACTGCATTTTTTTCAAAACTCGGGGCGATTCATAGCTTTGGGTCCACTTGCTGCTCCAGATTTTTGCACCAGAGATATGAATTCTGGTGACGAAATATGCAAGTGTCAAGCTGGCACAATGCATTGCTGTGTGCTGGGACTGGGAGCCGCTGTCGCTGTAATGTTCTTGTATCAGGACACTAATCCTAATCGGCAACCCCATTGCATTATGTTGAGATGTCATTCCATGTCAGATATCATAATTATTCTGGATGTTTTGTCGTTGTTCTTACGTGTTGATCTTCGTATCATGTTATGTTGTCATTACTCCAAAATATACTTGGGGAACAGGGTGCTGATAAAATGGTTTGACCTGTAAAATGTCGAATTCAGAGACATTGGACATATAAACATAAGCCCATCTCTGCTGTATCCTAGAAACATTTCACAGGTTCGAGTGTTCGACAGTTTGGTTGTGGCCTCAAGGACAGACCGAACAGGAGCTTATCTCGGAGCTTGTGATTACTTAATTGATCCTGCTTTGATGTGGACGAAACCAGCATTATGTTAATCTTCCAATGTGCTGAAGAGTTAGCAGGACCCAATGGCATTGTTCATCGACCTGGCTTGCTACTGCAACCCAAAACAATTCCTAAATAAAAATCTCATCTAGCGCATCAACTTGTCAGGCTGCATTGAATGAGCAAAGATCCTGTGTTGTTGGAAAGGATAACCTTGTGCTATCTTGTTCAGACTCGAGCCATTATCCATGCCATTCTTATGCTTACCTCTCACATGTAACAGTAACCTTCCTTCTCCTTTCCTTTCACAAAGTCACCTCTGCATGTGTTGGCAAGAACCTTCTCTTCTGTTCACTGCCTGCCACTGACTCTGTTCATGGCTGGAGCTTCTGTTCTTTGTCAAGCAAAAAGATGAGCAGCGAGAAGAAATGGCTGCTGGTTTTCTGACTGGAATAGCTTCTTCAGTATATCTGTATGAAAAAGCAGGAGCCAAACTTGATCTTTTCCTTTCTTTCCTTTATTCTTCTCTCTGCAGAAGCAACAGGCTCGAGACATAATAATTGGTCACACATAAGCTAATTATAAATCAGGGTGCGAGACTAACATGACATTATAGTTGGATTATCCGATGTCCAAGGGCTCAATCATCGTGACATGCTGGAAAGAAAAAACTATATAACTATAAGCATCTGGGACGGCAGCAAAGTGGCAACATCATGATGGTCATTTCATTTGAATCTTGCACTGTTTTTGTTTCTTTTTCGTGTGTATTTTCCTCTGCGAAAGAGAAAAACTCTCATCCTGTTTGTTTCATGATGCTCGCTTGCGTGGGAAGCGAGGTCATTTGCATGGACCATTTCTCATCCCCTTTCTTTACCGGCCTAAAAATCTCATTCCCCTCTGCTTTTGCAGTTTCAAACAAGGCGTCTATGCTAATAAACATCACATTCAGTAGCTGTCAAGTGAGGTACTGAGGTGATAGCCATATATCCTGCAAATATTTTTCATCTCCATCGCGTCATATGTACATACATGCACCATGTTGCCCGGATACTCCGATATGGATATGCCTATATATAACAATAATAATTTATAAAAATAATATAATAGGAAAAAGATAGAAAATGTTGTTTTCAAATCCAAAAGATGTGTCTATTCAATTTATAATCGGGGAAGTAACATATTTCCTTTGTCCCAAATGACAAAGTGTATTAGTTTTTACAAGACATTCAATATTGTACTTCGACCATTATTTTTTCCTTTTTTTTAGGGAACCATTATTTTTTCTTCATAATGTATCATCAACAACTATGAGATTAAACATCCCATTAAGGTATTTCCAAATACAAATCTAATGGTATTATATATTTCATTAAACAAATATATTGCTAACTTAATTATTAATGGAAGTTAAAAATATTGATTTATCTAATGTATGCATTGTCTTATATTTTGGACATAGGAGTAGTTAACTGATAACCTTGACTTAGACTTTTTCATACACTTTAAATACATAATGATATTTGAGCTAGAAGTATCGCTGGAGTATCAACGAAGTATCCTTAAAGCATTAGAAGTTAATTTATTTTTTAACAAGCATGGAAATCATCATTCAATACAAATCCGAGTATCCAATACATATCTGTTATGGATACGCCAAATTTTAGAGAGGTATCCGTGTTTCCTATTCTTTGCATCAGCCATGACATAGGAAATTAATCAATACTATTGCGGTTTAGGTCTTTAGGAGTAGAATGAAAAAGAAAGCGCCGTAGTGTGTGAGAGCTCCGACAAGTAGTAAAAACCAAGGCAGCTGGCCATGGAAAGGATCGCCTGGAATTGTAGTTTTTCGCTTGTCGCAGCCGTTCAAAGCGCATGCAAGTGTGCAACCACTTTCATAGGAAACACTCTACTTTTCGCCATACTTTCTTTTTTTTTTCCTATGTGATCTCTTCCATATGCTTGAAGAAGAAAGAAAGCAAATGGCAATGTCTAGTAGTCTAATACTATGATATATGCAGGCAGCCTCATGGAGTAGGTGCCGTGTGAGCTTCAGATAAATCATGCAGATTTCTTCATATTATGTGGGAAAACAAGACTGGTTCGGTCCGCTAGCTCACGGTTGAACGTTGTTCATGTCAAGATGATGATGCTGCAGGTCAGCTTAATTCATAACTGCGTGTATTGATCTTTTTGCCTAATTTTCAGCTTCTTGGTGGTGCATTTGTTCAGCTCAATTTTGCAGATCGGGGTGAGTAGTTGGGGTGGTGCTGGTGGGTGGTGGATCATGGAACCAGGTAACACGGACTCGCTTTGGTGAGTTAAATAAATGAATTGGAGATTAGTCTGACCTGCAAACCAATCGGACTAGTTGTGCGTTTCAAATCTTGAGACTTTTTGACTGTTGACATGTACAGATGGATAAAGAGGGGGCTGAATTTGAGCTATTCTGTTGGTGTGGTTTGACATCCAGATGAACTGGTTGAGTAGCCTTAATTCCTTGAAGAGGTGCTTGCAGACTACATTGAATTCTGGAGTTGGACAAAGGGAATTTTCAATCCTTCCCTATTACTAGCACTATATTCAAAGGAGTAGAATCTAGAATATACTCTCTCTCTCTCTCTCTCTCTCTCTCTCTCTCTCTCTCTCTCTCTCTCTCTCTGGCGAGGAAAGGAGTGAAATATACTGGGAACCATGTAAACAAATGTGTATCCTTTTTTTTTTGACATAAGCCCTTAGTTGTCAGTTTGTAATTGCTTTTAAGCAGAGGCTATGGACATGACATGAGTACCAGATTAGTAGTTTGACCTAATTTTCTTTGCTTAATTATGATAGCTGTAGAACAGTAGGAGTACAGTACTAAGTACTGTAGTTAATATAAGCAGCACCACTCCAGCCCGTACAAACTCAAGAGGGCCAATCAGGAGGCCTGATCATTGCATCAGGATGCGGACTCTTGGGAACGGCACTTGTCATGGGAGAAAAATATGGTCTTGGAGACTGAAACCGTACGTACAATACAATACTCACCTGTGCCATTCTTTTATATGCAAGGTCGGCAACCAACGCTTCAATCATAATACAGTTTCAGCAGACAAGGTTAGCATGGTACAACCCTGTCCATATGCAAACCATGCAGCGATAGCCAATTATTTTCCAAAACGCAAATCTTGTCTACTAGTAGTACTGATAGATTTTGATCAATTCACCATTTATTTAAAGATTTAATCAGACGGTGCCAAAACAAAGACAGCGTGAGTTCACCGTACCGGTCTCTTTCTGAGACAAAGAAAAATGAAAGAAAAGGATAAAAAAAATGAGTAAAACATGCATGGAGCCATGGAGGGAGGGTGTGTAGTGTGAACTAGGAAAAAGATTGGCATCAAGAGAATATGGGCACATTTAAGCGTGCACTGCCTCGTGTGATTGAGTCATTGGGTGAGTTGGTTCTTTTGTCGTGCTACGTTTCTTTGATCTTATCATCTTTTTTTCCTAACTGTTTTGGTTGCCCCGGTCTGCAGGATGGTCAGGTGAATGGTGCTAGATGTTAACAGCAGCTTCAGAATTGCGTGCACCGTTGAATGTAACAAGTGATGTTTGTTTCACCTGCAGAACCAGTGGCTCAAGGAGGATTGCCTGAGCCTGACGATTCTGAATAGCCCCTCATGTCTCTTTCAGAAATCCAAAAGAAATAAAAAAGAACTTCTGGTGAGAAGAAAAAATTACCAGAAGGATCGTGAATTATCTCAGAGATAGCATGTGATGACTAGTAGTCCAGACTCCAGACATCACATGTCAATGCACATGACACCAGAGAAAACAGTTAGGTAAAAGAAAGTGGGTTAGTGAAATCACAGATTCACAGTAACAGTCGTACCTCCAGCAAAACTGTAATGGTATAGTTGATTTTTTTGACCACTTGCAGGAAGGTAGAGGCATGAATTTTCTGCTGTTATAAATGCTTTGCTTTAATCACTACAGTTTTGGTGGATTAGTGAAATGGTAGGTATAGAAAACAACTTGAGCAAATAGGGGATTGCTACTTAGGCTACAAAAGTGTAATGGCAGCAAATCCTGATCCATCATATTCGCTTGCACAGCCAAATACAAACGACAATAGAGATGAAGTCACTGACAGGATAACACTATCGCTAGAACAGTACATGCATTTTGAATGCAATTCTGATCAGGCAAATTATTCAAAATTCAATAGCCACATGCGATTGCTGGCATCATTTTTTCCTGAGCTTTGTCTTCATCCTCTCAACCGCGGCTCTCAGCGTCTCATCATCCTTGCAAAAGGTGAACCTCACCAAGTTCTTCCCATCCTCAGGGTTGAGATAAAATACACTAGGTGGTATGGCGACAACACCGACTTCGCGAATCAAATACTCGCAGAACTCAATATCATTGTCGAAACCAAATGGGGTGTGGTCGACCATGACGAAGTATGTTCCACTTGAAGGGTAGACAATGAAACCTGCATCCTTGAGTCCGTTGACTAGCAATGCCTTCTTAGCTCCATAATCCCTCCTCAGTTCCTCATAGTAGCTATCTGGTGCTCTCAGAGCTGCAGTTGCAGCTGCTTGCATTGGTGTGCAGGTGGCAAATGTGAGGAATGAGTGTGCCTGCCTTACACCCCATGTCAGGTGTGGTGGTGCGATTGCCCAACCGATCTTCCATCCGGTAAGAGAGAATGTCTTCCCAAGAGAGTTCATGGTCACGGTCCTCTCATACATGCCAGGAATAGAAGCCATTGATATATGATCTGCCTCGAAAGCTAACTTGTCGTAGACCTCATCAGCAAAAAGCAGCACATCATTTTCCTTGCAGAGAGTGGCAATAAACTCTAGTTCTTCCCTTGTAAACATTTTCCCAGTAGGATTGTGCGGGGTGTTTATCATAATAGCTCTGGTGTTCTTCGAAACTGCAGCCTTTAGCTCTTCAAGAGGGACTGAAAAATCTGGAGGACGGAGAGTAATGGCTTTTACGTTGGCACCAGCCATTGACAGGGTAGCCTCATATGAATCATAGAATGGAGCAAACAATATCACTTCATCGCCTGGATTAATTAGACCCAAAATTGTTGCAGCTATAGCTTCTGTGCATCCAGATGTGACAGTAACTTCCTTCTCCGGATTGACTTGCAGTCCGCTATCTTTCAGGAATCTTTCAGCAATAGCTGAGTTCAGTTCAGGCACACCATATCCTCTTGCATACTGATTCTTCCCAGCATTGATAGCTTGAATAGCAGCCTCTTTCACAAAGTCAGGGCCATCGAAATTTGGAAAACCCTGGCCAAGGTTTATTGCTCCATGCTTGATGGCAAGCATACTCATCTGTGTGAAAATGGTTGTCTTAAACTTTTCCAACCGCTTTGCAACCTGCAATAGAGAGGAATCAACATAAACCTCAAGGATATGTATTCTTTGACTATAAGTAAAATTATACTGATTAAACAATGCATATAATAAATTCCGTGTTACTCAAAACCATACAACAATACGTACAGACAATTCCCTATTTGTTTGATATATTAGGACTGAATTTCTCAAAGAAAAATATTCGATTCTTGTCAGGCAGTTTTCAATTTATTGGACACTGGACATGAAATTGATATAGTGTGTTATACAGTGGATATTGGTTGACCATAGAATTACCAAGCCAACATGGAATCTTTATCTTAGATTAACGAAAACATATAATCTAACCTCAGGATTTGAGTCACTGGTCTAACTACTCTTTTGTGTATAAGTTGGTGAGTATACCTAGGACCACTGTCTGGCAGCTTTAGCTCAAAACCCTTACTCAGAGGTTTGGGATAAAGGATTGGTTTCAGATTGAATCTCCTTTTCTTCAGCTGTCCCATGTCATAGCACTGCTTGATTCTTATCTCAGTGCACCTGCTTTTGTAATCTCTTTTGAGGTGGTGAATCAAACACATTCACAAACATGGCATGGAAATATGGTTCAAGTGTTGTTCTCAAGGTGGGTTTCCTAAGGCAGCGAACCCAGAACAAAAAATATCAGGTGTCCAATACATACTAATAAGCTAATTATTGAGTAATATTGTGATTAAGGTAGCGTAACACAGTTAGAAATGGACAAGCTACCCGGTGTCCGGTGCACCAGGGTAGCTGAACATAGGACTGCCCCTGATAAGGCATCATACTGTAGTGCTAGTGTGCCACATGCCTTTGGTAGAATCTCACAGGAGTTTTCACCCTACCTTCCAAAAAAGAAAAAACAACAGGCTGACAAAAAGTTACAACGATAGCTCTAACTTCGAAGTGGATTTTAAGAGAAACATACATAGTTCTCACTGGAATAATAGAATATGGCATGTATAGGGAAATCAATGAGCTGATTTAGTCAGATATTCAGATGAGTAAAAGGTAGCACAAGAATAGCCAGGTTATTGCACAATGTGAATGGATTGTGAGGACTAACATGGGACCTCAGTATACAGCAGAAGTAGATCATACAAGCATATTTGGACAGAAGAAATGAGGAATACTGTAGCAATGGGATGTAATATGGGTGCAACCATCAAGAATTTGATATCTTGCAGGGAACATGCCACCCCAATCAAACCATTCAATCACAACCAGCTAAATCAAAACTTAAAAAGTGTATTACACTATTATGCCTAAACTGTATCCCTTTCTTATGTTAAATTCTGCAAAAATAATCCAAATCATGATTCATGACCTCTTTCAATAAATAGAAATATAGGGATTGTGCTGATCAGCTGCAATTTTTTCCACAGGAATATACAAATAATTGGAACATTAAACTATGTAAATTTAGTTTAACACATTTTTTTGACTAATGAATAATGAGAGAGAAACTACACTCAACCATAATCACCAAAGCAAAAACACACCAAGGTGTTCTTGATGTTGTAGGTTTCTGCCTTTTCTTTCCCCAACAAATGTAGGAGTACATTGTTTTCTTTCTAGATTTCTGCAACATATTTTTTTGAGATCACAAGGTCGATGGCTAGACCCATGTTCATCCACACTCCTGGAATCATGGAGGCTGCGGATAAATTACGACCTCACGGAGTGTGACTACAAATCTGCAACAGAGTGTTAGTGTACGTTTCCCCAGGGAACTCTTACTGTAACCCCATGGCCCAGGGTGCTCTGCTGAGAATACAACACTAAATGTAGTATTATCAACACATACAAATGTAGTACAACACATACTAATGAGCACGTTAAGCTTACTACGTTAGCAACAACAAAATCTGTGATAAATTTCTCCCAATAGTTATGCTAGTCCTAAATCTGCAGGATACGCCCGAGGCAATGCATAGCATTAGTAATCAGTTAATCACCGAACCTAACTTCAACGATCATCTCAAACTACACCGAGGTTTATCCTGATCAACACTTCCAGGAAGCACTGCCAGCCACAAAGCTACACATCCGAGAGTACGCAAGCGCAAACCACACACGACACTCCCAGTAAAATCTCAGCCACAGGAATCACAGAATCACAGAGAGAGAGAGACCAGTGGGGGGGGGGGGGGGGGGGGATCGCGAATTCACCTGCACGGGCTGCTGCTGTTGCTTCTCCGCCGCCGCCTTGGCGGCGGCGACGGTGGACGCGGAGGCCATGGGGGAGAGCGCCGCGGCCGCCGTCGGCGAGGCCTTCCGGAGCGACTCGACGAGCGAGCGGCGGAGCGAGGAGAGGAGGAAGGAGGCGGAGGAGGAGGGATTTAACGGCATCTCATGCCGCGTCGCGGTCGCCGTCGCGGGCGTGGCGAGAAAGCCGGCCAGATTCATGAGGGGGGCCGAGCAGCAGCAGCAGCAGCAGCAGGAGGAGCGGGTGGAGTCGCGCCGCCACGGGTGGGCGCCGGAGGAGGCGTCGCGAACTTGGCGAGACACGCACGCGAGACCGCACGAGTGAGTAATAGTACAAGAGTCGATGACGAGTGGGCCATGGAATTCATGGAGCCCGCATGTCTGTGAGTTAAAGGGTGGGGTTTCGCGTGGAAAGTGTGCGTTCGAATATGCCCGGTTTTTTGGAAGTGGGGGGAGATGGCACTGCAAAGTGTGTGTGTGTGGCATTGGCGTGCGTGTTGTGTCACGTGCCATTGAACCTGGACATGTTCTTTTATACTAGTGGAATAAGTTCACTTTGTGACCGTGATCAATTGATCGAAATCTACACCGTCACCTTAAACCATAAAACCGGATATATCGACCCCCACTCTTAAAATCGGTGCAATTTGATTCCCTCTGCTATTTTGGAGGGCGATTTCGCTGACGTGGCGTCTACGTGGCAGTATTGACTCGGTCTTCTTTCCACGTGGCGTTGACGTGGCGCTTTGATAGCATTAGAAATAAAAAAAATATGTGTGGGACCAATTTGTCATTCACCAAAAGTATGGGTGTGACCCGCTGACATGTGGGGCCCACATAAATCATCCTCCCCCCTCTCTCTTTCTCTTCCCTTTGGCGAGCCGCGAGCGTGGAGGGGGGGGGTAGCGGCAGGCGGGAGGTTGTGATGCGTCGCCAGCTACTTTGGCGCCGTCGTTTGGGAGGCGGATGGTGTCGCCGTGGGCAGCGGCGAGGCCGCCAACGGCGAGGAGGAAGAGCATGATGGTGGAAGTAGCCATGCTGTTGTTGCTCATCTTGGTTTGTGTTTGTTGTGCTAGCGTGGGATGGGGGCCAGCGGCAGCGGCAGCGGCGGGAGAGTGGGCGGGCAAGGGCTGGATCCCCTTTGCGAGGAGCTGTGCCGGTGGGCGGCAGCGACGGTGGGAGGGCGGGCGGGCGGGCGAGGGCCGGATCCCCTTTGCGAGGACCGGACAGGGACGGAGAGCGGTAGAGGCAAGCTCGCCCCTTCCGTCCCAGCGACGGCGGCATCAGGCGACAAGGTCCCGACGATGGAGTCCATGGTAGCCACTTGTCCGCCGAGCTCGACGGCGGCCATGGCATTGCTCTTTTCTATCGACGGGAGTGGGTCGGCGCCACTGCTCATCTCCGTCCTCATCTCCACCGCTACCGCCGTCTCCACTTGCTCACCCCTCGCTGTCTTCCTTTGTCCCTGACCGTTGGACGCTGCCGCCGCCCTTCTTCTGTTCCCAACCGCCGTCTTGACCGCCAGACGCCACCGCCGCTACTCCCGACCGCCGGACACCACCGTCGTCCCCACTGTCGCTCCGATGGTGAAGAGAAAGGCTGGGGGAGAGAATAAGAGAAGGGAGATTGAGGGAGGAGGAAGAAGGGGAAGAGAAAGGATGACATGTTGGGCCCCACATGCCAGTGGGTCCCGCATATCATCCTTTGTGTGAATAATAAATGATTTTTTTAATTCTTATGCCACTTAAGCGTCACGTCAACGCCACGTGTAAAGGAGACCCTGGTCAATACCGTCACGTCAGCAAAACCGCTTAGGGAGTCCAATTGCACCGGTTTTAATAGTTTGGGGTTGAGATATCCGGTTTTACGATTTAGGGTCATGGATTAGATTCGGGCCACTTTTTTAAGGGGGTCAAAGGGGACTTATTCCTTTTTTAGTGGACCGGAAAGACTTCCGGCCCAATCAATTTGCTGGCCGGAAAGCCCAGAACAAATCAGCTGACCAAAAACCCTCACCTAAACCTCCTCCACCACCACAAGTAGCTCTCCCAACCGGCGGCGACTCCGGCGACCCCCGCGCCGCCGGCGACCGCGACCATGCGCCACCAGGTAGGCCTTCTCTCCCGCCTCCTCCTCCGGCGCCACGTACACCGCCGCTCCAAGCCGGCCACCGCGCCACCCTCACCCCCGCCCCCGCCCCCGACCCCGCCGCGGCCGCCGCAGAAGCCCGAGCCGGTCTCCATCCATGGGGAGACGTGGCACGACAGCTACGCGTGGATGGGCGCCCTCTCCGACGCCGCCGCCATGCGCCACATGGACGTGCACATGGAGGCCGAGGAGAAGTACGCCGAGGCCTGCCTCGCCGCGGCGGGCGCCGACCGCCTCGCGCGGAAGCTCCAGCTCGAGATGGCCTCCCGCCTCGCCTCCGACGCCTGCACGCCGCCCGTCCGCTGGGGGCCCTGGCTGTACTACCGCCGCGCGGACGAGGGCAAGCAGTACTCTGTGCTCTGCCGCCGCTCCGCGGCGCTACACAGCGAGTTCATCTCGTATAGCGACCCCTCTGCCGGATTCGACTTCACCGCCGGGAAGCGCATCGAGCAGAAATTGGTGGATTACAACAAGGAGGCCGAGCGGTTCGGAGGTAACCACCGAAATAAAATTGGGATCGACATAATTCCATTTCGTCTTACCCCGTACATAATAATCTGATTACTAGCGCTCTAAAGTTAGCAGCTGTTTATTTAAGTTTTTTTTCAGTGAATCTCCTTTTTTATAAGTATATGTAATTCCTCTACTTGGCTATTTAAAACAATGGACAATACCTAAGCAGCGTGTTCCACAATATTTTGCTACTGCAATTTAATTCTGAGAAATAATTAATTGGTTTTCCATTGCTATTTTTCATCGAAGTTATAGTATTTATTCAGTTTACCTTCAAAGAGTAGTTTTTTTTAGTAATTTGTAAAGCTTCGATAACATGCTATGCTTGTTAGATATTCTTTACCTGCCTATTCTTGTTACCTTCTCATCTTTCATAGTTCACCCTGCGGACTATGTAGCACTTAAAGTTTAGGGCCTTGTAAAGTTTGAAAGTTGTTACTGCTTAGTATTAACTATTCTTGGAAGATTATAATTGCATAATTCTTCTTTAGTTGATGTGTCACATATTGTTGTTTTCTAACCATGACCACAATACTTGATTTTGTCCTGACTTAGAAATTTCTAGTGCTATTATGTTGTCGTATTACTCTACTATTCTGGTACCAGCTTATGACCTACGAGTGTACCAATATTTACGGTTATTAAGCACCGAGTGAAGGCTGGGATATTTTAAAAAACAGGTTGCTCCCCAGCTTTTTAATTCAAAGTTAAATTAAGAAGGCTGAGATTTTTTTTTGGGCTATACAATCTTTTATGGGAGATCGTGTAAGCATATTTTGGTGCATCAGCATCATTCCAATGTTCCAATTTGCCTGTATGGGATGTTTTGCAAAATAGATGGAGACCTGTATGGAAGTTTTAAAATTTGGTTTACATACTCTTTTGGAACACATCACTGCATAACGGAGATATGCAATACTACAGTTTTGGAAGTAGACAATTGTTCAATCTTTTTAGTCCTAAAGTGGGTGCTCAGAGTCAGTTAATCATTTTTTCTTGGTTATGTAGTTCTAAAAAGCTATATCCTATGCTTCATATGCAGGATACTCATACGAGGAACTGTCTGAAGTGTCCCCAGATCACCGGTTCATTGCATACACTATGTATGATAAAGATAAGGATTCCTTCACTTTAATGGTCAGGGACCTAGTGACAGGAACTCTTTGTGATAAACCTCGTGCTGACCAGGTCTCAAACATATCCTGGGCTATGGATGGGAAAGCACTGGTTTACATTGTTACAAATGAGGATAGGAGGCCATATCGGTTGGTGGATCTGTTCTCTTTTTGCTATGCATTTTTCTCTTTGCTGCACTCAACTATATCTTTAAATTTTGTCTGTGTAGGCTGTTTTGCAGCATTATTGGATCCAGCAAGGATGATGTTCTCATGTTGGAAGAACCTGATGAGAATATTTATTTAAATATCAGACATACCAAGGATTTTCGGTTCATAACGTTAAATGTTTTTTCAGACACTCACTCAAAGGCACTTTTTCTTGTGCACTATACCTGTAATATTATTTGTTGTTCTTCTCTTCACTTCCTCACTATACCTGCACTATACCTTTTCCAGGTATATTTGATAAATGCTTCTGATCCCCTGTCCAGAATGACATTGGTTTGGGAAGGTGAATCCCAAGTTCATTGTATTGTTGAACACCATCATGGACGCCTATATTTATTTACTGATGCTTCAAGAGAAGGCACCCCTGTTGAATCTCATTATCTAATGCTGTCTGATGTGGAATCTCCTGGGCCGAAGAGCTGGAAGGTGTGAAGTTTGCCATATTAAATTAGTCTGAATGCACACATCAGCTCAGGATTAATTCGCATTAGTGACTTTGTTTAATCTATTTGAACCATTTTAATGTTTGCATCAGGATGTTTTTCTTGAAGAACCAGGCGTTATTCTTGAAGATGTTGACTTCTGTGATACTCACATGGTGCTTGTTCTGAGACAAGGCAGAAAGCTGAAGCTCTGTTCAGTAAAATTACCTTTCCCTGAACACATCAGAGTAAGTCAATTGTTGTTCCTTATCTATATACAATTCAAGCTGAGAAAATTTACTCCTTAGTTCTTGGTGGAATTCTATACACCCTCACAGTCTGCTGCTCTGGTGTTCGATGATAACATTGGAAATCTTTTCTGCTTATTTAATTAATGAAATCCACAGTTATTTTGCCTATTGGATGCTTGAAACTGTTTTTATCTTTGGATAATTGTTTTCCATGTATCAGGTACCTGCTCGTCTGTCAGATTTCCATCCATTTGACTTGTCTCTTCCAAATCATGTGTGTCAGATTTTACCTGGCCCAAATTATGATTATCGTTCCTCAACAATGCGTTTCACAATATCATCACCTGTGGTATGGACATGTTGTGTTATTTATTTATCTCATCCTCTCTAGCTCACTCATGCACCTTTTGTGGCTTTTATGCACAAAGCCACAAAAAGTCCTGTTGATTAGAAAATGCTGAGTTGCTTTACTTGCACTTTTTGTGTGGCTTGTATACAATAACATCCTTTCTTCTCCAACTTTCCAATCTATAAGTGCATCCCTTCTTTTTTGTTGAGATGACTTCTTATCTACTTCCATGGCTTATTACACTTTTTTTTCTTTGCTATGTCGCTCAATCATTTGCATGAATGGTAATATGAATTAGCTCTGGTTATTCTAGAATATGTTCTTGAAGATTCTTTTTGGTTATAAAGCAACATTATATGTGGATAATGTTATGACAGAGGAAATTCATCCTTGAAACATAAATTGTTTGGTTCAGCCTAGTGCTTTTTCCTTATGCACTTGTAACATTCTCAATATCCCCGCTGTTTTTTGTGCTTCCCTCTTTATGTCAGCTTTATCATGTTACATTTTCAACTGCATTATTGTGTTTTTATTTGGAATTTAGTGCCATGCCTTTATAGGATTGTTAAGTGATAACAGCTTGGTATTTCTCATGATGTTACAGCAATCTGCTTGCAATGTGCATTATTAGGATATTTAGTTGTGCTTGCAATGATGTCATTGCTTGTGGCATCATATGACTAAAATTTCTCAACAATGTCAGTGGCTCCTTTACTTCCTCATCATGCTCCAGAGAACTCTAATGAATTAGATTATATTCATGCTTGTCGATGCATTCTTTTTTGGACAACTTTATGATCACGTCATTTTAGATGCCTGATGCAGTTGTTGACTACAACTTACCGAATGGTAAGTGGCGAATAGTGCAACAGCAAAACATGCTTCATGAAAGAACGAAAGCACTATATGGGAATGCTTTTGCTGCTAGTATGGATAAGCCATCTTCAAAAGGAGGTGATTTGTCAAGTGAGGACTTTGGAGATTGTGATTGGAATGAACTCTCTGAATACTATGCTTGTGAGTATTATGATGTTCCATCAAAGGATGGAGTTTTGGTTCCACTTACATTAGTATATTCGCAAAAGCACAAGCAAGAGGGAAATCCAGGGTTACTTCATGGACATGGTGCTTATGGTGAGATTCTGGATAAGCGCTGGCGCAGTGAGTTAAAGAGCCTACTTGATCGTGGCTGGGTGATTGCATTTGCTGATGTCAGGTATGCCTATTCTATTTTGTTAAATTGAACATAACCATCTCAACCTCTTGAAATAACTGACAAATGCTAGCTCAAAGCTGTACAAGTATGAGAAATTGTTTAAACATTTGTTGCATCAAGGAATGTATCAGCTTTTGTCTTCTGAATTTTGACACACATATAATTGTGTCAACATAACAGCACATCTTTTTTCAGGGGTGGTGGAGGTTATGGGAAGAAGTGGCACCAAGATGGTGCACGTACAAAAAAGATGAATTCTATATATGATTTTATCTCTTGTGGTGAGTTTCTTCTTGAGAAGGGTATCATAAAAGAAAATAAACTTGCTGGATGGGGATATAGTGCTGGAGGACTTCTGGTGGCTTCGGCAATTAATACTCGGCCCGATTTGTTTCGTGCTGTCGTTTTGAAGGTATTTATGATTAACTTATTGGCTTGTGTAGAAATCATTAGCTGATTTTCAAGATTACTTCTTATTTTCTAGTCTATGGTGTTATTCATCAATGCACGTGGGAACTAGGAAGGATTTTCAAGTCATTTTGTCATTATATATGTTTGCCTTAAATCAAATTTGTTCTAAATTTTAGAACATTACAATTGGTTTAAATTGCTGCAGATTGGCATCACAAATAGTTCACATAGTCCACACATCACGAACTCTTCTTTTATGTTGTTTCTTTGTCATTAAAAGATGTGACAGATGAAATCAGTTAATGAAGCATTTTAAGTAACAGATTATCCATAGGGAACTTTGTGTTATTAAATTCTTCATCAAGTTTGGGATTGCTGTATTAGTTATCCTTTCCCTGTAATCTTCAGTTTGTACTATTACCACTGATCTTGTTATTTATACTGATGGCCCATCATGATTCATGACTTACAATTTGTCCCCCAGGTCCCTTTCTTGGATGTTTGCAATACTCTTCTCCACCCTATTCTACCTCTTACAGCTATTGATTACGAAGAGTTTGGATTTCCTGTGGACCATGAAGAGTTCCTTTCAATCAGGAAGTATTCTCCTTATGATAACATCCAGAAGGATGTTCCTTACCCAGCAGTGTTTGTGACATCATCATTTAATACAAGGTACGCTTTTCTTTGTGGGTACTTACTACCCCCATCCCCTTCTGAAACCTCTGCAGCATAATTGCACAATAGCTCAACAACTTCATATTTTTTATTTTATGTATGACTTACTACCTTCTAGCATTGAAGCTTGTAATATTTACAACATAACCTTAAACTAGATAAATAGAAAAGATAACTGGCTAATGGCTATTGCAAGTTTGCTTCTGTAGTTCTGTTGTCCTGGACATGAATATGTTTTGTGGTTGAAAATGGTAGGTTTGGTGTATGGGAAGCAGCTAAATGGGTCGCAAAAGTCCGTGAAGTTACTCGCTATGATCCAGAGCGGCCTGTAATTCTCAACTTGACAACAGATGTTGTAGAAGAGAGCAAGTATTTGCAAACCAAGGAATTAGCATTGGAGACTGCTTTCCTAATTAAAATGATTCATGATACATGAACATCTTGTTTATCTCTTTGAATTTAAACTCATTGCCCAAAGATGGGGAGCACATGTTACAATGTCAGGCCTCTCTTTTCAGCAATAGTCTGGAATCAACTGATTGGAGATTATCTGAGGTACCACACTTCTATTTCGTACTTTTTTTTTCTCAGAATGTCCTGGGGGAAAATCATATGTGCATATCCCTACAGTTTACGAGATAGTTGCACGCTCACAATTCATCAGTCTCAGTTATATGGTCTGATGATTTGGAAGCCAAAATTCCTGTCTACTGGAGATCGTCTGACTCTGATCAAGTCTGTCCTGTTTGCCTTGCCGGTGCACTACCTCTCGGTGCTTGAGCTGCCACAGTGTTCGATCAAAGAGATTAATAGAAAGTGTCGGGGGTTCCTGTGGAAGGGGTAGGAGGAGGTGAGTGGCGGACATTGTTTGGTGGCTTGGAAAGCGGTTTGTATGCCGTTTGAAAAGGGAGGGTTGGGTATAAAAAATCTGGACTTCTTTGGCAAAGCGCTTCGGCTCAAGTGGTTGGCTAAGAAGGGTGAGCAGCAAGACCGGCCTTGGACAACAGTTGCGACTGTGCAGCCGAAAGATCTGAGAGACCTCTACTACTCAGCATCACGGCAAGAGGTAGGAGATGGAAAAGACACGAAGTTTTGGCTTGTGGACTGGTTGCCAATGGGAAGCATAAAATCGAGGTTCCCGTTGATTTTCAGCCATGTGGAACGCACCGGCTTGACAGTGGCTCAGGGGTTGAGGAACCACATGTGGGTGCGTGACATCAAAGGTCGCCATCTAATCGAGCCATCGGGGAGTATTTTCAGATTTGGGATGCAGTCCAGGAGGTGCAGCTGCAAGGGGGAGAGGAGGATGCGACTGTTTGGAAGAGGGCTGCAAATGGGAAGTTCACCCCTGCTTCGGCTTATGACCTGTTCTTTATGGCAAATACAGAAGCGAGATGTGGCGGTCTGATTTGGCACACTAGAGCACCTTCCAAAGTGAAATTTTTTATGTGGTTGGCCGAGAAAGGGAGGTGTCTCACGGCCGACAATCTCACCAAGCGAGGATGGCCACACCAACAATCCTGCCCCCTCTGCATGAGCAATGACGAAGATTGTGAGCACCTCTTTGTCTCCTGTCCGTACACTTCAAATGTCTGGAGAAAGATCAAGGGTTGGATCGGCGCCGGGTTCCAGCTGCCGGTGGAGTCCGGATTGGACCTTGGAGATTGGTGGTTGGAGTGGCGGCAGGTCTTTCAAACCAGCCAGAGGAGCGCATTTGACACTTTACTGCTGCTGGTCTGTTGGATGATTTGGAAGGAGAGAAACGCGCGAGTATTCCAGAATCAGAGCCGAACAGCGGGGTTCCTGTTTGGCACAATTAAAGAGGTTCCTGTTTGGCACAATTAAAGATGAAGCGGCAATCTGGAAAGAAGCTGGGGTCTTCAATGTTTTAGGAGAGTAACAACCTTCTATAACTTGTTTTTCTTTTAGGAAGTTGCTGCGATGGCAACATCCTTTCACTTCGACAGCCTCTTGTCGAAGTCTGAAACTTGTATATGTGTAAATACCTCTTTTCTTTTCTTAAGTAAATTTGGTCCGCCTATCTTAGGCTGGCCCGGCTAAAATATGGTCTGATGATCTGATCTGATATCACGAGGGCAGTTCTGACGTCCAACAAGTCCACAACACATGGTATCTGCTACCAAGTGCTGCCCATGATTCCTTGTTGGTAAAATTTATCTTTGTTATGCTGCTAACATTGGATCATTCTCAATTCTCAGTTGCTTATCTACACAATGAAATTGATGTTTTTTTACCTTCGTTTTTCAATCATGGAATTGATATTTAATATCTCATGTGCTAGATGATGCCTCATGCCTAGGGATGGCAACGGGGCTGCACCCGACGGGTTTTGCTACCCCGTCCCCGCCCCCGTAGCAAAAAAAACATCCCGTCTCAATCCCCATCCCCGCACACGGGGGAGGGTTTCTCCCCGTCCCCGCCCCCGTGCGGGTACGGGGCACCCGACGGGTACCCACCCCCCGACAGTGACATCTCACAAATTGGGGGAATAAGAAGCAGAGTCCAATTTTGGGAGAGAACAGAAAATCATTCAGAAGATAGAACACATTTGAAATAAAATGTAAACGTCCACAGCCATCTCTTTCTTTGGAAGAGACATATGCACAGAACTAATTGATTCATTCCCAAATGAGAGCTATAGAAGCATAGAATCCAGATAAATACAAGGAAATAAAGAAGGCAAGTGAGTGCTATGTGCCATGGAGCTTTGTCGCACAGGACAAGCAAGACTAGCAGGTGATGGCATTGGCGTGTTATGTGCCAACATCGCTGCCGGCGTGACGACGCTTGGAGCCTTGGATGCGGCAACGGTTGCTCTGCTTGAAGCCTTGGATCAGTTGGATGCAGCGACGGCGATGCGACACTTCCGCTTCTTGGAGAGGCTTGGCGCTGATGGAGTGGTGGTACTTCGAGGCGGCGACGTCGCGGACTCGCGGTCTTGTGGATTCGTCGACGGCGTGGAGGGAACGAGGAGACAGGGACGAAAGGAGTGTGTACTTGGAAATTTTGGATCTGAGATGGGGAGAATTTTGGATCTCAGAGGGGAGGGGAAGAATGAAGTATCGTGCTAGGGTTTCACTGGTTTATATATATGGACCTCCAAAATGGGCTATCTAACTGGGCTTTTAATTTTTATTTGGGCTGCAGCCTTGAGGGATATGCACCTAATAATTCTGGGCCCCATGGGGATTCGGGGCCGTGGGCCTGTAGAACGTCCCCGCCCCCGGCCAACCCGATGGGTGGCCCATTTGGCCGACAACAGCCCCGTGGGGGATGATATGCTCCCATTTACAAACACCCTAATAGAGTTTTTTCCCACCGGGGTTCGGGTCCCCATTGTCATCCCTACTCATGCCATGCCCTCACCTGCTCATGCTCGTTTCCATGTCAAGTTAATAGTACTACCAAAATTTACTTATGCTGTGTCATATATGAAAGCTGATTTGATATAACTGGTTGCTAGGGGGAACAAAGCTCTTGCACACTTGGCTTGGAGCATTAAGGCAATTGCACCATAACAGAAGCGGACCAAAATATACCTTATCTGGCTGCTTGCACCACACTATTGTTTTATCCTTCTGTTCTTAAAATCTGCATCTTATGACTGCCCAAGTGATAGCTATGACCTTGTGGGTCAGGTGAATTTAGCGTCATGAAGTGGATGGAACAGTTGGACACTACTTGAATGACCATATGTCCCTGCTGATATGAGGGCTGTAACAAAGCACAGGTTGGAAATCTGCTGCAGGTTGTGACAGCACTGCGTATTGGAAATTCAGTTACTGCGAGATTTCATCAGATGGAACTTAGAGCTTCGTTTTAGTCTTCTGGTTTTCATTCTAAAGTTAATCTGTGATAAATTGAACTTCTACGCATCTCAATTTATATTAGTTATGAGTATCAATATGGTCCTCCAGTTACTCTTTTGACGTCTTCAAGGTGGATCTGTGACCACACCTTCGTTTTTTTTTCATAATGGTAATCAGAGTATAATTTTTCCTTGTGAAAAGGTATTGCTGGTGGTATATTAAGGATTTGTAGCATAATTGTCACCATGATTTTTAAATGTTCCGAGCTATGTTTTTGTTGTTTTGGATAATTTGAAATAGAAAAAGGTGAGTACAAAGGAGCTTTGATTCCAACCTTTCCAAGGTGAAATTTAAGCAAAATTTGTTGTTTGGGTATTGCGTTTTAACTGTAGAGATTTTGTAGAAGTGGATCTTTGGGGAAATACACTTATAAATTGTAGCTTTTTGCCGCCGCAAACCGTTACCAATTTTTTTTATTATTATTTTTGGCATGGTGAGTGAGGGGACGCGTGAAGGGCTGAAATACCCTTGAGTTATTCCAATCTAGGGGTGTGTTTAGTTCACGTTAAAATTAAAAGTTTGATTGAAATTGGAACGATGTGATGGAAAAGTTAGAAGTTTGTATGTGTAGGAAAATTTTGATGTGATGAAAAAATTGGAAGTTTAAAAAAAAAGTTGGGAACTAAACCAGGCCTAGACCAAAATGAGCATATTCTTGGTATCCGTCCTTGTGACGTGAGCGCAACGCTAAAATGAATGTCGGGTTCAAGCATGTGTGGTTGTAGTCGGGATAATATCGTTGCTCACCCAACAAAGTGTAATGCCTCGGTACGCTCGACGAGACAAGCGGTGGCAAGCAGGTGTAGGAGCATACCATGATATGCATCGAGCACCATTTTGGAAATGACGCACGATCTCAGTAGGGAGGTCACCGAGATCTGAATTTAGCTCTGCCACTGCGTGGATCACCCTACCATCACGTGGCACACAGGTGGTCAGGTGGAGCAAGAGCTGACCGTGTGCGACAAGGACATTACTTCACTTAACCATATTTTGAGTGACTGGCTTTTGCTTTGCCAACTAGCTATAAACCTACAAAGTCAGAGTATGAATTGGTAAAATCTATCTAAAATGTATGTTCCTTGCAAAATAAAACGGTAAAAACTTATAATATGTAGAAGAGTTTGTTCATTTGCTACCATTTTTAACCTTACCAAGTTTTGGTATTACCAAATTTTGATAAGATTGCTAAAATTTTAGCAAGGTTGCCAAATTTTGGTAAGATTTCATATGTACTTACTAAAATTTAGCAACAAACTAAACGTAGCCAAAATTTTGACAACTTTACCAAAAATTAGTATGGTTAAAAATGGCATGAAAGTGTGAACATGCCCGAAATTTCCTTAGCAAGAAAATCTTGGAAAGGACAAACGTGAAATTCAATTTTGAAATTCTTCCGACCCGTTTGTCTCCAGGGTCAAAACCGTCATCTTAACACTCCCCTCTCAAACCTTTTCGGTTTTTTAGGGTTTAAGAACTCTTCGAGCCCACCGTGCCCGGCCCAGAGCCCACTAGGCCCCCTCGATCCCACCGGCGACCTCCCGCCGCCTCCGCCGGGGACAAGCCCCCCTCCGCCGCGCGCTGCAATGGCGTTCTCCTTCGCCTCACCGGCGCCGCAGAATCCGTTCCAGACGCCGGCGCAGGCCCCGTCCCTGTCGCCTTCGCCGTTTCAGTTCAGCCTGCAGCAGCCGCCGCCGCAGCAGCAGCAGCAGCCGCCACAGCAACAGGCGGCGCCGGCCGCGCAACCGCAGCAGCAGCTGATGCTATATACGACGGACGGGAAGCCCGCGGGGTACAACACGAAGTGGGAGGAGCTTCACTCCGAGTCGCAGAAGGCGCTGCTCCAGATCGAGTATGGTTTCCCTCTCCGGTTTCCCCTATTTTGTGGCAAATGAGAGTGCTTGTTCGTGATTGAACTTAGTGTTTAAGCGTCTTTGCACTGCAATTTTTTTTCTTGATCTGTAGTCAACTAAAATTGCTCCATCTGACTGGCTAAACTCAATCCTTGTTGGTATGCTATTATTATTATTTTGTTATATGGGTATACTAGTCAGCTTAGGCCCTAGTGGAATTTGCTGCTGCTGGGTTGGTGATAAGGTGGAAAAGTAGTTTCTTTTTTCTGTCTGTGGTTTAGAATTAACGCTTTATGCGATAAGCTTGTGCCTTTACAGTCTCTCAGAGATCAGTTTGCTTTAAACAAATATGTTCTTCTAGCAATATACTATGGAGGGCTACTGTTTCTGATGGTTTAGCAGATCATTGTTTACTTGGGTTTCAGGGGAAGGGGAAACACGTTTTGTGCTCTATGATCTATGCCATTTGCAGCGGATTACTTAAACTACTGCCTCCTTTGGCATTGATGTGGTCAATACATGGGTTTTAGGGTTAGAGAGTTCAGTTTTTTTTTTTGTTACCTGTTTGGGACTTGGCTTGCTATTGGTGTAATAATTTTCACTTTGAATTTTGTAGGGATAAAATAAGGGAGTACAGGGATGAGAGTGAGCGGTTGGATCAGTGTTCTCGCCTTCATGACTCTTCAATCTCGACTGTCAATTTTGAGAACGATGCAAGTGAAATTGCTCAGGTTGGACTTGTTTTTCTTGCTTTTGTCAGTCTTACATGAGATGCTTGATTATGCTAGAAGAGATATTTCAGTATTTTTTCACATAGTCAACAGTAGAAAGAATGAGATGCCTACACACATTGTCTTCAAAGAAGCATATATTGTACCCATTGGAAAATTGATCAGTTACTGACCAGCGAATTAGAAACAATAAAGGCCCTGTTTGGGGGAGCTTGTCCCAGCTGCAGCTTTTCCCAAAAGCTGCTTCTGCTAGAAGCTGCCCCAAACAGTCCACAGCTTCTGAGAATCTGTAGTTACAGATTTTGAAAAATGAACTAAGAAGCCTGTCGAGGAGTGATCCTCTCTAGCGGGAGATCGTGAGATCCCCCTTTCGTGAGTTCGGCCGGGGGAAAAGGCCCGCCTCTGGAAATCACGTATCTGCCTCCTAGGCTACCAGCTAGTGTGCACACAACAAGATTATACAGGTTCGGGCCGCTATGAAGCGTAATACCCTACTCCTGTGTATGGGATTTAGACTAAAGTTACAAAGGTCCCTAAGCTCCGGAGAGCGCTCTTGCTTCCCTTCTCCCTGAGCTCAGGTTTTCCCAGAGTCGTCCCTTTTCTCGGTGGGCAAGGTCCTTTTATACTCAAGAGGATACCACATGCACCGACTCTACCTACTCTTCTCTCGGGTGGGGGCCCACCCTACCTTGACCGGATCTCGACCCGTGCCTTCGCCTGGAAGCTAAGCCACGGTTTGTTCTTGAGTGGGCCCAGCGTCGTCCCTTGCCTGACACGGGGGACATCCCTGTCAATCTCCCATTAATGGATGAAGAATTGTGGTGGCCGCCCTCTCGTGGGGAGGACTTCGAATGACCCCTCCGATGGGACGGGTCATACCTACCTCCACTCCGCCGGAGGCAGATGCGACGTGGGGGCACAGCTGTCCGTCCAGTCAGATGTGACCGGTGACAGGCCGGTCACAGACCGGTCACAGACCGGTCATTCCTGACCGTCGCGCGCCAGTCGGGCATGCCGCACGTCAGTTGGGGCGCTGCGTGCATTAAAGGAGGTTCGGCTTGGGCCCCCTCCCCGCTTGCTCCCCCCGTCAGATGGCGGATGGGCGAGGGCCTCGGGGCAAAGCGGTGCGAGGGCCCGAGGGGCATGACGTGGCACCCCGAGGCCTCGGGGCAAAACGGTGCGAGGGCCCGAGGGGCATGACGTGGCACCCTGAGGCCCCCTGGCCGCTCCTGCAATCCGCGGGGTACGGGGGTAGGGCCAGGCTGTAGGGTCACGCGATAGGATGGGTAGGTAAATTCCCCTCATTTCGCATACCCCCGGGCCCACTTCACCGACAAAGCCAGAAGCCGGAGAAGCTGGGTTTCAGAGCTTTTCCAGATTCTCAAAAGGTGGCTACCAAACAGCTGCTTCTCAGAATCTAAAACTCCCCCAAACAGGCCCAAAATCATGCGCAATCACCTTGAGCTCTCAATTGGAGAACTATGTCTCTGCTTCCTCTTCTTTTTAAGGATTTACTGAAAGTAAATATAAACTTTGGGTTGCGAAGATGACAAGAACCTCTATTTTCTGTAATGCTTTAGTTTTGCCCGGAACAATGAACAAATTAGCACAATGGAGTATATTGTTAATGTAACTCGATAAAGAAAATGCAGCTTATCCCTTGTAGCAAGGTTGGGTTCACCATCCTGATTGTGCAGCAGTAAGTGTAATCAGATCATTAATGGACACTATTAATTCAAAATCAATATCTACCCAATCTTGGAACATTCCTGAGCCACAAAATCATAATTAGCTTCAATTTGGATAGCATATCAACGCATCAGTGCTGAAGGGTACATAGTTTTACCTTAAAACTGGAGAGGGAATGAAGTTCATAACTATCTCCTACAACACACATATTTTTATTTAGTGGGAATTCATGGTTCTTTTAGTTCATAAGTTGACTAGTTGATAATTATTAGGATTTACTGATTCATGAAATACGAACACATGAATCCATAAAAATCATTCCTAAATACTACCCACTTTTGTCAGAAACTTGTGGAACTTTAAGTATCAAAATCTTTTTTAATATTTAGATTGGAAAATAATAATAAAACATATATGTAGAGTACTAGAGTTTTCTTGGTAAGTTTCAACCAAAATACCGTATTTCTGCGGGACTATATAAATATTTTAAAATAGAATCAGTTGTTAAGGTTCTGTCTGGGAACTGTGTCAATGTCCAAGACAATGTTTTTGTCTAACCATGTAATGTATTTATGCGCACAATTTTGTTACATATTCCTGATACCGATCCTTGAATTTATGGCTAAATATTTCCTGCTCTAACAGGAACTTGGAGGGACAACCACCATGATGGAAAGAGAGAAGGCTTCCGTTCAAGAGTTAATGACTGTTGTGAATGAAATGATGCGAAACACAGAATTTGCTATTAGGTCATATATGATGCTGAGACCAAGATTTATCCGTCCAGGTGCTGGAGCAAATGGTGGTGGCTCAAATCCTTCTGGTCCTCCAGCTCAGTCCAATCAGCCAGTAGCATTGGCTCCAACCATTGATTTCTATAGTGGTATGCCAAAGCGGCCTTCCTTTTTTATGCAACAGACTATCAACAGGTTTGAGAAGTATCTTGGAGAATGCTGCAAGTGGATCGCGGAGCTTGAGCAGCTTGTTCAAATGGAGAACAATAAAAGGCAATCAGCCTCATTAGAATCTCTACCGAAGGTTATGTCGAATGTGCATGATTATTTCATCTATGTTGCTTCTAAGGTAAATCTCCTTTTTCATACACACACTGCAGTTGAACTGTTAAAATGCATTTATTTTTGAGGTTCTCCCCCATGTTATCAATCATTTATTATGTAATATAGTCATAAAAATAACTGTAAATTTGTAAATCAACCAATATTTTTTTTTTTGGTTTTGTAACAGCTGTATCTCGTGAAAAAAATAAGAGAGATTACTTACTAAAGGCTTGCTGCACTGCCTTGGTGCGATGCCCAGTATTTTCTAATGTTTGTATTTTTTTTAGGTGGAAAATCTTCATCAATATGTTGAGTCATTGAAAACTGAATATCTGCATGAGCAGCGGCGATTGGGTAATGCCAATGATCCATTTTTAGAGGCAAATAGACGAGAAGCGGCTAAACAAGAAGCAGCTGCCAGAAGGGTACATCCAACATTGCATTTGCCTGCTCCTGTACAGCCCACAACTCAAATTGCTGGAACAGTGACGAGTCAACCACAGCAATCATTGATTCCTTCTGGAGCGACTTCTTCAAGTGCTTTTCCATCTTTCAGCACTCCAGCTTCCGCTCCATCTTCTTCTAGTCTCTTTTCAACTCCAACAACTCCAACTCTATCCAGCAACCTTTTTGGTACATCTGGATCAGCCCAGCTGTCCACACCATTTGGGACAGTCTCTACTCCGACGCTTGGATCAACGCCGGCTCCATCTGGATTTGGGAATGCAACTCCATCTTTTGCTTCAACGCCCGCTTTAGGTGGAACCTCGCTGTTTTCTACGCCGTTCGGAGGTATACAAACTCCCACCATACTATATTTGTATTTTCTAACTGTTAGATAGTCATATGCTTATGATAAGTCAGTAGCTATCTGAAAACAGTTTGGTCCTTTTATGTTGTGAAATGCTCATTTTAGATGATCTCTGGTCATGGTATATAAACATTTCTGAAGCGTTGGCACATCTACAGCTTGATTTCATCATGGCAATTCATAGCTGTAAATTTTTTGTTATGTTTTTGGTCTGAACTGAAATTTTTTATTGGCAGCACAGTACACTTAGTTGTCCATTATTTGTCCAAGTGGGTTATATAGCTCAGGCACACCTGCCGTGCACGCCCTTCACTGTTTCTACTCATCTATGGTTACTGTCCATACTGAAATTCACCAGCAATATTCTTCTTTTATCCTACTTCCAATTGAACTTACAAAGATATATTTTCCTATTCTATATATGCTATGATATCCTGATTTTTGGAAATTGCATGACATTCTAACTTGTGTCTACCTTAGGTGGAGCTACAGCTTCAGGATCCAGCTTTGGTGGTACATCTGTAAGTATAATCTCCATCAATTTATGCAGTATTCTTCCCTTTTCAGCTATAGCAAAGGATATAACCATGTCAAGCATAAGCTGTCCTTTTTATTGTCAATATTTTATTGTTATAATTACCATTTCCCAACACCTTTTGTATTGTATGGTGCAGAAAGTGCGGTCAAAACCTCGGGGCCGACGCTAGGTATAGCTGATCAGCGTGAAATGTGGGTGCCTCTTGTATCTCCTTTTCCTCTTGTCTTTCATTTTTCCAAGAATGCGCAAAATATTTGCGTCTTTTCATTAAGACAGAGGGAAAGGTCTCACCAATGGTTACAAATTGGTCTGAACTATGGAAACATATTTCAGACTCATATTCCTCCTGTCTTATGGAAAGAACTTGTAATTAATTCATCTGTGATTGTAGTGGAGCATGATTGGTTTTGTGACACTAGATTCTAATGTATGTGCCCCATTTCAGTACTATCAGAATGTGCACTTATAACTTACCAATTCTTACCTAGAGTTAAATATTTTATATAATAAAAAAACAAGGTTGACATTGGTTTCCAGTAGCTTAAAGCCATTTCAGAGACTTGGTTATGAAGCATGTCAAATGTCTATTTTTTCTTTTCTTTGGTTGACTGTTTAGTGATGAAAATCCTCATTGCTTCTTATTGACCTAAAGTTAGCCTGGTCTCTATTCAGGAAACTTAGACACTAAGATCAAGCACTGTTCTATGAATATGGGTGTCTTTCCTATGATTTTGCAGAACCCCAGTGTGTCAGTATCTGTGAATGTCATGTCATGCTTAGTGGCAAGCAACGTTGAAGGCTCCTTCTGTCTAAGAAGTGGGCTGACCTTTCTTTTGTTTGGACTCTGATATGATCTTGAAGTGTGCAGTTGTTAGGAAGCATGCACAGAGATGGGCAGCTTCAACATCATGGTGATTGGTGTGGCATAGATGATAGATGCATCCTACTCCCGGTAATGGTGAGTAGTGTTTAGGATCGTTTTTACCGCTGTGCTTTCAGCTACTGTCTTTATCAGTTATCACCTCACAAATGCGCGTTGCGCCTGGGCGCAGTCACAGATGGTTGAACAGCTTTGGGTTGAACCTCTCATCACCCTCCATGTAATTTCTGGATAATTTCATCCCATGATCATCTTCTAACCTTAAATACTTTTTTTTTGTCATTTTGTTTGGAATTCTTCAGACATATGGGAGTAGTAACTTAACAGTAGTTAATCTGTAGCACGTTTCCGTTTCGTGTCTGATTGTGATGGCTCATGGTTCCTAGTCTCCTAAGCCTCTAATTTCTAATTATCTGAATATGATTGATTCCATTGCCCCGTAGACGTAAGTGCTTACGACAGCCCGGATGTCAGTCCCCAAAAATTAATGTTTTGTGTGTGTTTTTATATAGAGCTGGTTCCTTCGATTGGCATTTTCTGCAGGTATTATTTGCTGGTAGTTGTGTCAAGGGCTTGGAAGTCAAGCGTTGACGTCAGTGGGCCCACATGTCAGTATGTGTAGTTTATTAGTGGCGCAGCATAATTTGTTGAATTGTTTGAATAGTCAGATTTCGGTTTGACCGATTATATATTTTTACCATGCTGTGGTCATTTCCTTCTGCTGATTCATTTACATGATACATTGTGAACTGGAATATGTCCATGTATACAGGGTCCTTAATACATAATTTTCACAGAAAATTTTAGGCTTGAATGCATATGGTTGTCAAACAATCAAATATGTCAGGTCAGATGCACTGTAACGTTTAGCTATATTTTCTCCTGTCTATTTCTTTTTTAAAAAAGTCAAGATCTTCCGGTAATAGTTATGTGAACGCGCTGATCCAGATCTTTGAATGGAACTCTTATCCTCAAAGTTAAAGAGCACTCCCCGCGTCGCTACAGGATGATTATATATGGATAAATGGCTTTAAAAATACATGCAAGTTAAAGAAAAAAAAAGAGTACGAACAAAAGAAAATTGAAGAACATGAACTCTTCAATCACTTGGGAGATTCTTTCTACTAAAAGTTAAAACTGCATAAATGATCATAATTACAAAGATAAATAACATGTATATAGAAAAGAATTAAAGGATTTTAACTTCAGTTTCACATCAATTGGGACCTTCTTATGGCTCTCTAATAATGGTCCAATGGTTAAGATTGTTTGAGTGATGTAGATCAATAATGTTGAGCTTTTAGTTCTAACTATATATAATATATAGATTCTTTCAGTCATATGAACACAGATCCCTTTATTCCAAATCATGTTACTGCAAGGAAGAAACTCACTCTCTGTTCCATCTGAAAATTCATAAACTACTGGATTTGCTTTCCATACCGAGCTATGAGGTGTCCTGCCCAATCACTGAAACCCCCAACTCCTTCGACCGTGACAGTGGAAGTTTCAGAGAAGCATCCAAGCTAACCACATGTAGAAATAGGTCAGCATTAGCAATATTCTTTTAGGTGCAGCAGGAGGCGATTATTTCAGTGGCGTTAAGCTGCTTGTGCTGTCGCAAACCACAGGGGATGAACGGAGACGGTTCCACGGCGTCGTTCGATGGCAACAGCAGGCAGGGACACAGCTCGTCCATTTTGACTTTTTTGATTGCTTTGGAGTACGGTCATGTTTTCTCAATAGGTAGATCAAATAAAATCCCTATCAGGCCAGCGGCGGTGTTTTTAACATAATTGCATTCTGAAGTCAGTCTCTAGACTCGAATACCCGCAGGGTTTACTATATTAATGATAACTGCTTAATATGAACGTATAAACAAAAATTTGATAGTATTGAAAAATGGTAAAATATCTTAATATGCTTGGTAAATATCAGTTTACAGTACTAATGATAACCACTTGGTTATTGCAGTTATTTTGACTTATTGACACAGAACGTATGGGTAAAAATTTGATAGTATTCAATAGAATTATTTATGTAAAGATTTATTGTGCACAACTCATTTTTAAATAAAATTTTGGTAGTAATAATAATAACATTACAAATGCGCCAACTTATGAAAGGATGTAGCTATGCACCACTCTTTGGCGTGCATCAATATTTTACATTCCATCTAAATTTATTGTGCATACTCAACGTCTCCCTTTTCATACACCCCTCTTAACGAAATAAGCGGAAACCCCGTTTTTCCTAAGGCATCAATGTCACTCCTATCTATCATCTCAAATTACTTCATGGCACATGACACTAAAAGAGGCATCTTATCGTATTCACTTCGTTTTATTTTTATATGTTCCATATTAAGGTTACATGCCAACCACAGTGCCATCGGCACTCAACTAACACTCCCTTGCTTAATTTATCTTTATTCTGTTTTTTTCTTTTCAAACATTATCCGGTAGATTCATTTTCAATTTTCTCGAATATGTAAAAGAACTCCAAAATCATTTGTCTTTTTTTTTTAAAAAAAACCCTCCAAAGTTCAAGGGCCTCCAGCCTCCACCTCACCAAACGGCGTCCAAACGGTGAGGTGAACAACCACGCGTCTATAAAAAACACTTGTCTCCTCCGCCTCCCACCTTCTCTCTTCTGTATACTCGCTTTCGCAGCTCCTCTTCCCCGCCTCCTCCGTTGACCGCCACCGTTGACCTCCCCGCCGGCGAGGGAGACCTCGCCGGAAACCCCCCCGCCTCCCACCTTGTCTTCGCGTCGGCGTTCTCCGGTCATCTGATCGGCCGGCGCCTTGGTCTCCGCCTGCTTCCCGGGGCTACTCGATTCGTCTCCTTTCGATCCCGCTACGGCTCCTCTGCTTGCTCGCCATGGCGATCCGAATCACGGTGTCCTACTCCGGCTACGTGGCGCAGAACCTCGCCGCATCGCTCGGTCTGCGCTGCTCCTCCGCCTCGACGGCGGCGGGCTGCCGCTTCTTCCAGGACGGCGGGTGGCGCCCCTTCTGCATGCTCACCTCCTCCTCCCGCAGCCACGCCGAGCACCACCGGAACGGCGGCGGCGAACACCGCCGTGAAGCCGGGGAGGGAGACCGCTCGAAGGCCCTGCCGCTCTCCGCCGTCGCCGGGGGCCACTCGCTGTTCCTCTCGCCGGCGTACGCTTCGTCCAGGGCGCAGCCGCCGTCGCTGGCCGTGGGTTTGCTGTCGGTGCTCGCGCAGGGGACGACGGGGTCGAAGGGTGGGATCTACGGCGCCGCGTCTCTCTCGGGCTCCTCGTCGTCGATCTCTCTCGGGTTCAACCCTGCCTCCTTCCTCCCTTTCCTGCAGACCTCGAAGTGGCTCCCCTGCAGCGACCTTGCCACCTCCTCGTCTGCGCCGCCGTCTTCTCCTTCTCCTCCTCCTCCTCCTCCTCCTCCCGCACCGGCGCCTTCGATTCGTCCCAAGAAGGCGTTGGTGAGTAGTGCTTCCAGCTCCCCGGCGATTGCGAGGAGCAGTGGTGGTAGTGGTGCCGCGATGAGCAGGAGCAACTGGTTGTCGAGGTGGATGAGCTCCTGCTCCGACGACACCAAGACGGCCTTCGCAGCAGTGACTGTGCCTCTGCTGTACAGCTCGTCGCTGGCCGAGCCGAGGTCCATACCGTCCAAGTCCATGTACCCGACCTTCGATGTTGGTGACCGGATTCTCGCCGAGAAGGTAGAGCTTGTTGAAATTGGTGTTTACTTTGGTTATCTTGTCTTGCTGTGCTATGTTTTCTGACTTTCTAATTCTATGATGGTCTTCAGGTCTCGTACATATTCCGGGAGCCGGAAATCTTGGACATTGTGATCTTCCGTGCACCACCAGCTCTTCAGGTATAATTTCTGATTTCTGTAACATGTTTTTTCACATACTTCATAATGATCTTGATGTAAATGTGATGATTAAATTGGAATGTTACTGCAGGATTGGGGATACAGCTCGGGTGATGTTTTCATCAAGAGAGTTGTGGCCAAGGCAGGCGACTATGTCGAAGTAAGCATTTACCTCAATGGTAGTGACATCTGTCTGTTTGTCTTTGTTATGGTAGTGACATCTGTCTGTTTGTCTTTGTTACTAACTTACTATGCTGCAAAATGTTTGAGTATTGGTTGGGTTATAATTACTGCCCTCTTTGTTCTTTGATAGGTTCGTGATGGCAAGTTGATTGTCAACGGGGTAGTCCAGGATGAGGAATTTGTGTTGGAGCCTCACAACTACGAGATGGAACCCATGGTATGTGTCTTCTTCCTATGCTAAATTGTGTGCACGTTTCCATGATTATACTTATTTCGATCTTGCATAGTAGTACTCTAGATTGAGCAGATTCTTATTGAAATGTTTGATTTTTATCACTGGAGTAACCTAATGTGAAATTTGACAATCAAAATGTAGAATTTTAGATTGCACACTTGAGTAATCAAACAAAGTATCAATTTAGTTGCATTTCCAGAGTGACTGATCTGGACCAGTGTTGAGTTCACATACTAGTATACCATAATATCCAATCGAGTATTATATATTTCTTAGGTTTATTAATTAGCATTTGTAATTCGTTTGGCATATTGGTTCATCAAATGCAGTTTTAGCAATATAATCCTTCTGTTTTCAGTTGATTAATAGCTCATTATTGTTCCTGCAGCTTGTTCCAGAAGGTTATGTGTTTGTGCTGGGAGACAACCGTAACAACAGCTTCGATTCCCATAACTGGTATGGTCAAAACTAAACTCAAATCTGCATCAGAAGCTTTCATCTCATAGAATATGCTAGATCTGATTCGAATCAAATCTGACATTTCAGGGGGCCTCTTCCTGTGAGGAACATTATTGGAAGATCTGTGTTTCGGTACTGGCCTCCATCAAGAATAACAGATACAATATACGAGCCTCGCGCTGAATATTCTGTGGCTGGGTTGTCGTGAGGTGTATCCAGACCTTCTGGCGATGCTGGATAGCCGATGTGTCATACTCTTTTGTGGAGCTCCACTTATGAGCCGAGCTCCAGTTCACAGCTCTCACTGTTGTTTATAGAGTGTTTGTAAATTCACTTTGGCTGACCAATTTGTTTTTTCAACTGCCTGTTTTGGCAGATGTTTGTTATATTATAGCATGCAAAGCTAAAAGAGACTCCTATCTGTACAGAGCAAACTGCTGAAGGAGCATTTCTGCTTCAGAGCTGAGCAATTATTTTGTTCTGTTTCCAGCTTAAGAGGAGATACTCTGTTGTACTTGGAATCATGAAAACGAATCATATAAAGCAATTTTTGAAGATCTATGATTGTTTCTTGTGGTTCTCATTTTACTGGAATTATTTCATATGCTTGTCGAAATAGCCGCTTCCTTTAAGCTGTACTGTTGCTTAGTTGCTCTGTTGCTGTAATCTGTCCGGCCCGAAAGGCTTTCTGAAACCATGAACCTTTAACATCAATATATATTGAAAATGATATTATGTTTGCTTTGTATTGAAAATGTTACAATGTTTTTCTATAAAGTGAATCAAACTTAAATAATTTTAACCTTATAAAAAGTTAAAGCTTCCTATAATATGAAATATACTAAAGTGCATAGATTTAGGACGGGTAGACGAAAACCGAAAGAAGTCAAGAATCATGATTGATCCAATCCCGGAAGAACTGATTGCAATCTCGACGGATCCAAAACAGGGATGAGCTTGCAAAATTTACGATCGTGAGCAATGGCAGCGACCCACAGTTTCACCTTCCCTCCTTCCCAAATCTTGTTCCAGCCTTATCTTTGTGCTTATGCTTATACTTATTAGTCAAAATTTAAATTTTCAATCTTAAATTTAGAGTTTGACTTTAAAGTTTTCTCATCAAAGTTTATTATATAGCAAAAGAACATGTATATAAAAGTTTTATTAATAAATTATATTTTTTAAATATGTCGTTGGCTTATTCAGCCAAACGATGAGGCCGGGAGGCGGCGGAACTCGCCGGTGGTGGTGCCGCTTCGCGCCGCCGCGGCACGACGTGTCGACGTCGCCTTCGCCCTCCTTCTCCACTCACCCGACACACCACACCACACCACCACCACTCGTCAACCCCGATCCACTCGATCTCTCTCATCATCCTGTGGCCCAAGAGAAGAAAAGGCACCGGCGAACATTGGACGGCATGAGGCAGATCGAGCTTTCGATGCCAACAAAACAAACACCAAACTTTTTTCGAGCTGAAAACACAAAGGGAGAGAGAGGCCAACAAAGCTGTGACCTGATGAAAAAGAGTGGAGGGCTCGTCTTAGTTCGGCAAAAGGAAAGGCCGGGAACTGAAAAAGATGGCGGGAATTGACATGGAGCCAACTGGGAATCCACGAAGGCACGAACGGAATGGATGCCAGTAGTGCCACTAAATATACCACCAGCCGCAAAAGTTGGTGAATGTAGTATTCTGAGCCTGTGTTCAGCAGCAACAGAATTGGCTATCTTTATGAATCCTTTGTTGCAAATGCACCCTATAGTTTAGTGTGTTAACTTTACAGATTTAGCACATACCAGGATCTTTTCTCCTGTCGTTACATTTTGCTTAATCCAGTCATCCAGATAATCACACCCTCCTAAAACGCTACTCCTAGCTACAACTTTGTTTATTTCTGGGAGTGCTAAGTTTCGTTCACGTTTCATTGCAATCTGAAACAGTAATACGCAAGGAATACCTGGATCATACGATACGAATATCTAGAGACAAAACATGATTTGAGTGATTGATGATCGAGAAAGAAGCTCAAAAGGTCTTGAAAAGTCGAAACGTCCATCACTGAAATTCGGTTTCATGCCCTCAGATCCCATTGCTGAGTAGGACGCAGATTTTCTTCCTTCCTACCATTTCCTTTCTCTTGCTTCCTTTTTGGTCATTTGAGATAGCTTTATCCATCCTTTAGCAAAAAGGAAACCAATAGCTAGCAATACTTGCCATCATATATACCTGGGCAATGGCCGGCCAAGCAAACTCAGTTCTCTACATTGAACACTTCAGCTTTGAGTAGGCATGGCCTCTCGGTGTCTTGTTACCACAGGCTTTGAGGATGAGTGCAGAGAGATCCATGATGCGTGCAACCAGCCACGCCGTTTGAGCCTTCTCCTGGCTCACCGGAGCCCATCGGAGAGGCAGAAAATCAAGGCGACTTACAGTGCAGTGTTCGGCGAAGATCTCGCCGGAGAAGTGCAGAAAATCCTCATGGCCAACCAGGACGATGAGGTAAGGGCCGTCTCGGTTTTGCACTCCTTGCTTCAGACTGATTTGCAAGTTCTTACCTCTCCATGATCTTTCCCTTCCCAGCTCTGCAAGCTGCTCTACCTGTGGGTGCTCGACCCGTCGGAGCGCGACGCGATCATGGCTCGGGACGCCGTCGAGAATGGCGGCGCCACCGATTACCGGTTCCTGGTGGAGATCTTCACACGCCGGAAGCAGAACCAGCTCTTCTTCACCAAGCAGGCATACCTTGCCAGGTTCAAGAAGAACCTGGAGCAGGACATGGTCACAGAGCCGTCTCATCCTTACCAGAGGGTAGCCCTTGTTTTTTGCTTACCATTCTACCTCAGTTTCCAATTGTGTTCTTTACCTTTTAGCCAGATGAGCTCAACTCCTCCCCTGATTTCTGGTGACAATTCAAGCAGCTATTGGTAGCACTTGCAACCTCCCACAAGTCGCACCACGATGAACTTAGTCGGCACATTGCAAAATGTGATGCCAGGAGGCTGTATGATGCGAAGAACAGCGGCATGGGATCGGTCGATGAGGCTGTCATTCTTGAGATGTTCAGCAAGAGGAGCATCCCACAGCTCAGGCTGGCATTCTGCAGTTACAAGCACATATATGGACATGACTACACCAAGGTAAGCAAACTCAATAACCTGATGGCATCCACTTCACATACAACATTACTGAAATGACTGCCTTCGGACGTTATCTTGAAACAATCTGCCAAACTACTGAAATGATGACTGTTTTCTGAGCTTATCGTTGCAACAATGCGTATGCAGGCACTGAAGAAGAATGGCTTCGGTGAGTTTGAACAATCTTTGAGGGTTGTTGTGAAGTGCATCTACAATCCTTCCATGTATTTCTCCAAGGTGATGGCAGCTGAAAATTTGCAGTTTGTAGTTTGTACTTCATATCATGTCTCTGACCCATCCTTCTATTTCTTTGTCTTGCCAGCTGCTGCATAGAAGTCTGCAATGCTCAGCGACCAATAAAAGGTTGGTTACAAGGGCTATTTTGGGCAGTGACGATGTCGATATGGACAAGATCAAGTCAGTGTTCAAAAGTAGTTATGGAAAGGACCTTGAGGATTTCATCCTTGAAAGCTTGCCTGATAATGATTACAGAGACTTTCTTTTAGGTGCGGCCAAGGGGGCAAGGGCCTCATGAAGTCTGTGGAGAGAGATCCTTGAATTATCTAGGGAAAGTAAAGGGTGCATATACTGCTTTGCTTGTAAGAGCAAATTGACCATCAAAAACAGCAGTTTTATGTTATCTGAGTGTAGGATTTAGGTGAGAACATCATGCTCATTTTGTTTATTTTGGGTGAAAAATGTTATCAGTTCAACTAAACAATTGTTTTGACATTCGTGATGGCAAATAGCCAAGCCTTATCTTCAATAGATAAAACATAGAAGTAGGGTACGCATGTTTTGGTGGACTACGTTACAGGTATAATTTCAGATGAGCTTCTTCTTTCGGAAATACTGTTGTAGATGCCAAAGTTGCAAAACTGAGACTATAATGCAAACAATGAGTGATATGATGCTCAACCATGTGGCCCTAGCATTCGTCTTCTCACTGGTATCTCTCATATTTGCTTCTCTGCATTGAGAACAACCTTTTAAGACTATTTATGCCCTTAGTTATCGATCAAATTAAAATCCATGGATAGCTCTTTGAGCTACAAAAGGAAGTGTACTTACTTGGATCTCAGCAAGAGCAGGTTTTCATGTATTGCTTGGACAGAGGTTTCAAGCTTGACTAATTCTAGTTCAACTCCCTGTTCAAGAATGTTGCTGTTAAGGAGGAATAACACCAAAATGCAGAACATAAGCATAATATCCTAATTTCATGAACATTACCTCGAGCTTTTCTTTTTTGGCAACAGAATCCCAATCTTTTGTTGCAATACCAACTCTCCAGTCAAGATTTAGTTTCACCACTAACCTCTTGTTCCGACCATCAGCCGAGAAGCAAGCCAAGTAGTTTCCTGCTTCTGCAGTTGTGAATGAAAACTGGCCTGTGGAAACCTTTTGTTTATGATGTACAATGTCTCCAAAAGGGGATGTAACCTGCAAGGGTGATTCCCATCAGAAGGTTTAAGGATAAGTTCACAGAACAGACGAGGCGAAAATAAAACAAGTGCTCCCACTTAATTTTAGTAACAATAAGGGGAGAAATAAAATGTGGAACAAACCAATCCTCAGAAGAAACAAGGTTCAGCTGTTTTTACAGGAAAAAAAATGCTGGAACTCTACCCACAGCACACAACAATAAACGGAAAAAAATATTCTTACATGGTAAATCTTAAGTCTTGATCATTTGCCTTGTTTACAAATGCATCAGACATTTTAGCTAGCGAAATGGTCTGTAAGGCTATTCCACTACGTACGCTTGCAATGTCAAATAAGAGCAGATCACACTATTTATGAACACAGAAAGCGCAATCGCACATGAGCATTGATCAATTTTCAATTGCATATTTTCCTGATATCCTTCCAAAATCTTGTTACGAAGGGCTAATCACATGCATAATGTGCTGAGGTTGTCACCAGCAATTTAATTGTTACCATTTTCATGACTAAATACTTTCTTTAATTTTTTTTCCATGATTAATACTGCCTGCCACAACATACCCAGATTTGTGGACCCAATTGTAACCGATTCAATACAGAATTCACGCACAACGGCACGAGTGTAACAACTAACAACCCAGACACAATGACGCAGTTCATTCCCCATTTACATAATTACATTTCCAATCATACATGCAAACATATATAACACCAGAAAATCAATCTGGATCAGAATCCCCCGCAATGAATTGCCGTCATTCCATTCATCGGCGTAGAACAACATGACAACCCCCAGATTGATCCCCCGGCACAATGCACATACCTTGACGGTGACGGTGGGGTTGAGGTGGTGCTCGTAGAGGACGGAGTAGTCGCCGATGACGACGACGTTGGACTGGATCTCCTCCGACACGCACTTGGTCGCCGACGGCGGGATCTCCAGCCACACCGCCCCGGCTCCCGCCGCCATCCACCACAGCAATGCGGCCGCCGTCGCCGCCCACGCCCACGCGCCGCCACGTCGCGCCATCGCCTTCCCTTGTGCGCTGTTTGCGCCAACCTCCAACGCTGCCCCAAGATGGGGACCACTGTACAGTGAGTCCCTCCGGGATTTCCGCGTACGTGTGGCCCATGAACATTTTGGCCCCAAACGGGTTAGTTAAACTGCTCCAAACTAAGAACAAACCTCCTTTTCTTTTAGATATAAGTATATTTGGCCTCCCTTTTCTTTTCCTCTTGATTGAATCGCCTCCCTCAACTGCTGACTCAAACGAGTCAACCGCCGAACATTGTCTGCAGAAACCACAGAACAGGTACAATAGTAGGCTATAAGCCAGTTATAAATATATTTTAAAAAGATAAAGGAAGAGAGAAGAGCATCAGGCTACATATTTAGCTAGCTGCAGCACGGACTCTAAGACGTAATGTATATATGACACGTGGGACCATGTATTAATAGTATAGTAAGCAACTATTGTATGAATTGACTATTACATCGGCTATAGATGATTTAGAGCTAGTAGTTGGCTGTACTATTAAACTTGCTCTTACTACTGCATCCGTCACATTTCTCCAAAATCCCTTACATTATAAGACGGAGGGAGTAGTAGATAAATTGATTTGTATGTTTTTAGAGATGGGAGATATTATATCCGATTTTACAGTTGAGGGAGATGATTAGTAAGATACTGGGGACGCTCAGTAGACTTTTAATCCTTTTCTTTCCCCTCTCGGCCCAAAAGCATCTCTTGCGTCGTCTCGACTCGAGAAATCGAGAGAACACACACAAAAGAAAAAAAAATCGGAGAAAAAGGCGACAAGGAAGCCGAGGGGATTGCTTCGTCGACGAGGAGGGAGTTGGTGGTGGAGGAGAGGTCGCCGCCATGGAGAATCTTGCGCTGCTTTGGGGGATCATCGGGCCGGGAGTCGCCGGGGCGGTCTTCGGCGCCGGGTGGTGGTTCTGGGTCGACGCCGTCGTCTGCAGCTCCGTCCAGGTCTCCTTCCTCCACTACCTACCTGGTGAGGACCCGGAACGGCCAGATCCCCTCGCTTCGATTCGGTGAAGTTGTCTTCCCTGTACGGCCTTGGGATGGGAGGTGATGAGTGTGAATTTTGCAGGGATCTTCGCGTCGCTGGCCGCGCTCATGTTCAACGCCGTGAACAAGGATGAGATCGGATACGACTATTACTCGCCCTACGGGGACGATTCCGAGTGGAGGTGAGGTTATTGTTTGATTAGGACCTAATTGATTGAATTGCGTATAGGCTAGTGAAGTCTGGATATTCGAATTGGAACCTTTAGATGTTATTTTGCGGAGTGAACAGCGTAGTGTCATGGTCACGTTATCTGCAATGTACTATTTAAGAAAGAAATGTTATGGTGAGTTGATTGTTTCTGAGATAACAAGTTGTTTGTGGATGAATGGAGACATTAAACTTCATGCTGAGCAGATGTGCATTTAGGCAAATGCCCACCGACATCTCCAATTCCCTATGATGTAGTTCAGCTAGGATAATTCCAATCTACCCTTCATTTTGTTTATTCTAGTTTTCTTGCTTTTGGATTTTAACTGCCATGTATAAACCATATCAGATCGAGTTTCATCTTCCTGAATTGACTAAACGGTTGATTAATCTGATTAAGAGTTTAAATCATCCAGAAAAGCCATAACTATGCTTTCTTTTGGTGGACATCTCTTTTGAATGTTTCGATGAAGTTATAGACACTTGTTCTACTGAACTCAATGATTACACTAACTTTCCTGAGTTTAAATTGTCTTAATTTTGGACTAATATATCATCTTTAGACTTTGTTTCTATGAATCCACTACATAGTGAATGCATGACTGACATCCATGTTAGGATGCTACATTATATTTTGCATGTTTAGTTAGAATGCTGTGTGCAATGGGAGACAGAAGGGTCATTTAAGTTGCTTCAAAACATTCCCTGCATGGTGTACCAGATTGTAATCATACTACAAACCATATTTCTCAAGAAGACAAGTTCAGTGCTTGAGCTAGATAAAATTGCTTCAAGAAATATTAACAAAGCTAAGAAAGTTTTGAACGAAGTGAATCTCAGTATCTAGGCATAGACTAGGTTCACCCAAGCCCTTTGTGCTAAGAAAATGTACCACTAGGCTGAAGACTTTCTCATCTATGTTCAATATGGAGCTTAGGGTTTTATTATTGTGGATCATTTATCTGTGCAGAATCTTGAACTTATGAAGTGCTAGAAGAACTCTTTAGTTGCTAAGTGCTAACGTTGTACTTTGTGTCTTTGTGGTTGCATTAAATTTTCCCTCAGTAAGTCACCACAAAAGCAATTTGTATCTCCAAATCAAGCACATTTTATAGACATTTGCTGCCACAATAATTTAATCCTCTTTGCTTCATTTAGAGAACCAACAGACCAATCAAATATACTTGCAAATGGAATTTTCAACGAAGAGGTATTTTCTCCTGATGCTGTATTGTGTCTTTACAATGGTTCTTAATTTGCAGGGTGAAGCTTTGGCTTTTTGTGGCGTATGTTGTCTCTTTCGTCTGCCTAGCTGGATCAGTGGGTATGTTGGTGCAAGATGCCTTGACAGACAAAGGCCCTTCTGTGTGGACTGGTGTTGCCGGTGTTCTGCAATGTGTTCTTGTATTGATAAGGTATACCGTTGTGAACTTGTGATTAATCACCTTCCTCTCTCGCTCCCTGTGTTATATATATTTGGTCAGTTTTTATCCTGACGTTTCACCATCTTTTGCAGTGGGTTGATATATTGGACGTGTCACTCTGAGGACTAAGGGCCAGAATGTTGCAAGACTTCCGAGGGTGAAAGGTCGTGGTGATAATGCTCCGAAGATATCTTTTCTGCCAGTGTCAATGTGATTTTGTGTACAAAAAATATGCTCATTTCGTGTTGGGAAGACGGGATGTCCATTTGTGCATAACTGATTACTTTCTGAAACGATCCTTAACATTGGTACGTGTTTGTCATAATTTCTTCTGAAGTTTTGGTTTCTGAATCTTCTGATGCTCTATCTTGAGGTTAGATCTGAAACTGAATTACTATGAGCTAATAAACTGCCACAGTGCCGTGGATGGTGCTCCCCTGTAACAAGTTATTACCACCTCGCCTAGGGCGTGACAAATTTCAATTGACTCCAACTGCAGATGCGGCTGCCGCTGATTCTTTCAAGGTGCTTGTAATCAGTACCAAAATAACTTCTTGGTGGGTTTCTTTTGGGGATTGCAATAGTGCATCAGTTGATTGTACTAATCTTTATATCTCTATCTTTATTATAACTAGCTGGGTGGCCCGCGCAATTGCGCAGCTAGCACCCATATAAAATTATATATTTTTTTAATATGATTTTACTTAAAATTTATTAAATAGTTATCTCGTTGTTTTAAGATTTGAAAGACCAAACCTTATTATCCTCGTGTTTTTAATTTTATAATTTTTAAAAGTCACACCAGTTTGCTACCCTTACTTCTGTCATATTATTCTTTATTAGCTTGCTCGATCTATCACTGTTTCTATTCATTCTCCTTGGAACCTTTAAAATTGGATCTAAAAACTTATTGGGCTTATTATCATGTTGGGCTTCTTTTTTATAATTTATAGAAGTCCCGTCAAACGCTGCCATTATACTCCTCTGCGACCGTCCACTGCATCTTCTCTTTATTATCATTGCTATTTTAAAAATCGAATATAATTATCGTTTAAGTTCATTTTTTACTTTCTATAAGTTCCGCCAAAATGTCATAGACTTTGTTACTATACTCCTCTATAGCTCGCCTACTACCGCTCTTTCTTATTGTCATTGAGATTTTAAAATTAAATATGATTATCATTGCGGTTTATTTATTTATTTTTTTACTTTTTAGAAGCCCGAGCCTTTAAAAATTGGATCTTATAGTTTTTCGAGTTTATTGTCTCGTTGGGTTTCATGTTTTTTATAATTTTTAGAAATCACGTCAAACGCTGTCACTATACTCCTCTATGACCCGTCCGACGCATACTCTTTATTGTCATTGGGATTGTAAAAATCGAACATAACTATCGTTGGAATTCATTTTTTACTTTCTAGAAGACCCACCAACCATCGGCGACTCTACCATTGTACTCCTATACGATCCGCCCGCTGACTCTCATTTTTATTGTAATTGAGATTTTAAAAAACAAATATGATTATCATTGGGGTTATTTTTTTACTTTCTAGAAATCCTCACCAACCGCCTTGATATTTTTTATTTTTCGTATTGTGTTATTTTGATATTTTTATTTTTTATTTTCAATTTCAGTTGTTTCAAAATTGTATTCCTACTTTAACTCTCTTTTTAATTTGCCTAATTTTAGATTTTATTTTATTTTTATTCCGAATTTTAATTAATCTACTATTGGGTTCTTATATTGGGTTCTTATATGTACTTTTATTTCAATATTGGTTATATTTAATTCCGAATTTCAGTTAATTTTAAATTGTAATCCTACTTGAACTCTTCTTTTCTTTTCCTTTTTCTAATTTCGATTTTTTTATTTTTTTATTCTGAATTTTAATTAATCTTGTATTGGATTCTTGTATGGACTCTTCTTTCAATATCAATTATTTTTAATTCAGAATTTCAGGAATTTTTAAATTGTATTTCTACTTGGATTCTTCTTCTTTTTTATTTGCTAATTTCAGATTTTATTTTATTTTTATTTCGAATTTTGATTAATCTCGTATTAGGTTTTTACATGGACTCTTCTTTCAATATTCATTATTTTGAATTCCGAATTTAAGTTATTTTTATATTATATTTCTAATTGGATTCTCCTTTTATTTTATAATTTCGGATTTTATTTTATTTTTATTCCAAATTTTGATTAATCTCGTATTGGGTTCTTATATGGACTCTTATTTCAATGTTACTTATTTTTAATTCCGAATTTCAGCTTTTTTTTCAATATTCCTTATTTTTAATTCCGAATTTCAGTAATTTTTAAATTTTATTCCTACTTGGACTCTTCTTCTTTTCTATTTGCTATTTTGGATTTTATTTTATTTTTATTTTGAATTTTGATTAATCTCGTATTGGGTTCCTATATAGACTCTTCTTTCAATATTTATTATTTTGAATTCCGAATTTAAGTTATTTTTAGATTGTATTTCTACTTAGACTCTCCTTTTATTTTATAATTTTAGATTTTTTTTTTATTTTTATTCTAAATTTTGATTAATTTCGTATTGGGTTCTTATATGGACCCTTATTTCAATGTTCCTTATTTTTAATTCCGAATTTTAGCTATTTTTAAATTGTATTTCTACTTGGACTCTCCTTTTCTTTTTCTTCCGATTAATATGGGAATTTTTAACTCCCACAGCGAACATGGTGTCTTCTTTTAAAGCTGTTTTAATAATATAATATATAGATAGATAGATATGCCTATGCTTACCATCTGGTTAAGTGGAGAGTATCGCCAATTCCAAAGGTTCAGTTTTTCCAACATCCACTGGTAACTTTGTGCTGATAATACTCCCTACATCAAAACCACATATCGAAACTGCTGTTTTTTTTATTTCCCGGCGAAGAAACTGCCTTTTTTTTTTTAGCTGACCAAAGCTTCCTGATTTGCTGATTTGTAGCTACATATCACTCACTATATCTTTCTGATTTGCTCGAGGCATCAAACTTTGCCTAATTTGATCCGGCGCCTTGTAGACAGAGTGGGACCCAGCTGCCGGCGGCACGAGGCCATGCCCTGCAGCCAGGTTGCTGGACCGGCCACGCAGCAACGGGTGAAGTGAACGGCAAGCCGATCTGGAACCATACGTACCGTGCTGTCTCGATCAAAGCAGCGCTTAATCCGTGACGTTTTGGTCGTTGATAAGCTGGTGAAGTTTTACACGATGCCGTTCCGTTAAAACAGATAGCCGCATGTGTCGCTCTTCCGTGACATTTTCGATTAGCTTCATCGCTTTCGCGGAACGGTTTGATTTTGACTGGAACATCACGTTGTTTTCAGGAGCGCTATCCATTAATTCGTTCATTTGAGCTTATTATAAACGAATTTATCGTTTAACTAACTAACAGCTGTCGCTTGCTAACCCCCACAAGAATCAATGAATCATGGTTCAGGAGACGCCCTGTGTGGGCATGTGCCGGCCAACTAGGGTTCAGTGGTTCACTACTTCACTCCCAACAGCCGTGGCAGCATGCAGGAGGATTCCTAATGAATAAATTTTGTATAACTACAGAATCTTTTTTTCAGAACTTTTTTTTTTGCGGGGTTTTCAGAACTAATTAAAGCTAAAGATTTTACATCAAATTTACCATGAAACTATATGTCCAAGACAAAGTACCATAAACTATCGATTTGGTAATAAAATTATCACAAAACTATACTTCCCCCCTTTCACACTATAAGATTTTTTGATATTTTATAAGTCAAACTTCTTTTAAGTTTGGCCAAGTTTATATAAAACATAGCAACATTTTAAATACAAAACAAACATATTATTAAAATATATTCAATGCTAGATTTAATGAAATTAATTTATTATTGTAAATGTTGCTATACTTTTAATGAACTTAAAAAAGTTTTATTAAGAAAAAAAATTAAACGTCTTATAATATGAAACACGGAGAGAGAGTATATTTGAGTTTAGATTTCTAGTATTAGTGTTGTGTTTGAGTTATAATCAATATAGTTTCGTAATAAAATTTACACTAAATATGTAGTTTTACGATACTATGTATTTATGGGTTCATAACAATCTTAATGCTAAATTTATAGTTTTGTGATATCCACCTAAATTTATAGCTTCGTGATAGTTCTTATTTTACCCGGTTTTACTCAAAGCTTAAAAGATTGTTATCCACATAAAAATTTTTATATTTTAAAACGAAATAAATATATCATATTCTGTTTTACATTGATTTATTTTGAGACGAAACTGAGTTACGTGCCAAATTAGCGTTTCGTCCCAAAGAGACGAATCCGCGACAAGCACGTTGCGGGAGGAGAAATCCTTAGCTCTTGCGAGGAAGAAACGCATCGCCGGCTGCTTCCGCCGATTCGGGGCGGCGACGGCGGCGACGCCTTCGAGGGCGCGTACGCTCGACAGAGACAGGCAGGCAGCCAGGTCGGGCGTACAGTCGCAGAAGGCAGAAAAACAAAAAGGCAGGCGGGGCGTGGGCGTGTCACGGCGACTACCGCGTCCGCGCCACATGTCCGACTCGCGTGGACTCCACGGCCTCGACGACCTCTCCCCGTGCCGCGTACTCCCGACCGCGACCGCGATCGCTCGAATCGAACGCCGCGATACGCTGCTGATACGGGACCCCCGCGCGCGGAGGCAAAACGGCCGAACTCCCCCTATTTCATCCCTCGGTGCGGAGTGCGGACGGGGTGGGCGGGGCGCACTCCCGGGTTGGCCTGTTTCCGGTGCGCCCTTCCGCCATCGACAGTTCGTTTTAGCCACGGACCTTTTGCTGTTAACCTGGTACTGCTAGTAACACACAGAGCTGCTACCTGCTACTAGCAGGTTTACAGATTATCACATGGTTATTATAATTATTATATGCGATAATCTTCTCAGTTTTTAAAACTATATTATACCTCGCGGCAACCGCACATTTCTGTAACCAGTAAACCGTGAGGTGACGGTAATCCTTTTTAAAACGGTTTGGTGAACCCTGGTTAGTAGTGATAAGTTTTATCCCAAGAAAAAACTGTCATTAAATTGTATAAAATCTTCGCAATATGTGACTTATTAGTAGCAACAACATTGTTTTTCGTGAACACGGAAAAATTAGTAGCGACAACATACAAATTGTTTTTTATAAAGAGTCGCTCAGTGAAACATAGTTAGGACTTGCTACCCAAAACCAAACTCATCCTACTTTTATTTTGTGTGAATAGCCAATCTAGTCCTTGAACTTTTGCTCATGGGTCAAATTAGTCCTTGATATTTTACATTGTCTAAACAAATCCCTTAAAATTATCATGTGGCTTAATATAGTCCTTGGACCCACTTAAAACACCACATGGACATGCCACATCATTCATGCATGTACAGTCAACATTTAAATATCCATCTTACCCTTACATTTTCTACAGAAAAAAGAAAAATAACAATGGGAAAAACATGAAGAAAGCAATCATAAAACAAAAGGAAAATGCCACATTTTTTAGTTACGAATGCAACATCATTTTTCCAATGGCCAAATGCCTTTTTTTCTTAGTTTTTTTATTTATTTCCTATGGAGAATGTAAGGGTAGAATGGACATTTTAAATGTTGAATTTGCATGCGCAGGTGATGTGGCATGTACACGTGGCATTTTTAGTGGGTCCAACGACTATATCAAATCACACAATAAAGTTTAGGGACTTATTTGGACAATACGAAACGTCAAGGACTAAATTGATCCTTAAGTGAAAGTTCAAGGATCATATTGGTTATTCACCCTTTTATTTTCTAGCAAAAGTTTTACAGCATTTGTACTTAAAAATTTGTTGACCACACTTTTATGTGACTTGTTTCACTTGTAGCAAATTGAGTTGTCATAAAATTAATCACTAACCTAACATCCCCTAAATCTTGTGATACTACTGTATCATCAAGGCGTTGGATTTTGTATAATACTTATAATAGTTAAGGAAAATTGTGATTGGCTATCACATTTTTAGTTTTAGAAGGAATTACAAAAGTGCAGATTTCACTATGTGAAAGGAAATTCATTAATTACCAACTATCTATTACATTCGTTTCAAATTACTTGTCATTTTAAATTTGTCTTAAGCCCAACAATAAAAACTTGACATCAATTATTAAAAACTCATATGAGTTTAACATCATGATATTTATATTTTTATATTCACTAGAAAAAAATGCCCGTGCAGTGCAACGGGCGAATTCTATTTTAATCTTATTATTGTTATATAGTTTAGTTAAGATGAAATTCACTGTAGGAGTTCGCTTGGAGATAGATATATATATATATATATATATATATATATATATATATATATATATATATATATATATATATATATATATATATATATATATATATCATATGGGGCACCATGGTGCCCGGGCACCATGGTATGAAATACACAAATTCATCCAAATTTTTAAAAAATTTCAAATTGTGAGTACATACCTAGTTATAAGTATTCGATTCATACCTATACCCAACAACAAAACAACTCAAATTTAACTTTATTTCACAACCCAATATTACATATCTAACTAATTATATATTTGGATGCTATATACCTAGAATCAAATTCTTATAAAAACATGTTTAAATTCAGTTCAAATTTGTTTTGAACTAGTTAGTAAAGTAGTTAATGTTAATACCTAAACATTTAAAAAAATTTCAAACTCATTTGAATTAAGTATATACTCAATTTGAATCATGAAGCCCGGGCACTATGGAGCACTAAACAAATTTAATATATATATATAAACCGACTCATACACAAATGACATACTAAAATACCGACAAAAACATCTTCAATTTTTATAATAGTAGAGATTATGAAAAAATACTTGCATATATATAAAAAAATAAACATGTTTGACTTGAATTATCCACAGTAGGAATTTCGTTAACTCACTTCTCCATACGGTGCAATTGTTTGAGTTCGCTATCCCAGCTTCCAAAGTAATCGTCCGTCGCCGCCTGGCAATTGACAAAGAAAAGGGGAAAAAAAACAGCCGTCCTTTGTTCATACACTTCATTGTGAAGTGTGAACGTAGCATTTTCTGAGGCCATTAAACTAGTCGTCTCTCCTCTTCTTGTTTCCCTCCACAGCAGCTTCGGTTACTTCGAACCTTCCATCCATAAATCCTTCCTTTCTCCTCATACCAGAACGCATAGCGGCATAGGACGACGAGCTCCCAACACAGACGGGGAGAGAGAGAGAGAGAGAGACGAGGGACAAGAGGATGAAGCCCAAGAACGGCGGCGCGGCCGCAGACAGGAGGCTGCCGCCGAGGTGGATACTCCTCTGCGCCTTCAGCTTCGGCCTCGGCATGCTGTTCTCCGACCAGTGAGTGATCGAGTCCCCTAGCCTTGATTAGTTCAGTTCAGCCGCCCCCCGTGTTGGGGTTTCAGGTTTCTTGTGTTTTGCTGTCGCCGTGCGGCCGTGCGCGCGAGCGACATGGGCGAGAGTGCTCTGCTTTGGTGCGGCTGATGTTGGATGTTTCCGGTGATCAGGTTTGGATCGGTGCCGGAGTGGCAGAAACCGCTGGCTGCGCAGCGCCGGGTGCAGGACAGGAAGCTGCAGATCCTTGATGAAGATTTTGTTGCCAAGCCGGTAAGGCTGACTAACCTATGGGACTATGAACCATAAGTCTTTGCCTTTGCTTTTCCACCTCTCTCTTTTTTTTAGACGTTTTTTTCCCCTACTTTTTGATTCAGCTTATATATTGCCATCTTGTTATCCCGGGAAATATCCCCATTATCGAATAATTGATCATCTTGATTTTTCAGACATTGTTGTTTGTAACTTTGTAGTGTCATGATCCATGAGTGTCTTAATTAAAAATAATACCTTTTCCTGTAAAAGTTTGGCCGTATTATTATGCAGAAACAGCTGTTTCAACAATTAAGCACTCGCAAGGCACCCCTTGATTGCACCTCTTTTACAAGGTAGTACCTGGTTTGTAATAAAAAGAAAAGGAAAAGGCAAGTTTTTTAAAATGAAAAAAAAAAGAACTTAAGGTTGAAGCCAGCTGTTTTACATGAATGCAATGCAGAGTAGAGTTGGCTATCTGAATATGAAACTCCTCTCTTGAGTCTCCTCTTCTGACTTATTCTCTCTATTTTTTTGAAAGAAGGACTTAATTCAAATTCTTTTCTAACAACCTTTAATTCAGAAACCAACGGACGACAGAGACGTGATGAGCGAAGTAACAAAGACTCATGAAGCCATACAGTACGTTACATGCATCCTGAAAAAAATGTTCTTCTTTATCTATTTGCAGATTTGGATTGTTCTATTGAGACTAATTTGGACAGCATTTTCTGTTCAGATATCTAGATAAGTCCATTGCCACTCTGCAAATGGAGCTGGCAGGTAAGCGCAGCACACTCGAGCTACTTGGCAATGGAAATGGTATAAGCCAGCAAAGGAAGAAAGCTTTTGTAGTGATTGGGATCAACACTGCATTCAGTAGCAGGAAGCGTCGGGATTCTGTCCGGCAGACCTGGATGCCTCAAGGTTCATACTTTTCAATGCAACACATAGTACTGCCATGAGACATGGCTATTTGCATGCTTTACTAACTTTACTGGATTTCTTATTCATAGTTAGAAGCCATGTAGAAGATTTGTGCATTTGATCAAAGTAGAACGATCATGCACCTAACCTGCTTTCAGAAAATGATCATGCAGCTAACAAGGAAATATAGAAAATGATCATGCAGATATCTAGTCAAATAGGAATATTTATCATCATATAAGCCTTCTAAAATAAAACAAATGCAGTTGTACCTTTGTCACCTGCACAATTTCTTCTAAATTTGAGCCTTTCCGATGAATGAATCATTTTGTTAGGCGACAATTGTTTGTATTTTGCTGTGCTCCTGTACTCATTGCTTGTAAGACTAATTTCATATCTCCCACTCCTATTTTCAGGTGAGGAACTCAAGAAATTGGAAGAGGAGAAGGGAATCATCATTCGGTTTATGATAGGACATAGGTAACATTATCTGCAGTTTGTTTCAATTATTCGTAATTCAAACAAAGATTTTCTAGACATCTCTGTAGTAACCTTTCCATTTTAGGGGCAGAAAAAAAAGTACTGGACTTGTGATTCCCAGATTAGACTGTAGTTAGTCATTTTGCTCAAACTCGAAAAGACAGATTTTTCATTGATTCATATTGTTAGTAGCGTTGAGCTCTAGTAACTTCATAAACAAACAGTGAACTAATGGCTGGATTTGAAATTTCACAAGGACCATTAAAAACTTATATTGTTTATTGATTTCAAAGTTCTTGCTAGAGGTTCATGGGATTTTACTACTTATTTCTCAGCATAATGAATACGAATGCATCAACTAATACTAACTACTTTTTATGTATTACAGTGCTACATCAAACAATGTGCTTGATAAAGAAATAGACGCAGAGGATGCCGCTCATCATGATTTTCTTAGGCTGGTATGGTGACATCCTCCAAAAGTAGAAGCACATCATTCTCTACCTATTTCTGTTAAACCAAAATCTTACAAAATCTGTTTTACTGTGATTGGGGCTGTAGTCCATACTAAAGTTTATTCTGCTGCAACCACACATGTATGTAGGACCATGTTGAAGGGTATCACGAGCTATCTGCAAAGACCAAGATATTCTTTTCCACTGCTGTGGCATTATGGGATGCTGATTTCTATGTCAAGGTGGATGATGATGTTCATGTCAACCTTGGTAAGCTTTATTATTTAGCCTTTGACCTTGATGAGAGATTTGTTATTCAGTAATTAACTGATGGGAGTGATGCAGGAATGCTGATCACAACCCTTGGTCGGCATAAATTGAAACCCCGGGTTTATATTGGGTGCATGAAATCAGGACCAGTTCTTGCTGACAAGTAAATATTCTGGAAACAACATAAAACTACTTCTGGAAGTTCCAGTATATGAAATCTCTAGATGCTAATATTTTTTTCCCTGTATCTTTTTATCAGAAATGCAAAATACCACGAGCCTGAGTTCTGGAAGTTTGGCGAAGACGGCAACAAGTATTTCCGCCATGCCACCGGGCAGATTTATGCCATCTCAAAGGACCTTGCCACATACATCTCAATCAACCGGTAAGTCTAGAGATTGGGTGCACATGATTCTTCAGACAAAATATTCATTTACTGAATTGCTTACTGATGTTCTTGCGTTTCCACCGTATAACCCAGGCCTATATTGCACAAATATGCAAACGAAGACGTTTCACTTGGCGCATGGTTTATCGGTTTAGACGTGGAACACATTGACGACAGAGACATGTGCTGTGGAACACCACCAGGTCAGTTTTCTTCAGTTGCTCTGTATACCCTACACAGTTTCTGAATATCACTACAGTACTAATTGCTAATATGTGCTTTCTGAAACTTGCAGACTGCGAATGGAAAGCGCAAGCAGGAAATGTTTGTGTTGCATCATTCGACTGGAAGTGTAGTGGGGTCTGCAATCCAGTTGAAAGGTTGAAGTATGTGCACTCGAGATGCAGTGAAGGAGATGATGCAATTTGGAGCGCCTCATTCTGACGAGATGCTAACAAGCTTTCACAGCTTCACAGACTAAGAGATGGGTTCATAAATCATACGTTTGTGCAGACAGTATCCGTCTCCTTGAAGTTCAGAGCTTTGCAAATCGCAGTGGGAAAAGGATTAGAAGAGATAGAAAAATATACATGCACCTGATAAAGGAATTGGCAGAACGATAAACTGAACTTAGACACCACCTCCCTTTTTCTTTATTAGGATGGAACATTGAAGATGTGGGTATACATTCTTCAGGGGAATGTGGGTAGTACACGTTGATTGTCATAGTACAGAAAGAAAAATGGTTACATTAAATTAATTCATTCGTTAGTATGAAATCTGATTAGTCGGTATCTGAACTTGTTGTGGCGACCATTTTAAGTACATGCGGAGACCGAAAATATATGCTACAATCATCTGGCGAAAATATATGCTACAATCATACTATGATTTTTGCAATACAAACTTGAGTGATGTCCTAACACCGTTCTGGTCAGTGGTCGGTTGTATGGTTTTTTTCTTTTTTGAAGCCTTGGGCTTCATGTCTCCATCAGAGTTCCAAGTTCTTTGCCTGAGGCCTGAGCCGCCTGACTAATCATACATCAAAATCATAATATCTTCATATTTAAATGTATTGAATTTAATTTTATTTGGTCAAAAACTTTGACCATTAATAGCTCAAAATATTTAGTTTGAAAACTTAAAAATCAAATGGATAGATTTTCTCTATAAATACTTTTACAATTATATTTTTATTAGTATATTATCGCTATATTCTAGTAGAAAAATAGTGTTAATTGAAAAAATAAATAAAATCAATAGTGTCATATATTTAACTAGTATCTTACGATGGTCTAGTAATTTTACTAGCGACATTATCATCAATAGAAACAATATAAGCCATTGATTTATAAATTCTATCACTAGTAGAAATAATTATCCCTTGATTCTACTACGAGTTTGAGTTGATATTATAGATGTAGTTTAATGGTGAGAAGAAATGGAAGGCCTAGATTTAAAAATCCGTTAAAATTTTCGAAAACTAAACTCGTATTCTCCTTCAGCGTTGGGAATAAAAGGTCGTGGGCAAATGATGTGAAACCCCAAAGAAAATTAAATTGAGTAATCATAATGACTATTATTCAAGCAAGTAAGTACTCTCTCCGTTTCATATAATTTTAACTTGTGTTTGCTCTAGTTTGATCAATGTTATCTTTAAATCATTTCATTATAATTAACGAGATCTAGTGTATATTTTTATATTTATCATATATCATACTCCAATAATGTAATATATTTTTAAATATTTTCAGTTTATTTATAAAATAGAAGTGATCAAACTAGATCAAAGTTAAAATTGCCGAGTATATGAAACGGATGGTTCACCCACTAACCATTATTTGAATTCAATTTTTTGGGGTTTAAAATTTTATGATTAACCCCTGTATATATTAAACCTGTTTCAAGGGGCTACATTTATTGTTGTGTGCACGCTCGTCGTTCGTATAGGACACCAGTACCGCTCCACGATTCGGTCTGCGTTTGATGCGTTCTACTGTGGCACGATGCCACGTTTACTGATTTGCAGGGGTCGTTGGATGCATATCGTACGGCCTAGGAAAAAGAGTCAACTAGAAAGAAAAAAATAACTACAGTGATTTTCAGTTGACACGTGGTGCTCTCTCAGCACTCCACCGGGGCGAACGACAACGTCTCCCGCTCCAGGTCGTACACCACGCGCATGTCCTGCTGCACGAAGTTGCCGATCGTCGCGCCGTCGTCGCCGGAGTCGCCGAGGAGGACGCACAGGTGCCCCCTCCGGTGATCCTCCAGGACGTAGTTCTCCCGCGGCAGGTCGAGGTCGGCGCCCTGGAAGTGGAACACCATCCTCGGCACCGCCACCTGCCGCGCCACCCTCCCGCCGCCCGCCGCCACGGCCGGCGCCGCGAAGCACACGCCGTCGTCCGGGCTGCTCCCGTTCGCGAACGGCAGCCTCAGCTGCGACCGGAAGGCGCGCACCACCTCGGCGAGCACCGCCGCCGGGAACAGCGTGAGCGCCGTGCCGGAGTCGATGATCACCCCGCCGGAGCCGTCGGGGCGCAGCGCGAACGCCGACGCCGGGATCCGCAGCCGCCTCGCGCCGACCGTGACGCCGGTGAACGCGACGTAGTAGAAGGTCGGGTTCTGGGCGCTCTGCAGGATCGGCGTGGTCTGGACGGGGCCCGTGGCGTCGTCGTAGAGGCCGACGTCGGCGAGGGAGCCGAACTGGAGGGTGCTCTTCCTGCTGCTGGCGTACGGCGTGAGGCAGTAGGAGAATCGCCGGATGGAGAGCTGCGACACGAGCGACAGCGGGTCGCGGCCGAAGCCGACGATGCCGGAGGCGTTGTTGAGGCTGCCGACGTTCATCGTGCCGCAGCCGAACCCGAGCGGCACGGACTGCGTCTCGCCGGACGACGACGTGAAGGTGAACCGCTCGGTGGCGTAGTACCCCAGCGTCGTCGTGCCGTCGCCGTAGCTGTACCGGTAGGTGCAGGTGTCGGGCCTCACGCAGCTGTGGTGCAGGATGTCGCCGCAGAGCTGGCCGGCGCACCGCATGGGCTCGTACGACGACGACATCCGGGGGGAGAAGAGCGGGTCGGGCTGCCGGAGGCAGGCCGTGCACGTGTCGCACTGCGTCCAGATGAGGTCGCTGCCGGTGTCCAGCAGCGCCGTGATGGGCTGCGGCGGCGTGCCGACGGCGAGGTCGAGCACGTACTCGAGGTCCCCCGACGCGCGCACCGCCATGCCAGGCTCCCGCTCCCGCTCCCGCGCCTGCGCGATGCTGCCGTAGAACCCGCCGCCGTTCCTCACCACGGACAGCGCCGCCGCCCTCGCCCTGCTCCGCTGCATGGCGCGCCGGATCAGCTCGCGCTTCGGCAGCTCCTTCCCGGCGTCGACATGCGTCAGGTCGACACGGATGTCGCCGGCGAAGGCTGCCTCGCCGGCCACCGGACAGCCACACAGCCAACAAGCTATCAGCACGAGCACCACCGAAACCCTCCGCATGTCTAATTATCTCCTAACCAAAACGTTCCCCGTTAATCAGCTCGTGCACCGGAGAAACCTATATATAGAGTCACATAGATTCTACGATTTTGTCATTGACAAAAGGGCTTCGAGATATTCTTGCACCGTTCCGTCGCGAACGCATCGGGGGCGAAAGCTGTGCACGAAAGCAACGGCGAAAGGAAAGGGGGCCATGAGGCTTTATAAAATTCCTTTTCTGCACGGCAGTCTTTCGCACCAATGCTCTTGGGGCATCGCCGTGTTGGCGACCTGTAACTCACCGGCGAGGCCACAGCGATCGCAGCTAGAAATTCTTGATGTGACCGCCGAATTCTGAGGCGAATCCTGCAAAATTTTAGGCCTCCCGGTGAAAAGAGCAATGCTGGGATTCCTGCTGCAAGGCCAAATATATTCTGAAGCTAGCTAGACGCTCTGAAGATTGATGTCCGGGGATCTAATTCGGACCTAATCTAAATCTTTCATCAGAACACACACAAAAGTAACAATAATCGAAGGGGATTTTTTTTTTCTATCCGAGCATGCAGTTGACTCTAGTAAATTGATTGGAGATGACATGTCCAGGTTAAATGGGGTCATCTACTGTACGTTTCTCTGATCTAATCACGATATGCCTGGCTTGCAGACTACTGAACTTGGAGCACTAGGCACAAAGCATATGTGGGTACGAGTTCAAAAATGCCGTCCCATTTCATCTGCACCACTACTTGGGCTAGGCTTGCCATCAGAATTATGCCTTCCTTTGCATAATGGAATGTTGTTTGGTGTGATGTTGATGTAACGTGGCGGAGAATGTGCTCTGCTGCATGCAATTTTTTGGAGGATTAGTCACGACGCAAGTGAGGTACTCGGGTGCACGGCGGCGAGCAACGAGAGATTAACAAGTTAAGAACGGCACCGGCCGGCCACCAGCTATGAGCTTAATAGCTATCCATGCAAGGTCTTTGACTCTTTGACACAAGCAAGCGTCAGGTTAAGAGGTCCAGAAGTTTCAGTTCAAAAGAACTTTCAGATAGTACAGAGGGCTGTAACTTGCAAAATGGGTGGCCACTTGGTGTTGTTGAGATGGGTGAAACAAAAAAAAAGAAGTTTTGAATAACTGATCAGGCACCAGCGGATACTTCACTTACATGTTTCAGTACATCCCATCCGTTCACCAATTAACGACCTAATGCAAGTTTATATGGTACATAGTCTCTATATACCAGATGTAGAGGTTTGATTAATTTCTTTTTCTTCTTACGAAAGAAAGGAATTCGAAAATTATTTGTCCTTGCTTACACACGAGGATTGGCATTTGGAGGTTTATTTGCCTGCTAGACGGGCCAAATTGGCAGCGGCTCCTCAGGTGCTAGGAACAATGAGAATAATGGGCTGAAGCCTGAAGGTTTGCGTTGCACGAGCACAGGACGGCCCAGTTAGGTGTGCATTCCTCAATGCACAAACCGATCCTACTTTGAGAATGAATAATTTTGGCCATTCATCTAGTCTGATAAAATAGAAAGTGCTTATACTAATTGTTATTCCATTGTTAATTTAAGAATACACACTTTCAACATGATAAGTATGGATGCTCGTTCACATAAGCCCAAAAGAATTGAGCTGGGCAGTAAATAAAATTTTATACCAAAACTTTATTCATAGAGATTTGTCCAAAATCCAGTAACAGAAACTTGAAAGCAAAATCTCATAAGCATCTCTTCATGAAGAGACAAAGTAACTAATAAGAAGGTATAAAAGCTGCAAGGCGGTCGATTGAACTGATCCACGACGGAGCTTTCCAATGGTTCACTTTGAAAGCTTGGACATAAACCTCTTCTTTGCCCTTATCTGAAAAATCAGACGAAGAAAAGAAACATCAGATGTGTGCAACACAACTGGAGCACAGTAAAGCATAGCATCGCAAGAGCGTACTGATCAAACCAATCACAACTATTCCAACACACAGTGAGAAGTGCCGATATATGACTAGATAAGATAAAGTCATCAACAGCAGATAAAAACAAAGAACATGAACAATGGCAAGTGGCAACCTAACAAATGAAGGTTTACCTCATTGCTGTGGCCACACTTCTTCTTGCGGCAGTTGGTGGACCTGAGGGGAAGGCGTGCATAGCACCTGCAGGAGAAGACGGTGCGTCGGATTCGGTACACAAGGATCAAGCTTATTAAAGCATTCGATTCAAGCGTAAATGCACATGAATCGATCGATCGAGTGCGCGCGACGCGAAGCAAATGTACCTGCGGCAAACCAGCTTGTTCTCGTTGTACTTCTGCGCGAGCTCCCGCAGGTTGGGCTCGATCCCCTTGGGGTAGCCGCCCCTGCTGCCGCCGCGGAGGCGGAGCACCAGGTGAAGCGTCGACTCCTTCTGAATGTTGTAGTCGGCCAGGGTGCGGCCATCCTCGAGCTGCTTCCCCGCGAAGATGAGACGCTGCTGGTCCGGCGGGATACCTACAGGCAGATTTGGTGTTTTGAGAATTTTGAATTTAGACAAAATGCGATCATGGAATCGAAGCGTAATACAACTATAATCCTAGAAACTAGAACTGTCAAAAGTACAAAAAATTCTCTCCAGATACAGTTTAAATGTGCAGAAAAGCATTGATTTCTTCCGTCACAAGACCGATCTGCTGATCTGAACAGTTTCAAATATAAGTGACTAATTAAGGCGATAGGGAACACGCTACGAAGACGAACTAACCAGAATGCTATATAATATCGCTTAATTCTCTCAGTAACAAACACATCACTACATGAACAGATTGATCTATCACTTAGACACTTACTACTCACGTGCGATATATATGCTTGGGCACTGCACGAAACAAAATGAGAAAACCTTACAGTTTACACGCGACCAGGGCAAAGGACATGATTTCTAGCACTATGTTGCCTAAACGCGATATATGCACGGTGTTACGGATCAGCGGAGCAATCAACAACAACGTGGCAACAACAAGATGAACAACAGTTGAACAGATGGAGAAATGGCGACCAATGCGCATACCTTCCTTGTCCTGGATCTTGGCCTTGACGTTGTCGATGGTGTCGCTGCTCTCCACCTCCAGCGTGATCGTCTTCCCGGTGAGCGTCTTCACGAAGATCTGCATCTTGCCACCCTCCCTCTCGCCGGCGAACGAACACTCTCTCCCGTAGATTAGTGGCGGGCTGGCGGTCGGTGAAAAAATGGAGGTGGTAATGTGGATATGGAATGTATCTGCGGTTAGCCGGTCACCGCCTTTTGTACAGGGAGGAGGAAACGCAGCCGCTACGAATACTCCCACAAAAAAAAGGGCGAAAGAAAAGGAGATAAATCACACGAAGGAAACTGGAGTTCGTGGCCGCTACGAAACAGATTTTCGGCGAGGACGAATTTTTTTCATTTTTAATTTTTTTTCTTTTAATATTTACAGAAATAATCCATTGGCGCAAAAAATTACAAAAATAGACCCTGCCGCCCTAGTGGAGGGCGACGAGCTGACGGAAAATTGCATTTAGCCCCTTGCCGCTCTAAATGCAACTTTCGCAGCCCTAAAAAACATTTGGCTCGTACTTTTTGCATCTGGGCCCTAGAGGGCGGCAAGGGACCCAGATGCAAAAAGTACCAGCCAAAAAGTACCAGGCCCGGGCTGGCTTTTTTGCATGGGGCCCCTTGCCGCCCTAACAGATGGCGGCAAGGGTTTTCGTGCAAAAAGCCCTCCCTCTCCCGTCTGCCGTCATCACCCGTCCCTCCCCCGTTTGCCACGTTAGCTTGCCGCCCTAGTGAAGGACGGCAGGGTCTATTCTTGTAACTTTTTGTGCCGATGGATTATTTATGTAAATATTAAAAGAAAAAAATTTAAAAATGAAAAAAATTCCAGCGAGGACTGGGCTCCCATCTAGTGCGGCCCATATAGGCCCATCAAGATTAGAGGCTCTAGCGGCATGTTGGCACAATAGCCTTTGTAGCTGAAAGGTAAGACTAGAGAGTCCCTCCGTCCTATAATATAAGGGATTTTAAGTTTTTACTTATAGTGTTTGACCACTCGTCTTATTCAAAAAATTTATGCAAATATAAAAAACAAAAAGTTGTGCGTAAAGTACTTTGGATAATAAAGTAAGTCACAAAAAAGTAAATAATAATTCCAAAATTTTTTGATAAGACGAGTGGTCAAACAGTATAAGCAAAAACTTAAAATCCATTATATTATGAAACGGAGGGAGTAGCTTTTTCTTTCTCGTGAGATACTCCCTCCACGTTTTAACCTTTTTTCTAGTTATTTTTTTAAAAAAATAATTAAATTTATAAAAAAATATAATGACATTTTTAACATAAAACAAATATATCATCATGATATAATTTTTTTTGTATTTAATGAAATTAATTTGGTGATTTAAATGTTACTAAACTTTTATACGTATAAACTTAATTAAGTTAATAAAAATTAAATAGAAAAAAATCAAAACGAAACAGAAGGAGTACAGTACTAAGCTGAGAGCTAGCTGGGCCTCGAGAAACGCAGAATCTCGAACATGAGAAACCAATAGAAAACCCTTCCCTAATGGTTGATTTTTTTAGTGTACATACACTGATATACGAGATTTCATGAAGACATACACACACAAATCAAATGAGCTGCTTAATTATTAGTCCACTAATCCAACTGTGGCTGAGAGGACACAACCAAATTAACATCCTAAACCAAACCCTCCATGCCATGATACACACAGATCATGAACCAAATCGACACCAAGGGAGGAGGAGAAATTTGAGACTAGCTAGCTGAGGTTGCACGGCGCAGGGACGAAGGAGAGGAGGCTGTTCTCGAGGTCGTAGAGCATGTGGAAGTTCTGGTGCTGGAAGCTCCCGATGATGGAGCCGTCGTCCGACGGCAGCATCGCCAGGCACAGGTTGCCGGTGCCGCCGTCCATCACCATGTAGTTCTCCAGCGGCAGCTCCATGTCCGCCCCGTCGAAGTGGAGCACCATCTCCGGCAGCGTCACCATCCGGCGCGGCGGCGGCGGCCACTTGAAGCACGTGTCGAAGGTGTCCGACGGCGTGGCGTTCGCCCTGGGCAGCCCGACCCACGCCACGAACGCCCCCTGCACCATGGCGTACGCCGGCTGCGCCAGGAACGTGACGGTCGAGCCGGAGTCGATGATGACCCCGCCCGTGCCGTCGGTCTCGTTGATGGCGAACACCGACGGGTCGATCGGCAGCAGGTCGCCGGCGACGCTGATGCCCGTCATGTTCAGGAAGTACATGGTCGGCAGCGCCGGGTTGACGATGAACGGCGTGGACTGCACCGGCCCGCTGCTGCTCGTGTTGGTGCTGTTGAGCGTGGCGTACGCGCCGAAGTAGAGCCGGCTCGTCGCCGGCGACATGAAGGAGGTGAGGCAGTAGGAGAACCTGGGCGACCCGAGCTGGCTGACCAGCGACAGCGCGCCCCGGCCAAAGCCGACCATGCCGGAGCCGTTGAAGAGCGTGCCGGCGTTCATGTTCCCGCAGCCGAACGTGACCCTCGGTACAGCGACGCGCGTCGAGTTGGTGCCGAACGTGAACGTCTCGTTCGCGAGGACGCCCGCGGAGGACGCGCTGTCGCCGTAGAACGCCTGGTAGACGCACGCGTTCTGGAAGCAGAGCGGGGAGTAGAGCGCGTCGCACATCGCGGACGAGCACGGCAGCGACGCGTACGACGTCGACCTCGCCGGCTCGAAGTAGGGCGTCGGCTGCTCCACGCAGAGCAGGCACGGCGCGCACTGCGTCCAGATGAGGTCGCTGCCGGTGTCGATCATGGCCGAGAAGTACCGCGGCGGCGAGCCGATGCCCACGTCCATCAGGTACTCCCCCTCGCTGAACCGCAGCAGGATGCGTGCCGCGGTGATCGCGTCCGCCGCCGTCGCCAGCGACTGCAGCGCGGCCACGCGGGCTCTGCTCCGCGCGACGGCGCGGGACAGCAGCTGCGCCTTCGTGTACCCGGCGTTCGCGTCGACGTGGGTAAGCGTCGCCTTGAAGCCGAAGCCGCCACTGGAATGCGCCGCGGCGACATCAACGGAAACAAGCGCTGCCAGTGCCAGCAAGACAAGCAAGAACACCGCCATGCTTGCCATTCTCTGTAGCAGCAGAGAGCGTATCACGGCAGCTAATGCTACTTTTACCCTACTACCTTGAACGGGATGTAGAATGTAGTGAGATACAAGGCTTCTTGGGTTTGTGTTTTATACCGTGTCCATGCACGAGTGTAGGACTCGACACTGACCCTGAAGACATGAGGGCTTTGCTTGTGCTTGAGCGAACTGCTGGATTAATGGGGTGTATACACCTCATTCTCATGTACTAAATTATGGTGGTTTGGCCATGGAACAGAGAATTTGGGTATGGAAACGAGAGGAGCTTGCAATGATGCAATATTATTCAAACTCTCCGTCCCTTCCAATCAACGCAAGCTAGGGTAGGAGATTTAGAGATCTGTGTCGCGAGCGTGTGCTTATTTCGCCTATCGAAGTTCTTGTCATATTTATCTAAAAAAAAAATTATATCCAGTAGCTATCCTACAAGTCATACAACTCTGAAATCTGAACCAAAGGAACAGATACAAAAGGATATATCTCCGTTCAGAAGTCATAACTCGACCGAGCAAACGCAAGAAGAGGCTCATAAGTCATAACCCAAAGATTTACATCCTTTTAAGTTTCTACTCCTAATACCCCTCCTTCCCAAATTAATCATCATACAGTGGAATTCAAAATTTCTCAAATTGATCATCATATAACCGCATATATAGACACGAATTTCATCAAAATACAATTAATACAACATAGCAGAATGTGTGCATGCTAAGATGTACTCCCTCAGTCCCAAAAAGAATCAATCTAAGAGGGGATGTGACTCCTCTAAAAAGATACATTGTCCTAGGAGTTGATTCTTTTTAAATGGAGCGAGTAATTGGTATAGTGTTTTAATCGATGCATGTATTGTGTGAAAATGTGTGCATTGTGTCTTGATTGATGTGATTTAAATTATTCTTGTTATTGGTGCATAAAAATATATGATGATCATTTTGGGAAGGAGTGAGTATATCATAAGTTGGAAAAATGTCACATTCTCCTCGAGGTCTAGATGAGTTCTAGGTTGTTCAAAGAAGGAAAAGGTAATTACCATCCTGAAAACATATTAAAAGGTATTACATTTTTTCGTGAAAGAAAAGGTATCATATTTTTAAATATAAAATTTGGTACATCTCAACATCTCTCCAGAACGGTAATACACAAGTTCAGCCAGCAGAAATACCAATAGCAGTAGGTCGACAAAGTTCGAAATGAACGTTGATTGAAACAACGGGAGGGGCGTTCAAAAAAAAAAAAAAGAAACAACGGGAGGGTTTGTATGCAAACCGAGGCCATGTGCAGCAGCCAACGAAACGGCCGTCACCGGGATCAGTTCCATACTTCCATCAGAGTCAGGAGATGGAGACGCGCCAACTTGAACCCCAGGAATTAAACGAGACTCCGTCCCGATCCCTGCGCAGATTTCCGTTTTCTTCTGCCTATCTCGGATGCTGCGACCCAAGAGTGATGGGCAAGGCAGCTCGCCAACTTGGGGTGTGTTTAGTTCACGCTAAAATTGAAAATTTGGTTAAAATTGAAATGATTGTTATGGAAAAGTTAGAAGTTTGTGTGTATAGGAAAATTTTAATGTGATGGAAAATGTTAGAAGTTTGAAGAAAAAGTTAGGAACTAAACCAGGCCTTGGTGTGCGCCTCGGTGAGGACCCCCTGCTTGCCACAAGCAGGAAAGGCTCCCACATTCGTGCTCTACTGCTGCGTATGTAGGGGTGTTCATAGTCTGTGACGGGGCTAGCACTATCGTTTTTGAACGATTAATGGTGTTTTTGGATGATCAACTGATTTTTATAGGTGTCAGCGGCTATCCATAGTGAAGATGGCAGCAACAGAAACCGGGCAACCGCCTGACCTGCCCGGGAGCTATCTCTTTGCTATTGTTTATAGATGGCCATAAAGCTTGACGCTCGACGGCCCGACCCATGGCACGACCATTTGGCCCGCCCAAGCACGGCACGACACGACTAGTGTCAGGCTCGTGCTGGCCCAGCCCGACAGTTGGACCATGCCTGGGATGATGCCTTGGCACGGTGGGCCGACCCGGCACAACACGGTCCAACGAGCAGGGAAGTAATAGTTGAGGGATCCAAAATAGACTTCATTCAACCATACAAGGCATGACCTAAAGAGAATAGGGATGCAAAATAGATTTATTCTAGCTATATAAGACACGGTCCGAAGAGATTGAGGAAGCAAAATAAACTTTTCATGAAGAAGCATGATAGGTTGTCATACCTTCGGGGCGGCCCGACACGGCCCGAATCTTATTGGGTCATGCCTTGGCCATTGGTGTAGCCCGTAGGCGAGCACGGCCCAGCTCGGCATGTAGGTCGGGCCGTGCCGACCTGACTGATCTCGGCTCGGGCCTGGTCGTGGTCGAGCCGTGACAGGTCGGGTGACCCATTTGACCATCTATACCACTATCCGTAGTGCATAATGCAAACGCTACGTTTGGGCCTCTATGCACCGAACACTCATGTTTAGATTGGAAAAAGCGCAATTTGACTTCCTCAAATATATGTCGAATATGATTTGTTTCACTTAACCTTAAAACCGGGTATACCGATCCATTCAACTAGTAAAATCGGTGTAAAACAACTCCTTTAGCAGTATTGACAGTGGTTGTCCACGTGTCACATTAACCTAATCCTCATCTGATGCGGCATCTAAGTGGCATTACAATCAGAAAAGAACAAAATAAAATGTACGTGAGACCCAAAGGTCAGTGACACCACTTCTTTATCCTTTATCCTCTCCTCTTTCCTCGCGGTGGAAGCAGTGCGGCGTAAGGGGCCTCTATTAGCCCAATTAGCGTGGGGGAGGCAGTACAGCTTGATGGCATCTATTAGCCCAATTAGCGTGGGGGAAACGCAGATAAAAAGCATATCAGTAGTAGAAGGTACAGTAAAAAGCGTCGATAAAAAGCACACTACTCGGTACTCACATTCTCAATAGCATCAGGAATTCAGGACCATTACAGCCGCGCTGGAGAGATCTGCGCTTGTGTAATTGTGTTTGCCATTCCACAGGAGTGAGTGGCAGACAAATCGAATGAACGCAACAAAAAATTGGCACAACCCGACGCTGCCCGACAAAAACACAGCCGGCCACAGCTTCTGTACAAAAATATGTAGCATCAACGGCGAGAGCCGCTCTGTTACCACAGCAGGTTGCCGACGAGGCAGAGAGCGAACGCCCCAAGAACGTCGCCGACGACGTGCCGGCCCGCCGGAGGAGGGCCGGAGCTCGCCGCCGGGGTGCTCGTCGGCGCCATGCCGGCCATGACGCCTCCTTCGGATGCCATCGGCGTCGGCGAAGGGCCGAGGTACGTCTCGAAGAAGGACGACGTCGGCGGCGGAATCAGCGGAGGATACTGGTGCGGACCTGCACGCAACGCAAGAACGGCATGAAGTTTCACTTTTTCAAGGCAGAAACAATGAACTGATAAGTAAGAGAATCCATAACGAATTGTATACCTGGGCATTGAGGTTTAAGCCCCGTGGTTAACCTGAAAAGACGCACAAAAAGAAACACACAAGGTTGAGATAAAAACTGTTTTATGAAGTGCAAAAGGCGAGATGGATTTGGGCGAAACGGGAAAAATGCTGGATTACGTGGTGAGAATTGTGCCGTTCACGAATCCGCCGTAGCTGCAGGACGTGACGCTGCAGCCGGAGCTGGTCATGAGGAGGGTGAAGTTGCCGAGCATCATGCTGCTGTTGGCGCACTGCATGCTGGAGCACGTCGAGTCGGCGAGCGGCGCCGGCACGCAGAACAGGCTGCAACAGCAGAGCAAAAGCAAAGCAAGCAACGGGAAACGGCAGCGTCAGAAACAGGAGAGAAATCTCTCGGTTCGCGTAAGATCTGGAGCAGATTGAAGATGGGAGGGTGAAATCGATCGGTGCCTACTCCAAGTTGCCTGGGCCACAGCTGCACTGGACACACCGGTTGGCAGTAACTGCGTAGGTCCCGTTCGCCACCGCCAGGCCGTAGTCCGCCGTGAACGCCGGGAATGATGATGTGCACGCTGCATGTTCGAGAGAAAAAAATGGTACTCCGTCATGATTCATTGCATGTGAGATAAATGAAGCAGAAAACGGTAGGGATAACAGTGACGACGAGGACGAAATGGACCAATCATGTACTAACTGTAGCTGGGTACTGGCTATTGTAGTGGCCACTGATTAATTATGATAGAATCCTGTTTGTCCGTGATCTGACAGAACATCTGGGTATGGAGGGGATTGAAACTTTTGGCCACTTCCCTTCAGAAATTATCGGAACTACAGTTCGGTCTAGAAACTCAGAGCAGAGTGTTTAGTTTGTTTACCAACCTCCATTTGGGAAACAGGAAAACAGCACAGCTTTTCAGTGCTGAATCTATGTGCACAAATGAAAATCGTTAATTTTTTCAATGCATCAGACATGGATCGCACTTAAGAACTCTAGAAGACCTTTCAGCTATTCACAACAGAGAAAACGACACAACACTTTCTTTCTCACAATAGTGAAATTAAAGTCTCTCTAAGTCTGTGTTGAACATTCTTAATTGTCAAATTTATGTCGTGCAATCGTGCTGCATGCTACACCTTTTTTTCATCTCCTTTTCTTGGGTGTCAGCTTAATTGACAGCAAATGATCAAAAGGAGCAGTGGAAAGGTAAAGTTTCATGCATGGACCCTTTTGTTTTAAAGCTGAGAGCGCCAGTACGTGCAGATACACAAACAGAGCATCCGAACTGGCACTAGCTAGTAAACAATTTGAGCAGACAAGCAGTGATGCGCTGCATTGCTGGCACTCATGTTTCACCTCTTCGTCTGAACTTGCACGAATCTTGAAGCGTTTTCTGATATCAAAGCTAGGTAAATCTCGTGCTCGCAGTAGTAAATCTTGTGGCTAGTGCGGTTACTGCATTGCGCTAAATTACCAAGGAGACACACTGGACTAATAAAAAACTAGAATATTAGGGAATGACCTAATATTAAATAATTAGAAGGGTGAGGCTTTGAATCCAGGTCGTCTAGCCCATCACCTTGTGAAGCTAGCCAGAATACTCCTAGGCATTTCTCACGCACTAGACTAATCACATTACTGTCAGTATAGTACTCCTGCTGCTACTTCTTATGGAGTAAAATTACCAACCAAATTTGTCGGTTAACCACCCATGGCCATGGATCTAATTACCAACCAACCACGCAATACATCTCGGTAGCACAAAGCAACAAAACCAAAAACTACGAGATCCAAGAAGAAGCTATGAATTGAAGCTAGCAAAGGGCTCACCTGGCAGCGGGACGACGATGATGTCCCCGGCGGCGAGGTCGGGGGTGGCCATGTCGTTGACGCTCATGAGGTCGGTGGCCGTGGTCCGGTACCTCTGCGCGACGGCGGCGACGGTGTCCCCCTTCCCGGTGACGTACGTGAGGTACACCGCGGGGAGGCCGTTGTCGACGCCGCCGAAGCAGGCGCAGTGCAGCGGCACGAACAGAGTCGTCCCGGCGTCGACGGCGGCGTCGGGCTTGGCGCCGAGGATGCCGTTGGAGTCGCTGATCCAGTCCGGGGTGGTGAGGCCGCCGTAGACGGTGGAGGCGACGGAGGCGAGCGTGTCGCCCGGGCGCGCGACGTAGCGCACGGTGGTGACCCTGCGGATGCCGTCGGAGCAGGCGCAGGGGACGGGCACGCGGAGCGGGAGCCCCGCGGGGAGGATGCGGTCGGCGGGGTCCGGGACGGCGAAGTCGATGGAGTTGGCGGCGAGGATGGCGAGCGGGTCGGCGGAGAAGAGCGCGGCCAGCTCGGCGAGCTTGAGGTCGGCGTAGAGCGTGTAGGAGAGCAGCGCCGGGCAGGCGGTGGAGGAGGAGCAGGACTCCAGCGTCGACTTGGACCGCGCGGGCGCGACGGCGGCGGCGGCGGCGGCGGCGAGGACAAGGAGGAGGAGCAAGGGTGGTGGTGGCATGATGGCGACGGTGGTCGGGAGCGCGGAGGCGTGGGAGTGTGTGCGACTGCGAGCCAGTGAGAGTGGAGACTGTTGACCTGGAGTGGGGCGATGTCGAGAGAGTGCTTTGCTTTGGAAAGCGTGCGGGGGTTTTGGATCTTGTGTTCGGCTGTGCAGGCCTGGGATCAATTTTTTTCTTAAAGATAATAGAAGCTTTACTTAGATTCAGTTAATTACAATAAGATGATACAATCAAACTGAGTCACCCTCGGCCTTTGCATAAAATACACACAGCCAAAAAGAAGAAAGAAACAACTAGAACATCTACCAAGCACAAAAGTTTGACAGAAATATATATCTTAGTAACTATCAATCCGTAGACTAGACCGACACCTATGTTCCTAGGTGAAAAAACTCATGTGCCACCTATTTCAACTGTCGAGATACCACCGTATATCTTAGTGGCTATTAATCCATAGTCCAACTGTCGAGATACCACCGTATACCTTAGTGGCTATCAATCCGTAAACTAGAACATAATAATATACGTGGGATCACATGAGGCGTGAGTACGGGAGGGTGAGGTTTTTACGAGGGTGCTTGCGAGTATCTGCGAGACTGCAAATGCAGAGGATCCAGATCTGCGAGAAGCTGGTGTTGGTTCGTTCGAATTTTGTTTTGTGCCGTTTGTATTCTGATCCAATCTGATTTTGATCAGATCAACGGAGTTGCTTGGCATCTTGGCAGTGTACGGTTGCGTCTTTTCCTTTTTGTCCTGAAGAGCGTGCTGATTAGGAGAAACTAGCTCGGTGGCCTGCGCAATTGCGCGGCTAGCATCCAAACAAAATCATATATTTTTTTAAGTATGATTTTACTTAAAATTTATTAAATAGCAATTTCATTGTCTTAAGACTTTGAAAGACCAAACCTTATTATACTCGTGTTTCTAATTATATAGTATTTAAAAGTCACACCAGTTGCTACCTCTTATATCATCTCTTTCTTTATTTGCTTGCTCGATCTACCACTATTTCTATTCATTTTTCTTGTAACCTTTTTTGGATTTTATAGCTTTTAGAGTTTATTGCCACGTTCGGTTTTATTTTTATAATTTCTAGATGTCCCGTCAAATGTTGCCATTATACTCCTCTACGACACGTCCACTGTCTTTTATCTTTATTGTCATTGAGATTTTAAAAATTGAACATAATTATCGTTTGGGTTCATTTTTACTTTTTAGAAGTCCCGCCAAGCCGTCAGCGGCTTTGCCTATTGTAATCCTCTATGGCTCACCCGTTGCCTCACTTCTTTATTTCATTGAGATTTTAAAATTGAACATGATTATCATTGTTTTTTTTTACTTTTTTAGAAGTTCTGAACCTTTAGAAATTGGACTTGTAGTTTCATTTTTCATAATTTTTAGAAGTCCCATCAAACGATGTCACTATGCCCCTCTACAGCCCATCCGCCACCTACTCTTTATTATCATTATGATTCTAAAAATCGAACATAACTATCATTGGAATTCATTTTTTATTTTCTAGAAGTCTTGCCAACCGTCGGCGGCTTTGCAACTATAATCTTATACACCCCGCCCGCTGCTTCTCCTTTCAATTGCCATTGAGATTTTAAAAATCGAATATGATTATCAATGCGGTTTGTTTTTTTTTCACTTTCCAGAAGTCCCGGCAACCGCCTTACTCATTTGCTTCACGGCCTGCCTGACGTCCCTCCTTTTAATCATCATTAGGATTCTATTTGGTGTTTTATTGACAATTTTTATATGTCATATCAACCGCCACTACTCTACTCCTTTATAGGCCTGTTACTTAATTTATCTCGTCATCTGTTTTAGATGGTATTTTATTTTAATAATCTTTATTTTTATCAAAAAATTAAGTTATTTATAAATTATATTCCTAATTGAAATCTTACTTTTCTTTTTCTAATTTTAGAACTTTTTTAAAAGTTTTATTTAATACCGTATTGTGTTCTTTTAATGTTTTTATTTTTATTTTTAATTTCAATTGTTTCAAAATTACATTCCTACTTGAACTCTCTTTTAATTTTCTAACTTTGGATATTATTTTATTTTTTATTCTAAATTTTAATTAATCTCGTTTTGGGTTCTTATATGAATTCTTCTTTCAATATGCTTATTTTTAATTTTGAATTTCAGCTAATTTTAAATTGTATTCCTACTTGAACTCTTCTCTATTTTTCTTTTTCTAATTTCGGATTTATTTATTTTTATTCCGAATTTTACTTAATCTCGTATTGGGTTCTTATATGGACTCTTCTTTTAATATTCCTTATTTTTAATTCCGAATTTCAGATATTTTTAAATTGTATTCCTACTTGGACTCTCATTTCCTTTTCTAATTTTAGATTTTATTTTATTTTTATTTCAAATTTTGATTAATCTCGTATTGAGTTCTTATATGGAAACTTCTTTCAACATTGCTTATTTTTAATTCCGAATTTCAGCTATTTTTAAATTGTACTTATACTTGGACTCTTCCTTTCTTTTTTTCTTTTTCTCTGATTAATGTGGGAATTTCTAGCTCCCACAGCGAACGTGGTGTCTCCTTTCAAAGCTGTTTTAATAATATAATAGATTGTCCTATTCATAGGGTGAGTTTAGTTCACGCTAAAATTGGAAGTTTGGTTGAAATTGGAACGATGTGACGGAAAAGTTGAAAGTTTACGTGTGTAGGAAAGTTTTGATGTGATGGAAAAGTTGAAAGTTTGAAGAAAAAATTTACAACTAAACACGGCCATACTCTTCTACTATCTCTGTTCTATAATATAAGAAATTTTGTATCTATAATTTGTCCCGCAATATAAGTTACTATTAGGAATCCCAAGATAACACTATCCCTTTCCCATTTATCAATTTTTTACTCCCTTCGTCTCTAAATATAAGGGATTTTGGTTAGATGTGATGTATCATAGTACTATCAATCTGGATAGAGAGTATGTCTAGTTTATAGTACTATGATACATCTCATCTAACCAAAATCCCTTATATTTAGGGACAAGGAGAGTATTAGGGTGTGTTTAGTTTATGCCAAAATTAGAAGTTTGGTTGAAATTGAAACGATGTGACGGAAAAGTTGGAAGTTTGTGTGTGTAGGAAAGTTTTGATGTGATGGAAAAGTTGAAGTTTGAAGAAAAATTTTAGATCTAAAATCAGCCTTACTTCTACTTTATTCTTCCACCTATCAACTCTTTACTAATTTATTCCCCATATATCAAATCTTGTACAATATTATTTTATCATCCTATCTACCACAATTTGTATTATTTTATCCTCCTATCAAGATTAAGATTTTTATGTGGTATCTACTTAAAGGAATTGTGTTAACTAAGGATGATTTGGCTAGAAGGAATTGGGATGATAGTCGATGTTGTTTTTTATGAAAAATGAAACCATCTACCATTTATTCTTTGAATGTCATTTTTTGAGATTTCTTTGGAGATATGTACACATTTCTTTTGATTTACATCCTCCACAGAGTATGTCTCATATATTCGGGAATTGGCTTGTTGGTGTTGATAAAAGAATTAAGAATCTTATTCTTGTTGGAGCATCCGCTTTATGTTGGGCTCTCTGGCTTAGTAGTAATGACATGGTTTTTGATAAATCACCATCAAAATCTTATTTACAAGTACTTTTCAGGCCAACGTATTGGCTTCGGTGTTGGACTCAACTACAAAGGTGTGAAGAAGATATTAGCCTAATTAATGATGCATGTCCTAAACTTGAGTCAACGATTATGCAGCTCTTCTCCAACTTCGGATGGAAGTTCTAAAATAGAATTCAATAGTTGTGGGATCTTTATCTTGTGTTGGTGTCTATTAGTTTGTGCTTGTTTAAAATTTTCATTCTGTAGTTCTGGACTCACTGTGTGAGTTTGTTATTGTGTGAACTATGTAATAATTGGTTGTAACTCGTTTGAGCAAAGCCATTTTATTCCATTATCTAAAAAAAATATGTTCTTTTTGCTACTTCCTTAATTTATGTTAAAAACTGTATAATCTCTTATATTATAGGATGGATGGAGTACTTTCATCATTTTAAAATAAGTGGTATTTTAATATTAGAAAATGCTACAGAACAAGTTCTGTGAGTGGGGCAATGTGTCATTACTTGTTTGGTAGTGCAAGATGGGAACTAATCCCTCCTGCACACAAAACGGAGTGGTTTATTAGTGCATACTCTCTCCGTCCCATAATATAAGGGATTTTGAGTTTTTGCTTGCTATGTTTGACCACTCGTCTTATTCAAAAAGTTTGTGCAAATATAAAAAACAAAAAGTTGTGCTTAAAGTACTTTGGATAATAAATTAAGTCACAAAAAAATAAATAATAATTCCAAAATTTTTTGAATAAGACGAGTGGTCAAACAGTACAAGCAAAAACTTAAAATCCCTTATATTATAGGACAAAGGGAGTAATTAATTAAATATTAGCTATTTTTTAAAAATGGATTAATATGACTTTTTAAAGCAACTTTCGTATAGAAATTTTTTTTTTAAAAAAAAACACACTGTTTAGTAGTTTGAAAAAAGTGTGCGCGAAAAATAAAAGATGTGAGTTGGGTACATGAAGTGCCAAACTTAGCCTGGATAGTTATGCATATACGCTTTTCAAACTACTAAACAGTGGTGTTCCTTCACGTCGACCGTCGACACGACGGCGCCCTTGCCCGCCCACTACGTCACGAGAGAGAAGGTGAAGAGAAGGGGGGAGAAAGAGAGAAGGGATAGGGAGAGAGGAGGAAGAAGAGAAAGACAGAGGATGACATGTGGGCCCACATTTTTTTTAGTAAATGACATATGGGACCCACAAATATTTTCTAATGCCACATAAGCGTCATGTGGGATGAAGACCGGGCCAACAGCGCCACGTCAACAAAACCGTCCTCCAAAACCGCTGAGGGGGATCAAATTGCACTGGTTTGAATAGTTCGGGGAGTCGTCCTATCCGGTTTTGTGATTGAGGGTCACGGAGCAGATTCGGGTTACTTTTTAAAGGAGCCAAAGTGGACTTATTCCTAGTCTGATAGTAACCGACTAACCGTTGCTTTCTGGGCCGTGTTGTACTGGAGCACAGGTTATGACGTGCCGAGGCCCAAAGTGTTTTGGGCCGTGGGGGTCGCTTATCTTGCCATCCTTGACACGCGCTGAGCTGGCCCAGACGCCCAGTTCCCCTTCTCTGATGCTCAGTTGACGTGTGCGTGTTTACAATGTTAACACAAGCATTAACCTCGAAAACCACTGTATAATATACTATGTATTTCATCCTAAAAACGACAAAAACATGTGGCTTGTCTAGCTAGTTAGGCATGAATCTACAAGCTAGCATCATTCTCGTCAGCCGGTCAGTTATAATCTTCAATTAACGTATTCCCAGAGTGATCCAGTCTTATTTTTTCCAGTTCTCATCACGCAGGAAATTACAGGGCACAATATCTGCTGCAATTTGATGGTGATGTTGTTGAATTAAGGTTTAGGAACATTAATTGGTTTGAGCTATCTAGCTAGGCAGAAATTTGGGGTCGACAAGGACAACTAGTGATGATCATTGCGTTGATCTTTCTGTCTTCCAGAGATTACCAAAGCATCGATCAATGTCAACGCATGTGCTCGTCAGTTTCACGAACAGAGTCATCGATTGCTCCAAGTCTGCATACTGTACACCAAATTGATCTCATCAACGACATGAACCTTGGATTCTACCTCAAGTGGAGGCGCTAAGCTAGCATGCATCCTTCTGAAACCATCATAGGCTTCGACATTTGACGTACCAATGTTCATCCTTGTACTCGATCAAGACAACATATGATTAGTAGTACTGCTGCAATTACATCTCTGAAGATTTTTCTGAAAATGCAAGGTCAGTATGCAGCGCACTAGTAAACTGCAGTCTGCAGAAGAACACACATGGAACATAAATCCCAGAGAGAAACGATCTGGCGCCTTGAAGTGGTTCAACTTGTGGTAGTAGTTTTTCACCGTGTAAATGGCATCGTCGATCAATTCACAGCTGCTGCGTGAGCGAAGTAATGAGGCTAGCTATAGCCATGTCCCTGCTTAAATGCGTCGGCAGTTACGTTCATGTCCTCCCCTTGTTCTGACTGTCAGAGTGAGAGTGCTCACGTTTACTACCACCCTGAACCCAGTGAATACTATCATTATTGCTACGTACAGTACTAGCATAGTACCACGATGCAGTGCTTCACAAATCACAATATGCATGGACGTACAGTTTCTGAATTTCATCTCCAAGATCTGCATGCATGGTTGTTGATATAAGTTTTCAGAGAAGAACACCTGCAGCAATTAAATCCGTGCAATGCATGGCTGTGATATCATTTTCATGTAAACATAGTTAAGAACTTGATGAGATCGAGATTTGATGCCAATGCAGAAATGCAAGGTGTTGAGGTGCATGAAACTGCAGGGTAGCAATTGATTCAGAGTCAGTGAGAACTGAGAAAATGAGAAGCTCGCAGCATGCGTTTCCCCGCATGAGCAGCATGCCTGACACACATATACACTGCTCACTGTCTACAAAAACACATATACAGTGTAACTGGTCCTTGGCTATCCAGGGTTTCCTTCTAGATAGAACAAAAACCTTGGATTCTTGATGAGCAAACCTAGATCTTTGTTAAACTTTGCTTGTTCATATGCTGATAAAACAAAGCAAGAGCTACTCCAGTTACAGCTAAAAGCAAATGAAAATTTCCGGGTTAATACACAAGAACAAGAACTGGAGGTGATAAACATATAACATACCAGTGCACCACACTCGGATGAGATACATATTGTGCAGATGCTGGTTAAAGGGATTGAAGCCTGGTCCGAGATCACCAAGCATCCTGTGCCTCCATGAATGAACATTTTGCACAATGTGGAGACCTTGAACCAGACAACAATCCCCTTAACCTAACTTCAGCCTGGACATGCCATGCACTCCAAAACAAGAACTCCTATCAAAATCAAACTGATTCAGAGATGCCAAGATGGAGTCCACCATGGACAGAGGGTAAGAGGAAGAAGAAGACACGCCAAGAGAGGTAGCTACTGATCGAGCCATCAGTGCAGTAGAGCGCTGGTGTTTTTGAAGAGGGAGAGGAGGGCAGTTGGCGCAGCTCCTTGGGATGGGCCGCGCGAGCTGAATTGCCATTTATTGAGGGGCTAGCTTACCAATTACCATTGGGCACGAGCTGCACTGATGGCTGCTGCAAATGGGACTTTTATGACCTGTGGTGTACTGGTACAGCGTGTGAGAGGGAGGAGGACAGTGTATGTTCATACCTTCAGACTCAGTCATGTGTGGAGTGCAGAGGGGGGAGCTGGTGATAGCATTACACTCGAGTCACAAATATGTGGGGTTTTTGGCCATCTTCGTAATTGTCCCTGTCACAAATACTAGATATGGACCTGTTTGGTTGGTTGGATGCCTAGGCAAAATAGGAGAGCAGAGGAGGATTATTTGGATGGAGCAACTTAGCTAGAAACGATTAATTCTTTTGGAAATTCGGAAAATTATAGATTGAATGTGCCACATCCAACCCGAATCCCTTATATTTTGGAACGGATGATTATAAACATAACAAATAGCTTAGAAAAAAGTGGTTCAAATTAATCATTTTATTAGAAGCGTGGCACAAATAATCTTAGTCCAATAATCCATTTGGAACATGGTTATATGACAAACATTTTGATTAGTGCCATACATTGACCGGTTGGCACAAAAACTAAACCCAATTTATATCTGCATAGTTATTCCCTCCATCCCAAAATATAATCACTTATCGAGCTTTTTCAAAGATTAAGGAGAGGTGTGAAATTAAATTGGAATGGTTGTTGGTTGATACTAGGAAGTAGTTTGCAAAATTAAATGAGAGATCATTGCCATTTGCTGAGACGAGGAAGTAAATGGAGAAGTTGCTATATTCAAGTATGCAGTTTAAATGCTACTAGAAGTTGCTATATTTTGATAAGGAGTGAGTACAAATTTTTGCTAAACATGTGTATGTATGATTTTTGAGCCCTAAAAATGGCATACTACTTAAGAAACAAAGTCTGGCAAGTTGAGACATTCAGTAATATGAATCTGGACAAGCTCCTAGTCTAGATTCATAGCAATCGAATATGTTACATTCAACCAAAATCCCTTATATTTTGGTACGAAGGGAGTAGTATTTTGATTAACTATTTCTTATAAACAAATCGATCATCTATCAGGTTTCATCCGCATCGGGTCTTTAAAAAAAAGCATGCCTTAGCCGAAGCTATTTGTCTAAGATATACTTCCTCCGTCCCATATTAAGTTAATATAGTACGGGATGTGACATATCATAGTACTACGAATCTAGACAGGATATGTTAGATCTCGTACTTGATTAACTTAATATGGAATGAGGAAGTAGCAAGTGTGGCTATAAAGTTTATAAAAACCCTTAAAACTTCCATCAATTTATAATGCCAATAGAATTAACAAAATTTGAAGCATTTAGGTAGCAACATATTTAGGTTTCCCTTTATAAACTCCCATTTGATGCTAGTAGAAAAACATGAGATTTTTTTAGAAATAATTTTCAGTAATTTTGGAGACGTAGCAAGGGGTTTTTTTTTTTCACACCATGGTGAATGGGGTGGCATTTTGTTGCACACGCTGACAACTCACCAACATAAGGGGGGTGGGGGTCTAAATATTTAAATTTTAATTTTACCAAAATGCCTCATTTTACAAAATTGAATTTGTCCAGAGCCAGAGGTACGCCCATGTGAGCAGTCATTTGTGTCCTGCTCAGCCAGGCTGTGAATGGACCGAGCTGGAGGCCCTGCCATTAACTTGACGTGGTAGGGCGTGTTATCTCCCAAACACCCCCGTAGAATCTCATTGGCTGCAGCAATTATGGGGTCATGATGCGGCAGTGATTGGGATGGAGAGGAACAGGAATGCAGCAAAAGCTGATATCTCGATAAACGGGAGCATCACAGCTCTCCATGTACGCATTCAAGACTACAGTACGGGGATGGTTGGAGTAGTTCAACGCATGGGTCTTTCTTCTTTTTTTTTTCCCTTCATTTTGATTAAACCGTTTATGTGATGCATGATGCACTTGCAGAGTACAACTAAGACCTGTTTAGTTCCCAAAACAAAAAATTTCACGCTGTCATATTAAATATTTAGACACATGTATGAAGTACTACCTCCGTTTTAGGTTATAAGACTTTCTAGCATGTAGACAATGTCAGTATAAAAGTTATACTTCCTTCGTTCCTAAGGCTTAGTTTTTTCTCAAGTGCAAACTTCAACTCCTCATTTTCCATTAGCACGTTTTTCAAACTGTTAAATGGTGCGTTTTTGACAAAAAAATATATATAAAAGTTGTTTAAAACATTCAAATAAATATATTTTCAATGTTATAATAATTAATACTTAATTAATCATGTGCTAATGATCTTTTTTGTTTTCCATGTGCTAATCTCTCTTTCAACTCAGACATCGAACAGGGACTAAGGCCCTGTTTGGAAGATTAGCTCAGGGCTAATTTTGAGAGCTAATGTTTAGTCATGAATTGGTAAGCTAAATATTAGCCTAGGGTGGTATGTTTGGATCCATGGGCTAATTCAAGGCTAAAAGGTGGAGAGAGAGTAAAAAGAGAGGAGAGAGAGGGAGAGATAGAGCTGCTATTTTATGGTCCCCACACACAATTAGCCCCATTAGCACCCCTTGAAGGGGCTAATATTTTTAGGGGGGCTAATTCACTTTAGCCACAAATTAGTCCACCTGTTTGAATTCTTGAGGGTTAATTCAGGGCTAAAAGGTGGGGGCTAATAATTAGCCCATGGAACCAAACAGGGTCTAAGTACACTTTCAGTATTTTGAAGGCAAATTACCGGAGAAGAAAAATAACTTAAATGCCATTTATTAAATGAGCGGTGGTTGGGATGGCGGGATGGTTGGTACTGAGATAAAAAGAAATTTAAATGATCAATGGTTGCATAAAAAAATAGAAATATGCTACTAGTACACTTGTGAGTAAATTGTATTAATGGTACACAAATTTATCAAATGGGTATATTTAGTGCATAAAGTTATAAAATACTCGTATTGATGCACGAACTTGTTTAGTGCGTGTGAACAAGATCCAAATCGCTTGGCAAGGATAATTTTGCTGATTTTGTTGTTGATTTGAATGCTATGTAAACATGTGTCTCATAAAGATATCCCGTAGATAAAGCCTGTTTAGCAAAAACATATAATAAGGACATGACTAAACAGCTAGTGGTAGCTAAACCAGCTACCACTCCATCTATAAGAGAAACCATCCACCTATACTTCAAATACAATTTTCTCTTAAACTACTCATCCAATTTACGATCCGATTACACCATTGTGTTCGTAATAATTAAATCTTTACAACAAAATCTCACATTATTATATTTTGATAAAAAATCACAAATTACTTTTATGATATGTCTAAATTACTTTTAGATTTCACTAAGTTACTTCTTAGACATACAAAAGTAAATTCAGTAAAGCTTGAAAATAATTTACATATATTATAGAAGTAACTTATAACAAAAAGAAAGTAACTTTAATTAATACCTTTTTTCATTGAACAAATTATCATATATATAATTATCATATATATAAGTTACTTTTAGATTTGATTAAAATACTTCCTATACATTCATAATGCTCTGAGGTGATTACTTTCATTATTGTTTTTAGTTAATTCCATAATATATGCTGATTAATTTAATTTCTAGATAGAGTCTTGTTTTTATCTCTACAACGGATTTACTTCAAATGACATGCCAAAGTTATATTCGTTTTGTTCTAAGTTACTTCTATAATATATATAAATTACTTTTAGACTTTACTGAATTTACTTTTGTATGTCTAAGAAGTAACTTAGTGGAATCTAAAAGTAATTTAGACATATCATAAAAGTAATTTATGATTTTTCATCAAAATATAATTATGTGAGATCTTGTTGTAAAGATTTAATTGTTACGAACACAATGGTGTAATCGGATTATAGATCGGATAAGTAATTTAAGAGAAAATTTCATTAGAAGAAAAAAAAGCACAACCTAATAGCAAAAACTACTTGCATGCATATCTGTAACGCTACTAGTGAGAAGCTTCTCACGTAATTATCCGCGTCGCTCGTTAAGTCTAAATCGAGATGCCTCTCGAAATAGATTTTGCTATATAATATCGCATATTGATGGCATAAAGAGAAGTGCGAGCCGTACCGCACATGGCCGTTGTATGCCCGGCTGCCCCGGCCCATTGTTTGCTGGGCCTTTTTACTCACCCACGTCGCATGAGGAGAAGCCGGTGAGATTGCAAGTCATAGAGCCAGTCAGTGATCTCCTCACCAGCACAACGGTAGGAGAAGCCTGGGCGCAGCAAATAAGCAGGAGGCGAAGCAAAAATCAACGATGTGCACGGATTGAGGCAGGCTGTACCCGCAGTCGTGGCCAACGCCAACGCCGCCCCTGCAAACACCGAAGAAGAAGGTGCCGCCGAGGGCTGCAGCGGAGGTGAGGCGGAAGGGGCCCCATGGCGTCGGCCCTCAGCTCGCTGCGCGCGCGGGGTGTTGCGCATCCGCGCGCGGGAGGCGGAGGCGGCCGCGGGCGCCGGAGACTCGTCGTGGTGGACCTGGTGGTTGTGTTGGAGGAGTTCGAGTGCACCGTGATGCTCGCCGCAGCGTCGCACCGGAAGCCGGCCACCTTCTAGCCATGGGAACTTGCCTTATCCGTGTTCTATGTGGGTTCCACAGCTGAGTTAGTCGATTTGACCCGGTCAAAACGCCATGTCAGCGAAAACCACACTTCAAAATAGCTGAGGGAGTCAAATTATGCTGGTTTCAACAGTTGAGGGGTTAAGATATCCGGTATTTGCTGTTTAGGAATACGAATTAGATTCGAGCTATACTTGAGGGAATCAAAGTGAACTTATCTTATTCCAGGATTGAACCACCAAGGCACCAACCTATATAATCCGACGACTCGCGTAGAATTTAACTATTTGCCACTGTTGCATATAGCAAATTTGAATATCCATTTTTTGTGTTTACAAATTTACCACTTTTATAAAAATAATTTAATTATTGGCCACTTTAACCTACTCCCTCCGTCGAAAAAAAGGCTAGGATTGAGTTTTTTTATGGACAGGGTATCATGCCATACTAGCGTGCCTTACAAATGTGAAAAGCAACATGGGACAGCCTTTCCCCTTCTCTCCCTCTCCCTCTCCCTCTTCCTCTTCCCCTCCCCTTCCAAAATACATGGGCCTTTTGGGGGTTGAAGTGTGAACCATGCATGGGCCGCTGTGTTCTCGGCCTGCTCCGGCCCATCATTTACTGGGCCGGTTTACCCGCCCACGTCGCCACGAGCGGCGAACCACCAACCCAAAATCCGGCGACTTCGCAGCAGCCGGGGGGACGAGGAGAGGAGAGAGAGCGGGGAGGCGTCTCAAAACGCCACCGCCGCGCGCGCCCTAAAACCCCAGCAACCTCTCGTCCCCGCCGCTTCGCCTCCTCCGGCCGCCCGTGCAGGCGGTGCAGCCTCCCCTCCCCCGTCTCCCCCCACCTCGGGGGAAACGGGGCCCCGCGGTGGTGAGTCTCTTTCGATCTCTGCTGTTCAAATCGAGCCCCTTTCGAGCTGGTGGTATCCCCCCCGCGCCGCCTTCCCGTGTTCCGGGCGGATTTGCTCGTGTGGGTTGTTTCTTTTGCTTTTTAGGTTCTTGATTAGACTTCTTGATCTGGGAGCTGTGCACTTGATGCTTCGTAGAGGTGCCGGGAGCCGTATCTGGGGGGTAGTCTCTCCTCAAATTTAGGTTTTGGAAATCGGTTATGCCCCTGATGGCAATGGCACGCCCAAGTTTTACCACGTGATGTTCCCTGTACCAAAATTATTTTAGGTCGTGCTCTCTTAGTGCAAAGGTAAAGATTTGGAAAATTTTTGGACATATATTTTTTGACAGAAAATGATCTTGTTGTGTGCAAACGTTTGTAAACTGTTCATAAAAACTTACATGTCACGGGTTATGAGTTCAATTGAATGAACTATCTTGTTGATACACACCCTTCCAATCAAAGTTAGGATTGATGGACTGATAGACTTAATATTTCATTGCTTCTTGTATCTAGATGCTATATGCCTGCCAGTTGGTATTTAGAACCTTGATTGCTATGTTTCTGTATTTCTGGCAATGTTGATGATAATGCAGATTTTGTAGTGAAGTCATGGTATTGCAAATCTGCAATTATGCTGAAGAATTTTCTAGAAGTTCTGGTTGCTGGCAACTTTACATCACCATCAGTGTTTTCTGTGCATATATGAGCCTGTTTATTTTGATGCCATTTTCAACCATACCATTTTTTTTGCAAAGTTGCCAAAAAATGTCTACGTTTAGTTTGTTGCCGAATTTAGTCAATACATAAGAAATCATGCCAAAATTTATTCTGGCAATATTGCCATCTTGCCAAAATTTTGGCATTGCTAAAACTTGGTAAGGTTTATTTTGGCTATAAACTGAACAGGCCCTATGATTTCGGACGTACTGTTATCTCTTGATGGGAGGGTTTGCCCACATCTTATAATTGGTCTGGCTGTTGAAATGCCACTTGTTTTGCAGTACCAATGACAAGCATCAAAGCTATCCATTTTCTTTGCCATTAGGATCATCATAATTTGTTTTTTTTTAATCTTTGTGGTTGAAAAAGAAAACCATGTATCTCTGGCATAAACAGATCAATTATCTCTGATATTATGTTCAGTTGTCTGTTTGATCTGACTGTTTCCATCTGGGGCCCAGTAGGAATTGTGCTAAATTAAATCAAAGGTTCAAAGTTTAGCAGTAACTTGTTCCCATAGAATTTGTCATCACCATATGATGAATTTGTCAATGAGTGAAGATTGAACGCATGATTTATGTGATGGGTCGATTAGCTAGAATCAGACTGCATTGTTTCCAATGCACACTTAACAAATCAGGATAAAACTGTAGAAGCAGTTGACATCAAGCATGTGATTTGTTATCTTTTGACCATCGAGCAGGCTTATAATGTATTCATTTTTAGAGATAAGGAGAGTGAAAAAGGAAATTATCTGAAGTAGAGTCGGCTAATGGATACAAATGTATTGACCCCTCCGGACCAACTTCAGATCAATATACAGTTAGATAAGCCCCTTTTGTTTTTTTAATTCTGTGATGTGGACAGTATGAAATTATGTAATTATCTTTTGACAGACTCAAAATCTTATATTCTGAATGTATGCATCTTGCAGCTATTACCAAGATGACTAAAAGTATAAGGGGCAAGAAATGTTCATCTCGTCAGCCCAGATCACATAATCAGAGGCTCTTCAGCCAATGCAATTTCAAGAGAGTTGCTAACAAGGAATTGGCAGCAACAGAGAAATGTGCGTGGAAAGATGCAATCTGTCCAGTTTGCTTGGAATGCCCACACAATGCTGTCCTTCTACTTTGTTCGTCTCATGATAAAGGTTGTCGTCCATATATATGTGCAACCAATTACCACCACTCAAACTGTCTTGATCAACTCATAGATTCGCGGAGAAGCTCAAAAGATTGTGAGGACCTAGACTCCATAGAGCTTACATGCCCCCTTTGCCGTGGTGAGGTTAAGGGATATACATTGGTTGAGCCTGCTCGGGAACAGTTGAACCAAAACAAGAGGAGCTGTATGCAAGATGGTTGCTCATACATGGGTAGTTATGGAGAGCTCTGCAAGCATGTAAGAAAGAAGCATCCTTCAGTGAAGCCTCGTTCTGTGGACCCTGTACATACTTACAGATGGAGGCGACTTTTATTCCGGAGTTCACTGCAAGATATGATCTGTGCAACGAGTTCACCAATGGTGCGGAGGGTTTTGTATGTTATGTTGCAGTTTGAGGAGTTGATGGCATCTGTTTGGCACGAAGGTCCTCATGGTGCTATGCAAATCAATGAACTGAACTTGGCTGATCCATGATCTCAACCTCACTGAAATGTGAGAATATCTTATGCTGTTCTCGCAATGGGGTCAGTGATTTGAGCCATGCTGATCCATCATGTGTGACCTGACACAGAAAGATCTTTTTTAGTTTTCTGTTCTTGAGGGAATATTTATCACCATCTTCAGAAGAAACAGATCCTATCCTATGCTGCCATGAATTCAAGAAACCTGGCCAAATTGTGGGTGGAATGTGGAATGGCGTTGAAGGCTCCCCCCCCTTTTGTGTCGTGTGATGCATTGATCCTGTGCATCCCTTTTGCACTGTATTGACATTACATTCTATTCGGAAATGCAGAGTTCACTTGCTCCTGTATGTTTTATTGTTCCTACCTCCTCAGAAGGTACCCATATATGTTTGTTGTTTGTGTCGCGTGACAGATTGGTGTATACTGAAGATGAAATTTGCTTAAAGGCCTCACCGCCAGGCTACGCGTGGCAAATAATTATTCGGGACAGATAATTATTGTACTGTGGTCTCTCCGATCAGTTTGTCAAGATGGTTTAGATTAGCACGAAGAATATGCTTATCCATCAGATGGTCGCTGTGCAGTTCTACAGGCAGTCAAGCAACACTTGCACTTCCGAATTTCAACGCACCAGTTTACATAAATGGCAAGGCCTTTAGAGGAACTTTAGAGGAAATGAATCGTTTCATAAGAAAATCTTGTAAAATTCCTGCGTTCCAAGATGAGACCTAAACCTAGATCCTATTTCGTTGATCCTCCCAACGTTCGGATCACTATCAGGGCAGTCATTTCGTTGATCCTCCCAACGTTCGGATCACTATCAGGGCAGTCCCAACCCATAGTGTACATAAATAGTATCTATGGTGACATGTCAATAAGACATCACAATAGAAACTACACTTTACAACCCATGGTTTCTTAAAGTGGGCCATTAATAAATACATCATCTCTCTTTTCTACCAAACATATTTATTCTTCATCTATTATGAAGACACTATTCTCTCCCAATGCAAAACTTAACAGTGTCTAGTGCATAGGTTCTCGTGTTGAAGCTGTGTCTTGCATGAGACCCAGTTTCTTCATCTCTTCACTCTCTCTTAATTAATATAGTGCCACATAAGATAAAAATCCTACATGGCAATATAGTTAATGTCATAAACACCATCCCAGGTGGAAGGTTAGGACTGCGCTCAGAATCGTCCTGTAGCTGTGCAGTGTGGCGCCAATGGCAATTGCAAGCTTGGAGTTGGAGGAAGCATCAAACACACAAGTCAGGACTAACATAACTTCCAATCAATATGATGAAAGTTCAGGGGATCAAACTGTAAGACGAGTGAAATGACGGTTCAACTAATCAAAGGAGTGAAACTAAGCTAAAGAACATGAGCTCGAGCAAAAACGCAAACATTCTAGTCATGCACTCAGACACGTCATGATCTGCAGAATATTTGGCGCAAACGAAGTTCCGCGTGCAAGTAAGGGATTTTAAAAGAAACATACGGTTCAAAATCAATTCAGATATTCACTGGTACGCACATGCAACACCAATGATATAGCCTTGTAGCATAAGGATGATCCAGCTAGGTTCATATATATCATAATATCAATACCTGCACAACTGCATAAGCATGCCAACGGCTGCCGGCCGCATGTCATACTCTCACTGGAACCAAATGGGACAACTTGACAATCATCAGTCCAGGAAACTATTGGTCTGGACAAGTGACAAAGTTTACAGCATAAAGATCAAACCAAGGTTAACTTTAAAATGATTGTTAAACTCAGGGAGGTATATATGCTCTTCACACAAATCATAAGTTTAGATGATGATAGAGACATCACATTTGGTAAATCATATCTCCCCCTCAAAACCATGTCTGAATCATGGTAGCCCTATAATGTGTTGATAAAGCATACACCAATTTTTTGTTATCAAGTAAAGATAGAGGATGTAATTCACCGTCCTTCTGATTTGTTGAGGTACCTCTGAACTGCTTAATGCATATGGCTTCGCCCATTACTTGAAAGGAATTTGTAATATCTCCACTAATAATATGTACTCCTTTTCTACTCGTTGAAGTTTCAATTGTACTAGAAAATCGCTACCAAGTCAAATAGTGGTTTTGCCATTAATGCAAGTCAAAAGCTGAATGAAGAGACATAACAAAAAGGTAAATGCATTTAGTTGTAATTAAGAAAGCAAAAACATACTGTATTATTTAACTAAATGCCGTGTTAACATCTGGTCTTGGTTGCGAAACACACTACTCCAATACGCTGATGTGATTGAGAAACCAAAAGAGAAGGTAAACACACTGTAACAGATGACCTTTTTGCAGGTGTGAACCAAACATCTGCTTCTGATACATAACATCATAATTCAGTTAGCCGATTTGATTGAAAAGGTTCACACACAGAAAGATTGAAAAAAACACTAACAAAGATGCATTGGCACACATTTAAATAAACAACAGAAATGTTATAGTATATAGCACAAAGTTAGCACCTAAGCATCATAAAATACATTGGTTCAGAATAACAAGGAGAACACCATAACTTCCTTGTTCTATCCCTAACTTTTGACTGAGGAATGTGCAACCTTGTCCATAAAGGTAAGTAATTAACCACAGAGATTCTATCTAGAAAAGAAAAAGACACTAATTTCCCCCTTTTAACAATGCACCACTCACCAGATATCACCCATGGACTCAGTCAGCCATCTCCAGGGCATCAAGCACCATACTCAGTGTGTCCTTCATCAGGTCCATCCGACGCAACTGCTGTCTCATCTCAGTCAGCCTGAACTTCCGCAGCTTTTCCTCCATCACCTGTGCTTTCGATCCTTCAAGCAACTCAAACGCCTTCTTGAACACTGCTCCAGTTGGATGTTGGCTGGACAGCTCCTCAACTGTTTCCCACAGGTAAGGATATACATCCTTCCCTTTCTCAAACTCACTCCTCCCTCTCGCAGTGGCATTCACAGCACTGATCCCAGTCCCGTTGCCATTTGCTATAGTGACTGGCACCGACCTCTGATTCTTGCGGTGACGGTTATCCCGCCCATTCTCCATATCATCATCGCTCTCTCTGCCATATTGCTCCTCCTCGCTCTCACCAGCATCAGCATTATCATACCCACTTCCTCCTCCCTCACCAGCAGTACTCATTGTCCCCCAGACCTTCTTGGCAAGCTGGTAGATATTGTGGTCATGTGGAGTGGGGAATTGTTCCCGCCCAGTCTTGGCGCGTGTCGCGAGCATCTGATACTTCTGCTTGAGGCGCCGGACCTTGTCACTGAGCTGTGTAGTTGATACCTTAGCACTGAGCTGGCCACGGATGTAGCTGTGGAGCTTTCCAATGTCTTGCGTTGAGCCAGGGAGCACCCTACGCTTGGTGCGGTACGTGATGAGGCCGCGGAGGATGACGAGCTCGTCGGCTTGGCTCCAGACACGCGACGGGCGCTTCGAGTGCTCCGCGGAGGAGGCCACGGCGGCGCTGCGGGGGCGCTTGGCGCGCGGCTCGGAGCCGCCCGCGGAGCGGCGGGGCGGCGGGTCCATGGGGCGGGAGCTGATGGGCTTGATGGCGGCGGCCTCGGCGCGGGAGGGGCGCGGGGGCGGGAGCGGCGAGGCGTTGCCGTCGTCGGAGTCGGCGCCGGCGCCGGCGCCAGCGGCGGCGGCCTGGTCGGCGTAGGCGTCGGACGCCACGGGCAGCGCGGAGTCCTCGGAGTCGGAGTTGACCTCGATGGAGCGCGGCCCGCTGGGGTTGCCGGCGGCCCTGGGCGAGTCGGAGGCGGCGCCGGAGTCGGATCCGGCGGCGGAGGCGGGGGCGGCCGCGGAGGGAGGCGCGGCGGCGGACTTAGGGTTAGGGTTGGCGGGCGGCGGCGTCTTGGACGGGGACGGCGACGACCCGTGCCCGCGGGCCGCCTCCGCCGACGCCTCCGCGTCGGAGCCCTCGGAGGCCGATCCCCCCGCCACCGCCGCCGCCGCCGCCGCCGCGTCGGCCTCCTCGGCGGGGCGCTTCGGTGCCATGCGGAGCAGGTTCTGGTTGGGTTGGGTGGGGGAGCGGGTTCCGTCTTCCGCTGCGGCTGGGCTGCGCTTCGCTGTGCTGTTCAGCGACTCCGACTCGCGCTTTTGTTATCTGTTTCCGTGTGTGTTTTTTTTTATGGGAAGCGCGGCGCGGCGGCAGCGGCAGCAGAGCTTCGGGTAGGGGTGGCCGGGTGGGGCGTTCGATTGGCAAGCGCTTGCCAAGCGGGGTGGTGGCGTGGCTTGGCGTGGTGGTGGGTGGGTGGGTGGGGAGTGGACTAGTGTGGGTGCCGGCGCTACGTGCCAAGTCTGCAGGGCGCAGTTAGAGTGAGGGAGTCCTAACCAAAATGGGTGTTTGTTGTTAGCTTGCCTGGTGTACCGCGTTCAGTGGTGGCGTTCAAATATGCGTGACCACTGACGATCGGGAAATTTAACTATTTGCACATGGCAATTAACGATTTGCCACACTATGTTTATAACATGTGGGCTCTCATATGTCTATGACATATAGATCCAGTGGCAAATTGTTAAGCACCACTCGTAAGAGTGGCAAATAGTTAAAAGCTCCGACAATGGAGTTCAGTGTCAGCTTTTTTTTCTTTTGCTTAAGAAATTAGATGAAGACAATTAACAAGCGTTTTTATTGTACTCTCCGGTTTACCATCATCGAGCACAAGTTTTACAATTTAGCATCATACGAATTTGAGTAATTTTGATAAAACTACACATGCTTTAACCAAATTATTGTAAAACTATAGGTTTAAAAATGTGTATCACAGAACAACAAATTTAAATCATCATATCACGAAACTATAGATTTAGTAATAAAGTTATCAAAGAACTAGATATTTTAGACTTCATATCCATAATATTATTGAGATTACAAAAGTTAGTACTTCTGTGAATGGATGTAAATATATAGTTTTGTGAAAAAAAAATGTGTTGTTAAATCTGCAATTTTGTGATACACTTTCTTAAACCTATAGTTTTGTTATAGATAAATCAAAGTACCTACAGTTTTGTGATCTTTACGATTTTTTTTACCATTTTTACTAGTGGACTAGTAACCAACGTACTATGGTTAGATTCCAAACTGAGAGAGTTGCTCTTTCATAACTCGTTCCATGGCGCGTCCTCCATTCGTGTTCTCGCCGATGCCTCTCCAGTCCCTTCCTCTATTCCGATGTCCTCGCCAATGACGAGAGGGGAGACATGCCTCTTTCTTGATAATGGTTTATTCAGAATAAGGTCTTTAGCAGTTTGACATCTAATAAATAGATTAGAATTCTCCTAGTTTGTTTTTAGAGATGGGACTATCTAGAGTTGTTTCTTTACCTCTTTGTTGATGGCCCCCTACAATTGCGTGGTTTTGATGAAGATCTATGAAGTTTTATTTGTCTACTTGCCGATGATCCAACCAACAGCGCCAGCTTAGAAAGTGGGTCATCAATTTGTTTGGTGATGTCGGCTTGGAGCTATCAAAAGAAGCAAAAATGATGACCGGTGCTCGTTCAAATACCTTTGCTCGTGTTGGAGGTGGTCATTGTTGTGGTTATACTCGTCTGCTCACATTTTTACAGTGTTCAACGATGTGGATTATCTTTGTTCTTTCCTGATAGGTCTAATATTTTTTTTTCCTTAACAAGGTTGTAATCAGCTCTTATATTTAATCAGGCTTGTTTCGGGAAAAAAAAATAGGTCAATTTGGAACCAAGATGGCTGCAGACCTGCAAATTACACATGAAGGGTGTGTTTAGATTTTTGGGTGTAAAGTTTTTAAAGTATACGGACGCATATTTGAAGTATTAAACGTAGACTAATAACAAAATAAATTACAGATTCCGCCTGTAAACTGCGAGACGAATTTATTAAGCCTAATTAATCCGTCATTAGTAAATATTTACTGTAGCATCATATTGTCAAATCATGATGTAATTAGGCTCAAAAGATTCGTCTCGTAATTTACATGCAACTGTGCAATTGATTTTTTCCCATATTTAATGCCCCATGCATGTGTCCAAACATTTGATGTGATGTTTTTGGCTAAACTTTTTTAGGATCTAAACAAGGCCGAAGTGAACATGGCACAAACCCTCCAAGTATATGTCTGGCACATATATAGACTCCCAAATCATATCTAGCATAAACTTCAGATTGTTTTTTAGGCAACCACAGAAATTTTCTTGGCTTCAAACCCAACCCCTAATTTCACGCTCAAATCATACATTTACACACACAATAAATAAATAAATAAATAAAATAACAAGGGGATAGAATCCAGTGGACTGAAACTCGTCACTTTCACGAACAAGTCTTTAGTGGCAAGATAAAATTGCATCCCAGTGCCAGAGAAGTCCTCGGAAACACAGTAGACTGAGACCTCTTGATTTCTAAAATTCCAATGGATCATGCCAGCTGATGTGCTCCAGTAAAAAGCTTGCTGGAAAAGACAGGAAATACTGCAGGCTGCTGCTTTCGGCGAGCTGCTTTGGATAAGAAAACGCATTGCTATCGTTGGCACTGTTACGACTCGGTCTGTGGTTCCGACTTCCGATCATATCCACAAATCCACAATTACTCCAGTTTGTTTTGTCAACAGACAACAGCATAAAGCATAGATTTCTATTTGAAGGAAAACACGTTGGGGCAAAATATCTAGATTACGAAGTAGTTTTATTTCCCAGAGAAAAGCATCCCTCCTAAAAGACCACAAACGATGTTTTTCTTCAACTAAATGTACTGTAATAACACCAAAGGAGCATTCTGAAAATTGTCCCGCCCAAATTGTACAGTTGACACGAGTGAAGCATTAGTGTTACTCAGATTTACAGTCTGGCTAATCAACTCTAACATCATTTCCGGAATTATCAGAATCACAACTCGTCATTTACTGGAGAGTTGTCGGCCATCAGCTCCTCAAGGGAGAATTCGTCCTCTTCAATAACCTCACCATCTTTGCCGTCCCATGGTTCAGATTGGACTATCGTTGGGGTACCATCCAAAGGAAGATTACCCTTCCCACCGCGCCCTGCTTCCTTCACAAACTCACTGCAGGAGACCGGTTTTGTCATCAAACATCTGGCAAATGAACCTAAAGCAGCAATTAATCTTCTATGCACAAGGAACTTACGTGATTTCGTCAAGCTGGAAAGCACTACGGAGTGGAGCATATGCGCCTTTTTTCACGTTGAGAGCAACCATCGCTGGATAGCCATAACCACCAACTCCAACTTGCTTCTCAAGATCAGCTTGCTTCCCAGCAGCTGTCCAGACAAAACTGCAAGACAATGCTTTTTCTAGCTCAGAATGGCTTTCTCAAGAAACGGAAGAGATTTCAAGGCATTAAATAAGTGAATGGATTTGTCTGAGGAAACTTCTCAACATAGAACTGAGTCACATGGCGGATTTACTTATATAATATAGATCATCTCCATTATGTTTAGAGCTTATAAATATACACGCCTTGGTATATAACAGTATCAAACTAAGTCATTTAATTCTTTTAAGGTGTTTCAAATATATGAAGATTACTATCAATCTTTTTGTCAATCAATATTCAATAGCAAAAGGAAATTAATGTATCAATTCAACTGTGGATTTTTTATCTCAAAAGACATATCAAAACAAGGAATAATAGGTAGAATGGTATAAAGTCCACAACAAGTTTAGTTGACACTTGCCTGTATGGACTCTTTTTAAATTTCTCAGCAACAGATAATAGCAGCTCAAGGTACTTGTTTCTTCCTTCGGCCTTTGAATCCAAGATATCTGGAAGGAAAGACACAAAGCAAATGGCAGCAGAAGCACATTTCTCTTCCATGGCGTCCTACAGAAGCCAAACCACCTCGTTAAAACATCAATCCCAGACCATTGTCTCCACAAAAGGATAACTTTGTTAATATGATGAAAACTTACTGGGCCAGTCAACTCAGAAACTTCAGGTGGAGCAGCATTGGCTTCCAACTGCTCCAATGCAAAGGACTCGATAGCAGAGGCAACTCTAGCCCCCTGGTAAGGGAATGGGCTCTCCTTATCGGCACCAAATACCAAAATAGTAGGAAAGCCTTCTACCTTGTACTTGCTCATCAAAGACTGCAAAATTCAAGTCACACGTTATGTTACATAAGTGGTACTTGAAAACTAGGTTGTATAGTTTGACAAATGTTGTACAGAATGCGCATGAATGCTTTAAAAAGGTCAAACATTAACTGTATTTTATAAATATACTGATGCACTGCTTGAATTTTCTGCCTAAGTTCATTTAGACTCACTCGGTAACTTTTATCAACTGACCAAACATTTGAATTAGTATTCTAGGAAAAAAAAACATAAAACTTCAATCATAGTACATCATGTTAAACTGTTAAAGAGACAACCTAAAACAGCACAAAATAAGATCCCAACAAATGCCTTAGGATAAAGTTAGGCCATTGCTTTCCTTGATACAGCATTTTGTGCTTTCCTATGCATATCCTGATTGTGTTCCTATAAACTAGAGTGCTAACAGTCAGTTTAATTTTATTTTACAATACCTTTATCAAAGTCCTTTGAATTGATGAAATATTCAGTGCATTGTCAAAATTCAGTTTATAATTTTCTATAAATTAATTGCAAACAAGAAATACACATACAACAAAAACTTATGACCAAATAGAAAAAGGGCAAGAACCTTTTCAGCATCACAATCCACATGACCTAGCTTCACTTGGCCCTTCAAGTTCTTTGCAGCCTTTTTCCATTCAGGTGCCAATTTCTTGCAGTGCCCACACCTTACAAAAGACCAGTACAGTTGACGAGTCAAATAATGTCTTCAGTTAACAGGATTTACTTATTATCTTGAACAACATAATCTTAAGGGCAATGATCTAAAATGTACACACTACAATACTAACATGTGACTAAATTGTATGCAATTTTGTGTTTTTCTTCACTTTCCTTCTCTACTTTTGGATTCAAAGTTAAGTTCAGAAACAACAGTAAAGAATAAATCAGTCAACATGTAAACCATAAATGCATTAAGCCACATACCATGGTGCAAAGAACTCAACAATCCAAAGATCCTTGCTTTTGGTGACAAGTTTATCGAAGTTTTGTGAATTTAATTCTATTGACGCACTTGCTTCAGTTTTCTCACTTGAACCACCTGATTTCTTGCCACCTGAACCTGCTGATGTCTTTCCATTCAACCGATCTCTAAGAAGAGCCTTGACCTGTAGGATACAGATTCATTGTATTTAAAAGTGGAATCTCATATCGTGTGTCACAAGGCTGAAATTTTTTACATAAAAATACCCAAAAAAAAAAGGTAAAATGGCAACCCACTGTAACACAGCAGCGACAGACAGTGTATTTTTTAACGAAAATCATGGGCGCTACCAGAAGCACCAGCTGTGCAAGAGCAGGTACATAAAGTTCCACCATGGTAAGAACTAAAAAGCATCACTGCATTACCTCATATCCAGTATCCCATATAAAAAGTTGATAAGTTTGAAAGGTTTAGCATTTGAGGGAGATATATAGCAAAATCAATTAGCTACCTGGCACATTAGTATCAATTGATATATGATATCTGTTGTTTTTCCCCCTAGTATCAATTCATGTTACGATAAAAGTTATTTATGTCAACATTCAGCTGATAATTGCAATCTGAGTAAGTTTGGTCTGTGAAAATCCAGAAAGCACCTAACATCTTCAGAAAAGGATTTGTAGTTGTATACACTAGTGGAGTGGCAGATAGAACAGGAGCAATAAAAGTAAAAACAACATATCATTTTTATATATATCAAATAGGGCAAGCTGCAACAAACCTGTGAAAGAGCAAATTCAACAATTGGCTTTACATCTCTTGCTCCTTGATAATCTACTGGAGGCTTTCCAGGAACAAACACCTTAATAGTTGGAAATCCTCTTATTCCATATTCCTGCAGAACAAAGGCATCATGCATCAGGAAAAACTTGATAGCATCCAGTCAAAATATTTACAAATGGAAATGGTGGAAAACATTCTAATGTGCAGTTTACATTGATTTAGCCTAGACAGAAGACTAATACTCACCAAAACAAAGATATAACGTAGCTAAAAAATGCCTCTTGGTCAATAAGCATGATATCGTAAAATTATTGTAAAAAAATATGTCTAAATATGACAGAGAATCAAAATCACCGCACTGCAGGTACAATGGCAAAGGTACATAACTATCTTTCACTCTTGCTTGCCTTCTCTCAGGATAGATGCCTATATTTAATTTGATGAGTGACTAAATTTTCAGTTAGAGAATCTGGGATACATAACCTAATTTTCTGATTCACCAATAAACAATGTTGCATCAGATATTGTAAAGTTGCACAACCCATTGGCTTCCATGGTTTCGTCCTTCATAAAGGTATGCATTTCCCACATCTAAAGTCACATATACACTGTTTTTTGAAAAGAAAAGAACATATACACTGTTATTGGCAATAAACTAACCAAGGCCACTCTTACCTTCGGATCTAGAAAAACAGATAAAACCCTAATTAACACCAACTAAAATGCTTAATTCGTTCAATATAATTCAAAATCCAGGTTTTTTTTTTAAGGAACAGCATCCAATCACCATGCTGAAAAAGTGAAAAAAAAATAAATTTACTGTATGAAATCAACAATGCACCACATTCCATCAATATTAATCCCAGCTACAGCATTTTAATATGCACTAATTCGGTATTGTATAACTCATATCCGATGTTAATGCCCTCCTTTAACAAATAAAATCGACGCCCCTTTTTGATCAGTACGTGTAAACACCAAACATTGATCTCCCCATATTTCCTCCACCAAACAAATGTGGCATTGTACTTTCTAATACTGAGAGCTACACAAAAAAAAAACCATAACAGGTGTAACTTTTTTTTATGGAGTCGAGTTTGCACATTGCATATACGCAGTTATGTCCTAGCTCGATCAAATTACGGTGACGCAACAACTGATGCCGAGATCAGATCACACCAGGAAAAGGTAGATCAGCCAATCCCAATGAACCGAGATGCCAAACAGGACGTTTGCTCACCTGCGCGAGCTCCTTGTGCGCGTCGGCGTCGAGCGCGGCGACCGTGGCGACGCCCTTGAGGACGCCGGCGGCCTTCTCCCAAATCGGCGTCAGCTGCTGGCAGTGCCCGCACCACGGCGCGAAGAACTCCACCAGCACCACCCCATTCGAGTTCAGCACCTGCACCCCGAACCGAAATTCGAACTCAGCGAGAGCCCCCAAGTAAGGGAAGCCGATCCGGAGACGGAAGGGAAGAGTGCGAGGGGGGAGTCGATCGAGAGACCTTGGATTTGAAGTTGTTGGGGTTGAGCTGGAGGACGGGAGAGCCGGCGGAGTAGAGGGCGGAAACCGGCGAGGCCGCGACGGCGGCGGCGACGAGGAGGAGGGCGGCGGCGACCGCGGGACGCATGGCGGGGTCGAGAAGCTTCTAGAAGGAGTGGAGAGAGGAGGAGATGGACCTTGCGATCGGCGCCGGGGTGTGACTGCGATTTAAGTTCGCTCGCGAGGAAGACGGACGGACGCGTGTGCGGACCAATGGAGAGCCTCCACGTCGGATTCACCGCCACGTCGGAGCAGTTTGGCTCGCTTGGCGCGAGGGGATTGGTCAGAGAGCGTGGAGTTTGTGGACTCGGAGCACCGTGATACATGGGATATAACTGGGCCCACACACGCTTGGAGGTGGTCCCACAGTTCAGTGACTCTAGGCTACTCTGAGTTGTTTGGAAACACGATGCGGGCATGTGGCCGGTGCGATGGAATGTTCACGAATACAAATTCTCCCTCAACTATACTGAGCCTGTCGTCCCTCAACCGTGAAAGAGATGTATGGTCTCTCTCATGTATCAAAACCGACTTATTTTACATGATTTTATCGACGGGTTGAACCCGTCTATAAGATATTTTTAGAGTATAAAAATTATTGGTACCAAGGTATATGCGAAACTAAGATAAAAGAGACCGCAGACAGAGATTTTTAATGCAAGTTCAAGCCCCTTAATAATTAATATATATAACCCTACTTCCGCTGGCTAAAATCAGTGCTACCTTTATATATATATCAATATCATATGAGTACAATATTTGAGATGACCTAATATATTATCTATCAGCCTAGTGACGTGAAGCTCTCACATGTGATCGGCAGTTAGCGTAGTCTGATTCCTCGAATATGAACTCGATGAGATTGGAGATAGCTCTAGATCCCTTTTGTTGGCCTATGTGGCTCCATATTGGATTTTTCTAAGCTTGCCTTTGGTATATGTTGGTTTGTCTTGGATTGGCTAGATCCGTCTTGGCTTGTCTTCGCCTCTCTCCCGATGATTTTGTATTTATACCCTCGGATATCCCCTTATTCAAGTAGAACTAGAGAACTAACGGGGTTATAGTTTAACTTGTTTAGGGAATAAGCTAAATGACGTATTTGCAAACAAAAAATAATTTATTAATAAAACTTTTATATACGTGTTCTTAGCGACCTAAAAGTAAAGGCTGAAAAATAAACTACGATTTAAAAAAAAACAAAATAAACTCTAAATTTAAGGTTAAAAATTTAAATTTTGGCTTACAAGTATATGCACAAGCGAAAAGATGAGGCTGTAAGTGTACATATAATCCAAGCGGTCCTTATCGTGCCCAAGCGGGACTCTGTTTCTCTTTCCTTATCCAAAACATCTTATCTATATGAGGCTTGATTGCTTATAAAACTTGGTATGCGGTAGGCTTCACCGAGCTTTAACACAAAAATTATTAGGTATGGCTTATCCATAACATTGGCTTATTTGAACAGTGGTTTTGTCTTACATGGTGCCTATGTGGCATGTTGACCTAACTTCGAACAATGTGGGACCCACATGTCAGTAACCAAACATCTTCTTTTCTACTACACACACCCTTCTCACTCTCGTCCCTGTTGCAACAGTAGAAGTAGTTGGCTACAAGTTAGTGCTTGAGCTCCCAGAAGGTGGTAGTCGAGTGCTCTCTCTCTCTCTCCCATATGGTCATAGAGCTCGAGGATAGCGATGGGCAGAGTAGTAGGAACAGGCTAGCTTGGCTCCTTGGAGGCACAACATCAGCTACTGTCAACGTCTCCTCTTCGCCATTACCAATCCGCCACCTCTATCTAGCTATTGCCCAAGGCTCTATGCCTAGATCTAACATCGTCCTCGCCGCCACCGTCTTCTAGGAGAGCTTGAGCTCAATCTTGGCCAACGCCGTCTCCTCCTCCCCAAGAAGCTGATAGAAGTTGACGAGCATGAGCTGGAAAAGCCGGCAAACCTCCTCATTGAGCCGTTGTCTCTCCTTGCCTCCTCCGCCCTAAGGGGAGACGATGAGGCATAGGAGATAGGCAAGATAGGTTCCCGCCGACACGAGCTCTTCCGCTAAGTCGGCAACAAAGAAGGGGGATTGGTGATGCCACCATTGCCTTGTTGTTGATGCCACCAAAGATGCAACAAGGCATCAGAAAAAAGGGGAGGAAAAAGAGAAAACATCTTACACTAACACATGGAGCCCATTACATTTTTTGTTTTTTCCCCTCGCTAAATTTGTCATAATAGTGGGGGAAAGCTACAAATCAGACGTCATAATGCTCCTTCGCATCTGTCACATGCATACATGCAAGGCTGCATCTATGTCTGTAGCATGCACGTAGTGAGGAGAAAGGCTGGCGCATGCATGCAAGTGAGCAAGCAAGCTAGCTGCCAAAATGGCATGACGAATCGGTACTTTCTCTCTCTTTTAATCAAACTTTAAACAAAATTTTCTTCTAAAATATGTGTCCAATCTATAATTAGATTATACCATTTTATTCATTGTAATTAAATCTTTATAACATGATCTCACATGAATTTATTTTGATAAAAATATATGTGTTCCAGAAAAATTAAACTTATCTTGCACCATTTATAGAAAAAAATGTTTCACTTGTGGAGATGTTTCAACCCACTTCATAAAATGTTCCAAAGAGATGCAACATATAAAAGATTCTGACTGCAATAGTAATCATTATCACATGAAACATTATGCCCTAACTAGTGAAACATTTTTAAATTTAGCTTGAAACATCAAATTGTAATTGTTGAAACATAAAAAAGTATTTACTGAAACATATAAAAAATAATGGGAAACATGGCAAATGCATTAGTGAAACATCAATAAATAATTATTGGAACATTACATTAACAATGTGTTTAACATTTAAAAAGTTAAAGAAAAGTTATCGGAATGCAGTCATGTGATATCTTGTTATAAAGATTTAATTGTAGCGAATTCAATGATATAATTAGTTTGAAATTCGGTAAAATAGTTTAAGAGAAAAAAATCATTCAAACTTTGAAACATTCCCCTTAGCATATGAGTACACCTGATAAACTGCTTTGCCATGCACTTGCGCTTTTGCTCTCTTAGACTGAGACGCCTGATTTTTTTTTCTTTTTAACCGGACGGCCGATATATTTGCATTGGTTTTGATTGTTGGGAGGTGATATATTTGCTTGAAGGTGGTTAATCTGACTCGGCCCATAGTTGAAGGAGGAGATATAAAGTTTTCCTGGGCTAGGCGATGAGTCCGTCCCGGGGCAGCCCAGTTACACGGCCCAATTAAACTTCGTTCGGTAGCTGTAGTTGTACTGCAGAACACACGCAGCGTCAGTGCGTCACACGAGGAATTTCAGTTTACAGTGTCACCAAGTTGTCAAAGTAGTATTTTTTTGCAAAAAAAAAAAAGTCAAGGTAATAATGCATCCAAAAACCAAGATACAGGCAAGGTCACGAGGAGACTGCAGGCGGTGCTTAGTACTAGTAGCCAAGAAATAAACAGGGACTTACTATGACACGGATCGAAATAAGAATCCGACACGGTACAAACTTTCGAGCTCGTCGCGAGTAGTAATCTATTCATACCTACACGGCTACACCTGGCTAGCTGCATGCTCTTTTATTCGGTCCAGTACGAACCACTCTGACGAATCCTATGTATCACAAAACGACGACGAAACCACAGTTCATGCACACACACAGTACACAGAACAGAGCGAGCGAGGCCGGGGTTGCTAAGCGATGGCGATGCGGTTGGAGGTCTCGGTTTCCATGGACTTGAACGCCTCGAACCTGGGCTCCTTGGCCTCGAACTTGTGGCGCACGTACAGCTTCATGTAGTCCTCGAACACGAACTTGGGGTACGCCACGCCGGCCTCCTCCTCCTTCACCAGCGCCGGCGCCGGGGAGATCACGGCGTCGCTGCCCGGGTTGTAGAACGACGCGATGGACATCCTGTTGCCGTCGGTCTGCGCCACCACCCGGTGCATCACGCTCTTGTACCTGCCGTTGGTGATCACCTCCAGCTGGTCGCCGAGGTTGACGACGATGGAGTGGCGCATGGGCGGCACGTCCACCCACTCGCCGTCCTTGAGCAGCTGGAGGCCGCCGACGCGGTCGTCCTGGAAGAGCAGGATGATGCCGCCGGCGTCGGTGTGGGCGCGGAGGCCCTTGACGAGGTCGGGGCGCGGGCACGGCGGGTAGCTGCTGACCTTGGTGCCGAAGGTGGGTGCGCCCGCCGGGCCACGGAAGGCCTTGGTGAGGTAGCCCTTCTCGAGGCCGAGGTTCTCGCAGAGCAGGTCCAGCAGCCGCTCCGCCAGTTTCTCCAGCTCCGCCGCGAAACGCTTCATGAGGCGCCTGTAGTCGTCGTCGAGGTCGGGTATGTCGGCGATGTTGGACTCCGGGAGGTGGCGCACGAAGAAGGTGCTCTCCCAGTCCAGCTTCTCCGCCTTCTTCACGTCGTCGCAGCCTTCCCTGAGCGTCTTGCTCGCGAACTCGAGGAACCTCTGCTCGCGCACACGCTTGTAGTGGTCCTTGGTCATCTGCTCCACCTCGTCCATCAGCTCCGTCGAGATGCCGTGGTTCAGGATCTGCACGATACGCACCACACGTACAAAACGGCAGAGTTAGTTAGAGATAACATTCATTATACAGCATCGAAATGGAACTTAGTTTGTCTGTTCAATGTTCAATGTTCAATGTTCAATGTGTGCATTATTATTATGGTTTTAGTTCTATATTGCTAGTTTGCTACATATAACCACCTCGAAGAATCCCCAGTTCTCGCAAGCATCATGCAGCTGCTCCATCGCCGCAGGCCGCTCCTCCCCGGCGAGCAACGCCATGTTGATGACTGGGAACGTCGAAGTCGGTGCCATTTCTAGCTCTCAAAGTCCAGGTATCACACTCTACTCACTAATTAATCACAACTATATCTGACTATAGTATGCTGTTGTGAATGTGACGCGTCCAGTGCTCAGTGCAAGTGTGATATGCCGAACACCCCGGGCAGGTGCAATTTATAGACTCGCATGGCAAGCTAGCTGCTCTGTTCCACTAGGCTGATCTGTATCTCAGAACGATCGAATCGAAGTCAGGGATTAGTGCTCGCTGGCTGCTGCATTGACCGGACGGAGACCAGCCCATGTGGGATACGCGTGTTGGCTCGTGGATCGGCCCAGCATGGAATTATTTGGCCCCCACCAATAATAATCTCCCACATGTTTCCCGTAATCATTTGGGAGAGATAGATAGATATAGATCATGTTAATAATCACCGTTGGTCCCGTCCCGGTGATGAGTCCCGACCGAACAGACATCCCATTCTGCCAGGCAGCAGCCAGTCACATCTCGTAGATTAACTATTCCGCCGCGTTCATCAGGTGTTGCGCGAAAACGGCGAATCCACCGCGCTTACACCTGTTCACCGCTCGATCGGGCGATTCGGCGTTGCCTGCACTGGCAAAAACTATGTGGGAGCTACGTACGCGCGCCGCCCGGGGAATAGCCTCCCGCGCGGCCCGTGAGATCGATCGCCACTCGCGCGCCACACGTTGCAATGCCGACGTACGCCACGCAGCGGCGGCTCAGATCAGTGTCGCCGTCCCACCACGTGCGCGCGGGGCGCCGTACGTCTCCGGCCCCCTCGACGCGGAGAATTCTATGGCAAAGGTATGGAGGTGGAACTAGCGGACGCAGCCTAGCTCGCGCGAGCGGCGCGGCCGGCGAACCACCCAACCAATCGCCGCGCCAATCACGGGGGGGAGCGGATTGCCTGGTCCCGTTCGATTCGACGGATCGCATGGTCCCGCGTCTCGATGATTTGAGGCCCAAGGGGGTAGGAGTACAGCTTTTTGACTCGTCATCAGCTTCGATGATCCGTCACGCGCCGCGCGTCGCGCGGTGCAGATCTGGCGAGCGAGAGATAAGAGGAAGAACATTCCGCTTACTTTTCTGTAGTGACATGTAGTACCGTCGTACTGGTAGTGTAGTACGGCTGTTAAATGAGCGCACGAACAAATGTCGGTTTTACACACCAAATAGGAGTAGTATCAGTACTTCGATTCATATAACGAGATATTTAACTACTTATCACTTTTACAAAGTTACCGGACCACATGTCATACATATACAAGGATTCACATATCATAGTCCTAAAAGTGGTAAAAAGTTAAATGCCCCTTATATAATAAATCGTTTAAATATTTTTCTAGTTAAAATATTTTAAGTTTGATTAAATTTATAGCAAAAGATAGTAACATTATCAACACAAAACAAACATATTAACGTAATATATTCAATAAATTAATAAAACTAATTTGGTGTTTTAGATATTGCTACTTTTTTTTATAAATTTGTTCACACTTAATAAAGTTTAACTTTTAGAAAAATCAAAACAATTTATAATATTGAACGGAGGGAGTAGTAGCAAATATGCATACTTGTATGATGTACTATACTACATAGGCTAATAAAATGGTAGAGGTTGTAGCTCTTAGGGTAGGTACTATAAACTAGCTACAAATATATTTTAAGAAGATAAATAAGGAGAGAGAAAAACAACGGACTACAGATTTGTAGCCAGTTGCAGCACGGATTTCAAATCGCAGTGTGTGTATGATAGGTGGGACTAAGTATTAATAGTGTAGTATATAACTATTGTATGAATGAACTATTAAATTGTCTATACATAAAGTAGAACTAATAGTTGTCTGTACTATTAAACTTGCTCTTACAGTGATGTCTGCCGTGGGGGATAAACAATGTAGGGTCATAGGCCGCTCACTTTGTGCTGGCTTTGATGGACGATGATCCTCTCGGAGATGGATCCTAATCACTCCATGGATATCCACCAGTTTATTATGTTAACTAAATAACTATAAAAAAATCGAAACAAATAGATTGTTGTATAGCATATATCACTTTACAAACATATAAATTTAAATTCAACTTCTATAAATTATAATAAAAATATCAAATTTAACTGTAAATATATGTGTACTAATTAGAGTTTAATTTATTATTTTTGTTGTAATTGATAGAAGTCAAATTTGAACTTACATGTTTATAGAGTGGCGTATCACATTATTCACATGTGAATTTATCTTGTCAATTTTTTAAAATAAATTAAAACTAATTTAGTTAGCATACAACAAATGAGTGGATGTCCATGTAAATGATTAAAAGTGTTTCCCTGATCTTTTTTTTAAGAGTTTCCCTGATCCTTTGATGTTAGAAGCTCATAGTTGTCCTGTGCTCGCGTGGTTGTTTTGTGGCAACTCAGAAAATTGAATTTGTATGAACTATGACACTATACATGTGCCTTTGATTGCTGCAAAGGAAAATGTTTTGCCTTTAAATTTGTTTCTCCTTTGTTTTTTTAGGTGCTATGCAGAGTAAAGAGACCAGAACAACTCAGCACTCGTAGACTCGTAGTCACCTGTGTCGACGGGGGATATCCGTAAACCGGATATAGAGGGTACTGGGGTACGCTGGTACGAGAATCTACGTAATACAACATCAAGGAAACAAGAGACAAAGATTATACTGGTTCAGACCCCCTAGCAGGTAATAGCCCTAATCCAGTTGATATGAGATTATGGAAAGAACCACAGATTACAAAGAGAGTAGTAGGACTCGGTGGTACCGACGAGATCGTAGTCAAGTTGATTCGACTAGATCACCTGGCGACTTGGCTCCTGTAGTCTCCGACTTCGTAGGCTATGGTCGTTATGTAGGCTCTGAGATTCGATGCCTTAAGTTCCCCCGGGGGGTCCCTTTTATATCGCAGGTCAAACGGTCTCCAAGTAGGACTCGGAGACACCGGACCCTGCACGATATAGTAACGACCCAGTCCTATACGGGTAGTAACCTTTCCATTGGCAGACTTCGTGATGGATTTCCTTAGCGTGTTCAGAGAATATCCGTATATGCACCGATATACTGTATTGCCGTATAGCATACATCCAAGGGTAGAGGGTATACCTTATCCGTAACCCTGACAGTAGCACCCGACTTCAACTTAAATGAACTCATGTAACCAATCGCGACTTCTGATGTCGGAATTGTTGTCGTTCTCGACTGGTCGATCTCAGTGTGAGGGTCGTAGAGACAAAGAGCGTTCGACAACACCATGTGAAGTCCAACGGTTCTGAGTGAATTTAAACTGAAGTCCAAGAAACCACCTCGTGCAACGGACCTAGAAATTTCTGGCGGCCACCTCTCTCCTTTCCTTGGAATGCGCACTGTCGGTAGTGCACCTATTTAAGGGAGTTTTGGGAATACATTTTGGAGTCCGGCGTTTGTGAGAAACTTCCTGCCTCCAAACGTTCTTCGTCTTCTCCGCTCCCACACAAACCCTGGGTTCGCCTGCTCCGGCTTCTTCTCCGGTGATCTCCCGCGGCAATGGATCTCGACAAGTCCACCTCCAACCGCACATCCTTGAAGAAATTGCAAGAGGAGGGCGCTCTCCCCGGTCACGGGACCATGGAGAGGGAAGCGGGAGGTACTGAACCTGAACCCGTCCTGGGCCGCATGGTTGTGGTTGAGGACTACATTCTTTGTGGTTTTCTTCCACCGCCTTCCGAGTTTTTTCTTCTCGTCTTGAAATTCTATGGTATTTCTTTGCTTCATTTGAACCCCAACTCCATAGCCTTCCTTAGCATTTTATCTCATCTCTGTGAGGCCTACATTGGGGTAGAGCCGTTTCTCGACCTCTTCCGCTTTTACTATGAGTTGCGTTGGATGGAACCTAAAAAGGTGTCGGATGTGTCGGTTTCCGACTTCGGGATGGCCTGAAGTCGCGATACATCCCCTTCTAGTGCCCCTCATCTCGCAGCAAATGACGGGGGAGGTGGTTCTATCTTCAGATAGAAGATTCGGATCCAGTCTTCATTGTTCCTGAGGAGCAACCAGACAAGATTCCATCTTGGGCTGCCAAACCCGCCTTGACCCCATCCCTCCAATCTTTCATCGATATCATTGACGACCTCCGAGTACGGGGGTTGTCGGGGTATGAAGTCGCTGCCGACTTCATTGGTAGACGGATCCAGCCGCTCCAGGCTCGAGCCCATCCAGCCTTTGACTACTCTGAGCCGGAGGACGCGACCCGGGTTTCTCCTCGGGGTATTTTTCTTGTATTTTGGGTTCCTTTCCTTTTATGCGCATTCCTCCTGTCTTGTCGAAACTTGGTTCTCGATCTGCAGGTCTGAGCGGCGCAACCGTGGAACACCATGTTGCCCAGGTGATGATTAGTGATCCCACGACGGCGAGCAACGTCCCCACCCCTCTTTGCGAGAGGGAGGCGGTTGAGCGTGAAGCCGCGATCAACGTAAGTGTAGTCGCCGGTCCTTTCCCTTTCAATACTCAGACCGCATCGTGACTACATGTCGCGCAGGCTCTCCCCTTGACTGACGTCACCGGGCCGCTCGTGGACCATCAGACGGCGGCTTCGTTGAAGGAGGACGTTGCCCGGGAGGCGTCCGATGCGGCTGTTGCCGCTGCTGTTGCAACGACCAGCGGCGGCAAGGTTCCGAAGATGGGGAGGAAATTTTCCTCCGTGCTCGGCAACCGCCGCAACACGCACACTCCATCGGTAAGCTTCCCAGGTCATTGATTCACGTAGTCGGAGAATGTCGCCCTCATGTCGTGCTCGGTTTACTTAGGCCTCGGATGCGTCTCCCCCGCCTCCGCGACGGCAGAGGCTGGTGACACTCGGCGAGAAGTAAGTGGACGAAATTTGAGGCTCTTGACTTAATCGGATTTTATCGTCTCGTTGCGATGACCGACGTGACCGTCTTTTGTAGGGCGCGGGCGAAGGCGGCGCAAGATGGGTCTGGAGCAAACTCCAGCGCATCTCCTATAGTGGCCTCAATCGAGGTCGTGGTCGTGCCCAGGAGCTGCGAAGTGACGCCCAGCGGCACGGCCAGTGATATCGCGGCTGGTCGAGACCCGCCGGCTGCCATCCTCACCTGGGAAGAGCTCCAGGTCGAGATGGGGCGCATCCTCGAGGCTGGTGCTCGCGGCATTAGTCGCGAGATCGCTGAGGCGAGGACGGCGGCGGCGGCGGCGGCGAATGAGCGCGCCGACAGGCTGACGCGCGACTTAGCGGAGGTTCGCAAGGACCTCCAGAAGATGAGGGAGCTGGTGGCCGGGAACGAGCGACAACGGCAAGGGCTCGAGCGCCGTATGTCGGAGCTCGAGAACAACTTGTCGGAGATCCGTGGCTCGCTGCGGGTCACCTACACTGGTCTGCACCAGCTCGTCGGGGAGTGCGGCGTCAAGACCACCATCCCGGCGAATCCCGACGAGTTCTCGCTGACGTCTTTGCTTGCGGAACTGGCGACGGCGATGGAGGCGATCCTCTCCAAACACGCGGCCAGGATCGGAAAGGAGACGTCCAACGGGATCTATACCGGGGTGTGCCATGTCCTTGCGTGTGTGAGGCTGGTGCATCCTGAACTCGATCTTCAGAAGATCCTAGATCAGGGGGCGGCTAGCGCGCGCAAGGATGTGATGGAAGAGGTCGGCGATCTGGGGGAGTCTGTCCTCCCGCTCTTTGAAGAGTAGGGCCGCCACTTGTCTATACCCCTTAACCAATCGCGTTCTATAAAACTTTTCGTTGGTTGCGACTGCTTTTGTGTGTGCAACCGTCGCCTTAGTCTTCTTTGGTGTTTTGATTCCGGGTACTTTGTCTGTTGTTTGTAGAGATGTTGATGTCGAGGATGTCCAGCAGCGCGGGCAGCCTGAATTGCCTGTAGTCGCTCCGGCACTTGAGCTCGAGCCGTACGTGCCGCGGGACGGCATGGACCAGGATCCGCCTAAGGAGACGGACGTGGCATCGACTTCTTTAGGTTGGTTCTTCTCAGCTCCCTTTCCTTTACCTCGTCTATCTTGATTAGTTTGACTATGGTGTTTGCGTGTTGGGCAGACCTCGAGAGTGCGCTTGCTGATCGCGACCGTCGCATCCAGTACTGGAGGACGAAGTTCGAGGTCGCCAAACTTGAGAGAACTATATTGGAGGTGAAGAGGGACCGGGCTGTGGAAGCGCTCCGAGGTTGCGAGGTACGGTTCAACTCGTACCTCAGGAGTTGTTGCACAACCATGGCCGTTGTCTGTAGAGAGCTCCGAGTACCTCACGGGGATCCCGAGGAGTCAGCGGCAGGCTATATCTCGTGGCTGAACGGGGTTTGTGCTCAGCTTGAAGGCATCGGCGGGCGCATCGACGAGACCCTGAAGCAGGAATGTCGTCGATCGAGCCGATACACCGGAGGCACGTGCTGGCGTGTATACGAGATCATCGTCCGCAGTTGCACCTCGAGTTCCTTCACGAAGGGTTTTCCCGTTCTCGGAGGAATCCTGCGGAGATAGACAACCTAGCAAGGTCGATGGCTCCGCTAGCGGAGAAAATCTTCCAATCAATGGACTGGCGTTGGCCTTCCTGGTAGTGCTTGTATATCTGTGACAAAACATCTTAAGAAAAATGTAATATATTTTGGAATTTTTTGCGACTTGTAAGGAATGCTCATGAAATAGAAGGGAAATCTAACTAACTAAGCTTTCTTACTCTGGATGTGGTGTGCACGAGTGTCTTCTCACTTCGCGACTTCGATCAGTCACTTGAGTTATACACTCTCCCTAGCCCCCAGCCTTGTCGTCGGAGGATTCTTCTCGGAAGATAAGGCTCTTAGACTCTCGACTTGCCTTAGTTGAACAAGCACTGATCCTAGTCCCTAGCCGTGAAGTTGGAAAAATCCATTTCCGATTACACGGCTTGGTTAATACGCACGGCGAGAACTCTTACACGACCAGATCTTACATGGTCTTTCGTCTCTGAAGGATCCGACAAGGCCTTATCAGCTCTGGGCATCCCCAGCCAAAGTTTCCTTAGGTTCCTCGGAGGCCTTGTCAAGACGGCGTAAAGGGACATGTGGATAGGTTTCAACACTAGGTGTCGTCTGGGTAAGTGATCATCGGGAAGGGGTACTATGATTGAAGTTGTAAGACTTTATTGAAGTTGTAAGATGTCTTACAAGTATGGACACTATTGACTTATACATAGAATTTACGCAACTGGTCAATGTTCCAAGAATTTGCTAACTCGCGACCATCGCCGTCTGCAATCTTGAATGCGCCTGGCCGCAAGACTTATGTGATCGTGTACGGTCCTTCCCATTTGGGCGAGAGTTTGTTTCTCCCTGCCTGGCTTTGAACTCGTCTGAGGACGTAGTCGCCGATCGAAAGTATGCGTGCTCGGATGCGCTTCTCGTGATATCAGCGGAGGGCCTGTTGGTAGCTAGCTGCTCTGACGGCGACCCATTCTCGATATTCCTCGAGTAGGTTCACATCATCATTTCGTTGTTCCTCTTGATCCTCGTGGGAGTGCTTCTGTACTCGTGTACTCTGATGTCGTAACTCGGTAGGGAGCATGGCCTCTAAGCCGTACACGAGGAAGAAGGGTGTCTCCTTGTTGGACGTTGTCGGTGTGGTGCGCACGGCCCATAGTACCGAGGAGAGTTCTTCAACCCACTTCTTGTCATGTGACATGAGCCTGTCGTAGACACAGGTCTTGATCCCTTGTAGTACTATGCCGTTTGCCCTTTCGACCTGTCCGTTACTCTGAGGGTGAGAAACCGAGGCGAAGCATATCTTAACTCCCAGTCGGATGCAATAATCTTGAAAATCGGCGCTGATGAATTGGGAGCCGTTATCCGTTATGATGCGGTGAGGCAATCCATATCGGCAAAATATCCCCTTAATGAACTTGATGGTGTTGTCGGCCTTGATTTCTCCCGTGGGTGTTGCCTCGATCCATTTGGTGAATTTGTTGATCGCCACGAACAGGAATCTGTAGCTGCCCTGTCCTCGTGGGAATGGACCGAGTATGTCGAGCCCCCAGCATGAGAACGGCCAAGTGAGAGGGATGGTTTGTAGTACTTGTGCTGGTAGCTTTGTGTGTTTGCTGTGAAATTTACAAGCTTCACACCGTTGTACCATGTCGCAAGCGTCTTTGAGGGCGGTTGGCCAGAAAAATCCTTGTCGAATGGCTTTTCCGACCAATGTACGACCGGCAGCATGTGACCCGCAGACCCCTTCGTGTATGTCGAGGAGGAGGTGCTTGCCGTCGTCGGACGAGACGCATTTTAGAAGTACCCCGTTCGGCGCCTTCTTGTATAAATTGTTGCCGATCATACAATAGATTTTTGCTTGACGGGTTATTTTCTCGGCTTCTGCGTCGTCTTCTGGCAACTCGTCGTTGTTTATGAATTTAATGAGTGGGGTCCGCCAGTCGTCCGTGGTCTTGATGTCGGCAACGGCGCGTTCTGCCTCTGTAGCCCCCAGGCTGATGTCGAGGGTTACTGGGCTATCTTCGTCGTTTGCCTCTTTCACTGATGGTTTTGTCAGGATGTCCAGAAAGGTGTCGGGTTCGAGTGGTTCTCGTCTGGACGCACGCCATGCTAGATCGTCCGGCTCGATGTTGTCCTTGCGATATACGTGTCGGACTTCGATCCCATCAAATCTTTTTTCCAGCTTCCTGACTTCTGCGAGATACTTGGACAGCTCAGGGCTAGAGCATTTGTAATCTTTGTGTACCTGGTTTGTGACTAGTTCGGAGTCCCCTTTCACGATCAGTCGCTTGACTCCAAGTGCAGCTGCAGCTCTCATCCCAGCGAGTAGTCCTTCGTACTCGGCTGTGTTGTTGGTCGCCCTGAAGTTGAGGTGAATTGCATGCTTGAACTGATCTCCCGAAGGTGATGTCAAGATGAACCCCGCACCTGCTCCTTGGCTGTTGAGCGCACCATCGAACGCCATTGTCCATGTTTCGTTGTCGATCTGGCTGTCTGACCTATTTTCAGGCATAGTCCAATCGGCTACGAAATCGGCGAGAACCTGGGACTTGATGGCTGTTCGTGGTACAAAGTGGACGTCAAACTGGCTTAGCTCGACTACCCATTTCGCAATGCGGCCGACAACGTCTTTGTTTCTCACGACCTCGCCAAGAGGGAAGGCGGAGACAACTGTGACCTTGTGGGCTTGGAAGTAGTGGCGTAGCTTTCTTGACGTCATGATTATTGCATAGAGCAATTTTTGGATCTGTGGGTACCTTGTCTTTGCGTTGTGTAGAGGTTCGCTGACGTAATAGACTGGTCTCTGCACCTTTTCTCTTTCGACAACAATGACAGTACTCACAAAGTAGGGCGTAGTGGCAATATAGAGGAACAATTCTTCATTAGGTTGGGGAGCAACAAGTACAGGGGGATATGACAAGTAGCACTTGAGTGCGATGAAGGCCTCTTCGGCTTCCTGTGTCCATACAAATTTGTCTTGCTTTTTTAGCAGTGCGAAGAAAGGTTGTCCTCATTCTCCCATCCTAGCGACGAACCTACTTAGCGCCGTCATGCATCCGGTTAGCTTATGTACATCCTTGAGCCTTGTGGGCGACTTCATGTTCTCGATTGCCTTGATCTTCTCGGGATTTGCTTCTATTCCTCTGCCAGAGATGAGGAATCCGAGCAGTTTGCCCGACGGTACCCCGAACGTGCACTTCTCAGGATTGAGCATGAGGCGATATCGTCTGAGGTTGTCGAAGGTTTCCCGTAGATCGTCAATTAATGAGTCGCCGGTCTTGGTTTTGACAACGATGTCATCGATGTAGGCCTCAACATTGTTGCCCAACTGATCGCTAAGTGCCCCTTGGACCGTGCGCTGGAAAGTGTTCCCTGCGGTTATGAGTCCAAACGGCATTTTGACGTAGCAGAATACACCGAACGGTGTGATGAATGCTGTCTTCTCCTCGTCCTCTTTTGCCATGCTGATTTAGTGGTAGCTAGAGTAAGCATCAAGGAAGCTTAACAGCTCACAACCAGCTGTTGAGTCCACCAGTTGGTCTATTCGAGGAAGAGGGAAGTGATCCTTGGGGCACGCCTTGTTGAGGTCGGTGAAGTCGACGCACATCCTCCACTTCTCGTTGGCCTTCCGCACCATGACTGGGTTGGCTAGCCACTCTGGATGGAGTACCTCTCTGATGAAACCAGCTTTAAGAAGTTTATCGAGCTCTTCTCGTATGGCCTGTTTCCGATCTGGTGCAAATCTCCGCAGTTTTTGCTTTACTGGCTTGGCATCGGGTCGCACCATAAGTTTGTGCTCAATCACCTCCCTAGGGACCCCCGGCATGTCGGACGGCTGCCAAGCGAATACGTCCGCATTGTCGTGGAGGAAGGTGACGAGCGCGAGTTCCTATTTCTCGTTCAGTGATGCCCCGACCTTGACCGTCTTGTCGGGGTTGGCACTGGAGAGTGGGACGATTTTGATTGCGCCGTCTGGTTTCGCCGTCTTAGTCGTTTTGATCACTTTCTTGGGTGGCTCGGCTGTGGCGGGTGGGCTGGGAGTGTGCTCAACCATGTCGAGGCTCCGGTTGTCGCATTGGACCGCCAGCTTTGCGTTCCCTTGGATAGTGATTGTTCCCTTCGGCTCGGGCATCTTGAGTACCTGATACGCGTAGTGAGATGCGGCCATGAACTTCGCGAGTGCCGTTCTTCCAATGATGGCGTTGTATGCTGTGTCGAACTCAGCAACATCAAATGTTATCTGCTCCGTTCGGAAGTTGCTTACTTGGCCGAAAGTCACCAGGAGCGTAATCTTGCCCAATGGCTTGGACGAAGATTGAGGGGTGATTCCATGGAAGGGTTGATCGGTAGGTGACAACTCGCTTCGTGGAATTCCCATTGCGTCCAAAGTGCTGGCGAAGAGAAGATTGATGGAGCTGCCGCCATCGACGAGGACTCGCGCTACTTTGATATTCCGAATAGTGGGTTCGACCACGATCGGATATCGTCCTGGTATAATAGCAGCCTTGGGGTGGTCTTCATCTGAGAACTCGATCTTCTGTTCAGACCACTTCATCTTGGGTGCAGCCCCCTGCCATGTCGAACTAACCTCACGCTCCACTTTTTTGTATTCTCGCTTTGAAGAGTACGCTGTGGAACCTCCGAAGATGTGCGAGACATGAAGATCGGAATCTGGGTACGTGGAGTCCGAGTCCTGAGTAGTTGTCTCAGTTGCCTTCTCGACTACACGTACTCGCTTGCCCTTCTCCAAAGCCAGCTGCCTTTCCAACGATTTTTTGAAGATGAGGCACTCCTTCAGAGGATGTCTGTCCGACTTGTGTATGGGGCACCATATTATCTTTGTATCACTGCCCTGTGGGTCTGGGTGTTTGGGCGGGCGCTCGTATTCAGATGCAAGGACTTCTGCTTGAGCTTTCCTCTTCCCACTCTTGCCGCTTTTCTTCTTGCTTGATTCGGGTGCGTCCTTGGCTGGCTTCTTCTCTCCTCCCACTTTTGGTTTGTCGTTTTTGCGTCTCAGCGCGTCGTCTGCGTGGGCACATCGATCGGCAACCTCGAACAACCTTCGAGTAGTAGTGATTCGCCTTGTTGCCAACTCATGGGTAGTATAGCGATCTCTGATACCTGTTTTGAAAGCGCGGATCACAGAAGCATCGGTGATATCGGGGATCGTATTTCTGCACTCATTAAAGCGCCGAACATAGTCCCTCAAAGATTCACCCTGATTCTGTGTTAACGCATGTAAATCGTCTTCGATTGCGTGGCGCTTGTAAGTTCCCTGGAAGTTCGCGACGAATTGTTGCCACAAATCTGCCCATGAAGAGATCGAGTAAGGTGGGAGGTGCATCAGCCACGAACGTGCAGAACCTTTCAACGCCGTTGGTAAATAGTTTGATAACGCGTTGTCATCTGCCCCAGCAGCGTATAGTACCATGGAGTAGACTTGGAGGAATTCCTCAGGGTCTGTACTTCCATCGTACTTTTCTATTGCTCCGGGTCGGAATCTCTCGGGCCATCGGACATCACGTAGAGAACAGTTGAAAGCTCTACACCCAGCGCTGGGGGTAGCGGGTTGTTGGCGATCGTGTGTCCTCCGTGGACGTCTATTGGATGACGAAGACGAAGATGATGATGACGATGACGACGATGGCTCACTCGGCTCCGGCGTGCGATTCCGAGGGCGACGCTCAGGTTCTCGAGAATTCTGTCGTCGTCCACCATTGTTGTCCTGGCGCCGGTCACCATTATCATCTTCTTCATGTCGATGCCCCCGACCATTATCTTCTGGTGTCCGCAGTTCGCGGTTATCGCGATCGCGGCGGTTATGACGATTACGGTGATGTTGGTCCTCGTTCGAGTGGCCTCCTTGCTCCTCGTTCTCGCAACGTCGTGAGGAAACACGATGTGGAGAACGATTCTCGTTGTCTCGCGCGCGTCGTGCTTCTCGGCGGCCGTTCAGATGGTCGCGGAGATCGCCGGTGCCACGAGGTGGAGGGGTAGCTCGTGCAGGCGACGTCCGCTGCTCCGGTGGTTCACCGTCGGCACCGCCAGCTGTCGGTCGTTCCGGTTGTGCTCTGGTAGCAGCTTCCTCGAATGCGTTACTGAGATTGGCCACCGATTCCCGTAGTCGTTCCCATCGTGCGAGGTCATCGTTAAGCACGAGGTCATAGGGAGCTTCTCTCAATATTGCATTGACGGTGCTGAGATGTTGTGCTGGCGTGGCCGTCTGGTTCTCCGCCTCTTCGTTAGCCTGTGCAGACGTGCTAGTTCCACCGATGGCAAACACGTCGCGTGGTGTACTGGAAGATGACGAGCCATAGTCTTCAAGCAAGTGAAGGACTGATGGTTCGCGGGGATCGATGTCGATTACTCCAACGAAACGATCCGAAGTCAACGTCGCTCCTTGTTCCTTGTCTGTCTCCTCGAGAGAGGTTCCTGACTGTCGGACCTTGGGAAGCGTCGTCTTCATGGCGCGGAGAAAGACCTTGCAGCTTGAGAAGTCGTGATTCTTCGTCTTGTGAATAGGACAATAGACATCACGAGTTGGAGAAGTACGCTGGATTCCATGCTCTTTGCAAGCACGGATTTCGGCTTGTACGTTGAGAAAAACCTAGCAAGCTTGCAAGCTGTGCTTCCTGGACTTGTGGATAGGACACCAGGACTTGGTGACTTCGGAAGTTGTCCTCATCGGCTCGCAGTCCTTGTCGGAAGGACAAGGCTCGGCCGCGTTAGGAATCTTCTTGGGCTCGTATGACGTCGATGTTCCGTTTTCCGCCGCGGCGGGAGGATCCTTCGACATGGGACGGTCCGGGTTTATAGCCACGGCGTTCTCGTTTCCGGTTATTGATGGACTAGCCGAGATTGGCACCGTGGTGTAAACCGGGAAGACGATTTCACCGACTTGAGTCCACACCAGCATTGTTGAAGCAGGGATTCCTTGGATGGGGCCGGTGTTGACTCTGTTGTCGACGAAGCTCGATGTCATAGTAGTAGAACCTTGAGCACCAAGTCCCCCTACCTGGCGCGCCACTGTCGACGGGGGATACCCGTAAACCGGATATAGAGGGTACTGGTGTACGTTGGTACGAGGATCTACGTAATACGACATCAAGGAAACAAGAGACAAAGATTATACTGGTTCAGGCCCCTTAGCGGGTAATAGCCCTAATCTAGTTGATATGGGATTATATGGAAAGAACCACAGATTACAAAGGGAGTAGTAGGACTCGGCGGTACCGACGAGATCGTAGTCAAGTTGATTCGACTAAATTACCTGACGACTTGGCTCCTATAGTCTCCGACTTCGTAGGCTATGGTCGTTGTGTAGGCTCTGAGATTCGATGCCTTAAGTTCCCCGGGGGTCCCTTTTATATCGCAGGTCAAACGGTCTCCAAGTAGGACTCGGAGATACCGGACCCTGCACGATATAGTAACGACCCAGTCCTATACGGGTAGTAACATTTCCATTGGCAGACTTCGTGATGGATTCCCTTAGCGTGTTTAGAGAATATGCGTATATGCACCGATATACTGTATTGCCGTATAGCATACATCCATAGATAGAGGAGGGTATGCCTTATCCGTAACCCTGACAACCTGTCACGGTCCTCTTAACTGGAGGCATGCATGGATCTGGCCGGTTTCCTGCACTCCAATCTGCATCCATGGTTGTTAATCAGGTTTGCAAATCAATGTCTTTCCATTGCCCTTATTCCGGATCTCCGGGAGATGTTTTTGTACTAATGAAGTAGTGATGACTGATGGCGGCCTGTATAACCTATCGCTACGCCCACACTCACAAATCTTCATACTCCATACCAAACTATTGTACTCCACATCGATTTTCAATTTTAAAAAAATACTTCCTTCTACAAAGAGAAGATCATTTTGATATAACACAGAATAACGGTTATCGCTGTAATAAATATGTGATGCTTGGCAAGAAAAAAGAGTAAGAGAGAGGGAGAGAAAGAACCGGAAGAGGCATTTTGGTTTGTTGCCACTTGCCAATTTTTTTGCTAACTTGAGCAGTACATTACTAGAAACGAACTTTTATCCTAGTCCCCTACTCCCCTAAACATAAATATCTCGATTAGATTAAAAATAGGTACTAAAGATGCTTTACTACCGGTTCTAAAAATTCAAGCCCCTATAAAATAGTATCGGTTGGTAACACTAACCGAGACTAAAGCTAAAAGATCTTTAGTGCGGGTTGGTATTTTTAGTACCGGTTGGTAATATCAACTCGGACTAGCTAAAGCTATTTTTAAGTACCGGTTAATGTTACCAACCGGTAGTAAAGATACCTCAGGTTAGCTTAAAAGGAAAACATATTTATTTAAGTTAGATGTGTGTAGTAGGTGGATGGTAACGTGTGTGAGGGTTGAGATGAGAGATCTTGCGTTTGAATCCTATATCCCACATGTTATTTTTGATTTAGTATACATCTTTATTACCGGTTTTTTCAATCGGTACTAATGATCGTGTTACAACCGATAATAAAAGAGGTTGTTAACCGGTAGTAAAAATGAGTTCTCTGATCGTGATAGTTGTTTTGATTGGATACAACTTTTTATCAAATCTATGTAGTTGAGACAATCTAATATAAAATATTGGTAGTATTAAACTTGTCTAATATATTTTATCCTATCAAAATTTTAGTAAGGCTTCAAACAAAAATGGCTTCAAACTATGTTGTCCATCGAAGAAACTTCTCTGACGTAGGTCGCTGACATGTGGACCACAAGTTATGTGATTTACATATCTTGTTCACGTGATAACATTGTATCAAATTCAGCGTAACTATATTCAGAGTTCATATTTCCAGCTCGGACTCTGCCTAGCTCGATGAACTTTTCGTTCGTCAAGACGTCTAGTCCAAGAACAAATGCTGGAATATCTCTACTGTAAAACAATATTGATGGAGGGAGACTCACAAGTGGCTACCTGAACAGTACCATAACCATTTTCAGTCAGATGACATCACCGACCGTGCTTTCACAAGACACTTTCTTCAGGTTAATAAGTGGCAATCCATTCGTCTAGCTCCTCCCTTTTGACACGGTCACACTTAATGGTGCTACGTGCCTATGTGATGTATAACATTTCCACTGGAGTCCAGGGTCCTACAATTTTGGTGTACAACCGACATGGCCAGACATGATTGGACCCAATCCAGACATTGATGTTGCATCATTAGGACTACTTTGATAGGCAATTAGGCATGTTGGTACAGGTTCAGACGCCTCCAAAATCCTCAGTTTGATGGTACAACTCGACGCCTGAAGTTATCCGAGACTATCAATTGATTAAAACATTGTTTGTGGAGCTCGAGATTATAATATGCAGCTAGTGATTACTAGTCATCTACTCCATTCGTCTCGTCCTAAAATATAAGAATCTAGTGCGGGATATATCAAGATTTATATAGTACCAGAATGTATCTCATCTGGTACTAGATTCTTATATTTTGACACAAAGGGAGTAATGAAAATCTGAAAAGGTTAGGTTTCATAGTTTCTAACTTTTAATTTATTTTCTAGATTTTATAAATACAGAGTCTAACAATTTAGATGAAAATTTAAATTGTATAGCGGAGATGTAAATTTTAGAAGAAGTTATAGCTGCTAAAAAAACTCTTCTTCTAAACAGATGCTAAGACATGGTTAGAGGATCCAACTCCCCATGGGCCACAGGGTATCAAAATCATGCTAAGACATGGTTAGAAGTCCTCAATGCTCCTAAAAAAGATAAGATTGCATTAATCCTTCGGAGAGTTTTTTTAAATATACTTCATTAGGCCTTTTACAATATAGTAATATAATATTTTCTGTGTGATGGTAGAATCGTGAGTGCATAACTCTATCTACCAAGGTATTGTACATCCATGGCTGATAGAAAAAGTAGCCTCTTGTAGCTTGCAGCACCCTACTTGGATGCTGCATTGTGAAGTGTTATATACTGATTATCAGTCCATCCTAGACCATATTCTGTTGATAGGCATCGTTCTTTTCTAATATCGTCTCTTGCTAATATACTCTATCTATTTTAAATTGATCTACATATAGTTATTTTTGAGGTTATTCCTAAATGATCTACATATTTGTGTTCATTCATTAAGTCTATTCATTATTTATGCATTGGAGTAAATAGACATTGATACATGCATCCATGCACACAAGTATTTATAACCCACATGCAATATCTTGATTTGCTATTGGCTAGGGAATAGTGGGGAAGATGCATGCATTGAGTTTGTTACTAAAGTAAATATAGTATGAGAGAGTTATTAGTTTTTTTTTTATCTTGGTGTACCTATGAAATATATATATCATGTAATGGAGGGAGTACTTGTTTAGCGACTAGGGAAGCGTGGGAGATTTGCTTGATGATCAAACTGTAGTCAGTGTCAACCAGTCACTAAATTATATTACTTCCTTTAATTAAAGACAAGTTTGCAACTAAACTAGCAACCTACTGTTACCGGAAAGCGCTGTATGCCCTAAAAGGCGAAGTATCAGAAAAGAATGCTGGAAGTAGTAGCATCATAAAAGAGACAAACTCCAAATGGAGTACAAGATGGTAGCCTGGTAGGTAATTGCCGCTTCAATTCTAAATGTAAGGTTCCATCTTTTTAATTACATCATGAGCTCCCATTTGCTCTTGAGTTTGACAACGAGCTAACAAGATGAGAGCCAGACGTAATCGATCAGCACATCAAAGCAAGTTGCCGACATATCCACAAGGTTTCGCTATCTTGTCTCCCTAGCCAACGCATCATTCCAGCAAGCCTTATCATATAAGCTTAACGTTTCTCTCAATATATACCTTTTGCTGGCTTTTCCATTAGTGCAAAAGATGAAGCTGGTATGTCAATAGAAACCTAAAAATTTATACGAGTCTGATCTAGAGCACAAACTCTTGTGTTAATAACCAGAGTCACCACTAGACTTAAAAATTGCTACTCCCTCCATCCCACAATATCGGAGAAATTAAAGACAACCGCGAAGTGCTCGCACCACAGCGATTTGGGGGTTTTTTGGACCGGCGTGTTCGTTTCTGGTGATATCCACGTCGCCCGCGCGAGTGCGGGCAATTTTGCAAAAAAAGACCCTCGATTACTTGATAATCCTTCTTCAATCCTTGATGGTACGTCTCTGTATTTTGTATTTTTACGTAAAGGTTCTCTATGTTCTGGTATATCATTTGTGAAGGAGAAGAAATTCCAAGTATAGGGCTGCACTGTAAAACATAGAAATTAAGTGGGTTTTTTTTTTTTTTGCAAAAGGAAACATCCCTATCCCCTCGGTTCACCGAAACCCTAGTCGCCACTGTTCCCCAACCTTCTGTCCTACTCTCCCTCTCTCCCCTGCGCAACGCCGCCGCGTTTGTTCCCTTCTCTGCTTCTCCTTGCCGACGATGGCCTCCCCCTCCCCAATCTGCTGCTTGCTAGTATAATGTAAAACTAGCTAGATGAAATATCACCGGGTCATACCTCCTGTCTACATATGTAATACTAGATAATGTTCCGTACATATAATCTTAGGTTTTTATATTTTGGGACGGTGACGACGGTGATAGAAATGTGGACATCTTTTTTTTCTTGCATGCACCATGCTATAGGTTCTTACCATACTATTTTTACTCTCAATTTGGCCAGCCGGGAGATTTGTCGATGCGCCGACGGATTTATAAGAGTAAGTCAATATTAACTTTTGTTAATTCGATTAGATTATGCAGTGAATGACTAGTTGTTCGTTTGACGAATCAACACAAAGTTATATAAAGGGAAATATTTTAAGCTCTTGAGAGTATGCACCTTTCTTATGTGACAAATGATTACACAAATTTCTAAAATAATACACAATGTAAATTACTGTATTTCCTTTGTCACTGAGATCAAAGAGGAATTAACTCATACAAGAACGAATTAACTCATACACCACGTGACAAAATCAAGAAACTGTATATATGCATGCAACCAATGAGTATTAAAATAACCCCTTAGATTCCAGACAACAATTTAATTTAGCACATAAAAGCTATAAATATGCCTTAGACTTAAAAAATAAGAAAATAAAACATGCCTTAGTCTTTCGGATGGTGAGAGTATATCACTTCTTTTTTTTTTTCACTAAACATAATACAAACATATATGCTCGTATAAGTGTATGTACATATACGATATAAAGATACATATGCACGCCATATACTTATGATAATCCTCAAGAGATTAGGCCGACATATATTAAGATTGGCCAAAGTCAAAACACACGCTTCATTATTGACGGATGTGTCACCTATTGAAAACATAATTAGCCGTACATATAAGCACATGTGTTAAATCAAAGAATCAAACCTAGGTGAGTAGGTCCCATTCAACCACATGGACCCAACAACTGTGATGTGCTATGCTAAGTTCACATTTGTAGTTGAATTGATGTTTTTGTTTTTTTATGTTAGATACATTTGCAGAGAAATTTGTGATATGATAGTCTTTTTTTAACGAACCGGCAATCACAGCGTACCAATTTCATTAAATATAATAAAAGAAAAATAAATTGTACAAGTATGAAAAAAACTGTAAAAGAACAAAGTCCTGAGAGCCGTTTCGCTTCTACTAGGACTCAAGTTTTAGTCTTGTCTTTGATTTTCGTCGTTAGAGCTATCACCAGAAATTCTTTATGTTAAAACACTACTCCATATTTTTATTTTTTTCACAACTTGTTGAACCACATGCAACAAACGTATAAAATCCACTTCCTGTATAGGAGTATAATATAAAGTTGTAAAATGACTTTCTCGCCTGCTTTACACCTCCTGACTTCCCGTGTATAAAATCCCTGCAGCAATGCATTAGGATTTGATCGGCTAACTACACGCCTTTACCCTCAAGCATGCACCCCCATGCTTTCACCTAACCCATCCTCATCCAACCAACAAATTCCTCAAGATGGAGACGCACAAGAGTAGTAATGCAACAAGCACCATATGGACATGGAATCGAATCGTTTATGTCCGCAGCAGCCTGCTTGCTTTTTCCCGCAAGTTGGGACTTCTCCGCCACGTCGAATGCGAGGTTCCTGTAAGTGCGGCTGTGCGGGCGAGACGACGGATGGCGCCGCGCGCGCACGTCCCAACTACAGATTGCGATAGCTGGATGGCTAAGCTGGACGGCCGCGCGCGCACCGCACCGCACGAGCCGTCCAATCCTAGCCTGCCTGCCGCGACGGCGAATGACGGGCGCGCCATATGGCGTGCCATCCCGGATCCAGGCACAGAGACACCGCGTCCCCATCATCGGCGCCTTCGCCCGCGGACGGCGCGCGCGCGGCGCTCTCCGCACCGCACACAGCGGCGCACGACGACGCGGCTTTCGTATAATCCCGGACAGGTATAGGGAGAGGGACGTGATCGGAAGGGATTAAATTAACATGGTGGGGGACCTGCATGCGCAGCTGCACTGCCGCGGGAGGATTTGATTCATTCCACACTTCCATAGTTGCATGCACCGCGGATGACATGAGCCAGTGCGTACGCATATTGCCACATGGGAAGCGAGCAGCGGGCCCAGTCCAGTCTGCCACAACGGATGCTATATTAACTCGATTGATCGAACCGATGTCCATACTGATACTGCCTTCTTACCAAAATAATACTCCACTCGTCCTAAATTATAGAAGACTCCATTTTTTTAAAAAAAAATAATCAAACCCAGTAACTTTTGACTAATGATTATATTAACAATATATATGCTAAATGTCATGCATGCTATATAACTAAATTCATATTTTGAATTACTTTCATTTGATGTTAATTTCATATATTCATTGGAAGCATAACATACAATAAATTAATGGTCAAAATATATTATTGAAAACCGTATAAAAATGTAAACCTTATAATTTAGGATTAAGATGGATAGAGTACTATCTAGTATGCGATAGGATATTTTCTAGTACAATAAATGGATAGAGGATATTTCCTAAATGAATCTGAATAGCCTGTCCAGATTCTATTGTACAAGGAAATGTCTTATCGCATACTAGATAGGAACATTGTGGGATGTGGGAAGTATAAGTCAGCATCGAGTAAGGCACATTATGCCGTAATGGCTGAGCGCGCGAGCATTTTTACTTGGTGGGATTGATTCGGGTAAGGCTAATGCGCGGGTGATCGCTCCTAGCGATCACCTGCCCGCCCCTCCCCCTATAAACTCCCTCCTTTCCCCCTTCCTTCTCCCCTTCTTCTCTTTCTACTACAGTATACCATAAAATTTAAAAAAAACAAACTTGGAAAAATTTATGTATAGAAATACTGTATATAAAAAATATTTGAATTTAAATTCAAATTTAAAACGGGTATATAAACTTTTGACTTATAAACTTTGGGTCTATAAACTAATATTTGAATTCAAATTCAAAATTGAACGGGTATGTAAACTTTTGACTTATAAACTTTGGGTCTATAAACTAATATTTGAATTTAAATTCAAATTTGAAACGGGTATGTAAACTTTTAACTTATAAACTTTGGGTCTATAAACTAATATTTGAATTCAAATTCAAATTTGAAACGAGTATGTAAACTTTTGACTTATAAACTTTGCGTCTATAAACTTTAGGTGTATAAACTTAGATGTATAGAAATACTATATATAAAAAATATTTGAATTCAATTTCAAATTTGAATCGGATATATAAACTTTTGACTTATAAACTTTGGGTCTCTAAACTTTAGATGTGTAAACTTGAGGTATACAAACTTTAGGTGCATAAATTTACTAAAATAGGAAAGTAATACGGTGCCAAAAAAGGAAACCAGGTGGAGGGAGGGGAGGGGGGACGGGCTGATCGCTAGGGGCGATTGATCGCCCCTTAGCAATCTCGGATTGATTCTCACTATTTAATGTTTTTCATGAAATCATCTGTGTAGTTTCAAATGGACTTATATAGAGAAATCAGGAATCTCAAGGATAACTATCCGTGATATAGGAACCAGGATTCCCCACCGTGGAAATGGGGCAGCTTGGTGCCGTCATCCATTCTTGAGCTCCTGAGGATGTCACCAGGTTTCTTATACAAATTATATTGTCAGCAGCTCTTAATTATCAAGTAATTACAACTAACAGTATAAGCTAAAACCTAAAAATAAAAATTTCACCGAACATCCTCTGCGTCAGGGAGAGACTACCTTAGATCCGCCCTTGGTAACTCCATGGTCCTTAGCCTCATTGGTTGATCCTCCAATATCGATACAGATATATTTGACAGATTTTGAGGAAAAAGCAGTTACACAATAATTACTACTCCCTCCGCTCCAGAATATAGCAACCTAAAACCGGATGGGACATATCCCTCTGTCCAGATTCGTAGTATTAGGATATGTCCCATCCGGTTATAGGTTACTATATTCTGGGACGGAGGGAGTACACTATAGCTACACTAGTAACATTTAATACAAAAATATTGCAAATGTTATTAAGCTTATTAGTCAATATGATTTTTTTCGTCACGCAAAAGGCTTGCACAACAATTAATAAATTATAAAGAGCGAAAACTTGTTTTACACAACGTGCATGAGCCACAACGGTTGTCATGAGAGATGGGGAGGAGAAAAAAAATAAGAGGAAAATTAGTTAGTAGGATAGTAATATACTCCAGTTGTGATCTAACCCTTTCAGATTCTTTTTAAATAGTGCTGGGTAACGACTCCCTCCTTCCAAAACTAAGTGTATTTAGTAGAGGATGTAATATATTCTGGTACTATGAATTTGTATAAGTAGTTTGTCCAGATTCGTAGTATTATGATATATCAAAACTAATTTCGTTTTAAAAACATAATCTGTGATAATATCATGCTAATATCAAGAATTAATATCTTTTTAAATGCTACATATCTGTATTGATAACGATACAGATTTGCCAATTTTTGGAAGTGACTGCATTTCAAAGACTGACCAAATGCCTATAAATAGCACCAGAGGCTTGGCTCACCTACTCACTTCCTCACTAGATTCTTAATACACAACCCAACTGGTGAAAGAGAGGAACTTGAGAGTTAGCTAGCTAGCATGGCGGCAGCAATGTCGTTCCCGATCATCGACATGAGTCTGCTCGACGGGGCAGAGAGGCCCGCGGCGATGGGGCTGCTCCGCGACGCATGCGAGAGCTGGGGCTTCTTTGAGGTAGAAAACTGTGCGATTGAATACTAAACACATGGAGAAATAGAAATCAAGATGCATGTAGAATTCAGTTTCTTCTAAACCAACTAGATGCATGTTCTCTTGTTTGATCTGTTGGTGCGGTGCATATATATCGTGCAGATCCTGAACCACGGCATCTCGACGGAGCTGATGGACGAGGTGGAGCAGATGACCAAGGACCACTACAAGCGTGTGCGCGAGCAGAGGTTCCTCGAGTTCGCGAGCAAGACGCTCAGGGAAGGCTGCGACGACGTGAAGAAGGCGGAGAAGCTGGACTGGGAGAGCACCTTCTTCGTGCGCCACCTCCCGGAGTCCAACATCGCCGACATACCCGACCTCGACGACGACTACAGGCGCCTCATGAAGCGTTTCGCGGCGGAGCTGGAGAAACTGGCGGAGCGGCTGCTGGACCTGCTCTGCGAGAACCTCGGCCTCGAGAAGGGCTACCTCACCAAGGCCTTCCGTGGCCCGGCGGGCGCACCCACCTTCGGCACCAAGGTCAGCAGCTACCCGCCGTGCCCGCGCCCCGACCTCGTCAAGGGCCTCCGCGCCCACACCGACGCCGGCGGCATCATCCTGCTCTTCCAGGACGACCGCGTCGGCGGCCTCCAGCTGCTCAAGGACGGCGAGTGGGTGGACGTGCCGCCCATGCGCCACTCCATCGTCGTCAACCTCGGCGACCAGCTGGAGGTGATCACCAACGGCAGGTACAAGAGCGTGATGCACCGGGTGGTGGCGCAGACCGACGGCAACAGGATGTCCATCGCGTCGTTCTACAACCCGGGCAGCGACGCCGTGATCTCCCCGGCGCCGGCGCTGGTGAAGGAGGAGGAGGCCGGCGGGACGTATCCCAAGTTCGTGTTCGAGGACTACATGAAGCTGTACGTGCGCCACAAGTTCGAGGCCAAGGAGCCCCGGTTCGAGGCGTTCAAGGCCATGGAGACCGAGACCCCCAACCGCATTGCCATCGCTTGATAGCGTGTGTACCACAGCGACCCCTACCGGGTCGGTGTCAGTAAGGTTTAGTCGTGTTCGTAGTGATCAGTGCGTGCATGGTCAGCTACTCAGCTCGCGTTTTCTACCTGAATAAATTAAGCTCCGTCGTCGTCGTCTCGTCACCTTGGATAATTGTCAGTTAGTGTGGCGTGCTGTTGCACGTACGGCCATGTATCTTTGTCGGCTGTCCTTGTGTAGTACTTGATAGCTTGTGCGGCGTGCTGTACCATGTACGGTTTATTATCTAGTTCTATCGTGGTGATGTCTGATAATTTTCGTTTTTGTGTTACATAAGAAAGGGACTGGGTAGGTCGGTAGAACCGCGTTTTTTCGCAGAACATCCACGAGACCACGAGGGAGATTAAAGAAGCCTTGCCGGCCGCTCTGCCATATTATGTGCCGGCTGGCTTCGCCTCACACTCTCACAAGCTCTTCGTTCTTATTGAGTATTCAACGGAATTGCGAATCGCAAATCGCTTTAAATTAAGCTAAAAAAATGTGGCAAAACTACATGTCGGCATAGTCATATTATGTGCCCCGGCGCCGGCGCCTCATCTGCCGCTAGCCGACATGTTGTTCAGATTGGCGCCTCCGGAACAGCTAGATATGAAGTACAAATATAAATGATAGAGCACAATATACCGGAAAACTCAATTCATCCCTTAAGAGGATATCCCCTCATTTTTACATATTACTTAAAAAGTTATCAAAAGTTTTATAAAAAAATTAGTAGGATAGATCAATATGTGATATGTCACTTTACAAACATGCAAATTTCAAATTCAACTTATACAAGTAGAAATAACAATAACAAATTTGACTATGAACATAACGTGTAATTCACGGTCAAATTTGTTATTTTTTTCGAATTGTATAAGTCGAATTTTAACTCACATGTTTGCGAAAAGATATATCATATGTTGCTCTATGTTGACATTTAAAATAATTTTGATAACCTTTTGAACGACATGTACAAAATGAGGGGATGTCCCCTCCAGAGACAAAAATCCACGTCCCAATATACCTCTGCATAGTTAGTATGTGCTCACTCCCGTGCAAGAGCCTTTGTTCACTGCGCCAGAAATCCGAGCCACACTCAAGGTTAGTTTGCAAGATCCCCTCCGTCATCCACCTCGGATAGAAACCCCCCCCCCCCCCTCTTGTCGTGAGCATGCTTATCATGAAACCATGGATGAATAGTACCCAACTATGGTAAACTTGTATATATAGAGGATTGGCCAATGTATTGTAAGGACTAGAAAAAAATGCACGTGTGTGGCAACGAGTAAAAATTAGATCCAACCCACAATTGAAGCTATAGGTCCAGCTCGCACATCCCACCGCGTCTTCAAGCACTAGACCCATATGTCAGAGCCTCCCGCAACGGTGGCATGCAACGGATCGGATGAGTTGGAAAAAACCGGCCAAGGAAAAACCAGATAGGGAAAAACCGGATGAAAAAAGGGAAAACCGAAGCTAAAAAAAGAAAAACCAGATCGAAAAAAGGAAAAACCGAAGCAGAAAAAAGAAGAGGGACAGAAAATAGCGGAAGCATTACTTATTTCTTTTCCTGCCGTTTTAAGGGAATCAGACTTTTCTTTTGGCGGATTCTTTTTGCTCTTTTTTTCTTTTTCTACGGACGGTTTTTTTCATCCTTTTTAAGGGGAATCGGATTTTTCACCCCTTTTTTAAATTACGGGCGACAGACACTATTATTCTTTTTAAGGCCCAATTAATTTGCGTGGATATAAACATTAAATTAAAATCGATTCGAAGACATATGACGTACTAAAATTCTAGCAGTAACATCTTCAATTTTTATAATAGTTGAGATATGTACGAAGGTAAAATAAATAAGGACACGTGAGATGGGAGTTTTTATATATTTTTAGTATGTATAATAAAAATTTATATGTATGTATATAAAGTGCCCCCTCCGTTCCTTTATAAATGGCAGCAATGGTCACTATTTTTTCCTTAATATTTGGCAGCCCACAGTTACAACAGACCACCGTTTCAAATTTGCCATTTGTAGGCTTAGCAAGAGGTTTTACATATTATTATTATTATTGTTCTATCAGGAGCCTGAAACTCTCTGGATCGTATGAGCATGTTCCAGTGCTTACTTGTTTCTAGTCCATAGCATGTTTCTAAACTGAACAGGAATAAGTTAACCAGGGGTATTTTAGTCATTTACATGAGAAAAATTCACATTCTTGAAAAGTGTGCATCGTTCATTGCTGTCATCGATCTATATGGGAACGGAGGGAGTGCATATACGTAGAGTCTAGAGGGCTGAGGCGGCGGGCCTGATCGCGCGCCCGCGTAACAGGTGCGGATCAGTGCCCCCAACATTGCGCTTGCACCTTGCAGCATGCTCGAGCGTGGCGCCATTCGAGCTCCAGTCTCGGCGTCTCGCCTAGTCGCCGCCGATGCGGGAATCTTTCCGTTTCGGCAGGTAGTTGTTGAGTTTGCGGCTCCGCGCTGGGCCGCGTGGGCACTGTCCCCATCTTGCCGACTGCATGGAGCCCTTCAGTTTCTGCCGAGGGTCATATACGGAACGAGATGGGCCGGACCGCGGTTGGAGTAGGCCGGATGGGAGAGATGTGGGCTGTTCAGCCTCTTTAGTCTAGAGCCCTATTGCCTACATGGGCCGTAAATAGTTAACCAACCGAGTTGGAGTTTAAATTGAGTTGTCAAACAATTTTGCTATATATTTATCGACAAATTTACTCTCAAAAATTTGACAGATGTAATTATAGTATAATCGTAGTATAATTACACTGTAACTTACATATAATTACACTATAACTACAATGTAACTTGTATGTAACTTTCAAAAATCTCTCTGGAACATGTTATTTTGGTAAAATGGAGGTTGTGGGAACAAATCCTTTCACATATATGTGTTTTTCTTCCTCACTAGAACAAATCTTGTAATAGATCTAACGATTCAAAATTACGTGAAACTCACATACAAGTTACACTATAGTTACATGCAAGTTACAGTGTAATTGCATATAAGTTACAGTGTAATTACACTATGATTGTACTATAATTACATCTGTTAAATTTTTAGAAGAAAATTTGTCAACAAATATATAGGTGGTCCCGTTGGAACTTATATCAGAACGAAATGACAGTCAGAATAAAATCATGAAGACCTTTTTAATCGTTCACCGTAGGGGCGCAGTGATTTCTGTATTCGAATTTATTGATTACAAAGAACAGGAACTCCTGCCACGAATCAGGAAATAGGCAATTGGCATGTACAAAGACTGATTTCTCGTCCCAATGCTCTGTTTCTCCTCTTACACCGCAAGCAACGAATCAACCAAACCCTTAATTTCCTGAACGACAAGAGCCCTCACCGGCTTGGTTCTGTCCTTCGTCAGATTAATTAACAAACATACATTTGATCCGTTCCTCGGTGCACGCCATCCTCAGCCTGCGCGTTCAGCAAAACAGCATATCCAGGCTCATTAGATGCCTTCACACACAAACTAAACCCAAATTCACCAAAGATGGCGCCGCTCCATGTTGACATGATCAGCGCAAAAGTACTTTGGTAGAGTCGTAGCTAGCTTACCCCTGACGACGTGAGACTGGTGCTCGTCGGCGTGGCCATGGCCATGGCCGTGGTGTTCGTGCAGCTTCACCCTCTTCTTCTTGAGCTGCTCCCTGACGAACTTGTCGTAGATGAACGACGCCCCCCTGAACTGCGGCAGCACCAGCCACGCCACGAACAGGACCTTCGCCTCGTACCATAACGGTATCCTGCAAGAGTACGTGCAAGACGACAATTTAATGTGTTATAGGAGTAGTTCTGCAATCTGCATACCCGTTTGCAGAGCAGATAGAGGCGGTGCCACGAATTTAATTACCAGTACAAGACTTTATGGAGTGCCATTTCCATGAGGGTGATGAGGGAGTACAGTATCCAGTACGCCAGCCATTGCTCGTCGTCCACCTTGGACGTGCTCTCCATCGCGCAGATCGACGCGTACCTGATCCAATTCAACACTCTTTAGGCTATGTTCTTTTCTCTGACAAGAGTTGATTGAAGATTAAGATTTTCGTGGCACGCTTTTTAAACTGCTAAGCGGTGCGTTTCGTGCGAAAACTTTCTATATAAAAGTTGCTCTAAAATATCATATTAATATATTTTTCAAGTTTATAATAATTAAAACTCAATCAATCATACGTTAATGCCACCTCGTTTTGCGTAAAAAACTTAATCTTCATCTTCATCTTTATTTTTAGAACAAAAGACAAACCAACAGTCCGAAAACTCATAGACAGCGATGTAAAATCAGCAGCCTAACAGAGTAGTAACAGACAGCGATGTAACTACAAACCAACAGTCCGAAAATTCACAGACAACGAATTTACCCATCTGCAGTAACTACAAACCAACAGTCCGAAAATTCACAGACAGCAATGTAACTACTCATCCAACTACAAACCAACAGTCCGAAAATTCATAGACAGCGATGTAAAATCAGCAGCCTAACAGAGTAGTAACAGGCTAGCAGTGTTCACTTACAGAGGGTATATTAGTGTCAGGGTTGGCCTGCATGTGAAGCATCGCAAATTAGCCAATAAATGATCACAAAAACGAGATGAATTACGAATGATGCAGTTCTCGTACATTACCCGGCAAAAGCATGGAGGTGGCTAATGAGTGCCCATGTTTTACCCATCTCTTTCACTCAACGAAGGTGATTTTGGAGTTTGATGGGCTAGGAGATGGGACGCGAAGAGATCCAGTAGCATAGGCCTAGCTTGCTTGAGGGAACGGGGTGGTTTTATACGGTCGCAGCCGCGCGATACAAGTTGACGGCGATGCGGGGGGATGGCATCGGGTGCCTAGCTTGGACGTGGCGTCCAAGGCTGGGTGGGTCGGAGCCTGGCCCGACCAGATCAGCCGGGCTCGAATCGCTTTGCGTGGCAAGTCGCCTTGGTGCTTCGCCCTCTCGGGCCAACCAACACGTTGTGGTGCGGCTTTTCATGAGGCCAGGTGGACATCTCCTTCTTCTTTTTTTTTTCCCTCCCACATTCTGTAAAAAAAACAAATCTAGCATGACACATCATTTACCATTATGTTCATTTTTTATAGTATGGAAGAAATATAATAGAGTACTTGTACTTGTACAAAACATACTTATATTAGGTCTATGTTATTACCTTACTCCCCTAACTTTTACATTATCGTTTTTCGCGCACACATTTTCTAAAATGCTAAACGGTGTATTTTTTAAAAAAGTTTTCTATGAAAAGGTTGTTTTAAAATATTATATTAATATACCTAATTAATCAGGCATTAATTTATTGCTTGATTTAGCGTGCTAGGTGCCATCGAACACAGCCTAGAAACCTCCAAATCAGGCCCTCATTGGTTGGACATATGTGAATAATGGGTCGTATTAGGAAATTAATAATTTATGATTAATTTATATATATATATATATATATATATATATATATATATATTAGAAGGTTGAAAAGTCAATAAAAATAAAATTTGATAAAAAAACTTAAAAACCAAAATTTAAAATTTAAAATTTGACGGCGGCTAATTTCATACTCCTTCCGTTTTAACCGTTTCATGTTATAAGATGTTTTTACTTTGGCCAAAGTTAAACTGTTTCCAGTTTGAGTAAATTTATAGACAAATATAGTAATATTTATAATACTAAATTAGTTTCAGCAAATCAATAATTGAATATATTTTTATAATAAATTTGTCTTGGGTTGAAAATGTTACTAATTTTTTTACAAACTTAATCAAACTTAAAGCAGTATGACTTTTACCAAAGTTAAAACGTCTTGTAACGTGAAATGGAGGTAGTATTAGACAAATGATGGGTCCTCGAGGCTACTTATTCCCTTTCGGAAATGCCGTTGCTGGGCCATGAATTGTGCATATTTGAGTTGTGGGCTTATGGCTATCGTATCGTAGCTTCACACAATGGACACGCTTCGTTTCAGTAAAGCAACGCCTGAAGCAGACGCAACAGAATGCAACTGATCAGGCACAAGCATACAAAGGAAACGTGACCTGTAGCTAACTAGCTACACGAACTCACGAAGAACTCGCCTGTTGAATCTGCAACCTTTCGTTCTCGTCATTGCAGGATACTGTGCAAAACCTCTGACAGACTACCAGCCAGCTTGACAGCACTATGCACAATAGAGTAGTAGTACTGCCCAGGCCCAGCTAGTACTGGCCCAGCTCGGCTGATTCTTCGTGGGTAAATATATTTTTAAGGAAAAAGTACGAATTACTCTCGAACTATATCGCGGTCATTCGAATTACACCCCTAAACCATCAAATCGGACATTCTTTACCCCCAACTATGCAAACCGGACGAATTACCCCCTCGATCGTGGTTTTGGTCTACGTGGCAGTCCAGTCAGCAATTCTAATTATAAAATAGTTGTGGGACCCACCTGTCATACTCCTCCAACTCTTACTCTCTCTTTCTTCTCTCTCACTCTTCCTCTCTCTCTTCTCACTGTCAACTATACAAGCGGCGGCTGAGGAGGCGAGGCGGCGGCGGCGGCGGCGCGGTGGCTGAGGGTCGATGGACGAGTGCGGCGGCGAGCGCGGCGGCTAAGGGACGGTGGACGAGTACGGCGGCGGCTGAGGAGGCGAGGCGGCGGCAGCGGCACGGCGCGGCGGCTGAGGGACGGTGTGTTGAGTTGTGATCCAAATTCATTTGCACTTAATAAAGGCCAGCTTCTGCCGTAGTGGAGCGGAGGCCCGTCGCCGGGAGGCTTGGGCCGGAGCGTCATCCCTTTTAGGGTTCCACTATATATATACCTCTTGTAAGCCGCCGTGCGGTGTTGTAACCTCACCCCAGATATAGTGAAGATATTTTGCTGGCTGGCACCCGTGGTTTTTTCTCTCCTACTTTGGGAGGGTTTTCCACGTTAAATCTCGTGTCTTCTGTGATTGATCTATTATTTCTTTATCGTTTGTTCGCTTATCGTTTCCTAACACGGTGGACGAGTGCGGCGGCGGCGGCGCGGCGGCTGAGGGACGGTGGACGAGTACGGCGGCGAGCGCGGCGGCTGAGGAGGCGAGGCGGCGGCGGCGGCACGGCGGCGGCTGAGGGAGGAGGAGGAGGAGGAAGTCCACGGCTGATGGTGAATATGTCACATTACTCGTTGAAGGTTACAGTGAAGTGGGTCGTATTTGGGATAGGAAGTGCTTTACACTTGGACGGCGCGGCTATGATCTTGTTCTAGTTTTAGCTGCTCATATAGTACTTACGGCAGAGAAAAGATATGGCGGGTTGTCGTAAGTCCTAAGTAGAATTCAAATGAAAAAGTCATGCTTGTTTTACTGAAGGGTACGCTGAACAGGGAGCTACGTGCATAAATATTTATTTGGTTAACTCTGAGAATAGGTCCAGCGGCTACAACAAGAAGGCTAGCGCAGCTGTGCTATTGATTCAAGGCGGTTCGCAACCTATCAAAAAGTAAGATACCTAAGAAGTGAGATATTGAACATGGAGGTTTTGGGCAAATCGAAAGGTCTTGCAGAAGTCCTATGGTTATTTTACATGGACGCTCCGCAAACAACAGTCACCTATCAACAGTCTTATATGTGCGCATATATCGAAGCGTTGATGATCGCAGGCTAGTCTGGTTTACATTACTTCTTACATGAGATATTTTTACTCCATACTTATGTTTAAAAAAAATTCAAATGATTTCGCAGTTGCCTGTCTAGCAGCCACTTTGAAGGATTCTTCCATCACTTTAAACTTCTCAGCAGGTGCAGCTGCGAGGACAACATTAGCAACATTTTTGTAGGCAAGTGAAGCTGTAGCAAGTTTCTTCTCATCTCCTTCGGCCATTCCGAGAGCAGCAAAGGCGAACATTCTCTGTATCCACATGGCATGTTCAATTTTAGCCTTTTTTGCTGGTGGGGCAGCAACCACAACAGCATCAAGGGCCTTGTTGTTGGCCTGACAGCTTGCCTCAGTCAAGCGCTTATCCATAAGGGCTTCGAGGGCCTTGTTGATGGCTTGACTTGCCTCAGTCAAGCGCTTATCGACAGGGGCTTCGCATTCCACTTGCACTAACATGGCTGATGCCGCGATGGCCTAAAGGAGAAGGGTGACGATTTTGGCCATTGCCAATAAACCGAACAAGGATTATTCAATGTTGGAAGATGTTGCTACTGCGCGTGGATAAGTTGCTTGAGTTTCTAGGGATCATTGGTGCTTTAAATAGGGAAACATGTACCATGATAACCTAAGGTCAAGAGAGCTTTATAGTCCAAAATTGGTTGGTTGCATGCATATGTGTCAAGTGTTTAGTCCGTAGTGCATTCTCTCCCATGCTCTCACCGGCTTCATCTCTAGCCAGTTTTGGTTAATGTACTGATCCATGTTGACAAGAAGGCATTCGAACAATGATTACAATTCCAAATGGACAAACAGAGGAAATACTCCATATTTTTCACAATTAGTTGCATGATGCTTTCACCTAGCAAACCAGAAAAAGCGTAAATTACACTAACGGTACACAAATTTACGATATAGGTATAATCTGATACATAAACTTGCAAAAACACTTGTTTTGGTGCCAAAACTTATCTGGTATGTGTGAACCTAAGCCAAATGAGCATGCTATGATTATTCGTACTTAGTTGAATGTTCATCAGGATATCATATAGGCACAAGATATGATTATACCATCTAGATATGTATGTACTCAGCCAAATGTATAATAAGGGACCTGAGTAATATAAAATATAGATGAAGGATGCAATGAATTGAAAACATTGGAAGAACAAAATTAAATATCAAATAGAGGCTATTCACACATGTAGCGTGTATCATGACCCCTTATGTGTGCTCATACCATTCTAAGTAGACTCTAACTTATAATTATTAGTTATTGTGTCGCTGTGATCTTGTTTCACGTATTAGGCAAATTCATGTACTGAAACGAGTGTTTTGCAAATTTGTGTATTAAATTGCACCATGTTAAGTTCGTATACCATTGATGTAATTTACTCCCAGAAAAAACTCCCAGTTAATTCATTGCTTAAAAAACGTGTACCCATGTTTAGTTACTTCTCTTGGACTAATCTGAATTCCAAAGCTCAACCCTCTTGACCAGAGGCATCTCTTTGATGTGGTGCACCGTCATTGTCTCGATGATGGTCGGTCATAGTTGCTCTATGACCAAACAACGCCTAGGCTAGCTAGGCAGGATATAGGGGGTGTTTAGATTCAGGTGTGTAAAGTTTTGGCGTGTCACATCGGATATTATATAGGGTGTTGCATGGGAGTATTCGAGCACTAATTAAAAAAAAACTAATTACAAAATCCATCAGTAAACAGTGAGACAAATTTATTAAGCCTAATTAATCCGTCATTAGCAAATATTTACTGTAGCACCACATTGTCAAATCATGGAGCAATTAAGCTTAAAAGATTCGTCTCACAAATTAGTCGCAATTTGTACAATTAATTATTTTTTAACATATATTTAATACTTTATACATGTGTTTAAACGTTCGATGTGACAAGGTGAAAAATTTCAGAGTGGAATCTAAACAGGGCCATAAACAAGCTACTACTATATGAAAGCAACTGCCAACTCTTCCAGTGACAAATCCCGTTGACAACATTGCTACGCAAGGCTGTCAGGCATCATGCACCATCAAACATGCATTTCAGTGCTCCATGCATTACTTCAGTACCTAGGCTTAGCTAGCTTGGAACTGCCTGCAGCTAGCTCAGCATCACTTCATCAGGGCTACGCCACACAACTGCACTCGAAGTGCTGGATGCATGTAGCACTAGGAGTATATTACTCGCAGTATATAGAACCGGACGGCCGGCCGATCGAAATGATGAGCCCATGATTAATTAACCAATCCAGCACCATCCTAGTTGGCACTCCCGATTAAAAACAACGGCAGCGAGTACGTACAAACGGTAGGTACACACAGCTACGCCAAATTAAAGCTTGTAGTACACGAAGCATATCTCCAGTATGAACAGTTGAACACACCCAAACCAACCCAACCATCCACGAAGGAAAAAAAAAAAGATATTCTCACGAAAGAGAACTGCTCGAGTACGCACGTACGGTTAGGCTGTCACATCTGGTGCGTGGCCCCCGGTGAAAGTAGGGAAAGTACGGGTCCGGTTACGCTGGGAGGACCGCGCGCGCGCTAGGCGTCATCACCCTGGCCCGTCTCGCGCTTTTTCTGCTTGCCCACCAACTACTTCTACAGTTCTACACGGCCACACGATCACTCACCGATCGGCTCGGCCGCGGTGGAAAGCAGCTGTTTCTTGAGGGGCCAGCCGCGCGCGCGCGCGCGGCGCCGGCGGATGCGGGCTTCCTCGACCCGTGCCTGCCTATCGGGCTATCGGCTATCGGCTGCAGCACGGCGAGGCGAGGGGACTCGCGCGCGGGATCTGGTTGGGTTGGCCGCGGCTTGGGCTCTCCGCGGATGCATCGCCGTGGCCTGGAGGAGGCCTGGAGGAGAGGAGTGGAGTGGAGTGGAGGCTGGAGCTAGCTAAGCTAGCGTGGGTTGTCACACGTACGGCTGATGTGACGGAGCCCGTCGGCGGGCTTGGTCGGGCCGCGTGGTTATCTGATCGTTGTTGATCCCGGCGAGTTTACGTATGTGTCGTAACGGAGTGTACGGTGCTACTCGTTCTAGTCCCCAAATAAACCAACGTATCTGGTAAATAAGTTAGATTGGTTTATTTTAAGATAAAAAGAGTATGTTCTGTTCTTGGTTTGTTTTGTGATAAATGTAGTACTCCGTAACTTAATAGTATATGCCGCGAGACATAATATATATATATATATGTTTACGTAGGCCTATAATCTTGGTTATGGCTCTGACGAGTAACAAACGGAGCCAAAGTTGCTAATTACGTGCATCGGAGCGACTGGATCGCTGCTGCAAAATTAGCCGACGTTTGTGCTTTTCATCGACCGGATTGCTTCTGCAATTTGCGCACTGTGGGTAATAAGCGAAGTGGGGGCTTGAGATCAGCCAATTATATATCTTTGAGGATGTGAGCTAGGGTTCATCACTTTTGGTGTCTCACTGAGCAGTGGGCACTGCAACCTTAGAATTTGTTTTTCCGTCTTGTTTTCTTTCCAAATCTGCAAAGCCACCGACAGTTAAAAGAGTAGGCTGGCTTTCAATAATCATTTTTTTTTTAAAAAAAAGTAATGAGCACCAACAAAACCTCAATTAGGCCAGCTATGTGGCTCTAGTGGCGACATACGTCATGCCATTTTGAGCGTTACTGGGTTAGTTGCAATCAAAATACTAGAAATAAGCATTAGACTATCTAAACAATAAACAATCATAACAACCGAAATTTTGCAACTCTCTCAATCTGTAACCAATATGTGTATACGAGTTTTGTAAGAAAACAATCAAGAGATGAATGCAACTTATTTTTTAAAAGGGAAAATAAGGGAGCACAATAATGTGTTAACAGTGAATCACAGTGTTTTGATTGTTTGGAAACAAATTAAACTACTAAGGGCATTCCCAACCCAATGACTAGGATGGTGTCCATAGCATTAAATAAGTTGCCATATAGGACAAAAAATGATGTGGCAAGTGAATAAATGAGGAAAGAGAATGAAACTATGTCTTGTATGAGACATGGTTTCTACACAATATCCAAGACATCATGTGAGATAAATAGCATTAAATTGAAGTATGGAATAGTGGTGTTTGCATTGGAAGAGTAGTGTCTAGTATTAGTTTCTTGATGATGTGGAGTTTATAGAAACCATGTCTAGTGTTATGGGTTAAGACTGCTCTAATGAGAGTACGCAGGTACAGTAAGCAGCTTTGTTGGGAATGAATGGTACGGCTGCATGCCGGCCAGTACGAAAAATGCGGTACGAGCAGACAATCTCATCCCTTCCCGAGGTATATGCATATGCGGCTTGAAATGGTCCATCCACCGGAGAGATTAAAGGAAATCATTTGGCCATTCGTGTGCAAAATTTATGATCCTGATCAGAGATCGATGTGGGCAATCAATCATTGGTGTCCTAATTTGCAGATAAGTTCAGAGATGGATACAGAAGAGAATACTCTCAACACAATGATAGGTTCAGATAAGTGAGATGCTTGCTAGTAGGGACATGAGACACCGTTCTTTAGTTCAGATCTTGGTCGGCTCCCCTGAATTTGCGCTAGCTTTGGCATCTTGTTTGGCTGAATAGGGTGGTTTGACCTGTAATTAATTCATCATGCATTGCTTTCAGAAAATTGTTGTTGTAGAATTCATTTAGCATATTTCAGTTTACCCTGAGCAGAGAAACACCCAGGGGTCTTTCGGCTAGCTCCACAAGGTGATGGACTAGACGACCTGGGTTCGAAGCCTCATCCCTTCTAATTATTTGATATTAAATCATTCCCTAATATTCGCGTTTTTTAGTTTACCCTGAGGAGAATAGATTAAATTGCCTCGATTCATCTGGTGACTCCACTGGTCCAACGCTGTATAGCTCATTCTCTGTTTGGACCACACGCATTGACAGGGATTCAACATTCAAGGGGATTAGGCCATGTACAACTGCAATTGTGTCGTTTTGAGGCACAGTTGGATTTTTTTTTGACACCCACAGTTGGATTTTTATTGATGAGAAGGTAAGAGAACTTTTTAAAAAAAAACAATTCTATGAAAAAAGAGGTAGTTCCACAAATATAAGGTTATAAATATTTCGTTCAAGAAAAAATAAGGTTATAAATCAACAAGAGAACGCTATCTAAATAATGTTTCTGTAACCTTTGGTTGTGTCAAAATAAGTTGTGATTTGTCATGCGACCTATCATGCATGTCTTTTGTGTGTAGTTTCTTTAGTTGTTTTGTAGTATTTGATAATCTCAACACTGTCCTCAAATGAAAAGCCAATTCTTGCAAAAAGAAATTTCTCCACTCCAGCTCCAAAAAGAAAATGAAGACAGAAGACAATCTACGAACAGAGACACTCCATGACAATAATACCCAAATTTATGTTTTTAAAACAATATAATACACAATTACACATCAGCAGCATATCTCCTTGTGCCCCCATGCAGTAGACAACGAACCCAACTGTGTGTGCCATTTGCTGTCACTCAAATCGGTCACTGTGGAATTTGGTCTAGCGTCCACTTCATGTCCTTTGCTCTGATCACTTTAGAATGCCTAATAAATTCCTTCTCCCAATCATACAATCTGACGCAACACCCATGATTAATTAAGCAGACCTAATCAGGCACAAGCACCGGCCGAAAGGTGCAAATCCCCTCGTGATTTTGCTTAGGACTCGTATCAAAACTAACCACCTCTCACCTAAAACGAATGCAATAGTACGAAGGTTCAGAGAGAGTTGACCTGATTTCGCTGGAGGTCCGTGGAGCTAACACAAGATCAAAGAAGACCTTTGACTCCCCAAGCTTCAATAATGCATAGGACTGTGGCATTTATATCCATGGATTATAAATGATTTCAAATGTATATTGTACTAATTTTTTTTCGATGTAATATAATGTACAACATTACAGGGATTATGTGTGTACAGTACTAGGGCTCCAAACAGAGGAATTTTGTCTAAACACATGCAAGAAACAATGTAATTCTTTTATTATTATTATTATACGACAGATGTACACAACTGCTACACGTGTAACACTACACACACACATACGTGTTTCCTAACCTACACTCAAATAGATGAAAACCAACGGTATATCCCTGATCTCACTAAAATTCTATTGAAAACCCACCTATATGTACGTAGTATTCATGAACATAGGGTTTGAACTCTAGCAAATAGAGTTATGCACCCACAACTCTATCGTCACACCGCCGGTGCTTCTCCAGAAACAATGTAATTCTAATGCCATACATGTGAAATTTTCATCTGCAGCTGAGATTGATTGGCTCAGACAATAGGATGGCAAGATTGAGGAGACCTTTTGGAACCATCAGTTTGCATGCCCCATAGATACAAATCAGATTTTAGGTGAAGAATAGCATCACATGATCCCATGCGTACCGCCCGTTGCAGCATAAAAGCGGCGGGGGTGCAGTTAATGGCGCGAGATCAGATACTGTGTACGCAGGTAGTTCAGGTGGATTCAGTGATCATATCCTCTGCATTTTTGCAACTTGCACTTCTTCACAGTTCACAACAAGTGTATGGGGGGAAAGCTGCAGTGTTGTACCATTTGGTCGGCTAGCTCTAAATGTTTCTGTCTTAAAATAAAATTTACTGATATTTTGTTCTTTCGGCTTAGAATGTAGTACACCCTCCATTAAAAAAAAATAATGTCTAGGCGCATAATCAGAAATCGAGTATTTTTGAGACGGAGGGAGGACAATGATTTAATGATTTAGTGACTAGGATCATAGAGTGAATTTTGTCGCCCTAGTGCATTGGCCAAGTTTAGTAGGGAATCTTGTCTGAAACTATGAAACGTACTGATAGCGGCCAACTGAGCAGAAGTGTCCACCTTTATAGCTCTTTGAGTTCTCTTCCATCGGACAAAGAAAAAAGGACGACCAAAATTGTTTATACTCGTATGTGATATGATGAAAATAAATATAATCGATAAAGTATAATAAGCACAAAATGAAAACGATATGGGATAAATGTAGTAGTTCTTTTTCCTCCAAAAGAGGAGTGTGTAATTTTTTCTTCTATTTATAATTTCAACTGTTTGTTCAAGTTTAGAGTTACCTATAATAATTTATACTAGTAATTTGGTTGGGATTTGCTGTTTACTTTTTTTTAGTACAAACTACCAATGGAAGCACCTGAACCAAATCAATTTATTTAAGCAAATTTTGAGGGAAACTTATTGTACAGCCACACCATACCACACTATTAAATAAAGAATTAAATAAATGAAAACAAAGGGCACCATCCGTTGCCTCTTCCCTCCACCATCTCCATGCTCACTGCCAACCTCCCCAAGCAAAAAGAAGTAAAGAGCCACCCTAATCAACTACTAGCAAATACCTAGCCAACCAATTGGAAGAAGAAAGCTCCTAAATTCCCATGCTCTCTCATCCTTCTCTTCCATTCCCAGCTCCCTCCACAGCTTTCTTCATCTGTGATACCTTCAAGTAGCACAAAGCAACAAAAAGGAAGCAGAGCTAGCTTAAATTTTCCAAAATCACTAGGAAAAGAGCTTCTTTGGTCCCTAGGTTGCTGGCATTTTGGTGCCTACTTTTTTGCTCGCTGTTGCCGCCTTCTCTAATCCCAAGAGGGGAGAAATGGAGTAGAAGGCTAAAATAATTCAGATGCAGCTTTGCTCATGGATTCCTCAGGCAGTTAGGGCCTAGGGGTGGAGAAGCCTGAAGCTTTGCCTGATTGCCTCCTCTCCTTTCACTTCTTCTCTCCTCTCCGCTGTGGTTTCTTGCTGGTTCTTGGAGGTCTCCACTTGGTTAAATGATGGGTGTAGGTGGTGGTCTTGGTATGGAAGCTACTAATTGTGGTGCTTTGCTCAGGGAGCTTCAGGTATCCTCTTGCCTGTGTTCTTGAGTGAGAATAGAATTCTGTTTCTTTGGCTGCAATTCCTGTTCTTAATATTGCTAAATGCTGCCTGTGTCTTCCTGCTTCTTCTTCCCGTTTGGAGTGACGGTTCCAGGTTCCCTTTGGTTAAATTGATCTTTTATGCGTGTTTCTTATCTGAGTTTATTCAGAATTCACCGCGTTTACTGGTGAAATATTATAGTAGGGATTCATTTGCTGATTCTGGCACCCTTGTGGGTTTCTATCATATCTATTTGTTTACTGTCCCTGAGCCTAAGTTTCTTCAGTGATGTTGAAGAGCTTAGTGTTCTTGAGCTTATTCTTGTTGCACAAAAGTTTAGACCTTTTCCTATTCTTTTTCTGTGTGTTAGTATTCCTCCTATTCGTGTTGCCCTCGTTTTTGTTGTTTGGTGTCTCTTTTGCTGCAAAGCTCTACCTTCTTTTTTTTTTGTGTGTGTGTAAGGTTCTCTCTTTTTCACCTTCCTGGTTCTTCAGCTGCTCAAAAAGCAATTTATTGATTCGTTTTCAGGTTAGTGCGCCAGGCAGTTAAGATGCGGGAAAATTAGCTCTTTTGTTAAAGAGAACAGTACTAGTATTTGTTTCTCTATACTGTAGTGTAGGAGTACTAATTTCTTGGTAGTACTACTTTTATTACTGTGTACCTTTACCATTTAAGATGCTCAGGGGGAGTGCATGAATCAGGCCTAATGATCAAAATGTACCCTTTTTAACTGTCTGCTTCCTTAACTGTAACATGACAAGATTGCTAGTACTACTTCTGACCGTAAGGATTGGAGTACTTGCATTGCTGCCATAACTCATGTACTGCTGCTGTTTCTTGGTTCTTAACCAGCAAATCTGGGCAGAGGTAGGAGAAAGTGAAGGTGAGAAGAAGAAGGTTCTGTCAGAGATCGAGAGAGAATGCTTGGAAGTGTACCGCAGGAAGGTGGACGATGCCAATCGGACCAGGGTCCAGCTGCACCAGTCTGTGGCCACCAAAGAAGCTGAAGTTGCATCCTTGGTTGCCACTCTAGGGGAGCATAAGCTATATCTGAAGGTATGAAATGCACAGTGGTGATGATGAATTGATGATGTAATATTCCAAAATAGAGCAACCTAATACTCCTTCAGTCTCAAAGACTATTTTTCAGTTTTTACAACTTTTGACTTTTTGTCTTATTTAAAAATTTTCTATGATTAGTATTTTTATTGTTATCAGATGGTAAAACATGAACAATACTTTATGCGTGATTATTTTTTATTTTTTCACAAATTTTTTAAATAAGACAGACGGTTAAACGTTGGACACAGAAACCCAAAAATGAAGTCTTTGTGGCACTGAGGGAGTAATAGAATAGACATAATTAAGTTGGTTGTTTGTTGGCTTTCTGAGCTCTGTCCACTTTCCCTGAAATGATGGGTTTTTGTCTCCTTTACAACATCCTTCTTGCTGTTGAAGTAGCTATATGGTGTTTTATATCTCAAACCTGTAAGGAGAAGATTTGTATTAGAATGTCAGTATAACTTATCTCTACAAAGATAAGGAACAATGGTAAAGTCTGAGCACAAGTACCTTCTTTACGACTGTGTGACTGTATGCCACTATCTGTGGAGTGTGGATTCCAATTGATAATACACTGTTCATTTTACTGTGAAACAGTTCAACCCAATTGCTGCTTGATAGTAGATGAACTGCACTTTTTTTTACTGTGACTTTGTCTGGGTTGCTGTATTCACTAATTTCTCAAACACTCGTGCAGAAAGACAAGAGTGTTGTTCCACTCAAAGAACAACTTGCGGCAGTCGTTCCAGTACTTGAGAACTTAAAAGGCAAGAAAGAGGAGAGGCTCAAGCAGTTTTCTGACATTCAATCTCAGATCGAGAAAATCCGCTCGGAGTTAAGTGAATATAGAGATGGCGATGATAAAGCAAATAGTCTCATCGTCGATGAAAATGATTTATCAACAAGGAAACTTAACAATTACCAAGCACAGCTTCACGCCCTTCAGAAAGAAAAGGTATACCATTCTAAGTTTGCTACTACTTCCGCCCTATAATATAAAAGATTTTGCCGATGTAAAATTTTCTTTTTTCATTTTATGATTCTAGAGTTTGCTATCTAATATGAACTCGCTAGCTGCTTTTCCAAATATATTATTATTTGTATTGCGGAGCTAGGAATAAGCAGAACTACAGGAGTTCTAGTAAAAGAAAAAAAAAAGCTCTTTTATTCAGATTTTGGTTATGTGCACTCAAAAGATATATATATTCAAGGTTTTTCAAGGCTCTTTCAATATGAACTTTCACTGGGTGCTTTCATCTATTTGCTAATTCTGTGTGCATTTCTTGATTGTTGGCTATACTATTTTTCAGTCTGATCGCCTTCACAAAGTTCTGGAGTATGTGAATGAAGTGCATTGTTTGTGTGGAGTCCTTGGAATTGATTTTGGGAAGACTGTAAATGGGGTTCATCCCAGTTTACATCAGAATGGTCTTGAGCAATCCACAAACATCAGCAACAGCACACTGGAAGGCCTTGCTAATACAATATCAAATCTAAAAGCAGAACAAAGATCTAGAATCGATAAGGTAATCTCAAGGCTCTTTTCTTCATGGTTTTATGTTAGTTGTTAATTATTCATAACATATTGTCCAACAACAATTTCTTATAGATGAGAGAGACAATGGAATCATTGTGTAAACTCTGGAAGTTAATGGACTCCCCTCAAGAAGAGAGAAGACAATTTAACAGAGTACTTAGTGTTCTCATATCATCAGAAGAGGAAATCTTATCCCCTGGGGTTCTCTCACAGGAAACAATTGAAAAGGTTTTTTACCAGTTTGCCTTGTTCTAATTTCTACTTTGTTTACAGCTAACCTTGATCCTTTTAACAGCCTCATATTTAAATTATCATGCAGATGGGTGCTGAGGTTGAGAGGTTAACAAAACTTAAAGCTAGAAGATTGAAAGAAATTTTCATGAAGAAAAGGTCAGAGTTAGAAGAGATATGTATATCTGCACACATAGAACCTGATGCCAGTACAGCCCCTGAGCAAACTAATGAAATGATTGACTCTGGTACTATGCTATGTATCTTGCTGATGCTAAGTTCACCTGTTACTATAGTATATAAGTTGTAATTTTCTTGTGCATGTTCCATCCAGGCATGATTGACCCTTCTGAGCTTCTGGCAAAGATTGAATCGCAAATATTAAAAGCAAAAGAAGAATCCCTTAGCAGAAAAGATATCATGGACAGGATAAATAAATGGATTTCTGCTTGTGATGAAGAAGCTTGGCTCGAAGAATACAACCAGGTATTCAGAGCTGATTTTTTTTAAAAGAGTTAAATCCTCCAAATGCTTCCATGGGCCTACACATGTTTATTTCTCAGAGAAACCCGTGTTTCGAAGTCTTGAAAAATGGCATTATATATCTTGCAGGACTCAAAGAGGTACAGTGCTGGAAGGGGTGCTCACATAAACCTTAGAAGGGCAGAGAAGGCACGGATTTTAGTCACCAAAATCCCAGGTATGTAGTGGTTGCTGGATAATTATATGCACTGCTCAGCTATTCCAATGTATGGCCCATATATACATATTCTTTTGCAACTATGGTAGATAACCTGATATTTATTTTGCAGCTATGGTAGATAACCTGATTAATCGAACATTTGCTTGGGAAAATGCAAGAAACAAGCCCTTCCTCTATGATGGGGTATGTATACATTATAAGACAGTAGTGTATAGACAAGTAGTTATTTTCATGATATGTTGACACACTCAATTTTAACAGGGGCGTCTAATATCTGTTTTAGAAGAATACAGACTAAACAGAGAGCAGAAGGAGGAGGAAAAGAGGCGATACCGGGTAGAGTTTTGTTACCAAAACAACTATACTGATTCAAAAGAGATATTGGGATTTTTAACATTATTTTTGCACTGTTGCAGGACCAGAAGAAGTTGGAGAGCATCCTACTCAAAGAGAAAGAAGCTATTTTTGGATCTAAAGGAAGCCCAAAGAGGGCAGTCAGCTTAAATAGAAGGACAAATGGGTACCGTTCAAGTGGAACTACCAGTGGACTAATGACTCCAAATCCCCGGAGATCATCACTTGGTGGTGCTACTCCCGAGCTTTTGACACCCAGATCGTGTTCTGGTCACTATAATAGATACTTTAGTGATTCAAGGAGGCTATCAGCTACTCAATTGAACTTCGGTGACGACTCACTATCCACTTTCACATCCATTAGTGGTTCTGAACCAGAATCCCCGTCTTTGGGATAAATCCAGTACCTTTTCTGGTAATATTTCGATCTTCTGATGCCTTACTTCTTTCAATAATAGACTATTACACACAATTCAGTTGCAACTGAAAAGGTGCATTATTTCTTACAATCAAGGAACATTACTGTTACAAATGGCAATAATGTGTATGTTATTTCATCTGGCAGGTCAATTTATTGGTCTTATTGCCAAGTAATCACCTGTACATGGAGCACTATTCTATGAGTTTCTCGCATTTGTATGTACATTACTGATGTATTGTATTTAGCTTGTCTGCTGGTATTGACTTGTAAGCACTGGAATGGTTGACTTGGTTTGGGTTTGGAGTTGATGTTTTGAGTGGAGGGCTTTGTAGATTGACGGCTAGGTGAAAGAAACAGGAAGTGGTTTTGGTTGGGGGTCAGTCACCTGTGTAATATGTTTAAGTGATTGGCTTGTCTAATTATGTACTTATGTGTTGCAACCATGCACAACTAGCTTGAAACCTATCTACAGATTCTACTTTGCAGCATTAACTTCTATTCATCCACCATTTATATTATGGGCATTCTGAACATTTGTGTTGTGAGCAGCAGGTATGAAATCAATTAGATTCGGATGAGTTTTCTTAGAAAATGGGATTTAACAGATGCGACGGAATGAAATATCATGCACAACTAATATTTATCCATAATTGTTTGCTTACTTTGGTAAGCAGAATCTTTGGAATTATGTAAAGAGACTGAAATAACAGGGATATAATTGTTACAGCAATTACTCAAGAACCCCAACTGAGACAACCCCACAAAAGATAAGATTCTGAAAGAGAACCTGGAGGGAGATGAACGCCGGCAAACCGATAGCTTCGTCTCCAATCACACTCAATGTCCATCTTCGTATTGTCCTGTCATCACCCCCCTGTTTTCCATCCAATTGAAGTGCACTGGGGAGATGAACAAACTTGTAATAGAGGAAATAATTTTCAGATAGTATACCGATGTTATCTTACATACGAAGCCTATCAAACATAAACATTTTTTTATTCCACAGAAGATGCACACACATAAACCTGCAAATGGGACTTTTGGTTAAGGTTTTATTACATGTCTCGACAATAATCGACATGTTTTCATTAATTCCACAATTCCATCCGGCCATCAATTAATTCTGCAGCACACCTTCTGCACAGAAAGCTCGAAATAAAATTATTTGGCGATTTGCTTCCCATAATAATTTATAAACAACTGAAGAAGAGCTTATTTCTGTTTAATCATGAGTCATGACAACCACCGCTGACCCGCTGTTTATATAACAAAAAGAAAAGAAGTGATTGGGCAACCCACTGCATCTTCTTTCCTTAACCAAAATGATTTGCACTAACTTGCTATAGTAAGCAACTACATAAATTAATATCAGCTGCACAGCATTTCTTAGATTTCTTTCAACCCTCTCAGGATGACAGTACTCTGGGACAATAACCATGTACATTAGGCCACTAGCTCCAGCCTGCAAAAAATCATTTACTCCTCCATAGTAACTTTGCAGGGTCAGCCCATGAACAATCAACAAATAGAGCTTGAAAATTACTGCTGAACTGCTGCTTTTATCCTTCCCAACCAGTCAATCAGACTCCAACAATAAGCAAATATTCCCTGCTGTTCAATGAATTACATATCAGTCATCAACATGACAACGGGAACACATCAACTTGGGTGAGCAGCAATGAGTCAGACTAACTGAAATATTACTAGTAATTGCTTCGTCTAATGGGATATAGCAACAACAATTGAACCCTTTTAAATTCGTGATTATACAACTTCAGTTGAATATCATGAAGAAGACTTAGGAGACCATGTTGGCTGTAGATAATGTTCCGAGTAATATGTTCCCTAAGTAATTACTACATTGAATAATGTGCGTACATTCTAAGCCCAAGTGTACAATAGAACATGAAGTTGTAAAACATTGAGAAACAGGTGCATACCCATAAACTATGCTGATTTCCGAAGCAGCCAGGATAAGATGTAGCAAAGGGCAGCATCCACAGAAGACAGCGCAACAATGAATACGGCTACAAGTATAAGAGTAAGTGTTGCTGTCCTCAACTGCAAATGATAAACTTTTTTGGTTAACCACAGTTAATACTAGGAAAGAAACCTCGAATGACGTACCAACTTAAAAATTTTAACAGCCTAAGGCAATACAATCACCACAAATATGCATCGGTATTCACTTGATGGTTTCTTTGCTTTAATCAACTTGTTAACACAGACACAGGATACACTGCAAACTTACAATCAATCTACTGTTTCGCTCCACTATCACACATTAGGAGATCTACCTACACCAGACATGCAACAAATTCTAACAGATCCTCACAAGTACCCTACCTTGCCCAATTGTCTGAATAAATAACAGTAGGAACAAAAATATATCATACTTGACGACATATCACAATCACAACAATACCTGGCAAACCAAACCTATAAATCAACTCTCTGTGCAAGTGGCATACCGTGTTGCGAAAACCCGGCCACTCCAGGTGCTTTAGCTGCCTCGGCTGCTCAGCCAAGAAGCCCAGGAAGCTCCTCAGACCCCTAACAACAGAATGCGACATAACTCAATCACACCAGCACACAGCATATAAGCATAAACAAGGCAGCAAAACCTGCACTCACCAAGTGATATCTCTGACCACTGCCAACCACAGCGGCTCATCGTCATCAAGCTGGTATTGGCCGGCGCGGAGCTCCTGACGCCCATGGCCTCTCGCAGCCACACATTTCCGACGGCTGGCCGGAGTAAACCGGCGAAGAACGCAAGGCTGCGCCTTGCCCACCTGCAACAGCTCCAGCATTAGCCAGCGGCATAGCGAAAAACGCATTAGGGTTCCACGATGCGCCGTAGAAACTACTACTACTACAACCATCAGAAGCGGAGGTCTCATCAGGCCGCAGACTGCAGCCGGGTTGCGCCTCGGAAGCGGAGGCGAGCCTGCAAGCGAAAGGAATCGAGGAGAAAAGAGAGATGGTTAGGGAGGCCCAGTGAAAGAAAAATCTGATAGGGAGGGTGGGAAGGAAAGGGGAGAGGAAGCGAGCGGCCGCGACCTGCGTGGAGAGGCACCGCGCTCGCGGCCGGACCGGCCATCCCCCCGCCGGGAATCTCCCGGCGCGCTCTCCGTCCGTGGAGAGTAGAGGGACCCGGTGGTGGAGCTGGGAGAAGCCGAGAAGGGAAAACTCGGGATTCGAGGAACTGCGGCGCGGGAATCGGCAAACCTCCCTCGCCTCTCGCCGCCGACCGCCACCGACGGCGAGCCAAGCCGCGTTTCCGGCCGGCGCGGTGAGGTTCTCGGCTTCTCGCCGTCTCCTGCCGTGCGGGGATCCTCGTGCAACTCAACTCTTGCCCTGCCGTACCAGGCCCGTGGGCTGAAGCAAGAGAAGGCCAGGAGACGTTTCAGGAAGGAGTAAGTTCAGTTCTCCTCCCTTAACTGTAACCTCCTTTTGAGTCTAAATTTGCTCCATCAACGGTTAAACCAGGTATAATTCCTTCCTCAATTATCACATGAGCTTTGCTCTTATGGTGAATTCATCCTACGTAACGTCTACATGGTATTAGGAGGTTGTCCTGTCAACAAAAACAGTTGGTAGAACTCACCTACCAGGGTACGCCTCACCTTACCCTTCACCAGTTCACCTCCTCCCTTCTCTCCCCCCGGTTACCGACGTGACGATGAAGATGGATGCCAAGGCATTCCGATTCAGTGGAGGGCGAAAGTGGCGGCGGCATCAATGCAGTGTCCCCCGACGACATGCTAACGACAACGGTGGAGGCTGATGACGAGGTCCGAGAAAAAGATTGTAACGGTGGACCTCGAACTTGATGAAGCAATGGTGGTGGGTGTCGAGCTCACAGTGCTCATGAAGGTGAATCTCCGCGCTCACGCTCGAGCTCGGTGGGCGGCGACGGTGGACATGCACATTGTACAGCTCCGTCGGTTCATCCTGATGAGACCACCAACGGCTATGCTGTGCCACACAAGCGAAGCAAGGAGGACATGAGCATGGATGAGGTGACCAGAAGGAATATGTGCCAAGAGCCTGACAATGCATCGCCTGACCTTCAGACTTCTACAATGGCAGGAGGTCAAGAAGGACGTGGTGCGAACTAGTCGCTACAAGACTTCACCTTCAATAACCTCTACAAGGGCCTTGGTAAGGAGGCCTGGCCCAGGCATTGTCTCCTATGCTAACGTCCTCACGCTTGCAACCCCGGGTTGCCGTTGCCACCATAGTAAGTGAGCTCTCCACCTTTCTCGTAGTTTAACCATGATTGTTGCGCGAGGTTTTTGGAGGTGTGGCCGAGCCTGTTGAAGATGACCGCCCGTCGCTGGAAACACCAGTCAACCCTACCCCCACAGCAGATGGCGACCACCTATTCCATCTCTCCCATCTTCCCCTCCTCTCTCTCCTGCTCCTCCCTCTCCTCTCTTTGACTAGCTTGCTTTCACGGAGGGGAAGCTCGGTCGTAATGGCAACACTCCACTAAGCTTGGTGATTGTGGCTGCGCGAGGTTGAGCTCGCAACTTCACCAACTGGCTCTCCAATTCCGCTATCGCCTTTGTTGTCAAGCCGCCATATGTGCATGCCTTTCCACTCTTGTCCTGCTGTGGCGCTTCTTGCGACGTCGTCTAGGAGACCTATATTGCCACCTTCGGCTAGATCAGAGAGAAGGGATGCAAGGAGAGAGGATAGGCCGACGAAGATGGTGGTCACTAACATGCAGGTCCCATGTGGGTCTTACTATTTTAACATGTTCTTTTACAATAATGCCATATAAGCGTCATGCATGAGCCACATCTGATGAATACCATATCAACATGCTTCGTAGACATCACGTAGGGCAGAACCACCTTCCAATTCCCAATTTCCAAAAAAAAAACCAAAAAAACTTGTGACATTTTCTTTTAACAATTTTCGACAAGTAATGCATACTCCCTCCGTAAAAAAAATATAGAACTGGATGTGATATATCCTAATGCAATAAATTTGGACCTTTTTTACGGAGGGAATACAAGTATTGCAAACCTAACTTAAATAATACACAAATCTTGAAAACTGATCCAGCGGTACACATCTTTGGGTGCTATTGCCCATGTGCGGAGGTCTGACCAATCTACACCCACGACTGTAAAAACCTATCGCACCACCGAGCGAATGGAAAAAATCACGACCTGCAGCCTCTCCGGTTTCCTGACGATAGGACACGTCATATGGGCTTTCGACAATATAGACCAAACAAAAGGTCCAAATCACCCACATGAAGGTCCAGCGCGTATATTTTTTTTCAAAAATCAAGAGAAACATGATTGTCTGGAACTCGAAACTCAGGTCTCCCATCATACTTTGCCACTGGAGTTGTTGTGTTCTATCAGGAATTTTGGTCTATTGCACCGGTTTTTTACCAGCAACGAACTAAAATAACCTGCGGTCAGACCGCTCAAGCCGAGAACCGGTAGCTTCGCCGGTTCGGTGTCTGGTCCAAGTTTTTATACTATTACTACTGCTACACTGCCGCAACTAACGAGTTCCACTAGCTCCTGAGCCACACCTCCAATCCTCCCAGCGCAGATTTGTCCTTGGCAAACGCCACTCACTACGTTGTCGTCGCCACCGCTGCCCTCTACGCTACGAACCCCGTGCCCTTCGGATCGATCGGCGGCGACTGACCTTCACTCTTCTCCTTGTCCACTTCTTCGCTGGCGTCACGTGTTAGGAGTCTCCTGCTGCCCTGGACATCCTCCTCGGGGACATGGATACGTTCACGCGAAGATTGCACTCTGCAGTTACATTATTCGGTTGAGACGGGCGTTGCAATGGTTGTTGTTGTCCGCGGCGTCGTCGTTGATGTCATTTTTCACATGCACCAACTGTACCCAAGGAAGTGGAAGTAGGTGCACACGAACGAGGAGAAGGTGAGAGACCTGGCCGTTGGCGTCGAGCAATCGAAAAAGTCACAGAACTCGATGGGCAAAGGTGGCGCGCCCGACCCGTGGTGCTTGGCAAGATGCTTGAGCAAAGGAGCGTGCCGCATGCGACCTCGGTCGAGCGCCACATGACGGATCGCAACGACAAACACCCGCCCCGTGCTTCGGTAATCGATCCATCGCTCCTCTTGGGTCTTGGCTCGTCGTGTGGATCACGGGCTCACGAAAAACCTCACGGAAGATACAGATTTCAGAAATGCCAAGCTCTTTCATCTTCCTCCATCCTCCCTTTTCTTTCTTCCCCACATGCAGTTGAGGCCTCACTGAGGTTTTTGACGGAAAACGCGACGGAGTGGTATGGTTCTAATTTCTCTAAATTTCAGTGGCACGTAGCCGATATCGTGAATGGCAGTGGCATTTATCTAAAATGGCATATTTGTAGTGACATGGATCCATCCTTTTGTTTAATAGGGGCACACACCGCACGCAAAACAACCATCTTTGTCGGTATCGAGAGATGGGCAATCAATGTCTGTCCTAGTCCTACTATATCCATCCCAATATAAATTCATTTTTCACTCATCCCACACATACTAAAACAAAATAAAAAACTAAAATATCTTAACTTTATCAAATCCCAATATAATTATTCTTATTTTATTTTTCCCAATAAATTTATAACCTAATTTTACAAGCTCTATAATTATGGTGAAAAATAAATTTATTTTAGGACAAACGAGAAGGATAAAAAACTTGTTTTAGAAAAAAGAAAAGATCTAAAATGAACTTATTTGGGACAAAGGAGGTACTGCAGAAAGGAGGTCAAGGATCTCTTTGGCTAATTTTACCGTCTTTTGGCTCTCTACGGCGCACACAAGCCCAGTTTGCTTTTAACGAAGATGAAGATAAATTTAGAGCACGAAATAAAAATTATTAGTGCATAATTAATTAAATTTTAATTATTTTAAATTTAAAATAGATTTATTTATATTTTAAATCAACTTTTATGTATATAAAGTTTTTCACACGAAGCATATCGTTTAACCGTTTAAAAATGGTGCTGACTAAAACCGCCGTAAAATATTTTTCTTGATCAGAAAAGCAAACGAGGCCGCGATATCATCAACATGATACACCCATGGAATCGATGGTTGCAGTACTACTAAAACCGACGACGTAAAATCTTTATCTTGACCAGAAAAGCAAACGAGACCGTGATATCGTCAACATAACGCACCATGGGATCGGTGGTTACAGTACTGTCAATAATTACGCATGGCATGAAATTTCCGTGCTCAAGAACTATAAGAAAACGAGATTTGAAGGAAAAAAAACGTCTCTCCAAATATATTTTTTAGAAAAATTATAAGCGTGTTAAGAATTGAAAACAGCACCTTTTAAACCATGCCCCTTACCACTGCATTTAAGTCCCAGCTCCTGATTTTGCTCTTTCTGCTTTGGAATAAGTTCATCTGAGGTCCCTCAACTATCAAACTCAGTGCAGATAAGATCCCTCGGCGGTTTTGAGGGCGGTTTTAGCTGACGTGGCGCCTACATGACTGTTAACAGTGAAATTTGGTAAAGCCCGAAATCATCATCGGCTTAGATTTAATATCGGCTCTAGAGTACTGGAATCAGCCGATGGGAGTTGCTAGCAGTTGTGTTCTTGGTGGAGTCGGATCAGCCAAAGGAAGCTTATCTAGAAGAGTCCGAGTTCAAGAAGGATGCGACGTGGCAAGTTATCTATTAATTAGGAATAGTTTGTTAGTTTCCTTTTATCTTTAGGAAAGTGTGTTTAGTGTCCGATAAGGACTTTATGTTTTCCTTTTATGTTTAGGAAAGTTTCTTTCTTGTCCGACAAGGACTTGTATCAACCCATGGGTATAAATATGTACACCCGGGGTCTATGTAATCTATCAATCTATCGATCAACGATACTTTCGGCGCATCACCACCCTCTTTACCGAGGTTTTTACTTATCTTCCGGCGGGATTTGGGCACCTGACGAGGGGCTGCATCTGCTTTCGATCTCCGGCGAAGGGGTAAGTCATACGTTCCATCGGGCCCTGGTGAATCTGTCGGCTACATTGGTGTTGTTCAAGGCTGCATCGCTTCGATCTCTTGGATCGCTCTAGTTTGGTTGATATATTTGCCTACCTGATATCTCAATTCTATCTCTAGTTGCATTGTGTTTAGAGACGCATCGGTTTAGTTGGAACTGTCTCGGTTAGATCTGATCTTCTATCTTAGCCGATATATCTCTATAATCGCAATGCTGTTATAAATAGATTTGTTATATCCATCACATTAGACAGTGTTGACGAAAAAAATCGAACACACCGGCCTGAGAGATCTGCTTAGCTCCAGTGCAGGTCCAAAGATTAATGAGATGCGGGCGTGCCAGTCGGTTTGACCCTGCAACTGACAAGATATGCAAATAGTAGATCAAAACAGCCGATCGACTGACAAGCCGATGGAGTAGTTCCAGCTGATAGCCGATAATAGCCGATGCCGATAGCGATAGGGTTTAAGCAATCGGCTATATGTCCAATGTAGATAATGATATAAATGCAATCGGCTGATGACGATAAAATTTAACAATAATATAGTCTAGTAGAAACCAACCGGCTAGCAGTGATATGATAAAATAAGCATTGATCCAAAGGTTAAAGCGTACATCAGCCGGAGGTCCGATGCCATAAAATCCACAGATTAGATTAAACAGTGAAACCTTTGTTGCAATCGGCTAAATCCAACTTGTATATATATGTAATCCTTATGAGCCAATGCAACGTCTAGATAACTTATCGGCTAGTACCCCGATAAAATATTAGCATGAACCTATCGGCTTCACAAGACTTATATTATCAACAACAATCTACTAGGTCGAACCTAACCGATGCAGCACGAGATTGTATATGATAATCTAATACTCGATGAGTCGATAGATCTGTCTAATGTGATGGATATAACAACATTGCGATTATAGAGATATATTGGCTAAGATAGAAGATCAGACCTAACCGAGACAGTTCCAACTAAACCGATGCATCTCTAAACACAATGTAACTAGAGATAGAATTGAGATATCAGGTAGGCAAATATATCAACCAAACCAGAGCGATCCAAGAGATCGAAGCGATGCAGCCTTGAACAACACCAACGTAGCCGACAGATTCACCAGGGCCCGACGGAACGTAGGACTTACCCCTTCGCCGGAGATCGAAAGCCGATGCAGCCCCGCGTCAGGTGCCCAAATCCCGCCGGAAGATAAGTAAAAACCTCGGTAAAGAAGGTGGCGATGCACCGAGAGTATTGTTGATCGATAGATTGATAGATTACATAGACCCCGGTGTACATATTTATACCCATGGGTTGATACAAGTCCTTGTCGGACAAGAAAGAAATTTTCCTAAAGATAAAAGGAAAACATAAAATCCTTATCGGATACTAAACACACTTTCCTAAAGATAAAAGGAAACTAACAAACTATTCCTAATTAATAGATAACTTGTCACGCCGCATCCTTCTTGAACTCGGACTCTTTTAGATAAGCTTCCTTTGGCTGATCCGACTCCACCAAGAACACAACTGCTAGCAACTCCCATCGGCTGATTCCAGTACTCTACAGCCGATATTAAATCTAAGCCGATGATGAATTCGGGCTTTACCAAATTTCACTATTAACAGTGACTAATTTGACTTGGTCTTCATCTGATGTGGGATTGACGTGGCGCTTACGTGGCAATTTGATCCGGAAAAATAATAAACTTCGCGGGATCCACATGTCAGTTTCACACATAAATTAATAAAGAAATGGTGGTGCCCACGTGGCCCCCCCTCCTCCTCTCTTCATCTCTCCCCTCTCCTCGGACATGCGGGAGGCAGCGGCGGAGACCGGCAATGCCGATGGGGCGGCGGCGGCGGCGGGCGAACGCGTGGGCGGAGTGGTGCGGCAGCGGACGGACGGCGGCGTGAAGCCGACGGGGTGGAGTGGGGCAGCGGCGGGTGGACGCGCGGGTGGAGCGGCGGCGCCCGAAGGCCGAAGCCGGCTGGGCGGCGGAGCCAAGCGATGGTGGGCTTCTCTTTTGACTTTATTAGTGTTAGGAATAAGTTCTTCTGCTGGTAGTAATCCTGACCCTGTATAGATCGATCGTGTGCTGATCAATTACTTCTGCTTCTGATCCTGTAATCCTGCGGCGGATCAATTACTTCTGCTCCTAATCTGAGCAATTTGCGCCACGGATCGTCGTCGTGAGCTGTATCGATCGATCCATTGTGTGCTTGTGTAGTTTTTCACTGGGTTATATTCGTTTTAGGGTTGGAGCGTGCGGTGCAAGAGCCGCCTGCGCCGGCTTCTGTAGTCGCTGCCAAATCCGAAGCTGCTCCTGACCAAGCTCACGACGACGATGATGCCCAAACTGACGACGACGAGGAGGAGGAGGAGGAGGAGGTGCGGCAGGAGGATGCCGGCGCGCAGCGGCGCGAAGCTGGCGGAGCAGGGCGGGCAGAGCGGCGGGGCGGAGTGGGGCGGTGGCAGCGCGACTCCGTCCGCGCGTTCGCCCGCCGCTGCACCACTGCCCCGTCGGCTGCGCGCCGCCGCCCCGTTCATCGGCCCGCCCAGCGCTCCCGCCGCCGGTCGCCGCCGCCGGACCTCCCAGGCGCCTGGAGAGAGAAGGGAGTGAGATGAAGAGAGGGGAGGTAGGGAAAGAGGCGGGAGGAGGAGGCTGAGAATGATATGTGGGTCCCATGAAGTTTATTATTTTTCCGGATCGAATTGCCACATAAGCGTCATGTTAATGCCACGTCAGATGAAGACCAAGTCAAATTAGCCATATAGGCGTCATGTCAGCTAAAACTGCTATCAAAACCACCGAGGGACCTAACCTACACCGGTTTTGATAGTTGAGAGACTCATTGTATCTGGTTCTCGGGTTGAGAGACGAAAATCAGATTCGTTGACAAGTTAAGGGACTTTAGATTAACTTATTCCTTCTGCTTTCCACTAGTGCACAGCCACCAAATATTTTCAACTAGACCCACAAAAACAGCCCAACAAGAAGCCGCCCGGAACATGCTGCGTATCAACTAATTTTGAGTTCATTTGTACAGTTAACTCCTAATTTTATAGAAAAAATATACGGTACAAAACACATATATATTATATATATATATATATATTATATGGTGTAAATCTAAAAATTGTCGTAGGATTTTAAAAGTAAACATCTGATATGTGTCTACGTAACCATGTGCGCTCTTAATTAGCTTAAGCAATAGCCACCAGAAAGATAATTCGTTGTTATCGGCAGTTGTTGGGCCACGTTCCTGGGCTTATGGGCCTGTGATGCTGTGCACTAGTTAGAGCACGTCTACTGGCTGTAAATCATCTATAACTAATCTAATAGTCTATTCATACAATAGTTAATTATAAAAATATACTACATCATTAATACTTGGTCCCACCTCTTATACACACATAATATCTTGGAGTACGTGTTGCAGCTGGTTATAAATCTATAGCTCGTTTTTTTCTCTCTTCTCTCTTTTTCTCTCGATATATGGTTATAACTGGTTTATAGCTTGCTATTGTACTTGCTCTTAAAGGATGGAGCGAACTGCCGCTGGAGCCGTAGGATGGAATGGACGATGGATATGAGGAACTGCACGTCTGTGGCGTTACTCTACAAAATCAGACGATCCGGATCCCAGTGTGTCTCTGCTCAATAACTACTGAATGCTGAACTACCCGCACAATCCAAACGGCCCGACAGAGAGGTGTAAATGTTCTCCAGCATCTTGAAGGACTTTGCAGAGAAGCCAAATAGTAGTAGTAGATCCAGTGTACTCGAGACGAGTCAAGTTTCTATTCACAACAGTACAACACCAGTCGGACTCGGATCACCAGCCACCGTGCGCCCCCTCCGACTCCGACGCCGCCAAAACGAACAGGTTCCACTGTCCACCGCGCCACGCCGCCTCGCCGCCGCCCTTGTCATCGTCGAACGCCACCCACTCCGCCGCCGCCGCCGCCGTAGTCGTCGTGTCCTTCAGATCGATCAGCGGCGGCGGCGACTGGCCGTCACCCCCCCTCCGGGCTCCGGCTCGTCGTCGGCGTCGTCGTGGCGCGTGAGGAGGAGGAGCCTCTCGAGTTCCCGGACGTCCTCGTCGCGGACGCGCTCGAAGGCCGGGAGCCCCCGGGCGTTGACGACGCCGAGCGAGCGGCGGAGCTCGAAGTACGACGACAGCTGCGCGCGCTGCTCCGCCGCCTTCCGGAGCACCTTTATCCCCGCCGCGGCGGTCGATTTGGTTTGTCGTGGTCTCGTCGTCGGCGCGGGCACGCCGACGAGGAACCGCGCGACGCCGGTGCATATCTCGCCGTAGACTTGGAGGATTTCGATGAGGGCGCAGTCCATGGCTTCCAGGACGAGGGGCACCTCCATGCCGTCGCGGTACGGGCAGATTTGGAGGAGCAGCTCGAGAAGGAACTGCAGCTTCGTTATTCTCTCGAGGCGGGCGACGCAGTGGTCGTCGCCGTCGCCGGCGATGTCTTCTTCCGCCGCGAGGAGGGTGCGGTAGTCGAGGAAGCGGAAGTAGGCGCGGACGAACGCGGAGAAGGCGGGTGACTTGCCCCGCCCCCGCGGCGCCGAGCGGTCGCGGAAGTCGGCCAGCTCGAAGGGGACGCGCCCGACGCGGGCGGCGCGCGCGCGGCGAGACGCCGGAGCGGAGGAGCATGCCGTGCGCGAGCATCAGGGCCTTGAGCGCCACGGCCCAGCGCCGCGTCCGCGCCGCGCGCCGCCCGAGCGCCCACACGATGGGCCGCACCAGCGACGGCGAGGTCCGCGCCCACCGGAACACCAGCCCGGCGCTCCGGTAGTCCGCCCACCGCTCGTCGTGGCTCGTCGCGCGGATCACCGCCGCCTCCATCTCCCGGTGGTGCCACTGCCACGGCCCGCGCGCCAGGAGCACGCTCCTCCGGTACTTCACGGCCGCGGCCACCCGGCGCCACCACTGCCTGAATGACCGCATCGCCGCCGCCGCCGCCGCGCCCGCCGCCTGACGCCACCGGCGGCCTCCCTCGACGGACGGAAACGTCAATCACAGAAACGGCGGCCAGCAGCTGCTGGCCATGGCCGCGCCCTAACTCAATCCGACCATATCTGCAAACACGAAACCCATATCGCACCTTGTGATCTTCACAAAAATGCGTGACATGAAACTAGGAAAGAGCAATAACCGGCATGCATGCATGATGCATCCATGCATGGCAATCCAAGAACAGGGACGTGGAAAAAAAAAAGGTGATCGTCAACAGCAGCCAGGTCAAGAATTTTCTAACAAGTTCCCTCAAAAAAAAAGAATTTTCTAACATTTGCAAGGCCACGAGCAATCCACGGAGTTTTTAGCAGAATCCTGCAGGACATTGATTTGCTAAATACAGAAAACGTACGAGTTCCGGCCGGCCGGACAGTCTGTACTCTGTAATAACTCTGTATCAACACAGTTCAACAATTGGATGATCATGTGTTGTAGCTGTCGATTTTTGGCAGCGTCGTCTTATTATGCAGAGTTCTGAAAAGGGAAGAGGTGGGGGGGGGGGGGGGGGGTGAGACAATGGGACGGGGGACATATGTCGCGAGCTAGTGGAGCGTACGTACTTCCTCCGTCCCAAAACAAATCTATCTATTATATTATTAAAGGAATAAAAAATGAAGCCTCCACGTTTGCTCTCATAGCCTAAAATTCTCATATTAATCGGAGAAAAATAAAAAATAGAGTCCATATAGAAATACAATTTAGAAATAGATGAAATTCGGAATTAAAAAATAAGGAATATTAGAAGAGGAGACTAGAGTCCATATAGAAATACAATTAGGAAATAACTGAAATTCAAAATTAAAAATAAGGAATATTATAAGTAGAGTATAGAGTCCATATAAAAATAAAATTAGGAAATAACTGAAATTCGAAATTAAAAATAAGGAATATTAGAAGTAAAGTATAGAGTCCATATAGAAATACAATTAGAAAATAATAGAAATTTGGAATTAAAAATAAGGAATATTAGAAGTAGAGTATAGAGTCCATATAGAAATAAAATTAAGAAAAAAATAGAAATTTGGAATTAAAAAATAAGGAATATTAGAAGTAGAGTATAGAGTCCATATAGGAATTTAAAACTAACTAAAATTTGGAATAAACATAATAAAATTAAAAGTAGAGTTTAGAGTTCGTATAAAAATACAATTTACAAATAACTAAAATTCTAAATTAAGAAAAATATGGGAAGAAGAGTTTAAAGTCAATATAGGAATACAATTTAGAAGTAACTGAAATTCGAAATTAAAAATTAAAGAATATTGAAAGATGAGTTTAGAGTCCACATAGAAATACAATTAGAAATAATAAAAATTTATAAATAAAAATAAATAATATTGGAAGAAGAGCATAGAGTCTATATAGAAATACAATTTACAGAAAATTCGAAATTAATAAAAGAAATATTAAAAGACGAGTCTAGAGTCCATATAGGAATATATATAATTTACAAATAACTAAAATTTGATATTAAAAATAATTAATAACTAACACGTATATAAAATACAATATGAATATTACACATTAGTAGTTTTGTAAAGTTATTGCAAAATTTAAAATTATATTGTCATTTTAATATATTTGAATAATATAATGAGAAAACATATATGCTATTATATGAGAGAAAATATAATGATGATAGCCGTGTAATCTGCGCAGGCTATCATGCTAGTTTAATGTAAAAGAAGATATGACCCTATATAACAAATCTGGATAGAAATACAACTATATAAGGGGGTCACATTTTCTTCTAAATTAAGTTTTTTTTAAAGAAAAAAACGGAGTAGAGACGAGCAACGCCCAGAAACCAACGCCTGCTGCTCTGAAATCATTGCGGTCGATACGACGCGGACGCGCAGAGTGGTTGGTCTCTTGAGCTGCTCCACCACAGTGTACAGGAGATTGGTCGATCGCGATCGGTGACTCGACGGACGACGCCATGAGACTACGGGACTACGGGAGCAAGCTTGCGGACGAGGAGCCGAGGAGGACCTCCCGACCGGCCGGGTCCCGGCCCAGTTTCAGATTCACCGCCTGGAAAAAGGCTTTGCGTTTTGCTGGCCGTAGAGACATCGGTACTGGTAGGTGTATGGCAGATGATCATGATGCACGCCGGGAGAAGATCTTTTTTGCCCTCGGTCCCTCTTATTTAAAATAGATCTCATACGGATTTTTGAATTCAAAACATGCTGTGATGAACACGAGCGGCTGAACATTCTGCAACGCCATCCCCTACAGTCAAGGAATATTGGGTGTTGAACTCAAGTCATAAGGTAAAGGAAGAAGACAGGAGGGAATATTTAGGGACTACCTACGTATACAACTTTCAACAGAAAATCGCTCTAAAATCTTTCAAATGGTAACTAGTAATTATAATGTAATTATATTATAACTTATATGTAACTATTATGTACTCCCTCCGTCCCATAATATAAGGATTTTGAGTTTTTACTTGCACTGTTTGGCCACTCGTCTTATTCAAAAAAATTTGGAATTATTATTTTTTTGACTTACTTTATTATCCAAAGTACTTTAAGCACAACTTTTCGTTTTTTATATTTGCACAAATTTTTTGAATAAGATGAGTGGTCAACCAATGTAAACAAAAACTTAAAATCCTATATTATGAGACGGAGGGAGTAAGTGACTAGCTAGGTACACACAAATAGGTGCTAGTAGCTCACTTGGTCTGTTGCAAGTGCGCATGCATGGGAGCGTGTATCTCGCGCGTTTGAACCACAATGCACCTGTATAAAGTCAGTTTTTTTAATTCCTCATTCCACACATGAATCTTAAAGCGTACCAAAATTCAAAACATTTAATCTCTTATTTTTGTCACGAAACCGAATATGTTACATGCCAGTCCCATAATAATATTTTTCTAAAAAAAATCCACTTTTGACGATTCATAAGTTGCTTATTACTATGAACCGTGCTTACTAACATATCCCTTCTTCCGTTCAACCCCAATGGTTTCCCAATGGCACATCAACCTGCTACGTACAGTCTACGCTACGTCATTGGCATCTTTATTTCGTGACCGTAGGTAGTATTACTTATGTAAATGGAAAGGCGTATATATATTATCTTCAATTTTAATAGATGACACCACTGACTCTTGGATATACTTTTGATCATCTATCTTATTAAAAAGTTTACGTAACTATCATTTATTATGTTATATGACTTGATTTATCATTAAAGGTAGGTGCTTTAAACATGATTTATATTTTTATATATTTACAAAAAAAGTTAATAAGACGAATGGTTAAATATGATGTTTAAAAGTCATCAACATCATCTATTAAGAAAGTAGTAAGTATTTCTCTTGTATTATATCTCCCATAGTTAAAAGAGAAGGAAAACAAGTGTCATCCTCTCCAATATGGGGGTGCACGTACCTCAACCTTGCAGAGGAAGTTGCGATCCTCAAAGAAGATGCAAGCAGTGTATCATCAATCATAGTACTGTTTTGTAAGTCAATTACAAATTAACTAAGATCGAACAGCCAAACAGGAGGAGAGAACACAACCTAACATAACAGTATGGCATCAATCATGTCAGATCGATGGGTCGATCGATCGATCGGCTTTAGCTTTACAACATAACACCTACATCAATGACAGCACTGTAGCCATATTAAACAACGGTCGATAGACAGAGGGCGCATATTCTCGATCGGTAGTTCAGCGCCAGTGCATATCACATGCAGCACATTCGCGGATGCGGCGCGGGCGCATGCATAGATCAGCTTTCTTCCAGCTCCACCACACCATCTATCTCTCCCCTCGATTCCTAGCTATAGCTTGAGCTAACTACAAACCTCTGCTTTAGGCTTTAGAGCTCATGTATAAGTATATATCTTAGCTGCAGCAGCATTCGCATGCATCACAAGCCACACACTGCACGCACAACTCGATTCAGAGGCATCTTATTCTTATCTGATCGAGATCAGCAGCTCACTCACTCGCTGCATCCGCACGCACGCCTCGGTTCTGCTTCTGCATGCTATCTTGTGCCATTCACCTGGTCTCTACCAGTCTACCTCTCGATCTGCACCCCTCTAGCGCTAGTGGCAAACTTGATCAATTTGATCACCTTTCACTCTCTCACAAGGGACGTACGAGTAGTAGTACGTGCGACGCAGGCAGGAGCAGTAGGAGCAGTAAATATCGCTTTCTGCATATCTTTCAGTGCTAGGCATGAGATGAGACGGTGGTGGTGGGTTCAGAGCAGACATGGCCAGCAGCAGCAGCAGCAGAGGGGCTACACTACTGATCTGGCCGATGATCGAGGCAGCAGCAGCAGCAGACAACCGGAGACCCGGCCATGGTTGCACTGAAAACCACGCAGTACTCGTCCCCCATCTGTTTCACCGCTCATTACTGTAGCAGCAGCGGCTACCGCTTGTTTCGGCAGGCCGAGAGAGGCTGAGCGCGTTGTGTTTGTGCGTGTTGTTTTGGACTGCTTGCGCCATTGCTGACCGGTCACAGTACATGGCTGGGAGCTTTGAGATTTTATCTCTAGTGATCTTCTCTTTTTCTTTTCTTTTCTTTCCATAGCTTATTGTACGTCCTTGACTCTCTCGTTTCAGACCTTCAGTGTCCAGCAGCTCGCTGTCTCCTTAGACCCGGTCCTCCCGGCCCGCTCACTTCCAAGCTCCAACACCATTGTTGCTTCCTTTTCTCCTTCCTCCAGCTAGCTCAAACCAACACCAATAATAGGCCATTGTTGTGTTCAAAATGTTTGCTGATAAGTGATAACTAATTAAATACCTAAGCTGCTCTAATACTAGTATACAGTTACATAGCTCAGATTGAATCCACTCTCTACTTTATCCATACTTCCAGAGGAAGAAACTGAAAGGTAGTAGTGTTCTAGCAAGGATCCAATATAGCATCGTCGAACAAGTTGTTGTGAATTATGTCACCCGTTTCTTGGTACATGACACTTTACAATGGCATATCATCAACTCTCCACTGCCCTCCGTAATGCACTAATGCTGTCTCAGGAAAGTCCAATGAGAAGCAAACAACAAAAAGATTCCATGCACGTCACGATTAGCAAGCTCTGCTTAGCTTTCCGGCCGGCAAGACACAAAAAACACTAGCTAGCCTAGCAGCATATGCAGCGTCTAATTACACCACACGATCTCGTCGTCTTAATTTGCTGGTGAAATGGAACGTACAAGAAGAGATTCGATCAGAGGTAGACGAAGAGATGGCGCGTTTCGCGAGCTAGCTGGGCTGGACTGGATTCTTCTTTGGCTACATGATGCCCATGCTGTTAGCGTGCTGTAGGCGACGCCGCGTGGCGTCGACGACGTCGAGGTGCTCGTCGGCGTCGCCGCCCTCGGTGACGACGGAGGAGACGTAGCTGCAGGCGACGTCGGAGCTCATGGCGGCCGGTAGTGGCGCCCCCGCCGCCGCGGCGCGGAACTTGTGGCGGCAGCTGAAGCAGGTGATCTGGAGCAGCGTGGCGTTGACTTGCCGCACGGCGTGGTCGCGGAGCTCGTGGGCGCGGCTCAGCTCCACCTGCGCCTGGTGCCGCATGCGCCTGGCGGTCGCCAGCTCCTGCTCGGCGAGCTCCACCTGCCGCCTCGCCTGCGCGCGGGCCTCGCCGGCCGCCTCCTTCTCCGCCATCGCCTGCCGCAGCTGCTCCCGCGCCTGCTCCTTCGCGGTGGCCGCGGCCGACGCCTCGTCGCTTGTCCCGGCCACGCCGCGGCCGATGGAGAGCTGCAGCTGCGTGGAGGCGTCGTTACCCTGAGAGACACCCGTCGGGTGATGCGCCGCCGCGTAGAAGCACGCCCCCATCCCGCCCGGAGCGGCGGCGGCGCCACCCGCGTTGAACGGCGGCATGAGCTGGAGCTCGAGGTTGTGCGCGCCAGCGCCGCCGCGGTAATGATCGTACGACGGCGGCGGCGGCGACGGCGCCATGTCGAACCGGCCGCGGAAGGCGGCGGCCTTGGGGCTCGGCATCGCGGGCGCCCCGGCCCCGGGCCAGGCGACGGGGCTGGCAACCACGTCGCTGGACGGGCTGGTGCTCGACGCGGTCCGCGACAGCGACACCGCCGCCGGCGCCTGCAGGTCCAGCTGCTTCTCCTGCTCCAACACCGCTACGCCGCCGCACGCCGCCGTCGACACGTTCCCTCCCTCCGCCACCGCCGCCGCCTGCCCGCGGCTGGCATTGCACGTGTCCTGGTGCTCGATGAAGCTCTCCACCCTTCTCACATCAAACAAATTAATCAACAACACATCAGTACGTACACAAACTCGAACGGGAAGAACGCATCGACGAAGCCAACAACGGCGAGCGAGACAACGAGAGCAGGGAGAGAGAGAGAGAGACTTTATTGTATGTGAGAATCGATTTATGTCGCTGCCTGCACAGGGGTCCAAGCTCCAAACTCCAAAACGATATTTGGATCTACGTAACGTGAACGCCGGCCGGTGTTGCATGCGCGCGCGCGAGTGGCAACAACGCAAGTTGCCAAGCACGGAGAACGCCGCCCTTTGAGCTAGCTTAGCTTGTCAGGACTCAGGCGGCGAGAGAGTCTGCGCCACTCGGCGCCCTTTCCCCGCGCATTGATGCCGCGCGCGGCAAAGGCAGGCGAGACACGCGCGGACGCGCGCCGAGCGAGCCAGCCAGAGACATGAGGGGGAGCAGCCGCGCGCTGCTGAAACAAATGCGCGAGCAGGTGGTGGACGCGCGCGCTGGCTACTCGCTCACTCTGACGCAGAGCGTGGTGTTTCCCCTCGGGAATTGCGCACCGATCCGCCACAATCATGGCCCCGAAAAAACATCCCAAAAAGAGAGAGAAAAAACTTTGAAAAAAGCGAACCGAATCAAGAACTTGCGAACTAAAGAAAAGGAGAAGAATTAAAAAAACGTTTTACGCGGTGGAAGAGTTGGGTTTACCGGGAGAAGACGCGGCCGCAGTCGCAGGAGTGGCCGCGGGTGCCGCAGGTCTTGAGGTGGGCCTTGTAGTCGGAGTGGACGGCGTAGGCCTTGGAGCAGCGGGCGCACGCCCACTGGCGGTGGCCGCTGTGCTTGCGGCGGAAGTGCTTCTTGATGCCGACGAGGTCGCCGAGCGCGTGGGACGGGTCGTGGTGGAGGCACGTCGGCTCCGGGCACACGAACACCCGCTTCCTCGCCGCCTCGCCGGCCTCCCGCTTCAGCAGCTTCCACGGCACCTTGTGCCGCCGCCGGTGCATCTGCAGGTTCTGGTCTCGCTGGAACCCCTGGTTGCAGATCTCGCACACGTACCGGTCCGACTCCAGCAGCGTCCTCGGCGACAGCGACACCACCTCCGCGTCCGGGTCTGCACCACCACCGCCGCCGCCAAGCGCCGTTTGGTTCCATGCACCAGCAGCAACCAACGAACCCATCCATATCATTTTTACCATCGCCATTGCCGCGCCACACAATTGCATGCAACAAATCTATCCTGCCATCTACTACCAATAATAATTGGATGTACTCGCATGATGATATCTGGGGCGGCGCGTCTCGGCGCTTAGCTTAATTACCTGGCGTGCCGGCTGGCCGTCGCTTCTTCTTCGCCGAGCCGGCGGAGGCGGTGACGACCTGCAGCGACCGGAACGGCTCCGGCGTGGTCGCCTCGTCCGGCGGCGGCCCGGCCGTCGTCGGGGCGCAAGAACCCAACATGGGCGGCACAGGAAGAGGCAAAATAATCCCTCTTTTTTTTTTCCTGTTCTTGTCTGATCACAAACTCTCAAACGATGTGAACAGAATGCATTGCACTCGTTCGTTCTATATAGAGGACGATGAAGAACAACAAGAGATCGATAGGCAAAACAATAAACTGGAGGGAATGGGAGTACTATAATATACTACTCCTACCACCATGAGCTTGCAAGGAATCAAGAAGATGTGAGAGAGGGAAGAAGGAAGAAAGGGGTCTTGGAGTTGGCTTTTGTGGGCTGCTACAGAGACAACTCCAAAGGAGGAGAGAGAGAGAGAGAGAGAGGATGCAGCTTTCCACCGGCTTTAGGTTTTAGCAGCTTTCTTTGGGGTTATATGGGGAGAAGGAGGGAAGGAGAGCTAGAGTTGGTAAGTACTTCTGAGGGTTGTGTCTTAATTGCCTTTCAGCTAGGACAGGAGGGACTGGCTGGCATGCATCTCAATAAATAAAGGCATTTTTGGAGCAAGGAAAAGGAGTTTACACAAACACACAATGATCCTATAGATATGGGTGAGGATAGATGGATGGATGGGTGCATAATGGATAGATGGTGTTTGGGTAGGAGGATTAGATGGAAGCTTGCAATTGTTGGCTAGCTAGCTAGGAGTAGCTATTACCAAGTCAGTATGCACAAAACAACAAATGCTATAAAGGAAAAAAAAAAGCAAAGAGAGAAAGTATACTAATACTCTGACATTGGACAATTGTATGAGCCTTTGAGGTATCCTTTTCAAGGAAGAATCTGAGATGGCAAAACTAACTGCTACATCAGGTATTAAAGTCCTGTTAAGTAGGTTAGATTTCAGCAAGAGAATTTAATCTCATACTAAATTACAAAATGAGGTAATTCCTTTGTGCAGCATGTGCAGTGTGCATCAGGAATTGTGTCTATAAAAGACGGTGTTGCCACAAGGAATTGTATCCCTGATAGTTTTATCTCCTGATATTTGTTAGTGAGACGAATTAAATAATTAATTTGGCTGTTTTGGTTCCACAAAAATGTACTAGGGCACTGTAAAGTACTCTTAAAAGTGGCCACTGTAAAATTGTTGCCACAAGGACTTTTAGGTGGGTAGATCCACGTGCATGGCTTGTACTAATAATATATGTGATTCATAGCGTATGTACCCCCTACATACTCCTATTATAATTAAGTATTTATGTTCTTAAGGCCCTGATTTAATTAGTCTTTTTTTCTCACATCGTGATTAGCACCTAGATTATGCTAACTGGATCTTTGTCATTCTCCTAGAAAGGATTCGGTCGAGCCTGGAAGGAGAATGATTGATTTTGGAAGCTTATTGTGCATTTGATTATTAATCGCCCTGTTTGTCTGATTAAGATAGCGTACTCAACGATGCCAGTTAAGTAGGAGTATGTTTCAGTTGCTAGGCTCCAAATGGAGTGTTTTCTAGATGTACGAGATAAAGGATCGATGCATATGGCCAAGTACGTACTGTTTGATCGTAGTGGATCTAAAATATATTCATCGACATAGTCGTATATATATAAAATACAACCGTATTCATAAACAAAATAGAAAAATGAGTTCTGTTTTTAGAAAAATTAGTTATATATAAATACACTTATATATATACTGCTTTAACAAACATTAGTGGTAAAGTGAGTGGTGAATCTGTCACTGCCCCAACCAACTCTCTCTAATTTTTTGAAGGTAAAAACATGAGATATGTAAGTGATAGCAAAAACAGGTTGATGATGTCCCTTTTTCAAATTACGTCGCAACACACAGGTAATATATATTAGCTAGTATTTTCAAACATTTTCTGGCAGCTGACTTTGTCTTTTACTAGTATTAAAGGAAGGTCTAGCCGGTAAAAAAAAAGAGTTGTTTTTCATTGGTCTTTACTGATAGCAGAATTAATCAATGTAAATTAATTATATTTTTTAATCTAGTGGAAATGTATTTGTACTGCCACCTTAACTACTAGTAATGGAATATATTTTTTTTCTGTGTGATAAAACTCATAAGTCGATGTTTAAGTTCATTTTTACCGATACTAATGTTGGTAGTAGAATATTATCAGGAGAGAGTATCGGAACATTGTACAGATATAAAGAAGGTACATCTCTCCCTAGTTGAAGTTCTCCTCCAAGATAGTTCCTCCGTTTTAGGTTATAAGACGATTTGACTTTGGTCAAAGTCAAACTGTTTCAAGTTTAACTAAGTTTATAGACAAATATAGTAATATTTATAATACTAAATTTGTGTCAGCAAATCAATAATTGAATATATATATTTTCATAATAAATTTATCTTGGGTTGAAAAATGTTACTACTTTTTTCTATAAACTTGGGCAAACTTAAAGCAGTTTGACTTTGACCAAAGTCAAAACGTCTTATAACCTGAAATGGAGGGAGTAAAATATGCAACTCTCAGAGCCTTCTATATATAATAAGGCAACTTTAATTTGGCTACAATTATTTCATTATATTTATGTTCTCCAAGAGTCCAAGTATTGTTTCAACAAGTAGTAATTGTAGAAAATCTAATCTATAGATAATTTGTGGTGGCTAATTGATGCGGTGCCCCAGGAAGATTATGGAGATCTCATCTCCCTGGGGCGACACAAGAATCGAATGACGTTGGTCTATAGGGCTCCGCTACCATGTAGAAAATCTAATCTATAGATAATTTGTGGTGGTTAATTGATGCGGTGCCTCAGGGTGATTATGGAGATCTCATAATAAAGGAGAGTCAAGGGATGACACAGAAGGTGACACAGGCACCAGGTGGAGGATCGTCCATCAGATATGCAAACGATGATGGTGAGTCAAAGAAGATGAAGGAATCTTTTGATGGACGATCCTCCACCTGATGCCTGCGTCATCTTCTGTGTCGTCCCTTCACTCTCCTTTATATCATGTGGAAAAATCTAATTGTTGTATTTTGGTGTTTTGTGATCTATCACATCGACCCTCTCATAGGATATATATAGGAGTACATAGGGGATAGAGATTTGGAGTACAATACAATTAAGAGTAGATTTATCTCTAGGACTCTATCTTATCTCTATAATTTATATTTGACTCTTATCTCTAACTAACATATTTATAATTCTAACAGTAATGTGATATATATTAAATCATATGTGTATTATATTAACTGAAGCTTTGGGATAGAATGTGACTGATGCCAGAGCAATGGATATGATCATAAATCGATCTAGCCAAGGAAAAAAAACATAAATAACAAAGTCATCCCTAATTATTGCATTGGTAAATTGCTAATTTACTCTTAATAACAAATTATTGATATCATGAGCACCGGAGAATCACTCGTGTTAAAAAGATTTCAAGCCCTAGATTTCGCATCTGTCACAGTCTTAAGATCAATGCATATGCATGCGTGTGTGCAAAATTACGTGCACAAGTACGTTCGTTTATGTATGGTGGTGTACATGGTGAGTCTATGGACACATTGCATTTCACTCCAAAAGTACAAGGAAAAACAAGAGCATCGAGTAGCCTTTTTCCCTATATGTACTTGCTCATCATGCATGTGACAGTGGAAAGGCCTGTTGAATTTCTAACTTGGTTTAGCTTTTAAATGATATGTAAAACGACATAAATTATTAGTACGTACGTAAAAAATAATTATTAATTATTACAAACTTTAACAATGGTATATTTGATTGTTAAAAGAAACTTATATGTAAAAAGTTTTTTTTTAAAAAAATACCATCATTTAACAGGTTGAAAAACAATGCTAACAGAAAACGAGAAAATTATAGTTTGGAGTCAAGAAAAGAAAGAGGTCTAAGTCTAGTTAGCGATTTTAAAGACAAGATGTCCCTTTAATTCTTCAAGCAGAGAAGGACATTAGAACCCAACTTAAAAGAGAGAACAGTAAAGTTGGTACAATTGCTATTGTCACCAACTACTATTGGTAACACAGCATATGCTTTTGAAAGTTTGGAAGTTCTTTCAGGATAGTCTTAATTGGAGTGTCTGTAATTTTGTTCGCTTCACTCTTGGATTCTCTCTTGTCGGCAACATACTACCATACTTGCAGAGAGCAAGGGACTGAAAGTTTATACCCGTATGAACTACTACTTGTACAACGATCTGCAACATAGGTAACTCGTACAATAACTTCTGTCAGATCAACTAGAGACAATGGTTATTAAGACGGCCAGAGAATTATGAGGTTGCTGAGCTGCAGTGCCAGGTACAGTTGCCCCCAGAATATGCAGCTAGCGTGTTCACGCATCTGTACATATATATTTCGTCGCATTTCGTTTCGGCAAAAATGATTTTCAGGACAGCAACGTTCCAACGTTTTATATATCGATATGCAACTTTTTTCAAGGATCTTAATGCAACCTTTAGTTATGGCAACATAAACTGGAAGGCTAATTGGCGTATCTTTCTTTGATAGATATTGATTATATTTTCAGACTGGCACCGAAATTCAGAGATGGCACATGTTTTAATTTCAGTCAGTAGCCAGTACTAGCAGTTCACTGAAATGATTGCTGCTGCTACCAGTAGTACTCCTACACTAAAGCTGCCTCGTCACAAGTAGAAGGAAACGAGACGGCCAAAAACTCAATGGCAAAAAAGAACTCATCAGCGATGCATACTTCGCGGTGAAAAGTTGCCGGTTGTGACGACGAGATCAGCGACTGCTCTCGCTGTAAAAGTCTGGCTGGATTCATACAGCAGACAGAGTAGTGTGGTTTGACTGCCTCTTCGTGTGTGACGTCTCATGGATTGACCATACAATCCATGGATCTGTACCAGTACTTGCAAAATCTACAGGGCCAGCTACACCCTGAAGCTGATCGATCGATCGATCGATCCATGCAGCTGGGCTAGTAGTAGCTACAGAAAGATGAAAAGATTGGTGAAGGTGTAGTACAGAACAGTGGGTATAATCAGGAGCAAAACGGCAAGCATGTCAAGCCGTGTCCCAGTGTATTCTACTATACTACTGTCTGGCAGGCACACTGCTGTGTGGAGCTGTGGAAATGAGGACAAATGTTAGACTGTGGCGCCATTATTTTTCATGCTTTATAACTGCACACGGACAGGAAGGCGATGAAGCTTTTGGCCTTTGGGAGAGATGGATACAGGGGAGAAAAACAATGGAAGGATCGGTGAGCCATAATCTCATCATCCAGCCGTGAGACATCTCGTTGTGGGCTTGTGGCTCTCTGAAACTGACCGAACGGCGCACAAAAGTGGCTAATCTAAGCTCGGCACCGTGCCCACACCAATGCCCAATGTCTCTGCATGCATCTGAATGGTTGTATATACAGCTAGCTATTGTATCTGAAGAAATAAAAGTTTTCTTGGGTGATCAACATACTGACGACCATTGCGGTTTCAGAAAAGCTACTAGTAATCCTTGGTACTACTATGCTTTATACGTACAGATCGAGACCAAGAACTGGAGCTCACGCACGAACTAAAACTGAAACAGATCTCGACTGATTGATTGATTGATTGAACGACCGATCGGGCCGACAGACATTGAGCCACTGTGTGATGTTTGGTAATGCCAAAGGGAATGTGAGGGCCCATTCACCGTGGAGAGAGAGAGAGAGAGAGAGAGAGAGAGAGTTGGGAAGGGTAACGCAAGCAATTATTCCCGGCAACCGCTGTTCCACACATGCATAAAGGGGAAGAGGCTGGCTTAAGACCAAAGGAAACCTAAATGCATCGTTAAACAGGGTTGCTTTGCTGTTAATTCTGATTTAACGTCCATGCTCTCGGCATCATGGTGCTGTCTCCTCCATATTCGCCCCGTATTTAATCCGACCAGTTGAGATTGTATAAACTCCAGTAACAGGAACAAAAACGGTCGGAAAACAGGCTCGATCATTTCTCAGAAACCGAACCGAGAATGATAAAGTCGAAAACGAACGGTGTTATAAATATCCAAAAATTGAAAACAAAATTATATGGACGAGAACATGCCGATATCCATCGGAAAAAATAATTAATGATAGAAGCATCGATCTAATAACATACATGTGCATTGCATTGTTGCAATGGATCGGGTCCATAGGACTTATTAGAATGTGTCGGAAGTGTAATACTCTACTGATCTAACTGATTTTTGTTAACCGTTTATTTTTTTTTCTTTTTATGGTGATTCATGCTGCGCACGAGGTGGGGAGAAGCGGATGAACAACTGACTTTAAGTAGTAGAGTTGTGTAACTCAATATGACTACGTAATATGACCACATAAATTTAAACTTATACTATGTAAAATTAGGTTACTCAAATTAGGTATCTGGGGTCTCAAATATAGAGATTTTCAACCTATCAAAAAAAACTCCATATGCAACCCTCCTTTACTACATACTGCTCCGCCCATGCTTATCACCAGATATATTCTGACCTTGCTGTCATATATGTAGTACAGTACTACTACCCAGCATTGATTTACATGAAAACGTGACAGGTACAATATATACATGTTTTTGGAGGCATACTAGAGTATGTGTTGTATTGGCATTAAATAGCAGTTAATAGTAAGCTCTCTGTCACTAGCTGCTGAAACGGACCTAAGGTCCGTATTGTTAACCTGGACGATCGACGCATGGATCCAATGCAACATGCGTCGACGCATTGGATCCAGGTCTTGTTTGTAAGGTTGTTTTTGGCTACAAGTTAGTTTTAGCCAAATGCACTTAATTAAGCTAAGTTATGGGCTATTATAATAGAAATTAAAAAAGCAATTTTATGATAAGACTTTCCTACTTTTACCTTGATCTTAAAAACAAATTAAGCTAGTGATGTAAACAATAAATTAATCCAAAAACTAAGTTCTTAAATTAAATTGGTTGTAACACAAAACCATGTGACCACCAAGCAAACCTTAAGATGGAATATGAATCTTCGCTCTACTTATTCAGTGATTCAGGGTCTGTTCGGCTGCATTTCTTTTGACTGTGATGCATCCTACCTAACCAGTATTGTCTGTGTACGGTTGCAGCAGAAACGACTAACATTGCAGTGCAGCCAAATAGAGACTCAAACAATATATCTCACTATTATATGAGATACAATAACTTTCTACTATTTGACATGTAACAATATTAGAGCTAACTACATGTAAATATTATTGACTTTAATGACTGCTTGAAGCAACGTTAACATATTATATGTAAACCGGTGATTCATGGTACTATCTTGACAACTTTGTTGGCTCCACCACTTGAATAGATGACGTCCTATTATGATGTTACATTTCAGACATTGGCAACAAGCAGTGTATATCAAACAGTACATGGGATGAAATCTTATGGAGTGTTAAATAAATTTATTTGAATATATACATGTATGGAGTGTTAAATATAGATAAAAATAAACTAATTATATATATTGCGTGTAAATCACGAGACGAATCTTTTAAGCCTAATTACGCCATGATTTGACAATGTGGTGCTATAGTTAACATTTGCTAATGACGGATTAATTAGGCTTAATAAATCCGTTTCACAGTTTTCAAACGAAATCTGTAATTTGTTTTGTTATTAGACAACGTTTAATACTTTAAATGTGTGTCTGTATATCCGATGTGACACTTCCAAACAAAAATTTTTGCCAACTAAGGCTGTGTTTAGTTCACACCAAAATTAGAAGTTTGGTTGAAATTGAAACGATGTGACGGAAAAGTTGAAAGTTTGTATGTGTAGAAAATTTTTGATGTGATGGAAAAGTTAGAAGTTTAAAAAAAAACTTTGGAACTAAACACGGCGTAAACCGGGCCTAAGTAGTAGGGACGATCTCTCGCTAGATTGGTGTGAAATGGTGATGGGTCCTCCCACTCACATGCCAGTACATACGTATACGCGCGCATGCAGCCAAAAGTTAGTTCCTCGTTTTGCAACATCTACTACAGTGCCACAGTACATATCCAATCTATTCCTCGCTTCAGTGCAAAGATTTCTGCAGGATGGCCGTGGACATGCATGCATATATATACTGAACATATATAGCCACATAGGTAGAGTTCGTAGTATACACTACTATATGTAATACGTACGTGCAGGCGTGCACTATACGCCGTACATCCTCATCAAAAATTAAATGGCGAAAGAACCGATAGTAAGTAAACTCTCCCTCCGTTTTATAATATAGCAACCTCATATCGGATATGACATATTTTAATACTATGAATTTAAACACGTCTTAATTTTCATATTTTAAAATGGAGTTAATATAAAGCCAATGCATCCATGTCGTCCCCGGTCGCTTTATCACTAAAGGCGATCGCCGAAGATGAATATATACGCATAAAAAGGCAGCCGCATCGATCTCGTTCATACTTCTCACCAAAAAGAAAACAAAAAACACCGATCTCTTTCAGGGATTCGATCGCCGATCGTCTCTGCCATTCGCCCGTTCCAAAAGCGTCCACAGATTCACCGAGAAGCTAACCACCCATGCATCACCCCCCATGCACGCATGTGCTCGCTTCATGGCGGCCGCGGGTGTCCGTACGCCAATGGGGGGCGGTGAGTGATCGATCAGCCATGGCGCCGCACGTTGCCTCCACCGAGAAAAAAGGCCAGCGCCGGCGAGATGATTCATGATTCCGCCGTTACGCGCGCCACAAATCCTAATCATTCTTCGTCTCGGCTCGGTTGGCAATTGGCAGGTTTACAAAACCACGTCGTTATTGTGATTATCATGCACGGTAATCTTTTCAATTTTTGAAATTACGGTATGTCTTGCGATTACCGCGCGGTTTTCGCGGTAACCACTTTACCACGGGATCTGATAACTGCACCAAAAACGGTAGGAGGAACCCTTTTCACACACGAAAATCTCTCACTTGCTCTCTTGCATTTCTGCTTGTTTTATTAATCCCCATCCCCCAAGAGATCCTGTCGACCTGATCAGGCCTAGCTAGAGCCACACGATTAATTAAGCTTGATCCGTACATCTGAGCCTGTACTAGTACTACTCATCTGGCGAATTTTTCGACCAAGGGGATTAATAATGCGACGCGTACATTGCCGTACCACAGCGGCGATGATTTGCCTAGGAATTTAGGGCTTTGTGTGTGCGCCACACTGCCACTCAAACATGGGCATATACAGTGAAGATCTGAGATAAGATCAGCCGTATATATATGTTGGCTTGGCAGTTTATTAATTTCCTAGTCGATGTTGATCAGTTAGCTAGCATACATTCTAGCAAGACAAGCTGCAAGATGGGAAACTGGGCACGGACGATGGATCATGGAGCATGTGCCTAGCTTTGGCAACTGCAGAGTGTGGTAGTGAAGCAACAAGTGCATGCCATGCTTTGGCACGTACATGTAATGTAATGTAATGTAAGCCTGGGTGGCCGGCTAGCTAGTTGTGGTCCTGCAGTTCTCAGTGCGTGCGTGCCCATGATCATCTGTAGTTCTGCGGCTTGTGTCTTCTTTTGTCCTAGCTGGTTCTCTGCTCCATTCTCTCTATCTACATCTCTCTTTTTTTTATGTATATATATGAGGGATAGTTGGTTCACTGTTCCCATACTACAGTATATTATACGGCATGTTGCGCCTAGAATGTTTTGGCGCATTGAAGAAAAACACTGAGAAAACAGAAAACATTGATTTGTCATATATACTTGGCATCTATATGACTCAGTTTGTTAAGATATTTTTGTTCTATATGTCTTGGAATCCTTAGCCAGAACAGTGGACTCTTTGGGTTATACGGTAGGAATGTAGTCAATTTTACATAGTTCCAATTCTTGTAGGATTTGACATTATTCGTCCAACTGGCAATAAACACACAATTTTACATCTTCATTTTTTTTCCCATCATGTGAGGTTTGGACTGCTATACCCTGCCACCCATCTATTTGCGGAAATAACGTTATGGATCAGATATATTTTAAATTCATTCAAATTAACTTTATCACATCTTCCTTTCCACAACTACCAGTTGCTCCTCCGAGCCTCCACCCAACTTTGGCTTGTTCGGCTAATTAATCCCTCCCTGAAAATTGAAGGAAATTTGCGGAGAGTTGTGGAATTAATCTCTTCAATCCCCTACAATTTCTTTCCCCAACTGAGGATTTAGCCGAACAAGCCCTATATATCTTTAGCCCTCGATGCCCGGTCTTCCGTTCCACATCCGTTGCCCACCATACTGTATGGCTAGCTTCGACAGCACAACCACTACATCACCTTTACTATTGCCACTCTATCTTACACTCTCAAAACTAAGGAAACTCCCGTGTTCTCTTCACCCAGCCTTAGGAATTTGACTGTGTTTACAAAAGGTTTGAGTTTCCTAATGATTCACAATTCCCCTTTTCATGAGAAAAATACTACTACCTCTATTTTTTAATAGATGACGCCGTTGACTTTTTCTCACATGTTTGACCATTCGTCTTATTCAAAAATTTTATACAAATGTATAAGATATAAACCACACTTAAAATACTATGAGCGATAAAACAACTCATAATAAAATAAATTATAATTACGTAAATTTTTTGAATAAGACGAATGGTAAAACATGTGAGAAAAAATTAATGACGTCATCTATTAAAAAACAGAGGGAGTATCTTTCTGTAATCAATAAGAGGATCAGTATGTGATTCCAAAACGAGGAAGAAAATTGCAGATCTATTTCTATCAAGTGATTTTACGATCCTTATGAGGTAGTATCAAGAGGGATTTTTTTATTATAAAATTAAGCACCTTCTAGTACTTATACCAAATTGTAGACTAGAAATTATGGTATCTCTCGATATTTTCATATGCAACGTAAAATTTCTCATTATTATTTGAGTAAATTTTATAAAACTAGAGGCATTTTAATCAAACTATCGCAAAACTATATTTGAGATTGATACTATATCACAGACTACATATTTAATATTAAAATCATTACAATACTACATATTTCAGAGTTTAAATCCTAGCACTACTATTATGTTGAGACTATAATCGTTCTAGTTATACAATTAAATTAGTGCTAAACTTATAGTTTTATGATAATTTTGTTACTAAATATGTAGTCTTGTGATACTTTTTGAATCTATAATTTTGTGATAACTTTAGTGCTAAACCTTTTTGTGATTCTACATCCTATAATCTAGATTATAGTTTTACGATAGTTTGATTAAAACAGCTATAGTTTTATAAAATTCACTCTTCTTATTTCATATAGCAAACCCATGATGTACATACTATAGGTTAGTACTAGTACTGCTTTGCATGCATGAGGACGTCTGTGCAAAGATCTGTTCTTGCTGCGGATGCACGTTGGGCTGGGTTTGCTTTTGGCTAGGTCGGTGGTAGCACCTTAGGCTTTTCCGTCCAACGATGGGCCTACAAACTGTGTCTGTGTATGTATGTGTAATAGAAGCCAACTTGACACAATTGAGACAGACAAGAATGATCCAACCCCTATGCTTTTCTTTTTTATGCTAGTCCTCCAACTTACTCAAGGACCACAAGGACAAGGTTACAAAGTTAAAATGGAGTACACTCTAGTTGGTTGAGTCAGCTCATTCAGGCACAGAAAGAAATGAGCAATAGTAACCCAGAAAGTGCCCTCATTAGAAGTATATTATTTCAGTTCTACCCTCCTGGATGTTAAGTCAAGATCTGGACAGCCTAATTTACTCTCTTTTGTCCTAAGAATTTGTCACAAACCATTGACTGCTAGCGGATTTAAGTGTGCACTGTGGGAAATTGAATGCTAAAAATTATGGCAAGCTAGGGGGCTGCTACGGCATGATTAGCCTCTGTCTCATTCCAAAGCTTTAGTTACACTGCATACGGTCGGTATATGCGTTAAATGCATACGAAATAAATTATTCAGTACATCTGTACTCCGTACAAATTTATTCCGGAATTAACATGAACACTGGTGCCATTACTCTTGATCGCATTTACTATACGTACGTTAGGAGTACATGAATGGCTGAGATCACTGAAGTGCCACTCCCATATAAAGTAATCAGGGTTTAATCAAAGGAGAGAGTTCTATGCTTCTGAGAAACGTACTCCATAGGTGGACAGGAAGCATGCAAATTGCTATGGAGTGCTGTAGAAGCATGAGCATATTTCAGGGGCATGTGATGAAATTTTTATCTCTCCCTCTCTCTTTTTTCAATTTTGCCTGCAGATTAAAGGAGTTAAGTAGTGGATGGTTCCTAAATTGTGCATGTGCATCATATAGGTCTCTGGATTTCAAAATGCATTTTTATCCCTGAACTTATTTTGGGTGTTATATAGATCCAAACGGATTGTAATCCGCTCCATGCACTGACGTGGCATGCCACGATGGCATCTACGTGTCAGTTAGACCATCAATCACACATATATAAAAAAATAAAAAAAAACATATCTTCTCCTTTCAGGTAGAGAGAAAAAAATTAAAAATAATTTTAAGGTAGAGATAAGAAAATATTTTTTATTTTATTTTTCCTAGACGTGTGTCCGAGTAACATGTAGGCGCCCTCGTGACATGGTACGTCAGTGTATGGAGCATGTTGGAGCCCGTTTAGACCTATATAGCACTTAAGATAAGTTCGTGGACTCAAAAATGCATTTGAGAATTTATGGACCTAGGTGACTTACTCGTAAAAGTTTAAGGATCGTTCGTGCACTTCATTCTTAATTAAATATTATAGACTCTAAGGTTACTTTCTCAATCCACCAAAGAGTGCGAGCTCTACCGTTTCGCTTATACTTATTTATTTGTACATTTTATTAACAAATAGAAATTAATTTATGGGTAAAAGTTTTTTATATATGAATCCATAGTGATTCACAAGTTAATGTTGCAAAATAAACTACGATGAAAAAACATAAAATCAGCTTAAAAATTAAATTTGAAAATTTAAATTTTGAGTTATAAGTATAAGTATTAGTGAAACGATGGGTTTGTCAATTTCACGTAATTACCCTGTAAGAAACTATTACTCCTATAAAATTATTTGGGTGCCCTATTACAAGGTGTTGGTATAATTTACCTAGCGCCTACTTTACTAGTACTACTACTCTCTATAAATTAGAACTGCAATCTGTGTGACAAATTTTAAATACAATAATTATATATATATATTTTTAACAGAGGGAGTATCTAAACCATGCTAGCTATGCTTTTAGAAAATCCGTACTTTTAAAAATTATGGCACGAATAACTCGTGACTCCGTAGGCTAAAACGAACAGGGCTGTCTCTCTCATGCATGCCATTTTGGCCACGAGCATGCAGATCAAGAGTGACAAATACTGTTGCTGAGCAAAGGTGCTAACGGGGTCAGATCTGTGCTCAGCTCCTATATTTGTCGCTGTTGCTCAGTTGCTGAAATAGTAAGGCATATCCGCTCGGCTCGCCCATGTCAAACCAACCAACCAGCCAGCGCCACGGTAGTACACATCACAGTGGCACCCGTAGCCATCGGCACATCGCTGGGCCGGCGGCGCCCCGCGCGCAGAGACATTCGCCCGGCGCGCGGCACGCTCCAATTTCCAACGCGGCTCTTGCTCCCCCCTCCCGCGTCGACACGCTCCCCGCCCCCGGCGCACGTACGCACTCTCCTGGCGCCTTGCTTCTCTTGTTCGGTTGCTGCCGCTCGCGTGGTGGTAGCAGCCACATGCATGCATATCATACCGCGCGGGGGCAGCAGCCCGGCACGTACATGTCACAGGGCTCAATAATTCCCAGGGCGTTCGCGGTGCGCCTCCGTGGCGTTCGGTCTCGACCAGCCACGCATGCGTCTCGCATTATCAACCTAAAAACCGTGGAGCTAAACTTGATCACGCGTTCTTTTGTCAGGTTTGGCAGGTATTTGTCAGAGCGAGACGAGAAACAGGTCGAGCAACGCGTTGGGAGGGTGTAGCCCCGTGCTTCGTCGCCCTCAAAGTGAAGGTGCGAACCTGTCGGCGGGGTGGCGTCGACAGCCTGGGGAGAAAGGAAAGATGGCGGCAGAGGAGGAAGAGACGGTGGCAGATGAAGAGGTGGCAGCGGATATGGTGCCTAACCTCGTTGTCATCCCCGTTTCCTGCCGCTGACCTCGTCGTCGTCCTCCGCTCCAAGCCGCCTCGGCCTGTTCACAGCAACAGTAGCTCGACGACGGTCTCCTCGACCCATCCATACCGGTGCGGTCCAACATCGGAGAAGGGAGAAGAGCTCGAGCTTGTCCCGTACCTCCAAATTTGCTACGCCGAACTGGGGAAGAGAGTTGCTGGTGGGAGGAAGAGAGAAGGGGTGGTGCACCGCTGTGGGAGAAGATGGAGAAGGAGGGGGAGGGGGGTCTCCGCGCTGCCAGCCTAGGGTGGAGGGAGATGCGGGGCTTGGTGTGGTTCGCTACTGCTCCACCGTGGGAGGCTATGAATGTGTCAGCCGAGTGAGAGGTTGTGGGAGAGAGGAAGGGGAAAGGATTTATATTCTTTTATGTATTTTAGGATGTTTAGTGTAAACTTTGGACTTTTATACAAATTGAAAAAAGTACGAAAACTGAAATTAAAATTGATAGGGACTCAAATATAAAATTAAAGACACTCCTAAAGCTACTTGTATTGGAGAATATAGGTTTTGGACCCGTAACCCTAACTTATGTGGTACTCTGAGGCTTCTCGTATGAGAATGACGCACTATGAATGCCCTCACAATTCACAAGCGCGCATCCTGCGAGACGGTAGGGGATCGATCGATAGTCCATCGCGCGCTCGTGACAGTACGGCCTACGTATATACCCCCACCGTTCCAAAAAAATTCCAATCCTAGCTATATACCTGGATACATATATGTCCAGGTTCGTAGCTAGGAGTTGGTTTTTTATTGGACGGAGTAGTATGTCCATTCTTTTCACGACTAGGCTTAGGGCATCAGCAATGTGAGCCACTTCTAGGGTGCCCTCACTAGCTGAGGGACTCTAGGGGCACTCACCTCTACAATGCAGGCAATATCTGGTAGCCCAATGAGTATCCCAACCCAAAAAAGACCCTCTCTCTCATCTTCCTCTCTTTCCTATTGTACCCCTCTCTCTCTCTCTTTCTCCATCATCGCACGCGAGAGCACTGAGAGCTGTCGCCGCTCTCTCTCTTTCCAGAGCAGCCGCTGCTCTCTTTCTAGAGCCACCGCCGCTCTCTCTCCCGCATCTCCCGCCGCCGCTCTCTCTCCCTCTCTCTCTCTCTCCCATGGAAGGTGGCGGCAGCGACCGCGGAGGCGGCAGACGGTGGCGAGTGCCGCGCAGGTCGTGGCGGCGGACGGCGAGCGCGAGGCGGCCGTGGATCCGTCGCCCCCACCGCGGATCCGTCGCCGCCGCTGCTCGCCGCTCTCTCTCTCTCTCTTGTGGGTCTGCCTCGGCGCCGTCCCGGCCGCGCCGCGCTCTGGGAGGACGCGGGGGAGGTCATCCCGGTCCCGGTGGTCACAACGAAGCTCCTCTCTCCCCTTCGTCGTCACCAGCGGCGACTCAGCTCTGCCAAGGGTTGAATTGGAATACTAGCTGGGGAACCGAAGTCCACAGGAGCCCGTCGCCCCCAATGTGTCCCTCGGCTGCATCGCTCGGCCAAAAAGTGGCGAGAGACGTGTCCCTCAGCCGGGGAACACGCTCCATCGTGGGGAGCCGGCGTGGACGGAAAAGTGGAAGTCCGTTGGCAAGGGAACGATCTAGAGACACGCATTGGTGATGGCCTAAGGGCTACAGTTGGGTGGTGAGCACGTGGTGCATGTATCACTCTTGATCAGGTTAGGTTATCTTATACTCCTATACCCGTGATCAAGTTGCCGTTTAGACGTCAATCAAATGGAGTACTACAACCAGTAAAAACACACCAGTAGTAGTACTCTAGTACATGCTGCGTGTAGGGCACAGCATCTTGCAAAAGCTGATGCATCGGTGAAAGCTTTTGCAGCACACGGTAGGTGAGCTAGCTCTTTCCTCTTTTATCCCCCAGCGACTGCCCCGCCCGCTGAGCCCCCTTTTGTCACCACTCCATCCGCTCGCGCGCGCGCCGCGAGACCGGGTAAAAGCGTATTGGTTTTTTGTTCGCTTTAACTTTTTTTTTTCTCCCAACCGCTCCCCTCCCTCCTTCACTAGTCAGTCAGTCACTCCGCTGTTTCGCTTGCCAATGCAATGCGTCGTCTCCTCTGGCCTGGCCTCCTCTCATTCATGTCTCTGACCTGACGCAGTGACGCGCCGGGGCCTCTCCTTTGGTTGGACTCATCTCTCTCTCTGAACGATCCCTGCATATCATTCACCGCTCGCTTGGACTCACGTGAAGGGTGAGACAGCTACACGTGCCGCACTCACTGGGACACGCTCGAGTGGGTGGCGGGCCATCCTTTCCCAATCCCCCCCCCCCCCCCCCCCGCCCCAGCTAATTTGTCTCGCTCTCGTGTTGCAAAGGTGACAGCGTTTCACTCACTCACTCTCTGTCAGTACGAGTACGAGTGTGTGTGTGTGTGTGCGTGGAGATGGCCGGGAATCAGACGTGAAAAGCGACGGGCTCTCCTCTCTCCGATGGCAACGTTCGCTGCGCGCGGTCTCCTCTGCCGTCGGCACGTGCTGGTACGTCGCCATAGGATTCGCACCGTCGTCGTCGCGCGCGCGAGCGCGGTAGCCGAAGTGCCCGAAGCGATGGCGGCCGCGACGTTTTTTAGCCGGACGCAACGCAAGCCAGTAGTTCGCCTGACTGACTGCCTGCCTGCCTCGCGTGCATTAATTCGACTGATGCGAGAACCAGTTGTGTGTCGCATGGCTAGCTTCTCGTTGAGATCAGTGATCAGCGATCGGTTGCTAGTACTGCTTAGAGATTCTCTCTGATGATATGACTACACACGTAGGGGCGAATCCAGCGTAGATGTTGAGAGGATTTGAGTCCCCCCTACCGGTCCGCTGGATCACTATTGGTAGAAGGAGAGATGAAAGGGGAAGAAGAGGGAAAATATGAAGAGTAGAGGACCAAAGAAGGAAGAAAGAGATGAGTCCCCTTTAATCTGGTTCTGGATCCGCCCTGCACACACATGGAACACACTCGGGGGAACCAGGTCGGATTTGGAGTTCAGGTTTTACGATGATCTGGTCTGGCTAGCTTGGCCTCTGGTTTAGACGAACCTTGAGAATGCCGCGACCTTGGATTGATTTGGCCTCTGGCAACTGATCATGCATTTGCATGCATGACTGCTGAAATGTCAAGAGCATGCATGGACAACTGGCCCTAGAATTCAGGCCCCGTGTCAGGTCTCAACTCTACTCTCTTGTAAGCGCATACCAGCTCTGCGATGCCTATGTACTCTAGCCACAAACCATGCATCAACCAAAACACATCTATCACATGCATAGATTTTTGTTGGACGATCTGAATTTCATGTCCCTCTCCTGCCGGAAAGAGAAATCCACAGCTGCTAGCTGCAGCTAGCAGCTGATCGATGCATGAGGGCCGGAACCACCACATTGATCATGTACAGTCTTCACAGTAGTAGAGGCGACCGATCATTGAGCAACATATATATCGATCGCGCCCACACTGAAACATGAGTGCAAAGGCAGGGAACAGAGTGGCATGCATCAGCTGCTGCTGCTACTACTACCACATAAAGCTATCGTCGCACTCGCACCTTTTATCACGATTGGTTCGTTTTCTTTCTCCAAAACATGGACCATATATGCATGAATTGAAGAAGAAAAACATGCATGCATCATGCACGTATGATTTCCTTGAATCAGAAGCCAATTCATGGGGTAGCTTTTGGTATGGCGTCAAAGATTCTTTCTTTCTTTCTCTGTGTTGTGTGCTACTCCTACGTGTTCTGTTCCAACTTCAACAGTCTACTCCTACTAAGCTTTACACGTATACTATTTCAGAGAGCTGACGTCTGACGATCTCAGTTTACCGTGGTGCTAGCTTCTTGTACAGTATTGTATAGGTATACGTAGGTATAGTGAACTAGACGCTAGATGGAGATACGCACAATCTCTTGAACTGTTGCAAGATCCATCCATCCAGCTATACGCTCCAGGGAAAAGACAACCTATCGCTATACTATGCATTTTAGGGGCTGTTTAGGGGGTATTTAGATTCAGGGTGTAAAGTTTTAGCGTGTCACATCAGGTATTATATAGGGTGTCGGATGAGGTGTTCAGACACTAATAAAAACATTAATTATAGAATCCGTTAGTAAATTGCGAGACGAATTTATTAAGCCTAATTCATCCGTCATTAGTAAATATTTACTATAGCATCACATGGTTAAATCATGTAACAATTAGGCTTAAAAGATTCGTCATGCAAATTAGTCGCAATATGTGCAATTAGTTATTTTTAGCCTATATTTAATACTTCATGCAGGTGTTCAAACGTTCGATGTGACAGGGTGAAAAATTTGGTGTGGGATCTAAACATGGCCTTTAGATCCCCCAGAAAAATTTTACACACTGTCACATCGAATTTTTGGATACATGCATGAAGTATTAAATATAAAAAAAAACTAATCACACAGATTGCGTGTAAATTGTGAGACGAATCTTTTAAGCCTAATTGCGCCATGATTTGACAATGTGATGCTACAGTGAACATTTGCTAATGTCAGATTAATTAGGCTTAATAAATTTATCTCGCGGTTTACAGGCAGATTCTATATTTTGTTTTATTATTAGACTACGTTTAATACTTTAAATGTGTGGTCTGTATATCTGACGTGACACGTCAAAACTTTACACCCCTATATCTAAACAAAGCCTTACTTAGAATCCAAGATAAACTCCACAGAAGCTAGCTATACTACACACTGCTATAGGCACAAAAGTGTACTGTACTCTGCCCGATTGAATCAGCCATGGAGCCACAGGTAAAAACTCTACTATAGGCATCAACTATCTCAACAAGAGCCAAAAGATCCTCCAATGGCAACAAGACAGCACAACGTACCCCATCCTAGTTACTAGCAAACCATCGTCCATTACCTCATCGCTTTTGTAGCCTAGTTTAGCTTGGACCGGCTTTGTCCCGTCTGTGCCAGCAACGAGACAAAGACGATCTCCGGCCCCACCTGTCAGTGTCACCTCCGACGGACTAACGTCTACTGTACGGCTACACTACTTCTGGACTCCATGCATGGTCCTCCTAGCTTTGGCTAGCTAGCTCTAGTGTGTGGTTCAGTGGATAGTGGGCGCCATGGATTATGTACTCTGCGAGCGATAGCTCTACGCTGCCCACTCCTCTTCCTCCTCGCCGGCCTCCACCGTGTGTAGGGCCCCGGCCGCACCCGGCGCCTCTCCGGCGATATTCCTCCGGCCATAACACGACGAGGAAGACGACCAAGTGGTGGCACGAAGCATTGGTCTGTTGGTGCCGTACTGCCCTAGTTGCAAGCACTCTCCAGTACACACCTCTCGTCAAGAGCTCTGTGAGTGACAGTGATGCTGTGATGGTGTGATACAGGCAAGGCAACACACTCATGCAGTCGGAGAAAATGACTGCAGGTTGTTGTCTTATCTTCTTTTGTGAGGCAGGGTTAATAATGCATGTGGACTGTGGAGGCGGCCAGTAATTAAAATTAATGTTGCTTTTGAATTAGTTAGTAAGAGCTTCAGAGAGTGTCCTGAACTAGGCAAAATGAGAGTGGCAAATGAGCACATTATTAGTCAGAAAACGGAGCAAAAGCAGTTAGTAGCTCCTCTTGCTGGCTTGCTTCCAAGATGCCGTTCTCTAGTCACTTCCACATCGATCTTCCTATTTTCACTCTGTTGCTAGCTTAAGCTACTTGCTCCCTTCCTTTTAGTTGATGAGTCCCTTTTTAGCCGAGCCACCAGACCATGTGCCCCTATCGCCCTCACACCATAGTGGTGGATCACCTCAACATGTCAGAGACAGATTAATGAAACAAAAAGAGACAGGAAAAAGATGGAGAGAGAAACAGGCATCTCATCAGGGTGAGTGAAAGAGCCCTAACAAAGGGGACCTTCAGTCCTTGCAATGCAAAACTGCAAAAGAACAGAAAGAGAGAGGGGAAAAGAAAAGGCTAGCTAGGTTGTCTCACTAGGGACACAGGACAAATGGAGTCCCTCTACTGGCAGAGAGAGTGAGAGTGAGAGAGATAAAAGCAAAACAACTTTCCTCCCTCTCTTTTCATTGCTTCAATGATAAGTCATTTGTTTCTTCTTGCTTTGTTCTTCTTCAGAACAATCCCCACTTCTTTGCTGTTGCAATGGTCAAAGTGTGCAGTATGTCACTATGAACTAGTCCCTTTTTCTACTGAAATTTCTACCTTCTAGCTAATCACTACTCAGCAGCCACTTGGCTAGCTTTTGGAAGAGATAAAATGGAGAATGATCTGTACACTGTTCTAATAGTAAGGAAAGAAAGTGAGGATCTCAAATCTCAAGCATCTGAAAGGTAATTAAGCGTGTAAGCATGATGGGGAGCACATTGTTGCAGGTTCAGTTTAGCTTTTCCGTTGGTGGGCTAAAGCATGTTTCTTGCCATCAAAGCTAGACATGAATCATTCAGGATGTTAGTTGGATGCTTCCAACCAGAAACCATGGCTAGCTTCTCCCTTCTCCCATGGATGCATGCAAACGTGGAGGAGGAATAGGATAGTAGTAGCAGCAGCAGTGTCCACAGTGTAGGGAAGCCCCTTTCCTAAAAGACCTTTCATGACACCACCAAGTGGGCCCCTCCAAACAGGCCATGTGAATAGCTCATCTTCTGGTGGTCACTTGCCAGTTTAGTAGCACTGTTACTTGATAGGTACTTAACTTAGTCATTAGACATTAGGTGCAACCCTTAAGCTGGTCATCAAGCCTCTCCTGCTCTAAGCCACTGACATAATAATCACATAGTTGAAGAAAACTATCGTATGAAGATGAGTTGAACTTGGAAGCAATAAAATGCATGGGCACCTCATTTCAGCTAGGTTACATGGTCACGGCCCAGCCCATCAAGGTATAGCCGTAATTCACCTCTAGGAGGCCCATCTGTTCGAAGATGTTGTCCTGGGCTCCTGGCCTGATTGGGTGATTCTAACCATGGATCCTCCTGGGCTGGAATAAACAAACACCGGCCCACATTAAGTGGGCTCGATGGTTTTTCATATTCTTTTTTTCTCTTGGGAGGAAAGTTGAGAAATCTGAATTGATCTGAAGTTCACTTGGTTTTACCTTTGTTTTCATTTTGGTTTTGCCGAGAAAACAAATTGAATTCTCGATCACTTGTACTAGGTAGCATCATATATAGCACCAGCCAGTAGTAGCATCCCATCTAACAGTTGAAGGACGGGAACGACACGACGTCGTTGTCGCACCGGCTGCAGAGGAAGACGTGCGGCGCGTCCTCGGTGTCCGCGATCCCGGCGCACCGCGTGTGCTGCCACGCCTCGCAGATGTCGCAGCACGCCATGCGCTCGCCGTCTTCGTCCACCGCGCCGCACGCGCAGTCCACGACGCGCTCGCCGCCGCCGCCGCCGCCGCTCCCCTCGCACACGGCCGCCGCCGCCGCCGCCTCCTCCTTCCTCTCGTGGTCCTCCCCGTTTATCTGCTCGCCGACGCTCCCTTGCACCACGACGGCGCTTCCGACGTCGACCAGCCCGAGCACCGGGAGGCCCTCCTGGTCGGCGCCGACCCCGACGACGGAGTCCGCCGTGAAGCTCCTCAGGCCGAGGTACATCTCGCTGAACACCCTCTGCGCCTCCCACTTCAGCTCGCCCACCGTCGCGTGCGCCGGCAGGGTCACCGTCTCGTACGGTGGAGCTAGCTCCGGGCTCCCGTTGCTCACGAGCAGCGTGCAGCACAGGTTGATGTGGGGATGCCCGAATCCGCCACCGCCATTGCTGCTCGCCGCGGCGAGTCCTTCGTGGTAATCTTTGACGAAGTGCTTGATGTCCAGGACCATCCGCACCGCCACCGGGATCGCGCCGAACGCGCCGCCGGTGAGCGCCTGGCTGGGCTCCTTGAGCACGTGCCGGTACAGGTGCACCAGGTCCCTCATGAGCTGCGCACGCGTGAGCTGGAACCGCACCCTCATCTTCCCCTGCGCCGGCACGCCGCCGCCGCCGGCGGCGACCGCCGGGAGCACGCTGGAGACGTCCTCGAGGCAGTACTCGAGCACCTTGGTCACCGGGTTCATGGTGCGGCGCACGACGTAGTTGCCGACGATGTGGTTGCCGAGGGACTTGAGCACGAAGTCGAGGAGGCCCGTGTCGCCGATGTAGGCGCGCGCCGCGTCGCGCACCTCCTGCCGCGTGACCCACCGGGCGGCCGGCTCGGCGCGGCGGAGCGCGTCCACGACGGCGCGCGCCGCCATGTCGACGCGCTTCGCCGACCACCGGCACGAGGCCTCCGACATGATGCCCCGGTAGTCCATGGCCGTGATGGAGGTGGCCGGCAGGCGGGCGCGCAGCTCGAGCATGAAGCGGAGGAGGTCGCCGAGGCTGAGCAGCTTGTGGCCGCTGATGGCCTGGTACTTGGTGACCACCATGGGGAGCTCCTGGCTGAAGCACGACAGGTGCGGCACCAGCACGCAGAGCGGCATGGAGCCGAGCGCGTGCAGCGACTGCCGGTACGACGGCAACGCGACGCCGTAGCTCGGCCGGCCGTACCTGTAACCCCACCGCCCGAACCACGTCTCGCCGTACGCGACGCCGTGCAGCAGCCTCAGCTCCATGTGCCCCTTCCTCGCCGTGTCCACCAGGCTCACCGTCCTTGCACACCACACCATGCCCAAGCAAATGTTCTCACACGCAGCCCGACATCGTTGCATTGCTTGCATGCATGCACACGCACATGTATACTATACTACCTTACGTGCAAGGCTGAGCAAATGCGGTCCCAGAGGTCCATGATCTGGTGGCCGGAGACGAAGTCGGAGCCGCCCTCGAGGCCGTGGAGGGCGACGAGGTGGCCGTAGCCGTTGAGGTGCACGACGCCGTGTAGCAGGTGGCCTCTGCTGGAGTTCGCCGCCGCCGCCGCCGCCGTCGTCCCTTTCGACGACGCTTTCTCCGCGCCGCCGCCGTGGTTGATCGCGAAGCACAGGCCGTCGGCTTCCGCCGCCGATTCCCTCCTCGGCAGCAAGAAGTGATACCTCTTGCTGCATATCAGATGCCTCCCCCAGCCTGCAACACCATGATATCAGATCGCATCAAATCCTATGTAGGTTCACGTTAGGGTCGTTGATTGATTGCAGTTGATCGACGGACCAATATGGCGGCAGAGGTGGCACTGGCGGTGCGGCGAGGCGGCGACCTCCTCCTCGACGACGAAGAGCCTCACGACGGTGGGGGGGTGGCGGTGCAGCTCGAGCTGGAACGACCAGCACTTGGTCTCGCCGTGGACGCCGGCCTCCAGGTGCGCGAAGCCGAGCAGCGTCCTCACGTTGTCCCTGAAGCCGCCGCCGCCGGCGAAGTTCGCCGGGTAGCCGGGCTGGCAGAAGGCCTCGAACCGGAACAGCATCTCGCCGCGCTTCCGCCGCCGCGAGCTCCCCAGGCTGATCACCATCTTAGCCGCCATGGCCGGACGGACGGCGAGCTAGCTAGCTGCTGCCAATCAACGTCGCCGAGAAGCTAGGCAGCTAGCTAGGAGACCATGTCGCCGTGCAGCGCTGCGATTTTAAGGTTAGCATTTGGAGGTCTCATTGGGCTTCTCACGCGTTAAGTGCCCGCGATTTAGAAAGCTTCGGTGATCTGGTGAAGGAATGTAAACAATGGGCCACCCTTCTAGACATGTCGCACACGATCACAAATTGGGTCCTCTCATCTGGGAATTTTGCACAAAGGTACCTAGTGCATTTTCTCCTTATTCTACTAAGAGATACGGAGTACTACTATATTGTTTTGGTACTTAAAGAGGTACCGGGAGATGCCACATTTGGCAGTGTTACCACCTAGTATCTCTCTAGTGTTGAGGACCAGGAGGTATCACAAATTAACACTTAAGATTATGTTACCTCCAAATACATAAGGACTGTAAAATTAATCAATCACCAATTGCACTAGCTATCTGAATTGTTACACAATCTAGTACTACCTCCGTTTCAGGTTATAAGACTTTCTAGCATTGTTCACATTCAAATAGATGTTAATGAATCTAGACATATCCATATATATGTCTAGATTCATTAACATCTATATGAATGTAGGCAATGAAGTCTTATAACCTGAAACGAAGGAATTAGATATTAAATACCATACTTGTTGCGATTTTGAATAATGATATCTTGACTGTACTGATAAATTAGTTGCTAGTGTTTTGATAAGGGGAATAAGCAGGGTGCAACATGCAAATTATGCCCTGGTGTTTACACGTAAGCATATCTGTAACATATGGCTGGGATAAGCATGGACTAATGTCAATGAAGTATGCCTTGCCTAACTGAATGTTAGGGGGCAATAGTTTAAGATCAGGGGAACCGTTTTGTTGCATAATTAACTGGAGCAGAAAGGAATGCATGGTCTACAACTTCGGGCCCCCGTGGAAGTGTGAAGTGGATGTATATTCATTCACAACTACCGCGTTTAGAGAGTAGGTGGCCCTAATGGTCATTGTGAGCTATTTCTTAAATACAATTACACCATTCTATAGTGGCAGTAAATTATTTTTTCCTGGCATGTATAACAAGCTTTCACTTAAGCAGCAGCCTTAAACCTTGGAGAATTCAAAAGCATAGATGATTTGTGTGTCATCTGTACCATCTATCCTACCTAGCATCTATCAATTGTTCTGTCATCTAACATCTATGCATTTACATCAGCTGCACAACTTCTGTGAAAGTATGAACTTACTGTCCTCGAGTCCTCTTGGGAGAATTGCGCCAGCACTCAACCGAAAATGTTCTGCATGATCAGAATGTACACTATGGGCCCAGAATGCCCTGTTAGTCCAGACCAGAAATGTCCCACTGTTGATTATTCTTCATGAGATTCTATGTAAGATGTCCTAGTCAGCCGAATCTGTTAGAAAGGCTAAGATGTGAACTCAATGGATCGACAGTGAGTTACTGGACGAAAAACTGAACAATCAGAAGCTCACCTGAGCAAAAGCATAGATTGCCTGCACAATTCTAGCATAGTCTGTCCCAAGCATTTGGATCACAATATCAGCCAAGAGTGTCCCCCACATTCTATGCAACAAGAAGTTGTAGAACGGAAGAGTCAGTAACTGATTTATAGTCTGCTCAAAATTCAACACAACAAAGCATTTGAAGAAGCTTATTGTGAATGAATCATTACTTAAAAAGTAGATCTGGCAAGCATTAAACTCAGAACAGCAAGTTGAAGTAGCAAAACATGAATACATGCTACAAATTTTTTATAGAAACATGCGGAAACCTGATAGTGTATTATTGATTTAAAAAAATACAGCAACAAACAGATTCAAGATATATTAGCAGAAACATACATTGGTCCAAGAAACGTCATGACACTCCTAAGACCAACATATCTAGATGCTGCACGTGCCAAACCCTGCATGCATACATTCAAGAGGATTATTCAAACTGCCATCTAAAATGTGCAGTTTTTCAGATAATATGCATGGAAGTAGCTGCTGACAGACGAGAATGTTACCTGCCTAGCTGCAAGCAAACCAGCTCGAGACTCCAGATTAACAGCAGCTAATCGTCCACCCTGCAGATGGCAAACCTCAGTACTCCCAAAGGATATTTATTATAACAATTAAAAACAATAGTTACAGCTTGTGTGTATGATCTGTCTATCAAGCTATGCTATTGCATTTTTCAGGTGGGGCCAGAACATGAGTATATCTATTACTCTGTTAAAAGAATTATGAGATGAGCAAATAATAAAATCAGGAAAAATTGCTTACAGATATACACTAAAAGACATATACCTGCTTTAGAAGTTCTTTCTTTATCTCATATTTACCAGCCTCCATGAGCAGCTTTCCAGATAGTCTCTTGGCTAACTACCATGATGATAACTCCATTAATGTCTAATGATGCTGTAAGAAAAAGTAAAATCAATATAACTTCATAAAACAGTATACCTACCGATTCATAGATCATTTTCAGAGTCAATGCACTACCACCCTTCAAGGAAAAAAAAACTGATTTAGTCAAAAGAAAAAGGAAAACTGGAGGGATATAAAGGAAAATAATAATAAAGAGGATCACAAAGAACCTTCAAGAATGCACTTTCTAGTCCTTTTGCTCCAATCTTCCAAGCAGAATCAGTAAGCACCATCCACTTGTTAACTCCAAGGCTAGAGTTGTCTTTTGGAGATTTCTGTTTATTCCATGGAAATAAATCTGGGCCTTTTTGACGGCTGAATGCATGACAATTAAAAATGTTAATGTTCAAGAGTCAAGACCACTAGTGTTCTAGAGTAGCAGACTGCAGACTTGTGAAAGGATTCACAGATAGAGAGTGAATACTTCATGGTGACAATGACATCAAAGAAAATAGTTCAAAAAATGAAATAGCAGTTGCATGCGATGATGACTACATGATTTATTTAGGGAAGCACTGTTTCCAAAAACAGGAAGGTGTTTGCAGATACATTTCTTGGTTCCATCCATATTTTAAGTACCTTGAATATTCATCTAGCAGGTGAAGAAATATTTCTGCCTCAAGGTCTGCCGTGCATAATTTACTAGAGCAGCGAACACCGAGTTCTCTTCTCACTCCAAGTAAGACATTCCTGTATGATGGTCGAGACCCCCTATGAAATACAAGTTTAAAGGTGCAAATGTTCAGTTAAAGCTTCAATAAATAGATGAACTAAAGCTGGTTGACTAACAGAAAAGTAAATCCAATCAAAGGCTACTTCTATTTGAGACAGAAAACAAAAGGCTACTTGACTGACCTTATGATTGAGCGGGCATCGGCAGCAAGATACAGGAACCTCGACTCTAATTTTGAGATGAAAATATCTCTCTCCTCAATATCATCCAAAGCATTGACATAATCTGAATTGGGTCTTTTTGCAATTGACTTTAGCAGTGGGCTAAAATAGCTGCATAGAAAACAAATTTACTTGTTTGCAAGGTGAAATATTGGAATACTATTGGTAAATATTCCTTCACAGATACTATGGTACATACTATGGCTCTCACGTTACAAACTCAGGTAGGCCAGAAGGTGAGTCTAACTGAGTTACTGAATCAGTGAGCAAAGCAAATAAAAAATCAAGAGAAAAGGAAGTTCTTACAAATTGGTAACTCCATGCTCAACACGTCAGATACGATAACAGATGTATTTCATCATAGGTACAGTAAAGTTTACCTCTTAATCTTAGATAAATTTGCAGGCTTGGGTTTGGCCATCTGTGGCTCATAACTATAACGCAGAAGCTAATTAAATGTTTCATGCCACATATTTACAGGCAGCAAAATAGCAGTCGCAACTGGCAAGATATTTCACAAATTTGTTGTACTTACAAAGGTTTTGGGCGCTGCAAATTTGCATGACAAGCAAATCATAAAACATTGCTATTTACTGTCACAGTGGCATAATTACAGAAGGTAGCAACGGAATACCCAATAGAACAGCAAGTATTAATTCGCATTTCACAACATACCCCACAACTAACCGCGAATAGGAATTTTATCGAAATTATTTCAGAACCAACCAATCCACACACCCAGTTATTTATTTCAGTACCACAAAGCATTAGAACTACCAGCAAGAAATCGAACCTGGTACCGTATAGGATCTCCTCAAACTCCATCAGCTCCTCGTCGGTGGCGAGCTCGAGCACCATCCTTAGCTCCGGGTCAGACATGCCTTCAGAATCAAACAAACAACTGCCTGTCACTACTTCAACCCGGCAACCCCAACCTCGCACCAAAGCACCAGTTCCGTTACACCGGGCATACCTCCTGCCGCGGTCTTCGCGGAGGGAGAAGCGGCGGCGCGGGGAAGGAGAAGGGGCCGGAGAGCTCCAACCCCATGGGCGCCGCGGCGGCGGGTAGTGGCAGCGACCACCGCGGGCGCGGGAGCGCGACGGTCGCCGAAGCGGGACGAGGCTGGGGCCGGCCGTGCCTCGGGTGAGAGGGGAAGTGGGGACCGTGAGGCGGCGGCGGCGGCGAGGAACGGGAAGGGTTTAGCCGCTGCGGCGGCGGCCATTGGTGGGCGGCGGCCGAGATCGCCGGTGAGAGGCCCAGACCGTGACGAGATATTGTGGAGCGCCCTGAGAAAAATCGCGTGGTTGTCTTTGCCTATTTCTTTCCCACGTTTTTCGGTCAAACCCTTTATTTGACGGTGGTAATAATAAAATGAGAAATGCTTACAGTACTATATAGAGATTTTTGGTAGTTTTGATGAATATGTGAAAGTGAAAGTACGATTAGAGGTCTAAGGTATAGAAAATAGAGTAGAAAATATCCATGGGTTGTAATATTGGCTAGTGTAGAGTACCCTTCTCTAAAAAAAGTAGTAGTCTAAACTCTAAAGTCAATGTTGAAAAGATAGAGTGGATCTAACTTTTATACTTTTATAGCTTCGATGACCGTGGTTCCATTAACACTTACAGAAAAGATGATAAGGTTTTAAACTTCCATGCCCATGAATATGGATTAAAAGCTTGTGAATACTTTCAACATAATGACAAGAGCGAAAATTTGGGATAAAGCTTAAGCTCTGCTCTCAACATTTAACTAGGTGCATGACAATGGATCAATAGCTTCAAATTCAATTGCTCTTATTTATCTACCTTCATTGGAAAAAACAAGATGACCGTCCAGTAAGGCTTCATGATCATCATTATGTGCGGACCTAAAGGTGTTCTGCGATTGCATATCTAGTGTGCATTTGTAGGTGGAGTTGTCGGACTCTGTCCTCTGACTATTTCTTAAAATAAGCTCTACCCAGACATTCAGTATCACTCAATGTACATATTTATCTTTGTTGACAATACTAGAGCAATCTACATCAAGTTCATCTATAAAAACCAAAATATATCACTGCATTGTTGTTTTCTCATTTAGTTGGTAGTGGGTGTGGAAGATGTTTGACCGCGGACAATCTATAGAAGTGAAATGGCCAACCAAGACCACTACCCACTCTACTTATATGTTAGTGTTCTCCTCTCTAAAGTAAATTCCTTATGTTGCCTTTAAGGGAATGTGGCTCATGGATAGCTTCAGCAAATGTCATAAGTGATATTTTAGTGAATAGCTTAAAGTATATATGTAATGCTATTTCACTTATATTAAGAAGTGTGGCACGTACTTCCTCCGTTTTATATTATAAGACTTTCTAACATTGCCCACATTCATATATATGTTAATAAATCTAAGCACACATATATGTCTAGATTTATTAACATCTATATATGAATATGGGTAATGTTAGAAAGTTTTATAACGTGAGATGGAGGTAGTACATATTAAAAAACAATAATAAGGAAAATGAGAAGGAGGCCACACATGGTACCTAAGGGTGCTAAACAATAAAAAATAAAGCTTTGCATCTAGACAATAAGAGGAGGGACGCGTTGCTCCTTCCGTATTGCCGAAGTGATCGAGATGTTCAATGTGGCCGTGTCTTCTCTTGATTATCCCGTTGCTGAAGTTACTTCTTTGGATGAACATGGAACACATGACTTGGTGAAGGACTTGAGAAATCGCATGAGGCCCAGTTAGTCATTAAGGTCCAAATACAACTATGATATCTATATTTGGCATGCAAGAAGGCTTATAAATCGTGTTATCTAGCACAAAAGCTTGTCGTTAGTTCTAAATATGCTTAAGATGTGGTATTTTTGTGCTTGCATTTCTCTTGCAGTAAGTTAGTAATGTAGAAATTCAACGTTGTCAGAGGCAAATTCTTTATGGAAAAAAAGCATTGTCAGTGACATTTTCTAAGGGGACACCAAGTATTTGTTCCGTTTCCTATGCATACCGCCAAGATACATTTGTCCTCCCTACAATGTGCTAGAGATAGGATCGTCCTCTTAGGTGAAATAAGTCCATGATGACTCCCTCAACTGTGTGTCCAGTCTAATGTCGCATCATAACCAGTGTATTTTGTCTTCCGAGTGGTTTTGATGGTGATTTTCTTCTACGTGATACTTGTGTGGCATTGCCATCAATGGATTTATTTGATGTGCCCTATGGTTTTTCTCCTTTTTTTTAAAGGTTGAATTGCCATGTGAATGCCATATCAGCATGTGTGGACCAAGTCAACATACCCATTAGACAAAACCGTTGAATGTAGTGTCACATACTCCCTCCGTTTTAGGTTATAAGATGTTTTGACTTTGGTCAAAGTTAAACTGTTTTAAGTTGGTCTAAGTTTATAGATAAATATAGTAATATTTATAATACTAAATTAGTTTCATCAAATCAATAATTGAATATATTTTCATAATAAGTTTGTCTTGGGTTGAAAATGTTATTATTTTTTTCTACAAACTTAATTAAATTTAAAGTAGTTTGACTTTGACCAAAATCAAAACATCTTATAACCTAAAACGGATAGAGAAATAAGTATCAAGTAGAAAAAAAATCCACCAACCAAACAACTCGAAGAGATAAAATGAGCCGATTTTAATAGTTAAGGTAACCTCTGTATTACAGTTGAGAAATGCCAACTAGAATCGGCCCATACTTTAGGGACGAAATAGACCCCCTTTTTTTTCTCTGTGAAATGGTACTGTTTGGACTTGTCATAAGTTAACTGGTAAAAGAAATTGGGCCAGAGTAGCCTCATCTGTCTAGTTTGGAATAAGTTCATTTCATGACCCTCAAAAGTGACCCAAATCTAATGTATGACCCTAAACCGTAAAACCGGATATCTTCACCCCCAAACTATTGAAACCGGTGCAATTTGACTCCCTTAGTGGTTTTGGAGGGCGGTTTCGCTGACGTGGCGGTGTTGACCTAGTCTGTGTGCTGATGTGGCGCTGAGGTGGCATTTCAATTAAAAACATATATGTGGGACCCATTTGTCATTCACACACACAAGATTGTGGGGCCCACTGACATGTGGGCCCCACCTGTCATCTCTTCCCTTTCTTCTTCCTCCCGGACCTCCCCTCCTCCTCCCTTCTCTCTTTCTGTTCTCCCTCTCCACTTCGGTCGTCTGCGAGGAGCGAGCGGCGGTGGGCGGGGTCTGAAGCGACGCGGCCGGTGGGAGCTGAAGCGGCAGGTGGGCCGGATTGGTGGCGGTCCGCGAGAGCTGACGCGAGAGAGGACGGCAGCACCGACGCCGACGAGATTGAGCGGGGGGACGGTGGTCTACGGGCCGGCTACAGCTTCGGATCCATCCGCATCGCCGAGATCAGAGCTCCTCGTCGCCGTCCTCCACCACCTCCCCGCATCCATCCTCGCATCACGCGGGACGTCGACGGCGGCGGCGGGCACGGGACGGAGGCATCGAGCGGGTCGAGCGGCGGCTCCGGCGGCGTGCGGGTGAGCGCGAGTGCGGGAGGAGGCACCGGCGGCGACAACACGAGCTCGGTGGCTCCGCTTCTCCCATCTCCCTTCCGGCCCTCACGCGCCGCCGCCGCCGCCTCTCGTGTAACCCACTACCTCCATTCCTCCCTCACTTGCTCTCCTCTCTTCTCTCCACTTGAAGAGGCCGATGGCGATGCTACCGCCGTCACCGCCGCCGCCGCTCCAGCTTCCATCGCCGCCGCCGCTGCTCTGGCCCCACCCGCCGCCGCTCTAGCTCCAGCCGCCCGTGCTCCCCGCGGCCAGCCGAAGGGGAAAGAAGAGAAAGAGAAAGAAAGAGAGAAGGGAGGAAGAAGAAAGGGAGAGAGAGGATGACATGTGGGGCCCACATGTCAGTGGGCCCCACAATTTTTTATTTTGTATGTGAATGACTAATGGGTCCCACACATATTTTTTTTATTTCTAATGCCACCTAAGAGCCACGTCAACGCCACGTGATAAGAAGACCGAGTCAATATTGCCACATAGGCGCCACGTCAGCGAAACCGCCCTCCAAAACCACCCAGCAAGTCAAATTGCACCGGTTTTAAGAGTTTGGGGGTCAAGATATCCGGTTTTGTGGTTTAGGGTCATGGATTAGATTCGGATCCCTCTGGAGGGTCATGAAGTGAACTTATTCCGTCTAGTTTTGTTTCATCGATGGGCTTAAGTAGCCCAGCTAGGCCCAACAGAACTAAATCTCATGCCCAACCAGATATTCAAGATTAGCTTGTTTTAGGCCTTGAGATTATTTTTTATCTAGTCCAATAATATATTGGCTAGATATCATGTCATGAAAAAAGGGATTTGGCAAGCCAGAAATAATTGAGCTTGTAAGCTTGTTCGTGTAGATTAGAGAAAAAACACACACAGAAATTTTTTTTTGCAAACACGCAAAATGATCGTACGACATCGCAAGCAGGGTGAGGTAGTGAAACTTGCATTGCAAGCAGCAGCAACGAAAAAGTACCAATTCCGAGCTGAACCGAATTTGAATTGGTATCGCATGGTGGGTACAGGCAGAAAAACTAGTTGTTCATTTAAGCTTCTATGGGTGTATTTAGTTCACGTCAAAATTAAAAGTTTGGTTGAAATTGGAACGATGTGATAGAAAAGTTGAGAATTTATGTGTATAGGAAAGTTTTGATGTGATGGAAAAGTTGAAAGTTTGAAGAAAAAGTTTAGAACTAAACAAGGCCTATGTCCAAGAAAGTTCAGGAATCAGATTACCAAACCAACCAAGTATTACTTGGCCTGGCTGCGTTCGTTCCAGCTTCTTCCCAACTAGGGTTTCCCAAACCGCCGGAGCCGGGGTTACCGCGCCCCGGCGATAAGCACGGTTACCGCGCGATAACTGCGGTAACCGTGAAAAACCATGCAAAATTTATCAAAAATTCAAATTATTTTTTAAATTTATTTGAATTGAAGGAGGTTACCGCAGTTTTTCTATTACCGTATCCCGCGGTAAGGCCGGTAACCGCGGTAACCACACGGTTTACCGACGGTACTGTAAACCCTGTTTCCAACTCCCTCCACCTCGTTTTCCGCACACACGCTTCCCAAACTGCTAAATTGTGCATTTTTTTAAAAAAAAGTTTATATACGAAAGTTGTTTTAAAAAACACATTAATCTATTTTTTAAAAAAGTAAATATTTAATTAATCATGAGAAAATGCATCGCTCCGTTTTCTGTGTGGAGGGTAGGGGTTCCCAACCCCACTCAACTTGTCCATTTCTTCCTTGTTCTACAAACTCTATAGGATACAATTCTCACATGCAAAAATCAAACCATCCTGTAGGGCGATTTAAGAAATAGTTTAGCCCTTCATGAGCCATTTCCAATTTTCCTCATAGTTGCATGCACAAATCTTACGTGTGTAACTTTTTTTTGGGAGAGACTTACATGTGTAACTATTGTACTTTTTCACATGAAGCGCAAAAGTTGTCCTTACAAATTAAAAAAAAATAGCATTTGCCTAGAAAAAGATTCATGACGTGCATTTCAAAAGTTAGGACCATATACGCTGATAAAAGTTGGAAGGCCTATGTGTCTCCTTCAGTTGATTCAAGCACGGCCATCTGGGTTGCTGCTGTGTCTTGTTGAAGTTGCACTACTTTTGTCTGGGCACGTCTTGATGTCATTGATCCAGAAGACACAAAAGGAAAAAAGGGTGAACGGATCGGTCTTGTAAAGGGTACAGATATTGCCGGTCAATGTCCTAGCTATCCCTCTGCGATTCACATTGGTCATGAAATTCTACACTCTCCGAACATATTTTAGGCTGTGTTTAGTTTCACACCAAAATTAAAAGTTTAAAGAAATTAAAACGATCTAGTTAGAAGTTTGAAGAAAAAAAGTTGAAATCTAAACAGGGTCTTTCTCTCTAAGGATAAGTTTTAGGATGTGGTCAATTTAGTCTGAGGGCTTAGCTACTCTTTCTTTTAAGAACACGCTTCTCGATCCATTAAACAATATGTTTTTTAAAATGTTTATATATAAAAGTTTATGAAAAAAATAAAAAAACCATTTTTATTAAATTTATAATAATATATACTTAATTAATTATACACTGTTTCTCATCCAGGATCAGCCCACTAGCCGCAGCCGGATCGAAGGAAGCCTTAATATTAACCGTCCATGACTCCATTCTTCCCATTGTATTTAATTTGTTCGAACCCTTCTATTTCTGTTTCCCAATCTGGCTCCTTAATTATAGGGAGCTGCTATTCAAACATGCACTTCAAGTGAACATGCTAGTTAATACGATATATATATCCTTAACAAAAAAGAAGGGTTATTAATAATGCGAGATTCAGCCCCACGGGTGGTAGTAGTAGGTGGAAAAAAAGAGGAAAAGCTGTTGTAATTAATCTCCACTCCTCCAACATTCTGGCAACACCTGCATCCTGTTCTCCCTCCCCTTCGTCTCAGCACTCAGCAGCAGCTGCAGAAAAAAAGAGAAAGCAACAAGGCTCCCCTGGGCTGAGTCCAACCACCTTATACACAAGTAACACAATCCACAAACGAGGACAGGACGAGAGCAACGTGAAAAAACTGTGGGCAATCCTGTACACAGTACCACACATTTGATTTGACACATTAGCTACAGTGATCACCACGGCGTCGCTGGCCATGCAAAGGAGCCCTGAGCCCTGAGCCCATGCATGCCCATGAAGGCAGCCTCTACAGTAGTAGGCGCTAGCATCGTGACACGCACAGTGTTTGATCAGCTCTGCTAGCTGCTCACACTTAGCGGAGCATGCAGCGGGTCAGCTCTCGCGCGCGCAGCTAGCAAGTAGCAACGCAGACTTCACTGTGCACAAGCGTCTCAGACTTGCAGTGTCGCGCTTGGTTTCTATAGTTGGTGGCGCCGCAGCGTCGTCTGAGTTTAGCTGAGAGCAAGAGTAATAATACAGCCGGTCTGTTGGCTATAAGGTCATTTGTAGCCTTCTCTTAGAGCGAGTACAATAGCAGGCTACAAGTCAGCTGTAAGCATACATGGAGGAAAGAGAAGAGAAAGAAGGAAAGCAGGCTACAGATTTGTAGCCAACTGTAACATGGACTCCAATATGTATGAGATATGGGACCATATATTAATGATGTAGTATATGCTTATAGGTAACTATTGTATGAATGAGTTATTAGATTGGCTATAGATGAATTGGAGCCGGTAGTTGGCTATACTATTAAACTTGCTCTTAGCTTACCCATATAATAGTTAGCTCTTTACAATTAATACATGGTCTAGTTATCTCTCTCACAGAGTTTCTTTGTACTTTCTCGACCGCGACAATCATTGTACCAAAAAAAACGCACCAAAAAAGCATGTGCTGATCACATGGCTAGCTGCGACGCGCGGGCGCGAGTGATTTTCTGATTTCCTGAGAAGATATATAGTAGGTAGATCGATCGATTGATCTGATCGACCAAAGCCTGGGCAGAGGGTGAGCTAGGGCCACTGCTAATTGTCTCAGGCAGCAGCTGCAGCAGCAGCAGCAGCTGGCCTTCCGGTTCCAGAGTGTCAGCCGGTTTGCATGCAGCATGCATGCACGAACGCAGTACTGGTTTCTGTACTAGCTAGGCGCCTGGGCCGGCCATGCTGCTCCCCCTCTCCCTCTCGCCATCGTCGCCGTCGGCTGTGCTGGCCCGGCCCTATGTCCACTACCGCCGTCGTTAGCAGTGATCGCCTCGTGATCGATCGACGTACGCCATGAAAAGAACCAGCGATGTTTGAGTTATAGGAGGATGAGACACGTTAATTCCGTAAGGATTTGTTCGCTCGTCGCGGGGGGGTCCAAGCGTACAGGGAAACGGCCGAGCCGGTCCGGGAAAGGTCCAACCAGAGTTGGTGGCCTTTACGGCCGTGCAACCGCGTGCCCCCGCGGCCCACACATGCAGGCGAGCGAGCGGACGAACGATCCACCCCAGCGGACGGACGGATCGCGCAGTCGCGCGCGCCCTCTCGTCGACCGCTTTTTCTTGGGTTTGCTTCTGTGCCTCTGCCTGTGCGCGATCGCGCGCGCGTGGGTGGTGCAATCATGCGCGCCCGCGCCCCAACCTACGCGACGGCGAGCCGCGAGCGAAGCCGCGAAGGGGGGCGAGGAGACGCGTGCGTGCGTGGGTGGGTGGGTGCGCCGTGACCACCGCTGCACCCAGCATCCGTCGATCCGCGCGCCGCCGCGGGCGCGCGGGCGACGGCAGCGAGCGAGCTGCTTCTCTGCGGCGCATTGTGCCGTGCGTGGGCGTGGCTGACACGACCGATCGACAGTGTATAGCAGGAGGGGGAAAGGAAAGGCGAGGCGAAAGGGGTTTTGCAACAGGGAGCGGAGCCCCACCAATATATGCTCGGCGACGGCGTCCGTCGCGATCGCCCGTGCGACCGTGAACTGTACGTTCCTCTGTCGTCGATGGGAGTTCTCACATGTTCCACGCGTTCGATTGTTCACAGAAAAGGAAAACATGTTGACCTAGCCACCTAGGCCTATTCGAAGATGGGCTTCGGGCTGGGCTGGGCTGGGCTGGGCTTTTTGAAGCCCGATAATAAGCCAAGCCCCTAATAGGCTAGAAAATGGCATGGGCCGCAAATGTATGTCATTCTTTTATCTGTGAAAAAAAAATTCGGTCACATATAATATTTGAGGTTCAGTAAAATGGTTGATCAAACTTTTTTAAACTTAGACAACCAATAATTTCTTAAATTCTTGGTTCAGAAAATGGTATGCGCAGAAAGAGTGACGGAGGATATAAATTCAAGAGGGGCCAACTAACACAGAATGGAACAATAATATTGAACGAACAATTGAGCTTTAAGCATACAGCTAGTGCAAGCAAGCATAAAACAACAACTTTTTTAAGCCACTACAAGTTCTAAGAAAGAAGGGAAAAGTTAGAATAGAACACTAAGGTCTTGATTAGAGGAGCTTATGTCAGCTACACATGCCTACAACTTCTCGTAGAATCTTAGCTCTCCAAATTCATTCGGATTTTGAGAATCAATAGTTGTAAAATATAAAAAATGAATTACTTGTACAAGTTGAAAAGCTAGGAAACCTAATCTTTTTCGCTGGCTACTCACCATGTAGTTCTAAGAATCTCCCGCCCCTAAACAGGACCTAATATTGAATGTTTAAGATTTAAGCATAACAAGTGTAAGCAAGCATAAAACAACCATTTTTCTTATAAGAGCTACTACAAGTTCTCAAGAAAGAAGAAAAAATAGCAAAGTAAATATTATTTAATTGGTTAGGTTTTCTTGTGGTAGAACATACTCATGTACTCGGGTTTAATTCTAAACTTGACATGAGTACGTACTTGTATTTATGGCTAACTATTCTTTAATGGTGGACGACATACCCAACGAGGTGTTTATGGTGAATTCGTCGGATATATATACCGACCTAAGCTCTTAGAGATGCTCAAAGGGATAGAATACACGCATGTGCGTGAGTGTGCACAAATGTATTGAACACATGTGTTTGTATTTTGTTTTAGAAAAAAACAAAAAATCACTTAATTGTACTCACAACACAAAAATACCACTTGATTATATTTCGGGCATTTTGCTTTTGCAGGCTCAAAAATCAGGGCATTTATACTACGCCTCCCTGTCAAGGTTCAAACTATTACCTCATGACATGGACCACCTGGTCCGTCCGATCGATGATGAATCGATCGACCGCCTTCCTCTGCGCGCGTGGGTACGTGCACCGCATGCACCGCACTACTTGTGCAGGGTACTCCTGTTCCCCGCGAGCAATGATGCATTTTTAATTTCTCGCTCAACGATATTGTTGAATGTTGTTTGATCGCGTACGTTGCATTCATATGCGTGCCGCCGGGGCACCAAAAAAAGTTTCGCCATGATAAATTGAGAATCCATGGCGATCACACCAGCTGCTTGATCTCTCGATCTGCAAAGAAAAATGAAAAAAAGGAAACAGATCTGTCGATCTGTGGGCATCCATCTGCATATATTGCTCTCGATTGATCGGCGAAATTACTTCGTCGTCGCCACCAAACGGAGTAGGCTGCGTCGCAAATGTTGTCACGAGAAGTAAATACACGTGCAAGCAAGCAAAGCGACGCTGCAACAGTGGCCTCCACCAATGCATGTTGTGATATGATGATTGGCCAATATATCCAACGACTAGTATATCCAATTCGTCCACCCATATGCTGCCGCGATCCATCTGTACCTGTACGTACGGCCCAGGCGCATTCATAGTTCGCATGAACCATACCGGCCAAACCGACCCACTACCTAATTCCATGCAAACATATGCAGCCAGGCCAATCCTACAATTCGATAAGTGACGAAGCCAGAAATTTAAGTCTGTGGAGTCAATTACTAATTGTTTGTATTTAAGTGGGGTCATTTCTCTAAATTCTTTTGAATTTATACATGAAAATCGAGATTTATAGAATATTTTTCAAAAAGCAGTGGGATCAGCCAACCCCACAGAAATGACCTGAATCCGCCACTGATTCGATCTCCTCCTCTTCATACTTGCCACCATTTCGTTGTGAGTTCATGCCATTGATGACTGATCGATCGAGCTGTGTTAGTGTGTCCATGTACTGCAGATTTCTCCACGCGTCTCAGAAAAAACCAACTTTTATATACTAATATTTTAGATATAGCTAGCTTTTAGAAAAGAGTTGATTTGGTAGTTTCGAAGAAAAGAAAAAAAAAACTGTTGACTCGCGACGGCTAGCTCTCGTGTGTCTGTCACCGATTGACACTTGACAGCCACTGCCTGCTGCTTCCCTGAAAGATTTTGGCCTGTGTCATTTCTTCGTTTCTTCTCCTCCTCCTTGTCTGCTTGCCGTGGGAAGCTTGTAGGCAATGATTGACACACGCCGTTTCAAAGCGCAGTAGCTAGGCATCGATCAGATCATGTTGAGAACTTGAGATGAAGAAAAGTAAGCATGTTTTGACTTGCGTGCGAAAGGAGGGAGCCAAGGGCCAAGGCCAGAGATGATAGGATAATGGTGGCCTGTCTGATTATCTCTGATCAACTGATTTGCTGCTAGATTGTTTTGTACCCTGCATTTATATTGTGATATATATTGAGGCGTACCGCCGCTGCATTGCATTTGCAAATTATTTTGTATGCACATGCATGCGTCGTTTAGAAACGGTACAAATTTCTGGCCTGCTGATGACGCTAGGGACCGACCTGTCAGAGGCAGTAATACATGTGTAGTATGCATGCATGCAATGCACTGAATATATTTTAACTTGCCTTTTTTTTTTTCTTTTTTTTTCCTCCCTTTGGTGTGCCATGCATATGATGTCAGTGTCACCATCTTTCAAAACCGAAACAGTCTACGGTTGTGTTGGATCGAACCTAAAAGGCAAATCCGTATGATTTTTAGGTGCATGCACTGATTGGCGTGTCAGTTCTAGCTGGCCTGGCCTTCTTTCTTTAGCATGGGACGGGGTAGCTGTTAGCCCCATGCATGTAACAATGTTGAATTAATTTCAAAGCTCGAACCAGACGTTCATGATTTGCATTTCGGAATTTAATTCACTCGTTACATGCATATGGAGCAGTTTCACCTATATAAAAGCACTAGATAACATGCTGTAATTAGCTCTTCTGCAGATACCTCAGTACCTCACCAAGGTTTTAACCACAAATTGCAGCAGCTTTCTAGCCAAATTGATCCCTTACTACCTATAAACGTTTTAGATTCCATCACTCTCGATCGGTTCAAAATCAAAGCCATTTTCATATATATATATATATATATATATATATATATATATATATATATATATATATATATATATATATATATATATATTTGTCACTTAGAAATTGGGGGGAACACAAGGTTTCAAATAGAACTTGAGGCAATTTTTCAACTGAACATTTGACAGTTTCAACTCAAAACCGAGCGAAATTCCAGGGGTAACTGAAGTGACTCATGCGGTTTAATTAGCAAGGTTGGTTGGTTTGCATTGTATATGCGCATAGTTTTTTTTTCTCTTTCAGCAAGAAAGACCAATTTGTAGGCGCATCACTAACTAGTACAAGTGTGTACTTGTGTGTGTGCTCTACCAAACATAGGGACCAAATCATAACTCATAATGTTTTCCACGCCACTGACCTACCATTCACACGCGAGATCACGAGTCCCTTAATTGTTTTTGCTGGAGGGAATTAACACAAGAAGGCTAGGTGGAGTTCACGAGTACCTTAATAGCAATTCACAGTAGTATAAATATTTTGAGTTTAGGACCAATGCCATTCAAAATTTACATGCATATATACTTCAATTTTCAAATTTACTTCCAGAAAGAAAAAAAATGTTGAGGAAAAAAAATTCATGTTGACAAGTAGTTTTGACCACGAAAGGTAAAATTATTCAACTCGCATGGATTTAAGAATTTCAGATAAAATAAAGCCTCCAACAATTTTCCACTGGGCAATTATCTCCTTTCACCTTGCCTTGTTTGCACCCTTTAATTCAAGCAGACACATGCCTGACCTAACATGTGTAACTACTGCCCCCACACGTATTTACAGAGATTTTGATGTCATGAATTTGACAACCACGAACAGCTTTGACCACAGCTGCTCATGAGCTCACTCCATTCATACTACCTGACGTCCAAATATTTTTTGACAGAAACCGTCTGAAACGTACTACTACTAGTCTGCAGAATTCCATGAACTAACACATTATGCAGAATATACTCACGCTGTGTTGACTTGCTCTGCATTTTCATCATCACCACCACCATCATTCGTTCCAAGTTCTTGTGTATCGCGTCCTTATTCTGCATCAGAGCCAGCCAGCCACTCGATCGATCTACATCTGAATGACAGAACGGGATACAGAATCACTCACCTCTCTCTGTTTCTCTCTTATGCAGGCTAGCTCTCTGTTTCAAGGTTGAGTATTTTTGCCGTATGGTCTACAGTGTCCAGCAGCCACGCTTTGCTTTGCTTTTGTGTGGCCACAATGATGAAGCCATTGCACTTTGCTTTAGTTTCAGCGAGCACCAGATGCTCGATCCCCTTGCTCCTTTATTTTTCTTTCCTCAACCAAATTCATCTTACTCTTCTCTTTCTTTAATCCTTCTCCTCACCTTAAGCTTTGGTGATTTTGTTCTGTCCTGCTCTACCCTGTCTTTACTCCCTTCGTATATTCTCTTTGCCGAGCAATGTTTGAAACAAAAGAACAAGAGGCACATACATCCATACATGTACATGAGCCATTGTATGCGTGGACCTGATACGGTTCACATGCAGGGATGAGGCAGGCTAGCTTTTTTGCAATGCAACAATCTCCATATACATCGATCTCACCTCGCCAGAAATAATTGCATTAGTGCAAGTTGAGTCCAAAATAAAAAAAAAAGAACATCTTGTTTCTGTGTCTCTGTGTGAGCCATGGCTGGAATGAAGAGGAGAGGAGGCAGGGCCACGCTGGTGGTGCAGACAAAAGGAAAGCCAGCAGCTTTCAGCTTTCTGGAATTTTAAGCAGCCGTAACACCACCTGTTTGTCTATGGGGATAGGAGCACAAGAACAGGAGGCACCAGACAGCTTTGTCCGCTGCTTCTTACTCCCTCCATCTTATAATAGGACGAGACATTCGAGACATTTCTTAGTTGTTATATTATGGGACGGATGGAGTATTAGCTTAGCGATAGCGATCCAATGGAAATGCCTTTCCCATTCGAGGTTCTGAACCAAAGATCAGATTTTATGAAAAAAAAAAGATTGAGATTTTTATTTCTTGCTCGATTTATATAATCGGGCACATGTAATTTACACGGCATGGGAATCAATTAATTAAGCTCGATCGGGGAGGGGGAGTAGGAGGTAGCTAGCTAGCGAGTGTTCTAGCCAGTTTGATTGCTACCTAAGCTAGGCTAATCTACATCGTCTTCGTCTTCGTCGTCAGTTAATCATCGTGTTCTAGCCTCTGGTTCGTATGATGGTGATGGTGCCGCGTCCCGGGGTGTGCAGCCTGGTGAAGCCGGCGACAGCCTTGCCGGAGAGCCCCGGCTTGTCCGCCGACACGCGCGGCGCGCACGCGAACTCGCCGACGGGGTGGCGCACCGGCCGCGACGGCCGCATCAGGATCCGCGCGTTGATGTCCGCCAGCGTCGCGCCGCCGTCCAGCCCGTCCGGCTTCAGCACCGCGAACGGGCACAGCACCCTGCACGCCGGCGCCGGCGCCGCCGCCGCCTTCTCCGGCGTCGGCGTCTCTGCCTCCCTCCGCCGCTTGTTGCTGCTCTGGCTGCAGTACTCCGCCTCCGCCGCCGCGTCCTCCGCCGGCGCGGAGCGCTTCAGCGACGAGGAGGAGGAGGAGCAGCGAGGTGGGGCCCGCGCGACACCTGGCGCGGCCGGAGTGGCCTGCGGCTGGGCCCCACTAACCTCACTGACCTGTGGGTCCGCCTGGCAGTTGGAGGATGAGCTGCTGAGTAGTGGCTCTGCCACGCCTTTCTCTGGCAATGTGGGACCCGTCGTGAAAATCGAGCCCAGGAGATCGTCGTCGTCTGCAAGCAAAAGATGACAAGACACCACTTATTAGTAATAATCTACTACTCCAGTATAGTAAACTAATCACCTACTACTAATCACGTAAAGGCTCAACGTTAACAAGAGCAGTAACGAAGAAGATTAGCAGAATCTGGGTAGTGTCTAACCACGTAAAACCCAGATCTGTCTTTACTTGAAAAGAAGCGCTACTGACAGTTCCTAACAAGGTCAGACGCATCATGCCATCAAATGCATCCTCTGCTATAATACTATATACTCATAACTCATCACTATTCTATACACTACTATAATCTAATGATGCATCGATCATGCACAAATCATGGAGGCCGTGACAACAACTACGTGCTGCTAATCTTCCCCGCGGGTCCCATCGCCATTGACAGAATCACAATTTGATAACACAAAAAATATTACTATACGACTTCGTGTTCTGTCCTTTGGTGGTGCGAGGTCATGGAGGACCTAAAAAACTCAGAGGATTGCTGCTGCTCTGCGCGTGTCGTGGCAAAAGCTGGTGGTTTTGTAGACGAAAAAAAAAAGGTGCGAAGGATTTTAATTTCAAACTCTTCTTCTCACCGTAGAAGAAGTTGGAGTTGGAGTTGGTGGTGGTTGCAGTGGCAGTGGTGCTGCTCGTCTTCTCCTGCAGGATGCAGTTGGAATTGAAGGCTACCTGTTGTTGTTGCTGCTGCTGGTCGCTGCTTGCGTCCCAGAAATTCTGCAGGAGAGGCAGATTAGCGTAGGCCCTCACAAATGTCTCACGAAAATCTGCAAGAAACTGTTGCTTTTGCTCTTGTCTCGTGCGAGATTACTACCAGGAGAAGGTCGTCGAGCTCCTCCGGCAATGCCACCGCGTCCTGCTGCGCCGGCGCCGGCGGCGACTCCATATCTGCACTCCAAGCCGGTGCATGGATTAATTCACCAATTCAAAGGCTTGAACATAGGTAAAGAAAGCAAGCAGGGCACGTACAGAGTGGGAAGAGGCCGTGGACGTCGGCGGCGAGGACGCCGAGGCAGCCGGCGGCGAACGGCGGCTCCCAACCGAGCAGGAAGCAATCGCCGCCGCCGCTGGCGCCGCTGCTGCTGCCGCTGCTGGTGGTGGCGTCCCAGCTGCTGCTGCTCGCTGCCTCCATCGCGTGGAAAGGCCAGGACACTCCCTGCAGCTGCAGCAGCTGCAGCTCCCTTTCTTGGGCTGCTGCCTCCATGGCGTTGCAGTGCAGCAGAGCAGAGTGAGTTGCCGAGTAGGATGAGTGAGTCGAGTGGAGTGAGGAGAGACGAGACGAGACGAGACGATAGAGTGGGCGAGGCGTGCTGCTTAAATAGGAGGGCTTTTCGAAGAGTCCTCAAAAGCGAAAGCGCCCGAGCTGCGGGCCCGCGTGTCAAGTCCACCCCTACACCCTAGTTTATACTTGTTCCTATTTGGAAACCGACTTTTCTTCTTCTAAATTCTAATTGGGATAAAACCTTTTTACTATGATTATTGAATGGAAAAGTACGAATTACCCTTTAACTATTGCGATAGTATGAATCCCCCTCCTCGCGAATCACAAAACCAGACATATTAAATAAAACCAGATAAATTACCCCCTGAGAGCGGTTTTGATTCTACGTGGCATACATGTGGAGCCAACGTGGAAATCCAATCAGCAAAAAAATAAAAATAAAGAAAATATAGGGCCCACAAGTCATATTTCTATCTGTGTGCTGTTGGCGTTGGAACCTGGAATCGAGCGGCTACACGCGCGGCTCCGGTCGGCGTCGGGCGTGGCAAGGATTGGAACTGGTCGGTGGCGAGCGGCGACGGGCACAGCTGGGCGAACGGTGGCGGGAACGGCAGGGAGGGGGAATCGCTCGTCGGCGAGCGGAGAGCGGCGACGGGCGCGGCTGGGCGAGCGGTGGCGGGAGCGGCAGGGAGGGGGAATCGGTTGTCGAGCGAGCGATGGCGCTCGTCGGCTCGTGCGGCTCTTGGACGGTGCGACGCGATTGCGCGAGATTTTGGCACCGGCCGCCGCCTTAGCCACCGCCCGTTGCGCCGCCTAGCCGCCGCCCGCCCGCGCGCAGATAAGTCGCCGTCGGCTTGCTACCCGCCGCCCACCGCGGGCCCGGTCGGCCTATGCCTCCGTCGCCGATTGCCGCAGTCCTCGGTCTCCCTCCGCCACCCCCAACTGGCTCCCACCCCCGGTCGCCGCCGTCCTCAGCTCGCCGCCGGTGGTGGAGATGGAGGTGAGGGGAGAGAGAAGAGAGAGGTTTGGGAAAGAGAGAAAGAGATAGAGATGGTGAAAAAACTGATATGTGGATTGCCGCGTAGGATCAAAATCACCGGGGATTAAGTTAAGGGGGTTATTTATCCGGTTTGTATAGTTGGGGTGAAAAATATATGATTTTTAAAGATGTAATTTGATCTGAAAAACTGTTCTCTGTGCAATACCACAACTATGGTTGACCTGTATTTTTGTGTGATGGTAGAGGCTCGATGAGTTCCCATTATAAAAAAACAATGCAAGTAAACCATTTATATTATCAAAGAGAATGTGATACCAGTGGATCCAAGAGTTTCTTTAGCATTGGTATTTCTAACAAGGGATGCCGATTATTCCACTGCTATTCTAAATTTTAACAAAGCAATTGGTATCTGTTTTGCACATCGATTTCGTTAAAAAAAAAGTTGCACACCGAATAGCCTAGGAAGCCACCCGACATTTGGAGAAAACTGTGATTATGCCATCACACAAAATTGGACTAGCTAAAAACTACTCCCTCCATCTACTTTTGATAGTAATATTTCATCTTGACAATAACCAAGGATAAGTAATTTTACTTATCATCCATTTAAGTATGCTACTATTTATTCCTCGTAAACCAGCGATTCATTAATATTTATATTTCTTGATGCCCATGTAGCCAATCTTGTGTGGAAGAATGGAGAGTCACGTATTAAATCCGAGAAAGTCATTAAGATGATAGATGGTTGGATTGAAATATGTCTATTAAAAATAAATTTTTCAGATTTGGAAATATGCCTATCAAAGTAGATGGAGGAAGTATCATTCAAATGGGCTTCATTAAAATACCACACAACTAGGATGGCTTTGTTGAAATGTCATTTGGGACAATATTGCCCCTAGCACTTCTCCTCCAAGTGTTGGATGACACTGCCGATGAGACAGTGGATGTGTGGGGTCAGAGCCTTATGCCGATACGTGAAGTAGAACTCATTAAGGGGTCGGTTTTAACTCAGGGACTTGCGACTTGTGAGCTCCTCGACTTGCAAAATCATCTCGGATGGCATTCCGACAAAGCCATCCTGGTTCAGAACGACATTTTAACGAATCCTATTTAACTGATGGTATTTCAACAAAATCAGTTTTTCTTTATCGGACCTGAAGTTACCATTTTTTTTTAAAAAAAAGAAGAAATCTGCCGTTGGTTTTATCATGGCTACTTGTGCAATTGTGTATGTGCGATATGTGCGTCTTTCTGCGTTTGATGTGGGGCGACTTGCTGGGGTGTGAGGTCAGTGAGCTTAAGATAAGAGTGGAAACCGAAAAGAGTTACAGGCGAGCAGATGCCGAGAGTACAAAGTCCAAATGAAGCAACGAAAGCAAAAGATAGAGGTGGTTGGTTGGTTACGGCCGCTTTCTCGTGATTCGTTATGTTCGTCTTCTCCTGCTTTGCTTTCTCTTGCTCCTCCTTCCTTGATCTCCTTTCTTTTATGCTTCCTCTACTTCAACCTCTGCTTTCTTTCTCCCTCCCTCTCTTTTGATAGGATCCTCGTCCGCTTTTGTTTTTCGTGCCGATACGATCGGTTTGTTGCTTGTTCTTCGTGGGAATCGCTGTTTGTAGTACGTAAGTACTGCAGGTTGCAGTGAACTTATACTACTACTAGTAGTGATCATAATTCGAAAATTGTCGGCAGCTAGGTCTATGGGATTAGGGGCTTTTGTTTTTTGTTTAGTCAACTTTAACACTTTTAGTTCACTCCTGTCACGTGGTTTGGATCGTTTTCGTTTGGACTTTTTGGCTCAAGGTCTGGATTGATTTATGTTACTGCTCTGTATATGAGATGTGGCAAATTGAGGAGAGGTTTTGGTTCTATCCGAGTTGGTGTTTTGTGATGCCTGCTGTTGCAAGTAGGTCAAAGCTACTAGCTGTTGCTTGGTGAGGTCACTTGGTCAGAGTGCACTAGCTGAACTGCTGTAGTGTATGGCTAGCTTGGTCCTGGGACTGGATGTGCCAGTATGCATAATAAGGCGGTGTTTGGATAAGCGACTTAACTTTATTCCCTTTATTTAGACACTAATTTAGAGTATTAAATATAGACTACTTACAAAACTAATTATATAAATGAAAGCTAATTTACGAGATAAATTTTTTAAGCCTAATTAATCCATAATTAGAGAATATTTATTGTACTAATCATGGATTAATTAGGATTAATAGATTCGTCTCGCGAATTAGTCCAAAATTATGGATGGGTTTTATTAATAGTCTACTTTTAATATTTATAATTAGTGTCCAAACATTCGATGTGATAGGGATTTAAAAGTTTTAGTCCCATCTAAACAGTGTCTAAGTCCAGAATACCTGCAACCCAAAAAAAAAAAGATGATAACGGTTTTTCATTTGGCTAGCTGATTGTGGAATTCAGTTTTCTTTTTAGTTCATCCCTATACTCGCCTACCTGTGTCATATGTCCATCACAAGTCACAAAGATTGGTGCTTT